>CM038046.1:29289875-31948625 GCA_021397845.1 Areca catechu
GTCCCTCTAAAGGTACGGTGCTCCCTAGTCTATCGTTTGCACCATCCACAAGTAGGAGGCCGCACCAAAAGATTCAGACCCTAGGGCGACCACTCTCATGCTAATGCTTCACTAGGCTTCCTGAAACATGGTGACCAACTAGAGCATCAGAGCCAGCAACATGATTCCCCACCTTAAAGAGGCTAACAGAAGCTCACACGCAGTTCCTGCATGCTGTCAGATGTCACCCCCTGGGACTCCTCCAAAAAGGAAAACATCTAGAAAGCAAAGGGGTTGCATACGACCTCTCCATCCAAGAAAATATAAGAGGGGCCTCCAATCGAGAGGAGTGACAAGAGGCAAAAACAAGCAAAGGATAAGGGAGGTAATGGTTGGCATATAGAAGGAGAGAGCAAGCCAGACGCAATGCTCTGGGGGGATACCGGGAATTCATCAGAAGAATCCCATGGACACAGCCGACCCTGCTTCAGTCCACCTTCTCTGCTAACTCCCTACACTCACTTTCCTTTCCAAAAATCATTATCCCCGAACGTGGAGACCTTGTCGAAATCCACCGAGGGGGATCTACTCCCCTAGATCGCCCACTGACTTGGTCATCGGAGTGCCCCCACCGGAATCCCCGGCTAGGGTCTCTTTTCTTTTGCAGGTGGTGGGGACACCAGAGTCAGACACAGATCCTTGAATCCCATATGGTTTACTTAGTCATGTGTCAAAGTTTTGAAAATTTTGTAATCAATTAAGATTGAGTCCTATAATAAGTTGAGGTTAGTTGATTTGTCTCAACCCTCAACCTAGTCAGTATTTTGAGTCCTGTTCATCAATTATGAGTCCAGTATGAGCCCAATTTTTATACAAGAAAGGAGGTCACCCTATTTTGGAGTTCCACCAGGCCACATCCAGGAGTCAGAGGCCGCTACATCAGTCCATTGGATCTTGTATGATAACCTAGAATCCAAGATGCTTCCAAGAACCCAGATTTTTTCCAGATATCCTCCAGATGCCCAGATTCTAGTCCAGATGCCAGAGCATATTTTCAAACCAGGGCATCCATGATTCCAAAGGTCCCTCTATATTCTAGTCCAAAGAAATCAAGTCCAAGTGCCAAGCCCAACCCTAAAGAAGCAAGATTCTATGGAATATTCCTGCTACCAGGCTACCAGGCCACCCTAGCTTCCAGAGGCCCAAACCCATGCACCCAAGCCCCTTTGGGCCGGCCCCTTGCTGCCCCTAGAAGCCCAACACGCCCTCCTAGGCATCCTTGAAGTGCTTGAGTGGAATAGTCAAAGCATGAAGAAAAAAGGAGAAGACTAGGTCAATTCCTAACCTAATGGGGATTTGTTTTTCTAACCTAGCTAGGAAAGGACTTGTATTCCAATTTGGAAGAGGACTTGTAACCCAAGTGTAACCATGGTTATTGAGGACATGGAAACTCTATAAATACCCCATCCCTCCCCCTCTTGTAATCAACTTTTATTCATGACATCAAAACCCTGGTGAATTTATTTTGAGCTTGCGAGCTTGTGTTACCTTGTTTTTTTAGTTCTTTGGTTTGTGTTTGTGTTTCCTTACTTCCCTAGCATCCTTCCATACCCTAACTCACTACCATTCAAGCCTTCACACATCCAAGAAGGAGTGCCCAAGGCCACCAAGCAAGGAGATCTTCATCAAGCTTTAAGCCACCCCACTTCTAAACCGTAACCTGATTCCTTTTAAACCTAGTCCCCTTTCTTTTTCTTAGTTGCTATTTTGATTGACCCTTGACATTTTGTAGGATCTTGGAGGTGTTTCACCTCCCCATAGGAGGCTTTTCTTGCATCTGGAACCATCCAAATCAGCCATCTAATCAAGAGAACCAAACTTCATCATCCAGACTCCAATCAAAGTGCTGTGTGATCTCTTCATCGGACGTTCTTCAAATCACTGATTGGTAACATCCTTCCCTTCTTTTAATTTCTAATTTGATGAAGATAAACTATCCTAATCCGGGAGTTTCTCAATTCTCAGGTCCTGGAATTTATTATTTTGCATGAGTTTGCCTGCGATACGATGATTATATGCATTGCTCTTCTTCTTGCTAGTTCTTACTTTTATTTGGGAATTTAGCTTACAAACTAAATTATAAAAATCACAAAAAAGTTATTTTATTATTTTTCCTGCATGTTTAACAATCTTAGAGTCATCCCGCATCGGTTTGGTATTAGAGCAGGTTTAGGATAGTTTTCTATTTGCTTTGCATTCACAAACCCTAATTCAGCATTTGTCCACTACATTAGGTGTCTAGGTTTCATTTGATTTTGGTATCCTAAACATTTTATTTTTATATGAAATTTGCACTGAATGTCCTCTTTTATGTCCTAGTAATTATCATAATTTTTAATTATTTTTAATTAAACCCTAAATATTTAAAATTTGACATAATAGAAACCCTAATAGAATTCTGATAATTTCTATAGCAGTCCAGAAAACCCTAGGTTTGCATCATCATATGATTTTTGTTATGCATGAAATTTGGTATGCATCATAATCACTGTCCATACTCTGTTCTAGAATTTTTTTGATTTTTTTTTTGCATCAGAATTTGTGTCAAATTCTCATCGGTTGAAACCCTAATATCCTAAATTCTGCTATTTCTGTATTTTGACTCAACCTAACCTAATCAACTTCCAAACCCCCCAATCCAAAGCCAAGTTTTGTTTGCTAACCCCAGTAAACTTAAACTTAACTTGACATCTCATAAATTAATTAAAAATTATTTTATTTTCTGATTGTTTAGATTGCATCAGGACCATTGAATGTTTATCATCTTTTAATCTAATCTTAAGAGCAATCAATATAACATCAAGGCAGGAGGTCATAACCTGTCTTGTGCCCAAAACAACCATCCAGCATTTTCACCCAAGCCTTAATTAAAATTAATTAGAATTAATTTTTCCTAGTGGGCTAGGTGACACCCAATAGGTCGGGTCTGAACCATGGGCCAACTAGTGCATTTAATTTTAGCTATTACTGAAAGCTGGTATCTAAGGCTGGGGGTCCAGAGTCAAATGATCTAAGTGGACTGGTGGTTTATAATTAGGACCCTGTGACACGCAAGGGGAGCCTCCCACCACCCCACCCCCTACCTGGCCAATGGAAGGATTAACTGCTGGGTTAAGTGTAAGTTGAGCTGACTCACCCAGTTTTGGCTCTAGGTCTAGGAAACCCTAGATTAAGCTAACCCAATTTTGCATGCTTGGCTGCACCATCTCATTTTGACTAATTGCTTGATTATATGACTACTAGATTAGGAACCCAATACTATAAGTCTACACCCCAACCAAACCTAACCATGGATCCCAATTTTGAGGCTTTCATAAAAGCCATGAATGAACAGATGGTTACCCAACTAACTGCCCAAATAAACCAATCCAACACCCAGATCCAAAATCTGTTAGCCCAAATGAATGCCCAATTGGCCGCCCAAATAAACCAGATGACCCAAATGAACAATATGTTTGATCAGACAATTCATGGGTCTGACCAGATAGGAGACCAAGTGGGAACCCTAGGCAAGACCCATAGAGTTGAACCCTTGCCTTATGAGCCCTAGGAACCCATAGTCCCTAGATATGAACCCAGTAGTAACCCACTATCCCTCAGTCAACCTGAACCCTATAGGATTAGTACCCCTAGCTGTGAGCCTAGTATTGGTCCATTTTTCTTTAGTCAACCCCCTCTTACCACCCCATTGGTTAACCAGGATGACATTGAAGAGGAAATATATGAAGCTGATGAGAGCCTAGTGAATGAGTATGAGGAAGAAGAGGAGTTCCCCATAGAAGACTTAGAGTTAGTTGAATCAATAGATACCCAGGTAGAAGACCACCCAACAATAGTTGACCCTGACCATACCCAAGTAGGAGCCGACCTAGATTTAGCTAACCCTAGCAATACCCAAACAGTAATAGACATAGAGTTAGCTGACCAAGTAGTGGAAGAGTTGTTAGAGGAAGAGAACCCTGATACTGTTACTAGAGGTTTACCTGAGGAGATACTAATAGAAAGTCCAACTGTAGAGCCCAGTCCTTTGATTTATGAGCCAGAAAAATTCATTAAGGACCTGATCTCTTTGAATCAGTACCCTCAGGATGAAGTCACCTCTTTAACTCCACTTGATCTCTTCCATGAAATTAACGACCTTTTCTTCCATGATGCAGACCCTTTAGATAGACATCAATCCCATAAAGTTAACCTCATTAGCCTAGGACTAATCCCTGATACCCCTTCTTATATCCTACTCTTTCCAAATAACCCTGAACCCTTTTCATACTTTCTACTTTTCCAAACCAACCTTGAATCCACCTCATATTTTTTACCTTTTCATGAATTTTTCTATGTTTTTTTAACCATTCATTGGAAATTATAGAAGTAAGCATACTACATTCATACATTGTGCATGTTAGGTTTGCATCTTACATCTTGCATACCCTTTGGCATTTAGTAGGCATACATAGTAAACTTTCATGTACATGCCATGCTAGGGTCAAACATAGAAAGTCTATAGTGTGTTAGGTTAGACCCTAGAAAGTCCAATAAAATTTTCTTCGATAGGAAAGTTTAGTCGAGTCTAATAGGTATTAGTTGAGTCCAATAAATCCTCAACCTTGAGTCATCTGTTTGCACCTGCACTTACCTCTGCACAGCATATGCATATGGAAATTAGTCGAAAGCTGAACCTAATTAATGAACTAAATAATAACTTGGCTAATTCCCAAAAGAAAGATAAAGAATTTTTTGCAGACGAATATGTGACTGTTCAAGAATTTTCTGCTCGCAAAGCTGGCCCATCCGAAATAATGAATAGTAGCGGACCCAATGCCTATGTGCCTAAAATATCACTTGATTTAGGTATCAGCTCCACCTTCATCATCTTAGACTTTGTAAAGTCTAGGGAGCTAGTAGTGATACCCAGCGAGCCCCATGAGCCACTCCCGTTCTTTGAGAGAGAACCCACTCCAAAGCGACCACATATAATTTGGCCTTATGGTGAGGTAAAGATTGAAAGAGCTCTGGATGATCAAGCTATCGGTACCCAGGATGGAGACTGTCAGTGGTATTTGGTCCGGTGACAAGGTCAGCCAGAATCTGAGGACTTGTGGAATGCTGGTGCGGATCTGCAGCGCCTCAACCCAGACCCTCCTTGAGCCAAATTGATCCATACTCGACGGGGTCGAGTTCCTCCCGCCCCGAAAGAATTGGTGGGGACACCAGGATCAGACACAGATCCTTGGATTCCATATGGTTTACTTAGTCATGTGTCAAAGTTTTAAAAATTTTGTAATCAATTAAGATTGAGTCCTATAATAAGTTGAAGTTAGTTGATTTGTCTCAACCCTCAACCTAGTCAGTATTTTGAGTCCTGTACATCAATTATGAGTCCAGTATGAGCCCAATTTTTGTACAAGAGAGGAGGTCACCCTATTTTAGAGTTCCACCAGGCCACATCCATGAGTTAGAGGTTGCTACATCAGTCCATTGGATCTTGTGTGACAACCCAGGATCCAAGATGCTTCCAGAAATCCTAATTCTTTCCAAATGTCCTCCAGATGCCCAGATTCTAGTCCAGATGCCAGAGAATATTTTCAAACCAGGGAATCCATGATTCCAAAGGTCCCTCTACATCCTAGCCTAAAGAAATCAAGTCCAAGTGCCAAGCCCAAGCCCTAAAGAAGCAAGATTCTATGGAATATTCCTGCTACCAGGCTACCAGGACACGCTAGCTTCCAAAGGCCCAAACCCATGCACCCAAGCCCCTTTGGGCCGGCCCCTTGCTGCCCCTAGAAGCCCAACACGCCCTCTTAGGCATCCTTGAAGTGTTGACCAAGTCTAAGAGGTGTCCTTGAGTGGAATAGTCAAAGCATGAAGGAAAAAGGAGAAGACTAGGTCAATTCCTAACCTAATGGGGATTTATTTTTCAAACCTAGCAAGGAAAGGGCTTGTATTCCAATTTGGAAGAGGACTTATAACCCAAGTGTAACCATGGTTAGTGAGGGAAAGGGAACTCTATAAATACCCCATCCCTCCCCCTCTTGTAATCAACTTTTATTCATGATATCAAAACCCTGGTGAATTTATTTTGAGCTTGCGAGCTTGTGTTACTTTGTTTTTTTAGTTCTTTGATTTGTGTTTGTGTTTCCTTGCTGCCCTAGCATCCTTCCACACCCTAACTCACTGTCATCCAAGCCTTCACACATCCAAGAAGGAGTGCCCTAGGCCACCAAGCAAGGAGATCTTCATCAAGCTTCAAGCCGCCCCGCTTCTAAATCCTACCCTGATTCCTTCTAAACCTAGTCCCCTTTCTTTTTCTTACTTGCTATTTTGATTGACCCTTGGAATTTTGTAGGATCCCCGAGGTGTTTCACCTCCCCAAATGAGGCTTTTCTTGCATCCGGAATCATCCAAATCAGCCATCTAATAAATGGAACCGAACTTCATCATCCAGACTCCAATCAGAGTGCTGTGTGATATCTTCATCGAACGTTCTTCAAATCACTGATTGGTAACATCCTTCCCTTCTTTTAATTTCTGATTTGATGAAGATAAGCTATCCTAATCAAGGAGTTTCTCAATTCTCGAATCCTGAAATTTATTATTTTGCATGAGTTTGCCTGCGATACGATGATTCTATGCATTGCTCTTCTTCTTGCTAGTTCTTACTTTTATTTGAAAATTTAGCTTACAAACTAAATTATAAAAATCACAAAAAAATGTTTTACTATTTTTTCTGCATGTTTAGCAATCTTAGAGTCATCCCGCATCAGCAGGGATCAAGAAACGCATGAGGGGTCCCAGGTGAGGAGAGCGATGTCCGATACCATGATGGAGCTACAGCCCATGACGGTCCAGGAGGCAACAGATTGGCGCACTAGGTAGGGGGAAGGTGCAGGATGCAGGAACTCCAGTCAAGCTAGTCCCCCCACCATAAAAGCAGCTCCACTTGAGGCACGATGAGAGCTTCCCGCTCCACCACAACCACCTCTGATGTATGTCCAATCCCCCACATTCGCCCAGTAGGTGCAAGTGCTGTCCATAGTGGTGTGGCAGTTACAATACCAACAATGGCCCCTTGCAATCCAGCAGTAGCTAGGGACCTCTCCGACCCGAGTCGCCACCCTTCGTGACAGTACACATACCTTCTGAGAAAGGTCTTCGCAACCGCAGACCATGATTGATCTCCGGGGAGGCTCTAGCGGTGCACAGGCCCGGGCCAAACCCCAATTTCCAAGTAGGGTGCGAGTCAAAGAACAGTCTCATTATGGAAGAAGTATGCACCCCTCTCTGCTCTCCGAGGTCAAAGATCCTTATGGAGATTGAGGGCGAGCCCTACCTACGGCGCCCTCCCCCTCTAGGATTGTCTGGTGGCCGTGACAAGATAAAATATTGCCGGCTCCACCACGACTGTGGCCATGACATCGAGGGCTGCTACCATCTCAAAAGAGAGATCAAAAATCTGATAAGGAGGGGCCACCTCGGGAAGTTCATGGGGGACACGACCCCTACAAAGCTCCAGGCACATATGGCTTTTCCTCCTGCCCCTGTAATTGGCAACCAGCCCACTGGGAAGCCCGTAGGCATGGCATGCTGAGGGGGCAAGCTCCCACCAAACTGGGAAGGCCCCTACAAAGTAGTCAAGGTCCTTCCACCCGGAGCCTATCGCCTCGTCAACATCGATGGCAACGAAAGCCTAAGGGCTTACCTCTAAAGATGTAAGGCTCCCCTTTTTCGATAAAGTTTCTTTTCAATGCAATGTTATCTTTGCCTTGCAAGAAAATCATCGCTCGACTCCAAGCCTGGCGATCCAAAGTCGGTAGCCACAGTGCCTTGCATTTAAGCCCGGAAACTTCTGAAGCCCGACACTCTAAGTCCAGAAACTTCCAAAGCCCGACACTCTAAGCCCGGAAACTTTCGAAGCCCGACACTCTAAGCCCGGAAACTCCCGAAGCCTGGTACTATAAGTCCAAAAACTTTCGAAGCTTGGCACTCTAAGCCCGGAAACTTTCGAAGCCCGACACCCTAAGTCAGGATATAGCACCCCGTCAGGAGCCACCAACACCCCGTATTTAAGCCCGAAAACTATCGAAGCCCAGCACTCTAAGCCTGGAAACTCCCGAAACCTAGCACTCTAAGTCCGGAAACTCCCAAGCCCGGCACTCTAAGCCCGAAAACTTTCGAAGCCCAGCACCCTAAGTCGGGATGTAGCACCCCGCTGGTAGCCACCAGTGCTCCGCATTTAAGCCCGAAAACTTTCGAAGCCCGGCACTCTAAGCTCAAAAACTCCTGAAGCCCCGCACCTGTCACCATGCTCACAGTCCGGAGATGCCTACAGGACCCCCAGAAGGTTCACCATCTATCGCTTAACCACAGCCCGACACCTAAACCCAGGAAACTCCTGAAGCCCTACACCTATCACCATGCTTACAGTTCGAAGATGCCTGCGGGACCCCCTAGAAGTTTCGCCATCTATCGCCTGACTCATAGCTCGGCACCTCAACCCAGGAAACTGCTGAAGCCCTGCACCTATCACCATGCTCACAATCCGGAGATGCCTGTGAGACCTCCCAGAATTTTTACTATTTACCACCTGACTCACAGCCCGGCACCTCAACACGGGAAACTCTAGAAGCCCCACACCTGTCATCATTCTCACAGTCTGGAGATGCCCGTGGGACCTCCTAGAAGTTTCACCATCTATCACTTGACTCACAACCCAGCACCTCAGCTCGGAAAACTCTTGAAGCCCCGTACCTGTCACCGTGCTCACAGTCTAAAGATGCCCATGAGACCCTCCCAGAAGTTTCGCCATCTACCGCCTAACTCATAGCCCAGCACCCTAACCCGAAAACTCCTGAAGCCTCGCACCTGTCACCGTGCTCACAGTCCAGAGATGTCAGTGGGACCCCCCAGAAGTTTTGCCATATATTGCCTGACTCACAGACTGGCACCTCAGCCCGAGAAACTCCTAAAGCCCCGCACCTGTTGCCGTGCTCATCATCCGGAGATGCCTGCAGGACCCCCCCCCCCCCCCCCGATGTTTTGCCATCTACTACTTGACTCACAACCCGGCACCCCAACCTGGAAAACTCCTGAAGCCTCGCACCTGTCACCGTGCTCATAATCTGGAGATGTCAGCAGGACCTCCTAGAAGTTTTTCCATCTATCACCTGACTCACAACCCAACACCTTAATCCGGGAAACTCCTAAAGTCTCTCATTTGGCCGCTGGACTCTCGATCCGAAGTGATGGCAAAGTGGGGCGCTCCCGAAAGCCAACACTCCGTCGCCCGGATCCAGAGCTGGCAAGGACCATCCCAAGACTCCCCATGCCAAGTTTCCCAACTTGACTGCCTCTCAGGGCTGCATAGGTCCCCTTCCTCAAATCGTTCGCCAACCCCTGGCTCAGCTGAAAAGGTTCAAGGCAACCAGAAAAGTAAAAATCCAATGAAAGGGAGAACGAGTTTATTGATGTTGCATGAAAAAGATACATCATCAAAGGGCCCCCGACAGGCCCGGCAGTCTCAAAAAAAAAAAGGAAGGAGAAAAGGGCAGGTTCTGGAGGGAGATCGAAACCTATCCCTCAGTAGGCTCCTTCCCGGACGGTGCATAGGCGCGCCGGCATCCTCTTGGGCCTCCACAGCCACCGCTGGCAAAACTTCCTCAGCAACAAGAAAGGCTCCACTTCGACCATGGCAGTGGGAGTCGTGGCTCCACTTGAGCCTTCATCAAGGCCGCCCAGGACCACAATCTCATTCAGCTTCAGCTCTGGGAAGTGATAAGCCACCAGGGATTTGCAGACCCCGAATCCTTTGATAAAGGAATCCATGACCGCCTCCTGGACTTCATCAGCAAACTTCGCCGAGGCCCTGAACCTGGGTACCGCCTCGGTGGCCTCCTTCTTGGCAGCCTCCATCAGAGCTACCGCTCCAACAACTTTCTCCTTGGCTATCGACAGCCGAGCCTGCACTGCCTCTAGCCATGCCTGGAGGTCGCTCATCAGCTCTTTCACTTGGGCAGTATTGGCCTTGAGCTCTTCCCCCTAGCGGGAGGCCTGATCCTTTCTTGGGCCAGGGACGCTTCGAGGTCCGTGACCCGATTCTCATCATTGACCACTGTAGCCTGGAGGATCTCGTTCTTCTCCTCCAAGGCCCGGGCCTTGACAGCCTGCTCCTGGGCCTCGATCGCCAGCGACATCCTTTCCCGCTCTCGCTGGGTGCAGTGGTCATGAACGAGAAGGATGTCGGCTCCGATCTACATCTTCAAAGGTGTCAGCTATGGCAGTCAAACTAATGCGGGACAAATGCACGGGGATGGATCGCTGACGAGCGTAGAAGTCACCAAGAATTAGGATTTGCAGGGGTTCACACAGATTCTCCTAGGAGGAAAAGCACATAGCAAAGGGCTCGTACAAATGCCCTAGGGATCACACAGATATCTAGAAAAGAAGGGAGAAGGGATCACACATATGCCCTCACAATAGGGATCACATAGATACCCTAGGCTCACACAGATGCTCTCCACACAGGAAACTCAGGGATCACACAGATCCTTCATACAAAACTCAAGAAATTTTATTCAACCATGGCATAAAAAAATATAAGAGGGGGTGGGGTATTTATAGATTCACCCTATGGTACATGACTTGAGGGCTAAGAAACCCTGACTTGTGGGCCAAGAAATCCTGGTGGACGTGGTCAACAGTGGGCCTTTGTCTTGGACTGGAGCTCTCTCTTGTGGGCTTGGCAGCATGAAAAGGGTCCAAGTGCATGAAGTCTAACTCTGGTTGAAGGGGCCTGGTAAATCTCTGGGTCTGCTTACTCTTCTCTTGGATCTTGATACGAATAAAAATTACAGGACTCGATCTAACTTACTTGATTGGACTGAAAATAACTGGACTCAACTAAATGGATTCAACTGGACTCAAAATAAAATATACTAGACTCTCGGGTCCTCATCATTCCCCTAGAGTGGGGAGAACTTAACTCCGTCGAGTTTGGCTCAGCAAGGGTTCGATGAAACCGAAACTAATCAAAAAAAAAAAAAAAAGGACTCCGAGACTAGGTTCATCCATTTTTTATTTTTTATTTATTTTTTTAATTTTTTTTTATCTTTGCTTTAAAAATTATGTAATTTTGGAAGTCATGTAGTGCTGAAATCCGGGCTACTCCAGCGTGGCTCAAGTTCGTGCTATCCCCTTTCTTCCTCACAGACCAAACCAGGGAGCAGAGGAGCGATGGAGGAGTTTGCCGGCGTCGAAGCTGGGCGGAGACCGTCCAGCAGGGCGGCAGTGGAGTCGACGATGGCCGGCATGGCGGCAGGAGGGGCGAGTTCCGTGGGCCGACTGGGGATGACTCCAGGCGTAGGGCGGGGTTGAGGAGACGGCGGCTCGATCGAAGGGGGCCGGATCGGATTGAAGGGAGGAGGCCGGGGCGGGAACTTCGGCCGTGACTTGTTCTGGCAACTGGCGGCGACACAGTTGGGAAGAAGGCCGACACACTAGTCGGCATGGCTCGGTGGCATAGGGGACTCAGTTCCGAGGCCCTATTGCAGAGATCGGCTCGCCGTGGGAGGGCGCACAAGCAATGAAGAAGGAGGCGGAGCCGGCGTCTCCAGCGGTAAAGCGTCGTCAGCTTTCGGTAGGG
Organism: Areca catechu; assembly: GCA_021397845.1. Taxonomy (NCBI): domain Eukaryota; kingdom Viridiplantae; phylum Streptophyta; class Magnoliopsida; order Arecales; family Arecaceae; genus Areca; species Areca catechu. Next base: position 29,301,550 of record CM038046.1, read on the forward strand.
GAACAGGGAGGATCCGGTGGGGAGGAGGAGGCGGACATGATCTGGGGGCTGAGGATGATGATGGCTCAGAAGGCGTCGGTGGCATCGATCGGCAGGGAAGGGGGGCTTTGGAGGCGGAGATCGTCAAGGCGGTGGTGGGGTTCGTCGGTGTCGACGGCAGCGGCAGGAGGTTGAGACCAGGCAACAGATCCATGTGGCTATGGGCACGGCATCGATCTGGTGTCCTAGGGCGGTTTCGGTCGGTGAAGACAAACTGAGTCCAAGACGTCGGTGGGGCGTTGACGGTGAAGACGAACTAGGGCCAGAGCGGAGGCCAGGGCATTCACAGGAGGGAGGCGGAGCAGGCTCGGCCGCCTGGGCCGGAGAGGAGGTGGATCTTTCCGAGAGGTGGATCTTCCCAGTTGAGCTCTCCGATGAAAAGGGGTCCGGTTGGGGTCCCCCGGATGATAGGGAGGAGGAGGTGGTCGATGGTGCGTCTGGTTGGATCTCGCTTGGTGGTGACAGGGAGGTTGCAGAAGCTTCGGATGAACAGGGAGGCTTTGAAAGCTTTGGATGGACTGGTCTGGCATGGAGATGAAGCATATTCTAATCTAATCTTCTGATATCAAGTTGATGCAGGGTAGATACATGAAGATGGATCATTGGTGAGCATGGAAGACACCAGGAATTAGAGTTTGCAGAGATTCACACAGATTTTCCTAGGAGGAAAAGTACATAGCAAATGGTTCACACATATCTCCTAGAGATCACACAGATATTCTTAAAAGAATGGGGAAAGGATCACATAGATACCCTTAGAAATAATAGGGATCACACAGATATCCTGGGCTCACACAGATACCCTCATAATAGAAATCACACAGATACCCTCGGCTCACACAGATGCCCTCCACACCACACAGGAAACTCAGGGATCACACAGATCCTTCACACAGAACTCAAGAAATTTTATTCATCCATGGCATAAAAAAATACAAGAGGGGTGAGGTATTTATAGATTCACCCCAAGGTACATGACTTGAGGGCTAAGAAACCCTGACTATGGGCCAAGAAACCCTGGTGGACTTGGTCAACAGTGGGCCATTGTCTTGGACTGGAGCTCTCTCTTGTATGCTTGGCAGCGTGAAAATGGCCCAGGTGCATGAAGTCCAGCTCTGGTTGAAGGGGCCTAGTGAATCTCCGGGTCTGCTTACTCTCCTCTTGGATCTTGACATGAATAAAAATTACAGGACTCGATCTAACTCACTAGGCCCCATCACAAATGGACTCAACTGGACTAAAACTAAAATATACTAGACTCTCGGGTCCCCATCACAAACTGAAGCAACAGAAAGATAGAGGACTACCGTGAAGAGAAGGGGAAGGGTGCCGAGAAGGGCCTCCGCCAATGTCCTAACTCCCCTCTCGTGGTGGACATGCGACTGGAGAGTAAATTTCATCATGCGCTCTGCAAGCGCAAGATCCTAGGTGATCGCCAAATTTGACTTCGTCCCAAGTGCTGTCCTCCAGACAGCGGTCCTCCTCAGAGCTGAGGGTGCCACGGTGTTCAGGGGAGCTGCCTCTGAAGGTATTTCATCTAGCGATGGGGAGCTCGTCGCCGCAGGCGATGGCACCGGTGACGGTTGCTCCACCACCCTTTATCCCTTTGCATCCACCTCGATGACCGTAGGAGGGTGGGCCGTAGCTGCTGCAGCCGGCCTGGCTGGCATGCTCATGCCAGATTCTCGAGCTAGAAGCCCAGCCTACTGTCCCAAAGGCCCAAGGGTCGGTTCGATCGCCTGCCCTGTAGGGCCAGAGACTGAAGCAGGCCCCACCTCCTAAATGGGCCCAATCCGGGCCATCTGGGGTGGAGCCTCCCCAAGCTCGGACGGCAAGCTCTTCTTGTGGGCGAACTCCAGAAGCTCATGCATCGAGAATCTCATGCCTGCAAAAAGAAGAAGGCAACGTTCAGCAATAGTCCGAAAGGGACTCATTAAAGAAGATATACCCCTCCAGACTCACCTAGCCTGAGTTTGGGTTGATCCCGGTGTTGAATAAGTTCCGCTCTGACAGTAGAACTTCGAGAGGGGGATCTGATCGAAGATGAGCTGGTCATATACCTCCCGATAAGAGGCCTCAACTTGAGAGTTCCGATTTGGGGTCCGGTCCAAGTCACTCCAGACCCAATCCACCCCTTCAACAGAAGCAAAGAAGAATTTTCTCTTCCACCCCTTGAAGGAAGAAGGTAAGCTGCTCCTATTACATGAGCAACTGCCTTTTCTACCCCCTAGGGCCTTTCGCCTCCTTCAGGAAAATCTCGAGCTCAACGGACTTCTTCCCCGACCGGGGTGCCCCCGCCTGGATTCCGATGGGACATCCTCGAAGAAGCATCATGCAGCCTCTCAGACCTGAAGCTCACCAGAAGACTTTCCTTGGCACCAGCAAGGAGAGCAAAGCCAGGAAAAAAGAGTCAAAGAGAAGAGGATGTTCCACCAAGGCCCATCCCCTACTCTTAAAAAGGCGAGGGATGGCCTCTCTACAATGGATCTTATCGAATCCTCGTAATGATTGTAGGTACACACCTCATTAATTGCCAGGCCAACCAGAAGATGCCATATGCTGGCACCGAAAGATGCGCGTGCCTCGTCCTTAGAGGAATCCGCATTGACTTAGGAGAAGCATTTATGGTCACCATCAGAAAGCTGAAGCACCACGACACCTCCATCAATGTGAAGGCATGGTCCCCGAAGCGCAAACAAATGGAGACATCGGCAACATAAAGGGATGCCCCGGTCCATGTCAGCACGATCATTACTCTTGATGCCCCGAGCACCGCATTGTCTTCTGGGCTCAACAGTGGGGGCAACTGATACGGCTATATCCACTAACATGGAATCCATCTAAATGCTAGTTATCAGCCAGCAGATAGGAGGCACCACCTAAGCCTGGCGCCCAAGCAAGAAGCCAAAGTGAATCCCTTGCTAAGGTCAGTTTCCGGCCAAGGTCGAACTCGAGGCACCACCAAGCCAAGAATGGAAGGCAACAGAGATTCAAATCATGACCGGAAAGAAGGTTGCCTTCACCCAGACCCCACCTCTGAGATAGTACTACTGACAGGCGGCAGCCCACCACCTGAGGCTTGCGGAGGAAGGTGCCTCGTCGAAGTACCAGACCCTCTCAGGCTTCAGTTTACACCGATCAGGAAGGAGCATCCCCCTCAAGGTACGGTGCTCCCCAGTCCGTCATTTGCACCATCCACAAGTAGGAGGCCACAACAGAGGATTCAGACCCTGGGGTGGTCGCCCGCATGCTAGTGCTTCGCCAGGTTTCGCGAAACATGACAACCAACCAAAGCATCAGAGCCAGCAACATGATTTCCCACCTCAAAGGGGCTAACGGGAGCTCACGCGCAGTTCCCGTATGCTACCAGATGTCACCCCCTAGGACTTCCCCAAAAAGGGGAACATCTGGAAAGCAAAGGGGTCACACACAACCTCTCCATCCAAAATAATATAAGAGGGGCCTCCGACCGAGAGGAGAGACAAGAGGCAAAAACCAGTAAAGGATAAGGGAGGTAATGGTTAGCACATAGAAGAAGAGAGCAAGCCAGATGCAATGCTCTAGGAGGCTACCAAGAAATTCATCGGAAGAATCCCACGGACACAGCCGACCCTGCTCCAATCAACCTTCTTTGCTAACTCCCTACACTCACTTTCCTTTCCAAAAATCATAACCCCCGAATGTGGAGACCTCGCCGGAATCCACTGAGGGGGATCTATTCTCCTAGATCGCCCACTAACTTGATCGTTGCCCCCATCGGAATCCCAGCTAGGGTCTCTTTTTTTTTGCAGGGATCAGGGAAGTGCAAGGGGTCCCAGGTGAGGGGAGCGATGCCCGACATCGCGACAAAGCTACAGGCCATGACAATCCAGGTGGTAACAGACTGTATCATCTCAAACTTGTTGAGCATATTTTGGTATCCAAGTCCCATTTGGGAAGCACCTTAAGTGTAATCTACTTTCACTTCAAGAACAACTACAAAAGTCTCCCCGATGCCTTTGCAACTCAAGACATCAACAACTTGGTGAAGCCTACCAGATTCATGCTCCCTCTTGAAATCATATCCGGCTAAAATTTTCTACCAACATAACTATGTTGGTGACATTTGATAGAGAGTTTTGGCTGGAAGCCTCATGCCAATCACAATACCAATTTTGTGATCCATAGCACATTGTGGTAGCAATCCCTTTGGCAACTCCAAAGGCCTATCCTTGCTGAATTCTCACAAAATTCCCATTTCCATTGTCGGTACCTTCGCTGTCTCCTTCAAGCCCATCTCGACGATAGTAGCAAGATAAGTTATTTGGTTCTCCTTCTAACCAATGGCCAACTACATAGTGAAGACCATCTCTGCCTTGGATTTGCAAACATCAACAACAATAACATGCCCTGCAACAAAAGCAAGGCTTTCTCATTGTTGGCAGCTTCACTATCTCTTTCAAGCCCAACTCGACAATAGCAGCAAGGTAAGTTATTTGGCCCTCCTTCCAACCAAGGGCCAACTATATAGCGGAGACCATCTCTGCTCTGGACTCACGAGCATCAGCATCACTAATGTTGCTATGCCCTGCAACAAAGCAAGGCTTCTCCTTACTAACAATCAACAAGTCGAATAGATGTGGCAGAATAGCCACTTTGGTAGCAACAAAGAAGTCATTGCCAAGGATCATGTTGAAGTCATCCAAGGGAACCACTATTAGTTCCATCTTGTCATCCCATCCATTGACGACCACTTAGACACCAAAGGCCATGGCCTGCACTATCCATGTTTGAGAATTGATTGCCTTGATATGGGTTGAGTATCTCGCCTCACTCAATCCCAGGGTATTCACCATTTGTTGCTTCCACTTACAGGCATGGCATCACCCCCAATGCTTCAACAACTCAATGCCAAAACTTTGATGGAGAAAACACACCAAAAGAGACTCCAACCAACTCTGATACCAACTGTCACAGGGCTGATTTTCTTTCAAAATCTTTGGCAAGAAACCAAGCCTTGTGTGGCACTAGACCCTTGCTTAGTTCAGCCTCTCAACACTCCCCACCCAACGAATTGCAACGCCCAACATAATAAGACGAATACACTTAAGGTACAATTAAGGAAATTACACACATCCCTCTTTTTATTTCAATTTCCAAATTTTTGATACAAGAGACCTATCCAAGATCTTTAAATGCCTTACCAAAGAGACATTCTCATGACTTGTTGCCCAAAATCCAACAAGCATACATATTTATAAATATAGTGGACAACTTGCCCAACTGCTAGAAACTACCAAAAACTACTAGAAACTAATTAAAACTCCTGCCAACTTCTTATCTAGCCATTTGTCATAAGTTATCATGCATGACTTACTCAAAAACTATTTGAAACTTCCTTGGAACCACTCCCAATTGCTTATCTAGATTTCTGAATATAAGTTATCATGCATAACTTCTCAAAACCACTTGAAAACTACTTAGAACCGTCTCCAATCTAATAAGACTCCAAGGAGTTGAGAGTGACCTGCTTAAAACTTCCCAAACTGCTGCTATTTCTAAATAGCAGCTTCTTCAAACTATTACTATTTCTAGATAGCAGCTTCCTAGGCAACTTTTTAAATGGTTGCCATTTCTGGATAACAACTTTCCATAATTATTGTTGTCTAAATTCTTGACAACTGCCCAAGTAACCACATGTAACCGCTAGCCAATCAGATTTCTAGCCAACATGTCAATTTTGCATGCTCATGCCCTCTATCTTGTGTGCTCAAGCACTAGGTTGTGCCCCCTTGGGTGCGCACCCTAACACATACTCAGCCAACAGCAAAATGCATGCATGCCCACATGCTTGCATGCCAAGTTGCATGCTCTTGGGTGCACTCTAGCATAACAGCCCACCAATGGAACTGTCCGCATACCCGCATGCCAAGCTGGGTGCCCGACAACTTCACATCCCCTTGCATGTGCATGTGCATCCTTGTGCACGCCTTACCATAGCCATGCCTTGGTGTCGTGCACTCCCTGCGATGCGTACTCTTATGCACCATCGCGTGCCTTTGCATGTGCATTATCATGACCATGACTTGGTGCCGCATACTCCTAATGGTGCATGCGCTTGTGCACCATGCTACTACCATTACTTAAACTGGCTACCAGACAATTCCTTGATGCCTTTCATTGTAGAGCTTCCTCTAAGCCCTTGCATATTTGGGATTGGCATGGTAAAGGCATCGACCCATGCCAACCCAATTATCGGGCTAATGGGGCTGTGACAACCAAAAAAAACATAATTATTTTGATTGAGTTTGTACTCCACAGGTAAGGCTGTAAATGGGTTCGGTTGACCCATGACCCGACCTGACCCAATCCATTTAGACTCGATTTAACCCATTTTTAGAGATCTGTGGATACGGGTCGGGCTCTAAAATTAGACCCGTTTCATTTTCCAGGTCAGATCTAGGTTTACTAAATTTGGACCCGACCCAACTCGAACATACTAACACTATTAAGATCATATCTATTTAGATCTTTAAATTATAATTTAAAACTTATATGAAACTTATTTTTTATATAGAAATAGAGTTATAATTATTTTTATACTTAATTTATTTTGAAAATAATATTGTTTGTTATTTATTTTATAGTTAATAATAGTTGGCTATTTAATAATTAAAATATAATTGTCTATATTTTATCTGGATCATATCTAGATCCAGATTTTTTAGATTAGAATCAGGTTATGTATGGACCTTGTTGCCCAGATATGGTGCCCAAGAGGGGGGGTGAATTGGGTATTTAAAAATTTAAGGCAATATATGTGCTATCAAGTTTTAAGGTGAAGAGTGATAGTGCTTTAAGAATTGTGCAACGGAAGCAATGAAATAAAATGGCAATTAAAGAGCTAAAGAAGTTAAAGAGAAAGGCAATGCAAACACACAAGAAATATAGTGGTTCGGTGCACCTAGCACCTACATCCACTCCCCAAGCTCCACTTGGGAATTTCACTATAATCTTTAGATTACAGCCGACTTGTTTTACCAGGCTCACAAGTCAAAACCTTACACACTTGTTTTGGCTTCGGGCTAACAAGCAACCCTAGTTGGTTTTATCAATTGGCTCACCAACAAACCTCACTCACTTGTTTTGGCTTCGGGCTTACAAGCAACCCTAGTTGGTTTTATCAATTGGCTCACCAACAAACCTCACTCTAGTTTCAAATTCCCTTGAAACTAGCTAAAGATAAAAGAGTATGAATACAAGTAATGAAAACTAAACAAACTCCTTTTGAGCAAAAAAAATTCGTTGAAGCTCTTGATGGAGACTCTTCAAGCCTTTTGTCTTGGAATCTTGGACCTCACTAAATGCCAAACACTTGAATGTTGGATTCCTCAAAAATGGAAAGCTTTTTTTGGGTAGGGAATCTCTTGGTTTTCTCACACTTTTTGGCTTTGGAAGTGATTGAAGGCTTTGTACTTTGAACCTATACTTTTTCAATGTCTCCTTGTCTTTTTTGAAGTTTGGTGGAGGTTAAATACCTCATTCATGCTGAAACAACTCCACAAGACCGTTAGATTCAAAAATATGGCCGTTTATGGCTGTTGGAAATCAAATCAGAAGTTCAGAAAAACTAGCCGTTATGCCATGAGTCGACCTCATGAGTCGACTCTGGATCAAGTGTCGACCTCATGAGTCGACCTCCAGTAAAGTTTAGGCAAAAGTTCAGAATACCATAGTTCTGCCCATTTGAATTCTCAGGCTATGAGTCGACCTCTGGTGTCGACCTCTGGACAGGTGTTGACCTCTGGTGGTCGACCTCTGGAGCGTGCCACTGAGATTTTGCCGTGCCGGCCATGCTGAACTTTTCTTCTCTTCATGAGTCGACCTCTGGTGGTCGACCTTTGACAAGGTGTCGACCTCTGGTGGTCGACCTCTGATCTGAATTTTTCTGAAACTCTTTGAGATGTGCGTGCCATGCTTGAGTTTCTCTAAGCCTTTGTTTCTTTTGTCAATAATTTCTTAACAAGAAGGTCCAATTTGAGTATTTTGATCTTGTCCAAGGTAGAAGAGCTCTTTTCCAAATCAGGTAAACTTAGTTTCATCAATGTACTTTTGATACTCTTTTTGAATAACCTAAGTCCTGAAACTTTTATCTAGAGATGAAACATTAGTCCAAACATATACTCAACCTTTTGTTAATCATCAAAACTAAGGAGTCAAAGCCAACAATCTCCCCTTTTTGATGATGACAAAACCTTGAGTATATATGCAATTAAGTCCAAGAGCAAAATATAGCAATAATAAAATATTTTCACAGAATCCTTACATGCATGAATGTATCATAAAAATTTACTTTTCATCTTCTTTTTGTGAACCTTTTATTTACTTCTTTCTTCTTGTGAAAACATGCTCATGAGTCAAGAGAGGTAAGAATCATATAAACTTTACTACTCATAAGACGGAGATCTCATAAATATATATATACTTTACTACTCCCCCTTTTTGTCAAGAATCAAAAAGTTTATTGTTATAGTGAAAGATATAGTAATGAGACTTATGTTCAATTATAATGAAGTATTTAGGTGCATAGAATACATGCTCCCCCTCAATTTGTGCATTCAATATAATAAAGCATTTTAACTTGAGGGTTTTTAAATATTGAGAGCTGGTATCAGATAAAATGTCACAAAATGTCACAATATTGATAAAAAGTCACAAGATAGATAAAAACAAGTGTATACAGTTACAAAATTGCCTACAAAGTAGGCACAAGATACTGATACAGCAGATCATACACAAGCAAACTAAGTACAACAAATAAAACTATGAGGCTACTCCTCATCAGAAGGTATGTCAAAAGATACAGGAGCCATGATCCTAGATGAGGATTTTGGAGTCCTATGTGAGGAACTCCGAGTCCTCAGAGAGGGACCAGACCTAGGGGTAGTCCTACGAGATCTATAAGTCCTAGGTAAGGGCTCCACAGAAGTCGAGATAGAGGCAGTAGCTGAAGGAGTGGACGGATCAGCATGCTGAGTAGACTGAGCTGGGGTCTGCCTGCTGACTAGCTCATAAGCTGTGGGATCATCGATATCTGTCTCTGTATGCTCATCTATGTCATCCGGAATCCCAGTGATAGTCTCAAATAGTGACTCTGTAGGCTCAATATCAACTGGCACAGCTGTGGCTGGAGGATCTGAACTCGGAAAATCAGTGGAAGGAGGATCAACTGAAGGGGGAATCTCTGGAATCGGCTCTGCAGGTGAAACATCAGATCTACCTGCTCCAGGCTGATCTCCATCACTGTCACTGTATCCACTAGAGTCATCAGCATCATCATCACCATCATCATCATCATCATCATGTGGAGGAGATACTGTCGGATCTGCAGTCCCTGATGGCAGTGCTGATCTCAGTAAGCTGAGGATCTGTCTGAATCCTGTATCCATACTAGCTGAGAGAGCACTAATGCGTGTGTCTGTGTGTATCCGCAGATCATGAAGCTCCTGTCGTACACCAGTGATCTCTGTCCGGACCTCTGAAATCTGATCAGTCACTCGCTGCTCGAAGTCCGATATCCTCACTGAAGTCCTTCGTGGTGTAGCAGTAATAGTAGGTTCCGGGGCTGATGAAGGTGGTGGCGTGAATGGCTCAGGCTCCGCAGTCTCTGTCTCTGGTGCTGGGCGAGGAGGTGTACCATGATCAGTAGGCCCTGAAGGCCCTGCCTCAGCAGCTCGGATCTCATCCTCCTCATCTGGCTCCTGGCCAGACTCTCGTCGTACCCATCGGTCACTGATCAGTCAAAATCCCATCCTATGTAGGATTTCTCTCCATAAGTATCTGTGTGCTGTAGCTGACTGAAGGGTATGCCGTCGAATGAGACACCATGCTCTCTGAATATCTGAGTCAGTCCCATGCCGTACGGCTGCACAAGTCTCCTGTGAGAAGCTGCCTCACCCATCTGCTGAAGCATGATCCTGGGAAGGTTGATGGGAGTCCGCTGGCTCAGGGACACCATCAACACCAGCTCACGCTCAGTGATAAAATCAAATCTCCCGCTCTTCGGAATCAAGATACGGGCGATGATGTGATGCAGCACTCTCATCTCTAGTGAAAGCTGGTTAGCGGACACTGTGGAAATGCCGCTAACATCCTCACGCTCTAGGATACACCTGAAGGCATGCTCTCTGTCGCTGATCGTAGTGGCAGTAGTGCCATGAAGTGGAATCCTCCAGATGCGACTTATGACCTCAGGTGTCACTGGAATCTCAATCCCTCGAACTGTAGCGGACCATCCAATGCCATCAGTGGCCATGGATCCATAAAACTCCCTGATGAGGTCTGGGTAGAATCTCTCGGACATCGTACAAAAATGGACCAGACCTGCATCTCTCAGTACATCTCCAATGAAGAAGTGATGCTGATCCCAGAATGGAATATCTACGCGCCTACCACTAGCAATGCTCTTCCGGACTAGGCTGGCTGGCACTGGTGCAGGTGGCTCTGGGGTCGGCTCACGCTCATGTCTGACTTTCCTTCGCCGCTCAGTACTACCCTGCCCCTGTTCCAATCTCCTTTTCCTTACTGCCTGGTATTTTCTCGGACCCATGTGTAAGGATGAGGGGTAACTTAGGAAGTAAGACTAAGAGAGGAAAGAGAGGGAAAGAGAGGTTCGCGGATTGAGAAGAAGAGAAGAATGTGAAATGGGGAAATAGGGTTTGTGAGAGTGGAAAAATATAGAAAATAAATGGAGAAAAAGTAAGAAACGGAGGGTAGAAACAAGTGTTTTCTATTGAAAAACAACCGGGATTAGCGGGTAGATAGATCCGAAGGCTTTCGGTTGTCCAAAATCAAAAGTACGATCAAAAGAAGGTTGAATCGAAGAAATGCAAGAGGAGAGGAGAGGATTTCCCAAAAGGTTGAGGGAGAAGGGTGGAAATCTACTATTTAGGGTTTAGGAATGTTGGAGGGGGACCACACGAAGGAGAGGAAAGAAAAATTGGAAAAACAAGGCTTGCGGACGGGTTTTAAAAAACAGGTTTCCGTTCAAGTGTCGACCTCTGAGAATTTCAGGGGTCGACCTCAAGTGTCGACCTCCATAACTTAGGTGTCGACCTCAAGTGTCGACCTTCGAAAACCTCAAGTGTCGACCTCCAACAATTAATTACTTGAAATAAAATTCTGTGAGATTTAAAAAATCGATAAAATTTAAAGAAATAGCCTTTAACCAATTTGAGAATTTATAAATCATTTTTGAGGAATTTTGATGAAAATTGAAGAGATTCAAGCAAAAGGATCAATGACTCCCAGTTCTCTTCTGATCATACAAAATCTGTCTTCATTCAATGGTTTTGTGAATATATCAGCCAATTGATAATCAGTACATATAAATTCTAACAACACATTAGAGTTTGAACGTGATCTCTTATGAAGTGATGTCTTATTTCAATGTGTTTGCTTCTTGAATGTTGTACAGGATTTTTCGTTAAATTGATTGCACTAGTATTATCACATCTTATGGGTGTCTTAGTTAGTTTGATGCCAAAGTCCTCGAGTTGTTGTTTGATCCATAAATCTGAGCACAACAGCTTCCAGCTGCTATATATTCGGCTTCCGCCGTAGATAGAGCAACCGAATTCTGTTTCTTACTGCTCCATGAAATCAAATTAACTCCTAGGAATTGACAAGTTCCACTAGTACTTTTCGATCAAGTTTACACCCAGCAAAATCAGCATCAGAATATGCAATTAATTCATATGATGACTCTCTAGAGTACCAAAGACCAATTTCGATAGACCCAGATAAGTATCTAAGTATACGTTTTACAGCTAAGAGATGTGATTCTTTAGGAGCAGACTGAAAACGTGCACACATACAGACACTAAACATTATATCTAGTCTACTGGCAGTTAGATATAGCAATGAACCAATCATGCCTCTATATAATTTTGGTCTACGATTTACCACAATCATCTTTGTCTAATTTACATGAAGAGCTCATAGGGGTACCTATTGGTTTTGTAGTCTCCATCCCAAACTTTTTAATATCTTCCTTGTGTACTTGGCTTGGTTGATGGAGATCCCCTCTTTTGTTTGCTTAATTTGGAGTCGAGGAAGAAGTTGAGTTCTCCCATCATGCTCATCTCGAACTCATTCTGCATTAACTTCGCAAATTCTTGACAAAGACATTCGTTAGTAGCACCAAAAATAATATCATCCACATATATTTGTACTACTAAGAGATCATCATTTTTCTTTTTCAAAAACAATGTATTATCTACATTACCTCTAGAAAAATCATTTTTCATCAAAAATGAACTTAATCTATCATACCAAGCTCTAGGAGCTTGCTTTAAACCATACAATGCTTTATGCAATTTAAAGACATGATTAGGAAATTCATGATTTTCAAAACCAGGAGGTTGTTCAACATAAACTTCCTCTTCAATAAATCCATTTAAAAAGGCACTCTTTACATCCATTTGAAATAACTTGAAATCCATAAAACAAGCAAATGCAAGTAAAAGTCTAATTGCTTCTAGCCTAGCAACAGGAGCAAAGGTTTCATCGAAGTCGATCCCTTCTTCCTGGTTGTAGCCTTTAGCAACAAGTCTAGCTTTGTTCCTAATTACAATACCATGTTCATCAAGTTTATTTCTAAAAACCCATTTTGTGCCAATTACAGAAACATTAATGGGTCTTTCAGTTAAAGTCCAAACATTATTTTTTTAAATTGATTTAGTTCATCTTGCATAGCATTAATCCAGTTACAATCTTTTTAGCTTCTTCTATTGACTTAGGCTCTATCTGAGATACAAAAGCTAAATAATCACAAATATTTCTAATAGAAGAGCGTGTACTTACCCCCTTTGATGGATCACCTATTATTAGCTCTTTAGGGTGTCCATGTGCATACCTCCATTCTTTAGGTAATGGTTTTGGTGAAGTTGCATTGATTTCTTGAATTTGATCTTGACTTTCTTGATCATCATCTCCTTTGGGCTCATCTTCATTGATTGTCAATTGTTCAAGCTTCTTTGTACCTGTTTCAACATCAATAGAATCTTCTTTTCTAGAAGATTTTCGTTAGATTCATCAAACACTACATGAATTGATTCTTCAACCAGAAGAGTTCTTCTGTTGAAGACCCTGTATGCCTTGCTAGAAGTAGAGTATCCTAAGAAGATACCCTCATCTGACTTGGCATCAAATTTACTGATATTATCTTTGCCATTGTTTAATATGAAACAGCGGCAATCAAATACACGAAAATACTTGAGATTAGGTTTTCGATTTTTCCAAAGCTCATATGGTGTTTTCTTCAAAATAGGTCGAATTAAAACACGATTTAAAATGTAACAGGAAGTATTAATGGCTTCTGCCCAAAAATATCTAGGTAAATCATTTTCGCAAAGCATTGTGCGTGCCATTTCTTCAAGAGTCCTGTTCTTTCTTTCTACCACCCCATTTTGTTGAGGTGTCCTAGGTGCAGAGAAATTATGACTAATACCATTTTCATTACAAAAAGTTTCAAAATCATGATTTTCAAATTCAGTTCCATGATCACTACGCAAAGAAACAATAGTGAGATCTTTTTCGTTTGAAACCCTTTTATGAAATTTAACAAAAGCTGAAAAAATTTCATCTTTATGAGCTAAAAACATTACCCAAGTAAATCGTGAGTAATCATCTACAATTACTAGCCCATATTTTTTACCTCCCAAACTAGTTGTTCTGGTTGGTCCAAAGAGGTCTATATGCAATAATTCAAGGGGTCTAGTAGTAGATACTACTCCTTTAGGTTTGAAAGTAGATTTAGTTTGTTTTCCAAATTGACATGCAGCACAAATTTTATCTTTTTCAAAAGTGAGTTTTGGCAATTCTTTTACAAGATTCTTTTTGCTTAATTTTGAAATCAACTGCATACTAGCATGCCCTAGCCTACGGTGCCAAAGCCAACTAGTTTCACTTGCCTTGGCTTCCTTAGCCACTAGGCATTGACCACTTTCCATGGCTAGATCATCAAGATCAACCATGTAAATGTTTCCATGCCTAAGACCAGTGAACTTGATGCCATCGACATCTAGACTAGATACCATGCACAAAGATGATTCAAAAGTTACTTTAAAACCTTTATCACAAAACTGACTAATGCTAAAAAGATTATGCTTCAAGCCATCAACAAATAATACATTATCTACATAAGCATTAGGGTGATATGGATTTTACCAATTCGACGATTTTGCCTTTTCCATTATCACCAAAGGTAACGTTTCCACCATCAATAGCAGCTAGTGATGAGAATTGCTTCACATCCCCAGTCATGTGCCTTGAGCAACCACTATCCAGATACCACATTCTTCTTTTATTTTTGGTTGCCAGGCACACCTGCAAAAATTGATCAAGTTGAAACTTTAGGTACCCAAGTCATCTTGGGTCCTTTAGGGTTAGTCAAATTGGTTCCTTTTGGAACCCAAATCCTTTTAAAGGTATTTAATTTCCTTCTATTACAAACATATGATTTATGACCTACTTTACCACATGCATAGCAGGTAATATTAGAAGATGCTGGTATGAAAAGTTTTTGTACAGTTTTTGTTGATTGTGTGGCTTAAATCCAAGTCCAGCTTTATTAAACACTGCATGTTGACTATTTAAAAGCATATTTAGTTTTTCTGAGCTAAAAGTAAACTTTTCTACAAAAGGTTTTACTTTTTCTAACTCTTCCTTGTAATTCTTATTTTGAAGCATTAGTTCTTTATTTTGTTTCTCAAAGTTCTCATTAGTTTTAAGATTTCTATTATTTTTCAAGGAATCATTTTCTTTTAAAAGATTATCTTTATCATTTGTCAAAGTTTTTACATGTTCTTTTAATTCCTTGTTTTCTTGAGTTAAATTTTCAATTTCACTCGAAAACTTTTCTGAATTTTTGGTAAGCTCAAAATTTTGCTTTCTTAATTTCTTATTTTTCAATTTTAATTTTTCATATTCCATTACTAAGTCATCAAAAGCATCATGCAATTCATTGAAAGTGAATTCAATTTCAGGTTCAGAATTTACCTCATTATCCTCGTTGGCCATGAAACATAAGTTGGCGACTACCTGCTGCTCTTCTTCACTGCTGGAGTCCTCACTCTCACTCCAGGTAGCCATCATGGCTTTCTTTCTCAACAACCTTCGACTCTTTTTAAGCAAAGGGCAATCCGTTTTGTAATGACCTGGCTTCTTGCACTCGAAGCAGATGGGTGGATCCCTTTCTTTCTCTTTCTCCTTCTCCTTGTTGTGATCACCTTTTGTGGCCTTTTCTTGTAGAAGCCCTTCTTCTTTCTCATGAATCTTTTAAATTTTCTTGTAATTAGGGCTGTCTCATCATCATCCTCTTCTTCTTCAGATTCATCACTTGACTCTTCTTTTGTAGTGGACTTGAAGGCTATGGCTTTCTTTTTCTTGTCATTGTCCACTGTCTTCTGCTTTAGTGAAAGCTCGTAGGTCATCAGTGATCCAAGAAGCTGCTCGAGAGGTAGAGTGTTGACATCCTTGGCTTCTTCTATGGCTGTAACTTTCGCATCCCATGAAGCCGGAAGAGACCTGAGAAGTTGTTAACCAGTTCACCATTAGATATAATTTTTCCCAAACTCCTCATACCATTTACTATATTTGTAAATCTAGTATACATTTCACTTATACTTTCAGTTGGTTCCATCCTGAACATCTCATACGTATGAATGAGCATGTTCACCTTAGTGGTCTTCACTTGGTGTGTACCCTCATGGGTAACCTCAAGTGTATCCCAAATTTCTTGGCGGAAATACAATTTGATATTCTGTTGAATTCACTAGGATCAAGTGCACAGAATAACAAATTCATCGCCTTAGCATTTAACTCAGCTTGTTTGATGTCATTGTCATCCCATTCTTCTTCAGATTTGGGGTGATAATGCCATTAACCAAGTGAGTGGGCTGATGAGGCCCTTTAGTGATTACTCTCCAAATATGATAATCTACAGCTTGTAAATAAATACGCATACGAGTTTTCCAATAAGTGTAGTTTGTGCCATTAAAGAAAGGAGGACGATTTGATGCTTGTCCTTCAACTATACCCATTCCAATTGGGGCGGCCATGATCTTTCACTCAAGATCGTTGGACCTACAAGAGAGTACCGGTGCTCTGATACCACTTGTTGCCCAGATATGGTGCCCAAGAGGGGGGGTGAATTGGGTATTTAAAAATTAAGGCAATATATGTGCTATCAAGTTTTAAGGTGAAGAGTGATAGTGCTTTAAGAATTGTGCAACGGAAGCAATGAAATAAAATGGCAATTAAAGAGCTAAAGAAGTTAAAGAGAAAGGCAATGCAAACACACAAGAAATATAGTGGTTCGGTGCACCTAGCACCTACATCCACTCCCCAAGCTCCACTTGGAATTTCACTATAATCTTTAGATTACAGCCGACTTGTTTTACCAGGCTCACAAGTCAAAACCTTACACACTTGTTTTGGCTTCGGGCTAACAAGCAACCCTAGTTGGTTTTATCAATTGGCTCACAACAAACCTCACTCACTTGTTTTGGCTTCGGGCTTACAAGCAACCCTAGTTGGTTTATCAATTGGCTCACCAACAAACCTCACTCTAGTTTCAAATTCCTTGAAACTAGCTAAAGACAAAAGAGTATGAATACAAGTAATGAAAACTAAACAAACTCCTTTTGAGCAAAAATAAATTCGTTGAAGCTCTTGATGGAGACTCTTCAAGCCTTTGTCTTGGAATCTTGGACCTCACTAAATGCCAAACACTTGAATGTTGGATTCCTCAAAAATGGAAAGCTTTTTGGGTAGGGAATCTCTTGGTTTTCTCACACTTTTGGCTTTGGAAGTGACCTCATTCATGCTGAAACAACTCCACAAGACCGTTAGATTCAAAAATATGGCCGTTTATGGCCGTTGGAAATCAAATCAGAAGTTCAGAAAAACTAGCCGTTATGCCATGAGTCGACCTCATGAGTCGACCTCTGGATCAAGTGTCGACCTCATGAGTCGACCTCCAGTAAAGTTTAGGCAAAAGTTCAGAATACCATAGTTCTGCCCATTTGAATTCTCAGGCTATGAGTCGACCTCTGGTGTCGACCTCTGGACAGGTGTTGACCTCTGGTGGTCGACCTCTGGAGCGTGCCACTGAGATTTTGCCGTGCCGGCCATGCTGAACTTTTCTTCTCTTCATGAGTCGACCTCTGGTGGTCGACCTTTGACAAGGTGTCGACCTCTGGTGGTCGACCTCTGATCTGAATTTTTCTGAAACTCTTGAGATGTGCGTGCCATGCTTGAGTTTCTTAAGCCTTTGTTTCTTTTGTCAATAATTTCTTAACAAGAAGGTCCAATTTGAGTATTTTGATCTTGTCCAAGGTAGAAGAGCTCTTTTCCAAATCAGGTAAACTTAGTTTCATCAATGTACTTTTGATACTCTTTTTGAATAACCTAAGTCCTGAAACTTTATCTAGAGATGAAACATTAGTCCAAACATATACTCAACCTTTTGTTAATCATCAAAACTAAGGAGTCAAAGCCAACAATCTCCCCTTTTTGATGATGACAAAACCTTGAGTATATATGCAATTAAGTCCAAAAGCAAAATATAGCAATAATAAAATATTTTCAAGAATCCTTACATGCAGAGTGTATCATAAAAATTTACTTTTCATCTTCTTTTTGTGAACCTTTTATTTACTTCTTTCTTTTTGTGAAAACATTCTCATGAGTCAAGAAAGGTAAGAATCATATAAACTTTACTACTCATAAGACGGAGATCTCATA
The DNA here is from genome assembly GCA_021397845.1 of Areca catechu. Classification (NCBI taxonomy): domain Eukaryota; kingdom Viridiplantae; phylum Streptophyta; class Magnoliopsida; order Arecales; family Arecaceae; genus Areca; species Areca catechu. The sequence continues at coordinate 29,319,376 of CM038046.1, forward strand.
AATATATATATACTTTCTACTCCCCCTTTTTGTCAAGAATCAAAAAGTTTATTTTTATAGTGAAAGATATATTAATGAACTTATGTTCAATTATAATGAAGTATTTAGGTGCATAAATACATGCTCCCCCTCAATTTGTGCATTCAATATAATAAAGCATTTTAACTTGAGGGTTTTTAAAATATTAGAGCTGGTATCAGATAAAATGTCACAAAATGTCACAATATTGATAAAAAGCACAAGATAGATAAAAACAAGTGTATTCAGTTACAAAATTGCTTACAAAGTAGGCACAAAATACTGATACAACAGATCATACCAAGCAAACTAAGTACAACAAATAAAACTATGAGGCTACTCCTCATCAGAAGGTATGTCAAAAGATACAGGAGCCATGATCCTAGATGAGGATTTTGGAGTCCTATGTGAGGAACTCCGAGTCCTCAGAGAGGGACCAGACCTAGGGGTAGTCCTACGAGATCTATAAGTCCTAGGTAAGGGCTCCACAGAAGTCGAGATAGAGGCAGTAGCTGAAGGAGTGGACGGATCAGCATGCTGAGTAGACTGAGCTGGGGTCTGCCTGCTGACTAGCTCATAAGCTGTGGGATCATCGATATCTGTCTCTGTATGCTCATCTATGTCATCCGGAATCCCAGTGATAGTCTCAAATAGTGACTCTGTAGGCTCAATATCAACTGGCACAGCTGTGGCTGGAGGATCTGAACTCGGAAAATCAGTGGAAGGAGGATCAGCTGAAGGGGGAATCTCTGGAATCGGCTCTGCAGGTGAACATCAGAACTACCTGCTCCAGGCTGATCTCCATCACTGTCACTGTATCCACTAGAGTCATCAGCATCATCATCACCATCATCATCATCATCATCATGTGGAGGAGATACTGTCGGATCTGCAGTCCCTGATGGCAGTGCTAATCTCATAAGCTGAGGATCTGTCTGAATCCTGTATCCATACTAGCTGAGAGAGCACTAATGCGTGTGTCTGTGTGTATCCGCAGATCATGAAGCTCCTGTCGTACACCAGTGATCTCTGTCCGGACCTCTGAAATCTGATCAGTCACTCGCTGCTCGAAGTCCGATATCCTCACTGAAGTCCTCCGTGGTGTAGCAGTAATAGTAGGTGCCGGAGCTGATGAAGGTGGTGGCGTGAATGGCTCATGGCTCCGCAGTCTCTGTCTCCGGTGCTGGGCGAGGAGGTGTACCATGATCAGTAGGCCCTGAAGGCCCTGCCTCAGCAGCTCGGATCTCATCCTCCTCATCTGGCTCCTGGCCAGACTCTCGTCGTACCCATCGGTCACTGATCAGTCGAAATCCCATCCTATGTAGGGATTTCTCTCCATAAGTATCTGTGTGCTGTAGCTGACTGAAGGGTATGCCGTCGAATGAGACACCATGCTCTCTGAATATCTGAGTCAGTCCCATGCCGTACGGCTGAACAAGTCTCCTGTGAGAAGCTGCCTCACCCATCTGCTGAAGCATGATCCTGGGAGGTTGATGGGAGTCCGCTGGCTCAGGGACACCATCAACACCAGCTCACGCTCAGTGATAAAATCAAATCTCCCGCTCTTCGGAATCAAGATACGGGCGATGATGTGATGCAGCACTCTCATCTCTAGTGAAAGCTGGTTAGCGGACACTGTGGAAATGCCGCTAACATCCTCACGCTCTAGGATACACCTGAAGGCGTGCTCTCTGTCGCTGATCGTAGTGGCAGCAGTGCCATGAAGTGGAATCCTCCAGATGCGACTGATGACCTCAGGTGTCACTGGAATCTCGATCCCTCGAACTGTAGCGGACCATCCAATGCCATCAGTGGCCATGGATCCATAAAACTCCCTGATGAGGTCTGGGTAGAATCTCTCGGACATCGTACAAAAATGGACCAGACCTGCATCTCTCAGTACATCTCCAATGAAGAAGTGATGCTGATCCCAGAATGGAATATCTACGCGCCTCCCACTAGCAATGCTCTTCCGGACTAGGCTGGCTGGCACTGGTGCAGGTGGCTCTGGGGTCGGCTCACGCTCATGTCTGACTTTCCTTCGCCGCTCAGTACTACCCTGCCCCTGTTCCAATCTCCTTTTCCTTACTGCCTGGTGTTTTCTCGGACCCATGTGTAAGGATGAGGGGTAACTTAGGAAGTAAGACTAAGAGAGGAAAAGAGAGGGAAAGAGAGGTTCGCGGATTGAGAAGAAGAGAAGAATGTGAAATGGGGAAATAGGGTTTGTGAGAGTGGAAAAAATAGAAAATAAATGGAGAAAAAGTAAGAAACGGAGGGTAGAAACAAGTGTTTTCTATTGAAAAACAACCGGGATTAGCGGGTAGATAGATCCGAAGGCTTTCGGTTGTCCAAAATCAAAAGTACGGTCAAAAAGAGGGTTGAATCGAAGAAATGCAAGAGGAGAGGAGAGGATTTCCCAAAAGGTGAGGGAGAAGGGTGGAAATCTACTATTTAGGGTTTAGGAATGTTGGAGGGGGACCACACGAAGGAGAGGAAAGAAAAAATTGGAAAAACAAGGCTTGCGGACGGGGTTTTAAAAAACAGGTTTCCGTTCAAGTGTCGACCTCTGAGAATTTTCAGGGGTCGACCTCAAGTGTCGACCTCCATAACTTAGGTGTCGACCTCAAGTGTCGACCTCGAAAACCTCAAGTGTCGACCTCCAACAATTAATTACTTAAATAAAATTCTGTAGATTTAAAAAATCGATAAAATTAAGAAATAGCCTTTAACCAATTTGAGAATTTATAAATCATTTTTGAGGAATTTTGATGAAAATTGAAGAGATTCAAGCAAAAGGATCAATGACTCCCAGTTCTCTTCTGATCATACAAAATCTATCTTCATTCAATGGTTTTGTGAATATATCAGCCAATTGATAATCAGTACATATAAATTCTAACAACACATTAGAGTTTTGAACGTGATCTCTTATGAAGTGATGTCTTATTTCAATATGTTTGCTTCTTGAATGTTGTACAGGATTTTTCGTTAAATTGATTGCACTAGTATTATCACATCTTATGGGTGTCTTAGTTAGTTTGATGCCAAAGTCCTCGAGTTGTTGTTTGATCCATAGAATCTGAGCACAACAGCTTCCAGCTGCTATATATTCGGCTTCCACCGTAGATAGAGCAACCGAATTCTGTTTCTTACTGCTCCATGAAATCAAATTAACTCCTAGGAATTGACAAGTTCCACTAGTACTTTTTCGATCAAGTTTACACCCAGCAAAATCAGCATCAGAATATGCAATTAATTCATATGATGACTCTCTAGAGTACCAAAGACCAATTTCGATAGACCCAGATAAGTATCTAAGTATACGTTTTACAGCTAAGAGATGTGATTCTTTAGGAGCAGACTGAAAACGTGCACACATACAAACACTAAACATTATATCTGGTCTACTGGCAGTTAGATATAGCAATGAACCAATCATGCCTCTATATAATTTTTGGTCTACTGATTTACCACAATCATCTTTGTCTAATTTACATGAAGAGCTCATAGGGGTACCTATTGGTTTTGTAGTCTCCATCCCAAACTTTTTAATATCTTCCTTGTGTACTTGGCTTGGTTGATGGAGATCCCCTCTTTGTTTGCTTAATTTGGAGTCCGAGGAAGAAGTTGAGTTCTCCCATCATGCTCATCTCGAACTCACTCTGCATTAACTTCGCAAATTCTTGACAAAGACATTCGTTAGTAGCACCAAAAATAATATCATCTACATATATTTGTACTACTAAGAGATCATCATTTTTCTTTTTCAAAAACAATGTATTATCTACATTACCTCTAGAAAAATCATTTTTCATCAAAAATGAACTTAATCTATCATACCAAGCTCTAGGAGCTTGCTTTAAACCATACAATGCTTTATGCAATTTAAAGACATGATTAGGAAATTCATGATTTTCAAAACCAGGAGGTTGTTCAACATAAACTTCCTCTTCAATAAATCCATTTAAAAAGGCACTCTTTACATCCATTTGAAATAACTTGAAATCCATAAAACAAGCAAAAGCAAGTAAAAGTCTAATTGCTTCTAGCCTAGCAACAGGAGCAAAGGTTTCATCGAAGTCGATCCCTTCTTCCTGGTTGTAGCCTTTAGCAACAAGTCTAGCTTTGTTCCTAATTACAATACCATGTTCATCAAGTTTATTTCTAAAAACCCATTTTGTGCCAATTACAGAAACATTAAGGGGTCTTTCAGTTAAAGTCCAAACATTATTTCTTTTAAATTGATTTAGTTCATCTTGCATAGCATTAATCCAGTTACAATCTTTTTCAGCTTCTTCTATTGACTTAGGCTCTATCTGAGATACAAAAGCTAAATAATCACAAACATTTCTAATAGAAGAGCGTGTACTTACCCCCTTTGATGGATCACCTATTATTAGCTCTTTAGGGTGTCCATGTGCATACCTCCATTCTTTAGGTAATGGTTTTGGTGAAGTTGCATTGATTTCTTGAATTTGATCTTGACTTTCTTGATCATCATCTCCTTTGGGCTCATCTTCATTGATTGTCAATTGTTCAAGCTTCTTTGTACCTGTTTCAACATCAATAGAATCTTCTTTTCTAGAAGATTTTTCGTTAGATTCATCAAACACTACATGAATTGATTCTTCAACCAGAAGAGTTCTTCTGTTGAAGACCCTGTATGCCTTGCTAGAAGTAGAGTATCCTAAGAAGATACCCTCATCTGACTTGGCATCAAATTTACTGATATTATCTTTGCCATTGTTTAATATGAAACAGCGGCAACCAAATACACGAAAATACTTGAGATTAGGTTTTCGATTTTTCCAAAGCTCATATGGTGTTTTCTTCAAAATAGGTCGAATTAAAACACGATTTAAAATGTAACAGGAAGTATTAATGGCTTCTGCCCAAAAATATCTAGGTAAATCATTTTCGCAAAGCATTGTGCGTGCCATTTCTTCAAGAGTCCTGTTCTTTCTTTCTACCACCCCATTTTGTTGAGGTGTCCTAGGTGCAGAGAAATTATGACTAATACCATTTTCATTACAAAAAGTTTCAAAATCATGATTTTCAAATTCAGTTCCATGATCACTACGCAAAGAAACAATAGTGAGATCTTTTTCGTTTGAAACCCTTTTATGAAATTTAACAAAAGCTGAAAAAGTTTCATCTTTATGAGCTAAAAACATTACCCAAGTAAATCGTGAGTAATCATCTACAATTACTAGCCCATATTTTTACCTCCCAAACTAGTTGTTCTGGTTGGTCCAAAGAGGTCCATATGCAATAATTCAAGGGGTCTAGTAGTAGATACTACTCCTTTAGGTTTGAAAGTAGATTTAGTTTGTTTTCCAAATTGACATGCAGCACAAATTTTATCTTTTTCAAAAGTGAGTTTTGGCAATTCTTTTACAAGATTCTTTTTGCTTAATTTTGAAATCAACTGCATACTAGCATGCCCTAGCCTACGGTGCCAAAGCCAACTAGTTTCACTTGCCTTGGCTTCCTTAGCCACTAGGCATTGACCACTTTCCATGGCTAGATCATCAAGATCAACCATGTAAATGTTTCCATGCCTAAGACCAGTGAACTTGATGCCATCGACATCTAGACTAGATACCATGCACAAAGATGATTCAAAAGTTACTTTAAAACCTTTATCACAAAACTGACTAATGCTAAAAAGATTATGCTTCAAGCCATCAACAAATAATACATTATCTACATAAGCATTAGGGGTGATATGGATTTTACCAATTCCGACGATTTTGCCTTTTCCATTATCACCAAAGGTAACGTTTCCACCATCAATAGCAGCTAGTGATGAGAATTGCTTCACATCCCCAGTCATGTGCCTTGAGCAACCACTATCCAGATACCACATTCTTCTTTTATTTTTGGTTGCAAGGCACACCTGCAAAAATTGATCAAGTTGAAACTTTAGGTACCCAAGTCATCTTGGGTCCTTTAGGGTTAGTCAAATTGGTTCCTTTTGGAACCCAAATCCTTTTAAAGGTATTTAATTTCCTTCTATTACAAACATATGATTTATGACCTACTTTACCACATGCATAGCAGGTAATATTAGAAGATGCTGGTATGAAAAAGTTTTTGTAAGTTTTTGTTGATTGTGTGGCTTAAATCCAAGTCCAGCTTTATTAAACACTGCATGTTGACTATTTAAAAGCATATTTAGTTTTTCTGAACTAAAAGTAAACTTTTCTACAAAAGGTTTTACTTTTTCTAACTCTTCCTTGTAATTCTTATTTTGAAGCATTAGTTCTTTATTTTGTTTCTCAAAGTTCTCATTAGTTTTAAGATTTCTATTATTTTTCAAGGAATCATTTTCTTTTAAAAGATTATCTTTATCATTTGTCAAAGTTTTTACATGTTCTTTTAATTCTTGTTTTCTTGAGTTAAATTTTCAATTTCACTTGAAAACTTTTCTGAATTTTGGTAAGCTCAAAATTTTGCTTTCTTAATTTCTTATTTTTCAATTTTAATTTTTCATATTCCATTACTAAGTCATCAAAAGCATCATGCAATTCATTGAAAGTGAATTCAATTTCAGGTTCAGAATTTACCTCATTATCCTCGTTGGCCATGAAACATAAGTTGGCGACTACCTGCTGCTCTTCTTCACTGCTGGAGTCCTCACTCTCACTCCAGGTAGCCATCATGGCTTTCTTTCTCAACAACCTTCGACTCTTTTTAAGTAAAGGGCAATCCGTTTTGTAATGACCTGGCTTCTTGCACTCGAAGCAGATGGGTGGATCCCTTTCTTTCTCTTTCTCCTTCTCCTTGTTGTGATCACCTTTTGTGGCCTTTTCTTGTAGAAGCCCTTCTTCTTTCTCATGAATCTTTTAAATTTTCTTGTAATTAGGGCTGTCTCATCATCATCCTCTTCTTCTTCAGATTCATCACTTGACTCTTCTTTTGTAGTGGACTTGAAGGCTATGGCTTTCTTTTTCTTGTCATTGTCCACTGTCTTCTGCTTTAGTGAAAGCTCGTAGGTCATCAGTGATCCAAGAAGCTGCTCGAGAGGTAGAGTGTTGACATCCTTGGCTTCTTCTATGGCTGTAACTTTCGCATCCCATGAAGCCGGAAGAGACCTGAGAAGTTGTTAACCAGTTCACCATTAGATATAATTTTTCCCAAACTCCTCATACCATTTACTATATTTGTAAATCTAGTATACATTTCACTTATACTTTCAGTTGGTTCCATCCTGAACATCTCATACGTATGAATGAGCATGTTCACCTTAGTGGTCTTCACTTGGTGTGTACCCTCATGGGTAACCTCAAGTGTATCCCAAATTTCTTTGGCGGAAATACAATTTGATATTCTGTTGAATTCACTAGGATCAAGTGCACAGAATAACAAATTCATCGCCTTAGCATTTAACTCAGCTTGTTTGATGTCATTGTCATCCCATTCTTCTTCAGATTTTGGGGTGATAATGCCATTAACCAAGTGAGTGGGCTGATGAGGCCCTTTAGTGATTACTCTCCAAATATGATAATCTACAGCTTGTAAATAAATACGCATACGAGTTTTCCAATAAGTGTAGTTTGTGCCATTAAAGAAAGGAGGACGATTTGATGCTTGTCCTTCAACTATACCCATTCCAATTGGGGCGGCCATGATCTTTCACTCAAGATCGTTGGACCTACAAGAGAGTACCGGTGCTCTGATACCACTTGTTGCCCAGATATGGTGCCCAAGAGGGGGGGTGAATTGGGTATTTAAAAATTTAAGGCAATATATGTGCTATCAAGTTTTAAGGTGAAGAGTGATAGTGCTTTAAGAATTGTGCAACGGAAGCAATGAAATAAAATGGCAATTAAAGAGCTAAAGAAGTTAAAGAGAAAGGCAATGCAAACACACAAGAAATATAGTGGTTCGGTGCACCTAGCACCTACATCCACTCCCCAAGCTCCACTTGGGAATTTCACTATAATCTTTAGATTACAGCCGACTTGTTTTACCAGGCTCACAAGTCAAAACCTTACACACTTGTTTTGGCTTCGGGCTAACAAGCAACCCTAGTTGGTTTTATCAATTGGCTCACCAACAAACCTCACTCACTTGTTTTGGCTTCGGGCTTACAAGCAACCCTAGTTGGTTTTATCAATTGGCTCACCAACAAACCTCACTCTAGTTTCAAATTCCCTTGAAACTAGCTAAAGACAAAAGAGTATGAATACAAGTAATGAAAACTAAACAAACTCCTTTTGAGCAAAAATAAATTCGTTGAAGCTCTTGATGGAGACTCTTCAAGCCTTTTGTCTTGGAATCTTGGACCTCACTAAATGCCAAACACTTGAATGTTGGATTCCTCAAAAATGGAAAGCTTTTTTTGGGTAGGGAATCTCTTGGTTTTCTCACACTTTTTGGCTTGGAAGTGATTGAAGGCTTTGTACTTTGAACCTATACTTTTTCACTTTGTCTCCTTGTCTTTTTTGAAGTTTGGTGGAGGTTAAATACCTCATTCATGCTGAAACAACTCCACAAGACCGTTAGATTCAAAAATATGGCCGTTTATGGCCGTTGGAAATCAAATCAGAAGTTCAGAAAAACTAGCCGTTATGCCATGAGTCGACCTCATGAGTCGACCTCTGGATCAAGTGTCGACCTCATGAGTCGACCTCCAGTAAAGTTTAGGCAAAAGTTCAGAATACCATAGTTCTGCCCATTTGAATTCTCAGGCTATGAGTCGACCTCTGGTGTCGACCTCTGGACAGGTGTTGACCTCTGGTGGTCGACCTCTGGAGCGTGCCACTGAGATTTTGCCGTGCCGGCCATGCTGAACTTTTCTTCTCTTCATGAGTCGACCTCTGGTGGTCGACCTTTGACAAGGTGTCGACCTCTGGTGGTCGACCTCTGATCTGAATTTTTCTGAAACTCTTTGAGATGTGCGTGCCATGCTTGAGTTTCTCTAAGCCTTTGTTTCTTTTGTCAATAATTTCTTAACAAGAAGGTCCAATTTGAGTATTTTGATCTTGTCCAAGGTAGAAGAGCTCTTTTCCAAATCAGGTAAACTTAGTTTCATCAATGTACTTTTGATACTCTTTTTGAATAACCTAAGTCCTGAAACTTTTATCTAGAGATGAAACATTAGTCCAAACATATACTCAACCTTTTGTTAATCATCAAAACTAAGGAGTCAAAGCCAACAATCTCCCCCTTTTTGATGATGACAAAACCTTGAGTATATATGCAATTAAGTCCAAGAGCAAAATATAGCAATAATAAAATATTTTCACAGAATCCTTACATGCATGAGTGTATCATAAAAATTTACTTTTCATCTTCTTTTTGTGAACCTTTTATTTACTTCTTTCTTCTTGTGAAAACATGCTCATGAGTCAAGAGAGGTAAGAATCATATAAACTTTACTACTCATAAGACGGAGATCTCATAAATATATATATACTTTACTACTCCCCCTTTTTGTCAAGAATCAAAAAGTTTATTGTTATAGTGAAAGATATAGTAATGAGACTTATGTTCAATTATAATGAAGTATTTAGGTGCATAGAATACATGCTCCCCCTCAATTTGTGCATTCAATATAATAAAGCATTTTAACTTGAGGGTTTTTAAATATTGAGAGCTGGTATCAGATAAAATGTCACAAAATGTCACAATATTGATAAAAAGTCACAAGATAGATAAAAACAAGTGTATACAGTTACAAAATTGCCTACAAAGTAGGCACAAGATACTGATACAGCAGATCATACACAAGCAAACTAAGTACAACAAATAAAACTATGAGGCTACTCCTCATCAGAAGGTATGTCAAAAGATACAGGAGCCATGATCCTAGATGAGGATTTTGGAGTCCTATGTGAGGAACTCCGAGTCCTCAGAGAGGGACCAGACCTAGGGGTAGTCCTACGAGATCTATAAGTCCTAGGTAAGGGCTCCACAGAAGTCGAGATAGAGGCAGTAGCTGAAGGAGTGGACGGATCAGCATGCTGAGTAGACTGAGCTGGGGTCTGCCTGCTGACTAGCTCATAAGCTGTGGGATCATCGATATCTGTCTCTGTATGCTCATCTATGTCATCCGGAATCCCAGTGATAGTCTCAAATAGTGACTCTGTAGGCTCAATATCAACTGGCACAGCTGTGGCTGGAGGATCTGAACTCGGAAAATCAGTGGAAGGAGGATCAACTGAAGGGGGAATCTCTGGAATCGGCTCTGCAGGTGAAACATCAGATCTACCTGCTCCAGGCTGATCTCCATCACTGTCACTGTATCCACTAGAGTCATCAGCATCATCATCACCATCATCATCATCATCATCATGTGGAGGAGATACTGTCGGATCTGCAGTCCCTGATGGCAGTGCTGATCTCAGTAAGCTGAGGATCTGTCTGAATCCTGTATCCATACTAGCTGAGAGAGCACTAATGCGTGTGTCTGTGTGTATCCGCAGATCATGAAGCTCCTGTCGTACACCAGTGATCTCTGTCCGGACCTCTGAAATCTGATCAGTCACTCGCTGCTCGAAGTCCGATATCCTCACTGAAGTCCTTCGTGGTGTAGCAGTAATAGTAGGTTCCGGGGCTGATGAAGGTGGTGGCGTGAATGGCTCAGGCTCCGCAGTCTCTGTCTCTGGTGCTGGGCGAGGAGGTGTACCATGATCAGTAGGCCCTGAAGGCCCTGCCTCAGCAGCTCGGATCTCATCCTCCTCATCTGGCTCCTGGCCAGACTCTCGTCGTACCCATCGGTCACTGATCAGTCAAAATCCCATCCTATGTAGGGATTTCTCTCCATAAGTATCTGTGTGCTGTAGCTGACTGAAGGGTATGCCGTCGAATGAGACACCATGCTCTCTGAATATCTGAGTCAGTCCCATGCCGTACGGCTGCACAAGTCTCCTGTGAGAAGCTGCCTCACCCATCTGCTGAAGCATGATCCTGGGAAGGTTGATGGGAGTCCGCTGGCTCAGGGACACCATCAACACCAGCTCACGCTCAGTGATAAAATCAAATCTCCCGCTCTTCGGAATCAAGATACGGGCGATGATGTGATGCAGCACTCTCATCTCTAGTGAAAGCTGGTTAGCGGACACTGTGGAAATGCCGCTAACATCCTCACGCTCTAGGATACACCTGAAGGCATGCTCTCTGTCGCTGATCGTAGTGGCAGCAGTGCCATGAAGTGGAATCCTCCAGATGCGACTTATGACCTCAGGTGTCACTGGAATCTCAATCCCTCGAACTGTAGCGGACCATCCAATGCCATCAGTGGCCATGGATCCATAAAACTCCCTGATGAGGTCTGGGTAGAATCTCTCGGACATCGTACAAAAATGGACCAGACCTGCATCTCTCAGTACATCTCCAATGAAGAAGTGATGCTGATCCCAGAATGGAATATCTACGCGCCTACCACTAGCAATGCTCTTCCGGACTAGGCTGGCTGGCACTGGTGCAGGTGGCTCTGGGGTCGGCTCACGCTCATGTCTGACTTTCCTTCGCCGCTCAGTACTACCCTGCCCCTGTTCCAATCTCCTTTTCCTTACTGCCTGGTATTTTCTCGGACCCATGTGTAAGGATGAGGGGTAACTTAGGAAGTAAGACTAAGAGAGGAAAAGAGAGGGAAAGAGAGGTTCGCGGATTGAGAAGAAGAGAAGAATGTGAAATGGGGAAATAGGGTTTGTGAGAGTGGAAAAAATAGAAAATAAATGGAGAAAAAGTAAGAAACGGAGGGTAGAAACAAGTGTTTTCTATTGAAAAACAACCGGGATTAGCGGGTAGATAGATCCGAAGGCTTTCGGTTGTCCAAAATCAAAAGTACGGTCAAAAAGAAGGTTGAATCGAAGAAATGCAAGAGGAGAGGAGAGGATTTCCCAAAAGGTTGAGGGAGAAGGGTGGAAATCTACTATTTAGGGTTTAGGAATGTTGGAGGGGGACCACACGAAGGAGAGGAAAGAAAAAATTGGAAAAACAAGGCTTGCGGACGGGGTTTTAAAAAACAGGTTTCCGTTCAAGTGTCGACCTCTGAGAATTTTCAGGGGTCGACCTCAAGTGTCGACCTCCATAACTTAGGTGTCGACCTCAAGTGTCGACCTTCGAAAACCTCAAGTGTCGACCTCCAACAATTAATTACTTGAAATAAAATTCTGTGAAATTTAAAAAATCGATAAAATTTAAAGAAATAGCCTTTAACCAAATTTGAGAATTTATAAATCATTTTTGAGGAATTTTGATGAAAATTGAAGAGATTCAAGCAAAAGGATCAATGACTCCCAGTTCTCTTCTGATCATACAAAATCTGTCTTCATTCAATGGTTTTGTGAATATATCAGCCAATTGATAATCAGTACATATAAATTCTAACAACACATTAGAGTTTTGAACGTGATCTCTTATGAAGTGATGTCTTATTTCAATGTGTTTGCTTCTTGAATGTTGTACAGGATTTTTCGTTAAATTGATTGCACTAGTATTATCACATCTTATGGGTGTCTTAGTTAGTTTGATGCCAAAGTCCTCGAGTTGTTGTTTGATCCATAGAATCTGAGCACAACAGCTTCCAGCTGCTATATATTCGGCTTCCGCCGTAGATAGAGCAACCGAATTCTGTTTCTTACTGCTCCATGAAATCAAATTAACTCCTAGGAATTGACAAGTTCCACTAGTACTTTTTCGATCAAGTTTACACCCAGCAAAATCAGCATCAGAATATGCAATTAATTCATATGATGACTCTCTAGAGTACCAAAGACCAATTTCGATAGACCCAGATAAGTATCTAAGTATACGTTTTACAGCTAAGAGATGTGATTCTTTAGGAGCAGACTGAAAACGTGCACACATACAGACACTAAACATTATATCTAGTCTACTGGCAGTTAGATATAGCAATGAACCAATCATGCCTCTATATAATTTTTGGTCTACCGATTTACCACAATCATCTTTGTCTAATTTACATGAAGAGCTCATAGGGGTACCTATTGGTTTTGTAGTCTCCATCCCAAACTTTTTTAATATCTTCCTTGTGTACTTGGCTTGGTTGATGGAGATCCCCTCTTTTGTTTGCTTAATTTGGAGTCCGAGGAAGAAGTTGAGTTCTCCCATCATGCTCATCTCGAACTCATTCTGCATTAACTTCGCAAATTCTTGACAAAGACATTCGTTAGTAGCACCAAAAATAATATCATCCACATATATTTGTACTACTAAGAGATCATCATTTTTCTTTTTCAAAAACAATGTATTATCTACATTACCTCTAGAAAAATCATTTTTCATCAAAAATGAACTTAATCTATCATACCAAGCTCTAGGAGCTTGCTTTAAACCATACAATGCTTTATGCAATTTAAAGACATGATTAGGAAATTCATGATTTTCAAAACCAGGAGGTTGTTCAACATAAACTTCCTCTTCAATAAATCCATTTAAAAAGGCACTCTTTACATCCATTTGAAATAACTTGAAATCCATAAAACAAGCAAATGCAAGTAAAAGTCTAATTGCTTCTAGCCTAGCAACAGGAGCAAAGGTTTCATCGAAGTCGATCCCTTCTTCCTGGTTGTAGCCTTTAGCAACAAGTCTAGCTTTGTTCCTAATTACAATACCATGTTCATCAAGTTTATTTCTAAAAACCCATTTTGTGCCAATTACAGAAACATTAATGGGTCTTTCAGTTAAAGTCCAAACATTATTTCTTTTAAATTGATTTAGTTCATCTTGCATAGCATTAATCCAGTTACAATCTTTTTCAGCTTCTTCTATTGACTTAGGCTCTATCTGAGATACAAAAGCTAAATAATCACAAATATTTCTAATAGAAGAGCGTGTACTTACCCCCTTTGATGGATCACCTATTATTAGCTCTTTAGGGTGTCCATGTGCATACCTCCATTCTTTAGGTAATGGTTTTGGTGAAGTTGCATTGATTTCTTGAATTTGATCTTGACTTTCTTGATCATCATCTCCTTTGGGCTCATCTTCATTGATTGTCAATTGTTCAAGCTTCTTTGTACCTGTTTCAACATCAATAGAATCTTCTTTTCTAGAAGATTTTTCGTTAGATTCATCAAACACTACATGAATTGATTCTTCAACCAGAAGAGTTCTTCTGTTGAAGACCCTGTATGCCTTGCTAGAAGTAGAGTATCCTAAGAAGATACCCTCATCTGACTTGGCATCAAATTTACTGATATTATCTTTGCCATTGTTTAATATGAAACAGCGGCAATCAAATACACGAAAATACTTGAGATTAGGTTTTCGATTTTTCCAAAGCTCATATGGTGTTTTCTTCAAAATAGGTCGAATTAAAACACGATTTAAAATGTAACAGGAAGTATTAATGGCTTCTGCCCAAAAATATCTAGGTAAATCATTTTCGCAAAGCATTGTGCGTGCCATTTCTTCAAGAGTCCTGTTCTTTCTTTCTACCACCCCATTTTGTTGAGGTGTCCTAGGTGCAGAGAAATTATGACTAATACCATTTTCATTACAAAAAGTTTCAAAATCATGATTTTCAAATTCAGTTCCATGATCACTACGCAAAGAAACAATAGTGAGATCTTTTTCGTTTGAAACCCTTTTATGAAATTTAACAAAAGCTGAAAAATTTCATCTTTATGAGCTAAAAACATTACCCAAGTAAATCGTGAGTAATCATCTACAATTACTAGCCCATATTTTTTACCTCCCAAACTAGTTGTTCTGGTTGGTCCAAAGAGGTCTATATGCAATAATTCAAGGGGTCTAGTAGTAGATACTACTCCTTTAGGTTTGAAAGTAGATTTAGTTTGTTTTCCAAATTGACATGCAGCACAAATTTTATCTTTTTCAAAAGTGAGTTTTGGCAATTCTTTTACAAGATTCTTTTTGCTTAATTTTGAAATCAACTGCATACTAGCATGCCCTAGCCTACGGTGCCAAAGCCAACTAGTTTCACTTGCCTTGGCTTCCTTAGCCACTAGGCATTGACCACTTTCCATGGCTAGATCATCAAGATCAACCATGTAAATGTTTCCATGCCTAAGACCAGTGAACTTGATGCCATCGACATCTAGACTAGATACCATGCACAAAGATGATTCAAAAGTTACTTTAAAACCTTTATCACAAAACTGACTAATGCTAAAAAGATTATGCTTCAAGCCATCAACAAATAATACATTATCTACATAAGCATTAGGGGTGATATGGATTTTACCAATTCCGACGATTTTGCCTTTTCCATTATCACCAAAGGTAACGTTTCCACCATCAATAGCAGCTAGTGATGAGAATTGCTTCACATCCCCAGTCATGTGCCTTGAGCAACCACTATCCAGATACCACATTCTTCTTTTATTTTTGGTTGCCAGGCACACCTGCAAAAATTGATCAAGTTGAAACTTTAGGTACCCAAGTCATCTTGGGTCCTTTAGGGTTAGTCAAATTGGTTCCTTTTGGAACCCAAATCCTTTTAAAGGTATTTAATTTCCTTCTATTACAAACATATGATTTATGACCTACTTTACCACATGCATAGCAGGTAATATTAGAAGATGCTGGTATGAAAAAGTTTTTGTACAGTTTTTGTTGATTGTGTGGCTTAAATCCAAGTCCAGCTTTATTAAACACTGCATGTTGACTATTTAAAAGCATATTTAGTTTTTCTGAGCTAAAAGTAAACTTTTCTACAAAAGGTTTTACTTTTTCTAACTCTTCCTTGTAATTCTTATTTTGAAGCATTAGTTCTTTATTTTGTTTCTCAAAGTTCTCATTAGTTTTAAGATTTCTATTATTTTTCAAGGAATCATTTTCTTTTAAAAGATTATCTTTATCATTTGTCAAAGTTTTTACATGTTCTTTTAATTCCTTGTTTTCTTGAGTTAAATTTTCAATTTCACTCGAAAACTTTTCTGAATTTTTGGTAAGCTCAAAATTTTGCTTTCTTAATTTCTTATTTTTCAATTTTAATTTTTCATATTCCATTACTAAGTCATCAAAAGCATCATGCAATTCATTGAAAGTGAATTCAATTTCAGGTTCAGAATTTACCTCATTATCCTCGTTGGCCATGAAACATAAGTTGGCGACTACCTGCTGCTCTTCTTCACTGCTGGAGTCCTCACTCTCACTCCAGGTAGCCATCATGGCTTTCTTTCTCAACAACCTTCGACTCTTTTTAAGTAAAGGGCAATCCGTTTTGTAATGACCTGGCTTCTTGCACTCGAAGCAGATGGGTGGATCCCTTTCTTTCTCTTTCTCCTTCTCCTTGTTGTGATCACCTTTTTGTGGCCTTTTCTTGTAGAAGCCCTTCTTCTTTCTCATGAATCTTTTAAATTTTCTTGTAATTAGGGCTGTCTCATCATCATCCTCTTCTTCTTCAGATTCATCACTTGACTCTTCTTTTGTAGTGGACTTGAAGGCTATGGCTTTCTTTTTCTTGTCATTGTCCACTGTCTTCTGCTTTAGTGAAAGCTCGTAGGTCATCAGTGATCCAAGAAGCTGCTCGAGAGGTAGAGTGTTGACATCCTTGGCTTCTTCTATGGCTGTAACTTTCGCATCCCATGAAGCCGGAAGAGACCTGAGAAGCTTGTTAACCAGTTCACCATTAGATATAATTTTTCCCAAACTTCTCATACCATTTACTATATTTGTAAATCTAGTATACATTTCACTTATACTTTCAGTTGGTTCCATCCTGAACATCTCATACGTATGAATGAGCATGTTCACCTTAGTGGTCTTCACTTGGTGTGTACCCTCATGGGTAACCTCAAGTGTATCCCAAATTTCTTTGGCGGAAATACAATTTGATATTCTGTTGAATTCACTAGGATCAAGTGCACAGAATAACAAATTCATCGCCTTAGCATTTAACTCAGCTTGTTTGATGTCATTGTCATCCCATTCTTCTTCAGATTTTGGGGTGATAATGCCATTAACCAAGTGAGTGGGCTGATGAGGCCCTTTAGTGATTACTCTCCAAATATGATAATCTACAGCTTGTAAATAAATACGCATACGAGTTTTCCAATAAGTGTAGTTTGTGCCATTAAAGAAAGGAGGACGATTTGATGCTTGTCCTTCAACTATACCCATTCCAATTGGGGCGGCCATGATCTTTCACTCAAGATCGTTGGACCTACAAGAGAGTACCGGTGCTCTGATACCACTTGTTGCCCAGATATGGTGCCCAAGAGGGGGGGTGAATTGGGTATTTAAAAATTTAAGGCAATATATGTGCTATCAAGTTTTAAGGTGAAGAGTGATAGTGCTTTAAGAATTGTGCAACGGAAGCAATGAAATAAAATGGCAATTAAAGAGCTAAAGAAGTTAAAGAGAAAGGCAATGCAAACACACAAGAAATATAGTGGTTCGGTGCACCTAGCACCTACATCCACTCCCCAAGCTCCACTTGGGAATTTCACTATAATCTTTAGATTACAGCCGACTTGTTTTACCAGGCTCACAAGTCAAAACCTTACACACTTGTTTTGGCTTCGGGCTAACAAGCAACCCTAGTTGGTTTTATCAATTGGCTCACCAACAAACCTCACTCACTTGTTTTGGCTTCGGGCTTACAAGCAACCCTAGTTGGTTTTATCAATTGGCTCACCAACAAACCTCACTCTAGTTTCAAATTCCCTTGAAACTAGCTAAAGATAAAAGAGTATGAATACAAGTAATGAAAACTAAACAAACTCCTTTTGAGCAAAAATAAATTCGTTGAAGCTCTTGATGGAGACTCTTCAAGCCTTTTGTCTTGGAATCTTGGACCTCACTAAATGCCAAACACTTGAATGTTGGATTCCTCAAAAATGGAAAGCTTTTTTTGGGTAGGGAATCTCTTGGTTTTCTCACACTTTTTGGCTTTGGAAGTGATTGAAGGCTTTGTACTTTGAACCTATACTTTTTCACTTTGTCTCCTTGTCTTTTTTGAAGTTTGGTGGAGGTTAAATACCTCATTCATGCTGAAACAACTCCACAAGACCGTTAGATTCAAAAATATGGCCGTTTATGGCCGTTGGAAATCAAATCAGAAGTTCAGAAAAACTAGCCGTTATGCCATGAGTCGACCTCATGAGTCGACCTCTGGATCAAGTGTCGACCTCATGAGTCGACCTCCAGTAAAGTTTAGGCAAAAGTTCAGAATACCATAGTTCTGCCCATTTGAATTCTCAGGCTATGAGTCGACCTCTGGTGTCGACCTCTGGACAGGTGTTGACCTCTGGTGGTCGACCTCTGGAGCGTGCCACTGAGATTTTGCCGTGCCGGCCATGCTGAACTTTTCTTCTCTTCATGAGTCGACCTCTGGTGGTCGACCTTTGACAAGGTGTCGACCTCTGGTGGTCGACCTCTGATCTGAATTTTTCTGAAACTCTTTGAGATGTGCGTGCCATGCTTGAGTTTCTCTAAGCCTTTGTTTCTTTTGTCAATAATTTCTTAACAAGAAGGTCCAATTTGAGTATTTTGATCTTGTCCAAGGTAGAAGAGCTCTTTTCCAAATCAGGTAAACTTAGTTTCATCAATGTACTTTTGATACTCTTTTTGAATAACCTAAGTCCTGAAACTTTTATCTAGAGATGAAACATTAGTCCAAACATATACTCAACCTTTTGTTAATCATCAAAACTAAGGAGTCAAAGCCAACAGACCTGATCCAACCCTAATGATCCATTGGGTTAAAAATTTTGATAGTGAACCTGACCCGATACGATCAAATTTTCTAGTAGGTTGGGTTTGGATTTAATATTAGGACCTTATCAAAAAACTAGATCAGATCAGGGTCACTCATGACCCAGTCCGACCTGATCCATTTGCACCCCTATCCTCAGGTGGAGGGAAATAGAAACAAAGATTTGAACAAAATTCCTATCACTACAAGATCTATGAAGTGTTAAACATATGCAGCCTTACCTATGAATAGATTCTTTCATGTTTCAAATCAATGGCATCCAAGTAAGAATGGAGCAACCTTGTCGTTTATGCTAAAATTTCAAGGAACTAAGTCAATGGACAAAACCATCTTTATCATCAACTCCAAGGAATGCATGCTTCTGCTAAGGCCAAGGTGTGATAATTGTTATAGCAACTGCTGGCTTGTTCTCAAGGACCTACCGGACTGCCAACCATGCCACCGACTAAGGGGGAAATGACCAGGACATCAACCTTGGGATGATCAGGCTATCGATTAGGAGTAGCAGTTTCTCTTTCTCAGACCGAGTAGCTACAAGCGACTAGACCTGACTGACATGACATCTCCCACATCCATTCACTAAGTACTTACTCAAGCCTGACTAGTTACTAAAGTAAACCTAGTTGGATGTACCTGGATTCAGAACCGCTTCATCGACAACAAGTGGACAACCTTGGTACTCAAAGCTCATGACATCCGAGTGGGTGGTAGAAGCTAACTAACCATAGCTATCCTAGCACATATCCTACTAAAAGTCTACGATGCCCGAGTTACAGAAGCTAATCGATCATAGCTACTCCAGCAAAAATCATGATGGACAAGGTCGTAGCGGACAAAATTCCAGCAAATCCTGTCACCCTAACAGAAAAATGCTAATGAGAAAGATTTCAGGAGATAAGATCTCACCACCTCAACGAAATATGTTATACATATCAAAAAAGGCTACCTCCATAATAGCATTCCGTTATCCTGCATAGCCCTATAAATTGATAAGAGGAGATTTCCGATGAAGGTAACTCACCTCAATGCACCCTTACTCTCTCATGCTCATACAATTGATAAGAGGAGATTTCCGATGAAGGTAACTCACCTCCATGCCAGTCCCAAGATTCCAGAATCAGCCCAGGATGGCCAAGACCAGAGAAGCTCTCATATGGCCACCATGGAACCTATCTTCCTATCATGCAAAGAGGTAGAAGAGCTTAAGGGAGAAAAGAGCGAGAAAAAGCTCTCTAAATGGGAGCAAGTCCTTTGCATCCTGAGCAAGGCTTGTTCTTTATTATAGAAGTAAGTCTTTTATAACAAGGGAGATCCCTTGAAAATGCTTTAAAGTATGTCAAGGCAAAAAAAAGAAGAGAGAGATAGAAGAAAAGAAAGAAGACACATCAGTTGGAAAGAAAACTATATCATTTATTATTCATTGGAGTATTCTTTATATCAGTCAAGGCTCCCGACAAGCCGAGAAGGCATTCAATGAACTCAAGCATAAAAAAAAAGAAGTATTTGACAATTGAAGGGATAATGTCTTCATTGATCAAAAAATCTTTACAAAGTAAAGATTCCCGACAGGCCAGGAAGTCTTTCAAAAGTTTGTTCAAAAAGAAAGAAAAAACTCAAGCTTTGGTTGCTGGCTCCTTCATCGGCCGATGACGGACTCCCCCCGATGCCGACATAGCATCGGATTGGGGGGCACCTCGAGCAGCAGCTCCAGCCTTGGCCTCCGCTCTGGATTGTAGCTCCGACTCTGGCTCCGCTTCGACTGCAGGTACTCTTGGTGCCCCAGGAACAGGCAGCTCGGGCTGGATGTTGTTCAACCCTTTCAGCCCGAAGAGATTAACGGCCTTATCCTTGAAGTTGTTGAACCCCTTGTGGTAGGAGTTCAAGACAGCTTCGGTGAACTCATCCTTGAAGGCTTCAGACACCTTGAAGTAAGGGATGGCCTCGACGGCTTCTTCTTTGTTGCCTCCATCAATGCCATAGTCATCGTGGCCTTCTTCAAGGCCATCACAGTTCGAGCTGCTTCCTCCTCGAGCTACACCTAGAAGGTTTGCATCTTCCACTCCAGGTGGACCACCTCCATCGCAGAGCTCGCTTCTTTCTCTGCCAAACGGTGGATCTTACCCCTCTCCGCCTTCAATGCTCTATCGAGCTCGGCGGATCTCTTCTCCAACTCCATCGCCCTTGCCTGGGAGCTGGCCAATTGGTCCTAGAGGGCCTTCACTTGACCCTCCAGTTCTTGAGCCCGGGCGACCTGAGTATGGGCTTCATCTCGCTCCTTGTGGAGCCGGTAGTCCCACTTCATCAACCCCTGGCAAGAATCTCGACGGAGCTGGATGTCGGTGACCACCTACATGAAGAATGTTAGTCAGTGCCTCCACGGACAGAAGAGAAAAATGAAGCGGTTAAGAAGGTGACTTATTGAAAGGAGCTGAGAGAACACGTTGGTGACCATGTCCACCAGCTGTTGGCTACTCTTCTCTTGGTGAAAATGCAGCTGGATGAGGGCGTTGAGGATTTTCTATGCCAACTTGCCTCCTTCATCAGCATTGCATCCCATGATAGGTAAAGGGACACCTTCTTCATCCCCAGCTTCGGTGTTGCGGCCGGCTCCAAGGACTCGGGTGTGGCTACTGGCGAAGGTGCGGTGGCAGCAGGCTAGCCACCGGAGGCTCTGTCTCTGGGCAGTGGGGTTGGTCTTCCTATGGCAGTGTCTCCCACCACCTCCACCACCTCCAGCTGGGGTGGAGCTTCAGTTCGTGGAGGGGCCATCGGGGATGTCAACATGGCCCCCTCCGCAGGCCTGGCCTTACTCCTGGACCTGCAAGCTGAAGGCAGGGCTGCTGGTCCTGGTGTGGCCAATGCAAAAGCGGGTCCCCTTCTGGCGAGCTCCATATTGGGCCTCCACCCCGGCTCCTCCCGGGCCTTCTTTGCAAGCTCCCCTTCGGGTCCCATGGAAGTAGCCCTCTTTTTGGACATGCTGAGGAGCCCGCCCATGGTGAACTTCATCCCTGCAAGATAAAAGAAACCGGTTAGTCCTTTGTTGAAGCCGGATCAAACTTGAAGAAAGAGAATCCTGATAGCGAGCCTTACCCTGAGATTAGGCTTGGCTGATCCCGGCATTGACGAGGTTCCACTCGATCAATAGGTCCCGAAGAGCCGGGACCTCAGAAGTGACAAGTTGGTCGTACACTTCCTTGTCGGCTGGCTCGACTACAGACTACTGGTTGGGGGAGCAGTCTGGGTCACTCCAAACCCAGTCCACCCCTCAACTGAGACGATCATAAACCTACTCTTCCATCCTTTGATGGAAGAGGGCAGGTCGAGCTTGATGGCCCCCGAGTGGAGGGCCATGAACCACCACCTATTGTCAATTAGGTGGTGCTTCAGGGTGAACAAGACCCTAACGAGAAAGAAATGGGCAATAATATAGTAAAAATGATAAACAACAATGAAATAGAAAATGGTCCTGACAGTGTTGGGAGTGAGTTGGGCCGGGACCGAACGATAATTGCTCATAAAAGAAAGAAAGAAGGGATGAAGAGGAAGATAGAGGCCCCCGAAGAAAAAGTTTTCGTATAAGGCAATCCGGCCCGAGCCACTACAGGGACTATCATAGGGGGAGGAGCCGCAAGGGGTCCAATGACAATCCCCGTCCGGCAGTGACCCCTATAGGCCACTACAGGGACTTCCTCCTCCTCGCTATCCAAGGAAGGATGCCTTGGACAAGATGGCACCGCCTCACCGGTGTAATCCGAGTGGCGGTGCCCTTTGTCGAAAGAACTCATGAAGAACAAAGAAGAAAAAGACAAAGAGAAGTCGGGAACCTAAAGACTCTACGAAAGCTCTCCTTCAACACAAGCCGAAGAAGAAGAACATAAAATGGAAAAGATAAAGAAAGAGGAAGAAAGGAGAAGAAGGGGCTAACCTACTAAAGACTTCGGATGCTGGATCAAGAAGACTGAGAAAGAGAGGGACTCTGCAAAAATGACTTGTCTCCCTGCTTGAAAAACCCTTAAGGGAGAGAGGACAAGTCCCTTTCAAAAAGCCTGCAGCCCCATCGCCTCGTACCAGTTGAAGAGTGCGCTCTTTTCCCTCCTTAACCAACAAGGGCCTATCACGTGCCGGGATCCGACGGAGCCAAAGTTTTGGTTCGAAGGCGGACGCTTCAGTTCAGGCACAGCAATTATGGCCTCCTTTTGGAAGGGCTGATGTGGCATCGCTTCATTGGTGCAGAAGCACAATCTCCGAGGTGCTGGTGCTCAAGGCATTTATGGTGCAGGGAGGTGCACCCCTCCATGTCAACGTGATCATTACTCCTTTCACCCCGAGCACTACATCGTTCTCCGGGCTCGAGAGTGGGGGGCATCTGATATGGCATTACCGCTTACGTGGAACACATGACTGCACCAACTAGCAGCCACACTAGTGGAAAGTGCCACCTGGATGCAACGACCGAATGTAGATCCGGAGTCAAGCCGCCCTGGCGCTTGGAGCATGCTCCCGCCTTCCGAAGTGGAGCCCCGGTCGAGGTCAGCTCCCATCCAAGGTCAAGCTCCTGGCCGAGGTCGTGCTCCCGCTTGCCGAGGTCGAGTACCCAAGATAGAGCTCCCCCATCCTGCCGAGGTCGAGCCCCCGGCTGAGGTCAGCTCCCATCCGAGGTCGAGCTCCCAGCCAAGGTCATGCTCCCGCTTCCGGGTTCGAGCTCCCGAGATAGAGCTTCCCCATCTTACCGAGGTCGAGCCCCCGGTCGAGGTTAGCTCCTATCCGGGATCGAGCTCCTGGTCGAGGTTGTGCTCCCGCTTCCCAGGGTTGAGCTTCCGAGATAGAGCTCCCCCATTTTATCGAGATCGAGCCCCCGATCGAGGTCAGCTCCCATCCGGGGTCGAGCTCCTGATCGAGATCGTGCTCTTTCTTCTCGGGGTCGAGCTTCCAAGATAGTTCTCCCTTATTCTGTCGAGGTCGAGCCCCCAGTCGAGGTCAGCTCCCAGTTGAGATTGTGCTCCTGCTTTCTGGGGTCGAGCTCGAGATAGAGCTCCCCCGTTCCCGCCAAGACCGAAGTTCCTGCCAGAAGCAAAAGGGGAGAGGATCAGCAAATGTTCAGACCGTGGCATGGAAGCTTTCCGCGATACGTCAGAGCTACATGCCATGACGATCCAAGCGGCAACGGTTATGAAAGAAAGATTCATCTTCCTTCACACAAGTCTACCGTTGGATCGTCCAATGATCACTTTGATAATTATGTAGATAGATGAATCAGAGAATTCAAAATGCTTTAAGATATATGAAAGAAGTAATCCAATGGTCGACACCGAGAAAGATGACCAATCATTTTTTTGCGCAAATGATGCAACCCGAATCCTTAACCTTTGAGTCCAAAACAACATTATAGTCCGGGAAAAGAATATTTTCTTTGGATATTCGTTGCAATCAAAAAGGCCATTAAGCTCCACCCATGCTTCGCAGTGGAAATATCATCACCATACCATGTGGGTCACAAGCACCCCAGAAAATGAACACCAGTGCTCCCTGATCCCTCCCTTTACCCAGTGTACTTGGGAAATCCAAACCAACCAATCGGAAGCGAAGCCCCGTTCCACTCACAATCCAAAGATCCAAACGCTACCCCATCACGGACGTGGATGAGCACACACCCATTCCCCCGAACAAACCTATCGGCATTTCCGTCATAACCACGCGTCCCAGGTTTCCACCACCAGCAGCTTCAAAACCATTGGCCTCAAATCTCCCCCCTTCCCTCTCCACACGAAACCATTCACATTCCACACACCATACACCATACATTGCTCACCCCTTGGCTTCCAAGTTTTGGTGGAAGAAAGAAAGGGTAGGAGAAACCTTTCAAAGAAGAACACTTCATCATCTCCTCCTCCTAGTTCTCCATTGTCCATTCCCTTGGTCTATCACTAACCAATTCATAATGTCATCTTTGGTCTCTACTCCATTCGCTCTACCAAATTCAACAAGATGGGAGCACTTATCATCCGTCTCTCAGAAGCACATTTTTCTTCATTCCTTCCATCCCAAAAAGCTCGGACACTCTGCTCGCAATGGCTTCGGAGTGCGGTGCGCCGCCATCGGCAACGGGCTATTCACCCAGACGAAGCCCGAGGTCCGCCGCATCCTCCCCGATGCCAATCCAGGCCTTCCAAAGGTCAAGGTGGTCTACGTCGTCCTCGAGGCTCAGTACCAATCCTCGCTCTCCGCCGCGGTGAGGACCCTCAATACCGATCGCCGGTACGCCTCCTTCGAGGTGGTGGGCTACTTGGTCGAGGAATTGCGCGACGAGAGCACCTACCAGACCTTCTGCAAGGATTTGGAAGACGCTAATATATTCATTGGCTCCCTTATCTTCGTCGAGGAGCTTGCGCAGAAGGTGAAGGCGGCGGTGGAGAAGGAACGGGATCGAATGGATGCTGTTCTCGTCTTCCCATCCATGCCGGAGGTGATGAGGCTTAACAAGCTTGGCTCTTTCAGCATGTCGCAGCTCGGGCAATCGAAGAGCCCGTTCTTCCAACTGTTCAAGAGGAAGAAGCAGTCGGCCGGGTTCGCCGAGAGCATGCTGAAGCTGGTTAGAACCCTGCCCAAAGTCCTCAAATACTTGCCCAGTGACAAAGCTCAGGATGCCCGGCTTTATATCCTAAGTCTGCAATTCTGGCTTGGAGGATCGCCGGAAAACCTTCAGAATTTTCTGAAGATGATCACCGGGTCTTATGTTCCGGCACTCAAGGGGACTGAGATCGACTACGCCGACCCTATCCTGTTCTTGGACAGTGGAATATGGCACCCGCTAGCTCCTTGCATGTATGACGATGTGAAGGAGTACTTGAATTGGTATGGAACGAGGAGGGATGCTAACGAGAAGCTCAAGAGCCGCAATGCTCCGGTTATCGGATTGGTGTTGCAGAGGAGCCATATAGTTACCGGTGACGATGGCCACTATGTTGCAGTGATCATGGAACTGGAGGCGAGAGGGGCGAGGGTGATACCGATCTTCGCGGGCGGGCTCGACTTCTCAGGGCCTGTGAAGAGGTTCTTGTTCGATCCAATCAGTAACAAGCCATTCGTCCATGCGGTCGTGTCGCTGACCGGATTTGCACTCGTGGGTGGTCCGGCGAGGCAGGACCATCCAAGGGCGATCGAGGCATTGAGGAAGATTGATGTTCCTTACATTGTGGCATTGCCCTTAGTGTTTCAGACCACTGAGGAATGGCTGATCAGTAGCTTGGGATTGCATCCAATTCAGGTGGCGCTGCAGGTGGCCCTGCCGGAGCTTGACGGTGGAATGGAGCCCATTGTGTTCTCAGGCCGGGATGCAAGAACAGGCAAGGCATCGCACCTATTCTTTTTCTATTGTTTATTGATTCCTTGGTAATCCTAGTAGTTTCAGTTGAATCTCTGCTATGCTATGTTTTCATGTTGTTGATGTTTGATGCTGCAGTCTTGCTATGTTTGTCTTTTGTTTTGGTTTTGTTCTTGTACTTGTTTCACCAGTTTCTGCCTGACCTTTTGCTTTGCTTTGTTTTGTTTTGTATTCAGGGAAATCACATGCGCTGCATAAGAGAGTGGAGCAGCTTTGCACTAGAGCGACCAGATGGGCAGAGCTGAGGAGGAAATCTAAGGTGTGCTTGCTGTTTTATTCATTTCTAGACTCCACGGAGAGGTGTTGTTGTTTTCAAGAGTTGGTCAGCTTTTATACTACTGCCCAACAGCTTCAACATCTTTGCTAGGATGTTTTGTTGTCCTTGTTGTTGATAGTGCTTCAACTTTTTCATGCATTGACAAAAGTAGTGGCATGTTTGTGCTTAATTGAATGAATAAAGCAGGCTTTTGCTTCTGGAAAAGCCTGAAGGAAACTGAAAGAAATTTGAGAATCTCGTACCTCAGTTAGTGGACCTTCTATTTCACAAGTGCCCTTACCAGTGCTGGATTGTCATTGTTATTTTATTACACCGAATACGGTGGATGTCTTTTCGTTATTTTTATTTTGGGTGATATGCTTGTCTGATCAATAGTCCAGGAGCTAGTTTCTTGCCTCACACAACCATGGGTAAATCACTTAGGTATATTATATAAATTGAAAAATATATGCTCCTCTTGGAACAAACGAACCTGGATTTCACACTCTGTTATGAATCCAAGGATTTAAGCGCACACTATTTTGGCAACATCTACATCACCAATGCTCGGATTTTTTTTTTTTTTTAAAAAAAAAAGTGATTGTTTTGTGTTCCTTGGGCTGCTTCTCACTGAATTAGAACAGCATTATTTTTGCTCTGCAGTTGCTGCACCCCCATTGAATATATGATGAAAAATTTAAAAGTAGTGCATGGACCGTTTGATGTTTTTTAAATTGGTCTGTTACCATTGTTTTTAATCTGAAATAGGAGGAGAAGAAGGTGGCCATCACAGTCTTCAGTTTCCCACCAGACAAGGGCAATGTTGGGACAGCAGCCTACCTCAATGTCTTTGCATCCATATTCTCTGTCCTCCGTGACCTCAAGAAAGATGGCTACAATCTGGATGGCCTTCCTGATACCCCCGAGGCCCTCATCGAAGACGTCATCCATGACAAGGAGGCCAAGTTCAGCAGCCCCGATCTCAATGTTGCCTACAGGATGAGTGTTCGAGAGTACCAGGCGCTCACTCCCTATGCTTCAGCCTTGGAGGAGAACTGGGGCAAACCCCCCGGCAACCTCAATTCTGACGGTGAACACCTCCTGGTCTATGGGAAGCAGTATGGCAATGTCTTCATTGGAGTGCAGCCCACCTTCGGATACGAGGGTGATCCCATGCGTCTGCTCTTCTCCAAGTCAGCTAGTCCTCATCATGGCTTTGCAGCCTACTATTCCTTCGTCGAAAAGATCTTCGAGGCCGATGCTGTGCTCCATTTCGGAACTCACGGGTCTCTGGAATTCATGCCGGGGAAGCAGGTCGGCATGAGTGATGTATGCTATCCTGATAGTCTCATTGGCAATATTCCAAACATATACTACTATGCGGCGAACAATCCATCGGAGGCGACCATTGCCAAGCGCCGGAGCTACGCGAACACCATCAGCTACCTAACACCGCCTGCCGAGAATGCCGGTCTCTACAAGGCCCTCAAGCAACTTGCTGAACTAATCTCATCTTACCAGTCCCTCAAGGACACAGGGCGTGGTGCGCAGATTGTGAGCTCGATCATCGGCACTGCGAAGCAATGCAACCTTGACAAAGATGTTAGCCTGCCAGAAGAAGGGGTGGAGCTCTCAGCCACGGAGAGGGACCTTGTGGTTGGCAAGGTGTACTCCAAGATTATGGAGATAGAGTCTCGCCTTCTACCATGCGGGCTTCATGTGATCGGCAAGCCTCCTTCGGCCATGGAGGCGGTGGCGACATTGGTGAATATTGCAGCACTGGACCGCCCTGAGGATGGTATATACTCGCTTCCTGGAATACTGGCGGAGACTGTGGGAAGGGACATCGAAGATGTGTACAGAGGGAGTGACAAGGGGATACTAGCCGATGTCGAGCTCCTCCGCACGATAACGGAGGCGTCGCGTGGTGCGATCGCCGCCTTTGTGGATCGAACTACAAACAAGAAAGGGCAGGTTGTCGACGTAGCCGAGAAGCTAAGCTCCATGCTTGGCTTCGGCCTGATGGAGCCATGGGTGCAGTACCTGTCCAAGACCAAGTTCATGAAAGCGGACAGGGAGAAGCTCAGGACCTTATTTGAGTTCTTAGGAGAGTGTTTGAAGCTAGTTGTTGCTGACAACGAGCTGGCTAGTCTGAAACTAGCACTAGAAGGCAGCTACGTGGAGCCGGGTCCCGGTGGAGACCCAATTCGGAACCCAAAGGTGCTTCCCACCGGCAAGAACATCCATGCACTCGACCCGCAGGCCATTCCGACTGCAGCAGCAATGCAGAGTGCCAAAGCGGTGGTGGATCGGTTAATTGAGAGACAGAAGACCGACAATGGAGGAAAATACCCCGAGACAATCGCCCTTGTCCTGTGGGGCACTGATAACATCAAGACTTATGGAGAATCCCTGGCTCAGGTGCTGTGGATGATCGGCGTTAGGCCGGTCGCCGACACATTCGGCCGTGTCAACCGTGTAGAGCCCGTCAGCCTCGAAGAGCTCGGCCGGCCTAGGATCGATGTTGTTGTCAATTGCTCCGGTGTCTTCAGAGATCTCTTCATCAACCAGGTATGTGTTCAATTGATAGGTTGCAATCTCTCTGTTCAAATAAATTTAGCTAAGAATGCTTAATTATGGCAATTGTAGATGAATCTACTAGACAGGGCGGTGAAGATGGTGGCAGAGCTGGACGAGCCAGAGGACCAAAACTACGTCCGGAAGCACGCCATGCAGCAGGCGGAGGAACTGGGAGTGCCGGTGCGCGAGGCGGCGACGCGCGTCTTCTCGAACGCCTCCGGCTCGTACTCCTCCAACGTCAACCTAGCGGTCGAGAACTCGTCGTGGAACGACGAGAAGCAACTCCAGGACATGTACGTAAGACGCAAGTCCTTCGCGTTCGACTGCGACGCGCCAGGGGCGGGCATGACCGAGAAGCGCAAGGTGTTCGAGATGGCGCTCGGCACGGCGGATGCCACGTTCCAGAACCTGGACTCGTCGGAGATATCGCTGACCGATGTCAGCCACTACTTCGACTCGGACCCGACCAATTTGGTCCAGTCGCTGCGGAAGGATGGGCGGAAGCCGAGCGCGTACATCGCCGACACGACGACGGCGAATGCGCAGGTGAGGACGCTGGCGGAGACGGTGCGGCTCGACGCGAGGACGAAGCTGCTGAACCCCAAGTGGTACGAGGGGATGATGGGGAGCGGGTACGAGGGGGTGAGGGAGATCGAGAAGCGGCTGACGAACACGGTGGGGTGGAGCGCCACCTCCGGTCAGGTGGACAATTGGGTGTACGAGGAGGCCAATGACACGTTCATCAACGATGAGAAGATGCTGCAAAGGCTCATGGAGACTAATCCGAACTCGTTCAGGAAGTTGGTGCAGACGTTCTTGGAGGCCAGCGGGAGGGGCTACTGGGAGACGTCGGAGGAAAACCTCGAGAGGCTGAGGCAGCTGTACTCGGAGGTGGAGGACAAGATTGAAGGAATCGAGAGGTGATATCCTGATGGCGGGCTGCGGCCGGGAGAAGTACCGGAATTTTATCACCATTTGATTTGACAAATGTGTAACGGTATGCGTGCTATATGCAAATGATACTTGGGGTTTCTTGGCTGTGAAATCCAAGGTGTAATCGGACATAAGTTTCTATTCCAGATTTTAAAGAGCAGTTTGGAAAAAGGGCTTTTTTTTTTTTTTTTTTTTTTTTTTAATAATTTGGTATAGAAGATAAGAAAGAGTATAATATTATCATGGATACGTATCATATCATCTATTCAGAGATAAATATATTTTTTTTTTATTACCATCGCGTGTCTACTGATAATATTTAGTCGTATTCCAGGAATAAATAAGAGCTATTCATCTCTAAGATGAATAACTATCCATGATAAGACTATATCCCGTGATGCAAAAGTTTTATCACAGACAATAAGAACTAATGGATATTACTTGTTTGCAATGAACAAATGAGCGAGAAACGGTCCTCCGGTGCCAAGGGATCAACTTGCCTAATTTGTTGCAAAGGTGCTGTTTTAATGGATGTATTTAATATTATTTTGGACTTGAACATTAGGCTTAATTTGCTGCAATAAGTGCAGTTTATGTTGTGTGCAGTGGCAACTTTAGTTTCTTTGAAATACATGATCAATTGAAACAAGTTTGAGTGTTTGGATGGTATCATCCCCATGATCAGAGGTTCGATTTTGGTTGGAGTTAGGTCTTCGAGAATGGGATGGATATAATGTTGAAAATTAAGAATGAGCTCATCAGAAAAATAAAAAATAATATGTATATATATATATATGATGGCCAACATATATATCAAACTCTGTTAAGAAAGGCCAATACAGAGATAGATTTTAACTTTGCAATAAATGGTAACCAAGTCCTTGCTATGGATGCAGTATGTTATATCCCTCTCATCCCATTAAAGCCCATCAAGACCAATCACTTCGATTATTTGATTATAACCACTTTGGTTATTCTGTTATTCGGTTACAACCACTTCGGTTATTCTGTTATTCGGTTACAACCACATTCGGTTATTCAATTATGTTGCCAATCTCGCCGCCGCGCCCGTGGCCTCGGAACCGCTGATCCGACTAGACCGTCCTGCCCCTAGGGCCTCCTGGCTGGACCGAACCTGCATGGCAAGGTCAGAAAACCCTGGCCGGGGATTCCGGCGAGGGAGCTCCGACGATCAAGTTAGTAGACGGCGAGAGGGAACAAATTTTCTGGGACGGGCCCCCGAAGGAGTCCCAGACTCAGAAAATGTGCTAGCAAGAAAGGTGCTAGAGAGACCAGAAACCCGGCTGGATTTCTTTGCCGAGCTCACGCCAAGCGACCCCCTCTTGGGACCTCGGATCTTGCTCTTGAAGCGGAGTTTTCCAACCTTTGTTTCTTGCTTGCTCTACCTACCTTGTCGTCTATTCTCTCCTTCATTTTATCTCCTCTCGTCGCCCCCTCGTTTTCCGCTCCTGGGAGGCACCCTCGTCGCTTTCATCTCCTCCCCTCCGCCCCTTTCTCTTTCCCCTTCTGGTTCAGAGGGCTAGGCGGCTTTCCGGCCTCGTTTGCCGAGCCCAACGAGGAAAGAGTAAGGGAGGGGGGGCGCCGATCAGATCGCCGACCAGACCTCGGGCCGAGCGTGAGCGTTCTCCTTCCCAAGCACCGACGCTGTCCGTTATTGGGTCATGTTTTGTCAGGGCCTCGTCTCTCGACTGTGGAACCTGTCGGGCCGACATAAGTGATGTTCCGCGTGCCGCCGCCGTCCGTACGGGGCACCTTTCTCGGGGTGCGGCGCGCACGGCTCGAGGGGCAACCTTAGAGCCCGCGCCTCCGTTCCTCGGGATCTTCTCCGTACGAGCTGGCCTACCTCGACCGAGGTGGACCCCTCCCGGGTGGACACCCGGCGCAGTGGCAGAAGGATGCTTGGCTTCGGCCGAGGTGGTCCCGTCTCCGGGCACCACCTGGCGAAGGAGCGAAGGGGCCCGGCTCGACCTCGGCCGAGGCGGGACCGTCTCTGGGTGCCACCTAGCGAGGGAGCGGGGGAGCTGCCGAACTCGGCCGAGGTGGACCCCTCCTAGATGGACACCTGGCGGAGTGGCAGAAGGACGCTCGGCTTCGGCCGAGGTGGTCCCGTCTCCGGGCGCCACCTGGCGAAGAAGCGAAGGGGCTCGGCTCGACCTCGACAGAGGCGGGACCATCTCTGGGTGCCACCTGGCAAGGGAGCGGGCGAGCAGCCGAACTCGACCGAGGTGGACCCCTCCTGGGTGGACACCTGGCGGAGTGGCAGAAGGACGCTCGGCTTTGGCCAAGGTGGTCCCGTCTCCGGGTGCCACCTGGCGAAGGAGCGAAGGGGCCCGGCTCGACCTCGGCCGAGGCGGGACCGTCTCTGGGTGCCACCTGGCGAGGGAGCGGGGGAGCAGCCGAACTCGGCCGAGGTGGACCTCTCCTGGGTGGACACCTGGCGGAGTGGCAGAAGGACGATCGGCTTCGGCCGAGGTGGTCCCGTCTCTGGGCGCCACCTGGCGAAGGAGCGAAGGGGCCCGGCTCGACCTCGGCTGAGGCGGGACCGTCTCTGGGTGCCACCTGGCGAGGGAGCGGGGGAGCCGCCGAACTCGACCGAGGTGGACCCCTCCTGGGTGGACACCTGGCGGGGTGGCAGACGAATGATTGGCTTCGACCGAGCTCGACCTCGGTCGGGACGGGCTGCATCTGACTTAGCCGAAAAAAAGACTCCACGTGGCTCGGATCATGGCCAACGAAATCTGAGGCACGCCACGTCATCGTCACGGCCGTAACAGTTGCCCCCCAACCCAACGTTCCGTTAGGGCGTCGTGGAACGGGACGTTGGGATTAAATGTGGAGGTGACGTGGGGAGGCGAAGATCTTGCATCATAATTGCCACGATCCTCATCGCCGTTCCTCGGTGCGCCCGAAGCCCTATAAGAGGCCGCCACGCGTCGCCCACCCGCCCGCAATTAATGCATCGCTTCGAAGCAGAGGCTGTTTCCCTGCTAACGAGGCGTCGGTGTCGGGCGTGCGTCCACGTGGCGATCATCCGATGGCCCGGAGCAAAATGATGGGTACGGCTGTGTCGATTGAGTTTGAAAAGGAGGGGACTTTTCCGAAATGAGGCCCTTTCCCTTGCTCCGTGGGCGGTTTGCTGCAGGCTATCTCCCTCTGCCCCGCGTTGCACAGTGCATTTCGGTGAGTGCCCCCATTCTCCTCTTCACTCTTTTCCTTTCCTCTAGTGAGCTTTCCTCACCATCTTCTCTGCCATGGCACGCCGTCGCCATGTTTCTTCTAACCCGGACGAGGCCGGTCCGTCCCGATCGAGGACTCCATCGTCTTCCTCCTCGAAGGAGGAAGTAATCCCGGAGGAGACCCGCAGGCGACTGCAGCCTGGGGGTATCACCATTGGCATCCCCAGGGGTGTCAGGTCTCCTCCTGTCGTGACCGCTCTTCCTATTTCTTCTCTTCCTCCTCCGACCCTTCCTTCTGTCGGTCCCTCCGGTCATATTTCCACGATGACCGAAGGTGACCTTTCCTTGCTCCGGGAGGTCTATGGCATCCCGGGGTCAATACGTCTCTTTGTTTCGCGGCCCGGGGATCGCGTCACCATGAGTGGCCCTGGCCGCATAGCCTTCTACGAGGACTTCCTTCTCGGGGGTCTTCGGTTCCCTCTGCACCCCTTCTTTCTTTCCTTCCTCAGCCACTTCCGTCTAGTCCCAGCCCAATTGGCTCCCAATGCCATCCGGGTCATCTTTTCTTTTATCGTCTTTTGTCACTTCTACGGGTTTGTTGACCGTTTCTCCCTCTTCAGGGCTCTGTTTACCCTGAAGCGGTACTCCACTAATGATGGCTGGTGGTACATCTCGCCCCGGCCCAGGTGTCTCCGGTTCGACCTCCCTTCTTCCATCAAGGGTTGGAAGAACCGATTCTTTTTTGCTTCGGTCAAGGACGTCGACTGGGCCTGGAGTGAACCGGATCGGTCCCCGAACCGGAACTCCCAAGTCGAGTCGGTGAACCAAGAGGCCTACTCCCAGCTTCTGAGCGACGTGGTCCCAGCGCTCGAGGTTCTGCTCTCGGAGCAGAACTTGTTTGAGGCTGGGATCAGTCCCATCCGCGAGCCGGGTGAGACTCAGCTTTCCTCTTACCTTTCCATTCTTCTTCTTTTAGCCAAGCTGACTGACCCTTTTTGTATTGCAGGCATGAAATTTTCGCTGGAGAATCTTCTGGAGGGCGCGGCCCAGAGGGATGTCATCGAGGTGGACGAGC
This sequence comes from Areca catechu, assembly GCA_021397845.1. NCBI lineage: Eukaryota > Viridiplantae > Streptophyta > Magnoliopsida > Arecales > Arecaceae > Areca > Areca catechu. The sequence goes on from CM038046.1 coordinate 29,353,477, forward strand.
CTGAGGCGAAGAGGGCTCGCACCGAGGTGAGCCAGGAGGTCGCGCCGGCGCCCGTGCCTAGTCCGGTGGCTGCTGCTTCCCCGCCCAGGCCGCCTCGGGCCGGGGTCGCTGATGCTCCAGCCGTCAGACCTGGCAGTGCTGCCGACGAGGGAGGTCCACCGGCAACAGTTCCGCCCCGCGCCGGCCCCATCATTACCGTAGAGCCGATGGCGCCGCCCGCGACTTCAGCCGCTCCAGCGACAGCGGTTCCTCCTGGGGGGTCAGTCGCCGTCGCAGCCGACCTGACGCTCCGCTGCCGGTGATCACCAACCGGTGTTCTGTGATCTGCGACAAGGGGCTCGCGGAGAAAGTGATGGAGTACACCTCCACCTCCCAGGATCGCCGATCTCGAGGCGGCCGGGACTATGCCGATGCCTTGCTCGGGATCCTCCCGCAGCTTTTCATGGTGAGTCCGAACTCAGAGCCCTTTTCTTTATTACTCCGGTTGGCCCTTCTACTAACATGTTCTTCTTGCTGTGCAGATTGGGACCGACGTGCTCCTGCTGAGGAACTTCCTCGCAGGGTATGCGAAGAAGGATGCCGAGAAGGAGGAGAAGCTTGGCAAGCTCGCAGCCGATATGAAAGACCACATGGAGAAGGGGGTCGAGCTGCGAGGGAGCAACCAGGCCCTTCAGGCGGACCTGGCACGCGCCGAGGAGCGCATCAAGGACCTGGAGTCCTCTCTGTCCGAGGAGAGGATCTCCCACCAACGGCGCGCGGAGGAGGATGCGGCTGAGAGGGCTCGTCTCCAATCCCATTCTCAGTGGTTGGAGCGTCAACTGGAGGAGGCCCGGCGGGAGGCGAGCGCGGCCAAGGAGCGAAGCGCCTACGTCAATGGGCTCTTGGAAGCCGCGAAGCGGGAGGCGCAGGAAGCCGTCCCGAGGTTCCGGGCCTCCGACGAGTACGTCTCGGAGGTCCGGGAGGCCGCTGTGGACTCCTTCCTGAAGGGGTTCCAAGTGTGCCGAGAGAAGGTGAGGTCCTTCTACCCCGAGCTCGACCTCAGTGGGGTGGCGCTCGGGGGCAGAAGACAAGGACCCGCCAGCGGGGCTTCCGGCGCGGCAGGCGACACAGCAGCGGCCCCAGCAGGCGACACGGCCGTAGCTCCGGAGCGGCCCTCCGAGCCAGCAGCCGTCGACGGCGAGGACGTGGAGCGCGAGACTCAGACTGAGGACCCAGCCACCGCGCCGAACTAAGCCGCAGATGTATCCCTTTATTTTTCCTTTTTGTTTTTTTTTGGGGACTCCCAGCCTGTCGGGACTCCCTTGTTGTACTCCTTGCTTTTGAATTAATGGAGATGTAATTTTGCAAAGTCTCGACCGCGTCTTCCTCTTTCACTTTTTATTCTCTCCCCATTTTTTTTGAGGTGTTGGTGTGGAGTGCCGAGACAAGGATGGACCTGCTCCGGGCTGAGTCCGCGGGTGGACCTGGTCCCAACTGGTGTCCAGATCAAAGTTCGGAGCATTCCGGACTGGGTGGCAGTAGATTAGGCCTTGCGCTGGCCCTTCTTTGGGCTTGTCTTCGTGATCGCGTGGGCGAATTGGATTCTACCCCGCCTTCCAGACCGAAGTCCGGGACTTCCGGACCGAACCCCGGGGGCGCAGGCTTTGTTCAAGCCTTGTGCGGGTTGCCGAGCTGTTCTCCGTGCTCGCGTGGGCGAGCTGGGCTCTGCCCCGCCTTCCAGACCGAAGTCTGGGACTTCCGGACTGAACCCCGGGGCCGCAGGCTTTTTCAAGCCTTGCGTGGCTTGCCGAGCTGTTCTCCGTGATCGCGTGGGCGAGCTGGGCTCTGCCCCGCCTTCTAGACCAAAGTCTGGGACTTTCGGACTGAACCCCGGGGTCGCAGGCTTTGTTCAAGCCTTGCGCGGCTTGCCGAGCTGTTCTCCGTGATCGCGTGGGCGAGCTGGGCTCTGCCCCGCCTTCCAGACTGAAGTCCGGGACTTCTGAACTAAACCCCGGGGCCGCATGCTTTGTTCAAGCCTTGCACGGCTTGCCGAGCTGTTCTCCGTGATCGCGTGGGCGAGCTGGGCTCTGCCCCGCCTTCCAGACCGAAGTCCGAAACTTCCGGACTGAACCCCGCGGCCGTAGGCTTTGTTCAAGCCTTGCGCGGCTTGCCAAGCTGTTCTCCGTGATTGCGTGGGCGAGCTGGGCTCTGCCCCGCCTTCCAGATCGAAGTCCGGGACTTCTCGCTTTCTCGGGTCTTCGGCCACAGTCGTGTTTGCCGAACTCAGAGCTATGCTCCCGTTTCCCTACGAGGTGAGAAAGAGTGTTTGAAGCAAAGAAACTTTATTGCAGGAGTTGGGGGAACCTTACATTATTGATAATACATCCTTAGGTTCGAGGAGTTCCACGTCCGAGGGAACCTGGACCCTCCCAAATCCTCCAGGTAGTAGGCCCTGTGATGGAGAACTTTCGCTACCCTGTACGAGCCTTCCCAGTTCGGGGAGAGCTTTCCGCACTCTCGTGGCTGAGAAGCTTCAGCATGCCGGAGCACCAGATCTCCGGGAAAAAAAGACTTCGGCCGCACCCGGGAGTTGTAATACCTGGCCACTCGCTGCCTGTATGCCGCCATCCGGACTCGGGCCTTGTCCCTCGTCTCTTCAAGAAGGTCCAGGTTGAGCATCATTCTGGCGAGGTTCTCCGCCTCGTCGTATTGTTCCACACGTAGTGTGGGTAGACTGAGCTCAATCGGGATAACCGCCTCGGCTCCGAAGATGAGGTTGAATGGGATCTCGTCGGTCGCCGTCCTCGGGGTGGTGTGGTACGCCCAGAGGATGCTGGGGAGCTCCTCCGCCCACCTACCCTTGGCCTGGTCCAGCCTCGTGCGGAGGCCCTGCAAAATAGTCCTGTTCGTGACCTCGGCTTCTCCATTGGTCTAAGGGTAAGCTACGGAGGTGAAGCGATGGTGGATGCCGAGGTCGCTGCAGAACTCTTCAAACTCCCGGCAGTCGAACTGACGCCCATTATCAGTGATCACGGTGTGGGGAAGGCCGAAACGGCAGATGATTGACTTCCAGAAAAACTTGGCGACGTTTGCTTCGGTGATCCGTGCCAAGTGTTCGGCCTCGACCCACTTCGTGAAGTAGTCGATGGCCACAATCAGGAATTTCCGTTGTCCATTCGCCGGTGGAAATGGTCCTAGAAGGTCCATTCCCCATTGGGCGAATGGCCACGGAGCTGAGAGCTGGGAGATTGGGGTGGAGGGCTGCCGCTGGCACCGATCACACCTCTTCACGAAGTCGGCGGCGTCCTCCTTCATCGTCTCCCAAAAGTAGCCTTGACGGAGGGCCTTGTAGGCTAACGTTCTGCCCCCCACGTGGTTCCCACAGATGTCCTCATGAATCTCCTGGAGCACGAGTCTGGCCTCCGTGGGTCCCAGGCATTTAAGGAGGGGGTAGGAGTAGGATCTTCGATATAGTTGTCCATCCATCAGGACGAACCGCGCGGCCTTCTTTCTGATAAGGCGGGCCGCTGCACGGTCCTCTGGCAGGATACCGCTGGTTATGTACTCGGCGTACTTGTCCATCCAGCTGGGCTCGTGGCTGACATGATGGACCTCCACTGGGATCTCGTAGCTCGGGGCCTTGAGGTGCTCCACATGAGCGCGGCCCAGCATTGAGTCCGGCAGGGTCGCCAGCCGTGAAAGAGCGTCCGCACGGGCATTTTCCCCGTGCGGGATGTGAAAGATGTTGAAACGCCGAAACCCGACCGTGCCCGCTTTGACAAGCTCCAAATACTTCACCATCTGAGGGTCGTGCGCGGCGTATTCTCCGGAGACCTGTCCCGCCACTAGCTGGGAGTCAGTGAAGGCTTTGAGGTTAGCCACGCCCAGCTCGCGGGAGACCCTCAGCCCGGCGAGGAGCGCCTCGTATTCCGCCTGATTGTTGGTTGCGGCGAACTGAAAACGAAGCGCGCATTCGGCGACGATCCCACCGCTGTTGGCGAGAATGAGTCCGGCTCCGCTCCCGCCGGAGTTCGAGGCTCCGTCTACATGAAGGATCCACGCGTCCTCTCCGGACTCCTCGGGGCCCGTTTTCAGCTGCTGGTGCGAGGAGTCCTCCTCGGGCTCCTCGCCTAAGCCCGTACACTCAACCAAGAAGTCGGCCAGCACTTGCACTTTCATGGCCGACCTCGGCCTATAAGCGATGTCGAACTCGCTGAGCTTCAGCGCCCACTTCGCCAATCGCCCCGATGTGTCGGGTCGGCTGAGCACCGCTTTTAGCGGCTAATCCGTCGGGACGGCAATGGGATGCGCTTGGAAATAGGGCCTAAGACGTTGAGCAGACACTATTAACGCAAAAATGAACTTTTCGGGCCGGGAATACCTGAGCTCCGCATCGCGAAGAAGTTTGCTGGTATAGTACACCGGCTGCTGGACTCCTTAGTCGTCGGTCCGAACTAGGACCGAACTGACGGCCTCCGGGGTGACCGCCAGGTAGAGGATGAGCTCCTCTCCCTCCTCGGGCCTGGAAAGCAGTGGGGGTGATGCGAGCGTCTTCTTCAGTTCTTCGAAGGCCTCCTGGCACTCCTCGGTCCAGGCGAAGTCGTTCATCTTCCTCAACGCCTTGAAGAAGGGTCGACAGCGGTCGGCCGACCTGGAGATGAACCGGCTCAGGGCTGCTATCCGGCCGGTGAGTTGCTGCACTTGCTTCTTGGAGGCGGGCTGCTCCATGTCTAGGATGGCCTGGACCTTCTCTAGGTTGGCTTCAATCCCTCTCTGGGTTACCATGAACCCCAGGAACTTCCCGACGGAGACGTCGAAGGCGCACTTCGCCGGGTTCAGCTTCATCTGATGGAGTCGGAGGTTGCCGAAAGTCTCCGCCAGGTCGGCCACGTGATCCGAGTGGGGCTTGCTCATCACCAGCATATCATCCACGTACACCTGCATGTTGCAGCCAATCTGGTCTTTGAATACTCTGTTGACCAGACGCTGGTACGTGGCCCCGACGTTCTTGAGGCCAAACAGCATCATCCTGTAATAGAAAGTTCCGCGGTCGGTGATGAAGGCAGTGTGCTCTTCGTCCTCCGGGTTCATTCGGATCTGGTTGTAGCCGAAGAAGGCATCCATGAAGGACAGGAGGCGGTGCCCCGAGGTGGTGTCGACCAGCTGGTCAATCTTTGGAAGAGGGAAGCTATCCTTTGGGCAAGCTCGATTGAGGTCGGTGTAGTCCACACAGATCCTCCACTTACCGCTGCTCTTCCTTACCATGACCACATTCGCCAGCCAGCTGGGATACTAGACTTATCGTATGAAGCCAGCGGCGAGGAGTTTCTCCACCTCTTCGTTAATAGCCCTCTGTCTCTCCACAGCGAAGCTCCTCTTCTTCTGGCGGACCTGGCGGCAGCTCGGGTCCACGTTTAGCCGGTGCATAATGATCTCGGGGGGAATTCCCGGCATGTCGGCCGCTGACCAGGCGAACACGTCCGCATTCATGCGGAGGAACTGCAGCAGGCGGTTTCGTTCCTCTTCTGGGAGCTGTGCTCCCACCTGCACCGTCTTCAGTGGATCCGAGCCGAGGGGATAAGTCAACAGGCGCTCTACGGGTCCTCCCCTGGGTTCCTTCTCCCTTAGGTCGAGGTCGTCGACGTCGGGGGCGAGCTCAGCACCCCGGGCGCCCGGGACCGTCTGGAGGCAATGCGGGACTGGCTGGGTCGTCCCCCTCATCACCCCGAGTCCGAAAGCCGTGGAGAATTGCACCAACAACCGCTTCGTGGAAATCATGGCGTCCAGTTGGTTGAGCCCGGGACGTCCTAGGATCGCGTTGTAAGGCGAAGGAAGCTTGACGACGGTAAACGTCATCAAGACGGTCGTCTGCCGAGGTGGGGATCCAGCGGTGACCGGGAGAGTGATCTCCCCTTCGACCCCCACCGAGTCCCCAGTAAAGCCTACCAGGGGGTGTGCACCGGCCTCAGCTGATCATGGGATAAATTCATTCGGGAGAAAGCATCGTAAAAAAGCACGTCAGCCGAGCTCCCACTATCTACCATAATTCGGTGTACAGGATGCTTCGCGATGGTCATCTCGACCACCACGGCATCATTGTTTACATTCTCATTTTCATTCCCCTTCTCAGAAGGGGGTACATTTTCTGGGTTCCCAACCTCTCGGGCCCTCTTTGCCGCCCGCCCGACCCCAAGCGAGATCATGCCCACCGGCTTCTCTGTTGGGCGGTTGTCGATTGCAAGAACCGGGGGTAAGGCCGCGAGCGGTTGTCCCTTCACCGGGACCTCATTCCTGACGAACTTCCTGAGGTAGTCTCTCTTAATCAGCTCCTCGATTTCCCGCTTCAGGTTGCGACACTCCTCCGTGTCATGGCCGTGCTCGCGGTGGAACTGGCAATACTTTGACTTGTCCCGGGTACCTCTTGGGTTCTGAGGAGGAGGTCGGCGGAGGTAGTGCTCGCCCTCAATTTCCATGAGGATCTTTGTTCGGGGAGCGAGGAGAGGGGTGAACCTTCGCTCCGGAGTGGCCTCGCTCTTTACCTCGGATTCGGGCGAGGGTCGGCAGACGGCCCGGGCCTCCGAGCTCCTGGAACATCCCTCGGGGCGGCTTCTTCAAACTCTTCCCGTCTAGCTCTCGGCGGGTGCGGTCGGCCTCCTCCGCTCGGATGTACTTGTGGGCGCGGAGGAGGAGCTTGGAGTACGTCCTGGGGGACTTTTTGTTCAGGGAGTAGGTTAGACGGGACGTCTTGAGCCCGCGCTTTAAAGCCAGCATGGCGACGGGCTCGTCCAAGCTGTAGATCTCCAGGGCTGCGGTCTTGAACCGGGTGATGTAGTCCCGGAGCAGCTCCTGGTCCTGCTGGCGGATAGAGAAGAGACTGTCCACCTCTCTCGGCACCTTCCGACAAGCGTCGAAGTGCGCCACAAACTTTCCTTCCAACTGATGAAAGGAGCAAATAGATCCGGGCTCGAGGCGGGTGAACCAGACTCGAGTGGCCTTCCGGAGGGTAGCGGGGAAGGCGATGCACAAGAGGGCGTCTGTGGCCCCATGGACCCTCATGAGATCCTTGTAGCTCTCCAGATGGTCCAGAGGATCGGTGGTCCCATCGTAGGGATCCACCTGCGGCATACGGAACCGGCTCGGAATCGGCTCCGCCTGGATTTCTTCAGAGAAGGAGGGACGGGAGTCGTAGCCCGCCGGGTCCACCGATGAGTTCTACAGGTCAGCAAATCGGCGGGCGAACTCTGCCAACTTGCGCTCGTGCTCCTCCAGGCGCCTCTCGGCCTGGCGTCTGATGGCCTCGTCGGTGAAATCTTCCACCGAGGCCGCTGGTGAAGGGGGCGCCGATCGGTCTTGGCGTAGGGTCACGCCTCGGCGTCGCTTACTGCGATGCGCCGTCTCGGCTTCATCGGCCGGGGATCGACTCTCGTGATCCGCCGAACCGGAGTAGTTTCTTTTCGCGGGAGTTTGATGGCTCCCGCGGGGGTTGGAGACTGCCCGCGGTTGGGATGGCCTGCCTTGAATGGAGCGCAGGCTCCCACGCGGCCCGAGCTGCGGGGGTCCCTGGCTGAGGCTGCGTGGCCAGGGAATGCTGCTGGTGTTGTAGCTGCCGGACCACCGTGGTCAAGGTCTGCAGCTACTGGATGACGGCCGCGAGAGGTCCGTCCGCCGAGGTCGGCTGTGGTGGAAGAGGAGGGGGAGCTGGGAGCTCCCTCTCCGGGCTGTGGGCCCCCTGAGGAGAGGGGACCTCCCCTACACGCCTGGTGGACGCCTCGCGTCCACGAGTGACCACCATTGTCGGAGCGTGCTTTTGCATGCAGAAAGCTAGCTCCCACTAGGGGTGTTGTCCTGCCCCCCTTCCTGGCACACCAATCTGTTGCCGATCTCGCCGCCGCGCCCGTGGCCTCGGAACCGCTGATCCGACTAGACCGTCCTGCCCCTGGGGCCTCCTGGCTGGACCGAACCTGCATGGCAAGGTCAGAAAACCCTGGCCGGGGATTCCGACGAGGGAGCTCCGATGATCAAGTTAGTAGACGGCGAGAGGGAACAGATTCTCTGGGACGGGCCCCCGAAGGAGTCCCAGACTCAGAAAATGTGCTAGCAAGAAAGGTGCTAGAGAGACCAGAAACCCGGCTGGATTCCTTTGCCGAGCTCACGCCAAGCGACCCCCTCTTGGGACCTTGGATCTTGCTCTTGAAGCGGAGTTTTCTAGCCTTTGTTTCTTGCTTGCTCTACCTACCTTGTCGTCTATTCTCTCCTTCCTTTTATCTCCTCTCGTCGCCCCCTCGTTTTCCGCTCCTGGGAGGCTCCCTCGTCGCTTTCATCTCCTCCCCTCCGCCCCTTTCTCTTTCCCCTTCTGGTTCAGAGGGCTAGGCGGCTTTCCGGCCTCGTTTGCCGAGCCCAGCGGGGAAAGAGTAAGGGAGGGGGGGCACCGATCAGATCGCCGACCAGACCTCGGGCCGAGCGTGAGCGTTCTCCTTCCCAGGCACCGGCGCTGTCCGTTATTGGGTCCTGTTTTGTCAGGGCCTCGTCTCTCGACTGCGGAACCTGTCGGGCCGACGTAAGTAATGTTCCGCGTGCCGCCGCCGTCCGTACGGGGTGCCTTTCTCGGGGTGCGGCGCGCACGGCTCGAGGTGCAACCTTGGAGCCCGCGCCTCCGTTCCTCGGGATCTTCTCCGTACGAGCTGGCCTACCTCGGCCGAGGTGGACCCCTCCCGGGTGGACACCCGGCGCAGTGGCAGAAGGACGCTCGGCTTCGGCCGAGGTGGTCCCGTCTCCAGGCGCCACCTGGCGAAGGAGCGAAGGGGCCCGGCTCGACCTCGGCCGAGGCGGGACCGTCTCTGGGTGCCACCTGGCGAGGGAGCGGGGGAGCTGCCGAACTCGGCCGAGATGGACCCCTCCTGGGTGGACACCTGGCGGAGTGCCAGAAGGACGCTCGGCTTCGGCCGAGGTGGTCCCGTCTCCGGGCGCCACCTGGCGAAGAAGCGAAGGGGCCCGGCTCGACCTCGGCCGAGGCGGGACCGTCTCTGGGTGCCACCTGACGAGGGAGCGGGCGAGCAGCCGAACTCGACCGAGATGGACCCCTCCTGGGTGGACACCTAGCGGAGTGGCAGAAGGACGCTCGGCTTCGGCCGAGGTGGTCCCGTCTCCGGGCGCCACCTGGCGAAGGAGTGAAGGGGCCCGGTTCGACCTCGGCTGAGGCTGGACCGTCTCTGGGTGCCACCTGGCGAGGGAGCGGGGGAGCCGCCGAACTCGGCCGAGGTGGACCCCTCCTGGGTGGACACCTGGCGGGTGGCAGACGGATGATTGGCTTCGGCCGAGCTCGACCTCGGCCGGGACGGGCTGCATCTGACTCAGCCGAAAAAAAGACTCTATGTGGCTCGGATCATGCCCAACGAAATCTGAGGCACGCCACGTCATCGTCACGACCGTAACAAGTTACAACCACTTCAACCATATTTGGTTATTACAATTTCTGTATATAGGGTAAAGGGACGCTCCAAGGATAAGCAAGATTGCCACTCCACTCTATTCACTCCCTTTTCCATCTATTGTATTCTTGAATTCTCCATTCTGTTGATGCCTAGACCGTCCATTGACTTGAGCGTCAGAATATCCCCCACCGGAAATCCGGTTCAGGATCTTTTATAGGTGTCCAATCCGATCCCGGGAGCAGGATCAGAAATGCAAGTGGGATGCGCGACATCAACCGTAGGTGATTTGGCACCAGGTAAGGGGTCGATTTCTCTCGGAAAGGAGAATTAAGAAGAAGAAGAAGAAGCGAAAGTAACCTCAAAAATTCAAAAAAAAAATAATAATAATAATAATAATAATAATAATGGGAGTGACCTCGAATGGATAGGCGAGAGACCGTGGCACCTTCCCACCGCCAGGTCTGATGGCAGATCTCGCCGGCGGCAGATCTGGTGGTGGATCTATCCGGCGGAAGATCCGGTGACAGCCGACGCACCGATGCATGGTTTAGTGGTTGCCGCTGCAAGGGGAAGCGAGAGTGGACAGAATAGGGAGAAGCAGAACCCCCGCAGCCGCCCACGACCACGACCCCGTTCTCTTCGGCGGCGACGCCTCCAATGACTGGAGCGGCATTGGGGATCCCGATGACGAGTCCTCCGGCCTGCCCACCCTTGATTGCCTCCATCGCCTCCGATCTCCGTCCGCATCACGGCCACCGGATCCCGCCAGATCGTTGTCCCTGGCCAGAACCTGTGCGATTTCTTCGCACCACCCATCGCCGGCGAGGACGCGATGCTGCGAGCATGCTGCCGGCCGCTGGAGTGGTGCTTCCGGTGGCCCGGCGCCACAAGCGGCAGGGACGGGCTCCTCTGGCACTTGGATCTGAAGCCCCACGCCTCCGGCGACTTCTCGATAGCCGTCGTCCACGGCCTCCAAGCACAGCCCACATATCCACTTACCGGCCAACTTCTCTTGGACACAACGGATGTACCCGGGAGTGCACTCCTCGGACATCTCGCAGCACTCGTAGCTGGCATCTTGCATTTCCGAGATGGGTGGAAGCTTTGTGTCCATTCCCTCTTTGCTTAGCTCAAGGGAGAGAACGGACATGGCCCTCTAGAGGCCCTCCATCGGAATCCTCTGAGGCTTCTGAGGCTTGTTGAAGCTGGTCCTGGTGTAGGAAGCAATGAGCATTTCTCCGTTTGGAGCCATGGCAGGGAAATAATGACAGCGATGTCTCCCACCGCAAGATCTTCATCCACGGCCTCGATTGGGATGCCACACGTGAGACCCTCCTACAAGCCTTTGATCTCTTCGATCCCATTGAGGACTGTAACATTGTCACGACGACGAAGAACAGATGGTTCGGCGTGATCTTCACCACCATGACCTCCGGCACGGCGATGACACCAATATTCTCCGCCGTCGAGTCACCGACGCTCCTCGTGAAGGCCGTTCCCGGGTACATCCCATGCTGCACCCACAGCCTTGGTGGGTCCCCATCATCGCTCTCTTCATCCCCCCAGCTCTGGATATTCGGATCCTTTATGCCCTCCACCTGATCGACACTGAGCACCCTCGCCCCGCACTGCCTCACCCTCTCATACTCATCCTTCCGGAATGGCGTCTGATTACAAGACAAGTCCTGGGCCACCACCCGGTCCCCATTCCAGATGCCGGCAATGGCCCTCGAATCTCCGACGTTCGCGACGAAGAGCGAGTCCCTGCCGACAAGAACGACAATCGCCGTGGTGCCGCTCATGGAGTCGTTGATCTCGCTGTCTTGGAGCTCGGAATTGGCGGCGAGAAATGCCAAATTGAAGGATTTGAATTCACTGTCCGGGCCTTCATGGGCCTTGGACTTTTGTGGGCCTTCATGGGAGCGCTCCACCTTCTTCTTTACCCGGGCTTCTTCTTAATTCGTTCTCCCAAACTTTGCTTTCAAAGTATCCGAGGCATGCAGTGCTGTATAAAGGAAACCTTCCAAAAGAACCACCAGGCCTCAAGGATGATGACTGCCCAAGCTGCGTTCCTCATATGACTGCAACCCCTGCAGTCGAGCCATCACCTGAGACCCATAGGCCCCAAGAAGAAAAGGCTATGCCACATCCAAAATTATAAATATCCACTAAATCCGATAACTGGACAGCCTTGAGAAAAGGTATGAGGAACCTCCGAGGTAAACCATCATGTCACTCTGATCTCTGACCTCTTTCATTTATTAATAAGTTCTCCATTTTATTGTTCGAACTCTACTGAATTGAATGGTGGAGTGTCTCCTACCGGAGGAATCCCGGTCAGGAATTTATTTTACAGGAACCTCTAAGGGCTGATATTTTTTCTTGATGGCCGATCTCTTCTTAGTGGCCGATATCTTCTTGAAGGTCAATATCTTGAAGGCCAATATTTTCTTAATGGCCGATCTCTTCTTGAAGGCTAATATTTTCTTGAAGGCCAATATTTCTTAAAGGCTGATCAATGCCCAAGAAGCCCGAGGCCGATTTGATGAAAAAGCTCATCTAAGCCTATCTTATTATGGCCCACTGAAGCCCATGAAAAGGCTCAAGCCTATCTTATCAGGGCCCACTGAAGTCCATGGAAAGGTCCAAGCCTATCTTATCAGGGCCCATTGAGGTCCATGGAAAGGCTTACTGAAACCTATCTTATCAGGGCCTACTGAAGCCCAAGGAAAGACCTACTGAAGCCTATCTTATTCTCTATCAAAGACATAAGGATGATTCACGTGATCTATCCTACGAAGTACCGAGTTGGACCCGAACATCCTATCTTAATCAAAAGGCATAAGGTTGATCTACGTTATCTACCTTACGAAGTACCGAGTTGGGTCCGAACAGCCTATCTTAATCAAAAGGCATAAGGATGATCTACGTGATCTACCTTACAAAGTACCGAGTTGAGCCCAAACAGCCTATCTTAATCAAAAGGTATAAGGATAATCTATGTGATCTACCTTATGAAATGCCAATGTGGGCTTGATAAGCCTATCTTATTCTCTATCAAAAATTCAGAAATGATTTATATGATTTACACTACTATAAATTTGATGAAGTGCCAAAATGGCCCAATCTCTATTCAGGGATGACCTACATGGTACGGTAAATCCGATGCATCTAATCGACATCTATTATTCCAGCAGCTAAGTGATGATCTGACCAGCCTATCTTATTCTCTGTCATTATCAGTCAAAAGCAGATCTAATCGACCAACTGATAAAGTGCAAAGGCTATTATTATTTATTACTCCCTTCACTGAAAATGGAGTCAAAGTCGAAATAGTTTACTAGCAACATTTTTTCAGCTCCGGAGTGGGGGGTTGTGTTATATCCCTCTCATCCAGTCTTGATAAAAGGCTCAAGGCCTATTAAGGCCCAAGGCCCATTAAGACCCACTAAGGCCAACCACTTCGGTTATTCCGTTACAATCACTTCGATTATTATGTTATTCGGTTACAACCACTTCGGTTATTCTATTATTCGGTTACAACCACATTCGGTTATTCGGTTATAACCACATTCGGTTATTCAATTATTCAATTACAACCACTTCAACCATATTTGGTTATTACAACATCTATAAATAAGGTAAGAGGGGACACTCCAAGGGTAAGCAAGGTCTAAGGCCACTCCACTCTATTCACTCCCTTTTCCATCTATGCTATTCTTGAATTCTCCATTCTGTTGATGCCTAAACCGTCTACTGACTTGAGCATCGGAGTGTCCCCCACCGAAAATCCGGTCCGGGATCTTTTGCAGGTGTCCAATCCGATTCCGGGAGCATGATCAGAAATGCGAACGGGATGCCTGACATTAGCCGTGGATGGTTTGGTGACAACACAATCCATGTTTATATGACATGTGATGATGATTCTTGCTGAACATCTACTAGCTTGGAAGGGGTAAGTTTGAGCATTCACTGTAAGTGAATCCTTGTGTCAATATATATGGGTGTTGCTCCAAATATCAACAATACAAGGGGTTTTTTATAAAAGAACTTTGTTTATTTGCCTCATGCTTTTTTTCATCGAGACATTGGGAAGTTTGTTTCTTTTTTTTTGGTGGGTTCCTTCGCCAAAAGCTTTTGGGATGTTCGAAACTCTACTTCCATTGGACTCCTCCAAAACAACTGGTGTAATTATGTGGTGGTGGAGTTTTGAAAGCTTTTTTTTCCTTTAAAAAGGATATCAGAGACCTCATGGTAGGCAGCCCCTATTTTGTCCCGATGGACTTTCCGTTCCCTCGGTTTGTAGCTTCCTCGGCTTCATCGTGCTTAAGCTGCCAAAGGTTTCTTTCTTTGTTGTTGGCTCCCCAATGACTGTGTATGGTTACTTTGTTATTTGTCTATGGTTTGGGATCTCTTCATCTCTTTATGTTGAGTTTGCAAAAATCATCTTTATTTTGTTTGGAGCTCCTCACCGCCGGGAAGGTTACCATTTCTTGATTTATTGTCCAGGCTAGGAAAGGTTTATTCCATTTATCTCAGATATTTCTTTCTTGATCTGTCACAAGGCCAAAATTGATAATTTTACTGCCCTCTGTTTGGTTTATTTGTTGTCTCTTTATTATTATTTTGAGATCCTTTTATTGGATATTTGTATTACCTTTGTATCCTATTTCAAGATAGTTATATAGCGGATTGCTCCTTCTCCATATGAATATAGGTAGGTTTGCCGAATCATGTAAATTTTTTATCTTTCTTGTACTTATTATTTATGACTATGCTGGGTTTGGTGAAATGCATAAAATATTAATTTAGAATTCTAAAGTGATCCAATCTGCTACACGCAATACCAACAATTGGTATCAGGGCATCTAGATGGCATTTAATGGGCAACAAAGTTCATCAATGGTTCATGAGATGACAGCATTTAATGAGTAACAAAGTTTATCAATGGCTCATGAGATGACTGGCATTTAATGGGCAACAAAGTTCATCATTGGCTCATGAGATGACTGGCTATTTTTTATTCCACTACCACAAGACATGAAATAATGGTGTTTGATGGTACAAGAAATTTACACTATGAAAGGTAAGAATAAAATATTTGTTGGTCAAGGAGAATGTGACAATAGCCCTTAAAAGTATAGATGCAATACCAAGAGATACTAAGTGATATAGCTACATCGCTGACGTGGGGCGCGTGTCAGGTCTAGCTGGACACGGTCAGTACCACATGGATTTTTTCTTTTAAAAGATCCCCCGTTCGGGAAAAAGTGCTCCTGCTCCTTCGCCAGCTACCACCCGAAGACGGGTCCACCTCGGTCGAAGTCGAGCCCCTCTCTGCCGCTCCATAAAGTGTCCACCTAGGAGGGGTCTACCTCGGCCGAAGTTGGCGGCCTCTCACTCCCTCGCCAAGTGGCACCCCAAGACGGGTCCACCTCAACCGAGGTCGAGCCGGGCCCTTCTGCTCCTCCGCCAGGTGGCTCCCGAAGATGGGTCCACCTCGGCCGAAGTCGAGCACCTCTCTGCCGCTCCACCAGGTGTCCACCCAGAAGGGATCCACCTCGGCCGAAGCTGGCGGCCCCTCGCTCCCCCGCCAGGTGGCACCCCAAGACGGGTCCACCTCGGTCGAGGTCGAGCCGGGCCCTTCTGCTCCTCCGCCAGGTAGCACCCGAAGACGGGTCCACCTCGGTCAAAGTCAAGCACCTCTCTGCCGCTCCACCAGGTGTCCACCCAGGAGGGGTCCACCTTGGCCGAAGCTGGCGGCCCCTCACTCCCTCATCAGGTGGCACCCCAAGACGGGTCCACCTCGACCGAGGTCGAGCCGGGCCCTCCTGCTCCTTCGCCAGCTGGCACCCGAAAATGGGTCCACCTCGGCCGAAGTCGAGCCCCTCTCTGCCGCTCCGCAAGGTGTCCACCCAGGAGGGGTCCACCTCGGTGAAAGCTGGCGGCCCCTCGCTCCCTCGCCAGGTGGCACCCCAAGACGGGTCCACCTCGGTCGAGGTCGAGCCGGGCCCTCCTGCTCCTTCGCGAGGTGGCACCCGAAGACAGGTCCACCTCAACCGAAGTTGAGCACCTCCCTGCCACTCCGCCAAGTGTCCATCCAGGAGGGGTCCACCTCGACCGAAGCTGGCGGCCCCTCGCTCCCTCGCCAGGTGGAACCCCATGACGGGTCCACCTCGGTCGAGGTCGAGCCAGGCCCTCCTGCTCCTTCGCCAGGTGGTACCCGAAGACGGGTCCACCTCGGCCGAAGTCGAGCACCTCCCTGCCACTATGCCAGGTGGCGCCCCGTGATGGGTCCACCTCGACCGAGGTCAGCCCTACTCTGCAAAGCCTCGGGGAAGTGGAGACACAGGTTGCAAGGTTGCCACTAGAGCCGGCGTGTGTCGCGCCTAGTAAGAGGCGCCAGTACGGCCTGCAGTGACACGCGAAATCTCGTTTACACCAGTCAGACAAGGCCCCGCAATCGAGAAATGGAATCCTTGCGGACATGAGCCTGAAACGGCTGGAAGCCCACCGTCAACGGCTCGAAAGGAGAGCTCCCGTGCTCGGCCCAAAGCCTCACCAGTCTTCCCCCTTTCGTGACACACTACGGACGAGGCGGTCTGGCCACTTAGCTCCCAGACCCAAAGAAGAAGGGGGAAGAGAAGGTCTAGAGGTCTCAGGGAGCTCCCTGAAAGGAAGGCGAGCTGAAGGCAGTTCGATGATATAAAGGGGATGGTAAAAACGGGCGAAAAGGTAAGTCGAAAAAAGGAGAAAACACCAAGAGAACGATCCTGGGAGGCCTCAAAAAGTTCTCAGACGTGAGCTCGGTGAACCCAGCGCAGGAAGCCGGGCTTCAACTCCCCTCTTCCCCACACTTCTTTCGTTTACATCTCCTCTAAGCACGGAAATCCTTCGGGAACCCGTCTTAGGGGATCTGTTCCATCTTGTCGCTCTCTAACTTGACCGTCGAAGTGCCCCCGCCGAAACCCCTGGCCCGGGTCTCTGACTTTGTTTTGCAGGTCCGGGAGCTTGGAGATCCCGAGGTGAGAGTCCGAGACCGGTGCCAACTCAAGAGCTACAGGCCACCCGGTAAGATCGGCAACACTAAGGCTATCAACAAAGGTGAACCATACCAACTTTTTTTGGAGGGGCCAGGAAAATATAAAAAAAAAAATATTAATTTAGAGGGGCCAAATATATATATTCTTCAAATTATAGAAGGAGCCAAATACATAAATACATATATATTTAGAATTTTGTATAAAATTTTAATTTATAAAAAAATTAAAAAAATTAGGGGGGCCAAGGCCTCCCTTGCCTCCTAGCGGTCTATCCCTGGATATCAAAGAGGAAACCAATGAGAAAGTACTAGGGACTCTATTTTCGGGTTTGAGTGACAAAGTCTTATGCAATGTTGTGGATCTTGATATATAGCTAAAGATGTATGAGATAAATTGAATAGCGTGTATATAACAAAATCTCTTACCAATAGACTATATTTGAGAAGAAAGTTGTATACACTTCGTATGGTAGAAGGGACTTCACTCAAAGATTACTTGGATGAATACACTAAGCTCCTGTTTGGCAAATATTGGTATTGATGTTGATGAAAAAGATAAGGCTTTGATCCTGATTTATTCATTGTCTAAGTCCTTCGAGAATATTACTACTACCATACTCTATATAAGAAAAATTATAAGTCTTGAAGAGGTAGAAGTTATATTGTTATCCAATGAGCTTAAGTTGAAAGTATAATTAGAGTATCAAGCTTCGACTCCAACACAAGAACTTACAGTTAGAGATAGAGATGAGCAAAGAAAAGCTAGACAAGGTCAAAGCAAGTACAAAACCAAATCAAAGTCTAAGTAGATTTCTACGATCCAAAAAGGAAAAGAAATAAAAGGATAAAGGAACTGTCTCAGATCGACACCTATTATAGTTACTTCAGGAGATCATAGTAGTATTTTAGATGATGTAGTATTTACAGCTATTTGTAGATCAGTCAAACTAATACTTGGATCGTGGACTCTGGAACATCTTTCTACATGATATCCCATAAGGAATGATTCTCTTCTTTTAGATTATATGGGAGGGGCACCATTCTTCTTAAGGATATTGCCATCTGCAAAGTGAAAAGTGTTGGTACAGTTCAAATCAAATCTTATACAAATACTGTAGTAACCCTAGATAATATCAGATATATTTTTCAATTAAAAAGGAACCTTCTCTTAGTACATGCCCTTAATAGTGCAGGTTTCGAGGGAGATGGGGTAAAGGATCTATAACTATTAGTAAAGAAGCATTGACTCTATTAAAAGGTAAATTGAGTATCACCCTTTACTATCTAGATAGTAGTATAATGGTAGGACAAGCTTCAGTAGTACAGTCTTCTATTGAGTAGTTGACATAGTTATAGAACAAGAAACTGGGCTAAATGTCGGATAAAGGTTTACAGAAGCTGAGCAGACATGGTATGCTAGGTGGTTAGAATGTTAGTGTACTTGTATTCTATAAGTACTGTATATTTGGAAACAACACAGAGTCAAGCATGCGCAGGATAATAGCTATATTGCATTATATTCAATATGACCAATAAGAACATGTTCCAGTTATATCCAAGGGTGGATCCGGATATTTACTGTCATTTATTGACAACTACTCCTATAAAGTCTAGATTTATACTATCAAGAATAAGAGCGATATATTTGATACATTCAAGAAGTAGAAGGCTATGATCGAGAGGCAGACTAAGAAGGTGAAAACCTTCTAGACTGATAATGGATTAGAATTTTACTTTACAAAATTTGATTTTTTTAAAATCCAAAGGCACTATTGGATATAGAACCATGAAGAGTATACCTCGGCAAAACAGTGTGGCAAAACGTATGAATCGTATATTATTAGAGAGAGTTATATATATGCTATCAAGTTTTGGATTAAGTAGAGATTTTTGGATAGAAGCTACATAGACAACCTACTACATTATAAATTGATCTCTAGCATCGACATTGAGCATAAAGACTCCGAAAGGGATGTGACAGGAAAACCTACAAACTATTTGATACTAGAGTCTTTGGATGTCTAGCGTGTGCACATGTCAAAGATGGAAAGCTGGACTCTAGGGCTAAAAAGTGTGTATTTCTTGGATACGTATATGGGGTGAAGGGTTACAGACTATGGTGCACAAAGCCAGGATTCCAAGATTTTCTAATTAGCAAGGATGTAACATTTCATGGGATAGCCACTCTTTCACGGCAACTACAGCCTAGCTCTTTATAGGGGGATCAGGTTCAGGTTCAGTAAGATCGGACTGTTATGGATATCAATCAGACTGTTAGATCACGACAATAGTAGCCAAATAGAGATACTCATATTTAAAATGAGCAATAATAACAAATAGATGCAAAGATATAGACTCAGGAGGAGGTTACCATGCAAGGTCAGGTTCAGAATGATAATATTATTACTTGCAAACTTAGGCACTAGATCAGAGCATCTTAAATTTTTGGTTTTAAGGATTCCACTTGTGATGAGTTAGTTTATTATACTATGAGTATTGCAAACACCATAGATGATAAGCCGACTACATATCAGGAAGTTATTGGTAGTTCTCAGGTTGAGTAGTGGACTATAGCTATGGTTGAAAAGTTTCAATCTTTAGAAAAGAATCAAACTTGAAAATTAATCAAGTTATCAAAAGGCAAGATAGGTAATTGGTTACAAATGGATCTTCAAGAGAAAGGAGCCACTCCTTAGGATTTTAAATACAAAGCCAGGTTGGTGACTAAATGTTACAGTCAATGGGAGGGTATTGACTACAAGGAGATATTTTCTCTTGTAATCAAACACTCTTCTAGTCATGTGTTACTTGCTTTAGTTGTTTCTCAGGATTTGGAACTAGAATAGCTTGATATAAAAATAGCTTTTTTACATGATGATTTGGAGGAGTATATTTATATACAATAACTATCTGGTTTCGAAGCTCCAGATAAAGAAGATCATGTATGCCTGCTCAAGAGACATTGTATGGTCTCAAGTAATCTCCAAGACAGTGGTACCATAAATTTAATAAATTTATGGTTGACCATGGATTCAATAAATCTCTATATGGCAGTTACATGTATCATCAGCAGCTTTTAGACATGTCTTTTTATTATTTAGTATTGTATGTAGATGATATGATGATTGCAACTAAGGATATATTAGTCATCCAAAAGCTGAAAACTGAGCTCAGTACTGTATTTAAGATAAAGGACCTTTGACAGAAAAAAAATATACTTAGAATAGAGATAATACGTGACAGGCAGTCAGGTAGACTTTTTATTGCTCAGTATAGTTATATTGAGAAAGTCTTGAAAAGATATAGTATATCTATAGCTAAGCTAGTCACTATTATTTTTGACAGTCATTTTCGATTATCCGACAAGCTTTCTCCTCAGACTGAGAATGAAGAGATATATATATATATCAAAAATATTTTATGCAAGTGCAGTTGGCAATATTATGCACGTGATGGTCTATATTCGGCATGATATTTCACAAGTAGTTAGTATGGTGAGCAAATATATAGATAATCCTGAGAAGGCTCATTGGTCAATTGTGAAATGGATACTTAGATATTTGAAAGGCACCTCTAATTTGATATTAGTATTCTCTGGATAGAGTGGTTGTATTATTATATGATTTTATGATTCTAATTATGCTTGTGACTTGGACAGGAAAAGATCATTGATTGAGTACATATTTATTCTTTCTGATTATGCAGTCAGTTTGAATGCTA
The DNA here is from genome assembly GCA_021397845.1 of Areca catechu. Lineage (NCBI taxonomy): Eukaryota > Viridiplantae > Streptophyta > Magnoliopsida > Arecales > Arecaceae > Areca > Areca catechu. The sequence goes on from CM038046.1 coordinate 29,373,649, forward strand.
CTTTATAGTCTGCAATTGCTTTATCTACTCAAAGGCAAAGTATATAGTATTGATAGAGGCCGCAAATGAAGCTATTTGGATAACATGGTTAGTATAGGATTTAGGTCTCAAGTTAGATTGTTTGGATATTTACTGTGATAATTAGAGTACTTTATATCTAGCTAGAGATTAGATGTATCAAGAATGTACTAAGCATGTGGATGTCATGTATCACTTCATCAAAGATTGGTTGAGGATGGTGATATCCAACTTTAAAAAATCAGCATTGTTCTTAATCCGGCAGATATGTTCACTAAACTAATTCCAACGGTTAAGTTCAGGACTTTCTTGAACTCAATTGGTTTTAGCACATGGTGATGCCCTTAAGAGATTGGGTGAGGAGGAGGTTTTATTATCTATATATGGTAGAAGCATATGATTTGTCACAAGAAAGAGAATTATTAATATATATGGGTTTTGCTCCAAATAAATATCAACAATACAAGGGATTTTTTGTAAAAGAACTTTGTTTATTTGTCTCAGGCTTCTTTTCACCAAGACATTGAAAAATTTATTTCTTTTTTTCCATGGCTTTCCTTCACTGAAAGCTTTAGGGATCATTTGGGACTCTACTTCCATTGGACTCCTCCAAAACAACCAGCATAATCTTGTGGCGATGGAGTTCTGAAAGCTCTTTTTCCCTTTAAAAGGAGATCAGAGATCTCATGATAGGTAGTCCTTTGTTTTGTCCTGATTGACTCTTGGTACCCTCGGTTTGTAGCTCCCTTGGCTTCATCATGCTTAAGCTATCAAAGGATTTTTTCTTCATTGTTAGCTCCCCGATGATCGTGTCACGGTTGCTTTTTTATTTGTCAATGATTTGGGCTCTCTTCATCTCTTTATGTTGAGTTTATACAAATCATCTCTAGTTTGTTTGGAGCTCTCTACTGCTAGGAAGGTTACCATTTCTTGATTTATTGTAGAGGCCAAGAAAGGTTTGTTCTGTCTATCTTAGATATTCCTTTCTTGATATGTCATAGAGGTCGAGATTGGTAATTTAGCTATCCATGTTTGGCTTATTTGTTGCCTCTTTATTATTATTTCGGGATCCTTTTATTTGGATATTTGTATCATCTTCATATCCAATTTCGAGATGATCATATAGTGGATTGCTCCTCATTCGTGTGGATATAGGCAGGTTTGCCAAACTACATGATTTTTTTGTCTTTCTTGTGCATGTTATTTATACCTATGATATGTCGATAAAATATATCTAAGATAAAATATTAATTGATAAGTCTAAAGTGATCTAATTTGCTGCGCGCAGCACCAATACTTTGTATAAGATTTATGTTAAATGTTATCTCATCAACCAAATGTCATTATATTAGCTCTAACCATCAACACATTTTTCTTGATTTTTATTTGGGGGCCATATTTTTCTTGTAATTCCTGTAGTGATAATTATTGTTGGGGCAGGGCTTGTGCAAGGATGGATAGATGCAAACAAGAAGTAACTACTTTCGAGATATATTTGGTTGGGATGAATTGGACTCTTGAATGAGAACGAGAATGAGTGACTTTCATTTTAACTGTTTCCTTAGGAAGACTCTCACTTTCATTATGATTCCAAGAAAAAATAATAATATCCAATTTTTCAAAACTCAATCTTTACTTTTTTTTATAAAATTTATTTTTTTCTTTGCTTTTGATTTCGATTCCAGTCAGGAATCAAATATATGGTCATTTCGATTCTCATGTCAATCCATTGTGATGTTAACTCCGATTTTAATTTTGCTATGAACCAAACGCACTGTCACTGTATCTGTAACTCATACCATCAAGTCCCTAGCTACCTTCGATATAGCAAGGTGGATGAAGTCTAATCTAAATCTGAGTTAAAATGTAGTTTGTGTTAGGTTGATCAAGCTTGATTGGAAAGTGTAAACTTGATTTGGAAACAAATTAGATTGGATTTTCCATAAACGCAACCCATTAAAAAAAAAAAAAAGAAGAAAATTTAAATAGGACAACCCAGTATGAATTAGTATAAGCCACCCTAACTTAACTATAAACTTACTTCTGATTAAACTGTTCTTAAACCTCAATTGAACCAAACTGACCAAAACTGAAACGTGATTCAACGCACTATCATCTATTTTAAATGCCCCTGGACAGCAAGCACTTGGCTTTCACTGAAACTTTAAAATTCTAAGGATGGTCTTCAGATCCGAAAGCTCTAGACTGACATAGACACAAGATGACATTACATATCCCAATGCACTTATACTTCCGAATTTTAAAAGGGAAATAAGATACATACTTCTATTGATTTTAAACATACCATTCATGAATTATATCTAATAAAGTCTAGTTACTGCTAAGACGGTAGCCCAGTTGATAAAAACCTTGCCTCACTATCAATAGATCATGAAAAAAATTTTCTTGGGCCAGGATTTATCTCCCCCTATCCTTTTTTTCACCAAAAAAGATAAAAAGTCATAACTCCTATTCTACACAACCTGGCCCAATGCATCTGGACCATATTGGTAAAACGATGGTTAGCCATGATCCATCTGCTACAATAAGGAGTGGCAGGGGTGTAAAAAACCCTGATCAAACCATCTAAACAGTCCAACCTAATCCAGACCGGATCAAATATGATGGTTTGATGTTCTACCTGGTTTAGTTTGATTTAATAAAATAGAAAAACCGATATATCGGTTTGATTATCGGTTACTGATTAATGTCACCCATTAAAATCGAACCAAATTGATTAACCAATATTATTTTATATATTTATATATAAGGCATATCCATATTATATGTTTTGTATTTCCATCCCTCAGAATGTCAGGTAAGTCTATTACTTTCATTTTCTCACCATGACATTTCTTCTTTCAATGACCTTCTTACTTCTTATTTCTCTCTCTCTCCTTCTTTTCATTATTTTTTAAAATAAAATCGACCAATCCACTTAAATCAAAAAACCATTCAAATTATTTAAATACTTGGAAAAGCTACATGAACAAATCGAACCAATGCAAAACCAAACTGAAAAAATTGATTATATTTGATCAAATATTTGGTTTTAGAAACCTCTTAAACTAAAATGTTGATTTGATTTTTAAAAAATTATTTAAAACCGAACCAACGGAACTATTTTCAGCCCCGGGTGATAGGAGTGGAAAGAGTTCTCATCAAAGATATTTTTACATTTGGGCCTGATGTTGTACATGGGCCTTCAACCAAAGAGGAAATCTTTTTTTTTTTTGGGATATAAACCAAAGAAAACAATCAAAACTCCCAAGTGTCACAGTAGAACAAGGCCTTCTCTTATAGATCTTCTACCAAGCTTCGGGGGCACCGGTGGACCACAAAGAAAATGGCATGTTTGGTAATGAGGAGTTGAACTTAATGTTGGAAATGAGAATAAATGGCTTTCATTCTAGCATTTAGTTGGAGAAAGTCTTGTTCTTATTTTGATTCGAGAGAGAATAGGGATGTCTTAATACCCAAAACCTATGTGGACGTTGTCAAAGTTTCAAAAAACTCCATCAACACCTAAGTTAAATCTTTTTAACATGGTGCTTAAACAGCTCTTTGGAAATAATTTGAAACTTTTGAAAAATGTTTGAACCTATAAATAGGCTCCTGGTCAACCAGACGATTCAAAAAAAAGTTCTTCTTTCTCTCTCAAAAAAAAATTTCAAAATACTTTCATTCTTTCTCTTTTTTTAATATATTATTTTTTATTTGATTATTTGGATCGAGGATGAGTTCCATCGGCATTCGATTGAAATCATGCCACTAACGAGCATTGAAATACTTGACTTCTAGGTTGTACCTTGGAAAAGATATACAGTCTAGATCTTCATATAAGAAAGGGCAAAAGTCGCTTTTAAGATAGTGGTTTTAGCACCTTCCAAGACGGGATCTATTTTAAATTTTAAAATTTGTTTATCACATCAATGTATTTTATTTTACACACATCACGAAAAAATATTTTAAGATTTTTATAAAAACATATAAATTCTATAATAGTCTAAAGGAGACTTGGAAAAATAAAACTCCCAACCAAATCAAAATTTTTTTCATATTTCAGTTTCTCTCCTTTGAACCATACTTAGATCAAATGGCATCCTATAGAGATGAAACCTTTAGTCTTAAACTCGACAAGTTTGATAGAACCAATTTTAGGAGATAGCAAAAATAAATAAAATTTTAGCTAACTATCTTAGAACTTTAGTCGATATTGACCAATCCTCTACCTTCTCTAATTCAACCACTCCTACCATTCCTGAAAAAGACTATCTATGTAATGGTAGAATCCTAAATATCATTTTTAACTCATTCTATGATATTTATATATCTACAAAGAATATGAAAGAATTATAGAATAACCTAAAATTTGAATATAGCCTTGATGATGCTGTGGTTGTTAAGGATATGGTGTGCAGTGGGATGCCAGAAAAATTTGCAGAGAAAATAAAAAAGAAAGCCTACAAACAAATAGAAATATAAGCACAAGCAACGCATAGGAATTGCGTGATTCGGAGCCTCTTGCTCCTACGCCACAACCGCACAGGATCAAATCTTCATTATGAAAAAGGGATACAGGAAGTTTTTACAACAAGAGAACCCTCCTTGGATGCAAACCCCAGCCCAATAGGAAGAAAGAATAAAACAATACAGGAGGAATCCTTGCCCTCTCTCTACCTTTCTCTCTCTCTTCTTATTATTTTTTCTCTTGGAAAATCCTTGAACTACTCTTCTGGATTGCAAAATCACCTCTCTGGCTCTCTGTTCTTCCTCTCTTGCTCTTTGTTCTTCGTCTCTTGCTCTCTGTTGGCTCTTCTCAACTGCTCACGGGGTTCTCTATTGAAAAGAGAAACAAAAGCAATCCCAATCAGAATCCAAAATGCGTATCCAGGTAGCTGTAGAAAACTAATTGAATAAGGAGGTGTTCCAGCCATCCGATCTGCAATCAATGCATCAGATCGCATCAAAAAACTCCATCAAAAGCCCCTTAATCAAGCTAGAATCAATCTTAGCCATCCGATCAATGATCGGACGGTCCAAAACCCTCAAAAGGCCCGTGGACCGTGAGTGAACCGCGCGAAATGCCATGGGAAAATGCCTGGGAAACCATCCTGCACAAAGCCGCCTCTGGTTGGGCCGAGCCCAAGCGCGTTGCCGCGTGCTAGCATGCCGGGCCATGCACGTGGGTTGGGCCAATCCGATCTGGTGAGCCGGCCTTTTTTTTCTTCTTTTTTACTAGTTTTTATGCTAGGCTTCTGGGCTTGGGTCTTAGATGGATATGGCTCCACAACCAATAACTCTCCCACTTGAAGACTTAGACATCTAATCATGCATCCACTGAAACATCAAAGGTAACTTCCAAAGAAAAAAAAAAATAGGTCAGTATCCTTTGCAGCGCCTCCAATCAACTAACTTTGGAGGCCAATTGAGACCATGCATGACCGTAATTTCTCTGTAGTGACCGTCTTTGTCAGTATATCTGCCTCGGTGGTAGAAAGAGCCACGATCTTCTGCAACTACGAGACCTAGCTTATCGTTGTCCCGCCAATGATGTACATGTACCCTGTCGTGCTCCTCATATATAGTGTCGGCATCATCACCTGGATCTTCTTTTTGTTGAAAGCCTTTCACGACTAACCTTGTCTTGTACCTATTGCTACCATTGTGCTCTTCCTTGATCTTGTAGACCCGCTTGTTGTGCAATGCTTTTTTTCCTTCTGGTAGTGTGCTAAGCTCTCATGTCTCTTCTTTATCAAGGACTACATCTCGTCCTTCATCGCCATCTCCTACTTGATCGAATCTTCGTCCTCCATGGCTTCATCAAAGCACTCGGGCTCTCCTCCATCTATCAATAGTAGATTATACAATGAGAGTGAATACCTTACACGTGGTTTCGGGGTCCGTATAGATCTCCTCAACTAAGGTGTCTTTGACTCAGGTTTAGCATCTCTTGCTTCCTCGGCAATATCCTCCTCCGTGATCTCTTCCAACACTACTTGTTCTTTCTCCTTGTCTGCTTGTCCTGCTCTATCTGGAATACTCTGATCCTTGTACATGCTTCTTTCATTGAACATCATGTCCTTGCTCCTAATGATCTTCCTATCCTTCTCACTCCAGAGCTTGTAACCGAACTCATCAGTGCCATACCCAATGAAGAAGCACCTTTCTGACTTTGCATCGAGCTTGTCTCTCTTCTTTGCATTGACGTGTATATAAGAAACACAGCCGAAGTCCTTCAGGTGAGATAAGCTTGCTGACTTTCCTGTCCAATCTTTTTTTGGTAGCTTGTACTCAAGAGGGACTAACGGACTCCTATTAGTCAGATAGGCAGCAGTGCTAACTATCTCAGTCCAAAACATCTTGGGCAATCCAGCATGGAGCCTCATGCTCCTAGCTCTCTTGTTCAAGATCCTATTCATGTGCTTAGCTATCCCATTCTGTTGTGGCATACTTGGAATCATCTTCTCCATCTAGATCCCATTGGTTGTGCAGAACTTCTTAAACTCAGTGCTGTCGTACTCGCCTCCATTGTTCAATCTCAAGCACTTTATCTTCTATCCAGACTCATTCTCTACCAGGCTTTTTCACTTCCTGAAAGTGTCAAATACATCAAATTTATTCTATAAAAAATAAATCCATACCTTTCTGGTGGAGTCGTTGATGAAGGTCATATAGTATTACGAAGCTCCAAAGGATACAACCGAAGAGGGACCCCACATATCGATATGCACAAGCTCCAACTTTCTTGATCTTGGTGCCCTGACAATCTTGGAGAAGCTGACTCTCTTCTGCTTTTCATAAACACAATTCTCGTAGAAAGCAATATCTGTCATCTTCAAACATGATAGCTTGTCCTTCTTCAGTAGTACTTGCATTCTTTTCTCGCTCATGTGACCCAGCCTGTAGTGCCACAACTCCGAGTCTGCTTGTGCCAGTACCACTGCATCTCTGGTGTTACTAATCATATAAAGGGTACCCAACTTGCTTCCTCGTGCTATCACCATCGCACCTTTAGTGATCCTCCAAGAGCCACTAACAAAAGTTGCAATGTATCCCTCTGAGTCCAGCTACCCGACTGATATCAGGTCTATCTTCAATCCCGGAACATGTCTGACATTCTTGAGCTTCCAAAATGATTGATCTGGCATCTTGATATATACATCACTCTTTTCCATAATATCTAAAAGCTCTTCATCTACAAGATAGACCTTTTTGAAGTGTTTAGTAATATAGTTGTGCATAGACTCCTTTTGTAAGGTAGAGTAAAACGAAGCTCCGAAGTCTAGAATCCAAGATTTCATCGAACTATCCATGCTGAGAACCAATGCATCTTCAATTATCTCGATCGTTGCATTGACTGACTCTTTGTTCTGCCCCTTATCCTTCCTTGCCCAGCAGTTCTTTCTGATGTGCCCCTTCTTACCGCAGTGCCAACAACCATCACCCTTCGGTCTTGATTAGATCCTCCACTTGGACTTGGATCTCCCACGGCCTTCGCTATACTGAGTAGTTCTTCCTCTACCTTCTTGAGTCACCAAGGCAGAACTAAAGCTCCCTTTGGTTTCTTTCCTCTTGATGCCTTCACTGAGAATCAGATTCCAAATCTCTTCAAATTTCAGCTTGCTCAAGCTGCACGAACTACTCACCACTGTCATAGTTGCACCCCAGCTCTGGGGTAAAGAAGATAATAAGATTAGGGTACAGACTTCATCCTTGAAGGTAATGCCAATTGAACTCAACTAGTGATCAAATTAAATTCAATGATATGATCGGTTATGGACGCACCTTTGCTCATCTTCAGATTGAATAGACAATGCATGAGATAAACCTTGTTGGAAGCCAAAGGTTTCTCGTACATGTTGGATAGTGCCTGCATCAACCCAGCTATCACCTTTTGCTCCAAGATGTTGAACGCAACATTCCTGGACAACGTCAGATGGATGACTTCCAAAGCCTGGCAGTCCAGCAAATCCTAGTCTGCTTGTGACATCTCGATAGGTTTCTTCCTCAGTAGTGGTAGGTGAAGCTTCTTCTAGTATAGATAATCCTCGATCTGCATCTTCCAGAATTCAAAGTCTTTCCTATCAAACTTGTCGATCTTGACTTTTCCTTTGTCTCCTGCCATCGCTCCCACTCGAACCTGGTGCTCTGATACTAGTTGTTAGGGATGTGGTGCGCAGTGGGATGCCAGAAAAGTTTATATAAGAAATGGAATCAAAAGCTTGAAAAATAAATAAAAATATAAACACAAGCAATACAAAGGGATTACGCAGTTCGGAGCCTCTTGCTTCTATGTCCACGACCGCACAGGATTAAATCTTCATTATGAAAAAGGGATATAGGAAATTTTTATAACAAGAGAACCCTCCCTGGATGCAGACCCCAGCCCAATAAGAAGAAAGAAGAAAGAATAAAACAATACAGGAGGAACCCTTACCCTCTCTCTACCTTTCTCTCTCTTCTCCTTGTTATCTCTCTTGGAAAATCCTTGGACTACTCTTCTGGATTGCAAAATCACCCTCTGGCTCTCTATTCTTCCTCTCTTGCTCTCTATTCTTCGTCTCTTGCTCTCTATTGGCTCTTCTTGGTTGCTCATGGGGTTCTCTATTGAAAAGAGAACCAAAACCAGTCCCAATCAGAGTCCAAAATGTGTATCTAGGTAGCTGTAGAAGACTAATTGAATTAGGAGGTGTTCCAGCCATCCAATCTATGATCAGCACCTTAGATTGCATCAAAAAACTCCATCAAAAGCCCCTTGATTAAGCCAGAATCAATCTCAATCATCCGATCGACGATCGAATGGTCCAAAACCCTTAGAAGGCCTGTGGATCGTGGATGAACCATGCGAAATGCTATGGGGAAATGCCTGGAAAACCATCCTGCACATGCCGCCTCCGGCTAGGCCGAGCCCACATGCGCATGCACGTTGCCGTGCCGGGCCCGACCGCATGCCCGCATGCCCGTGCACGTGGGTCAGGCCGATCCGATCTAGTGGGCCGGCCTTTTTTTTCTTCTTTTTATTGATTTTTCTGCTGGGCTTCTAGGCTTGGGCCTTGGGTGGATTTGGCTCCGCACCCAACAGGTTGAACGGTTCAACATCACATCATTTCGTAGATATATAATGATAGATAGCAAACCTATTAATGACCAACTCCATCAATTCTAAAAATATCTTAGGAAGCTTCAAAGCAATGGGATCATTCTCGCTAAATAATTTAAGGTATTGAGCCTTCTTGATAAAATGTCTCCTTCTTAGGACACTTTTATCAAAGATCAACTTCATAAGCAAAGAAAGCTAATCCTAACTTAACTTTTGAATTGAATTAAGAAAAAAGACTAATACAGATCCAAAACCTAACAAACCAAAATTCCAGGTATCCAAGCTAACCTAATCCAACAATACCACACCAACAACAATAACACCAAATCAAAATCAAACTTAAATTTTAACTAAACCAATAACATCAATTAAATCAACCTAACCATCCTAATCCAAATAAGTTCAAGCCTAAGGATAAAAACTTCAAAACCAATAACATTAGATCCAACAAGCCTGTCCAAGGTCCAAGTGATAGATTCTGCTTTGTGTGAAAAAGGACAAACCATCTTATGAGAGACTGCATTCAACAGAAGGAGTCCTTTCATAAACCTTCTGGTTTGTCCAGATCCCAAGCTTATATAGTTGAAGGTCTAGAAAACACCACCTTTAGGTTAGTAAACTTTAATACTGAAATAAATGTTACTTCCTCTAACCTTGATTGATGGTTGGATTCAGGAACTAATGTTCACATTTATTTTTACATCTCCCGGTTCACTGCTTTTCAAGACTTAAGTGAAGCATGTGTAATTCTTGGAAACAATACAGCCACCAAGATCATGGAACAAGGACAAATCATTTTGAAGATGACTTCCAGAGAAGTTCTTATCCTGATAGATGTATTGTATATTTCAGACATTAGGAAGAACCTTATCAATGGACTAAGCTAGTTCAGAATGGATATAAAATTATCCTTAATTATAATAAAGTTACGATAACTTAGACTAATACTTTCAAAAGAAGAGAATATGTAAACGAATGTTTATTCAAATTGAATATAATAAATTATTTTACTAATAAAACTAAGAATCAAGTTTATTTTATGAATAAATCTAAGCAAAATTTGTGGTATGATAGACTAGGTCATGTATACTTAGAAAAACTCAAATATATGATAGATTTAAAGCTAATTTATAAATCAAACTTAAGTACATCTAAATGTGAAATATGTATTAAATCTATACCTATATGTATTATAAAAAGAATAATTTAGATTTTATTATCTTATGCCTATATGTGATGCTATTCTACTATTAGAATATCACTAAAAATAATACAAAAAACTAAAAATTATTTATCAAGTAATTTTGTTATGAAAGATTTAGAAGCTGATATAATCATAGGAATGAAGTTTAAAAGAATAAATAATGAAATAGCAATAAACATAACAAATTCAATAGAAAAAATGTTTAAAGAATTTGAATATTTTGTTTTAAATCCTATCTCTATCACATATGATCATAGTTCTTACTTAACTAAGAATCTAGAAAAATTTGTAAGATAATTAGAGTATTTCTCGAGGATAGGGTCACTATTATATGTAGCAAATTGAACCCATTCTGATATAGCTTCTGCAATAGGTAGATTAAGTCAGTATACCAACAATCCTAGTGAAAAACATTGAAAAGTTTTTGAAAGAGTCTTTAGATATTTAAAAGAAACTCTAAATTATTCTCGTTTGTATTCTAGTTATCAAGAAATACTAGAAGGATATAGTGATGCTAACTGGATGATAGATAATTTAGATGTTAAGTCCATCACAGGATATCTCTTCATGTTTAGAGAAGATGTAGTATCTTAGGGATCATGTAAACAAACAATAATAATAAAAAGCATATTAGAATCAGAATTAATTATTCTTGACACTACTTCTACTGAAATACAGTGGCTAAAAGACTTCATTAATGATATTAATATTCTTCCATCCAAAATATCTATAATACCAATAAATTAGATTATAGAGTTCTAATAGATCTGTTAAATCAATAGATATCAAATAGAAATATGAATAATCATATACTGATTAGATACAAAACTATGAAAAATAAAATAAAAGATGTGATATCACTTCAATTTATAAGATCAAAAAATAATTTATCTGATCTTTTGATCAAAAATCTTTTTTAAAGCTTTGGTACTTAAAACATCGAGGGGGATGGGGCTTAGGCCATATATTAGCCACCAAAGTGGACTCCTACCTTTATATTGGAGATCCCATGGTCAAGGTTCAAAGGGAACGACCTTTGAGGTGACATCTAGGAGGACTATTTCTCGGAGTTTGTCTCCGATCCATCCATATGGTATAGTGCTCTATGTATAACAATTAGGTTAAGCATAGCTCTTAATAGATCTAAGACTAAAAATTCAGCAATGTATAATTCTGTTATATGTATCCTTAGTGTTTCTACCTTAATAAGAATAGTCGTGAGGCCACAATTATAGGATGTGGCCAAATTCCTAGTAACTCTCATGAAAATCAAGACAAGTATATAGCCTAGATAGCACTATCCCATAATATGATCAGTTTATTTTTATACTACATATATTTTTATACTAAATACAAATTCAAATCTAGAATGTACTTACACTAAGCATATTAAAAGTCTAAAAATTTTATTGTTTAAATTATTTACTAAATTTAATTATTTTATCATGAAAATTTTGAAACTTGTAAAAGATTGTTGATATTGTTAGGAGTTTCCAAAAACTCCAGCGACACCCACACTTCTGTGCGAACATGAGCTCCATGCAGATGCCAAGTTAATTTTTTTTTTTTTAATGTGTTTTGAATGTTTTGAATATTGCTTGAACGGCTCTTTAAGGATAATTTGGAACTTTTGGAAAGTTTTTGAGCCTATAAATAGGCTCCTATCCCTAGTCAGCCATGCTATCCATAAAAACAAGTTCTTCTTTCTCTCTCTCAAAAATCTCTCAAAATACTCTCTCTATCGCTCTTTCTCATTTTTTAATATATTTTTTTCATTTGATCATCTAGACTAAGGACAAGTTTAATCAGCATCTGATCGAGATCGTGCCATAACGGGTGTTAAAGTACTTGGCTTCTAAGTTATACCTTGAAGGAGGGTGTGTGATCCAAATCTTCATATGAGAAGAGATCGAAGTCTCCTTTAGGGCAGTGGTTTTATTGCCTCCTAAGCCAGGTTATATTTTTAATTTTAAAATTTATTTATCACATCAATATATTTTATTTCACACATTACAAAAAAATATTTTTATTTTTTTATAAATATATATAATAACCTAATCCCTACACATTTTCAATATTCAAATCTCATTCCGATTCTGACTCCGATCATAAACCAAATACTTTGGAAGATATGGCCATTTTGATTTCCATTTCTATCCATTCAAATTTTAATTTTGGCCACAAACCAAACATGTTTCTCCTTGACAATCTACTCCATCCAAATCTCTAAGGTAGTATTTGGTTCGGGTATAAGGCTGGGAATAAGGCATAATTCTCCTTGATTCTGCCAAACGCAATCCAAATCTCTTGCTAAACTGGCCCGCATGATTAGGATTTCTCATCTGCCCCCCTTCCCCCCTCTGCAGCTCATTTTGTTTTAGATAAATAATTAGAAGAATCGAGATATTAGGGATTTTCCTTGATATGGTGCCTCTCTCGTGATGGATTTTTTATCGAGGGATGGAGAAGCCAACATTGTATTGCTTAAGTTTTCAAACTCAATAAGCCATAAATCAAAATTTTGATTTAATAGTTTTCTAAACTTTTTTTATTTTATTTTTTTTTTGTATTTCTTTGTATTTCACATTCTTGTAATTTATTATGCTGATTTTATCTCTTTCAGGGAATAACACTTTACCTTGTATCTGTTTGATATTGGTTTTGTTATTAATTTCATATAATTTTGTTTTGGCAATGATGATAGGCTGCCTTTAAATGATATTAGCATGGTTGAGAGACAAGGGTTGAATTACTTACAAAGTTCAATTATCTTGTAGCCGCAATGCTCCAATGAGATTACTTTCACCATTTCTGAGCCATATTTTTATATATATATTCTTGTTATTTTTGGTATTGGTCTACTAATGATTGATGTCGATGAATTTTGAATGTATTGGTAACCCCTTCTTATTAATTTATTGATGGCATCCTTTTCTTCGATAATTTTAATTCTCCTTCATATAGAATTATCATGTTATGTATGTAGTTTGTACATTTATTAAGTTTGATTTTATATTGATCCTTAATATTATTTTGGCAATGATGACGAGCTGCCTTATGAATGAGCATGGCTTGGAGATAATATTTTAAATGATATAAATATAGTTATTTTTAATGTTGCTCATCTAATTTTAATTTTGCATGTCCTGGGCCATATTTGCAATGTTATTTATCTCTTGTTATTTATATTTATTTTTTTAATTATATATTTATTTAACTTGTTTGAATTATCAGTCATGCTACTTTTATAATCAGTTGTGACTTATTTTACTATTGTGAAGTTTCAGTTGTACCTAAAATGTTCAAAGTGCATAAAAAATCTGATAATGAGATAGACAGATCTTCACACCAAAGGGCACCTAATTGGATAAATACCCTTGATTTGATCATACTTGCATTGATAAGACAAGAAAATGACGAAGGTCATTGTTTAAATGATACCTTTTCACAAGAAACGTGAAAAAGGATGACCCATGCATTTAATGACCAAACAAAGAAAAACTTCATATATAGAAATCTAAAGAACCGGTTGAAGGTCTTTAAAAAGAGCTTCAACTTATATTTTAACTTGACAAATCGATCGGGATGTGGTTGGGACCCTATCCTCAAAGTTGCTACCCCGGGTGATGAGCAAATGTAGGATGGGGTCATATCAGTAAGTGCTTTATAGCTATTAATATTATAATAGCTATTAAGCATATCAGTACACGACGATCCTTATTTATTTGTATTAAATACAAATAAACAAGCCATACGCTTGTATTAAAGGTAAGCCCTTCTCTGCATACGATGACATTGACATCCTTTTTTCAAGAAGCACAATCAGTGGTAGGTGCGAAGATACATCTGCACTTCTCGAGGTTGTTTCTAACAATGACACCTCCAATAAAGAGGCAGAATAGTTTGATTTTGATGCCTTAAATCTTAAGCATTCATCACAAACTACTGGTGGTGTCTCTTCATCATCATTGGGCCATTTTGAACCTTCCGAACATAATATGTCTGATGTGCCCCCCAGTAGCCTGACTACATGTACTTCAACACCATCCATCCAGACTTTTTCACATGCACGTCCATCCTCCTACGAAAAGAGCACTATGTCAAGTTCTATGACTCCTATGGCACGTAAGAGTTGGTAGAATACTGATGCCACCGATGCACTACTAGATTTAGTTGAACAAGGAAGAAAAAGATTAGAAATTATCAATGAAATTCTACAATAGGAGAAGCTTGCTAGACCCACGATTTATTCGATAGATGAGTGCATGATGAAGTTGGAGTAGCTTCTAGGTATTATGCTTGAATGCATCCTTTTTATAGGTGAAATATTCAACTAAGAGGCAAATCGACGGTTCTTTATGCACTACAAGGGGCCACTATTAGATGCTTGGCTGAAGAGACAAATAGAGTTTTTCTACGGTGTGTCATAGCTGATGACAGGCCCTTCCGGATCAAACATATTTGTGCCTAATATATTCATGCCTCCAACCATTCATCTGTCCATCAAGGTGGCTCTAATATTTTCATGCATCATCCTATGCATGGTATGAATCAATGTAGACTAAATGTTTTCATGCCTACTCCCATGCATGCTGTGTCTCAAGGTGAGCCTAACCCTTATATAGAGCAATCATTCAAGCCTAATACTCATGGTACCTCCTGTAGGTAGCACCCGATCAGACCAAGGTAGCCCATGACCTTTCATACCTAGCTCAAATTCACCTCCAACCCATCCTGATGACATTTATAGGAGCGGTTGGTGATGAATTGTAATGTCTTGTTTGTATATACTGAAAGCACGTAGGATGCACTTGTTATGGTGTGCTTGTGAACTTATATGTTTGCTTATTGGCATGTGCTTTGTACTATTTATATGAATTTACGTAAATTATGTTGTAATCATATACAACTGGACATTAGTATGAAAGGGATATCATCTATTTTTATCTATTTTTGGTGTACGTCATTGCTGTGTGCCCTACTAATGCATTAAATGTACTTATGTAGCATGTAGGAGCATGATATTGTTTGCAAATGTGTAAAATGTACTTCATATCTCTATTATTTTTGTATATGTATATTATATGAATTAACTACCTTATAAAAATTATTTTGGATTCTGCGACACTATATTCTAAAAGGTATAATCATAAACTTCTATTTTCTATATGAACACCTTGAATGAGTTATTGCAATTTTTGATTGATGAGGATAATTATCGGCAAGATGTGCTTAATACACTAATAAGTAATGGAATGATTAAACTCAAAGACTGTAATTATATTATAACATCCCTTGTCGAACCTATCCATTCTTGGATCATAACCTGATAACAAACATGCTAAGTAGCTATGCAGATAGGGGTTATGATCATTTTCGAATGACAAACACAATGTTCTTACAGCTATAATATCTGCTTGTGTCATGTGGCCTTATATCTAGTACTCATAACATGACGATACAAGAACAATTGGTCTTCTTTTTGTACTCATAGGCTATCATGTAACTAATAGAGTTTTGGCCGAAACTTTCTAGCACTCAGGGGAGATGATATCATGGTTCTTTAACAAGGTATTGAAAGGCATATATTCTTTGTGTTGCTGCCAAGATCGTCGTGGCCTGTAGCTCTAGCACGTCGCCACTACATTGGGTGCCTCCTCCTGCCAGGTGCACTTCCTTCTCTTTGGGGGTCGGCTCTTCGGCTCGAAAAGAAGGAAGCGCACCCGACGGGAGGAGGCACTCGACATAGCGGCGACGCGCCGGAGCTGCAAGCCATGACGATCTTGGCAGCAACACTTTGAAACAATAATTTATAATCCACCAATGAGGATATGGATGTACACCCGCGTGTCTATGAAATCAAGCATTTCCATCCTTATTTTGCAGTACATTTGAACTTACCTAATCTTCTTGATTAATTTCCATCTTCGTAGTTGCTTGGTTTAATATTAATAGGTTGCATCATAAAATGCTATAAGTGTTGTTGATGGTATGCACATATCTACCCTAATGAAGAAGAGCAAATAACCTCATTTTTGGAATCAAAAGAAAACTATTTCCCAAAACATTGTAGATGTACCAGAAGGTATCCATAAATAGCATACTTTAGAGTCTTCTCTAATTTATTTCCTTTTCAAGTCCTTTTGATATTGTATATACGGTCTACGAAAATATTATCTTGTTGACTCAGGATATGCCAATACAGATAAGTTCCTTGCTTTTTATAGGAGAAATAGGTGCCACCTAAGTACCTTCAGTAATCTTAGGACATGGCGATATTCCAATCCTCAAGATCTATACAACCCTCACCATGCATAATTATGGAATTGTGTAGAGAAGGCTTTTGGTATTTTAAAGATGTGTTTTAAGATGTTGAGGATTCCTATTCTTTTTTCTTTTAAGGTTCAAAAACATATTACTATGGCTTATTTCATCATTCACAACTTTATAAGATATAACCAAGGAAATAGCAAATATTTCAATATATCATTGGCACCCATGCCTTCAAAGTAGGATGACGATGACATTGATCCCTATTTGATAGTTGGAGATGATAAAACCCATAGATGCTAAGAAATGCACAATTCTATAGCTAATAGGCTATGGATTTCTCATCACCAAAGAAGTATGTTTTATTTAGGCCCTGTAATAAAGTCATGTATATAATAAGTAGAGTATAGTTTAACTTTTCATTATATTGGTTATAGTGTCATTTATGTTATTAAGTATATCATATTTGTTTTTTATTACGCATAATTTTAGGAAGTCAAGGGGATGTATAATTATTAGTATTGATGTCTTCAGAGAGATTCTATATAATTTTTGAGGGGTGTAAAAGAGGGATTTACGAATCATGGCCTGAATATCAACGTGAAGTGCCCGAGTATAACCATGCACTATATAAGAAGTTTGGGACAAAATTAGAGGCCTTTGAAGCATTTGATAGATATGTACGAGATGACAATAATTCCTTCCTAGAGCAATATTATGTTGATAAGGTTAAAGCCGAAAACAACCTTATTGGCAGGCCCATAAATGTTTTACATGTTGAAGCACTACTTCTTGTTGTTCTTGCTTTTGTCATAGGATTTTTTCTTAGCTTTGTAGCAAGTCATCTTTAAAACTTATTATTTTTAGAGATATATGGATACTCTATTAGTAGTCTTTTCCGTTTTGTAATGCATAACTTATATATTTCAAATTTAATTTTTCAGACCCCAATGATGTATTTTGAATATAAGTTGTTTGCATCCTGGTTATGTAGATATGTGTTGCGGTTGCTGTTGATGTAAAGATATTTAACTTATTGGCACATGGTTTGGAGATATGTTTAATATGTTAGCATCTCATTTTGAGCTATGTTTAACTTATTAGGATCGACTACTATGGTATGTTTGATAATATAGGCAGCCCCCTTCTGTGACATCACATTCAAATGCCTTGTACATAATGCTAGTTTTTGACACCACGATGATGGATTTAGAATTTGAGTGGTTGGCATTCAAATATGTGATATGAGATACTTGTTGACATTCTATTCTAGGCAATATTTAACTATTCCGTAGCCCTATATGTGCAATGCAAAAATTGTTGGCAGCCTTATTATGCTATTTATTTATTTTTTGCAGTCCCTATTATGAAATGTTTATAATGTTGGCAGGCTTGACTATGCTTGGAGATTAACATCCCTTGTACACATTAATTTGAGTGGTGTGTACATGATGTTTGGATCGATTATCTTAGGGTACATATATGTTTGGCAAATGGAAAGGTGGTTTCATTTCTCTTCACTTTATTTCTTACTAAGGTTTTACTAATTTTATTTAGTCCACTTTTATATGGAATGATTTTAGTTTGTGACAATGATGATGGGCTGCATGTTGATTAAACATGGCTTAGAGACAAGAGTTGAACTATATAATTAGTTTTTTTCTTTTGTCGCCGTGATACTCCACTATGGTTAACTTCACATGTCCTAAGCCACATTTTTAGATGTACATCTCTCTTTTTTTGGTGGCCGCCCATTTTTTGTAATGTTGGACTTGTTGGCAATCCATTCTTTGCTATAATTAAAATCTTTGCAAACCCTTATATGCCAAATTTAAATTGTTGGGAGCCCCTTATGTGCCAGGATATTCAAATCCAGTTGATCTATGCCTTATTTGGAGCATTATGTTTAACATGTTTGCAACCCCTTCTATGCTAAGCCTATCAATATATAATAGATGGTGCCTTATTATTGGTTTATGATAATGTTATATGGCTATTATTATATATTCATCTTTAATTTATCATTTCTCAATAATAAACTTTTAAAATATGATAGATCTATAGCAAATTTTGTATATATGCTTCAAGGAAATATGGTTGTCTCTTTGACCAGGATTGTTCATGCTAGAGTAGATTAGAGAACACATGACGAGCCTGAGGATAATAATTGTTATTTTTACTTTAGATATCATATATTTGTAATTTATGAACTGCAATGTAGTCACCATACCTATTGAGTATTTATCAATTATTGATAGCAAAGATGCCTAATGGCTTATTATTTTGGGTAAGGTCGCTTTGTTATCAGCTCTATACCTATTATTGTGTTCAAGCATGAGGATGGCATTTCTTGCACTTCTTTTCTTGATGAGAATCTTTAACTACTAATTCTGATGCTTCAAACCAAGGAAATGCATAAATATGGTAGATGTGAAGATGTACTCATGTATTGATTTAACCATCCTTTTACATGAAGTTTGCTTATTTTTTAATTATCATAATTTTTAGTGGTATTGCTTTGTGGTATGGCTTTAGCTTTCATCTATCCTGTCGGTGTAGAAGAAAAGAACTTTCTCTTTGTATATCTACAAAATATTTAACCCCTACTACATATATATAATCTATGACCAATCTAATTAGGAAAAAATACAAAAGGAATAATTCTATATTAGAAGAAACTACCTAATAAATAGGCAAAAAAACAAATACACGCGACCACACTCCCCCTCAAGTGGGTGCAAAGATGTCTTTGATACCTAACTTGATAAGTGAGCGATGAAATTCTCTGTTAGATTGAGCCTTTGTCAATATATCAGCTAATTGGTCTTCAGATTTGACGAAAGGTAACTTGATCAATTTTGCCTCCACATTCTCTTTGATGAAATGTCTGTCAACTCCACATGTTTGGTTCTATCATGTTGAACTGGATTATGAGCAATGTTTATAGCTGCTTTATTATCACAAAATAATTTAATTTCCAAACCTGGTGGATACCCGAGCTCAGTGAGTAGCTTTCGAAGCCATAGAAGTTCACATAACCCCTTTGCTATACCTCTGAATTCAGCTTCTGCACTAGACCGAGCTACAACCTTTTGTTTCTTACTTCTCCATGTGACAAGATTGCCTCCCACAAATGTAAGATACCCTGAAGTAGACCTTCTGTCTGTCACACTTCTAGCCCAATCTGCATCTGTGTAACCTTCTATTTCAAGGTGGCCATTTTTTGCAAATAGCAACCCCTTTCCAGGAGCTGACTTCAAGTATCGAATGATACGCCACACAGCATTCATATGATCTTCACTTGGTGCATGCATGAACTGACTCACCACACTTGTTGCATGAGCAATATCAGGACGTGTGTGTGATAAATAAATCAAACGACCTACTAACCTTTGGTATTTCTCTTTATTAGTAGGAGTCTGATCAGGATACTCTCCAAGCTTCCAGTTTTGCCCCATAGGAGTGTCGGCAAGCTTGCAATCTAGCATGCCAACTTCGGTCAAAAGATCAAGAACATACTTTCGTTGAGACAAATAAATTCCCTCCTTTGACCTAGCAACTTCGATTCCCAGGAAATATTTCAGACCTCCCAAATTCTTCATCTCAAACTTCCTAGATAATAATTCCTATTGTCTCATAATCTCTGTACTATCATTGCCTGTAATAATCATGTCATCAACATATATGATAAGAGCAGTCCTTTTTCCTTGAGTACATTTTAAGAATAAAATATGATCTGAGTTACTTTGGGAGTATCCATATCCTTTCATAGCTGAACTAAAGCGACCAAACCATGCACGAGGGGACTGCTTCAACCCATACAAAGATCTTTTCAGCTTACAAACCATGTTCGGTTTATCTGCGCATCTGTATCCAGGAGGAAGCTCCATATAGATTTCCTCGTCTAAATCCCCATGAAGAAAAGCATTCTTCACATCAAATTGATGCAAAGGCCAGTCCAAGTTTGCAGCCAGAGATAACAACACTCTTACAGTGTCTAACTTTGCAACTGGAGAGAATGTTTCCTGATAATCCACCCCATAAGTCTGTGTATACCCTTTAGCTACCAGTCATGCCTTGTACCTCTCAATAGTGCCATCTGCCTTATGTTTGACGGTGAACACCCACCTACATCCAACTGGCTTTTTATCCTTTGGTAGTTCCATAAGTTTCCAAGTTTGATTTTTCTCCAAAGCCTCCATCTCTACCTTCATTGCTTGAAGCCATTTCGGATCCTTCATGGCTTCTTCAACTCTGTTTGGAATTTGAACTGAGGAAATTGTAACCACGAAGTCTTGCAGTGGTGTGGACAGCTTTTTGGAAGATACATAGTCTGTAATAGGATATTGAGATCGGCGATCCTCTACATCTGGGGAATACCGATTTGGTGGTTTGCCCCTATTATGCCTATCGGGTAGCTTATAACCAGTAAGCATATCAGTATCTTCAAAATGATCAAGTACAGTAGAAGGACTTACCTCAGGTACATTCTCAGGAGTTTGGAGTGGTACTGAAGAGGGCAAAGAGGGCGGAGATAAGGAGGGCTGTTGCTGTTGTTCCTGTTCGGATTCATACAATAAATCAGTGTTGTCTGATTGTGCAGCCTCAGAATCATGCAGCCGAGCGTACCCATCTGTCGCTCCTGCAATTCCTACCTCCCACCACTGTTTGGTTCTGCAACTAGTCTCCCCCTGAACAGGACACTGGGGGGGAGGAAAATAAGACTCTGTCTCGATAAAGGTTACATCCATGGTGACATACGTGCATTTTTCGGTAAGATCATAACACCGGTATCCTTTCTGAGAAGGGCCATAACCAAGAAAAACATATTTAACAGCACACGGGTCAAGTTTGGTTCGTTGATTTTTGTGAAGATGGACATAAGCGACACATCCAAATACTTTAGGAGGCAAGGTGAGAACCGAAGGAAGAGACACATGGGCAGCAAGTGCTTGCATT
The DNA here is from genome assembly GCA_021397845.1 of Areca catechu. Taxonomy (NCBI): domain Eukaryota; kingdom Viridiplantae; phylum Streptophyta; class Magnoliopsida; order Arecales; family Arecaceae; genus Areca; species Areca catechu. The sequence goes on from CM038046.1 coordinate 29,395,203, forward strand.
GGCGTGCGATACTTCAGAATGCGGGAAGGCATGCGATTCAACAAATAAGTAGCTGTGACTACAGCAAAATCCCAGAACCGATGGGGAACATGGTTACCTTCCAAAAGCGCTCGAGTGGTTTCAAGAAGATGACGATTCTTGCGCTCAGCAATACCATTTTGCTGAGGAGTCTGAGGGCAAGAGGTTTCATGTATCAAACCATATTCTTGAAAATAAGCTGCAAGAGGTTTACTTAAGTATTCGCCACCATTATCAGATCTGAGAACCTGAAGTTTGGCCCCAAACTGAGTCTGAATCATACGGTGGAAAGTCCGGAAGATAGCTTCAGCCTCATTTTTATGTTTCATCAAATATAGCCAAGTCATACGTGTGCAATCATCGACAAAGATGATAAACCATCGAAATCCAGATATAGTAGTAATAGGAGAAGCACCCCATACATCGGAGTGAATTAAGGAAAAAGGAGTAGAACTTTTATTCAAACTAGGAGGAAAACAAGTGCGATGGCTCTTTGCCAAAATACATGTATCACACCGAAAACTAGAGTTCGATAGACCATGAAATACCTTGGGAAACAAGTGACGTAAATATCCAAAGGATGGGTGACCTAACCGACGATGCCATAACCAAAGTTCCTTCTCTTGAGTTAACTGTCCACGAGAGTGATAGGTCCATCCAGAAGTTATTTCATCCACAAAATACAACCCCTCCCTCTTAGTACCACGCCCAATAATCTCCTTCGTGAGAATGTCCTGAAACAGGCAAAAATCAGGCTTCTTCAACTCTATTGTCTAAACAATGGATCAGTAGGAGGAGGTTCAGGAGAATTACCATTCAAATAGCCCAGTTTGTCCTTACCTGAAACATGCATCTCAAACTCCCTAGATAATAATTCCTGCAGTCTCATAATCTCTGTACTATCATTGCCTGTAATAATCATGTCATCAACATATATGATAAGAGCAGTCCTTTTTCCTTGAGTACATTTTAAGAACAAAGTATGATCTGAGTTACTTTGGGAGTATCCATATCCTTTCATAGCTGAACTAAAGCGACCAAACCATGCACGAGGGGACTGCTTCAACCCATACCAAAGGATGGATGACCTAACCGACGATGCCATAACCAAAGTTCCTTCTCTTGAGTTAACTGTCCACGAGAGTGATAGGTCCGTCCAGAAGTTATTTCATCCACAAAATACAGCCCCTCCCTCTTAGTACCATGCCCAATAATCTCCTTCGTGAGAATGTCCTGAAACAGGCAAAAATCAGGGTACATAAGCACAACACAGTTCAGCTCACTAGTAAACTGTCCAACTGATAATAGACGATTAGATAATGAAGGAACAAGCAAGGTATGAGATAGAGAGAGAGAAGGCGTGACAGACACACGCCCAACAGCCATCACAGGAAAGTCATGTCCATTAGCATTGTATATATGATCTCGACATGGTGTAGTGGATGTAAGAAGGTCACCAGATTTCGGAGTCATATGATCTGTAGCGCCAGAATCAATTATCCACCCATGATCACTATGTCGATTAGCAAAGACAAACCCATAATTACCTTCAAGAGACTTGGCATTAACAGATTCAGGTTCCATAGGAATTAATGATAAGCCACTAGTAACTAAGGAGGCTTGCCCTCCATTCCGCCCATTTTGGGAGCCTGGTTTCTTCTTCTTGTTCTGAAAATCATCTCACCAGTCTGGATAACCGTGCAGTTTAAAACAAGATGCTGCTGTATGTTTAGGGTTTCCACAGTGAGAGCATCCCTCAGATTGAATTGGCATATCAGGTTTTGGGCGAGGTCCCCGGGCAGATAGCACTAACTGATTACCCTTGCCCCGCTGTGACACCATGGCGGAACCAGAGGTAACCTCAACAGGAGTGGAGAGCATGACAGATTGGCGCATATCCTCTCGTCTGACTCGGGCATAAGCTTGCTCAATAGTTGGAAATGGATCCATCTTTATAATATCAGCACGAACATTATCCATGCGATCGTCGAGACCATCTAAAAAGGTATAAACCCGATCTTCATTGATAATGGCATTGTACTTCAAAATATCAGCTGGACATTGCATAGGATTAGGATGGCGGAAGTCAATCTCACGCCAGAGCCCTTGAAGATTATTGTAATATTTCTCGATGGGTCCACCACCTTGCTTCAATCGAGAAACCTGCCTCTTAACATCATAGATTTGAGAGGTGTCAGATCCATCAAAAAAGGTTGTTGCCACAGCATCCCATACAGCTTTGGCGGTAGGAAACCGAATAAAGTTCGGTATCAAGGCTGGGTCTATAGAATTAACAAGCCAACCTTTCACCGTAGAATCATCAATCTTCCATTGTCTAAACAATGGATCAGTAGGAGGAGGTTCAGGAGAATTACCATTCAAATAGCCCAGTTTGTCCTTACCTGAAACATACATCTCAACAACCTGGGACCAAATGCCATAATTTTTTCCATCAAGTTTAATAGCAATTGGTGCAACTGGAGGTTCAACGCGCGAGGGCGCGATTTGCTGGGTCAAGAGCTGCTTCATCGCAACAGTCAGGTCTGCCAGAATGGCAGTAGCAGAGGCACTAGAATCTGCTTGGTCAGTTGCAACGATCGGCTGTTTATCGGCCATAAGAGCAGCTTGATTGGCAGTTTTCCGAGGAAACAGAGTTGCGTGGAAGGGGCGCTGCTAGCCCTGGTCGTCTGAGGGGGTCGCACGCAGACGCACGCAGCCGAGCTCGGTCGCGCGAGCTTGTCACTCCAGCGGGGGGTCGCACGATACCAAGGCCCCTCGTCGTCTGAGGGGGATGGCAACTCTCGTCGTCACGACATGGACGAGCCGGCAGCAGGAACGAGCCAGCACCGTCCGACGCGTGCGGCAGGGATAGAGAGCCGGCGGAGGGTGGCGAGGGCGACGCGGGGCTGGAGACGGACAGAGTGCCGGCGGAGGGCAAGGAGGGTGACGCGTCCACCTCCGCGAGGCGGCGGACCTGATGAAGCTGCGGTCCCGCTTCCTACGGGCAGATCGCCGGAGAAACTGGAGCCGGTGCCAGAACCAGATCCGGAACCCTAAGCGGAGACGGAGCCGCCTTCGTCTGCGGCGGTGTGGAATCTGAGAACGGATCTCGGGATCGGAGAGGTGCAGCAGCGAACGAGGATCCGAGGTCATCGATGGCGTCGCCGGGGATCGGAGGCAGGGACCACGGCCGAGGGTGCAGCAGGAGAGAAGACTACCCGTCTCCTCTCTCTACCCGTCATCGCTCGGAGGTCGTCGATGGCGTCGCCGGGAATCAGAGACAGGGACCACGGCCGAGGGTGCACTCTATCCGTCGTCGTCGTCGCTCAGCCGAGGGTACGCTCGGCCAATCAGTCGAGTCGGTGGAGGACGATGGCGATCGAGGCGGCGATGGCCGTGATCTTTATCAGCAGCAGTGATGACAAGGAGGCCAACGAGGACCTCAGCCTTGGCTCCACCCGATTTCTGAGATGGGCCATCGCCGGGGAATGGAGGCAAGGACCACGGAGGAAGTACTCCAGGAATCAAACCCTAGAGCTCTGATACCATGTAGAAGAAAAGAACTTTCTCTTTGTATATCTACAAAATATTTAACCCCTACTACATATATATAATCTATGACCAATCTAATTAGGAAAAAATACAAAAGGAATAATTCTATATTAGAAGAAACTACCTAATAAATAGGCAAAAAACAAATACACGCGACCACAATCGGTAGGTGTTGATATAATGTTATGAAATCTGGTTTCAAGGCCTTGGTGGTCTTCTATTAAGTCTTATTAAAATTGAGTTAGTCCCATTTTGTTGTTGGCAAGGCTGGCTGTTAATGTTGTTATAGGGGCTGTAATCATGTTAAGTACTTGTTTGCCTTGCTAGCTGCTTGTTAATCTTGTTATGGTAAAACCATCTGCTTTGATTTAGTTCTTGGACAACCTATTATGTTATATGACTTGCTTGTTGACTTCCCAATCTATGCAAATGTATAAAATGTTGGCAGGCCCTTTTGTACAATGATGAACTATGTTGGCAACCCAGCTATGCTAATTTTACATTTTTTCCAGCCCCTACTATGACATTTGTAGATTGTTGGCAACCGACTTGTGTGCTAGGAAATTGACATCCTGTTGTACATATTTTTTGAAGTACTTTGTACACCATATTTGGATCTATTATCTTAGTGTATGTGTACCAGTGTACCAAGTAATTGTGTGTCCTATATGATGAATCAAAAATAAAAGATCTTGATGGGATGTGGCAGGGGAGTGAATGTTCTTATTTATTTCTCTTTCTATGATATTCAATGTATTAGGCTAACAGCTTCTCACATTTCATGTTACAGCAGAAGTGACTTTAATGAAGTGGACTTTCTGCCAAGGGAGTTTCTGCTACTATGATTTTTCTTGGTTGGGCTTCAGGTTATTTCTATTGATTTGTATGATGTTATAAACCTATGTTCCTTCAATGGGATGTTGTTTTCTTGTGGTATTGCTTTGTGGTAAGGCTTCAACTTTCATCCACCTTAAAGGTAGTTGTAGATCCAATGTTTCGAAATATGGTTCAGGACTTCGTGGTCTTCTGTTATGTCTTATTAAAAATGAGTATATCCCATTTTATTATTGGGAAAAATGTTTTTATTATTATAGTACTTTGGAATCTTATTAAGAACCTAGTTTATCTTACTGGTAGGTTGTTAACCTTGTTATACTACTTTCTAATCTTGTTAGCAAGTTATTTGCCTTGTTGGTTGGTTGTTAGCTTTCTTATAGTAATATGTAATCATCTTGGTAACTTATTAATTATGTTGGTAGGTTGTTAGTCTTCTTGGTAGATCTTTGTTCATCTTATATTAGCAGGTAAATATTTTTGGATTTAATAAATGCTACTAATGTTGGGCATCTTTAGTTATCTCTAAACTTTTTTTTATTTATGCAACCGGTCTATATTCCTGCATAAGCTTAGTGATGACTAGCTTCCTCACTAATTGCAAATATCTGAGAACCAAGCAGCATTAAAGTTGGAAACAGAGTTTATAGATGTGGACAGTGCTGCCAAAAAGTATGTAAAGCATCCCAACTGAGATGTATTGATTTTAGTTTCTCAAAAAAATAATGATGTTGGGTTTCACACCTATTAGTCTTACTGTAATATCTTGGGCCGTTTTGAATGTGTAGGTCATTGTAATATAACATATTATATAAATATTGACATAATGCTAATAGCATATCAAGGTAATTTATGAACATGGACCTTCATCATTGTGATGTTTAGTACAAAAATAATTTATTTATTTTAATATACTAAGTATATTAATTTAATAAGGATTTTTATAATTTATTTTTTATAGATATGTATTTTGCTTCACTTATACTATGGATTATGAAAGTCGGCAAACACTACAAGAAAAACCAGTTTTAGCAACCGAATTTTCGGTTGCTAAAAAATAAAAATCGGTTGCTAAATTTTTTTGCAACCGAAATTAGTCAGTTGCAAAATCATAGGTTGCAAAAATTTGTAATCGATTTTTTTTTGTTGCAAAATTTTGCAATCGATTTAACAACCGAATTTTAATTTTTTTTTAAAAAATCTGAAAAACTAAAAAAAAAAATTGGTTGCAAAATCGGTTACTAAAAAAAAATTTCTAAAAAATAAAAAAAATCGGTTGCAAAATCGGTTGCTAAAAAAAGATTTTGAAAAATAAAAAAAAAATCGGTTGCAAAATCGGTTGCTAAAAAAAGATTTTGAAAATAAAAAAAAGTCGGTTGCAAAATTGGTTGCTAAAAAAAATTCTGAAAAATAAAAAAAAATCGGTTGCAAAATCGGTTGCAAAAAAAATTTCTGAAAAAAAAAAAAAAAAATCTGTTGCAAAATCGGTTGCTAAAAATTTTTTTTGAGAAATTAAAAAAAATTTGGTTGCAAAATCGGTTGCAAAAAAAAATTGGTTGCAAAATCGGTTGCTAAAAAAAAATTCTGAAAAAAATAAAAAAAAAATCGGTTGCAAAATCGGTTGCTAAAATTGAATAATTAAAAAATAATAATGAAAATTGAATTATTATCCTGAATTTTACAAATACCAATATCACCAGTTTTGACTATATGTAAACCAAGAAACTTTAATACAAGCTTGTAGTACACTAGATATGAATCAATATCACCATTCAATTAACACAAGTATACAAAGTTCGGGAAGGAATCATGAGCAAGTACCAATTTCATGAAAATTTAGAGTATGCACATGAGGCTTCGTAATGAACACGGTGAACCAGTAAGAAGCACGCACAAAAACATGTAATGTTTAGCCTGCTATGCTCACATGAAAAGAAAGGCCAGAAGGGTCTAAAACAATAAAAACCGAACAAAATTTTAAAAAAATAAGATTCAGAAGCTCAGGATTGCCTATATTTATACATTAAGAAGGGTCAAAGGCAGCAAATGGTTGCTTAAAATAATAGCAAGCAATCTAAATTTGCAACACCATTTAGATCCATGCAAAATGGTCCGATCCAGCATACAATTTCAGAATTTGAAGCATCACGAAGATACCAAGGCAACTCATCACAGCCTCAAATCGTAGGTAACAAGAGAAAATCCATGAAAATCATCAATAAAACAACAAAAATCGAACAAAACTTTTAAAAATAAGATTCAGAAGCTCATGATTGCCTCTTTTCGTACATTGAGAAGGGTCTAAGGCAGCAAATGGTTGATTGCAATAATAGCAAGCGATCCAAATTTGCAACACCATTTAGATCCATGCAAAATGGTCCGATCCAGCATACACTTTCAGAATTTGAAGCATCATGAAGATACCAAGGCAATTCATCACAGTCTCAATCTGCAAATAACAAGAGGAGGGAATCCATGAAAATGCACAATAAAATAACAAAAATATAACAAAAGTGTCAAACATAAAGAGGTGCAGTTCATAATACAAAGCTAAACAAATAACGGTAACAAGAGGTGCAGTTCATAATATAAAGCAAAACACATAAGAGTAATCAGTGGAGCAAGATAATATAAATAATTTGCTAGTGCTGCTAAACAAATAACGATAACAAGAGGTGCAGTTCATAATATAAAGCAAAACACATATGAGTAATCAGTGAAGCAAGGTAATATGAATAATGTGCTAATGCTGCTAAACAAATAACGGTAACAAGAGGTGCAGTTCATAATATAAAGCAAAACACATAAAAGTAATCAGTGGAGCAAGGTAATATGAATAATGTGCTAATGCTCCTATTCCTCCTGGTCCTCATCCTCCTTATCATCATGCTCCTCGTCGCCCCGTTGTGATCCTTGTGCACGATACATCTGATAAGGATCTACTCCAGTTCCTTGCGAAGGATTACCGGTAAAAGCATGAGTTGCAAGAGTTGCTACCGGCTGAAAATTTATGTTAGATAATATCTCCTGCAACATTCGTTCATTGTTTTCAACCCGCCTCCGCAGTTCATCCCTTTCTTGCTCGACAGCTTGTACTCAAGCATTGATTTCATTGACTTTGATTTCAACCTGCTTCCGTACCTGCTCCTGGAATTCTTTATTATTCAACCATTGTGCGGGGAATGGAGATTGCCCCGGAAAATTTGATGCAGGCGTCAATGCATTGGACTCTAATCCTAGCCTGTACACTCTTCCTTTCTTCTTTCCACCAATAGTACGAATCCATACATCCAATTCCAATGGTGGAGTTTGCTGCTGGCTAGAATCAGCACTGCTTTGACTTTGTGCCTCCTCTATGTTACGTCTAAATTCAGACTGAAATATTTAATTCAGTTAGTATTAAAAAAATAGAATAAAAACTTACGCAAATATGCTCTGATCTCTTGTCAACCCAGGTCTTATCCTTCCTCTGATGGGTATGAATAAATAACTCAGATGGAGAAGGCACAGTACCAGTCTTCGAAGTCTGTATCCCGTAGAACAGAATATTTTATTAACATGAATTCTAAATATATTAAAGATTTCGGTGGGTATTGCTTACCAAATTATATCGGTGCTGGGATGTAGTGATAGAGCCACAAGTATGACGTGAAGGACCTAAACCGTCGCTATCAGAAGCCTTATTTGCTTTTGCTTTTTCTGACTTCTCCTGATATTGGGCGGTGCGCTAGTGCTCACACAATCTATTCCGCACAAGTTCTCCTAGCCATGGCAGTCTCTCCATAGTTCTTCTAGCAATAGCAAGGAGATTTTTTAGTCGAGCCGCACCACGTCTTTCAAAATTATGACGTGCCCATATTTCATCCGGTGGCTGAAAGCGATATCTCCTCTATTATGAATTCAACAATCGGTTAAATGACAATAAAAATATATATTAATAATTTACATCTATCTAAGCAAAATTACTTGTCTTAAATTCATCAAACCATATATCCTTTACACTGTGCGGTATTTTTTTCCATGATACCCCCGGCTCCTCAAAATGGCTCCTCATTATGTCTGTAATAGCATTGGCAAATGGATGAGATGGTAAAAACCTACAAATTACAAGTCAATCAACAAATCTGATACAGAAACAAATCTGACATAAGGCAAAAACTTAATATTACTATTACCCCTCTCCATCTAGGAATAGTACAGCCCTGCCATCGATGGATGACTGAGGAGATGGTAAAGGAACAGTGCCGGTGGATGAATGAGTTGATGATGAACAAATAATGGCAGATCCTAACTGAGGAGATGATGAATGGACTGTAGGAGATGTAGTATGTGTAGGGGGTGGTATAGTATACATGATAGGTCCTGGAGCATGTATAGGAGGTCCTGAATATAATGGAGGTGAATACGTGCCTCCTGATGAACATGGCACAGTAGTAGTATGTGGGGGACTAATGAGTGGAGGCGCAGGCACAGTGGAAAATGCAGGTGGGATAGTGGATGATGGGGATGGGATAGTTACGGAAAGACGATGCCTCCTCCCACGATCCCTACCAAATGATGCAGGACTGTTCCCGGATTGATCTGTCATCTATAAAAAACATAAAGAATTTAAGTCAACTTCATGAAAATTATGATAAAGCAGTTAAATATGTTCGTATATATAGAAGTACAAGTCTTATACGATTACTATTCATCATCAGAAGAACTTCCATGTTGGTCATGCTCGATGTCATCCTCTTGGCTAGAATCAAAATCATCATGCTCTCCTTCATCTTCATCATCCATGTTCAAATTCGTATCGACAATTCCGTCAATTTCTTTGAAAATATAGTCGTTGTCGACCAAATTTTCAACTGTATTATCATGCGGTATACTATTCACATGAGATATTGTATCCTCTTGGTAAGCAACCTCAATTGTATATCGATCATCCACAATATGTCTCGGTCTAGTCATAATTATAACCCACCAATGTTGCTTGTCCCTTAACTTCTCAGGATATGGTAGATAGTATACTTGAATCACTTTTTGTGCAACTATAAAGGGATCGTATCTTGAATACCTTCTACTGTGCCGGATCTCAACGATCCCGTAATCCTGAAGCACTTTCATGCCATGATTCAATACCGTATCAAACCATTCACAATTAAATAACACTACCTGTTTCATTGGATGGCCAGGATATTCTACTTGAATTATTTCCTTAATTATGCCATAGTAATAATTGTATTCTACTTGCATTTTTAATTCCTTCATCCATTTAAATATACCTCTTTTCAGCTCCAGGTTGAAAGAATATGTTGCTTTTGGTTTCAATAAATTTTCTTTAGCCAACTCTTGCAACTCGAGTTCCCTACACTTGCAGTATTCCTTTAGATCCATTCATGCTTTGATGTTATCTTTGGTTTTGCCTTTGATATCCATTATAGTGTTAAAAACATTATCAAATATATTTTTTTCTATGTGCATCACATCTAGATTGTGTCTGATCAAATTAGTCTTCCAATATGGTAAATTCCAAAATATGCTCTGTTTTAACCAATTATGTGTAACCCCGTATCCTTCAACTCTGCATGAACCCTGCTCGATTACATTTGGAATGGAAGATACAGCTTCCCATATTTCCTCTCCAGTCAAACTTCATGGAAGTTGATCTTTTTTCAATCCGATTTTTGTAGAATGCATCATTATTTCTTTTTAGTACATGATTAATAGGCAGAAACTGTCGATGGCAATCAAACCAAGAATTCTTTCGATAATGTTTCAAAGTGAATGCCTTTGATCGGTCCATACAATACGGACAAGCCAATTTTCCAGCTGTACTCCATCCGGACAGCATTCTATATGCAGGAAAGTCATTGATGGTCCACATCAATGCAGCCCTCATCACAAAATTTTGCTTTCTTGCTATATCATATGTTAGGACACCCTCCTCCTACAAATAATTCAACTCATCTATCAATGGCTGTAGATACACATCTATCCTTCTCTTTGGATTATGTGGACCCGGAATAATTATTGTCAAGAACATATAAGGAATGGTCATGCACAATTCAGGTGGCAGATTGTAGGGAGTAACAATTACTGGCCAGCAAGAATATGGGGCTGATGACTGACTGTAAGGAGTAAAACCATCAGCACATAGGCCTAGCCTGACATTGCATGGTTCAGCTACAAAATCAGGATAGCTTCGGTCAAAATGTTTCCAGGCTTTTCTCCATCTGATGGATGACACAATATCCCTGGCTCACGCCTGTTCTCATAATGCCATGTCATATGTGGTGCAGAACTCATTGAAGCATATAATCTTTTTAATCTAGGAATTAGAGGTAAATAATGCCTTCTCTTCATCGGCACCTCTTTATGTTACTGGCTGCACGAGGCCGAGGTTTATATCTACCAACCCCGCAAAATTTGCATTGCTCTTCTTCAGATTGTTGACCATAATACAGCATGCAACCATTAATACAACAATCAATCTTCTCAGCAGTAAGTCCGAGTTTGGACACCAATTTTTTTGTCCTATAAAAATCTTGAGATATGGTATTATCGGCTGGAAGGGTCTCTTTCATAAGACCCACAATTTGATCAAAGGATCGTTGTGAAATATTACCTTCAGATTTGATACTAAGCAACCGTACAGCTAACGATAACTCAAAATGATCTGTACATCCCGGCCATAATGGTTTTTGGACTGAATGCAACAAGTCATAAAATCTTTAATCATCCAAATTCGGTGTCTCCTCTTCATTAGACGAATGGTTAGGTATGTACTCTGTTCCAAATTTATCGAATATCATGCATTGATATGTATTCTGTGGATCATTATCCATTAGTGCAAAAGCAGGATCATTTGCATGCAAATCAGGTACCCCACCGACACGAGGATCACTCTCCCCATGAGATGTCCAATACCAGTAATTCGGTACAAATCCTTTTTTGTAAAGATGAAGCTTTACTTCATCGATAGTTAGGAACCTTAGATTTTTGCACTTGCAACAAGGGCATCTAAATTTTCCTTCACTTTGAAAATTAGGTTGCTGACATGCAAAGAGTACAAAATCTTCCACGCCCTTTAAAAATTCTTCGGTATATCCTTTTCGACCCGGTAAAAGTCTATTATACATCCAACTACGAAATTGAAAGATATACATATTCTGTACCATATCAAAACATGATGATATAGAAAAATCAAATGAGGCTGGACTAAGCATTGTTAAAGAAGATGGTTGCATCAAAAGTATGATCATACAATGGTAGAATGTCCATATAGCAAACGTAATTGGGTTCACTAACACTTTGAAAGCAAGTTCATCTAAGGTCCCCTACGATCATTTTTCCTGAGATAAACCTATCATTAACCACATTAGAATCAGTTCAACAGTAGCATGATCAACAGTAAGAAGGTCCATGACATGGTTGATAGCACTTGGGTTAGCTAGTGGATGACCACCTTCATTGATTGAAGATGCATTCTGATTATGGTTGGGGTTTGGATCACATAGAGAAGGATTTATGGAATCATTTACATCTAAAGATTCTAAACCATGATCAGAAGTGTTATTCCACTTATATCTGTCTAGGAGAAGCTCAATAAATTTAGCATCAAATCCTTTATTAGTAAATATATTTATCCAAGGAAGAGAAACACCAAGTACTTCAATCTATAAAAGACTCATGCTTAGACATGTAATTAAAGTGAACCAGCTAAAGGCAAGTTTACAATAAAATGATTAAGAAATCATATAATGAATTCTGTTATCAGTGCAATGATTTATGTAAGAAAATAGAATATAAATTTAAACAAAAATGATAGCAAACAATTCAGACTCTACTTATATTATGTTCCTAATGACATCAACTAATCTTCTAAGCAGGAAATCATTTTTAGAAGTGCCAAGGCAACTTTGGGGAAGAGAAGGTGTTGCCATGAAACCCAGAAAGCTATCTATTGAGCAAGTGCTACACATTTTCAGTTACATATTTTTAGTTTCCACAATCAGAAAGCAACAATCCAAGTTTTGTCTAGACTTTGAAAGAACTGAGAAAAAAAATATCATACCACAATCTTGAAACTCAAGTTTTGCAGATAAAACAATTTATGTTAACAATACTTGGTAAAAAACAAAACAATCTTAATAGTGTCAATGGACATCAAGAAACAAAATCCACAAATCAAAAAATAGTATTGTCATTAACTAAGGTTGCCCACTCAAACTATAAATTAGAGCAAGTATTCATTCATGAGACCATGACAAATGACAGTTTCCAATAAAAGGTAGATCTACATTCTTAAAATTTTATAACAAACAAGATGGCAAGCATAACATTTACAAAATACTTAAACCCTTTGTACAATGATGCAAAATATTTAAAAAAGGCAATATTAGCTGCACGAGAATTGACAGGGCTGATGGACCATGGACGCTGCCAGATGACAACCCCAAAACTAAAACATAGACTACAAGCAATTAGCTGCACGAGATATGGAGATATCTGAACAAAAGACTTAAAAAAAAAAACAAATAATGTAGACGGCGATACCAGAATCCGGCGGGGCTCGGAGCTGAGGAAGGGAGAGCCGGAGGTGGCGGCCGGCGAGGCTCGGAGCTGAGGAAGGGACAGCCGGAGGGGTAGCCGGTACCCGATGACCGGTGGGGCTCGGAGATGAGGAAGGGAGAGCCGGTGGCGTAGGAGATACCCGGAGCAGGCGAGGCTTGGAGCGGAGGAAGGGAGAGCTGGAGGCAATGGCCAGCGGGGCTCGGAGCTGAGGAAGGGAGAGCCAGTACCCGACGACCGGTGAGGCTCGGAGATGAGGAAGGGAGAGCCGGTGGCATAGGCGATACTCGGAGCCGGCGAGGCTCGGAGCTGAGGAAGGGAGAACCGGAGGCGACGACCGGCGGCGCTTGGAGCTGAGGAAGGGAGAGCCGGAGGGGTAGCCGGTACCCGACGACCGTCGGGGCTCGGAGATGAGGAAGGGAGAGCCGGTGGCGTAGGAGATACCCGAAGCCGGCGAGGCTCGGAAAGGAGGAAGAGGGAGCCGATGGGGTAGGCGGTACCCGAAGCCGGCCGTCGAGGGGAGCGATGCGTCGGCCATCGAGTGAGGCGTCCGGAATCGACGACGAAGGGAGATTAGGGAACCGGTGAATGGGAGAGCGAGAGAAAAAAACGGGGGGGCTAGGGCATTGGGTATTAAATTTTATTAATACCCCTCAATTTCTAAAAAAGAATTTTTAAAAAAACTAATTTTTTTTGCAACCGAAAATATCGGTTGCAAATTTCAAAAATTATAAAATTTATTTTTAAAAAAAATTAGCAACTGAAAAATTCGGTTGCAAATTTTAAAAATTAAAAAATTTAAATTTAAATAAAATTTTACAACCAAAAAATCGGTTGCAAAATTTTAAATATTTTTTTTAAAAAAAATGAAAATTTATATATTTATAATTTTTTTGCAACCAAAAAAATCGATTGCAAAATTCTAAACTTATAAAATTTATTTTTAAAAAAGATTTAGCAACCGAAAAATTCGGTTGCAAATTTCAAAAATAAAAAAATAAAATTTTGCAACTAAAAAATTGGTTACAAAATTTTAAATATTTTTTTAAAAAAAATTGAAAATTAATATATTTATAATTTTTTTTGTAACCAAAAAAATTGGTTGCAAATTTCAAAAATTATAAAATTTATTTTTTAAAAAAAAATTAGCAACCAAAAAATTTGGTTGCAAATTTAAAAATAAAAAATTTAAATTTAAATTTAAATAAAATCTTGCAACCAAAAAATCGGTTGCAAAATTTTAAATATTTTTTTAAGAAAATTGAAAATTTATATATTTATGGTTTTTTTTTTGCAACCAAAAAAATCGGTTGCAAATTTCAAAAATTATAAAATTTATTTTTAAAAAAAATTAGCAACTGAAAAATTCAGTTGCAAATTTTAAAAATTAAAAAAATTAAATTTAAATAAAATTTTGTAACCGAAAAATCAGTTGCAAATTTTAAATAATTTTTTTAAAAAAAATTGAAAATTTATATATTTATAATTTTTTTTGCAACCAAAAAAATCAGTTTCAAAATTCAAAAATTATAAAATTTATTTTTAAAAAAGATTTAGCAACCGAAAAATTCGGTTGCAAATTTCAAAAATAAAAAAAAAAAATTAAATAAAATTTTGCAACCGAAAAATTGGTTACAAAATTTTAAATATTTTTTAAAAAAATTTGAAAATTAATATATTTATAATTTTTTTTGCAACCAAAAAAATTGGTTGCAAATTTCAAAAATTATAAAATTTATTTTAAAAAGAATTTAGCAACCGAAAAATTCGGTTGCAAATTTAAAAATAAAAAAATTAAATTTAAATAAAGTTTTGCAACCAAAAAATCGGTTGCAAAATTTTAAATATTTTTTTTAAAAAAATTGAAAATTTATATATTTATGGTTTTTTTTTTGTAACCAAAAAAATCGGTTGCAAATTTCAAAAATTATAAAATTTATTTTCAAAAAAAAATTAGCAACTGAAAAATTCAGTTGTAAATTTAAAAAATAAAAAAATTAAATTTAAATAAAATTTTGCAACTGAAATATCAGTTACAAAATTTTATTTAAATTAAATTTTTTTATTTTTTAAATTTGTGACCAAATTTTTTGGTTTCTAAATTTTTAAATAATAATTTTTTTAAAAAATAAAAATAATTTCTGTTCTGGTTGCAAAATCAGTTGCAAAATGAAAATTTTGCAACTGAATTTGCAACCGATTTAAATCGGTTGCTAAATTATTCAGAAAAAATATCGGTTGCAAAATTGGTCACAAATTTTCAAAAAAAAAATCGGTTGCAAAATCGGTCACAAATATAACCAAAAAAATCGGTTGTAAAATCGGTCACAAATATAACCAAAAAAATCGGTTGCAAAATCGGTTGCTAAAACTGGTTTTCCTTGTAGTGAAAGGTATAATCAAATATCTCTTGGTAGATATATATATATATATATATATATATATATATATATATATATATATACACTATGGATTCTGAAAGTCGACGAAGGTATAATCAAATATCTCTTGATAGATTTATATATATACACACATGTATACGTATGTTACATAACAAGATAAACTAGGTTTTCACGATAATAAAAAAAATCACCATTCTTTATAAACTTAACCATGAGCATTTTTAAGTTTTTCAAAAAATTCTTCCTCTACTTCTGATAAAATAGAGCCTTATTCCTATGTCAATCAAACATCACTTGAAATAACGCTACATTAATTGTACCAGAATAAAATAGAATACCAGATTTTCAACCAAATAGAAATATAGTATGACAAGAAGAATAAGCTATTCTCGAAAAATTTATATTTATATTCTTAGAATAAAATTAGGATATCCAGACACTACCTAAGGTGCTACATTCGGACATGTTTCTACCGGTTGAAAGGCAAGGTATAAGATGGGAAATGAAAACTATTAGCCCCACACGAGATTTGTGAATAAGCGATTATCTGATAATGAGCAAGGAATATCCATCCTTCTGCTAAACAGGATCTATTAAACTCATAATTAATTAGATACTTTTTATAAATGTCAGCTAAGTATAGTAAATAAATTGATCCCGGTCGTCCGATCATTTAATAACCAGAATCATTCTTTGATAAATGACCACTATGAGTTAAATACAATAAAACTTGACCAATTCTTTTTTCTGTCATCAAGGTCGAGAACTGATAATCAAGTGTAGTGGACCTCTGCTCTCAAGTCCTTATTGTCGGTCGGTAATCTTTCCTGTTTGCTGAAAGAAAGGAGCAGGGTAACGTGTCTTGGTGGGAAAATAGAAGGAACTTGCTTCGGGTTGGTGACTTAATTCTGTGAGGTGATGGAACGAACAGAGATGCTGTGCATCATGCTCGAGATGTTTGGAGCAACAACATAGGTATTGCTGATGCATCCATGCCACGAAATGACAAAGGCTCCGTGATCGGCAGTGAAACTACTGTAGATTGACCTGAAAAACTAGCCATCATTTTGTCAAATATGGAGAGGGCGTGGTTCCTCTCGCAAGCCATTTGATAGCTTTTTCCTTGCTTTGACCTTTTGCTGCAAAGATCATCGTTCCCTACTGTACTTTGAAGTGATCTTCTACTTTTCTAGTTTTCATCCCCTGTTTTGGATGGTAGTGTTTGTGAGAGCGAGGCTTATCCATCAAGATAAGCTTTTTTAAAATTTTTCTTTTACCCTTGTTGCTTTTTTTTTTTCTTTTTTTTTTTAACAATTATAATTAAGATATTGATTCATGTAACAAATTCCAGATAGATGGTTCGCAAAACAGGTGGAAAGAGAGAAATTTTACATGAGCCCAATTTTTTTTAAAAAAAAATAAATGGTTGGTAAATTTTTAAATGATGTTTGATGATTCAAATGGAATCATCACCCGGTGATCCAAATTTTATGATCACTTCTCTTGAGCTCCAACGAATCAAGTGCATGTGCTTTGCACATGATATCGTAGCTTTGGAATCGAAGCCAAGTGAATGAAGCCAATCCAAGGGACAGTACCACTGCCATATCCCGTACTTTTTTGATAAATTAAAAGGATAGTAATTTTTTTTTAATAAAAAAATGATAGAGGGATAAATTCCAATAAATCATATACTTTTATATATCCTTCTCATCAATCGATAAGTAAATCAACTTAGCCTCACCATCCCCAACTTAGTCTTACTATCATGGAAGTCAGAACTCCGCTCCCAGAATGGAAGTTAGAATTAGAAGTTTAATCTGATATAACTATTTCATATAAAAACATCTCACTTAAATATATATATATATATATATTAAAAATAAATAAATTAATTATCATGAATTTTAAGAAATAATCATGAAATTAGGTCAATTATCATGGATCCAGAAAATAATCCCGGAATTAGATCAACCGTCGTGGGCCCCGGAGGTAATTCCGGGTACCGCCTTAGCGGTGCCATATCTCGTACATCATATTAAAAAAAAAAAAAAAAAAAAAAAAAAAAACTCTCTTCCCATTGGCTGGTTGATGATCTATGGGCAGTTTGGCCAAGCTACCTCAACGTTTTCCGATTCAAATAAAACTCTCCTCCCATCAAACCCATCACATCTTTCTCATCGTATGCTGATGTGTTGATGGTGCTTCTTTTGAATCTTTCCCTCGAAGCCGACAATGAAAACCCTGAGGCACGGTTCCCACGACTTTCTTTCCATTTCTTTCTCCTCCCGTCGGTAGCCATTAAAACTATGGAATCTCTCGCAATCGAGGTGGAATAATTTATCCCGAGGTGGAATAATTTCTTTTTCCTCTCGTCGGTAGCCATCAAAACTATAGAATCTTTTCCTCGAAGTCGGCAACCCTGAGGCGCGGTTCCCCCTCTCTTCCCTCCCACGAACCATGGGTGCACTCGAGCAGGTGGAATAATTTATCGAATGGAAATCGAGTAACAAAATATTTGAAAACTCTCAAACATATACGAGCATACTTATATTATTTAATAATATTTATTTTAATACAGGAGATAAATCATCGATCCTATATTAATTATGAATAAAAAAATCTCTACCTAGATCATCCTCTTTCATTTACATGATCATTTTGAAAAAAAAAAAAAAAATCATAAAAGTTTATGCTACGGTAGCTTGATTTTAAAATAAGCAGTTTTTTACGTACAAAAATGAAGACCGATCTATTCAAGCCACGAATCTTTGTTTATATTATTTAATAATATAATTATTTATATTATATGAGTAAATTAAAATTTAAATTTAAACTTAAATCTGATATGATCGATATTAATAATCGAGTTGGGTCGATCTCGTGCAATATTTTTTTTATCAAATCGGGTTCAAATTTAAAATATTAATCATTATCTAATTTTTAGTTAAAATTTAGCATATCATATTTTTTGTTAAATTTAAAATATCAAAGTTGGTTCTCTAAAAATTTGACTCAACTAGCCTCGATTGTATCTATTATGGGCCACAATTAGGGTTTGAAAGAGATTATATCTGTATGGGAAAATCTTTCTGCACCGCGTGCGGTGCAGAAAATCTAGCATGACCCGTATCGTGCTTTTTTATTGGTCCAAATATATCCACTGTAGCATGACGGGATGGGAGCTGAGCGTGACTAGCATTAATTATCATTCAGCTTTTATTTGAAATTTTCGTTCAGACCAAAATACCCTTACATCCGATCTCTTTTCTGTAGGGATGTCGTAGGTTTTGAACTAGGGTGTTGTAGCTTTTGAACTAGGGTGTCGTAATACTGTTTCAAGTTTTAATTTATATTTTTCTACTGGGGTGTCGTAGGTTTTGTACTAGTGTATCGTAGCTTTTGAACTAGGGTGTCATAATACTGTTTCAATTTTTAATTTATATTTTTCTACAGGGGTGTCGTAGGTTTTGAACTAGGATGTCGTAGCTTTTGAACTAGGATATCGTAATACTGTTTCAGGTTTTAATTTATATTTTTTTGCAGGGGTATCGTAGGTTTTGAACTAGAGTGTCGTAGCTTTTGAACTAAGGTATCGTAATACTGTTTCTGGTTTTAATTTATATTTTCTGCAGGGGTGTTGTAGGTTTTGAACTAGGGTGTCATAATTTTGAACTAGGATGTCATAATTGATCATTTTTATTCAGGGTATCGTAAGTTTTGAACTAGGGTATCGTAAGTTTTGAACTAGGATGTCGTAATACTGTTTCAGGTCTTTTTTGAATCAGGATGTCGTAGTTTTTGAACTAGGATGTCATAGGTTTTGAACTAGGATGTCGTAATACTGTTTCGGATCATTTTTTGAATCAGGGTATCGTAGATTTTGAACTGGGATGTTGTAGCTTTTGAACTAGGATATCGTAAAAATATTTTGGTCTGAACAAAAATTTTAATTAATGCTAGTCATCTAAATTTTTATTTTATCATACTATAATAAATATTTTTGAATCAATATAAATGTACGATACAGATTATGCTGATTGACTGCATCGTACGCGAGATGCACAAGGAATTGCTCTATCTGTATGATAGGTTACCAATGGCCGTATGTTGTATTTATATATAACGGATCCAAATGCTTAGTGGTTATTTTAATAAAAAAATGATAAAGATATTGATTTCTTATTCAGATTCTCGCGTGCCGTGATGACCTTACGGGAATCTGTTAGTGGAGCAGGGCACATTTACCAAGAGTTTTGCAAATTAACCTGCAAGCTAACCCACTCATCCAACTCTTATGTCAGATTATAAAACTAAGATGTGACAGCGCTATATTGCTAGTGTTAGTCAAAATTAGTATGGAATTTTTTTTGGTGGAAAAATTAGTATGGATTAACGTAAGCTTCACCTGCTAGGTACTTAAGTCACGATAACTTTGTTGCTGCCGGGTCTGTCGGGCCGAATTTTTTCGGTCTGTTTGGAGCGCTTCTCTTCCTGTTTTTTTAAAAAATTCTTACGTGTTCCAACGGGAACATTTTAATTGCTAAGTCAATGAAAACCCTGGAGTAATAGAATGGAGGAATCGAAGGAGATGAGTTCGTGAAAAAAAAAAAAATTCTCTTACCGTTCGGAGCCTCATTTTATCTTATATAAGCACGGAACCTTGCCAGAATCTGTTAAGAACTAAGTAGGGAATGATCGATCTGTTCCTAGAAGAATCTGGCTAGTGGCTACGTAGCACCAGGATGGGATGGCATCGTGAAATTCGTAGAGTAGTGGCGCTGATGTGTCAGGATTCTGTTATAGCAGAATTCTGGTACCAGCTGGAAAGGATTTCTAGAGCTCCCGGGCCATACTTGGAGTGGCTTACTTGGATCGATACGGGCCTTGCTAAATGGGTTGGTCAGACTTCTGCTGAAGTGGATCGGTAGAATCTTTGCTAGAATGGATCGTTCGGATCACTGATGAAGTGGATCGGTCGGACCTTTGCCAAAGTGGATTGGTCGGATCTCTGCTGAAATGAATCGATCGAAAAATTTAATTTGATCGGGATGAAGGACCGTCGGCGCCAATCTGATTCGATGATAAACCGATCGGGTATAACAAACTTATTATCATTCTCTTTGAGAAAAAAAAAAAAGTAGTTATAAATAAGCGAAGTCCACTGAAATAATGATGCGTGTATTAAATTTTCAGAAGCAGAGCATAATGTAGACATGAATGTTCGTGTTTTTGCGTGCCATATCATCATATAATTTTCAGGATTAATGGAAATTTGCTGAGAGAAGGTGCGGGTGCATTTTGTTTGAGATCCAAATGGAAGTCGGAAGATCCTGTTCTCGGAATTGAAATAAGATTTGAATGCCAGAAAGGAGAGGGAGAATTAAATTTTGAAAAATTTAAATATTTTTATGCCTCCTTGAAATTAGAATAAAAATGGGACATTCCCAAATTAAATGATCAAAATAAAAATCATTAATCTCCATTCCTATTTAAGAACTCTACTCGCTTCGACCGAACATATCCCGAGAGCGGTGTTATTAAACACGAGTTACGCGACCCGACCTCGCCGGTAGGATCGGAAACCAAGTAACCCAGCCATGAAATCGGGCCAGATATGCAATCAACCCAACTGTACTTAAAATTCAAAAAAACCAATTCGACCTGTCTGACTGGATCATGACCAGCTAACCCAGTGAAGCTCGGTTGCAACTTGGATCTTCTATACGGTAATTTTTTTTTTTTTGTTAGGCGGGTGCTTTACTTAACAGACCTGGAATGAATATATTCAAAAAAGTCAGAAAAAATACAATCCCTGAAATCTATTGACGAATCCGTCAACCCGATTCATAAAGTCGATCCCGTATGAGCAGCAACATACGAGGCCATCCAGTCTGCAGCCGAATTGGCCTCCTGTATATGTGCCTGACAATAACCGAGGAGCATCCCCGCAACCAAAGCACGATATCCCGAATCTAAGGGATGAGCGGAAGCAAGATTTGCCGTCCCTTTGATCCATGCTATCACATTAGCAGAGTCCTCCTCAATAATCAGATGATCCGTCCTGAGAAAGTGACAAGCATATTGAACCCCGGCCCAAGCAGCTATAAACTCAGCCTGAATAACAGAAGATTCTACCAGATGACAACCCCCAGCTGCAATAATATCTAGCCTCGGACTCCGAATCACAAAAGCCGCACCACCATCCGGTCATCTGACACTCCCATCAAAATTAATCTTGATATAAGATGGAGAAGGGGGCTCCCAGGAAATAAAAACCTTCGGGACGCTCTAGGAGCAATGCCGGAATCTCAGGTCTTCATAGATGTCAAGGTCACAAAACAGAACTCATATGAGGATGGCAATGGATCGGATTTGGATCGGATAACTCAAAATCTATACCCGTCCCATAAAAAATTATCCATCCGATATCCATCCCATATCCGTCTCGGGTCGAGTATAAAAAAATCACGTATGGATCGGGTCGGATCGGGTATACCCGGTCATACAAAACTTGATTTATTTAAAAACTAAACGGATCGGGTCGAGTCGGATATTTCCGTTCTATATCCAATTTATATTTAAATATTTTATAAATATAAATTTTTTTATATATAAATAAGTCGAATTCGGATCGAGATGTATTACTATTCGTATTTGATCCTAATTCAAATTAAATTTTTTTATATAATTTATATTTATTTATAAATTAGATGAAATAAATTTTACCGTTTCATTAAATTGGATCGGATCGAATAATCATCGATAAAAATTACCGTCTCTGGGCGGGATGGTGTTGGACAGGAGGACGGTCGGATGATGGGGGAGGGGGTGTCATGATGGTGCCGGGGATGACAATGAAGGGCAGAACATGGATGTCTTTGGACGTATAGACTACGGCGGTACTCCATGACAATGACGATGGTGGGAGGAGGCGTGACGATGGTGGAGGATGGGACGACTACATGTGGAAGCGATGATGTCGAGGGGGATGGCAATGGAAAGGAGGACAGCCACCACGGGAGTCGACTGTAAGGATAACAATATTTGCCTAAAAATTTTTATATATATATTTTTTATTCATTCAAGAACTTGTATTTGTTCAAGAAAACTTCATTTTTAGATACAAATTATTTTTTAAATTATATTATACTTTATTAATTTATAAAATAAATAAATATAAAAAAGATTGATTATTCAATTTTATCAAAAATAGATTTTTTGATCTATGTATTGACCCGCTACTTCAACCATTGACCTTGTAGTTAAATCGCTGACCCACTGACTCAAAATCTTGTCCATGTCAAATCCAAGTCAGGTTTAATAACTTCGTCTAAAAGAAAACAAAAAAACTTCCCGAAAA
The DNA here is from genome assembly GCA_021397845.1 of Areca catechu. Taxonomy (NCBI): domain Eukaryota; kingdom Viridiplantae; phylum Streptophyta; class Magnoliopsida; order Arecales; family Arecaceae; genus Areca; species Areca catechu. Next base: position 29,417,931 of record CM038046.1, read on the forward strand.
AATCTTAGAATAGTAAGATAATGATTTTTTTTTTAAATAATATATTTTTAAAAAAATTACCGATATAGATGATTTTAGATATATTTATCGAAATAGGTGATTCATCCGACGTGACAGCCACGGAAGTATCTGAATTCGTCTTTTGAAAAGACGAATTCCATCCGATCATTCTTTTTTTTTATTTAATTTTAAATTTGATATGATATTTTTTAATTTTATTCGATGTGACATTTGATTTCGTCTTTGGGAAGATGAATTCAATTTTGAATTCGTCTTTCCAAAAGACGAATCCAAACCAAACAATTTTTTTTTCTTTTCAAATTTATAAATATTATTATTTTTTAAATAAAATTAATAAATTTTAATTTTAAATAAATAAATAATAAATAAAAATTAGTATTAATTAAAATTTTATATATTATTTTTTGATAATATTAATTATTATATTATTTTGAAATAACATTAATTAAAAATAGCAATAATTAACTATATAAAAATAATATTAATTTAAAATTAATAATAAATTAACTAAAAAATAACATTAATTGAAAATAACATTAATTAAAAGATATTATAATAATATATTTTATATTATAATAATTATTTTATATTCTAAAATATAATAAACATATTATGATTTTTATAATATAGTATAAAAAAATTTTAAAAATTTTTAAAAAAATAAAAAATAATCACCATGTCGATACTATTCGGTCGCCAGTCCGGTACCAGTTCGGTCAACAGTCCGGTATCAGTCCGATCCCTTGCTTAGGACCGGTGGCAGGACCCCGACGACCAGATCGGCGATCGGATCTGTGGCATGACTGGGGCTAGACCGGTGACAGGATCCTGATGGTCGGACCGGTAGTCGGACCCTGATGGTTGAACCCACACCCGGACCGGTGACCGGGGGCCTGACCGCCTCCGGGTCCGGCAGCCAGTCCGGCCCCCGGTCCGGCCCCCGATCCACCTCCGGTCCGATCGCCAGTCCGGCCCCCGGTCCGGCCATCGATCCGGGTGTCTGTTCGGCCACCAGGGCTTGACTATCGGTAGTCGGACCCTGGTGGCCGAACCCACACCCGGACCAGCAACCGGACTAGAGGCCGGACCGGGGGCCCGATCGCCGGTCCGCCTCCGGTCCGGCCGCAGATCCGGCCCCAGGTCCGGGTGTCAATTCGGCCACCAGGGTCTGACTACCAGTCCGACCACCAGGATCCTATCACCGGTCTAGCCCCAATCATGCCACAGATCCGATCGCCGGTCCGGTCATCGGAGTCCTGCAACCGATCCTAAGCAAGGGATTGGACTGACACCGGCTGTCGACCGAACTGGTACCGGGCTGACGACCGAATAGTATCGACATGATGATTATTTTTATTTTTTTAAAAAAATTTTAAAATTTTTTTATACTATATTATAAAAATTATAATATATAAAATAATAAATTATAATATATTTATTATGTTTTAGAATATAAAATAATTATTATAATATAAAATATATTATAATATTTTAAATTAATGTTATTTTTTAGTTAATTTATTATTAATTTTAAATTAATATTATTGTTATATAGTTAATTAATGCTATTTTTAATTAATGTTATTTCAAAATAATATAGTAATTAATATTACCAAAAAATAATATATAAAATTTTAATTAATACTAATTTTTTATTATTTATTTATTTATTTAAAATTAAAATTTATTAATTTTATTTAAAAAATAATAATATTTATAAAGTTGAAAAGAAAAAAATTTGTTTGGTTTGACGAATTCAAAACTGAATTCGTCTGACGAAATCAAATATCACATCGAATTAAATTCAAAAATATGATATCAAATTTAAAATCAAATAAAAAAAAAGAATTGTTGTATGGAATTCGTCTTTTGAAAAGACGAAGTTGAGTATCTCCGTGGCTGCCACGTCGGACGAATCACCTATTTCGATAAATATACCTGAAATCATCGGTATTTTTTTTTAAAAGATATTATTTATAAAAAAAAAACTCTAAGATCATAGCATTTATTTATTTCCATCGTCCATAGTATCCTTACTTGTATAGCCTGTCTAAAAAATGAGATATGCATGCTTTAATTATAGGTGGAGCCATTTGCAACCTTAGCTTGTATGGTAATCAAAGATCAGGGTTGTGTCAAAAAAAAAGAAGATATAACTTCATGCAAATTCATTTTTGGATTATCCACTAGTTGCTTTTAAATCGTACAAGAGGATGAAAGGCATTTCAGAGTCCTTTGAGATCAGTGTGGTTGGTAATCCAATGATTTATTTGTGCAAAGATGAATTCTTCTTTCATGTGAAAGATACAATCGAAATCCAGTAATCAACGGATTAGGGTTGTATCTTTCACACGAACACCTTTCTTGGCACAAATCTATCATTGGATCATCATGTACTACTTTATCTAAGAAGGTGATACATGATGAAGTTTGAAATGCTTTAAGACCTCTATATGTTGGGTGTTTACGGTAGATTCGCACAAAAGAAGGAAGAAGGTAAATCCTTCTTTCAGGACAAATGGATCTACTAATCAACAGATCACGGTTGCTATTTTGGGCATGGATCCTTTAGGATGTAAATTTTGCACTGCAGAATGCTATACATATATGGATTGGATCCATATGGAATGTTGTAGATCCAATAATAAGCATTAAAATATTCTTTTGAAAGGCTTTTAATGACGCTCCTTAAAACAAATTTAATGATCCATTGACCCTTTTTCTCTCTTATTAATTAAAACAATCTTTGTTAAAACAAATTTAATGGCCCTTCTAATTTAATGAACCTTCTCATCTCCACTCCTATTAAAATAAATTTAATGACCCCTCTCTCATGCTTCTCTCCTCTGCAAGAGAATCCGACCATCAAACAAATTTAGTGTCTTTTTTTTTTAGGTATGCTTTTGGCAACTTATTATTTTTTAAGGTTTTGTTGTTTCTTATTTGACAAGGGGATAGTATTTTCCTTAAAGTCAGAATGGACAAATCTCAAGCAAATCTTGCCATTAAATCCTAAGCAAATCTCACCATTAGATCTCAAAATAGGCAGATCATAAGTTTTGTTATCCTTAAAGTCATTAAAATTAATATTACATAAGCAAGAATTTGAACAAATACCATATTTTAAATACCAAAAATAGTCATTATTTTTTTTTAAAATGGAGAGGAGAACAGAAGGGTCATTAAATATGTTCAACCATGGTCATGTTTCATTAGAGAGAAGAAAAGAAGGATCTTTAAATTAGAAAAGTCATTAAATTTATTTAAAAGGCAAGTCATCTTTTAACCAGAAAGGAGAGAAGAGTCAATAGGTCATTAAATTTACTTTAAAGAGAGTCATTAGAACCTTTCTTAAAGATATTTTAATATCTATTGTATGATCCACGGTATTCTACGTAGATCCAATCCATAAACTGCATCCTGCGGTGCAAACAGAAGGATCCTTCGTCCAAATCTACCTTTGGACGTTGACCTAATCAATTGGTTTTGACTTGATACAACTACTCTTGCTTTTTATTCCATTTTAAATTGAATATATATATATATATGCGTGCTCCAAATTACTTATCCCAAAGATAGACCACCCTTGTCATAAGCAAATCACCGAGTCAACGCCACTGACGCGCGGCCCCTGGCTGGGGTTTGAGCTCTGTTTTATTCATTTTTAGATTAAAAAATTTAAAAATAATTTTTTTAAAAAAATTAATAAAATAATTAATTGATGTCAGTGGCAGCCATGTTGATGTTCTCATTTTCGATTAGAAAACGATTGTGAAAAATTAATATGCGCCATGTATCGAATATTTTCTGGTTGAAATCGGAGGACCGTCTAGTGGTGGCCACGTCCGGGATCTAACTCTCCTCCTTTTTGTTTCATAAAAAAAAAAAAACATGGTACAAAGAGATTGATGCAATTCGATCAGAGTAATGGATGCGATTCATGAACAAGTAAGCCAATCACAATCTGCCATGTCAGCTCCATGCAGACGGAAGGAACCAGTAACATGATATGCTCCATATCTCTCTCTATTTCTATATAGAGGACAACTAGAGTACAAATTTCAAAGCATGAGTGGTTCTCTCATTTACTTCCAAACTTTAAAAACCCAGCGGCCGTGGAATCTACCGAAAGTTAGACATCAACGAAGCCACCACCACGCATGGGTTAAAGTCAGCCTTTGGTAAACCGAAAACCAACAGCCACAGAACAAGATCTATTATCCTGCATGGAAAGCAACGTTCTTTCTTCCACAGATTCAAAGAGAAACGGATGAAGCTGGTGATCTCACCTAAACTTCCAATCTCAAACCCCAACCCCTGAATTCATTCTGGATCGATCTCCTTCAATTCCAATTCTAATTAAACCAGAACTTGTGGACTTGATTTAGATGAAGTTAGATTAATTTAACAGAACAAAGAGAGTCACGGTACAACAAAACCATTATAATCTTAGTAGAGAAACAAAATCTAAGGAGAGAGAGACAAAAAGCAGCAGCATCCTGGATCTCGCACCATCACAGCCTTTTCTTCCTGCAACCACTACTTCAAAACCACCTTTTTTTTCAGACTAAAAGCATACCAAAGAGATCAAACTGTAAAGCAACAGCAGTCATAATAAGTTCCAGTCAAGATCCACAGATCTCGTCGCAATCGTTGCTTACCATAGCCGAAGCCTTGTTCTGACTGGCTTGAATCATGGAGCTCTTGCAGTGGGCTATGGCTCCCTCTATAGCGTTCTGCAGCTCCTCCATCGACGAATCCATCGATGACGAAGAAGGAATCGGTGGATCGGGAAATCCACCGCCAATGCCGGCAATGCAGAGCAAGCCTGAGTGGCTTGGAGATGACCTCATCGACGAGGGGCAGCTCCCGGCGCACCGCTTCCTCCGGGGATACCGGAGATTCCCGGAGAAAGACTGTGAGTGAGTGTATATCCCCATGCCGCCGGCCATGGCTTGTTCTCGATCCTCTGCTTTCTTGCCGGATCCGGCGAATCTCTCTCTCTTAATTGAGAAAGAAAAGTTCTTCCTTTGGTTGCTCTGATTAGGCTGCAGCTGGCTTTGTTTTTGCTGTAAGAATGAGATCTTTTCGTAGAGTGGCTTCACCTTCTTGACATACTTCTTGATCTTTTCCTTCGCCGATGATGGCGATGAGTTCGACCTTTTAGAGGGAAGAGGAGGAGGTGGAGGGAGAGGGATTTGGTTGATGGCGAGATCGTTCGAGGGATCCTTCCTGCTTCCGCGGTGGAGGAAGACGGAGGAGAAGCGGGTGGCGAAGGAGGACAGGTACTTGATGCGCTTGGCGGCGGGGGAGGCGCGGCGGGCGTCGTCCTCGGTGACCGAGCTGGGGCGGGAGGAGTCGCAGTCGGGGAGAAGGCCGCCGAGGTCGGCGGAGAAGGAGGACGAGGAAGAGGAGCTGCCGTTGGAGTCGCGGGAGGCGGTGGTGGCGGTGTCGGAGGAGGAGGTGGAGACCGAAGAGAGGAGGAGAGTCCTCACCATCGAAAGCCGCGGCGAGATGTGGAGCGGCAGTAGCTGGCCCTTGTAGAACAGCTCGTCGGCCGGGCACAGCTGCGCCGCCGCCTGCCGCGACGACGGCGAGAGCGAGACGGTGAACTCGAAGTCGGAGGAGGAGGAGGACGACGGCGACGGGAAGGAGGACAGCGTCGGCTCGTTATCATCGCTGCCGCGGCCTCCCCTTTCACCATCCCCGTCTCTTATCCTCCCCATCTTGCCTTCTTTCTTCTTGCCCGCTCCCATGACTCGCTACCAAAGAGAGAAGACTAGAAAGATGAGTTGAAGGGTGGGGAAAGAAATGATGCGGAAAATTAGCCAAGCTATGCACCGCATGGTATGCACCATTCATTATATGATGAATGGCCATGTATGAATGCAAATTTCATGATGCATGTTATATGAAGCATGTTATGCGTTCCTGCATGCAGCCATCTACCATGAATAAATGATGCACACGATGCACCACATTATATGGTGCAACATGGATATCGCAGATAATTCATATCCGAAATTTTTAATTTGATGAGATCCGCAACGGAATTGGTGAACCAATCCAACAACGAATCAACAACCAGAGATAGATAAATATATTTTTTTTTAAAAAAAAATCATATTATTGATATATTTATATATATTGTTTCACAATTGGATTGGTATATTAGCTCAATGCATGGTAGATCTGGTCCAACAAAAAAAAATCTCATTGGGAAGAGATCGTCACCACATGGGCTGCACTTGATTTCCTAATTATTGATGATCATTGTTTATTATAGCCTACGGATGCATGGAGGGAGCCACCATACATGTTGCATGGTTTAATTACATTTTTTTTTTTTTTTTTTTTTGAGAGTGAGTAGTCTTTACATGTGCTCTGGTAAACTGTCTTCAACCCCTTCAATTATTGCGCATGTCTTGGATCCTTGCCACCATCTGGTCCACAGTCATCCAACGGAGGTTGAGCCTCGGAATCAAATGATATTGTGGACGGGATGATCTTCAGAAATTATTGCCTCACCAGTTTAATCGTGCATGCAGCCAATTATATATGATCTCTAATTTTCATGATGATACATTGAGATGCGTATTCGATGAACAAGAGTTCATAGAAATCAACGGTCATTATTAGCTACATGTAAGACCGCATAGTCGATGTAGTATAGATAACAATTTTTCCAATGATATCTTATCTATTGAATGTACTTCTTTTTTTTCTTTCTTTTTTTTTTTTTTTTTTTTTTTTCCGAACTCATTGTATTCACTGTTAATTGTTTTAGTTTTGGAGGTGATCTGGTTGTCCATCGGATCCGATTTAAAATATCCTGCCGTCGAAGAATCCCATCCAGTTGGCCGGGATCATGTGTTTGCTAGTGGTCCTGCCTGCATCACTCCGTGCTCCTTCCTGTTGCAAACTGACAAACAAACCTGAAGATCCGGTTCTTAGCTTGTCTTCATTTGTTTTTCTTGGAGTTTTTTTTTTCCTTTAAAAAATTTTTCCTGCTCGGTGGAAAAGCCTTCTGGGTCTCGTTGATTGAGATCTGCCTCGTCTCTTCTCTTCTCCGTTTTGATCAAGTTGATGGCCATGACTTCAGCAAAGCAGAGCAAGCCTTCATCTGGAATACTGCTATAATTCATGATATATACGAGTAAAAGATATGAGTCGATTTAATTCGATCATACAGAAACGTTGATATTTATATTTGTTCTGAAATTATTATTGATATATGAGGTAGTTTTGATCAGGGTTTACGTCTACAAAGATCTAAATGTGAACTAGAGCTTGCCCCAATTGGTCGCGTCTTTTAGTGCTTGGAAATCAAAAGTTCTTTAAGGGTTTGTTCCAGCGGCCACCCACCCCAAAATCCTCCATCCCGATCTCGTATATATTTATTACATATGGTATCCGGTCCTTGTCGTGTTTTAGTAGAATGCGCATGAAATTTTTAATCATATAATTTGTTCTTGACGAAGTCTCTCGGTACGAGCACTAGATTGGGTCAAAGAATTATGGAAGCAAAGGCATTCTTCCAATTCATGTCAACTAGCCTGCACGGTTGCACCACCTCTCAACACCTCTTCGCTTAGAGATCAAACCATATACTCACAAACACTCTGTTAGAACGTCGATCATTGCCGAGTCCGCCCCATGCCTTTCCTATTATACTTGTTTCAAGAGCAATGACCATTAATACTTGCCACCTGAAGGACATCATGTACCAAAGATATGCTGATCTCCACTTTCTACTCCAGCTATCATGGTATGGCCCTTGCCACGAGCATGCTCGTAATAACCAAAATATGTCAAATGCCATTTCCCTACAATGTACACTATACCTCTTCTAGGTGTAAGGTACATGCCTATAAACTTCTTCCCTGAAACCTTTCAAAGAGAACGACTATAGTCTCAAGACATTGCTATACGATATGTTCTTACACATTGTCAGCTCGTAGATATCTTTACTAAAGTTCATGGCTGTAATCATTTCCAAGAGATTATGTGCAAGTTGGGCACTCGAGATCTCCATACTCCAACTTGAAGAGGACTATTAGGAATGTATATAATATTAAGAATGTATAGAAATATTAAAAGTATATTATTTAGAATATTCTATGTAATCTTTGGGATTACTAGAATATTCTATATAATCTTTGGAATTGCTAGTATATTCTGTATGATCTTTAGGATTGCTAAAATATTCTATATAATTCTTGGGATTGGCAAGATCATACCATAATCTTCTTATTACATATCTATTTTTTTTCTTCACCTTTATATAAGATGTACATATCATGAAGAAATATGAGAAAAAAATATTTTCCACTTGCTTGCTTTTCTCTATCTCTCTTATATTTTTTACATGGTATCAGAGCTCTTGTATTTTTTACATGTAAAAAAATACAAGAGAGAGAAAAAACAAGCAAGTGGAAATGATTTCTTCCATGGTATTTCTTCAAGATATGTACACCCTTATATAAAGGTAAAGAAAAGAAAATCGGATAAGTAATAAGAAGATTGTGGTATAATCTCAAGCATCATATAAAATACTCTAGCAATTCCAAAGATCATGCTGAATATTACTAACAATTCCAAAAATCATGTAGAATATTTAGTAATCCCAAAGATTACATAGAATATTCTAATCAATATACTTCTTAATATTTCAATACATTCCTAACAAAATATCATATAAAAATATCCTAGTAATCCCAAAGATTATGTAGAATATTCTAAATAATATACTTCTTAATATTTCTATACATTCCTAATAGTCTTCCTCAAGTTGGACCATGGAGATCTTGAATGCCCAACTTGCATATAATTTCTTGAAAATGATCATAGCCATGAGCTTTGATAAAGATATTTGCAAGTTGACAATGTGTAGAAATATATCGTGTAGCAAATGTCTTGAGACTATAGTTGCTCTCTGATAAAATGACAATCGATCTCTATATATTTGATCCGCTCATAAAACACAGGATTTGCAGCAATGTGTAACGTCACTTGATTATCACAATAAAGGAACATGGGACGATGATATGGAATACTGAGATCAGATAAGAGGGCTCGAAGCCATTGTAATTCATTAGTGGTATGCGCCATAGCCCGATACTCGGCTTCTATCGAGGAACGAGATAATGTTGTCTGCTTCTTGGTGCACCAAGAAATTGGAGCATTTTCCAAGTAAATATATAAACCTGTTGTAGAATGCCATGGAACATCCTGCCGAAACATCCTGCCCAGTTTGTATTACAATAAATATATAATTAAAAAGTATTGACACTTGAAAAAAATATGCCTTGACCTGGAGATACTTTTAAATATTGCAAAATATGAAAAATTACATCCAAGTGTGGTTGTTGAAGAGATTGCATAAACTGTATCGAACAAGTACTGAGTATGCAATGTCCAGCCTAGTAATAGTTAGACAAATGAGTCTTCCCAACAATCGATGTATGGACATGGATCATCAAGTGGTTTCCCATCGTCCACCATGAGCTTGAATTGTTGCTACATGGAGAATTTTATGGGCTTGGTCCCTAACATCCCGATCTCTTGGAGAATATCAAGTGTATATTTTTTGTTGGAATACAAATATACCTAAAGGTGGTCGAGCCACTTCTAACATGAGAAAATACTTTAAGGTGTCCAGGTCCTTAATATGAAACTTGTCCTAAAAAAATTATTTCAATGCTTGACACTTCAAAGGGTTATTCCCTACAATAATCATATCATCCACATAAACAAAAATGGCAATGAATGAGTCATTATCATGTTTGGTGAACAAAGAGTGATCGGTTTTAGATTGAGTACAGTCATATTGGAGCAAAGAGTGGAATAATTTTTTGAACCACTATCTCGATGCTTGCTTGAGCCCATAAAGAGGCTTATGTAACCGACAAACACGTGTATCACCTAGCTTTAAAAATTCTAGTGGAGGTGTCATGTATACTTCTTCATGAAGGTCACCACGGATGAAAGCATTATTGATATCCAATTGATATAACTGCCAATAATTGGTAGAAGCAATAGATATGAGACACTGTACTGAAGTCAATTTAGCTACCAGGATAAAAGTCTTAGTGTAGTCAAGTCCTCTATTTGTGTGTATCCCTTTGACTAAATGAGCCTTGAATTGCTCAATAGAACTATCGGCCTTGTATTTAATTTTACCATCTTGATCCAATGGATTTTTTACCAAGTGGTAGATGCTCCAAGATCGAAGTACCACTTTGCTGGAGAGCTGTAAGCTCGGCCCCTATTACTTCTCATTACTTAGGATCCTTTATAGCATGAAAAAAGATTTTAGGTTCTTCATGAGAGGTAATAGCTGAAAGGAAAGCTCGATAGGAAGTATTAAATTTAGAAAAAGTGAGGTAGCAAGAAATAGGATAAGGCTTATCTAAGGTCACTGAATTGGCGGATGTATCTAAGAATCTCCTCACTTTTAAAGCATTGACAATATAGTCATGTAATCATATAGGTTGCTTCTTGTCTCTAACGGGCCATGGATTATGACCAATGGTCTTAGAAGATGAAGGCTCTTCAGGAGAGATAGTGTCAATTGCATCAAGAGTTCGGTTCGGATTTGACATTTGGTTCGAATTAATGGAATTAGTTTATGTTTGATATGACTCATGAGGATGAATAGGGTTTGGAACCTGTCCATAAGCCTAGCTTAAATGGATTAAATTATTGGTTCCTAAAAGGAATGATATGTCATGTTCAGTCTATTTCAATTATGGACAAGGAGGTACTGTTACAGAAGAAGATAGTGTTTGAGAATAAAAAAATATGTTCTCATGAGAGATAATATTACATGAAGTAAATATTTTATGAGTTTCTAGATTATAAGCACAATAACCCTTTTGACCCAGAGGATATCCAACAAATATACAAGCACGATAACGAGATTGAAATTTGTCATGGATATCTCATGCACATAACATAGGCTACCAAAAACTCTCAAATGATCATAGGTAGGTGGTTTATGAAGTAAAAGTTCATAGGGATTCTTGCCATTCAATTTTGGTATGGGTGTCAAGTTAATTAAATAGGCGACAGTAAAAACATATTCTCCCCAAAATGACACCGGTAAGTTGGCTTGAAATCTTAGAGTACGGGCAACATTTAATACATGTTGATGTTTACACTCAACTACCTCATTTTGTTCTGGTATCTCGATACAAAGATTTATGATATGATTCCATATTGTAGGAGATATGATCCAGCTATAAACTCTTGAGCATTATCACTACATGTATATTTAATATTGGCATTAAAATGATTTTTGGCCATAACATAAAAATTAACAAAGCATTGATATGCCTCAGATTTTCTTTGTAACAAGTAAATCCAAGTAGCCCTTATGTAATCATCAACAATAATGAGAAAGAAATGAGCTCATGTATGTAATGAAATGCGATATGGGCTCCATATATCAAGATGTACTAAATTAAATGATGAAGCTAATTTATTAATGCTTAAGGAAAAGGGATTTTTTGTTTGTTTAGCATGATAACAAATACCACAACAATTATTCATGAAATCAAAAGAAATACTTGAAAGAAAGGGGACAAGTTTTAAATAGTTATAAGAGCAATGTCCTAACCGAGCATGCCAGAGATCAATCGAAACATTGATTTTTTTTACCCATGCAGGATTTATTGTCAAGCCTTTGTAGTAAAGACCATCTCGAAGATTATCCAATCCAATTAGCTTCCTCATGGGCAAGGTCTTATAGAACATAAAATGTAGGAAAGAAGAAAACAACACAATTAAGATCTTGAGCAAGTTTGCTTACTGAAACAAGATTGCATGTAAAATTAGGAGCATATAAGGTATGACATAAAATAAAATCATTAGTCAAGGCAACATCACCATATGAATGCACAGGCATATTGACTCTATTAGATAGAATGACAAGGAATGGACTGTCAAGAGGTTTCACATCATGAAGAAAAGATTTACAAAATGTTAAGTGTTCAGAAACACCACTATCAAGGATTCAAGATTGATGACAAAAATCAAGAAAGGCCATACCAACAAAATTTATGGTACTTTGGATCTTATCATGTCCAAAGAGAGAAATAAGTTACCGATATTGTGTGGAAGAAAGATCGGGTATTGGAGAGATTTTACTTGTAGTCGGTGGTGTGGTAGCATTTATGGCAGCCCTTCCTTTTTGATGGTCATTACCAGTCCTTGCTCCATTGCCTCTACTTTTAAGTCGGTTTTTGGATTGCCATGTAGATGGATACCTGAATAGCTCGAAGCATCTATCACAGGTATGTCCTACCTTCTTGCAGTGCTCGTATCGAGATTATTTCTTATTCTTCTCCTTGGAGCCGATCTCCTTGTTCACCCTTCATGTCATGGCCTTAGCAGCAATAGCCATGGCTTCCAGTTGAGGAGTTCAAACTCCTACAATTTTCCTTTGCTTTTCACTTCGAATCAATAAGGCATAGGCCTTATTTACTGTTGGCAAAGGCTTCATGGACAATAGCCGATCTTGCAACATGTTGTAGGAATCGTTGAGGTCGAAAAGAAACTAATATAACTTTCTTCTTCTTTTTCAATTTGGATCTCTCTTGTGGCTCCACAAGAGCAAGTTGGCACCTTGGAATAAGCCGCAAGTTCCTTCCACAAACCTCGAAGGTGGGAATAGTAATTGACAATAGTCATGTCATTGCCTTGCCTAAGACTTCATATTTGAGTCTTTAACTTATGAATGCGAGGAGCATTGCCTTGAGAGTATCTTTTCTCAAGATCAATCCAAATATCTTGAGCATTTTCAAAGAAAGGGATGATGTCATAGATTTCTAGTACAATAAAGTTGTAGATCCATGACATCACCATTGATTGCACATATCCCATGAAAAATATTCCTGCGATTCATCTGCAGGTCATGTGAGTGTCCCATCAATGCACTAAACTTTTCGTTTAGCTTGAAAAGCAGTGATCATGGATCTTCTTCATGCTGGATAATTCGGTCCCTTGAGCAGAGATGTCGCAAGGGCATTCCCAGAATTCTTTGAAGGTGAAACGAAATAGGGAGACACCGGGTCATATGCAATACTTAAAATCGATGACAAACCTCTTATCATAGATTTGATTGTAGTACTCTGATTGATTTAGTTAGACATATTGATGAAGATAAGATGTGATAACTATTTATTTTATACTACATATAAAGAAGGCATTTCAGTAATAACTTGCTATAAGTGTTAATCAAAGAAATAAACTCGGATCGATGATGACCCGCTCTGATACCATGTAAAAAAAATATAAGAGAGATGGAGAAAAGCAAGCAAGTGGAGATGATTTCTTCCTTGGTATTTCTTCAAGATATGTACATCCTTATATAAAGGTGAAGAAAAGAAAATCAGGCAGGTAATAAGGAGATTATGGTATAATCTCAAGAATTATATAAAATATTCTAGCAATCCCAAAGATCATGTAGAATATACTAACAATCCCAAAGATCATGTAAAATATTCTATCAATCCCAAAGATTACATAGAATATTCTAATCAATATACTTCTTAATATTTCTATACATTTCTAACAAAAGATCATACCGAATATTTTAGTAATTCCAAAGATTACATAGAATATTCTAAATAATATACTTTTTAATATTTCTATATATTTCTAATAGTACAATATACCTCTTCTATGCATAAGGTACATACCTATAAACTTCTTTCCTAGAATCCTCTAGGTAAGCAAACAAGTCCAAAGGCCAGAAAAGAGAGAGAAGAGCAAGGAGGCGAGGCAAAGCAAAACGGAGAGCCCTCACCTTTTCTAAGAGCCCTTCCTAACAAGGGAATCCTCTTTTCGCTCTCGAAGCACACCCCAAGCTCCTTGATAACCATTGAGTCTTTCATAGCTCGCCAAGCATTTGACTTGTATTCATCGAAACATTTGCAGGCCATCTTATACACTTTCTATCTTTTACAAAGTATCTTGGCCTCTACAAATCTACTCACTTGTGTGTCATCTTCTAGGAAGCAGGTCTCATATGCACTGAGAACCTATTCTTCCACATATCTCATTCTATCTCTCTCCTTCGTTCTTCCTCTGGTTCTTCCCTCTGCTCTACTTTAAATCCAGAAGGAACTCCAAGCCTTCTCTATTTATTTTTTCATAAGACTAATTTAGGTTTTGGAGGGTCCACCATTGTAGAACCCTCCACTATATATACTTTCTGATCTTTTCTATCTTGCATGATCCGACTCCCAGAGATAGGATCCTGCGGGACCCAACTCTACATCAGTAGCCACCTCAACTTTAGTCTTGTCCGAGTCAAGTCTAAGTCAGTTCATCTTCCGGCCTGGCAATAGTTACCACATGCAATGGATACAAGTAGCAGTGATCCATGTCTCCAAAGAGGTGAGCAGCTTTCATGCCTAATGGCTTAGTTCTACTCTTCCTAGCACAGTTCATTGAATGTACACTGTTGCCGCTTACACCGCCATGGTCTGTAGCTCAAAGATTGCACCGGATGTCGACCTCATTACCCAGAACCCAGCATGCATGCCCAGACCTGCAAAAGAGAAGAGACCCAGGTCGGGGATCCTGGCGGGGGAACTCCAACGATCAAGTCAGTGGGTGATCAAGGGGAACAGATCCTCCTCGGTGGATCCCTTCCGGTCTCCATGCTTGGAGGAGGTTTAAATTTTAGAGGAAAGGATGGAGTGGGAGCAGCAGCGAAAGAGGAGGGCTTGAGCTGTGATGGCTATGTCCATCAAGACCCTTCTGGCGAGTTCTCCTATAGCCTCAGAGTGCTCTCTATCACTCATCCTTCTCCTGCTTGATCACCTCGTTCGAAGGCCCTTGGAACTTTCTTTTAGGCTATGGATCCTCTCAGCTACCTATCTTGGATTCTCCCCCCTCTGGGGGTGCTCGAAGGTCAACCACTGACAGCACCCCATGGGGCGTGCCTTAGTGCTTCCTCCCTTCATAGTAGGGAGTTACACCGCAGGTTCTGACTTCCTAGCTGGTCGCCACACTTTGAAAAATTTAGCAGGACCTCGATCTGAGGACAGTCGTTCCCAGGTTTGAATCCCCTAGCATTGCTTTCTTCTTCTGGGTGGTGCAAATGGTCGGCCGGGAGGTGCAGTACCTTGATTGGAGTGCTCTTTCCTATCCAATGTAAACAATGGTGGAAGAGATCCTGGCACCCTAGGGGGCGCCCCTCCGTAGGCCTTGGGTGGCATGCCACCGCCAAAGGGATGCAATGGTGTCTCCTTCTCTCTGCCTTAGGGTTTTTGAAGAGTGGTGGGCCCTGGCCATTTGGACAGCTTCATGTTGGCAGACCTCTCCACTGAAGAGTGCTTGGCTCGAAGAGAGGGAGCTCGACTTTGGTCGAGGCGGGCTTGACGTTGAGGGAGCCGCCCGACGAAGGGGCTCAAAGAGAGGGAGCTCGACTTCGACCGAGGTGGGCTCGACCTCGAGGGAGCCGCCCAGCAAAGGAGCTCGAGGAGAGGGAGCTTGACTTCAACCAAGGCAGGCTCAACCATGAGGGAGCCACCCGACGAAGGAGCTCGAAGAGAGGGAGCTCGACTTCGGTCGAGACGGGCTCGGCCATGAGGGAGCCGCCCGGCGAAGGAGCTCAAGAAGAGGAGCTGACATGGCAATATATGCCAGCGTGGCTACCGACTGGATCCGAAGGAGACTCCATGTCAGCGATCTTGCCATATCATTTGCCCCCCACTCCTAAGGCTCGGCAGAGTGTCACATTCAGAATGAAGGAAGTAAATGCGGTGTTGACATGGAAAGGTGAAAATCCAGTACCATGAATACCACAATCACCGTTGCTTTGCGAACCGGGCCTTGAGGCCAATGCGGGAATGCCAACGTCAGCGAGTCCGAGAAAGCATAATGATCGATGCAAGACTCGAGATGATTTTTAGTAAATCGAGGCATTGCTTCCGGCTGATCTTGACATGTGGTGCCAATTCGATGGTGGGAGTCCTGAGAGAATGCACGATCACTATCTGGCTACTTCGAAAAGAAAAAAAACTTTCCCGAAACCATTTCTTTCAAATTCTTTGCGCCCGCCGACGGACCAGAGCCTTCTTCCTCCTCCTCTCCCCCGGCTGTCTTTTACCTTCAAGGCCACTAGGTTTGTCTTCCTTAGTCCTTTCTTTCTTCTTGGCTAGGTCAAGTCTGTCTTCAGGGTCTCCCCAAATACCGTTTTCCTTCTTCTTCCTTCCTCCTTTGTTCTATTCTAAGATGGCTCCCTCGGGTCGGAGCCATCACCTTTCCAGCAACCCTGACGAGGCAGGGCCCTCTCAACTGAGGACTCCATCCTCCGATGAGGAGGATGAAGTCCTCTCTATGTTTGTAGAGGTCCCTGTCCAACCGGGATAGTTATAGGAGAACCTAGGGCTCCCCTTCCTATTCTTTCTGCTCTTGAAGCCCTTTCCAGGCCTTTCCGTTTGACTAGGCCTTTCGGCATCACTTTGGTGATGTCCAGGGAGGACCTCTCCATAATCCGGGATGTTTACGGGATCCTGGGCTCTATCCGACTCTCGGTCCCAGGACCAGGGGAACAGGTCACCTCTTGTGGCTCGGGTCAGATTGCCCTCTACGAGAAATTTCTCGTAGGGGGCCTCCGTTTACCCTTTCATCCCTTCTTCTTTTCTGTGCTCAGCAATTACTACCTCGTCCCTACTCAATTGGCTCCAAATGTAGTTAGAACTATTAACTACTTCATCGTCTTCTGCCGTTTCCACGGGATTGTCATCCGTTTCTCTCCATTTATGGCCTTCTTCATTCTGAAATGCCACCCGACCAAGGATGGGTGGTGGTTTGTGTCTCCTCGACCGAAGAGCATCAAGTTTGAACTCCCCTCTTCCATTAAAGGATGGAAAAGCAAGTACTTTTTTGCTTCTGTCGATGGAGTCGATTGGGTCTGGAGTGATCTGAACCGGACTCCGAATCAAAATTCTCAGGTCGAAGCGGCTGATCGAGAAGTATACGACCAGCTTATTTCCGACCATATCCCTTCTCTTGAGGTTCTGTTGTCAGAGCAGAACCTATTTGAAGCTGGGGTCAGCCCAATCTAGGAGTTGGGTGAGTTCGGAATAACCCCTCTTTTTCTCCTTCTATGGATCTTTTTGAGTCCGGGGCTGACCTTCCTTTTTCTCTTCCTGCCGGCATGAAGTTTGTCGTAGAACAGCTCTTGGAGTCTACACAAAAGAGGAGCACATTGGCAGGGCCCAGGGAGATCCCATCGAAGAGGGCCCGAGCTGAGCCTAGCCAGAGGCCTGGGCCTGTTGCAGCCTCCGGCACAGGGGGAAGGATGGCCGAACCAGCCCCCGATTCATCGAGGCAGCAGGCTCAGGCACCAGCCCAGGAGTTTGACATGAGCGCACGGACTCGGCCCGCTGCTGCCTCGAAGTGGAGACCGGGGTCAAAGTGGAGGAGGCAGAGCCTGCGGCCGTCATGGAAGTAGGCCCTCCAGCGAAGTTCGAGAAGATCCCAGCGCGCCCCACCATCATCCCGGAAGGAGCCGGCAGAGCAGTAGCTTTTAGGATAGGGACCTTCTTTTCATTTACTTTTTGTCCTTTGTATTTTTTTTGTTTCAGGACCACCCGGCCTGTCGAGGGTCCTCTGATGATGTAGTCTCCTTAGTTTAATTTCAATGGAATTTTTCTTCTTTTCACTGAACTCCTATATTCTGGTATTTCTATTTATTTCAACAATCTTCTCTCTCTTTTTTTTTCCTTGTCTTCTTTCTTATAATTGCAATTTCCCATGCACATACTTCTGCTGTAGTGCTTTGTCATGAGATATCAGGCTTTCAGTCCTCCTTGGCAGAGCTCCGGGTGCAGTGGGCGGTTGGGAAGAGGAGTCAAAAGCTTAGTGAGTTACTTCTATCATACCGGAAGCCTGGTTGCAGGACTTCGAGCCTCTTCTCGGAGCTGATTGTATGTCTTGGGAGCTTTCCGGTAGAGTTAGGAGTCGGTGAGTGGCTCGAGGGGGCCTTAGTGGCCTAGAGAGATATCGTCTCAAAGTGCTTGAAATGCCTTTGTGCTGGGGGACTTAGCTGAGAAGTCCCGAAGGTTTCTTCATCGAACTGGGACTTGAGTAGATTGAGTGCGAGGCTTCAAAAGATTCCTGATTTTGAGGCATGGGGCTTCTAGAGTTTACTGGCTTCGAGGTGCAAGTCTTCTGGAGTTTCCTGGCTCCGAGGTGCGGGGGCTTCGAGGTGCAGGGCTTCTGAAGTTTCCGGTTTCGAGGTGCGGGGCTTCTAGAATTTTCTAGCTTTGAGGTGTGAGGCTTCAGAGTTCCCAGCTTCGAGGTGCGGGGCTTCTAGAGTTTCCTAGCTTCGCGCACCAAACCTGGGGTCGGGCAATGATATTCCTACAAGGCAAAGGCAATTTTGCATCGAAATGAATTCTTTTATTAATGAGAGGATGCCTTACATCATTGGTAGTACATCCTTAAATTGTTGGCATTCCAAGTTCGTGGGAACCGGGTGCCATCAGTTCGGCGAGGTAGTAGGCTCCATGGGGAAGGGCTTCGACTACCCGGTAAGGACCTTCCTGGTTCAGGGAGAGATTGCTGCATTCTCGAGGCTGAGAGGCTTCGGCCCTCCACAGCACCAAATCACTCAGGTGTAAGGTCTTTGTCCTTACCCAAGAGTTGTAGTACCAGGCCACCCGCTGTCGGTAGGCCAGCATCCAGAGTCAGGCCTTATCCTTGTCTCCTCAAAGAGGTCCAAGTTCAATAGAAGGTGAGCTGGATTTTCAGCTTCATCATATTTCTCCACCCGCAGCATGGGCAAACCAAGTTCCACCGGGACTACGGCTTCGACGCCGAAGACGAGGTTGAAGGGCATCTCATCCATGGCCGTTTGGGACGTTATGTGGTAGGCCCAAAGGACATTAGGGAGTTCTTCAACCCACCTTCCTTTGGCCTGGTTCGGAGCCCTTGGAGGATGGTCCGGTTGGTCCCTCGACCTCTCCGTTGGTTTGAGGGTGAGCCACTGAGATGAAGCGATGATGAATATTAAGGTCAGTGCAGAACTCTTCGAACTTCGATTATCGAACTGTCGCCCGTTGTTAGTGATGATGGTGTGGGGGAGTTCGAAGTGACAGATGATCGACTTCCAAAAGAATTGGCTGACTTTGGCTTCAATAATCCATGCTAGCGGCTCAGCCTCTACTCATTTAGTAAAGTAGTTGATAGCTACTATCAGGAACTTGCACTACCCAGACACGGGAGGAAAGGGGCCAAGGATGTCCATCCCCCACTAAGCAAACGGCTAGGAGGCGGAGAGTTGGGAGAGTGGCACCGTCAGTTGATGCTGTATGCAGGCATGGTGTCGGTAGCGATCTCACTTTTTCATGAAGTCGATTGCATCCTCCCTCATAGTCTCCTAGTAGTACCCTTGGTAGAGGGCTTTGTATGCTAGCATCTTACCCACCACATGATTCCTACAGAGGCCCTCGTGTATCTCTTGGAGCACGAAGGCCACCTCCGAGGGTCTCAGGCACTTTAGAAGTGGATAAGAGTAGGACCTGCAATAGAGTTGTCCGTCCATCAGCACGAAGCGTGCGACCTTTTTCTTGACGAGGCCGGCCTCCATGCGATCTTTTGGCAGGATGCCGTTGGTGATGTACCTGACGTACCGATCCATCCAACTAGATTTCGATGTGACTTGCAGGATTTCCCCGGTAGCCTTGTAACTTAGAGCCTGGAGGTACTCGATGTAGGCGCGCCCCAGCGATGAGTCTGGCAAGGTCGCGAGCTTGGAGAGGGTATCGACACGGCGTTCTCTCCATGAGAAATGTGGGAGATGCTGAAGCACTAGAAGCTTGCCATGTTCGAGCGTACCTACTCCAAGTACTTCAACATTTGGAGATCTCGAGCCTCGAATTCTCTTGAGACCTATCCAGCCACCAACTGAGAGTCGGTGAAGACCTTCAGGTTGGGTACACCCAGCTTGCATGAAACTCTCAGTCTCATGAGGAGTGCCTCGTACTCTGCCTGGTTGTTGATGGTCATGAACTGGAAGCGGAGTGCACACTCAGTTATGACCCCATCGCCATTGACGAGAATGAGGCCTGCTCCGCTCCCTCCCGAGTTGGATGCGCCGTCCACGTGGAGGACCCAAACCTCCTCGATTTCGGGCTTCGTTCGGCACTCCAGGAGGCTCTCCTCCGGCTCCTCGCCCATGCCTGCACACTCGACCAGGAAATTAGCCAACACTTGGGCCTTCTGAAATGACCTCGGTCGGTATGCGATATCGAACTCGCTGAGCTTCAGAGTCCACTTGGCCAATTGCCAGGACATATCAGGGTGGCTGAGTATGGCCCTCAACGGTTGGTTCGTTAGGACCACGATCGGGTGTGCTTGAAAATATGGCTTGAGATGCTGAGCAGACATTATGAGTGCAAAAATTAGTTTCTCGAAGCAGGTGTACCTAATCTCCACATCTCGAAGGAGCTTGTTGGCATAGTATACCGGTTTCTGAGATCCATCTTCATTTGTGCAGATAAGGATAGAACTGACAGCTCCCGGGTAACTGACAGCTCCCGGGGTAACTGCTAGATACAACAGGAGCTCCTCTCCATCCTCCATCCTAGAGAGCAGCGGTGGTGATGCCAAGAACTTGTTTAGCTCCTCGAAAGCTTCTCTGCACTCCTTCGTCCAGGTGAAGTCATGCACCTTGCATAGCACCTTGAAGAAGGGTACGCAGCGATCAGCATATCATGAGATGAACTGACTCAAGGCTACGATCCAGTCCATGAGGTGCTATACTTGCTTCTTCGAGATGGGATGCTCCATGTCGACAATTGCTTGAACCTTTTCATGGTTGGCTTCGATCCCCTTCTGGGTGACCATGAAGCCCAAGAACTTCCTAGCTGCCATGTCGAAAGTGCACTCAGCTTCATCTAATGTAGGCGAAGGTTCTAGAAGGCCTCCACCAAGTCTGCGACGTGGTCCGACCTTGACTTGCTCATGATGAGCATGTCGTCCACATATACTTGCATGTTGCGATCGATATAGTCCTTGAAGACTTTGTTGACCAGCCGTTGGTATGTGGTGCCAGCATTTTTTAGGTCTAATGGTATCATCCGGTAGCAATATGTCCCCGGTCTGTGATGAAGGCAATATGCTCCTCGTCCTTTAGGTGCATCCAGATCTGATTGTACCCTAAGAATGCATTCATAAAGGAGAGCAAGCGGTGCCCCGAGATGGCATCCACCAGTTAATCGATCTTTGGAAGGGGGAAGCTGTCCTTCGGATAGGCTCGATTGAGGTCAGTGTAGTTTATGCAGATCCTTCATTTTTCATTATTTTTCCCTGACCATGACCACGTTCGCCAGCTAGCTAAGATACTGCACTTTGCGAATAAAACCGGCTGCGAGGAGCTTCTCCACCTCCTCGTTAACCGCTCGTTGCCTCTCCGGGGCAAAGCATCTCTTTTTCTGCAAGACCAGGCGATACTTCGGGTCAATGTTCAACCTGTGAGTAATGATATTGGGGGAATCCCAGGCATGTCTGCCACAGTCCAGGCGAACATGTCCGTATTCGCTCGGAGGAAACTGATAGGGACATCAGGATCAACCCTAGTTTACTATGGGTCCCTGAATTTTGAGTCCCTTAGCCATTTCTCACATTTTATTTTTGCATCTAATATGGCAATATTAGCCCTTTGAGTCCTATAAGTAAGGATGGAGTCATCTAAATCATTTGAAGTCCTATAATTAAGGTTTTATTCAGTTAAGCCTGATAGTGCCCATTGAGTCCTGTATCTAGAGTCAACTCATGCCATTAGGGTTCATGAGTCAAGATTTGAATTATGTTTAGCTCATTCGAGCTTAATGAATCAAGTCAGCTCATTGTGAGTCTTTTGTCAATTTTAAGTCCTGTAATAGAATTTAATAAAGTTAGTCCGATAATTGAGTCTTGTAATAAGTTGAGGCAAAAAGTCCACTAAGTCCAGTGAATCCCTTGTCTCAACCTCATAAGTCCAATTGAGTCCCATAGTTTGAGTTAGCCCAGTTTGTATAAGAGAATGATCACCAGCCAAGGCATTCACCAGGCCGCCCCAGATTAGAGCAGAGTCCAAGCCCATGGAGCCTCCACACTTGAAGATACCAGGCACCTAGAGAATATTCGTCCTTCCAGGGGCCCAAGCTCAAAAGCCCATCAGAAGATGGTGCCCCAGGCCTCCACCATTCAAGTCCACAAGCTAGCACCCCTCCCAAGCCCTCTTCATAACTTGGAGCCCCAGCCCAAGCCCCTTCAAGACATGGCACCCCAGCCCAAGCTCATTCATGAGTGGCACCCTAGCTAGCCCAAGCCCGGTCCAATAATGTGGTGCCCAAGGTCCAAGCCCAAGAGAAGCCTTTTGACCAAGTCCAAGAAAGAGAGAGAAGTCTACATCCAACTAGGAATCAAGTTTTAATTCTATTCAAATTATGTACTCCTAGTCCTAAGTCATTTTGTAATTCTCTTCCTAATCAAACTATGTACTCCTAGTCCTAGGTAGCTTTGTAATCCAATCCTAACAAGGAGAGGACCTAGGTGAGCCTATAAATACCCCACCCCTCCACCCTCTTGTAAGAATTGCATAATTGATTGATTGAATGAATGAATGTATTTTGAGAGGAAATTTAAATGTTCTTTCTTCTATTTTGCCTTTGATCTTATGAACATTGAGCTCCGTGAGAAAGTGTTGTCTTTGCTATTTGAGCATTGAGGGGTGTGAGATCCTATTTATCAAATCCTAGCCAATCTTCATCAGCCCATCCTTACCGCCCCTGTTCTTTCTTTCTTTCTCGTTTCTTTCAGCCATCTAGCCATCTTTCCTATCATTTTCTAACCCTCTCTAGGTATTTTGCAGATCCCTCGAGTTTCACAACTTTAGCGTTCCGTTTGCCTAGCCGTCGGGTCAGTGGATGAAAAGCCGACGAATCTGTAGATATTCAACTTGACTTTCCAGGCCACATCCGAGAGCAACAAGTGATCTCTTCATGAAAGCAGTAGCAATCATTGCCAGGTACACACACCCTAGCCCTCTAGATTGGGTTATTGAAGAAGAACTAGCCCTACTAGGGTTTCTTAGCCCTAGCGATCCTGTTTTTATCTCTTTTGAAATTTTTTTTTGCATGCTTGTGGTCTAGAATTTCTATAGGATCACCTTTTTATCTATTTGACCTGAAATTTGGGAATTAAAATCCTAACTTAATGCTGAATCCATGAAAGTCTTCTTGCATGCTAATTAGTTCCCCATTAGAAACTTAACAAGCGGGCCCGCTCTTCTTCTTGCAGATGGGCCCCGATTTGCACAGTCTTTGTCAAGTCTGTTCGGAGGGGATACATCAACAGATGCTCAATAGGGTCACCCCTGGGATCCTGTGCCCTTTGGTCGGGGCCGTTAACACTGGGGTCCTCCTCGTCACCTCTGGCCCCTGGGATAGCTTGCAAACAGTGTTGAATCAGCTGAGGTGCCCCCCTCATCTCCCCTATGCCATAAAGAGTGGGAAACTATACCAGTAGCCGCTTGATGGAAATGACTGTGTAGAGCAAATTAAAGCCGGGGTGGCCAAAGATTACATTATAGGTCGAAGGGAGCCTAACAACCATGAAGGTCATCATGATAGTGCTCTGTCAAGGTGGCGATCCGGTAGTAATGGAGAGAGTGATCTCTCCTTCAACACCCATAGAGTCCCCAGTAAAGCCGACAAGGGGGATGTGCACTGGCCTCAGTTGAGCAGATGATAGATTCATCCTAGAGAAGGCATCGTAAAAAAGGACATCAGTCGAATTTCCACTGTCGATCATAATCCACTTTACAGGATGCCTGGTAATCATCATCTCAATAATCACGGTATCATTATTTATATTTTGGTTCCCATATCCCTCCTCTCTCATAAAGGGGAGTACATTCTCCAGCATATCATATCCACAGGCTTCTCGGTGGGTCGATTATCGACTGGAGGGACAGGAGGAAGAGCTGCAAGTGCTTGAGGTTCTGCCAAGGTCTTGCCCCCCATGAACTTTCCGAGATAGCCCCTCCTTATCAGATCTTCAATCCCGCTTTTGAGGTGGCGGCATTTCTCGGTGTCATGACCGTG
Organism: Areca catechu; assembly: GCA_021397845.1. Classification (NCBI taxonomy): domain Eukaryota; kingdom Viridiplantae; phylum Streptophyta; class Magnoliopsida; order Arecales; family Arecaceae; genus Areca; species Areca catechu. Next base: position 29,442,065 of record CM038046.1, read on the forward strand.
GTCACGGTGAAACTAGCAGTACTTCATTTTGTGGTGACATTGGATGGCCTCAGCAGGGGAGGGTGGCGTAATTAGCACTCACCCTCAATTTTCATGAGGATTTATGACCTCGGGACGAGGAGAGGTATGTATCTTTCTTCTATGATGGGGCCATTCTTCGACTTTGATCTTGGTCAAAATTTCAAGGTCGGTCCAGGCCTCCATGTCCCGGATGACTCTCCCGGAGGCTGCTTCTTCAGTGGCTTCCCATCCAACTCTCTCTTGATGCGATCCGCTTCCTCGGCGCGGATGTATTTATGAACACGAAGGAGGATATTGGAGTACATCTTCGATGGCTTCTTGTCCAGGAAGTAGGTCAGACGGGAGGTCCTGAGCCCTCTCTTCAGCACCAACATGGCGACAAGCTCATTCATGTTGTAGATCTCCAGTGCAGCAACCTTGAAGCGAGTCACATAGTCCTACAAGGATTCATGGTCCTGTCACATGATGGAGAAAAGACTGTCCACTTCTCATAGCACCTTCCGATAGGCATCGAAGTGGGCCACAAATCTCCTTTCTAGCTATGCAAAAAAGATGATACTTTTGGGCTCAAGGTGGTTAAACTAGACTCGAGCGACCTTCCGAAGAGTGGCTGGGAAGACGATGCAGAAAAGGGCATCGGTCGCTCCCTGGACTCTCATGAGAGCCTTATAGCTCTTGAGATGGTCCAGGGGATTGGTGGTCCCATCGTAGGGATCCACCTGGGGCATACGAAACTGACTTAGTATCGGCTCCTCTTGGATTTCTTGGGAGAAAGGGGGATGGGCATGATGGCCCACTGGCTCATAGGAGGAGCCCTGCAAGTTTGTAAACTAGCGAGATAGTTTCGCCAACTTACGCTCATGTTCCTCAGGTGCTTTTCGGCCATGCACCTGATGGCCTCATCGATGGAGCACTCCGTCGAGGCCATCAAAGGAGATGAAGATGACAGTTGAGGGGGGTCGTGATGGGGAGCCTTGCCTCGATGGCTTTGACGGTGCTTAGTAGCGGCGTGCTCGAAGACCGGATACCGGCTCTCCCGGTTAACTAACCTAGTCCATTGTCTCTTCGCCGGGGTTTGGTGGCTTCCCCGGGGGTCAGTCACGGCCCACGGTAGTGACAGCCTCCCTTGAAAGGAGCACAGGCTATCGCAAGGTCGCAAGGTAAGGCGACTTGAGCCATAGCGGTTCATGGCTATTGGTGGGTGGCCAAGGACCGGTATTGATGCTGTAACTGTTACACTGCTACAGTTAGAACCTACATCTGCTGGGCGAGCGTGGCCAACTAGACATCCACTGGAGGCGATTGTGGTGGAGCGAGGGTTCCCTCTCCGAGATGTGTGGGCCCTCATACGAAGGAGGGTCTTCCGCGTGGCTGGTGGAGACCTCCCGCGCGCGTGTCACCACCATGCTTTGGCTAGAGTCATTTGCGAGGGGATTGGCTTGAATCAGACTGTGTCCTGCCCCCTACCTGGTGTGCCAATCTATTGCTGCCGACACTGCCATTGCCTACAGCTTGAAGATTGCGCCGGACATCGATCTCGTTACCCGGAACCCAGCACGCACGCTCGGACCTGCAAAAGAGAAGAGACCTGGGTCGGGGATCCCGGTGGGGGCACTTCGATGATCAAGTCAGTGGGCGATCCAAGAAAATAGTTCCTCCTCGGTGGATCCCTGTCCAGTCTCCATGCTTGGAGGAGGTTTAAATTTTAGAGGAAAGGGTAGAGTGGGAGCAGTAGTGGAAGAGGAGGGCTTGAGTTGTGATGGTTGTGTCCGTCGAGACCCTTCCGATAAGTTTTGCGGTAGCCTCAGAGTGCTCTCTCTCGCTCATCTTTCTCTTGCTTGCTTCTACTTGCTTACCTCGTTCGAAGGCCCTTGGAACTTCCTTTTAGGCCATGGATCCTCTCAGCTACCCATCTCGGGTTCTCCCCCCACTGGGCGTGCTCGAAGCTCAACCACCGACAGCACCCCGTGGAGCATGCCTTAGTGCTTCCTCCCTTCATAGTAGGGAGTTACGTCACGGGTTTTGACTTTCCGGCTAGTCGCCACACTTTAAAAAATTTGGCAGGACCTCAATCTAGGGATAGCCGCTCCCAGGTTTGAATCCCCTGGCATTGCTTTCTTCTTCTGGGTGGTATAAATGGTCAACCAACGAGTGCAGCTCCTTGATTGGACTGCTCTTTCCTATCCGGTGTAAACAATGATGGAAGAGATCTTAGCACCCTGGGGGTGCCCCTCCATAGGCCTTGGGTGGTGTGCCACCGCCAAAGGGATGCAGTGGTGTCTCCTTTCTCTGCCTTAGGATTTTTGAAGCGCGGTGGGCCCTGCCCATTTAGATAGCTTCGTGTCGGTAGCCCTCTCCACTGAAGAGTGCTTGGCTCGAAGAGAGGGAGCTCAACTTCGACCGAAGTGGGCTCGACCTTGAGGGAGCTACTCGACGAAGGGGCTCGAAGAGAGGGAGCTCAACTTTGGCCGAGGCATCAGGCTCGACCTCAAGGGAGATGCCCGGTGAAGGAGCTCAAGGAGAGGGAGCTCAACTTCGCCAAGGCGGGCTCGACCACGAGGGAGCTACCCGACGATGGAGCTCGAGGAGAGGGAGCTCGACTTCGACCGAGACGGGCTTGACCACGAGGGAGTCGCTCGGCGAAGGAGCTCGAGGAGAGGAGCTGACATGGCAATATGTTCTAGCATGGCTACCAACTAGATCTGAAGGGGACTCCACGTCAACGATCCTACCACATCATATACATCTCAAACATTGACTAAGGAGGGGATGGTTAGGAGAGGAGGGGAATGGGAAAGCGAAAAACCTTCGGAGTTTAATTTAAAAGAACTTGATCCTTGTCATCCACCAAAATCAGCTGGATCGATAGGATTCCTTAAATTATGGCCTAAGATTTATTTGGCCTTTTAGTAGTTAGGGCCAAGCATGATCTAAACCTGTACAAACTAGGGCCAAAGCTCAACTAGCTAGCTATCCTAAGCCATCCTTGCTCAATGGGCTTTAGGTTGGTCCAAGCCAACTTCCATCCATGGGTGTTATCATGGTTGGACCATGTGAGACCCAGTTATTTTGGGCTTAGTGGGCTAAAGTCGGCGATGGCTACCGACTTTAGATCGAACCAGGAAAAAAAAAGAGATGGAAAATAGGGGAGACGAAGTCCCTGTTTATTCGACCACCTTTAACACTGGAGAAATCGGTAGGAGGGCCATGGAGAGGTGGGGGATGGCCGACGAGAGTTGTGGGGGGGAAGGGGAACTCGATCGATCGAGTTTTCGTTCCCCGTACGGCACCAAGAAACTTTGTTTACTCTTTAAAACCCCACCCCTTCGTCAAGCTTTTTCTCCGAATCTCTTCCCCTCCTCCGATGGCTGACTGCTGCAGGATCGTCTCCGGTAAGCTCTCTCTCTCTTCTCTCTCACTTTGTGGTATTTGGGTTCGGTTATGGTAGCAGTGAGGGGCCGGAGCCCCTTCTCTTCCCTTTCCATTTCGGTGGTTGACCGTCGCCGATGAGGCAACGACTCGCTCCTGTTGCATTCGGGAAGCTCTAGTGGTCTACCACCCTTCTCCGGCTCGTCGAAGCAAGGGAGACGAGCACGGGCCGAGGGGGAAGAAGATCGAGAGAAGGAAGAGAAGAGAAGAAAAAAAAAGAAATGGAAGGAAGGAAAAAGAAAAAAAGGATCCGGAATATATATATATATATATATATATATATATATATTGAGAGAGATGCAGAGAAAAAAAAAGAAAATAGAAAATTAGAAAAAAATATCAAAAATAATGATAAAATTTAAATTAGTTTATTTTGGAATTTAGGCCAAGACTCAGATCGGACTAAGAATTATTTTTCTATGCTAGTTTATCTTAGATAGAAAATTGATTATATAATTGATCTTATCAGGGATTTCATCTGGCCTATCGGAAAAGCGGTATTCGAGTTGATTCAATTAGGCATTATAGAACTTTTCAGGTAAGTTATCTTGACCTCTAGTATTATATGCCAAACATGTTATGTACTTATGAAACATTAAATATATATGTAGTATATTTTAATCTGTATTGGATTGTATTGGGTTACATGTATTATGTTGGTGTGGATGCTCTCTAGTTCGACTATGATCACACGAGGACCTAGTCTCCTTTCGGGCCTCCAGTGGGACGATCACTGGTGCGGTATGTGTGTCAGGAGCTAGTTGCCTTTTGTTTTTAGCCATGTGTGGTAGTTGTTGGCACATGTTGACGATGCATGTTTTCTCGTGTGATATCAGAGTTAGTTTCCTTCCGGGCCTCTAGTGGGGCGATCATTGGCAATGACCGATATGCGGCATGTGAAGTCAGGACTCTATTCTCTTTCGGGGCTAGCCACAGGCCGATCATGACTATAATCAAAGGGACTAGAACAGTAAAGTAAATGGTTGGCCATCCATAGTCATGTTGGTTGCATTTAAGTGTATACATTTCCATAGTATTACTGATTATATTATTTTGATGCTGTACATCTTGTGTAGGATGTGTTTATACTTGTTATTTGTTATTGGCATATTTCTGTTATATATTGGAGGTGATGATAACTTACTGAGTCTGTTATGTTTACACCCTGTTATCACCTTTGTTACAGATCCAGAAGATCAATCGGGCTTTGGGACCAGTCAGTGAGGAGCTAGGGTTAGGTATTACGCATATGCTTGGCTGGATAATTAGTGCTGGAATTATATTTTGATGCAGGCCTTGTGTGTCCGAAGGAGAAATAAATCCTAGGGTACATGGCCATCTGTTGCGTATCCAGCTTGGATTTGCGATTGGGGTGTGACAGACCGAATACCATACAAGCCAATCCCAAACAAAAAAGGGGATTAGCATTTATATTTGATCTGAACCCTGCTACCTATCAATGGGCAAGGCCTAAGTTCGGTTTATATGAAATGGTAAGACCCATCAAGCCTATGAGTCAGGTATTGGTTAGGTATTGGTCAACCCTAGGTATTGTCAAGAATGATCTGATTGTTTTTGTTAACCCTCTCCACCAGTTGTATTTTACCTTCTGTTGTATACCATTTATTTTACTCTCAAGTGGGTCTTAAATCTTAGTAAATTTTCTAAGAAAAGAAGTATAGGGCATATATGTTTTTGTTTTTGGTAAAAGTAGCAATATACGTTTATCATATAAAACATTGAATCAATATATACCAAATTATGAGCCTCCTATAGACATGCACGATGGAGCTAGAGTTTCTCTTCTTTTGTGCTTCTTTTGAATTTTTTTTTTTCAACAAAGAAGAAAATATTTAAGTACAAATAACATTGCACCAATTTTGATTAGGCTCTCATCATAGTTTACTAGAAAGTTGATAATTCATCTCCTGGTTGGCTAGAACCAGACATCACATCAATTTCACATCACACAACCCATATTTAGGCTTATATGAGTCCATCCACTTCTTTAGACCCTTAAACTTGTTCTTCAGGTATGGCTCATGAAGGCTCCATACTTGGACCCTACTTCTACACTTTTATAGGACTGGAACTGGGCCGGCCTGGTCCGGGCCACACCCTTACCTGAGCCCGATTCAAAAAAATTTTTGGGCTTCGAGCCAGGTTTAGACCCGAATTTTTTTCAATACATCAGGCCCGAGCCTGACCCGAGCACAAGCCCGAGCCCGGCCCGAGCCCGATAGGCCGGCCCGAATCGAAGTAGCCCGAATAAAGCCCAAATAATTTGATTAAAAAAAAATCCGGAGAAACAGAGCCATCACGAAGGAAGGAGATCGAAGCCCGAAGGGGCGGGGGCATGAGATCATACCAGGGGCCGGAGGCATTAAAAAAAATGGAGAAATGGGGCCACCGGGAAGGAAGGAGATCGGAGCCTGGAGGGATAGGGGCACCAGGGAGGAAGGAGATCAAAGCCAAAAGGGGCAGGGACGCGAGATCGTATCGGGGCCGGAGGCATTCAAAAAAAATGGAGAAATGGGGACCATCAGGAAGGAAAGAGATTGGAGCCCGAAGGGGCGAGGGCATTGGGGAGGAAGGAGATTGAAGCCCGAAGGGACGGGGGCGCGAGATTGTACCGGGAGCACGAGATTGTACCGGGGACCAGGGGCATCAGATGCGGGTTGATGGGGCCAGAGAAGGGACATCGGAGCCGGCAAGCTGTGGGGTCGCATAGGGGTGGACAGGGCATCGAATGCATGCGCCAGGGCCGAGGGAGGGATGCCAGAGTCGAGGAGGCAGCGGGGTCGCGCAGAGGCGGTGGAGCTAGGGGTGCGGGTGCCATCGAGGCCGGGGAGGCTGGTGCAAAGCTAGTGTGGATTGGCGATGGTCGGACCGCTGGAAGCTTGGAAGAAGCTGTGGAAACATCTGGAAAGAACTCAAACGAGAGACGGAGAGAAACTTTAACCGGGCTCAGATATATTTTTAGACGGGCCAGACCGGGCCAGGCCAAAAGGATGCCCGAGCCCGGCCCGAAAACTGAATGGGCCTTCTTCTTAGGCCTGAAGCCTGTTCCCAACATTTTGGAGCCTAGCCCGATTTCGAGCCGGTCCGGCCCAGTTCCAGTCCTACACTTCCATCATCATATTATAAAAAAAGTGTTCATCACAACAAAAATCAAGTGAGACCATTTGGCAATGGTAGTTCCGTATTCCTATTTTCTTATCCTTCTTGTCATCTAAACTTGCTCGATAGAGTTAGATTTTCTCTTCTTTTGTGCTTCCTTCGATTTTTTTTTTCAACAAACAAAGAAAATATTTAAGTACAAATAACATTGTACTGAATTTGATTAGGCTCTCATCATAATTTACTAGAAAGTTGATAATTCTTCTCCTGATTAGCTAGAACCAGATATCACACATCAATTTCACATCACATATCCCATATTTAGACTTATGCGAGTCGATCCACTTCTTTAAACCCTTAAACTCGTTCTCCAGACATGGCTCATGAAGTCTACATACTTGGGCCCTACTTCTTCACTTCCATCATCATATTCTGAAAAAAAAAATTGTTCATCACAACAAAAATCAAGTGAGACCATTTGGCAATGGTAGTCCGTATTCCAATTTTCTTATCCTTCTTGCCATGTTGTTGGGTATGGATAGGGATGCGAAATACTAATCATTGACTTGGTCTTCTTCCCTGCTTTCCAAATGAATTTTGCATGGATATGGTGCCTCTGCGCTTTCCTCCAAGTCCTCTGTAATTAGCTTTGCATTTGGCTATGCGTGCCTCCTTGATGCACTAGAGTCATCACCATTTCATGGCATGAAGATCCAAATTGTCTACCTCTTCTTTTCTTTTCTTTTCTTTTTCTCTTCTTTTTTTTTTTTTGATCCCAATATGTCTACCTCTTCTTAATCCCAATATGCCTACTTGAAGTTCTGGATGGCTTCGCGCATTTCAGTAATCTCTATATCATCTCTCTTTAGGCTAAGGACATGGCACCTCATTGTCAATATAACCTCCCTACACCACCAAGATGGCAGCTTATGTTAATATTTAAAACAGAAATATATATATATATATAATATTTAAAATAATTTTTTATAGTATGTAGTGGAATAAATTTGGTGTGATAAAATAATTTAGAAATACTATAGTATAATAAGATTAGGAATCTAATATGAAAGATAGGTAGAATTGCAAGTTTAAAAAAAAATTAGTCCCTTTCTCGTACGAAAACTGATTGGATCGCGTGCTCTTCTCTAAAGTACAATCCGAAAGCCAAAACTCAAATGCCTATCAGTGGCACGATCTCCAATGGATGTCCATCAGCTCGTCTGCAATCCAAAAATTTTAAAATGAAAAAATATTGGAAAGAGAAAAGATTTTTAAAGTTGGAATAGAGAAATATTAGAGAATGAGAGCTTGAGATTATTTGGATATCTTGAAGGACCGAGATAGAGACTTATTTATAAACTCAAAATTTTAGAAAAAATATCCAAAATACTCTCAAACTAGCTATTATAGCCATTATAAAATTAATTACAAGATTAATTAAATAATTAAATAATAAAAGAAAAAATAGTAAATGCATGCGGTCCGTATGGATTGTGCACATTGCGAGTGGGGCGGGGAGAAGCATTTTTTTGTTTCATTTTCAATGCATGTAACATCTATAGCTTAGCTAGAACTGCTATGATCTCATCATCCTCACCTCTAAGGTTCGAGTTGATTAAATGAAAAAAATTTTCTTGATACCCATATAAGAAATACGAAATAAATTTATTCAAAAAAAAAGTCTAAAACAAAAATTTAGCTTTTCTTACAATAATGTCTCACAAAAAAAAAAAAAGCTCCCTACACAAAAATAATATCTCCTCACTTTCCAGAAGATACTTTTAAATAGAGCGTGAGATGTTTGACTCCTATTTAAATTCAAAAACCAAAACCCAAAATACAAACTCTTGAAACTTACAAGAAAAAATTAAATAGAGTTTTAAAGTCCTTAAAATTCATGATAAATTAATAAAATTTAATTGAATTAGAACTTGATAATATACTCTTGGCATATTTTACAATATCACTATTGCCAACAGCCAGATCAATATTAATTATTTTATTGTTTCAATTAGATGATCCCATCTTTTTGTTATTCACTTCATTATAGATGCATGCATGCAACAATTTTTTTCATCCCTTATTTATTTTTTCTACTAATATTTTGATTTAAAATATTAACAATATGCAAAAAAAAGAAAGCATTCATGACAAAATTTAAAAAGTTACGTTGCAGGGTGCCATCCATAAATAAAATATCCAAAGTTCAAGCGAAATAGAACAAAAAAACACCCAGTGTATCTCCTCCTGATTTTCTCGTCTCCAATTTATACTACGGTAAAACAGGTTATTAGCGACGCTTATTTTAGACCTTTTCCGATACTTTTAAGCATCAGTAAGAAGCCTTCAATATTTTTAAAGTATTGTAAAAGCGTCGGCTATGTAAGCGTGGGACGCAAGCTTCTGACGCTTTTTAAAAGCATCATTAAATTTAGAATTGCCGATACTTTAAAACATTACTAGGTTTTAAACTTAGCGATGCTTTTTAAAAGTGTCGGCAAATACCGATGCTTTAAAGCATCGCTAATGGGTAATATAGCGACGCTTTAAAGCGTCAGCAAATTTAGTTATTTTTTTTAAAAAAATACATCAAACCTGAATACATCAAATACATATATCAACCTGTATATATTATCAAAATGAAATAACTAAACATTCAAACCTGTATCACACCCAAAGACATACATAAACGCAAACACAAATATAAAGTATTATATATATATATATATATATATATATATAAAAGTATCAATCCAAGTTCAAATACATAAAAAGACATACAAAAATAATAAAAAAAATCAGCTGGCATCACTGATCCGCGGGAGGATGGTCGTCGTCAACTCTGTGACTAGCAGATGCATCAAGAACCTACAAGATATACATATAGTTATGAAACATACATTATATATATTCTAAATTATTGGATACATACAATATATATATATATATGTAGTTATAAATAATTACTTACCTGAGATGACATGAATATATGCAGCACAGATGTAACATGCTCAAGCTAAAACCTAATGGTCTACATCTTTGCTCTGTCTATATCACGTGCTGTCAGAGCTCTGCTATCTCATCCTCGAGTCAACGAACATGTGACTGATCATGACTATCTCTAGCATCCCGAGTATGTCTACTCACTCAAATAACTGCGTAAGGATAACTCCAATCTCATAACCCCTCACTCGTCCAGGACGTTCTGGTCCCATCAACTCTGAGAATACCTCGGCCTCGATGCGACTACTTGAGTAGATGAGGTAGCCTCGCCACCCCGCTCGGCGATCATAGAGGTAGCCATATCCTATATTTTATAAAAACTAATATATCAATACTTAATAAAAATAAAATTATAAATCATGATATAATATAAATAAAAAAATACATATATCTCTGGACTCCTCCCGAACAAAACTGCCATCCTAGTGAACGTGAGTCATCCGATAGAACTCCACCTCACCAGGCTCCCTCCTACTGATCAATTTATAGAAAAAATAAATGTTATAAAAAAATTATAAATGATACATCTTATATCCCGTACCATGATACATTGCACATGCACGATACATGATACATGATGTTACATGATGTTAAAACTAAAAATGTACTAAAAGTATTAGAGGATGAGAAACATACAAACTCATGCCTGAGCCGTGCATAACTCTTGGACCCCACTGTATAGGGAACAGACTGAGCTGCTCGTACAGCTCTACCAATAGCAGAATATGTCTATAAAAATAAATTAAAATTATGTTATATATTGTATAAATATAATTAGGACGAGTGAAAATTAATAAATTTATATGTTTGATGATGCTACACAACCTGTGCCCTCTTGGAGAACCAATAGTACGCCAGCTCCCTCCACTGATGAGGGTGAACATCAGGAGGACAGGTAGCTGCAACCTGCTCCTCTGTCCTACCCTCTAGCTTGTAGTCTCCCTTCAACTTCGTCCTATATTCTTTCCACTTGCGATTGAGAGACTTAAGCACAAAATCAGAAGAATCTGGAGGGAGAACAAACTTGCTCTACAATTTAAATAAATAATAAAATAAGTATTAAATGAAATAAACAATTCAATTGTTAAAAACCTAATATATAAAATAATATATCAATTTTTTTACCTGCACAACTCGAAGCATCTCTACTTTATAGGCAAGAAGCATGTCGTTCCACTTCAAATAATTTAGGGGACATAGCTGACCCCAGCACACTACTGTTCCTAGAAAACTAGTCAACAAGCTAGCAGCTTTCTTAATAGGCTGACCTAGCTTGTTGCACTCTATGACTATCCTCTCGTCCTTAGGTAATTGCCACACATCACAGACTAGTGTGGCTCCTCACCTCTGCCTAACTCTCTCGGATCTATCTACAAAAAAAATACAGAAAATTATATATCAAAATTATTGCATATGCATGAATTGAAATGGGATGAAATTATTAAATTATCCTGTATCTGTATGTCATCGAGATAGGCTCGTCATCAGGATGATCCATAGGAGGATCGTGATGTGCTAACTCGGAGGGAATGGCATCTCCTGAGGTGGAGAGGTACTGGCCTCTGTCGGATGTACAGAAACGGATGGACTGGCATCAGACCGATGTGAAACTGGTCGAGGCTCGTCAGGCTGCTGTGACGAAGTACCAGCCTCGATCTGAGAAAACTGAAACTGCATATCCAATAGGCGCTTCCTTCGAGGCATGGTGTACCTAACATGCATTATTTAAAACCAAGTCAGTCAACATTATAATCAAATTATAACATAAATGAATTACAAATTAAAAGATAACATAATCATTCATACAAAAATGTAAACCATTTTATAAACTACTTACTTATCATAATCAACCAGTTGTACCTTCTTCGGAATCCAACCTAACCAAAATGGTTGTATCATTTATATGATCATCCAGCACAATATTATAAGGCATACACTAAGTGTAAGTACCATCATATTCTTCTTCCATCCTTTTTTCCATGTCATACAAGTCTCTGGGTTTTGTCTTAATAACAGTAGCCCATTATTTATCTTTCGAGTCTTGTACATAAAAAACTTGTCGAGCTTGAGATGAAAAGATAAATAGATCATCCTTCAATAATACACTCGTATGTATCAATCTTGAAAAATTGACAAGTATGAATCTGTTTGAGTCTTTTGTCAAACCTCTTGGTATATTTTTAAATCCACCCAAATCCATCAAAATAATATAACTTTAAAATTTCTATAATAAACCAACTCAAAAATATCTTTAAGTACACCATAATAAGATTTTTCATCTGCTTCTACCATAACACCACTGTTATGAGTTTTTCTAAATTTCTCGCGCTCCTTGGTATAAAATTTAAAGCCATTTATAATAAAACCATTATATTTGTTCATAATATAATTAGGACCTCTGGCAAGTGCTATTAGTTCTGCTGAACAATTTTTTTCCATCAGTACCAGTACCTAGAAAATATAATATCAATTATCGATTACTTATTCGATGTTAAATGTATGTAAAATTATTATATAAAATATATATACTAACCTGATTGGCAAGCCAATTAGGGAATAACTCAACCAACCATCTTTGTTCAATCCTTGGATTAGGATGAGTGAAATGATTGGCTTGTCATTGTACAGCTAAAAATTTACTGCATGACAATCAAATATAAGTTTGACAACAACATATCTAATATTGGTATTATCCATGTGTAGATAGACTAACCTGTGATAGTCAGATATTATGTTACTATGTAGCAATACATAATGGTGTGCTTGTGACAAGAATTTATGGCTAAGAACAATACTTTTAGCTTTTCCTATAAATCTTCCAAAAGATGCAAATTTGTATAGATCTGTATTCTCCATAGTTTCACCATGACGTTGAGGTCAATTGAATACAGTCTCTACACCTTCGAGATATCTTGAACAAAATGTTAAACACTCTTCAGCAATATATCCCTCTGCTATTGAGCCCTTAGGATGGGCTTTGTTTCGTACATAATCCTTCAAACGTATAAGATACATTCAAAAAGTATGATATTTATTAAAATTCTAATATTAATATCATATTAAATAATGAAAAAATATCTAAATTATAAAATTTTAGTTTTACAGCATTATCTCTCGACAGGGTACATCCATCTGTACTGTACCGGTCCACCAAGTTTAGCTTCCGAAGCTAGGTGAATGAGTAGATGAACCATAATCGTAAAAAATCCAGGAGGAAAAATCTTTTCCATCTGACATAACGTAAGTATGACTTGAGACTGTAACTAATCAAGCTCCTGAGGATCAAGAACCTTATAACATAATGCCTTGAAGAATGATGATAACTGAAAAACAACCGTAATAACTTGTTTTGGCATTGACGACCTTAAAGCCAATGGAAGAATATCTTGCATTAGTATATGTCCATCATGACTTTTAAGATTTGAAGTTTTTGCTCTTTCAGATTCACACATCGTGAAATATTTGATGCATATCCATCAGGAACCTTGATATTCTTTAAAACTGTCAGGAAGAGATCTTTTTCTCGACTAAACATTGTATAACATGCATGAGGGATATAAGTTCTATCATTTACAAGTACTTGTGGATGAAGTTCATGTCGGGTGCCCATTTCTTTTAAATCAAGACGCGCCTTCATATTATCTTTAGTCTTTCCATCAAAATTTAATATTGTTCTAATCAAATCATCACAAACATTCTTTTCTATATGCATAACATCAAGATTATGCCGGAGTATATTGTGCTCCCAATAAGGTAAGTCAAAGAATATATTTCTTTTCTTTCATAATTGTTTAGTATGCTGATGGGTAGATGCTGTCATTATATCTTCATCATTTTCAACTTCAAAGAAATTATCCGATCCTCAAACACTACTGTATCTAAAGTGCAAGTATTGACTTCCTCCGATCTTCTGCTATTGCTGAAGTCTCAACATCATCTCTTCCTCATTTTTTAGAGGACTTTGTCATTTTCCCGTAACTGTATCTGATACCAAGTATTTGTCTACGGATATCAGAACCAGAAGATAGAATTGGAGAAGATCCCAACTCTATAGTACCATCAAATAAATCCTTCTGAAATTGAAATGAATGATTTGCCTCCAACCATCGACGATGTCCCATATAATAAAACTTTCCTCCATGCTTTAACCAAATTGAATATATTGATTCACCACAAGAAGGACATGCAACTCATCCCTTAGTGCTCCAGCCAGATAAATTAGCATATGCAGGAAAATCATTAACAGTCTATAATAAAGCTGCCCGTAGATTGAATATTTGGCCATTCGAAGCATCAATTGCACTGATACCCTCCCATAATTATTTCAATTCATTTATTAAAGATTGTAAGAAAATATCAATATCATTGCCTGGACCCTTATCACCTAGAATGACCATTAATAAAATAAGAAAAAACTGTTTCATACAAATCCATGGTGGCAAATTATAAGGAATCAGAACAACTGGTGAGGTGCTATAGACAGAACTTAAGGTCCGAAATAAATTGAATCCATCATTGGCTAAATCTAGCCTGACATTACGAGCATCAGATGCAAAATCAGGATGTCTATCATCAAATGCTTTCCATGCTAAACTATCTGCTGGATGTCTCAGCATTCCATCTTTTGTACGACTTTCATCATTCCATTTCATTGATGAAGCTATCTTTGATGATGCATAAATTCTTTTTAATTTAGGTACAAGAGAAAAATAGTGTAATACCTTTACCGGCTTTTGTTTAATTTGTGTTGCATCATGTTCATCTAATCCCTCACTCTCATTTTCTTTTTGCTTCATCCATCGTAAACATCCACACACATGGCACGACTCTTGATCGGCATGTTCTCTCCAATATAATATACAATCATTTGGATAACTATGAATCTTTTCGTATCCAAGATCCAATTCTTTTACTAGTTTTTTGGCTTCATAACAAGATGTTGGTAAACTAATACCTTTAGGAAATGCATCCTTTAACAACTTGAGCAACATAGTAAAACTCTTGCTAGACCATCCATTCAAGTATTTTATATAAAATAAATGTATAAGAAAAGAAATTTTTGAAAAGTTCTTGTAACCAGGATATAATTCTTGATCTGCATCTCTTATCAGCTTCTGATAATGATCTGTTCGAACATTAGTTATGGGTATCGGCTCTCTATTATGTATAGATTCAGTAAATATAGGATCCTCAGGTAGGCCAGCTGCTACTTGTCCTCCACTGCAATCTCTAGGATATTGAGCACCATATTCAAAAGCATCTTTGAGCAAACTCCTGATATCATCATCTCTTGCAAGATTTTTTTGTTGATTACTGGATCCAAAATCAGGTATATGTTTCATGTTAGAGGTTTGGTTACATGTAGATGGTAACCTTGACTCTCCATGAAAAAACCACTCTATATAATCTCTTAAAAATCATTCCATACAAAATATTCTTCAACGGTATTTGGATATACAGAACTGGAATTTACACATTTTCGACATGGATATAAAATCTTCCTATTGATACTACTTCTCTCCATACCAAATTTAATGAAAGTCTGTACTCTATCCAGATATTCTTTGCTATTTCTCAGTTTAGTTATCCAACTCTTATCTATTGTAAGATAAAACTAACTGAAATAAATAAATATTTATAAGAACAGAATAAATTTAAAATAGGTTTATTCAATAGATCAATTACAGTATTATTAAATGCACCCTGTCACCAACTAATAGATAAAGAGGTCCTATCCCATTCAAGAATTGCATTAATTTTATAGGTCATTTACGATAACCAAAGGATACACAATAGAAGTTCCAGAAAAATTTTGGCAGCATTTTCCCTTAGTTGTCCCCATACAAATAGATATGTATGAGGAGAACTAAAAGAAAATGCTATCCGAAATATATCTGGAACTCTATCTATACCGTTTGATTACTGTAAGTACCTATAAAATTATTTGTAATTCTCAAACTGTCCAAACTGGACAATCAATTGATCACTGTACATATTTCTCCCATCCGTACAAAATAAAATAATTGTATAGATGCTGTAGAATATGTACTTTGATCAATTGACGGACCTATATTTCTATGCAATGCAAGTTTTTTAAAAAATATTTAAAAAGCCATAATTAATCATAACCAAGCTATAGATTGTATTAAAATAAAAGATTTGCAATAATGAAACTAACCTTAAAGCATAACATGTTCAGTAAGATGCAAGTATATATTAAAAAATTTATAAAGAAACATAAATCATCTACTAAGAAAAAGAATAATAAATAATAAAAAATATGAAGGAGGCTCAGTTATATACTATTTAATCTGCAACTAAATCAAAATGACTATAGTCGGTTGCCTATAAAAGAAGGCCATCCAAGATTGTTGCCATTAGAAATAATTGAATCAGCCAAACATACATCGCATAATTATCATAGCCTCCATATACAAACCTTAAACCAATTTTAAAATTGGTTACAGAGCTTCTTTACTCTCCAAGCAGTCAAACACCTGATAAGAGAATAGCAACAAAACAGGTAGTTCTACATGACATAAAAGTATTTCATAAATATGTACTACTTAGTTAGGTTCTTACTCTAAGGAATAGAAACAAAAGAAAACCATGTCATGATTGAGTTAAAATCCATTTTCAAAGTTGAGAAACCTGTAGCTCTCCATATATATGCACCCTCCTCTTGCATTGCCCATGTCAGAAACTTGAGTGTGTCCTTGTGTTAATTAAGAGATTTATAGTTACTCTGGGCCTCCAGGCCCAAAAAATGCTTTCAAAATCAATGAGCCCTTGGGCTTTGAGAGTAGCCATTTACTGGCTATTGCCTTGGTCCCTGATACAATTTGATATGATGGTATGATTACTAATTTAAAGCAAGATAATAAATGTTGAGCATTGTAGGATGACTTATTATTCTACAACACACATGAAACTACATGAAAAGGTTGAAATTTAATTATTTAATGCAACTACAAAGATGGCTCTTGGAAACAGAAGTGGCAAGTTATCAAGTTATAGCTACTCAGAGGACAAGTGTACAACCATGATGTTTTTTCTTTTTCTTTTTTTTTAAAATAAGAAGTTTCAATTATTTTTGCATGAATGTTCTTGATAAAAAAAATCCAAGAATAAATAATGCAAAGGTATGAAGAGGGAAATGATTTGAATGCAAAATTCTTGGATTGGCTAATCACTACCTTAACCAATAAGGTATAGTTTGATTTCAGCTATAAATTAATTGATAATATACCATTTAAACTAATTATATAAAGATCAACACAAAACCCTAGCCACCATCTAAGCCTCCTTGTACAGTCACTGCTCTAATTAACATACATTTACATGACACCTAATGAAAAAAACTCAAGACACTAACAATTCAACAAAATCAACATACATTTACACAAAACCTAATCAATAAAAACTAGCAGTTCAACATTGTTAACTAGCAGTTCAACATTGGACAGTACAATTTGTCAAGTCTTTATGACTTCCTTAGAATAGAAAGTCATATTAAAATTATGACATCCTGTACTATATACATGATGTTATAATTTGGCATAGAATGTTATAATTTTAAATACAATTATGATGAACAGAGCAAACAAAACAAGTAATAATAATAATAAAAAAAAAAAAAATAGAGCAAACATACAGATTTGATGAACAAAGAGGGATCGAGGTGGCCGGCATGCGAGGAGTTAACGGAAAAGATGGAGAAGGAGGGAGGGATCGAGGTGGCCGGCATGCGAGGAGTTAACGGAAAAGATGGAGAAGGAGGGAGGGATCGTCGGAGGAGCTACCGGTCGATCGAGTAAGAAGAGAAGGGCGGGATCGGTGGAGGAGGAGGTTGCGCCGGCGGATCGACCGTGGGATCTAGGGCATGGATCGGAGGAGGAGGAGGAGCTAGGTCGGCGGATCGAGCTGAGGAGGAGGAGGAGGAAAAGGAGCTAGGTTGGCTGATCGAGCAAATGAAGCGGTCTAGGGCTCGGGTTGGGAGAAATGGGAATTTCAGAAATCTGGCGATGCTTAAAAGCATCAATAATTCCAGAATTTTAATGACGCTTTATGAATGTCTAGCGATGCTTAAAAGCATCGGTAAACATTAGATACTTGCTGATGCTTTAAAGCGTCGATGAATACCAATGCTTTTTAAAAGCATCGGCGGGTTTCAGATTCTCCCAACGCTCTCCAGAAGCATTGGGAGAAAAACATCATCGTTTGCCCATTTCCCTGTAGTGATTAGCCATTACAGAAATAAATAAATAAATAAGCAAGAAGGGCCCCACCTGATCTGATGGCCCTCTATATAATGCAATAGGCTTCATAACTAGAAACACCAAAGCCTACGCCCCAACTAGACCTAAGCAATCGATGGGTTTGGATGAGCTCGGGCTAAGCCTTACTAAGATATTAGTAATTTTTTTCTCAACCCAGGCCCAGCCCAATCCGACTATCAGATTTATATTTGCTATTTAGGCTCTCCTAGTTTTTTAAACCTTCACTTATTTATCGAATTGGATAAGACCAGACTAATTATTGATCAAGACGGACTGGACTGGGTTAATTATTTTCATATCTCAAGCCTGTCCAAAAAAATAAGTAGGTCTCTCAACTACGGGCCAGGTCAGGCCTTATGTAAATTCTTCATGTCTAAGCCCATCCAAATCATAGACCAGGATTATCAAGTCAAGCAAATTGCCCAGCCCATGCTCAGGTCTAGTCTCAATAATAAATTTATAAAAAAATTAGCGCATGCCCTACTAGTTAACAATCTTAGTACCATGTGTATATAGCCACTTCAGCCAACCAAGACACCATGATTTAGCCTATTTCAATGACCTAGGGGTGTCCTAGATTGATTTGAAAAAGTGGGTATTTTTATCACTATTCAATATTTTGAATTCATACTTTATGTTACTTATTATTGTGATCAAGTTACATGTTGTGATTATTTAAATAATACCCATTTTTTGAAATCTTAATGACAAGATTATACTTCAAGTTTTTCTTTCATGTGGCGGTTATTTAAATGATAGCAAGATATTATTTTAAAGTTTCTATATTAAAGTTCAATTAAAGAAGTCAATATGACTAATTGACTTAGAATTTTGCAAGATGACAAGATTAATAAAATGAACTTATTGAGAAGCAAGTATGATAGTTCAGATCCCTCTTTAAACTGTTTCTTTGAAGTGCACCTTAAGATGTGTTTAGAAAATCTAAAATTTTTTGAACAATCCATTTCTAATTTTTAATTATTTGATTATTAAATTTTTAATTTCTAATTGTTGCCACCTAGATCACCGTGGCCTATAGCTCTGACATGTCATGGATGTGTTGGACTCCCCCTGGAGGGCTCGATCCTCTCTTCCAGTCAGCTCCTATTTCGACGATCTTGCAAAAAAGAGGAGAGTCGGGCCAGGAATTTCGGTAGGGACACTCCGATAATCAAGTATGTTAGGACGATCAAGAGAACAGAGCCTTTGCGACAGAGAGCTTGGGGTCCCTCCGTGTAGAGGAGAAAAAAATGTGAGATCTGAGAGATGAAAGATAGGTCAGGGAGTGAAAGCAGGGAGGTTCTCCTTGCGAGTTCCTTGCTCGTTGCTCTCCTTGTCTTACCCGTTGTCTCTCCTTGCCAGAGGTTCCTTCCTCTATTTTATATGAGAGGAATGGCCCAGACCAAGTCTGGGACTTCATCGGGATGTCACTTTCTTAGTGCCCCTTTTGGAGGGATTTTTCTTTGTTAGCAATCTCCCCCCTGTCGGACCGGTTCTTGGAAGGAGACCCTTATATTAAAGGTGTTCACCAGCATAGTATGGTCTTGTCCTTCTAGTAGTGCAATTTCCTGTGGGAGGTGCGGGCACTGTGCCGCTAAGCCCTGAGCCAAGGTGGGGCATTTCTATTCCAAGAGGGGCTGTCAGAGTGTTGCAGGGCCTTGAGCCTTAATAAGATACTCCTTTTGGAGGAGCTACAGGTTTCATGTCGTGAGAACTAGAGCCCCTGGGTGCACGGCCATAGATGTGGGAGTGTGCTACAGGGCCTGGAGCTTGGTGGAGCACGCGTTACGCATAACGTGCGGGTGGCACGTTACAAAGCCTGAACCTTCGGTAGGGTATGTGCCACTCTCTGCAGGTTGTGGATAGTCTGGGGTTCCCAGTCCGTGGCTTGAGTTCCTTCTGGTTTTTCTTCTCCTTATCTCTGGTTGATCCCCTGGCAGTTACTGACGCCTCTTGGTTCCAGATAGTGATTCCATTTTAGAGAGTGGGAGCTCTATCTCGAGAGCTCGATGTCGGATGGCGGGAGCACGACCTCGACCGAGAGCTCGATCCTGGATGGGAGTTGACCTTGGCCGGGGGCTTATCCTTGGATGGCGGGATCATGACCTCGACCAGGAGCTCGACCTCGGATGAGAGCTGACCTCGATCAGGGACTCGACCCTGGATGGTGGGAGCATGACCCCGGCCAGGAGCTCGAACCCCGGCCAGGAGCCGACCTTGACCGAGAGCTCGATCCTGGATGGTGAGAGCATGACCTCAGCTGGGAGCTCGACCTTGGATGGGAGCTAACCTTACTGGGGACTTGACCTAGATGGCGGGAGCATGACCTCGATCGAGAGCTCGACCTCGGATGGGAGCTAACCTTGGTCGGGGACTCGACCCTAGATGGCGAGAGCACAACCTCGACCAGGAGCACAACCTTGGATGGGAGCTGACCTCAACCAGGGGCTCGACCCTGGATGGCAGGAGCTCGACCTCAGCTAGGAGCTTGACCTCGGATAGGAGCTGACTTCGACTGGGGGCTCGAACCTGGATCTTCATTTGGTCGCCACATCCAGGTGGCACTTTCCACTAGTATGGCCACTAGCTGGGTCCAGCATAGTTCCCATGTTAGCATAGTGCCACATCATGTGCCCCACATCTCGAGCCTAGAGCATATCGCGGTGCTCGGGGCGAAGGGAGTAATGATCATGCTGACATGAAAGACACGCCTCCTACACTATTAATGCATCGAGCATTGGTGCTCCGAAGATCGTGCTTCTGCACCAACGGGGAGATACCATGTCAGCTCATTCAAGAGAGCCATAATTGACGTGCCGGGCCCAAAATGATTGCCTCTGAATCAAGCATCGCCTCTAACGGATCTCGATGCATGGCAAACTCTCGTTGGCCGGGGAGAAGAGAGGACGCACGTTTTTGACCAGTACAATGCGATGGAGAGTTGGCAGGGTTTTGAAAGGTACTTTTCGGGTTATCCCTTAAGGACTTTCAAGCATGGAGGGTGAGGTTTTCACAGAGCCTTTCTTCTTCCTCAGTCTTGCTTCCATCTTCTTGATCCAGAGTTAGGAGTCCTTTGCAGGTCAGCCCTCTCCTTCCTTCCTCTTTCCTCTTCTTCTTTTCTTCTCCTTCGGCCTGTGCCGAAAGGGATTTCCCGTAGAGTCCTTAGGTCACAACCCTTCCTTCGTTTTCTCCTTCCTTGCCTTCATGAGTTCTTCGATAGAAGGCACCGCTACCCGGATCATTCCGGTGAGGCGGGACTGTCATGACCGAGGCCTCCTTCCTCAGATAGCGAGGAGGAGGAAGTTCCTGTAGTAATCCGCAGGGGTCACCACTGGACGGGGATAGTCATAGGACCCCTGCAGCTCCTCCTTCTCCTCCCGTCAGAGAGTCAATTGGTCCCTCCGACATTGCTTCGGCGATGACCTGCGAGGACCTCCTTCGTGTCCGGAGTGCATATAGGATCCCTGATTCTATCCACTCTCAGTCCCGGTCTGGAAGAGCGAGTCACTTCCAGTTGTCCAGGCCGGATTGTCCTATACGAAGATTTTTTCTTCAGGGGGCCTTCGTCTTCCCTTCCACCCTTTCTTTTTCTCTTTCTTGAGTAATTTCCATCTAGTCCCGCCCAACTTATCTTCAATGCTATCCGAATCATTTTTAGCTTCACCATCCTTTGTCATTTCCACGGGACTGTAGTCCATTTCTCTCTCTTCAGGTCCTATTCACCTTGAAGTGCCACCCGGTTGATAATGGGTGGTGGTTTGTGACCTCCCATCCGGGGGCCATCAAACTTGACCTACCTTCTTTCATCAAGAGGTGGAAGAGTAGTGTTGACCCCATGAGTGATTTTGATGATAACCAAATATTGGAGCATGTACATTTATTTCTGACAACTCTTCAAGTGTTTTACAAGTTTTTGTAGGATGTATAATATGTTCAAACTTCAACTCCTACATTTCTATTTTCTTGTTTGAGTTGTGTTGTAAGCATTTTTGTAAAGAAGAACCCAATAAAAATGCTAAGAAAGATCAAGTAAAAAGGGTTACTTCTGTGAGTATGTGTGTGCCATGAATTTTAGTTTGAGTTGGTTTGTGTGAATTTATAAAACAGTTGGTGAGAGCTTTCTTTTAGTTCAATTGTAAAAGTCCTGAAGAAGACACTCGAGCCGACCCAAGTGAAGAAGAGCCGACTCTGCTTCTGGCATGCAGCAAGGATTCTGGAACGCAGCAATCCGAGCCGACTCGATGGAAAGCGAGCCTACTCTAGTGAATCCGAGTCGACTGGAATCAGTCCGAGCCGACTCCTCCAGAGTCCATTTCCTGAATTTTTTTGAGAACAACCAGGCAAGCCGACCTAACCTAGAAAGAGCCGACTCTACCAAACCTAACTCTGAAAGCCTGAGAAAGCGAGCCGACCTGAACTGCATCGAGCCGACTCTTCCAGAGTGAGGTTTTCTGAATCTGAGAAGAAGAGCCAACCCAAGCTTAAAAGAGCCGACTCCTCGAGTTCAAGATTTTCAAGATTCAAGTTTAAGCTGACCCAGCTATCAAAAGTCGTCTCGTCTAGAGTCATATTCTGCACCCTGAGACACAGAGCCGATTGTATTGAAGATTTGGCGAGTCGACCTATCGACTCAAAAGATCCGAGTCGACTCGAAGGAATCTGAGCCGACTCGAATGTCATTTCCAGGTATCTAATGGCTAGTTCCAGAATTTATTTTTGAATGCCAAAAAGTGTCCAACAGTCACAAGTCACATCACAACGGTCAGAAATATCTCTAACCACCTTAGAGTGATGGATGACCTTATATTTGAAGGATTTGAATTTCAAATAGAACAAGTTTTTGAAAGTTCTTCAAAGATTAGAGAGCTTCATTAAATATCCAACCAACCACAAGAGAAAGAGCACAAGAGCATTCAAGTCTGCATTCAAGCCTTCAACAACTCTGATCTGAAGCTTGAATCACCTTTGGAAGAAGTCACTAAAATAATTAAAGCCTATTCAAGTGCATTCAAGTGGACATCTAATGAGCTGCACCGGCAACTATCCGACAATTTGAGTTTGTCATTTCTTGTTGCATTTATTTTCAATTCAATCTTTGAATTGTTGGGTTATTGGTGACCCGGTTGAAAAACCAAAGAGGTTCTTGGTGAGCCTTGGTAAAACCAAGGATTGGTTCTTGGTGATCCTGGTAAAACCAAGTTAGGTTTCTTTGGTGAGCCTGTTAAAACAAAGGATGTTGGGTTTTCTTTGGTGATCCCATAAAACCAAAGTGTAGAGATTTTGGATTGTGATCCTGTAAAACAATCCTACTATATTCGGGTGTGAATATAGTAAAATCCCAAGTGGTATCTTGGGTAGTGGATGTAGGAGCTGGGTTGCTCCGAACCACTATAAATTTGGTGTGTTTGTGTTGTGCTTTCTCTACTATGTTTAGCTTTTGCATTTTATATTTCTATCACAGCACCTACCACTTGCAAAGGATTTTGAATTGCACATTACTTGCCTTAATTTTTTTAAATTTCTAATTCACCCCTGCTTGGATAGCCACTTGGGCAACAACTAGTATCAGAGCGGTGTCTCTGAATACATTAGAGTAAAGATTGATAGCTCATCCAATGAGTACGTCTTTGACAGAAGGCCAATCAACTAATAGACCTCCACTCTTCACTGGTACAAA
The DNA here is from genome assembly GCA_021397845.1 of Areca catechu. NCBI lineage: Eukaryota > Viridiplantae > Streptophyta > Magnoliopsida > Arecales > Arecaceae > Areca > Areca catechu. Next base: position 29,465,594 of record CM038046.1, read on the forward strand.
TTATGCATATTGGAAAGCTAGATTGAAGATCTATATTCAAGCAATTAATTTTCAGTTATGAATGGTCATTCTAAAGGATCCTTATATTTTCATGGCTAAAATTGATGGAGTGGACGTTCCTAAACCTGAAGAGGATTGAGACGAACATGACATGAAGATGGGAGAGCTAAATGCCAAAGACATGAACTTGTTATATTGTGCTTTGGATAGTAATGAGTTTAATCGAATATCAATTTGCTCTTCGGCAAAAGAAATTTTGGATAAACTCGAAGTGACCCATGAAGGAACTTCACAAGTGAAGTCTTCTAAGATTAATCTTTTGCCTTTTGTACTTGGAACCTTTTTGGAATGCCTCCCCATCTTCTCTCCCAATCTCTCCTCCTTCCTCTTTCTTCCTCCTATGGCTACCTCTTTAAATAAGAGTTATTTCTGGGCTGCTGGATGATGAAAAAATTGGTTCTTGGTCTCTGAATCTCCTTGCTACTGAGATTCTGAGAGGGAAGAAAGTGGCTTGTGAGGATTTGGGCATTGGGTGTGAGTTACCTAGCACTTAAGCTATGTCTTCGGAAGAGAGCTAGTTAGGAAGGGTCCACCTTTCCTCCTTGTCTTCCAGAAAGAAGCAGATCGGCCTCAAGGATCCCAAGGAGCTGGTACTCCGAGGGAGTTGATCAAAGTCGAGCCCCGGTGTGAACTACCTATAGAGGCCAGACACGTGTGTGGCTCAAGAGCACCATCCTTAGAGCACCGCCACTGCATCCATCAAAGGTATAACGGTAAGGTATCTTCATATCTTTGAGTTTTATCTTGTTTTTTATGTTTATTGCATGCTATATCATTATACTATATCCTATTGCAAGCAGAATGATAGATCATTGATCGATCTACCAAGTCTTCTACTGTGCTTATTTTAAAATAGTTTTAAAATACATGATTCTGTCTTGCTGTTGCATATTGGTATGCTTCCCTTCTTCGCCCTACACCAAGGCCATGCTAGCACCCAACGGGGTGACCAGTCGGCCAGGGAAGGAGCTGGCGACCTCGGCATAATTAGGATTTTCCTTTTTCCTTTCTTTTTTGTAACTAAGTTTTGAAGGGCTTCCAGCCTATAGGGAGCCTTTACAATTGTAAAGAAAAAACTTTCATGAATAAAAATAACTTTTGTTCATTTGGCATGCATTTCTCTTTTCTTCTCTCTCTCCCTTTTTTTGCATACTTCGAAATTTTCCCCAGCAAACAAGTATCTTTCATATTGTGAAGGGCTTGTTTCAGCAATGTGGACTGAGCCTTACATGGTTAAGGAACATCGCCTCGCTCTCCTTCTATTTTTCTCCCCTTTACATGGTAGGAAGGTAGGCTTTTCGATAGCAAAGCATAAGACTTCCCAGGTCCCGACCATTTATGGCTAAGTTTGGAACCTTATGTCCGGCTGGGAGGACTTTGGGAATGCTTCGGCTCCACCTACTAATCTTGAGGTCATGTGGGCGTGAATGCAGGGCTTCTGAAGTTTTTCTGGCTTGCATTTCCAATTCAGATGAATGAATGATTGGTGCGGGGCTTCTTGAGTTTCCCAGCTTCGAGTATGGGGCTTCTTAAGTTTTCTGGCTTGCATCTCCGGTTTGGAGGAATGAGATAAATGAATGAATGGTGTGGGGCTTCTGGAGTTTCTTGGCTTCGAGTGTGGGGCTTCGTAAGTTTCCCGACTTCGAGTACGGGGCTTCGTAAGTTTCTTGACTTCGAGTGCAGGGCTTTGTAAGTTTTTCGGCTTCGAGTACAGGGCTTCTAAGTTTCCCGACTTTGAGTACGGGGCTTCATAAGTTACCCGGCTTTGAGTGCGGTGCTTCATAAGTTTTTCAAGTTTATTCGTTAAACTTGGAGTCGGGAAATGAGTTCCTGCACAGGTGGAAGACAATATTGTACCAAAAAGGAACTTTAATAATTAAGAAAAAGCCTTATATTATTGGTAGTATATCCTTAGATTGCTGGCATTCAACATCCGAGTAAACCAGATGCCATCGAGTCTGTAAGATAGTAGGCTCCGCTTGGCAAAGCCTCAACCACCTTATAGGGACCCTTCCAGTTCGGAGAGAGTTTGCTGCATTCTCCTGGTTGGGATACTTCTGCTCGCCTGAGAACCAGGTCACCCAGATGAAAAGTCTTGGGCCTGATGCGGGAGTTCAAGTAGCGAGCTACTCGTTGCCAGTATGCTACCATCCGAAGTTGAGCTTTGTCTCTCATTTTGTCTAGCAGATCCAGATTGAGGAGAAGGCAGGCTGGATTCTCAGCTTCATTGTATTGTTCTACCCGTAGTGTGGGCGACCTACCTCCACTGGAATTACTGCCTCTGAACCGAAAATGAGGTTGAAGGGCATCTCACCTATTGCCATTCGATTCATGGTGTGGTAGGCCCACAACACACTAGGGAGCTCCTCGACCCATCAACCCTTAGCCTCATCCAATCTGGTGCGGAGCCCTTGCAAAATGGTTTAGTTAGTCACCTCAACCTCCCTATTAGTTTGAAGGTGAGCTACTGAAGTCAAGCGATGGTGGATGTTGAGGTCAACACAGAATTCTTCGAAAGCCTGATTATCGAACTGCCATCCGTTGTCGGTGATGATCGAGTGCGGGAGTCCGAAATGGCAGATGACTAACTTCTAGAAGAAAGATTTGGCCTTGGCCTCGATGATACGTGCTAAGGGCTCAGCTTCAACCCACTTGGTGAAGTAGTCGATGGCCACGATCAAGTTCTTTTATTGACCAGACATGGAAGAAAAGGGATCCAGAATGTCCATTCCCTACTAGGCGAATGACCATGAAGTAGAGAGTTTGGAGAGCGGTGTGGCCGGCTGACGTTGGATGTAGGTGCGATGTGTGGCATCTTCCTGCATGGTCTCCCAGAAGTACCCTTGTTAGAGGGCTTTATAAGCCAGAGTCCTGCCCCCCACATGATTCCACAAATGCCTTCATATATTTCTTAGAGCACATAGGCGGCTTCCAAGGGTTTCAAGCACTTTAGCAAGGGGTAGGAATAAGACCTCCGATAGAGCTGCCCATCCATCAGCATGAAGCAAGTGGCCTTCTTCTTGAGGAGGCCAACTTCCTTGCGATCCTCAAGCAGAGCATCGGTGGTAATATATTTGATGTAAGGATCCATCCAGCTTGCATCGGAGGTGACTTGCTGGATCTCTACTGCACACTCATAGTTGGGGGTTTCCAGATATTCAATGAAGGTATGCCCCTGTAATGAATCTGGCAGGGTCGCTAGCCTAGAGAGGATGTTGGCCTGAGCATTCTCCATGTGAAGTATATGGAAAATGCTGAATTGTTGGAGGTTCGCTGTATATGAGCGCACCTTATGTAGGTACTTGGCCATCATAGGATCCCGAGCTTCGTACTCGCTGAAGACTAGGCCCACCACGAGCTGTAAATCCGTAAAGACCTTTAGGCACTTTACGCCCAGCTCACGGGACACCTTCAACCCTACAAGGAGTGCTTCGTATTCGACTTGATTGTTGGTTGCCTTAAAGAGGAAGCACAGCGCGTACTTGGTGACGACTCCATCAGAGTTGGCGAGGATGAGCCCGATTCCACTCCCTCTGGAATTAGATGCACTGTCGATGTGGAGAATCCACATCATCACCATCGTGGCTAAGTCCTGCTCGAGCTCAAGTTGACCATCCGTCTCCTCTAGATTTTCAATCACCCAGGTGTACTCTACTAGAAAATCAGCAAGGACCTGGACCTTTTACACTGGTCATGGATGGTAGGTGATGTCAAATTCATTGAGCCTCGCTGCCTAATTGGCCAGGCACACTGACATATCAAGGCAGCTCAAGATGGCCCTCAGAGGCTGGTCGATTAGACCATGATTGGATGTGCTTGGAAGTAGGGCTTGAGATGCTGCGCAGACATAATGAATGCAAAGATAATCTTTTCAAATCGAGTATACTAGTTTTTGCATTGTAGAGCAATGGCAGTGGAGAGGCGAGGAGCTTTTTTAGCCCCTCGAAGGCTTCCCGACACTCTTCTATCCATGTAAAGTCATGCATCTTGCATAGCACCATAAAAATTGGTTGGCAGTGCTCAGTAGAACATGAGATGAAGCAGATTAGTGCTGCGATGTGTCCAGTCAAGCGTTGCACCTCCTTCTTGGAGACAAGGTGCCTCATATTAGTGATTGTCTGGATGTTCTTGGGGTTGGCCTCTATTTCCTGTTGGGTGACCATGAACCCCAGGAACTTTCCTGCCGTGATGCCAAATGTACACTTGATGGGGTTCAGCTTCATTTGATAGAGGCGAAGGTTGGCGAAGGCCTCTGCCAGGTCAGCGATGTGGTCCAACTCCTGGCTGCTCATGATGACTATATCATCCACATAGACTTGCATGTTACAGCCGATCTAGTCTCTAAAGACCTTGCTGACTAGTTGCTAATATGTGGCCCCTGCATTCTTAAGGAACTTGTGACCCGAGGTTGCATCCACCAGCTGGTCAATCTTGGAAAGTAAGAAGCTATCATTTGGGCATGCCCAATTGAGATCAGTGTAGTCCACGTAGATCCTCCACTTCTCAGAAGCCTTCCTGACCATCACTACATTAGCAAGCCAGTCAGGATACCGTACCTGACGGATGAAGCCTATTGTAAGGAGCTTTTTGACCTCCTCATTGATTGCATTCTGCCTCTCTAGGGCAAAGCTTCTCTTCTTCTGCCAAATTGGGTGGCTGTTGGGGTTGACATTCAGCTTATGTGTGGTCACTTTTAGTGGGATCCCGGGCATGTCTGCTGTGGTCCAGGTGAAGACGTCCGTGTTAGCCCATAAGAAGCTAAGCAAGCGGGATCTCTCCTCCTTAGGTAGTAGGGCTCTCACCTGTATAGTCTTTAAGGGATCCTCCCATAGCGAGAAACACGGTAGTGGCTCGATCAGTCTGCCTTTCGGCTCTAGGTCTGTTAGGTCCGGCTGGTCAATGGTAGAACTCTGCACAGCCTCCCATGCCTCTGGATGGCCTGCAGGCAATGCTAGACCGGTTGCCAATACCCTCTCATCTTCCCAGTCCCCTAGGGAGTTAGGAACTGGACGATAAGATGCCTGATGGAGATCGTGGCATCGAGTAGATTGAGTCCGGGGTGTCCCAGAATCGTATTGTAAGGCAAAGGAAGCCTCACAATAGTGAATGTCATCAACACAGTGCTCTGCCGAGGTGGCTTCCCGATTGTTATTGGGAGTGTATTCTTTCCTTCAACCCCAACTAAGTCTCTGGTAAAATCGACCGAGGGAGTATATACCCGTTTTAGTGGATAAGTTCATCCTTGCAAAAGCATCATAAAAAGGGATGTCAACAGAGCTTCCACTATCAACCATAATTCTTTTTATAAGATATTTAGCTATCGTCATTTCTATGATGATAGCATCATTATTTAGATTATCTACCCTAGCCAACCCATCTCCCACGCACGGGAGTACATCATGACTTCTCTCTCTCTTCTAGCCCTCTTTAAGCTTCTCCCTACCTCCCAGGAGATCATCCCATTAACTTCTCAGTAGGGCGATTATCGATGGCAAGTGGTCATGGCTCTTCATTCTAGGCTATTGGGGCATCTCCTCCCTCTACATATTTTTTGAGATAGCCGTGCCTAATTAGGTCTTCTATTTCCCTCTTCAAGTGGCGGCATTCCTCAATGTAATGGCTGTGGTCTCGATGGAAGCGATAGTAGCGGGACTTGTCACATCCAGCAGATGGCCTCAATGGGGGAGGTCAGTGTAGGAAGCACTCATCCTCGATCTCCGTGAGAATCTTTGCTCTCAGGGCGAGGAGAGGAGTGAACTTCTCTTCCTTGACAGGATCGACTCTAGGCCTGGGTCTCGACCGTGGGGCTGGACTATTCTTCGAGGCCAGGGAGCCAAATGCTTCCCCAACGGCCTACTTCTTCAAAGACCTCCCATCCAACTCCCTCTTGGTGCGGTTGGCCTCGTCTGTATGGATGTACTTTTGGGCCTGGAGGAGAAGCTTCGAGTAAGTCTTCAGAGGCTTCTTGTTGAGGGAGTAGGTGAAATGAGAGGTTCTGAGTCCTCTTTTTAGGGCCAGCATAGCGACTGGCTCATCAAGGTGGTAGATCTCCAAAGTGGTGGCCTTAAACCGGGACACGTAGTCCTAGAGGAGCTCTCGATCCTGCTGGTAGATTAAGAAGTGACTATCAGCCTCATGTGGCACTTCCTACATACATCGAAGTGTGCCATGAACTTTTTTTCTAGCTGTCCGAAGGAGTCAATGCTCCTCGGCTTGCGTTGGGAGAACCAGGCTTAAGTAACCTCCGAAGTGTAGCTGGGAAGGTGATGCAAATGAGTGCATCGGTGGCCCCCTGGATCCTCATGAGGGCCTTGTAGCTTTCGAGGTGATCCAAAGGATCGATTGTCCTATCGTAAGGATCATGCTGAGCCATGCGAAATTGATTAGGAATCGATTCCTCTTGGATTCTGAGGGAGAAAGGTAGGCGGGTGTCGTAACCCACTAGCTCATTGGGGGAGCCTTGAATCTTTGCAAATCGATGGATAGGTCGGCCAGCTTGCGCTCTTGCTCTCGATGTGCCTTTTTGCTCACTGGCAGATGGCCTCGTCTATGGACCCCTCGATGGAGGTCGTCAAGGATGAAGGGGGCACAGAGTGGAGGAACTCTCGCCTAAGTTCCTGGCCACATCGATGCTGCCGGTGTGAGAGCAAGCCATGATCTGAGGTTGGAGAGCGGCTCTCCTGGCCGGTCGAGATATCTTGCTATTCCTTCTCAAACACCCATCGGTCTCCCTACGGGTAGGAGGCCACACATGATGGTCCATCCCGGAAGGACTGTAGGTTGGTACGGGGATCAATGGCATGAGCCACCGGTGTCCCTGGCTACTACTGGGTCGCTAGGGATCGGTGTCACTAGTGAAGCTGATGCACTGTCACGATCAAGGCATGGACTAGCTGGGCGATTGCGATGATCTGGGGGTCTACCAGGGGTGGCGGTGGTGGAGCAGGGATCTCCTTCTCCAGGCTCTACTAGTCACCACGGTGAGGAGGATCCTCGGCGTGACTGACAAAAGCTTCCCATGCATGCATTATCACCATGGGGCCGTGGACGTCCACGGGCATTTTTCTAATAGTGGGGAACTTGTTGTTAGGCTTTCCTCAATTGATGGCATTCTTGTCTCTACCCCTACCTGGTGTGCCAATCTGTTGCCGCCTAGATCGCCGTGGCCCGTAGCTCTGACATGTCATGGATGCGTTGGGCTCTTCATGGGGGCTCGATCTTCTCTTCTAATCAGCTCCTGTTTCGACCGATCCTGCAAAAAGGAGGAGACCCATGCCAGGAATTTCGGCGGAGACACTCCCAATCAAGTTAGTTGGGATGATCAAGGGAAACAGATCCTTTGTGATGGAGAGCTTGTGATCCTTCTATGTAGAGGAGAAGAAAATATGAGATTTGAGAGATGGAAGATAGGTCAGGGAGTGAGAGCAGGGAGGTTCTCCTTGTGGGTTCCTTGTCCGTTGCTCTCCTTGTCTTACCCATTATCTCTCCTTGCGGAGGTTCCTTCCTCTATTTTATATGAGAGGAATGGTCCAGACCAAGTATGGGGCTTCATCAGGACATCACTTTCTTGGTGCCCCTTTTGGAAGGGGTTTTCCTTTGTCAGTGGTCTCCCCCCTGTCGGACCGGTCCTCGGAAGGAGACCCTTCTATTGGCGGTGTTCATCATCATAGTACAAGTCTTATCCCTCTGGTAGTGCAGTTTTTCATGGGAGGTGTGGGCGCCATGCCACTGAGCCCCGAGCCATGGTGAGGCATTTTCTATTCCAGGAGGGACCGTCGAAGTCTTGCAGGGTCTGGGACCTTAATAGGATACTCCTCTTTGAAGAGGTATAGGTTTCGTGTCACGAGGACTGGAGCCCTTGGTTGCACGGTCATAGACATGAGCGATGCACTACAGGGCCTAGAGCCTGGTGGAGCACGTGTTATAACATGCGGGTGGCGCGTTGTAAAGCCTAAACCTTCAGTAGGGTATGTGCCACTTTCTGTAGGTTGTGGATAGTCTGGGGTTCCTAGTCCATGACTTAAGTTCCTTCTGGTCTTTCTTCTCCTTATCTCTGGTTGATCCCCTGGCAGTTAATGATGCCTCCTGGTTCTAGACAGTGATTCCATCCTGGAGAGTGGGAGCTCTATCTCGGGAGCTCGATCTCAGATGGTGGGAGCACGACCTCGATCGAGAGCTCGACCTTGGATGGGAGCTGACCTCGGTCGGGTGCTCGATCCTGGATGGCGGGAGCACTACCTCGACCGAAAGCTCAATCTCGGATGGGAGCTAACCTTGGCTGGGGGCTCGACCCTGAATGGCGGGAGCACAACCTCGACCGGGAGCTCAACCTCGGATGGGAGCTAACCTCGACTGGGGGCTCGACCCTGGATGGTGGGAGCATGACCTTGATCGGGAGCTTGACCTCAAATGGGAGCTGACCTCGATCGAGGGTCGACCCTGGATGGCAGGAGCACGATCTCGACCGGGAACTCGATCTCAGATGGGAGCTAACCTCGACCGGGGGTGGACCCTGGATGGTGGAAGCACGACCTCGGCCGGGAGCTCGACCTCGGATAGGAGCTGATCTCAGCTGGGGGCTCGACCCTGGATAGCGGGAGCACGATCTCGGCCAAAAGCTCGACCTCAGATGGAGTTGACCTTGACCGGGGGCTCGATCCTAGATCTTCATTTGGTCACCATATCAAGTGGCACTTTCCACCAGCATGGCCGCTAGCTGGGTTCGGCATAGGTCCCACGTCAACGATAGTGCCACATCACTATTCATTAGATTTTTTATTATAGGTATTAATAATCCAGTAAAAGTACAAATGATCAAATTTAATGGTTATAAAAAATTCTTCTTTGATCCTATCTAGTGAGCAATCCAAAGTCATCAAAAGCTATTTTCTTTTGTCCAGAATTTTATCTTTTAGTTTTTTAGGTGATAAGTTTTTCTTCCTTGTTACTTTGCTGTGAGCTGAAAAAATTCTTCATCAACATCCTCCATGATCGTATTCGCAGGCAAAGAAATTCTAGTTATGTTTTGGAATGGTATTTTTGATTATTCTTCGAACAAAAATATATCTTAGCATAGTGCCTCGTATATTTCTGGATTTGATTTTTTGTTTTAATGATTTCATATAAATCATTTATTTTTCTATTATAAAATTCTTGTTAGTTTTATGTAATCATATTTATATTTTTTTTAAATATTATTTTAACAATCTAAAGCATATTTTGTGAATTATGATTAAAAAAATAATAAAGTATCAATCCAAGATTAACATAAAATTTTAGTTGGAACAATGATTGGTATCAAATGTTAATTTATCATGTTATTGGGAAGTGTTGCTTCATTTTCGATTTGGTCCAATTGATTCTGATTTATTATACATTACTTTACATCCCAATTTGCTCTAAGTTGGTGTAAGCTCTTTGTTTAGCTGGAGAACAGAAATGGTTATATTTAGGAGAAAATTTGGCTTGAAAAAGTGTTGTAATTGTCAATCTCTGTTAACTTGATTAATAATAACTTATCAGCATTTTGGTGGCACGACTCCATCAATGTTTTGCTGAACTCTAAGTTTTGTTCAAAGATTTGTTCAAGGTGCACGGAATATATTAATGATCATCTAAGTTCTTCTTTGTTTTGATGGTCAACATATTTCTCAGGTGTTTGAAAAATTATTTTCCATACTTCTTTACAATAAGCAAAAGATTGTTTCCCCTATGCTAGTTTTGCTATTTTTAAAGTGGAGCATTCTCTAGATCATATTAAAATAGATGATCCTGATAGTTAAAAGTTTTTCTTGCCTTACTATTTTGGTGATTTTTCTGCAACTCACTAAATTACTTGTATGTTTCGGTCAACACAAGATATTCACAAACCTTTGTTTTCATGGTTCATTTAGCATCTATTGGTGGGAGTTTGTTTTAATTCACATTAAGAAATAAAGCAAAAATATATTTATGCCATCAAAGCTTATTTTTAAGAACATGTAAAAGAGATTTGCGCCAGGAGATAAAAGATTTGACGCCTGTTGTGATAATCCGATCGGATTGATCCATTAAAGACCATAATAAGCCCGAAGAATAAATAAAAGATCTTGTCAGGCTCAAAAGTTGGCAAGACAACAATCGACCAACTACCTCTACAAATCTATTAGTCTGACTCATTCATAAAAATTCGACTTACTCATAAGACCAACTAGAAGAATGGAACGGTAAGAAAAGAGATGTTATTCGACCAGAATGACAACTAATCGTTATAACGAACTCATGTTAGTTCTCAAAAGAATAACATTAAAATTAACTGCAAGAAATCCATTTCAACTAAATTCTGTTAAAGCAAATGCCTATAAATACCGATAAGAGAGGACCTTCGAGAGTAAGAAAAATAGTTAGCTGAAGTATTCTCTCATTCCTGCCTATCTTCTTGAAATTTTGTATCTGTTACTCGAATCTTTGCTGACTTAGGCATCGCAGTATCTTCCATCGGAAATCCTCCGATGAATGGATTTGTTTTGCAGGACTCCGAAAAGAACTTGATTGGATAAATCTTGACGGTACGGAAGGATCACTTAGATTTGACGATAATAATGCCTTTCAATTTGAATTGAAGAATTTTGATTGGACTAGGAGCATCTCATTCATCCGAATGTTGATTAATTTTAGCTTTTGTAGCATCTGCCTCTGGCTTTTGGTTTCTCTATTCTCAGCATTGGCCGGTTCTAATTAAATCTTTTGTATATGTTCACAAGTTTACAAATGAACAGATAAGTCATGCTTGGTGAGGAAGAAGGGTTCAATTCGTGATAGGTTTGCAGTTGTGTGCTGTTAGATCATCAATTGCAAGAACTTTAGACATTGAGGAAATCTGTCTCTAAAATTTTGGGAGTGTCTAAAGTAAGGTTCAGTTGCACATCTAAAGCACAAAGCGGTGGACTTTTTTTTATCTTTTGTTGCTTGTAATCCATTTTGGAGCAAATGGGCAAGTGTAAAATGCCTCGGTATGATCAAATTGGCTAAGTTCTAGACTTTATCAAGTATGGTGTCATATAGTGGGGCTGATAGGGTTCCTTTATTTTGTCTTTGGGTTTCCTTTTGGTTTGTTTATGTGTTTATGCTCTAGCTTCGTACTCATTTACCACGTTGGCATGGCATACACAGTTTTTAGTATTTGTTATAAATTTTTTCAAAAAGAAAAGAGTGATGCAAGAGATGGTAAACAAAGAGTAGATATTTTGTAGCTTATTCTCTTTTGGAAGAAGCTGGAAGCAATTGATATATACTACTTCCAAACAATAAATTTTCATGTACTTCATTATAGCCTTTGCTTTAACTTACTATATGATGCCTGATTTGTTTATCATGTTGATTATGTTCTCTAATCTAAATACTGATTTAGATTATTTTAAATAACTAGAGTTACTATATTATTTTTTAAATCATATGTTTGTGTTAAACATGATGAACATAACAATCAATTCATATGCAGACATTTCAAAGCAAAAAGTCATGCATTGCTTATTTAGTTATATATTTTCATGTATATACATGTCTTTATTTATATAGATTTATATGCATCCATGCATGTGCATTATATAGATTTTATAGAAGTATCAATTCACGATCAATAACTATAAGTTATAATATATCTCACAACTTGCATGATGAAGACTCTTTTATCAATTTTCCGTACCAATTGCTTAAAACATGATTAAAACCCTAGAGTAGTTGAGGAAATGAGACTTAGTTTATAAAGGACTTTTCAATAGTAGAAAATCATTTTCTGTAATAAGAGTCTTTTAAAAAAAGTTTAATATGATAATAACAAGTTGTGGTTAGAGAGCACATATGGTTTATTTGATAAAGAAATTATAGACTCCATCCCATTTCTATGATGATTAGTGCTCTAATGTAGTAACTAAAAAGAATTTATCTCTGAATGAGATTTAAAAAATATTTCTTAAAATGCGAGAGTATATATCCTTAAAGGAGCTTGTTTATAAAAGAGTATCAATACATGATCGCGAATATATAATGTAGGCAATCTCTAGAAGCTCTCATGAAAAATCTAAATATATATATAGGACCACTAGTGCATAAACTCATGATAAAAAATTATGTACAATATATGTGGTAGTTGAAATCTATATAAAAGAAACATAGTTCAAAAATTTGGTTCACTCAAATTTGAAAACTAATTATGCTTATAAAGATACCTTATCCATTACATATTATTGCCACCAAGATCGTCGTGGCCCGTAGCTGCTGTCGACATCGGCTCGCCTCTCGTCTTCTCAGGGTTGACCTGCACTTCTGAGCCTGCAAAAAATAAGGTCATATACCCAGGCCGGGGATTCTGGCGAGGACACTCCGACGGTCAAGTCAGTAACGATCCAGGGAAATAGATCCTCCTGGTCGAGCCCTCTTGATGGACTCCACGCTAGGAGGAGTGAGTGGTGTGAGAGTAGGGGTGCGAGTGTGCTGGGAGAGATGATAGCCAAGCTGGGTCGGCCCTCCTGTGTGGCTTCTCCTCCCTAACTCGCTTGGATGAGAGTTTTTTTTGATTGAGATAGTACTTGCGTACATTTTTTTGTTACCTTTCCACTGGGGGTATTGAAGGTTCTTTTAAGTTCAGGTGACCCTTGAGCGCCTACCTTGGGATCTTCCCCAGGCTGTCAGGCGTGTGCGGCAGTGTTCCATGCCATGGATGGGATGTCTTTCCCAATTCGTGATAAGGAAAACTATCGTGTGCTCTGACATTCCCTCCGGTTGCACCGTTTCAGGAAGCCTGGCAGTACCTCGATTGGAGGGCCGTCACCCCCGGGATTCGAATCTCCTGGTTGACTTTCTCTTTCGGGTGGTGCAAGCAATTGGTAAAGAGCGTGGTGCCTTGGTCAGGGAGCTCCTTCCTCTCTTGGTGTAAGCGGTGGTTGTATACTATTATTGTGACATGACAGGTGTTTCTTGATGGTCTTCGAGCTGCTCGCCGGTGTCTCGGGGAGGTGGCTCCGCCCCCTTGGTGTTCCGGGGCACCGTCCAAGTTGGCTGCCTAGCTGGAGAGCTGAGACTTGGCTCTGACTCGAGGGGCTCAACCTCCGAAGGGCTCGACCCGGTGGAGGAGGGCTCGACTCCTGCTCGGAGGGCTCAGCCTTGGAGGGGCTCGACCTGGCGGAAGAGGGCTTACCTCGACTCCGATCAAGGGGTCTCAGCCTCGGAGGGGCTTAATCCGGTGGAGGAGGTTGACATGCGACTCTAGCCCAGAGGGCTCGGCCTCGGAGGGGCTCAACCTGATGGAGGAGGGCTAAGCTCGACTCTAGTTCAGGGGACTCAACCTCGGAGGGGCTTGATCTGGCGAAGGAAGTCGCTAGGCTCCGGTCTAGGTGCCCCGAGCTCGCGGGTGCCGACCTAGCAGAGGACAGAGCTCGGCTTTAACCATCCACCTCGTTGATCCGGGGGGAGCTCGGTCCGGCCAAAGGAGCTCGAGATGGGGTGTCCACCGTGACGGATCTTATGACGTGGCATCTTACTGGGAATGCATGTCAACACATCAACTTCTCGCCATATCATTTGCCCCCACTTCCAAGTCCCGTTAGCGTGGGGCGCTCGGGGCGAAGGGAGTAAATGTGCTGCTGACATGGAAAGGTGGGGATCCGGTGCAATGATGGTCACGATCGATGGTGTCTGGGAAAGTGATTTCTCCAACCTACCCGGAGGAGCCACGTGGACACATCCGAGGAGCAGTTATTGCGGGCGCAGAATCTGAAACGGTCGCAATCGAACCCAGACGTCAGTCCTGCCAATGAATGATGCGTGGTGCGGATCCGATGGTGGGGGTTTGTAACGGTACGGTCGGGCACCAGTCACTTCGAAAGGAAAGGTGGCCTTTCTCAAAATATCTCTCCTTTCAAATCCTTCTTGCCTGCCACTAAACCGAGGCTCTTTTTTCGTCCATCTGGCCATTCTTGCCTTCCAGAGCTCCCCGCAGGTTAGTCTCTCATTCTAGTCTCCTTTCTCCTCGCCTTAGTTGAGTAGGACCTTTCTTTTCAGGGCTAGGTTCACCTCCCAACTTTCATCTGCTTTCCTCTTCTTTCCTTGATCTTCTTCGCTATGTCCCGTTTCGGGCCAGGTTTCCGTCATTCGACCAATCAGGGTGAAGCCAGGCCTTCTAGGCCGAGACCGCCATCATCTTCTTCTTTTGATGAGGAGGAAGATGGGGCACGCTTCGAGCTTAGAGGGAGGCGTCGCCCTGGTGGTATAGTCATTAAGGAGCCTGGGCTTAACCCCTCTTGTCCTTCTCATCCTCTACCCCCGACTGAATCCATCTCTGAGCTTGTCCGTTTAACAGGTCCCGGCGGGATCACTTCGACAATCTCTACTGAGGAAATGGGGACCATCCAGGATGTCTATGGCATCCCGTACTCCGTCCAGCTTTTAATCCCCCGACTAGGGGACTGGGTTACTTCCAGTAGCCCAGGCCGAATTGCTTTCTATAAGGAGACCTTCTCAGGAGGGCTCCGCTTTCCCTTCCATCCGTTCTTTTTGTCTATGCTGGGCAACTACCGCTTGGTCCCTGCTCAGCTAATCCCCAATGCCATAAGGACTATCTTCTGCTTCATCGTGCTCTTCCACTTCCACGGGATCATCGCTCATTTTTCCCTCTTCAAAGCCTTCTTCACTCTGAAGCACCACCCCACCGAAGACGGGTGGTGGTCCCTCTCTTCTCATCCGAGGGGGATCATATTCGAACTTCCCTCTTCCATCAAAGGATGGAAGAGTAAATTCTTCTTTGCTATAGTCGAGGGGGTCGATTGGGTGTGGAGCGACCCGGATCGATCCCCAATAGAAACTCCACGGTCGAAGCAGCCGACAAGGATGTCTACAAGCTGCTCCGTACCACTTAGATTCCTTCTCTTGAGGTTCTGTTGTCAGAGCAGAACCTCGCCGAGGCCAAGGTCGGCCCAACAGGAGAGTTGGGTGAGTTTGGCTCGAGTCCTTTTTGTCTTTTTTAATTTGTTTCTCCCGGGCTAGTATTAACATTATGTCTTTTGCATGCAAGTATGAGGTTCTCTGTGGAAGATCTGCTCTCGATCACCCAGAAGAGGCCTCTGACGGGATTAGCAGAGGAGCCCTCTCTGAAGAGGGCTCGTGGTGAGGGCGCATCGACGGCCACCCCCACGGAGCAGATCGAGCCAAGGAGGAGAGAATCCGAGGCTGCTCCTGTACAAGAGAGGGGAGTAGCGGCTGCCGCACCTGAGCCGGGGCGGAGGGCGACCGGGTCTGTGATGGAGCGGCCGAGGTGACAAGAGCCAACCCCCACCTCGGAGCCTGAGGTGCTTGTCCGGGCCAGGGCCGTCACTGCAGCCATCGCCATCATGTCGCCCCCTCCTTCTGAGCTTGTTGTCGTTGAGGAGGAGGATCGAAAAGGAGCGGATCCGGTGCTGGGGGTGCCACTGGAGGGGGAGCCGATCTCCCAACCAGCCCCCGAGGCCTCTATTGGAGGTGGAGCGGGTGATTCCGCCTCGGGAACAGGCAGGAGGGAGAGAGACTATTGTCAGGTCCCGTTCAGAATGGGGCCCAACGTTTCATTGCTTTGGGATTCGAAGCTAGCCGAACGCATGATGGATTTCTCCATCCAATCATGCGATCGATGGGAGATGGCAGGGAAGGTACTGGGGCATGCAATCAGCAGCATCTTCCCCATACTCTTCAAGGTAAGTGGGTTTAACCTTCTAGAGCTCTCTTTTCTTTTCCCTTCTCCTTTTCTCTCCCTTTGACATCTTGTTTGGTGCAGGTCGGAGCCGAGACGCTCCTTATCAGGGACTGATACCGGAACTGGTTGAAGAATGATCAGCAATGTGTAGTCGAGGTCAAGGCCCTGAAGGTCGAGCTGAAGGAGAAGTCCGATGCCTCCCGAGAGCTCCGTCTGAGGAATGAGGAGCTCCAGAAGGGGCTCGCAAGCACCGAAAGGTGCTCAAAGGAGCTCCAGGAGGAGCTCAACCAGGAGCAGAGCCGGTCGAAGAGCAAGGTCGAAGAGCTTACGGCCATGGAGAAGAGGCTGAGCTCGTTCAACGTCAAGGTGGTCTGGCAGAAGGGGATCGCGCGGTCCCTCCAGGTTGAGCTGGACGCGGCGAAGGAGAAGCTGGCCGCAGTCGAGAGGGAGACAGCGGAGGCCGCCAGGTCGGTGGAGGCATCAAGGGAACAAGCCGCCAAGGCGAAGAAGGAGGCTGAAGGGGCCGTAGATAGGTACAAGGTCTCGGAGGAGTTCGTTGCCGAGTTCTATCAGACGGTGTCGGACTCCTTCTTCAAGGACTTTATATACCTACACGATCAAATCGAGGGGTTCGTCCCTGACAAGGGCCATAGCCGGCTCCACTTCCCTCGAGCTCCGGGCATGGATTCGGGTGTTGCAGAGAGATCAGCTGTCATCTCCGAACTTTCCCTGCCGGTGCTGGTTGCCGAGGTCGGAGCTAAGGAGTCCGAAACCCCGGGGGAAGGAACTTCACCGCCGTGCAACCCTGCCGACGAGGATGCCTGAGTAAAGTAGACTTCTGTTTTCTCTTTTTTTAGCATTGTTCCAGGTCGCCCAGCATGTCGAGGGCCCGAGAATATTTGTAAATGAACAACCGTTTTTCAATGGAATAAGTTTCCTCAACTGTTTTGATTTGGACACCTCTGGCCTCAACCTCTTCCTCTTCTCCCTTCTTTCTCTTTCCTTTTTGTTCTTTTTTCTTTTCTTCTTTTTTCTTTTTCTACTTTTTTCTTTTCTTCTTTTTTCTTTTTACATATATATATACATGTGATGAGATAAGAAAAGAGGTTTTCGCCTTGTTGCTGGATGTCCTGGGCTCCAATGCTATAGAGCTGAACTCTGGGCTTCGACGTCTCAGAGCTGGGCTCAGAGACTTAGTGGCCAGAGATCTAAGCTCCAGATTTTTGTGTCTCAGAGTCGGGCTAAGAGGTTTAATGGCTGGAGATCTAAGCTCCGGGCCTTGAGGACTCGGTGCTGGGCTCTGAGACTTAGTGGCCAGAAAGCTTGGTTCCGGGCTTTGATGTCTTAGAGCTGGGCTCGAAGACTTGGTGGTCGGAGAGCTTGGTTCCGGGCTTTGAGGTCTCGGTGCTGGGCTCTAGGACCTGGTGGCCGGAAATCTTGGTTCCGGGCTTTGATGTCTTGGAGCTGGGCTCGAAGACTTGGTGGCTGGAAAGCTTGGATCCGGGCTTTGAGGTCTCGGCACTAGGCTCTGGGATGTGGTGGCCAGAAAGCTTGGTTCTGGGCTTTGATGTCTTGGAGCTGGGCTCAAAGACATGGTGGCCGGAGAGCTTGGCTCCAGACTTTGAGGTCTCAGCACTAGGCTCTAGAACCTGGTGGCCGGAAAGCTTGGTTCCGGGCTTTAATGTCTTGGAGCTAGGCTCGAAGACTTGGTGGCCAGAGAGCTTGGCTCCGAGCTTTGAGGTCTCGATGCTGGGCTTTGGGACCTGGTGGCCAGAAAGCTTGGTTCCGGGCTTTGATGTCTTGGAGTTGAGCTTAAAGATTTGGTGACCAGAGATCTGAGCTCCGGGTTTTTATGTCTCAGAGCCAGGCTCAGAGGTTTAATGGCCGGAAGTCTGATCTCTAGGCCTTGAGGACTCGGTGATGGGCTCTGGGACCTGGTGGCCGGAAAGCTTGGTTCCGAGCTTTGATGTCTTGGAGCTGGGCTCAAAGACTTGGTGGCCGAAGAGCTTGGCTCCGGGCCTTGAGGTCTCGGTGCTGGGCTCGAAGACTTGGTGGCCGGAGAGCTAGGCTCCGGGCCTGGATATCCTGGAGCTGGGCTCGAAGACTTGGTGGCCGGAGAGCTGGGCTCCGGGCTTGGATATCCTGGAGCTGGGCTCGAAAACTTGGTGGCCGAAGAGCTTGGTTCTGGGCTTTGAGATCTCGGCACTGGGCTTTGGGACCTGGTGGCCAGAAAGCTTGGTTCCGGGCTTTGATGTCTTGGAGCTAGGCTCGAAGACTTGGTGGCCAGAGATCTGAGCTCCGGGCATGGATGTCCTGGAGCTGGGCTCAGAGACTTGGTGGCCAGAGAGCTGGGCTCTGGGCTTGGATGTCCTGGAGCTGGGCTCAAGACTTGGTGGCCGGAGAGCTGGGCTCCGGGCCTGGATGTCTTGGAGCTGGGCTGGAAGACTTGGTGGCTGGAGAGCTTGGCTCCGGGCTTGAATGTCCTGGAGCTGGACTCAAAGACTTGGTGGCCAGAGAACTTGGCTCCGGGCTTTTGGATGCCGGACCTGGGGTCTGGCGGAAGTTCTCCTGCAAGGCAAGAACCGTTTGCACAAGGAAAACCTTAATTATCGATGAGAAAGAACCTTACGCTATTGGTGCCGGAGAGCAGAGCCCTGCATTTTGGTGTCGGAGAGTTGGCCTCCGAGTTTTGGCATGCCGGACCTTGGACCGGGTGGTGATATTCCTGCAAGGCGGAAGGTGATCCATGCAAAAGAAGGTCTTTATTATTTTAAAGGGTGAGCCATACATTATTGATAATATTTTTTCAGATTGCAGGTGTTTCATGTTCGCGGGAATCTGGCACCACCCAGATCTGTGAGGTAGTAGGCTCCATCCGAAAGAGCTTCGGCCACCTTATAGGGACCTTCCCAATTTGGTGAGAGCTTGCTGCACTCCCGGGGTTGAGATGCTTCAGCTTGGCGGAGCATCAGGTCGCCAGTCCGAAAGATCTTGGGCCTTCCTCGGGTGTTATAGTATAGGCCGACTCGTTACCGGTATGCTGCCATCCGGAGTCGAGCTTTATCTCTGATCTCCTCAAGGAGGTCCAAGTTGAGAAGAAGGTGCACCGAGTTTCGTGCTTCGTCATATTGTTGCACCCGCAGCGTAGGCAAGCCGAGCTCGACTGGAACCACGGCCTCGGTGCCGAAGACAAGGTTGAAGGATGCTTCGTCCATCGCCGTCCTGGGCATTGTGTGGTAGGCCCAGAGAATACTTGGGAGTTCTTCTGCCCACCTGCCCTTGGCCTGGTCCAGTCTGGTCCTGAGCCCCTGGAGAATGGTCTGGTTAGTCACTTCGGCTTCTTCGTTTGTCAGAGGATGGGCGACAGAGGTAAAGCAGTGCTGGATGCCATGCTCGGCACAAAAACCTTCGAACTCCTGATTGTCAAACTGCCACCCGTTGTCGGTGATGATACAGCGGGGGAGTCCGAAGTAGCATATTATTGACTTCCAGAAAAATTGGCGGACCTTAGCTTCCGTGATCCGTGCCAGTAGCTCCGCTTCCATCCATTTGGTGAAGTAGTCGATAGCCACTAGCAAGAACCTCCGTTGTCCCGGTGTAGGGGGAAATGGCCCTAACATGTCCATTCCCCATTGGGCGAAAGGCCAAGGGGCATAGAGCTATGAGATCGGTGCCACCGGCTGACGCTGTATATGACCGTGGCGCTGGCATTTATCGCATCTCTTCACGAAGTCGGCGGCATCCTCCCTCATGATCTCCCAAAAATATCCCTAGCGGAGAGCTTTGTACGCCAACGTCCTTCCTCCCACATGGTTTCCGCACAGGCTTTCATGTATCTCCTGGAGAACGAAGGCTGCCTCTGCTGGTCTCAAGCACTTCAAGAGCGGGTATGAGTAGGATCGGCGGTAGAGCTATCCTTCCATTAGGACAAACCTGGAGGCTTTCTTTTTGACGAGGCCGGCCTCTGTGCGGTCCTCGGGCAAAGTTCCATCAGCGATGTATCTGATGTACCTATCCATCCAGCTCGGCTTGGGGTGACTTAGTACACCTCCTCGGGAGCTTCGTAGCTTGGATTTTCGAGGGTTCAATATATGCACGCCCCAGCGATGAGTCCGACAAGGTCACGAGTCTCGATAGTGCATCCGCACGAGCGTTCTCCCGCGGGGGATGTGAAAGATGTTGAAGCATCGGAAGCCTGTCATGCACGAGCGGACTCGCTCCAGGTACTTCATCATCTGGGGATCTCTAGCTTCATACTCTCTGGAAACTTATCCGGCCACCGATTGGGAGTTAGTGAAGACCTTTAAGTTCTAGAAGCCTAGCTCACGTGAGACCTTTAGGCCTGCTATGAGCGCCTCGTACTCTGCCTGGTTATTTGTCATGGTGAATTTGAAATAGAGGGCACACTCCACCATGACCCCGCCGCTATTGGCGAGAATGAGTCCTGCTCTGCTTCTGCCGGAGTTGGTTGCATTGTCCACGTGGAGGACCCAAGGTTCCTCCTCCGTGTCGGGCTCAACTTGACGCTTCATGGAAGTATGCTCCGGCTCCTCGTCGAGTCCCGTGCACTCGACTAGAAAGTCGGCTAGGACCTGGGCTTTCTGTGATGACCTTGACCGGTATGCGATATTGAACTTGCTCAGTATCAGGATCCATTTTGCCAACCGCCCGGATATTTCGGGATGGCTGAGCATGGACCTCAGCGGCTAGTCCGTCGTCACCATAATGGGATGCGCTTGGAAGTAGGGCCTGAGGTGCTTAGCAGACATTATTAGTGCAAAAATAAGTTTTTCAGAGCAGGTATACCTGATCTTCGCATCGCAGAGGATTTTGCTGGTGTAGTATACCAGCTTCTGAGATCCATCCTTGTCTACACGGATGAGGACCAAGCTGACGACTCTAGGTGTGACTGCCAGGTAGAGCAGGAGCTCCTCCCTTTCCTCCGGTCTGGAGAGCAACGGGGGAGAAGCCAGGAACTCCTTCAATTCTTCAAAGGCTACCCTACACTCCTCCATCCAGGTGAAGTTGTGCATCTTGCACAGCACCTTGAAGAAGGGAAGGCAGCGATCGGCCGACCTCGAGATGAATCGACTTAGGACTGCAATACGCCCCGTCAGGCGCTGGACTTGCTTCTTGGATGTCGGGTGCTCCATGTCGACGATTGCCTGGATCTTCTCTGGGTTTGCTTCAATGTCCCTTTGAGTGACTATGAAGCCAAGGAACTTCCCTGCCGCCACTTCGAAGGCGCACTTTGCTGAGTTCAGTTTCATTTGGTGCCTTCGGAGATTGTTGAAGGCTTCGGCAAGGTCAGCGACGTGGTCCAAGCTCGACTTTGATGCAGAACAAATAAAGGGATGCGATGCGGAAGTAAATTAAGATTAACTAATTTTTTTGTTGTTTTTATATGTTTGTAGAAGTTGGCTTCAAATCAAAGAAAAGTTAACCTAACATTGAAAGATACTAATATGATAATTGAAAGCACAATTTTAAGGAAACCAAATTATCAGAGTAGTTCAGAAGCAACGGATCGCTGGGGGTTGAGAAACTCCCAGACCTAGGGTTTCGCTCCGAACTTTCAACATAACAGAAATAAAGAGAAGAGATGGTTTATCTAACTAGACAATGATCTTCACAGATTTTGGTGGAAGAACTCTCCCGAGCAGATTGTTGGATCCTCGGATTCAGATATCTTCGTAATGGATCCTCCAATACTGGTCCTTTGGCGGGTTGGCTTCTCCTGAACTCAAGATCTGGAAGAGAAGAAAAACAATTGATGGAATCAGAGAGTCAAGGGAAAGATTTACCAGGTTGATGAACTTGAAGATTGAAATTGCTGAAAACTGGATTCTCCTGGATGTTGATGTGATTTTCCTTGGAACTTGCTCTGGATCTGAAGTAGCCAGACTGGATCTGGATGAAGGTGGATGGCCTGGACTTGTAGAGAGAGAGAGGCCGTGGGAGATGGATGGAGCTAGGGTTTGATGGATTGAAAATAATGAAGGGCGGCTAGGGTTTTGGAATTTCAAGTGGCTAACCTAGGGTTTTGGATAAAGATGGAGATCTCTCACCTCCTCAAGGCTCCAATGGAACCCGGATTACCCCCTCACGGAGCTCAACACTTAGAATAGTGCGGAAGAAGAGAAACCTAGGTCACTCAACACGAGAGAATAGCAAAAATAATTTTTCTTTATTGATTTCTTAAAGTTACAAAGAGGGGTCTATTATATAGACCTAAAATTTTCTCCAAGCTTGTACAAATTTTCATGTGGGACTAAACTCCTCCAACCTCTAGATTAGGTAGAAAATCTCCTCTCTTGGCCGACCAAGAGTTCAAAAAAATTTGGGACGGCCATAAAGGAATTTTTTTTGGAATTTTTATGGCGCCTCCTTTGGAGTTGGATTTGGATTTGGAGTCCTCTTCTTCTTATGGCATTTCTTCTTTTCTTCCACTCCAAGTTAAGCTCTTTGATTTTGATTTGAACTTCAATTGGATGTCCTTCTTTGATTTTTTCTCCAAGAGAAGTCTTTTCCTTCTTTGCTTAGACAAAATTGGCAGGTATGGGCGCCTCCTTTAAATTAGCTTCCAATTTGATTTTTTCTTCTTTGGATGTGGGGACCATGATACTGGGATGCCTCTGTGGCGCCTCCTGGACTCTGGCGTGTGCTCGGAGTGTGGCTGGGCGTGTGGCTTGGAGTGTGGCCTCCACTTGCTTGAACCTTGATTTGATTGGAAGACAAATGTGGTACCATTTTGGACCAAATTGAAACCACATCGGGACTTGCATCGAGTCAACATGACTCAACAAAATTTAAATGGTGACTCAAGAAATAAATAAACTGGTTGACCAGGTCAACCTTTATTACAAACCCTAATTTCTCGGGCAATGTCAATCAGAGATCCAAATGGAGCTCTGAAGTCTTCTTCTGAGTCTGGTGCTCGCACCAATTCTCCCAGGATGGGAGGAACTCGACCCTGTCGAGTAAGGCTCAAGTTGGCTCTGGTATCTCTCCAAGAGGTCTGGGTCCAATTCTTGTAATTCTTCTCGGGAGATCCAAGAGTCATCAGAATCTGGCCTTCCTTGCCAGCGGACCAGGTACCTTTGGTATCCTCGATTACGAGTAGAGATAACCTGATCATCCAGGATCTTTTCAATCTACTCTTTCCTCACAGGCCAGTTTGTTGGTGGACACACAGGGTCGGGATCACTCTCAATGATAGGGTTAGGCTCAAAAGGCTCACTAGGAATCACAGCTGGCTCCCTGTACTCTACTAAGTCTGTAATGTTGAAAGTAGAGCTAATGCCTAGTTCTGGAGGCAACTCGAGCACATAGGCATTGGATCCTACTCTCTTTACCACTCTAAATGGTCCAGCTCCCCTAGCATGTAACTTTCTAACGGTTCCAGGAGGAAACCATTCAGGCCTTAACCTAATCATCACATAGTCTCCCTCAATAAAAGATTTGACTCGCCTTTGAGTATCAGCCAACTTCTTATAAGTTTCATTACTTAAATTTATTTTGGCATGAATTTCTTTATGCAAGTCTTTTACATGCTGTGCAAAATTCTCAGCAGATTCGGAGACTCGAGTGTGGACAGGTAAAGGGACTAGGTCAAGAGGTGTGTGAGGTTTGTACCCATGTACAATTTCAAATGGACTCTTACCCGTAGACCTATTGACCGAGTCATTGTACGCAAATTCTGCCCTTGGTAGGTATAAATCCCAATTTCTGGTGTTTTCACCAACAAGACATCTCAGCAGATTTCCTAGGCTACGGTTCACTACTTCAGTTTGGCCATCAGTTTGGGGATGATAGGCAGTTGAAAACTTAAGTTTTGTCCCTAACTTATGCCAAAGGGTCTTCCAAAAGTAACTGGTGAACCGGACATCCCTATCTGAAACGATTGTCTTAGGTAGGCCATGGAGTCTAACTATCTCATTGAAGAAAAGTGTGGCTACCTTAGACGCATCAAAGGTTTGGAAACAAGGCAAGAAGTGGGCCATTTTAGAGAATCGATCGACTACGACACAGATAGAATTATGTCTCCTCTGGGTCTTAGGTAAACCTAACACAAAATCCATACTCACATCTTGCCAAGGACGATCTGGGACAGGGAGTGGGGTATAAAGGCCAGTATTTTGTTTTCGCTGTTTGGCAACAGCGTAGGTTCGACATCTAGCTACAATATTAGCTACATCCCTTTTCAAGCTAGGCCAGAAAAAGTGGTCTTCAATAGCTAGAATGGTCTTGTTTTTTCCAAAATGGCCGGCTAAACCTCCAGCATGGATTTCCCAAATAAAAAATTCCCTAAGAGAAGTTCTAGGGATGCAAAGCCTATTTTTGAAGAACAAAAAACCATCTACAAGGGTATAATCCTGGTGATTACTAGATGGTCCTTGAACTAGATCCTGATACACAGTTGTGAAATCCGGACAAGACTCATATTCCTCTTTGATTTGCTCAAACCCTATGACCTCAGTTCTAACAGAAGTTAATAACAGAGATCGGCGACTAAGGGCATCAGCTACCTTATTCTCAACTCCAGCCTTATGTTTCAGGACAAAAGTATAGGACTGGATATATTCTACCCACTTAGCATGCCTAGGGTTAAGCTTCTTTTGGGAGTTCAGAAATCTAAGAGCCTCATGGTTCGAAAATAGTACAAATTCCTGCGGTAGCAAATAATGTCTCCAGTAACGCAAAGCTTGCACCACCGCATAAAATTCCTTATCATAGGTAGAATACCTAAGCTTAGCATCATTAAGTTTTTCACTAAAGAATGCTATGGGATGATTCTCTTGGCTTAGGACTCCACCTATTCCTACACCTGAAGCATCACAGGCAACCTCAAATACTTTAGAAAAATCGGGTAATCTCAGAATGGGTGCCTGGGTCATTTTATCCTTAAGATCTAGGAAGGCTTTATGGGCTGACTTAGTCCAATGAAATTCTCCCTTCCTAATACAATCAGTGATAGGAGCAGCTAAAGTACTAAACCCCTTGATGAATCGCCTATAGAAGGTAGCCAAGCCGTGGAAACTTCTAACTTCATGCACATTGGTTGGCTCTGGCCAGTCTACTATGGACCTAATTTTCTCAGGATCGGCCGCCACGCCGTCAGGGGTTACTACAAAACCAAGAAAGATAACTCTACTAGTCATGAATTCACACTTCTTAAGATTACCGTAGAGTCTCTCATTCCTCAAAACTTGGCAGACTGCTCTAAGGTGGCCTAGGTGATCTGCTGGGGTCTTACTATAGATCAGGATGTCATCAAAATAGACCACCACAAATTTTCCTATGAAAGCTCTAAGTACCTGGGTCATAATTCTCATGAAGGTACTAGGGGCATTGGACAACCCAAAAGGCATAACAACCCATTCGTAAAGACCATCCTTAGTTTTGAAAGCAGTTTTCCATTCATCCCCGGGTCTAATCCTAACCTGATGATAGCCGCTTTTGAGATCAATCTTAGAAAAAACCATTGCACCAGCCATCATATCAAGCATGTCATCTAGTCTAGGGATGGGAAACCTATATTTGATTGTAATTTTATTGATGGCACGACTGTCAACACACATCCTCCACGTGCCATCTTTCTTTGGGGTTAGTAAGGCTGGGACTGCACAAGGGCTAAGACTTTCTCTAATAAACCCCTTCCTCAATAATTCTCCAACCTGCTTTTGCAGTTCTTCATGCTCAAATGGATTCATCCTGTAATGGGGCAAGTTGGGCAAAGTCGCTCCTGGGATTAGATCTATGGCATGCTGGATATCCCTAAGAGGTGGAAGGTGGTCTGGCAAATCCTCGGGAAAGACATCCTCAAATTCTTTTAACACAGGTTTAACTTCTTGAGGAGGCTCTGAGGGTTCCGAAGTTCTAAGTTCCTTAGCAGTCAACATCCAGATGGGTGAACCACTATGAATTTCTTGTTCTAGATCCTTAGCACTGATTAGGTTCACTCCAGTTTTCATCTCCTTAACCTTACCGGCTCCTTTAGTTACCTTGTCCTTAGGGGGAACGGAATGGATCGTAATCTTCTTCCCATTGAAACTAAAGACACAGGTATTGGATTTTCCTAAGAGGGTGGCATCATGATCATACAACCAAGGTCTTCCGAGAATTATACTGCTCACCCCCATGGGTAAAACATCGTACCAAATCTTTTCGTGATAAGATTGCATTTGGATTTGTACTTGACATCTAGACTGGATGGGTATGGAGGTAGAATCTACCCAAGAAACCTTATAGGGGTTGGGATGGGGAACTGGGATTAAGCCTAACATCTTGACAGTGCTAGTAGAGATGGCATTTACACAGCTCCCACTATCTATGATGATCTTACATACCTTATCCCCTAATTTAAGAAAAGTCTGTATGATGTTAGTCCTACGCCAATCCTCTTGAACTAGATTCTGGGATAAGATGCATCTTACAACTCCTAATTGGTCAGATTCATTGGGTTCCTCCTCTCCTTCATACTCCTCAACCAAATTCATTCCGGCCTCATAAACTTCTTCTTCAAATTCCTCACTGGGCTCGGAATTATCATTCTCTCCCTCTTCTATGTAAAGGGATCTCCGTGGGCACTGGCTAGCAACATGACCTACCTTATGACACTTGAAACAGGCTATGGCAGTACACTGACTAGAAATGTGACCTGGTTTCTGACACTTAAAATAGGTGATATTTGAACTAGGGGTTCTCTGGGTGTCAGGTGCCTTACCTTTGTCCATGGGCCTAGGGGTAGAAGTACCCTGAAAAGGTTTACTAGGGATAACTTGGCTAGGTCCATTCCTTGGGATTGGGACACTAACCCTAGAAGGTATAGATCCTCTCTGAAATTTCTCAGTGTTCAGTGCAATCTGGTAGGCTTGGTCTAGATCCGTAACCTCTCTCAGAAATAGTTCTCTCTTGATATCTTCCCTCAGTCCAGCCCTAAATCTAGACAAAGTGATTTCGTGGGCTTCACTCACATCACATCTCATTAGGTATTCATCAAAAGTAGTATGTAGTCTGAGACAGATCGGTTTCCTTGTTTCAGGTTTTGCCATTGGTCTAACAGGTTTTGCTGGTATGAAATGGGTAGGTATTTATCTCTCAGTTTTTCTTTCATACCCTGCCAAGTGGTTATGGGCTCAACATTCCGTCTCCTAGTGGTTAGCTCAATGTTCCCCCAGTATAACCTAGCTTGACGCACTAATTTCATCTTAGCAAACTTGTATTTCCTCTCCTCAGACATAGCATACCACTCAAAGTATTGATCCATCTCACCCTCCCAATCAGAATACACCTTAGGGTTCAGACTACCATCAAAAGTGGGTGCATCTAATTTGATGTTCCTGATGAACCTATCATCTCTATCTTCGGGCTCTGGGTCAGGCCTCCTATGATTAGGTTCAGGATCTCTATATAAAGGCCTTCTAGGCTCCTGATGTGGGTGAGGTTGAGGCACATTAAAATCGGGGTCAGGAGTCCAATTCCGATGTCTAGGTTCTTCAAGTACTTGGACTCGGTCCCTAAGTTGGGTAAGATCCTCATGAATTTGTGCGCTAAACTGGGCCACAGTGTTTGTCATATCCTGATTCATTTTAGCCATACTTTCAGTAAGAGTTCTGATCATGGCCTCTAAATCAGGTTGAGTTTGACCAGGTTGATATGGCACTCCGTTTCTGGTAGACATGATGATTCAAGCAAGCACACAAAATGAGACTAGACTAAATCGACTACTGGATCACTAGACCTAGAGTCCAAACTAGATGCCCAATCAGAGTGGCAAGCTAGCCTGTAGTAACTCAGGACTCAGCCAGGCAGGTGTAAGGGGAGTGTTAGGTCCCTGATTGCCAATCCTAGACACCAATCAGTGATTGGCCAGGTAGGCGGACCAGCACACAAGCCCTTCGGGAATGGATCCCTGAACCACCGTTCTAGACATTGAGTGCTAAGCACACACAGAATAACTCGGCAAACTGACTCAACACTAGCCTAGACCCGACCAATTGGTGTCCCTAGCCCACTAGGGCAAATTAGGTCTAACTGATTTTAAATTAGGTCTGGGTTCGAATGATTGGATGGTGGTTTTGGGCTAAGGAGAGGTAATCAACTCCTCTCCTTATCTTAGATGCTCAATTGCCCTTAAGTAAATTATGAGATGATCACTCCAAAAAGAATTGAATTGCAGAACACAAAAAACAGAGTTGCTGTATTTTAATGCTCAGAATTTTTACCGAAACCAATAAATCACAGAAGAATTATGAAAAATAGGTTCAATTATACTGGTTTCAACTAAGTAAAAATCATGCAATTTGAAGTTTTATGCAGGGAGAAATAATTCAGACAACAGGGCAATTACGGGCTGCAACTAGATTGTCTTCCCCGTTTATAATCCCTGCTACGAAGTTATAACCCAATGGATCCCCTACACGCCCTAGGAACACCCCGTGGAATGGGAGGAGGAGGCTTGCGCCTCGCTTAGTTCCTAGGACCGGACGTCCTGGGGAGTCTACTTCGAGCAGACAAAATAAAAAGAGAAAACAATCAAAACAAGCAAGCAAGCAAATCAGAAACCCTAGACTGGGCTCTGATACCAAAATGATGCAGAACAAATAAAGGGATGCGATGCGGAAGTAAATTAAGATTAACTAATTTTTTGTTGTTTTTATATGTTTGTAGAAGTTGGCTTCAAATCAAAGAAAAGTTAACCTAACATTGAAAGATACTAATATGATAATTGAAAGCACAATTTTAAGGAAACCAAATTATCAGAGTAGTTCAGAAGCAACGGATCGCTGGGGGTTGAGAAACTCCCAGACCTAGGGTTTCACTCCAAACTTTCAACAGAACAGAAATAAAGAGAAGAGATGGTTTATCTAACCAGACAATGATCTTCACAGATTTTGGTGGAAGAACTCTCCCGAGCAGATTGTTGGATCCTCGGATTCAGATATCTTCGTAATGGATCCTCCAATACTGGTCCTTTGGCGGGTTGGCTTCTCCTGAACTCAAGATCTGGAAGAGAAGAAAAACAATTGATGGAATCAGAGAGTCAAGGGAAAGATTTACCAGGTTGATGAACTTGAAGATTGAAATTGCTGAAAACTGGATTCTCCTGGATGTTGATGTGATTTTCCTTGGAACTTGCTCTGGATCTGAAGTAGCCGGACTGGATCTGGATGAAGGTGGACGGCCTGGACTTGTAGAGAGAGAGAGGCCGTGGGAGATGGATGGAGCTAGGGTTTGATGGATTGAAAATAATGAAGGGCGGCTAGGGTTTTGGAATTTCAAGTGGCTAACCTAGGGTTTTGGATAAAGATGGAGATCTCTCACCTCCTCAAGGCTCCAATGGAACCCGGATTACCCCCTCACGAAGCTCAACACTTAGAATAGTGCAGAAGAAGAAAACCTAGGTCACTCAACACAAGAGAATAGCAAAAATAATTTTTCTTTATTGATTTCTTAAAGTTACAAAGAGGGGTCTATTATATATACCTAAAATTTTCTCCAAGCTTGTACAAATTTCCATGTGGGACTAAACTCCTCCAACCTCTAGATTAGGTAGAAAATCTCCTCTCTTGGCCGACCAAGAGTTCAAAAAAATTTGGGACGGCCATAAAGGAATTTTTTTTGGAATTTTTATGGCGCCTCCTTTGGAGTTGGATTTGGATTTGGAGTCCTCTTCTTCTTATGGCATTTCTTCTTTTCTTCCACTCCAAGTTAAGCTCTTTGATTTTGATTTGAACTTCAATTGGATGTCCTTCTTTGATTTTTTCTTCAAGAGAAGTCTTTTCCTTCTTTGCTTAGACAAAATTGGCAGGTATGGGCGCCTCCTTTAAATTAGCTTCCAATTTAATTTTTTCTTCTTTGGATGTGGGGACCATGACACTGGGATGCCTCTGTGGTGCCTCCTGGACTCTGGCATGTGCTCGGAGTGTGGCTGGGCGTGTGGCTTGGAGTGTGGCCTCCACTTGCTTGAACCTTGATTTGATTGGAAGACAAATGTGGCACCATTTTGGACCAAATTGAAACCACATCGGGACTTGCATCGAGTCAACATGACTCAACAAAATTTAAATGGTGACTCAAGAAATAAATAAACTGGTTGACCAGGTCAACCTTTATTACAAACCCTAATTTCTCGGGCAATGTCAATCAGAGATCCAAATGGAGCTCTGAAGTCTTTTTCTGAGTCTGGTGCCCGCACCAGACTTGCTCATGACAAGCATGTCATCCATGTACACTTACATGTTCTGGCCAATCTGATCTTTGAAGACCTTGTTGACCAGACGCTAGTATGTAGCCCCAGCATTCTTCAAACTAAAGGGCATCATCTTGTAGCAGTACGTCCCTTGGTCGGTGATGAAGGCGATATGCTTCTCGTCCTCTGGGTATATCCGGATCTGATTGTATCCAGAGAATGCATCCATAAAGGAGAGCAGTCGATGACCCGAGGTGGCATCCACAAGTTGATCAACTTTGGCAGGGAAAAACTGTCCTTCGGGCATGCCTTTTTGAGATCGGTATAATCCACGGAGATCCTTCACTTGCCATTATTCTTCTTCGCCATCACCACATTCGCAAGCCAGCTTGGGTATTGTACCTTCCTGACGAAACTGGCAACAAGGAGTTTGTCGACTTCCTCCTTGATTGCCGCCTACCTCTAGGGGACAAATCTCCTCTTTTTCTATCGAACTGGCCTGCACTTCGGATCAATGCTCAGTTTGTAGGTGATGATGTCAGGGAGAATACCTGGCATATTGGCCGCTGTCCATGCGAACACATCTACGTTCGTCTGTAAGAACTCCAATAGGTGGGTCCTTTCCTCTTCCTGTAGCTAGGCCCCAATCTGCACCATCTTTTCCTGGTCAGCTCCAAGCAAAAAGATAGTAGGCGCTCGGCCGGGCCACCCCTGGGGTCTTGCACCCTTTGGTTGAGCTCGTCCATCCTGGGATCTTCCTCGGGGACTTTGGTACCCGGGAGAGTTTGGAAACTGTGTTGGATCGGCTGAGGTGCACCCCTCATTTCACCGACTCCGTAGGGAGTTGGGAATTGCACCAGCAACCATCTCATGGAGACGACGACAACGAGCAGATTGAGCCTGGGTCAGTCGAGGATCATATTATAGGCCGAAGGTAGTCTAACTACTGTGAAGGTCGTCATGACAGTACTCTACCGAGGTGGGGTCCCGGCAGTGACTGGGAGAGTGGTCTCTCCCTCACCCTCACTGAATCTCTGTGAAACCGACAAGGGGTGTGTGCACGGGTCTTAGTTGTGTAGGAGACAAATTCATTCTGGAGAAGGCATCATAAAAAAGGACATCTATGGAGCTTCCACTATCAACCATGATGTATTTTACAGGATACTTTACGATCATCATCTCGACGACCACGGCATTGTTATTTACATTTCCCTCCCAATCTCCCCCTTTCCTCATAAAGGGGAGTACATTTTCAGATTGCCCTGTCTCCCGGGCCTTCTTCGATGCGCGCTCAGCTTTCCAACATATCATCCCTATCGGCTTCTCAATAGGACGGTTATCTACTGTAGGAACTAGCGAGAGAGTTACGAGCACCTGAGGTTCTGTTTGAGGTCTGCCCTCCATGTACCTCCCGAGGTAGCCTCTCTTAATGAGTTCTTTGATCTCCTTTTTGAGGTTGCAGCATTCCTCGATGTCGTGACCGTGGTCACGGTGGTAGCGACAATACTTTGTCTTGTCACAGCTAGAGGATGGTCTCATCGGAGGTGGGCGCTTCAGGTAGGGCTCACCTTCGATCTCCATCAGGATTTTCGTCCTTGAGGCGAGCAGGGGGTGAGTGTCTCCTCTGGGACTAGAGCGCACCTCGATCTCGGCCCCTGGTGGAAGTTCGGAGGTGAAGGCCTTGGCTTCCGCGTCCCGGATGTCTTGGTGGGAGCCGGCTTCTTCGATGGCTTCCCGTCTAGCTCCCTCCTTGTACGGTCTGCCTTCTCAGCACGGACATACTTTTAAGCTCGGAGTAGCTCTTGGAGGGTTTCTTATCAAGCAAGTAGGTCAAGCGGGAGGTCCTAAGCCCTCGCTTTAGTGCCAGCATGGTGACTAGCTCTTCAAGGTTATAAATCTCCAAAGCGGCAACTTTGAAGCGGGCCACGTAGTCTTGTAGGGGCTCGCGGTCCTGTTGCCGGATGGAGGAGAGGCTGTCTGCTTCTCGTGGCACCTTCCAACAGGCATCGAAATGGGCCACGAACTTCTGCTCCAACTGAGCGAAAGAACCAGTGGTTTCGGGCTCGAGGCAGGTGAACCAGACTCGAGCCGCCTTCTGGAGGGTTCTTGGAAAGGCGGTGCAAAGAAGGGCATCGGTGGCCCCGTGGACCCTCATGAGGTTCTTGTAGCTTTCCAAGTGGTCCAGGGGATCGGTGGTCCCATCGTAGGGATCCACCTGCAGCATCCGGAACCGGCTGGAAATCGGTTCCTCTTGGATCTTCAGGAGAAGGGGAGACGGGCATCATAGCCCGTTGGCTCATCAGCAGAGCCCTGCATGTCCACAAATCGGCGGGATAATTTCGCCAACTTGCGCTCGTGCTCCTCCAGGCGCTTTTCAGCTATGCGCTTGATGGCTTCATCGATAGAACCTTCTGTTGAAAGAGACACAAAAAGTGACATGGGTGCACGGTGCTCATGAAGGGCAGACTTGCCTTTTCGACCTCGACGGGGTTTGGTCATTGCCCGCTTAAGGGTCAAAGAGCGGCTCTCCCTGTCGGCAGACCCGGCTCCTTGTCTTTTCACCATAATATGATGACTACCCCGGGGGTCGGTGGTGGCCCGCGACTGCGAAGGCCTTCCTTGGAAGGAATGCAGGCTGTCACGGGCTGCTACGGTGTGGGTTGCGGGGGTCCCTGGCTGCTGATGGGTAGCCAAGGACCGTTGCTGGTGCTGGAGCTGGTGCACTGCCATAGTAAGGATTTGCATCTGCTGGGCGAGAGCGGCCAACTAAGATTCTGTCGGAGGTGGTTGAGGTAGCGCGGGTGGTTCGACTTCCGGGACGTGCGGGTTTCCTCGAGAAGGAGAGTATCCCGCATGGTTGGTGGAAGCTTCTCTCGCTCGCATCATCACCATCCTCCTGATGGAACTTCTTGTAGAGGGATTGGCTTTTGGGATCTCTCGCTCGTGCCGTCGCCCCCCTACCTGGCGCGCCAATCTGTTGCTACCAAGATCATCGTGGTCCGTAGCTGCTGTCGACGTCGGCTCACTTCTCGTCTTATCAGGGTTGACCTGCGCTTCTGAGCCTACAAAAAATAAGGTCAGACACTCGGGCCGGGAATTCCGGCGAGGGCACTCCGATGATCAAGTTAGTGACAATCCAGGGAAACAGATCCTCCTGGTCGAGCTCTCTTGATGGACTCCATGCTAGGAGGAGTGAGTGATTTGAGAGTGAGGGTACGAGTGTGCTGGGAGAGATGATAGCCGAGCTGGGTCGGCCCTCCTGTGTGGCTTCTCCTTCCTTGCTCGCTTAGATGAGAGTTTTTTTTTATTGAGCTAGTACTTGCGTACGTTTTTTTTGTTACCTTTCTACTGGGGATGTTGAAGGTTCTTTTAAGTTCATGTGACCGTTGAAAACCTACCTTGGAATCTTTCCCAGGCTGTCAGGCGCATGCGATGGTGTTCCGTGCCATGGATGGGACGCCTTTCCCGATTCGTGATAAGAAAAACTATCGTATGCTCTGACATTCCCTCCGGTTGTCCCATTCCAGGAAGCCGGCAGTGCCTCCGCCCCCAGGATTCAAATCTCTTGGTTGACTTTCTCTTTCGGGTGGTGCAGGCGGTTGGTGAAGAACGTAGCGCCTTGGTCAGGGAGCTCCTTCCTCTCCTAGTGTAAGCGATGGCCGCAGACTGTTATTGTGACCTGACGGGTATTTTCTGAAGGTCTTCGGGCTCCTCGCCGGTGTCTCGGGGAGGTGGCTCCGCCCCCTTGGTGTTCCGGGGCACCGTCCAAGTTGGCTGCCGAGCTGGAGAGCTGGGACTCGGCTCCGACTCGAGGGGCTCAACCTGACGGAGGAGGCTGGGCTCGACTCCGGCTCAGGAGGCTCAACCTCGGAGGGGCTCGACCCAGCGGAGGAGGGCTCGACTCCTGCTCGAAGGGGCTCGACCTGGCGGAGGAGGGCTGACCTCGACTCCGGTCCAAGGGTCTCAGCCTCGGAGGGGCTCAATCCGGCGGAGGAGGTCGACATGCGACTCCAGCCTAGGGGGCTCGGCCTCGGAGGGGCTCGACCTGACGGAGGAGGGCTGAGCTCGACTCTGGTTCAGGGGGCTCAGCCTCGGAGGGGCTCGATCTAGCAAAGGAAGTCGCTCGGATCCGGCCTAGGTGCCCCGAGCTCATGGGTGCCGACCTGGCGGAGGACGGAGCTCAGCTTTGACCATCCACCTCATTGATCCGGGAGAGCTCGTCCCGGTCAAAGGAGTTCGAGATAGGGTGTCCACTATGGCGGATCTTATGACGTGGCATCTGACTGGGAATGCACGTCAACATGTCAGCTTCTCGCCATATCACATATCATAAGCATCTAGGTATTTATATTTTTTATTTTACTATCTTTCAGGAATTTTTAAATTTTAAGATGGATTGTTAAGAAAATTCAAAATTCTCTCCAATAATCAATTCATAATCTTTAATTATTTGACACGTTGAATTTTAAATTATTTAATTGTTAGGCTTTTAATATATGATCATTGGACTTCTTATTATAGGTTTTAATGATCCAACAAAATCTAACATATCAAATTTGATGGTTATAAAAAGGCTTCCTTGTATCCTCGCCTAGTAAGCAATCCAAGGCCATCAAAAACTATTTCCTTTCTTTCCTCTCCTCCAGAATTTTATCTTCTATTTTTCTAGTTAAGAAGTTTTACTTTCTTATTACTTTGCTAGATGCCGAAGGAATTCTTCGTCAACCTCCTTCACAGTTATGTTTGCTGGCGGAGTAATTTCGATCATATTTTGAAATAATATCTTCAATTATTTTTACATAAATAATAAAAATACGTCTTAAAATAGTACCTCATGTATTTATAGATTTGTTTTTTTAATTTTAATGATTTCATATAAATTATTTATATTTTTATTATTTTTTAATCATAATTATAATTTTTAAATATTATCCTGACAAGATCACTAGGTGACAATGGAAATTTTATTCCAAAGCAAGTGCTACACCTACTCTGGCTAAAATCAGATGATATTTTTCTAAATTATTTATTTATTTTTAAAATATATTTTATATTTATTATTTTACATATAAATAGCAAGCATATTTACTTCTTTTTTTTTTTGAATAATCCAAACATGAATTTTGCCAATAATATTATTTTAAAAAAATATTGTACCGATTGGTACCAACATGTACTGAATATACTATATACTATCCTAAAAAACTATACCAAGTGCCGGTATGCTCGACGGTGGATTTACCAAGATGATAATAAACTAGTCTCAGTATGAGATTCCGTACCTTGATTTAAATAGCCAGCGTGGCTTTTAGAAGCCTGGCAGACAGGTAGGTAAAGATCGTAGCCGGGCCCAGCTTGGGTTTAAAGGCCCAGTTCGGCCCATTTTTACTTGGTCTGGAGTTCTTATCCGTAAATCGTACAAGCGCTGGCTAAATACACTTTTTCGATGTGCCGGAAAGTTGATCCGTTCCGAACTGCACCAAGGTACTCTCAAACAAGACTCGATCTCGACGTCTTAAACGAGAAGGAAAGAAAAATAAAAAAAGAAAAAAAGAAAGCTCTTGGCCAGCATGCAACCATGTCTTCATCTTCTTCTTCACCACCTCTCATCACCGAAATAAAACAAGCTTGCTTTGAAGCCTTAAACTAAAAGCCAACCCCTTCCCGAGAACCACCCATTGTCTTAATTTATACCTCAGAGGGGCCAAGTGTGCTGAACGAAAGCGAAACTTGAACTGAAAGAAAGAGAACGTTGGCCTGTTGCAGTACCAACCACAATCCTTCTTCCACCCCACCTAAAAATCCATAGGAAAAAAAAAAAAAAAAATGTACTAAATAAAGCCATCCAATAGCACCAGAGAGTTGTGAAGGAAGAGAACATAGTAGCTACTATCTCCATTTTCCTCTTCTTCTCCACTCCAAATTCAATTCTATTGAAGAGATCCGGTAGCTCTACTTCGATCACATTTGCAATTCAAATTCCAATTCAATTCAATACCATATTAGAAATGTTAGTGCAAGACCGTTCCGCACCCAAACCCCCAAAAACCTCTTCCGACACCCGCAACGGGGAGCATCGGCGTTTGGGCCTCCATCCGGCTAAGAATCTGGACTTCTCCGCCTGGTTCTCCGACAATCTTTACAAGATCCTGGCAGTCTTCCTCCTTGTCGGCACCGTCGCCGCGGTCTTCTTCCTCCGGAGCGCCGGCGACACCGCCGCCCTCCTTTGCTTCGAGAAGACCCAATCCGCCGCCGCCACCGCCTCCTCCCGCATCGCCTACCCCCAGATCTCCTGGAACTCCGTCCGCCCCCTCGGCCCTTCCGCCTCCTCCTCCCCCTACGCCTCATTCCGCTCCGACCGCTGGATCGTCGTGTCGGTCTCCTCCCCGCCCTCTGACTCCCTCCGCGCTCTCGCCCGCGTCAAGGGATGGCAGCTCCTCGCCGTCGGCAACTCCCACACTCCTACCGATTGGTCCCTCAAAGGCGCCATCTTCCTCTCTCTCGAGCAGCAAGCCCTGCTCGGCTTCCGCACCGTCGATTTCCTCCCTTACAATTCCCATGTCCGCAAGTCCGTCGGGTATCTCTTCGCCATCCAGCACGGCGCCAAGCTGATCTTCGACGCCGACGACCGCGCCGAGGTTGTCGGCGCCGATCTCGGCAAGCATTTCGATCTCGACCTCGCCGGCGAGGCCCATGCAACGAAGCACCCGGTGCTCCTCCAGTACAGCCATGCCGATCCCAACAGGATGGTGGTCAATCCGTATGTGCACTTTGGGCAGCGGTCGGTGTGGCCGAGGGGGCTGCCGCTGGAGAATGTCGGTGAAGTCGGGAATGAGGAGTTCTACACCGAGGTCTTTAGCGGCCGGCAGTTCATCCAGCAGGGGCTCTCCGATGGTCTGCCGGATGTTGACTCTGTATTCTACTTCACCCGCAAGTCGTCGAATCTGGAGGCGTTCGACATCCGATTTGATTATGATGCTCCCAAGGTTGCGCTGCCGCAGGGCACGATGGTGCCTGTCAACTCTTTCAACACCATTTTCCACGCGCAGGCATTCTGGGGGCTAATGCTGCCAGTCTCTGTCAGTTCAATGGCTTCGGATGTGCTGAGGGGATACTGGGCACAGAGGATCCTGTGGGAGATTGGGGGTTATGTGGCGGTCTATCCCCCAACCATCCACCGGGTGGACAAGGCGCAGTCATACCCTTTTGCTGAAGAGAAGGACCTCCATGTGAATGTTGGCCGCCTTATCAAGTTCTTGATTCAATGGAGATCAAAGAAGCATACACTCTTTGAGAGGATCCTGCAGCTGAGCTATGCCATGGCTGAGGAGGGGTTCTGGACAGAGCAGGATGTTAAGTTCACAGCTGCATGGCTGCAGGACTTGCTTGCTGTTAGATACCAGCAGCCAAGGTTGATGTCATTGGAGCTGGACCGGCCGAGAGCAACCATTGGGCATGGGGACATGAGGGAGTTCATCCCCAAGAAGCTGCCATCCATGCATCTTGGGGTGGAGGAGACCGGGACTGTGAATTATGAGATTGGAAACCTTATACGGTGGAGGAAGAACTTTGGTAATGTTGTGCTTGTTATGCATTGCACATCACCTGTGGAGCGTACAGCCCTGGAGTGGAGATTGCTCTATGGTCGGGTATTTAAAACAGTGATCATTCTATCGGAACAGAACAATACAGAGCTTGCTGTGGAGAAAGACCAATTAGGGCAAGCATACAAGTAAGTGGCAACTTCATTCATCTAATTATTATGGTTTTGATAAATTGTTATGTCACAGTATAACTAATTTCCTACATCTAATTAACCTGTATTATTGCAGTTTGAAGTAGTTTAAATTACAGCTTTGTAAATTTCTACCCTTCTGTTCTAAACGATGCTATGAATTCCTGCTTTCTTTATTATATTTGGCTACCTCGTTCATTTTGCTATCAATGTGTACGATATGTAGCTCCTGTATGCCACTTGTGAATTGTGAGGATTTGTCCGGTCATTTGAAATATTACATTACATAAACTCATATATATAATTGGAGATGGTTTGCAGATTCAGCCTGTTGTCTGATTTTCACGTGCTAGTGAGGCTTGCATTTGCTGCATGTACACTGGATGTGTGTAACACAGGACTTGCATGCATTCAAATAGGTTTGTAGAAAACTAGGTAAGTAACAATTACCAATAGATAATCATTGGGGTTCCCCAACTAGTTTCTATTATGTTTGAGAATTGAATAGTAAATGTGATGGTTTATTCATGTTTGCACAGAATCATATATGGCTGTGGCAAAAATGAACTTGCTTCATTAAAATTACAAACCAAAACATATATGGTTTATTCATGTTTGCACAGGAATCATATATGGCTGTGGCAAAAATGAACTTGCTTCATTAAAATTACAAACCAAAACAGGCCCAGAAAACAACAGAAGTGAGTAAAAGCACATCATTTGAAAAGTGTGCATTGCACCTAAAGTAATAGGTTGAGCCCAGGAAAATGGGATGAGGTGAAGTTACTAAATCGCAATATCGTGGTGTTAATCTTTTGATAGAGTTACAAGAGAAGTTGAAGAACCAAGTGAAATAGCATTATATTTATATGATTATGGTTGATGGACAAAATTACAACAACTATCACAGAGAGCATCGTGGGTTTAAGCTGCAAAGCTTACAGATTGTTGCTAATCTCTTGTTTTGACAGAAGATGTATCAAGAAGATAGATCCTTTATATGCCTTTGATGACTTTGTTAAGCATGTGAATGACCATTCTAGGAGTAATCTTTTTGGTGCCCAACTCCTGAAAAAGGTTTTAATAAAACTTCACCATAGTGGATGACACAACTCTCCCAAAAATATGCAGGTGAGAGAAACTTCATCTTATTGAATCTATATGAAAAAACATTGGGATTCTGAATCTTGTTATGGACCTTATGGCTTTGTTAGAATGTTGCCTGAGTGGATTGAAGTGCCTTCTGGAAAGAAGTCACTGTAGTTTAGTCTACTACATACATATATAAATGCTTGTGTGTACATTGTCTCAAGACATTCATCTTGCCTTGCATCTATATGGTGTTGAACATCTGCAACATTTTTCTACCAAAGCATCAAACACTTTCTCAATCACTATCCAGATAGTTTCAAAGGATAACTTCACATGTATCAGAGCATCAAGCCAATTTAAATAGAAAGGCTTCCTGAATTTATGGATGTTCTATTTTATCACTTAACTCCTCTCCAGGAGCAGCACTTATGCAGTGGGGCTATATCTCAGAGATGCTAGCTCCTCTTCAGGAGCAGAACTTATGCAGTGGGTTGTTATCTCACAGACACCCTTACAGATTCACACTCACATACGAATTACAAACTCCTGATCGTTTATAGCGAACTTCCACTACCTCAATTTAGTTGCCTATCAAATACATTCTTCATTTAACAGCTATTATAGAATGCCCTGGTCAAGTAGAAACTCTATACAAACTGGCCTAGCAGATTTGATATCTGGCAGTTTTGATTTGCTTATAAGTTATTTATATTGAATTATGAAAAATGCATATTGCTTACATTTTTAAAGTAATTTCAGTTAATCTCATAACCTAAATTTGATTTCTGTGGTCCAAGTTGACCTGGTTCTCATTTATTATAAGAAATTAGTCATATTTTAGATCAGTAATATTATGTCAAACTGGATCCAAAAATTTCAAATTGTGCCCTTCTAATCCCTTGGAAATATATACATTCTAAAAGTCTTTAAATCCAATTTTCAGATGATGCGACTGCTTGATACCTGCATATGATTTTGGATTTAGAAAACTTTTACTTAGGGTGTGTTTGGCATTCGTGGCTTCATTAATGGACCTTGTCAGAAAGCACTTCCAGTGACATGCTTCAATAGCAGTGTTTAGTAACTCAGTGTTGTAAAGGTACATAGTGGTGGCAGTTTTTGTGCAGGTGGGTGCTATTGGGTGCAGGTGGGTACTTGGACATGACCTAGAACATGTTTGGTTAAGGACTTAAATTTGAACTTAATTGGTGCACTTATTTATGCTGGGTCAGTTTCAGGTCATGTTGGTTTGCATAAGTTTATATTATATGGGTCTGACCATTCACCTTGAAGTATTTGAGTCTGCTTCAGTTGGCTTTGGCTTTAGATTGCTATGCTTGGTGGAACTGTTCTGAGATTAGGGGTCAAGGCATAGAGTTTCTTTGACCTGTAAATAAATATCAAGTTCATGTTACACCAATTTTTTTGCATCAAGGTTGAACCTAAGAACTTGACACACATTAACCTCCCTTGGAAATGAGAAAATATC
The DNA here is from genome assembly GCA_021397845.1 of Areca catechu. Classification (NCBI taxonomy): domain Eukaryota; kingdom Viridiplantae; phylum Streptophyta; class Magnoliopsida; order Arecales; family Arecaceae; genus Areca; species Areca catechu. Next base: position 29,505,864 of record CM038046.1, read on the forward strand.
TAAAGCTTACCCTTAAATGTTTCCAACTAAACATAAGAGACAAGCAAAACCAGAAATTTTCTAGCTTTTCTTAGAACTTTCTCTTTGATTTTTGCTTGTATCAGAATCAGTTCTGACTTGGTTTGCCAAACATATTTGTTTGTGTATGCTGTGCATGCTCTCTCTCTCTCTACACACACATACATGTGTGCATACATACATATGTGTATATATATGCGCGCATGTATCACTCTATCTATATTTGTGCGCGTCACTTTTTGTTTAGAAAATTTAAAAAGACAATTTCCGAAGGAGTAGCAGATGTTCAATAAATTTGTAAGATATTTGCTTTATCATCTGCTTCAGCTTGCCATAGATTTGAAAGTTTTATACAACAAAATTATAAAAATATTTCTAGCATTATTTGACATGCATTTGGTTGAACATATCTCTTTATTTTGCATATTAATCCTAGGTGTGACTGTATAGCCATGTAAACTTTCTTTTCCTCTTGAAGTACCACTTTTAGCTCCTTTATACCAGTATATAGATATATACTTTCTTGACATATAAACAGTTTTTATCTAAATTCTAAAAGTCCAGCACCATAAGACATGATCCTATTAATACTTTATATGCTGATTATTATTGACACTTGTATTGCATGGTTTCAAGCAATTTATCATACAAGGAGACGCAATACAATTAAATCCATAACTTAACAACTCAAATATTATTAAAACTAATGGTAACAACTATAGAGAGACATATAACCAACAAAAATGCTGAGGAACAGACAAGGCAACATGTTTGTCAAGGATATGATAAATGAAGGAGTAATTCTTTGTTATATAATATTAGTGAAATACTTGTAAGACATAAATGTACCATAAATTTAGTAATTAAGTCAGCAGCAGTCAGAGTTTTTTCAAGAGTTCTTTTTTAAAAAATTTATCACTAAAAGTATTTTTTACAAAATAGTTCATAACATCTTTTTTCTTTTTATATAACAAGGTGAGCATGTAGATTAGTCCCCCTCTCACTATCAGATCACCAGAAAAGATTCACCAGAAAGGGATAATTTTTTGTTAGGTTGATTTTAGATCTGTCTTGATTTTGGTTAATAAATTTGAGTATAACCCATTTCTCAGCCATGTGATGTTAATTCTTGGTTGAATTGACAACTAATTTATGATTCTAGATAAGAAAGCTTAGTTTTTCAATTCCCATGGGCTAGCTTGAATTAAAACGAAAAACAATCTGATTTATTAGAACTTTTTAGATAGAGCTAGAAAAGATAAAGAAATTAGTTACTTTAGTCTTTTATGACATGTAGAGTGATTGTTTTGCATCATTACCATATCCATTCTATAGATTGGGCCTGCAATAAGTACTGATACAGGTTGATATGTGATGATCAAGCTAGTAAATAAAATAAAGTTGTTTGCACTCTTTTCACTTTCACACCCTTTTGGTACAGGACATACTCTAAGGTATCTATTGGTAGAGACGATGACTTTGGTTCGATTGTTAATACTGTCAGATGAGTTAATATATTAACATAACAACTAGAAAGTACAATATGATCAACCAGTATTTTGTCTCATCTCCTTTAGTTGGACTATTGTCCTTTTATGCTTTGCCCTCCGGGTGGATTCAACAGAGTAGCCTTTTCCATATATGCTATATGCAAATTGAAAATTGATGCGGGATGACTCTAGGACTGACATGAATGCAGAAAAAACAGTAACTATTTTTTTTGTACTTTTTTTAGAGATTTAATTTGGAGGCTAAAGTCCCGAAAAATAGTAAAGACTAGCGGGCAAACTAATAATAAAAAAAACTAACATACCCGCATATGAACTCATACAGAATAATAAAAGAAGGACCTCGAGGGTTGAGAAACCTCCAGTTAGGATAGTGTACTTTTAATGAAGTCAGAAATCAGGAAGGGGAAGGATTGTACCAAACAACGATTTGAAGATCTTGTCGAAGACAGGGTCACGCTGCACTCTGGATCGTCGCCTGGAAGATAAGCCTGTTGTCCACGGATCAGTTGGCTTTCTTCAGTTGGTCCAGAAGGCAAAGAGGGCCTCCTCCTTGGAGGTGAACACCTTGGGGATCCTGTAAACGTCAAGGGATCAGTTAAAAACAAATAAGAGAGCAAATGGGATTAAGGTTTGAAGGAAGATGGAATTAGGATTTGCTGATGCTGGCGGCCTGGAAGTGGAAGAAGACTCCTTATTGGGATCGGTTAGGGCTTCTTTCACTTGGGCGTGTCAGGGCTTTGAAGAAGGTGGCTTTGGACGGCTAAGGCTTAGAGGGATTAGGGCATACAAGGATCACTCACACTCACTTCAAAGAAGAACACACAAGAAAACACAAGCTAACAAAAATTCACCAGAGTTTATTTTATGAATAAGAGATGATTACAAAAGGAAGAGGGGTGGGGTATTTATAGATGTTCCCATGCCCTCTCCTACTTAGGATAGGATTACAAAATTTGCTTAGAACTAGGAGTACATAATTTGGATAGGAAAAGGATTATAAAGTTGAATAGAATTAAGACTTGAATCCTATAAGGAAGTGGACATCTCTCCTTCTTTGACTTGGTCAAGGGGCGCCTTGGGCTTGGTCAAAGGGCCCCCTCTTGGGCTTGGACGCCTACTTGAGTTGGGCGTGGGCTTTTGGGCAGCAAGGGGTGTCCTCCAAATGGGCTTGGGCAGCCTCCAATGGGCTTGGTGCAAGGCTTGGCACATGACATCCTGGTGGGCTGGAAACCCTAGGCACCTAATTTAATTTGGACTAAAGCATATTCCATGGTGGCGCCTGAAATCTTCATGTGTGGGGCTTCATGGGCTTGGACTTGCTTTGTTCTGGGATGGCCTGGTGAATGCTCCTCTTGTACAAGACTAGACTTAACACAAGACTAGACTTACAGGACTCAACTGGATTCATGAGGTTGAGACAACTCAATTGGACTTTTTGTCTCAACTATTATAGGACTCAACTCAACTCAACTAATTTAACTTTATTACAAAACTTGATACATTATTAGGAGCTCAAAACCCTAATAAGTAAACCAGATAGGGCCCAGTAATCTATGTCGGATCCTGGTGTCCCCATCAATTCTCCCGAGACGGGAGAAACTCGACCCTTCGAGTAAGGGTCAACTCGGCTCTCATATTGCTCAAGAAGGTCTGGGTTGAGGTGCTACAGATCCTCTCAGGTGATCCACGAGTCCTCGGATTTCGGCCGACCTTGCCATCAGACCAAATACCGTTGATAACCTTTGTTCCGGGTACTGATGGCTTGATCGTCCATGATGCGCTCAATCCTTTCCTCACTTATAGGCCAGTTTGTAGGTGGACACTCTAAGGTGGGTTCACTCTCAAGGGAAGGGATAGGTCCAAGGGGCTCGCTAGGTATCGCTGCTGGCTCCCAGTACTCCACAAGGTCTGAAATATTGAAGGTTGAACTAATATCTAACTCGGGTGGCAACTCGAGCACATAGGCATTGGATCCAATTTTCTTTATTATTCTGAAAGGTCCAGCTCCGCGAGCATGTAGTTTCTTCACGATCCTTGGAGAGAACCGCTCATACCTAAGTCTGATCATTAAATAATCTCCCGTAGAAAACTCTTTAGCTCTTTTTCGGGAATTAGCCAAGTTTTTATAGAATTCATTACTTATGTTTATCTTTTGGCTAATTTTCTTATGCAACTCCCTAATATGCTGTGCAAAGGACTCAGCAGACTCAGAAACTCGTGCATGCGAGGGTAAGGGGATCAGATCAAAAGGTTTATTAGGTTTGTAACAATGAACGACCTCAAATGGACTTTTTTCTATGGACCTATTGATTGAACTATTATAAGCAAATTCGGCTCGGATAAAAGAAGGTCCCAATTTTCAGTATTTTCACCTACAAGGCATCTGAGTAAATTTCCTAAACTTCGGTTCACTATCTCGGTTTGGCCATCGGTCTGAGGGTGGTAGGCTGTGGAAAATTTGAGTTTGGTTCCTAATAAGTGCCAAAGGGTCTTCCAGAAGTAACTGGTGAAACGAACATCCATATCAGACATTATAGTCTTAGGAAGGCCATGTAACCTAACCACATGATCAAGGAAAAGTCGGGCTACTTTGGATGCGTCAAAAGTTTGAGAGCACGGTATGAAATGGGCCATTTTCGAAAACCTATCGATCACTACACATATGAAATCATGTTTCCTTAGGATCTTAGGTAGGCCTAACACAAAGTCCATGCTAAGGTCCTACCATGGACGTTCTGGTTTAGGTAAAGCGGTATATAAACCAGTGTTTTGCTTCTGCTATTTTGCAACAGCACAAGTTCGATATCTGGACACTATGTTAGCGACATCTCTTTTTAAATTAGGCCAAAAGAACTGGTCCTCTATAGCTAAGATAGTCTTGTTTCTACCAAAGTGACCAGCAAGGCCTCCTGCATGGGTTTCCCAGTTTAATAATTCTCTAAGTGAAGTCCTGGGAATACATAGTCTATTGTTTCTAAAAAGGTAACCATCTTGGAGGGTGTATTCACTATGGGTACTAGATGGTCCTTAGGTAAGGGATTGGAAAATTTCACTGAAGTCTGGACATGTCTCATATTCTCCTTTCAATCGATCGAATCCAATGACTTCAGTGCAAACAGAGTTTAACAGCAAGGCACGTCGACTAAGGGGATCTGCTACCTTGTTTTCGGTTCCAGCCTGATGTTTTAGTACAAAGGTATAGGCTTATATAAACTCTACCCACTTGGCGTGCCTAGGGTTTAACTTTTTCTGGGAGTTTAGAAATCGGAGTGCTTCATGGTCAGAGTAAAGGACAAACTCCTGGGATAGTAAATAATGTCTCCAGTATCTAAAGGCTTGTACTATCGTATAGAGTTCCTTATCATAGGTTGAGTATTTAAGCTTAGCCTCGTTAAGTTTTTCACTAAAGAAGGCTACTGGATGATTTTCTTGGCTCAGAACTCCTCCTATGCCTACTCCCAATGCATCACAAGCTACCTCAAAGACTTTGAAGAAATCAGGTAACCTCAAGATTGGTGCTTGTGTCATCTTAGCTTTAATCTCTAGAAAGGCTCTATCCGCTGCTTTAATCCACTCAAAATTGCCCTTCCTAATACAATCATTATGGGTGCCACAATGGTGCTAAATCTCCTGATAAATTTCCTATAAAAAGTGGCTAGACCATGGAAACTACGTACCTCATGGACACTAGTGGGCACTGGCCACTCTACTATGGATCTACCCTTTTCAGGATCAGCAGACACTCTGTCAGGGGTCACCACAAATCCTAGGAAGACGACTCTATAGGTCATGAAATCACACTTTTTTAAGTTAGCATAGAGATTCTTCTTCCTAAGGGTTTGGCAAATCTATCTCAAGTGATCCAAGTGGCCTTCCTTAGTTCTACTGTAGATTAGGATGTCATCAAAATAAACCACCACAAACTTTTCTATGAACATCCTTAGGACTTGGATCATAATTCTCATGAAGGTGCTGGGGGCATTAGATAACCCAAAAGGCATTACAACCCATTCATACAGACCATCCTTGGTTTTAAATGCCATTTTTCACTCATCCCCTGGTCTGATTCTAACCTGATGATAGCCGCTCTTAAGATCAATTTTCGAAAAGATTGTTGCACCGGCCATCATATCTAACATATCGTCCAATCAGGGGATGGGAAACCTATACTTTACAGTAATTTTATTTATGGCACGACTATCGACACACATCCTCCACGTGCCATCTTTTTTAGGGGTTAATAGGGCTGGTACAGCACAAGGACTTAAGCTCTCCCTAATAAACCCTTTTCTAAGGAGTTCACCTACCTGTATTTGAAGCTCTAAATATTCAGTTGGGTTCATTCTATAGTGGGGCAGGTTAGGTAGGGTGGCTCCTGGGACTAGATCTATAACATGTTGGACATCTCTTAGTGGTGGTAGCTGGTCAGGTAAATCATCAGAAAATATATCATTAAATTCACTTAAGATTCCCTTGACTTCCTAAGGGTACTCTTTATCAGATTAATCAGGTACTTCTTTTACAGCTAACATCCAGACTGTAGTTTCCTCAGATATCTTCTTTTTTAGCTCTTTAGCAGTGATTAAATTAACTGCATACTTCTTTTCTTTTAGTGAGCTAGATCCTTTCTTAACTTTATCCTGAGGTGGGGTAGGGTTAATTGTAATCTTCTTCTCATGAAAGCTAAACATACATGCATTAGACCGGCCGTATAGGGTAGCGTCATGATCATAAAGCCAAGGTCTACCTAAAATTATACTGCTAACTCCCATGGGCACCACATCACACCACACTTTATCCTGATAAGATTGAAGCTGGATTTGGACTTGGCATATGGACTTTATAGGTATGGATGTGGAGTCTATCCAAGAAACCTTATAGGGGCTAGGATGGGGAACTGGGCTTAAGCCTAGGGTTTTGACTGCCTTTAATGAGATAGCATTCACACATCTCCCACTATTTATAATAATTTTGCATACTTTATCCCCAATTTTCACAAAGGTTTATAGGATGTTAGTCCTACGCCAATTTTCTTGTGTCTTGGTCTAGGATAGAATGCACCTAACTACCCCTACTAGGTCAGACTGATCAAATTCCTCCTCATCTCCGTCATACTCATCAATTAAGTCTGCCTCAGCTTCATAGACTTCTTCTCCTTCTTCATTAGGTTCAGGCTTTTCCTTCTCAAGCTCCCCTATGTGTAAAGATCTGGTGGGACATTGGCTAGCATAATGACCTACCTTATTGCATCTAAAGCAAGCATTGGGGTTGGGGCTTGGGGCTTTCTAAAATGCGGGTGCCTTACCCTTATCAGTCCTAAATGGTGCTGAATTGCTAGAACTGGATTGACTCGGGCTAGGGTTAGGTCGAAGTGAATTAGGGTTGGGATGGGTTGGGTTGGGGTTGGGTCGTTGGGTTAGAGTTGGGTCGGACTGGATTAGGGTTGGGTCGGACTGGATTGGGGTTGGGTCGACCTTGGTATACCTGGCTAGAGTTTGATTTTGGAAAGGGGGCATTGCTCCTAGAAGGTTCGGATCGCTGGTATGTAGATCCCCTCTGAAATTGTTCATAGTGTCTAGCATCAAGTAGGCTTGATCCAAATCGATGACCTCCCTCATATATAGCTCTCTAGATATCTTCGCGTAATCCGGTCCTAAACCTAGACAAGGTCTGTAACGGAGACTCGGGTTCATTACACCTTACGGCGAAGTCCTCAAACTGGGCGATATAATCTGATACAGGCCTATTCCCTTAACATATCTTATTCCATTGGTCTAGGAGTTTCTGATTGTAGGATTCAGGAAGGTACTTTTTCTTAAGTTTCTGTTTCATGTCTTGCTAGGTGTTTATGGGAGGGAGTTCTTTTTGTTTCCTAGTACGCTCAAGGTTGGCCCAATATAGCCTAGCCTGACGAACTAACATCATTTTTGCAAATTTATACTTCCTCTCTTCACTCATGTCATACCATTCAAAATAATAGTCCATGTCTCCTTCCCAATCTACATAGACCTTTGGTTCTAAACTATCATCAAAGGTGGATGCCTCTACCCGAATGTTTCTCATGGCCCTCTCATCTTGATCAAGAACTTCATGGTGGGGCCTTCTACGGTTGGGTTCCTGGAAAGGGTCAGGGTCTTGGGCTCTCCTAGGGTTGGGCTCCTGAAATAGTTCCTGGCGTTGGGCTCTCCTAGGGTTGGGCTCGACAAATTGGTCATGATTTTGGGCTCTCCTAGGGTTATGAGCGGTGGAAAGGGGTGAATCAGGTTCAGGGTCAGTATTGGACTCTTGGATTCTTTCTAGGATTCCTAATCGGTCCTCTACTTGGTCAAGCCTAATAGTTAAATGGTCAATCCTATTGGTTGCTTGGTTATTTGCCTGGGTCAATTGGTCAAATCTATGATTCATTTGGGTAGTCAACTGGGCAAGCTGATTTTGGGATTGAGTATTGGATTGGTTCATCTTGGTGGTCAATTAGGCAAGTAGCTGGTCATTCATGGCTTTTATGAGAGTTTCAAGATTGGATTTCATGGCTGAGCTGAGTTGGGGTCTAGACTGATGATATTGGATTCCTGACCTAGTGGTCATGCAATCAATCAAATAAAGGTGTATGATGCAATCAAGCACACAAAGCTAACACGTACTACAGCTTGCTAGACCTAGAGCTAAAGTTGAATGGGTCTACTCAACTTACACCCAACTCAACAACTAATCCTTCCACTGGCCAGGTAATAGGTAAGGTGGTGGGAGGCTCCCCCTGCCTATGACAGGGTCCTAATTAAAAACCACCAGTCCACTTAGGGTGTTTGCCTCTGGACCTCTAGTCTTAGACACTAGTTTTCAGTAATAGTTGAGGAATTGAGTGCACTAGTTTACCCACACAACTCGGACCTGACCTATTAGTGTCCCTAGCTCACTAGAGCAAATTAGGTTGCTAATTGATTTTAATTAGGATTTGGATACGTATGCAAGATGGTTGTTTTGAGCCCAGGACAGGTCATGACCTCCTGCCCTGATCTGAGATAGTGAAAGTGCCCTTAAGATTAGTTTAATGTAAATAATGAATACACAATGAAACCTGATGCAATCTAAAACGCAACAGAAAAATTTTAAAAAAAAATTGTCTTTTTATAAAGTGGCAAATTAAATTTAAGTTGGTTAAGTTATCAAACAAAATTTGGCTCGGGTTGAGAGGGTTTGGTAGTTGATTAGGTTAGGTTAAATCAAGAATGTAGAAATCACAGAAACTGAAATTAAGCTTTGTTTTGATGCAGTAGTTGCACTAGTTTCAGAGCAGAAAAAAATTCCAAAAAGTTTCAGGACAGGATTAGCAGTGAAGATGATCCCTACCAAATTTCATGCAGACTAAAATTCAGATGATGATGCAATACCTAGGGTTTCAGACTGTGTGCAGAAAACTCAGAATTTCTGTTAGGGTTTCTAGGATGCAGACTTTTATAATTTTCTTATTTCTGTAAAAATAATTAAAAATAATGACAATTATCATGACTGAACAGAAAGTATGCCGTGTAAATTTCAACGAAAAATAAATACCTAAGTTGACGAAATAGACCGAAACTCAGACTCTTAATGCAGATGACAGCATTCAAAAAAATAGATATGAATGTTTTTGTTGTTTTAATGAAGATGCAAGCTATCCTAAACCTGCTCTGATATCAAACTGATGCGGGATGACTCTAGGATTGACATGAATGTAGAAAAAACAGTAACTATTTTTTTTATATTTTTTTTAGAGATTTAATTTGGAGGCTAAAGTCCCGAAAAATAGTAAAGACTAGCAGGCAAACTAGTAATGAAAAGAACTAACATACCCGCATATGAAGTCATGCAGAATAACAAAAGGACCTCGAGGGTTGAGAAACCCCCGGTTAGGATAGCGTACCTTCAATAAAGTCAGAAATCAGGAGAGGGAAGGATTGTACCAAACAACGATTTGAAGATCCTGTCGAAGACGGGGTCACACTGCACTTTGGATCGTCGCCTGGAAGATTAGCCTGTTGTCCACGGATCAGTTGGCTTTCTTCAGTTGGTCCAGGAGGCAAAGAGGGCCTCCTCCTTGGAGGTGAACACCTCGGGGATCAGTTAAAAACAAATAAGAGAGCAAATAGGGATTAGGGTTTGAAGGAAGATGGAATTAGGGTTTGCTGATGTTGGCGGCCTGGAAGTGGAAGAAGACTCCTTGCTGGGATCGGTTAGGGCTTCTTTCACTTGGGTGTGTTAAGGCTTTGAAGAAGGTGGCTTTGGGCGGCTAAGGCTTGGAGGGATTATGGCACACAAGTATCGCTCACACTCACTTCAAAGAAGAACACACAAAAGAACACAAGCTAACAAAAATTCACTAGAGTTTATTTCATGAATAAGAAATTATTACAAGAGGAAGAGGGGTGGGGTATTTATAGATGTTCCCATGCCCTCTCCTACTTAGGATAGGATTACAAAATTTGCTTAGAACTAGGAGTACATAATTTGGATAGGAAAAGGATTATAAAGTTGAATAGAATTAAGACTTGAATCCTATAAGGAAGTGGACATCTCTCCTTCTTTGACTTGGTCAAGGGACACCTTGGGCTTGGACGCCTACTTGAGTTGGGCGTGGGCTTTTGGGCAGCAAGGGGTGTCCTCCAAATGGGCTTGGGCGTCCTCCAATCGGCTTGGTGCAAGGCTTAGCGCATGACATCCTGGCGGGCTGGAAACCCTGGGCACCTAATTTAATTTGGACTGGAGAATATTCCATGGTGGTGCCTAAATCTTCATGTGTGGGGCTTTATGGGCTTGGACTTTCTTTGTTCTGGGATGGCCTGGTGAATGCTCCTCTTGTACAAGACTGGACTTAACACAAGACTAGACTTACAGGACTCAACTGGACTCATGAGGTTGAGACAACTCAATTGGACTTCTTGTCTCAACTTATTACATGACTCAACTCAACTCAACTGGACTAACTTTATTACAAAACTTGACACATTATTAGGAGCTCAAAACTCTAATCAGTAAACCAGATAGGGTCCAGTAATCTGTGTCGGATCCTAGTGCCCTACCAAAAATCCACTACTTACTAGATAGGATTTAACTTTTCAATGTGTAAAGTACCCTTTCCGTTGCCCAAGGGCATCTCTTTTTTTACCTCTTTGAGAAATTTGCCCTACTACCAATATCCTCATGAGCCATTAGATTGCCTATTCTTTTAGAAGTATATCCTGCTGATTTTGAAAAAGCCTTCTACTCCATTGAAATTTGTAGCAACCAGTAATATTGTATATACCAGTAAATTTCAGATTCTTAATAATATTGTTTTATGACAGTGGACCATATGAAAAGTTACATGGCATTATTTTGTACCTTGAATCTATATAATTTTTTAATAAGAGATGGTATTTGTATTTGCTAAGCTGAAAACTGGCTTAGTTGGGTAATTTAAATCTCAGTTCAGGTGGGCACTTAATGCTGGAACCAGGGTATTTGCCGAATAGGTTGGTAGTTGGTACTCATAGCTCATGGGGTTCAACACGTGATAATCATCGCAAAAAGATGATATGCTTCATCTAATCTTCGATTTTAAATCTGTGAACCATAATAAATATCCAGCTCATTTGTGATCTCCACCCCCCCTTCAAACTCTATAGAAGTTTTAGTGACCAGATTTTGACACAATGGTCCAGATGATGTCTCCTTGTAGCATACCAAGATTTTTTTTTTTTTTTTTTGTGAATATACCAAGAATAATTTAAAAGTTATTTAATTTCTTTAGAACATGACTTTAGTTGCTTTCCATCAGGATCTAGCCCCCTCCGTCCAAGAAAATGTTGGTTGAGTACCCATAATGACACAACAATCATTGGAATCTGTCTTCTTTTTGAAGGGTGTTCTTGTAGATTGTAATACCATTTTTTGGTGAAATGATTCCTTTTAGAAGGTTGTAGAATGTATTTATGCTTTGATAGGATTTTTGTTTGGGATTTCATTTTATACATTACCTTCTTCGTATGTTTTTCTGGAGGACCAAAGTGGTCTGCAAGTTATTCTAGGAAAACAATGAGTGCCTTGCTAAGAATATATAATATTGCATGCAGGTCCCTCACAAGTATCCCTGACATCATATTCTTTTGTCACTGACTTAAATAAGCTATTTTCTTAGAAATCTGGAATAAATTGTTCACCTTTGCTATTTTGCATGCCTTTTCTTGTATTCTTATTTCCCTTTTTAGTTTGTAAATAACCCTTTTGTTATATAATTATACACTGGATTATCATTGTTTCTATGTAGAACCACAGTGATGGATTCTTGATGTTCAATCATATACATGGTATTCACTGGTCATATAGTTGATTCTGTCTTTTGATCTTTTAATGCCTTATTTCATTTGGTGCTGTGGTGCCACAGGTACTTGCCAAAGGTGTTTGACCAATATAAAGGTGCAGAGGGATTTTTATTCATTCAGGATAATATGATTCTTAATTATTGGAATCTCCTACAGGCAGACAAGACGAAATTGTGGATAACTGACAAGGTAGTTATCTTCCATGTTGTTTCCTTGATTTCTTATTAAATTATCCTCCAAAGATATGCTAAGCAAATATTGCCCCTTTTTCATTTTCTCAGGTTCCTCATTCTTGGGTTTCTGTTCCCCTTGATGGTAATGGTGGGCAATGGTTTAAAGACCAAGGAGCAATGGTGAAGAAGGTTGTAAGCAACTTTCCTGTGCATTTCCAGGTCGGTTACAAAGAAAGCATGAGTGAAGATAAGCTCATCATCTGTGGCAGTGAGATATTCTATGTTCCTCAACGATTTGTGGGTGATTTTGACGATCTTGTGGGACTTGTCGGAGATTTAGATATCCATCACAAGATTGCAGTGCCAATGTTTTTCCTGGCAATGGATTCACCACAAAATTTTGACTCTGGTGCTCTTGCCACAATTGTTTATAAGCCAAACCTGTCAGCTAATGAGTCATTCTCAAGCTATTATACAGCTAAAGCACCTGCTGTCTATCCATCCGAAGTGCACAATGAGCCTGATTTCATAAGGCTAATTAGAATCATGGCTGCAGGAGATCCTCTCCTGATGGAGCTGGTGTGATCTATAGGCAAAATTTATTTAAATGCTTACTCTTACAATGGGATGGAGAAGCAATGATCTTGTTTGTTCCATCAGAGTTTCCGCTTGTAAAGCGGGAGGCTGCTGAAATTTCATTTATTTTCTTTTTTTTAAAAAAAAATTTAGTCATTCGCTTTCTGTCACTTTCCTTTTTTGGTTGATGTATGTTGTAATAGCCAATTTAATTCAGAAAGATTCTCTTTAATTATCTATTGTAAGTTTCCATGTCTAAAGCAAAAGAAATAAGTTATTGAGACGTGCTTGTGGTGAGGCAAATCTTGTTGTATTCTTCATCAAATCATAAAAATCATAGTTTGAATCACATTTCACAGGACTTGATGGTTAAATTGGTACTCAAGCTATTCCTTCAACTTGTACTGAGAAAAAGTGTTTTGTTCTTGCGGTTGCAAGCTGCTGTAGTGCTGGAAATGAAACATTTCTTCACATGCAACTGGACCATTTCCTTGTGTTTTTTTAAACTCTCCTTCAATTTGCTTGAAAATGATTCAGGTATTTTCTGGCAGCAAATTTTCAAACAAAAGGATGATAAATCCTACAAAAAATACAGGAATATCATGCACTTGGCAGGATGAATTCGTAAAATATAAAAGTTCATGCTTTAGACTATCTTGGAATGTGACATAAGTCAGCTTTGATCCTGTGTGAAAAATAATCGAAGTGGCGTTGAGGATTGCAACAAGTTTAATATTGGTCAGATCTTGATATTGCATCATTTATTGTATTGAGATGTTTGAGGCCTGCTCTTATGATTTTAATCCTCCTCACTTATGTCCTTATACTGCATGTATATATGACAAGGTGTTTCACATAATTATATATACCATACCATGCTGCTAGCTAATAAAAATAGGCTTCATCGGTTTAGGGTCATTTCAGCAGCGAAAAAAAAAAAAGAAAATTAAAAGCTTATAAATTTTTGAGCTAAACAATTGTCCATTTAAGTGTCGCTCAGGCATTGGTGATAGGGTTCTGAGGGAAGAAAAGAAATCAAGGGCATTATTGTTTGGGTGGGGAAGGAGTGATGTCCTTTTTTTTCTACTTATTAAAACTAGTTATTAAGGCAGAAAAATTGAAATTTTATTTTGCACTTTTTTTTTTTTCCAGGAGCATCTTTGCGTTTTTGTAGGTTTAAAAGAAAAAAATTGGGTTTATAGGATGGGAATTTTTTCATTTTTTTAAATTCTCTTTTTTCTAATTAATTAATATTTGGGAGCTGATTTGAGCTTTGGTGTGTCCGGCCTATGCTTAATCAATTATTATTGTGTCGAAATTTTCGATTTTTTTTTGGTAAACAAAAGCTACTTCAGCGCTTAAAAAATTTTCTTTGAGCTTGAATCGAGAACAACAAAAGCTACTTCAGCTCTTATGAGCTGCATGAACAAATTTGAGCATGAAATTATATTCATTTATGGGAGCGGCAAGCTAAAAGCATTTCTACGTGAACCTTTCGATAGGACCGTTATTATGAAATTGATGACATGGTATCGTTTATATTACCATGTCCAAACTTTTGAAAATAAATTATTTAAAGATCAAACTTGGAACCTCTAATTGCTAACAAGCATAGAGGCGTGACCTCCAGATAAGTCCTGACCGACCTAACATCTCCAAAAAAAAAAATAATAAATAAAATAAAATAAAATAAAATAAATTTATTCAAATTAGCTACTTGATTAAATCTGTTCCATCACACCAAGTTTTTGTTAAGAAAAAAGTGGGCCTACCAACATTGGCCCTAGAATTATTTTAGGCAAAGAAAAATTGCATCGCCCCGTCTGATTGGCCTCGTAGCCCCCACTTTTCAAAGTATATTTAATGTCTATAGCTCTGTTTGTTATTTAAAATTTTGAATTATAAAAATATTTTTTTCATCTAAAAAATTATAATATCCTATAATCACATTATAATATTATATGGATAAATTTACAAAAATCATAATAATCTAAGAAAGGAAGGCATTTTTATTATTTAATTTTTTTTAAAAAAAATAATTATAAAAATATCTTTTTTCTCTTTATGATATCCAAAAAATTATGATATCCTGAAATCGGTCACAAGGTATCTTAGAAAGAAAGAAACATTTTTACCATTTAATTTTTTTGAAAAAAAATAATACTATAAATATTAAATTAAGAAAATTAAATTTAAATGGTCCAACCAACTAAAGCTTTTTTTTTTTTTTTTTCCTTTCTCAATGTTGTACAAAGAATCAAAGCCCCTATATTTTTACCTAGATGAATACATGATGATTAGCATTTATGAAATGGATTATTGTACTTGGTAAAGTATATGGCAAGTCGTGTAGAGGTGTAATTCGGGTTGCAGGGTAATGTCCTAATTGGCTATATTTTTTAATTACCAAAGATATTTATAGGAGTAAAATTGGATTTTGTCGGATCGGATCATGACCCAGATTCGATTCGATTCTTTGATCAGGTCTTAATATTAAATCCAGATCTAATTCATTAGAAAATCAGATTGGATCGGATCAGATCTACTATCAAAATTTTCAATCCAACGGGTCATTCGAATTGGACCGTGTCCATAAATTATCCGGTTCTAATCTAAAAAATTTGGATCTAGATATAATTCAAATAAAATATAGATAACTATCTTTTAATTATTACATAACCAACTATTATTAACTATAAAATAGATAACAAATAATATTATTTTTAAAATAAATTAAGATATAAAAATAATTATAACTTTATCTCTATGTTAAAAATAAATTCTATATTAGTTTTAAATTATAATTTAAAAATTCAAATAGATATTGTTGCCGCCAAGATCGTCGTTGCTGATGTCGGCGTCGGATCGTCCCTCGTCTCCTCGGGGATGGCCTGCTCGTCGGGACCTGCGAAATAAGGGTTAGTGACTCGGGCCGGGGATTCCGGCAGGGGCACTCTGACGGTCAAGTCAATGACGATCCAGGGGAACAGATCGTCATGGCTCGTAACTGCCGTCGGCGTCGGATCGCCCCTCGTCTCCTCGGGGATGGCCTGCTCGTCGGGACTTGCAAAACAAGGGTTAGTGACCCGGACTGGGAATTCCGGCGGGGGCACTCCGACAGTCAAGTCAGTGACGATACAGGGGAACATATCCTCCTGGTCGAGCCCCTGAGATTGACTCCACCTAGGAGGAGTGAATGATGTGTGAGTGAGGGTGCAAGTAGGCTGGGAAAGGTGGTGGCCAAAGTAACTGGAGATGGATGGCTGTGTTCGGGCGATCCTTTTTGTGGATCTCCAAGAGCCGTGAATTCTCAGTCTCTTGTGTGGCCTCCTTCCCCTTCTTGCTTGAATGTTTGTGGTTTAGCTTGCATACCTCCGCGCTGGGGTGTCGAAGGTTCTTTTAAGCCCAGGTGGTTGTTAAATGCCTACCTCGGGATCTCCCCCGCGCTGGCAGGCATGTGCGGCGGTGTTCCGTGCCGTGAACGGAACGTATTTCCTGATTCGTGTAAGGGAAGTTGCCATGCGCTCTGACACTCCTTCCGGTCACTCCACTCCGGAAACCTGGCAGGGCCTCGATTGGGGGGCTGCCGTCCCCGGGATTCGAGTCTCCTAGTTGACTTCCTCTTCTAGGAGGTGCAAGCGGTTGGTAGTGAGTGTGCCATCTCGGTCAGAGCTTCTTCCTCTTCTAGTGTAAGTGGTGGCTGCGGACAGTTATTATGATTTGATGGGTGCTTCCTCGTAGTCCTCGGGTGGCTCGACGATGCCTCGGGGGGGGTGACCCCACCTCCTTGGTGGCCGATGGCATTATCCGAGGTGGTTGCCGAAATGGAGAGCTGGGACTCGACTCCAGCCCAGGGGCCTCGACCTCCGACGGGCTCAACCTGGCGGAGGAGGGCTGGGCTCGACTCCGGTTCAGGGGGCTCGATCTCGGAAGGGCTCGACCCGGCGGAGGAAGGCTTGACTCCTGCTCAGAGGGCTCGGCCTCAAAGGGGCTCGACCTGGCAGAGGAGGGCTAAGCTCGACTCCGGTCCAGGGGGCTCGGCCTCAAAGGGGCTCGATCCGACGGAGGAGGTCAGCACGCGACTCTAGCCCAAAGGGCTCGACCTCGGAGGGGCTCGACCTGGCGGAGGAGGGCTGAGCTCGACTCCGGTCCAGGGGGCTCAGCCTCGGAGGGGCTCGACCTGCTGAAGGAGGTCGCTCGGCTCCGGCCTAGGTACTCCGGGCTTGTGGGTGCCGACCTAGTGGATGATGGAACTCGGCTTTGATGGGCCACCTCATCATCCTAAGGGAGCTCGGCCCGACTAAGGAGTCCGGAATGGAGTGTCCACCGTCGCAATTTTTCTTTCTCTGACATGACATCTGATAGGATTACACATCAGCTTCCTGCCACATCATTTGCCCCCCACTCCCGAGTCCCGTTGGCGCGGGGCGCTCGGGGCGAAGGGAGTAAATGCATTGCTGACATGGAAAGGTGAGAATCCAGCGCAATGATGACCGCGATCGACGGCGTTTCAGGAAGCTATTTCTTTAGCCTACCCGGGGGAGCCACGTGGACACGTTTGAGGAGTAATTATTGCAGGCGCAGAATTCAGAGTGGTCGCAGTCGAAGCTAGATGCCAGCCCTGCCAATTGATGACGCGTGGCACGGATCCGATGGTGGGGGTTTGTAACGATACGATCGGGCACCAGTCATTTCGAAAGGAAAAGTAGCCTTTCCCAAAACACACCATCTTTCAAATCTTGCGTGTCCGCCATCGTACCGAGGCTCTTCTTTCGTTCTCCCAGCCATTCTTGTCTCCCAAAGTTCACAGCAGGTTAGTCTCTTTCCTCCTTGTCTCGGTTGAGTAGGATCTTCCTCCCAGGGCTAGGTTCATCTTCGGACCTCGTCTGCTTTCTCTTTCTTTCAGCTTCTTTCCTTCATCTTCTTCCTTATGTCTCGCTTTGGACCAAACTTCCGTCCCTCAACTAACCACGGTGAGACCGGGCCTTCTAGGCCGAGACCACCGTCTTCCTCTTCTTCTGATGAGGAGGGAGATGGGGCGCGCTTCGAGTTTAGTAGGAGGCGTCCCCCTGGTGGCATAGTCATTAGGAAACCTGGACCTGTCCCAGCCCCTCCTCCAATAGTTGAACCCGTTCCTGACCCTCCTCGGTCCACAGGTCCCGGTGGGATTGCTTTAACGATCTCAGCTGAGAAACTGGGGACCATTCAGATGTCTACGGCATCCCTTACTCCGTCTGGCTCTCGATCCCTCGACCAGGGGATCGGGTTACTTCTAGTAGCCCGGGCCGGATCGCCTTCTATGAGGAGACCTTCTCAGGAGGACTCCACTTCCCTTTCCATCCTTTCTTCTTGTCAGTGTTCAACTATCGTCTGGTCCCTGCTCAACTCGTTTCGAACGCCTTAAGGACCGTCTTCTACTTCATAGTGCTCTGTCACTTCCACGGGATCGTCACCCGTTTCTCCTTGTTCAGAGCCTTCTTCACTCTGAAGCACCACCCCACCGAGGATGGATGGTGGTCTCTTTCTTCTCGCCCGAGGGGCATTAAATTTGAACTTCCCTTTTCCATCAAAGAGTGGAAGAGCAAATTTTTCTTTGCCACCGTCGAGGGGGTTGACTGGGTGTCGAGCGACCCAGATCGATCCCCTAATCGAAACGCTGCGGTCGAAGCAGCCGACAAAGATGTTTATGAGCTACTCCGCACCAACCCAGATTCCTTCCCTCGAGGTTCTGTTGTTAGAATAGAACCTCGCCGAGGCCGGGGTCGACCCAACGGGAGAGTTGGGTGAGTTCGGCTCGAGTCCTTTTTGCTCCTCTTAATCTATTTCTCCAAACTTGGAACTGACATTGTACCCTCCATATGTAAGCATGAAGTTCTCGGTGGACGACCTGCTTTCGATCACCAGGAAGAGGCCTCCATCAGGATTGGCTGAAGAGTCCTCCTCGAAGAGGGCTCATGATGAGGGTGCGTCGGTGGCCCCTCCTACCGAGCCGAACGAGCCTAGCGGGAGGGAGTCCGAGGCCACCTACGCACAAGGGGAGTAGTGGCTGCAGTGCCCGAGCCAGATCAGAGGGCAGTCGGGCTTGTGCCAGAGCGGTCGAGGCGACGAGAGCCGATCCTCGCCCCGAAGCCTAAGGTGGTCGTCCGAGCCAGGGCCACGGCCGCAGCCATTGCCATCATGTCACCCCCTCCCCCGGAGCTCGTTGTCATCGAGGAGGAGGTGCGTGGAGGAGCGGAGCGGCGCCAGGGGCGCCACTCGAGGGGGCACTGAGCTCCCAACTAGCCCCGAGGCCTCTTCTGGCGGCGGAGCAGGTGATTCCGCCTCGGGGGCAAGTAGGAGGGAAGGGACTATCGTCGGATCCCGTTCAGACTGGCACCCGATGTCTCGCTGCTCCGGGACCAGAAGCTGGTCGAGCGTATGATGGATTTTTCAATCCAATCATGTGATCGACGGGAGATAGCCGGGAAGGTGTTGGGGGATGCGATTAGTAGTATCTTCCCCCTACTCTTCACGGTAAGTGACTTTACTTGCTTATTTCCTTTTCCCTCTCTCTCCCCCTTTTTTTTTTGACATCTCGTTTGGTACAGATCGATGCCGAGACTCTCTTGATCAGAGACTGCTGCCGGAACTGGTTGAAGAACGACCAGCAATGAGCAACGGAGGTCGAGGCCTTGAGGACCGAGCTGAAGGAGAAGTCCGACAGCTCCCGAGAGCTCGGCCTGAAGAATGAGGAGCTCCGAAACAGACTTGCCAGTGCCGAGAGGCGCTCGAAGGAGCTCCAGGAGGAACTTGACCAGGAGCGAGGCCGGTCGAGGAAGAAAGCTGAGGAGCTCATGACCATTGAAAGGAGGCTAACAGAGTTCAACGCCGAAGCGGTCAGGCAGAAAGGGCACGCTCAGTCCCTTCAGGCCGAACTAGATGCGGTGAAGGAGTGCCTGGTTGCCACCGAGGAGAGGGCAACAACTGCCAAGAAGGAAACAGCGACGGTGGCCAAGTCGGCAGAGGCATCGAAGGAGCAAGTCGCCGAGGTGAAGAAGTGGGTTGAAGAGGCCATGGCAAGGTACAGGGCCTCGGAGGAGTTCGCCGCCAAGTTCCATGAAACGACGTCGGACTCCTTTTTCGAGGGCTTCATGTACCTGCGTTCAAGGGTCAAGGAGTACGTATCCGACAAGGGCCGACCTCTTCTAAGATACCCCACTGCTTCTGATGTGGAGCCGGCCCTAGATTCGGGCGACGCCGAGTTGACGGCCACCTCCGAACCTTCTTTGCTAGCGGTGGTTGCCGAAGCCGGAGATGCGCAGCCCGAGGTTCCTGGAGGTGATGCCTTGCGGCCACGGAGTCCTGGCGGGGAGCCACCTAAGTAGGATAGGGTCATTTTCTATTTTTTTTGCCTTGGCCCGGGTCGCCTGGCATGTCGGGGGCCTAGGGACACTTGTAATGAACCAAGGAATTTTTAATGAAATGAGAATTTCCAATTATCTTGGCTTGTGGATACTCTACTTCTCCCCTCTCTTTTTCTTTATCCTTTCTTTCTTTTTTTTTTTTACATATGATGAGATCAGAGAAGAGGTTTCCACTTTGTTTCTGAGTGTCCCAAGCTTCAGCGCTGTAGAGCTGGGCTCCGTAAAGCTTCAACGTGCCGGGCCTTGTTCAAGGCAGCATCATTCCTGCAAAGCAGAGAATGATTTGTGCCAAAGGAAACATTTATTATTATTATCGGAGGAAAGCCTTACAGTACTGATAATATCTCCTCGGGTTGCCGGCGTTCCATGTCCGCGAAATCTGACACCGTCCAGATTCTCGAGATAGTAGGCTCCTTGGGGGAGAGCTTCGATCACCCTGTAGGGGCCTTCCCAGTTTGGCGAGAGCTTGCCGCACTCCCAGGGTTAAATGCTTAGGCTTGGCGCAGCACCAGGTCACCGGGTCGGAAGACCTTGGGCCTTACCCGCGTGTTGTAGTACCGGGCCACTCGTTGCCGATATGCTGCCATCCGAAGTCGATCTTTGTCCCTGGTTTCCTCGAGGAGGTCCAAGTTGAGTAGAAGGTGCGCCGGGTTTTGTGCCTCATCATATTGCTGCACCCACAGCGTGGGCACGCCGAGCTCAATTAGGATGATGGCCTCGATGCCGAAGACAAGGTTGAAAGGCGTTTCGTCCATCGCCGTCCAGGGCGTTGTGTGGTAGGCCCAAAGAATGCTTGGGAGTTCTTCTGCCCACCTGCCCTTGGCTTGATCCAACTGGTCTTAGTCCCTGGAGAATAGTCCGGTTGGTTACCTCGGCTTCCCCATTTGTTTGGGGGTGAGTCACAGAGGTGAAATGGTGCCGGATGCCGTGCTCGGCGCAGAACTCTTCAAACTCCCTATTGTCGAACTGTCGTCCATTGTCGGTTATGATGCAGTGGGGGAGTCTGAAGTGGCAGATAATTGATTTCCAGAAGAATTGGCAGACCTTAGCTTCTGTGATCCGTGCTAGTGGCTCCGCTTCCACCCATTTGGTAAAGTAGTCGATGGCCACCAGTAAGAACCTCCGTTGCTCCGGTGCAGGGGGAAATGGTCCTAAGATGTCCATTTTTTACTGGGCGAATAGCCAAGGGACGGAGAGCTATGAGATCGGTGCCGCCGGTTGACGTTGTATGTGGGCGTGGTGCTGGCATTTGTCACACATCTTAACAAAGTCGGCAGCATCCTCCCTCATGGTCACCCAGAAGTATCCCTGGTGGAGAGCTTTGTATGCCAACATCCTTCCTCCCACGTGGATCCCGCACAGGCCTTCATTTATCTCCTGGAAAACGAAGGCTGCTTTCACGGGGCTCAGGCACTTCAGGAGCGGGTAGGAGTAGGATTGGCGGCAAAGCTGTCCTTCCATCAGGACAAACCGAGAGACTTTCTTTTTGATGAGGCCGGCTTCCGCACGGTCCTTGGGCAAGGTGCCATCAGTGATGTATCTGACGTACCTATCCATCCAACTGGGCTCCGGGGTGACTTGCGCACCTCCATCGGGGCTTCATAGCTTGGATTTTCGAGGTACTCGATATATGCACGCCCCAACGACGAGTCTGGTAGGGCTGTGAGTCTCGACAGTGCATCCGCGCGAGCATTCTCTCCGTGGAGAATGTGGAAGATGCTGAAGCGTCAAAAGCTCGTCGTGCCCGAGCGGACCTGCTCTAGGTACCTGACCATCTGAGGGTCTTTAGCTTCATATTCTCCGAAAACTTGTTCGGCCACCAGTTGGGAGCCGGTGAAGACTTTCAAGTTCTGCACGCCTAGCTCGTGTGAGACCTTTAGGCCTGCGAGGAGCGCCTTGTACTCTACCTGGTTATTTATTGTAGCGAATTTGAAGCAGAGAGCACATTCTGCCACGATCCTGCCGCTGTTCGCGAGAATGAGGCCTGCTCCGCTCCTGCCGGAGTTGGATGCACCATCCACGTGGAGGATCTAGGGCTTCTCCTCTGTTCCGGACTCAACTTGATGCTTCGGGGAAGTCTGCTCCGGCTCCTCGGCGAGTCCGGTGCACTCAACCAGGAAGTCTGTTAGGACTTGGGCCTTCTGCGATGACCTTGGCCGATATGTGATATCGAACTCGCTCGTGTTAGGGACCACTTGGCCAATCATCTGGATGTTTTGGGGTGGCTGAGTATGGTCCTCAGCGGCTGATCCGTCACGACCATGATGGGATGCGCTTGGAAGTAGGGCCTAAGACGCTTAGCAGATATTATTAGAGCAAAAATAAGTTTTTTAGAGCGGGTATACCTGATCTCCGCATCATGGAGGATCTTGCTGGTGTAGTATACTGACTTCTGAGATCCATCCTCGTCTGCACAGACGAGGACTGAGCTGACGGCTCCTGGTGTGACCACCAGGTAAAGCAGGAGCTCTTCTCCTTCCTCCAGTCTGGAGAGCAGCGGAGGGAAGGCCAGGAACTCCTTCAGTTCTTCAAAGGCTGTCTGGCATTCCTCTATCCAGGTGAAGTCGTGCATCCTACGTATCGCCTTGAAGAAGGGAAGGCAACGGTCAGCCAACCTCAAGATGAACCGACTCAGAGCTGCAATACGCCCTATCAGGCACTGGACCTGCTTCTTGGATGTCAGGTGCTCCATGTCGATGATTGCCTGGACCTTCTTCGGGTTCGCTTCAATGCCCCTCTGAGTGACCATGAAGCCGAGGAACTTTCCTGCTGCCACTCCGAAGGCGCACTTTGCTGGGTTCAGCTTCATATGGTGCTTTCGAAGATTGTTAAAGGCCTCGGTGAGGTCGGCGATGTTGTCCGAGCTCGGCGATGTTGTCCGAGCTCGGCTTGCTCATGACAAGCATGTCATCCATGTACACCTGCATGTTCCGGCCAATCTGGTCTTTGAAGACCCTGTTGACCAGATGTTGGTACATGGCCCCAGCGTTCTTCAGACCGAAGGGCATCATCTTGTAGCAGTACGTCCCTTGGTCGGTAATAAAGGCGGTGTGCTCCTCGTCCTCTGGGTGCATCCATATCTGATTATATCCAGAGAATGCATCCATGAAGGAGAGCAGCCGGTGACCCGAGATGGCGTCTACCAGTTGGTCAATCTTCGATAGAGGGAAGCTATCCTTTAGGCATGCCTTGTTGAGGTTGATGTAATCCATACATATCCTCCATTTGCTATTACTCTTTCTCATCATCACCACATTCGCCAGCCAGCTTGGGTATTGTACCTCCCGGACGAAGCCGGCAACGAGGAGTTTGTCGACTTCCTCATTGATCACCGCCTGCCTCTCTGGGGCGAAACTTCTCTTTTTCTGCTGAATTGGCCTGTACTTTGGGTCAATATTCAGCTTGTAGGTGATGATGTCAGAGGGGATACCTGGCATATCGGCCGCTGTCCAAGCAAATCTGCATTCGTCCGTAATAACTCCAATAAGTGAGCCCTTTCCTCATCTTGTAGCTAGGCCCCAATCTGTACCGCCTTCTCGTGGTCGGCTCTGAGCAGATAAGATCGTAGGTGCTCGACCAGGCCACCCCTGGGGTCTTGCGCCCTTTGGTCGAGATCGTCCGCCCTGGAACCGTCCTCGGAGATCTTGGTCCTAGGGAAAGTCTGGAAGCAGTGCTGAATCGGTTGGAGGTGCACCTCTCATCTCGCCGACTCCATAGGGAGTTGGAACTGCACCAGCAGCCGCTTCATGGAAATGACATCATCGAGATGATTAAGCCCGGGTCGGCCAAGGATCACGTTGTAGGCCGAAAGAAGCCTAACTACTATGAAGGTCATCATAACAGTGGTCTGCCAAGGTGGGGTCCCGGCGGTGACCGGGAGAGTGATATCTCCTTCAACCCTCACATATTCTCTCGTGAAACCGACAAGGGGTGTGCGCATAGGTTTGAGCTGAGTGGAGGACAAGTTCACTCTGGAGAAGGCATCATAAAAAAGCACATCTATGGAGCTTCCACTATCAACTATGATGCATTTTACAGGATGCTTCGTGATCGTCATTTCGACGACCATGGCATCGTTGTTTATAAAGGGGAGCACATTTTCAAAATACCCTGCCCCCCAGGCCTTTTTGGATGCGCGCTCTGCTCCCCAGCATATCATCCCCATCGGTTTCTTGGTAGGATGGTTATCAACTACAGGAACTGGTGGGAGAGCGACGAGCACCTGAGGTTCTACTAGAGGTCTGCCCCCCACGAACCTCCCAAGGTAGCCTCTCTTGATGACTTCTTCAATCTTCTTCTTGAGATTGTGGCATTCCTCGGTGTTGTGGCCGTGGTCACGGTGGTAGCGGCAATACTTCATCTTGTCGCGGCCAGTGAACGGCCTCATCGGAGGTGGGCGCTTCAGGTAGGGCTCACATTCGATCTCCATGAGGATCTTCGTCCTCGGGGTGAGGAGAGGAGTGTATTTCTCCTCCGAAATGGGCACGCTCCTCGGTCTCGGCCCCTGGCAGAAGTTCGGAAACTGGGGGTCCCGGCTTCTGGGTCCCGGGGGCCTCGGTGGGGGTTGGCTTCTTCTGCAACTTCCCGTCGAGCTCCCGTCTTGAATGATCCGCCTCCTTAGCACGGATGTACTTCTGGGCTCGGAGGAGTAGCTCGGAGTAGGTCTTGGGGGGTTTCTTGTCAGCGAGTAGGTCAGGCGGGAGGTCCTGAGCCCTCACTTTAGTGCCAGCATGGCGACTGGCTTATCAAGATTGTAAATCTCCAAGGCGGCAATCTTGAAGCAGGCCACGTAGTCCTGTAGGAGCTCACGATCCTGTTACCGGATGGAGAAGAGGTTGTCCGCCTCTCATGGCACCTTTCGACAGGTATCGAAGTGGGCCACGAACTTCTGCTCCAGCTGAGCGAAAGAGTTGATGCTTTCAGGATCGAGGCGGGTGAACCAAACCTGAGCCACCTTTCGGAGTGTTGTCGGGAAGGCAATGCAAAAAAGGGCGTCAGTGGCCCTCTGGACCCTCATGAGGGTCTTGTAGCTTTCCTGGTGGTCCAAGGGATCGGTGGTCCCATCGTAGGGATCCACCTGTGGCATACGGAATCGACTGGGAATCGGTTCCTCTTGGATCTCTCGGGAGAAGGGAGGACGGGCATCATAGCCCGCTGGCTCGTCAGTAGAGCCCTGCATGTTCGCAAATCGGCGGGATAATTCTGCTAGCTTGTGCTCGTGCTCCTCCAGGCGCTTCTCAACCATGCGCCTGATGGCCTCGTCGATCTAACCCTCCACCAAGACTGAAGGAGATGTAGAAGGTGACGTGGGACAAAGTCCCTGAAGGGGGGTCTTGCCCTTTCAACCTCGGCGAGGTTTGGCTGCTACCCGCTCAAGGGTTGGAGACCGGCTCTCCTTGTCAGCAGATCCGGCCCGTTGTCTCTTCGCCGGAGTCAAGTAACTATCCTGGTGATCGGTGATGGCCTGCGACTGTGATGGCCTTCCTTGGAAGGAACGTAGGCTGTCGCGGGGCGCCGCGGCATGGGCCGCGGGGGTCCCTGGCTGCTGATGGGTAGCCAAGGACCATTGTTGGTGCTGGAGCTGGCGCACCACCGTGGTGAGGATCTGCATTTGTTGAGCGAGCATGGCCAGCTGGATGTCCGCCGGAGGTGGTTGAGCATGAGCGGGGAGCTCCCCCTCTGGATCGCGTGGGTCCTCTTAAGAAGGGGGATCTCCTGCATGGCTGATGGAGACTTCTCTCACTCGCATCGTCACCATCCTCCTGGTGAGCTACTTGCAGGGGGTTTAGGTTGGATCAAGATACGATCTTACCTCCGCTCCCCTTCCTGGCGTGCCAATCTGTTGCCGCCAAGATTGTCGTGGCCCGTAGCTACTATTGGCGTCGGATCACCCCTCGTCTCCTCGGGGATGGCCTGCTCGTCGGGACCTGCAAAATAAGGGTTAGTGACCCGGGCCGGGAATTCCAACGGAGGCACTCCGACAGTCAAGTCAGTGACGATCCAGGGGAACAGATCCTCCTGGTCGAGCCCTTGAGATGGACTCCATGATAGGAGGAGTGAATGATGTGTGAGTGAGGGTGCAAGTTTGCTGGGAAAGGTGGTGGCCGAAGTGAACTAGAGATGGGTGGCTGTGTTCGGGCGATCCTTTTTATGGATCTTCGAGAGCCATGAATTCTCAGTCTCCTGGGTGGTTCTCTTGTGTGGCCTCCTTCCCCTTCTTGAGTGTTTGTGGTTTAGCTTGCGTACCTCCCCGCTGGGGGTGTCAAAGGTTCTTTTAAGCCTAGGTGGTTGTTGAATGCCTACCTCGGGATCTCCTCCGCGCTGGCAGGCGTGTGCGGCGGTGTTCCATGCCATGAACGAGACATATTTCCTGATTCGTGATAAGGGAAGCTGCCATATGCTCTGACACTCCTTCCGGTCGCTCCACTTCGGGAAACCTGGCAGGGCCTCGATTGGGGGGTCGCCGCCCCCGGGATTCGAGTGCCCTAGTTGACTTCCTCTTCTGAGTGGTGCAGGCAGTTGGTAGTGAACGTAGCATCTCGGTTAGGGAGCTTCTTCGTCTTCTAGTGTAAGTGGTGGCCGCAGATAGTTATTATGATTTGATGGGTGCTTCCTCGTAGTCCTCGGGTGGCTTGCCGGTGCCTCGGGGGATGGCCCTGTCCCCTTGGTGGCCGGCGGCATTATCCAAGGTGGTTGCTGAACTGGAGAGTCGGGACTCGACTTCGTTCTGGGGACCTCGACCTCCGAGGGGCTCGACCTGGCGGAGGAGGGCTGGGCTTGACTCCAGTTTAGGGGGCTCGACTTTGGAAGGGCTCGACCCGGCGGAGGAAGGCTCAACTTCTTCTCAGAGGGCTCGACCTCGGAGAGACTCGACCTGGCAGAGGAGGGCTGAGCTCGACTCCGGTCCAAGGGGCTCGGCCTCGAAGGAGCTCAATCCGGCGGAGGAGGTCAGCACGCGACTCCAGCCCAGAGGGCTCGACCTGGCGGAGGAGGGCTGAGCTCGACTCCGATCCAGGGGGCTCAGCCTCGGAGGGGCTCGACCTGGTGAAGGAGGTCGTTCGGCTCCGATCTAGGTGCCCCGGGCTTGCGGGTACTGACCTGGCGGAGGATAAAACTCGGCTTTGACGGGCCACCTCGTCATCCTGAGGGAGCTCGGCCCGGCTAAGGAGTCCGGAATAGAGTATCCATCATGGTAGTTTCTCTTTCTCTGGCATGACATCTGACAGGGATTACACGTCAGCTTCCTGCCATATCATATATGATTCTAATAGTATTAGTAGGTCAAGCCAGGTTATATTGGGTCAGTCCAAATTCAGTAAATTATATCAAACCTGAAAAATAGAATAGATATAATTTTAGAACGGGATCTGCATTCACGAATCTTTAAAAATAAATTAATTTAAATTTAAATAAATTATGTCAGGTCAAATCGACCTATTTGCAGCCTTAATTACTTGTAATTTCTAATAAGGTATATAGATTGTTGTACATGAGAACAGGTTTGGGACTGGCATCGCGAAGGTATTTATCTTTGACAAGATACTTTGTATCCTAACGTTCACGCGAGAGTTTCGCGGGATCACCCGCTTGTAATTAAAAAAAAAAAAAGCCGCTGCCAGCCTTTGGTCCGCCCCTATTCCATGCCCAACTAAAATAGACAACCAGCAGTCCATCGGAAGCCGCCACGGCAACCCATATCTCGACCCACCCATCTCTCGGATCTCTTAGTCAAAAGATTCCTTCTCCGGCAACCACCGTCGTTTATTACTCCATCCATAGAGCGAGACGAAGGGGAAGAGGAGTCCTCCTGAGCCACAACAATGAGGGCTCTCAAACTTCTTCTCCTTGATCTCCTGGTTCTTCTTCTGCTGTTGCCCTCCTCATCGCCTTCTTCCCCTCCTCCTCCTCCTCCTCTTGGAAAGGCAGCAGTGAAGGAACTGCTGAGAAGACTGGACAGCAAGAGAGCTTCTCCTTCAATCCAGGAGGCCGCCGCCATGGGAGTTCTCAATAGACTGATCCCCACCCACCTTTCCAGCTTCCGCTTCGAGATCGCCACCGAGGTGGACTCAAGAATCTTATATACTTCGAGTTTTTTTTTTAAAAAAAGAATAATAGTTTTGATGAGCTAAATTTTATATTCTTGAGATCTTTATCCATCGTTAGACTACAAGCCCTTGTTTGTTCTTGTATAAATTTTGTATGATGTTTTATATTTCAGCTTGCCATGTTTTTTGTTGCGGTCTTGCATTTGTTGACTAGCTGGATATTTTGGCAGGGCATTTGTGAGGAATTTGGTTGCTTTCGGATAAGCAATATCGACAATTCAAGTTTTGGTGGACCGGAGATATTGTGAGTTATTCTATGACGTGCAGAATACTTTTCTTGATTGCTTTCCATTTAGTATCCAGTTTTTCAATAACTATTGAATTTTACTGGTTTTTAACTTTTCTGAAAGAATCGTTCATGATCACGATAATTTCTCAAAAGACTGCAAACCAAGTTGGATTTCATTTTGCTGGCTTATTCATTTGATCTGTCTGTGGGATCTTAAATTCATTTAGATTAATTTAACTGAAGCTGGTGAAATTATGGAGGTGCTTTGTTGAATGTTGTCTAACCAATAAAAAGTCAAAACTTTGCATGCTAGTTTC
This sequence comes from Areca catechu, assembly GCA_021397845.1. Lineage (NCBI taxonomy): Eukaryota > Viridiplantae > Streptophyta > Magnoliopsida > Arecales > Arecaceae > Areca > Areca catechu. The sequence continues at coordinate 29,534,533 of CM038046.1, forward strand.
TTTCTTTTTCTTCACTTGAAGCTTGATCTTTAAGGGTCTTGTTATGATCATGTTTTAGCTAGTTCTTAATTTTATATTTGCCATTTTTTTTTCTTTGATTTCTAGAATTCAGGGTACTACGGCTGTTGAGATTTCATCTGGCCTTCACTGGTATCTAAAGTACTGGTGTGGGGCTCATATTTCATGGGACAAGACTGGTGGCAATCAAGTTGCTTCAGTTCCGCCTCCTGGGTCACTTCCAAAGGTAGAAGGCCAAGGGATGAAAGTTGAACGCCCTGTTCCATGGAATTATTACCAAAATGTTGTAACTTCCAGTTGTAAGTACTTCATAATTTACTTTTCTTTGAAGAAAAAGAAGCACTTGGTTTAGTTCAGTCACAGCATCAAATTCAGTTAAAATCCTTTAATGTGACAATGGAACAAGAATACTGATTTTTGATGCCAAAGGGTGGACAAAAGAGTCAAGAGAGTAATTCAAGCCTTGAGCTTGTTGGAGATATGTCATTTGCTGGCTGGTAATGAAGTGCTGATATTGCAGAGTATTTCTTCCAGATATTTGATATGATTTTTGTATCCTAGAAACTGGACCAGTCCTCTTTTACAAAAAGCAATTTCCTGTCAGTCATATAATTTAAATATGGCTGTAATTATTGCATTTGAATGCAGCCTTGTTATGAAATATATCCTGTATGAATTATTCTCATTGGAGAATACTCATGGTCGATGACTGTGGGTGCATGAATTAGTGATGATTTTTGATATGTACTTGACAATGTAATTATCTGAGGGCTTGATTTGAACATCTGACATTTGCCTACATTTTCTTGTTTTGGTATTCATTTTCTTGTTTCTTGTGTCTTTCATTTCTTATAACCTGATGCTTTAAAATCTCTGTTCTTTTAGCATGTTCTATCCTTCTAAATATTGTATTATACGGTTATTTTCGCTCATCTGGTTTTCTTTCTCAATTAATCATTTGTATAGACTCTTTTGTATGGTGGGATTGGAAAAGATGGGAGAAAGAAATTGACTGGATGGCTCTTCAAGGGGTGAACTTGCCTTTGGCATTTACAGGGCAAGAAACCATATGGCAAAAGGTTTTCCAGGTGAAGTAGATAATCTTATGCTACTTAAATGAGTTCCATTTCTATCAAATCTTTCTTCACAAAGACACAAACCATCCATGAAGCATGGATGTTCCTTCAACACATGGGTATGACATGACATGGGTATGCTGATACCACAAACCTAAACATAGAACAAGAAGCAAGTAGGGTATCGTAACTAATAATTAAATGTTATTTACATGGATGTAAATTAAACATTCATACAGCATAATGTGGTATCATGATATCAGTCCATACTCCATAAATAACACCCCAAAACTTCTACACTTAGGCATGATTCAAACATGCATAGGCCATATTCTGGATCATGACAACAACATCACAAATTCTGAAATTAATCGCCCATTGTTTTCATCATTCAAATTTTATATTCCTGAGAATCAACGACACGCATATCCAGAAAGTATTCCAGGCATTTGTAGGAAGTATCCAGAATCTTCTTTTTTTTAAATTAAAAAATGTTATATGAAAGTATTTGAATTATCTGACAACATATTGGTAATTGATACAGATGGAACACAGACACAGTATGCAATTTAAGGTGTCAATGTATCGTAGCAATTCTTTAACCAACACCTGTTTCCTTCTAGTAATTGCATAATGCTTGGTTGTCTTTTACCAAAAGGATCACTGAGTCTTTCCAGAATTGTCCAATAAACTATTATTATTCAACTTGTTTCTCTAAAATGAATGATTTGACATGAAACTTTTGCTATGTTTGGTTAATTTTAAAACTTTAATCTAGCTGTCTAACAATATCCACTGGAATGCTTTCTTATACCTTGAGTAATATGGTTCACTTAACATTTGATCATATTAATACCTTTTATTCATTTTGTTGAGAGCCAATGTGATTAGGTTGGTACACTGTAATCATTACTATTTAGCTGATACAGTTGAGTACTCAAGATTGATCTGAGTTCATAGTCTTTGGCAGTTTGGCTAGTCAAAGATTCATTGATGTTGCATATGATCTGATCAGAACATGGAGCACATAAAATTCTGCCAATTGATATGGTGCTTTGTGGATTTTGTGCATTTTGGGAACTTCTTCAATGGTCTTCTCAATCATGCATCTTGGCTGTTTTATTCTGTTTACAGAGTTCTTTGCCATGTGCTTGTCTTAATGACCCCCGCTTTCTTAAAGGTCAATAGTGTTTTTGTTTGAGCCACCTTTTAAGGCCTTCCTTTTGTGATTTGCTTCTGCTACCAAGGTCTGATAGTTGTGCTAAAAGTGGTAGTTGATTAACCATATATCCAAAGTTCTTTTTGATGAAACTTTGTGCCCAATGTTGAAGTACTGATACCTATACCTGTAAATAAGGATCCCGGTACCGGTACCGAGACCCATACCGACACTGGGCCAGTACGGTACCGGCATTGATGCCGTACCATATCGTACCGACACATGATATGGTACGGCGTGCCAGTTTGGACCGGCACGTCTTTTTTTTGTTCTTTTTAGGATTTATAAAATATTTTTAGATCTAAATAGATGTTGATCCTAATTGATGTTTGTATCATTTCAAAATACTGTCTAGCTTCTAGCCATGATATATTATTTTTTAAAAAATTCTAAGTAGAGTATGATTACCAATAATTAATTAAAGTGAAAGGTAAAATATAAATATAAATACATACCGATATTTAGAATCGGATCGAGTATCGATGTTCATAAATATCAAGATCATTAATGTACTGAGTAGGAAGATCAGTAAATCCCTATAACCAGGCGGCATGATATTCCTATAAGCTCATCCTAGGATGTATGCATAAAGAATCGTAACTCATCACAGATCCCTCATTAAAGTCCCGACTCTGAGAGGTATCTAAAGACTGATGATATGGCTATGTAGGGATCCATCCAAATATACCGACAGCAAAATCAATTCCGTAAGATGCTTCGGGTTGCATAGGATAATAATCACTAAAAGATGATGTCTCAGATGTACCATATCTATATCCATATAGATCACAAGTTGTCGGTACCTTCGGGTAAGAGGATCTAGAATATGAGGATGATCCTGATACATGGATCCTATTCCACATGCAAGATATGCAACTGCATCATGTCCCAAATGATCTCGTAAAACCCGTCGCCTATATATAATCGTATCACCACGGACTCTACCAACTAGTGCACCATGCTCTGTATCCTATATGGCGTGATTAAACTACGACTCACTAATAAATCGAAGATGAATAGCCAGCTGCATTTCCTATCCTCCAGCTCCTCCCTGATCACTAGATCTCCCATTATCTGAAGAAGCATTAGCACCACTCTCTTTGATATCTAAATCTGAATGAACTGAGTGCTTCAATGGAGATGCAACTGCCTTTCCTTTTTCTCTATCTCTGGACCGAATAGATAGCGGAGAGGGATGATATGACGTATTTGTTAGAGTCCTGTGAGGAATTTTGCTTGTTGCCCATTGTTTAGCATTCATCCCAGTCTCGTTAGCTACAAAACTGGCTGGTCGAGAAGGCGATCCTGGTTTATCAAGCTCTGGCTCCTGTGCTAATTCACGACCCATCCAATCATCGAATCTTCATCTCATCAATATAATTATTTATAGTAGGATCGGAGTATTTCAGTTCAACTTTTTCCTGATTGTACTTTAGCCTTAACCTTAAATTATAGTGTACATAAACAAGATCATTAAGGTATTTCTGTTTTAGACCGTTTCTCTGCTTGGAGTGGATAAGGTCGAAAGTAGACTAGTTGCGCTCACATCCACTAGATGATACCGTTTGGGAGAGGATCTTGACAGCAAGAATTTTTAAATATTTTGCTGATCCACCAAAATGCACCCACTATTCAATTTTTTACTTTATCATGTACTCGGGCAGCATCAGTTATAAGAGATCATTGCTTGAAATTCCAGAAAAGATTTTCAATAACCCAGAAGATCATAATATATTATAATATTAGTTTTAAATGTAACTAGTTTATTATAAATATATTATTTTTGAAGTTCAAATATATTTAAATAATAAATATAACAGTAAAATCTCAAGATAAACATATTTACTCATGCATACATATAAGGGTGTCTCAAGTATGTGCTGGGATGCCCAATTGAGATGGCCACCTAGTTCAAATATGTATAGTTGCAACTAGGATGTGAAGCTTTCACCTGCAGCGTTATCCGTATTCACTTTTTTTCTTAATTTCTTTTTTTTTTTAATCTCAATGCTGGTATAAACTATTTTAAGACGATCACTTCTGGTTGTTTTAGTTTTCTTAGAGTCTAATGTTTTGCCTCTTAGGTGTAGATTGATTGTGAAAATGAACAGGTGTTGACAATCACATATCTTTGTTTTCACAGTTTTAGCAAAGCCAATAATTGCTCATGCAACTTGGAGAAGTGTGCACAAGAGCACATAAATGAGGTTTCAGGTTCATAACCTTGCAATTTAATCACAAGCACCTGAAATGCTGGGTAACTGTGCATGAAGGATAAACTAATATGTTAATAGTGTTGATTGATGTAATTCCCAAAACATGTAATGTGAGCCCCATAAAGCCTGGAGGGCTAATTTATAGGTTAGCTGTGCAAAAAGTTAAAGTAGGAGCATAAATTAGAAGCAATTAAACATTTATCTTCCATTCGAGTATGGTGATCTAATCCACTTCCAAAAATTGAATACTTAATGGATACAAATGTGTCTTTCAAGAGATGTCATCATTGAAAAGAAACTGGGATATATTTCTTTTTTCACTCTCAAGAGTCTGCATCATTGAAATTGTCATGTATTATTGACATCTTTGTTGACACTATCATAGCCCAAAGCTTTCTGTCTTTGTATAAATCACTAAATGCCCAATCATCTTTTAGTTCTATTGAATTTTATGTCTGATATACACTCCAGCGAGATAACCACTTCCATTTATGGTGTTTGAAGTATAAATCAGCAGGTTTATTTTTATATCAAATATCCTTGTTTTACATAATGCTGCAAATCCATGTTGTTTCTTTTCCTTTTCTATGTTTTGTTAATTTCACTGGTTATGAAATTCTTATATCAGGATTTTAATGTTAGCAGTAAAGATTTGAATGATTTTTTTGGTGGGCCAGCCTTCCTAGCTTGGGCTCGAATGGGAAACTTACATGGGTATGTTAATAATTCTAGAATTGCTGGAACATGCTATTTTACAGTCATGTGCACATCATATTTTAGCTAAGAGATGCAGTGACAAGTATTTATATATAATCTGAGTTGATTGTTTAGATTTGAAGTTTCTGTGAGCAGAATTTCAGTGGTATCTTTGATCATGATATGTGCTACTCTCTTTCGGCATTATTTTTGTTAGATCAAAACTTTGTTTAATGGTTTTTTTCATGTAGAAAGAACCTCTTCATTTTTTGTTTAATGAGTCAGGGTCTGATGCTAAGTTTAGAAAGGTTGATGGCATTTTAGAATTCTATTGTTGCACCAGGCATCCCTAGGCATATGTGAAAACAAGTCAAAAAAAATATCCTTTTTGCTATTTGTACATTAACAAACTATGGATGGTTATGAAAGAGGACATCAGAAAATGTTTCTCTATTTGATTGCTCGGTTCAAGACTTTTCCTTTGTTTAGGGTGACCATATGGGTTTCAAATTTGACTAAACTTGTTGATATTTTTTTGTCATTCATGATGCAGTATTTTGTCATCAATGATGTTTTCACTTTAGAGACATTGATGGATAATGATTCTTGATTTTGAAGCCAACAATTTGGAGCTTATAAATTTTGTCCATGTCACGCCCTAAGACTTGAACCAACTCAAATCCCAAGGCATGATAATCAGTTTGATACATAGTAACATTAAGATGAACTATCCTTTGAAAACCATGTGATTGAATAAATTATTGCTTAAAGTGTTACCAACCATGAATTTTAGATAAAAATTTGGGTCAGAAAACTTCCAGCAACAACTTATATATATATACACACACGTCTTTCAGTGATACCCAACCATATCCACAGTGCTGTCACAATATTCACCAAACCAAATAGCAACTGTGGGCATAGAGGCCACAGAAAAATCCACCACAGCTATCACCTGTCACTTTGAAAAGTGTCTTACAGTAGTTGGAGTGAGCTATATAACTTGATACCAAATTTATGCCATTATCAAAATTTAAGTCTCCATTGCAAACAAATGCGTGTAATATATACAGTATAAATAAAATTGCTATTAGCAAAGTTCGAGCAATAGTTCAACTAAACAATTTTGGGATGAAATGTCAAAATTAGAGTTTTCTAATAAATAATGAGATAATATGAGATGATCAAAACATTTTTATCTTTAGTTTTGAACTTTTGATGATCCATGTAGGTTCTTTCATATATATCTTCATTGTTGATGGATGAGGTCACATATATTAATAGCATGGGTGAGGCAACACATATTGTCAAGGTTCATACATGTCACTTGGCTAGAGTTCCATATATATCCTCATTGCTAATTTCAGGAGGCCATAAAATAGCACCTCGCCAAGATCCACAGATATCTAACAGAATATCATTTATGTCATTAGGAAGATTCCTTAGAAAGTTCCAATATAAACAAACACTCCATTACATAGCATGTGTGTAACAAATTCTAATAAGAGAAGGAAATCAAGTCGGAATGCTTAAATATGAGTTCAGAAATATCAATTTAAAAACTCCTGATTTTGGAATATCCAAAAAAAAGCAAAGCACAATTTTAGCTAACATATCGCTGTGTTCCACAGAAGATGAAATTAGGATCCTTTCAACTAATTATTGATTTAAAAAAGACAAATGCAACTCCAAAATGTAAGCTAAACAGATTACCTTCAATGTTATGGACATGCAGCTTCTTGAGTCATCATTAAGCAAGATAATAAAGCTAATTTTGACCACTTATTGTGTTACTTCTTATGATGTCTTGTTTATTTTTTCTTTTATGTGTCATAGGTGGGGTGGACCACTTACACAAAATTGGTTGGACCAACAATTGAGACTGCAAAAACACATCCTATCTCGTATGATTGAGCTTGGAATGACTCCCGGTAATTCCTTCATTGGAGATTAAAGGGTTTTATGTAAATGTGCCGTACCTAATGAATGATTGAGATGTCAAGTATCATGCATCGTTCCCACTTTTATTAGGGCGTGGTATCCTATAATGCACTGTATCTCACAACGCTCTGACTATAATGAAAGGATATAATTCAGCATGACATTACTTCGTGTTTATAGAAAAATAATTTAGTTAGTAACCAAAGGGATGATTTCTATATCTGGTGCTGATCAAACATATGCTTTGACATAATGATTGTTATCCACACATCATCTTATATTCTCTGCAGTAGGAAACCAGTTCATAGTTGTTCCCATATTTGTCATAAAGTATTTATGTCTGTTTAATTTTTTTGTAGCTTGCATCATTATATTGGTCAACTTCAAAATGCATGAAGTTTCTAATTATTAGTTATAAATTCTGATTAGTATCACCAGTAATGGTTATCTCAGTTTTTCATTTACATAATCTTCTAACTTCTTCAGTGTTACCATCATTCTCTGGGAATGTGCCGGCTGTATTCAGAAAGATATTTCCGTCAGCAAATATAACCAGACTTGGAGATTGGTATTTTGCTCTTCTGAATTTTTTATTAATACCTTTTAGTATTTTCTTCTAAAGACTTGTATCTAACATCAGTTTTATAGTTTTTTGTTAAAATGTATCAGTGAAAATTTATTATTTTTTAATTGCTACCAGCCTACCACTATGTCCTGATTATGCTCCATCTTATGGTATAGTGTCAATACCTTTTTTTAATTATTTTTTTCTTAGCTGATTTTTGTTCTTCAAATGTTGATTTTGAATCATGATCATTTTAAACTGGTTCTGTTTCCTTTTTTTCTACATCTGGAGTACAAAACTGCTTTAAAAGTATATTAGCTTGGAAAGTACATCTCTTAATCTTAATATGCACTGCATCATCTTAATACAAGAGTATATGATGCTATTATGTGATCTGCATTCAGTCTTTTCCTAGGAAAATATCAACTTGAGAAATTGAAAAGTTCAGAAACCATATGAAGTTATGAACATTAGTTCAGCAGGAAAGATACTTTTCTTAATTTCCTATTCTTTGTCATGAGAAAAGTTGGGAACATGAATAATTAAATCTGTATGTTTTTTGATGGTTGAAAAAAGACCAGATAATATAACCTTTTTGTCAACCTTGGTTTCCAATGCTGCTCCTTGGCATGAGTAACTGGTTGCAGAAATTTATTTGTGCAAACAAAGTAATTATGCTGCTGAAGATTTCTTTCATCTAATAGCTGAGCAGTCTGCAAATATGCGTCTGGGACTATATTGCAAAAGAGATGAAAATGATTTTATGCTATAGTGGTGCTCTTGGTCAATTCAAAGGTTACTTGCATTGCTAATTACCCACACCAAAGTGGCACACAAACTTGTTGAAGGATGCTTTATATAAATAAGATTTTGAAGGCTATATTTCATCCTTGGTAAAGTCTATGCTGTTGGAAATGGTGCTGTAACAAAGTTATGATTTGTTGTATGAGATACAAAATGTGGCATTAGTGAAGCTAATTTTTCCCTTTATTGTACATACTTGGGCATTATTTAGTTGATATGAGATATTTGACAATGTTTAAGATGCATAAGATCCATGGGGACTTATAGGAAACTAGACTAATTTCTTTGAGCAACCAAAAAACAATTGGCATTCTAGCTTCTTGTTCCTTAAACTTGTCAGAGTCATGGATAAGTCAGAAGACTTAATTTTTGTGGTTGCTAATTGTGGATAATGACCATAAGATGGTGGCAACTTCTTTCAGTTATTGGTGAGTGACTCCCAATCAACATTTGAATCTATTATGATGCATTGATGAGGTGACCTGAGATCAAGTCTTGTTGAAACTGCACTGTCAGGTAGACTGAGCTCGCAATAGGGTTTTGAAAGCTGATGTTTAGCAATTAGGACCATACCAATCCCATGTTCGTACAATATGTACTATGGTGCATAACATGCTGACATTGTGTACTGGCCAGCATGACTTGGGTCAGCCTATGCTCTTGGCCATTTTTGCCCTCCAAAGTTTTTCTGGCCTTTTTTTTAAAAAAAATTTGATTCTCGTTTTACACAAATATATGGCAATGTCAGTGATTGATACTTAAATCATCCTATCATATATGTTTTGAAGTTTTCGATTGCTATTTAACATGTCTTTTGTGATGTAGTACATGATTTTGTCTAACTTATCATAATATTTACATTGAATAATTATATTTTGTGCATTTTACACAAAGTAGAATGGTGTAAATTTGAGACTTGTAGAGCTCCCCACTGCTCCTCTTTCCTCCTTCTGCCTTCACATGATGAAAAAAAATGAAAAGATAAGGACTGTAGGTGTCTTGCTAAGTATGATAATATCAAGCAATGGCTTGGTTTGGGCTTGATGTACCCTTATTCTATTCAATACAAATGGTTCAGGCCTAGTTTCCAGATAATGGGATGTACCAAGGACCTGTGTCCTAAGACAAGGCCATATTGTACATACAAGCCAGCAAGGGGCCAGTATATCTGGTACAAGCCCTGGTTCTCTGTGATAGCATTGGATATTTCCTAACCTGAGGAATCCATATGGGCTAGCGTGATTCATAGCCACCTTGATAGACAGATCATGCATATGTCAAATTTGCAGTATTTAACTGCATATTCACATTAAGGGCCTGGAATGCCTAACAAAGGATAAACTGTCAGATATGGGAAAATAATTCAATTTGGGTGATTGAATATTTATGGTAGGCTGGTAGTTCACCAGGAGAATTTCGTGTATTTATTTTTTGTAAAGAAGTAATAGAAAAATGTATACATTTGTTCTTTGTGGAAAGAAAGAGTTTCTTTAGTGTTTAATAACATTCTTCCCATTTTATACTTGAGAACTAAAGTAAGCTGTTGTCAGTAGTGGTGGGATGCTAGTGAAGATGATTGCACTGTCTCATTGGGGCCTTAGATCATGTTTTTCATTTTGAGAGAGTTTGTGGCAATGCTATTTATTCAGGTGTTAAGGTCATATAAAATGTGATAGATCCAACTAAATTAGTAATATATTTAAATAAATATAGTAACCAGCCTATCTTCATGGGCCCATATGCTGAAGAATTCAACTTGTTACGAACTTGTTATATGCATTTAGTGGGGATCCTAGGCCATAGGGTAGGCCTTGACGCTGACCTTAACCCTAGCACTGTAGGGTGAGAAACATAAGGAGCAAGAAGAGAAAAGTGGAAGAAAACACCACAAATAAAATTCTGTTAATCAATCAAAAGTCTGCCCCAAACTAAACCCCTGGCTACCTTATATAAACGATCTTTACAAGTCATACAAAAAATAGGAAACCCAACCCAAAATAAAAGGAAAACATGCTAAGACTATTTAGCCAAAAAATATGAAAATTCAATAAAAAAATTTGGATTTTTGGTGTCTCTGGCTATGAATCCACTAGCTTCTATGAGGTTTATCTTGATCCAACTGATCATAGTACCTACCAGCTATATCCTTCACTGCATCAAGCCTCAACTCACCATTGAATTTGTATTGATGGTTATAAAGTGTTTAATAGTAAAAAAAATAGACCGTGTCACATTTTGAGGATGTCTCTTGGTCTTTCGTTAGGCCTTTGGGAGCTTGTGGAAGGGCATTTTTGGGTTTGTGTATCACCTTATTAAAGACACCATCATTGATTATGGGTTACTGGGATTTAGAAGCCATGAGGAGGATTGTTATTAGAAGCAGTTGACTAAGGCCGCCCCCCCCCCCCCCCCCACACACACACACAAAAAAAAAAACCCTGCCCACCCAAATATTAGGAGAGCTAGCAGGCTGGCCTCACTATCGAGGGCCTTTCATTTCTTTTATTTGTGATTGTTTAGTAGGGGCCGACCTCTAAATAAGTGTGGCTGCCGTTTCTTGTTGGACTAGGATGAAGATGTCTTTTTCAATATTAAAGAGGAGAGTTCAATCTCTAATCCCTTATCAAGATTGGATTGAAGATTTGAAGTCGCACTTGTCTTCTCTTGGTCTTCCTATGTTCGGTCAATGTCACAACATCACTCTTAAGGCTCTTTGCTCATCGTACCCTTGGAAAAGAACCTCAGAATCACACCAAAGATTAGGTCCACACCACAACAAAATAAAAAAAGAACACTCATGATTAACCAATTTAGACTCAAAATCTATTTCATCTTTGCAAAAGGCAAGAGTACAAAGGTTGACATGGGTGTTAGGACTTGATACCAAGGATGGCAGAACCAATACGGATAGGCATGCTAGTTGGCGATCAGTATGGATGTATGGTATGATATTGAACTGTGGCATATTGGAACCGCGGGGAGGGAGAGCATCATTGAGGAAGGAGAGGGAGGGAGCGAGAGAGGGGGAAGAGGAAGGAGAGGGGGGGAGGGTGGGAGCTCACTGGAGAGAGACTGGATTCGAAGCCACCGCCTATTTTCTACTGGAAGTGGCCATGGGATCCCAACCTGACCCTATTGTGGTCAAAAGACAGTTGCCCTAGCAAGCAAGAAAGAAGTGACAATAATTCAAAGTGTCATCAGAGAGGGGTCCCCTTGGAGTTGGGAAGGGGCTAGAGGAGGCAGAGGAGGGGGGTGAGAGACGGGGGGCTTATTCCAGAGGAGGTGAGGGTAGGGTCACGATGGGCAGCGAGCACTTCCTTTTTTGGTGATGGCAGCGAGCGTTTTGAAGGCAAATTTTTTATTTCAAGTCAGGAATATCGGTACCATCCCGAACCACCCGGTTCGGAATATATCGTATCGTACCGGTCAAGAACCAGTACAATTCAGTCCTAAAAAATAGTTTAAGACCTGAACCATGAAAAGTGGCATGAACCGGACCATTACGGGTCGGTTCGGACCAATACGGTCCGATTTAGTCCAACTCGGGTCCAATTTGGGTCTGGTTCAGCGATCCTTGCTTGAGAGGGAGGAGGAAGATAATTTTTTCTCAATTCACTAAGATCGGTACCATACCAGTACAGGTTTCAGTACCGGTTCAGCGATCCTTGTTTCAGGTCACAATGGGTAGCGAGCTTTTTTTTAGGTGATGGCTACGAGCATTTCAAAGGGGATTTTATTATTTCAAACCTTGAACTATACCAATAACCAACCTGTCTAGTTTAGTTCAACATATCCCAAACTATCTAGTTCAGTAAATTCTAAGCCAGCCGGTTTGTCATGGTTTGGTAATCAATGCTCCATTCTAAGGACCGTTGTACTTGTACCATAATCCATACCGGTTGCCGACCGGTATGGATGGTATTGGTACCATACCGTATCGTGTTGGTACAGTTTACTGGTATGCAAAAAAATTATTTTTTTGATTTTTCACTTTCTTGTAATTTCAAATCACTTTTTTAGGGTTCATTGAATAATTTTTTATCCAAATAGATGTTTGTTGATGCTAATCGATATTTGCATCATTTCAATACACTCTTAATCACATGTAACGGGAATTTGGCTTCTAGTTTTCTAATTTTAAAATTATCAATACATGGATTACGTATTATTGAATCTTAAAATACTCAAAATTAATAAATAAATAATAAATACATTGTTACATATTGATATTTAGAATCAAGTCGAGTGTCGATAGCCATAAATATCAGGATTATTGATATACTGAGTAAGAAGATTAGTAAATCCCTCTAACCAAGTAGCATTATAATCCTCTATGGTCATCCCAGGCCAGGAGATATGCGTGCTGGATCATAACTTATCGAAAATTTCTCGTTGGTTCTAAGTTTGAAAGGTATCCTGAGACTGATGATATAACTATGGAGGGGCCCATCCGAATATATTGGTAACAAAATCGGATCCATAAGGTGCTCCGGGCTATATGGGATAATAGTTATTATAAGATGATGTCTCAGACGTACCATATCTATATCCATGTGGCTCATAAGCTGCCGGTGCTTGCAGGTAAGAGGATCCAGAATACGAGGATAAGCCCGATATATTCATGGATCTCATTCCACGTATAAGATCATCTGCAACATACCATATCCTGAATGACCTCATGGAACCCATCGCCTGAATGAAATTGTATCGTTGCGGGCTCTACTAGCTCATATACTATGGTCCCTATCCCGTGTAGTGTGCATAAAATGTTATTCACTAGTGAATCGAAGATCATAGTCGGTACATCTCTTATTCTCTAGCCCCTCCCTGATTACTAGATTTTCGACCATCAGAAAAATTACTAGCACTGGCACTGTTCTCCCTGCTGTCTGAATTTGAGTGAATTGAGTGCTCCACCAAAGATGCAATTGTCTTTCATTTTGCTATCTCTAGGTTATGTATCGATTGGAGCCTTATGTGAAATGTTACTACTTGCTCATTGTTTAGCATCTATCCTAGCCTCACTAGCTACAAAATTGGCTGGTCAAGGAGGCGATCTTGGTTGATCAAGCTCTAGCTCCTATTGTAGATTCAAGACCCATCCAATCATCGGATTTTCATTCTCATCAACAAAATTACTCAGCTGGATCGATGTATTTCAGCTCAACTTTTTTTGAATATATTTTAATCTCAATCTTAAATTATAATGTCCATATACAAGATCATTGAGAAGTTTCTATTTTAGACGGTTACTTTGCTTGAAGTGGATAAGGCCCAAGGTCGACCAGTTATGCTCACATACATTCGATAATACCGTCTAGGAGAGGATCTTGACATCAAGATTTTTTATTTTTTTGCAAATCCAACAAAATGCATCTACCATTCAACTGCAAAAAATCAAATTCATTGAGAATTTTAGATTCGACAAAATCCAAAACCAATTTGAGTATGATATTAAACTTATTAGTACTTACCAGAATTCATCTTTGATTTACTTCTGATTGCTACATTTAATTCAAAAGAATCGGTGCCCTCTCTAAATATTTGTCTGGAAAAAAATTTGTTGTTATTATGTGTTGTTGAAATTACAGTTAATAAAAATCATTCAAAAATTTCAACCGAACTTAATTGTTTTAGGTACATAGTTGCGACATCTGGATCGGGTTCCATCTTATATATTATATTGCATGGGCCAAACATAAACCGATCATCTATGGCAATTCCAGGTATAGAGTACTGGAATCTTGGATTCAGATAGTAAGCTACATATATTTTCAGAATTAATTAAGTGTACTTATACAAATGTAATTGAATTTAAATTTTTAGAATGTTCTTGATTTTGTTGCTTACCTGCTAGATGCAAATCCGTATAGCTCCACCGTCCATCAATGATTCGGATGTACTTATTGGCATGTATTGGATCTGTATCTTGGATCTTTTTCTTGGTTCTTTCCATCATATAATAAAGGAAGCCTATCTAGAAGTATCGCTCAGAGTTCACAGTCCAAAATATCTTATATAGAGGCTTGATAGTCTCTTCTATCTTCTCGGCTCGCTGCCAGAATATTTGTCTCGTCATTAAGTTCTCTGCATTTCCCCCTCAGTGTTTATCCGGGTATATCTGCTCTGCTGCAACTTTACATTAACAAATATCTAATGTAACTCTACTTTCTTACCAAAAAGACTATCAAGTGTTATATATTCATGACAAACCATGTGACACCTGATCTCAATATTTCTTTTCCTGTATAGCTTCATATCAATGATAAGATTCATGTATAATTGTAGATGAATCTAGTGATACTTTATGCTAATCAACTATCTTCAACATTCTATGAATCTTTCCAATATCCATCATCATGAAATCGATACAATGCACTGCACAAGGGATCCAAAAAATATGTTATCGCCACTCCATCGAGATCTTTCCTGCGGCTCTATACTATGGTCCATTATCTATGATGACCTGCACGACATTCTTCTCTCCCACCTGGTCAATCATCTCCTTGATCAATCTAAGGATGTAGCTGGCATCATGCAGCTGGTTTGAAACATTAATAGATTTATGAAAAAATATTTTTCCATCACAATAAGTCAAGAAGTTAATGATGCTTCATTTAGTAGGATCAGTCCAACCATCATACATCACTATCAATCCATACATGGACCACTTTCTCTGACAAGAGGCCATCTATATTTCTAGCTCTTTATTGTTGTCAAGAATTTGATCATAGATATCCTTTGATTCTGGAGGATCTATACCTGAACCAGCAGCTTGTATAGATAAAATTACAGAGTAATAATATAGTTGTTTGCTGTATGCGCTAGGATATAACTAATGTAAAATCAGGATCCAATAGCCCGTCACATATATTTCTTATTTTTCTTTTTCATCATAGTATGAATCTCTGTTGTTTGGAATCTCTGCTAGGAAAGGCATATGTATCCACGACGTGGATAGTGGCTCCTGCTGGAATATTCCTGGATGATTTCTTTCTACTGCCAAATGCTCCCAACATTGATGTAATACGGCTAGTGCCTCTTCTAACGGGCTCTCTAACTAAAGAGGTCCTCTTAAACTGTCTTTTAGACTCTTCTACAACACTTCCAGAGCTTGAGGCTAATCCTGACTCAAAAGCTGACAGTCCATATCGCTCCTTATGCCTGGCCACCTCTTCTAGCTATATCTACTCATATAAGCTCGTCTGAATGGCAGCCTTGATCTGTGTCTCATCCTCTGGAATAAATGCTTTCTCTCTCTGAAGTGATAAAAAGATGATTTTGCGGCTCGACGATCCACCTCTACCTTTTTCAATATTTTTTCTTCTATGCTTTAAAATCAGCAAAGTGCTTCATCAATTGATGGATCTTTGGTAGACAATGTCGACATGCAAATATATTAAAATAGATGCTAGCCAAGTATTGCTTCAACCTTATTACCCCACCATCCTTGCATTCCATATTGCACCATTTATATATCCAATGATGCCGACCCGAGAGTATTATACTATGCTCCCAACCAGTGTCACGTTCTGGGTGCTTCTTCCTCCTCGGTGGATCCATTTTTAAAAATTGAAAAAGCACGTCAATTCAATAATTAAATAAAATTAATAAATTTTATTTATTTATTTTTTTAAAAAAATAATTATATATTTTTTTAAATTTTTAGAATAAAAATTATTAAAAATTAAAATATTATAAAAAAATTAATTTGATTTAGATTTATATAGGATCTTATCATGGATACTCAATATATTTTTTGAGATAGTAGGCATGCATGAAATATCACTTTTTTTCAAAATTAGGTGTATAGTATTTTTCATACAATGCATCAAAACTTGAATAAATCGATACGAAATTTATGATAAAAATAGCTTACAAGCCTCAAAATCATAATCTTATTTTATCTTTTTTTAATTAATTTTATTTTTAATTTTTTAATTCAAAAATATTTTTAAAATTTAAAAATTGTATACTTAATAAAAATTAATAATCTTAGTAGCATTGTGTAGATCATTCATAGATCTACAACATATTCTAAAATCATGCCAAAATAAAAAATCTTAGCAGTTTTTTCTTATTTTTTCATTTTTCATGAATTTAAAAAAAGTAAGAGAAAAAGAGAAGATGATGAATCTAAATACCTTTAATCGACATTCTTCCTTGATTTCTCGGTATTTAGATTGCTTGGATAGGAGAAAATGGCCAAAAAAGAATCTCTGTATATCTTTCTATCAAACTGAGAGCCCGAGAGGCTTTCAGTCAACATAAAAAAACCTCTCCAACTATGCTATAGTACTCAACCCGATCCGGACGCAAACCGGCTCCAAACCAAGCCGAAATGCATGGTTCAGAGGCCGAACCATACTGTTTCAGTCCGGTACATACGAGGCTTAGATGGTCCTGGAGTCCGAACTGATTTCCATGGCCGAACCGTGCCGGTTCCTGGCGGTTTGGTTCAATATGCCTTGAACCAGGCGGTTTGGTTCGGTATGCCCTGAACCGGGCGGTTCGGGATAGTTCGGAGAATCCTACTCCATACTAATCCTAGACTCCACCTTTTGACTCGGATAAATTAAATCTCAGAAACAAGCTAAAATTTGATCAAACTGGCATCTGTATGGACATAATAATGAAACTGGTATTTTTGGCAGTTCTGGGAGATCTTTAGTAAAACAGTTAAAACTTCGTATTAACTCCAATTAACATGATTGTGAGCTATTGGATGGCTTATTCAGCGAGTTAATTAATGGATCTAATTTTAGTTTTTGTGCCATCACGGACAATATTTGGCAAATCAATCATTTAGCTGTTTCATGTTAAACAACTAAGATCAATGGTTGGTTCCCTCCTAAACAACTCTAAATCGGCATTCTACAATTCTTTTTTTTTGATAAAAAAAAAAAGGCTTAAAAGTCAAAAGCATTCTACACTTTCAACTTGACTAAAATAAAAGCTTAAAAGTCAAAATAAAACTCATCAAGTAAAACAATTTTGTACTTGAGTTGCTGATCAAATGGCAATGCACTTGATCTTGCAGAACATTGGGGCCATATCTGCTATGACATGCAGATATATCTGTGGCTGGAAGACTGACCTACCTTAGACACTGGGTAGGATATTGCTATTGGGCTTGTTTCAAAAATCTCCTCTACTTACATTAGGTTGTGTTTAAAATGTTTATGCGCATGTATAATGTTTTTTTTAGTTGTTTAAAAGAACACAAAAATTTAAAGACATTGCTTTTCTTACATAGGAGTTCCTCACATATAGTTCAACTTTTCCTTTGCCTTTATTTCAGGAACACTGTCAATGGTAATCCTCGCTGGTGTTGTACATATCTTCTTGATCCATCAGATCCTTTATTTGTTGAAGTGGGGCAGACATTTATTAAACAGCAAGTGGAAGGTGCACTTTTTGTATTATGATGAATGCTTTAAAGTTTAAACTGCCCTACAAATTACTGACATAGAAATTTGAATTGGGAACTATCAGATTAATAATTTGCACGTATCAGTTGAGAAGAGTTAACTTTTTTATCAATTAGTAATAAAGAATTATGTGGTCACTAAAATATCATTTCTACAAACAAAAGAGAACATGGGGATATATTTTTTAAAGTCTTTTGCAATGGTAAGAAGTTGTACGTGGAATGCATGATGGCAGAACATGCAAAATAAACTGCTTTAATAGTGATGCAGGTTAACTTAGAGATGGCTCGCGATGCTTAGGTGAACCTAAGGGTTAGAAAAACTTAGGGGCTTTGATTACAGAATTGGTATCTTTTGTGTGAATACAAACAATCCAGGGATGATTAGAGAGTTTATATAGGAAATTCTAAAGGATTTATGGGACTTCCAGACACTTCATAGTTGATCATTAAGTGAATTTCAGATAACAGAGGCGATGATGCAGAAATCTGGATATAGCATGCAGATTTTAACATCAAATTGAAACAAGATAGTTTAAAGATGCGATGAAAGGGAATAACCACAGTAATTATCTGCTGAAGTCAGTCTCTTTGGACTAGATAGTAAATTAAAGAATTAAAACATAACATATGTAAGAAAAGGATTAGAGAAAAGGAAAGGAGGAAAAGAAAATAAATAGGACAGACTGAAAGAAATAGAAAATTTTTTGAGGAAAAGAATGGTCAAAGGATGATCTTTTCTTCTCTCTTTTTCACAAAACAAAACTATCACATCTTGTTTTTTAGTTGCTGGCCATTTGGTCTTTATTAGTAATCTAAATTGTTAAACCAAGCAAGTAGTTATCCTTATAGACACCTGAAACCTTTCCTACTTGGACATTCAAATTCCCACAAATCCCTTTATAGAAAGTCACCTCAAACTGACCAAAAATAGTAGTTACTATAGGACTTAAATGATTTCAATATGCATAAACTAGGAACTCCGGACCACATAATATAACTTATTAGCCAACTACCTAGATACGAGATCCAAACATATATTAAGATCTAAGAATAATCTGATCTGCTCCTTTAAAGAGAGAGTTTCTTCCAATCTTCTAATTATGGTCTTACATGGATGGAGGTCAGAGCTTGACTCTAAAGAAATCCTTGTGGCAGGATAAGGGTCTAAAATAACCTTGTAGGCTCTTGATTGAGTGATTGAAGCCCTTCATTTAAAATCTTGCTTTGGATGTTTCTTTTTTGGCCTGAGCTTTACACCCAGTGCAACCTCCCTCACTACTTATCAGATGATCTTTGACGACATTGCAGCAAATGATAATTTTACACTCCATTTCAAATCTTTAATATGAAAAGGAGGAGAACAATTATAAAAAAGCAAGTCAATTAGGAAGAGCTCTAAACAACACCCATTAGAAATTAGAATGATCATGATGTCTGAGCATGAATTGAATGGGGAAAGCAAGGTATCAACTTGTATCATAAGTATCACATTTGTATTGATTACTTCATTCTTATGCATGGTAATTAGGGCCAGAATTGGACTAGGTTGGGCCTGGCAATACCTCTACCTGAGCTCAGCCCGAAGATATTTTTTGGGCTTCAAGCTGGGTTTAAGCCCATTTTTTTCTGGAAAAACATAGGCCTGAGCCCTATTGGGCCAAGCCAATCAGCTTGCCTTGCCCCCAACGACTCTCCCTATTTTAGCAATCTTGGTGGCGTGGATGATGAGGTTCTCGCGGGCGATGGCCTCTCAACTGGTGGCCTTGTGGTCGATGTTGTACTCATGGTAGTCCGAGTACCAGTGCTTCGACATCCTGTGCACCATCTTCCGGCATCTATCGACAATGAAACCCCATCATACCCACCATCTTCCGGCATCTAGTGCACTAATTCACCTACTTCGCCGGTGCCATCTCTATGGTTGTGGTAGCATCAGCCTTGGTCACCGCCCCTTGCACCCCTGCCCTCTTCCCTTTTACTGCCGAGTCCGATAACCTAGAAAGGGCAGATATGGGCTTCTCATGGCCGGAATAGGATAGCGACGATGATAGAAAGGCAAATCCGATAGCCTAGAAGCAGATCTGGAGGATGGAGCTCCTCTTTCTTTAGAGAGGGTGCAGCCGTGTATGTCTCCGAGGGTGCAGGTCTCCAAGATGGCAAGACTTGGAGCTTGTCTCTCTGGCCATTTCTCTTCAATTAGAGGGAATTGCTCGGGGCCTGAAGTCTGGCTCGAGATAGGGCTTGAATTCGGGCTCGGGCTTGGGTTGGTCTCAGGCCAAGCCAATGGTATACTCGAGCCCCACTCTAAATACAAACATGCCCTATAATTAGGCCCAAACCCAGCTTGAAATTATTCGGGCCTAGCTCATAGCCCGAC
This sequence comes from Areca catechu, assembly GCA_021397845.1. NCBI lineage: Eukaryota > Viridiplantae > Streptophyta > Magnoliopsida > Arecales > Arecaceae > Areca > Areca catechu. The sequence continues at coordinate 29,554,878 of CM038046.1, forward strand.
TTGAAGTTGCCCGACCTAGTTCCAACCCTAATAGTAATATAACTTGACCTTTGTAATATGAAGGTGCTTGCTATGGGCAACCATAATTTACTAATCAAGAATTGTGGAGCCCTTCCAAACCCCTAGTTCGTTGCATTATGAGTTGTGCCGACAGTAGATCGGGATGGTTCCAACTTCCAACATTCAAAACAAGAAACCAACGAAGGAGGTGGAGAGGGAGAATGAAAGAGAGGGAGAGAGGGTTGCCAAAGGCTGTTGAGGCTGTCGAAGGACCGGAGGACCTCTCCCTCTATCACTCTCTCATGTTCTTCCTCTCCCCCTCCCTTGTTGCCATGGGTCGCGCTCTGTCAGCCTTCACCGTCTCTCTCCCTCCCTTCTCCCTCTCCCTCTCCCTCTCCCTCCTTCCCTCCCTCCCCTCTTTTTTCCTCTCTTGTTCTCTGATAGGCCACAATATTGTCACTAAGACACCGCGGCTATCAGCTTATTTAACCGACATCTAAATTAAATTAAGAATACGTAGAAAGGGTGAGTCGGGTCGAATCCATGGAGAAGGCAGTGCGTCAAAGAAATTAAAATCTTTGATTTTAATAGAAAAAGGAAAGAATAATTTAAAATCGAAAAGAAAGATGATCAAAGTACAACGAACAAATAAAACTCGGTACGTTCGATTTGCTAGTCGGATCTTAGCATCTACTTGTAAGAAGAATAAATAATAGAAATTTAAATTGCATAAAAAAAATTTGATTACAAGGAATTGAAAATCACAACTAAATCAACTAAGAAAAATAGTAACAAAGACGGGAAGTAGATTGGCGCAGCCTCGTCAGGAAGATGGCCGACGAACTCCCTTCTTTCTTCGTATTCCTTGGAGCAAACTGGCTTTCTCCGCTTCTTCCTCGAATCTTAATATGGAGATCGGTGTAGACGAAAAGATGGCATAAAAGACAGCTTCTCTAAGAAACCTCCCTCTTAAAAGCCAACCCGCAATCCAAAGTTGGACCTCCTATCCTATACCGTACTCCTCTCTCCAAGATGATTTCTTCTATAGCACAGGGATCCTTTAAATAGAGTTTGGGGAAGGCTTAGGTCAAGCCAGATCAATATGAGCTGTGGGATGGTTGATTTCTGGTATCTCTGGACCATTTGATCACCTAAATCACATGGATGAACTTCAAGTGGGGATCCTTATCAACCATTAGATCAATGCTTTGAATGGCCAGGATCAACAGGACGCCATGGATTAGGGAGGAGGCCATGGGAGGGAGGAGCAGCCACAGGATCTCAGCACTTGGGGAAGATGGCAGATCAGAGGAGAGGTGGGCAGTGGCGGCATGGGGAAGGTAGTGAGCGATGGCAACCTGGGGAGGAGCTAACAGCACTGGGCGGTGGCTGGGAAGAAGAGGGCGGCAGGTCTGACGAAGGTCGATGGCGGTGATAAGGATGGGGAAGGACAGTGAGGAGAGGGTGGCTCAGGCAGTTTCTTGGTCTGCATCAGGGGATAGGAGCAACGACAAGCAGAAGAGTGATGGCCAAATCAGGCTAGGGAAGAGGGCCGAGATGGGGAGGCAGTGGAAGGCGGACTCTGGTGGAGGAGAGGGCGGCTCAGAGGCAGAGGAGCAGCGGCGAACGGCGGAACAAGGAGTGGGGGTGGTGGCGTGCGATGGGAGAAGATGACTGATGTAGGGTGGTGGCCAATGGTGTTGGCGGCGGTGGCTCCTCCTGGCCGAAAACCAACTCCCGGTGTCTCCCTTGGCTATAAGCGGTGACTTGGTGGCTCCGGTGGTTGGTGGATTGGAACAGAGAAGATGGCAGCGCATCCGGCGGTGGCCGGTCCAAAAACCCATGAAGACCAGTGATTGGATGCTTTCCCCGACCGGAAACCATCTCCCGGCAACTCCTCCGGCCATGGGCGATGAATGGGCGGCGTCTCCGGTGGTCGACGGCTCAAAATGGCAGAGATGATCCACAGACAGGATCCCTGAACCGGTAGCAATGGCTGCCCATGGACCAAAAGGGCATTGGTAGACCAAGCAGCCAGTCCATGGTGGACCGGCTGCTTTAATATCTGCATATTTTCTTTAATTTGAAAATTGAATTTTGGGCTCGTTCGAATTTCGATTCACGTGCCATTTGCACCGTTGAACTCCAAAAATCGAGCTCTTCACAATGATGATCTTATTTCCTACAAATGATGTATAAAAGTATCAATTTGATATAAATAAAGATACTTTAATTATTAAATTAATACTTTTATATATGTATATAATATAATTATCATTCTTCCTCTTCTCCACCCTCTCTGTTGTGTTGGTTTAGGCCTAGTATGGAACAACATGAGGGCATACGGAACCATGCCGCCAGCTAATTGGTTCGGCCCCCGTATTAGCATAATTAACCTTGCTACCAATACTATATATATATATATATCATAAGAGATGGTAAAGACATGGAATGGCTCTTCAATATATCATCCGGAAGAATTTCAATAAGTATGATTTTATTGTGGTATATGTGATACCAAACATGCAATGGATGATATTCTCTGTTGTAAACAATGCATGGGCAACAACTAAACTTTTTGACAATAAAAGCTCATTTAAGGCACCATTTGTTATATAGCTCTTAGCTCTGTTACGATTTAATTTTCTGTGTAGTCTAGATTGCTGTAGCAATACATTGTTCATGTCTACTTAATTATATTGTATATATAAGGATATTTATTTGTTGTAATCTTGAATTTTTTGCTACTCTGTAATTTGCAGAATATGGAGATATAACTGACATCTACAATTGGTAACCATTTTTTCTTTTGCATTTCAAATGGTTCATATTGGGTGTTGCATAATCAATTTAGCCTTCTCATAGTTGGATTTTTTTTCCCTAAATGCTTTATCATTATGATCAATATGATTCATGAATCACATGATGGTATAATTTAATCCTTCATGTTTTAGTTTGAAAATACTTGTCAAGACCATATTTAAGAAGCTATTTTAAGAAATTCAGGCTTTCAAGGAGGAATAGATCTCATAGGATCAATAATATTTGTCAATAGAAGATAAATTTTAATGAAAGTAAAAAACAAAAATTGCAGTTTATTTATTTAACTATTTAACTGAATCACCTGCTCCTTACTCTCACTAATTTGCAACAAAACAATTGTCGGGACTCCACTCTGCCAACATCTTATTGCTCTGAATCATTGCTCAAGATCAGATTTCTTGTTGGATCTGAAAAGTGGACAACAAATTTTCATTCACCTGCATTCTCATTTCATACCCTGAGGCCTGAGCTTATATTTAATAAGCTCGAGCTTTTTGGTGAAAACATATATGCAGAAATTAGGAGAAAGACAGGTCAGACAGATGGTCACAAATGCATCAAAATCTGTATAACTGAGCCTTGTTTTGTCTAACTGGATGGCCTTGACTGGAACAACTCCATTCTCTAGTCAATGATGTTCAATTGCTTTACTGATGAATCAATCATTTTAGAAATCGATGCACTCTTCAAAGCAAAACTCTTCCATTTTGAGCATGGTTGAGTTGCTCCTTGTTTCGACTTGTTTTGATACATGTTGAAAGTGCAACTCCTACACTCCCCAATTATGTTTTCAACTGTTGAAAGAATCCATCAGAGAATAGTCCTCCCTCATCTGGTCATCTCAAATCAATCCAATCAAATTAAAATCTCCAAACAAAATGAGCTACCGAAGGCAGATATGCATTTTCTCTGAAGTTGCTAGAAATCTGAACTTGTTATTTTCAGATTATGGATTACAACCGTCTAGTTAGCCTCCTCGGATCATAAACTCTGTGAAGTCCACTGAAGTGGAAACTTCAGACAATCACTAACTCTGAAGTCCAGTGAAATGGAAACTTCTGGCAATAACTGGCTTTCATCTTAAAACAATTAACTTCATTGAATGAGAATGCTGCATGCACCCCAGTTTTCAGATCTGGCAATTCATCCAGGCATGGCTTTAGTCCCAAATCTGGAGTGCATTTGGAAGGTCTTGGATACTTGAGCAAGGCCAAGGATCCTAATTAATTGACTTCTAGCTACAGCCCTTTTGGGTGAGGTCTTGTTACAAAAATAATTAGGCATCCAATCCAACTCTCTTATTCCTGTCCATGAAACATTGCACCCAGGAGCTCTGTCTCTTGTTCATCAAACTTGTCATGGCCAAACTTTGAGCGTACTCAAATCTCAAGTTGTGACCATCAAAGTCAATCAAAATTTACACTAAAATTTAATCACCCTCTAACAAATATCACTAATATTTGACATCCTCAAAGAAACCAAATGATCAAACAATGGCACAACCAAAAGTGTTCCATAATCCATAACTCTTAAGTAAACTTCACTTACATGCTAAATCATAGCCTTTATACCAAGGATCTCGGTATCAATACCAAGACCCGTACCTAACACTAGGTTGGTACAATACCATACCGTGTGTCGTTATGGTTCAAACCGACATGCCCATTTTTTTTAGGATTTAGGATTTTTTTTAGGGTTCAGAGTTTAGGATTTAGTGTTTAGGGTTTAGACTTTAGGGTTCAGGGTTTAGGATTTAAGATTTAAAAAATGCTAATACATTAAAGTAAGCTTCCAGCCATTAATTTTAATTAAAGTAAGATATAAAATTGTAATTAAAGTAAGATTACCAGCAATTAATGAAAGTGAAAGGTAAAATATAAATATAATTACATACCGATATTTAGAATCGGGTCGAGTGTCGATGTCCATAAATATCGGGATCATTTATATACTGAGGAAGAAGATCAGTAAATTCCTTTAATCAGGTAGTATGATACTCCTGTATGCTCATCCCAAGAGGTATGTGTGATGAATCGTAACTCATTATAGATCTCTCGCTGAGGTTCTGACTCTGAGAGGTATCCAGAGACTGATGATATGGCTGTGCAGGAATCCATTTATACCTCCAGTGATGCCGACCCGATAGCATTTCTCCATGCAACCAATCAATTTTACGCTCCGGATCCTTCCTTCTCGATGGATCCATTTCTGAATTTTTAAAAAGCACATAAGCTCAATAATTACGTATATTAATTAATACTTTGTTAACATTTTTTTATGTTTTATTTAAATATATATATTTTTATTTTTTAGATTTAAAAAATATGAAAAATTAAAATATTATAAAAAAATAATTTGATCTTAGATTCATGTAGTATCCTATCATAGATGCTACATATATTTTTTTAAAATACTAAAAATGCATTAAATATCATTTTTTCTTCAATATTAGATCTAAAGCACTATTTATAGGACACATCAAAACTTGGATAAATCGACATGAAATTTATAGTGAGAGTAGCTTACGAGTCCTATAACAATAATCTATAATTACAGTTTTTTTAATTAATTATTTTAACTTTTTAATAATTTTTTAATCCAAAATTAATTTTTAATTTAAAAAATTATATACTTAATAAAAAATCAAGATCTTAGCATCATTGTGTATATCTTTCATAGATCTATAACATACTTTAAAATCATATCCAAAAAAATTTGACAAGATTTTCTCTTAATTTTTTTTTTTCATGAATTTAAAAAAAGAGGGAGAGGGCAAAAGAAAGAAAGGAAGCTATATGTACCTTGAATCTACCTTTCTCTTGAACTATTTGGCATTTGATTGGCTTGAAATCAGGAAAAAATGGAGTTTGTAGCCTACGTTGAAGCCTCCCTGATCACCGTCGTAAGCAGTTAAAAATAATTTATCAACTCAACTCTATAGCTAGGGTGAGTCGAGATCGTATCCTCGGGGACCTTAGGGCCGAGTTATGAATTAAAAAAGAAAAGTAGTTGCGATGCGAAAAAAAAAGGTAAGCAAGAAATAAACTATTTCTAATGGTGAAGCAAATAAAAGGGATTGTTTCAGGAGTAGAAGATTGGTTTTGCACTGCCAAATTATATTTCTTTTATAATTAAGATGTAATTGATTTTAGGAATTTATCAGTCTTTCTCGGCACGTTCCATACCCGTGATAGATCATGGCGCGTCTTTGGGAGGTACTAAATATCCAACTTTTCTTTTCTCGGCATGTCCCGTATCCGTAATAGATCACGGCGCATCTTCGAAAGCAAGAGTTATCCCTAAACTCTATCTAACAAAAAGCATAATAAAGAGCAAATAAAAGAGAATAAATAATAAACTCATAAATAAAAATATACTCTTTTATTGCAGACCAAAGAAATACAAAATATTGAAGAACAAGAGAACCCCGCTCCTGGGATTCAGGACTGGCGGGACATTTCACGGGATACCGGATGGGGTATTATCCCATATGTCGGGACAGAACATCCCGTCAGTATCCCAGTGTTCCAATTGGGACATCTTGGAGCATCCCCTGTCCCGAGTGTTGGGATGGGGTGGGACGCCGACGCGTCCCGTTCCAGAAAAAAATCGGGATAGCCCTGTCCTACGGGATTTAAAACCTTGTGTCAGATCGATGCCCCTGACCATCTTTACAAAAGAACGTCCCTATTATAAGAGGCCAGTTTATCTCTCTTAAACCAGCAGCGCAGCAACCCCGGGCACTCGAGTCAACTCCTTCGTCGACCTCCGCAAGAGCAACCCAGGGTACTAAACATCCAGTCGACTCGCTGGAGACGAGCACCGCAGCACCAACCAAGAGACGTTGACCAGCACCATACCCAGCCTTACCGGTGGCACCCACATCCCCGTGGGCCCAGACCTTCATCCGGACGAACCACGAAGGTACGGGCTAGCCCAGCCAACAATCCCCCCAGCAAAACGACGGATTTTTTTTCCCTGCGGAGACTCGAACTCGAGACCTCGGCTCTGATACCAATTGTCGGATCGATGCCCCTGACCATCTTTACAAAAGGAACGTCCCTATTATAAGAGGCCGGTTTATCTCTCTTAAACTAGCAGCGCAGCAACCCCGGGCACTCGAGTCGACTCCTCCGCCGACCCTGCAAGAGCAACCCAAGGTACTAAACATCCAGTCGGCTCGCTGGAGACGAGCACCGCAGCACCAACCAAGGGACGTTGACCAGCATAGACCCAGCCTTACCGGTGGCACCTACATCCCCGTGGGCCCAGACCTTCATCCGGATGAACCACGAAGGTGCGGGCTGGCCCAGCCAACACCTTGACTCACTCTACTGCATACAAAATTTTCTCTTCCCTCCTGTACTTCTATACTATCCTGCTTCTAAGTTGATCCCCTCCCGTCCCCCTATGCAAAGGCTCTAGAGGGACTCCAGGGAGTTGATTACCCCAGGTAGAGGCATAGGAGCCTTTTTATAAAGTTTAATGGGAGAGAGGTTTTCATGGGTTTCTGATGTAGGACTAAACTAAAGAATCAAAGGAGTGGCTGGGATTTAATTTTACAGGACTTAATAGTTAGATATGAATATGCCCAATTCTAGTAGTGTTAGGCTTCTGTCTCTCGTTCCAACTAGTGTTTGACCGGTCAACTTCTTTCCAGCTTTTGGATCTGGATCAAAGGGTCAGAAACCATGGGCCATTGATTACTTTGATATCCGCGCATCTTCTTGATGGTTTGATTCCATTGCCCAGCACCGCCGTCGTCTCTCCTTGGGCCGCTGTCGCCACCACTGGCACCTCACCGGAGGTTCGCCGAACTCGTCCATGCGCCGCCAGGAACCACCGATGGGATCACCCATGCACCGCCAAGGCATGCCATCGGGAAGGAGATGGGTCGACGGTAAATGGCCTGATACAGGGAACATGGGCGGATGACAATGGTGGAGATGGGAGAATGTATGGGGACGGTGGCCGGAGATGTGTGACTCGGTGGCCGGAGATGGTGACTCGAGTGGTGGCGTGGCCATGATTCGGTTAATCAAAGAAGGGAAGCAGATGGCCGGATCGTGGAGAAAAGGGCCATGGAGGAGGTTCCCCGGTGGTGAGGAGGGTGGTCGGCAACTCCGGCGACGGCAGGACGGTGTTTCGGGACTGAAAACCACTCACGGTCCACAGGTCTGTGCTGTGGACCGATAGCCATGGCAACTCATGGATCGCCGAGCCTTCTATAGATCATACAGTCGGTCCATGGTGGACCGGGTGCTCCAAAATTCATGCAATTTCGAATTAAATCTTCAAAAATTGATTTTGGACTCATTTTAGGTCCGATTCACTTCAAATTGTTTCATTTAAATCCATAAATCGAACTCTTCGCATTGACGCTCTCCTTTCCTGCAAATGATGTATAAAAGTATCAATTTTAGATAAATAAATATAATTTAATTATTAAATTAATACTTTATATATATATATATATATATATGTACAAGGATTCAGGTCCCAGCGGGACATCCCGGGATGTCCCACGGGACACCGGGACGGGGTACTATCTCATGTGTTGGGACATGACGTCCCATCAGCGTCCCAGCATCCCAATCGAGACATCATGGGACATCCCCTGTCCCAAGTGTCGGGACGGGACGGGACGCCAATGCATCCTGTTCCATGAAAAAACCGGGACAGCCCCGTCCCACGGGATTTAAAACCTTGTATATGTATAATGTGTCAACACTCCCTTTCAAAGTTCCAACAGAGAGCTCTTTGGATCTCAAAGAGCTCTCAGGCTCTTTAAAAAGGCCCCCCCAATAAGTGCACGGTAACCAAAACGAAAACAAAAGTCTGTACTAGTCCGAACTAGACCGAACCAACCGGTTCATCACGGTTCAGGACCGATTCGGACCGGTTCATCATTTTTTTTATTTTCGAAACTGAACCAGTTTTTTGGGCCGAACCGTTCTAGTTGGTCGCCGGTCCGATTCGAGAAACCCTGCTTTATAAACAATACCATACCTTCATAATATAAAGCAACTAAACACTAATTGAGACACCACCAATGCTACTTCTACAATCACCAAATCCAAATTCAACTTAAGAGTATCAAGTTTGTTCAAATAAGTTCACCAGAGCTCTCACTGATCACTCTAAAATATTGTATAATAAATGATCTCCAAAGCTCAGCAAGCATATTCCTACCATGATTAAAGAAATTAAATGTCTACTAAAATGCAAATGACTTTGATATGAAACACGGCTAAATTATATTTGGACATAATTTGAAATCATTTTTACATAATTCCAAGAGCATAGTTTTATATAAGAAATTAGATGTTGTAAAAGGTTCAAACTCAAGTGTAGAAATGAATCTAAATAATTTAGAGTGTCATAAGTCGTATACATATTCATAATTAGATGGCCAAAGCATAATTTATATCTAAGAAACTCTTATATTGCACATAGTTTCATATTCTCTTACAAAGGTTCACTTATGCCTCAAGGCCTTATAAAATCTTCATTAGAACATATAAATCCTGATGAGTGGGTCAGGAAATGGATGGGGTTAACTTATATCCTTCCTGCTAATGCAGATGAGGCCTCAAAAAATCCTCGAGGTCCACATATACCACTTGGCTAGGGGTCCATGTAAATCCTCATCAATAATTTGAATGACACTACATATACCACCTAGCTAGAGGTCCAAAGAAATATTAAAAAAACAGCTAAGTTTAAGGTTTAAAACCATGGAACAACATATAAACTTCAAAATTCAAATTGACACAAACTTCAGTAAACACAATAAATCCTAAGTTATGAAAACTAATAGGAGTTTTATAGTTTTAAAACAATTTTTAGGTTTAAAATTGATTATTTATAAAAAGACATGATTTCAAAAAACACAATTAATTCAAGCATGGAAAAATTATTTAGGATGGACATCATAGTTTGTAAAAAGATGATTGAGGTTAGAAATCCAAAACAATGTATGAGCTCATATTAAGCAAAAGCATAACAAAATCTTAAATTCAGATTTATGGAGAAAGGTTTACTTACAATTTCAAGTCAATAAAATCCAATCCAAGCTTCCCATTTCATCATCATCTCTTCATCTTGTTCCTCCCCCCCCCAACACCCCAGTTTGTGGCTACCTAGCTAGGTCTGTCACCAAGTAGGTTGGTTGAGGATGCCTTAGTTGGATACTTGGATGGTTGGAAGAAGACCAATATAGAGACTAGATAGGCAATTAAGGCTAAAGATAGGCTAGAAAATATCCTTGTCTTCCTTTTAGTTATTTTTTAGTTGAGGACTAGAGCTTGAGAAATCGTAGCCAAAATTAAGATGAGGGCAGGACATTACATGTACATAACGAAGTATCCCCAAATTCATGGTTCCAAGTAAAAATTTCAACTCTCGAATCCAAGGTATTTCTTGAATCTTAAAGTTTCATAAATTCTAATATACCTAAATATTACTAAATTCTAGAAACCTAGCTAAGCTTTTGAAGCACTTTTTTTCCACCAATGGGATCTTTGGCCAAAGGGATATTGGAATTTGGAAGCCCTCTTGTCTACTGACTGAATGCAGGATGTCCCAACCAATAGACAGGAAATTATTCTCCAAGGCATATTATCTATTATAGTGCTATTCAGCACTTGTTGCATTGATAGAAAGGTTAATATATCGATCTTTTGCAAATATATCAATGCATAATTTGTTATTACAGATCATGCAAAAGTTCTCTAGGTCATGATATTCTACAATGACAATTATTTCTTTGAACTTATAGATGTCCCTAGTTAGTAAGATGTCCAATGCTATCCTTGACAACCCTTTAGTGAAAGTATGATGAATGTCCTCTAGTTTTTTAATTAATTGTATATGTATATATATAGCAGCTACTGCTAGACCTTGATTGCTTGTGACCATTATTAGGTGATAACTATATTTACTTAGCTATGATATTATCTGGTTAACTAGCTTAAAATATTCAATGAACAATATGTTATAAGTAGCATTTCATCAAATTCGTCCTTAGGTCTGACAAGTTGTTGCACCTAGGGTTGACCATTTATATTTGCTTCTATCTTTATCTTATGACAATCAATTTATTGTTTGGTGTTATTGTACAATTTGTTCCCTCATCTTATGAAGTTCATATTTATTTTTTTATTTTGCGGTGCTAGTCTGTCTGTTATTGATATATTTGTTTTACTAATTTCTTTCTATTTTTGAGAAATACAACATGATTATAAGAACAAATAGTTTTCATGATTTGATAAGTGGTTTTATGAGGTTATAGCGCTGAATCTAGTTACCTTTGTCAATGGTTTGAATTTACAAATATTATTGTAAATGTGAAATATATCTTTAACAGTGACACGTTCAATGAAAATACCCCACCTACAAATGATACAACATATATCTCATCTCTTGGAGCTGCTATTTACAAGGCCATGTTGAAAGGTGACATGGATGCTGTATGGTTGATGCAGGTATAATAACTCTATTGCTTCACATGTTTAATTGCATTAACCATCCTTGCATATCAATGTACACTTATTAGGAGCTTGTGTCCATTGTCCCAATTGAAATTGCGTATCTTTCCTTTGATGGCATGAATGAATTTGTAACTTCTGCTCTACGCTATTTTGAGAAAACATGATTTTTTTCTGATAGTGATTTAAGTCCTGGTGGACTGGTGAAGTATCCCACCATCCCAAGTGTGGGGATGGGATAAAATGGGACGGGCGGGACTGGGATGAGAAGGGACATCTACTGTCCTAAGTGTCAGGACACAACATATCCTGTTCTATGTAAAAACTAGGATGGTCCTGTCCCATGGGATTTGAGTCATTGTCTGCTAACACTATTAAAATAGTTATAGCATGGCACAAAAGCTATGACAAAAGCATGTGTATTCTTTTGCCTAATTAGCATACTCTTTTTTTGTTATATTTATCATTGAGAAAAGGGTTTTTTTCTTATGTTACACCAAATCAGTGCTTGTCATGACTCTTTTTCTGACATGCAGGGTTGGCTATTCTCATCAGATGCTGCATTTTGGAAGCCACCTCAAATGAGAGTAAGCATCTCTCCCTCCCGCCTCTCTTGTATATATATGTCAAGGTGTTAAACATTGGGGGATGATGGGGTGTTCCACCATCCTGATTGTCAGGATGCAACGAGTCAGGAAATGGTCTAGATACGCAGGATGTCCCATTTCACAGAAAAAATGAGACACCCCAACCCATAATATTTAGAACCTTGATACACACACGCATGATATTTGTCTATTTATCTATCTAGCTGTGAATACACATGGATAAATACACATCTTAAGAATTGCTAGAAAAATATAGAGGACCAATAATCAAATGATTGCAATTCTTTCATGAGTGAGTCTTTATCAAGGTTCGCTGACTCGAAATAGGATCTCTTACTGACCGACCGGTGGTGCGAGTCGGTATGCCCCCGTACTAGGCCTGAACCAACATAGAAACGAAAGAGAACCTGGGAGGAAAAGAGAGAGAGGGGAAGAGGGAGGGAGAGGGAGGCTAGTGGAGTTGTTGGCAGTGGCCATCGGAAGGCCATCGAGGCCTTTGGGGCTCCATGGTCCTTCAGGAGTTAGAGAGAGATAAAGAAAGGGGACGAGGGAGAGAAAAGGAGGGAGGGGAAGATCGTAGGGAGGCCGCTAAGGCCATCGAAAGGTAGAAACCAATGCTGCGGAGCCGCAGGTTTGAAACAGGGATGACGGTTGTCCCTGTTTGCCCCTTTTTTTGAAAAAAAAACATGACTTATAGTGAAGCTAGCAAACCCATTGCCACCTTCCCCTCCCTCCTTTTCTCTCCCTCCCCCCCTCTCTCTCTCTCTAACTCGCGGATCACCAGAGGCCTTGGCAGCCCTCCGGTGACCTCCATCAGCCTCCATCCCCCTTTCTCTCTCTCTCTCTTTCTTTCCTTGTCATCCATTTTTGCCGGCATTTTGAATCGAATGCCTGAACTACACTGGTTTGCTATCGATACAGTTTGGCGCTCTCAAAATTGCCTAATTTGGACTGATTTGGTGAACCATGGTCTTTATCATTATAAGAATACTAGAGTCCAGTACATGCAAGGATCACTTTTTTTTAATTTTTTTGGCAGGGGTTGATTGAAAGGTGTGCATGATAAAGGGGGAAATGCAATTGTAATTGGAAATGTTGAAGCTGCAAAGGCATGCGAGCAACTCATTTTTTTATCTTTTAGTTAGGGGGGAGAGGGGTGAGGGTGATGCTCATGGGTAATGGAGAAAACCATAACCCTTTCTTTTGGGTGGAAATGCTAAAGCCACAAAGGCTTCAAGCTTTGGAGGCTGGGTGGCCACATGAAACCAGTCTCCAAGCACTTGTCATTACATATAGGAAAGAAGAAATATCGAGAAGAGAACTTATTGCATTGCTTTGTCATGTGAATGACCGATTTCCTTATTCCATACTTGTGTGTCTAGAAATTAAATGATCATGTTCTCAAATTAATGATTAAGTGCAGCCATGTTGTCACTTTTATTTAACTTTCACCATCATTACTATTTTGTACCCATGCTCTAGCCATATGATTTTTGCAACCATAGTTCGAGCAAACTGAGACTTACAGATAAATAAGGGCTGCATGGAGATACGATTCATCCTGACACTAACACTATCTATTTCATGCTTGGGCATGATGCTTGGATTTGATCCCAAACATTGCTGATTGAATTGGGTGGTTCATGGAAAAGAAAGAAACAGTGTTTCATCAAGTGTGTACTTGGTCCATGCTAGTCAAGTGACACCAAAGCAATGAATAATCCACATGGAAGAGGATATGTGGCTAGCTAGGAGAAAATGTGGCTGATGAGGAGAATAAAAACCACATGATAGAGGAGATAAGTGTCATTAGACACAAGCATGAGGGTCAAACAGGAGAGCAAGAGGTTGGAGGGGAGAGGGGGAGGAGGGACAGCATTGGCAAAGGAGGATGAGCCCCAAAGTGGGAAAGGAGGAGACTAGAGGTCAGCAAAAGGCAGAATAATAGAGAGGGGAGGCTTTGTTATATGATAATATCATATAGGAGGCTGGATTAGGCGGCATCATTGATGAGGTCGAGTAGAAGTTCACATGTTTTAGACTTGTAAATTATAAAAGTTGAGCTATGTTGAATAGAAATATAGTGAACCAACCTGCTCCCTTTTATTCAGCAGGTTAGTTTTTAGGTCTGGTTAATCTAGATAATAGGTCCAGATATTACTAGGTTAGATCACTGGTTGATGATACCATCTATAAACCTAACCACAAGGTTATTCATATTTCCACCACCCATTGGGATCATATTTATAGGAGAGTATCACATGATTCACGTCTCTTGTTTGTTTATGCCATTTTGAAGAATATCCTTGTGTATTAAAAACAGAATGCCTAAGTTGAATTTTTACAATACATAGCCCCTTATTTTGTCTAAAATGCTAAATAGTGGTTTTAGACCTACTTTGTCAGGAACAAGGATCACTGAACCGGTACCGGGATTCGTACCGATCAACGACCGATATAGTACAGTACCATACCATACCATATCATACTGATATGGGTACCGTTATCTTCCTCCCCCCTCTCAACTAACAACCAAAAAAAAAAATGAAAACCGTACGAACCGGTCCCGAACCGACCGGTTTGGCACGGTTCGGGATCGGTTCTACAATATTTTATTTTTATTTTTCAAACCGGAGAATCGGTTTTTGGCACCAAACCATGCCGGTTGGCCGCCAGTCCAGTTCAGCCGGTCGATACGGTACGGTTCGGCAATCCCTGGTTATGAGGCTTCAGTTGCTTATCAGAGAAGTCATTAATTAATGAATAACAATGATTCTCATCAAGGATCACTGAACCGGTACCGGGACCCGTACCGTACCATACTGGTATATGTACCAGCCTTGAAAAATTAAGAAAAAACTGTCTTCCCCCCTCTCAAGCAAGGATTGCTGAACCGGACCCGAACTGAGTCGAACCAAGCCCGAACTGGACTGAACCAGGCCGTACCGGTCCAAACCAACCTATACCATACCGAACCGGCCCGTACCAATCTGGTTCAAACCAGTTTTTATGGTTTGGATCCCGAACCATTTTTTAGGCTGAACCGTACTGGTTCTTAATCAGATGGTATGGTATGCCCCATACCGAGCGGTATGGGGGGATGGTACCGTAAACCCTGATTCTCATCCATACTATATCTTGGCATAACTTTCACCTTTTGGAAATGTCTCGAAGACTCTTGCTCTTTTTCGAATAAAATGAGTTGTCAAGATGCTAATATAAGTAGTCTCTACTGCATTTGTTTCAAATAATTTTATGCAAATCTAATGAGCATAGGAAAGAATGTTGAGTATCCAGTGAGATCTAGTTGTTCTGAACATACAGTGACTAGCTTTAAGGTGAAGGGCCCCTTTTCCAGTTCAAAACTTTTAAAATCATTATCCTATTATCTGTAGGCATATCTGATCTCAAACTTTTGTTGGTTGATGAGAGTATTTGTTCCTGCAAGGTCATGGGTTTAAATTCTGATAATGCTTCATTTCTACAACGTCAATGAACTCTCTAAATTATGTTGATAAATTTGGAAAATATATTTCAAATGCATGAAGTTCTTCTGACTGGTTTCCGTTGTTCCATTCAAGATCATGTGTATGATTTTTTGACTAACCTTAACATTCTAATGAGCCATCTATGGAATCTAAGTTACATGGCTTACCAAAATATAACCAGTTTATATTGTTGACATGTTTTTAATTTCTCAGGTTTAGAATAACAACCTCATTTTATTACTTGTAAATTATGTGACTATATGTCTTGATAATGTAAGAATTGCTGCATTTCAAGGACATTGTTGTAAATTTGTTCCTGCCTATCTAGTGAAACAAAAAAACCTTTAGAACAGATTATAGTTTAATTGATCATACTCAAATTGCAGGCTCTTCTGCACTCAGTTCCTATTGGAAAGATGATAGTGCTGGATTTATTTGCTGATGTCAAACCCGTATGGAAAACATCCTCCCAGTTTTATGGTGTTCCATATGTCTGGTACTTATTCTATCATGCATCATGTTTTTCCTAACTCTGACTCCAATAAATCTATCCCCTTCAGAGTCTGAAGATCTAATATTTCCATTTAGCTGTAGAAAATCCACTTTTCATGGATCAAAGATTTATCATTCTACATTTTTGAGCTTAAATTATTACTTATTATTGTTGCATTACCTATGTTTTCCTGATTGGCTATTTTTAAAAGGTGCATGTTACACAACTTTGGTGGAAACATTGAAATGTATGGCATACTAGATGCAATTTCATCAGGTCCTATTGATGCTCGTGACAGCCAAAATTCAACCATGGTATGCTATGGATTTCTTTTACAGCATGTTGTCTGTCATTTTCAACAGGGAAAAATGAACAGTCATATGTCTATTAGAATAATTTCTTCTTTGGTGCGGATGTTGTCTTTTGCATCAAAAAGTAGGTTAATTCATCAAATTCAGCTGGATGGTTGATATGGATTTACAAACCAACAATTTCCATTAGTATATATTTTCTCTGATTAGACACTGATGAGTGATGGCCAACAAAAAAAAAATGTAGTTTATGTTTTTAAGTACCTTTCTATATAGACATGCATGTTGCTCTGGATTTTGTTAGAAAATATTTTGATGCTTGGTTACTTGCCTATCAACAGTCCTAGTTTGATTTGTTATTACATGATCATGTACATGATAAATAATTAAATATATTTTTTGACTATTTAACATGCAAAAGAAAACACATCAAAGTAATTATGGAAAAGAATCAAATTTATTTATTTTTTCTGACCAATCCCCTTAGCAAGTTTTTGTCTATTGGTAAATCATTGTCGGTTTCTCATTTATCCTCAAGGCAGGTATCTACACCTGAAAAGTCACCATGGATGTAAATCGTCATCTTTGCAGTCTAGCATCACAATGACTTGTCCTCACTCATTGGTTTACATGGATCTTTTGATGTGGGGGACAATCAAATGCTATTACAATGAGATTATCATCAATTTTGATGAGTAGGTCCTGACTAGACATGTTCTCATGTCAAATAGTCAGTATGTTGCACCTAAGTGTTATTGTGGAATCTGTACATCATCATCTAGAAAGTCATGGTTATCATCCAAAGCCAAGAACCATTTGGATGATATCTCCCAACCTCATCCTTAATGCTGATTTATTGAAGGAAACAAGAACTAGAATCCTAGTTCTACCTAATGGCCCTAATAAATTGGCAAGGTCTCCTATAATATTCTTGGCAAATGAGGATCCATAAAGCCAACCCCTAATTGTTAGGAAAAGGTTGGATGGTTATGGTTGGGTCTCTTACAATAATCATGTGGATCTTTGGTATCTAATACCGTGTAGACATCTCATGCTAATGTAAAACATGCAAATAATTATTAAAATTATAAATAAAAAAAGATAATCTCATTACTTCCTGAGAATAATATATCTTACACATTCATGAACTCGGACACCTAAGAGCTAAGACATTAGCCACAATGTGATTCTTGAATGAGAAAAGATCTCTTCATTATTTTCTTTCTAGGAGATTAGAGACTTTCAAAGTTATGCAAAATAAGCTTGTTATATATCAACAATCTATAATAATGCTACAAAATTAGCTTCTTATTAGGCACAAAGCACAAATAGAGAGCAAAGAAAGATAACATTCATTCCTTGTGAAAAGGCAAATCATTTCCTTTAGTTCTGAAATGCATACCTTGTAATACTGCTGTGAAATGCTTTCAATCAACAGCCTTGTTCAAGTACATCGATATTACCTTTGTGTATCATGGGACGCCTCTTACTCCTTTCTTCATTATTTAAACTTTAAAGACTATAGAGTATTATTCATCCATTTTTTATTAAAATGAGGATTCATGCTTACATTTTGGTTACTGTGCACACTGTCCTTTAGGTCGGTGTTGGCTTGTGCATGGAAGGAATAGAACAGAATCCAGTTGTCTATGAGCTTATGTCTGAAATGGCATTTCGGAGTCAGAAAATTCAACCTGAGGTGATAAAATTTGTTGGCTTGCTGATTATTGAATATATATTTACATAATATAGAAATATTCTTTTATTAGTGTCACATTTGTTAGTTCAATGGATTATACCTTTTCTAGTAGGTTATCTGCATATGATTGTCTGGTTCAACAAACAATGTTATGTGACCCACCATTTATCAACAGACCTGAGAATTTGGACAAGCAAAACGCTTTTTTTTTTTTTTTCAACCATTGCATGGGCTAGTTTTCTCTGTAGAAGAAGAAAATGTTAGAGAGGTTTGACCCGAGAAATAATGCAAAGCAACCTCACAAAGGCAACTAGGATTACTGCTGGCTTAAATATCTGTTGTCTTTCCTTCCACATTTGTCTCTATGCCTTTATAATGCTGACATAATAGATGAGTTTTAGTTGATTTTAACATGCAATTTGATTTGTTGCATTTAGTATTTCTATATGATGTCATCTATTCCTTTTGTTTGCTGTGAATTTTGTATCCAAGCAGTAATTATCTTTTAACTTAAATTTCCTTAATTACCAAATGCATAGAATCTATTCCCTAGTGCCCTTCTTTTGGCCAAACCTGAATTTCTGAAACTTCCAAATAATGCTAAGGGAATTTATAGACCTCTCTCTCTCTCTCTCTCTCTCTCTCTCTCACACACACACACACACACACACACACAATCTATCAACTGATCCATCCATCCATCTCTCTCTTGCTCTCTATGTTGGTAGCCATCACCTTCCTAAGACTCTCTAAAGCATAATTTGATCTAAATTTCTTTGTTCAATGGAACCTTGAAAGCTCAGATCTCGAATATCTTCTTGCTGTACAGACAAAAGCCTTACATTGATATTTTTTTCAAAGAAGTTGCCTAATATGCAAGACATATGAATAGATAAAGGAGCAATGATACAGAAATGAGAGAAGAGACTAGAGGAAGGAGAGAAGGAACATACAGAAGGTAGAAAGATGGTTGCATGGACTAAATTGTCCAGCCATGCACCCTCTATATTTTATTAGATAGCTAAGGCATCCCCTCCCTAGGTGGGTTGAATGAGAAAAAATAATATTAGGGCATGGTGCCAGGCTGCCAGCTATAATATTACACTATTGGCTTATGAACGAGGGTGATACAAGTTATTATGGATGGAAGAATAACACATTTAACCTTCTGTCCTCGGTACTTCCTGAAAAACAGGAGCATAGATATCATAGCATCCAAGCCTGAAGCAACAGTCAAATGATTGTCTGATATGATTTATGGACATGCCAACCAGCTGCTCATCAAATTTGTGTTGGATATTATAATATATATTTCCTCCACTTCTTTCTAATGACATAACAATCCACTTCAATATGTTTCAGGTTCCCTTTTTGCATGAAGATTCATTTCATGAAAGAGACCTTAACCAGAATTGTTCAATAAGTGATCCCACCTAATAAACATCTAAAGTATAGACGAACCTATGTAATTTTGGTAGCACAACACCCTATACATTTAACCATATATAGAAGGGTTTAATTTGTAATGCCAACCATCTCATTTTTGTTATCTCATTTCAATTATCTAAATAGTTATGACATACCGATTATGATTTATGACCATGAATTTTTTTTAGAGGTTGATGCATTTGAGTGTTGAAACTTGAAAGAATGTAGGTTATAATTAAAGTTTTGCTAATGTTGTAGGACTGGTTAAAGAGCTACTCTTATAGGCGTTATGGTCAGGCAATTCCCCAAATTGAAGCAGCATGGGAAATTTTATATCACACGATATACAATTGCACAGATGGAATTGCAGTATGTTTCTTATCTTATTATTGGCATTCACTTTCTGCTGTTCTACATCTTTTATGATAATTCCTTGGTAATAATGTTAAATAGATTCTTTAATTGACTAGCTGCAACATGTAAATGTCACTTTCCTTGCCTACTATTTGCCATATTCTAGTGTTTTTTTTTTTTTAAAGATTTTGAATCGAAACTAGACCCGAGCCCAACCTTGCTGAGCTTCATTCTCCTACTTTTAGGAGTCAATTCCTTTTGGAACTCTTCTTTCCACCCCTTGTGAATAATTCCATGTATAATTCCATCTCTCTAGAACCTGCTTCAACATCTGGGCTTTCGCCGGAAAGCAATTTCTCAAAAAGAAAAACTGTTGTAACGGAGTATCATAGGTATATTTAGTTTGAATCCGACGTTCTAACCTATCCCCGAGCCAACCTTGGCTATTTGAGTTATTTTTTCTTTGGTCATGTCCATGTCTGAGTTGCTAGAAAATAGCAATCTTTGCTGCCTACTGTTTAACATGCAACTGTAGTGGGTGACTAAAAATTAAGTTTAACAAATCCTCAGAATAAAAATGCAGAAAAGACTCGATGAAGAAGATCAAAAAGAATGGCAAATACTTAGAAGAATGCATAGGATGGTTGGGCTTAAATTCATCTATAATTGTGTATATCATTGTTACAATTCAACATGGAAGAATTCAGTGACATGGTCCAGCAGAAATGTTGCAGAAGTATCACCCTTGTACCATCCCTGTAACCTGTTGACACTGCATATCGTTGAAATAGAACTACATGAATTAACATATAAATCCTTGCTTACAACTATTTACTT
This sequence comes from Areca catechu, assembly GCA_021397845.1. Lineage (NCBI taxonomy): Eukaryota > Viridiplantae > Streptophyta > Magnoliopsida > Arecales > Arecaceae > Areca > Areca catechu. The sequence continues at coordinate 29,575,408 of CM038046.1, forward strand.
ATACAAAAATTTAATTATGAGGTTTTGGCATTACCTGATATGTTGGTTATCAAAGTTATATGATTACTTAGAGAGAGAAATAAAGGAATGCCAAGCCAAAAATATGTTTGTGGTGTCAAGATAAGTGAGGTGTGTAGGCACATTAGTAAAGTGTACCGCAACTTAATAACAATAAAAGGAAGAAGAAAAGGAAACATATAAATATTACGTATGAAGATATTCATTCTCAACCCCCTCCCTCTGGGCACCCAAAACAGGAAAGAAAACCATAATGAATCATTATTTGAGACTTCACCAAGAAGGGAAGTGTTAAAGAATTTCTTGTGTTTACGTGAAGTAGGCAACTTTATTTGAGAAAGTTTGTAAAAAGAACATTCTAAATAGCAATGTTGCATAAAAAGATTGTCAACATTCCCGATAAAATTAGCACTCAAGCAAGCAATCACATTATAGTTCTCATGTTTCCAAGAGATGAGAAAATTTCAGAGAGGATATTGTTGTGATGGATTGGATGGATTGATAGACATTGGATTTGATTGGATTGGTTAGATTGATGAACCCTAGGCCAGAGGGCCCAATGATATAATAGCCGACCGATACAATGACCAATCAACTTGTCTCTAGAGTACACTTATCCGACTGATTCTAGATTGGATGAATGACCTTAAAACAGAGTCGGCAAGAAAAGACATGGTTGTTATAATTGAACAATATCATAACTGCCATTCGCTATGACGGATTAAAGTAACTACCAGAGGTTTATCCAAAGAACAATTAGTTACTAGAGATTTATCTTAACTTCTCCAATGATAATTAGTTACAAGAAATTTATCTTAACAGATTTCTGTTAAGATTAATGCCTGTAAAAAGAGGTAAAGGGGACTTCCGAAGGTAAGCCAAGCTAAAAGTGCCTTTCATTCAGCTTCTCTTCATATTCTCCATCTATTGATCGAGCTCTACTGATTTAGGCATTGGAGTGTCCTCCATCGGAAAACCTTCGATCCAGGATCCATTTTGCAGGGACCCGAAGCGATCAACAGGTGGCAGGGAAGCACAACCCGGTCCGTGAAACTCAGCATCAACAAATTGGCACCCCAGGTAGGGGAAAGATATTACATAAGTTACCCCTCTTGGGAAGGAGAATTTAAAAAGAGAAGATGGTAAAAGGAAGAGCACAGAATGCCTCAACTAGCAAGAGCCGTCAGCCATCTAAGAGGAATGATCCACCTAACCCTCCATTAGAGAATAATGTTGTACCTCCCACGTTGAGTATGGGACAAACATCAAATAGATACCCTCTTGAATCGGATAGAAGCCCTAACTACTATCGTGCAAAATCTTCAAGAAGCAGCCATCAACGAGCAGCATCAACCAGCCACATCCAGAATTAGTCGGCGGTCTCCAGAGAGGAAAAGTCAGCACCAAGAACCAATCCGACAACCCTAATATCAGCCTTCTTAGGATCGACGATCCCCCAGACAGCAAGATTCTCAACATCGAGGATGTGGGGAAAACCGATTCAAGAAGCGGGCGAGATCTCCATCAAAATCTTCAAAGGACTCCACCCCAAGAAATACCCAACGAGGTGGTGGAATTCGAAAACACGAAGATTATGAAAAAAAGTTTCGAAAGTTGGAAATGCAAATTGCAAAACTCGATGAGCAACGGAAAAACGAAGAATTTGTGACTTATGACTTGCGACCTCCATTCTCCAATAGAATCATGGAGAAAGTGATTCCACATCATTTCAAGATTCTCCAATTAAACTTTATAATGGTATTACTGACCCTCTTGATCATCTGGACAGTTTCAAGGCCCATATGATGATTCGGGGGGCATCTGACACCCTACATTATCTAGCTTTCCTGACTACCCTGAAGAAGGTCGCTCGAATGTGGTATTCGAGTCTCCGGCCAGGTACAATCCATTCTTTTGACCAACTGGAAAAATTGTTTGTCTCATTTCAGGACATGCTGAAACATGTTACGAAATTCGGATAGTCTCTTTTTTATACAACAAAAAGGAGAAAGTTTGAGGGACTATGTGGCTCATTTCAATGCTGCCACTCTCGAGATCCCGGACCTTAATGAACATGTGGCCATGCCTGCAATGAAAAAGGGACTTCGGTCATCCAGATTTATCTTTTTTTTGGACAAGTTCCATATCAGCTATTCAGAGCTATCGACACGCGTGCAAAAGTACGCGCTAGCTGAAGAACAAGCTACCAGCCGACAACAGGCTAAAGGAAAATCGATCTCCAAGAAGAACCAGAAGAATGGCGATACTTAACCTGCCAACGATAATGATGCTCCTACTCGACGATGCAGTCCAAAGCCAAAGAATTTAATTAGCAAATTTGATGCCTCCACCCGTCCCTGCCAAGAGAAAATTCTGATGGAGATAGAGAAGGAAAGTTTATTACAAAAACCTCGATCGATGCGAGCACCTCCCATATCAAGAAATAAAAATAAATATTGTCGATTCCACCATGACCATGGGCATACCACTGAAGAATGTATCCAGCTTAAAGATGAGATAGAAGATCTGATCAAACGTGGATACCTGAAAAAGTACGTCCGTAATCAAGAACATTGAACTGAAGTTGCTGTCCCCAAGAAAGCTACGGAAGAAGCGGAGCTCCCCAACCAACGGCCTACGAATGGAATGGTCGGCATATTGTACCGCCAATCATATTGGAGAAGGGAAGAAGTTGAAGAAGACGTTCCAAAAAGATGTAGAACAGCAATATTATCAATTTTTCTGACAATGACTTGTGGGGAATCCAAACACCTCACGATGACCCTGTGATTGTTTCCGCTATCATTACAAATTATGATATAAGAAGAATTTTGGTGGATAATAGAAGTTCAACCGAAGTATTACTCTACGATGCTTTGGTCAGAATGAACTTATCTAAAGATAAATTGCAAAGAACCCCAATACCCTTAACAGGATTTGAGGGAAATCCAGTCGAAGTGGAAGGAGAGATAACACTTCCGGTGACCATCAATATGGAATCCTTTCAAAAAACTCCATCAATTTTATGGTCGTCCGAACATGCTCTGCGTACAATGCTATATTGGGACGACCAGCTTTAAATAGATTCTGTGCTATTATATCGACCTACCATCTCTTAGTACGATTTCCAACCAGAAACGGGATCAGAGAAATGAAAGGAGACCAAAGAGTAGCCCGGCAATGCTTAATGATCCAATATAGGCAATCGGTCGGCCGAATGATATTAGAGCAACTTGATCAAAGGGATCAGATGGAAGGAGGTGGCAAACCAGTCGAAAAGACTCTATACTGCTAAGAGATGACGATCCGATAAAAGTCGTGCAAATCGGAAGTATGCTAGATGAGAAAATGAGAACGAAGCTAATTAGCTTCCTACGAAGCAACGTTGATGTTTTCTCATGGTCGGCTGCTGATATGCTTGGAGTTCCATTGGAAATTATTACTCATCAGTTGAAGGTCAACCGAGAACATAGGCCCGTTCGGTAGAAAAAAGGAAACTTCACCCTTAAAAGACAGAAGCTGATCAATGAAGAGGTAAACAAGCTTTTTGATGCCAGATTCATAAGGAAGGTCCATTATTCGGATTGGCTAGCTAATGTAGTTATAGTAAGGAAAGCTAATGGTAAATGGACAATTTGCATTGATTATACTGACTTTAACAAAGCCTATCTAAAGGATAGCTTTTCCTTACCAAAGATAGATTAGTTGGTCGATGCCACTACTGGGCACAAATTTTTAAGCTTCATAGATGCCTTTTCAGGCTATAATCAGATTTAAATGGATCCTAAAGATGAGGAGAAGACAGCATTTATAACTGACAAGGGGCTGTATTGCTACAAGGTGATGTCCTTCAGTTTAAAGAATGCTGGAACAACATACTAAAGGCTAGTCAACAAGATCTTTGAAAAGTAGCTCGGTAAAAATATGGAAACCTACATCGATGACATGATTGTGAAGAGCCTCCAAACAACCGATCACGTTAAGGACCTAGAAGAGACCTTCAATACATTACAATGCCATCGGATGAAATTAAATCCGACCAAGTGCATCTTCGGAGTGACTTTGGAAAAATTCCTGGATTCCTCGTTAGGGAAATAAAAGCTAACCCAAAGAAAATCCGGACAATCCTTGATATGAGGCACCCATCTAACAAGAAAGAAGTAAGCAACTTACTGGGCATATCGCCTCATTAAGCCGATTTATCTCTCGATCGACTAAAAGGTGCATCCCATTCTTCAAAGCTCTACGTCGAACAAGAAGCTTTGAGTGGTCGGAAAGTTGCCGGCGAGCATTTGAAGAACTGAAGTACCTGATTAATCCACCTCTGCTCTCGAAGCCTCAAGAAGGAGAAACTCTATATCTATATCTCTCCGCTTCAGACGAGGCTGTTAGCTCGGTGCTCGTGTGGAAAGAAACCAACTACGCACATAGGCCAATCTATTACACTAGCAAAGTTCTACATGATGCTAAAGTAAGATACTCGAAAGCACAAAAACTTATCTACCACTGGTAATCATGGCAAAGCGTCTGCGACCTTATTTTCAAACCCACTCAATCATAGTATTGACCGATCAACCATTAAAGGCTATCTTGCGATGTCCTGACACATCGGGAAGGATAGCTAAGTGGGCAGTCAAACTGGGTGAGTTTGACATAACATATCAACCAAAACTGACAATGAAGGCTCAAGTACTAGTCAATTTCATTGCTGAATGCACTTGGAGTGAAGACGGTGATCGAATGGTCAACGAAGGGGAAGGGACCGAAGAAAATTTAGACTCTACATGGATACTTCATGTAGACGGGTCATCTAATTCCGCCGATTGTGGAGCTAGGTTAATATTATCCCTGGAAGAGATGTTGTCGAATATGCTCTTCGCTTCTCTTTCCAAGCATCCAACAATCAGGCAGAGTATGAGGCTCTTCTAGCAGGACTTAACATTTCCAAAGAATTGGAAATTCAGAAGTTAAAGGTCTTTCTCGGATTTTCAGTTAGTAGTGAACCAAGTAAAGGGAGAGTTTAAAGTTCGAGATGCCACCATGATCAAGTATTTAGAAAGGGTACAGGATCTTACTACCCAATTGGACTTCTTCAAGATATCTCATGTCCCACGGACTGAGAACTCTTGAGCCGATGCCCTTCCAAATTGGCCACCACAACTCCCAATTGCCTTGGTCGGACATTCATTGAATACTTAGAAGCTCCTAGTATAATGGAAGAGGCCCTGAAAGTACATCATATAGAGCATGAACCTACTGGATGGATCCGATCATCAGATATTTAAACGAGGGGACATTGCCAGAAGATACCATTGAAGCCAAACGGACCCTACTGGATGGATCCGATCATCAGATATTTAAACGAGGGGACATTGCCAGAAGATACCATTGAAGCCAAACGGATATGTTGGATGGCTTCACAATACGTCATCCTAGAATGAACCCTTTATAACAGATCTTTTACATAACCTTTACTGAAATGTTTAGGGCCGTCCGATGCCGATTATGCTCTAAGTTCACGAAGGTATATGCGGCGATCATCTAGGGGATAGATCCCTGGCCTATAAAATTATATGCCAAGGATATTATTAGCCGACCATCCAAAAAGATGCCGTTGACTTCGTCAGAAAGTGTGACCAATGTCAAAGGTATTCCAATATTCAAAGGTGCCGGCGAATCAGCCGACTCAATCAGTATGTCCGACAAACATAGTTGGCCTAATCAGCCGATCCAATAGGTATGTCCGACAAACATAAAGTTGGCCTATTCAGCCGATCCAATCGGTATGTCCGACAAGCATAAAGTTGGTCTAATCAGTCGACTCAATCAGTATGTCCGACAAACATGGTTGGCCTAATCAGCCAACTCGATCGGTATGTCTGACAAACATGGTTGGCCTAGTCAGCCGACTCAATTGATATGTCCGACAAACTAAGAGTCAGTCTGATCCACTGAATCGATCAGTATATCCAACATAGAAAGAATGGAGCATTGGCACAATTATTAAGTTATTTTGTCGAAAAAGTCAGTGCTTGGCAACCATCACCAAAAAAAAAGATACGATGTTAGGAAAAGCCAATGCGCCAGCCTTGATCCTCAAGAATCCGGCTGTCAGTAATGAGTAACAATGACGGCCACAATTATACTCTCGAACAGCATCAAACGTCTATGATCGTGCCACAAATCAAGATCCAAAATGAAGAGGAAGAACTGACGTGAGAAAAATCGATGCAACATATGGATCCACGTGAACTTTTCTATTGCCAATAGAAATTCGACACCCGGCAAAGGAGCAACGCTCAAAACATAAACCAATCAATTCTGCCAACTGGTCTTGAGATTTGTCATCATTAGAAGACACTCCCTCGGCAAAAGAGCTGCCAACAAAGAGACCCGCAAAAAAAAAGGAAAAAAGAAGAAAGAAAGAGGAAAGAGAAACCGATCAACTCCCATCTTTCAAAGCAACAAGTATACCTTGAAACTGGAAGTGCAGGGCAACTATTGTGATGAACCGGACGGATTGACAGACATTGGGTTTGATTGGATTGGTCAGATTGATGAACCCCGGGCCAGAGGGCCCAATGATATAATAGTCGATCGATACAATGACCGACTAACTTGTCTTCAGAGTACTATTATCCGACTAACTCTAGATCGGATGAATGATCCTAAAATGGAGTCGACAAGAAAAGACACGATTGTTATAACTGAACGACATCATAACTGCCATTCGCTATGACGGATTAAAATAACTGCCAGAGGTTTATCCAAAGAACAGTTAGTTACTAGAGATTTATCTTAACTTCTCCAACGGTAATTAGTTACAAGAAGTTTATCTTAACGGATTTCTGTTAAGACTAATGTCTATAAAAAGAGGTAAGAGGGGACTTCCGAAGGTAAACCAAGCTAAGAGTGCCTTTCATTTAGCTTCTTTTCATATTCTCCATCTGTTGACCGAGCTCTACTGACTTAGGCATCGGAGTGTCCCCCACCGGAAAACCTCCAATCCGGGATCTGTTTTGTAGGGACCCGAAGCAATCGGTTGGTGGCAGGGAAGCGCAACCCGATCCATGGAACTTAGCATCAACAGATATAAATCTTGTAATACAGTTGTTATCCATCTAATTTTCAACACATTGAGGGTCATGAAAGGCAGAAAGATAAGGGTTCCCATGAAGAGGTAAAAGGAGTATGCCGTTAATGTAGAGATACTAAAGAAGGTGAAAGATAACAACATAGAAAGCAGTCCGGCAGGGCATCTTACCCACTGCATGGGTGACAGGCAATGTCTGGGTCAGATATTATTAGGTTAATCGAAATTTTTTTGGATCAAACAAAACGCTCGCCATTGTCCTTCCAAAGCTTCCAGCAAATCTGAATAGTAGTAGTACCTAAATGAGTATTGGTCAAATGGGCATGAGAATAATGTCATCAGCATTCTCTTGATTGGTGAATATCATCAATAAGCCACATGGTGAGAGAAGGGCTACTTTCTGTCTTTTCAGTTTGATCTTCAGCAAAGACTATCCATTGTCTTTTTGTCCATACATAGCTAATTCTTCGGAATCAAATGAAAAAAAAGTGTTTTGCCTTATCAAATATGTTTGTGGATCGAGATTTTGAACTTCCAAATGTATAGAAGATAATTGCTGATAGATATTAACGCTAGTCTGCAATTTCTTTTGTCAGAATAAGGAATTGCAGATATTTTATCTCCTTTTCCAAAACAATCATGAAAATGCTTCTTTTCCGGTATGATCACGAAAATACTTCAAATACCCCTTTTTCAGGAACATGCATCTAGAATTTCCATAAAGGACAGCTATTTTCTTTTTCCGTCTCTTGACAGCTATCTTGCTGATCCACTTCATGTATGGTTGAGGAATCTGGATGTCAAATCCTGTGCCTTATGGTGTTTGTGAGTTAAAGGGATCCAGATTCATAGGGAAGCTGTGTACACACAGTTATCTAGGCTCGATCAACCAAATGGCAATCCCATTCATCTGCAATAGAAGAAGTTTATTTGTTCTGCAAATAACTTGATTTAAACAAGAAAACATGCGTAGCTTCTCTATAACTGCGCACAAGGTGTTCATATGCAGTGTGGCATAGATGTGAGCTCTTTCTTGTAGCATCAAAATTTTTTCACTAAACTGGTATGTCATACATAGTATGTACGGTTCATTATGATGTATGGTTTTTGCATATTTAACATTGGATTGATCAAGCATCTGATCAGGGTCTCAAGCAAGCTTCGTCATCTAGATCACTATAACCATAAAGCCATAAATATAACCTGCAAGCCTTGCATATAGTTGTAATGTATTTGGTTTTAAACTTGTTGATGGTTATATAGAATCTGATTCATAGCCTATGATTTGGAATTATGAGTACGCATCTATCAGTACTTGACTCTTAGATCTTAACATTGTAGTGTGTCAAATTGAAACGTCTTGATTTGTTGTGTACTTGCTGGATATATTGAAACAGGACCATAACAAAGACTACATAGTTCAGTTCCCAGACTCCAGCCCGCTCGTGACAGGTTCTCAACTTTCTAGAGGATGGATACAAAAGCTCCCAACATTGGAGAAAAACCATAGATTCTCCTTCAAGGAGACCGACACTAACGTGCCACAGCCACATTTATGGTATTCAAATGAAGAAGCGATCAAGGCCCTCAAATTATTTCTTATTGCAGGAAATGATCTTGTGGGAAGTCTTACATATAGGTAAAAATGTACTTTCCATTGTAAAATCACATCTTTATTTTTCTGATTTAAATCTGCAATTATGACCTTAGTCGCTGCTCAATTTTTGCATTTTCTTCGTGCCATTGTTTTCATTAGCATCATAGTTGTCAAACATGGTGCTTAAAATGTAAAAGTAAATCAAAAGAACAAAAAAATTACAAACAAAAAGGATAAGAACATCACCTAAATGTGGAGTTCCGAATAGTTAAAATCCACCTGTTATTTACAATGAAGTTTTGGTGAAACAATTTTTATGAAGTTATACCTAAATATTTTTTTTGACAGATATGATCTTGTTGACCTTACAAGGCAAGTACTATCAAAATTAGCAAATCAGGTATATTTAGATGTGATGATCGCCTACCACAGCAAGAATGCCAGTGGATCAACTCTTCACAGCCAAAAGTTTTTGGAGCTCATTGAGGATCTTGACACACTTTTGGCTTCTGACGACAATTTTCTACTGGGAACATGGTTAGAAAATGCAAAAAATCTAGCAGTAAATAAGGAAGAAAGCAGGCAGGTCAGATGAATTTCCATTTTTAGGTACTTTATGATGTTAAATTTCCTTCATGTTCGTAACTAAATCAATTTTTTGTTCAGTATGAGTGGAATGCAAGAACCCAAGTGACAATGTGGTATGATAACACAGAGACCAATCAGAGTAAACTTCATGACTATGGTAATTATACCCTGCTTTATTCGGTTAGGAATTATGATAAGTTGCAATGAGGTGTGACATAGCATCTTGGTTTGTTTTGCTTTTCTTGTCATGTCATTATCAGCTAACAAATTTTGGAGTGGGTTGTTGAAGAGCTATTACCTGCCGAGAGCTTCAACTTATTTCAGTTATTTATCAAGAAGTTTGGAAGAGAGAGACATCTTTCCATTAGAGAAATGGAGGAAGGATTGGATATCTTATTCTAACAAATGGCAGGCAGGCACCGAGGTCTACTCTGTTAAAGCTGTTGGTGATGCTCTGGCCATTTCTAAATCCTTGGCTGCAAAATATCTAAGCTGATCATTGAAGGGATTTTAGTTTTAGCTGACTTCCAGTCTTACTGCATCCCTTGCTATTTCCATTTTTATGGTCTTAAAACGCAAAATTCACATTTTGTAAAAGACATCGTAATTTTCTTTTGATTAAGATCATTCCTAGAAAATAATTCTCATGTTGGTCTAATTTGATTGGTTATGTTAAATTTAGATGGTTTGGGCATGTATTGTTTATCATAAAGTTATCAATGTCATATTGAAAACTCAAAATTTCTGGTCACGGGTCTGCAATCCCTTTCTGAGCAGCAAACTTAAACCTTCTGAGTAACGAGTTTGAGACAAAAAAAGTTGAAAATAGAGGCATTGACTTTTTCCCCTTTTTAAATATTTGAAAAGTAAGGTAATTCATTAACGAGAAAGCAAACAACATGCATCAAGTTCTAGCGTACATCTCTGCTGCAGGGGGGCAGTCTTACAAACTGTCAGGGTATCAATAGTACAAAGGAGAACCAAAACATGAAGCTCATCAGGTACGTACAGCTCTGTTTGTAAATTTACGAGATATCAAAAAAAAAAAAAAAAAAAAACAAGGTGTGTGTGTGTGTGGTTTGGGGGGGGGGGGGGGGCGGGCCGGGGGGGAACCTTGCTGTTTCAACAATCAACCTGCTTGCAGATTGCAGCCGTTCATAGGTAGTGTGTATTCTAAGCAACCATGCACCCATGAAGATTTCCTGTTCTCTTTGAAATTCTATTTTGGGTATATACATCCACCCAAAGTAACAATTTTGCATGTATCTCCCTGCAATGCTCCATATTTGAAGTTTCTTTTTTGTTCTGCTATCATTTGATTGGTACTTGCCACCGAAACTAGGAGGCTCAAAACACTACTAATCAAGCATTAGCATTTCAATCAGAGGAATAAGGCTCCACCAGATTGCTGACTTCTGAGAGAATATCATGATTGGCTCCATATCACCAAGACTCAAGCCAAACAAGCACGCCATTGGAATAGTCAATTGTTAGAAATGACTGCTCCAATTTGTTTCACCATTGCTTATTGACTCCATTCATGTTGCATTTTGAGGAGGGTATAGTTCCCATAATGCCACTGTTGCATCCTCGGAGCAGGAAGCCATCAGCTTGCAGTCAGTTGAAAATGTCACCGCATTACACTGCAGATCCAAGAAAGTCTAACCAATTAGGTTGGCTGTCTGATTATCATGACACCAAATTTGATGTTGCAGGGGATTGATTAGAGGCTACATTTCACGTCTGGAGTTCACAGTCTGGCCTTATAAAAACATATTTGAATCGGTACATAAATTGATGCTGAAGGAAATAGAAAATTGCATACATCTTGATGTACTACAAAATTACCTTTTAGTTTTAGAAATTTTAATAAAATCTACACTTAAATAAATATTCTAACAGCATCTATAGACTAAACATATTTAGAAAAATGGTTTTAGATCTATTCTCTTGCTAAACATCAGTTTGATGGGATTGGCCAAAACACTACATCGCCCTCACCCTTCATTTGTTTAAGTTCATTCACAAATGACCATTCTTTATCAGAATTGCTAACAAACCTGGTAGACAAACACATTAATATTTTTGTCATACAAGGAACTTAAAACAAACCTGATCATTTATTTGTATAAGATTAATTTATTGTCTTCTTAAAGACTCATCATAAGCCATGAAATCTAATGGTTGTCAGCTTGTAATATATCGAATTGTGCCTAAGTATGTCTAAGAATGACTGAAATTATAGGGCAAATTCAACAATTGCCCAACCTCGGACTTGTTTCTGGCAAAGGCTTCCAAGTGTACGGTTATGTTAGGTCAGAAATTTTTAAATATTTATGTAAACATTATTTCTGATTAAAATTCCTCATTTCTCTAAGAAAATAATAATCACATAGAGATGCCTATGTGTTCTTGAAATTAGTACGCTCCCAAAAATACGGAACCAAATTAAGTACAAGCTTCAAAACTTACAAAGTTCATATTCTAAGTTTATACTGCAAAAATAAAGTTTTAAAAAAAAAACTTAATTTCAAGTATCTAAAAAACTGTTGGAATGAAGAAAATACTTATGAATGAATTTAGAAGTAACACAGCGAATGATTAGTTTTTGATAAAGATTCTAGCATTTCCAAGCTTTTAGCTTACCAATTTTTTTTTTGAGATTATTTTACTTAATATTGCTATTTTTTGCCAATTTCAATAGTGTGACATTATTATGATGTTATCTTCCACATCAAGCATTAAAACAGTAATGGTGCTAAAAGCTACTACTAAATTTTTTATTGCTAGAGTCCTTCCATCACCAAAAGATACAGGATTAAAACAGCAACAATATGATAATGAGTTGACAGCAATAAACACATTCATGTTGACAATTGTTTAGATCCATAATAGCAAAATTTAAATTACATAATCATATTAGCATACCAAAGCACCGTGATACTTCAATATTGCAAGAGCATTCCCTTTACGATAATTATATACTCGTACTCTGCCACATTAAGTAACATACTTAGTAAGACGATCACAAATTGCAAAACTAAAAGAATTAGAATAGCAAAAATGTGTATGCTCAGCAAATGAGCTTTCTAAATGTATTCAAGTGTTTGGATACTTGGAGAACAGGAAAATCTAAACAAAAAAGATGAGCATCCACTTTTGGCCATTGCCTGCAGTTCAAAGAAGAAGATGTGCATGAACGGTAGGTTTGCCCAAAGCACATGATATCTAGCTTATTGATGTGGGAGTATATGATGAGCAGGCATAAGGAAAAAAAAAGCCAGATATGAAAGTATATGACAAGCAGATGAGCAGATGTGCAAAACTAGCACTATATGTGAAGCCTAAGATTTGAGGAGGATAACAATCACAATTACCAACTAACAATTTTCTATAGTCCTCCCTGTTCTACCTAAGGAGGCCAACATTCAATTTATTTGAGGATTCCCTGTATCAAAAGTAAGATTGTGATGCATAGGCCAAGTCGTAATCATCTTTGGGAAGAAACCTAACAATTTGAGATGTCTGACTTCTGAGAACTTAAAAATTAATACTATTTACACAAATCCAGCATCAAATTCAAATTAGGTGCATGCCTACTACTAACTAACAGTCCCCTAAAATATGCATTGCTCTATTAACAAAAGGACAACATATAAATTAAGGGTGATCAATATTAAATTCGATCACTGATGCACTATAACACAAACATAAATACAGTGGGATGGGCCAGTGGTAACATAGTGCATCACATGTAGAAACTATATCTTCACTTGCAAACATAATATGAAATAATACGATGAAAATCAATTTTCAACCCTTTGTGCTAGCTAGGCACATGCAGGAAACCACCCTAAAATGATGAGATCATACAAAGAATGAACTTAAATGTTAGAATATATATTCACGAACCAAGGATTCAAATCTTTGATAAGAAACTGTGGATCAGGTGTTGGATTTGCAGTCAAGGACTGTGACGGTCACATCCTAGCAGCCAGAGTTGTGCAGGTTCATGGTAGATCACTTCCCATTTGTGATCTGATCCATGCTTGCCGGACTCAGGTTTGCTATTCATGAGCTTCAAGCAAACAAAATTTTGCTTGAAGGGGATTCTATTACATCAGTAGCATAGATTTAAGGAGGTTCATCCTCATCAGTAAACCCCTACTTATAACTGGATTTGGATACTAAGAACATGGTAGAGACTACTGGTTTTACACGTTTTCCATACATTCAGAGAAGGAAATCAAGTTCCTGATTTTATGTCTAGGATCGCTTGCTTTATTGATAGCAGTTTAACCTGGATAGATAATTTCCCAAATAGACTTGCTGACTCGCTTAATGCAGAAAGTGGAGGGTTTGGATTCTTGAGATTGCAGGTGTGAGTGGTTTTGTTCTAGTAGTTGCTATGGGTATCAGCCTTCTTTGTTGACAGACAAACACACACATATACATGCATATTTACATAAAGACGCACGCACGCACACACACATATATATATAGAAAGAGAGAGATGGACTTAGCTACATTTAAGTAGATCTCCATTTAGATCTGATCCAATCTATATTAGACAATGGGGTCCCACATCAATGATTCGAGCCATTAAATGTGATCTACTATCTCTAAACTGTTTACACACCAAAAATTATATAATTTAGATTTTAGAAACTTCTAGCATATGCATCAAATAATAAAAAATGCATCTGATTTAATCTTATTTAAACTATCCAAGTTTTTAACTGCTTGATGTATAGGCTAAGGGTGTCCAAAATGCATGATTTCATGATTTCAATTTAAAGATGATAGATCATATTTAACTTAGATCATCAATGTAGGACCTCTATTATCCAATGTAAACCTAATTGGATATGAGCGGAGAACTAATACAGCAAGAAAAGGAATAAGGGGTGATTTAATTGATGAGGTTTTGTACTTCAAAGATTAACACTCAAATAGAAGTAAACTGGATTGAAGAACCCTTTGCTTGGTGAAGGAAATTCTTTGAAAATTTTATTAATATGTCAAAAGGCTATCCCTTACAATGCATTAGATGCATATTCAAAGGACATAGTCTTCTAACCCTAATTCGGACATTTAACTTGATATAAATTATACTCGAAATAAGACTTGACAAAAGGAAACGTGCTACAATTATTCTACTACGGATATCTACTACAGATATGAAAATCTGATTAAAATTTTATAATCTCTACGGAAAATTTATAAGAAAATCTGACAAAATATATCATACTTGCTAATTGAAGTCTTCACCTATGAATCTTGTAGCTCGTGAGACACTTGGCATGGTCTGGTTGGTCACAGTACCTGATGCCTGCTCCCTATGCCATATCAAGATTCACTAAAGTGTAGCCAAGTCTCTCTCTATCTCTCTCTTTATATACATATAAAGGTTGGCGGAAATGGACCGAACCGCTCGATTCGAAGTGTTCCAAGCTGTACCGGTAGCAAACCAAAACAATTCTGCCTCTCGAATTGGAACATCGGTGACAAATGGCCAAGTGAGAGGGAAGGGAAGGAGAGGGAGGTGGCTGAGGTGCTGCAGTGGCCACCAGAGGGCCGTAACCCACAGGGACCCTCAAAGGGCTGCCGAGGCTTCCACTTCCTCCGCGAGATCGCGACTGAGAGAGATAGAGAAGCACAGGAAAAGAAAAGGAGGGGAAGGCGATGAAGAGATTGTTGGAGAGCCTTCGGCTAGCCACTAGATGGCAAAATCGCGGCCCACGAAACCGTGGGCTTAAAACGGGACGATCTCACCCCTATTTCCCAATAAAATCATTGTTGGCTTCACTATGCATTGAATTTTTTTAAAAAAAAATTATGTGAAATAAGGGCAAGACCGCGAAGCTGAGAACGGCAATTACACTGTCCAGTGGCCACGACGGCTATCCAATGGCCTCTTCGCTGCCTTCCCTTCTTTTTTTCGTCCCCCTTTATCTCTTTATCTCTCTCCCAACCACAATCTAGTGGAGGAATCGAAGGTCTTAACAGCCCTCTCATGGCCACCGCTGACATCTTCGCCACCTCCTTCCCTCCCCTCCTCTCTCTCTTCCTCTCTTTCCCTCTCTCTCTTTTCCTCCCTCCCAGTTCGTTCCTTTGTTTCTATGTTGGTTCATACTGGTCCTATCCATTACAAGCTGTATCGACTCATACCACCAGCTAACCTTAATGGGATCCAGTTCTGCCTTCCATGATATATATATATATATATATTGTAGCATGGTACCACATTGTTTACTCGTGGGTATGACAAGTATCATAGAACCTACCAACTCAATGGACCAAGTACCAACCAATACTAAAACCAAAAAAGGGTTGTAAAAATACAATATGACTTAGCACCAAGTAGTATGGGCCCAACACAAGCTAATGAAGGGTGGTTCAGACTTTGGACCAGTTTACTCATGAGCCCACGGGTTGTTGGTTACCCCTTCTTGGCCTATACAAACTATAAAGGATGATATCAAGGATTCAGTTCCCAATGAGACATCCCGCAGGACACCAAGATGAGGCACCATTTCATGTGTTAGGACAAGACCGTCCCGCCAACATCTTAGTATCCTGATCAAGACATCATGGGACATTCCTTGTTCCAAGTGTCGAAATGGGATAAACGGGACAGCGGCGCATCCCATTCCATAGAAAAGCTAAGACAGCCCCATCCCACATGATTTTAAAACCTTGAATGATACAAGCTCATATGGCTAGCATTGGAATTCTTATTGTCAACAAATATCAACATATATCAGAAATTGACCATATCTAGCAATAAATGGTGGGATGCTTTTGGCTAATATAAACACAGCATCCAATGTATAAAACAACTTTAGGTAGCTTAGATGTATAAAAATATCTGAGAAGGCCAAAAAATGTAGGTAGCACCTATATGATATTCATATGACATGACTCCCACAATTTAGCAGCATGCAAATTGTAACATATTGAAATATCCTCCCCGATGAACCTTGAGTTCTAAACATCATTATTTTGATCAATTAATCTCACTGATTAATCAATTGACAAATTTCACACTAGATGACACACAATGATCAGCAGAAGTTCGAAACAGTTCACAAAAGTCAAAACCACATATGAGGATTTCAGCCTTATTTTTTTCTCTCCTTTCATTTTTCTCTACTTATCTGGAAAGAACATCACTCAAAAAAACAAGACCATCTTGTTGGCCATATGTAGATGTGATTGGGCAACATTAAGCACCAAGGGCATACACACGTACCCCTTAAAGAAACCAATACAGCACTGAAGCACCTAACTTCAGTCTCAAACAGTTAATTCCATCGTCAAAAACAACAGCTATAGTTTTGTGAAATATTATCCTTCATATCTTTCCAAGAGAGGTTTGTTTTTATAATGTATGTAATTATAGTTAATGCACTATCAACAATCCAAATAGTTGGAAGTCACTATCATCTTTGCTGGAATCATCATCTGGAAGATATTTGGTCAATGTGATGGTACTTAGACATAACAAAATCTGCAAATAACTAAAACATTTTTACATTTTGTATACAGAAATTGCCAATAATGGAGTTTGATTAGCTGTGATATTTTCAATCACAAAATTTTTAGATAATAATGGGCACAGATTGGGGGGGGAGGAACATAATGAGAAAGCCAACCTGTGATCCCATCCAGCAGTTGCCATGATTTTACTGTCAGCTCGAATGGAAGTGCCTGCTATACCAGGTCGCTCTAGACTTATTTCTTTTTTAATAAAGCAAGTACCCTGTTGCAGAACAAAAAGGGGCAAGGCATATACTATTTTCTTCAAGTTATAAGTATATTAAGATATTTAAACATGTTAAAACCTAAAGCAAAAGAGAAATACAGAAAAATTACTCATATAGAGCCATTTTCCTGGAAAACAAAAGATACCCTTTTGCTTGCTGTAGACATAAGGATATTGATATTTTTAAAACATATCAAAATTTGTATAGATATTAAAATTCAAGAACAGTATCAAAAAATGTAAAAAAAAAAAATCAAGCAAAAGATAATATAATAAAATTAATGGAAAGCATTACTTGGTGACAGCCTAGAAACAATATAGTTAAACAAACAAATAGGTTTGAAACAAGGATAACGACTTGTTGTGCTCTTAATCCCATTACAAGAACAAGATAATAGTCATTATTCATATTCTTATGCTACAAGCCCAACTGCTGAAATATCCTTGGAAATTAAAAGAAACTTGAGTTCTTTGATAAGCAAAAGCAAAAGCTGCATTTTGAATATGTATTAGTTGAATATTTACTAATTTGGGAAAAAAGAGAGAGGGTTGTATCCATTAAGGACATATGGTTAAACTGTAGTAATAATAACGAAATATCATCTATGACTAAATTCTCTAATCAGATGTTTCATTGATTGTTTACTACTTTTTACATCAAAATAGTTGAAGAGGGGAATCATCAAGGATGGTGCTAACATGTGTTAACCAGTGTTAGCCAAACCACACCAAACCAGTTGGTTCAGGGCGTGCCGAACCGGCTGGTTTGGGTATAGTGAACAAAATTGGTCAATTACCGACATGGTTTAAAAGAATCACCCCTCTTCGCTTAATTTCTCTCTCCAGCATGTTGAAACCCTAACCTCAAAGGTTGATGCCCACGATCCCTGGCCTGACGACGATGATGGGGGATTCCTGGTCAGGTAAGTCTCCCTCTCCCTATCTCCCTTTCTCTCTTGCCGGATTCAAGCCCCTCTCTCTTTGCCTCTCCCTCTAGATCCAAGCCTCCCTCTCAAGGATCGCTGAACCGGTACCGGGACCCATACCGGTTAGCGACCGGTACGGTACGATATAGTCCATACCGTACCATACCGGCATTGATAAATTGAAAAAAAACAATCTGTCTCCCCCCTCTCAAGCAAGGATCGCTGAACCAAACATGTAATGAGCCCGAATCGAGCCGAATCGAGCCCGAACCGGACCAAACCGAACGGTACATATCAGGACGGTACCGTACCAGTATGGAATTGAATTTTTGTTATTTTTTTAGTGCCGGATCAATTTAATAGGTGAACCGTACTGGCTCTTGGCAGGCATGGTATGGTATGCCCCATACCGGGCAGTACGGGACAGTTCCGTGAACCATGCTCCCTCTCCCTCTCTCCCTCCCTTTCTTCCTCCCTCCCCTTCCTCTCTCTCTCCTCCCCCTCCCTCTCTAGCTCTTCCTGTTTCGGTATGCCCTAAAACAACACGGTATATATCTGTACCATTGCCTAATTGATCACTGATTGGTACAACCTCCGATACCAGTTCGGTGAACCTTAGGTACAAATGCTTGAACTTGGGTCAGTACTATTTGCAAGAAGGAACATGTTATACAAGTTTTCAAAATGGGCATAATACAATGGCTATTTTGTTCCTGCATAGGGAGGTAACTGAAAGACACTATATTATCAAAAACCAAAATGCTCGACTTGACACAACAAAAGGACATACAAATAGCAATCACATAAATGAACTACCCTTGCCATTTTAATATCAGCATTGCACATGCCATAACAGCAAGCTTCTTGAACTAAAAGCAGTGATTATAAGGAGTTACCTACAAAGCATAGAGTAACACCAAATGCTACTGAGGTCTTAAAATGAACTAGTGACTTGTACATACACTCTGATGACAAACAAGTCACATCTATTTTATTCAATGCAGGCTTTGATGTCTTCCGTGTCCCAGTTCACCACCACTTGGACCGATGAAGGAAATGGACCACCATTATAATCTCGAGTCATGTCCAATACTTGGGTTTTAACATTACAAATGCCAATTAATTCCTGTTATAGGCAACCCTTTCTGTCATTACCTTCAACTAAAGCAACTCCACTTTTTAAACATTATCCTCTTCCCTTTTAGTTTTACCACAAACACGTCTTAAGATTCTAAGTCATCCCACATTCATCCTTTTGCTCAATTCCTCTTTTTCCCTTCAATGCCTGATGTTATATCGTTACTGTTCTAATCAATGAACCCCAAGGTTGCATATAGTTTTTTACGCATGTATCTGTGCATAACACCCATCACCAACAACAAGAACCAAGAGTTAAAGTACCAGTCCATACCAAGCATATCATAGCCTGGCAGTACAGATTTGGTAGTCAGTACTCCCCTACAACATTTTACATCCCAGCAGGACGGCCATCGTGGCCTATTCCTATATGAGAAAACAGGACTAGGATAAGGTTGGGGTGCAACTCATCCATGGAGGAAGAGAAGAAGGAAAAAAAAAAGAAAGGAAGGAAGATGAATGAACGAAAAAAGTGAAAGAAAAGAAGAAGAAAAATAAAAGAAAGAAAAGATGGCAAGAGAAAAAGAACGGAAAGAAGGAAAGAGAAAAAAATGAAAAATGAAAAAAATGAAAGAAAGGGATAAGAAAATGAAAATGAAATAAAAAAAATAAAAGAAAGGAATATAGAAGAAACAAAAGAAGGGGAGAGAAATAACGGATATCTACCAGGATACATGATTAGGGTTGCTACAAGAGCATGACAGAACAACGGGGCATCCCGTTCAATGGAGATACCGGACACCTCCATCCCACGGGATTTAAAACCTTGCTCCCCTAGGTATCATAACATTAAGTTACCAGCACATGGTAGTCCATGTCATCTTTTGTCGTGACAACACTAATATACAATGTGGCATGCACCTATACCATACACTGTCGATCCCCTACTAATACGGTTATCGATACCAGAACTCCAGCCTTGGTGAGAACAATGTTGCTAGGATCAAGTTGCAAACAAACTATCACATCTTACATGATTCTTTTTTGCTTTCTCCCAGAAAAATATAAAATATTAAAAAAAATGTGAAAATTGAACTAATAAGACAATTGTATAGTAGATGAATAGAGAATTAAAAGGTATACATACAAGAAGTCCTGTTTTCACAAAGCTCATATGTAGCATGCCAAACAAAGTTAATATCACAATTATTCAAGATATCAATATAGAATCTATCAATTGAATTATCCTTTTAGGTAGAGCATTTCAGAGTAACAAAAGAATACAATTTTAATGGGCTAGCTAGCTTTACATGCTCAAGGATTACTTCTTACAAGTATCAAGTAGTTTTAAAAGCCATATAGTCAAATAATTTATATAGGACTTTCGCATGATTTGATATGTGAAAAACATGACCAAGTTAAATCTTATGATCCAAGAGACCGTAAACTTGGTACTATGTATTGTGGCATTGATGGATCACAATTTCAAAGATGAGATCCAGATTGTTTGGGGCCATTTTGAACCAAATCATAAGATATGGATCATGGGTCACAAGATTTGACAATATTGAGTATGAAATAGTATTCAATTAACAAACCTGACAAGCTCCAGTATTAGATGAACAAAGTAGACAAGTAACTTAGAAAGTAAAATGACGAGTGGAAGGACGAATTTTGGCAGTTTAAAGCAAAAATACGAAGTCACTGACAAGAATTTTTGTATCTTGAGATACAATACTGTTTGCTGATCAAGCACAGAGCTCGTTATAGCATGTCTTAAGCTAACAAAAATTATAGTCCGTCTCGGATATACCGTTTGATGATTAAGAGCAAAAATCATTATTTTGTTGTCAGCAGATCCAGAGATGCCGCCATTGCAAAACCCATCAATTGAAAGGGATAAAACTGCAACCAGATAATGTTTTCAGAATATTGCTCCAAAAGGGACTACAAATGCAGATGTAGATAAAGATCAAATTATTATAACTGATCATCACAATTAAAGCTGTGATTGAAAACAACACTATCTAGACACAAGGAGTGAAACCTGCTTCTGAATGATATTTTACAGATGATAGTGGAATCCCAGGATTTCGCACATCCCACCAGAGCATACTTCCATCTTCATAACTGCCAAACGCAAAACAGAGTATGTTGATTTTTTTTTCCCTTCTTGAAATCAATGTGACTTGTTGTTTTAAAGCACAATACTGCATAACAAACTCACAAATAGAAGCTTACACAAATACAAGAGCAAAGCTAATGAAGTGTATGACAGATGCCTTTAAGAAATTGCACGCCACAATAATACTTCTAGTTGATAATGCCAAAAATACCAGGCAGAATATCAACATGAACACAATTTGTGTAATACTACAGGAGTCTGGGACACTTCCAGATGTCACTATTTTTAGAGTGACAACAATTCTAGATTCTTGGAGTCAGCAGACAAGGTAGAATACTCCTAGGCACCCCAACAAACAGAATATGCCTACGTCAACAGGTGTCAATGGTACACATAGTTTTATGAGTTTTTTTTTTGTCAAAAGACAATTCAAAGCAAGGTATCAAGGACTGCTATACAGAGGTATACCGGTCACTTAGCTAGTATGGTGCATACTGCATACCACAAACACCTATATGGTTCGTCGATATGCCCTGGTACAGCACATGGTAGATACCCCAATATGTCTCAGCATGACGTGGACCAAGCCACTATATAGCCGGTCCATCAAGACTTGCTTCACAGCAAGCACTTTACTATTAAACAAGAGTCACTTAAGCATCAGAAACTTTTTAGTGAAGCATAATGCATTTTTTTTATTTTTCATTGATGTAACATGCATGAAATGATTTTTTTTTTTTTTTGAAAAAATGTCACTTCAGCCTAGTCTAGCAGATTATATATTTCAGTAATATACTTATGCTTTTAAAGATTCATAATCAGAACTTAAACTGTACACCGCTCTGATTACTCTCGAACAAGTATTTAGTGACCGTACTGTACCAGTCAGTACCATAGGGTCACATATCATGTTATACGCAGATTGGTTACCCATTATAACAACCATAGAATAGTAAATGAGTCATCTTATAGGAGGTCCAGATCATGAGTTGCAACACTTACAGATGGCAACCTGCTTGCAAACAGAAGGCATAAAATTTGGTTTGAAGTTTATCAACAAAATTAGAATATCATATAATTAACAGTTAACTGCTGATGTGGAATCAATATTCATATTAACTATGGTCTAAAACTGTCACCTTATTCTTGCTTTCAGAAAACAGATACTAAATATGTAGCTTACTGAATTTCATACACGACCGATATTCCATCCATACCGGAGCAGTCTTATAAATCAATGCATGATTCATTGAAGTTTGAGATGTTTTACAGCCAACTCCTCATGTGGAATCAACTTTCTAATTTGGCATGAAACATAACTTTGGGCAAGATAGAGGTTGCCATGCTTCCTGGAGGCTAGAAAGCCAATGGGTGTAGACCTACGTTCTTATTGCTTATGCAGTTTAGGTCAAATAACCATCAGGCAAACCTCTAACATTTGCTTAGCTTATAAAGCATCGGTAAAAAGAGGAAGAAGGGCTAGTTTGATGGAAAGAACAACATTTATCCGAGGCACAAACTATTATCTAACAAGACAAAAAGAAAGACATGGCACATAAATTGAGATGAAGTCATGATCAAGGAATACAACTCAATTCATCAATCAGAAGACCACTGACAGCTCATCAGGGCTTGCATAACGTAACTTGTAACAACAGCAAGCCAGAGAATGAACTCAAAAGACTGGCAATTACTGGTGCTAATCTAGCTTAACAAGCAGCATTACAAAATTGAACAAAGTTGTGCAGAACATTCTGCGCCTTATCAATTTTACTGATTTGATAAGGAAATATTTGACTGAAATTTATATTCTGCAATGAACATATTTGCTCATTTTCCCTGATCAATCTCACAATGATATATCCAAGGACTGCCTTTTCATCAGTACCTGCCTGATTTGGAGCATATCAACCCAAACTGATCAGTCAGTGTGTCAAAATAAGGTTCGAGTCAGTAAGTGGCTTGAATCGACCCAAACCTGGCCTAACCAAGTGGAACTGCCCAGTTCTACCTGGTTCAAGAAAGTTCAGGTTAGGGCCCTTTACTGGCTCAATGATCAGGGTGGGAGGCAAAGAAGGCCTTCATAACTTCTTTGCCCTCCATTCTCTGAAAAAAAACTCTCCTATAACCATACATAGGTTTTATCTTTGCTGTAGAAGCATAGCAAGATCCGTAGAGTGAAGCAAGTGGTAGAGATAGCCCAAGCTATAACAAAATTCTTATCAAGGATCCTCGAACCATGCCAAACCTGCCAGCTTGGGCCGAACTGAACCGGACTGGTACTCAATCGGCATAGCTTGGGCCAAGATTTTAAATCCCGTGGGGCAGGACTGTCCCGATTTTTTCCTGGAACGGGATGCGTTGGCGTCCCGCCCCGTCCCGACACTCGGGATGTCCCAAGGTGTCTCGATTGGGACACTGGAATGCTGGTGGGATGTCTTGTCTCGACACATGGGATAATATCCCGTCCCGGTGTCTCGTGGGATGTCCCACCGGGACCTGAATCTTTGGCTCGGGCCAAAAAAATGGTTCTCCCCTCCGCCATACAAAAAATATCCGAACCGGGCCGAACCAGACCGAACCACGCCGAACCGACCGGTTCAGGCCCAATTCAGGTCCAATTCGGATGTACCATAGCAAGGTAGGGTAGGGGGTCTATTATTAAGTAACTGAAAGCCTCTTGGTATGTAAATCAAGGAAAGAGCATTCGAAAGGCTTTTTTCATCCTTTCAAGCCACCCAAACATCGAGCAATCAAGAAAAAATATGGATGCAAGGTATGTAAATCCTTCCCTTCTCTCTTTCTCCCCCTTCCCTTTTTTTTAAAATGTATGGAAAATGACAAAACCAAAAAAAATTCTATCAAAATTTTTTATTTTGACATGATTTTAGAATATGTTGTAGATTTATGAAAGATCTGCACAATGATAATAAGATCATGATTTGTTTTGTAAAGTATATGATTTTTAAAATTAAAAAATATTCTTGGATTAAATAATTAATAAAATAATAAAATATTTAATTAAAAAACTATAATAATAGATTACTGTTTTAGGACTTGTAAACTATTTTTACTATAAATTTTGTGTTGACTTATCTACGTTTTGATACGTTTTGTGAATAGTACTTTAGATCTAATTTTGAAGAAAAAATGATCCTTTATGCATACCCATTGTCTAAAAAAATATATGTAGCATCCATGATAGGATCCTACATAAATCTAAAATCAAACTATTTTTTTATAATATTATATTTTTTAATATTTTTAATTTTAAAAATTAAAAATATATAATTAATTAAAAAATAAAAAAAACAAAATACTAATTAATTTTATGTAATTGTTGAGCTTATGTACTTTTTAAATCTTCAGGAATTAATTCATCGAGAAGAAAGAAGGATTCAGAGCATGACATTAGTTGAGCGCATGGAAAAATGTTCTTGGGTTGGCATCATTAGAGATGTAAATGATATAATATAGAATTCAAGGATGGTGGAGTAATAAAGTTGAAGCAACACTTGACTAGCAGCTATTCTGATACATCTGCGTGCTGATAGTGTCCACAAAAGATCCGTCAGTTAGTGAAGTAGCATTTTACTGATTTCAAAATAAAAAAAATATTGAAGAAGGCAGAAATAGACCGTTAAGCCATAGAACCATCTTCTTATTACTTCAGGAAGTCATAGGGAAAATTTATTCTTCCAATAAGGGGCCCAGATCAAAGCTGCCATTCAGACAAGCTTATATAAGCAAAGGTAGCTAGAGAAGATGGCCAAGCAAAGAGAATGTTTGGACAGTCAGCTTTTGAATCGGGATCGGGCTCGAACTCTGGAAGTGTTCCAGGAGAATTTGAGACAATTTAGAAAAACCTCCTCAATCAGAGAGTCCATCGGAAGACGCTCCCATCTTATTGCATCCATGTTAAGAGCATTTGACAGTAAAAGAAATTTTCCAGCAAGAGCCATTATCCACAACGTCAATCCACATACCTTTCGTAGCAGAGATTTCAAGCAATAAAAGATTGATACTATACTGAAAAAGGATATGTGGCAGGCTATCGAATTCTGGTTTCACTTCAGTCATATCCCGATGCATGCAACAGACAACCCATATTATTGTTTTGCTATTGCATTTATACAGGCTGCTAGTGCAAGTGTAGATCCTCCTGGATCGAGAAATATTTATGATCAATTTCCTGACAGTAATAAAGAGCTAAAAAATTGGATTGTCTCCTATCAAAGTGGCTTATATATGGATTGATAGTGATGTGTGATAGTTGGACTAGTCCTACTAAATGAAGCATTATCGACTTCGACTTATTGTGATAAAAAAATATTTTTTTTATAAATCTATTATCGACTTCAACTATATCCTCAGATTGATGGAAAAGATAATTAATTAGGTAAGAGATTAGAATGTCATGCAGATTATCATAGATAATGGACCACAATATAGATATACAAGATAGGTCCTGATGCAGCAACGACCGCATATTTTCTAGATTTTTTGTACTGCACATTGTATTAACCTCATGTTGATGGATATTGGAAAGATCCATAGGATGCAGAAGATAGTGAAATTAACACAAGCTATAACCAAATTCATCTATAACCATACATGGATCTTATCATTGACGAGAAGCTTTATAGAGAGAAATATCAAGACTATAAATCATATGATTTGCTACGAATTATATAGCACTTGATAGTCTTCTTGGCAAGAAAGTAAAGCTGCATTAGATGTTTGTCAGTCAAGAATGGTAGCAGAGCAAATATGGCAGGCCAAATACTGAGAAAAGTCATTCGAAGAATTTAGTGACGAGATAGACATTCTGACAGCGAGCCGAGAGAATAGTGAAGACTATCAAGCCTCTATATAAGGTACTTCGGACCGTCGACTCTGAGCAATATGCTTACATAGACTTTTTTTATTACATGATGGAAAGGACAAAAAAAATATCCAATAGGCAGATCCAACACATGCCAATAAGTATATCCGGATCATTGATGGATGGTAAAATTATCAAATAAGTTCGGGTTTGCATCTAGAAAGTAGATAATAAATCATGAATGCTCTAAAATTTTAAATTCAATTATATTTGTGCAAGTACACTTGACTAATTCTGAAAATATATGTAGCTTACTATCTAAATCTGAAATTTCAGCAACATCTGGATCAGGTTCTATCTTGTATATAACGTTGCATAGAATAGACATACTATTCATCTATAGCAATGTCCCTAGAACAAGTTAGATTGAAATTGTTGAGTAATTTTTATTAGCAGTAACTTCAACAAGTAATACATGATAACAATAATTTTTTTCAGACGAAATTTTTTAGGAAGGAAAAATTCTTTTAGATCCAATATAGCCATCAGAAGTAAATCAAAGATGAATTCTGGAAGGTACTAATAAGTCTAATATTAGATTCAAAGTGATTTTGATTTTGCTAAATCTAAAATTCTAAATAATTTAATATCTTTTGTAGCTGAATAGTGGGTGCATTTTGATGGATCAGCAAAATATTTGAAAAATCTTGCTATCAACATCCTCTCCCAGACAGTGTTATCGAGTATATGTGACGCAATTGATCAACCTTCAACCTTATCTACTCCCAACAAAAGAATCGTCTAAAATAGAAACTCAACGATCTTATATATGTACACTATAATTTAAGGTTAAGACTAAAATGCATTGAGAAGTTAATCTGAAATACTCTGATCCGGTTATGAATAATTTTGTTAATGAGAATGAAGATCCGATGATTGGATTGATTGTAAGTCAACAGCAACAACCAAATCTTGATGAGCCAGGATTATATCATCTATCCTCACTATCTATTCGATCCAGAGATAGGAAAATGAAAGGCAGTTGCATCTTCACTTAAGCATCCAGTTATTCAGATTCAGACATTAAGGATAGTACTAGTGATTCTTCTGGTGATCGGAGATATAGTATCAGAAAGGAATCGAAGGACAGGAGATGCAGCCGACTATTGATCATCGATTCACTGGTAAGTCATAATTTACTCACGTCACAAGATACAGACCATGGTACACTAGCTGATAGAGCCCGTGGTGATACAATTCCATACATACGACGGGTTTCACGAGATTGTTCAGGACACGATGCAGCTACAAATCTCGTACGTGGAGTAGGATCTATAAATGTATCAGGATCATCCTCGTATTCTGAATTCTATTATCCGCAGACATCGATAACTTATGATCCATATGGATATAGTGCATCCGAGACATCTTCTAGTGATTATTATCTCATGCAGCCTGGAGCATCTTACATATCTGATTTTACTGCCAGTATATTTGGATGGACACCTAGCCATGTCATCAATCTCTGGATATCTCTCAGAGTCGAGATCTCAATGAAGGATATGTGATAAGTTACGATCTATCATGCATACCTCCTGAATAAGCTTACAGGATTACCATGTGCCTAATTAGAGAGATTTACTGATCTTCCTATTGAGTACATTAATAATCTCGATATTTATGAACATCAATACTCGACCCGATTCTAAATATTGATATGTAATTACATTTATACTTCTTTTTTCTTTTCAATTAATTACTGGTAATCTTACTTTATAGAATTTTTTTAAAAAATAATATAGTATAGTTGGATGCTAGACGGCATGTCGTAGTAATTTTTGATGAATTAGTCTTGAGGTTAGATTTATTTGAACATCAAAACATTCAATAAATTAAAAAATAGATTTTATTCCCATGAAATGATACGGTTACTAAAAATCATCATCCATAATAAAGGATAACATTATTGAACCAGGTATTAATGATTCAGGAGATACTAATGTTAAAAGGGATATATCATTGATTGGGTTTTCAAGAATATAAGCAATTCGAAGTCCAATATTAAAATTGAAAGAAATTGATATTAAAAAGGATATGCCAATCATTAGATCATCAAACAGTTTAAATGCAAGCTTAAGAAAGCTATGCAGATCAATGAATGTCAAAATTCCTTGACCATTTCCATCATTGATTAAACTAATACAAACATCTAAACGAGTGAAGATCTACTTCGATTTCAACAATGAGAGTGAATTATTGCTAGAATTTACTTGACTTCTTGTCTTTGAAAAAAGAAATATAATGAAAACGAACCCAGTCCTAGAAAGATATTCTTGACCATGTTAGCGTTCATGGTCCTATTCTTGTTATTCCTTTTCTAAAATTTAACTCAATTCTTGACTTCGTCTTCTAAGAAATCAAATTCACGTTTCACATGATTAAGAATATTTTGAAATGATGCAAATATTAATTAGCATCAACAAACATCTATTTATATCTAAAAATATTTAATAAATTCTAAAAATTTACTTAAGATCAAAAAAAAATATTTTTTTGATATGCCGTTTGGACCGGCATGCCTCACCATATCCATGTCGATACAGTATGGTATTGGTACCATACTGGCCAGTATGGATCTTGGTACCGGCACCAGGAACCTTGATTCATATATAACTACACATGGATTTTGTCTTCAAAGAGGAAGCACGGGGGGTGAGATACTTAGGCAATAGTCACCCGCCTTGCCATGCACTACATTGCACCTGACAGCTTAAAAAAAGCTTAGCCTATGTCAAATGTTTGTGAAAGCCAAGTGGCAGGAAAGTAAATATGCCCTGTAGTGGCACAAGCAATAATAGGAAGTGTTTAGAGACAAGCCAGGAATTTTGGAAGTAAGCCAAGCGATTAGTTAAGACAATCGAACCACTATATCAAGTATTCAGCTCCGTGGATAGCAAGCGGTACCATCAAATGAGCTTTTGATAGGGTCGCGATGTCGTTAAGACATCGCGGCTATCAGTTTAATTAACTGATTTTTAAAAAAATTGAAAACACGTAGAAAGGATGAATCAGATCAAATCCACCCACAAGAATGGCAATATGTTGGATATTTTGAAATCTTTGATTTAAGAAAATAAAATAGATCGAAATCGCAGAAACAAAAATTAAAAGTGCAAAAAATAAATAACTTGGTACTAAGATCGATTCTAGCATCTACATGCAATAAAAATGAAGAACATGAATATAAAAGTGCATGAAAATATTTTTTTAAATTAAATAAAAGTAGAATCCTATTATAATAAATTAAAAAGTGCAAAAAAATAATTGTGAAGAAAGATGTAATAAAAGAAAACTTGTAACAAAATTTCAGAAGCAGATTGGTGCAGCCTCGTCAAAAGGCGGTAGACGAGCATCCTTCATCCTTCGTACTTCTCAGAGCAAACCGGGCTTCTTTGCTTCTTCCTCTTTGGATTTTTAATCTTGAAGGTGGAATCAACTCGAAAATAGCGTAGGAACAGCACTCTCCTCTAAGAGACCCCACTCTTAGAAGCTAACCTGCAATCCAAGCAATGCCCTCTATCCTGTACCACACTCTCTCCAAGATGATTTTTTTTCTATAACTCGAGATCCTTTAAATAAAGGGAATAGACAGACTCCTATACTCGTGACCATTGGATGGTTTGAAATCACAACAGATCATGTTTCAACAGGCTGCAAAGGTTGGAGTCTTCTTCAACCGTCCAATTGGCTGCTTTGGATGGCTATGAATTATTGGCGTTGGTGGCCACGAATCACACTTGGGACATGCCTGGGACTCCTCAAACTCTTAAAAAAATTTTGGAATTTTTAGATTTCAAATCATCCCAAAATTGACCTCATTACATTCAAAATCGATTAGATTCTTCTTCAACTATCCGATCACTCTAAAATCTGTAGAGAATCGGCACTCCAGCGAACCCATCTGATTGAAATTGTTTATATTCATTGGATCAGGTCTCCGAAACGCTGCTTAGCCCTTGGTCTCGTGAAAAATATCGCACAATTTCTTCTCTTGATCGGTGTTGACATCAGCCACGAGCTCGGTCCTTGAATATCACAGAGCCGCTTAATGGCACGAGACTAGCACCCAAAATCAAACATATGTCCTTTAAATCGGCCATAGTCTTCAATCGTTGGATGAAGGTGGAAGGCAGCCCCTTGCCACCCATTTTGCATCCAAACATTCCACTTCCTAGCCACGGTTTGGAGCATTCATCTTCATTGCTTTCAAGTCAAACACCCAACCAACTAGCAATCCATTTTTTGGATTATTAAATTCACCCCACGTTCCACCAAAACCAGCCAATGAGTACCGTGTTAAATATCAAATTATACCATTCCAATAGACCAATTGGTGGACCGGACCTTTAAATAGATTTTAGATTTGACTTTTAAACCTGTTTAAGCTCCAATTCGAATCCGGTTTGCAATTCTTGACCTGTAGATCAAACTCTTCATATTGACAAGTATCTCAATTATTAATCTAGCCAAATTTTTTAAATTCTAGGATTCCAAATATCTCCAACAAATTGAGTATACCTATCAAAGAGGAAGAAATATGAATTATTTTTTTATTAAATATTTTAATGGGTGTGAAATTATTTTGATGTTTCGGCTCGACATCTAATTTTCATGAATGCATTCTAATTTCATATTTTTCAAAATTATTTCAAAAATAATTAATTTGCAAGAAAGTCCAATTTAGTTATAAAATTAATATTTTTTAGAAGATGTTAGCACCGATAATTACTTAAATTACTTAAAATAAATGTATAAATATGATTTATCAGCTTTTATATCAAATGGTGATGGTTACCAAGGTCAAGATCATGCAAGTGCCTCCGAAGCATGATGGTGAGTACATAGACATCATTGAGCAGAGGTGGGATTACCAGATAGGCAAGGAGCTGCATCTAGCAGGCTATCCAAATGCAATTCTCAATACATGTTTACTCTCATAAAATAAAACTCAAGTGTAATCATAGATTTGTTAAATCAATCAATAACATGTCTTGGCAGCCAACTTCCTCAACCTGAAGTTCCAATACAATGTCTCAGAAATGGATATGGACAAGGAACTGTTGACTACCATGTGCAATGTTATCTCTAAAACAGAGCTTGATCCGATCATTGCTGCCAGATGTCTGGAGGATGTAAGTTAATTTTAATAGGATGAGGGATCGTTACTTTGTCAATTCAAGCAGATCATTCTCAAGCTTTTAGAAAGGGCTCCCGCAAGTTTGGTTAGAGGGCAGCTGTGGCAACAGATACTACGTGAATCTAGATATTTTTGGACATCAACTATAACTGATTTAATATTTGATAATAAATGGTATCCAATATGCAATTTACTTGATTGCATTTGCCACTGAATGAAGGTTCCACTTCACACAGTCACGAAATACCACAGCAAGTTAGCATTTTGGATCAACTCACAAAAGACCTCCTCTAGTGGCTGTGAATGCAATTAGTCAACCTTCATCCTAATTCGCAAGAAACTGAGAAACTATCTGACATGGAAGCAATTGAATGACTTGGAATACATGCATTATAATCTAAGGCTCAGATTGAAATGCATCCAAGAGGAAGTAGAGCTGAAGTATAATGATCCACTTTACAATGGTTTTGTATACAACGAGAAAGATTCGATAATTCATTGAATTAAAGGGCGGCGGCAGCAGCAACCAGAGCTTAATGAATCAAGATCATCTCCTCAACTAGTTAGTTTCATAGCAAGGGAGGTTGAGGTGAATATAAAGCAATAAGCAGAGCAACACAAGCCGTGCTCACAACCAGCTAAGCAACCACAAGGGTTAGGGGGAGCCAATCATCATCGCAGGCTTCTATATCCGAGATATGCTCCCAAAGATATGATAGAGAGATTCTAAAAAGAGATCACCATGGTACGAAGTCCAATCAAGGAGGTAGGGCTAGTCAGAATGATGAACCAAGCTGAGGCACCTAGCAAAGCAAGGCAAGCATGGGCATTCAAGCAAAAAAAACAATTTCCAAGAGCAGCAAGAAAAAGAAAATAGAACAGCAAGTTTGTTGGAGAGAGAAGATGAGTCTGTTCATTTAGATTCTAAGACCGGTGAGCCCTTGGATGACTGGTTGCACAAATCATCTTGCAACATAAATGATGATGATAATGATAGTTGGAGCAATGCTACATCCGGTGACCAAGAAGGTAAAAGTGGACATGGTGGGAATGCATAGGACTTACAACCCCATGATCTTAGTTGATTCATCAATGAGTTAAGGTTCATTCATGCCACGCAGGATATAGACTTCAATACAACCAAAAGCCTATGAAGATATGATAGCATATAAGCAAAAAAAACAATTTCCAAGAGCAGCAAGAAAAAGAAAATAGAACAGCAAGTTTGTTGGAGAGAGAAGATGAGTCTGTTCATTTAGATTCTAAGACCGGTGAGCCCTTGGATGACTGGTTGCACAAATCATCTTGCAACATAAATGATGACGATAATGATAGTTGGAGCAATGCTACATCCGGTGACCAAGAAGGTAAAAGTGGACATGGTGGGAATGCATAGGACTTACAACCCCATGATCTTAGTTGATTCGCCAATGAGTTAAAGTTCATTCAAGCCACGCAGGATATAGACTTCAACACAACCAAAAGCCTATGAAGATATGATAGCATATAAGAGATGGGGCCCTCAAGGTGGTTCAAGACACAACAATGATGCAAACGATCTAGCACATGGAGTAGGTCCTTGGACATTTGTGAATCTAAATTGTACACCAAATTCTATTCCACGCAACCAAGATATGATCCATATGGATATCGCACATCTAAGGCATCATATTCGAATGGCTACCATCCCCTGTAGTCTCATCAACCAAATTATGGATCACATTTCACTACCACGAACTTCCCTGATATGGGACAGCCAACCTAATATCAAACATCGGATTAGAATCAAGGTGGCTATCCAAAAGGCTCAAATAATCGGATGCCAAGGCAGGCACAATATCTAGGTTGGAATCAAATCCCAAGCCCTAACTATGATCAAGATCCCAATATCTACAAGCGGCATAGCCACTCCGTAAGGAACTAGATATCAGTACATATTTTATAGTTCAAATCAATCTGATAATATGTATTTTTAAGATCAAAAATCCACTGTCTGCATTAATTATATCACAATTGCATTCATGATCAATTAAACAGTCTCTCGAGACCAATATGACATAAAATACATCAAAATAGCATTAAAATCATAATTCAAACAGCCAACAACATTAAAATAATCCCTCAAAATAAAAATTAAAAAAAGTGTACATATACCAAACAGATATGCCAAAGTGTACCAGGTGTCAATATGGTACCAAACAGTACCATATGGTACAGGATACTGATGGGTACAGCAATTGGTACCAGTTCACTAGACCTTGGATGTATCCAAATGTCAAGGCATTCATGGAAAATTTTAAAAACTAAATAAGTAGAGCTTAAGAAGACAGACCCAGACAAAACATTCAGGACTCCCTGTGATTCAGATGGTAAGAAAGCTTGAACAGCCATACACATCCCTGCAAACATCAATAAAATGACAAGTGTTAGACACCAGAGATCATGAAAAATTCTCCAAGCATTAAGTTTAAAAGATTTGATAATCAAAAAGATGAGATAACACTATGATGGGCAAATTGACATCAACATGAGCAGGATACTGATATTGTAAAGGAATATGCACTCAACTTGAAAGTCTCATCGTCAACAAATTTAGTAGCAACAAAAAGCTATTGATATAATAGAATAAACAGTGAATCAACTGTAAGTAGGAGTCCTACTAACCCTAACTATATGATTATCAGCGAGTGCATACATCATATCCTACATGCTTCTTTACTTGTCATCCTCGGCATTGAGAAACCTTCTTTCTAAGCATTCTGGAAAGAGCTATGCAGTTGAACAACCAATCCTCATGATACCATCTACCATAATATATATATATGTGTGTGTGTGTGTGTGTGTGATCTTTTTTAAGTCATAAACATGCTATTTAGAGGTATTCTGCCATTACAAAATGATTTCTTTTCTCACTTTATTTGGGAGAGTAATTAAACCAAGCAACAAAACAAGAGCCACTTCCAATGCCGAAGTGCAAAAAAGCAACTCTAGAATATGCTAGCAAGTAAAAGCACCTATCACTTGTCTATAATCTATTATACTTCTAATCTAACTAAAATCTCTTTAGCATGATTATTGTTGCCAACATTCAGTGGCAACAGAAACAATAATACAAAAACATTGATGCAAAAGAATCGAATTTGCAACACTTGTGAAACAAAGACTCAATAATCAAATACGCAAGGAGAAAGAATGGAATTTGGGCACAAGTTCGGCTCCCAATGGATTGATGCAGTAAATTAAAGCATCATAAATGCTGAAGCACAATAAATGGAAATTTCACAAAATTTTCATTAAAACATATAAGGTAATATGGGATTCAAAACCAAAGTTCACCTCTTTTCTTTGTAGGGAGGTTGGAATTAGCATTGCAAGTCTGAGGTAAGCAAATTAACCTTTCTGCAGTGTTGAGTTCCCAAATTTCAACCTTTCCACCAAAAAAGAACAATACAAGGTGACAAGGTGAGCAAACAAGACAAAAAATCGTAACCAACAAGCCTCATAATATCCATCAGGTCTCACAATTTTATTTGGAATACAGTTGCAGAATTACCTGTGATGATTCTTCGCCAGCTAGGGCCATCAATTTAGGTCCACAAGTGGTCCAAAAGTCTAAGAAATGTTAATAAAATGAGGTCAGTGGTCAATAGAAAAGATTGATAAAAGCACTTATTTGTATTTTAAATAACAACAGATAGCCACTTGCATTTTCTATTGGTTGGAAGCAATCTACACAAAAAAAAAAAAAGAATTTTCTAATGGAATATCAAATGCAAGGTTACCATGATTGACTATTCATAATGGTTCAGCAAGAAAAAAATGCCTGGAATTTAAGAAAAATGTGAAATTTCGTAGAAAAATAAAAAGTTTGAGGTTAAAAAAATGACAAAAAAAATCAAAGAATGTAAAATAATTGACATATCAACATATAAAAAAGCAATTCTACTATTTCAAAAATCTGTATATGACATGAAAAAGGCAAGATTTTTCTGTCAGATTAGTGAATCACTGGATACATGGTGAATAAAATATGTGGGAATAACTCACGGAATCCTTACCCAGATTTTTTTTATTAATTCAGAGAATATCATGATTACAATGGATAGATAGAATCATTTATTTACAGAGACATCAAGAAACTGTGTGGGAAAACAAAAGGTTTACTATATTCGATAGACACACATTAGGGGGTCATCTTTGAACTATCAGCTCTTCTGATTTGTCACAAAATGAACATGGTTGATTAAGAGAAGGCTGTTCGTGTAGCTAATGCTGATGATAAAAGGTTGGATGGTTGATGCAGAACGAAAGCTCTGATACCAAAAATTGATGCAGAACAAAAGAGATGATGCGATGCGGAAGTAAAATTAAGACTAATTCTTTTTCTTTTTTTTTCTTTTTTTTATTTTCAGAAGTCGGCTTAGACTTAAAGGAAAGTTAAACTAAATTGAAAGAAACTATATAATAATTGAAAGCACAATTCAAAGAAACTAGATTATCAGAGTAGTTCAGAAGTAAAGGATCGCTGGGGGTTGAGAAACTCCCAGACCTGGGGTTTCGCTTTGAACTTTCAACGGGACAGAACTAAGAGAAAGGAAGGGTTATGTACCAGGCAGTGATCTTCACAGAGTTTGGTGGAAGGACTCTCTCGAGCAGATTGTTGGATCCTCGGATTCGGATATCTTTGCAATGGATCCTCCAATACTGGTCCTTTGGCAGAGTTGGCTTCTCCTGAACTCAGGATCTGGGAAAGAAGAAGAACAAGTTAAGGAACCAGATACTCAAAGAAATGATTTACCAGATAAGAAGAACTTGAAATTGATGTTGCTGAAATCCTGATCCTCCTGGATGCTGATCTGACTTCCTCTGGGATTTGCTCTGTATTCGAAGTAGCTGATCTGGACCCGGATGCTGGTGGTCGGCCTCTACTTGGAAGAGAGGGGCCATGAGATGATGAGGTAGATTAGGGTTTGGATGATTGGTGGAATGAAGAAGATGATGGGCGGCTAGGGTTTGGAATTGAAGTGGCTAACCTAGGGTTTGGATAGGATTTTGGGGTTGGAGATCTCACACCTCCTCAAGGTTCCTAGGGAACCCGGATTTACTCCCTCACGGAGCTCAACACCTGAATACAAGTGCGGAAGAGAGAAACACAAAGTTGCTCATACAGAAATTGATTTCATTCATCATTAAATTCAAGAGTTACATAGAGTTGAATATATAGACATAACAAAGAAATAAAATTTTATACATTTCCCATGTGGGACTAATAGGACTAACCCACACTTTAGGCATCAAATTCTCTTCCCAAGACTCCTTCTATGAGTGGGTAGCCCAAAACTCCAAGAAAACTCCTCCAGGCAGGTTATGGGGGTGTCTCCTAGTATCTCTCCATGAATCAAGGATTTTCCCTTCATGGTTTGGCTCATTTGGACACCTCCTAGTCTTGCTCCACAAGTTTAGGCTTCTTCCTTTCATGGCTTTGGCACTTTTGGAAACTTTTGGAAACCTCCTTGAATTCCTCCCCAAGACATGCTCTCTTCCCTTTTATAACTTGGATTTTTTATGGAACATTGTGGAGCACCTCCTTAATCCTCTCTTCAAGAAAAATTCTTGCCATCCTGGCTTGGGTTTATCTGGAAAGAAATTGGCTCCTCCTTGGATTGAGGTATCTTGATGGATTTCTCTCCCAAGTGGTGCAAGAAAAAAAAGGAACTTACTTCTTGTGGTGTAGGGACCAAAGACACTGGATGGAGATGTGATGCCTCCTGGACTCTGGCGTGTGGCTGGGAGTGTGGCGCCCACTTGCTTGGGCCTGGGAGAAAAAATATGGCACCCTGGACCTTGACTTGGCTGAAAAAAAAAGTGGCACCAACCTGGAGAAGACCTAGACCACTACTAGGACTTGTACTGAATCAACATGACTCAACAAATTTAAATTGCAGGGAAATACAGACTCAAGACTAAAATTGAGTTGACCAAGTCAACCCTTATTACAAAACCAGAAAACCTTAATTCTTCGGGCAAGGTCAATCAGAGATCCAGATGGAGCCCTGAAGTCTTCTTCTGAGTCTGGTGCCCGCACCAATGGTGAGATTGAAAAATGGAGTAAATGCTAAATTAAAATTTCACAGGAATTATTTAGAATATAGGTGCTAAAAATTCAATGAATTAGAACAAAAATGATTGAGATGCAACACAAATAAAGTCTATATTGGAAAAAGGCTTGGTCAGAAGCCTCTGCAAATCCCTATTACTTTCTTCTCTTTAATATCATAATAGGCCAAACCCTTCATTAGTGTAGACAGGACCGATGATCCTGACATCACCTACTCAAGTGTCTTCGAATGCAACCCATTTACTAAAAGAACAAGAGATCTTGTCTCACATTCCTGCAAATTCACCAAGACTTTGGACTGTGTGATGGGCATGTCACTCCATGGTTGTTTGGCTTTAAGGTATCTCTCTTACCTAGAGTTGCTGATCAGATTTCCTCTCCAAGATTTTTTTGTCCATCATGTTTATTTATATATTCAATAACCTAGATCTAACCTGATGAATAGTTCATATGCTACCAGGCTTCTTTACTGAGACTAGCATTCTTCCATATCTGGAGGGGAACTCTTCAAACATGCATCGCTATTCATTAAGTTGCATGAGGAATATTTTGGTACATATTGACGTAGCACATGTGTAACTCATCTAACAGCCTTAATCTACAGATCCAGTCATAATACATTCATGAACATTATCAGGCCTTACCTTGGAGCACAAAGCTAAAAATTAAATGATACAATTTGGCTTTTTGATTAACATAAGTTATTTCCTATTGTATATTTTGGCCTTTTAAGATTGGGTTCAAAAAAGGGCGAGAATAATATTTACAAAATAGCTAAAGCTACGCAGAGGAAATTTAAAGGCAATGATCAAGCAAGATGCAGTAAAAGTGAGTAGTAAACAACGAGAAAATTGAAAAAAGAGGAAGATATTATTTTGAAAATTTTTAAATCAGGATTCTCCTAAACAAATCTTCATTGAAAAAGTAAATTAACCAGGCATCAAGGTTCTATTTGTACAATTTATAAAAGTTAAGGCATTGGGGCTAGACAAAATACCTATTGAGATTTGGAAAATCATGGGAGACACTAGGTACAATTAGCTTACTAACTTATTTAATAAAATCTTAAAAACTAAGAAAATACCAGATCATTACAGGAGAAGTATTGTAGTACCTATCTTTAAGAATAATGGTAATGTACAAAATTATTCTAATTATTGAATTATTAAGGTTATGAGTCACCCTATGAATGTATGAGAAAAGGTAATTAAACAAACATTAAGAAAAATAAGAAATGTTTCAGATAACCAATTTGGATTTATGTCCGAAGATTCAACAATGAAGGCTATCTTTTTGCTTAGACAATTACAAAAAAAAAATATTAAAAAAAGAAAAAATCTGCACGTGGTTGTCATTGACCTAAAAAAGCTTATCTTAGGTACCAAGTAAGTGATTTGGTGGGCTTTGAGAACAAAGGGTATACATAAGTTATATTAAAATAATGGAGGATATGTATACTTGGACATTGACAGATAGTAGAAGTTATTGTGGTATAACAAGTGTATTTCCAGTTACTAGAGGCTTGCTTCAAGGATCAGCGCTAAGCCCATATATTTTTTAGTATTGATTATGGAGCGATATGGACAAATTAGCTATTAATATTCAGGATGAATTATCATGGTGTATGTTATTTGTGGACATTTTAATGTTGATCGATGAAAAGAGAACTATATTAAATACTACATTGGACTTATGAAATAAACTTTTAGAGGACAAGAGCTTAAAGATTAGTAGAACAATGACAGAATATATGAAAAGTAAATTTAGTGAGAATAGAAATGAAGATGTGATACCAATTAAATTGATGACCAAGAGACACTACAAGTGATTGTTTTGTTACTTAGGATCTATTATACAAAATAACAAGAAGATAGATGAAGATTATAATAGAATTAGAGCTAGTTGGATGAACCAAAGAGATACATCTTGAATACTATTTGATAACTGCATATCTTGGAGATTTAAAGAAATTTTTATAGATCAATAGTTAGGCATGTCATGCTGTATCACTTAGAGTGCTAGACAGTAAATAGAGTACATGAAAACAAGTTAAGTGTAGCGAAAATGAAAATGCTAAGATGGATGTGTCGTAAAACTAGAAAAGATAAAATAAGAAATGAATATATTAGAGGAACTGTAATAGATGCACAAATAAAAACAAAATAAAGAAAAATCGATTGAGATGGCACAGACATGTACAAAGAAGATCTAAGGAAGTTCGAATAACAGGGCACCTTAGTTTGTGTAGCTGGTGGTAAGAAAAGGAGCGAAAGACCTACGATGATATGGATAGTGAAGAATATAAAGAAACTTAGAATAACATCACAGATGGTGCTAAATAAGAATAGTTGGTGAATGAGGATTCGTAAAGCTAACCCCAAATAGTTTGGAAATGGCTAGATGATTATGGTTATATATTAATGTATACATTGTACATACTTCTAGATGATTATTACATTTACATGTTATACGAGATGGTCATAACCTATTGTTGTGCATATTCTACCATCCCCTCCATATTTGTAATCATGGCACATTTGTTAACATCCCATAGCTGCTCATGTTATAGATCATATAGATAATAAACTTTTTATCATGGTCATAACCTATTGTTGTGCATATTATGCCACTCCTCCATACTTGTAAATTGTAATCATGGCATATTGATTAAAACTTTTTTTTTGCAAAATAATGGTTCATGTTTGAGATCTTGTGATGCTTCGGTTAGTAGATAGTTTAATGTGGTTCACCTTTTGTCCATGCTCACCATTACTAAGGTGAAAAGAGATTTTGAAGGTCACAGATCTGAAAGTGTAAGTAAAAAATATGTTCAATATTACTTTGTTCATATCATGTGATGAATGCTTTATCTTGACATGGGACCGTAGATTTTGTTGGACTTCCATGTTAAGGTAAATGCTAACAAAAGAGAATCTTGATGTCTAGGGAAACAAAGAAGGATGTGTAGTTTCCACTGATAAGCAATTAGCACTTGCTGCTTTACTTACAGATTTTCTCTAAATTGAAGGCCTTGAGATGTATTCAGAAATAGAAGAGACAGATGGATCTAAATAATGTGGTGTGTTTTACCATATAAATTGTGGCTGCAAAGTTTGCAATACAAAGTATCATTATCTTCAAGAATACATTATGGTCGAAAAAAATCCAGTGTAATTTCCTCTTACTTATTGTATTGATAAGGTGTTTTCCATGTGCTTCCTTTCTTCATCATCTTAATTTGAAATGAATATGTTTCACCGCTAGCTAGGAGAAAATGATGAAAAATAATAATAATAATCTCAACAACAGCAGAAAAATACCAACCTTCTACCTGTGTTTGATTTTTTTCCAGACTATTCGCATCAGAAATTCCACAGAAAGGTTCCCTCTTTCCTCTGAACCATGGTTATCCTTATCCTCTTCTAATTCGGTAGTAGAGTAATCAGATCTCTTGGCCAATTCATCAACAGCCAAGGCCTGCTCAAATTGTGACATGCGAGTGGGAGCTTTCACCAACGAAAGCTTGCAAAAATGATACGAGTTCGTCCTCAAAGTAACCAAGGGCTTCCTAACAACAAAAGCAAAGCACAAGAACTCATTCTTTAACTTTGGATGCAAATAGACAAGATAGTGAGTAATTTGGCATCTAAGGAATAATCATCCAATGATCTGAGCAAAGCTTCTAGTGACTTGAAAGTCTGACAAATAAAAAGTTCCAAATTTCCCCAAA
This sequence comes from Areca catechu, assembly GCA_021397845.1. Taxonomy (NCBI): domain Eukaryota; kingdom Viridiplantae; phylum Streptophyta; class Magnoliopsida; order Arecales; family Arecaceae; genus Areca; species Areca catechu. The sequence goes on from CM038046.1 coordinate 29,616,470, forward strand.
ATTCCAACAAGAAAACCGGGAAAATGAAAGGTATCAAAAAAATAAAAACTGTGTGGTTTACAGAGAATGATTAACAGTACCTGGACAAACCAGCTTCTTCAATCTCCCAGCATTTACATGTCCCATCTCTACCCTGACTACATCCATTAGAAAATAATAGCTCGGTCTAATAGCTCATCTCTCATACTAGCAAAGAAAAATCAACCAAAAAAAAAAAAAAAAAGGTACCTCACGACTTTGTTCCCGATCGCAGAACTGGAGGCAACACCGTAGACCCCGGCAGCTCCGCCATGAGCCCTGCACAACGAACAATGAAGTAACCCTCTTCAACTCGAAGCAGGGAAGCATCACTATCTATTAATTAGTAGTAAACAAGAAAGATACCAAGTGGAAGAAAGCGTTCGGTGCTGCACGGCATCCCACAACCGCAGCTCTCCGTCGGCGGCACTAACACAGGCAATAATAATAAGTTGATAAGTTTCTGGGGATGCCGAGATTTAGAAGGAGAAAGATGGGGAAGGCGGAGGCGGGCACCCGGAGAAGATTAGCGGCTTGGAATAGTGGAAGCAGGCCTCCATGACGGAGGCGCGATGGCCCCTTAAGACGGCGACCGGGTCAGGCGGAGGGCGCTTCGTGGTCATCGTTCTACCTGTGGAGTGTGATGGTCGAGGAGGTAGGTGGAGGTCGCCGGCGATGAGTCGCGGACGAGCAGGGGCTCGGCGCCGGAGAGGGGGAGAAAGTATGGGCGAGAACGACAGGTCCCCGATTCACCGGCTCTAATTTTGCGAAGGACCCAGCCACTCCACCCCGCAGATATAGATATAAATAAAAATATGAAGGTCCCAGACCCTTCATATTTATTTTATTTAACGGATGCAGATGTTAAATAAATATATAAATTTATTATATATATTTATATGTATATGAATAGATATAAATCAAATAATTAAATTTTATAATTATAAAATTAAAAGTATTATTAAATAAAAATTAAATTAAATAAACAATATATTTTTATATTTTTATAAAAGTAATAAATATTATATGAAATTAAATATAATTTAAATATGAAATGAATATATTTTAATATCCAAATTTTTTATAAATATATTAAATATTAGCTAAATGTCTAATTTTTTTATCCAGATAAATTTAAATATAAAATTATATCCAATCAGATATCATCTATATTATTTTTATTTTTATCTATAATTCAACCGTTTGTTCTAGAATCGTTTACCAATAATCAAAGTAGGTGGATTTCAAATTAGATTGATTTCAAAATTTCAAATTCAGTAAAACCAATCACATATGCATTATTGAAAATAAAAAATATTAATATAATATTTTTATATATAAATCGATGAATCATCTATATAATATTAATATAATGATAAATAGATATTAAGAGTGATATCTTGTGTTAAGTTTATGAATTAATTATATTTCTCAAACGTGCAGTAGAAGCTAGTTTATTTATTAGAAATGAATTTTTTTCATTATTTGTGTATGCTCTATTGACCTTTATTTCTATTCTCTCAATTTTTTTAATAAAGAAAAGGGATAAAGAAGACAAATCCGGTATAGCTACCCCGTAGGCCCCCACCCTATCGAGAAATGTTTGATTCAAGATGTAGGATTTTACAACCTTTCTCCATCCAAGGATGACCAAGGATACACCACCAAAATTCCAGCCGGTTAGAACGGAAAAGAAGGACCCTAACCTCTCACTCACCCAACCGTCATGGGTACCCCCTGACCTCTCACTCATCCAAACGTCATGGATCTCAGAAGATAATTCCTAAATTTAATCGAGTCTTTTGCATAGTCACATCTCGAACTCATGATCTGTTAGTTGTAAGGTAAGATTCCAACCAACTATATTACCATCTTGACGATTGATATGGCGACATTCGTTGACGTGGAGCCTGCAGACTGATGTGGAACATCCGCTGACGTGGAGCTTGCGGATAGCTACGACGACAAGAGACCTGCCACCTGGACAGGACTACATGACAAAGAACCGAAGCGGACCACCCGGCCGAGGACAGCTCCCAACCGAGGTAGGGTTCATTGGGTGGCCCCCTATCTGAGGTCAGCTCTAGGTCGAGGTCAAGTCCATCCCTCCAAGGCAAGCCCCCCCCGCCGACTGGAGACAGCTCCCCTGTCTGAGGTCAGCTCCAGGTCGAGGTCAAGTCCATCCCTCCAAGACAAGCCCCCCCGACTGGAGACAGCTCCCGGTCGGGTTCGAGCTCATGCTCCCAGAATGGACCGCCCTGCTGAGGTCAGCTCCCAGTCGAGGCAAGGCTCATTGGGCGGGCCTCTCGTCCGAGGTCAGCTCCCAGTCGAGGTCGAGCCCACCCCTCCGAAGCGAACCCTCCTACCAGCATGAGCATGGATTCTCGCTAAAGGCGAAAGAGGCCAGAATTCAAAATGAAGACGGGGGAGTACCTGATCACGCAGAACCTCCGAGAAGTGGCGCATGCCCTGTCATGGGCGTAGGCCCCCTGCGGCGCGTCGTGCGCACGATCCGGAAGATCCCAGGCCCCTAGACTTACGGCGTGCCGACACATCGGTGACCACATGACTGGGAAACTATGACTTTCATAACAGGGTATCTCGACCCTATGCCCTAGACCCTAGGTGCTGCGGTACTTAAGCGGCCTCCTTCAAAATGGCAACATCCCGTTATGGCTCGAGGCTTAGGCGCAGATCCGGCCCAACAAAGAGGCGACAGTAGGCAACGGAAAGCCTCCTTCAAAGGAGGAAACTTGGAAGCCAACTAAGGCCACTCACCTATATAAGGCCCGCACAAAAAGGTAAGTAAAGGTAAGAGAAAAAGCAAGCAAGGAAAAACAACAGAGACTCTTTCATTTTGAGCATTATCTTCTCTCTTTTATCACCCTCTGGACGTGGAGAGTTCCCCAAGCTCTTCGCCACAGAGATTTCTATTCCTCTTGATCATCCCACTGACTTGATCGTCGGAGTGCCTTCGTCGGAATCCCCGGCCCGAGGCTTTTCCTTTGTCTTGCAGGACCCCCGGAGTGAGCGAGCGAGCCTATCACGAGGCGGAGAGCCAGGCACCCGATGGAAACCCGACGCGTCAGAGCTACGGGCCACGACGATCCGGGCGATAATAGATTAGCACGCCAGGAAGGGGGAGAGAGCCGGAAGAAAGCATCGTCCCTCCCACAGCAAGGAAGACCAAGCAGATGCCCACAATCTGATAATGACTACGTGAGCCCATGAAGCCTCCACCGGTCGAGCGGGGGACCCCCCTCGCTGTGACGACCAATGCTCGAAGGGGGAGCATCCTGCTCTATCGCAACCGCCTCCGACGGATCCCCAATACACCGCACTCGTCCACCAGGTCCAGCTCCCGACTGCGACAGTGCATCAGCTCCACCAAAAGCATCGCTCCCTGGAAATACAACGGCAGCCAGGGACTCTGGCGGCTCGCACAACCAACCCTTGCACCAACCTGCGATCCTTCTGGGAGGGACCACTGCACATGGTACCCCCCTTGGGAGGCTCACCAAGCGGGCAGCAAGCGGCCACAGCATGACCCGACCGATCGGGGGAGCCACTCCCCGGCCTCGAACCACTATGTGCCCTCGCACCAGTAGCATCAACGTGGCTAAGAACTCAGGCACGAGTTCCTCCGCTCCGGTCCTCTCTCACCCCAGGCGTCCTCCACCAAGGGGTCGATTAACGAGGCCATCCACCGCTAAGCGAAAAGACACCTCGAGGAGCATGAGCACAAGCTAGCGAACCTAGCCCGCCTGTTTGCAAAAGTTTAAGGCTCCCCCAGTGAGCCCACGGGTTATGACACCTATCCACCATTCTTGAAGAAAGTCCAAGAGGAGCCGATCCCCAGCTGATTCCGTATGCCGTAGATTGACCCCTATGATAGGACAACCGACCCCCTGGACCACCTGGAAAGTTACAAGGCTCTCATGATGGTCCAAGGGGCCACCGACACCCTCCTTTGCATCGCCTTCCCAGCCACTCTACGAAAGGCCGCTCAGGTCTAGTTTTCCAGACTTGAACCTGAGAGTATCAACTCCTTCCCCCAGTTGGAGAGGAAGTTCACGACGTACTTCGATGCTTGCAGGAAGGCATTGTGCAAGACCGATAGCCTGTTCTTGATCCAACAACAGGACCGAGAACTCCTTCGGGACTATGTGTCCCGATTCAAGACTGTCGCCCTGGAGATCTACAACCTCGACAAGTCCGTCGCGCCATGCTAGCCTTGAAGAGGGGGCTGCGAACCTCCTGCTTCACCTACTCCCTTGATAAGAAGCTCCCAAAGACATACTCGTAGTTCCTCCTCCGGGCATAAAAGTACATCCGCGCCGAGAAGGTGGATTGTGCCAGGAGGGAGCTAGATGGGAGGCCTCCGAAGAGGCAGGCCATCGGGAAGACCTCCGGCCACCCAACCCAAAGGATGATGTGAGCCCCATGACCAAAGCCGAGGCCCAAGGCTAACCCTGTCTATGAAGAGAGTTTCACTCCTCTCCTCGCCCCTAGAGTGAAGATCCTGATGGAGATCGAGGGCGAGCATTTCCTGCATCGACCCCCACCACTGAAGCCATACACTGGGCGGGACAAATCTCGCTACTACTATTTTCACCGGGACTACTGCCATGACACAAAGGAATGCCGTTACCTAAAGAGGGAGATCGAAGAGCTGATCAAGCATGGCTACCTCGGCCAGTATGTGGAGAGGGGAGCGCCCCTTGCGGCCCAAACTGAAGGGCCTCGGCCCCTTGCCATCGACAACCATCCCACCAAGAAACCAGTAGGGATGATATCCTGGGGGCAAGAAAGACCCCGAAGAGGGCTAGGGGGAGAGAGGAGAGCAATGATGTACTCCCCTACATGGAAGAAGGGTCAGCTGGGATAGACAAGCCCAATAATGATGCTGTCGTCGTTGAAATGATGATAGCCAAACATCCTGTAAAAAGAATCATGGTAGACAGTGGGAGCTCCTCAGACATCCTTTTTTACAATGCTTTTGTAAGGATGAATTTGTTCACTGATCAAATAAGACCGGTGTTCACACCTTTAGTAGGCTTCACTGGAGACTCAATTGGAGTCGAGGGAGAAATCACGCTCCTAATAACCACTGGGACACCATCCCAGCAAAGCACCGTGCTGCTGACCTTTACTGTTGTAAGGCTCCCCTTATCCTACAATGCCATCTTGGGATCCCCGGGACTCAATCTACTTGACACCACCATTTTCACAAAGCGCCTCCTTGTCCAGTTCCTGACCGCATGGGGGACCAGAGAGATAAGAGGGCCCCAACAGCCAGTGCAGCACTGTTGGTAGACTGCCCTAGGCCTAAGAGGAGCAGATTCTAGTCCTGCCATAGACCAGCCCGATCCGGCGGCACTAGAACCAAAGAGCAGGCAGGTCGAGCCCCTATTATCTTTTCCGTTAGGGGAAGATTTCTCGAAGACGATGCAGGTCGAGCCTTGTTGACTCAGGAAGAAAGAACTCGCCTGCTTAGCATCCACGGGCTAATGTAGATGTTTTTGCCTGGACCACCGTCGACATGCCTGGTATCCCACTGGAGGTGATAACTCACAAGCTGAATGTCCCACCCCAATCATTGCTCGGTCCGGCAGAAAAATAGGAGCTTCGCCCTGGAACGATAGAAAGCCATCAACGAGGAGGTCGATAAACTCCTCACGGCGGGCTTCATCCGAGAGGTATGTTATCCTAATTGGCTTGCTAACATGGTGATGGTCAGGAAAGTCTCTAGAAAGTGGAGGATTTGTGTAGACTGCACCGATCTCAACAAGGTATACCCAAAGGATAGCTTCCCCCTGGTGTGGACACCAGAGAAGCAGAAGCAGAATAAAACCCCACTCAAATAAGGTTAACCTGATTCCACTTTGGATCGAAGATCATTAGGTAAATTTTTCTTGTAAAGGGCAATTTACTTTCAAGAGTCCTGTAATTACTTAGTTTCAATTTCATGAATCTTGTAATTATGTCCAATCGAGTCCTGTAATTATGTCATGTCTCAATCTAGGTTCAAATAAGAACTCAATTAGAGTTCCATTAGGTTTATTTAAATCAAGTCCAAGCTACTTCAAGTTAAGGTTCACCAAACCACTTGGAGCTTCCAAATCAAGACCTTGGTCCACCAAGCTGGAATTCCACATCACCATGCCAACAAAGCCAGCACCAAGGACGCCACATCATCAGCCACGTCACCTTCAAATGGGCGCCTAAAGGGGAGATCGACCAAGTATTTTAAATTCAAAGAAACCGGCCAATCTCCATGAATTTCTCCTTATCCCATGTAACAAGGCCCCATATCCTCCAACCTCCCTTGTAATCCTCCACAATTTGGGAAGTTTTCAAATTTCAAAAGTTTTGTAAGGCTATTAAAAAGCCTTGGATGCCCCTTGTAAAAGGATTGATTTTGGGAATGAATGAAAATTGAAGTTGAATTTTGGAAGTAGAAGTTGTCTTGTGTTTTTTTTTTTTTTTCCTTATGTGAAAGTTTCCCATCCTCTTCCTCCACGCCAAAGCCATTCTTTTTTCCTAGCAAAGCATCTTCCAAGCTCACGTGAAGGCATTGGAGTCAGCCAGATCTTCTCAATTTCTGTTCTTAGTTCATAAATTCTCTCATCCCTTCTATATGTTCTTATCCTTCTTCCTTACCATTGATCTTCATTGCAAGGTCCTTCGAAGTCTTTGAGTTGTGAACCGGGTTCACCTTGACAAAGAACCAACAAGCTGAAGCCCCAAGTCCAGGGTTCTGATCTCTGTTATCCAGGTTCTTCATTCTGAGCATGGTAGTTTCAAGGTATGAATCAAAAGAATGTTGGAAAGCTCATCAAGTAAGTCCACATCATTAGCCCCTATTCTAGATTTTCTTCCTTCTTAGTTTAGGATTGTGTCTAATCAAGTAAAAATCTCATTTCTTATAATCCTTAAGTCTTATTATGATAAGTACATCATTCATCTCATGAGAAATCAAATTAAGGGCATCAATTTGACATAGGATCAGGGTTTCATCATCTATTCCTAGCCCAAAAAATCACCAACCAGCATATCGATCCCCCCCTTCTCTCTCTCCATAGGAAGGTGTTTGGGATTAACGGTAACCACACTTGGGCATGGGTTTTCAAGTGGTGATATTTGGGGTTCTGTTGTATATCAGATGGATGCTTAAAATACAATGAATCCATCCTCTCTGAATTCAATAGGGATGCTCGGGTTCTATGTTAGTGCATTTACTGTGTCGAGAGGGCAGATGTGGCAATGTTGGGTCGATGGGCATTAGGCTGGTTATATATGCACCCTCTTCTTCCTGTTCCCATTGTTTTTAACAGACTGGTTACTCCATTTGGAGCAATCAGGTAGTTAACTAAGAAAATTTTCTTAATTATAATGTCGTTTGTTCGTTCGCATTCAATAATTTCTGCCTCTGTTTTACACGCCAGGGTTGGTTTGTGTTTTCTTTGCTTTGCTTTATTTGAACCAAGGTCGGGAGACAGTTCATTTTGTGCAGCAGAGGTGCGTGATTACAAGGCTAATTGATTTGATTTGTCAACTGTTATTTATTATTTTTGGTATAAAATTGATGGTTTCTTTTTGTCTCGGGTGGTACTGCAAGTTATGAATCGTTCTTTTATTCTCCTGAATTATAAGTTACGCTAATTGTTATTCACGTAACCATTCGCACAAACAGTACATATTAAAATCAGTTCTGTTTCTTCTGTGAATGATATAGGATTTTCATACCAAGTGTTGTACCTATCCGGCTAACCCTCGGACCGGTCCCGAGCGTCCGGCCGGCTGACCCCTGAAGGAGGGGTCCGAGAGACCCATGGGAAGAGAGGTCCAACCCCCGACTCTTAAAGATGTCCCTACGGTCTCTTTCCAAGTGGCTGACCCACCAGGAGGCCGACCCGGGCTGAGCCGAACGGGCTTCTCCCGTCAAAGGTATGGCTGACCCAGAAAAACTTAGAGAGCTGTCAGACACCTCCTCGCGCGCACGTTGGCTTCCTTGGAGCTCCTGGCGAACGCCCGGGTCGGCCGGGCGACTCTCTTTAGCTGAGGCCGACCCCCATTAAGGGAATTACTCGAAGGCTCCAGCAGCCTCTCTCTAACAAATTCTGATATTCTGTTACAACGAACTCCACCACATGGCCACGACTCCATGCCACCAGGCCATCGCTCTGACCCTCCTGCCATGCCGCCAGGCCACGACCCTACCACCATGCTGGCTCTCCCGGGGGCAAATCGGAGCTTTCCTAGCCTGTCCCCTAACGGAATTTGGCCGCACTCCACGCCTATAAAAGGCGCCCGGAGGACCTCCGTGAGAAATGAGGTACTCCTTCCTTACCACGAGCGGTTTTCCCTTAGCTCTTTTCATTCTGTTGCTCCAATCCCTCCTCTAACCTAAGCATCGGAGTGTCCCCCGCCGGAGCACCTCCGGCGCCCATGGACTTTGTGCAGGTCGACCAGCAGAGGAGCTCTCCAGCGCACTCACCGAGCCCGGTCCAGGAGGAAGAGTGGCAACAGATTGGCGCTAGAGGAAGGGGCGGCAAACCTTCGTTCTGTTCTTCACTCTAAAAGGAAAGATCAACTGGGAAGATCCGGCAATGGCAAGGGGGAGAACTCGAAGTATTTCCATGAGGGGAGGGCATTCTCATCATGGGCCCGGAGCACCCCGCACAGAAAGCGACGCCACTGTCGCCGCTGAGCCCACTATCATCCTGGGGTTGCAGCAATTCCAGATGCTGGTAAACCGCATCGAGACGTTTATCTCGGCGGTCCAGCGCTTCCAGGAAATGGCTGACCATCGCAGCAGCCGTCGGCGGCTTCCTGCGTCAACCATCAGCCCGTCACCGGCGTGAGCTAGTAGCCGAAGGCACCTCCGCCTCTGTCCCCTGATGTTCTGGAGCCCCAAGGGTCCTTAAGGGCCCGTGTTGAAGAAAAGAGGGCGAGATCAACTTCCCCCTCTTTCGCCGACTCTGTCCCTCTCGACGGTCGGCACCCTGCTGCAGACCCGCACGATTGCGGCCGCAAAATCATGCGCATGGAAAATGCATTGCCGAGATTGTCGAGCGGCAGAAAGCCGAGGGGGGCAGGTGCATGAATCCCGCCCGCCTTTCTCCACCAAGATTCTAGGGGAGCTTATCCCCGGCACTTCAAAATCCTGCAGGTGGATCCCTACGACGGTACCACTGATCTACTGGACCACCTGGACACCTATAAGGCCTATATGATGGTACAGGGCGCTTATGACGCCCTTCGCTACATCGCCTTCCCAGCGACCCTGAAGAAGGCCGCGCGGATGTGGTTCTCCACCATCCGCCCAGGAGGGAGAGACCCTCCTAGACTACATGGCCCGCTTCAACTCAACTGCCATGGAGGTCCTGGACTTGAACGAAGCGGTGGCCATGCCAGCCTTCAAGAGGGGGCTCCGCTCGTCGAGGCTCACATTCTCCATGGACAAGAAGTTCTCGGCGAACTACACCGAGCTGTTAGCCAAGGCGCATAAGTACGCCCTGGCAGAGGAGCAGTCGGCGAGCCGATGCCAGGCTGAGGGGAGGTCAGCACCAAAGAAGCGGGGCGATAAAGCTCCCGCAGTCTGACCTCCCGACAATGACAGCTGATCCACTCGATGCCATAGCCCTAAGCTGAGAGACTACCTCAAGCGGTTCAACAACTATGTGCCCCTCTCCCTGCCGTGGGAGAAGATCCTCATGGAGATCGAGAACGAGGCCTTCTTTCAAAGGCCTCGATCGATAAGGGGCCCTCCTGCCGCCAGGAATAAAAACAAGTACTGCCGGTTCCACAGGAACTACGGGCACGACATAGAAGAGTGCCTCCAGCTAAAGGACGCCATCGAGGACCTCATCAGGAGAGGGTATCTGAACAAATACGTCCGACCCCGCCAGGATCGGGTCAAGACTTCAGCTGCCAGAGACCCTCCAGAGGAGGCTGAGCTCCCCAATCAGCGCCCGACAGATGGGGGCGTTGGCATGCTGCACCGGCGGTCCAACTGGGGGCATGAAGAAGGTCAAGACATTGTAAAGAGGTCCAGGGGTTCTAATGTAATCAGTTTTTCTGATAAAGACCTCTTGGAGCCTCCTCTTCCGGGCGATGACCCTATGGTCGTGTCGGCTATCATTGCCAACTATGATGTAAAGCGCGTCCTTATTGATAATGGAAGTTGCGTGGAAGTTTTACTATATGATGCTTCGTCCGGATGAACTTATCCAGATTTAGGCTGCGGGAATCCCTAATGCCGCTCACTGGCTTTGGGGGGAACACCATTGGGGTTGAAGGGGAAATCACTTTACCGTGACCCTCGGGACGGAGCCTTACCAGCGGACCTTCCCCAACTTTGTGGTCGTCCGTACGACCTCGGCATACAACGCCATCTTGGGCCGACCGGCCCTCAACAGGTTCCGGGCCATTGTATCCACTTACCATTTGCTGGCCAAGTTTCTGACTTGTGACAGAGTTGGAGAGATGAGGGGAGACCGCAGAATGGCTAGACAATGCCTAGCTATTCACGACAAGCAGCTGGATGGGCACCCCACACATGAGCAACTTGACCCCAGAGATGAAGCTGACAGCCATGGTCAGCCTGTCGAGAAGATTGTATTTGTCTCCCTTAGAAAAGATGATCCCACAAGAGTCCTCCAAATAGGGAGCGCTCTGGATGAAGAGGCCAGGCGGGAGCTGGTCGGCTTCTTGAGGAGCAATGCAAACGTTTGGCTAATCGGCATCGGACATGCCTGGCATCCCGTCGGACACATCACCCACCAGCTTAGGGTGGATCCTACTTATAAGCCCGTCCGATAGAAGAAGAGGAGCTTCGCTGCCGAAAGGCAAAGGGCTATTGAAGAAGAAGTGAAGAAGCTCTTTGATGCCGGCTTCATCAGGGAGTCCCATTACCCGGAGTGGCTGGCCAATATCGTCATGGTGAAGAAGGCCAGTGGGAAGTGGAAGATCTGTGTGGATTACACGGACCTCAACAAGGCTTGCCCCAAAGACAGCTTCCCCCTGTCGAAAATTGACCAGCTTGTAGATGCGACAGCCGGCCACCAACTCTTGAGTTTCATGGATGCCTTCTCTGGGTATAACCAGATTAGGATACACTCCAAAGATGAGGAGAAGACGGCCTTTGTCATGGATAGGGGCCTGTATTGCTATAAGATGATGCCTTTTGGCTTGAAGAATATGGGTGCCACCTTCCAAAGGCTGATCAACCGAGTCTTTGAAGGCCAACTTGGGAGGAACATGGAGGCGTACGTCGATGATATGATTGTCAAAAGCCTCCATAAGGCCGACCACATCAGGGACCTGCAGGAGTCATTCAACGCGTTGAGACGCCACAGGATGAAGTTGAACCCCGCCAAGTGCATCTTCGGGGTGACCTCCAGAAAATTTCTTGGTTTCCTGGTTACTCAAAGAGGTATTGAGGTCAACCTCGAAAAGATCAAAGCTATCATCAACATGACGCATCCGACCAGTAAAAAGCAGGTGCAAGAACTTACGGGTCGCATTGCTTCTCTCAACCGCTTCATCTCCCGGTCGGCTGAGAGATCCCTCCCATTCTTCAAGACCTTGCACCGGTCGGATCGCTTCCAATGGACTGATGAATGCCGGTCAGCCTTTGAAGCCTTGAAGGACTATCTGAGGAATCCTCCACTCTTGGCCAAGCCAACGGAGGGGGAAGTGTTATATCTGTACCTGTCGGCCTCTAACGAGGCCATTAGTGCTATCCTCGTGTGGGTGGGGGAAGACGGCAGCAGAAACCTGTCTACTACATCAGCAAGGTCCTCCACGACGCTGAGACAAGGTACCATAAGGTGCAAAAGCTGGCCTACTCACTGGTCATAGCGGCAAAGCACCTCCGGCCCTACTTCCAGGCACATCCGATCATCGTACTGACTAAAACCCTCAGGGCGATCCTCCGAAGCCCTGACACCTTCGGATGGCTCGCCAAGTGGGCCATCAGGTTGGACGAGTTTGACATCTCCTTCCAGTCCCGATCGGCTCTGAAAGCTCAGGTAATAGCTGATTTCATTGCGGAGTGCACTTGGGGGTTGGAGGCAACCCCAACAGTGGCTGAGGCATCTGTGGCTGATCTCGTGGAAGAAGCCGAGCCCGCTTGGACTCTGCATGTGGATGGAGCTTCCAATCTCTCAGGGTGAGGTGCAGGCTTGATCTTAGCTGACCCTGATCTGGAGTATGCCCTGCACTTTGCATTCCAGTATCGAACAACCAAGCGGAGTATGAAGCCTTACTTGCAGGGCTGAAGATAGCCAATGAATTCGGCATTGGTAGGATCCACACCTTCTCCGACTCCCAGTTGGTAGTCAATCAGGTGAAGGGCGAAATTGAAGCAAGGGATCCTTCCTTGGCTAAGTACTTGGACAAGGTATGGGGCTTCATATCTCAACTTAAATTTTTCAAAATCCTTCATATACCTCGACGGTACAACTCCCGAGCGGATGCCTTGTTGCGGCTAGCCACTGCCGCGGTCGGCACCTCCGATCGGACCTTCGTGGAGCATCTACAGCACCCAAGCATTACCAAAGAGCCGACCGAGATTCATCAGGTTGAACAAGAAGCCTCGTGGATGGACCCAATCCATACATTCCTAGTGCAAGGGACTCTCTCAGATGATTCGATGGAAGCTAAGCGTGTACGCTCAACAGCCTCTAAATACGTCATCCTCGATGGGGCCCTCTACAAACGTTCATTCTCGCAACCACTGCTGAAATGCTTGGGGCCGACCGATACGGATTATGCACTCCGGGAGGTGCATGAAGGCATCTGCGGTGATCATCTTGGAGGGAGGTCTCTGGCTTACAAAATCATCCAGCAAGGATATTATTGGCCTACAATTCAAAAGGATGCGTCAGACTTCGTGCGAAAGTGTGACGCATGCCAAAGGTACTCTAGCATCCAAGGAGGCCCGCCAGCCAGTTGACCCCGCTTACGGTGCCTTGGCCATTTGCGCAGTGGGGCATGGACATCCTGGGACCTTTTCCCCCAGCATCCGACCAACGGAAGTTTCTTCTTATGGCCATTCATTACTTCACCAAATGGGTGGAAGCTAGAGCATCGACGCAGATAACGGAGGCCAAAGTAGAAAACTTTGTTCGGAACTGTATTATCTTCTGGTTTGGCATCCCGAGGACAATCGTTACCGATAATGGAAGACAGTTTGACAACTCTCGATTTTGAGGTTTTTGTCAACAATACCACATCATCCATCGACTTACTTCAGTCAGTCACCTTCAGTCCAATGGAGAGGCTGAGGTAACTAATAGAATGATCCTGCATGGACTGAAGACCCGGCTGAATGAAGCCAAGGGGTTTTGGGCGAAAGAGCTTCATTCGATGCTTTGGACGTATCAGACAACCGCTCGGACGACGACTTGGAAAACCCCGTTCAACCTGACCTATGGGAGTGAGGTGGTCATCCCCGTGGAAGTCTCTTTACAGTCCCTGAGGATTGACCAATTCGTCGAGCCGGCCAACTCGGAGCAGCGGAGGGCTAACCTGGATCTGCTGGAAGAAACCAGGCTCCGAACGAGTATGAAGATGGTGACCTACCGCCTGAAAATGGCCAGATACTATAATTCGCGGGTCAAGACGCGAACCTTCCAAGTTGGAGATCTGGTCCTACGAAGGACGGAGGTTTCAAGGCCAACCGAGCAAAGGAACTTTTCCCAATTGGGAAGGCCCTTATCGAGTCACTGAAGTAATTCGAGCTGGAACCTACCGACTCAAACATTTGGATGGACGGCAGATAGAGCGCCCGTGAAATGTATACAAGCTTCGCAAGTACTATCAATAAAGTCTACAACTTCTTCAACTTCTTCCAGCCCACTCCAAAAGTCCGACTCCGGTCAGTAGAGGCTCTAAAACAGCCCACTCCAAAAGTCCGACTCCGGTCGGCAGAGGCTCTAGGGCAGCCCACTCCAAAAGTCCGACTCCGGTCAGCAGAGGCTCTAGGACAGCCCACTCCGAAAGTCTGACTCCGGTCGATAGAGGCTCTAGGGCAGCCCACTCCGAAAGTCCGACTCCGGTCAGCAGAGGCTCTAGGGTAGCCCACTCTGAAAGTCCGACTCTGGTCGATAGAGACTCTAGGGCAGCCCACTTCAAAGGCCCGACCCCGGTCGGCAATCATCCCAAAACAACCTACGCGGGACCGCATGGAGGATAGGTCGCAACATGGGCTAACTCGCGGACTGGAGCTTAGAGCAAGCGTTTAAGTACCTGGTTCGGGTTAAGCTACCTCCCCCAACTATCCTACCGGCTTTAGGCCCGAATGATCCGACTGGAAGTACTTAGGAATTTCCCTAAGGGATTCAAGTTCGAGTTATACTAATGTCTGTCGGCCATTTCGAAAGGGCTTATGACCATGAAGGGTCGACAAGAAATACTTAGAAGATTTTCGGAAGAAAAATAATTCTGGCATGCTCATACATAGAAAGTAACTAAAGTGCCTTTTCATTAATAATAAAGGTAAATATTTGCAAGAGGGGTGGGTCGGACCTTTACAAACTCCTTAGGTCCTACCCATGGAAGATGCGTCAGGGGCCACAACCTTGGCCCCGTCAGCTATAACCGGGGGATCAGCCGAATCCGCGGCAACTGGAGGTTCGACTAGGGAGGCCATCACCTCCGTGTCGACTAGAGCTGGGGCTTCGACCCTAACCACTTTCGCCTCACCCTCCGCTTGAAGCTCCGCCTGGGGCTCCTCCCCTTCTGCCGGATCCTTTAGCTCAGCTCCTGACAGGTCTAGCTTGGGAAGAGCGAAGCCACCTTCTTCAGGCAGTCGTCGTAGCCTTCTCTATAGAAGTCCGACGCTGCCTCCTCCACATCTTCAGTGAACCCGGCGAAGGCCTTGTATGCCACCATGGCTTCTTGGGCTTGTCTTGTGGCCAGCTCTTTGGCTTCCTCAAGCTAGGTCGCTAATTGTGCTGCCGCCGCCCGTTCGGCTTGAGCCCTCTTGTCGGCCTCCGAGAACCGTTTCTCTTCCTCTTCGAGCCGATGGGCGAGTGAGTCGATCTTCGCCTTTCTCCTCTTCAACCTGGCCTCCCGATCGGCCAGCTGCTCTCACCCTCCTTCAGGGCCGCTTCGACGACTCTACCTCAACTCGGGTTGCCGCCTTCAGGGCCTCTTTCGAGAACGACTTCTAGCCTCAGCCTCTCGGGTTGCCTTGGGCACCTCCAGCTCCTCTTCAGCTCAACGAGCTTCAGGGCAGCGTGCCTTTGCGACGCCGCTTGGGCCGCTCTCCAGCTCCTAAGGGAGGCTGCCAGAGATCTTGAGCATGCGTCGATCTTCGCCTTTCTCCTCTTCAACCTGGCCTCCCGATCGGCCAGCTGGCTCTCACCCTCCTTCAGGGCCGCTTTCGACGACTCTACCTCAACTCGGGTTGCCGCCAGCTCCTCTTCAGAAGACTTCAGGGAAGCCTTTGCGGCCGCTTGGGCCGCCTCCAGCTCCTAAACTCTCTTCGTGGAGATCTTGGCAGCGTGCAGCACCCGGCTAATGCCGTCGTCCATCAGGGAGGTGCCATGAAGGAGCTACAAGCACGAGGCTGGGTTAGTGCTATACACAGAAAGAAAAGAGGTAAGGGGACAAGTTAAGGCTCTTACCCTCATAAAGTCGCAGTAGAACTCCACGACTATATCGATCAGATTTCTCTGGATCGACACCTCCTAATCAGCATCCGTCATGGCCCCCCTTAGCAGGCTCCGCACCCTCTTAGGGCGGTCAAGCACGCGCTAGTGCTGGAATTCTTCCTGGCAGATCTCCTAGTCTGATTCCTCGGCCCCGCTCTCGCGACGTCGATCGACCGGATGCCGCCGCGTGGCGCGGTGCCCTACTCCATCCCGGCCCGATGCGAGCCAGCCTGGCCTTCATCATAGCGTCTGATTTGCATTAACTCCATGCATGCACTCCAATGCATGGCTAACAGCTGTCCATGGAGCTGTTCAAGGGGGATTCGAAGCGACCTGACGCCTTGATCCAGGATCCCTCGCAGGTGCATGTGACCCGTACCGAAGTCATGCTCCTGCCCTTTGAAGCCACATGACTTCTCAAAGTCCAGAAGCAGGAGGCAATTGGTTTACCTATCCGGCTAACCCTGGGTCGGACCGGCCCTAGGCATCCGGCCGGCTGACCCTTGAAGGAGGGGTCCGAGAGACCCATGGGAAGAAAGGTCCAACCCTCGGCTCTTTAAAGAGGTCCCTACGGTCTCTTTCCCAAGTGGCTGACCCACCAGGAGGCCGACCCGGGCTGAGCCGAATGGGCTTCTCCCGCCAAAGGTACGACTGACCCAGAGAAACTCAGAGAGCCGTCAGACACCTCCTCGCGTGCACGTTGGCTTCCTTGGAGCTCCTGGCGAACGCCCCGGTCGGCCGGGCAACTCTCTTCAGCTGAGTCCGACCCACCATTAAGGGAACTACTTGAAGGCTCCAGAAGCCCCTCCTAATAAATTCTGACATTTTGTTATAACGAACTCCACCACATGGCCACGACTCCGTGCCACCAGGCCATCGCTCTGACCCTCCTGCCACGCCGCCAGGCCACGACCTTGCCACCATGCTGGCTCTTCCGGGGGCAAATTGGGGCTTTCCTAGCCTGTCCCCTAACGAAATTTGGCCGCACTACACGCCTATAAAAGGCGCCTGGGGGACCTCCGCGAGAAATGAGGTACTCCTTCCCTACCATGAGCGATTTTCTCTTAACTCTTTCCATTCTATTGCTCCAATCCCTCCTCTAACTTAAGATCGGAGTGTCCCCCGCCGGAGCACCTCCGGTATCCAGGGACTTTGTGCAGGTCGACTGACAGAGGAGCTCTCCAGCGCACCCACCGAGCCCGGTCCAGGAGGAAGAGCGGCAACACCAAGTGAAATGTTTTTTTTTTTTTTTTTTGTATATAAAATTGATGATTCCATTTACCTTGAGAGTTATTTGATTGCAAGTTATTTACAATGTTATGGCAGATGCTTTCACTGTTTTAGTTACCTAATTATATTGTCGTGAGATGAGAAAAAGTATAGTCCCTTTGTTGTATTGCCCACTCTTGGAAGGTTTATAGGTTCCGTAACATTGTTATTTTGGTTCGATGATGCGTCTTTGTTTATAATCATATATATATATATATATATATATATATATATATATATATATATATATATATATTATATATATATATATATATATATATATATATATATATATATGTGTGTGTGTGTGTGTGTGTATGAGTATGTGTTTGGATGCGTGACTATATGCATGGCATTGTGATGCATTGGTGGTTAATTATTTGAAAATTATTTCCATAAATATGAAGTAATAGATGTGAGAGCATTTGGTGAGGTGGTGTAGAAAGGAAATTTTATGATTTAAATGGCAACAGTTAAGTTATTGGGAAATATGAAATAGATCATTAATTGATTTCGTTGTTAATCTCGCATAGCAAAGAAAAGATTTAGGGAGGGAGGCATGGAAGTTCAGAAAATAGAAGCGGAAAAAAAGACTTGAGTCAAAAAATGATAATATGGGGTCCATCGAAAGAAGCAGTGACAATGGCAATATTGAAAGCCAAAGTCAATCAAAGACAAAGGAGAGCAAAGATAAGTGACCATGGGTGGAAGAAGAAGTCGTGTTCATTGCACAAATGAAGAAAACAAAAGTAATTACAATAGTAATCACAAAGATTATTTATTTTTTTATTAAAAATAAAAAACAAGTATTATTTAATTCTTTTATTATGAATGTCGATACTATGCCCCTTAATTTGGTATAAGAGTTTGAACCATATTATATTGCAAGAAACATAAATTAAGCTAATATAGAACTACAGTTGCATTTGATGCATTGTCATGAAATCCTGAAAGGTAACGTGGATTATTAGTAATAGATTGCTAGCAATGTAGATTATATGTAATATAGATTATTGTATTCAGTACATGCATGTAATGTTGCATAAGATAAAATCAAAATTTCAAAATATTCCTAAATATAATATATTTTATTTTAAAATATATATATTTAATATTTTATATTATAAAATATATTTTATATTTTATATTTTTATATTTTATATTAAAATTAAAATTTTAAATTTATTTTTCATACTTAATAAATTTAATATAAGAATGTATATATTAAATATATAATATATTTAGTATATTATTTAAATATATTAAATAATAAATTAAATTTATATTACATTATATATTTAATATAACATATTTATATTACATATAAATATATTTAATATAAATATACTTCATTATATTTATTATATTATATTATATTATATATATTTTATATATAAAATATATTTTTAATTTATATTATGTTATAGTATATTAATAATATAATATTTTATAATATTACAAAATAAAATAAAATATATAATAAAATATATTTTAATATTATATATATACTATAATTAAATTATATTTATAATAGTATTATATTATATTATATATAATATTAGTAATATAATAGTATAGAACAAATTTTATAATATAATATACTATTAAAATATATTTTATAATATTTATATTAAATACATATAAAATAATATATATATTATATAATATTAATAAAAGATATTAATATATTATATAATGATATATTAATTATTTTATAAAATAAAATAATATAATATAAATATTATATTATATCATATTATTATAATATTATATTATATTTTATATTATATTATATTACAAGAAGAATAGAGAAATAAATGGTAATATCGTTTAAAAGATTACCTTAAAAGTGATAATTTGGATTACCATCCCTTATAGAGGTAATTTAGATTATCTCTTGAGAGGCAATCCAGATTACCAGACAGGATAAATTACTATCTAGAAAAATATATCAAATACAGTAATATGGTGGGACCTTATTAAATTATCAGTAATCTGGATAGATTACCTGCTATCAAATACAACATACATGAAATGATAATGGAATAAAGAAATGATAAAATAGAGTATTCATTATAATTTTTTGAAATATATTTTTTTGAAATAGCATATTGAACTAGTTTAAATGTTTGTTGTTTAATGCAATGCAATATTTGGCAAATCCACTGTGAAAATGAGCAAATAAAATGAGGAGATAATTTATTTTATTATTTTTAAAATCATGCTTGCACCTTATCCGATATGAATATATTTAATAAAATTAAAAAATAAAATATCTCACAAAGCAACAATAATAACTGACAAATCAGTCCATATCACTCCACCAAGAAACTTTGCCATATAAAAGATAATCCACTTTGAGCCTATTATGCCTAGGATACAAGAAAACACTCCCTCTAAATTTTCCAAATGTCATGTAAGGCTTCTTCATAATCTCTATTTTTATCTTCTCTTTTATTTCTGTAAAAGTTTGTGCCATTACTATAAAAAGATTATAAGTTTGGAAATCTAAAAATATTCCTTTTAGATTCTATTTATCATTTTCTATACTAATAATCAAAAATTTTACTTAATTATAGATATGATAATAAATATTTATATATATTCAAAAACTTGGCTTCTAATGGGAAGAATTAAAAGACTTCTTAAAAACATATATATAAAAGTCACAGCAAAAGAATAATTGAAAACAAATAAGGAAAATAGAAAATGTAAATAATAAATAAATAAGGAAAATATAATAAAAGATTTCCTTTTTGGCAAGATCATGCCAAAAATCTTTTTTTATTATTTTGTCACTATCATTTGGTGATAATAAATAAATATTTGTTGTAAATAAATAGAAAATTACTATAATAAGATGTTTATGACAATAATAAAATAGTAAAAAAAATTAGAAATACCAACTATATATAGAAAATTTTATTATGATATTTATGAGAGTAGGTAAATATGGAAAAATATGCAACCAATATAAAAATCTAATTATGTTTTAAGATTATTTTATAAGATTTGTATATACTATAATTTATAATTTTATATTATTTTCTTAAGCATGTTTGCATGTGCTCAAGTGCTAGCTGTGAGTAAATTATCAACTTAAATATAAATAGAATACGAGAGCAGCACCCAAATTATCTTCAAGTAAAATCAAACATTGAAAAAATATATTTTAAAGTTTCTTAGTTGAACTCCATTTAGGACTGGAAGTAGGCCGGGTCGAGCCATATCCCTACACGAGCCTGGCTAAAAAAAAAAAATTAGGCTTCGGGCCAGGCTTATGCCCGATTTATTTTGAAAAAACCTGGTCCGAGCCTAAACCCGAACCCGAGCCTGATTGGGTCGACCCGAACCAGGCTTTGGTTTGGGCAAGCCTGAATTAAAGCATGATTGGGCTGGCCCAAACGAGGCTTTGATTCGGGTCAGCCCTAATTAAAGTCTGATTGGGCCGATCAAATTGAAGATAAAATGATAAAATGAAGTTCTTTTAACTACTGGTATATTCCATCTCGAATTAAAGTTCGATTGGACCTGCTAGATTGAAGATGAAATGATAAAATAAAATTCTTTTAACTACTGGTACATATTTTTTTTTAAAAATTAAAAGATTAAAATCCTAAAACTAATGGGTTAGCGAGCCGGGTTCGGGTTCGGTCCGAGCTAGGCAAAGAGAAGCCCGAGCCTGGCCCGAAAATTAAATGAGTTCTATTTTTAGGCCCAAGCCCGACCCGATCTACTTCGGGCCTGGCTCGAAGCCCGATCCAAGCCCAGTTCCAGCCCTAACTCCGTTGTGTGTACACCTACTAATATACAGACATAACAGCCATCTAGGAAAAAAAATAGTAAATGAAAGAATACAATAATTGCTTAGAACTATTTATATTTAAAAAATAGTACAATATGCATAAGTAGATTAAAATGACAAATCTGTTTAGCACATTATGCATAGGAGAAAAAAGATTTCAAATATTGGAATATATATAGATGTAAAGTATTATTTTACAGGATGGAGCTTGTGCCAGCATTAATAAATAGCTAACATGGATGATCCTAGCAAAAATTTATGTAGTTACATGTGTAAGTCATGAAATATCAATTAACTAGATTAAGAAAAATGTTGAAAATAATATTGTGAATCTCCACTTGAGATGTTTCCAAACCAGAAAGGCTAAAAGTTGAGTCCTAATTATATGTTTCAAGTAGGGATGGCAATAGGTAGGATACCTACACAATTTGCCCTATTTGTATCCGAATCTATTTAAAACCCGCCTATCCAAACCTGAATACAAACTTAATAAAAAATTATAAATCCATCCCATTTAAAATTGGTATACCAGCTATATAGGTACCTGAACTTGCCTAATCATTAAAATGAAGCTCCATAAATGGAAAATTTTGCAGCCAAGGAAGAATCCTCTCGATTAGGATATGAACAAAACTAAAAAAAATAATGGATTGCACAACCATGGTGGAACAAGAAGTCGATGAAAATGACAATAATGTCAGCTAGAGGCTGGGCCTCTT
This sequence comes from Areca catechu, assembly GCA_021397845.1. Classification (NCBI taxonomy): domain Eukaryota; kingdom Viridiplantae; phylum Streptophyta; class Magnoliopsida; order Arecales; family Arecaceae; genus Areca; species Areca catechu. The sequence continues at coordinate 29,637,949 of CM038046.1, forward strand.
GCAAGGATTTTGACTATAACTATATCATGGCAGTTAGTAGCGGAAAAGACAAAAAGAGGGAAAGAGTTTAAACAAGGGAGGTCATGTTCAATAGAATCTGATGACTAACTGGCTCAAATATGGCTAGCTATGGACCTTAGGACTAGAATAAGTGAGGATTAAGGGGAAGGGATCGAGTCCATTACCTCAAGTTTGGTGAGGTAAGAAGCCTAGTTTCAACAAGGAATCCCAATATAAATCAAAGGAAGCCATTGCAATAATTAGTAGTGATAGAGAAAAAACAATGATAGAATGTTAAAGAGAGAAAAAAGAAATCTTCCTTTATAATGGATCCTTGGGGCTCTAGCCGAATATCCCGTAGTCCCAGGTCCCCTACTCCTAAATGAATTGGAGAAAAAGATAGGTCACTATAGATAAAAATATTGCATGCACTACATATATGGTCATGCTGATGCACACCACCAATCTCCACCATGCATTGCAAAGGGCCATCATTAAGATGAGTGTGTGAATGAATAAAACCCTTGCTTACACATCTCAGTGATTGGTGGGTGCACTAGCATGCCCATGCACAAAGTGCATATGATATTTATTCTTCCTTCATTAATGAACAATGCAAGTGTTCAAGAAGAAGTTAGGTTATTGGCTTCATCCATTTGTCCAGATTAATAGTTCATGGTCAAACACCTCATTTGCATCTCGATATTAATGGTTCATGGTATTAAACTTCATTATGGTTTGCATTTTTCATCCTATAAGCATAAATCTATATACTATTAAATCTCAACCAGCATTCATTATCTTCCACCTACTAATTTCTAGGTTATCATCGAAGAAGATGTGAACTTACCATTGAGAATTTAGATTTTTTTATTAACAAACTTTTAGCGATGAAACTTAAGTCTAGCCACTTAAATTCCTATAATTAACAAAAATATATAAAAGTTGTCACAATAAACCAATTTGGTCAAAAGCTTTAATGATCAAATGAGATATCATTATAAATAAAAGATCTTTTGTACCTATTTTTCATTTTATCACACAAACATCATCACTAGATAGAGTCTTTTTAGGCAAAAAAATAAATTTGGCACCAAAATTGATTTTGATCAACTTATTTATGATAATAACATGACTCGTCACAAAAACTTATACCATTAATGATGATATTTTAAAATGGTCAGTGTAGCTATATACTTTTAATAGTTTAATCACAAGCTTATAGAGTGGTCATTAAAGATCTCTATTTTAATAACAATATGTAATGTTATCACAATTTTGATATCAAAGTCGATGTTGGTCAACTCAATAGTGACAATTTTATGATTCATTACTAAAGCTTACATTTGCAGTAACATTTTAAAATGGTTATTGTAAGTAAATATTTTTTAATGACATGCTAATAGAGTAGTTATTAAAAATTTATAGTTTTAGTGATGAAAAACTATGTTGTTAAAGAAGGATGATTTTTTTGTATAATTGTTTCAATCTCCTCCTCTCTGAGACTCTTTAAAAAGTAGGACTTTTCTTTTAAGAGTCCTTATGGGAAGGAACTAACTTTTTTTTTCCTTCCAATTGGTGCATTTTTTTATCTAAAATTAGGATCATCCAAACTCCGCACGAATCGCTAGAATCGAGACTCCTTCACGTGGTTTTTTTTATATAATTATTTATATATTTGGATCTCCTTCTCTCTTTAAGACTTCTCAAAATGTAGGACATTCCTTCCAAGAGTCTTTGTAGGAAGGAACTAAAATTTTTTTTCCTCCCAATCGTAGACTTCTTTTTCCTCTAAAATTTGGACCATCTAGACTCCCATGTGAACCTCTAAACTTGAGAATCCCTTGCATGATTTATTTCCTATTATTCACATAATTTTTTTTCTTTTAGTTTTGTTTTCATATCAAGATCTCTCTACGACTCCTAAGTTCTACAATCCCCTAGAATCCGAACTCCTCTCATATGATTCTTTTTCTAATATCCTACCCTTCTTTTCCAACATTTAAACCCTAGCTCTAGCCCCTCTTCTCTATAGTTCTCACCATTCTTTTACTTTCTCAAAGAAGCAAACATGTTTGAGCAAGTCTAGCATGGATTTCATCCTCAAATCTATCCCTAGCTCCTTCCTCTATTTTGGTATTCATCAAATCAAAACCAACTGAGCAACTCTCACTTAATCTATCATTTTTTTAGCTTAATCAACTATATTATTATTTTCTTTGAAGATTTTAGTCTTCATCTATTTATATTATTTTTAAGATTTTGGTTGCATATGTATTATTTTGATTCTAGAATACATTTTTTTTACTCAAAGAGTTGAATAGATTGAAGTAATATATATGAGTTAGTACTTGATTCTTGATATTCTTACTTTAAATATTTTTAACATGCTGAATATTCAACCCACTTCGATTTTTTAGGTTTAGAGGGAAACAATGAGAATTATGCATATATGAGTTGTTGGTTTTTTGCCAAAGTTTAATGTATGTTCGATCAACAAATCCGAAACTCTAAAAATAAAACTAAATTCTAAATAAAGGGATTGTATAAATTCTAATGATGGGCTCTTAATGTTTCCATATAAATTAATTAATATTTACCTTGTAAATAAACTATATAGATTTTGTTGTTGGTAGATATGATCTCACCACAATCTATTAATTAATAATAGGATTTTGATGTCATTTGATTTAGTTTTGCTTTTTTTAAAAAGTCATGAATCTAAAATTTGTTACAAAGATTATAGATTAATAAGACTTTTTAAAAAGTAATGATCTATAGCCCAAATAATTTTTTTGTGCAATAAACATGCAGATAAAATAATACCTGGATGCAGCTACAGGATAGAAGGTATCCTGATTATAAGAAAGGAGTTAATGAATTTTTAAATTTTGCAATTAGTAGACAAAAGATGGAACAATACATTAAGTATCCATGACTTAACTGCAACAATATCTTTTCCTTAAAAAAAGTTAGAAGTGAGAGTTACCTTGTTCAAAAATGGGATAGTAAGGGATTACACATAATGGTACTATCATGGGGAGGATATCAATAACTCAAGTAGCAAGAGTAATGTTGATAATGAGAATAATACCAATTTTGATCAAAAAGGTTCTCAACATGACATGTCTGGCTTGGTACAAGATATATATGGTATTTGAAATACAAATTCTATAGAGGATTGCCTACAAAAGGATAGTATTCAATATATGGATACTATTATTGGAGAAAAATCTAATAGGAATAATCCTGAGGAACCAAATATAGAAGCTAAAAAGTACTATAAATTAATGGAGGAATGTGAGCAACCAATACTTTCATGTTCTAAATTTTCAAAGTTAGCATTCATGGTTAGATTATTGAATCTCAAGTGTTTCTATGGATGAAATGATAAAGCCTTTACCTCCTTCAATTTCTGCTAGAAGTATTTTATGATATTAAAATTCTATCATTATATTATTAAGCTAGGAAGACCATTGAGGATTTGAGACTCGATTATGAAAAGATAGATACATGCAAGAATGATAATATTATTTATTGAAAAGAGTATGCTCAAGCTCAAGAATGTTGAACTTGTACATTTTTTAGGTGAACATTCAAGGATCATGGGAATGAAAAAGGAGAATCAACATCTAGAAAGTATAAGAATATTCCTTGCTAGGTATTATTTTACGTTCCATCGATACCTCATTTGCAAAGATTTTACATGCATTCAAATGTAGCTTTGGTTATGAGGTGACATAAAAAAATTTAAAAAATGATGGATTGTTGAGGCACTTATCAACTTTATTGCTTTAAAAAAAATTAATAAACAATATCTGACATTTGCCTTGGATCCTTGTAATGTTAGGCTTGGGCTTACATCGAAAGGTTTTAATCCATTTAAAAATATAAGTAGCTCTTATAGTGAGTAGCCTATTATACTTATTCTATAAAATTTATTATGATGGATGTGCATGAAAATTCCTTACTTCATGATGTCACTACTCATCTTTGGTCCTAAGGCTCTTGGAAATGATATATATGTATTCTTACAACCTTTAATAGATGAATTAATACATCTATGGAAAAATTTTAGGTAACATATGATGCCTCTAAAAAGCAAAATTTTTAGGTACAAGTATCATAAACCATTAATAATTTTCCTACTTATCCTAATTTATTGAGATGGAGAATTAAAGGGGCATTAGCTTATCTCTACTATCATAAGGACACTAAATCTATTTATTTGAAACATTCATATAAGAATTGTTACATTGATTTTCGATAAAAAGAAAAGAAGCTTACAACTACATAGTTGTCTAGGGAAGATGTACCTAATCGGTTGAGTGGATTTAAGCAAGTGACATTTAGTAAGGCCACAAAGAAAAGAAAATATAGAGAGCCTACATCGCCTTACAATTGGAAGAAAAAGAGTTTTTTTTTTTTTTTTTACTTTGCCTTATTAGAAAATCCTCCAGATATAACATAATTTAGATGTAATGCACATTGATAAGAATATTTATGAAAGTATCATCAAAATATTATTGGATATCAAAGGGAAGATAGGATAATTACAAAGCATGTCTTGATTTGGAGAGTATGAATATATGACGATATCTTTAGCTTAATCGAGATGAGAATGGTGTTGTGAAAAGCCTCTCTCATTACATACTATAGATAAGACATTGAAATTTTGTTAATGTTTAATTGATTTAAATGTATCTGATGGATACTCCTCAAATATCTCTTAGTATATGAATCTTATTAAGTGTAAAATTATAAATATAAAAACACATAACTGTCACATTATCTAACATAGATATCTCCTGCTTACAATACATGGGATATTATTTAAAGAGGTGTGTAGGGCCTTAATTAAGTTGAGTGCATTCTTTAGAAAACTGTGTTCCAAGGTTTTGCATTTGGATAATTTAGAACGTCTTGAACAACAAATTATTTTAACACTATATAAGATAGAGAATATATATTTTTTATATATTCTTTGATATCATGGTGCACTTCACTTTAGCGACAAGGCTAAAATTGTTGGACCAGTATAATATCAATGGATGTATTCCATTAAAATGTTAAATTATATCTTTATATTATTAAATTCATTTTTCTTTCTTGATCTTGAATACTAGATCAAATTTATGATTTGTAGGTATTTGCGAATACTTAAATCATATGTTCAAAATAAAGGACATCAAAAGGTTTAATAGCTGCATACTACATCATGCAAAAGTGTTCAGATTTTTTTTATAATTATTTACATGGTTTGGAGACAAGACTTAATCAAGTCGAAAGAAATTATGAAGGTCCAAATTGATCATACTTAGACTTACATATTTTTGCAAAGAATGATTGCCATTTAAGCACACCAATAAAATATTCTTAAGCCATGAAGAATGGGTGCAAGATCATATATGCTAAAAAATTGTGAAGAAACTCTACCTTTTATAAAGTAAGATATACTTTATTTTTTTATAATTTTAAATGCCATGTGCTTATTTTATTTTTCTTATCTTAAGAACCAATTATATTTTACAAATAATAAAATATTTCCACTACAATGAGCATATAGTTGAGATTGAGAAAGAAAGCATAATGAATATCACTAGAAGGCATGAAGAATAATTTCCTCAATGGTTTAAAGCACAAGTATTAACTATTATTTCAAATAAAAATTAATTTTTTATGCCAAATTTTTATTATGCTATTTGATTGGTGTCGTTTTCATAAGCCATAAGATTATATAATCAAAAGTACACATGTTAGTGATGAACTTCTACACTTTGCTCATGGTCCTCAAAACGGATCATTCGATATGAAAGTTATGTTATCAATGGTTTTATGTTTCACACAAAAAGTCATGAACATCGATTGAAGACTGAAAGTATTTGAGTATTAGTGAAGGGAGATGAATCTATAGGTTCTAAAGAGTTTTATGGTATTTTAAATGATATTATTAAAGTACATTATACTATTGGAAATAAAGTTATTTTATTTAAATATCATTTGTGGGATATGTATGGTGACAGAGGACATAAGAAAGATGAATATAGGCATATTATCACAAATACCAAACATTCCTTGGATACAAATAAGCCCTATGTACTAGCATCCCAAGTAGAACAAGAATACTATATGAGAGACAATAAGAATCATAATTGGCTCTTGTCGTGGTAAAACCAAGGCCTCATGATCTATACAACATGCCCGAACTATTTGAAAAAGCTATACATGAAAATAGTCAAAATGGGGATGAGGAAGCAATCCAAGAAAATAAGACAATTGATCAAATATACCCTATGGTGGCAATAGATAATAATGGTGATGATGAAATTATATTGATGAGGAATAACATTGAACTGATATATGTTGATTCAAATATTGTAGATGATAATGACACTAATGTCTAAAGCATGTATCTCATTCATGATGTCTATTAATTAATAATTTGGTACATTTTTTTGGTTTATTGAAGTGTTGCTGATTGTCATGCTAATAATTATTTTTATGCTTATTTAATTTTGATACTTCCAACAAAAGTTTGAACCTTTCTATAATATCTAGTATTTTTAACAAAAATATATTTTTCAAGAAATATGAGGGAAGACTTCAGGTTGGATATACCAAGTTATACTTGATCACATTTTATAAAGATAAAACCTTCCTCATAAGGAGATACGGTAGCTAGTAATGCCGGTAACTTGTGTATGTATTATTTTATCTACATGGTAATCTAGAAAAAAGAGTATATATGATACTATGTTTGATTTTCTTAAAGAAAAAAATGGAACTAATGCTTTTATACATTAGAAAAATTCATTTCACATTTAATTTTACTTTTCTTTCGGTTATTTCATCCTCATCTAAAAAGTGAGCTGTGTGTGAGTGTATTTGCAACATTTTCCTTACAAAGAGATTAAAAGAAAAGAAAAAAACTTGACATAACAATTTCTCTAATCCTTACAATAGCAACAACTATTAGTTTTTTATCATCGATGCATGAGTTATATGTAGATCATGTGCATCCTTGAAATATCATAGTTGGAAACAACTGCCTCAAATTTACAAGCATGGGATGTAGAATGAAATCTAAATATAATCATATCTTATATTTAGTTCATTTATATTATATATTATTTAATTCCAAATAATTTGGTAGTGGATTTATCTAACTAATTAGTTATTATTTTGTATTTTGTAAGCTGATCATTTATATGTGTGCTTTATATCAATAAAAACTCAAGATGAGTGCAAAAAAGAGTGCTATACTAATTTAAATTTATTTATATGTAATGGAGGTACAACTTACATAAGGCATATTTAAAGCATGGTGATTCTTATGATGAGAGACTACAAAACAAAACTGATGGTGTAACTAAAGATGACTAAAAAATATTAATGGAATATTAGAAATTGGATGACTTCAAAATAAAAAATTACCATATAGTATTGGATCTTTTTTGCTTTTCATAAATTATCATTTTAATTTATCTTTTTATGTTCTTTAATCTTGGTTAGAAGATTTGCATCAAGAATAAGCATAATAGGGCCAAGTAAAGTGCAGCTCATAGGATTGGCACAAAATCATTTGCTCAAGTCGGGAATGAAATGGTATGAAATTTACTTTAGATAAAAAATTATAATAATTACTCACTTTTTCCTCATAGAAATTGTAATGCATTGTATTGATTTATTTTGTAATGTAACAAACCAAGAATATGTGCCACCTGATGTAACAAGATTTCTAAAGGTAATTCATCAAAGGCCTGATGGACTTGAGTTGATTAGTGGGATGAAAATATCAAGGTAGTTACTATTCTTTTAGAAAAATTATAAAGAACATGTTGATTTATTTAATTTATTTGTCATATACTATGGAATGCAAACCTAATTACAAGAGGTAGCAAAAATCTAACAAGACAAGAGTAGTTCTCCTTTAACTTTGGAGGAGCACTTGGCTCATGTTCTTGGTCCAACATCTAGATACCAACATGGATGTAGATGGATCCTTAGCCTAATCATTTCTTTATAGAGGAACTTTAGGAAGTAAAGAAACATGCCATGGAGCTAGAAAAAAGAGTGACAGGATTAGAAGCACAAGTATAGCAACAAAAAATTGAGGCACAGGAGAGTGGCATGCATTCAGCAACAAATAAATGATTATTTAGATGATCAAATTGATGCGAAGATATCTATCTTGTTATAGTGTTTGCAATTTGTAAGCTTTCTTCACCATCCACAACCAATGGCATAATTTGTGATAGTAAGCTTTGAATAACAAATATTTTTTTTTTGCTATTGGGTTTGTGATTCTTTCAAGATTTTGGGATAGATAATTTATTACTTATCTTATTGGTAAGCTAATTAATAATTATTTTATCTTTTCTGTTTTATCTTTGATGTAGGATTATAATGCATGATCGAGCTAGCTTGGAGTATTTGATAATATTTTTTGTAGTTATGTTTAGTTTCATGACTTTTGTACTCAAGGATGAATGTGTTATTTTGAAATTTTTTATTTTTAGTCATAGACATATAGAGAATTTTTTGTAGGCTTTTTATTATGGATAGATGCAAACATTTTCTTTTCAAATCTTTAACAGTTTAATATAAATACTTATATTTTAATTATATTTTATTTATTTGTTATGATTTTGAGTTGATATTTATATTTAGTTTTATTATGGATGGGCAACTAAAGTTTTTATATTTTATTGTTGTAGTAAAAACTATGTTTAAATTCCAATTATATAAAATGAAATAGAAAAAAATAGTCATGAATCATGGTTGTCACAAATAATCTTCTTATAACCCGTTACTAAAAGGAAAGCAAGATTTTAGTGACTAATAATAATTTATTATAAAAGAAAATATTGAGTGGCAAAGGTGAATCATTATTAGGTCTAGAATTGGGCTTGAGTTGACTCGATGCTTGTTGGGTCGGGCTAGGCTTCAGGCTAGGCCCAAGAAATTTTGGGCCAGGTTTGGGCTAAGATTTAGAGTCCATTTAATTTTTGGACCACATTCGGGTATACCTTAGGCTCGACTTGAGGCCATTTAAGACTCGATATTAAGCCCAATTAAAACCAAATAATTTTTGAATAATTTCTATTAGATGTATGCCCTAGATGCCAAGTTGGCATGACACATTATATCTATTCTAGAACATAATTTTGTATTTTATTTATTGAAATCAATAAAATTGGGCTTTATTTTTTTTATTCATATCTAATGTATTTATGAATCATCTATGAAGTTAATGGACAATGACACGTATTCTCATGAGTTGAGAATTTGAGATATGTATTATTATATATTAATTCCTAAAAGCTTCCAATCATTGGATTATCACGAGAATGGTGATTGATCCATCAAGATCAGTAAATAAATTACTTCTTTTTTAGGTAGATGGGTCTTAAGTCTATAGTATATAGATACCAAAGCAAAAGTAAAATTGATTGTTAGAGAATAACGGTACTGAGCATTACCAAGTTCGAGAAGTTACATGCATGTCTACTTACTTGTCGGTGACTTTTCAATTGCTATAGTTATGTAAGTAATTCCTTGATCTACAATATCTCGACTATTCACGATGAGGTTGCTGTGGTTTGACAGCATATGAACATGATCCCTGGCCATTCGGATCTTATGGTATTTGTTGGCTGCAATAGCTTTATTGTAGAAGTAGAAAGTATACTTATAAGGAATCTATTGAACTTAGTATTTAAGATATAATTTTATATGACCTAATAAGTTGAGTCCTTAAACTGTGGCCACAATAGCATGATATTGGAAAGGAGTTTTCAAGAAAATCATAATTGGACTCAGGCTAATTAAGTTTGGTATATGACGGATGCTTAGGATTTGACGAGTTTCCATGATCTGCATCTTGTCAAAATTTTCGATAAAAAAATTTGATCACATGGTAACTACTCCTAGGGATTCATTTATATTCTATTGGGTTGCCACTAAATATAACTAGGTATCACTGGTGGATTGTGAGAGCTCACTAGGATCATTTTCATATCAACGATCCAAGTTATGGTTGAGCTGAAATTATTTCAGTACATCAAGAGAGTTTTAATGAAATTTAAATATTTTTTTATAAATATTATTTGAATTATACTTGATATTATTTCATAAGACTCAATTCATTAATAATGAAATATATCAAAAAAAATTTAGCTATCTCCTTATTAACATAAGTGACGAATAATCGACAAAAAAGTCATCTTCCATCTTATTACACAATTTAGTTTTGACAATCTTCATTATTAAAAATGCTCTCTCTATAGTAGTAGTTGAGACTGGAAGAGTCATAAGCGCCACGGACTCATAGAGGATACGCACGCACTAGCCATGGAGGTGGTGGCATCGCGCTGAGTGCTGTTGGCACTACACGATGGGATGGGGCATTCATCGAGCGGTGGGATCAAAGGTGATGAGGTGTGAGTACCGTGATATTGATGGAAGCTCGGGGCATGACGAGTGCCCGCCCACCTGTGCCCCTAAGACCAATCATACTATGTGATGGATCCGGTTACCAGGATGTGCATGGCTTTACCACACGTGGTGCTTGTCGATGCAGCGAGACTGATGGAGGCTACCGAGATGGCAGTTATATGCCAGTGCATCAGTGGTATTCGACCATGCACATTCGAAACCACCTAGTCTTGCCATGGGAGAGTTCCCACCTATTGCATCGCATTACAGATCCATCCATCATCTCATCCGTCAATGAGGTAAATGGGATGGTGCTGGCTACATGCGGTGGCTTCAATCACGGCGGGTTTTGGAGATGGGTGCCGATTGAGCGACAAAAGAAAATCTTTTATCTTCTCCTAAAAAATTATTGAAAAGAAAAAAAAATAATGAACATGAAAGATAAAGTTAGAAGTGATTCAACTTCCAAGTACATAAAGCTAATTTATGGTATTTGTTTCATTTTAAATTTTTTTTTTCAAGATTTTTCAAGTTATATTTAATACCCCTGATTTTAGGAAGGGCCAAATACATAAATATATATATTTAAAATTCTATATAAAATTTTAGCTTATAAAAAAATTGGAAAAAAATTAGGAGGGCTAAGGCCCTCTCTTGCCCCTTGGCAGTCCACCTCTATCATTACCAGATAGAATATAACCTAGGAGGTCACACACAAAAGGAGTTCGACCGGACCAAAATATAGATCTATGTAAGAGTTACTTACATATTTAGTACCTGCTAATTTTGGCATTTGCCAAATTTGGCAGTACTAATTTTGGTATCTACTAAAATTGGCACCTACTAATATTAGTACTTGCTAATTTTAGCATAATGGACCTATTTGCAAGTACTACAATAATATTTAACTTTATTATTTGATTCAATTAAACCAGATTTAATAATTATTAACTTATTTTAAAGCTAATTGGATTGATGATTCAAGTTTGACTTGAATTGTTGAACTAATTGAATTGGGTCAATAGCCTTTTTGAATTTGGTTCAATTTGAATGTGAAATGATTTCAAAATTAGACAAAAATTAAGTCAAACTGGACCAACAACTAGGAGACCTAGTTGACCGTTTCTCTTTCTTCTTTTCTCATGAAATTCCCAGAGGAGGCATGGAAATTGCACACATCCTCTTGGCATGCACGATGAGAAGAGAGGGGCTCTTGGTACCTCTCTTCCTTATCTGGGACTCGGATAGTGCTTCTCTTTCTTATCTGGGACTCTCTCTCCTTTTAGATTAAGATGATTTTTTTTTTTAATTTTAATTTTATTTATATCATATTAGAATCTTATTTTCCTAGAATTTTTGGAGGCATGGAATTATATTTTGGCAAGAACTTTAAGAAGGGAGGAAACTTGGCAGCGCAAAACAAGAATTATCGCACAAAATTATTTTGGCCATCCCTTTTTTCCTTTTCAATACCATATCTGATTATTCCTTAAAAGAAGGCTGAGAGTCTATAGTTTTTAAATAGAAAAATATCAAAAAATTATTCTTTATTTTTTTGAATATTAATTATTTTAGAAGAGAAGAAATAATGCATAGGGTTCAAGTTCTTCAACTAAAAGAAGAAAGTCCATCTTCATATTTGAAGAAAGATCTACAAATATCTAGCAGTCTGGGGATCTTGGTGATTCAGTCAAAAAAGCTCTATGTGGATACCAGTAGAGCCAGGCATTTATGTGGATACCATCAGATCTGATTGATTTGACAAATCTAGTACAAAAAAAAGGATTTTAGCAATAAAAATAAGTTAAATTCTTCATCTTATAATTTTATTAGATTTTAAATCTGATTTATTTTTCTATTCTAGCATGTTAAGTGGCATAGTTAGATGATATTTAGACTTATTTTAAATCATCATACTTTTGAAAAATTTGTTTTCATGATTTTTGCTTATATTGCTTCTACGGCTTAGAACTTTGCATATTAGTCATCTTTGTTGAGAACTCAATAATTTTAGCCATCTAATCGATTTCTAAGAGATCCATGTTCTCTTGGCATTGTTGATGATTTGATCGAGGCTTTTGAGAGCGGGCTTGTCATGCCAAAAGATGCGATCCACATCTATCACTTAAATGATGTAATGCACTACTATCACTTAAATGTAATGTAGTGTCTCCCTCTATGGATGGCAATGGGCTGGGTTCGGGCCGGGTTTATAACTACCCAACCCCAAACTCAAATATTCAACACACTACCCAAACCCGGCCCAAACCCAATCGGGACTGGATTTTTTTACCCAAACCCATCTCAATCGGGTATCGGGTAATCGGGTTTACTCGGCCCGAACCCAATTGAGTCATATTAAATATTTTTTTATTTTTATCAATTTTAAAATGATCTACCATTTTATAAATTATACATACATTAAACAAATAAAATTTAACTATATTTTTAGTTTAACATCATTTAATTTTATATTCAATCAAAATAAAATTTAAATTATCTTAAATAAATAAAATTTAACAAGACTTAATTCAATACTTATGAAGTAAATAAAAACATAAATATAATTTAAAAAGTACATCTAACTCGAAGTTCCAAGATATAAAAAAATATAAAGAATAATTCTCGATGAATCCTTAGTTGCAGCATCATTCTTCATCCGATTCACCTACAAATAATTAATCATTGTTAGAATGATTGATTATAATGATCTTGAAGAATAGAATTTGCTGAAAAAATTACTAGAAAAAAACTTTTACTTGAATTGTTGTCTTCAAATGCAAAATCTTCAAAAATATCCCAAATCTTCTCTTGCTTTTCTTTGGAAAGTATAATATTAGTATCTATACAAAACATCAATTAATTTACATAAACATTAAACAATCAGCATATTAAATAAAAAAATTAATTAAAAAAATAATTATATATAAGATATGAAAATATCTCTATTTAATCAATTACCACTACAAACCAAGGCTTCACAGTTTCAGGATGTAATCGACTATGGTATGGAGTCAACAACCTTTCACCAATACTAAAAGTAGATTCAGAAACTACAGTAGACACGGGAATGCCAAAAAATCATTAGCCATTATTTGTAATGTTGGATACAGATCCATTTATTTAAGAGTTACATATATTTATTTTCTATAGTAGACACGGGGTTTTTGAATTTACTTTTAAAAAAAAATTCTTGTTTTTGAAGCGTATCCAGCCGGCAGCGGTCTCCTCTCTCAGACGCATCTTGCGCAACCAAGGTTATCAGAGAGACGGGGAGAACGTAGGGGGTAAATCAAGAGAGAAAGACGTTGCAGAAGCGCGAAGCCGACGCCCACCGCTTCAATCGGCGAGTAATCCATGGAGCGATGAGAGTGGAGACAAAATTGATCTCGCTTACTCACCCGGTTGCTGACAACTGTTAGGAGTCGTCGACCGATCGACCGACCTTCACGGCATTAAATCCAGTAACGAAGAGAGAGAGAGAGAGAGAGAGAGCGAGAGAGAGAGAGAGAGAGAGAGAGAGAGAGAGAGAGAGAGAGAGAGAGAGTGAGAGAGAGAGAGAGAGAGAGAGAGAGAGAGAGAGAGAGTGGAAATGGGGAAGAGGGTGCTGGACTCAGGATGGCTGGCGGCGAGATCTACGGAAGTGGCGGCCACCGGCGTCCAGCTGAGCACCACCCAACCCCCATCCGGGCCCTCCGCCCCATGGATGGAGGCCGCAGTTCCCGGCACGTAAGTGATCTCTCTTTCACTTAGCCTCACATCGAATAATATATATTTTTTTAATCCAAGTTTTCCTCATGTTAATCAAGAGGGAGGGTCCTATTTGTTGTTGGCTTTAGTGTTCCCCGTGAGTTAGTCTTTGGTTATCCAAGATCTGGTGTGTAATTGGTACAACATGTTTCTGGGTGTGATCCTACTTGGCTTTAAGCTGGTTGTGTTCATCTATGCTTCCCAAATATTCTTCTATAAATGGAATTGCAATGGGGTAAAAATTACTCCACGCGGTTGTTCAGGTCGTACTTTTAGGATAGGTGATGAGAAGGACTCGATTTATTTGATAGTTCAGCTTCTATGCTTTGGGAAGCTGCAATAGGATTGAAGTGGACAATTAGACTTGGGATTTCAGTTGAATGTACAACGAGGTGAAGACAAACTTATTGTGCTTTTTGGAAGGAATTTTACGTTGTCCAACTCCCTTAGCTTTTGCCACTTCCAACATTTGGGGAGTAGTTATTTTAGAATGTATTTTATTGGATTCTTAATGAGTCATTGAAGCTGTCTTGGCGATGATAATTGATGCATTGTTTTCATTCGATAGTCTTATTAAGCACAGACAATAACTTATGCATGTGTTTGATTCGGATGCATTTTGGGGCTTGAAATAGCAAGTAATTATAACCATCAAGCCTTGTCCCAAATATTTGGGGTCAGATTTGTAATTCTTTGTAGTCAATTCTTCTCTTTGTTTGTGTTACTGCCGAGGTTGTCAAGATGCTTAAATTTTTCATTAGCACCTTACTTTTAATAACTATTTAATGATTTTATGCATTCAAAAGGACTAGTAAAGACTTTCCATGGTAAATTTGTCTTTGGAAGTTGTGGTCATATTCCCTAAAGTCAGCAATATAATCTTCTCCAATAAGGAACCTCAAAAGTTTGATTTCGAAATATTTGTGCCACCTCATGCATCATTTACATTCTTATAAATTAAATCATAATGCAATACTGCTCTTACAGTTTTTTGGTTTTTTTTTTAAAATTTTTTTTTTTTCAAGGCCACCTTGAATAAGCTACAGGTAATCATATTTTGCCGACTCTCAACCGATATTTCATCCACTGCTTGCTCTTCTGCATTATTTTCTTAGTTACCTCAGCTTTACTCTTATTATATTGAATGAGGAAACACTTCTTGACTCGGTAATTATGCTAGTCGAACACTCCTTAACTCTGAAATTATTCCAGTCTTTGCTCAACAATTTCTAAAATTGGCATAGCTGTTTTTCTTTAATATTTTCGCTTTTCACCATAATCCAAACATGGGCGAGCTTGAATTATATATCTAGTTGCCTCTTGCGCCTCACCATTTCTCATCAAAATTCATCAAATGCGTTGTTCAATTTTACAATTGATACCTTTTCCTTTTCCTTTATTTTGGGTATTGTCATTGACTAAAAGATACCTAGAAGTTGCAGCCATTGATAATTTGTTGTAAAGTTTACAATAAATTCTAGTGAGACATGATAATCTTCAAAAAATGATCTTATTAGTTATTTTAGTCGAAGGATTGGGAAAATTTGGATCTAGCCATAAGATTCAATGCTTTTTTACCACCTCCAATAAATATTACCAACTCATAAAATTCATATTCCTTTCTTAGTTTGTCTAATATATTGTTAACATTGACAATGATTCTCCAAAGGAGATGGACACTTTTTGAATAGCCATTGATGACATAGATGTTAATTATCCAAGCCTTGTCACAACCAGCTATGATTTGATTATTAGCAAGAACATCTCCGATAATTTATATTTGGGAGCTCAAAAATGTGCATGGAATCATCCTCCTTAAAAGTGGGTTGGTGCCTATTTGCTATCTCAAGTGGTTTTTAATAACATCCTCTAGCCTATCACACCTAGGCTTTGTTCTCTTTAGAACACATGTGTAGTTGGTGTCTAGTACTACATAAAATTTTGATGCCCATTGGACCAATTTCTAGTATTAGCTAGGCTTAGTTTTTTTTATTGTTGCATCCAAGATTTTAAGTCCCAATGGGATGGGGGGTGCCCTGGACGTCCTATCCTGTTTTTATGAGACAACAGGATTGGGATGGGGTCGATACTTTGAAACCCATTTATGGGGGGAGAGAAGAAGAAAGAGGAAAGAAAGAAAGGAAATATGATGAAAAGGAAAAAGTGAAAGGAAATAAGGAGTAAAAGGAAAGAAAGAAGAAAAAAATGAAAGGAAATAGAGAGAAGAAGAAAAAGGAAAATAAATAAAGGAAGGGATAAGAAAAAGAAAGAAAAGGAAAGGAAAGAAAGGAAGGTAAAAGAAAAAGGAATAAAAGAAATGAAAGAAAGGTAAAAAAAGAAAGAAACGAAAAAAGAAGGGGAGAGATAGAGGATATCTATCGGAATGCATAATTGGGACAACTGCGAGAATGGGGTGAGATAGCAGGATGTCTCATTCCATGGAGAAATTGGGACACTTCCGTCCAATGGGATTTAAAACCTTGGTTGCATCTTCTATCATAATGTTCATTTGTAATTAGACTGTGTATCCGTTTATTCTTATTATTTTTCTTTACCCATACTTTTGCCAAAAAACTTTTGCTAAGGAATCGAAGACTATCCTCTAAACATGTTAAACTGTGCTTCAGATAAAAGACCACTTATTTAGCATGTGTTGGTATAGTTTATGTCCAATTTAGAAAGATTTGTGGCCACTTCTTCATTGCTGCGGTAGAATTATCATTATCCATAGGAAATCTATCTATAAGAAAGCAGTCCAAATATCTACGCAGAGCTTTTCAAGTATTTGAAGAGTCTCAAGTCTTTTCAGAATTCATTCTGCCGGTTGGACCGTAATCTTTAGGCAACTCTGTATCCTAGGCATCTGCGGTAATTTTGGTACCTTAAACAGTGACTAGAAAGTCTTTCTTGGATCTATTACAAAGAAAATTCTGAATACCATTTGTTGATTTTAGGACTTAGGAAGCTCAAAGATTTGAAATGGAATCTATTTTAGTAAAATATATTTTTTCTTAGTAGCAGTAGTACATTGAAATCGATATCCTATCGAGGAGGACAAGAATTATCATGGTTGACATAAAGATGCTACTCAAACAGAAAATGATGGAAGAATCACTAGTGACAAAAAAGAGTAGGAGAGTTGCTTAGCTATTGGAGAAGGTGGGGGAGTGGACAGAAATTGTAATTCAGGGTTGATTTAAGATGGGATTGAGATGAAGTTGGATAGCTTGGAGGTCAATCTTAGTGTTGTGAAAGGTACAACACATGGATTTGGTCTTCATGGCAATTCCACATATCATATACAATGAAGTGGATGCAGATAAAAACAGACAACATGACCTAGTTTTGTGTACCAATGACTGACATGGTAGTCAAACTAACTGCCCATACCCAAAAAGAGAGCATTAGGTGCAGTAGAGGCTAAAGTGAAACTCAATAGGTATGTAAGGTATTGTTCAAAGAGATCCAATGCCAATTTGCTAGTAAAGAGCATAAGCACCAAATTTTTCAGAATGATAGGCTGAAGACATTATTGGAAGTAAGTAGGAACATAAACCACTAGAATTTTTGTGGAGAATGGAGAAAAACAAACAAACATAAAATGAAATAAAAACAAGTCAAGTGAAACAACAATAAATCATCCAAAACCATAAAAGAACACTGGAAAAGACCAAAAATATTGCCTCAAATAGTCAAATGGAGTGTAAAAACTCAAACTAGTGCTCCCTTGATGACAAGTTTAGGAGATTGAGCTTGCTTGATGAGAAAAAAAGAAAGAAACCTTAAATATGGTTGTGGTTTAATGGAAACATAAGATGCAGGAGTGATAAGCATGAATAACATGCCACCTCGGGATTAAACAAGCTAAGGGAAGGATTGGGGGGAAGGGAAGGCCAAGGGTTGAACAATAACATAAGATACAGGGATGACAAGCACTAATAGCATGCCACCCTTGGGATTAAACAAAGTAACAAACTAAGGAGAGGATCGGAGGGAAGGGAAGGCCAACAAGCCATAAAGTTGCTGACATTGAGCCCCAGAGATTGCTAGAAAGTAGGCATTCTGAATACTATCCACTGGATTTAGGAAGCAAGATTCAAATCCATCCAAGATCCAACACAGTGTATAATCAGTGATTAGTACCATGAGCAAGAACAATCATAGTCCCATAAGGTCTTACCTTCTACCAAATTCTGATGAAATTTCTGTGGCTAGTCCATGGGCAAGCATTAGATTCCAGATATTCTTCGATTTGTAGGGATTGGAGAGTAACATGATGCTTTCAGTATGGCCAAGGTGCATAATGGTTAAAATGTGGTACTGGAAAGCCTGCATGAATACCTGATGGTTGCAAAAATACAATGGGATTCAATAATAACTTTATTGTTTCTATTATTAATGTGTTATAGCTTTTTGATCTAGTGAGTGTGCAATACGTAAAATAGTGTGCATGGGTATGATAGATCGGTATTATAGTGTCTTTTAAAGTTCTATTATTTGAGAACAACTATTATCTACTCATACTTGGCTAATGCTTCCTCTAGATGTTCTTAATTGCCATCTTTTTGCTTTATTGGCAGTTGTTTGCGAATGAAGAGTGACATGAACCTAATCATTACTTGTTTTCCTCTTTACAGTCATTTTGTATGAATTTTAATTCATCTTCATTCTGACTAGTTCTTGTATGGGTTCAGTGTTTTAGGAACCTTAACTAAAAGCAAGCTGGTGCCAGATCCTTTCTATGGGCTAAACAACGAAGCAATCTTAGATATTGCTGATTCTGGGAGGGAGTATTACACATTTTGGTTTTTCACAACTTTTGAGTGTGCAATGGTGAGTAACATTTTTTTCCATAGGCTGTCTGGCATTCTATACATTGTTAATATATTTAGATTGCATAGCTTATGCATTCATATCATTCTGATTACCTAGCTAGCATTGATAGGTTGTGACATGAGGTTTTGTTATAAAACTCTCCTGCACTTAAATTTTGTTAATTGAAATTGGAGTATCTGATAACTGATGTGATAAATGTGTTTTTCTAATACATTCATCTTTATTGGAATTGGACCGAATGTGTTCCAACTTTCCTTTCATGCACTGAATATGTCTACAAAATGCCATACTCACAAATCATGTGAAACACTTCTATTTTTCTTTGGATGGGGGGTGTGGTGATTGGAGGGTTATGCTAGGGATGGATGCAGGATAGAAGATATAATTTAGAAAAAAGTTTCTAGAAGATTTTCAAATGGAAAATTACACCTCTGAAGAGGCAAAGAACATTATTTTCTATTGATTGAAACCCATCATATGTGCATCATTATTATTAGCACCCTGGCTATTTTGTATCAGAAGAACTTAGTTATGATAAGGATTTAAGAACCACTAGCATGGGTAGAGCTGTCAACAGGTCGGGTTCGGGTCGGAACTTAGGTATCCAGAACCGGACCCGATTTTAGCTACCGGACCCAGACCCGGACCCGAATATCCGACGGGTCCAATTTTAAAGTACCAGACCCAGACCCGAATGGATTCCGGGTATCCAGACCCGAACCCGGACCCGAATGGAAGGTACCACCATGGCCCATAGGCTTGTAAGAGTGGAGGATTCTATTTCTTTTTCATTGTCTAATAGCAGGAATGGTAATGACAAACTTAAAAAACAAGAACAGGAAACAACATCTAACCAAGATACTATAGCAGTGTAGCAGGGGCTCGGATCAGAGGAAGACAACCTGGGAATGATATCGGGACAGGGGCAGCGACAGCCGGCGGGGGAGTGGGGATGATCGACGATGTTGGTAGTCGGCGGTGCTCGGATTCAAGAACGATGTCAAGCAGCGGGCGTTCACCGTCAAGGGTCCGCGATCTGCCGTTCGGGGGGGAACAGCAACGTAGAGGGCTCGGCTGTCGGGGGGGGGGAGGCGTCGGCCGTGGGCGTGAAGGCGGAGCGCCGATGTCGAGGCTCGATCTGCTCGGAGTAGCAGCGTAGAGGGCTCTGCCGTCGGGGGGGGGGGGGAGGCATCGGTCGTGGGTGTGGATGTGGAGTGCCGATGTCGAAGCTCGGTCTGCTCATAGTAGCAGCGTAGAGGGCTTGGCCAGTCGGCTGTTGGGGGGAGGTGGCGTTGGCCATCGGGGGGGAGGCGTCGGCCGTGGAGGGCTCGGCCATGGGCGTGGAGGTGGAGCACCGGAGCGGAATGGGGATTCGCTGGCGGCCGGGCGGCTGGAAAGGACAAAGGGCCAAAGGGCTAGGGCACGATTTGAAGGAAGTTTTTATAGTAAAAGCTTGATCGATTTTTAACCGTTGGATTATGATCCAACGTCCTACATTTATATAAATATATATAATATTAATTTATTTAATTGGGTCTCGGGTCTAGATATGTAGGTTTGTCGGGTCTGGATATTACATATCCAGACCCGGATCCATTTAACTATGACTAATCGGGTCCGGGTAAACGGGTCCAGATTGAGATCCAGACCCAGACCTGACCCGTTGACAGCTCTAAGCATGGGGCATGCCTTAACCCCCCTCCCCTCCCCCTTCCCCCCCCCCCCCCCCCGCGAAAGAAAGAAAAAAAGAAAAAAAAAACACAAAGGCTTGTTTGGTTCGCTGGAAGAACTTTTCTTCCTAGGAAATAACATCTTGAAAAAAGAACTTTGGCATGTTTGGTTGACCATTAAAAGATAGCTTATTCCAAGATAGTTTTTGTTGAATATGCATTTTCCTAGGAAGACCATGTAAAAAATATATTATACCATTAATAGATGTAAGACCATATATTTTTATTTCCAAACTTTGTATAAATAATAATATTATATTTATAATAATATAAATATAATATAATATATTACAATATTATATTATATCATAATAATTTATTATATTAATATAATACTAATATTTTAACATAATATATATTTATTAATATAAATATATAATATTATATTAATATAAGTACTATATTAATATTAATATTAATGAAAATATTATATTAATATAAATAAATGGTACATCTTGGCATATATCACTATTAAAATATTAAAATTTAATATTATAAATATAATATAAATATAAATATATTAAAATATTATATTATCTTAGTATATATCATTATTTACTATTTTATCATAGCCATTCATCCATTATTTGCAAAATCTTAACCCTTGATCTTCAAAGGGTACTTTTGGAAATAAAAAAATATCATTACTTCTCATTCCTTGGAAAGTTTCAAAACTCACCTCTCCCATCGGTTTCTACTTCTCATGAAATATAGAAAGTATCTTCCTACGGGAAGACCTTTTTCTTTTTCTTTTCTTAAAACTTCAATCAAACAAGAGGTTTGCTCTCCACTTCATAGGAATTGCCACTTCCCTCCTCCACTTCCCGTCAACCAAACAAGTCCAAAGAGAGCGAGCGAGCGAGGGTGAGAGCTAAAGAAAAGCACTTTTGCTTGATACTAAGCCATGTTGACCCATGGCATGGATCAATACAGGCTGGAATGCCAGTCCCTTGTTTCAACTAGTGCGGGTATTGGCCTAGCATGGACTAGCAATTGGGAAGACTTGAACATATCTTTATGACCAGTCTTCTTAGAATTGTTGTCAAATCCCTAACCAGGAAAGTTATTAGGAAAGTTTGTGCAAGAGAGGTTTTCACAAAACCAAGTTCACTTAGGGTCATGAACACCTACCTTATTTGTTGCAATTTAAGCTAATGCAATTAGATGCAACCCTCTGAATCTTTGCTAAACTCGGAAAGGGTTTAGATAAGCAGAGAAGATGATGAGGTTTGATATAGGGACTTGACTTTTTCTTTGAAGCATAAATTATATGCTACAGAATCAAATAAAAATATTGCTCCAAACCTTACATATGGGAGGCCAAACAACAATATTTTAATCATTTTATAAGTTATCTAATTGTTTTTGGTAATTGAGCAAAAGTTGTCCAAATTCACTATCTACTGGTAGGTGCAAATAAGCAGTATGAAGGTTTTGAATGCCTTTGGTTTCAAAAGATATCCTAATAATTAGTTTTCTTAGAATTGTTACTTGTATGTATTCTGTAAAGGCATGAGAATTTGTTAGTAGGTTCATCCTTCATGTTGCTTATGGGGCTGAGAGTAGTAGGGAAGATTGTTGAAGTCTTCCAGGGACTTGCTGAGGCTCAAGTTCTCATGCTTGCTGTTTTTATTTTGTGGCAGATGTATACTAGTTGCCAGTGGTTTAAAATGTTAGATATGTTTAAAGTTGTTCATTGATACCTAGATATCTAAGAGGCATAAATATCTGAGGAAAATGGCAAAGAAAGCTGATTGTATATCATTATCTTCAGTCATTTTCAAAGGAAAAATAAAGATGATTGATTTACATCTAAATTTGATTCAAGCAGCACAGTGTATGCCTTTGTTCACTGTGGCCTATTAAAAAAAAAAAAAGAATGATAACTTTGAATTACTGCTCAGGTTTTCTTTATAATTATACTCAATCGTAGTTGCCTTTTCATTCATTTTCAGAGCTTTATGCTGCAAGTAATTATGCATGCTTCTAAATATTTATTATGTTTGTATTTTTTTTTTTTAGACAGGAAATCAGCATGTAAATCTCAACTTCCGTGCAATTAACTATTCAGCAGAGGTGTACTTAAATGGTCACAAAGAGATCCTTCCTAAAGGGATGTTCCGGAGACACTCCCTTGATATCACTGATATTCTTCACCCTGATGGGAAAAATCTGCTTGCTGTTCTTGTTTATCCTCCTGATCATCCTGGCAGCATTCCTCCTGAGGGAGGCCAAGGTGGTGATCATGAGGTTAGTGCCATTTCCCATAGCACTAACCCCAGAACTGTACAATGATGGAGCATATATTATAGCTTCACAATCTAAAACCACCCAATTTTCAGTCCTTTCAACAGGAAATGCATGAAATTATTATGCTGATGCAAGCTTTAAGGATTTCTTTTAGAAGATGCAAATCTTTTTCATCTCATGAGCAAGCAAAATGTTCACTTGATATCCCTGATGTTCATTTGATACCTCTGGTGATGAAAACACATGAACTTGATTATTCTATGTCCTCTAGGTTAGTGTAGAATTACTTATGCAACAACAATACAGTGGAAGGCACTCAGGCACAACATGGAATGTGAATTAATGTATGAACTATGAAGTAGTTTGATCATGGGGATTAGAGTATACTTCTGGTTACTTTAATCTTACACCTGAATGCCAATTATATACAAGTTCAATTATATGCTGCTCCATGCATGGAGCATATTTGTCTGTTGCAGTATTTATAATTTTGTCCTATTTACTTCCACCACCCTTTTTTTTGGTAACATGAATTGCATGAGTGCATCAGTATATTGCTCAACTAATAAACAACAAAATTTTTTGGTTTTCTGTCAGATAATATTACATATTTGTATAATGGTTATAGTTGCATTCATATACAGCAATGCATGCTAAAATCTTTTTTAAATTATTCAAATCAGATAGGAAAAGATGTCGCTGCTCAATATGTTGAAGGCTGGGATTGGATGACACCAATAAGGTAGCCAGACGAGTGTTATTATGATAAAATTTTTACATCTGCATTTCATTCTGGGATTTCATTGTGGTTTGGCTAATTGACTGATAATCCCTATATTGTTACTTGCCCTTCTCTTTTTCATCTAGACTCTTTTATAAATACAGGAGAGACTTTAAGAATGCTCCATTGTTTCATGAACTTGAACCAACTTGTTTGGATATACTTAATTGAAATTGCTATATGACATGGGCCCCGTGATATGTCAGATAAAACAAGTAGAGGAATATAGAAGAAAGACAATGAGAAAAGGAAGAAAAAGAAAAATTGCTCTGCGAAAGTACTAGACTGTGCACCCCTCTTTGTTTACCAGGGAATTATTTATTATGCACAAGTAACAAAATATACCCCTGGTTAAAGGATTGGCTACATATTTCATCTGGGAACATCAGCATGTAATCTGATGCTGAGCACTGTTGGATCTTTTGTGAGAATGCCTACAAGCTCGTTAATAATCTTGACAGACTGGAGGAAGAAACTCTTCTCTTGTCTTCCACCTTAATTTTGAAAAATGGCAGTCTGTTTCGATATGTTTCACTCTCCCAGGGATTCTTGGATTATGTGAAAATGGATTTTCAGTGTGACAGCATATATTCATTAGCCCATTTGTAACGAATTCCATGACAATGTTTCACTCTCCCATTTATGATGAATTTCAGGTTGAGATAGTCAGTTTTTTAGTCGATTTGGAAATCAATGTGGGCAATAAGGGCACTGGACTAAAGTGAAGCACTGCTTTCCACTTGCAGAAGACAAAGGTTGTGAATGGATGGTATTAAATCATATCTAGACGTATAACTTCATGTATATAGAAACTTGAGATGATAGCCTGCCTTATCTTGGTTTGCAATAGTTTGACTACGACTGCCATAATTCCAGGAATTATTGTTCGAAGTTTGTTCAGGTTACTTTGGACAAAGCCCCTTATTTTTGGAGTTCACAGGTGAGGTTGAACTCTAGCTCATAAAGTACTGGGGGCTGTTCTGAGATGCTGAGGAGTGGGGAAGTTAGGTGTGGCCATATAGGTTTTTGCTCTTTAGAAGTGCATCAGGAGATGAAGGTATCACTAGGGAGGACGTAGCTAAATCAAAACAATCAAGATGACAAATGTTAAGTAGAATGTAACTTCCAAGATAAGTGTGATTAGCTACCTTACTCGAAGACATTCTGTCATCCAAGCAGAGATTTTCAAGTTGTTTGACCTTCTATACTAAGTGCAAAGTATCACTAGAGGAATCAATGTGATTAAGTAACTTATAATTGGATCAGCAGAAGACCTTGGTTAGACATTGCATGATGGAGCATGTCATAAGGACTGCGAGTGAAGATAAAGGCTTTTCAATTGACGAAAAGAGACACTTACTAATGCAGGAAATTTAATATGCGAAAGCAAGAATTTGACCATTTTCACTTTTCGCTTATAAAGAGCTATACTTCTCAGGCAGGAGAGTGCATATCACCTAAATCTCTGTGGATTTGTTAGACTACTTCCTTCAGGTTTGAGTGCAAGCTTTGACACTTCTGCCTTTTAATGTTAGCTTTTAGAGGGACATTCCAAATCTCAAAATAACACAATTGATGGGCACTATGGAAGGGAGAAAGGGACTTTACCTTCTTGAGTCTAATTTTTTGCCATAATTGGAATCTGAAAAATATGGATAGATGCTACACACCCTTTTCTAGGATTGTATTAATGTTTATAAAGATATGCATATATGACTTAGTATAAATTGATTAGTACAAATAAGGCAAAGAAGTAAAAAATAGAATAAGCCTAATATGCTACTGCTATAAATACATCTTATACCATAAATACAATAATACTTTAACATCCCCCTGCAATTTGAACATCCTGTGGTCGAATGTGAAGACTGGATGTAAGTAAAGTAAACTGGGAAGTGGACAATGGCTTTGTGAAGATATCAGCAAGTTGCTTATTAGAAGAAATGTGAAGAAGAGACAAATTGTCCATTTGAACTTTCTCTTGTAGGAAATGATGATCAAGCTCAATGTGCTTGGTTCGCGCATGAAGAACCAATTGGTAGCAATAAAAGCAATGTTGAGATTGTCATGGTAAATAGAGATAGGTTGCATAAGGACTGTGCCAAGATCTTGAAAAAGGCAACAAATCTAGATGGTCTCAGCAAGCGTGAATGCGACGGAGTGATATTCGTCTTTAGAGCTTGATCGAGATATAATAGGCAACAATTTCTTAGTAGACTGGGAAATAAGATTTGAACCCAGAAAGATACAAAAATTAGAAGTAGAGTGCCAAGTATCAGGACATCTTACCCAATCTATATTTGAATAGGCCACTAAGGATGGACGTTGACATCGAGAAAATTGAAGCCTATAGGACAAAGTACCATGTATGTAGTGGAGGATATACTTGACAACTTGGAAATGTGTTTCATGCGGATCATGCAAAAACTGGGCTACGAGAGTGATAGCATAGGAGATGTCCGGGCAAGTAAAAGTAAGTAATTGCAAAGCCCCCACGATCCGATGATAGGTGTAAGAGTCCTTAAGCATGCCACCTTCGTGAGTGGATAGATTTGTGTTAAGTGCAAGAGTAGAGATTGGCTTGGTAGAGAAGAAACCATGATGCTCCAGGAGGTTATGACTTATGAGCATATTTCTGTTGAGTAAAAAATACACCACTAATCGAATTAGATACCTCCACTCCTAGAAAGCAATGAAGAGGGTCCAGATATTTCATGATAAATTCAACTTGTAAAGTGAAAATTAAGCCAATAGAGAGGAGCTACCATTAATGATAATATCAACATATGATAAGAGGACAATGATCCCATGTAGAGAACGAGACATAAACATGGAAAGGTCAGCTATACTTCCTTGAAAACCCAACTTAGAAAGAAAAGAGAAACTATTGAAACTAGGCATGGGATGTCTGTTTGAACCCATAAATAGCCTTTTACAAGTGACAAACATGGTAGGGATAGGATGGATGCACAAAACTAAGCGGTTGCTTCATGTAGACCTTCTTAGACAATACCCCATAAAGGAAGGCATTTTTAACATCTAATTGCTGAAGTGACCACCCATAAGAGAGCAACAGATAGGGTAGTATGCATAGTAGTAGGCTTAACTACTGAGGAGAAGGTCTCATCGAAGTCAATCCTCGGTTGCTGTTTATAGTCTTGAGCAACCAATCAATCCTTGAGGCATTCCAAAAAGCTAACCGTCTTCCGTTTTACTTTAACATAGGGCAGTGGAGGCACAAGATCCTAAGTAGCATTGGAGAGTAAGGCTTGATATTTGTTCAACACTGCATGTCACCAACCTGCATGCTGAAAGGTTTAAAAAAAAGAGTTAGGTCCAGTAGGTAAAGTAGAAGACATGAAAGCCAGGAGGGAAGAGGACATATCTTGTTTTCGGGTAAAGGATTTCGTGAGCATATGGTGGGGGCGAATGGGAGACAAAGCAGGAGCGATGGAGGGTATAGATGAGGGTGGCGGTTTGCTCACTTCAGAGGAATCGATCCGATTTGGGAGTGCACGCTTGGGTGTGGTTTTGGCTGTGGCTGGAAGTTCGGTTCTAGATTTGGCAGGACAAAGTCTTCTAGCATAGACACAAAATTGTTTCAGATTGTCAGACGAGTCATGTGTCTTAATCTTAGATAGAGAGGAGACAAAAATCTCATTGGTAGGCAGTCTTCCAATCACGAGGGATCTAGCGAAACATGAGGAGCGTATCCAAAAGAATTTGAAGTGGAATTGTTATTAGGAAGAAAATCAAATTGTGAGATTGTTTCAAGAGTAGAGGGATTACTACCTAATAGAGGTGGATTTAATAAAAAATCTTGAAACAATTGAAAATTTGAATGAGGATGTGCAAAGTCAGTTAAGCTGGAGAGACGGGTATGGAAAAATATATTCAATGATAAAGGCACCAAAACCCTTTGTGTTTACAAAAAAAATTCAAGTAAACACAAGGTAGTGACTGGGGAGAGAGCTTGTGATCGGCGATGTCCTGTAGATTTGGATAGGACAAGCATTCGAATATCTTCAAAAGTTGCAAGTCGCTAGGAGGATAGCTATACAAGACAGAAAGTGGTTTGTCCTTTAAAACAGTAATAGAGGGATTACGATTAATGAGAAAAACAGCAATTTAAATTGTATTAGCCCAAAACCTAGCAAGCATGCAAGATTGAAAAGCTATAGTTCTAACAATATTAATAATGTGCCTATATTTTTGTTTAGCTATCCCATTTTGTTATGATATGTGTGGACAAGAAACTCTATGAATTATACCGCATTTATGAAATAAAGTAAGAATTTTTTTATTATTATACTCTTTTCCTTCATCAAATTGGAAAGATTTAATTTTTTGTTGAAAGACATTTTCAACTAAAGTCTTAAATTCAAGGAACTTGTCAAACATCTCATGTTTGAATTTTAATAAATATATCCATGAAATAGTGAGAATAATCATCCACAAACAAAACAAAATTCTTGAAACTAGAAATATAATTAATAGGTGCTTTCCATACATTAGTTGAAAAGGAAAAGTTGAATAAGACTCAGATTTATTAAAGGAAAGTTTCACATGTTTGCCAATATGACATGCATTGCAATGAGACAAAGTTATTCCAGATTCAAAGGGCACATTATTCTCTTTAATAAACTTAGACAAAATCAACTGACTTAGATGACCAAACCTCCTATGCCAAAGATCACTGCTAAGTGTCATAACAATTAAAATAAATTTTTGCTGATTCCCTATGCTTGTAACTCTCAAAAATAAAATATAAAGTGACATTCCCCGTCTACTGCATCATAGAAGCTCTATCTCAATTTCCTTGTCCTTCACAGAAAAACTAGTTGAGTCAAATATGAATGTTGAGTTATTGTCGTGACAAAAATAATGAACGGAGAGCAAGTTGCATTTTATAGAAGGAACAACGAGAACATTTTTTAAAATTAAAAGATCAAGTAGAAGTATTCAATTTTGTTTCACCAATTTGCAATAGGAAGTACTTAATCATTATCAACAAAAATTCTCTCTTTCACTATAGGGCTTAAAACTTAAAAGCATTCTGGATCTGATATCATATGATTAGGAGTGCTAGTGTCAGGACACCAAACCTCCTCAAGGGATTCATGAAGGTTTATAGCTGCAAAAGTTTGTAGGTCTTCAAAGACAAAGGCATGATTAAACCTTTGTCTGCACTGAAGAGCGGTGTGATTGAATTTGCCACATATATGGCACACACTCCAGTACATGGCAATGAAGAGGATGTCGATTAATATGGAGTCGATGGCTGGTTTTGCATCATGGCTATGGAAAAGAATTAGAAAAAATTGGGATTATATTCAAAAGGATGTGAAAGATATGCTCTTGGAGATCCTTTACCATATGGCTATTCACGACCTCCTCTCCATCCACGGTCTCCACGAGATCTATCTTCATGACCACCTCAATTTTCTCAGCCTCGATTGGCATAAAGGGCACTGGCATCCTATGATGAGTTTGCTGAGTGATGACTTTTTTGTACTTCAATCTCCTATATGAGGAGAGGATGGAGTTGATCGAAGGTGAGCTTAGTTCGGTGAGTGCTCAATGCACTCACAAATCCTCAATATTCTTCTAGAAGCCTTAAAAGAACAGTTATCACAAGGTTGTGATCTAATTCACCTTCTCTAATAGCATCCAAGATGTCTCTGATAGCCTTGATCTTTTATATATACTCAGTCATGCTCATTGCTCCCTTTTTTATGTTTCGAAATTCGATCTTGAGAGAGAATGTGGTGGATGCAGTTTTATGAAACAAATGTCTCAATCGCCGTCCAAGCCTCTTGCGCTGCCTTTGGTGAAGTAAATATCACCATCTATAAATGCTCAGAGACAATGTCACGTTAAACCATAATAGCATATTTGTATCTTCTTTCTTCCAGTTAGAGTAGACTGGATTGGCCAAGACTTTGATGTCAGTTCATTTAATTGTTTGAGAAGGGATGATTCTATGCCATCTATATGTAAAGAGACTCCAAAACTTTTAAGCGCATTTAGAAACACTTGTTTTCAAACAAGATAGGTGATGTTGGTGAGTTTAAGCGAGACCAAGGTTTTGATGTTGATGATAGGAAGTAGTGAAAACACATTAGCAGCCATAAGTTTATTGTAAGATTATAGAATAAAAGTCATACCAAGAAATTGAGGTTGGTAATGTAGCATGATTTACTATAGCAGATTGGTATTGTAGCAATACTGTTGCAATGGTACTGTAGCAGTACTATAGCAAGCAGTAGAAAGAAAGAAAAATAATGTAAAAGAAAAGAGAAGGTTTGATGATGGGTATGTGGGGAGGAGAAAGAGAGTAATCAGTGGTAGAGGATTCATTAGAGATGATCACTTATGGTGGTGGCTTATCCTAGGGTTAGGGTTTTGGCTTTGATACAATGAAAAATATAGATAGAAGCCACACACCCTTTCTAGGGTTGTATTAATATTTATAAAGATATGTACATATGACTTAGCATAAATAGATATGTACAAATAAGACATAAAAATAAAAAATAGAATAAGCCTAATATGTTACTACCATAAATACATCTAATATTCTAGTCAAACTAATGTTATTGCTTGCAATAAATTCTATCATGGGCATAATTTGTAATCTAGGACAACAAAGATGATCCAGAAGTCAAAATGAATTTCAACTTAATATAGGATTTTTGCTTGAATTGTAATTTTATCATTTATAGCAAGACTGGTTTATTTTGACGAGGAAAAGTTGCCTACTTCATTAACATAAAAAGATGGCCTCACCTTAAAAGATGAATCTTTGTAACCATAACTAGGGTTTCTTAGATTTTGTGAAAAGGGAGGGGAAAACTACTTTAACTTTAGAGTGTTTGGTTGCCCTAGGTGGGCCCTGGAAATCACTTTAGGTTTGCCAGAGCCTAGTGAAGGTGTTTTGTTGCTTAGAAGTGGCTTGGAGTCACTTGCAATCCTGAGAGAAACTAACTCAAAAAATGCCTGAAATGATTTTGGCCGGCTAGGCACCAAAGTCACTTGGGTGAAGTGGGTTCCTGCCTACCCACTTATGGGCAACCAAACATTCTCTTACAACTCCCCTTTTATCCTAGTTAATTGATTATGATTTAGTTGAGCGGATTGGAGGAAATTTCTTTTCCCTGATTGGATCATTTGTACTTCTTGGAGATAATGTGACATGAGTGTTATTTTGTGATAACAATAATAATATTTAGAGCTGCGATGAAATTATTTGAGATGACACAACATATTGTTCTTGCCCATCCTTTCATGCTGCACTTTGGCAATATCTTTTTATAATTGATGCATCTTATTCCTTTTAAAAACAATGCCGACTCTTCCTATTAAATGCTATTAGAGTTACCAAAGTATCTGTTTTCTGGAAAATTGCAGGGACAGGAACACTGGGATCTGGGATGAAGTGTCAATTTCCATTACTGGGGTGAGTATTTATTCAGTACTTTCTCTGTGGAAGGGTCAATTTTCTACTTTAAGATCCTAATGTTAACTTTAATGCTGAAATCTAATATAGTGCAAGTTATTTTGATGATGGCCCATTGATGATGGCCCATGATTTATGCTGCAGTAAAGTGCAATGCTAATGTATTCAGAAGTTCCGTTTTCCCCTTAATGTTGTAGTTTTCAAATAGATTAAGTTGAACTGCTTTTGTCTTGAGCAAAATTTGTGGAGATATGGTAAGTAATTTTGCAGCATGCTTTATGTGGGTGTGCATGTCCATTGCACGAAAAGTTTGATCTTTTTATATAATAATTTGTTGTTAATTCTTCCTGGTAGATGGATTGATCAATAAAAAGATATATAGATGTTATCTAACATCCATATAAAAGCAGGAGGAAAATTTCCTTTCCAATGCTTTCATCCTGGCCACAATTTTGGTCTGGCTAGTTCAGTTGGCCACCTTAGTTGTGTCTTCAATGTTTGCATTGGACCATGAAAATGTATTTGAATGTCAAATATATTCTATATCTATATAGGGATTAGGACACTTTATCTGACCCTTACAAAAGAAGTCCTTTGTTATTTTGAAACATTGCTTCAAAAATTCAATGTCCAGGTGTGATGTGGGGACTGATTGCTCCATATCATTACCCATGACATTGTCTTGCCAATCACCTTGTGCTACATGTAATGGAATTTTTTATGGTACCATGATTTGCGATATGTAGCAATACTAGATCTATGACTTTAATTCTGCTGATCTCCTTGAACTGCAGTCCCACAAACCAATGCTTTTTCGTTGTATAATGATAATAAAAACTTATTTGTTCAAATCAGGTCTACATTGAGCTTATTCAGCAATAAAATGCGGCCATTTTGATACTCACTGTCACGCATTATAATGGGAAATGACATCTAACAACATCAAAATTACAGTGTTATATGATTTTGCTACAAATCAGCAAATTAAAATATAATTTTCTAGCTGGGTTGAATATTCAAATTTGGAAAAAATCACTAGATAATTGCTTGTAGATCAAATGAAAAATGCATATATCAAACTATGGACACTATCCTCATTTTCAATGGTTGTTACAAGAAGATCATAACTAGATAATGGTTGTTATTTGGAAGCCTGTTATACTAGATAATGGTTGTTATTTGGAAGCCTGTTGTGATGTTATCTTGGATAAGGTAATGTATGTTTCCTCCAAAATTTTTATAAGGGTCATTTGGTTATGCCCATATAATCCTGTTAAAACAAGTATTATATAATCCTGTTAAAACAAGTATTATCTTACTAAAATAATAGCACTTGGTTAACCTTTTAATTTCTTCCAAGAGATATTGGTTTTTTCATTTTTTATTTATATAAATATTTTTTCATTTTTTGAGAAAATTTTCATCTAGTCTTCATTTATTTGTTTGATCTAATTAAATGGGAACCACAAGTGGGCACAAGCATCAAGAAGCATATTTCTTTTGTTACAGTTTTTAATACTACAATGATAAAAATTAAGATATGACAACAAAACTACATAATCATGGAGTTTTCATGTTTACACGGTATCATTTATTATTAAATATTGATGTTTTACATTTCAAAATATTAACAAAAATTAAATTAATAATTAGTTATAAACATATAATGTTTAATATAGATGTTCAATTCTTACTTGATATTGTAAATATTCTAGCTAAATGACAGTTGCTAATTGCTTCCAATTTGCAATGATTTCAGGCAATGGCTGTTGTGAATTAGTGATGCTATTATAAAAATCTTGGTCCATATTTTCCATCAGTTAATCAAAAATTGTTATTAGCCATTAATTAATTAAAATCTATATAAGCCTTTTTTAATAAGAAATGATAGACAATAATAGCAAGATGAAGTGATTGATTTTGTTTAAATATTATTTGAACTAAATAACATTATTGTTTTTTTATAGAGCAATCATTTATATTTCATGAATAGTGTTGATATTTTATTAGTCAATACCTACATACATACATACATACATACATACATATATATATGTATATATATATATGTATATATATACATATATATATATATATATATATGTTTTACAAATTTAAACCATGAAGGGCTATCTTTGAATGCTGGTTTCTATGAGTGTGGATGCATGTGCTTGCTCATTGTAATCCATGTTTAATTAGCAACAACATTATAATTGTAAGGTATGTTCTCAAGCTATGATCACCGATCTCTCTTCAAAAAAAGAATATGATCACCAATCATTCAACAAAACAAGTTGATTGCAATAAAAGACATTACAGTTGGTGGCAACCAAAAAATTAATCATAGTTTATTACAAGTAAAACTCTTTCCATAAAATTCAGTTTTATACCTGTTTATTGCAATTCATTTACTCTAAGATGCAATCTGCACATGCAATTCATGTGATATCGAACTTGTTGCATATTAATGATGCATATTCATTCTTTTTAATGAATGCAGCCTGTGAAGATATCTGATCCTCACCTGGTTTCATCATTCTTTGATAACTTTAAGAGGGCATATCTTCATACAACTGTTGAACTGGAAAATAAGAGTTCATGGCTTGCACAGTGCTCTTTGACTCTCCAAGCGACAACTGAACTAGAGGGAAACATCTGCTTGGTTGAGCATCTTCAGACTCATGAGTTATCAATTCCTCCCAAAACAAGCGTTCAGTACACACTTCCTCCAGTAAGTGTGTTATTTCTTGTTAATTGCCTCATTGACTGGATTTTTCTTTGAGAGAACAGCTCCTCTGGGACCCTGAAAGGACCGGGATCATTGCATCCCAGCACTTGGGATAGCTTGGCTTCCCAGGTCACCATTTCTAATTTCTAATTTATTATTTTTTCTCTTGGTTCTTGTTTTTAATGGTTATTTCTGTTCATCCTAGTACTGTACTGATTGACCTCTAATGTGATGGGCCCCAGTAGCAGGATTTAAGCCCTTGCTTAGTTGGGTTTGTTGAGTTAACCTAAGGTTTTAACTTTGAAGAATCTGGTCAAAGAAATCTGTTTGACAATCGGTGTCATCACTTGGAAATTTGGACTGAGTGATTTAGGTTTACTAGTGCACCAATGTAGTCTAGACAGTCAATTTCATGGTTTTGATCAAGGTTCCCGGTACCGGTACCGGGAGCCGTATCGGCAGAAGGCCGGTATGGCAGGATACGGCCATACCGTACCATACCGGCAGGTGTACTGACCCATTTTTTTAATATAAAAACATTCTCTCCCCTCCCAAAAATGTATTTAAAACATAAAAAGGATCTGAACCGGGCTGAACCGACCGGTACGGTACCGGTACCGGCACAGTACCGTACCGGTACGGAAATCAATTTTTTTATTTTTTTAACGGTCCGGATGCCGGACCGTTTTAATGGATTGAACCGTACCGGCTAGCTGCCGATACGGTATGGGACGGTACCGCGATCCCTGGTTTTGATGCTTGTATATGATATCTAGTTACATTTTTTCTCAAGAAATATTAGTCATGACAAGGTTTGCCGTTTCGGTACTAGATCCTATACAAGTACTATCCTAATATAGTGTTGGTATTCCTAGTATGGGGTTTGGTTCAGAAATTATAATATACAGAATATTATAATTAGAAATTTAGATTACTGCTATTTATTATATAGATACCATTTTACAATTCTTGTTTCAAGTTAGAGAATTTTAATATACGGAAATTTAAAGAGTTGAATACCATGTTTAGAAATTAAATTACAGAAATCCAAAACAGATATATATATTTTTTTGTTGGAAACAGATTTTGCAGAGATTATTTTATGCAGAATTCTTTTTTAAAATAAAATAACATATGCAGAATTTTTTTGAATATTTAAAATAATGTTAGAGAGAAAATAAAATTATTTTATAATAAAACTTATGAGACCTTCAAGTTGAGCCATTGCCACTAGTCTTGACTCACATTCCTTCCAAAGATGATGCATGTGGACAAAGGCCCCTCATGACCCCCACCTAAATGATGTGCTATCACAAGAGATGCTTCAATAGCTGAACTCTCAAACTATGCCACCAGTTTAGTATTGAACTAATCCACTCTAATAGGACACTGGACCACCACATATGTAGTCATGTCGTTTCCTAAACAAAATAGGAATGAAATGCTACACTACTTATCAAAAATTCATTGGCTTCAAGCCTTGATGCACTTATTATCAATATTTAAATCCTAAACTTTGAAGGAATCACATGTCCAAGAACCAGTGCCTATAAAATCAGTGTTGAATACGCTACTGGTATCTTAGTATATCACTGGTTTGGTACGATATGATCGACATGGTACAGTATGCATCTCATACCGACATAGGCTCCCTACACTTTTTCTCACTCCCAACCATGGTATCATCCAAAACTAGGTGGCATAGGTCAGTATCTAGTGGTAGAGGGCAAATCCACTCAATTCATATTGATAAGACTGATTTGGCTCATATGCCAAATTGAACCTTGGTAAAATGCTGGTACTTTACCAATATTGTCTGGTATGGTTGGTCTGTGGCACTGTGGCAGTATAAGTCAATACAGTAGACCTTG
The DNA here is from genome assembly GCA_021397845.1 of Areca catechu. Taxonomy (NCBI): domain Eukaryota; kingdom Viridiplantae; phylum Streptophyta; class Magnoliopsida; order Arecales; family Arecaceae; genus Areca; species Areca catechu. The sequence goes on from CM038046.1 coordinate 29,673,791, forward strand.
CCAAGAAGTCGTCTAGAATACCTACACAAAGGATAATAACTACTGAAACCCATCTCATGTCAATGTCTATAATATAAAATACAACCCACTTCATCCAACAAATGAAGTCCTATTCCTATCTAAACAATTGACTGGCAGAGTTTAGTTCTAATTCATATTCTTAACATATCTATTAGGGATGACAATTTTAGCTAATCCATCAGGTACCAGACCCAACCCGAATGGGGCAGGTATGGGTTTTAGATATAGTACCTGAAGCCAATTTGAGTTGGATACAGGTAATGGTATTCCTGTCCTCGAACCTAACCCAATATAATATAATTTTAATCCCCCCTAGTTCACTTGATAGATTATTATAGCCGTCACAGCCCCGCTCACCTCAATTGTTCCATCCTCTCTTTATGTAGATATTCATTATTGTTGAAACTTAGAAAAGTTATATATTCTGTGAAAGTCATAACAGTCGATTATCTTTGTTTATTTTGTTTCTAAGCCCTCAATTATTTTGACTCATATATAAATTGTTTCTTATTAGAATATACTGTAGTTATTGATGTATGCTAAGTTTCTCTCTATCTAAATCAAAAACTGGGTCATAAAAGAATAAGCTATAAGCTTCTCCCATTTATATTGCAGTTGTAATCTCATTAATTATAGCTATAAGCTATGATTATTTGACCCAGCCTGACCGGACCCGACCCATCTTGTCTATAACCCACCCCATCTACTTTACCTGACTTGACTGAGCCCAGATGGGTATGGGGTGGGAATGGGTGCAAGGTTTTTAATTGCAGACTGGATATGGGTATTGGCTGGCCCAACCGATACCTGACCGATTGCTCTCCCTATTGTCTATGCATTTTCCTACTCATATCCAAAGTAACTCCTATACTAGGTAGGATAACTATCATATTACTAGGTTACTAAGAATGTGTTTGCTCAAAAAAATTCCTAAGAATATGGACATCCTGTTGATATGAGGATACACAACATCTCAACCCATAGCAGGTGCCTTCTTGGCCACAAACAAACAGCTAACAAGGACTATTAACCATAACTCTTTTCCCTAAATATTTATTTATTTATTGTTATTTTCATATCTAATGAAATATTGGGGTATCACATAATTTGCTTTGGTCTGGTTGTGAGTACTTTGTCTTATTCACGATGATTACCCGTAGTCTTGCTGTGATTTGTTAACAAGTTGCAAGTCTAGTTTCTTGGTATAAATTTGTGTGCAGGGCTAAAGTTGTGAAATAATTTGTGAAACCCATAAATATTCTTCCTTCCAATAGGAGTGGATAATACCTCTTCAATGAGTTCTTTGCTTATTTGAGAGCACAGATAAGTGCAATGTTTGTTTCAAATTTCAAACAGTTCTTTCCACATTGTGGGGTTCTTAAGTTTCAGACATGCACTAGTACTAAAGTCTGTGCCTGGAAATACGTGCTTATACATCCCTATATTCCAGATGGCTGTTTGTTCAACAGAACCTGCAAAACCATCTAAATATTGCAGCATACATATTGTTCTTTTACTTGTCTTGAATTCAATTAAATAGCACAGGTGTAATTGCTTTGTGGTCTTAGTTCATGTCTCTATTTCCTCGAGTAGATTTGACATATCTAATCTATGTTGACACATTCATGAAAAGCCAAATTTTATACTTAGTCAATATCATTCTGGCTAAGCCTGATACACATGGGATTGTGAACTAGGTGGAAACTAGTTTAACATTCACAATATGACAATGTTCATCATCATAGTAAAATAAAATCATGACAAGTTGGAGCTACACCACAAATTGTTTGAAGGGATGCTATTTCTACTGCAGAGTGGATCAGCATATATTTGTAAGTATAGATCTGGCCATCTTCGAGGACATATGCTCATTTATGGTGGAAGGGAAAGGAAGTTGAACTGAGAGAAGTTATCGTGTAGAATCAAATCTATCGATAATACTATCAATGACATGTCTGGGCACTTGGATATCTGGACACCTCAGGGCACTTTTTAAAACTTCAAATCAACAAATCATAATACTAATTCATGGTGACACATCCATTGTTGATTCTTATATCTTGAAGTTTTCAAGTTTAACATAACATTTCATAAAAGTATTGTTAATTTATCAAATTACGAAGCCATTAATCCAACAATTTACTCAAGATATACATATATTTGTACATATCTACAAGCACAGCTATATAACATGAACATGTTCTCCTGTCCAGATTTTTGGAGGTTTCGGTATCCAATGCTTTTGGACTCTTGGACACTTGACACACTTGTCGTGTCTCCACATAGCATTGCTTAGAATTCACTGTCAGTATCTCTTTGGTTCTAACATCAACTTTGAGGAATGTTGGACATGTATCAGCAAGTCAGATACAAGTCAAATATTTTAGTTTCTGATCAAATTCTATGATTACAGTTTCTGTATATTGGTGGTGAGTTGAAATCTTCCAAGTTCCAACAATGAATTCATCCAACAATAATGATATTTGAGGTGGGCTTTTGTTTTGGGGGTTTGGTTAAGGCTGACTGTTTAAAAGTAACTTTTGAAATTTTCATGTATCTAGCATCCTTAAAGCTGATTCTGGAGCCTTCATTAGAAGCACCTTTTTTTATATTTTTTTGCTTCTTCCTTTTTTGCCCCTTTATTTGATTCTAACATTACTATCGAATCACTGCTTGCTAGCTTTTCTTTTACAAACCCAATTTGTGGTGGCCAAATGGCATGGGCAAGCAATCCCTATACAATGTCGGGATTACAATTGATGTAAAGGGATTTGGGGAGTCTGATTCATGGAGCCATCAATTTGGATTCCGCAAGATTGAAAGCATAATAGATAGTGTTACTGGTGGAAGGTAATCAATTACAAATTAATTACATTCTGATCTCTATCTGCTGTTTGTCAATGTTTATATACATTTTCAGATCAATTAATATATATTGATCAATATCCCATATTTTCAGATTGTTCAAGGTGAATGGTCAACGTATTTTCATTCGTGGGGGCAACTGGATACTGTCGGATGGGCTATTGCGACTTTCAAAGAAACGATACATGGCAGATATCAAATTTCATGCAGATATGAACTTCAACATGCTTCGCTGCTGGGGTGGTGGATTGGCTGAAAGACCAGAATTCTATCACTATTGTGATATCTATGGTTTGTTGGTAATATGAATAGTTAGTAGTTCAACATTCTACTTTGGGATAGATCAAAGGATTTCAATTAATGTTTGTGTATGAGTGCAAGGAAATGGCATAGATCTTTTCTTCCTTACATATACCTGAACTTCCATCATATTTTGTATTAGCTACTTGTTGACCTCAAATAGGAGAGGGATATGGTTTCCTGCATGGTTCACCATACCAGTGCATACCACCCCGTACTGGGAGTGCCATGCCATATCATTATACCGTTACCAAACCGAGACCCGGTATGGGGGAATGCACAGTCTCAGTTTGCTGATCCAACCCCCATTTCAGGCACTGTATTAGCATGGTACTGGGACAACAAACCTTGATTTGCTGGTATATATTTTTTTGGCAATTTACATGATTTATTGGACATACCATAAATTGCGGTCAACAGGCTCCAACTAGCTAAGAAAAACGTTGGATTTTTCCTCACATTAGCAATCCTAATCCTAGGAGAAACTGACCACAATGAATTAACTCACATGCACTGAAGAGAATCCCATCTTTGTCTTTTTTAACACAAAATAAGTTACAGTCTTTGGGAATATTTTGATTCGTATATGCTTTACATTGGTCCGATTAGCCAAAATCCACATTTCGTTGATAAGAGCATACTAATTTTCCTGCACTATAAGCATAAAGTACAGCATACTGATTGATTTGTTTTCCGGTCTTCATTGTGGGAAATTTATCAGAGGGAAAATGGCAGGTTGAGCTTAGCTATGGTCTAGATACTATATTTGACTATTCTATGGCCAACTGACTTTACATAGGGGAAATAAAGGGAAAGAGACAGTAGCATATATTTAAACAAGCCAACCAGTTGGTGAAGGACCAAATAAGAGAGAGACACTCCCACATGTTCACATTTACCCGTAAGTGTAAGACAGTGGGAAGGAGTTATAGTGAAGGGATGGTTAGGCAAGCCTACTAACCACTAGCTCTTAAGTAACTATTTAAATATTTAGGGCATATTTAGGGCTTGGTCTACATCTTGTTATAACAAGATAAAAAAGTATGTTCTTTTCGACTTTAGCAACTTTAGGTGACAACAAGATTAACTTCAACAACTCAATAACTATTTATCCTTTAACCCCAGGAAATGCATGTCCTTAGATGACATTGTATTGCAATGTTCCAATCTATTTGAATCTTTTGATGTTTGCTCTCATTTTTCTGGAAGTCAACTATGTTATTGTTGAATTCATGGCTGCAACCTTGATTGTCTAAATTCAATGTAATTATTTATTGATGACATTTAGGATTTTTCATTTATTAATCATGCTTTCTCTTATTTATAGTCATGTTCAATTGGTATATGAGCTACCATGTAACGGTTTTGTCATTATTTGGGTCATCTCTATTTTTCCTTTGAATCTTCAACCATTTTAAAAGTTGTAATAGCTTTATGATGAATGGCCAGACCAAAAGGTACTTCAGCTGTTTGGCCAAGTGGATAGATTAACTAAATAAAAGTACTGACCATTTGATACTCTATTTTGGCCAAAAACTGCTCTCTCGTTTCTTTCATTTCATTTCTCTTCAATTTCTTCCTCCTTTATAGAGAAGTCAACAAGGCATGTGGACTTTCAGCTTTCAAAGAAAAAAACATGTGGGATTGTGGATTCTCGTCGCTGGAATTAAATTTGATATGTAACCATGTTTCTATAAGAAGTTTTGATAGTTTAAGGCCAGCCACATTAAGGATTAAGGTAGTACTTCAAATATCCTATGTGATACTTTGCATGTAAATAGTTGGTATTGAAGCCAATGTGTGCAAGGCAATCATAATAATTAATTCAAGGATTCAGGTCCTGACGGGGCATCCCATAGGACACCAGGACGGGGTATTATCCCATGTGTCGGGACAGGACATCCCACCAGCGTCCCGGTGTCCCAATCGGGACACCTTGGGACATTCCCTGTCCCGAGTGTTAAGACGGGGCGGGACGCTGACGCATCCCGTTCCAGGAAAAAACCGAGACAGCCCTGTACCATGAGATTTAAAACCTTGAATTAATTACTATAAATTCCTTTCATTCAAAATTCAAAAATTGAATTTTAAATTAAAATCTTTGTTGTAATATTTCCTTATCTATTTCCCACATTTTCTCTTTATTCAAATTCAAAATTTGAAATTCAAAATTCAAATTTGAATTAATGTCGGAATATTTTCTTATTTGTTCTCTTGTACATGCTATATATATTGTATACATACTCAAGAAAATGAAAAGGAAATCAAGTGAAATTTTGGCTATCTTATTCTATTGTCTTGTCTTACATGGTATTAGAGCCTTTTTGCTCTCAAGCTTCTGATCCTATCGAGATGGCCCTCCTTCCCATCCCTTGCAACATGATCACTACCATTGTTCCACCAGTCTTCAACATGCTATCCTTCCTGCCTCTCAAACTCACCAGCGATAACTATCTATTATGAAAGGCACAATGCCTTCCTCTACTCTGAAATTGTGATCTAGTTAGGTTAATCAATGGAAGTGACCCTTGCCCACCACAGCACCTTCCTGTTCCAACAGCAACACAGATGACATCGACGATGACATCTGAAGCCCCTCCTCTGGTTCCTAACCCGGCATACTCGCTCTAAGTTAAGCGAGACCAGTGGGTTATGGCATGGCTCATTACGTCCCTCTTTGAATCTTTGCTACCCTTCATCATAGGCCTTAACTCTTCTCACGCCGTGTGGGACATCCTTGCTAGAGTGTTTGAGTCTCAATCTCGAGCACGTCTCCTATTGCTATGGATTGAGCTGCAGTCCCTTAGGCACGGTACGAACACCCTCCCCGACTATATCCAAAGAGCTAAGGCGGTAGTCAACAACATGGCAGTCATTGGGCATCCTGCCTCTTCTACAGACTTGGTACTTCATGTGCTTGTAGGACTGGAATCTGAGTTCGACTCCATCATGGCCATAATTGCAAGCATTGAAGTCCTCTCTCTTAGTGAGCTTTTGGCCTGTCTCATGGCTCATGAGAGCCTTCTTCAGCATCGAGCATAGCTATACTCGGGTCCCCCTTTCCTGTTGCACACCAAGTCTCATGAGGGCATGGTCCATCCCATCAATCTGCCAAGTCATGGCAGATGCCGCAAAACTACCCATCTTCTAACTAAGGGCGCTCAGGTGGAGATCGCGGATGCGGCCGTGGATGCTCTCACTAGCATCAAAGAGGCACTATTGCGGATTGCCCACAATGCTTCAACCCCACCTTCCATGGCATTACTCGCAACAATAGCTAGCAACAAGTCTATACTCCTACTGCCTTCAATGCCACTATGGAAGGAAATGGCACCACATCAATCTCTTGGTGTCTAGATTTGGGTGCCACTAATCATGTGATGCCGGACTACAATCAGCTCGATAGTGCGACTCTATATTAGGATGCCGATCTTCTTCACGTTGGCAATGGTGCTGGTTTGCCGATAACTCATATAGGCTCTGCTACAATTCCATGTTCTTCACGTCTATTATCTTTCATTAATCTTCTACGCGGACCTACTATTACTCATAATCTCCTGTCTGTGCATCAGTTTTCTAAAGATAATCATATATTTTTTGAATCCATCCCTTTTATGTTATGTGAAGGATGAGATAACTCGGCAATCTTTGTTCCACGGTCGGCTTGAACATGGTCTCTATCAGCTATCTACTTCCAATAAAGATAGTGCCACTCAAGTTCTCCTTGGCAAGACAACGTCTACCACCATTTGGCATGATCGGCTAGGTCATCCTACTATGTAAGTGGTGTCATGGATCCTTACAAAATTTGGGCTCCTGGTTAATCCCATCACATTATTTAGCTTGTGTTGCTTGTCAAAAAGCTAAGAGTCATCGACTTCCTCTTCCTTCACGTAGTTCTATTTCATCTTATCCTTTGGACTTGGTATTCTCTGATGTATGGGGTCCTTCACCAATAATCTCTGCTTCTGGAGCCCGTTACTACATTTGTTTTATTGATGATTTTAGTATCTTTGGGTCTTCACTATGCAAAGAAAATCTGATACACTAGACTGTTTTCTTTGCTTTCAGCATTATGTTGAACGTCTCTTTGATAGACAGATAAAACAATTCCATAGTGATTTGGATGGCGAGTTTCTCTCTTTGTATCATCATCTTAATGCTTGTGCATCTCTCATCGTCTCTTATGCCTGCATACCTCTCAGCAAAACGGTGTTGCAGAACGTAAGCATCGTCATATAATCGAAACTGCATTGGCTCTTTTAGCTATTGCCTCTATTCTGCAACGATTTGGGATGATGCTGTTCGCACAGCTACTTACCTAATCAATCATATGCCCACATCTCTCTTGTCCAATATTAGTCCTTATGAAAAACATTTTGGTTTCACATCGAATTACACCTTTCTGTGTATTCGGATTTGCTTGTTTTCCATATCCATGACCTTATTCCAAACATAAGCTTGAATTATGTTCTGACTTGTATATTTTCATGAGATATAGCAAGTCTCATTATGGATTCGATGATTGCACATGCCAATGAGTAAGATCTACATCAATCGCCATGCTGTCTTTGATGAAAAGAGATTTTCTTTTGTTGAAATTTCTAGCCATAATATTGGGACTATTAATTGCTCTCGCCAACTTTTACCTCCTATGTAGGTTACATACTTGGACATGTTAATAGGTATTGTATCTCAGCCTTCGGATTAACCTGTTAGGCACCAAGGTCACCCTTTGGCCCATGCGCAGCAGGCCGACCAAGGTGTTGACTGCACCTCACGACACATGGCCACTTCTGAGCCACTTGCCTAGCCCAACCTATCCTCATCCATTTCAGAGGTGTGGATTCTCAGGCGAGAGATACTGGTGCACCTGCAGATGTACCCACTTCAGTTCATGGTGATGTATACCAACCGTCGACCTCGACGACGGTGCCCTCACCTCCGTTAGACCACATTATTGAGTTCATCTCTCGTCTGATCTAAGTGATGAACAGCAATAGTGGACCAGCTTGACTACACCGACATGCATACACCCTATGATCATTCGATCACAAGATGTCACACGATGGGCTAAATCCTGTAGTGCATGGAAAACTGGTATGCATCCTCTCCCACGTTTGCTGGCCTGCACTTCATTGCCTTTTGAATCGACATGCTATAGTCAAGCTTCCAAGGACCCCAATTGGCGCGCAGCCATGTCAGCCGAATTGGATGCCCTTATGCACAATGGAACATGGACGTTTGTACGTCGCACTTCGCATATGAATGTGGTTGGGTGTAAATAGGTTTTCAAACTTAAACGTCCTAATGGTTCCAATGAGAGATATAAGGCGTGGCTTGTAGCGAAGGGATATAGCCAGCAACACGGGGTTGATTTTATCGAGATATTCAGTCCTGTTATCAAAATCATAATAATAAAACTTCTTCTAACATTTGCCATCTCTTCTGGTTGGCCCATGAGATAGCTTGATATGTCCAATGCACTTTTGCATGGACACTTAGAAGAAACCATTTTTATGGAGCAACCTCCAGGTTTTTTGTCAATCCACAATTTTCTCAACATGTGTGTCAACTTAAGAAATCTCTTTATGGCCTCTGGCAAGCCCCAAGGGCCTGGTTTCAACGGCTTAGCATTTATTTACTTCAGCTTGGTTTTGTGGGATCCAACTCTATTTTATCGCATACATGGGTACTCTTCTATTTACATTTTAATCTACATGGATAATTTAATAGTGACTGGGAGTGATGCATCTGGCATTTCCTCATTCATTGATTCTCTTAAGAATGAGTTTTTTGTTTGAGACCTTGATTTTGCTCATTTCTTTTTAGGCATAAAGATATCTCCACATCCAGATGATTATTTCTTATCCCAACAGAAATACATCAAAGATGTTCTATAAAGAGCTGGTATGTTAGATGTAAGGCCTATCTTAACTCCTCTGGCATTAGAGTTTGATTTCAATGGGCAGTCCTCACCATATTTTGATCAAATACTATATCAAACGATTGTGGGGGCGCTACAATATACTACCATCACATGATTAGATCTCAGTTATGTTATTAATAGATTATGCTAACCCATGCATGCACCTTCAAACCTATACTGGGCAGTTATGAAGTGCACTCTGCGCTACCTAAAAAGCACTATAATATGTGGTTTATCACTCTATCATTATTCTAGCCGAGAGCTCCATGCATTTAGTGATGCCAATTGGGCAGGATACACACAAGATCGGCAATCCACGAGTGGTTTTGCCATTTTCCTTGGTAAGAACTTAATCTCTTGGTGCTTTAAGAAGCAGTTAAGTATTGCTCGTTTAAGTGCCGAATATAAAGCCGTTGCTAATACCACAACGAAGCTGATTTGGATTCAATCACTTCTCAATAAATTAGGCATTTGTCTTCGTGCCCTTTCTGTTCTTTGGTGCGATAATATTGGAGCAACTTATTTGGCCGCTAACCTGGTATTTCATGCTCGCACAAAGCATATTGAAATTGATTATCATTTTATGCTGGAACGGGTAGTCACTAAGCAACTTCGGATCTCCTACATCGCCCATGACCAGATTGTAGATATCTTTACCAAAGCTCTATCACGTCAACGCTTCACTTTCATGCAAGACAAGCTTCAGGTGGTCAAGCCCTCCTTGTGCTTGCGGAGGCATATTGAAGCCAATGATGTGCAAGGCAACCATAATAATTAATATACTATAAATTTTCTTCATTCAAAATTCAAAAATTGAATTTTGAATTCAAATCATTGTTATAATATTTTCTTATCTATTTCTCACATTTTCTCTCTCTTTAAGTTCAAAATTTGAAATTCAAAATTCAAATTTTGAATTTGAATAAATACTGAAATATTTTTTCCTTATTTTCTCTCCTGTACATGCTATACGCATACTCAAAAAAATGAAAAGGAAATCAAGTGGGATTTTGGCTATCTTATTCTATTTTCTTACAGTTGGCAATGCACATAAGGCTTCCGTCACCTACCAATAATATCAGCTCTTACCTTATAAGACCAGTTTGTATCACAAGGTAATGTTGGAGTATGGTATTGGCTGACACTTAACATCATGGATTCATTTTATGCTCAACTTGTATTATTTGTTCATAACATGCCATATAAGTTTTAGTTGTTACATTAAAATTTTGTGTTTTATGTTGTATATTTAAGCTAAAATAGTGTTAGTTTATGGTAGTATTCTAGAATTCTGCATATGATGCAGTCTGCATGCTTAAAACCTATTTGTTAGCAATGACCACATCTGTTTAGCATGGCATATGATGCCAGTTTAATAGATGGATGAAAACTTATGTCTTTGTTTAAAAACATATCTTCCCTCAACTATATAACATAAGTGAAAATATATCACTTACAAATACAGTAATTTCTTGGTGCATTTCAGGATCTGCATGGCTCTCATAGTGTTGCTTATCTGTCAATGCTAGGGCATGCTGTGTGTTTTTATGGTAGGCATAGCATCCCAAATCATGACTTGCACCAGCATAGAATGTGATACTTCATTTGTTTGGCAACCATAGTCACAGGCAGTCTTGGCTTAAGTGGCTACTAGATGTCCTCTCAATTGCTATGAAAAAAGGGTAAAGAATTGCATAGAGAGGAAACAACTGAAAGTATCTCAATTTCATTGATGAAATAAATGTCTTCTAGGCACTTCAATGAAACTTTCGCCCCATTCCATTCTATTCCATTTCCAACAGTTATCTTTCTTTTCCAGAATCATATATAATCTAGTGGTTTCTTTAATCCATTCAAGCTTTTCTCTTCATTTTACACTCTAATTCTTCAGCAATAACCATAGCATATTCTTAGTATCTTGTTATCAAACCTCTGAAGTGCATTTAATCCAATTTTTTGGTTGAATGGATACATATATTAGGATTAGTCATGGAATAATATTCACATCATTTGGAATTACAGGTGTGGCAAGAGTTCTGGATAACTGGAGATTGTGATGGACGAGGTGTACCAGTGTCAAATCCCAATGGGCCACTGGACCATGACCTTTTCATGCTATGTGCAAGGGACACTGTCAAGCTCCTCAGAAATCATGCCAGTCTTGCTCTTTGGGTAGGTGGCAATGAGCAAGTTCCACCAAAAGACATTAATGCAGCTCTTAAGAATGATTTGAAGCTCCATCCCTTTTTCACGTCTGTTATCGGGAATACCGCACCAGGAGAGAATTTGCCTCAAGTTTCAAATGACCCAAGTCAGTATCTTGATGGAACTCGCGCTTATGTTCAAGGATCAATGTGGGATGGTTTTGCAAACGGAAAAGGAGACTTTACAGATGGCCCTTACGAAATCCAAAATCCAGAAGATTTCTTTAAAGATGGTTTCTATGAGTATGGGTTCAACCCAGAGGTTGGCTCAGTGGGGATGCCAGTTGCAGCTACAATTAGAGCAACAATGCCTCCAGAAGGATGGCAGATCCCACTGTTCAAGAAGCAATCTGGTGGATATATCGAAGAAATTCCGAACCCTATATGGGAGTACCATAAATACATTCCATACTCAAAACCGGGGAAGGTCCATGATCAAATCGAAATGTATGGACACCCAAAGGACCTGGATGATTTTTGTGAGAAGGTAAGCTGAATACTGAAGTCTAATTGTTTAGCTTATAGACATTTTTTTGGCTTCACTTATTGTCATTCCTCAAATTAATCGAGTGACGTTTATTACAATTTCAGGCACAGCTTGTCAACTACATCCAATATAGAGCTCTAATAGAGGGCTGGACTTCTCGAATGTGGACCAAATTCACAGGTTTTCTAATCTGGAAGACACAGAATCCTTGGACAGGCCTCCGAGGTCAGTTTTATGATCATCTTCATGATCAAACTGCGGGTTTCTATGGTTGCCGCCGTGCTGCTGAACCTGTTCATGTCCAGCTCAATCTTGCCACTTACTTTATAGAGGTATGATAAACAACCATAATCCATAGCATGCTATCATAGTAACATAATACTTCACAGAAATTTAACAAAAATATTGTGTTTTACCAGGTAGTAAATACTATGTCTGATGAGCTTTCAAATATAGCAGTCGAAGTTTCAGTATGGGATTTGGAGGGTACGTGTCCATACTACAAGGTTACTGAGAAAATCCAGGTTTCACCCAAGACAACACTTCCAATCATCGAAATGAAGTATCCGAAGTCAAAAAATGCAAAACCAGTTTATTTTCTTCTACTTAAGCTTTTCCGATTGTCAGATACTGCCATCCTATCTAGGAACTTTTATTGGTTGCACTTGCCTGGCAATGATTACAAGTTGTTGGAACCATACCGGACCAAGAAAGTGCCACTGAAGATAAAATCTCAAGTTCTCATCATGGGTTCGAGCTACAAGGTGCAAATGCATCTGCAAAACATCTCTAAGAACTCGAACTCCAGCAGCATCACCTGCAAGAGAGTTGAGCAGATAAAGGATGATAATGATTTTGACATAAATTCAGTTGAATTGGCTGAGCAAGTTCCAGAAAAACAGGGAGGTGATTGTGGTGGTCTATTGGGCAAGCTTGGCGAAGGCCTCTGTCGCTCAAGATCAGCCAAACATCCCAATGTGGTCATGATAAATGGGACTGCTTCAGGAGTTGCTTTTTTCCTTCATTTTTCCGTTCATGCTGCGAAGAAAGATCGGAGAGATTGGGAAGACACAAGAATCCTCCCTGTCCATTACTCCGACAACTATATCTCACTTGTTCCTGGCGAAGCAATGACCGTTGACATCTCATTTGAGGTGCCTCGGGGCATCAGTCCTTCCATTACTCTTAGTGGCTGGAACTACCATAGAAACCATACGGTATTTTAATGCATTATTCTGTCTATAATGCGTGAAGTCCTTTTCAACTAGTTTTCTCCAGGAGCACTTTGGAAGAAAATTTGATTGCAAACCCCGGTAGAGAGAGAACTTTGAAGATTTGAGGGTATCATATGCATTACCATGGCTTTTCTTTGATTGTACTTGATTATCTATCAACATCAATAAAGTTTGACTTTTTAAGAGAGAGAAAAATAATAGAACGATTTATGTACACGAATATCTTTCCGGTGTCATGAAGTAATTGCCTTTGCTTGGTCACGGTGGGGCGCATTAGTTGACGTTTTGTCCGAGATGATGATGGATTTGTTCTGGACTTGACCCAAGAAAAAGCTGGAATACTTTTGAGTTATGACATGACAGGATGGCAGGGACCGGAGTACACTAATAATGTAGATTTTTTTTAAATAATATTTTTAATAAATATTTTTAAAAATAAAATATTTTAAATTATATTTATAAAATTACTGCAGTTTGATGCCAAGAGGTTGAATCTACCGTTTCATTTTAAATCATATCAAATTTTAAAAAAATATAAAAAATAACTAAATCAAAATAATTAAATTAAAAATTTTAAAAAGTTACAAAATTTTATCTATATTTTTTTCAAATAAAAAATTTTAAAAATATTTTAAAAAATAAATAAAATACATAAATAAAATCATAACTATTATTTTAATAATATTATAAAATAAAATTTATTATAATATGTAATAAATAATATAATAAATATATTATAATATATATATATATATTAAATATATAGTATAAAATATAATATAAAAATATTGAAACGGGCCTGGTAGTTGGATTGGTAGCTTGACTGGTACCCGTTTGAGGATCGAACTGGTGGTTGGATCTGTGGCCATACCGATGGCTGGACCGGTGGTTAGACTAGCGATCGGATCGATGGTCGGATTGGTAGCCGGATTAACTATCGGATCGATGGCCGGACTGTTGTCGGACTAGCGACCTAACCGATGATTGGACTAGCATTGACCTAGCAACTTGATTGACTGTCAGACCAGGGACCGGACCGGTGGCTGGACCGGCACCAACTTGGCTGTCGAACTAGCTGTCAGATCGGTAGCCAAATTGACAACCCGACTGGTACTAGCTTGGTAGCTAGATTGGCTATCGGATCGGTGGTCGGACTGGCACCGACCTGGCTGCCGAACTAGCAGTCGTATCGGTAGCCAAACTGGCAGCTTGACTGGCACTGGCTTAGTTGCCACACTGGCTATCGGACCGGTAATCAGACTGGTACCAAACTGGAGGCCAGATTGGCACCAGTTTGACGGTCGGACTGGCGATCGGATTGGTGGTCACAGCGTAATCATGGTCGATGCCAGTCTAGCCACCAGTCCGATTATCGATTCGACAGCTAGTCAGACTGCTCGGTCGGTGCTAGTTCGATTGCCGATCCGGCTACCAGTTCGATCATCGATTTGACAGCTAGTTCGGCCACCGGTATGGTTGCTAATCTGGCTCCTAGTCCAACAACCAGTCTGGTTGCCAAGTCGGTGCTAGTCCAACTGTCAGTCCGGTAGCCAGTCCGACCATCGGTCCGGTAGCTAGTCCGACCATCGATCCGATAGCCAATTCGACAATCAAGTTGGTGCCAGTTCGGTCACCACTCCGATAGCTAGTCTGGTCCCCGATCCAATAGCCAGTTCAGCTACCAGGTTGGTGTTAGTTTGATTGCTGGTCTAATCGCTAATCCGACCACCGGTTCGATAGCTAATCTGATCGCCAGGTTGGTCCCATTCTAGCCGTCGATCCAGCCACCAATCCGATCCTCGGTCTGATAGCCAGTCCGATTGGCAGGTCGATGAAAGTTCGATCGCCGATTCGATGTTGAGTCCGATCGCCAAGTTGATGCTAGTCCGGCTACTGGTCCGACACCTAGTCCGGCCACTGGTCCGACACCTAGTCCGGCCACTGGTCCGACACCTAGTCCGGCCCCTAGTTCGATAGCTAGTCTAGCTGCTAGGTCGGTGCCAATACGACCACTAGTCCGGTCGCCAGTTTGGCCATCAGTTTGACAGCTAGTCCGGCCACTGGTCTGATTGCCAGTTTGGCCATTGGTCTAATTACCAGGTCAATGCCAGTCTGGCTACCAGTCCGATAGTCTGTCCGGCTACTAGGCCGATACTAGTCCGGTCGCAAGGTCGATGCCAATCTGACCACCAGTCCGACCACCGGTCCAGTCGCTAGTACGGCCACCAATCCGACCGCGAAGTAGGTGCCAGTCCAGCTACCAATTTGGTTACCAGGCCGGTGCCTGTCCGATCGCTAAGCCAATTTCAATATTTTTTATATTTATTTTATAATATATTATAATATATTTATTATAATATTTATATAATTTATTATATATTATAATGAATTTTATTTTATAATATTAATATTTTATAATATTATTAAGATAACAATCTATGATTTTATTTATATTTTTTAATATTTTTTTATTTTTTTCAATATTTTAAAATTTTTTTATTTGAAAAAGGAATGTACATGTGAAGTCGCAGATATAGGAATTTTTTTTAAAAGGCCACCGGTCCGACCATCGATTGGATTGCCAGTCTGACCACCGGTCTAGCTACCGGTTTGATCATCAGTTCGACCACCAGTCAAGTACCAGTCTAGTCACAAGTCTAATTACTAGGCTAGTTTTAGTATTTTTTATATTATATTTTATAATATAATATATACTATAGAATTAATATATTATAATATATTTATTATATTATTTATATTATTTATTATATATTATAATAAATTTTATTTTATAATATTAATATTTTATAATATTATTAAGATAACCCTTTATGATTTTATTTATATATATTTTTATTTTTAAATTTTTTTTTAAAAATAAGTATTTTTTAAATTTTTATATAAAAAATATAGATAAAGCTTCTTAAATTTTTTAATTTTTACTTTATTATATTATTTTATAATATTTTTTTAAAATTTAAAATGATTTTATTCAAAACGAAGCTCCATGTTCATCAACCTGCAACTTCTGAGTGGTGTCCATGTAAACGGAACTACGTTAATTTCATAAATATAATTTAAAATATCTTATTTTTAGAAATATTTATTAAAAAATATTTTTAAAAAAAAAAAATAATGCAAACAAGATTCCCACTTACCATAAAAGAAACATATGTGAGGTCAAATTTCAATACAGTTCTATGAGGTTCCCAACTTCTTTAATATTCAAAAGGAGGAAGTAGCTTCATCTTAGAAAATGATATTGGATGCTGAACGGTTGCTGATTAATAAATTGGAAAGACCTTTTCTGTTGGGATTGCTAAATGAAATGCGAATAAATGGTTTCACGCCCAAACCATATATAAACAAGATATAGCTGATCAGAAGTTGTAAATTTGGCACCGACTTGATTAGGTTAGGTCCAGATCCAATTTGACCAAGACTTAAACCTAAAATGTCCCTAGGTCAAAGCTTTAGACCTAGACTTTGCTCACCCGTTTCTGGGTCTAGCTCGGGTGAGGTCTCCTTTCCGTTGAGGTATAAACTCCAAGGCCGGACCTAGACTTTTGAACTAAATCTGAAAGTGGGTCCAGATCCAATTTGACCTTGACTTTGACCTAAACTGTATCTAGGTTAAAGTTTTAGACCTAGATTTAACTCACCGGTTGCTGGGTCCAGCTCAGGTGAGGTCTGCTTCAAGTTGCATATAAACTCTAGAGCCAGACCTAGATTTTTAAACTAAATCTCAGGGCTCAAACTAGTTTTGTGTGTAGATGATTGGATCAGGCTTGATTTTATGAGACCCCCATCTTGCCTAATTGATGGATCATAATTTGTGACACATAATTAACACATAAATCTTATTTTGGATTATGAATCCTGTTAGATCCAAAAAAAAATTCTAATTTATATATGGGAGGGGACCGCTCTCCATGTGAGGCAATTTTTGGATTAAAATCTAAGAAAAAATCATGCGGCTCTAGGGCCAATATTAGTCAAATTGATGGCGAGAAAGCTGACATGTGGCAGAAAGATGAAGGGGTTAATAAATACAATGATAAATATTAATGTTGTGATAACGACACTAGCACAGAAAAAAGAGGTTAAGGTGGCCAAATATAAAACCAAGTTTTTTATCCCCTCAAACAAGGCCATCCAGCTGTCCCTCACAGCAGCTGAAATACCATGCGTCCTCTTTCACAAAACTCACAGCAACCAAATAACCTGTCGATTCATCTTATCATTACGACGGTAGTCCCTTTGATAAAATCTTAACTCATTATCAATCGATCATGAATTCAAGATATGATCCCATAAATGATTCGATTAAATTTAAAAAAAATTTAAAATCTACGATCGCTGATATGAATAAGAAGTCAGGATCATTCTTTATCCCCGTTTACTGGACGGCATTTTGATGATGTCAAGTTCACCTACTCCCGTTCATCTTTAGATGAAAAAAGACTGCGAAAAGACTACAAAAACCTGAACGACTGTCTTGAATAGAATATTATATGATAGGGTATGGATCTACAAGGATAGCTACATCGGGATTATCCTCCCATCCCTTTTCTTTACCAAAATAAGGAAGCATCTTGTTTCTTAACAACAACATGATATCCAAGATTAGAGCAGAAATGAGCAATAGTATTTTCTAAAATATTATATATAAACCGAAGCTTAACTCATCATACAACACAAAAAGGCAGCTTTAGACACAAATCTAGATGCCTATTCTATTAGCAATATATGAATATGACCTATTATCAACCTATTTTGGTAATTCTAGATTTCTCCCCTCTAAATACATGCATGTACAATAAGTAAAGCAGTGTCCATGATTCACCTTACCTTACCGATATCAAACCATATATTGACACCAATAGATACTAATAATAGGATGATGCTGAAACCAGCGAATCTTAGCAATATCTTTGCACTGCTTGTATCTCTTAATCATTTCCTGGCACCGGACCATGATGAAGATAACTTCCCCTCGTTGCTTGGGAAATCATCTGAATCGATCTCAGGCTGGGTCTCACGAAATCCATAAATCAAGGACGATGTTCTGGTGAGAAGAAGCAAGCATCAAATACCAAATGAATGAAGAACGTTCCCTGGACACCTTCATGGTTTCAGGCAGCGGTGATTGGGCTCGACCTCGGCCATGCGGCCTTTCTTGGTCCAAGAGGTCTTGCAAATATCTCGACAAAAGTGGCACCTTTAGAGATGATCGGTGGCAAATCATCCAACACCTTGGATGCGGTGGAGGGCCATGCGATGCATGGAAAAAGCTACCTTGAATACCACGAGCGGAAGAAATTTTTTCAGGGGTTCACCGAGAAGTCGCCGTTCTCCCTGAAAAGGTTGCTGAAACTTGGGAAACGGTTGTACTCCGTGGTATCACGGGGACAGAAAGGCCCCAAAATTTGTTCCCTGGCTTCGTCTGTCCGTCATTCGAAATTGGCGGGTACGTATTTATCATAGAACCAGCTCTCTCCGATGACGTAAACCGATGGCTCGCACATGATATGAAAATTGTTAGGACGGTACTCGAGAAAGCAACATAATGATATAAAATAAAAAATGATTAATCAAAATTTTTAATTTATATTTATTTCTTTTCATAGCCGAGATTATTCATAGTGCATGTACATGTTGGATAATTATGGAAATAATAAAAAAATAAATCTAACTAATAATAGAATGCTTCATGATTAATTTGGTCAAACCTTCGATACATCCTTGTAAGGCCAAATTAATGACACCAAGTCTTCGCGGCACCAAATGAATTCTCTGGAGGTAACAGCTTGCTAAAATTATCTACGAGCCAGTCCTGAGTGGAAATATGAACCGACTCAATATTATCATTCGCCGCTTGGTCTCAAATAAAATGGTGATGAATGTTAATGTACTCGCTGTGGTACACCAAATTCTTTACCATGGCAGCCATTGCAGGACAGATAACCTGTTATAAGTAACTACTAATATATATATAAAAAATTTTGATCAAGATGCCGAGACGATATGATGAGCTATTATTTGAGGCACAGGATACCGAGCCGATCTGATGAGCTATTTTTAAGGCACGAGATGTCGAACTGTTATTTAAGGTATTGGATACTGAGCCGATCTGATGAGCTTTTACTTGAGGTACATGAGACCAATCCGATCTCTTATTTGAGGTACAGGATATCGGTGTTATCTCTTATTTGAGGCACAGGATGCTAATTCGATCTTTTTCTTGAAACATGGGATGCAATCCAATCTCTTCTTTAAAGTATAAGGTGTCGAGCCAACCTCTTATTTCAGGTATAGGATACCAAGCTAACCTCTTATTTGAGGATAAAGTTTCATAACCTTATTTAACTTGAAGTACATGTCTTAAGGTTATTAGAGCTATTATGATAAAATTGGTAAAGTGGTTATCAAGATGTGTATAATAGACTACTTAACAAACTACTTCACAAACTGATCTTTTAATAGCTTAATCGATCCAATTACTTTCTTAACAGTGCAACCATCTTGCAAATAGTTATAACCACCTAACTAACTAGGCCTTCTACTTGTATATAGGAAGTGAGGGGATCTACTAGGGATAATTTTTGAGACACTGGCACTCTCTTTGAGATAATTTTTGAGACACTGGCACTCTCTTTCTTCATTTCCTTCATACCATTCCTCTTCTCAAAGTTGACTTAAGTATTGGAGTGTCCTATTAAGAATTCTATCGATTTTTTTAATGCAATGAACTTCTTTTGCAGGTCTACAAGGAGATCAGATCAACTTCCTAGTCATCGGCAAGTCCTCGGCCAAGCACCTGAAGACCTCCAAGAACTCCAACACAACCCACCTAATCAGCTCGAGAGGTGTAGCAATAGATTGGTGCTAGAGGAAGGGCACTGTATCCAAAATATTCATAAAAATGGCAAGAGGGAGATTTCCACTCAATCATCCTTTTTACCAACATCGATCGAAATACTCTTGGTACAATAGAAAATGAGTTGGCCTAATCTTAGACCTCTCCAAAATTGGGGGCCAGGAATACAAGATGGGAAGGCTAACCTGTCATTTCAAGGAGAAAGCTAACCCATCATTTCAAGGTTATGAAAAAATTTTGCAGGACCCGATTGCTTTTTCGTAGTTATGGATTTGCCCAAAAGCTAGGCCCATTCTTGATATGAAGTAACAGTTCCAACCTCACCCTCAATGCCTATTCCTAGAACAAGGTTGCTAATCTTCTGCTCCTTGAGGCTCCTATTGGAGTGGGCTTCTCCTATACTAAGAGATCACCAAATCTTAGGAAGCTTGGTGGTCGGGGCACTTTGTCTGCTAGCTTGCAGGGCTCATTTATGAAGGAAACAAAAGAAAGAAGAAGAACAAGAAAGAGAGGAAGATGGCTAGAGAGCTCCAGGTGCTAAATGCACTAATGCTGCCAAGATCCAATAGACCACTTCACTACAATCATCATCACCGACATAGGCTTCTTCACCAATGCCTACGATCTCTTCTGCATCTCTCTGGTCACCAAGGTTCCTAGCTGGATCTACTATCGTGTCGATGGCTCCGACAGCCTTGGCATGGTCCCATCGAATGTGGCTGTCACTATCAATGGCATGGTGATGCGGGACAATTATGAAAATCTAATCTACTGATTGTTAACCTAATTAACAAAAAAAAATATAGATTAAATTTTTTATGATTTTCAGTTTTAAATACTCAAAGTAAGCAATTAAGGTAAACTAATCAACTAGTTTATACTTGCACGAGTAAATCTAACAAAGCAACTATAAAATCAGAATTTGGTGGCTAAGAAACCACAGTAAACTAGGGTCTACTTTCAAAAGTTCAGAAACTAAAGAGTAGAAAGGGTTTTTGAATTTTACCAACGACGAATTTTTTTTCTAAAGTACATATGTTGGAACTCTCAGAATCTCGTGATAGGGCTTCAAGATTTCGATCTTCGGGCTCCAATCTTGCGCGATATCAGTTCCAAGGCAAAAACACCTGACTTTAGTTCCTGCTCACTTGCAATCACTCAACAAAAGAAGATCGATCAATTAAAATGAAGCAAAGAAGGAAAATGATGGAAAGTAAAAGAGAAGAGAGAAGGAAGTAGTCGACTAGGGTTTTTCTGATATCTGGATAAGTAGGGCCTCACACCCCGCGATGTTCCGAAAAATAAAGGAAAAGGCCTCACACCCGGTGATGCACACAGCAAAGAAAAAATTTTGACAGAATGTCGTTGTATTTCATCAATAATCATTAATTATACAGGAGGGTTGATGGAGTATTTATAGACCAACAACCAGAGATGTAAGGATTACAAAGACTAGTGTTTGTTTTTCTTAGGCAATGACTCCTAGAAACCTTGCTCTGGGCATCTTGGACTCCTGCTCTTGGGCTAATCTGGGACTCTCTCCAAGGTGGGCGACAACATGGGCTTCTCATCCAAAGTGGGCGCCAAAGAGGTGGATTGGTGAGGTGTCATAATGAAGGGCCAAGAGTGCTTCATGGATTGCCCTGATTACTGGACTTTGGAGTCTGGATGATGTGGGTTCCTGCGGTAAAGAACCATTGAACCTCCTTCATTTGGGCGATCAAATATCTTGAAACTCCTTGGAAGTTGGCGACAAAGAAGAGGTGGAATGCTTGGCCGACTTCTCTTGCTTTTGGCATAAATTACTTGAGTGGAGGGGTGCCAATTTAGAGAGTCCTTCTCATTTACACATCTTAAAAGGAAGGGGCGCCAATTTGGAATTCATTTGGCCGACCAAAAGGTTGACATGGCATGTGTCTTGTCTAGGATGAAGTGCAAATGGTGTTGTCTCGATAAAGTGTCAAATGATGTCTAAACATAGCATGTAATGTTGTTAAATTCTTGAAAAAGGTGGCGCCAAGAAGTGGTTACATCTGACAAGTGACTTGGGCTAGCACATGGAGTCACATGGCTTGTCTTGAGCTAGCACATGAGTCACATGGATTTGGACTTGTATCCCCCTTGTATTACAGGACTCAACTAATAATTACAAGACTCAACCAACTAATTAATTAAAGTCCAACTTGATCAAATTGATCAAGAGGCATAACCAACTAAACAAACTTGGTAAATAGGGTTTGGCCCCAAAATAGGTTTTGACACAACTGATAAATGGGATTTTTATACAAATCCTAATTGGTAAAAAGGGCTAACTGATACTGGATCATTTATAACCCAATTGAAATTGGGATTTTTTTATAGACTCAATTTTGGGTCCAGGGGTTTTGATAGGGACTCAATTTTAGGGTTTATGACTAAACCCAGCTAAGCTAAAATAACAAAAAAATAAAGATAAAATATTTACAGGTAAAAAGTGTTTGGGTTCAGAGCTTTATTCATAGGTGATCCAGAGGAATGTGGGTTCGACCTGTCGATCTTTTCTGGTCCTGGTGTCTGCGCCAATTCTCCTCGAATGGGAGAAACTCGATCCTATCGAGTATGGGTCAACTTTGCTATGATAGCGCTCTAGTTAGTCTGGGTTGACTCTCTACAAGTCCTCTCTGGTGATCCAAGAATTATCAGTGTCGGGTCGTCCTTGCCAACGAACTAGATATCGCTGATAGCCTTTGCTCCGAGTAACGATTATCTTGTTGTCCAAGATCCGCTTGATCTTGTCTTTCCGGGTTAGTGGTATGGCAGGTGAACACACTTGGGTTGGCTCACTCTCAAGGATTGGATCAGGCTCCAAAGGCTCGCTAGGAATCAACGTTGGTTCCCTATACTCAATAAGGTCTAAAATATTGAAAGTAGAACTAATGCCTAGCTCAGGTGATAACTCAAGCATATAGGCATTAGATTCAATTTTTCTAATTACTTTGTATGGTCCACTACTACGGGTATGTAACTTCTTCATGGTTCCAGGTGTGAACCGTTCAAGTCGTAGGGTAACCATGACAAAGCCTCCTTCATTGTATTCTTTGAGTCTTTTTTTCTTTTTTTTTTCCTTCTTTTTTTTTTTTATTGACATGCATGTAAACCTTAAACTACAATAGAGTTTGACCCTTAGTTGGTGGGTGACATGCAGATGAGAATGGTGTATGGACTCCTACTAAATGCCACAAAGTCTGCCAGAAATAGGTTGTAAACCTGACATGCTCAATGAGCTTATGCAACTTGCTAACTTCTACAAAATGTAATCTAATAGCCTTAGAAACATGGGAAGCTTCAGGAAAAGGTAGGAAGTAAGAAGTGGATTCGGGGATGACTTGGTAGGGTAGGAAATAAGAAAAGGGTTCGGGGATTTGTCCTAGACTAATAGGGTTGACCTTGAAGTTTAGACACTGATTTACATCTACAGGCTCTAAAAGGTTCACTTGATGGAAAATTGGGTTAGTAATTTCAAGAAAGAGATCTTCAATTAGAGTCAAAGGGGTGAAGTCTTCCTGAGGGTATTGGACTAAATAAGTCAAGTCCTCACTAATTACTTCGATTTCATGAATCTTAGGACCCGGCTCTAGGGTTTGACTCTCTTCTAATGTAATCTTAGGCTCCTCATGAGTCTCTTTTTCTAAGGGTTCTACCAGTACAGTTTTAGTTAGGGTACGGTCATGATCAACTGACTCTGGGTTGGCTTTAATCTAGGTGAGTTACATAGGTGGCTTTGCAAGAGGGGGCTGAATTGCGATAATAATAATAAAAAACTTTCAAGTATGTGCACTTTAAAATTCTTCTAGTGTTGGTGTTGTGATAGATTATGCAACATAAGCAAGCAAATTAACAATCATAAAGGAGTCAAGAAAACATAATCACAAACACAAAGAAATTAGAGTGGTTCGGAGCAACCCGCTCCTACATCCACTACCCAAGCACCACTTAGGATTTTCACTATATTCTTCCTAAAATACAGTCATATTGTTTTGCCGGGATCATAATCCAAACCCTACACCCTTTGATTTTATACCGGGCTCACCAAAGAAACCCACACTTGGTTTTACACCGGGCTTACCAAGAACCAAGTCCCTTTGGTTTTTAATACCGGGCTCACCAAAGAAACCCAACTTAGGTTTTAATAAGCTCACCTAAAAACCTATCAACACTCACAAGACAACTCCTTGCTGCTCTTGGAGAAGAAACAAGATATATCAAATGAAAATAGCAACTTTACAACAAACCTAATTTGTTTGGTAGTTGCCGATGAAGCTCAAATTGAAGCCTTGCTTTAGATACTCTTGAATACTCTTAAAGCTGCTTCTTGACTTCCTCAAAAGTTAGGTTCAATAAATGAAGATGAGTTGGAGAAGCTTTGAATCCTTTCTTGAATGCTCACTTGAAGTTGGTTGGTGAAAGACTTGAACTTCACTTGAATGCTCTTTAACTTTCAATGAATAATCAATAATCATCCTTTAATCCATCATAAATACTTCCTTTTATAGTTTTCAAGCAAATATAGCCGTTGTAGGGCTTGGAGAATTGAAATAGAGCCGTTGGAGCTTTCTTGAAATTCAAACAGATAATTCTGCAACTAGCCGTTATAGGCCTGAACCCGATACTCGAGTCGACTCGAGATAGTTAAGTAAGCTTGAAGTCTTAGAGAATATAAAATCAAACTCTGTATGAGTCGGCTCTTCTGGGTCGAGTCAGCTCAAAGTCTTAGTCAAGATAAACATAAACTCTAGATGAGTCGGCTCTTCTGGGTCGAGTCGGCTCGAGGCTCTGAGTTTTTGAAACTCGTGATTTGGAACTTCTGTTCGAGTCGGCTCAATATATTCGAGTCGACTCAGATTTCTGAAACTCTGAAACTCTTCATGCCATGCCAGAATATGAGTCGGCTCTTGATCCATGAGTTGGCTCGAGCATAACTTCTTCAAAATTCAGCCAATTGAACTCCAACCAATACAAGTCTTCCAAAACTTCAAAATAGGTTACAAAGGATATCTTACCTAATCAAACTCATTTTTACTTATTTATAGCCCTTTTTACAATATTACAAGAATAAAGATCAGGGCCTTACAACTTTAAGATCTTCAATTTAATACACTTCATTAATTAATACAACTGTACTGGGATAACTTCCAGCTAAGTAGGAAATAAAGTGATTCATTGATAAATGCTTCCTACAAAACTTCTTGAATAATTGAAAGAGTTAGTCATAAATACATGCTCCAATGTTTTGTAATCATCAAAATCATTCCAGGAGTCAACAGGGTGTCTACTTGGTTAGCTAATTCTAGGTCAGCTATATGTATTTCCTCTTCTCCCTCATACTTATCCACTAAGTTCACATCAACTTCATATACTTCTTCAATATTATCTTTAAGAACCAATGGGGTAGTAGGAATGGGTTGGTTAAGGAAAACTTGGCTAGGATATGGGCTAGTAGGGGTGAGTCGGCTCGGATTAGGGTTAAGTTGGCTCAGATGAGAATTGGGTCGACTCTACTGAGGAATGGGTCGACTTGGGTGGATTTGACTAGATCCTAATTTTTGATAAGGAGCACTAATCCTAATGGGTTATGGTCAACTAATTGAAACCTGACTGGCACTAGATTGATACCTCGGGGTTATAGGTTTCTTAGGTTCATAGGATAGGAGCTCGGATCTATAGGTCATGGATCTATGTTTATAGGAGCTGGGTTCATATGATCTGGGTAGGTACTTTTTTCTAAGTTTAAGTTTTATGTCGCTCCAGGTAGTTATGGGTATGTCTCTTCTTCGTCTGATCATTCTTTCAACATCATCCCAGTAAATTCTAGCCTGGCATACTAACTTAAGCTTAGTAATCTTAAACTTTCTTTCCTCAGACATTTGATCCTTCTCAAAATACAGATCCATAATTCTTTCCCTATCAAGATAATTTTCAAACTCAGGATCACCACCAACTTAGGTGCTTCAACCCTAAAGTTCCTAGTGGTTCTCTCATCCTGGTATATGAAATCATAATTGGGTCTCCTATGATTAGATTCCCAGGTTGGGTCATGGTGTAGGGGTCTCCTAGGATTAGGTTCCCATATTGGGTCATAGTGTGGGGCTCTCCTAGGGCTGGGAGGTGTGAAGAAAGGTGTCTCAAGTTTAGGTTCAAAACGGGTCTTACTAGTCCTTTCTAGATTTCCTAAACGATCATTTAGTCGGTCAAACCTATTATTCATTTAGGTACATTGTTCAGTCATGAACCCCAGAAAGGTTTCAAGGTTGTACTCCATGGTCAAACTGGGTTAAATTTGGATAAAACTACTGGTATGGAGTTCCTAATCTAGTAGCCATGCAATGCATTTACACAAATCGAACTAAGATCTCCTAGACCTAGAGCTCAAGTATAATAGGTCAGCTCAATTTACAACCAATTCAGCAATTATCCTGTCCACTGGCCAGGTAAGAGGTGGGGTCGTGGAAGGCTCTCCCTGCTCTCGCAGGGTCCTAATTAAAAATTATGAAATCGCTTAGGGCATTGGCCTTTGGACCTCTAGCCTTAGATACCAGCTTCAAGTGATAATCAAAGGATTGGGTTACCTAGCTTTCACATAATACTTGGAACCCGACATATTGATGTCCCTAGCTCACTAGAGCAAATTAAGTCTAATTAATTTTAATTAGATTAGGCTTGGATGCAAAAGAAGGTTGTTGTGGGCCCAAGACAGGTGATGAGCTCTTGCCCTGATCTGAGATGCTCAAGTGCCCTTAAGATTCGGTTACTTGATGATGCACACACAAGATGAAACCATAATATGCACTGAAATTAAAATAATTAAAAATAATAAAAAAATAGAAATTAATTTTTTTATCTAAAAATTAAATTTTAGATCTAATTAATGTCAGATTTTCGATCTCGGGATATCAGTCCGGCCGTAACTCATTACTCCCATGGATCGTGATAGTATACTTGCATATACTCGCTCAGGAGGCATGATTTCCTTCCACCAGAAAACAACAAACAAAAAAAAAAATTCTAATTTTTTTCTGAGATTAAATAGAGGATTAACAGAGGATTATCAAAAAATTAATTACTAATATTTTGAATTTTTTTAGATATGTTTTATGCAGTTTTAATTTCAGCCTAGTTCTAGATATGCAGAAATTTCAGAATTAGCACTTAAACCCTAGTTTAACCTTCACTTTGATACCAAAAATGATGTGGGACAATTATGAAAATCTAATTTACTTATTATTAACCTAATTAACAAAAAAAATAGAGATTAAATTTTTTATGATTTTTAGTTTTAAAGACTCAAAGTAAGCAATTAAGGTAGACTAGTCAACTAGTTTATGCCCGCACGAGTATATCTAACAAAGCAACTAGAAAATCGGGATTTGGTGGCTAAGAAACCACCATAAACTAGGGTCTACTTTCAAAAGTTCAAAAACTAAAGAGTAGAGAGGGTTTTTGAATTTTGCCAACGATGAATTTTTCCTCTAAAGTAGATATGTTGGAACTCTCAGAATCTCGCGGCAGGGCTTCAAGATTTCAATCTTTAGGCTCTAATCTTCCACGATATCGATTTCAAGGCAAGAACACCTAACTTTAGTTCCTGATCACCTGCAATCACTCAACAAAAGAAAATTGATCAATTATAATGAAGCAAATAAGGAAAAGGATAGAAAATAAAAGAGAAGAGGGAAGGAAGTAGTCGGCTAGGGTTTTTCTGATGTCTGGATAAGTAGGGCCTCACACCCTGTGATGTTTCGAAGAACAAAGGAAAGAGCCTCACACCCCGCAATGCACACAGCAAAAGAATAATTTTGATAAAATGTCGTTGTATTTCATCAATAATAATTAATTATACAGGGGGTTGATGGAATATTTATAGACCAACAATCAGAGATGTAAGGGTTACAAAGATTAGTGTTTGTTTTCCTTAGGTAATGATTCATAGAGACCTTGCTCTAGGCATCTTGGATCCTGCTCTTGGGCTAATCTGGGACTCTCTCTAAGGTGGGCGACAACATGGGCTTCTCATCCAAAGCAGGCACCAAAAAGGTAGATTGGTGAGGTGTCATGATGAAGGGCCAAGACTGCTTCATAGATTGCCCTGATTACTGGACTCTGGAGTCTGGATGATGTGGGCTCATGCGGTAGAGAATCATTGAACCTCCTTCATTTGGATGATCAAATATCTTAGAACTCCTTGGAAGTTGGTGACAAAGAAGAGGTGGAATGCTTGGCCGACTCCTCTTGCTTTTTGTATGAATTACTTGAGTGGAGGGGCGCCAATTTGGAGAGTCCTTCTTATTTACACATCTTAAAAAAAAGGGGTGCCAATATAGAATTCATCTGGCCGACCAAAAGGGGGACATGGCATGTGTTCTTGTCCAGGATGAAGTGCCAAGTGGTGTTGTCCCGATAAAGTGTCAAGTGACGTCCAAACATAGCATGTGATGTTGTCCAAATTCTTGGAAAGGGTGGCACCAAGAAGTGGTTGCATTTGACAAGTGACTTGGGCTAGCACATGGAGTCACATGGCTTGTCTTGAGCTAGCACATGGAGTCACATAGGTTTGGACTTGTGTCCCCCTTGTATTACAGGACTCAACTAATAATTACAAGACTCAACCAACTAATTAATTAAAGCCCAACTTGATCAAATTGATCAAGAGGCATAACCAACTAAACAAACTTGGTAAATAGGGTTTGGCCTCAAAATAGGTTTTGACACAACTGATAAATGAAATTTTTATACAAACCCTAATTGGTAAAAAATGCTAACTGACAGTGGACCATTTATAACCCAACTGAAATTGGGATTTTTTTACAGACTCAATTTTGGGTCCAGGGGTTTTGACAGGGACTCAATTTTAGGGTTTAGGACTAAACCCAGCTAAGCTAAAATAAAAAAAAATTAAAGATAAAACATTTACAGGTAAAAAGGGTTTGGGTTCAAGGCTTTATTTATAAGTAATCCATAAAGATGTGGGTTTGACCTGTCGATCTTTTTGGCCCTGGTGTCTGTGCCACATGGCTTTTTGCAACATGCTCTCCAGCTAGCTCTTCTTTGACTGATTCAATGACAAGATGGGCCGAAAGTCTATGGCCTCACCCTTATGCTCATGGTGGTTTGCTCCATCGCCTTTGGCCTCTCCTTCGGCCACATCGCCAAAGGTGTCATGGCCACACTTTGCTTCTTCCAGTTCTGGTTTGGCTTTGGCATCGTTGGCAACTACCCGCTCTAGGCCACCATCATAGCCGAGTACACCAACAACCAAACTCGTGGCACATTTATCTCCTTCGTCTTCGCTATGCAGGGCTTTGGCATCCTCACTTGCGGTACTAGTGCCATTATCATCTCCACTAATGAACTTATCCGGACAAACCAAAAAGAGAGAAAGGGTTCTTCTTTCTTTAAATAAAATAAGAGGGGTCTCCACTTTCTTCTACTCGAAAAGATCCAAATGGAAAGGTTTCCTCGTTCCTAAGATAGCCCTGAAACTCCTCTCATCCGTTTGCCTCCCATCAAATAAAAAAAAAAAGAGAGCTCTTTCCATCAAATAAAATAATAGGCTCTTTGATGTGGGATGAAAGGCCTAACTAAGGTTTTGATGATTACAGTAATGAATCAGATTTTTATATATATTTTTAATTTTCTTGTAAAAGATAAAAAGAAGCTATCTAAAGAAAACTACAAAGAGAGAAGTAAAGATATGCTCATAATGAGTCTTCTAAGTGTAAAGAACCAAGAACCTAGAAGGATTAAGAAATTCCTCAAGAATAGGGCTAAGGCTACCTTCAATAGTTAGAGCAAGAGTAAAGAGGGGGTGATACCAAGCAGCGATTTGATCTGCTCCCAAAAAAAGGTACTCTCCCCTCCGGATCCGGTACCCAGGATGAAGAAATCAATACTTCCTGGATAGTAGACTCCATTGTAGGGGTTCTTTGGCAATATAAGCTTTTTTCTCGGACCGGCACTCTTGAGAACCCTACAAGCAAGAAGAGAACTTAGCAAAGATGAAGAAATGCAGCAAACAACTTAAGAAAATAAGGAAGGATGGAGAGTGATGGCTTGAAGAATGCTTAGCGCCTTGATGAAGACTAGATCGGCTACTCCATGGATAGGGACGTCAACTCCATGGGTTAGGGGGGAATGTTAACACCAAGGTATGGTAGATGAGAGATAGATGAATTATGGGAACTAGATGGTAGATTGGGTCTCACACCCTCTCCCTCTCGGAGGATGATGCATCTCATACCAGAAATGAAAACTCACAATAATGGAAGCTCAAAAGGAAATTTTATCTTTCATTCAAAAATAACATCTTCCTTACAAAAAGATTAGGGGCCTATTTATAGCCTTCTAAGTCCCATTTGAAATTCAAATTTTACATGAAAAGAGGAGGAAATGTAGTTACAAATTTGAATTTCAAATTTCATGAAAAAAGGGCACCATCTTTAGAACCTTCTTGAATTCAAACTCCATGGAAATGGGGTGCCAAAGCTGAAAATCTGCATGCATGGGCGCCAAGTGTCTCCATGATTTCAAAATGGGGTGCTAAAGCTGAAAATCTGCATGCATGGGTGCCAAGTATCTCCATGTGGTCCCAGTTTAAATTCTTCATGAGGTATTCATATGCCATCATGTGTTGGGCGCCACTTGGCATTTGGGTGCACATCTTGATCTTCTTCAATATAATGCTCCTTCACTTGGTCAAGGCTAGTTCACTGGTTACAAGACTCAATTAACAAAAAATAAAATATAATGGACCAGTTGATAGGATTTAAAGAAAATTGGCTGAGCGTTAGTCAAACCAAATTGAATTGAGTCTCCTTCAAATCTTGGTGCCCGCACCACTCTTTGATCCTCTGCCCAAAAAGGTCCCATCATTTTGTCATTATTTAACAAAATAATGGCCAAAGGGCTTTTTTCTTCCTAAAAAGCTCCCATCCATCTACCTCTCTTCACCTACCCTACTTTACTTGATCTTTTCTCCTCGAGCTCTTTAAGCCATGATGGCAGAGATGGGGACCTTCACCTTCTAGGTGGAAAATTAACCAACTTCTCAGCCTTATAAAGAGATCTTCTTCGAGAGCCCATCAGCGACACCTCCAATGTGCCGGACAAGATCTAGTTCGAGAGCCTCAAAGATGAGAGCAAAATTGACACCCAGCTAGAGCTCTTCATCCACGTCATCCTCAATAAGGCCCCGTACCTTCGTGGCAACCCCAAAGCCATCGTCTGGCTTATATATGGCAAGATTCCATTGCCCCACTGGCTAATATTCCGATGGTTGACTCATCCTCACCTTCGTTGCATGAGACATCAGAATACCGCTCATGGCAATGTACATTTTAAGGAATGACTTTTAGAGCTTATGATGAGTCTATCAATTCTATGAGTTATGGAAATTTTCTTGAATTGATTAAATTTATAGCATTTTATAATGATGAAGTGAAAAATGTTGTCTTAGAGAATGCTCCATTAAATATAAAGTACATATCTCTTATGATTCAAAAAGAAATCTTGCATATTTTGGAAAACAATGTGAGAAAGAAAGTAGGGGAAGAGATTGGAGATTCTAAATTTTGAATTATTGTTGATGAAGCAAGTGATAAATCTAAGAGAGAACAAATAACTGTTGTTCTTTGTTTTGTTGACATTAGAGGCTGTGTACAAGAACGTATCATGGATCTTGTTCATGTTAGAGACACATCAACTACAACTTTATTTTCTTCGATTTATGCTTTTCTTTTTTACCATGGTCTTGATGTTTAAAATCTACATGGTCAAAGTTATAATGAGGCTAGTAATATACGAGGATAATGAAAGGGATTGCAAGCATTATTTCTCAATGAATGCTCTTATGCATATTATGTGTATTGCATGGCTCATTGATTATAGTTGGCTTTGATTATAGTTGCTACGGAGATGTTTGTTGTTCATGATTTTTTTTTTTTGAATTTAACTTTTACCATTAATGTTGTGATTGGTTTTTATAAGCGGTGGGATGAGTTACGAGCCATACAATAAGCTAAGATTGCACAAATATTAGCTATTGATGATAATGATGATAATGGAGGAATCAAAATAGGAAAAGATGCTAATCAACTCGGTACTTAAAGCGACCAGGTGATACTCATTGGAGTTCTCATTTTGATTCTATTTGCAGTCTTATCAGATTATTTGATGCAATTTGTTTAGTTCTTGAAAGTATTAAAAATGACGAATCTAACTATGAAACAAAAGGAGATGCTGTTGCAGTTCTCAAAAGGATCGCTTCCTTTGAGTTTATTTTTATCTTGCATCTGATGAAAGAAATTATGGATATCATTGATATTCTTTGCCAGATTTGTAATAAAAGTTTCAAGATATTGTTAATGTAATGCACATGGTATCAACTACAACATCGCCCATTCAACAATTTAGAGATGATAGATGGAATTCTTTTTTAAAAAAATATATTTTTGCACAAATCACAATATTGATGTTCTGAATTTTAGTGCTCCACATGTTGTAGGTGGTAGTGGTCGCTGACTAGATAATATTTTTAATACTATTCTAGACTTTCAACTGCAAGAGATACCTACAAGGTTTAATGAGCGAGTTATCGAGCTTTTAAAACTTAGCT
Source organism: Areca catechu (assembly GCA_021397845.1). Classification (NCBI taxonomy): domain Eukaryota; kingdom Viridiplantae; phylum Streptophyta; class Magnoliopsida; order Arecales; family Arecaceae; genus Areca; species Areca catechu. The sequence goes on from CM038046.1 coordinate 29,706,358, forward strand.
CTGCCTTGGATTTAAGGGATGGGTATAAATCCTTTGACATTGATGCTATTTGTTTCCTTGTAGAGAAGTATTATCCTTTTGATTTCACAGAAAATGAGAGAATCAAAAACATTAGCTACAATATTTTCATATTGATTTTCTCAAAAATGATTCGACTTGAAGAGATTGTCATCTTTAGAGAATTGTGCCAATGTTTAACGGAGACAAAGAAGTTGGGAATTTATTATCTTATTGATAGATAGATTTGTTTTATTTTGACTCTTCCAATATCTACTATAACTACTGGACGTGCTTTTTTAATTATGAAATTTTTGAAGATGAAATTGTGCAACAAAATGGAGGATGAATTTCTTGCTGATAGCTTAGTCATCTATATTGAACGAGAAATTATAGAGATCTTTAGTTTAGATTTTATTCTTGATAACTCTGTATCTTTAAAATAATGTCATTTACAATTTTAAGTTTAAATTAAAAAAAATAAAATAAAAAAATATTTTTATATGTATTATTTTGGTTAACGTAATTTTTTGGTTCCACTAAAGGGTACACGGGTTACCACCCTACTCACATGCTTATTTCTAGCTCTCTTATCATTATCTTTTATAGCTCAGCTCTGACTATTGTTGTCCATTTCATCTTTCCTTTCTAACTTGATCGTTGAAGCATTCTTGCTGGTAATCCTGGCCTTAGAACCTTTGCAGGACCACTCGACGCACCACCTGGAGTAGCCTTCGAACTTGCTAGAAGGGATTGGAGGACTCCTCGACACCACCATAATCTCATTGGAGGGTGATCGGATAGCAATAGTTGATATATATTATGTTATATTATATTATCCCATGATGCCTTATCTTATCCTATTTTATATTATATATCAATATTTTGACTCTTATATATTGGCCGGAATCTTGGAATAATTCAAGCTTTTTAATTTTCTACGATTTTTATCATGATCTTGATATTTCAATGCTTCTTGAAGTCGATCACATGCCTAGATGGCCGATGCCACGCTTCGTTTCAGATTAACCGGATAATTTAGCAAGCCCCAATAATATTATTTATAGAAAAATATCAAATCATTATTTTTAAAAAAATATCTCATCGTAAAAAGCAAAAAATAAATTATTAAAGTTTTGAGTTAAAAAAATATGCCACAACCGAAGCTGTCTAAAAGTAAAATAACATCAATTTCCAAATTTGAGGAAAAAATCAGATTTCATTATTGAAAAATAAGATCATTCTATTTATTTATATTTAGAGATATTACATCCCTCAACCTAAGAAGGAAATAATAAAAACTTTAGAATAGAAATATCGAATCCCGTTATTAAAGTATAAGCTCAATTTATTCATTTATGTTTAGAAATAAAAAAAGTCAACTCAACATAAAAAATAAAATAAAATAAACTTTCAAAATTTGAATAGAAATCTAAAAATCCGATTATTGAAGCCAGTTAATAGATTTTCCCTGTTTCCGGAAATACTTCAATCATTTCCCTCTAGAAGGAAAAAATCAAGAAAAAGCTAAAAAAAATAGGAGAAACCCAAAATGTAAACCCACCCACCACGGTTGGAACGAAAAGTGGGCGGGGGAAAACGGAAGAAAGAAAGAAAAAGGAAACAAAAAAAAGGGCGAGAAAAGGGCGCAGATTCACAGAGCTCTCTCTCTCCTCTTCTCCGTCCCCCCTTTCTTCTTATCCCCACTCTTCCATTCCTCTCCCCAAATCCTCAAATCCGATCCATCACTACCTCGCAATCAAGTGATCCAACTCTCCTCCACAACTTCCCACCTCTTTCCTGCCCCCGGATCTGACCTCGTTTGCTTCGAAATCCCCCATTTTTCTTCTCCCTCCAATCTTTGGAGCTCCCTTTGTTTGATTTCGAAAACCCTCAATTTTGGTGTGGGAAGAGAGAGAGAGAGAGAGAGAGAGAGAGGAGATGAAGGTGCCGTGCTGCTCGGTGTGCCACAGCCGGTACGACGAGGGGGAGCGGGTGCCGCTGCTGCTGCACTGCGGCCATGGATTCTGCAAGGCGTGCCTGTCCCGGATGTTCGCCGCCTCCGCCGACACCTCCCTTTCCTGCCCCCGCTGCCGCCACCCGACCATCGTCGGCAACAGCGTCCACGCCCTCCGCAAGAACTTCCCCGTCCTCTCCCTCCTCACCTCCTCCCCCTCCTCCCCCTCCTTCGACTGCGACTTCACCGACGACGACGACGGTGAGAACGGCGATGGCGGCGACGATGACGATGATGACGAGGAGGAGGACTACTTCGATGGTGCTACCACCGCTTCGAGCTGCACTATCGACCTCGTGACCCACCAGGACCTCAAGCTTCTCAAGCGGCTTGGGGAGGGCCCCAGAGCCGGGCAGGAGACGTGGTCCGCCGTGCTCTCCAGGAGCTCCTCCTCTTCCGTCTCAGCATCTTCCGCCAATGGCACCGTCGCCAGGAGGTGCCGGCACCAGGTGGTGGTGAAGAAGGTCGGGCTCACCGATGATATGGATGCGGTGTGGGTGCAGAGCTGGCTTGAGAACCTGCAGCGAGCCTCGATGTGGTGCCGGAATGTGTGCACCTTCCATGGGGCAATCAGGACGGATGGGTGTCTGTGCCTTGTTATGGACAGGTGTAACGGCTCCATAAAGTCCGCGATGGAGCAGAACAATGGCCGCCTCACACTGGAGCAGATCCTCAGGTTTGAATCTTCCCAGTTTTTCTTCCATACTGGAAAAAGAGACAAGCTCTGAATGATAATGCTCACTGAATCTTCACCTTTGTTGATTCCATGATATGAAGTCCACGTGTATCGTACATATTGCTTGTGCTTTCTTCCTGCTCCTTGTGTGTTCGAAGTTGACATTAGGGACCAAATTAGGTGTGGTTGAATTTGTAGAGCAGTATGTATAGATGCACTTTTAAAGTTGTTTCTTTAGTGATTAAAACTTTGTTGATATATATGATGGGTCCCTTGTCTTGTCGGATCGAAAAGTACGAACTCAAAATTAATATGGTAAGAACCAGTCTACAACATATTCCAATAATAATTGTTAACTCGTCACAACATGGAAGTTTGCTAAATTTTAGATGATGAGCCTGCAGTAAATAATGAGGGAAAAAAAAGAAAGTGTTATGGAACTAATAAAGGACATGCTACCATCACGATTCACAATGGACATCAAAAACTTCCAACCAATTTGTGGTCATGTTGCAAAAACCCCTAAAACCATGCTTCAAAAATGTAACGACACTCGAGCTTTTGGAGCTCATTCTTAGTAAATATAGGGTGCTTCGGATTAGGGCCTTATTGAAAATTATTTGAACACCATGATAATAGCTCAATTCCTCTAAGAGAGTTGAAAGATGAAAGAAGGATGATGAAGAAAACAAGATAATGGGATATGAAATATAATCACCATTTTGAAGAAAACACTGCTTGAAATGGTGCTTTCCGTAAATCACTGTCCTCAACTCCTCATGACAAAAGGACCTACATTAGGATGTCTTATCCTTTGAATCCAATATCTTAAGTGGAGTGGAATCTAAGAAGAAGAAGAAAGAAAGCCAACAAGAAGTTGCAACATCTAGAGGTCATCATAGTCAGTAGTTAGCTTTCCTTTAGCTTTGCAATCTGTTTTACAGGGTTTTGGTTCCTTGGACAAAAAGGAAAAGAAGAAAAGGAGGCTTGTGACAAATGGGAGAGAAGAGATAAGATGAAAGGAAGGGGGATGAGGATGGGAGAAAAGAATATGAAGTATGCATTAACGAGGTTAACAAGCCTAATGAGGATAGGAAAAGAGAGGACTGAATGGAGATTTTGTGACATTAACCCTATCTAAGTTGTGGCTTGGCAACCCCTTGTTTCTGCTTATGAGTCCATCTATGTATCTAATTTTGATGTGAAGATTGATTGCTTTGATTATTTTTGATATGCCACATCACTTAAATTGGCATGAAATGGCCATGCACAGCTTAAGTGGGTGTGGATACCCCTCACGTGAAGGTCTGCCATTGGTTTGGTTTGGTTAGCCAAATTGATTTGTATTAGTCCAATTGAGTGGAATTGCCCTCTAGCACCCGGTTTCAGGCGATACCATGTCTGGAAGTCAGAAATGATGTTGAAAGCTTGTACCGATATGGGGGTGCGTACCGCATTATATTGACCGCATTGTACCGTACTGACTACCATACAGAACTAGTAATATTGGTATCATTCTTGGTACTGTACCCAATGTTATTTTTGGACCTAATTCGGTCCTTTGAATGTTTTATAAAAGGAGTAATCAAGGATCGTTGAACCGGTACCGGGGTCCGTACCGGTCAACGACCCATACGGTATGGTATAGTCCGTACCATACCATACTGGTACGTGTACCGAGCTTAAAAAATTGAGAAAAAAACTCTCTTCCTCCCCTCTCTCAAGCAAGAATTGTTGAACCAAACATGAACTAGATCCGAACTAAGCCAAAGCGAGCCTAAACCGGACTGAACCGGGCGGTATGGTATGGTACGCTATAGTACCGTACCGTACAGAATTTAATTTTTTTAAATGGTCCAAATGCCGAACCATTTTATATATATGAACCATACCGGCTCTTGACCGGTATGGTACGGTATGCCCCGTACCAGGCGGTATGGGATGGTACCGTAAACCCTGGGGGTAATCTTTTCTAGTTTAACATTTCAAGAGGAAATGAAGAGGAAATTAAGGAGAAGTGCTGAAGTTTAGCTAACTTTAGTCCTATATTTTCATTACATGGAACCAAGTTCCATTTAGGCATGTTGTTTTATTGGATTTGATTTGGTTTCAGCTTTCCAACACATTAATTTTGTTTGTTGAGAATGCAACTTCGATTGTCACACCATGACATTCAAAAATTGAATTATTATAATGTGCCCTTTCTCCTTTGTGACTACTTGGAGTAGACAAGTAACATAGTGTCAAGCCCAGTGTGCTGTTATGAAATTGTCCATGTTCATTTTTTCTTTGGAAGAGTTTGTGGTTATTCAATCTTGACATATCTGATTCTGCTATTGCAGGTATGGGGCAGATATTGCTCGTGGAGTGGCAGAACTCCATGCAGCAGGTATTGTTTGTATGAGTCTAAAGCCATCCAATCTTCTTTTGGATGAAAAAGGCCGTGCAGTGGTTTCTGATTATGGGCTTCCAGCAATTCTTAAGAAATCTTCATGCCGAAAAGCTCAATCTTCTCCTGAGGAATTCTCTTCAAGTGTGCATTCGTGCATGGATTGTACAATGTTGAGCCCTCATTACACTGCTCCGGAGGCATGGGAGCCATTAAAGAAATCTTTAAATCTATTTCGGGATTATGCAATTGGCATATCTCCTGAGTCAGATGCATGGAGTTTTGGATGTACCCTTGTTGAAATGTGCACTGGTTCTGTCCCGTGAGTGGTCCAATTCTTTCCTTGTGCTTATTGGTAACTCTTCACAATGATTGATATAGTAAGACTATTTCGATGCAGATGGGCTGGATTAAGTGCAGGGGAGATTTACCAAGCTGTTGTTAAGGCTCGTAGGCAGCCTCCTCAGTATGCACGTGTAGTAGGTGTTGGTATTCCTAGGGAACTATGGAAGATGATTGGGGACTGCTTACAGTTCAAAGCTTCAAAGAGACCAACTTTCCAGGCAATGCTAGCAATATTTCTTCGGCATCTGCAAGAAATACCTCGGAGCCCTCCTGCAAGTCCGGATAAGTAATTTCATTGAACTTATTATTTATCTATGTGCTAACCTGTTGCTATAACAAATCACTCGACTGATTTTCCTTTTCTGGTGCCGAAATACCCACTATGGAGAAATCATAAATGAAAAATACATTTATTAGAAAAAAAAGAAGACGAGGTCCAGTGAATGAGGTTTATTTAAATATCTCATAGAGAATGTTGTACGGCCGGCTTTTTATAAAAATTCACGTGATGTGCTTGAATTCTTTTCTTTATCTCCTTATACTGAGCTAATGTTAGTTTGCATGAGTTTAAAAACTTTTTTTTGGTATATTTATTGAAACCATCATGCCTTTTTTTTAATGCAGTGAGTTAAAGGTTTCCTCAACAAAAGCCGCAGAGCCATCCCCAACATCTGTTCTCGAGGTTTTTCAGGATAATCCAAATGTTTTACATCGACTTGTATCTGAAGGGAATATTACTGGTGTTAGGTTAGTCTGACTATCAAAACTTTCCATCTATATGGCTTTTTAACACTGAAGCAATTCATATGTAATTTGAATACTTAATCATCATCTTTTTGTTTATGGTAGGGATCTGCTTTCAAAGGCTGCATTAGAGAGAAACAGCAGCTTAATTTGTTCTCTTTTAGAAGTGCAGAATGCTGATGGCCATACTGCTTTGCATTTAGCCTGCAGGCGAGGCTCTGTAGAGCTTGTAGAAACTATATTGGCATACAAAGAGGCTGATGTGGATATCTTAGATAGAGATGGTGACCCCCCAATTGTGTTTGCTCTATCTGCTGGTTCTCCAGAATGTGTTCGTGCTCTCATCAATAGATCTGCTAATGTTAGTTCTAGGCTGAGAGAGGGCTTGGGTCCATTTGTAACCCATGTTTGTGCTTCTCATGGCCAGCCTGAATGCATGCGAGTAGGGCAACATATATTATTTACTTTTATGTTATATTCCTTTTCTTCTGTTACTATTTCCTCAATGTTTTCTTATATGCATTCTAAATGATTACAGGAATTACTATTAGCAGGTGCTGATCCCAATGCAGTGGATGGTGAAGGTGAATCTGTTTTGCATAGAACCATTGCTAAAAGATACACTGAATGTGCTATTGTCATTTTGGAAAATGGAGGCTGCAGATCAATGGGTTTTCTCAATGTACAGAGAAAAACGTAAGATCCTCTAAGGCTTTTTTTGTGGAAGTAAATTTTTTCTTTCGAGAGCCTAAGAACTTTGCTCTTCTTTAGAAATGCATTGAAGCAGAAAACTTAGTTGCTACTCTTCTTTTGATTCTCACTTGCTTTATTGATTTGTTTGAATTAGTGCTAAATTAGCATGCTTCAGAGCAAGGATTTCAGTCTCATTATCAAACCCTGTATCAATAGCTTATTGTAGGGGTCAGGTCAATATGGCATGCCCCCATGACACATGGTATGCTTCTGGAGGTAAGACAACAGCTGTACCGTGGGTCAGTGTTGTACTGTATCGAGCTCCACTAATTTACTGGTATCTTAGCAGGCCGCTATGGTATGAATGGTCTTGGTGATACAGGTCGGTACAAAAAACCTTGATATAAATCATAAATAAATATATTTTAAGTAAAGTGCTATCATCGCTACTGAGCAAGATAAACCTCATAAATTAGCCCATTTTAGAAAGGTAGTATACTTTAAGTTGATATATTTTGGAATTGTTTTTGGCAGTTGAGTAGTGCCTTCATGAACTTGCAGTTTTGAGATTTCTTGAATAGCTCTTCCTCACAATATTTTAGAATATTTGGATGCTACATAACTTAATAGTCCATGGTGCCTCAGTTTGGACAGCCATCATTGGATAATACTTGTTATTTACTAGCTATTATCATGCATACTATTGCTTCATTTGAATATTTAATTCCATCTTGGGTTGGGAGTCTTTGGTCAATGGCTTATTTATTGTGAAAGCAACTTCCATATACCAAACATTCCCTTGCTTCATCTTTGTTTATCTTCTTTCTAAGCAGAAGAGATTTGAGTATTGTTCAATATTTGCATTAAATTAGATTTAGATTTCATTATCTATTATCTAGATCACCTTACCCGGCAAGTGGCCTTTCAAGTTCCTTGCGGACCATTCTTTTGCCCACATTAGTTTCAAAGAAATAAAATCTACTTTTCTAGAGGGTTGATGTTAGACTAAGAGCCAGCATAAACATTGTCAAACTTTAATAGCTCTTACTTTGGTCCTTAACTCCTTATACAATGTTTATGGGAAAAACCTTGTTATAATGAGTAAGACTAGGTTCTAAAGATCAACTTTGGGGCATGCATGGTCAGTAGGGTATGTGTTACATGCATGTGGACAAGGTTTTAAATTCCAGAGGATGGAGGTGTCCCGGTATCTCTATGGAGCAGGGGTTCCATCCCGGCAACTATCCCGGTTATGCATTTGGTGGATATCTTCTATCTCTCTCACATTCTTCTTTCCTTTTTCTTTCTTTCTTTTCTTCTTGACTTCTTTTCTTTCCTTTTCTTCTATCTTCATTTCTTCTCTCCTTTTTCTTCCTTTTTCTTTATTTTTCTTATCATTTCCTTTCTTTCCTTTTTTTCCTTTTTCTTCTTCTCTCTTTCTTTTCTCCCTTTTTTCCTTCCTTTCATTTTTTTCTCCCTTCTTCTTTCATTTTTCTTCTTCTTTCCTGTCACTATTTACCTTTCATCTTTTTTTTTTTCCCCTCTTTCTTCTTCTCTCCCACATGAATGGGTTTTAGAGTCCCGATCTTGTCTTGGTCTCGTTTTCTCACATGAATGGGACAAGATGGCCAGGACAGCCCTCGTCTTGCTGGGACGTACAACCTTGCATATGAACATAGGTACTAGCTAGCACACTCTTCTAGCCTGTGTTACATGGACTCTTCTATTTAATTTCAAGAATGTGTGTCTGAATCAGATACGTATCATGCACTTGGATATTTTTCTTTTTACCTAACTTTTATAGGTAGGTAGAAAATTTGATTCTTATAGTGATGAATTCGACCTACCATAATAATGTAGAAAGCCATCTTTATCCTTTTTACATGTTGGTCAAGGATGTAGATATTCATGTAACTTTGCAAAATATCCTTTTTCTTGTACCCTCAGCAAATTAGGAAGTTTGAAAAACACATGCAATAGCTAATATTAATTTTTTTCTATACAATATTTTTTAAAAAATATAATTGAATTAAAATAATTTTTTTCTTTGCATCCCAGCATCTCTTTTTTGTCTCTTGCTAAGTAGGAAAGTTGGACAATGTTGCCTATGTGTCCATGTAACACTGCCTTTTGGCATGTTCAATTCTATCCCCCAAGTTACTTTTATTTTGCTTTTCTAATTTATATTTTTTAATTATTATTCTAGCTAGGTGTGCCATGGTTGATGCATTACATACTATTTTAAGTAGAAATGGAAAAAGGGTGCACAAACACCTATAGTTGGTATGAAGTGGTATGGGGTTGACTTGGTGCTGGTTTTGGGGTTGATTTGGGCCAGCTTGCCCGTAAATCACTATTGAGGGGGTGTGCATGTATGAGATCTTGGATATTGTATGCAAGACACCTGGTGTTTGAATACCCGGTTAAGATTTTATTTAAGTATTTCTTTGAAGCGATTATTTTAGTATATATACACACTAAATTGCAAGTGTCATAGTAATTTCTACTCTTAAATTTTACCTAGAAAAAACTTAGGGTTTCTCGGTAGCATTTATTCAAAAGTGTCAATCTGTATGATGTTAACAATGCTTGACACAAAAATGATTTTGAAATCCTATGCTGAGTACTTGGGCCACCGTCATTAAAAGATGCACTTCGTCATCACTAAATTTGCCAATGACACAATGTAAAACTAGAGACACTGTTTAGGATGTTTTTATGATGAGAATTAATGCAATTCAAGGAAGGAATTCTTGTAATGTTATTAGATTGTTGCTTTTAGTAGTGCTAATCATCCCTCTCTTTGGAGCTAATGATAGAGTTTCTATGTGTTCTTAAAGCTAATATTATTATTGACTCTTGCAAAAAGAATATTTGGTTTATTTTCATCTATTGAATTTTTGAATTAGGAAAACAGTTTGTGGTAGATCTGTGTCAAAAATGTCCAAGTTAGTTAATAGGTTGGATAAGAAATGTTCATGTTTTAGTGTGATCTTGGGTATGTTTTGCTATAAACTTATAGATAGATCCAAATTATATATCATGGATATTGTTTTTTGAATGAAACAAAGTATTTACTTTTGGTGGCTTCCGCATCTCATCCTCTGTATTTTTTCTTTCTTATTCTTGTTATCTTCTTCTGTCTCCTTTTCACTTTCTTTCTTCTCAACCCTAGAGTTTTAGGTTGAAGAATTCATAAATCATGCAACATGGATCATTTGGAAGGTGTCAAAGTCTTGATTGTAACATCCCATAATGAATTCTGAATCTTGACCACTATTTTATCCGAAGAAAATCATCAATATAGAAAAACCTCACCATCATTTTCATCTTGACTTATATACCCTAGACCTTTTAAACTATGTAACTGAGGACTAAAGTACCACATATTCTGTCTATGCTGACCAAGGGTGAAAAGGTTGAAAACAGTATACAATGCCTTAATTTGTCTGATACCATACAAATTGGACTCTAAGCATTTGGAAACCTATGAAAATCTTTCTTCTTTTTAAATTGATCTGTAGTATTATTAATTGGCTTTTAGTTGCTGATAGTCATGTTTTAATTTTTCAACATGCACATGATTTTTGCTTCATCCAACAAATCTAACTGTTGCAAAACAAATATGATAGAATTCATCCATACGAAGAGATGCAAGAAGGCATGGGAAACTGAGTCAAAGGAAAAGAAAGTTGATCACATAACCCTAATAAGATCCTTCAGCGCATGTTAAAGGATCAAATTGTCAGTCCATACTTCATGTACTATACATGCCATGCCAAGGGGTTATCAGCATGGTACAGGGTTGAGTATGGTATTAATGCTTGCAGGGTAAGCTGTGTCACTGCAAATGGATACCAGTGCAGATCATATTTAAAAGCTGTATGCTAGTGCAGATGGATATGTAGCAATATAAGCTTGTGCTTGGCTATCTAGTTTTTAAATCCTTGTGTGACCATCATAAACAACCCTTCTTCCATACAGAATGGTTTAAATCATTCCTTTTCTTTTTTTTTTGGGTGGGGTGTGTTGGGGGTGTGTGTGTAGAATTTCTAATAAAATTAAGACAATCAAAAGCAACATAACAAGAAAAGAAATGAAGTACAAAAGCAGAGTTCCTGAAGATAAGGGTCACCTTGAGAATCTTTATGCAAAATCAAAGCTAAATTAGAAGGCAGAATAGAGGAGCTATCAAAAGAAATGGACTTATGTTTGGAAGCTAACCAATCCGCTGCACCATTCCCTTCTCAAAATGATCCAGCAATGAACAGAGATGTAGAATATCAGCTAAAAGAGGAGTCATCCGCTGCTCATTTGAAGTTTCTTGAATCCAATTACCCCTTTTCTTCATGTAAGGGAGATTTGCATGGGAATTTTTTTTCCTTTTCTTTTATTTTTGTTTTTTAAAAATTAAGATTTGAAGGATTCTCACATTCTCGTTTCTTTGGTAATAAACATGATTAAGAGTAAAGATAGCTTATATATCAATGCACGTGAGTATGGATCCAAAAATGCCACTCGAAGCAAGGAGAAATGAAAATAAGAAATTCCAAGTTCTTTCAATTACATTTGTTAATCTTTTAAACATTAAATTAAAGAAAATATTGGCGACAGCTGTTCGCTACACATGAAATTAGATAGAGAATGTGACAATCTATGATACTTAAGCTTCTTATCAAGGTTTGCAATACCATATCGAACAAGATGGTATAGGGTGTATCGTACCATACCAATTCAATATCGGTACACTATATGAAAGGTGTCGCAATACTCAGTATGCTGAACTGGCCCAGTACTAACATAGTAATAGGTTGGCATGGATATGGGACCTGGTATTAAGATGACAAACCTTGCTTCTTATAATACTAAAGTTGTGTAGTCTAGATATCGGATTGCATATTGGTGGGTGATTGGAATGATACCATTATCGATACCGTACCGTACCAAACTATACTGGCACAACAAATCTTTTTTTAAAAAAAGATTAAGGATTTTTAATTTTCTTTATTTAGTTTTGAGTAAAAATAAGATTTTTTGACTATGTTCTCCTTAAATATAGATCTAGTATAACAGACTTGAATTCAAAACCCTCTATATACTGTGATGGTTCAAATTGAGCTCTATGCATGGCCACCTCATTCATTCCCCATTCCTTATTCCTATTGGCCTTTATGGTAACCTGAATATAGGTCTTCTTCATGTCATCTAGGTCGGTGACCTCATAATATGTTGGATCCCTAGAGTGGTAGACAATGGCTCTATTGACCTCACATCCAACTCACGCCGGTTGTCCTGTGATCTCCTTCCCCTCAAAGTCTTTAAGAGCCTGTCTGAAAAGTTGACAAACATCCATGGATATTTCTTATAGTTGTAACATTAGGGTACCTATCAGCTAGGTGATGCTTTAATTAGTGATATCACCCCCTCCATTTGAAGGAATGCTAGTTGCACCTTCAGTGATCACTTACTATCCCATTGTGTTGCTTTACATATCATGTTCCTTACTTTTCTTGCTTTTCGACTCCATTGCTCATTGTCTAGTCCAAAAAACTTAAAACCACTCATCATCGACCTGGATAAAGGTTCCATCAGCACGGTGCATTTGCAACATATCTATGATCTTCCATGTGTTAATTAATTTTAAATTAAATAAAAAACTTTTAAAAAAATTGAAACATTGCCGGTTGCCGTAAAAATTATTTCTGAACTATATTTATATAATTCTATTTTTTCACAAATTCTCATTTCATTATTTTTATATCAAATTTATAAAAATATATAAATTGTATAATTGTTGAAAAATATGATAGATGCTCCAAAACTTGTTTGAAATATCTTCACATGCTGTTGAGATTTCATTCATTTAAAAATTAATATTTTTATTAATTTGTATTAAAAATAGTTAATTTAAATAAACTTTGAAAATTAATGTTTGATAATGGCTATTATAGTCTAAGCACTAATAGTTTAATAAATCTAAGAATTACTTTAAAATTAGGTTTTTATTCAATATTCAACTAATATACCAAAAATTAATGAAATTGCTGTTGAAAAATATAGTAGGTACCATACTAGACCTTGAGTATGATGCTAACTTTTGGAGTCTAATCACTCATTTGTTTTTTATTAATTTTTATCCAAAAATATATTTTATAAAAATAAAATATATTAAACTAAGATCATGCCAAAATACATGATTTCCCCTTATTTTTTTCAATTTGCACTCATTGATCGAATAAAAAAAGAAAATGAAGGAGCAAATGTAAAAAATACCTTGGTTAATGAAGCCCTAACTCCTGCTCACCCTACCACTCTTTCCCTCACTTTCACCTCTCTCTTTTCTCTTTCTCCTCTCTGTCTCCTTTCATGGTTGGTTCCTAGGTGAAACAAAATAAGAAAAGGGCATGGTGACCGTTTCTCCCTCAATTATTGAGGAGGAGGGGTTGTAAGGGCCCGAACCTGGCCCTTATTGGGCTGAACTACCTACCAATACTAGGCTGTTCAGTTGCCATTTCGTACCAAGACCATGAAACAAGATGGTTCATGGTCGGTATGATACAATCCAAAACCAAACCGTGCAGCTTGGTTCAGTATCATGTACCATGGTACTGCTAGTTTATGTTCTTCCCATAAAAGATCATGGCAATACATAATATATGGACTTCTTCTAGTACTAGGATATGTGCTTTCTATAAATCTGGTAGTGTAGTAGCAGGTGCTTACATAGTGCATCATTGTTTTGTAGGGCAAGTTACCTAAAAATATGCAATGCACCTATTAAACAACAATCAATAGATATAGCTACTTAGCTAGGATAATTTATGATTGTAGGTTTGGAAATATATATATATGTATATGTATGTATATGTATGTGTATATTTGCTGAAAAAATTGTCCATACACCGGTAGAAAGATGCTAAAGTTGAAAGTTGTATTTAAGAAAAAAATGAACAAAGTAGCTGTATCTTATGTGCTGGTGGTGAATCTTTCTCATAAACTAGCATATATTTCCCATTTCATTGTTTGCCAAGTGTTAGCATATCCCTGCATGTTCATGTAATCTTCCAACCCTTGAACTAAACAAGCAACCTACACTTTTTTTGGGTTTCAATATTAACATGTTAAGATGGGAAGAAAGTGAGAATAAGAATGGTGGATCGAGATATGAGACAAGATAAAGATAGTGAAGTTTATGTATATGAGGAGATAAGAGTTACAGAAATGGAAGAAGAGTGGAAAGAATTAGCAAGAAGAAAAAGAAGGGGAAAAAGTAGAGGGAATGAAGGGAGAGAATTAAAGGAGAGAGTGAGAAAGAAAGATAGTTATCTGCATTAAGACAGCCTTCTTTCATAGTGAGGACAGTTTGACAACTCATTGTTTGGTTTCATGTGGTTTGCAGATTGCTGAAACTGGAATCTAGTTCTTGATTCATAAAACTAGCTGTTTGGTTGCTGGCAAAAACACAATCTTGAAATTAGCTAATAAAATGGTGCAGCTGGAGTTGAACCACGAAGGCCTCTAAGAATTGTTCAGATTGTCATGCTGTGCAGCTATTAACACTCACTGATATTTTTAAAATATTCACAAACTGAAAATTGATGAATAAACATGGCTGGAGCACCGGAGCCCGACATTGCTGACAAAGTTTACTTAAGATAATGAATACAAAATAACTGGTGGCAAAAACTCAAAATAAATTATTAACAAATCCTATATGCTTCAAAATGTGGTTAGCTAAGAAGCAAATATGGGGATTCTTTCCCTCTGCCAATGAAAAGGAAAAAGAAGCAAATTTGGAAAATAACAGGATTTCATTAAATATTCACAAATTTTCAAGAGCTACAAATGTTGTGTCTCTTTTGTTCAGTCATGGGAAACTATAGGAGAACCCTCATGGAAATACATTGCCTGTCATTATGACATTCAGATGCTAACAAGGATTGTTTTTCATAAAACAAGGATAGGGCCCTCTAGGAAACTTCTACATCAACTTGTGTCATTTCTTGGTGCAAATTTCATTAGAATGAAGTTGTGTACTCCACCACCATGTTGGTCTGAAAGAATTTGTCAGATGAAAGTTGTACATTGAAACATAACAATGTCAGTATGTTACTATTGCTATGAAATGGTTACTCTTCTGTTAGCCTGTTTCATCGGACCATCAAAGACTACTGTAGTAAGTTGTCCAACAGCTATTCCATCAAGGTGAGGTGTTAGCTTGAGATTCTGAATCTGATGTCCGTGTCCAGTGATATTCCTGTTGAATCTAATAATCAGTCTGCTTTGGTTGCTTATTTGTTTTGTTTTCTGCTTGTGTGTTCATCTGGTGTGAACTTTGCCTGGTGGTTTCTAACTGGTGTAGCTTGAACTTTCTATGGTGCATAGACCTCTGCATTTGTGCATTGAGACATGGAATGTGGCTGTGGTGAAGAGATGGGCGGAGCTTGCATCACAAGAAGAGGTAGATGAAGCGATTGACATATCAGGTCCAAATGGAACAGCATTATGCATGGCTGCAACCCTTAAAAAAGATCATGAAAATGGTAATGTGCATTGTTAGAATCGCAGAACATCATACGTTCATCAATCTTTGAACTTAATTAGCATCTGAGGGTGTTGTTGAACACCTAAGGCATTAAGTGAATAACTTGTAAATGTTTGGCTTCATAAGAGGGGATCAACATGATAACCCAAATTAATGCCATAAATGTGAAAGATAAGAAGACTAGAAAATAAGTTAAAAGGATAATGCTTTGTGAAGTCTAATAGAAGATAAATTGGTGCAAGATATTAGAGCTAACTTCTCTCAAATGAAGAAATACTGCAGCATGATCAGTTTTCATAGACCTATACGTAGACAATACTTGTTTCATAATTCCAGAATCATTATCACAGAAATAGTATGTCTTAGACATATACTCCACTTTTTTATCTGTAAATATGGTAACTCATATTAAAAACCACGATCTCAGTAGTTGAAAACTTCTAATCAGCACTACACCTTTGCTTTCAAATCTTGCAGTTGCTCCCACCATGAATTTTGAAGCTTTTGACCCCTTATGTAACTTACTGAAGTAGTAATTAATAGTGCTTGTATTAAGACCACCTTATTCATGTGTCCATTATTGTTTTTCTAATGATCCAAATCTGTGCAATAGTTTACTTTTTATAACAATGAACGACCATTAGTGATAAAAACAGAAAACTACCAAAACAACTTATAAAGCAAATCACCAGATATATAAAAGTGGTAAACTAGGAACAACAGCAGCTTCTGGTGACATTAGCCAAAGCAGCACTCTCAGGGAGACCAGAGCAAATAAAAGAGAAAAACAGAGATAAGTTAGCTAATTACTGTCGCAACTGTTACCACTAGGACTTGCCACCGTTATTACATGTCCAACTCACCACGGTCATGGTCACTTTCCCCTCTCCCTCTCTTCTCTTGTGCCAACCCTAGGGCTGGTTGGGGGCGCATTGTGTTCTGAACCCAACCTGTTAAACAACCTGTTCCACTGTGATTTGCTAGTACCAAAATGGGCTAGCTCACCATAGGTGCTCACAATGGGGCTAGGTGGCTACCTGTGTAGACTGCTTTGCCCTAAGCATGGCTCCCGCAGAGCCTCCCCACCTCAGGTGGACGTGTTGCAGCAGCTTGTGCCATCTTTTATGAATTTGAGCTCTATAAATATAAAAGATTCTGTTCCAATGAAACCAGTGCATGGTGTTTTATCTTCAAGATGGTATACAGACTACCATACTTCTTTAAATTGTAATGATGCAAAACAAAAGGCTATATATCTACATATATGAGGAGTAATAGGATAAAAGGATAGATGCGATGAAAAATTAGAAAAAAAAGTGAAGGTCTTTTTTTTGGTAGCCTGTATCACTGCTTACTCACTTTCCATACTCTGTATTAGTTTTTAATTGAGGCATAAAATCTTCTTTTAGAAAAAGAATGTCCGTTTAATTTTTTGAACCATAAGTTTTGATTAAAGCTATTTATTATGCTATATTAGTACTAGCTTTTTATATGATCTTTCTTGGAAATTGTCTGTAGCTCTATGTATGTAGATATTGCAGAATAAGGGAAATGACATTTTCTTATACATGAGGAGGCTGTCTTTTTTTTTTTTTTTTCCTTACAATGCCCTTTGTAAAAATGAGAGTCCTTCCTGGATGTCTGCAATGTGCACCTAGCATTACCCTTGGCTTAGAATTATCTTATGACATGATAGTTGCTTTTTGTCTGCTGCTCTGTTAATTCTAAAACTTGAATCTTTTTTGACAGAGGGCCGAGAATTGGTAAGAATATTACTTGCTGCTGGTGCAGATCCGACAGCTCAAGATGAAACTTATTTCCAAACAGCTCTGCATACAGCAGCAATGATTAATGATGCAGAGTTGGTAAAGGTAATCTAGATCAATTAAAATTAAATAAAACAGTTTTCAGGTCAATTTAAAGCTAGGAGTTTTATCAACACTGTATGTGGTTATATTTTTTCTTTTGGCTTCAGTTTGGTATGTAATGGTTTTTTTGCTGCTTATGGTTAGATCATGTTGGAAGCTGGAGCTGATGTCAATGTAAGAAATGCACAAAATACAATACCTCTGCATGTGGCATTGAACAGAGGTTCAAACACATGTGTTGGTTTGCTGTTATCTGCTGGAGCAGACTGTAATTTGCAGGTATAATCTTTTATGTAAGCATTGAAGTTAGTTATGATTCGACAAATTTTGGACAATCTATATGTATATATCCAAGCAGAACTGTTTTTTGCAGGTAATTTATCCATCTTTTATGACAATGCTTAGTGTATGTCTATAATATCATAATTATAGATGCACATTAACATAAACAGCATTGTGCACGGGGCATCATGCTCATATGTCAATGGTGCAGACTTCAAAAAGTTGCAGAATATGCAATGCTCTTCATGTTCTGCTGTTTTACTGATCTTTAGACATTTTTGATGAATTTATTAATGCATTCTGGTTCTTACTTAGGCCTCATTTGGCATTGCTGTTGGTATTAGAGTTGTTATTAGTAAAGCTCTGAGCAGGATAGTGCTCTCTAGTTTTTAATAAAAAGTTGTTGCTATTTGGTAACTACATTTTTAGATGTTGTAGAACTTTAACATATATTTGGTAACCAAACTAAGAAAGTGTTTTTAGTATTGGAAAATGGTAATAAAGAATATTGCATAGTGTTTTCTATTATCTAACTATTTATACTATCAAAAATTGTTATTATAAGATATTCTTATTTTATAAATTATTTATTTTGATATTTAACCTAAATAATATAGTAAATAATAAATATATTTTAAAAACACAACAATATTTTTATAATATTGTTATATAATAATAATAATATTATTATAATATAATAATATGATATTATTGTTTTAGTATATCATAAAAGTATTCCAGTATGATATTATTACTGTAAATATTATAAGGATACAATAATTGTAATATAACAATAATGATGATAGTCATATAATATCATTATAATGTCATACAATATAATATAATATTATTATATAATATTATTATTATATTATACTATCAAAAATTATTATTATAAAGATTGTTAAATTATAAATTATTTCCAAATTAAATTTTTAACAATTTTGTTACTGGGGTTTTAATATTGGTCTCTTGTCCAAAAAAAAAAGAGCTTCTTGACACATCTCAAGTAGAGCATTTGCCCAAAAGCTCTAATTTGGAGCTTTTCTATGGTAGACTTTTCAGCTTTTGGAGGAGCTAGAAAGTTATTTCAAAATTTTCACCGCATATCTCAGAATCACTCAATTCTAGCTCTCCAGGAAACACTTTTTGGCCCTCTAAAAGCAATGCCAAATAGAGCCCCAGATGTCGATAAGTTGTACTTGCAGGTTCATTTATTTATTCTAACACTATGTAATGTAGCCTTTGTGTAATGTAATAAGGATCTCCATTATTTCAAGTTCCAAGATTGTGCTATATTGAACTGAGCCTTCTATGTTGATGGTCATCATTGCTGCGGGGGGGGGGGGGGGGGGGGGGGGGGGCGCGGGGGAGGAGGGGTAACAAAATCACATTCTCACCTTAACCACATGAAGGTAATACTATTTCTGGCTTGTGTTTTATTGAGGTTGATAAACTATGTCAGTGAACTATCAAGATAAGTGCAGTTATTTATTTTTTGTTTAAGGTTAAATTTTTTGATGGTATATTTCGTATCCTGAAAACTATCATCCATATTAGAGTTGACTTTATTTTTCAAAATCCTTAATCCTGAACTCTCTTGGAGTCGCATTATCACTTCTTAAAATGCCACCACATTATGTTATCATGAGAGGGTAATTGGGTAAGTTATAAATACATTCCCTTGTTCATAGTTGCACCGGTGGGTGAAAGAGAGAGAAAGATGCAACTATCAAGAAGGGATTGCATTTATTGATCATTTGAGATTTATTTCATATGCCTACTGATAATTTGAATATGCATTACATGTGCCTGTTAGTATTTAGGCATGTATCTGCCCATATATGTGTTTATGCATCTATATGTTAGAATGAAACATGAATATTCAAATCCTTGTCAATGCAGAATACATGATTGACCATCTAAATTAGCAATCCACAATGTAAACTTTTACAACTTCTAAAATGTCTAATAAACAAAAATGAAAAGTTTTGGAAGCTTTAGCTGTTAAATCTTGGTTTGTTTGTGTTTTAAGTTTTGTATCTCATAATCATCAATGTGCTTCTTAATTTATGTGGAGTCTAGGGCTGAAACCAGATCGAAAAAGGGATCGGATACCCGTATATTCATATGCATATTTGTTTTGTCTAACGAATACAAATTCGGATACGGATATTAGTCAGATGTAAAAATTCATATCCATATTTATTTTAAACGGATATTGATACAAATTAGATATTGAAAGTATGAACATAAATATGGATGTAATTTTGATGATTAAACTTTATAACCACAGAATTAAAAATATTATTAAATGCATGATAAATCAAGTTAATAACATGTTAATATAGTTGTATATATTTTTTAAAATTTTACAGTGCTATATAAAATTACATAAGGTCACATGTAGAATCGGATATTTGGATATGAATCATATAATCGTCTATCTATATTCATATCCATTTTTTTTTTGACGGATATGGATATGAATATGGATATTAGTTGGATGCTCAAATTTTTTTCCATATCTGGATAGATTCGGATACGAAAATGGATCCGGTCGGATATTATCCATACTACTTTTTTCCCTAATGTGGACTACTGTTCATGTTGGCATGTTATTGTAATGATTTATTCCTTTATTTTTTCTTTTGCTTCTAATCATTCAATTGTTAAATTGTAATCCATATCAAGCAAGATAGGTGCTCGAAATTAAAGGTTTTATTCATATACTAATTCTTCAGTTCATCTTTATCTGGCATCTTGTGGCACTTTTTTTTAATTGAGTAATTTGCATAAGTTGAATCTTTTTTTACATGATCTTGCTGAATTGTAAAATTTCCTTTTTGTGAGACATGCATTATTAACTTGTAGTCTGATAATATTATGACTTTGTTTATCTGGATACAGGATGATGATGGTGATAATGCTTTTCATTTTGCTGCTGATGCAGCAAAGATGATACGTGAAAATTTTAACTGGATTGTTGTTATGTTGCAACATCCATCACCAGCTGTTGAAGTGAGAAACCATAGGCAAGTGCTTATCCACTTAAATTCTTGTACTCTTTTCATTGTTGACATCACACTATACCTCAGATATAGTGGGCCTTCCAACCTGTATAGTTGAAGATTATATAGAACTAAACAACAGAGTCAATTATTTGTTTTTAGTTTCTGAATGGACTACTTCTCTGGATGGTGACATGGTTCAATGATGTGCTTATGTATGTGTTAGGTTCTTGCTTTTAAAATTTGGATTATTAAGTTTAATAGCTTATCTGTCATTTTTACAAGTTTTTCTAAGACTTGATTTTGTATCAACTTTTAGAAATTGTTTCCAATGGAAGTAGGGAAAGAGTAAATTCAAATTATGGTCATTTATGACAGGGGCTGGACATTGCGTGATTTTCTTGAGGCCCTTCCTCGAGAATGGATTTCAGAAGAGCTGATGGAAGCACTTGCTGATAAGGGAGTTTATTTGTCTCCAACCATGTATGCAAAATGTCCTCATCTTCTTCAAACCATGCCCTTTTTTTATTTTTCATTTTTTGCTGTCATATCTGTTAGTACTCTGGTAAAATTCATTTCAATATTTCTCATCATTTGCTTTAGTTCATTGATTAAAGTAAAATATATGCAATCATTCTAGCTCTAATTGAATGTTGTAATTAGATATGTGGTTGGAGACTGGGTGAAATTCAAAAGAATTATTAAAAATCCAGCATATGGTTGGCAAGGTGCAAGCCACAAGAGTGTAGGCTTTGTCCAGGATGTTATGGATAATGACAATCTTCTTGTGTCATTTTGCTCCGGAGAGGCTCATGTTTTGGCAAACGAAGTCATAAAGGTGATTCCTTTGAACAGGGGACAACATGTACAGCTAAAAGCTAATATTAAAGAACCAAGGTATGTTTTTGAATGTTGTATGCATAATTCATAATTTTTTTTCTCAGTGATGACATTCAATTCTGCATTAGTGTAATTGATATTTAGTTTCAATGTTTGGCATAAATTAATATATCTTATGATTGTTTGTAACTCTAATCTCTCTTACCCTAAAATATTCTTAAGTAAAGTTTCCTGTTTTGTATCTTAAATTAAGAAAAAAGGTTTCCAACAGTTTGTGCCCTTTAATTGGGTAATTAGCTTCCTTGAGACTAGATAGACCATCATATCTCTATCATAAAATGCAAATTCTTGGACTCTGTTTCGACAACCAGATTGATTCCATGTCCTCTCACCAATTGCAAAATAAAGAATAGTCGAACAGCGAAAGGAGGGGCACAGAACCTTGATAGGCCCCTGGTATGAAAGGAGAAAGGAATAAAAAAGATCACATTAGATAGGCTTCAGTTTCAGAGTCTTTTTCAAAAACCAAATAAAATTTTCAAAAGGAGTTTTAAGAACAGTAAAAGAAACCAAGAAAAGTTATTATGCAACATTTTAGAGTATTATGTTATATATTCTTTTTATGTATATCTTGATCATTTTAGGCTGCAGTTAATATTGCATATAAGTAAAATTCATTGAGTATAACAGTAATTCATACTGTAAACATACATACAAACATACATTCATAATACATTCTTAAACACATGTACATATATGGATCATCTTTTCTGATTGAACATTACATGTTTGAAAATTTATTGTTTTTAGCGAATTCTGGAGTTTTTTAGTGTGTCTGTATATATATATATATGTGTGTGTGTGGGTGTGCATGCGTGTGTGCATGTGTGCGTGTGCCTAAGATGAAAAATAAATTAGAACAAATTAGTACATGAAACAGTTGATACTTAGTTTGAAAATAAATGGGGATCCAAGCAATGCCACCAAAGTGCGGTGTAATGGAAAAAGAATTAAAATGGCTAGAGTTTGCACTAAGGGACAGATTTTAGATATGGTGTCTTTTAACCTTGCTTCTATTGTACAAAAGAAATGCAAAGAAACTCAAGAATGTTGTACAAGGTACTACAAAGTAACAATACTCGAGACATGTTTCTCTGCTTTCTTTTATGCACTACCATACGGAGTTTCTTTTAGTGAAGTACCATTTAGCCTTGTGTTTGTGTAAGGTTGTCAGCTATAAGACCAGCATTGTATTACATAACCATATGTCTCTTTGTTAGCAGGCCATATGTGAGAGATCAACCTATTAGAGATTAGGAAATTGAGTTGGGGGCATTTAAACCTTAAGCACAGTAGAGGTTGGGGGGTGGAAGAGTATGGAGTTGTATTGTTATTAAGATGCATAGTAACAATATTTGATAAAATCTAAATTTCTATTGTTTAGTTATATTTGGTGCAATACCAGATCAGGTGTTTTGATTAGACAAGCATCTCATAAAATAAAAAACTGAAATACGTGTGATGCTGAGGAACCTATTTTTTTCTCACTGTGGTCTCAAATAGTATCTTATTAGTAACCATTTGTTCATCCTCCCATTTGTTCATCCTCTGATCATACATTCTCATCTCAAAAGATATTCCGTAACACCTCACCTCCTCCATCTTTTTCTTTTCCTTCTCTCATCCTTCCACGGTCCACCCCCTCTCCCTCTCCTTCTCATCCTCCCTGCACTCCCTCTCTAACCTCCTCCAGACACCACCCTCCTGCTCCCCCCATCTCCGCCCCCTCTCCCGCCCCAATTGCTGTTCTCCACTTCATCTGCATCTTCATTCTCATTTTCCTTAATTCCAATTTGTTATTGTGTATTTTTGTCTCAACACCCTCCCTGCCTCTTGTCCTCCACTTCATCTGCTTCTCTCATTTTCCTTCCAATTTGTTAGTGTTTTTATGTCTCAACCGCACAAAACTTCAGCTAAATAAAAAATAACAATAACACAATTTTGTTATTGTGTTTTTATGTCCCAATCGTTCTCCTAGCAAATAATAACATGAGTTAAAATAAAAAAAAGTTAAAAACTTAAATTATAATACCTATTCATAGAAGAAATTAGGATTTATGTAGATGGTTGTCACAATTTCAACAACCAAAAATGCCCTAGAGTATTAAAATTTGATCACCAAGGGCATAGACTAGAAATGATGGCAAGAAAAAGGGTTCTTATATTCAAGTTGGACCGTGTGGAAGGGTAATACTTTGGATCAAGGATTGCTGAACTGGTACCAGAATATCTACTGATCATCGATCGGTATGGTACGTATTTAAATTTTTTTAAAATTTTTTTTGGTTTCTTACTTTCTTGTGATTTCAAATCACTTTTTTGGATTTATTGGATGTTTTTAGATCGAAATAGATATTTGTTAATGCTAATTGATGTTTGCATCATTTTAATACACTCTTAATCACGTGAACATGAATCGGATTTCCTATATTTTTAATTTTTAAATTATCAATGCATGGAGTAGATATCCTTGAATTTTAAGATGCTCAAAATTTGTAAATAAATAGTCAATACATAGTTATATACCGATATTTAGAATCTAATCAAGTATTGATGTCCATAAATATTAGGATAACTGATATACTTAGTAAGAAGATCAATCCATCCTTCTAGCCAAGCAGCATTGTAATTTTTTATGATTATTCCATGAGGTATGCGTGCTGGATCATAACTCATTGCATTTCCCTCGCAAAGATTCTGACTCTGAGAGGTATCCTGAGATTGATGATATGGCTGTGTAGGGGCCCATCTGAATATATTGACAGCAAAATCGGATTTGTAAGATGCTACGGGCTGCATGGAATAATAGCCAGTAGAAGACAATATCTCGGACATACCATATTCATATCCATATGGATCATAAGCTATGGTGTCTGCAGGTTAGAAGATCCAAAATATGAGGATGAGCCTGATACATCGATGGATCTTACTCCACGTGCGAGATCATCTGCAGCTACATTGTATCCTGAACGATCTCGCGGAACCCGTCGCCTGAATGAAATTGTATCATCATGGGTTTTACTAGCTCATGTATTATGGTTCCTATCATGTATGGTGCCTAAACTATGATTCACCAGTAAATCGAAGACCATTAGCTAGTCACGTTTTCTATCTTTGGTCCCTCCCTGATCACAAGATCTTCAACCGTCAAAAGAATTATTAGTATTGCTTTTCCTAGTGTTTGAATCTGAGTGAACTGAGTGGTTCATTAGAGATGCAACTGTCTTTCCTTTTTCTATCTCTTGGTTGTGTAGTTGCCTGCCCACTTCACATGATGCTTTGGCCGAGTAGATACAACATGATAGCTACCAGCCAAGTGCTGTTTCAACCTTGTCACCCCATCACTCTTGTATTCCATATTGTACTATTTACATCTCCAATGATGCTGATTCGAGAGCATTATCCCATGCTTCTAGCCAATATCATGCTCTGGATCTTTCTTTCTCCGCGACTCAATTTTTGAAAATTGAAAAAGTACATCAATTCCATAATTACATAAAATTAATAAATTTTATTTACTTATTTTTATAAAATTAATTATATATAAATAGAAAATTATTAAAAATTAAAATATTTTTAAAAATTAATTTGATATTAGATTTATATAGGATCTATCATGGATGCTATATATATATTTTTAGATAGTGGGTATGCACGAAGTGTTGCTTTTTTTTAAATTAGGTACATGGCACTATTCACACAATGCATCAAAACTTGAATAAATAGATACGAAATTTATAGTAAAAGTAACTTACAAGTCCCAAAATAATAATAATATTAAATATTTTTTAAAATTAATTTTGTTTTTTATTTTCTTAATCTGAAAATATTTTTTTAATTTTAAAAATAATATATTTAACAAAAAAATAATGATTTTAATGTCATTGTGTAGATCTTTCATAAATGTACAACATATTCTAAAATCATGTCAAAATAAAAAAAATTGGTGTAGTTTCTCATTGTTTTTTCATTTTTCATGAATTTAAAAAAATAAAGGGGAGAAGGAGAGAAGAAAGAGGATGGATCTACATACCTTTAATTGGTGCTTTTTTCCAAGTTTTCCTTATGTTGGAGTCGCTTGAATAGGAGAAAATGGCCAAAGAAATGATTCTTTGTATCTCTTTGTGAAACCAAGAGCCCGAGAGGCTCTTAATCACATTAAAAACAACTCTCCCATAGCTAGAATTATCGACCTGAATCGGACTTGAATTGGACTGAAATGCATGGTTTAAGGCTGAACCATACCATTTCGGTCCGGTTTAGAGGGATTTTAGACTATGGGGATTCAAACCGTTTTTCATAGCCGAACTGTGCCGGTTCCTAGCTAGTACGGTTTGGTATGTCTTGAACCAGACGGTTCGGTTCAGTTCGGGGAACCCTGCTTTGGATGGATCCAAAAGAATTAGTTGGAATTGAAGATGCTTGCATTTGGGAAGATTGGCCATTGGCTTAGATGTTTAGCAATGGTCAAATGAGTTAGGTAAAGCTTACCCTACATAATTGAGAATTCTTCTATTTGAGCATACTCACATACATATGCATGTATGCACACTTTTGGTAAATGGTTTAATGATTTCAAAAAAAAATAATAGGTCATTCAAACATAAGATTTGAACTACTGAACTACCGATATTGATGTGGGCATAAAGATACCTATAATTAAAAACTCACAACTTTTAGAGATATCTAACCTATCATCAAGCTTGTGTTCTAAAATACATGATTGGGCATTTATTTTGAGAATCCACTTTGTGATTATGATCTTAGCATCCTAAAACATGCAACTCAACTCAGCTAGAGCCTTAATCTGAAACCAGTTGTCAGCTACGTGAATCCTTTTTCTTGATTCTACTCAATTAGGGCCACACTTTCTGAAAGATGTAGAAATATCATGTCCTTTCCTACTACATTGCAATCACTTCATATTGTTGTATCCTTTGGCTTTTGTTGTACATGTCCAACCATCTAGGTCATCCTTCTTAAAACATCCATTGACTGAAAATCAATAGATTTCAATGCTTAGATTATAACAATGCATTGTCATTGTTAGTGAAGCAATTCATGTTTTGCACCTACTTGATGCATAGGTTGGAGACCACTATAACATGTGATTTTTGGTTTCTAGACATTTTTCATGTTGTATATCATGATGAATAGTATGAATCTCCAATTTGGAGAGTCTGTAATTGATTTTGAATCATTAAATATTTTATAAAACAATAATGTTTATCTAATTCTCCCTATTGAAGATATACATGCGTACATATATATGTACATAATTAACATATCTGCAAATAAGAAGTTTGTCAAGCCATGTACTACATGAGATAGCTTTAAATGCATTTTTTTGGTTTTTTGGTCATCAGTGTGTTGAAGGGTGTGGCAATCACCGTAAGAGAAGTTGGGAGCATACAAACATGATATGCATATTTGTATGTGTAAATGTATGTACACATGTACGTTAAATTTATATGCATATATGCATATGTTTGTGCATGTGCCTTCATGCTTGTGTGTATCTCTCATCTGTATACATTCATACATACAAATTTGTTACATGCATACATACGTATACACACATACATGGACATGCATGTATGTACATGCACACGCTCACATATATACAAATATATGTCATAATCTTACATTGACTAATAAAGGGGGTGCCACATGGGTTTATTAGCCTAGGCTGGTCGTCTCAATAGCTTAAGCTTTTGGGCTGCAAGGCCATGACAAGTAGTATGAGAGCCAGGCCCATTGTACATCACAATCTTTATTAGTCATGTGGACCCCTTACTAAGGAATACCAAGGTCAAAGAGGACTTGGTGGGGTTGAATAGGACTCTGACCAGGTGTGGGGTCCCCCTTTCTTGAGTAGGAGCCAACCATGATGAGGGTGTCACAAGATTAGGTGGGGGAGATTGTCACAGTCCTACATTGACTAATAAAAGGGGTGCCACAGAGATTTATTAACTTAGGCCGGTGCTTCTCCCAATAGCTTAAACTTTGGACTGAGTCTATGTATGTATATGCATATGCGAGCATCTGTGTGTGTATATGTATATATGCATGCATGCATGTAATACAGATGAGAGATGCATGCATGCATGCCGGCACATGCAC
Organism: Areca catechu; assembly: GCA_021397845.1. Taxonomy (NCBI): domain Eukaryota; kingdom Viridiplantae; phylum Streptophyta; class Magnoliopsida; order Arecales; family Arecaceae; genus Areca; species Areca catechu. Next base: position 29,733,948 of record CM038046.1, read on the forward strand.
CCTGCACACACATATACATATGTACATATATACATATACATATCATGTACAGATGTACATATATTTATGCACTTTGTTTATATGTAAGCATAGATGTGATCCTATAATTTTCATCGAAGGGCATAAAATCATTTTCCAATATGCTGTCTAATTATTGATTTGTAGAGGTGATGAAATTGCTTTAAAGCTTATACTTCTTCACTAAGATTCTCTCAATGATGGTTTTCTTTTAAGTTCTCATTCCCTAATGAAAGTAATGCTTATTATTCTTTTTTCAGGTATGGATGGCGTGGTCAATCACGAGATAGCATAGGAACGGTTCTCTGTGTTGATGATGATGGGATACTAAGGGTTGGTTTTCCTGGAGCATCTAGAGGATGGAGAGCTGATCCTGCTGAGATTGAAAGAGTTGAAGAATTCATGGTTGGGGACTGGGTCCGAGTTCGCCCTGCACTGACAGCTGCTATACATGGTATGGAAGCTGTAACTCCTGGAAGCATTGGGATAGTATATTCCATCAGACCAGATAGTAGCCTTCTGCTTGGTCTTTGCTACTTGTCTAATCCATGGCATTGTGAACCTGAGGAAGTTGAACGTGTTGAACCATTCAGGGTAATGAGATATGTAATGTATAATTTGCTTGCTTTTTTATTTTCATTATCTTTGTTTGTTTTGTTTTTTTTCCTTTCATTGCATTCTGCTGTTCATCTGTTGATTTTGTTTCTATTTCTGATTGTATCCTCTGTCCTTCAGATTGGTGATCAAGTATGTGTAAAGAGATCTGTTGCAGAGCCTAGATATGCTTGGGGTGGTGAGACACATCATAGTGTGGGAAAAATCATAGACATAGAGAATGAAGGTCTACTCATACTGGACATTCCATATCGATCAACTACATGGCAAGCTGATCCTTCTGATATGGAAAAGGTTGAGAATTTTAAGGTACGGTCCTGTTATCGTTTTTTACTGCCACTGTTATTGTCTTATGTCAGATCTGCATCTTAGTCTTTTTCTTCCCCAATAATGCTGGTATGTAGGTGGGTGACTGGGTTAGAGTAAAAGCTTCAGTACCATCTCCAAAATATGGATGGGAGGATGTCACACGAAATAGTATTGGAATAATCCATAGTCTAGAAGATGGTGGTGATATGGGTGTTGCCTTCTGCTTTAGGAGCAAGCCTTTCTGTTGCTCGGTGGCAGACATGGAGAAGGTGCAGCCATTTGAAGTAGGCCAAAGAATTCATGTGATGCCATCTATATCTCAGCCGCGACTTGGATGGTCAAATGAAACTGCTGCAACTATTGGGACAATATCAAGAATAGACATGGATGGAAAATTGAATGTTAGTTACATGTATTTTTGCTATTTTGATATATTATTAATGTTTGGTTTTTGGGGGCATGTTTATTTGACTTTGCTTATGAAAATTTAACTGATATTCTATGTGCAGGCTAGGGTGGCTGGCAGAAGTAGCTTGTGGAAAGTTGCTCCAGGTGATGCAGAGAAACTTTCTGGCTTTGAGGTTGGAGACTGGGTGCGTCTGAAGCCAAGCCTCGGGGCTAGACCCACTTATGACTGGAACAACATTGGGAAGGAAAGTATAGCCGTGGTGCATAGTATACAAGACTCTGGCTACTTGGAATTGGCTGGCTGTTTTAGGAAAGGAAAATGGATAACTCATTATATGGATGTTGAGAAGGTCCCATGTTTGAAAGTTGGTCAGCATGTTCGGTTTCGCACAGGTCTAGTTGAGCCCAGGTGGGGCTGGAGAGATGCTCAGCCCGATTCTAGAGGTATCATAACTGGTGTGCATGCAGATGGAGAAGTGAGAGTGGCCTTTTTTGGTTTACCAGGGTTATGGAGAGGAGACCCTGCAGACCTTGAGAAGGAGGAAATGTTTGAGGTTGGGGAATGGGTGAGGCTCAGAGAGGATGCAGACAGCTGGAAATCCTTGAAACCTGGAAGCATCGGTATTGTTCATGGAATAGGGTACGAAGGCGACTTGTGGGATGGAACTGTGCATGTTGCATTTTGTGGTGAGCAGGAAAGGTGGGTGGGACCGACCAACCAGCTTGAAAGAGTAGATAGGCTTGTAGCAGGACAACAGGTTAGGATAAAGAAATGTGTGAAGCAGCCCAGATTTGGATGGTCGAATCATAGTCATGCAAGCATAGGAACAATATCATCTATAGATGCGGATGGAAAGCTAAGGATATACACACCAGCAGGATCTAAGGCATGGATGATAGACCCAGCTGAGGTAGACAGAGTGGAGGAAGAAGAGGAAGTGCGTGTTGGAGACTGGGTAAAGGTGAGAGAAACTGTTATGACGCCGACATACCAGTGGGGTGATGTAAGCCATGCCAGCATAGGGGTTGTGCACAGAGCAGAGGATGGGGAACTTTGGGTTGCATTCTGTTTCAGTGAAAGACTATGGGTATGCAAAGAGTGGGAGGTGGGAAAGGTTCGACCATTCAAGGTGGGAGACAAGGTGAGGATAAGACCAGGTCTAATAATGCCTAGATGGGGTTGGGGCATGGAGACGTTTGCGAGTAAGGGTGAGGTGATGGGAGTGGATGCTAATGGAAAGCTACGGATCAAGTTTAAGTGGAGGGATGGAAGGTTGTGGATTGGGGATCCAGCAGATATTGTTCTTGATGAAAGTTCAAACACGAGTAACACTGATTACTGCCATTCCTAGGGAATTCGGTAGTTCTTTTACTCTTTTATTTGTTCCTTCTTTAATTGTCAAAATTAATTCAGCTGCTGCCTCGACCTTGAGCTGGTTTAGAAATTCCTGGCGCATCCATCAGATCGTGGCTTGTTTTGGCAATGAGAAAGCCGGTTCTTCTTCATGAAGCTTTAGAGGTCAAGTGTTTCCGGCTGTTCTGTACTCATATAATTATCTATGAGCTTTTATTACCATTTGTCTAGATTATACTAATGTACAGGTTGTTAGACAAGAGTGTTAAATTGAAATGGTCCCCTGTATTTTATTTGTGGCAGGATATAATTTTCTTTAGATGCCAAAGTTTTCCATTCATTGCTCGTAAAACATGATGTATATGGTAGCTTTATGTTGAAATCTTGTAATATATATTTTGATTATATTGGAAGACTTGGGAGTTGGGAATTGGATGGATTTGATGTGTTGTCCATGTGCAATAAAGGAAAAGTTTTCTGCATCGCGTGCGGTGCAGAAAATTCAGCATGGTCTGTATCGTATTTTTTATTAGTCCAAATATATTCACTGTAGCATGATAGGATGGGAGTTGAACGTGATTAGCATTAATTATCATTCAATTTTTATTTGAAATTTTTGTCCAGATCAAAATATCCTTCTAGTTTATTTTTATATGGATGTCGTAGGTTTTGAATTAGGATGTCGTCGTTTTTGAATAGGATGTCGTAATACTGTTTCAGGTTTTAATTTATATTTTTCTGCAGGGGTGTCCTAGATTTTGAACTAGGGTGTCATAGCTTTTGAATTAGGGTATCGTAATACAGTTTCAGGTTTTAATTTATATTTTTTTGCAGGGGTGTCGTAGGTTTTGAACTAGGGTGTCGTAGTTTTTGAACTAGGATGTCGTAATACTGTTTCTGATTTTATATGTCGTAGGTTTTGATCTAGGATGTCGTAGCTTTTGTACTAGGGTGTCATAATACTGTTTCTGGTTATTTTTGAACCAGGGTGTCGTAGGTAGGTTTTGAACTAAGGTGTCATAAGTTTTGAACTAGGATGTCGTAATACTGTTTCAGGTCATTTTTGAACCAGGATGATATTTTTTGAACTAGGATATCGTAGGTTTTGAACTAGGATATCGTAATACTGTTTCAGATCATTTTTTGAATCAGGATGTCGTAGATTTTGAACTGGGATATCGTAGCTTTTGAAATAGGATGTCGTAAAGATATTTTGATCTAGACAAAATTTTAATTAATACTAGTCATCTCAGCTTTTTGTCCTATCATATTATAGTGAATATTTTTAGATCAATAGAAACGTACAGTGACACCATGCTGAATTTGCTGTACCGTACGCGATGCACAAAAAATTACTATGCAATAAAAGGTGATGGCAGGATCGTCTACCAGCAAATGTTTTGACCTTCCAAGGTTTAGTTTCCGCACAGCTTCAATGTATGTCGTTTTGATGTGCGAAGATAACCGTTTTGTCCCCTTCTATCTCTTCTCTCTCTTTTTATGACGAAAATGTAGAATCTAATGCAAAAAAAATATATTTGATTAATCTGTTTCAATTTCTGTTTTTCTAAAGTAGTGTTTATTATTTCTTAAAAACAATGAATGTAGAAAATTTATTTTTAGTTTTTTTAGAAAGTGAGTTTTCGTGGTTCTCCTGATCTCTCTTCCGTCGATCAATCATACTGGCTTTTTGGATCTGTCGGTCATTTTTGCTTTCGACGGGGAACTGTTTCATGTCTTGGCTCCATTCCCTTTTTTTTTTTTTTTTTTTCCTTCTTTTTTAATTTATTTTTTTGTTTTTCTGTCACTCTTTAACTGTCTCTCTGCCGGACGCTGAATTTTTTTTTTTTATAAAAAAAATAAAATTTCCTAACCATCTGTCCTTGTTGTAAAAAAAAAAAAAAAAAAAAAAAAAAATAAATATATTTTTATTATCAGGAATTTGAAAAAGTAAGAAATAAAAATTATATTTTCAGATTTTTTTTATAAAAAAGATGACGATGTCAAACGCAGCCGCGTGGAACCACGTTCTTTCCTGACTGCTGTTTTGTTAGCTTTTGCTTGCACTCTAATATGCCTCTTTCTCAGGCCTGTGGACCAGGGTTCTTTCAAGACCCCTGTTTATGCTTGAGACGGTGCAGTTTAGCTCGTAGTAATTAATGGAAAGAGCACCCTACCAGAAATTCGAATTATTCTTTCGCGCGAAAGATGCATCCCAAACCCGTCTCCCCTATAAATAAAATCCTATGTTAGCCTTAAATTAACGCCATAACTTTTTTTGTCCTTTTAACTCTCATGGATCGACTACCATGATCGACGTGGAAGACGGTGAGACTCCCAACCGCAAACCGGAGCATCCCAGCACTCCGGCCAGCCTCCTCGCCAAGGTCCGGACCAACCTATCCTTCCAGTGAAAATGGTCCGACCTGAATGCAGCCATGGGACACCTGGGCACCTACACCCTGCCACCATCCTCGCCTTGGCTCTGGCCAACTTCACCAGCAACTACAACATCCTCACTGGCGCTCTCTACGGCCTCTCTCCAGCCCATGAAATCCATCACCTCCGTCGCCATCTCCAGTGCCCAAAACTTCATCGTGCCGCAGGAATTTAGCATAATATATTAGAATTTTATTTTACGGATCTAAAACACCAAACTAACTTGCTTTGGCATTTTGTATATTGCATTCATCTTCGTATAGACAAAATCCTGTTCAAGATAAGGTAAAAATTTCACCATCCTTTCTTAATCTACAAACCACCTCCATCATACTAACCTAGGTCCAATTAAAATTAAATAAACATGGATTTCGAGCGCACCGGGACAGGAAATCCTAAGTGTCAGATCGGGTTAGAATTAACCAAACTGAATGATATATAAGAAAAATAGTTCAAGGATGATATGGTCATGAAAAAGATAGTTATTTAATTAGGTTCGTTGTGAGAGGCAAGTCTCCTGCCAATCTTATACCTTTCTTGCTAGTTGGTTGATTGATTTTTGACTTGGAGGTGACCTGGCACAGTTAAGAGCTATCTAGATTTAGGCTAATCCTGAGTAGAGTTTAATTGCATGTGCAACTTGTTTGCTTGCTAGTAAAACTCTAAATAAAACAAAAATACCCTCTCCTCTAGATTTAGGACTCTCTAGGCTCTTTTTTTGCTCTTTTTCTTCTCTTTCAAAAAAAAATTAGAAAAAGATTGCTTTGATCTAGAACCCTTGATTGCATGTCTGAATAATTAGAACAATCCAACAAAATAGATCTATGCTGGAAACATGAATATCTATAGTAGAATGGATGAACTGTTCCACAAATTAGATTGTGTGTTGGATATCGAAGACTCTCCATCTCTATCTTTTTTTCTCATGCAATAAGTTTGTGCAATTTATTTAAGCCCCACTCATTTTGTGAGCGAATGCTCAGCCACACATAAATTTTCTGAGTTTATGTATGAGAAAGTCTATCAAGATCAAATCCAAATGGTTTATAGACCAAGAAATAACTTATACTTTAATATCTATAATCCAGGTTGGGGGGCGCAACCAATTTCTTGTGGAAATCATAAACAGTGGTCACCCCAGTAGCACAAGGACCTACATCATGGATGCACCTTATGGCGATATTCCTTACCTACAATATCAACCTTCTCCAACTAACTATAACCTGGTATTTGAAGAAAAGGTTCTGCAACTATTAGACAAGATTGAACTCACCAATCAGATCCCTCACTCCCATATACAATCCATAGTTGAGCTAGAGATCTAAATTAGTTAGCTAGCGATTGTATGGGAGGAAAGAGAGCTGCCTAATCAATCCGAGAGTAACCTTAAGGGACAATACCTAAGTTGGCTGGGCCAGCTCGCACCTTCGTGGTTCGTCCGGATGAAGGTCCGGGCCTACGGGGATGTGGATGCCACCGGTAAGGCTGGGTCTGGTGCCATGTCAACGTCCCTTGGTTGGTGCTGCGGTGCTCGTCTTCAGCGAGCTGACTCGAGGTTTAGTACTCTGGATAGCTCTTGCGGGGGTCGACGGAGGGGTCGACTCGAGTGCCCGGGGTTGTTGCGCTGTCTGTTTAAGAGAGATAAACCTGCCTCTTATAACAGGGACGTTCCTTTTGTAAGAATGGTTAGGGGCATCGATCCAACAACTGGTATCAGAGCCAAGGTCTCGGGTTTGAGTCTCCGCAGGGGGAAAACTCGGTCGTTTCGCTGGGGGGAGATTGTTGGCTGGGCCAGCTCGCACCTTCGTGGTTCGTCCGGATAAAGGTCTGGGTCCACGGGGATGTGGGTGCCACTGGTAAGGTTGGGTATGGTGCCATGTCAACATCCCTTAGTTGGTGCTGCGGTGCTCGTCTCCAGCGAGTCGACTCGAGGTTTAGTACCCTGGATAGCTCTTGCGAGGGTCGGCGGAGGGGTCGACTCGAGTGCCCGGGGTTGTTGCGCTGCCTATTTAAGAGAGATAAACCTGCCTCTTATAACAGGGACGTTCCTTTTGTAAGAATGGTTAGGGGCATCGATCCAACAACCTAGCTAAAAGATTTAATAATCCTGTAACTTTTTTTCAACAATCGATTATAACTCAGGAATAAAATGGTCATAAAGCAACCCTGCACAACTAAAAAGATTAACATAAATAATTGGACTAAGACAAAAATATATAGGAAGAAATCAGAATGGTAGGATGAACCACTTCTATTATCATCCTACTTACCTATGGTCTTATTTCCAAGTGCCCTAGAATTATCCATTTCTTTTAATGAGAAAGGATGATAAATATACAAAATGATAGAATTAATTAAGACTTTCTAAGGATTACAAATAAATAATAAAATAGGGAAAGCTATACCATAATTCTTCTCCATGATTTGTGAGATCCCTGTTTGTCTCATTTCGGGATAGACGATTTTGATGTAGATGGGTAGATCACAGAAATAAATGACCTAGTTGATATGTGATATCCCAAAAACATCCCACTTTGGATTAAAAAACACGAGTCACCACCTAGCCCCTTCATAGCTCTCTTGTTAGAATCAGTATCTACTCTAGAACTAAAGTCACTTTTTGTCACACCCACTGATACTCTACCAATGATCTCTAACCAGAAGTCCAACTTGTAGGTATTCTAAAAGTACATAAAAAATCTATTAAGTGGGATATTACTGATACGAGAGATAATGATTTTATGATTTTTATAATTGATTTCTTTGTATTTTGCACTACTTTCAAGGTCTACCTCCAAAATCTGTTTGTACTACTAAAATGATATACGGAGATATATTTAATGTTAAATTTTAAAAAGTATCAGGCTATAGATTGAGAAGGGATGATGCCAAGATACATTATATCCACGAAAGGGAATGGGGTAGATTTGGTTGTAGTTGAAGTAATTTCTAAATCACCATCCCCAACCTTGACTCAACAAATACCATCCCTTCGTAACTTTAATATTTCTAGACTCTGGTGCAACATGCTTGCCAAAAACACTATATTGGTCCAGGTTAATCTCGTAGAGCATTTTATGGATGTTTTACTATCACGATGACAAGGCCTTTTGATTGGCCTTATCCTTTTGAAACCCTGAGGGAGCATCCAAGTTGGTTATAGATGAGACTCTCCCTTAGCGTCTGGTTGAAGATATTAAACTTAATGCTTGTTGGTAGGCAACTCAACTTCTTAAGAGTAATCTTAATAAATGTCTGGTTGAAGACGTTAACTTAGTGCTTGTTGGAAGGCAATACAATTTCTTAGAAGTAGTCTTAATAAAAATCTAGCTATAGATGTTAAACTTAGTACTTATTGAGAGGCAACCCAATTTTCTTGTTTTCTTTTTATTTTTTTAGATTTTATGGATAAAGTTACTTCACCTTAAAGATTTGGAATAATATTTTCAAGCCACCTTTATCCTAGATCACTTTCTTCTCTCTTTGCTTTATTTTTCTTTCTCCATTAAGGATAATATCAATTAAGTGAGGGGAAAATAAATAAATAAAAAATTAAAGTCTTCAAATAAGTTAATATTTAATATTTAGATACATGATTACTTTAGATTTGAGTTGAATCAAGCAAATTTTAAAACACTAATTGATGTTCATTTAGAAAATCTTTGAGACATCGAGGAATCACGTATTAAGAAAATCCAATAAATAGTTAAGTTTAGAACAAAATTTATTCCAGTATCTCTAACTCTCCCAACTAGCATTAATGAAAAGTTCATTTTTTATGAGCATAAGTAGAGTATCTATAAGTTCTCTCATATTGGGTTTGCCCTTGATTTTGATGATTAACAAAATGTTGAGTATATATTTTATACTAATATTTCAATTATGGTTATGAGCTACAGGATACATGCATCTCAAATTCTCAAAATGAAAGTATCTTGAAGCTGAGCAAAATTCATGTCTTAAAAGTCTCCTTACCATGAAAAAGGCCTAAAAAATATTCAATTATGGTTTACATAAGTGTATTTAAAGTTTTATTGAATATATTTATGTTTTTGGGAGTTTTGGCACTTATTTTGGCAAATTTCAGAACCAAGTGTTGACTCATGATTGCCAAGTGTCGACACTTCAGTGACTGGCATGCAAAAATTCCTGACTGGCATGCCAAGTGTCGACACTTGAGATTAAAGTGTCGACATCTGAGATTCAAGTGTCGACACCTAGAATCCAAGTATCAACTCAAGGCTTGATATTTTTTGAAAATACAAAACTTGCCATTTGGAGAATTTTTGTATCAAGTGTTGACACCTGAAATTTTAGTATCGACACCTGCAGGACCAAGTGTCGACACCTGGAAACCAAGTGTCAACACCTGGAAGTCAAGTGTCGACTCACGGGTTTTGACAGCTTCAACATATCTATTTTCTGAGTTACAGATTTTATCTTTTCAAGCTCCCAACGACTAGTTTTGATCCTCCAACAATCTCAAACCATTTTTTGGAAGTTTTTAAAGTATTTAAGCTTCACCAAACTCATTCATGAAGTATTGAACTTCATTGAACACTCAAAAAGTCAATATTCTCTCAAGAACTTTACTTCCAAAATTCATAAAAGGAGAGATTCCCTGAAAAAGCTTACAAGCTCATCTTTTCATCCTTCCAAAAGTGAGCTTGAAGAAGATTCCAAAGAGAAATAAGACAAGCATCTTCAAGAGCCTCAAAGCTTCCACATTTCACTCTAGAAGAGAGTTTGATTATGCTTTTATATTGTATCTTTATCTCTATACTTTGTTGACCTAGCCTTCAAGGGTTTCTTGAAAGTAGGTTATTGTGGTTGTTGGTAAGCCAAAGGTACAAAACCAACTAGAATTTAACTTGTGAGCCCGAAGACAAAATAAGTTGTAAAGGTTGTTGGTGAGCCTAGGTGACAAAACCAACTTAGGTTTTGACTTGTGAGCCTTGTAAAACAAGTCGGCTGTAATCTTAGAAAGATTATAGTGGTTTTTCCAAGGGTGGCTTGGGGAGTAGACGTAGGTGCTTGGTTTGCACCGAACCACTATAAAACTTGGTGTTTGTGTGTGATTGCTCTCCTTATTTCTTGCTCTTTATTTTCTGTAATTAATTTACTATTATCCCTGCATATCATTGAGTTATTCACATTGCTCACAAACACTTCAAAGACCGGTACATAATTGCTTTATTTTTTGAAAGACCCAATTTATCCCCCCTCTTGGGCTCCATTTCTGGGTAACATCTCATAACATAAAATTAAAGATTAAGGTTTTGAGCAGTCTCACTGAGTAATTGGACCTCTTTGTCTAACAAGCATTGAGTCTCTCATCAAAAGTGAATAGTGTGATAAAACTGTATTGCCTTAGTGTGATAAAACTATATTGCTTTTCACTGAGTAACATAGTTTTTTTGGTCTAAGAAAACATTAAGTCTTGTATCAAAAGGTGAATAGTATAAAAAAATAAAAAAGAGAAAACTATGTTGATTTTCATTGAGTAACCAGCTCTTTTGTTTAAGTAAGCATTGAGTCTCACATCAAAAGATAGAAAACAACACATAAACTATACAGCTAATCCTAACTCATAACCTATTAGAGTCGAGTAATAAGTCTTAGGGGTATTCTATATCTAATACCCTAAAGCTAATTGGCTTGGAAGTCATTGGTTCAAAACTTGTTACAAGGGTCTAATAGAAAGCTTAAAGGATCAAGGTATTGCATTGACTGTACTTTAAAAAAAATTGAGAAAAAAAAATTATTGTACGCTTGCCTGTATTAAAGTAGATAAGTTGAAGATAAAAGTAGAAATTAATCTAGAAAAGGCTTGGAAACAATTATTATTCTTTATTTAACCATCATATTAGTGAGTACTAATACCTCTATGACTTACTCAATAACGTTCTGCTGAATATCAATGGATCATTTAGAAAATTACTTGGTAAAATATCCATTTCAAAGTATGATGGTATTTAGCACTAAATCCTTTCTTTATTTGAGGATGAGCAAAGTTCAAGTTGGGGGATATAATAAGTACAATAAACAAATCAAAAGAAGTATCAAAATGTAGACTAATTCATCTTTATTCTTTAGAAATTAATGCTTCTTATCTTTTGCACAAAAGATGCTTACAAGTAAAAAGAACCAAATATGTAGGTCTAAAGGAAGTAAATGAGATTCAAAAAGGAGATCAAAGGATCTTAAAATCCAACCCAAACCAGCCTAAGCCAGCCCAGTCCACCATGGACCACCGGTCGGTCCATAGAATAGGTGTGCAGTCCATAGTTGTTCGTCTTTGGCGTAGTCTACAATGGGAGCTGGCTTTGAGGGCACCATCCAATGGTTGAAGGGAGAGCAAACATGCAATCAAGTGGCCTAAAAGGTTATGTCCAATATCCAGCAGTGGCAGCCCACTCTATTGGCACAATCCATTGGCTGTGGTGACTTCCTTTGCACCATCCAATGGTTCAAAAGTATTTCCAACTGAAGTACCAAACTAGGAGGCATTTTTTCACCATCTATAGTCCAAAACAAGGTGCTGGGCATGATCAGATGGTCAACATGAAATCCTACTTGATTCGGGCATCGATGCAATTGATTTCAGGTGATTAGATCACAATAAAAAGGTTGAACAAGATTCAAGGGTTCAAATGTGAATTTCATATGGATTCAAACTAGAATTTGAATTAGATTCAATATGGCTTCAAGCTCTATTTAAGGGGGACTATAGATGGCAAGGGGAAGCAAGCAAGGGAAGCTACTGAAGTTTATTTTCTATTTATTCTTTGTAAAGGGCTTTAGGGAGAAAAGGAGGTGGTCAACTGGGGTCTCTTCATCCTCGTCTTTCTCTCAAGAAGTGGAAGCTTGTAGAAACCACCATGCATGGCTAAACTCCAAGTTTACAGGAGAGTAGATGAGATTTTTGATATTTATATTCTGCAGTTTTTTTTAATATAATTAGAACTTGATTGTAATGATTCTTGCCTTCATGAATAAAATTCTTTTCATTAATTCAAGTATTATATTTCTTGTTTAGTCTATAATTTAGATATTTGAATAATTTATGACTATATACAGACGAGTCATGATCTAAGGATACGATCTTAGGATACGATCTTTACTTAGTGAGATAGATTATGATCATAAATCAATTATATTCTTAATAATTGTATAAAAAAGACTATTTTATATCTTTTATTAAAAATTAATCAAAATGTAGAGATATCTTTCTTATTCTCTTGTTTATTCTTCTTAATTCTTAGTTTTTATAATTTAATTAAAACTCTAAAAATCTCTAATTAAAATGTGAACATAATTTCATTGATCCTTGTGGATTGATACCCGACTCAATCCTTACTACTTATTTATTTTATTGATTTATCTATTTTTAGTGTTATTGATGACAAAGCATCATCAAGGTGCGTCGAGAATTTTTTGGCACTAAGGCTCGGTCAGTGGTGGTGGCCAAGGAGAGCATGGAGGCCTGTAAGCTCTCGAATGAATGCTTGGAGGAGAAGATCAAATACTCCACCAAGGCTTTCATCGCCACGAGGGATGAGGTTCGATCCAAGGTTGCCGCTCGCTTTCCAGACCTAGATTGGCATTCCTGGACAAGGACTCGAAGGACAACAAACTTGCTACCAAATCTGAAGCTATCGTAGACCTCTCGATGCTAACTCCTTTTGCCTAGTCTTGTTTCTTTTCTTTTTGTATGTAGGTCTGGTCTACTTCAAAGTAAACCTCCTTTTTGTAGCAAGCCTTTGGCCTTGCCTTTTTGGAAACTTTTAATGAAAGAACTTTTTCTCTTAAATCGTAGTGTCATAATTCTATCTCAATTATGCTTTTTAACTTTCATGGTTTGGAGCATTGTAGGTTCTCCATGAGGTCATTAATAACACCATGTAATTTGCACCTTTCCGAGGGTTATGGTTAGGGTAGGCATCATGCTTTCGCCATTAGCATGCCTTGGGCGATCGTAAGTTCATCATTAGCATGTCCCATCTTTAGGATAAGGGATCTTTGGGGGCTTCCATAGGGATTAGCCATTACTTTTTGGTCGGCTAGGGTTCGTTGATTTGGGTGACGCTTCACAAGTCGAGGGTTCTAAAGTGGTTATCCCTCACTTTTCGAACAATCAAGGTTTTATCATCGGACATCTCATCTTTGGGATGAGATGCCTTGGAGGGTCTTGAAGTGGTTAGCCCTCACTTCTTGGTCAGCTGGGGCCTTTGGCTTGGACTATGCATAATGGCCCTAGGGTCCTGAAGTGGTTACCCCTCGCTTCTCGGGTGACCAAAGATTTATCATCGGCCTATCTTGTCTTTGGGATGAGGAGCCTTCAAGGGTCTTGAAGTGGTTAGCCCTCACTTCTTGGTTGACTAGGGCCTTTGGCTTGGATGATGCGCCATGGCCAAGGATCTTGAAGTGGCTATCTCTTGCTTCCCGAGTGACCAGGGGTTTATCGTTGACCTATCTCATCTTTGGGATGAGGGGTCTTCAATGATCTTGAAGTGATTAGCCCTTACTTCTTGGTCAGTTGGGGCCTTTGGCTTAGATGATATGCCATGGCCTGAGGGTCCTGAAGTGGTTACCCCTCGCTTCTTAAGCGATCAAGGATTTATTATTGGCTTGTCTCATTTTTGGGATGAGGGGCCTTCAAGGGTCCTGAAGTGGTTAGCCTTCGCTTCTTAGTTGGTCGAGGCCTTAAGCTTGGATGATGTGCCACGGTCTGGGAGTCCTGAGGTGGTTATCCCTCGCTTCCTGAGTGACCAAGGGTTTAATGTTGGCCTATCTCATCTTTAGGATGAGGGGCCTTTGAGGGTTCTGAAGTGGTTAGCCCTCACTTCTTGGTTGGCCAGGACCTTTAGCTTGGACGATGCACTGATCGTGCTCAGCAAAGACATGGGGGTGGAATCCATAGAAAATATTCTAATAACTGCAATATTATTGGGAAAGAGATTACATCATTATAATACACTTGGAGATTTTCTAAGTTCCATGGGCATGGTAAGGGCACTCCATCCAATTATGCTAGGTAGAATGTTCTTAGTTGGATGACATCTTTTACATGATATGGGCCCTCCCAATTTGGGGACATCTTTCCCTGATTGATTGGTTGGGACACCTAGGCTGACTGTAGCACCTGGTCTTCAACTTTGAAGAACTTGCTACGGACTTAGGTATTGTGATATTGGACAACCTTTTATTGATATGTAGCTATTCTCACCATCGCTCATTCCTGGACTTCTTCCAATAAATCCAGGTTTGCCCTCAGCTGCTCTAAGTTGCTATCTTCATTGAAGGTTTTCATTGGAGGAGACAGGAGTTCTACTTCCAATAGGATCACTACCTCAATCCTGAAGGTGAGATTAAAGGGGGTCTTTCCTGTTGGGACCCTCTACGTAGTTTGGTTGGCCTGGAGGACATGGTACAATTTTTCAGCCCACATCCCTTTTGTGTGGTCTAGCTTGGTCTTCAGACCCTACAAAAGAGTTTTATTAGCAACTTTAGCCTTCCTGTTAGCTTGTGGGTGGCTGATAGAGGTAAAGCAATAGGAAATGCCTAAGTCTTTGCAAAATTTAGCTAATTTAGCATCACTGAATTGGCAACCCTTATCAGTGATCAAGACCCTTGGGAGGCTAAAAAGGTAGGTGATGGATTTCCAAATGAAGTCCTTCACTCGGGCTTCTATTATTTTGGCAAGTGGTATGGCTTCTATCCACTTTGTCAAATGGTTAATGGCCTATAGTAAGAACTTCCATTGTATGGACGCTTGGGGGAAGGGTCCAAGGATGTCCATCCCCCATTGAGTGAAGGGCTACGGTGCACTAATTGGAATGAGTGGCGTGGCAAGCTATCACTATATGTTTGAATTTTGCTAACATTGGTCTCATTTCTTGATAGTGGCATCTTACTGTATGGTGGACTAGTAATACCCTTATCATTGGATCTTGTAAGATAAGGACCTTCCTCCTAAGTGGTTTTCGTAGATTTCTTCATGACCTTCTTGTAGAGCGTACTCCACTTGGAGAGTCACAAGCACTTTAGCAGTGATAGGGAGAAGGATCTTTTGTACATCTTATTTTCATGAAGGACATATTGGGAGGCTTGATGCTGTATCTTGCGAGCTTCCCCCTTGTTGGTAGGAAGAGTTCCATCACAGAGGTATTGAGCTAGGAGATCAATCCAACAAGATTTAGTGTCGAGCTATAGCAAAGGTGCAAGCCCTTTAATGCTTGGTTCTTCTACTACTTCAAAGAAGACTTGTGTACATAAGTTGTGCAGTGCGAATGTTGCAAGTTTTGACCGAGCATTAGCTCGAGTGTTCTCCATTTTAAGGACTTGTTGAATGTCAAAACTTTGGAAGGCTTAGATCAAGTCTTTTATCTTCTAGAGATACTTCATGTTCTCCTCCCATGCCTCATATTCATTTAGTACATGATCGATAACAAGTTGTGAATCACTGCAGGTCGTTAGATGTTGCACTCTCAATTCTTTAGATATTTTAAGGCCAGCAATTAGGGTTTCATATTTGACGTTATTATTTGTAGAGAGAAACCTGAAGCGAAGAGCATACTAGATGACATCTCCTTCAAGCCTAGTGAGGATTAGTCTTGCCACGACCCATTGGCACCCAAGGATCTGTCTACATGCATCATTCATTAGTTTTTCATATCATCTTTTGCGGGTCGCTCTTCTCTAGCTCTCCTTCGGGAATGATGCACATCGTGATGAAGTTGGTGAACACCTATGGCTTTATGTAGGGTTGAGGTTGGAACATAAGATCAAACTCGGAGAGCTTGAGGGCTCATTTAGCCATAGTGCCTAACATATTTGATTTATGCAGGGCCGTATTGAGCGATTGGTCTGTGAGAATGGTCATGGCGTGAGCCTATAAATAGGGACGGAGCTTCTTGACTAAAGTTATAAGAGCAAAGATTAATTTTTTGAGTCAGGTATACCTAGTCTTTGCATCATACAAAACTCTACTGACATAGTAGATCAGCCTTTGGACCCGATCCTACTCTTAGATGAGAACGAAGCTGATAGAAGAGGGGGAGACCACCATGTACAGGTATTGTTCTTCTCCTATCTTAGACTTGTTGAGGAGTGGTAGAGTGCTGACGTAGCCTTTTAGCTCTTTGAACTCCTTTTAGCATTTCTCAGTCCATAAGAAGTCCTTTGATTATTTCAATATTTTGAAAAAGGGTAGACACCACTTAGCTGACTTGGAGGTAGACTGGCTGAGGATGGTGGTCCTTCTCATGAGCCACTACACTTCCTTCACCATCTTCAGAGCACATATTTTTTCTCGTGAGCCACTACATTTCTCGTGAGCACTTATTTGTCTCATGGCCTGGATTTTTTTGAGATTAGCTTCAATCCCTTGGTGAGATACCATAAACCCAAGGAACTTTCTTGATATTACTCTGAAGGTACATTTAGTAGGATTTAGCTTTATATGACACTTGTGTAGGACGGTGAAGGTCTCTTCTAGGTCATCTATGTGATTCACCGAAGTGTGACTCTTGACTAACATGTTATCTTTGTAGACTTTTATGTTACGGCCAATCTAGTCTTTAAAGACTTTGTTTACTAGTCGTTAATAGGTTGCCCCTGGTTCTTCAGATTGAACGATATCATCTTGTAGCCAAAAAGATCATGGTCAGTAATAAAAGCCATCTTGTCCTCGTTCTCGAGTGCCATATGGATTTGATTTTATCCCAAGAACATGTTCACAAATATGAGAAGTTCATGACTTGTTGTTGCATCCACCAATTAGTCGATCCGAGGGAGTAGATAGTTGTCCTTTAGGCATGCTTTGTTTAATCTTGTGAACTCAATGTATATCCACCACTTTCCATTGGCCTTCTTTACCTAGATGACATTAGCTAACTAATTAGGATAATTTACTTCCCTAATGAATCCAATATTGGTCAATGTTTCTACTTTCTCTACGATGGCCTTTTATCGCTTCGGGACAAAGCTCCTTTTTTCTATTTCAATAGCTGGTGGGTAGGGTACACGTTTAGATGATGCACTATCATCCCTGGTTCAATGCCTGGCATGTCCATGGGGGAGTATGTAAAGACATCAGTATTTTTTTGTAGAAAGATCATAAATTGCTATCTTGTAGCCTTGTTTGGCTTTGACCTAATCCAAACAGTGCACTAAGGGTCTCCATCACCTAAAGGAACGATAATGAGATCTTTCACAGGCTCTCCCCTTTCCTCGAACAGTTCATCCCTAGTGTCTAACCCTTCAACCGGAAGGACTTGATGGCTTAGTTTGATGGAAGACCAAATAACATTGCCTTGCCAAAGTTTGGTTCCTGTGGACCTCTTAGACTCCATGCATCATAGGGAACTTTATGAGCAAGTGGTATGTAGAGACCACCGCATGAAGGGTATTGAGCTTGGGTGGCCAAGGATAGCATTATAGGCTAATGGAATCTTTATAACTTTGAAGGCTAGTTATACCTGAGATCGCCAGGGAGCCCATCTCGCTACCAAAGGTAGCATGATGAATCTTTCAATGGGGATCGGCTCCCTAAAGAATCTTGTTATTGGTGCATCCATTCTTTTTAGTCGTTCTGGAGAAATAGTTATTTTTGAGAAGGCATTATAAAATAAAATATCTATTGGACTTCCATTATCAACTAGTACACTGTGTATATTATAATATGTTATATTTAAAGTTACAACCAGGGCATCATTATGAGAACTGTACCCTTTAGTGTCCTCCTGGGTGAAAGATTATGGCTTCTTTGACCCTCTGCCTCTTATTTGAGTTGACTATGCACATTGGTCCACCAATAATAGTGTTGACTTCTCCTGTGGCAGGATAGTTAATTGGCTCCTTGGTCCTCTGAGGTGGCTTCGAGAGGCATGGCGAGGTTTCTCGGGCATCATGCCTTTCCCTCCAATTTCGAGGAAATCTATCTAGCTAGCCATGTTGGATGAACTCTTCAATCTCGTCTTATAATTATATGCATTCCACTATGTTATGACTGTGATCGCGGTGGTAGAAGCAATACTTGCTTAAATTATGCTAATCTGGCCTCTTCTACAGTCTCCTCGCCTTGGGTAGTTGTTCCTTAATTTACATCAACATTTGAGTGTGAGGAGTGTGTTAACCCCTGGAATGATTTTGATGATCACAAAACATTGGAGCATGTATTTGATACTAACTTCTTCAAATTGTTTAAGAAGTTTTGCAGGAAATTGGTTACCTTTAGTTTAAAATAGTTTTCAAACTGATTGGAAGGTAATTCAATTGTGTATAAAGTTTTATGAACTTGAACTTGTAAAAGTTCTAGTTTTATTAATCTTGTAATCTTGTAAAATGGGTTGAAAATTGTAAAAATTAAAGAGTATATAGATTAGCTTCTATTTGATTCAATGATTGAAGACTTTTGGAGAAGCTTGAAGCAAATTTTGAAAATTTGCAAGAGCTGACTCTTGGATCAAGAGCTGACTTGTGGTGGCACGGCACGGAGAAAGTTCAGTGTTTCAGCATCAAGAGCCGACTCCTGCCCCAAGAGTCGACTCGTCCAGAGTTATGTATTTTGAAGGTCTGAGAACTCGAGCCGACTCTGCCCTGAAGAACCGACTCTAGGTATTCATGGTTTTGACTTGACTGGAGGCAAGAGCCGACTCCAGCCAGAAGAGCCGACTCTTATAGAATTTCATTTTGGGCTGTCTGAGACTTTGAGCCGACTCGTGGATCTTGAGTCGACTCGTGGAGCCATTTTCTGCACTCCAATGGCTAGTTGCCGAAGTTGAAATTTGAACTCCAATTCATCTCCAACAGCTATTTTACGAATCCCTAGGCCCTACAACGGCCATATCTCTTGGAAAACTATAAAAGGGATTGTTTTTGAAGGATTAAATAATTTTAGAGCTTTATTGTAGAATTATCTTGAGATATTGAAGAGCTTTCAAGTCATTCACCTACCTACCTCAAAGAGCTTTCAAGTTGGATTCAAAGCTTCACCAACTCTACTCCATCATTGAATCCACTCATAAAGAAGGGAAGAAGCATCTTGAAGAGCACAAAAGAGCATTCAAGGTTGACTTCATCTTGATCTACATCGGCAACATTTAAACAAACTTGGTTTGTTGTAGTTGCTTGTTTATCATTTCTTTATCTTAGTTTTTTCTCTAAGAACAGCAAGAGGCTATATCTTAAGAGAGGGTTGAAGGTTTTTTAGGTGAACCTTATAAAACCTAAGTTGGGTTCTTGGTGATCCCGGTGTAAAACCAAGTGTTTGGATTTTTCTTTGGTGATCCCGTTTAAAATCAAAGGGAGTTAGGGTTTCTTTGGTGATCCCGGTAAAACCAAAGTGTATAGGTTTGGATTGTGAGCCTGGTAAAACAATCCGACTGCATTCCAGTTGGGGGATATAGTGAAAACTCCAAGTGGTGCTTGGGTAGTGGACGTAGGAGCTGGTTGCTTCGAACCACTCTAAATTTCTTTGTGTTTGTGATTGTGTTCTTATTGCTTTATTGCTTTTACTTAATTACTTCTGCATTGCATATTGCACCACAGCACCAAAAGAATTTGAAAGTGCACATTATCGTGAAAAGTTTTTTAATCCCAATTCACCCCCCTCTTGGGAAGCCACCTGGGCAACAGAGTGTATTCATCAAACCTACTTAAGGGTAGGGCATCCCGCCAATTTTGGGATGGAATCCTAGGGCGTTGGTTCCATAGGGGAGTTGTCCTCTAGCATCATGGAGGAGATCGAGTGCTTTGCCTCCCTCTTCTTCGGTCTTCTTTCTTCAGTAGGGGCTCTTTGGCTGATGGTCGTTCTCCTCTGATCATAAGGCCGGGAGGTGGGCTATGCACCTCATATGCTTCATTGGCATGCTCGTATTTCTCTGCTTTAGACAACATCTTGGAGAAGTCCATTGGCACCCTTTTTTCCATCAAAAAGAGGAAAGGGCACCTCTACAGCCCGCTTTTTATAGCGATCATGGTGACTGCATGGTCCAAATTATATATTTCTAGAGCTGTTGCATTGAATCAGCCTACATACGATATGAGGAATTCTCGCTCCTCTTGTTTGATGTTGACCAGGGAGTTAGAACCCTGACGTAACCTCCCGCTACTCACAAAGTGTGCGGCGAATGATTGGCTCAACTAGTCAAAGGAGTGTATAGAGTTTTGTTTCAAATTTGAGTACCAATATCGAGCTACCTTTCTAAGGGTGGAAGGGAAGGCCCAGCTCAGTATCCCATCAGTTGCTTTATTGAGAAGTATCAAAGCTTTGAAACCTTTTAGGTGGTCTATCGGGTCTGTCAACTTATCATAGCTTTCCAATTATGACATCTCAAAGTGGTTTAGCAATAGTTCTTGCATGATTCGGGCCCCATAAGATGGATTGGTGCTGCAGTCGAGCCTTTCACCTTGTCTTGAGGCTGAATTCCATAGAGGCTCAATGCACCGGTCCAGCTCTTGGAGTCTTCAATTTACCTTTGCATCCCTCATAGTATGGACTTCGAAAGTTGAGGGCTTGATCAAGCTAGTATTGACCCCTTGCCCGATTGTGGTGTGGGTGAGCATTTTCTTGCTTGCTTGGAACTCTCGAGTCTGCTTTATCGAGTATTTCCCTCATGTCCTGGACTTCGCAGGGGAGGAGGGGGTCACAGCTGTTCTTGTGCAACATCTCTGGTGTTACTTGGTCCTAGCTCTGTGTTGCCTGGATTGCTTTTGATTACAGCACCTCTGGTGTGGCCTAGTCCTAGTGCTGGATCACTTGGAACATAGCCATCAAGGCCTGGATTTGTTGGAAGAGCTGGTTGATGCGATCAAGCACTGCTTGGACTTCTTGCTGGTGCATGATGCCTGGTTGGGGTACAGGAGCATGGTTGTTAGTCGATGGCTCAACCAGCCTAGATGTGGTGGTGTTAGAGCGTCAAATGGATGATTCCTTGTGCTGTGCCATGATCCTGCTCTGTGTTTTTTCCAAAAAATGGGCATGGGACCCTTTCTCTAGTGCTACTCTGTTATTGCTGGCTCACGGTTGAGATCGGAGATTGCTGGAGGTGAGGTGCTCATTGACTGGGCCTACAAGAAAGTCTCCGACTGGAGGTTGTTCTAACGAGGACTCTCTGACAGTCAAGTCAGGAACCAGGAATAGAAGGAAGAAAGTGGGAGCAGAGTCAGGGATTCTAGGTATGTTACCTTGGAGGTTTCCAGGGAGCTCTTTTTATAGGTGAGGCCCTGATGCCTTTTTGGGATGAAAAAACCCTTAGCAAGATCTGATAAGATGTGACCGCCACTGTAGTCCCAATTGTATGGGATTTCTCATAGGATCATGCCTTATCCATACAGGATCAACTATACTCTTTAATCAGGGCCTTGTCTTTTGTACAAGATTGACCATACCCCTTAAATACAAAGATTTGCCGAGGATTATAGGGTATGGCCAGGTTTCTCTGTTACGCATCTTGGTACGTGGGGATAAGCATCGGCTTAGGCATCCTTTGGATTGCCCGAGAGATCTTATAGTTGTCCGTTCTGGGCGAGCATGGCAAGGGCTTGAGATCGGGTCTACACTATCTCCACCGGGGCTTAAGATTGGCCATCCTGGGTTGGCTAGGATGAGAGGGTATGGAGCTCAACTTTGCTTCATCCGAGAGATGGTGGATTGCCATGGTTGCCTCGGTCAATGAGGCTCGGCCTACACAGTTACGGGATCCTCGGGGGAGCCTTATCCCCCGTATCAATTATCATTTTAAATAGTTTTAGTGTTTGTTTGATATTGATATCAAGAATATCAACCATTCAAGATTAAAGCATCAACTAGATCACTTGTTTGTCCGGTATCACCTCATAATGATATTACTTATCAATTTTACTTATATCTTATAACTGAGTTAATTTATCTTTTTGTGAAAGTCGTTGGACTCAAGCTGATTTGATCAAGGGGGAGACCAATGAAGCATCGGGTTAGCAGGCATGGTAATGAATCTAATGATGATATTATCGATGCAATGCAAGACACAATAATAGTGAAGGAGCACTGTAGATAGTAATGACCAGCTTGCTTGTTTGTGAAATCTGAACCAAATGAAGATGAAGCTTCAATCTTCCAACTGTTTGGACATGTGGAATTAGTTCCAAAAATAATGGATATGCTGTCGTATTCCTCATCCACAATTTTTCAATAATTACTCACATAAATAATGTTGGCGAGGAGTTCCTGGATCGGTCGATCGGAGCTGCTGCATCGCAGGACCGTTTCCTGGTTCACCTGCAAAACAGGATCCTTGCTGGAGTTGTTCCGGCGGAGGACACTCCGATGCCTAAGCCAATGGTGGATTCCAGCCACATAATGGAGAAGATGTTGAGAGTGGAAGAGAAAAGAAAGCTCTTGGAGATTGAGAATGTGTAATGTGCTAGATTATTCACGCGTCCCTCTCGAGCCATCCTCCTTACCCATATTTAAAAGATGGCCTCCGGTCTGTGGCCCGCTCTTTTCCCGGAGATCATGGGGAGCCATTCACTCCCATGATAGTCGATTGTGGGTTGTCAATGAGCGGTTCCGGTTCCGGCCAGATCGGAGGCGTGGCTGCAGGAATTGTGCGCCATGATCATGACATGATCAGTGTCGATTGTAACCGTTGGTTACAGTTTCCTTTTTGGAACAGATTATGGTTTAAGCTTCGGGTTTCCCCTTGCGTGGACCGAAGGCTTGATATTTTTCCAAGGTCAGAGATCATTCCTACGGCAAGGACCGAAGTTCGTGCCTTCGGAAGTCGATGAGTAGTTCAGACTTCGGCCGGGGCCGAAGGTGTTACCCGAAGGACTGGCCTTTGGATGTTGTAGTTCGGTGTGAAGCCTTGAGTTGCTTACAGTTGACCTTCGTTTAGTCCGAAATTCGTAGTCCGAAGAACCGGGACTTTGATAAGTTTAACCGGAACCTGATTTGTAGCCGAACCAGGATATCCCAACAAATATAATACATGAATTTTTTACAGCACTTATTTTGTTTGGTGGTATGACAACGAAGAAATTTGACCGAAAAGAAGTAGATGGACACTTTAATTTTATCTCGGTTCTCCGTCCCTGGCTAAATGGAACAAATATGCCCAGACCTCGCAGCAACGTACGGAGCACAACAAGCTAACAATGGAAGTAAAAGCCTCTTCAGGAGTGTGCCATTTTATGAGAAATCATCTCGGAGCACATCCAGCATCTCGCTATCCAATTTCCTACCTAAATCTGAACGCATTCCTAGAATCATTCATCACCACAAAATTAATTCATGAGTCGAACCTTAACCTATCATTGGAAGCATCCTAAATTAATTCACTGCAGTCCGGTCGTTGACAAGCTATATTCACTTAAACAAACCATGCTTAAGAAGCTCTCATGGGATTCTTGCTTTAGTTTTCCTAAAAACTATAGCAAGGTATTAGATTCTTGAGAAGAAAAGGAAAACCAAACATCCGTTCCTTTCGGTCCGAGGAATCACGTTGCGTGGTGGTGTGATCGGTAAATATTTCAAAAACAACATTAAAATATTTATTAATTCATCTTTATTTTTTAAAATTGATATTTTTACTTGTATTTTGCAATAATTATCGGTCATATAAATTTAATCACGCATCTACTATGAAAATTTTCAATTCCTGATTGTCAAGCTTTAAAATAAAATTTAAAAAAGTACTTGGCTCCAGATGCATGAACCGTTGATTTTAAATAAGTCATTAAGCTGGAAAGCATTGACATTAATACATGTTATGCAACATGACGGTCATGTGGAAATTTTTTTTTTTTTTTTGAAGTGATTGGTTAAGAGGCAAAGAATTTAGGTACAACAACTTGAAATGAGCCACGTGAATATTTGAAGTTGAACTTGGCCAATATTTTAACGTGAAACTCGAAAGTATAACGTGTGGGAGACTTTCAGGTGCAATGCACAAACATAGCTAGCAGGTAGTCTACATTTTCTTTCACCGTCCAGGTGTTGCTCTTCAAAAACTTTTTTTTTTTTTTTTTAAAAAAAAATTAAAAAAAAAGTATTTGCTTGGACTGCAAGTAGGGCTGAAAATGGACCGGTCCAAAAGCTCATTATTTGAAATTGAGCCGGGCCAGTTCAATAAACTTCGGATCGATCTGAAATTAGTTCAGGTTATGGATGAAATTTTAAATATATTAGACTAGTTTTAGGGCTGCAAAGTAGAATCTGTTTAATTTTTGGACCACAGAAATTCTTGAATTCGGTTCAAATATTTTTAAAATATAATTTTGGACCGGCCAAAGTTTATTGGGCCGGCCATTTGCCACCCTATCTGCAAGGGCAACTATGGTGGTCCGCAATCATTTATTACGGTCTTCATGATGTGAAGTATTATTGGGTGGCTAGGAATGGTCTTAGATACTGATCTAGTGGCTCAGGAGAATTTTGACTTGATGGAGGAGTTCTAAACATGATCCTCACCCTGAATCGCGTGATCTAATAGCTCGTGACCAACTGCGAACAAGATCTAATGGCCAAAATCTCTTCTGACCAGATTTTAGCTTTGAAGCGACGTGATCAAGCGGGATTTGAGACCTTTTGATGATTACGTGGCCAAAATAAATCAATGCATTTCAGGATGAATTATACCCTATTTCTTCTTTCGATTTGACCGGGTTTTGGCTTGTTTGAGGCCCCATTTAAGTGACAGTCGTGGGAACAACAGGAGAGTAGTAAATAACGGCAAACAGCCATAGTTTTTAAATTTTATTTTATTTTATAATTAATTTAAATTGTGTGAGAAAAGAAGGATAGGAAAGAAAAGATTGCTTCAAAAAAAAAAAAAAAAAATGCCGTGATAGAGTCCCAATCTTCAAGAAAAAATATTCAGGAGCCATGCTTGACTAAAGATGCATTTTGCAAAAGAATACATATATCTTTACCTAAATTTTTATATTTATTTTTTATTCTATACAATTGAATAAATATTTTTAATTTTTATTTTAATTTCTTTTATATTTGATTCTTGAATAAATTATCTATAGATGGGATGGTCATGATCTCAATAGAATATAATCCATGCTCAACATAGATAATTAATTTTGAGATTTTATATTTATGTAACTTATTAGGATCTGTTTAACTTAATTATTAGATAGCGTATACTTGCGGGATTGATCATGATCTTAACAAAATATGATTCGTACTTGGTCAGATAACTTATGCTAATGATTAGTTTATAAGTTTTCTAATTAATTACGGACTTTGATTGCTTAGATTAAAATAAGTACACAATTTATATTTATGATCATCTACAAACCTGAAATGTCTTTTTATTATATATATACCTTAATTTCATTTTTAATTTAAATTAATTAATTTTAATTAAAATATTACCAGCTTTTAAGAATTAATTATTTTTTTTTTTTACTTTGTTAATTATAACTCAGTCCAAGATCCTTGGGGATACAATCTTGACTCATCTTATTTATATAGTTTGAGTTAGGTTTATTTTTTGATCGTCTTTTAATAAATGATCAAAATTTTGGCACTATTGTTAGAGGTCATTGGCAAGGTTGTATTTACAAAGCATAAAAAAAAGAGTAAATTTTACCTTTTCTATTTACTGCTTTCTTTGGAGTTATTATTTTTTTAGTTGCTTCTTTAATTATTATTTTTTAATTTCCTATTTTATTTCATATATTTTATTACTTTCTAATTTACTATTTTACTTCATATATTTAGTTGCTTTTTAATTTACTACTTTAATTTTTGCTTTTTTTAGTATATTTGTGTTCTTGCCTTTTATTTATAGATACAATGGTTTAGTATTTATTTTTTCTTATATCACTTTTCATATATAATTGCTTTATTGCTTTCTAAGTAGATTACTTTATTTGCATAATTAAATAATTACCTTATTGTGCATAAATAACTTACTATTTTATATAATTAGTAATTTATTGCTTTATATAGTTTAGAATAATTTACTGTTTTATATAATTAGTGATTTCTTGCTTTTCAAGCAAATTAGATTCCTTACCTTTTATTTAGATTACATAATTATCTTTTATTTTTAACTTTATTTACTACTTTCCTGGTTAGATTATGTAATTAACTTAATTTAAAATTTATCCTTTATTTCTAAATATGAAAGAAGAAAATACATACCTCATAATAGATAACTAACATAGAGTAACCAAAAACTTTAATAAATACTCTACTTTATTTGGACACCTTATTTTATTTGCATTACATATTCATAAAATACTTTAAGGACACTATCGATTAAACAAGATAAGATGGTGTTGACCCTAGGATTGATTTTGATGATTACAAAATACTGATGCATGATTATGCTACTAATTATCTTTGTAAAGATTATTTTTATAGAGTATCATAGGTTTAGAAGATGTTTGAAGTAGTTTGGAAGATGTTGAAAGAAGTTTGGAGAAGTTTGAAAGCCTTTTGAACAAAGTTCACTTGAGTCGACTCACTAAGAATTCGAGCCGACTCTTCTAGAGTGGCTAAAATTAAGTTCTGAGAAAACTAATCAACCGAGCCGACTCGAAAAATAGAGCTAACTCCAGAATGGTAGAAGAGTAATTATCCAAGCTGACTCGAGTCATCCGAGTTGACTCGAATTTCAGAATTCAAACAGTAATGGTTAGTTTTCTACAACAAGCCTTTTCTTCTCCAACGATCATAAACAGCTAGATTTTACTTTTCAATTCATTCCAACGGCCAAATTCACTAGGGAACACCTCAAGGAGTATAAAATGAAGATCCAATCTCAAGAGGAAAAAGATTTTTTGAGGAATGGAATAGTTTTGGAGTTAGAGAAGAAAGAGTAACCTTCAAAGAAAAATCTTTTAGGGAATCAAGTGAGCTTCATCTTCCACACTCAAAAGATATTCAAGATCATTTACAACTCTTGAGGCATCTTTTGAAGAAGAGAAAGAGCTTTGAAGAGCACATCTTGAAGCCTTAGAGCTACACCAAATCAAGCTAAAGTTGCAACCATCTGTTCTTCAGGAGTTTGTATTTTGTGTTGTATTGTTTACTTATTTATTTTCCTTGTTTTTGTATTGGGTTTTTGGTGATCTCAAGAAAACCAAGTTTGGGTTCTTGGTAAGCTCAGTGTAAAATCAAGAGTGGGTTTTTGGTGAGCCCGTGAAAACCAAAGGTTGGGTTCTTGGTAGATTTTGGTTTGTGAGCCCGATATAAAACAAATCGGCTATATTCTATTGTGAATATAGTGAAAATCCTAAGTGATATCATGGGCAGTGGACGTAGGAGCTGGGTTGCTCTGAACCACTATAAATTGTGGTGTTTGTGATTATTTTTGTTTGTGCTCATTTACTTGCTTCCGCATTTAATTCTTTAGACACTTCACTCACCACACTAAGATTTCAAAAGGGCACATATTTGTGAAAAAACTTTCAAACCCAATTCACCTCCCCTCTTGGGTTGGCCAACTGGGTAATAGGTAGAGATTTTATTATCCTTCCTTAGTCTATAAATTACCTCCTTGCATCTACATAACCTAGACCTTAATTTAAAATTAATTAGATGTTGGCCCTAGGATACTCATGCTCATAAGGACAAGGAATCCTAAAAGTTGGACTGGGTTTAGGTTAGTCAGTCAACTGGTGTCTAAGCAAGAGGTTCATGGATAAGATCTCGAAGGAAGGTGGTTTTCTAATTAATTCTCTTTACTGACTTGGCTAATTTATTGGTGTAGTTTAAAAAAAAATAATAAGGGACCCCCACCAACCTTATACTTACCTGGTAGTTAGTTGGTTGGTCTCTGATTTAGAGGGCTTAAAGGCAACCTTGACAATTATGAGCTATCTAGATATAGGCTAACCTTAGATAAAGTTTAATTACTTATACAACTAGTTGGCTAACAAAATTTTAACCTAATTAAAATACTCTTCTTTATCATCTCTTAGTTTTAGGACTCCTTAGATTCTTATCTTTAAAATTCTTCTCTATCTTTCTTAATTCTTCTTCCCCCTTTCTTCTAGTAAAAAAAAAGAAGTTAAGAAAAAAACTAAATTAGAGAATTTCTCTGAACCTTTAATTGCATATTTGAATAATCAGAACAATCCAATATGGATCTCTACAGTAGATTGGATGAGCTATCTTATAGATTGGATAGTCTGATGGCTATCAGATACTCTCCATCTATATCTTTTCCTCTTGCACACAAGTTTGCACTGTATGTTCGAATCCCACTCACTTTATGAGTGAATGCCCAGCCATGTACTAATTTCCTGAGTTTATGTATGAACAAGTTCATCAAGATCAAACACAAATTGTCTATAGACCAAGAAATAATATATACTTTAATGCTTACAATCCAGGATGGATGAACCAAACAAGATTTTCATGGCCACGGAACTCTAATATAGGTGATCCTAGTTTCAACCGGCCAAGGTCCAATCATACAGTAAACAACCCACTAGATTTCAATAAGTATGAAAAAATATTTAGTTCTCTAGAAAGAAGCCTAGAAGCTTTAGTTAAAACAAATGCTGGCTTCATGCAAACCACGAGCCAGCTCTTAATTTTCCAAACTCAGTCTATTGCTCAGTTGGAGATGTAGTTGAATTAGTTAGCCATGGTTGTGAGTGAAGAGGACAAAGAACCGTCTAGTCAACCTGAGTGATCCTAAGGGACGATATCTGACTAAAAGTTTTAATATCCTTGTAACTTGTCCTAAATAATCAATTATAACACTCGAAAATAAAATGGTCATAAAGCAACCCCACACCACCAAAAAGACCAGCCTTGATAATTTAACCAAGATAGAAATATATAAAGAGAAATCAGAATGGAAGGACGAACTACTTCCATCATCATCCTACTTACCTATGACCCCATTTCCAAGTATGCTAGAATTGTCCATTGCTTTCAATAGAAAGAGAGAATAAATAAGTATAATGATGAAATTAATTGAGACTTTCCAAGAATTACAATTGCATAATACAATAGAGGAAGCTACCCATAAAATTTTCTTTCGTGATTCGTTAAATTCCTGTTTGGCTCATATTAAGATGGATAATTTTGATGTAGATGGGTACACCATAAAAAATAATTAACATAGGAGAAACACCATACCCCAAAACCATCTCATCTTTGATTAAAAAATATGAGCCATCAACTAACCCCCCAATTACTCCCTTATTAGAATCACCAACTACTTTAAAACTGAAGCCACTTCTTGTTGCATCCATTGATACCTTAGCTACTAGTGATATATAATCAAGAAACCCAACTTATAGGTATTTTAAAAGCATATAAAGAAGCTATTGAATGTGACATTGCTAATATAAGGGATAACGATTTCAAAATTTTTATCATTAATTTCTTTCTATTTGGCATTACTTTTGAGGACTGCCTTCAAAATTTATCTATAGTACAAAAATAATATTTGGAGACAATTAATATTAATTTAGATAAAGTGCCAGGTTATAGATCGAAAAGGAATTATGCAAAGACATAGCATACCCGATATGGGAATTGGGATAGATCAGGTTATAATTGAAAAAAATTTTAAACCATCACCCTTGATCTCGGCCTAGCACATACCATCCCTTTTTGATTCTAATATTTCTAGATTTTGGTGCAACATGCTGGCTATAAACACTCTATTAATCTGGGTTCATCATCATAGAGCATTCCATGGACATTTTCTACCATGATGACAAGGCCTTTTGATTGGTCTTGCCCTTTTAAAACCTTAAGAGATATACAAAAATTGGTTAGAAATGGGGTTGTCTTTTAAGATCCGGCTGAAGATGTTAAACTTAGTACTTATTAGAAGGCAACCCAATCCTTTTATTAATCTTTGCTTTAGTAATTTTATTTTTTAAGAATAATGGATCACTCCTTATGGAAACACCTGTTAATAAAGATATATATCTGGTCTAGGTGGTACCTCTATTTTATTTACATATTTTTATTTTTCCTTACTCTATTAAGAATAATAAAGATTAAATTGAGAGGTGAGGATAAATAAATAAATTTTTTAAAAAATCCTTCAATAAGTGAGTATTTAGTATTTAGGTACATGATTATCCTAGATTTGAGTTCAATTGATCAAATTTTAAAACATCAATTAATATTCAGTTAGAAAATTTTTAAGACATCGAGGGATCAAGTATTAAAAAATCTAATAAACGGTTAAGTCTAGAACAGAAATTACTCTAGCAATTCCAACTCTTTCTACTAGTATTAAAAAGTATCCATTTTTTATAAGTATAAGTAGAGTATCTACATGTTCCTTCATAAAATAAAAAAACAAAGAATAAGTTATGAGCATTTTTCACCAAGTAACTAGACTTTTTCATCTAAGTATTGAGTTTTTTATTAAAAAGTAAAAAAATATGAAAGAGTTTAAAAAAAAGTGCAAAATTCTAAACATTGGTTTTTTATTAAATAACCAGGTCACTTTGCCTCAAGAAACATTGATGTTCGTATAAAAAACTAAGCAATGTAAAGATACCTCTATTTAAAAATTAAAAAATAAATAAAAAAGGAAATAAAGGTTATTTTGTACTCGCTTATATTAAAGTAGATAATTTAGAGATAAAAGTAGGAGACGATCTAGAAAAAAATTGAAAATAATTTTTGTTCTTTATTTAACCACTATATTAGTAAGTATTAATATCCCTATGACTTAGATCATTAATATTCTACTGAATATCAATGAACCGTTTAAAAAAATTACTTGGTAAAATATCTATTTCTAGGTATGATGGTATCTAATACTAAATCTTTTCTTTACTCGAGGATGAGCAAAGCTCAAGTTGAGAGGTATGATAAGTATAATAAATATTTCAAAAAAATATTAAATATCTACTAATTCATCTTTATTCTTTAAGAATTGATACTCCTAATTATATTTTATAGCAATTATTGATTATATAGATTTAATTGCAAATCCACTATAAAATCCTTTAATTCCTAGTTATCAAGCTCCAAGATGAAGTTCAAGGAAGTACTCAATCCAAGATGCATGGTCGTCGATTCTAAATAGGTTGCTGGGCTTTTAAATGAAAAGCATAGACTTTAAAGCATGTTATGGAGTAGGGGGCAATGTGAAAATTTTATTTGAAGTGGTTAGTTGGGAGGCAAAGAATTCAAGTGAAACAACTTAAAGTGGGCCATGTCAATGCTTGAAATCGAACTTGGTCAATACTTTGACATGGAACTTGGAAGCATAATATGTGGGGGACTTTCAATGCATTGTGCAATGCATAAACATAGCCATAGGCGGTCCACACTTTCTCTCGTGGTTTAGAGTTTTCTCAATGTAGCTCATATTAAATGCCATTCGGTTTCTCAATGTAGCTCCCCAGAAACTTCTCAAAAGAGATATTCACGTGGTCTACAAGGGTGTTATCACGGTCCATAACCATTTATTATGGTCTTCAAGCGGTGCATGCTAGGACTTGATGTAGAGCACTATCGGGTGGCTAGAAATGATCTAAGGCACTTGTTGGCTTTGACTCCTTAGTTTTGATGATCAACAAAAGGTTGAGTATATGTTTGGACTAATGTTTAATCTCAAGATAAAGTTTCAGGACTTAGGTTATTCAAAAAGAGTATCAAAAGGACAATGATGAAATTAAGTTTACCTGATTTGGAAAAGAGCTCTTCTACCTTGGACAAGATCAAAATTCTCATAATGGACCTTCTTGTTAAGAAATATTTGACAAAAGAAACAAAGGCTTAAAGAAACTCAAGCATGGCACGCATATCTCAAGAGTTTCAGAAAAATTCAGATCAGAGGTCGACCCCCAGAGGTCGACACCTTGTCAAAGGTCGACCACCAGAGGTCGACTCATGAAGAAAAGGAAAGTTCAGCATGGCCGGCACGGCAAAGTCTCAGTGGCACGCTTCAGAGGTCGACCACCAGAGGTCAACACCTGTCCAGAGGTCGACACCAGAGGTCGACTCATAGCCTGAGAATTCAAAATGGGCAGAACTATGGTATTCTGAACTTTTGCCTAAATTTTACTGGAGGTCGACTCATGAGGTCGACACTTGATCCAGAGGTCGACTCATGAGGTCGACTCATGGCATAACGGCTAGTTTTTCTGAACTTCTGATTTGATTTCCAACGGCCATAAACGGCCATATTTTTGAATCTAACGGTCTTGTGGAGTTGTTTCAGCATGAATGAGGTATTTAACCTCCACCAAACTTCAAAAAAGACAAGGAGACAAAGTGAAAAAGTGTTGATTCAAAGTACAAAGCCTTCAATCACTTCCAAGCCAAAAGAGTGAGAAAACCAAGAGATTCCCTAGCAAAAAGTTCTCCATCTTTGAGGAATCCAACATTCAAGTATTTGGCATTTAGTGAGGTCCAAAGATTCCAAGGGAAAAGGCTTGAAGAGTCTCCATCAAGAGCTTCAACGAATTTATTTTTTGCTCAAAATGAGTTTGTTTAGTTTTAATTCATTGTTTCATACTCTTTTGTCTTTAGCTAGTTTCAAGGAAATTTGAAACTAGAGTGAGGTTTGTTGGTGAGCCAATTGATAAAACCAACTAGGGTTGCTTGTTAGCCCGAAGCCAAAATAAGTGTGTAAGGTTTTGACTTGTGAGCCTGGTAAAACAAGTCGGCTGTAATCTAAAGATTATAGTGAAAATTTCCAAGTGGAGCTTGGGGAGTGGATGTAGGTGCTAGGTGCACCGAACCACTATATTTCTTGTGTGTTTGCATTGCCTTTCTCTTTTACTTCTTTAGCTCTTTAATTGCCATTTTATTTCATTACTTCTGTTGCATAATTATTAAAGCACTATCACTCTTCACCTTAAAACTTGATAGCACATATATTGCGTTAAATTTTTTAAATACCCAATTCATCCCCCCTCTTGGGCACCATATCTGGGCAACAAGTGGTATCAGAGCACCGGTACTCTCTTGTAGGTCCAACGATCTTGAGTGAAAGATCATGGCCGCCCCAATTGGAATGGGTATAGTTGAAGGACAAGCATCAAATCGCCCTCCTTTCTTTAATGGCACAAACTACACATATTGGAAAACTCGTATGCGTATTTATTTACAAGCTGTAGATTATCATATTTGGAGAGTAATTACGAAAGGGCCTCATCAGCCCACTCACTTGGTTAATGGCATTATCACCCCGAAATCTGAAGAAGAATGGGATGACAATGACATCAAACAAGCTGAGTTAAATGCTAAGGCAATGAATTTGCTATTTTGTGCACTTGACCTTAGTGAATTCAACAGAATATCAAATTGTATTTCCGCCAAAGAAATTTGGGATACACTTGAGGTTACCCATGAGGGTACACACCAAGTGAAGACCACTAAGGTGAACATGCTCATTCATACGTATGAGATGTTCAGGATGGAACAAACTGAAAGTATAAGTGAAATGTATACTAGATTTACAAATATAGTAAATGGTATGAGGAGTTTGGGAAAAATTATATCTAATGGTGAACTGGTTAACAAACTTCTCAGGTCTCTTCCGGCTTCATGGGATGCGAAAGTTACAGCCATAGAAGAAGCCAAGGATGTCAACACTCTACCTCTCGAGCAGCTTCTTGGATCACTGATGACCTACGAGCTGTCACTAAAGCAGAAGACAGTGGACAATGACAAGAAAAAGAAAGCCATAGCCTTCAAGTCCACTACAAAAGAAGAGTCAAGTGATGAATCAGAAGAAGAAGCTGATGATGATGAGACAGCCCTCATTACAAGAAAATTTAAAAGATTCATGAGAAAGAAGAAGGGCTTCTACAAAAAGAGACCACAAAAGGGTGATCACAATATGGAGAAAGAGACAGACAAAGAAAGGGATCCACCCATCTGCTTCGAGTGCAAGAAGCCAGGTCATTACAAAACGGATTGCCCTTTGCTTAAAAAGAGTCGAAGGTTGTTGAGAAAGAAAGCCATGATGGCTACCTGGAGTGAGAGTGAGGACTCCAGCAGTGAAGAAGAGCAGCAGGTAGTCGCCAACTTATGTTTCATGGCCAACGAAGATAATGAGGTAAACTCTGAACCTGAAACTGAATTTACTTTCAATGAATTGCATGATGCTTTTGATGACTTAGTAATGGAATATGAAAAGTTAAAATTGAAAAATAAGAAATTAAGAAAGCAAAATTTTGAGCTTACCAAAAGTTCAGAAAAGTTTTCAAGTGAAATTGAAAATTTAACTCAAGAAAACAAGAAAGTAAAAGAACATGTAAAGACTTTGACAAATGATAAAGATAATCTTTTAAAAGAAAATAATTCTTTGAAAAATAATAGAAGTCTTAAAACTAATGAGAACATTGAAAAACAAAATAAAGAACTATTGCTTCAAAATAAGAATTACAAGGAAGAGTTAGAAAAAGTAAAACCTTTTGTAGAAAAGTTTACTTTTAGTTCAGAAAAACTGAATATGCTTTTAAATAGTCAACATGCAGTGTTTAATAAAGCTGGACTTGGATTTAAGCCACACAATCAACAAAAGCTTTACAAAAACTTTTTCATACCAGCATCTTCTAATATTACCTGCTATGCATGTGGTAAAGTAGGTCATAAATCATATGTTTGTAATAGAAGAAAATTAAATACCTTTAAAAAGATTTGGGTTCCAAAAGGAACCAATTTGACTAACCCTAAAGGACCCAAGATGACTTGGGTACCTAAAGTTTCAACTTGATCATTTTTTTGCAGGTGTGCCTTGCAACCAAAAATAAAAGAAGAATTTGGTATCTGGATAGTGGTTGCTCAAGGCACATGACTGGGGATGTGAAGCAATTCTCATCACTAGCTGTTATTGATGGTGGAAACGTTACCTTTGGTGATAATGGAAAAGGCAAAATCGTTGGAATTGGTAAAATCCATATCACCCCTAATGCTTATATAGATAATGTATTATTTGTTGATAGCTTGAAGCATAATCTTTTTAGCATTAGTCAGTTTTGTGATAAAGGTTTTAAAGTAATTTTTGAATCATCTTTGTGCATGGTATCTAGTCTAGATGTCGATGGCATCAAGTTCACTGGTCTTAGGCATGGAAACATTTACATGGTTGATCTTGATGATCTAGCCATGGAAAGTGGTCAATGCCTAGTGGCTAAGGAAGCCAAGGCAAGTGAAACTAGTTGGCTTTGGCACCGTAGGCTAGGGCATGCTAGTATGCAGTTGATTTCAAAATTAAGCAAAAAGAATCTTGTAAAAGAATTGCCAAAACTCACTTTTGAAAAAGATAAAATTTGTGCTGCATGTCAATTTGGAAAACAAACTAAATCTACTTTCAAACCTAAAGGAGTAGTATCTACTACTAGACCCCTTGAATTATTGCATATGGACCTCTTTGGACCAACCAGAACAACTAGTTTGGGAGGTAAAAAATATGGGCTAGTAATTGTAGATGATTACTCACGATTTACTTGGGTAATGTTTTTAGCTCATAAAGATGAAACATTTTCAGCTTTTGTTAAATTTCATAAAAGGGTTTCAAACGAAAAAGATCTCACTATTGTTTCTTTGCATAGTGATCATGGAACTGAATTTGAAAATCATGATTTTGAAACTTTTTGTAATGAAAATGGTATTAGTCATAATTTCTCTGCACCTAGGACACCTCAACAAAATGGGGTGGTTGAAAGAAAGAACAGGACTCTTGAAGAAATGGCACGCACAATACTTTGCGAAAACAATTTACCTAGATATTTTTGGGCAGAAGCCATTAATACTTCTTGTTACATTTTAAATCGTGTTTTAATTCGACCTATTTTGAAGAAAACACCATATGAGCTTTGGAAAAATCGAAAACCTAATCTCAAATATTTTCGTGTATTTGGTTGCCGCTGTTTCATATTAAACAATGGCAAAGATAATATCAGTAAATTTGATGCCAAGTCAGATGAGGGTATCTTCTTAGGATACTCTACTTCTAGCAAGGCATACAGGGTCTTCAACAGAAGAACACTTCTGGTTGAAGAATCAATTCATGTAGTGTTTGATGAATCTAACGAAAAATCTTCTAGAAAAGAAGATTCTATTGATGTTGAAACAGGTACAAAGAAACTTGAACAATTGACAATCAATGAAGATGAGCCCAAAGGAGATGATGATCAAGAAAGTCAAGATCAAATTCAAGAAATCAATGCAACTTCACCAAAACCATTACCTAAAGAATGGAGGTATGCACATGGACACCCTAAAGAGCTAATAATAGGTGATCCATCAAAGGGGGTAAGTACACGCTCTTCTATTAGAAATGTTTGTGATTATTTAGCTTTTGTATCTCAGATAGAGCCTAAGTCAATAGAAGAAGCTGAAAAAGATTGTAACTGGATTAATGCTATGCAAGATGAACTAAATCAATTTAAAAGAAATAATGTTTGGACTTTAACTGAAAGACCCCTTAATGTTTCAGTAATTGGCACAAAATGGGTTTTTAGAAATAAACTTGATGAACATGGTATTGTAATTAGGAACAAAGCTAGACTTGTTGCTAAAGGCTACAACCAGGAAGAAGGGATCGACTTCGGTGAAACCTTTGCTCCTGTTGCTAGGCTAGAAGCAATTAGACTTTTACTTGCTTTTGCTTGTTTTATGGATTTCAAGTTATTTCAAATGGATGTAAAGAGTGCCTTTTTAAATGGATTTATTGAAGAGGAGGTTTATGTTGAACAACCTCCTGGTTTTGAAAATCATGAATTTCCTAATCATGCCTTTAAATTGCATAAAGCATTGTATGGTTTAAAGCAAGCTCCTAGAGCTTGGTATGATAGATTAAGTTCATTTTTAATGAAAAATAATTTCTCTAGAGGTAATGTAGATAATACATTATTTTTGAAAAAGAAAAATGATGATCTCTTAGTAGTACAAATATATGTAGATGATATTATTTTTGGTGCTACTAACGAATGTCTTTGTCAAGAATTTGCGAAGTTAATGCAGAGTGAGTTCGAGATGAGCATGATGGGAGAACTCAACTTCTTCCTCGGACTCCAAATTAAGCAAACCAAAGAGGGGATCTCCATCAACCAAGCCAAGTACACAAGGGAGATATTGAAAAAGTTTGGGATGGAGACTACAAAACCAATAGGTACCCCTATGAGCTCTTCATGTAAATTAGACAAAGATGAATGTGGTAAATCAGTAGACCAAAAATTATATAGAGGCATGATTGGTTCATTGGTATATCTAACTGCCAGTAGACCAGATATAATGTTTAGTGTTTGTATATGTGCACGTTTTCAGTCTGCTCCTAAAGAATCACATCTCTTAGCTGTAAAACGTATACTTAGATACTTATCTGGGTCTATCGAAATTGGTCTTTGGTACTCTAGAGAGTCATCATATGAATTAATTGCATATTCTGATGCTGATTTTGCTGGGTGTAAACTTGATCGAAAAAGTACTAGTGGAACTTGTCAATTCCTAGGAGTTAATTTGATTTCATGGAGCAGTAAGAAACAGAATTCGGTTGCTCTATCTATGGCGGAAGCCGAATATATAGCAGCTGGAAGCTGTTGTGCTCAGATTCTATGGATCAAACAACAACTCGAGGACTTTGGCATCAAACTAACTAAGACACCCATAAGATGTGATAATACTAGTGCAATCAACTTAACGAAAAATCCTGTACAACAATCAAGAAGCAAACATATTGAAATAAGACATCACTTCATAAGAGATCACGTTCAAAACTCTAATGTGTTGTTAGAATTTATATGTACTGATTATCAATTGGCTGATATATTCACAAAACCATTGAATGAAGACAGATTTTGTATGATCAGAAGAGAACTGGGAGTCATTGATCCTTTTGCTTGAAACTCTTCAATTTTCATCAAAATTCCTCAAAAATGATTTATAAATTCTCAAATATGGTTAAAGGCTATTTCTCTAAATTTTATCAATTTTTTAAATCTTACAGAATTTTATTTTAAGTAATTAATTGTTGGAGGTCGACACTTGAGGTTTTTGGAGGTCGACACTTGAGGTCGACACCTAAGTTATGGAGGTCGACACTTGAGGTCGACCCCTGAAAATTTTCAGAGGTCGACACTTGAACGGAAACTTGCTTTTTAAAAACCCGTCCGCAAGCCTTGTTTTTCCAATTTTTTTCTTCCTCTCCTTCGTGTGGTCCCCCTCCAACATTCCTAAACCCCTAAATAGTGGATTTCCACCCTTCTCCCTCAACATTTTGGGAAATCCTCTCCTCTCCTCTTGCATTTCTTCGATTCAACCCTCTTTTTGACCGTACTTTTGATTTTGGACAACCGAAAGCCTTCGAATCTATCTACCCTATAATCCCGGTTGTATTTCAATAGAAAACACTTATTTCTACCCTCCGTCTCTTACTTTTTCTCCATTTATTTTCTTTTTTCTCCACTCTCACAAACCCTATTTCACCATTTCACATTCTTCTCTTTTTTCCAATCCACGAACCTCTCTTTCCCTCTCTTTTCCTCTTAGCCTTACCTCTTTGCATTTCTCCCTAAGTTACCCCTCATCCTTACACATGGGTCCGAGAAACACCAGGCAGTAAGGAAAAGGAGACTGGAACAGGGGCAGGGTAGTACTGAGCGGCGAAGGAAAGTCAGACATGAGCGTGAGCCGACCCCAGAGCCACCTGCACCAGTGCCAGCCAGCCTAGTCTGGAAGAGCATTGCTAGTGGGAGGTGCGTGGATATTCCATTCTGGGATCAGCATCACTTCTTCATTGGAGATGTACTGAGAGATGCAGGTCTGGTCCATTTTTGTACGATGTCCGAGAGATTCTACCCAGACCTCATCAAGGAGTTTTATGGATCCATGGCCACTGATGGCATTGGATGGTCTGCTACAGTTCGAGGGATCGAGATTCCAGTGACACCTGAGGTCATCAGTCGCATCTGGAGGATTTCACTTCATGGCACTGCTACCACTACGATCAGCGACAGAGAGCACGCCTTCAGGTGTATCCTAGAGCGTGAGGATGTTAGCGGCATTTCCACAGTAGCCGCTAACTAGCTTTCACTGGAGATGAGAGTGCTGCATCACATCATCGCCCGTATCTTGATTCCGAAGAGCGGGAGATTTGATTTTATTACTGAGCGTGAGCTGGTGTTGATGGTGTCCCTGAGTCAGCGGACTCCCATCAACCTCCCCAGGATCATGCTTCAGCAGATGGGTGAGGCAGCTTCTCACAGGAGACTCGTTCAGCCGTACAGCATGGGACTGACTCGGATATTCAGAGAGCATGGTGTCTCATTCGACGGTATACCCTTCAGTCAGCTACAGCACACAGATACTTATGGAGAGAAATCCCTACATAGGATGGGATTTCGACTGATTAGTGACCGATGGGTACGACGAGAGTCTGGCCAGGAGCAAGATGAGGAGGATGAGATCCGAGCTGCTGAGGCAGGGCCTTCAGGGCCTACTGATCATGGTACACCTCCTCGCCCAGCACCGGAGACAGAGACTGCGGAGCCTGAGCCATTCACGCCACCACCTTCATCAGCTCCGGCACCTACTATTACTGCTACACCACGAAGGACTTCAGTGAGGATATCGGACTTCGAGCAGCGAGTGACTGATCATATTTCAGAGGTCCGGACAGAGATCACTGGTGTACAACAGGAGCTTCATGATCTGCGGATACACACAGACACACGCATTAGTGCTCTCTCAGCTAGTATGGATACAGGATTCAGACAGATCCTCAGCTTATTGAGATTAGCACTGCCATCAGGGACTGCAGATCAGACAGTATCTCCTCCACATGATGATGATGATGATGATGATGATGATGATGATGACTCTAGTGGATACAGTGATAGTGATGGAGATCAGCCTGGAGCAGGTAGTTCTGATGTTCCACCTGCAGAGCCGATTCCAGAGATTCCCCCTTCAGCTGATCCTCCTTCCACTGATCTTCCGAGTTCAGATCCTCTAGCCACAGCTGTGCCAGTTGATATTGAGCCTACAGAGTCACTATTTGAGACTATCACTGGGATTCCGGATGACATAGATGAGCATACAGAGACAGATATCGATGATCCCACAGCTTATGAGCTAGTCAGCAGGCAGACCCCAGCTCAGTCTACTCAGCATGCTGATCCGTCCACTCCTTCAGCTACTGCCTCTATCTCGACATCTGTGGAGCCCTTACCTAGGACATATAGATCTCGTAGGACTACCCCTAGGTCGGGTCCCTCTCTGAGGACTCGGAGTTCCTCTCATAGGACTCCAAAATCCTCATCTAGGATCATGGCTCCTGTATCTTTTGACATACCTTCTGATGAGGAGTAGCCTCATAGTTTTATTTGTTGTACTTAGTTTGCTTGTGTATGATCTGTTGTATCAGTATTTTGTGCCTACTTTGTAAGCAATTTTGTAACTGAATACATTTGTTTTTATCTACATTGTGATATTTTATCTATCTTGTGCCATTTTATCTGATACCAGCTCTTAACATTTACCTTTTTTAAACTCTCAAGTTAGAATATTTTATTATATTGAATGCACAAATTGAGGGGGAGCATGTGTTTTATGCACCTAAATACTTCATTATAATTGAACATAAGTTTCATTAATATATCTTTCACTACAAAAATGAACTTTTTGATTCTTGACAAAAAGGGGGAGTAGTAAAGTATATATGTATTTATGAGATCAAATTTAGTAAAGTATATATGTATTTATGAGATCAAATTTAGTAAAGTATATATGTATTTATGAGATCTCCGTCTTATGAGTAGTAAAGTTTATTTGATTCTTACCTTTTTGACTCATGAGAATGTTTTCACAAAAAGAAAGAAGTAAATAAAAAGTAACTCTTGAAAATATTTTTCACAAAAAGAAGATGAAAAGTAAATTTTTATGATACACTCATGCATGTAAGGATTCTTTGAAAATATTTTATTATTGCTATATCTTGCTTTTGGACTTAATTGCATATATACTCAAGGTTTTGTCATCATCAAAAAGGGGGAGATTGTTGGCTTTGACTCCTTAGTTTTGATGATCAACAAAAGGTTGAGTATATGTTTGGACTAATGTTTAATCTCAAGATAAAGTTTCAGGACTTAGGTTATTCAAAAAGAGTATCAAAAGGACAATGATGAAACTAAGTTTACCTGATTTGGAAAAGAGCTCTTCTACCTTGGACAAGATCAAAATTCTCATAATGGACCTTCTTGTTAAGAAATATTTGACAAAAGAAACAAAGGCTTAAAGAAACTCAAGCATGGCACGCATATCTCAAGAGTTTCAGAAAAATTCAGATCAGAGGTCGACCCCCAGAGGTCGACACCTTGTCAAAGGTCGACCACCAGAGGTCGACTCATGAAGAAAAGGAAAGTTCAGCATGGCCGGCACGGCAAAGTCTCAGTGGCACGCTTCAGAGGTCGACCACCAGAGGTCAACACCTGTCCAGAGGTCGACACCAGAGGTCGACTCATAGCCTGAGAATTCAAAATGGGCAGAACTATGGTATTCTGAACTTTTGCCTAAATTTTACTGGAGGTCGACTCATGAGGTCGACACTTGATCCAGAGGTCGACTCATGAGGTCGACTCATGGCATAACGGCTAGTTTTTCTGAACTTCTGATTTGATTTCCAACGGCCATAAACGGCCATATTTTTGAATCTAACGGTCTTGTGGAGTTGTTTCAACATGAATGAGGTATTTAACCTCCACCAAACTTCAAAAAAGACAAGGAGACAAAGTGAAAAAGTGTTGATTCAAAGTACAAAGCCTTCAATCACTTCCAAGCCAAAAGAGTGAGAAAACCAAGAGATTCCCTAGCAAAAAGTTCTCCATCTTTGAGGAATCCAACATTCAAGTATTTGGCATTTAGTGAGGTCCAAAGATTCCAAGGGAAAAGGCTTGAAGAGTCTCCATCAAGAGCTTCAACGAATTTATTTTTTGCTCAAAAGGAGTTTGTTTAGTTTTAATTCATTGTTTCATACTCTTTTGTCTTTAGCTAGTTTCAAGGGAATTTGAAACTAGAGTGAGGTTTGTTGGTGAGCCAATTGATAAAACCAACTAGGGTTGCTTGTAAGCCCGAAGCCAAAACAAGTGAGTGAGGTTTGTTG
The DNA here is from genome assembly GCA_021397845.1 of Areca catechu. Taxonomy (NCBI): domain Eukaryota; kingdom Viridiplantae; phylum Streptophyta; class Magnoliopsida; order Arecales; family Arecaceae; genus Areca; species Areca catechu. The sequence continues at coordinate 29,776,143 of CM038046.1, forward strand.
GTGAGCCAATTGATAAAACCAACTAGGGTTGCTTGTTAGCCCGAAGCCAAAATAAGTGTGTAAGGTTTTGACTTGTGAGCCTGGTAAAACAAGTCGGCTGTAATCTAAAGATTATAGTGGAAATTCCCAAGTGGAGCTTGGGGAGTGGATGTAGGTGCTAGGTGCACCGAACCACTATATTTCTTGTGTGTTTGCATTGCCTTTCTCTTTTACTTCTTTAGCTCTTTAATTGCCATTTTATTTCATTGCTTCCGTTGCACAATTATTAAAGCACTATCACTCTTCACCTTAAAACTTGATAGCACATATATTGCGTTAAATTTTTTAAATACCCAATTCACCCCCCCTCTTGGGCACCATATCTGGGCAACATCACTGATCCAATGGCTTAGGAGAATTCTCGCTTGATAGAGTTCTAAATGAAATCCTGGCCCTAATTCATGCGATCTAATGGCCTGTGATCTAGTGGCTAGAATCTCTTCTGATGAGATTTGAGCTTTGAAGTGGCATGATCAAGTGGATTTTGAGACCTTTGATGATGATTAGGTGGCCATAATAAATTAACACATATTAGGATGAATTATACTCCATTTCTTCTCCTGATTTGACTGGGCTTTGGCTTATTTGAGGCTCTATTTAAGTGGTAGCCATCAGAACAACAGGAGAGTTAGTAAGTAGTAGTCAATAGCCATAGTTTTAGTTTTTATTTTATTTTGTAATTACTTTAGGCTTTGAAAGAGAGGGAGAGAGAAAAGAGAAAGATTTTTAGGGAAGGAGATGCTATGACAGAGCCCCAAATTTTTAAGAAGATGTATTTAGAAGCCATGCTTGGCTAAAGGTGTAGTCTATAAGGGAGTATAGGTGTCTTTATATAAACTTTTATATTTATTTTTTATTATATGAAATTGAATAAATACTTCTAATTTTTATTTTAATTTCTTTTATATTTAATTCTTGAATAAATTACCTATAGGTACAATGGGCCATGATCTTGATAGGATATGGTCCATACTTAGTATAGATAATTAATTTTGAGATTTCATATTTATGCAACATGTTAGGTTCTATTCAACTTAATCATTGGATATCCTATAGTTGTGGAACGAGTCATGATCTTCACAGAATATGGTTTGTACTCGATAAGATAGCCTATGCTAGTAATTAGTTTGTAAGTTTTCTAATTAATTATGGACTTTGATTGTTTAGATTAGAATAAGTATAGAATTAATGTTTGTGATCATCTAAAAACCTGAAGATGTCTTTTTCTCATATATACCTCTCAATTTCATATTTAATTTAAATTAGTTAGTTTTAATTAAAATATTATCAACTTTTAAGAATTAAACTTTTCATTTTTTTTACTTTGTTAATTATAACTAAGTCCAAGATCTCTGATGATATGTCCTGACTCACCCTATCTACATAGTTTGAGTTAGGTTTATCTTTTGACTGCCCTATGATAAGTGATAATGCTATAATATGCTTACCATGTAAACATCCTTTTTCCAAGGTTACACATTCTTAGGTGGGCCCTTCTGTACATAGTTTGTAAATGATTCTTAATAAAATAGGTGGGTGATATGGGGAGGAAACAAAGATTGCGAGGGGATAGGAAACTTCTGCTAGAAAAATAAATCTTTTGCATTAACAAAAGATTTTAGTACCATGGCTTTTTCATTACATGAAAACTTAGAAGGTAAAAAAATAGAGAGACTAAACCTCAATTGAGGCATTATCGATAACCTCACTTGAAGGTCAGCTTGGGCCTATCATCGGTGGCAAACTTAGTAATGGGTTCAGTAGTCTCGAGTTTTGCCTGAGGTTGGTCCTTGGCAAGGTTGGCTTCGTCCTCATCGAGTAAAGAAAGATCTAGCTCGAAAAAGTGGGCTTTGACCTTCGGTGGCACACCTCTTGGCCAGCATTGAAGGCCTCCATAGCAAAGCTGGCCTTCTCCTCGGCAAGCTTTTTGAAAACTCTGAATGCTTCCATGGCTTGATGATCCATCTCAATAGCTTGCTCGTCAACTTTCTTCTCGACCTCGGTGACCTTTTCCTTGGCCAACCATCTTTTCTTTTCCCAGAAGATTCTATCCTCGGTTCCCTTTAATACCTCCTTCAAGCACTCCACCTTGGCAACTTCCTTAATGTAGACTTTCTCTACTTTTGAAGCCTTTGCCTTCATCTTTGAAGCCCTCTTCTCTCTTTTCTCAGTCCTTTGAATGACCCTGACAACTTTCAACCTAACTAAATTGGCCATTTATAGGAGGCTAGTCAAGTAATGAACAAGCTACAAAAGAGGAAAGCAAGTCAGTTAGTTTGATAAAAGTAAACAAAGCAACATAAACAAAAGATAAACAATCCGAATATACGAGTACAATGCATCCCTCTGCTGACTGCTGGATGTTAACCCTTCCAACCTTTCAGTATCAGTCGGAAGAAAGAAATTGCAAACCATGTCTCGGATGACCTTCTAGTTATCTAAAGAAGAGTCGGCAGGTCAGACCGAAGGAATACAAACTCCCTGCCTAGCTAAGGAGGGGGTTGGGTCCGAGCTGAGTGCTTCGACTTGGTGAGAAGGCTCTGAAGGTTTCCCATCTTTTCGAGGGGCAGGTGATGTATATCAGTGCAAGGAAAAATTCACTTGGATTAGGGTGGCCAAAATTATGTTGGTGCTAGCCGACAAGCTCCCCGTGACTAGGTAACATTGTGGCAGAGTAGAAGTAGGATGACCTGTAGAAGCCTTGGTTTGTGGGGGCTTTGATTGGGCATTAGGCATGGCCAAGGTTTTCTTCCTCTTTTGTGACACTTTTTTCAACCTCTCGATGTCCTCTAGCTTTATTTCTACACTCACCTCAGGAATCGACCTAGATGAGTTCGATGTTATAGCTAGAGTGTCTCATTGGATAAGAGCTCCTTTAGTTCTAGAATCTTGAAGCCAAACAAGGTGTTGTACTTTTGGCACTCTTCATTGCTCAAGGTCGAATCGAAGAGTACCAACTCTTAGGTCGGTCCCATGAGACAAAGCCCTGGTCCTCTTTGGATAAGGTGGAAACAATGAAGAAGTGCTTTTTCTAGTTGTGAACCAACAAAGGAGCATCTTGGATCAGGGGAGAGTCCTCGGGCCTCTTCCAGGTGACATGTACCACTAGTCCTTGAAATAGGGATGCATCTTAAAGATGAAGCATACCTAAAAAGGGTGATGGTATGCTTAACCCTTGCTAGGAAGCAGGCAATAGTAAAGCTATAGATAAATCACCATGAGTTTGGTACAACCAAACTCAGAGATATATCCAAAAAAAAAAAGAGTTTAATGAAAAAAGGGTGGAGTGGGAGCCTTAGATCGGCTCGAAAACTCTCTTATTCTTTATACAATATGAGTCAATCATTCAGAGGATTGTAGATTCTATCATACAGACTTGAAACTTCCAACCTATACTCCGATAGGACTCGAAACTAAGTTTGGACTAATTCCAAGTCTTTTGAGTTTAGTACAAATCAGAAGCATCAAGGAACAAAAGAGTCCTCGACCTCCCGCTCGTTGTCACTAGTACCCAAGGAAGAGGATGAGTCAGAGCTTTGAGATGATTGTTGGCCAAATGACCAATTACCTACTAAGCTTTATGACTGCCTCATCTTGAGGTAAAATAGGGAAAGTAAAGGTAGAAATCTAAGAAAGAAGAAAAAAATAAACAAAGGATGAAAAGAATAGATAAAGAGAAGAGGGAACCAGAAGGACTGAAATCCTAGTTGACTTGAGGAAGCCCAGAAGTCAGTCACTAATGCTACTAGATGATATATGAAGGGAAGCAACTTTCGTCGGAAGTCGCCCAAAAATCTTGGAATAGTAAGAACGATAAATGTAAAAGTGAAAGGAACCAAACTGCTATTTATAAAGATTTTGGATGGTCTAGATGAGGCATCGATTCAACTAGACCCTCTGGATGGTCGACACCTGGCAACCCTTGATTGGCTAAGCTGACTTCACATAGATAGGTTGTTTATGAAGGCCTCGGATGGAGCCAATAATGCATTGGTTCAGCTTGACCCACTAGATGACTGACACTTGGTAGTTTCTGGTTGACCAAGCCTGCCAGCTACTGGATGCAACATTTTGTTTGAAGATGTGATGCTTTACATGGGATGGTAAAGGCGTGGCATGCATCTTTCATGAGGTCAAGGGAAAAAGCTCACCTACTCTCTTCATCCGACCTAGTTCAAGTGCAAATGATATGGGGAGAAAGCTTTTTACTTTGATCATAATAATGTACCCATACCTCGGCCAGGCCAACCGTTAATCATTGCCGATATGAAGAATCTTTGAGATTGAGCTTAGCAAGCATTCTAAGAAATGTTTGATCCCAAATTTGCATGCAAGTCAGAGAATCCCACGATCTCCCTAGCCTATTGTAGACTAATGTGGCAGGAAGTAACTAGTGTGCTTCTCTATATCTAGAAGGAAATAATAATGGGCATATAATTCCTGAAAAAGCATGAATAATTGTCTGAAACTCTTATCTTCACATGGTGTTTTAGCCTTTTTTTATAAAATAGAGGCCCATAGGGGACTCCAAGTAGGACATCTCTCCCTCATGCTCACTCCGTCCTACTTATTCTCTAGGTTTCTGACTTGAGCATTGAGGGGTGGCCATTGGAGCAAACTTCGATAAGGATTATGTTTGACATGTTGAGCCTTTGCTACTAGCATTGACCATCGGCTTTACTCTAGCCCATTCTAGTTCGAGCACACCCCAGTGCTCAGCCAAGAGTTTAGCCACAATAGTGGGCAACACCACTTATTTACAACAAAACAAGAAGATATTTTGGAAGCCTTTCCCTTGATCAGATTATAGAAAGCTTATAGGAATCATGAAGTCGACAAATCAAACACTTTTTAAAGGAAGTACAATGAGACTCACAAGATTACTTCAGTATTTTTATGTGTTTCTAGGGCTATCCTTATCCTATTTCTTTAAATAAACACAAGAAAAGGAGTTAAGCTTTCTTTTTTTCTTAAAAGAAAAAAAAAGGCAAGAGAGTGCGGTAGAATATGATTCAATTATTGGCACAGGTGTGGTACTTATAAGCCTTGAAAGGCCAGGAGAGGAGTTATGGCAATGGCTCCAAGAGTTAAGGATTAGTTCGGGATCTAGGACTAGGACCGGTTTGGTCCTAGGATGGAGGTTCGGCCCTTCACAAGCTCAAGATCCATGATTTTGAGTCTTGAGAGGGATAATCCATGTTGGATCAAGTTTAGATCCAAGTGCATGTGAGAGTGGGTCAAGTTATGGGTGTGCATATTCTTGGATGAGTGCTCTCCTAATTGGATTAGCATTGGAAGAATTAGAATTGGATTTAGGTTTATTGTAACCAGCTTTATTTAGATTAAGAGAACTCTTTGGTCTATAAAAGGGGACCTTATGTAAATATATTGCCAGGGAATCAAAGTAAATTCTAATTCTCCCAAAATCTCTCTCTCCCCCTCTCTCTTTATAAAGGGGCTTCATGCCCAAGAGAAAAGAAACACCAAAGAAAGATTCTGCGTTTAGGGAAGGTTAGCGGCAAGATTATTTTATTGCTATAAAATATCCACTCTTCCCTGCTATTTGGTTGACTAGATAAGCAACAAGAGAGGTTCCTTATCTAAAGATTTCACATCCAAAGTGATGGGGCCAGATCGCTGATGTGGCACGGGGTAGCTGACGTGATGTCCTCCGCCAGGTCAGCTCCCGCAAGCCCGGGATGCCTAGGCCGGAGCCGAGCACGAGCTCCCACCCAAGGCGGATCCCTCGAGATCGGGACTCGTGGTCAGGAGTCGAGCTCAGCCTCATCCGCCGCGAGGCACCCCTCCGATCTTAGGTCCCTTGGGCTAGGCAGCATCGTCGCTAATCAAAGCCCGGAGAAAAGTCCTCCGGCATAAAGACCTGGGAAGCCCCCAGCTCCTCGGCTTCAAAGACCGGACGACCCTCCGGCATCGGCGGGCCTAGCTCCCCGGCAAAGGACCTGGGAAGCCCCCAGGCACTTAGTGCCTTCGAGCCCAACTCCAGGACATCACGATCCAGAACTCAAATTTTTGGCACCGCAATCCTCAATATCAACGTCCTTGAGACTGGCTCCGAGACACTAAGGTTCAAGACTCAGACTTCCAATTCCCGGGATCTCAGACTTCGATGTCTCCGAGCCCAGCTCCAAGACGGCAACTACTGAATCACGTCCCTAAGCAACCGAGTCCAAGGCCAACATTCATCACCGGCATGACCTCAAGCTCAACGCTAGGTCCGTGCCAGTCGAAGTCCTCGGCTCCCCTCTCGGACCTCCCTGCACCAAAAAAGAAGAAAAAGCAAAGGAAGGGAGGAGAAGAGAGAGAAGAGACATTCCACATTACGGATAATAGAGACGCAATGATTGCAAAAGTGAATTTCATTGCTGAAGGAGCTGTTTACTCTATCTTTCGGGCCCCGACAGGCCGGATGACCCGGTCAAGAAGAAAAAAAGAACAAAAAGAAAAGTACAAGTACAAAAAGAAAAAAGATCCTATCCTAAGGAGCTGGTTCCTTCCCCAGGCGGTGCACGGTTGGGACCCCTCCCTCCTCCACCTCCATCGCTTGGGCATGCCCCTGGGCGACCTCCACTGGAAAAGCAGGTTCAGCTGCTGGAGCCGCTGGGGCTGGAGCAGCTGCCTCCGGTTGCGGCACAGGTGCTGCCCTCGCCGCCGTCGGTGTCAGCTCCCTGGGGTCGGGCATCGCCGAGGTCACTGGGGTACGAGCCTTGGTTGGACAGCTCCCTGCCTTGCCACCACCATCGTCGTTGCAGAGGAAGCCTTCTTCCCCGGGACTCGGAGTGCGGCCAGCTGCTCCTCGGACAGGATTTCCTGCAGCTCGGACCGGCAGTACGCGAACCCCTTGGTGAAGGAGTCCGTCGCCGCTTCCCGAAAGTCCTTGAGGTACTCCGGGGTCGCCTTGAAAGCAGCCACTGCATCAGTAGCTACTTTCTTTGCAGCCTCAGCCCGGTGCCGGGCCTCCTCCAGCTGCGCTCCCAGGCACTCGGACTGACGGACAGCCACCACCAGTCCCTTCTCAGCAGTTTCGGTGGCACGGTGGGAAATAGCGGCCTTCTCCTCCGCATCGGCAGCTCTCTTCTTGGCCGCAACCACCTTCTTCTCAACAGAGGTGGCCCTTTCTCTGGCCACCTTCGACTCGGCCCGGAGCTCCTTCAGTCAGGCCCGCTTGGACTCGAGCTCGTTGTCGAGCTCCTTCCTTATTTTGGCCGTGTCGGCTACTTCGGTTTGGAGGCTCTTCACCTTCTGAACAGCCTCCCGGACCTCCGCATCCTTCCGACCTACCTCTGCCTTGAGGGACGCGAGCTCAGCTCCCTGCTCTCTGTCCCTCCTTATCCAGTTGCGGCAGTAATCCCTTATGAGGATTAGCTCCCGCCCTTGCTGCAGTGGGAAGAGCCAAATTAGCAACAAAATGAAGTAAAAGAAGGCAAAAAGACATCAAGGTAAAGAGAGGCTACTTACAGCATATAGCTGGGCGAACGATGTCGTGATGACGTCACCGCGGAGTCGCCCACTCCCCTCGCGCCTGTCACATGACTGGACTGAGAAGTCCATCATGCACTCCGCCAGGCTCGTATCCTTCATCAAGGACACATTTGGGCCTAGTCGAAAAGGGACTCGGCGGTAGTCCCTCTCCTGTGTTCCCGTCGATTCGGCTCCTTCGGCGGTAGAAGGCTCCCTTGGCGCCAACTGGGAGATCGGCACCACATTGAACCAGACTTGGGGCTCCGGCTTGACTTCTCGTGCCCCCCCGTCCTCCTCCGCGCTGGCGACCTCCGGGGTGGGGGGCTCCGACCTGGCGCTATGCCTGGACATTCTTGGTCCCTTTCCTCCAGCTTCCGGACAACGAAAATTCCTCATTGTGGCCATTGACTATTTCACTAAGTGGGTTGAAACTGAAGCATTAGCACAGATCACTGAGGCCAAGGTTGAAAATTTTGTGAGAAATTTCATCATCTTCCGTTTCGGAATTCCTTATTCTATTATAACTGACAACGGGAGACAATTTGACAAACCGAAGTTCAAAAACTTCTACATCCAGTATCATATTCTGCATAAACTTACTTCGGTAGGGCATCCTCAGTGTAATGGAGAGGCCGAAGTGACCAACATGACTATTCTTCATGGTTTAAAAACCAGGTTAAATGATGCTAAGGGATCATGGGCTGATGAGTTGAATTCGATTCTTTGGGCATATCGAACTACCCCCAGAACAGCCACTGGTAAATCTCCATTTCACCTTTTTTATGGTACTGAAGCGGTCCTTCTGGTAGAGATATCTTTGCACTCTCTTCGGATTGATCACTATGAGGAACCTGAAAACTCTGAACGCTGAAGAATTGACCTGGACTTATTACAAAACACACAGCTCCAGGCACAGTTGAAGATGGCTATGTATCAGCAAAAAGTTGCGGGATACTACAATGCTCGTGTAAAAGAATGGGTCTTTCTCCCTGGGGATCTAGTTCTACGAAAGCCCGAAGTGTCAAAGCCAACAGAACAAGGTAAACTTTTTTCTACATGGAAAGGACCATACCAGGTCAAAGAGGTCGTTCGACCTGGAACTTATCGGCTGGAAACTCTAGAAGGGGTTATATTACCTCGATCGTGGAATGTATAAAACCTCCGAAAATATTATCAACAAAGGTTTCATTCAAGATCATTGATACAGATTTGATCTATTTCTCTTCATTTTATTTTTTAAAAGGTATTGTGGTAGTATCCGTGATCTACTATATGAACTGCCGAGGTAAGCATACCTAACCTATCTTATTTCTTTTAAAGGCATGAGAATGATCTCCGGATCTACCTCACGAAGTGCCGAGTTGGGCTTAAAATAGTCTATCTTAATCCAAAATGTATGAGGATGATCTCCGGATCTACCTTGCAAAGTGCCAAGTTGGGCTCAAAACAATCCATCTTAATTCTAAAGGCATGAGGATGATCTCCTGATCTACCTCACGAAGTGCCGAGGTAGGCATGATCAGCCTGTCTTAATCCCAATGCAAAAAGGCATGAGGATGATCTCCAGATCTACCTCACGAAGTGCCGAGGTAGGCCCGATCAGCCTATCTTAATTCCCGAATGATTCAAGGATTTCTCATATCCTTAGCATAAACTCGAGTCCAAGACTTGATCTTTGTCTCCGGATTTCTTCTATCCTAAGTTCAAGAATATGATTTCTCGCGTTATGTGCTTCAGAATTCTTACTCATCCGAAGACTTCATACTTAAGAAAATTTTTATCCTATCACATGCAAGTGAAAATTCTAAAAGGAGTTCTTTCATTGACAACGATTTTCTTACATTCTAAAAAGAAGAAAAGGAAAAGTTACAAATTTCCTATGGGAGCCTCATCGGTTAGATCAATCGGACCCGCTGCTTCTTCAGTCATCGTCGGTGCTTCGGGATCCGTTTGGAGTTCAGGCGTAGTTGGACTCTCAAGATCAAACAGTTGGATGCTTGAAATGTCCAAGTCTGGATAAAGCTTTTGCACCTCCTCTACGCCATCATTGAAGCCTCCTCGATAACTATGAGTCCCGGCTTCAACCATTTCAGCTTCGAAGGCCGGAGATGCTTTATAGTTTTCTATTGCCTTCTCCAATCGATCTTTTAAAGATCGGTTCTCTTCGATGGCCTCTTCCTTTTTTTTGGAAGCTTCTTCAGAATGTTTGTTCGCTTCCTTAAGTGAGGCCTCCAAGGACCGGACCTTGGCCTCCTCTTCTTAAATCTCGCCTCCTGTTCAGCATGTTCTGATCGGACTTTGTCCACTTCGGCTTTCAGATTTTGAACCAAAGCATCACTTTGGGCGAGCTTCTCCTCCATAGCTTGTTTTTGCTCTTTAGCTATGGCCTTCTCGGCTTTGGCCGCCTTTATTTCTTCTTTCATCTTTCTGTAAGTTATTTTGAAGTCGAAAATACTCAAATCCATGTGAGTAATGTCGTGCATCATCTGCAACAGCAAGTGGAAAACTTAGTAATTATAAACCTAAGTTCAACATGGAAAATGATTATTTACCTTCAAAGCAGAGGAGAACACCGAGTTCGAGATTTCTTCGATACACCAGGACTTGATGTTGTCCCAGTCCTTTGGGAGAAGAGTGCGCTTCAATAACTCTCTCACTAGTTCAGGATTTTTTAAGCCTTCTCGATCCAAGAAGGTAGTAAAATCTACGTTGCACCCTCCCTCCGAAGTGGCGTTCTATCTGGGACCCTCTTCAGATCGGTACTTCGACCTTTCCTGACTTCTGTCTTCTGGAGGGGCAATCACAGATTCCTTATTAAAGTTTGTATCTCATTGATCTATGGATGGCGCATGTTGAGGGCTCCTTAAAGGAGACATCCTCGGAGATGAGCTTCTAGCGGAATCAGCCAAAACCGGAGAAGCAGAGGGAATGTCTTCATCTGGTACGGGCCTCATCGGAGGTGTGCTAGAACTCTCCTCCGCCCTTCTCTTCTTCCGGACTTTGGTTGTTGCAAGAGCGGCTACCGCCCTTTTTTTAGAAGCCTGTCGAACCTTTTCAAGTTGGAGCTTCATTTTCTTACCTGCAGTTGGAAATAAGAAATTTGTTATGCATGCACATATACAGAAAGAAAGCAAAATGAATCCGAAGACCACTTATTCTATACCTAACATCGGGACTTCGCTGATATGAGCGCGGTGAAGATTCTCTTTCCTCAGCAGCTCCTTAAGGAAAGGGATCTTCGGTTCCGACAAGGTCTCAAAATTTTTGGCATCGGCCTTCAATATCCTCTTGCCGGCGTTCGCATCCAAACGCGGAGCCGACCACTCAGTGTTGAAACCCCAGTGGGTGTAATACACAAAAAAGAAGCAAGGCTTCCATCCATGTATCGCACTGGGAGTTCCTTTTAGTAGTCTTCGGCCTGGCCGAGGACCTATGACCCACCACCCTTTGCCATGAAAATTCCTTTTCAGCATGAATAAGAAAGTAAACAGGGATGTCTTCGGCTCTACGTTCCTAAGTTTGCAAAGTACTAAGAACCCGCATATATTCCTAAAACTATTGGTGGTCAGCTAAGTCGGGACTATCTGATAAAGGTTAAAAATCTTCGTAAAAAAAGAATGAAGAGGAAGCCGAAGACCCGCTTTGAAGTGGTATTCGTATATGGCTATGGATTGAATGGGAAGCTTATCTATCCTTTCTTCGGATGGTGGAAGAATCATGTAGAAGGTACGTGGAATGTGGTAACACTGTTTGTTTCTTCTATTTTGGCAAGGGTGAAGGAGCTTTGAACAGAATCCGGTGATCGCTCCGGACTCCGCTTCCTACCAGAACTCCTTCCCCTACTGGTTTCACCCTGAGGGTTCCTACTAATCCTACCTCCCGGCGGGATCCTAGCGATCTCTCTTTCGGGCAATACTCTACTCGTTTCACCTACTGGTGAACCGCTGCTAGAATCGGAGGAAGGACTCTTAGAAGACCCCGACATTGAAAGGAATGAGGAAATGAAAGGAGGGAGGAAGGACCTCTAACCTGTGAAAGAACAAAAATGGTGGACTAGACCACTGGGAAAGATGATAGACTGCAGGAAAAACTAAAAATCCAAGAACACGGGCGCGAAGAAAAATCTCTCTTTCAAGTTCCCTCCCCTTTTATAGGTGAAGGAGATGGGTCTTCGAGGTGGTTCAGAGAACCAAGCGATCGTGCACCGTATCGACGGTTTTGATCGTGGGTACGACCCTTTAGAAAGATCATTAATGAGACAAGTCAAGGCAATCCGCGTGAAATTTCATTACTGGCTGGGATCGCATTAGCAAAACATTCACGTTCCGGATGATTGCCACGTGTCCAGTCCCTACCAATTAAGAGTTTCTCTCTCGAAAATCTTCCCAGGCCTTTCCGGAATCGAGGCATTTCTTTTGAGGTCGCCCGTGGTGGGGTGACATGTATCTTCGCCACGTTCTATCGCTCCACTAGGCAGTTATGGAAAAAAGACGTGTCAGGATTCTGCCATCATTATTCGACGGTTATTGCTAGAAGACAAAATTAAAGTACTCCCATTTTTCGAAACATAATCATTTCGAAACTAAGAGTGGGGGACAGCTGTTATGATATCTCGATTTTATTCCAAAAATTTAATTATTTGTTCTTTTATTTTATCGTTTGCATCAGCTGGCTAAAGGGGTCTTCGATTTTGTGTTACTGTCTTCTCATTATTAACTCACTTTACTCCGAAGACTATGCCTAGATCTACGGTTTCGTATCTATGATCCAGGATGTTTCTCTATATCTTTGGCTTCATATTATTAAATTGGTCCGAAGACCGTGCTCTATTGATAGCTTTAACTGTCCCAAAGGACGTTATTCACCTTAAGTCTTCGGCTTCGTACACTCACTTTACTTCGAAGACTATGCCTAGTATTTATGGCTTTATGTTCATTCCGAAAGGTGTCAACTCCGGGTCTTCGACTTCGTATTATTATCTCGATCCGAAGACTTGACCTCCTAGGCAAATATCTTCGACTTTACTTCCTTAATATATTCCAAAGACTGTAAGTATTTATCTTTGCTATATCTAAAAGAACCCGAAGTGCTAACATTCCCTTCAGGAGTGTTACTAAAGAGAATGTAAAGTTCACTTCGGATTCATCCTTAAAAGAAAGAGGGTTCCGGAGCATGTAGGTTTCTTGGACAAACAGTTAATCTATTTGGGTCGTTACAACCACCCACATGGTCCGAAGCTTCAGATTGAACAAATCCTGAGTGTAACGGCTTTTCCGACAGCCACTACTTACAGTTATGAAGTGGTTACATCCGTCAACCTCCATAACCATAAGCAGTTGTGTTGGAGCCTATAAATACTGGTAAGAGAGGACACTCAGGGGATCTTTTTTTGGACTGGCATTTTCTTGATTCTTTCCTTTTTTTTCTTCTCGCTCTTGAAACTCTCCATTCTGCTGTTGCCTGGGCTCTCTCTGACTTAGGCATCGGAGTGTCCCCCGCCGGAAAATCTCCGGTCAGGAACTTCTTGCAGGTACCGGTCGACGACGATTCGATGGAAGAACCATTCCATCCGGCCTATTTGGTCCAGCATCAACAGTCCTAATCTGGAAAGTAACTAACTTTGAAAAGTATTTTGTCTCCTGATTGTAGGAGGACTAGATAAGGCATTTGTAATTGCCTAGATGTGCTTGACTAGTGGTTAGAGAAATAGCCAGATGACTTCATCTGGAGGTGGGGCATGATCCCCACTAGTATGATTTATGCACACCTTTTAGTAATGACCAATGCCTTTGACATAGATGGCCATGACTCTTTCCTTATAAATAGAGGGAGAAAGGGAGATCCCAGGTAATAAGTCTCTGGTCACTCCATTACTCTCTTTATTTTCCAATCTACTACTGACTTGAGCATCAAAGGATCCCCACTGAAAATACTTCCGGTCAAGGACTTCTTTTTATAGATTCAAATCCTTGCCCACTAGGAGACATCCTCTTCACCTTGGATTGCTACTCTCAGGCCAACCTTAATGCTAGGTTGCAGATCGCCGGCAATAAATTAGTATTAGATGAAGGGCCGAAACCCAGACTTAAGAGAGAGTGCTTGCCTAGGCACCACGAACCATGAAGGGGAGCCTTGAACACTTGCCATTCCAATAGAACCCAGTAGAAGAATGTACTAGATGTGGCTGCACCTTAGCCTATTGACATACCATTCCCTCCTGAGCTAGTGTCGATAGTCACCAGCAACCAATTTGACAATCTCATCTAGTAAGTGCAATCTCTGACTGTCACAGTGCATGAAATGTAGCAAGCCACTATAGCTCAACCATTGCCCGGTGTGCTATGCTAGGACCAAGGCTAGACCCAGATTGGCAGTATTCTCCATGTAGCCTATGGTAGGGGCATAATCGACATAGTCAATCTTGGAGCCCTAGTCGAGATCATCGCAGATATTTCCTGACCCCACTATCGGGAAAAGACTCCTCCCCCAGGGGTTCTTCCCCTTGGCACCCAGATCATCACATTATTTGGAATGAGGAGGTCGATAGGAGGTTTCAAGAGATGTAACAGTGGATTGAAGCACTACAGTATAGAGCTCAGTAATAGAATGAAGAGTTTGACTTGAATACTTAACCCCCATTCTCTAGGAGGATTTTTGGTGAATAAATTCCACCACGATTCAAGATACCGTAATTGGAGCCACACAATGGGATCACCAACCCTAGGGCAGATCGCTAGGGGGCCAGGGCCCCCCTAATTTTTTAAAATTTTTTTATAAGTTAAAATTTTATTTAAAATTTTAAATATATATGTATTTACATATTTGACCCCCTTTAAAATTAGGATATTAAATATAACTTGAAGAAGCTTGAATCTTTTTTTTTAAAATAAAATAAATACCATAAATCAGCTTTCTCTACTTGGAAGTTGGGTCACTTCCAACTTTATCTTTCATTCTCATTAATTTCTTTTTTTCTTTTCCATAATTTTTTGGAAGAAGATAAAGGATTTCCTTTTTATCACTCGATTGGCATCCATCTCTAGAACCACCATGGCCGAAGCCACCGTATGTAGCAAGCATCTTCCCATTCACCGCATCAATGGATGAGATGGTGGCCGGACCTATCATGTGGTGCGACCGATGGGAACGTTTCCATGACGAGATCAAGCGGTTGTGCATGCGCAAAGCCGGATATCACCGATGCATCGACATAGGTTGCCATCCGGTGGCCTCTATCAGCCTCACTGCACTGACGGATGCCGCATGCAGTGCAGCCGCGCACCATCCTAGCGACCGGACGCATCGCGTAGCACAATCAGGTCTTGGAAAACATGGGCAGGTAGGCATCCATTATGCCCCGTGCTCCCACCGATGCCATTGCACTCTCGCCCCATCTCCTTTGGTCCCATCGCTCGACAGACTCCCATCCCATTATGCAGTGCCAACAGCACTCAGTGTGATGCCGCCGCCATCACGACCGGTGCATGCACATCCTTTACAAGTTTGCAGCACTTATGACTGTTTTAGTTTTAACTACTACTATAGAGAGAGCATTTTCAATAATAAAAATTATCAAGACCAGATTGCACAACAAAATGGAAGACGACTTTCTTGCTGATTATTTAGTCACTTATATTGATAGGAGATAATTAAAAATTTTATGATGGATTCCATTATTGATGAATTTAGTCTTATGAAATAATATCAAGTATAATTTAAATAATATTTATAAAAAATACTTAAATTAATTTTAATTATTTATTAATATTTTTTTATTTTTTTGATCTCTTCTAAAAAAATTGGTGTGATCCGCCCCTACACCAACCTCATCAATTTTCTAGAGAGCTTTAAAGCTTTAATGTCCTTCGTGGAGCCATTGATGGCATCTTTACCAGGCATTTCCATCCACTTTATGGAAGGTGGTGTGGTACTAGTACACAAGCTTTTAAATAGACTCGATTGGCTCTATCAAATAGCTCAACTGGCTATTCACCATGTATTTTGTTAGCAGCCAAGGGTTGCGCCATCACTTGGACTTGCTCGCCAACATCAAGTAAAGAAAAGGCAAGCCACCTCAAGAATATGTAAGCTGGTTCAATGCCACTACTATGGAAGTTCGTGACCTAGTTCAATTGGTCATTATGTTTGCTCTCAAAAGTGGGCTCTGCAAGAATTCTTTCCTCTTCTTTTTAGAGGGAAGAAGGTTGTATCTGGACTTTCCCTCACCATAATTGGATGAGGACTCCCCCTTGTAATTGCCAATCTCAAACCTCACCTTAGAGGTTCAGAAATTATACCCCTTTCAATACACTTCGGGCACAAATATTATTGGAGATTGAAGGGCAAGGGGATTTACCTTGTCTCAAGAGGATGGTGCTCTATCTTACAAAAGAAATGCAAGGAAATATTATTGCTACCATTGTGGTCATAGGCATAATATTGAGGAGTGCCTCCAGCTCGAAGATGAGATCGCAGCACTCATCTAATATGGCCAACTCAGGTGAAACGTTGATGAGTGATTGAACCAGAATGACACTCGATCCGAGTTGTTGCAGCTCAAAGGGAACCAAAAGAATGGCTTGTGGTCAGAGTTAGTCAACATAATTTTTGAAGGGTAGCTCAACAGCCCAAAGTATGATCCTGACCATGGTGGAATAGTGGATGCCCAGAAGAAGTGCAGGATTGAAGATGTAATCACTTCTCCGTTGCCGATCTCCAGGATGTTTAGTAACACTATGATGGTATTGGCAATTAATTATTAGTATTTTTTAAAAATATTGATAAATTTTTTTGTTTTAGCGGCATATGTAAGTACTTTTAAAGTTTCAATCCTAACATTTTATATATGCCGATAATAAATTATCAAAAATAAAGTCTAGAATTCAAACCATGGAAAGAATCGAATCAGATCTTCTATTTGAATGGCACATTTTTAACCACCAAGCTACAACTTTTATTGTTATACATAAAAATAATTTATTTAACTTATTGATATCATTCATGTCATTAAATAAGTATTTCATATGTATTTTAATATTTTAATATTTT
Organism: Areca catechu; assembly: GCA_021397845.1. Classification (NCBI taxonomy): domain Eukaryota; kingdom Viridiplantae; phylum Streptophyta; class Magnoliopsida; order Arecales; family Arecaceae; genus Areca; species Areca catechu. The sequence continues at coordinate 29,792,709 of CM038046.1, forward strand.
TTTATTAAAATAAAAAATGAATCTAATTTATGTAATTCTTTATGTTTAAAATTTTATTGTTAAAAATATTCAAAAATTAACTCTTGTGCATCCTCATATTCATTTATAATTATTTGTTAAATTTTTTAAGAATAGTTAATTCATGGTTACTTTTATTTATGCTATAAGAAAAAGTAATCATGATTTTTGATGCAAAAAATGTTGACATTTTTATATTATATTTTTATCATAAATATTTTTTATTCTTAATATTTTATTACTAGCCTTATTGAATTAATAACCTATATATAGTAATGCTAAGAATATATATATATACAAGCTAACATATTTAATGGGATTAGAATGACTACATCAAGCTCTGTATAAAAATTAATAATTTAAAATTTAGTAATAATTTTTAAAATTTTTATAAATTATAATATTCTTTACCAACATATTTGTTAAATGCTATAATAGCGGTTCTAATTTCTAGCACTTCAAGTTGTATAACAAAAAATATAAATTTATTGTAGCATTGACAATAAAGTACCATTAATAAAAAAATATTTATTTGAGATAGCAGCATTTTTACCATAATGCAATAAAAACAAAGAATTTAGCAGCATATAATAAAAAATACCACAAGAAACTTGCTATCTTCTCTTCTTCTTCTTCTTCTTCTTTTTTTTGTAGTGATATCTCTTAAACACTTCTTCCTTCATACCATTAGAGAGCATCTTTGGAGTAGGTCCAAATCTTAACCACCAGCTTTGATAAAAACCGTATATGAGTAGGAGGGGCCTATGGTATTTGAAATTCATGAACCATGAATGCTTGAATTTGGGATTCCGGTTGTAGAAAATATGTCCAGCATCTTAATGGTCCCAGTAATTAAAATCTTCGTTCTCATGATTTGTATTTGATACCAAACGAGACCAAGCCGATACCAGAAGCTTAATTATGATCAGACCTAGTGATTTATTTATCTTGTCTCAATTTTAGGATTGCAGAGGGTGGCTTCTTCAAAACGCGGATTATGAGCATCCGTCACCCTGCTGTTGGTTCTCACATAGTATTAATACCATGCAATTTCATGTACGCACACACACATATATGCATAAATATGTCATAATCCCATGTTGACTAATAAAAGAGGAGCCATATGGCTTTATTAGCTTAGACCGGTTTGATGACTTGGTAGGGTGGAGTTGGATTCTCACCATGGGTGGGGTTGTCCTCTCCCGAGTTGGAGCCAACCATGATGAGGGCATCTTGAGATTAGGGAAGGGAGATTGTCACTGTTCCACATTAAGCTCTGGACCAAGTCTGCGACAGTATATATATATATATATATATATATATATATATATATATATATATATATATATATATATATATATATATATATATATGTGTATGTGTGTGTGTGTGTGCATGCATGCATGTATATATAATACAAATGAGAGATGCACACAAGCATGCAGGCACTTGCACACTGCACGCACTTATGCATTGTATAAATACATATACATGTAATACATATATACTTAGGCACTTTGTTTGAGTGTGAGTATGGATGTGATTTGGACCAAAGGGCATTTAAACATTTTCCAACATGCTATGTCTGCTTATTGATACATAGAGGTGATGGAATTGCTTTAAAGATTATAGTACTGCTTCGCCAAGATTTTCTCGATGATGGTTCTCTCGTTCAAGTTTGCATTCCCAAATGAAAGTAATTATTCTTTTATCAGGTACGGATGGCATGGTCAATCACGAGATAGCATATATAGGAACGGTTCTGTGCTGCTGATGATGGGATACCAAAGGTTGGTTTTCATGGAGCATCTAGAGCTGGAGAGCTGATCCTAGCCTGCTGAGATTGAAAGAGTCGAAGAATTAATTAATGGCTGGTGACTGGGTCCGAGTTCTTCCTGCACTGACATCTGCTGTTCATGGTATGGAAGCTGTGACTTCTGTAAACATCGGGATAGTATATTCCATCAGACCGGATAGCAGCCTTCTGCTGGGTCTTTGCTACTTTGTCCGATCCATGGCACCGTGAACCTGAAGAAGTTGAAGCTGTTGAACCATGCAGGGTGGTGAGATGCTTAACGTATAATTTGCTTTCTTTTTTATTTTCTATTTTTGTTTTCCCTTTCAGTACATTAATTCTGCTGGTCATCTGTTGATCGATTTTGATTCTGTTTCTGATCATGTCCTCGGTCCTTCCAGATTGGCGATCAAGTGTGTAAAGAGATCTGTTGCAGAGCCTAGATATGCTTGGGGAGGTGAGACACATCACAGTGTGGGAATATCATAGACATAGAGAATGATGGTCTGCTCATGGCTGACATTCCATATCGATCAACTACCTGGAAAGCTGATCCTTCTGATATGGAAAAGGTTGAGAATTTTAAGGTACGGTCCCGTACGTTATCGATCATTTTGTACCGCCACTGTTATTGTCTTATGTCGTATCTGCATTTCTTAGTCTTCTTCTTCTCCACCAACAATGTTGGTATGCAGGTGGGTGACTGGGTTAGAGTAAAAGCTTCGGGACCGTCTCCAAAATATGGATGGAAAAATGTCACACGAAATAGTATTGGAATTATCTCCGGAGTGTAGAAAATGACGGTGATATGGGTGTTGCCTTCTGCTTTAGGAGCAAGCCTTTCTGTTGCTCGGTGGCAGACATGCATATATGGGAGAAGGTGCAGCCATTTGAAGTAGGCCAAAGAATTCTTTGTGATGCCATCTATGTCTCAGCCGCGACTTGGATGGTCGAATGAAACTGCTGCAACTATTGGGACAATATATATCAAGAATAGACGTGGATGGAACCTTGAATGTTGGTTACATGTAATTTTACTATTTTGATATATTATTAATTTTTGTTTTTGAGGCATGTTTATCTAACTTTCCTTATGAAAATTTAACTGATGTTTTATGTGTTTGATTTAATATCCAATATGTGACCTAATTATCATCTTATCTTGTTAAATTTTTAAATCGACCGTATGTACTAGATCAGAGTCCAATTGATTAAAGAAAACTATTCATGATGAAACTGATCAAGCAGAACTAGAGTGAAACTCTAACTAAGATTGTAGTCTTATGATGGGAGAGACACGTGCAGTTATAAATATAAAGGTTATTTGGCCCATTTTTTCCAACTCTCATGGAGATGGTTTTCCATCAATCCTCCACATAAAAAAAAGAGGATGAGGATGGTTTTCCATCAATCCTCCACATAAAAAAAGAGGATGAGGAGGGAGAAGATCAGTCATCTCGTGACGAAGGAGGGACATCTCAAGGACTGCGTAATCTATAGACCAGAATAATAGCTTAAGGTATTTTTTCCGTAATTTTTGATTTTGCATGTACATCCAAGTATAAAGGATTAAAGATCTTATACAATATATGATATCAGAGCATGATTTCGTGCTTTATATTTATGCAAAAATTTAAAATAAATTTTGACTTAATTTCAAAATATTTAAATTATATTTTATATTTTGAAATTAAATTGAAGATTAGGAAATTGTTTTGATTTTCTTATAAAATTAAAATAAAATTCTTCTTATGGGAAAGATCCTGGATTTCCTCTCCCATCCAGCTACTCGCTAGGTGGTTTGAAATCGGGCCACCATTTTGGGCTTGCCAGGTATCGAGAGAAGATCGGGGCAGAAGCATAGTGGGCCGGTGATCCATTAGCGGAGTCTTGCCGAGGAATAAAGGATCGCCAGCCATTGATCTTGATGATGATTGGGAAGAGAAATTGTGGTTTTTCCTTCTATTTACCAGGCAACTTTTAGCCATCGTGTGGATGGTGGGAAGCTTGCCGATGGCCAGGAGTTGGCCACCATATCTCTTGATCGACCGGCGACACACTGGTGGAAGGGATCCCAAGATGGGGCTGCCATTAATGGCGACTTAAGGAAGGATTTTGGTGGAGAAGAAATGATGGGGACCCGAGAGTCTAGTATATTTTATTTTGAGTCCAGTTGAGTCCATTTAGTCAAGTCTAGCTATTTTCAGTCCAATCAAGTGAATTAGATTGAGTCATGTAATTTTCATTCATGTCAAGATCCAAGTAGAGAGTAAGCAAACATGGAGATTTACCAGGCCCCCCAACCAGAGCTGGCCTTCATTCACCTGGACCCTTTCATGCTGCCAAGCCCGCAAGAGAGAGCTCCAGTCCAAGACAAAGGCCCACTATTGACCAGGTCCACCTGGATTTTTTGGCCTACAAGTCAGGATTTCTTAGCTCTCAAGTCATGTATCCTGGAATGAATCTATGAATATCCCATCCCCTCTTGTATTTTTTATGTTATGAATGAATAAGGTTTCTTGAGTTATGTGTGAACTTTTCAGGATATCTGTGTGATCCCTAGGGCATCTGTGTGAGCCATTTGCTATGTGCCTGTCCTCCACGGGGAATCTGTGTGAACTCTAGTTATCCTTTGCCCTCTTCTTTCTTCTACCTGCAAACCCTAATCCTTGGAGACTTCTATGCTTGCCAGCGATCTGTCCCCATGCATTTGTCCCGCATCAAATGGTATTAGAGCCCAGATGGATTAGGGTACATTTCTTCTTCCCAAACCTTTTTCTGACTCTTCTCTGTGCCGACACCCCTGCTACCATCGCCCGTGAAGCTCATCTCCACATCGCTTGCAACTGGGAACGCCATCGATCATGCCTCCACCGACATCGATCTGGAAGTTCCCACCTCCGACATTGTCCCATCTCCCTGTTGCCACAACACCGTGCCGCTGCTGTACGACCAAACCACCAGGTCCGTAAGACACCCTCTCGCCGGATCCTCCCTACTCCTGCAGCCACCGATAATGCTGGACTTCTCCGGATGCACGCCTAGGCCGAGCCTCATCGGTTGCTGCCTTCCCCGATCGGAGAGGTCCAAGATCGACTGAGGTCCATGATCGGAGAGGTCCACGATCGTTCACTGCCTCCCGATCGTGCCACCGCCTTCCTCCCTAGTGACATCGTCGGCCACCGTCTTCACCCCCAGGCACCGGCTCCTTCGAGATCGCCGGCGAAGCCTCGTCGGATTCCCTCCATGAAGACCCTGCTTTGGCATGGCACGAACGTGAAGGCACCAAGGCCATCACGAATGTGAATGCATATTCTTCCCCTATTGTCGACTTCAGTGCATGATTTCTGGAGCAACATGGTTTTTGGAGCAGCACGAATTTCAGCATCGCACGACTTCCAAAGTTGCACGATTTTTAGAGAAGAGATGAATAAAAGAAAAGAAAAGAAGTTGAAAAAAATAATAAAAAATAAAAATGGGTGAACCCAGCCTTGGAGTCCTTTTTGATTGGTTTCGGTTCTATCAACCCCCGCTGAGCCTGACTCGACGGAGTCGAGTTCTCCCCGCTCTAAGAGAATGATGGGGACCCGAGAGTCTAGTATGTTTTATTTTAAGTCCAGTAGAGTCCATTTAGTCGAGTCTAGCTATTTTCAGTCCAATCATAGATCAAGTCCTGTAATTTTCATTCATGTCAAGATCCAAGAGGAGAGTAAGTAGACCTGGAGATTCATCAAGCCCCCCAACCAGAGCTGGCCTTCATGCACCTAGACCCTTTCATGCCGCCAAGCCTACAAGAGAGAGCTTTAGTATAAGTCAAAGGCCCACTGTTGACCAGGTCCACCAGGATTTCTTGGCCCACAAGTTAGGGTTTCTTAGCCCTCATGTCATGTACCTTGGGGTGAATCTATAAATACCCCACCCCCTCTTGTATTTCTTATGCTATGAATGAATAAGATTTCTTGAGTTCTGTGTGAACTTTTCAGGGTATTTGTGTGATCCCTTTGCTGTGTGCCTATCCTCCGCGGGAAATCTATGTGAACCCCAGTTATCCTTCACCCTCTTCTTTCTTCTACCTGCAAACCCTAATCCCTGGTGACTTCTACGCTCGCCAGCGATCCATCCCTGTGCATCTGTCCTGCATCAAGAAAGGAGGAAGAAAGGGATTTAAAATGGATTTTTGGATTTTGGGTTTTGGATATTAACCTGTTTATAGCCAACATCCATTAATTAATTTAATGAAGCCTGAATGAGAAAATAGTTTGAGCTCAATTACATTAGATCAATTTTAATTTGAATTAAGAGGATTTTTGCATTTTAGCTCTTATAAAAGTTTAAATTACATATAAGTTCAAATTAAAATTATATTTAAATCCCTATCAATTTTTTAATTCTATTTTATAATAAGCTCCCTATATTATCTGCTATTTATAGTTTAGTCATTTTTTATTGAATTTTATTAAAATTGCTATAACGTGCTTGTTTTATATTCGATTTGAGTTATTTTTGAGCCATTGGACTTGTAATGACTTGAAAAATATTTTGGTTGAGTTCTTCATGAATAATTAAATATTTAAATATTTTAAAAATTATTTATATATAATTTTGCTCACTATTATATTGTTTAAGGATATTTTTGCATAGCCCCAAAGGGCTCGGAGCACTCTATAGATTTTGAGTAGATGAGTTTTTAAGGACTAACAGTTTTCTCTCTTATTATATTTTAAAATTATATAAAAGTATGTCTATTACAGTTGATCCAAAGATAACTGTAATAAGATATAAAATTGACAGTTATTGGTTGACCAACTTAAATTACATGAGTTCTACATCTAAAGATAGGAATAATCTTAAATTTTTGTAATTATAGTTGGTTAAACCACTAAAGATGTGACTAATATAATGGATCACTTTTTAAACATAAATTATATAATTATACCATAATTACTTTTCTTGCTTACATATTTCATATTATTGTTTATTATAAAAACTTTTTATTTATGATTTATATAATACATGTCTTGGCACTATTATATTTAAATTTATAATTAAATTAGTTACAATACTTATTATATGCTATAATTTTTATCCAAAGATATTTTATAGTTATATGATAAGTATTATTGGTAGAATTATTATTTTTAAAATCTGCATCATGAATGTAACTGAATATATATTCTTTTATTTACAACTATGATCCCTACTTCACTTTCATCGCATCTAACTAATATTCTCACACTAAATAGATCAAATTATTTTGACTAGCACGAGATATCAGTTTGCAATTAGATCTACATGATATCCTTTATGTTTCTCCGGTATCTAGGAATTTAATGCCTTTAACAAAATTTGATTTAGAAGGTTTCTTATTTACTTTTATAAATTTAAGTTTTGAAATAATGAAAAATCTCATTTTTGTTGGTATTGGAACATTATGCAATGGATTACATAAAATAAATTTGAATTCTTCATTTTGCACAATCTTTACTTATTTTAAATATCAATATCGGAATGAAATACAATATTATAAATGAGAGTTCTTCGATATTGTGGCATTGATGATTAGATCATATATATAAAAAAAAAAGGATAACTAGATTGGTTAAGAAAGAATTTTATCAAATCTAGATTTTAATGATTTTGGTATGTGCATCGATTGTATTAAAGGAAAATAAATTAAAAGTAATAAAATACATGCCACTAGAAGTCAAGGACTCTTAGAATTGATACATATCGATATTTGTAGCTATTTTTTATCTTAGTTTGGAGGGCAAAGGTATTTCATCATATTTATTGATGATTTCTCTGTTATGATTATGATTTCCTATTACATGAAAAGTCTAAAGCTTTGGAAGCCTTTAAGGCATGCAAAGTTGAAGTAAAAAATTAACTGGATAGAAAAATTAAGGTTGTGAGATCTGATAGGGATGGTGAATATTATGATAGATATGATAAATCTAGCCATAATCCTAGACCTTTTACCAAATTATTAGAACATATGGTATTGTTGCATAGTATACTATACCAGAAAATTTTTAATAAAATGGTATGGCCGAAAGGCATAATCGTACTGTTGCCTAGTTGGCCAACCCAGAAGGGGGGTGAATTGGGTTTATAAAAGATTTTAGCAAGTATGTGCCTTTTGAAAATTTTGTGTGATGAGTGAAGTAAAAGAGTATTGCATGCGGAAGTAAATATGAATGCAAAAGCAAAAACAATCACAAACACCACAAGATTTAGAGTGGTTCGGAGTAACCCAGCTCCTACGTCCACTACCCAAGGTGCACACTTGGAATTTTCACTATATTTACCCTGAATACAGCCGGATGGTTTTCCTATGGGCTCACAATCCAAAATCCAAAACAAAGTTTGTTTTTCCGGGCTCACTAACAATCAAACTTGGTTTTCAAGGCTAACCAATAACCTAAAACCACTTCACAAGCTACAGCTACCTACTGCACTTGTAACAACTCAAAAATATAGTTAATAAAAGAAGCAACACTAAAACAAATCTAATGTTGTTGAATGGTTGTAGTTGAAGTTCTTAATGAGGCATTCTTGAATGTTCTTTAAGACTCTCTTAACTCTTCAAAGATAAACTCAAGAAGTTGGTTGGAAGTTGTTGGTGAACTTGAGTTTTCACTTGAAAGCTCTTAGAACATTCAAAATTCTCTTTAAAGTTCTATAAAAGTTCTTTTTCCTTCACTTAAATCATTCATTTATAGCTTCTTGAAGTGTTCCCAGGTGAATATGGCTGTTAAAATTTCTTGCGAGTCAAAAACTAGCCGTTGGGAGGCCTTAGAATCAAGAAATTCAAATTCTAGAACTAGTCGTTACTGTTCAAATTCTGAAATTTGAGTCAGCTCGTAGACCTTGAGTCGGCTCGGATTGATAGTGAAATAAAAGTGCAGTCTGTGAGAGTTGGCTCATTTCAGATTAGAGTCGGCTCAATTGACTGAAGTCTCAGAAGCAGATATCTTCCACTTTGTGAGAGTCGGCTTTATTCTTCATTGAGTCGGCTTGAATGCTATGTATCACAAAATTTTGTGCTGTGCCAAACAATGTATCAGGTCTAATATTGGAGTCGGCTCGAGTGAAACTTCTCCAAATGCTTCCAAACAACTTCAAATTTCTTTCAAATGTCTTCTAAACATATTTTAATCTATTCTAAGATATTTACACTTAAAATTATATTAATTTGGCCCTTTTTCATGAATATACAATCGAATTTACTTAGGGCTCTTAAATACATGAAACATTTTCTTTGAGTACATGAATTCATTCCAATGGTCTTAGAAATGTATGGTGGATGATTGTCCATTTGAAACATCCTACAAAAACTTTTTAAATATTTAAAAAATATCAGTATCAAATGCATGCTCTAATATTTTGTAATCATCAAAATCATTCCAGGGGTCAATAATCTCTTCCTTTTTGATGATAACAAAAAATTGGGCATGGAAATAATAAGTACCTTTATATTTTTAACTGTATCATAGTAAATAACAACTGTATCAGAGTAAATGAGTTTAAAATGTGCTATATAGTGTATCAGGCAATTTAAATTATGATCTATAGTAGGAGTTCATTTTATAATTTGACTAAAGTACCAGAGCTTTACAAGTTAAGTATCAGAGCTGTTGAGCATTCATTTTACAAATTGACTGAAGTATTAGAGCTTTGCACAAGAGTTCATTTTACAAGTTAACTGAAGTATCAGAGTTATTGTTAATTCATTTTATAAATTGACTGAAGTATTAGAGCTTTAATTAAGGTGTCAAGTTGTTAAGTGAAATGTCAAGGCTCATTGTAATTTTAGGAAGCATTTTGCAAACACATTGCACATATAATTTCTCATATAATTTTCCACTATAATTTCATATTTTTTTTATATTTTTTGTGCATTACATAATATTATTATCACATTATATGATCATTTTCCATGCTTCATATATTTCTCCCCCTTTTTGTCATCAACAAAAAGTATAAATGCTCCCCCTTACTATAGAATTCAACATTATCACACATTTAGAGAGAAAAAGTATAAATAACTGTGATTGTCATAAAAAATAAAATTTCATTTCAATACATGTAATACAATGACATACATGAAGTACAACAAAAATATAACATGAGTAAGACATCTGTGAGGCTAGTCCTCATCAGATGGAAGATCTAATACAAATTAGCCATAACCCTATGTGCATTAGGTCTAGGAGTTTGATGAGTCATGTTCCTAGTCCTAAGAGACGGGCCGGCTCTAGGTGCTCTAGATCTACGATACTATCTAGGTATATCTTGAGTAGGTGTTGGAGGAAGAATAAGCTCTGGCTCAGTAGCTAAAAGTAATGGTGTCCTTTAATCTATAAAAGCATCTGATAATGTAAGAGTACTGGTGCTAGAGAGAATCTGAGTAACTGGTGTGTCAGGAATACTCTGCTTAGGCTGCTCTGCCTTTTTTGCAGGTGTGTCCATACCATGTGGATCTGTAAAATGCTCATTAGCCTACTGATCAAAGTCCTGTCCATCATCTGGTGGTGGAGGAGGTGATTTGGAAGGTCCAGACGAGGTAGTTTGATGAAGAGCTGCAAGAATTTGACTAAAACCATCTTTCATCTCAGTCTGTAATAGATCAATCCATGAATGTACCTCTGCTCGAACAGTCTATAAATTAGATCTAAGAGTTGAAATATCATCTTGAAGCATCTATATTTGCTTAGAATCTTGCTACCCACCAGTACTAGGCTTAGAAGGAACTGATGGAGGAGGTGTGGTAGGTGCTGGCTCTAAGGGTCTAGCCTCATCATTGTGATCACCTTCATCATTAGTCTGCTCAGCAGCATCTGCACCATCTAGAATATCATCCTCATCATCATCACTATCAGAGTGAGCTTCTCTCTATCCAGATACCTTCTTCATCCATACTCCCTCAACTTTGTGGTACACCATCCTGTGTAGTGACTTCTATGAATATCTATTTGTGTGCAATAGTGTTTTGCTGTCCTCCCTTGATAGGTAAATACCACAATCTAAAAATAGAAGAGTGAAGGCCATCCCATAAAGTAGACATGCTCTGGCCTTGCGAGCTGCATCTCTGATCTGACCCATCATGATGAATGGTAGATTGAGGGCCTCCCCCTCAATCATATATCTCATAAACATCAGGTCACACTCGCTCACCCAGTCAAATCTTCCTGTCCTGGGCAAAAACACTCTGCTAATAATATTATGAAGTAACTCATCTCAAGTGATAATCTGTTTGCTTGAACATTTGAAATTCCCTCCATATTTCTTCTCTCAAGAATAGTCCTCAAAGTATTTTGTCTATCTTTCAGGTTCAAGTAACACTTCCCAGCTTTTGGCATTTGAAGAACCTTGTTTAACCTAACTTCATCCATCGAAATAGTGACTCCTTTCACTATAGAGAGTACCTGGTGTGCTCCAAAGGACAAATGCTCAAAAAAGCTCTTGACCAATGTGGGATAAGTAGGGACATCCAATGAACAGAAAAACTCCCAACCTTGAGCTTTAATCTAATCTTCAATTCGAAAACTTTGTTGTTCTAGAAAAGAGAAATCTACTTCTCTACCTGAAGTAATTGGTATGTTACCCATTTGGATGATTTGCCATTATGGAGGAGGTTGAAATTGAGGATCTTGTTGAGTCAGCTCATCCTGCCATCTTCTGGATCTTCTTTTCACTTGAACAGTGCTAGGTGCCGCCTGTTTAGATCTCCTTGCCACTGCTTTCTTGGGTGCCATAAGATCTAAGATCAAAGGGATTTGGAAGGATTGAGTGGTCCCTAGGGCTAGAGAGGAAAGTGGTCCCTAATGTTCAAGTTCAATAAGAAATGGTAAGGTGAAAAGAAATTTTTAGGGCTTGCGACTCTTAAGTAGGTTTGCCATCCAAGTCGACTCGTCCAGGCAACTTTTCTTGCACGAATCGACTCGAGCAAAACTAAGGAAGAAGGTTCCAAATTTCAAGAAAATGGTTTCTAATCCTAGAAAAACATTAGAAAAGATGTGTATCAATCCTAGATAGGTGATGGAGGTCTTCTAGATAATTTTTTTTAATTTTTGAAGAAATTAGATCAAAATTCTAAAAAGGATCACAAAGGCCTAATTCTCCTTTAATCATTTGAAATCTATTTTCACTAAGTAGTTTGGTAAAGATGTCAGCCAATTATTTTTTAGTAGAAATAAATTCAAGTTCAATGTCATCATGTTGAACATGATCCCTAATGAAATGATATCTAATTTTAATATGCTTAGTTCTTGAGTGCTGAATAGGATTCTTTGTTAAGTTAATGGCACTTGTGTTATCACATTTGATTGAAATTTTAGATTGAAAAACATCATAATCTTCTAGTTGTTGCTTAATCCATAACATTTGTACACAACAACTCCCTGCAACCACATAATCTGCCTCAGCAGTAGAAAGTGAAATGGAGTTTTGTTTCTTGCTATGCCATGAGATTAAGTTCAACCCTAGAAATTGACATGTGTCACTAGTGCTCTTTCTATCAATTCTATATCCACTATAATCAGCATCTGAATAACCAATTAAATTTAAAGATGAAGGTTTAGAGTACCATAATCCTAAATTTGATGTACCTTTGAGATATATTATGATTCTTTAATAGAAAGTATATGTGATTTTTTAGGATTAGCTTGAAATCTTGTACATATACAAATACTAAATAGTAATCAGGTCTACTTGCAGTCAAATAAAGTAGAGATCCAATCATACCTCGATAAAGTTTTTGATATACTTTGTTACCTTTCTCATCTTTGTCAAGTTTGTAGGTTGGGTTCATGGGTGTGCCAATTTCTTTTATTGCACATATACAAATACTAAATAGTAATCAGGTCTACTTGTAATCAAATAAAGTAGAGATCCAATCATACCTCGATATAGTTTTTGATATACTTTGTTACCTTCCTTATCTTTGTCAAGTTTGTAGGTTGGGTTCATGGATATGCCAATTTCTTTTATAGATTCCATCCTAAACTTCTTCAAGAGTTTTTTAATGTATTTTGTTTGGTTGATGAATACCCTTCCTTTGTTTGTTTGGTTTGCTGTCCAAGGAAGAAAGTGAGTTCACCCATCATGCTCATTTCAAATTCTTCCTGCATTAGCTTGGCAAATTTTTGACATAAAGTTTCATTAGTTGCACCAAAGATTATATTATCAATATATATTTGTACAACTAATAATTCATCATCTTTTCTTTTGATAAACAATGTTGTATCAACTTTGCTTCTTTTGAAATCATTTTCTAAAAAAAATTTGCTCAACCTCTCATACCATGCTCTAGGTGCTTGTTTTAAACCATATAAAGCTTTATTTAGTTTGAAAATATGATTTGCAAAGAGTGATTTTCAAATCTGGAAGGTTGTTCTACAAAAACTTCTTCTTCAATATAGCCATTTAAAAAAGTATATTTTACATCCTTTTGAAAAAGTTTAAATTTCATGTGACATGCAAATGCAAGTAAGAGTTTTATGGCTTTTAGTCTTGCTACAGGTGCATAAGTTTTATCAAAATCTATTCCTTCCTTTTGGTTATATCCTTTAGCAACTAATCTGCTTTGTTTCTAATTATGTTGTCTTTGTCATCTAATTTATTTTTAAAAACCCATTTGAAACCTATAACAGGATGTTCCTTAGATCTTGCAACTAAGGTCCATACATTGTTCATTTCAAATTGATTAAGTTTCTATTGCACGGCCATCATCCAGTACGGATCATTTTTGGCTTCCTCTATGCAGTCAGGTTCAACTTGAGAAACAAATGCTAAATAGTCAAAGGTGTCTCTAAAGGATGACCTAGTTCTTACTCCTTATGAGGGATCACCAATAATTAATTCTTTAGGATGAGAATGTACGTACCTCCAATCCTTTGGTATCTCATCATGTTCTGTACTTACCTTCTTCTTTTTTTGCTCAACTTGCTTTTCTTTCAAGCTCAAGTCCTTTACTCCATCATTCAGGGAACCTGCATCATTATCAATACAATCTTCTTTTCTTGAAGGTGTGAGATTAGACTCATTGAAAACAACATGAATTGATTCTTCAATAGTTAAAGTTCTTTTATTGAAAACTTTATATGCTTTACTAGTAGTTGAATATCTAAGAAATATGCCTTGATCATATTTTGCATCAAATTTATCTAAGTTATCTTTTCCATTGTTCAAGATATAACATTTACATCCAAAAACATGAAAGTAATGAATATTTGGTTTATATCATTCCAAAGCTCATAGGAGGTTTTCTTCAAAATTGGTTTAATTAAAATATGGTTTAATATATAATATGCAGTGTTCACAGCTTCTGCCTAAAAGTACCTTGGAGATTGCCTTCACACAACATGGTTTGGGCCATCTCTTCCAATGTTCTATTCTTCCTTTCCATAACTCCATTTTGTTGTGGTATTCTAGGGGCTGAAAAGTTATGATTAATGCCATATTCTGTGCAAAATTCTTCAAAGTATTGATTATCGAATTCAGTATCATGATCACTTCTAATTGAAATAATTGAAAGATTTTTTTGATTTGAAACCTTTTTGTAAAATTTTCGAAAAACTTTGAAGGCTTCATCTTTGTGTACTAAAAACAAAATTCAAGTGAATCGTGAGTAATCATCTACTATTACAAGTCCATATTTTATACCTCCTAGGCTTGTGATTCTAGTTGGTCCAAATAAGTTCATGTATAGCAGTTCTAAGGATCTTGATATTGAAACAATATTTTTAGATTTAAAATTCTTCCTAGTTTGTTTACCATATTAACATAAATCATAAACATGATCAAAATCAACTTTAAGCTTTGGTAAACCTCTAACTAAGTTTTTGAAAATTAATTTTGTGAAAGTATGCATGCTAGCATGACCCAATCTTCTATGCCAAAGTGAACAGATTCCATAGTTTTAGTATTCATAGCCATTAGACTTGTACTACTTGACATTATCAGATCATTCAAATCTATTATATAAATATTTCCAAGTCTATGACCAACAAACCTAATGCTAGAATCAAGAGATCTAGCTACTATACACATTGAAGATTCAAATACAACTTTGAAGCCTTCATCATATAATGAACTAATGCTCAATATATTATGCTTCGGTTTGTCTACTAGCAATATATTTTCAATATAAGTAGAAATGATAACTTTGATCTTACCAATTCCAATGATTTTTCCTTTGTCATTGTCACCAAATATAACCATTCCACCATCCTTCATTTTAATGGTGATGAATTGATCTTTGTCACCTATCATATGCCTTGAACAGCTGCTATTTAGATACCATCTCTTCTTTGAATTTTGGGCTACAAGATATTCCTGCAAAACAATCAAGTGAAATTTTTAGGTACTCAAGACTTCTTGGGTCCTTGATGGTTAGTAGCAGTGGTTCCTTTAGGAACCCAAATCTTTTGCACTTTGTTTCTATTTTTTCTTCATAGATTATATTCATAAGCTTTGTGTCTAACCCCATTGTAGCAAAAACAAACTACTTTTGACTTTTGAAAGGAAATGGATGCTAAAAATCTTGATGTATAAGGTTTTGAAGCTGAAAATTTGTTTATATGCATTGAATTGTACCCAACTCCAGCTTTATCATTGATTTCTTTTGATTATTCAGAATTAGCTCAAGTTTGTTAGAACTTAAAGTTAATTTATTAACAAGAGGTTTGAGTCTATCCATTTCATTTTGCAAACATTTATTCTTTTCAAAATATTTATCTTTTTCAGTTTGTAACACTTTATATTTTTCAGAAACATTACTTAATTCTTTTTATAAAAGATTATTTTTTTTCAAAAATTTTATTTTTTTAATAATATATCATAATTATTTTTCATGGATTTGATTTTTAAATAAGCTTTTTTATATTCAATTAACAGTTCTTGAAAAGCAGTATGTAATTCATCATAAGTAAATTCATAAATAGGTTCACTAGATATTACCTCATCTTCTAGACCCATTAAATATATATTTATAGATTTTGATGTTTTTTCCTTTTCATTTGAAGTAGATTCATCACTGTCATTGCATGTAGCCATCATGGCTTTCTTTTTCTTCTTCTTGTAACCTTTTTTCAGTGTAAGACATTCAGAACGGTAGTGCCCCAGCTTCTTGCATTCATAACAAATTGGTTGTTGTTCCTTTTTTTTATCTGTCTTTTTCTTTACTTTGTTCACCTTTGCCAAGGTGCTTCCTCCAATATCTTGACTTTCTTTTACCCATAAATCTCTGGAATCTTCTCATGACTAGAGCAATATTATCATCTTCTAGTTTTTCATCCGAGGAGGGGCTTTCTTCTTCTTGCTTCTTAATCTCAACTACAGCCTTGAATGCTATAAACTTCTTTTTCTTACTGTCATCTTCGCTGTGGTGCTGCATTGTTAGTTCATGTATAATCAAAAAATCAAGAAGTTCATCAAGTGGAAGTGTATTTAAGTCTTTGGCTTCTTGTATTGCAGTGATCTTAGGATCCCATTTATCTGGTAAAGATCTAAGAATCTTTTGGACAAGAGCAGCATTGGAATATACCCTACCAAGACTTTTCAAACTATTAATAATATCTGTAAATCTAGCAAATATTTTAGATATTGTCTCATTTGGTTCCATTTTAAACAGTTCATAATTGTGCACAA
The DNA here is from genome assembly GCA_021397845.1 of Areca catechu. Lineage (NCBI taxonomy): Eukaryota > Viridiplantae > Streptophyta > Magnoliopsida > Arecales > Arecaceae > Areca > Areca catechu. Next base: position 29,809,174 of record CM038046.1, read on the forward strand.
GTATATTAATTTTGGAGGTCTTTACTTATGTAGTGTCTTCATGTGTAACTTGTAGTTTATTCCAAATTTTCTTTGCCGAAGTGTAAGTGGAAATCTGGTTAAACTCATTTGCATTCAAAGCATAATAAAGAAGGTTCATGGCTTTGGCATTTAGTTTACCCATTTTCATGTCATATTCATCCTATTCCTCTTCCAGTTTTGGGATGTCTATTCCATCTACTTTTTTTATGGGTAAGTGTGATCCTTTTAAGATTATCTTCCATAATTGAAAATCAACAGCTTATACATAAATTTTCATTCTAGCTTTTTAATAGGTGTAATTGGTGCCAGTGAACAGTGGAGGTCTATTACTTGATTGACCTTCAGCCAAAGATGTGCTCATTTGGGTTGTCATAGAACTTTTTTCTTAACGTTAGATTAATGGCACTGAGACATGGCTCTGATACCACTTGTTGCCCATTTGGCCAACCCAAGAGGAGGGGTGACTTTGGTTTGTAAAAAATTTTAGCAAGTATGTGCCTTTTGAAAACTTTGTATGGTGAGTGAAGTGAAAGAGAATTGCAAGTAAAAGTAAATATGAATGCAAAAGCAAGAATAATCACAAACACCACAAGATTTAGAGTGGTTCTGAGCAACCCAGCTCCTACGTCCACTATCCAAGGTGCACACTTGGGATTTTTACTATATTCATTCCGAATACAGCCGGATTATTTTTCTACGGGCTCACAATCCAAAATCCAATACAAAGTTAGTTTTTATGGGCTCACTAATAACCCAACTTGATTTTCAAGGCTTACCAATAATCCAAAACCACTTCACAAGCTACAGCCACCTGTTGTACTTGTAACAACTCAAAAATAGAGTTAATAAAAGAAGTAACACTAAAATAAATCCAAGGTTATTGAATGGTTGTACTTGAAGCTTTTAATGAGGCCTTCTTGAATGCTTCTTGAATGCTCTTCAAGGCTTTCTTAACTCTTTAAAGATAAACTCAAGAAGTTGGTTGAAAGTTGTTGGTGAACTTATGTTTTCACTTGAAAGCTCTTAGAATATTCAATATTCTCTTTAAAGTTTCATAAAAAGTTCTTTTTCCTTCACTTAAATTCTTCATTTATAGTTTATTGAAGTGTTCTCAGGTGAATATGGCCGTTAGAATTCCTTGGAAGTCAAAAACTAGTCGTTTGGAGGTCTTAGAATCAAGAAATTCAAATTCTGGAACTAGCTGTTACTGTTTAAATTTTGGAATTTGAGTCGGCTCACAAACCTCGAGTCAGCTCATATTGACAGTGAAGTAAAAGTATAGTTTGTGAGAGTTGGCTCATTTCAGATTAGAGTCAGCTCAATTGACTAAAGTCTTAAAAGCAAATATCTTCCACTCTTTGAAAGTTGGCTTTATTTTTCATTGAGTTGGCTCTAATGTTGTGTATCAGAAAATTTCTATGTCATGCCAAGCAATGTATCAACTCTAATATTGGAGTCAGCTCGAGTGAAACTTGTCCAAATATTTCTAAACAACTTCAAACTTCTTCCAAATATCTTCCAAACATATTTTAACCTATTCTAAGATATTTACACTTAAGATTACATTAATTTATCCCTTTTCATGAATATACAATCGAATTTACTTAGGGCTCTTAAATATGTGAAACTTTTTCTTTGAGTACATGAATTCATTCCAATGGTCTTAGAAATGTATGGTGGATGATTGTCCATTTGAAACATCCTACAAAAACATTTTAAACATTTGAAAAGTATCAGTATCAAATGCATGCTTCAAAATTTTGTAATCATCAAAATCATTCCAGGGGTTAATACGTACCTTGATGGATATGATGAGAAGTATTGTTGACTCCGTTATTGATTTTGATGATAAGCAAAATGGTTAAGTATAAGTTGAGTACTAATGATTTCTTTGAAGTATGTTTTTATAGAAAAATGTGCTCATCAAATTGAAAAATGTTAGCTGATCGAAGAACTCTAAATTTAGATGAAATATCTACTCTAAGAAGACTTGGATAGTTGAAGATTGCTTGAATGGATACTTGAGTTCAGCACAGACTTGATTCAGCACAAGTTTAGCTATTTATGTGAAGATCTCAGTGAAGTGTCGACTCAAAGTGTTGACACATGATACCAAGTGTCGACACATGACAGTGAAGTGTCGACTCAAGTCGGTATGCAAAGAAAGTTTCAGATGGCATGGCTGAAGTGTCAACACATGGACTTGAAGTATCGACTCAAAGTGTTGACACATGGATCAGCTTATTGCTTGAGATTTTTTGATCACAAAACTTGTTGAAGTTGAAGATCTGGCTGAAGTGTCGATACATGGATGCTAAGTATCGACTCAAAATATCGACTCACAGCCTGAAGTGTCGACACATAGAGTTCTAGGAACAGTAACGACTAGTTTTTCAAATGCAGAACTCGTCCCTCTTGGCTCCTAACGGCTAGTTTTTCGTGTCTAATAGCTAGAAACCAGATTTGAGGCCTTGAAAAGGTATTTATATGATCCAAATCAAATCAAAATGAATTATTATTGAAGAGGATGAAAAATGAATAACCAAGAGAGAAGGAAAGAAGAGCATTCACTCCTATTCATTGAGTTCAACCACTTCCAAGCAAGAAGAAGCCTTCAAGCATTCAAGAGCCTTCAAGAGCATTAAAGATCAATCCTTCTTGAGCAATTAAAGAGGCTTCATCAAGTTGAAAGCATCATAACAACGAGCTTTCAAAGAGATACCTGTTTTTTATTAGAAAGCTTTTATTGTCTCTTTACTTCAAACTTTTATTTGTTGTAAGAGTTTTTGGTTACCCTATTGAAAAACCAAGGAAGGTTATTGGTGAGCTTTTGAAAACCAATTAGGTTCTTGGTTAGCCCGCAAAATCAAGGATGGTTGGTGGTGAGCCTTAAAAATTATTTAGATTCTTGGTTAGCTTGTAAAACCAAGTAAGGTTTTGACTTGTGAGCCTTATAAAAACAAGTCAAGTTTTGATTAGTGAGCTCGAAAAACTAATCGGCTATAATCGATTGAGATTATAGTGAATTTTCAAGGAGATCTTGGGGAGTGAATGTAGGTGCATTGGACAGCACCGAATCACTTTACTTCCTTGTGTTTGTGATTGCTTGTCTCCTCTACTTGCTCTTACTTTTATTGCTTTATATTTTTGCTGCACATTTACTTAAGAGCAATTCATTTGCATTCATAATACTTAATTTAATTGTTGAATTGGATTATACACTCTTGCATTTTATCAAATAATTTTTAGAGACCCAATTCACCCCTCCTCTTGGATTGCTTATTGGATAACAAGTAGTATCAGAGCCCTGTTCTCAGTTTATAGGTCTAATCGCCTTGAGTAAAGATCTATGGTAGCCCCGGTACTAGTGTAGTTGAGGGACAAGCCTCAAATAGACCTCCATTTTTCAATGAATCGAATTATACTTATTGAAAAACTAGAATGAGAATATACATGCATTCTATTGATTATAACTTGTGGAAGGTAGTTGATAAAGGTCCATATATTTCTTCGATTGTGGTTAATGGTGTTTCCATCCCAAAGCTCAAAGAGAATTGGGATGAAAATGATATTAAATAATCTGAGATCAATGCAAAAGTAATGAATCTCCTTTATTGTGCATTAGATCCTAGTGAATTCAATAGGATATCTACTTACACATCGATCAAGAAAATATGGGACACACTTGAAGTTATCTATGACGGTACCAATCAAGTGAAAAATACAAAAGTGAACATGTTAGTGCACACATATGAAATGTTCCGAATGGAACCTAATGAATCTATTACTGATATGTACACTAGATTTATAAATATTATAAATGGAATGAGAAGTTTAGAAAAAGTAATGTCTAATGCTGATCTTGTCAACAAAATCCTCGGGTCACTTCCAACATCATTGGATCCGAAGGCAACCGCCATCTAATAAGCTAAAGACATTGACAGGCTACCATTGGAGCAGCTGGTAGGATCGCTCATGACTTATGAGCTAAATTTGAAGCAAAAATGTATGGACATGCATAAGAAGAAAAAGGGAATTGCATTCAAATCAACTATACAAGAAGAATCCTCAATTGATGAGTCCGAAGAATAAGAAGATGAAAGTGAAGAAGCACTCCTTGCAAGGAAATTTAGAAGGTTCATGAAGAGAAGAAAGTTTCCTTTTAAGAAGAAGCTCCAATCAACTAAAGAAAAGGAAAAAGAGAAAGAAAAGGGAAAAGGGAAAGATAAAGGAAAAGGAAATACCTACATGCTTTAAGTGTAAGAAGTCGGGACTATAAATTCGATTGCCATCTCCTAAAGAAGTCAAGAAAAAAGCTAAGGAAGAAGGCAATGATGGCCACCTGGAGTGATAGCGAGGACTCCAGTTCAGAAGAAGAGCAGGCTGAAATTATAAATCTTTGTCTCATGGCACATCAAGAGCAAGAAGAGATAAATTTTGATATAGAAATAGATTTTACTTTTCATGAATTAAGAAATGCTTTTAATGAACTAATGCATGATTACAAATTAATCTTATCTGAAAATAAAAGATTGAAAAAGCATGCAAATAGTTTTTCTCATGAAAACAATTCCTTATTAAGTGAAGTTAGTGATTTAAAAACTAAACTAGATGTCTTAGAAAAGAAAAATAATGCTTTAACAATGGAAAATGAAGTTTTAAAAAGATCCAAAACTATTATTTCAAATGGTGATCTTTTAAAGAAAAATAAGGATTTTGAATTAGAAAATGAAAAGTTCAAAAATGAGCTTGATAAAATGAAATCTTTTGTTAAAAAACTTACTTATAGTTCAGAAAAACTAAACCTTCTTTTAAATAGCTAAATAGCAGTTTTTAACAAAGCAGGATTAGGTTATAGATCCCAAAGATAACAAAAGTATTTCAAAAACTTTTTTATACCTGCATCATCAAGCATAACATATTTTTCATGCAAAAAATAAGGTCATAAATCTTTTCAATGTAATATGAGAAAAATTAATACTTATGAAAAAGTTTGGGTTCCAAAAAGAACCAATCTAAGTGCTAACCCTAAAGGACCGAAGTTAGCTTGGGTACCTAAAAACAAAGCTTGATTTGTATTACAGGTGTGTCTTGCAACCAAGGAGAACAAAAGGCTTTAGTATCTTGATAGTGGTTGCTCAAGGCACATGACGGAAGATGTGAAGCAATTCACCTCTATTAAAGCAATGAATGGAGGGAGTGTGACCTTCGGGGATAATGGTAAAGGAAAAATCATTGGTATTGGTAAGGTTTACATTACTCCTTCTACTTGTATTAGCAATGTACTTTTAGTTGAAGGTTTAAAGCATAATTTTTTAAGCATTAGTCAATTTTGCGATAAAGGTTTTCAAGTTATTTTTAAATCATCTTATTGCATGATTGCTAGTCTGGATAAAAATGAAGTACAACTCATTGAAAAAATGCATGGTAATATTTATCTGGTAGATTTAGATGATCTATCTTTGTCTAATGGAGAATCCCTAGTTGCAATGAATTTTACTAAAGATGAGGCTAATTGGCTTTAGCATAGGAGACTAGGACATGCTAGTATGTATTTACTTTCAAAACTTTGTAAAAAAAAATTAGTTAGAGATTTATCAAAACTTAGTTTTGAAAAAGATAGAGTTTGCCAAGCATGTCAATTTAGAAAATAAGTTAAAACTTCTTTCAAACCTACAGGTTTTGTTACTACTAGTAGGCCATGTCAATTTGGAAAATAAGTTAAAACTTCTTTCAAACTTAAAGGTTTTGTTACTACTAGTAGGTCACTAGAACTACTTTATATAGATCTCTTTGGACCAACTAGAACATCCAGTCTAGGAGGCAAGAGATATGGATTGGTTATAGTGGATGATTTTTCAAGATTTACTTTGGTTTTCTTTCTTGCACATAAAGATGAATCATTTTCTGCATTTGTAAAGTTTTACCGAAAAGTTTCAAATGAAAAAGGTCTTTCAGTTATATGCATACGTAGTGATCATGGTTCTGAATTTAAAAATCAAGATTTCGAAAGTTTTTGTAGTGAAAAAGGTATATAACATAATTTTTCTGTACCAAAGATACCTCAGCAGAATGAGGTAGTAGAAAGAAAAAATTATACTTTGGAAGAAATGGCACGCACTATGCTTTGTGAAAATGATTTACCAAGATATTTTTGGGCTGAAGCTATTAATACAGCATGCTATATTTTGAATCGAGTTTTAATCTTCCCTATTTTGAAGAAAATTCCTTATGAACTTTGGAATCAAATAAAACAAACTTTAACATATTTTCGAGTTTTTGGTTATCAATGTTTTATCTTAAATAATGGCAAAGATAATTTTGGAAAATTTGATGCCAAGACTGATGAAGATATCTTTTTAGGATACTCTTTATCAAGCAGGGTATACAGAGTTTTTAACAAAAGAATCCTAATTGTAGAGGAGTCTGTACATATTATTTTTGAAGAGTCTGCTAACAAATCCTTCAGAAAAGATGATACTTCTAATATATGTGCAGGTGCTGATAAGCTTGAAAAGCTGACATTGAATGATCAACCCTCTCAGCAAAGCGAAGAAGATCAAGATAAAGATGAAAGAGGTGAAGATACTCCAAATCACCAAGATCTACCCAAGGAGTGGAGGTATGCTCATGGACATCCTAAGGAATTAATCCTAGGTGATCCATCTAAAGGGATAAGAACTCGAGCCTCAATTAAAAATGAATGTGATTATATAGCCTTTGTTTCTCAAGTAGAGCCTAAATGGTTTGAAGATGCTGAAAAAGATCCTAACTGGATAAATACTATACAAGATGAATTAATTCAGTTTGATAGAAATAATATTTGGACATTAATAGAAGGACCATCTAATATTTTTATTATTGGCACTAAATGGATGTTTAAGAATAAGTTAGATGAAAATAGAATTGTTGTTAGAAATAAAGCTAGGCTAGTTGCCAAAGGCTATAATCAGAAGGAAGGAATTGATTTTGATGAAACTTTTGCTCCTCTTGCTAGACTCGAGGCAATTAGATTACTATTAGCAATCATTTGTTTTTTGAATTTCAAACTCTTTCAAATGGATGTTAAAAGTGCTTTTCTAAATGGTTTTATAACAAAAAAAGTTTTTGTTGAACAATCACCTGGATTTGAAAATCATGCACATCCTAATCATGTTTTTAAATTACACAAGGTACTTTATGATTTAAAGTAAGCACCTCAAGCATGGTATGAAAGACTCAGCAAATTTCTGATTGAAAATGAATTTTCTAGAGGCCATGTTGATAAAACTTTGTTTCTAAAGAAAAAAGATAATGATTTATTAGTAGTGCAAATATATGTTGATGATATTATTTTTGGTGCTACTAATGAAATTCTTTGTCAAGAGTTTGCTAAGCTAATACAGGGTGAGTTCGAGATAAGCATGATAAGAGAACTCAATTTCTTTCTCGGACTCCAGATCAAGCAAACTAAATATGGAATCTTCATCAACCAAGCTAAGTATACAAGAGAAATTATAAAAAAGTTTGGGATGTAGACTACTAAGTCAATAGGTACCTTTATGAGCCCCTTTTGTAAACTTGTTAAAGATGAGCTTGGTAAATCTGTAGATCAAAAATTATACAGAGGTATGATTGGCTCTTTACTGTATTTAACTGCTAGTAGACCAGATATAATGTTCAGTGTATGCATGTATGCTAGATATCAGTCTGAACCTAAGGAATCACATCTGTTGGCTATTAAGTGCATTATTAGATATCTATCTGATACAATTGATATTGGCTTATAATATTCTAGGGATTCATCTGTTAAATTAATTGGATATTCTGATGTTGATTTTGCTGGATGTAAATTAGATAGAAAAAATACTAGTGAAACTTGATAATTTCTTGGAGTTAACTTAATCTCCTGGTTTAGTAAGAAACAAACTTTAGTTGCTCTATCCACAGTTGAAGCTGAGTATATTATAGCAGGAAGTTGTTATGCTCAAATCTTGTGGATTAAGTAACAACTTGAAGATTTTGGAATCAAGTTACTAGTACACCTATAAAATATGATAATACCAGTGCTATTTGTTTGACTAAAAATCTTGTTCAACATTGTAGAAGTAAACACATTGAAATTAGGCATCATTTCATTAGAGATCATGTTGAAAATAATGATATTGTGCTTGAATTTATTTGTACTGAATTACAATTAGCTGATATTTTGACTAAGCCTCTCTAAAAAGATCAGTTCAGTATGATTAGAAGAGAACTCGAGATTATTAATCCTTTTGATTAAAATCTTCCAATCTTTGACTCAAAATAGATCAAATTTGACATTAATCTTATTGAATTTCATTGTATTTCTCTTGATTTTGATCTATGCTTCATTCTCATGATTTTCGATTTTAAGTCGATGTGTTGACACATGAACGACTGTAGATCGAGGTTAAGGGTGAATCGAAGTATTTTTTCTTCCATTTCTCCTCCCCACTCGAGCCAACACATGCCTTAACTTCTTCCAAATTGTTCCTTCCCTCCAATCTTTGCTCAAACCTCCTCGATTCTTTATTTTGGACGATTTTTGGTCCGGATTGTGCGACATTCCCTCTCCCATTTCCACTTTGAACCCTAGAAACCCTAGGTTTCTTCTCCATTCTTGTTCAAATCCCTCTTGTGTGCAATGGGACCTAGGAAACAGGTTGTCTGTCGCCCTCGGCCATCCAATTAGGAAGAAGAATGAAGAACCAAAGCTAAACATGAAGCTAGAGCTCTAGATCCACCTGTTCGACCACTATTCAGTGCTTCTAGTCGAATGAGCTCGAAGACGGTTGTTGGAGGATGCCGTGTGGATTTCAGTTTTATTGACTAGCAGTACTTTAGGATAGGTCAGTGGATTAGAGATGCTGGTCTAATGTCATTCTGTTCTCTGAGTGAGAGATACTACCTAGGGCTCATACGAAAGTTCTATGGATCTTTAGCCCGTGGGAGTGATGGCTGGATAACTTAGGTCAGAGGCAAGGATATCCCCATGACTTCAGAGATATTGAGCAGGGTATGGGATATTCCTATGACTGGTTCAGTTATTGATAGTCTGATTGACAGAGTGAGTGGACTTCAATGCATATTTGAGTCAGATATTTTGCTTGAGGGAGCAACTGTGCCTGCATCTTGTTTGTTTGCCGAGATGAGACTTCTCATCACATTGTTGCCCGGATTATTCTACTGAAGACCGGCCATTTTGACTACATCACCGAGAGAGAGCTGCTCGTGATGGTCTCATTGGTTCAGCACACACCCGTCTATCTTCCGGTGCTTATGGTACATCAGATGATGGAGGCTTTGATGAGTTAGAGACTCTACTTACCCTATGGGATGGGGTTGGCACTACTGTTTAGAGAGTATGGTGTGACTTTTGAGGATGAGCCCTTCCGGATGTTACTACATACTGATGTCTATGATATCAGGTCTCTACATCGGATGGGATATTAGTTGGTCAGAGGCCAGTGGAGATGCAGAGTATCTGGTCAGGCCGATGATAGAGATGATGATGCTGCAGAGGAAAAGCGTATACTTTCTGGTAAGGTAGGACCTATAGAGGCACATCTTCCAGAGAGTCAGCCTGAGCCAGCAATGCAGCTAGAGTCTGCTTCTCAGTCTGAGCCTACATCTCAGCCTCAGCAAGTTCAGTCAGATGCTCTAGGAGCTTCGGAGATTTTGATGGACAGAGTCAGTCACATAGAGATAGATATCTTGATTATTAGGCTGTGACTTGACTGTTTCATTGCTGAGACCATAGGGAGCCATAGAGGATTGAGTGATTTCATCTCAGCTATTTTGACTGCACTGTCCAGACCTTTTACTGGGAGTGTTCCAGTTTCTGCTCTAGCTCCACCTGCTTCAGCACCAGTGATGGATGATAGTTATGATGGTGATGATGAGAAGACTGACTCTGATGGTTTCGACTTTTCAAACTTGATTTCAGTGCCAGCGATAGAGGTGACGGTAGACTTGCCTAGGAGTCCCATTCGTGATCCTTCCAGTTCATCCATTCAGACTCCTGTTTTATCTACTCCACCTTCTAGATCTGATGATCATGCTCCTATACCTATTCTTTCATCTATTGTTGATTCACATATCATTGATATCCCCATTACTGATACTCCTATTGTTGACTCACCGATTACAGATACACCCATTAATTCTTTAGTTGATACGCCTATCGTTGATATGCTTATCATTTTTTTGGCTGATATACTAGTTTTTGACACACCCATAGATGATACACCTACCCTTCATACATCCTCTCTTATCTGAGAGCTAGGTTTTTACACACCTGGCTTTCATTATCTTGATTCTGGTCCATCATTTGATCATACACCACATCCGACAGTTGTAAAGACTGTCACTCTAATATGCTTTGTTCCTACTGATGACATTGCCTCCACCTCTTCTGCTTCAGCTAGAGGTAGGACATATGTTCGATGTAGAGGACGTGGTCATCGTACTCTTTCGTGACCGACCAGGACCTGTCTTCGTGATCTCAAATCGATATGGCCCAAGCTTGTTCTTTCACTGATACAGGACTGATAGAGATCGGATCTTCAGAGGATGAAGATTAGGATACTTTATATGTTTAGATAGTTTTTGCTTTTCTGCACTTTTTTGTATGTTTCGATGTTCTCTTTGTGTACAAATTATGACATTGTATGAAATTTTATGTTGTACTGCATGTTATGATCTCAAATGAATGAAATGCATTAATTTCCTTTAGTACTTCATTATCTTTATTTATGAATGAATTTTTATATTGTACTTCAATGTTATATCTTGAATGACTTGCCTATTCTCTTCCTGTCTTTTTAATGATAACAAAAAGGGGGAGTAATAAGACTAAAGTATAAATGTGTGGGAGAGTAATAAGAGTAATAGTATAATAGTATAAATATGTGCTTGAAAATCTGTCATGTTTGACAATTTCTTTGAATTTAAAAATTTGAAAATTCTTTTGAAAATTTGGTTGAGCTTGAATTGAAAAATCTTTACAAATTCATTAAGTAAGGGGGAGCAATACCTCCTTTGTATTGAAAATCAATTTTTGAATTAAATTTCATGTTTGAAAAGATGTTTACAAACTCTTTTATTAATCATCTATTCAGGGGGAGTCTAGTCGATTGCTAAATTTGTCTCTCCTGAATATGTTTTCTTTTAGAGTATCATGATACATGAATTTATCTCTTATATATCCGAAGCTCTGATACTCTTTACCATTGTAATACTCTTACTCTGATACATCTTTTTCAATATTGCAATTGCTCTGATACATCTATTGCAATTAGCTCTTTGCACATTGAAAAGTTCTTTTGAATGTTTTTTATGCAATTTATACTTAAAAGTTTTGTCATCATCAAAAAGGGGGAGATTGTTGACTCCGTTATTGATTTTGATGATAAGCAAAATGGTTAAGTATAAGTTGAGTACTAATGATTTCTTTGAAGTGTGTTTTTATAAGAAAAGGTGCTCATCAAATTGAAAAATGTTGGCAGATCGAAGAAGTCCGAATTTAGATGAAAGATCTGCTCAAAGAAGACCTGCACAGTTGAAGATTGCTTGAATGGATACCTTAGTTCAGTGCAGACTTGATTCAGCACAAGTTCAGCTATTTATGTGAAGATCTCAGTGAAGTGTCGACTCAAAGTGTCGACACATGACACCAAGTATCGACACATGATAGTGAAGTGTCGACTCAAGCCGGTATTCAAAGAAAGTTTTAGATGGCACGGCTGAAGTGTCAACACATGGACTTGAAGTGTCGATTCAAAGTATCGACACATGGATCAGCTCATTGCTTGAAATTTTTTGGTCATCGAACTTGTTGATGTTGAAGATCTGGCTGAAGTGTTGACACATGGATGCTAAGTGTTGACTTAAAGTGTCGACTCACCTGAAGAAGTGTCGATACATCTGAGATTTCCAGAAAGCTACATTGAAGACTTTTAAACTAGGTGTCGACTCAAGAAGTTCAAGTATCGACTTGAAGTATCGACTCACAACATGAAGTGTCGACACATGGAGTTCTGGGAACAGTAACGGCTAGTTTTTCAAACGCAGAACTTGTTCCTCTTGGCTCCCAATGGCTAGTTTTTCATGTTTAACAGCTAGAAACTGGATTTGAGGCCTTGGAAAGGTATTTATATGATCCAAATCAAATCAAAATGAATTATTATTGAAGAGGATGAAAAAGGAATAACCAAGAGAGAAGGAAAGAAGAGCATTCACTTCTATTCATTGGGTTCAACCACTTCCAAGCAAGAAGAAGCCTTCAAGTATTCAAGAGCCTTCAAGAGCATCAAAGATCAATCCTTCTTGAGCAATTAAAGAGATTTCATCAAGTTGAAAGCATCACAACAATGAGCTTCAAAGAGATACCCGCTTTTTGTTAGAAAGCTTTTATTGTCTCTTTACTTCAAAATTTTATTTGTTGTAAGGGTTCTTGGTTACCCTATTGGAAAACAAAGGGAGGTTATTAGTGAGCCTTTGAAAACCAATTAAGTTCTTGGTTAGCCCGCAAAACCAAAGGAGGTTGGTGGTGAGCCTTAAAAATCATTTAGGTTATTGGTTAGCCCGTAAAACAAAGTGAGGTTTTGACTTGTGAGCCTTGTAAAAATAAGTCGAGTTTTGATTAGTGAGCCCGTAAAACTAATTGATTGTAATCGATTGAGATTATAGTGAATTTTCAAGGATATCTTGGGGAGTGAATGTAGGTGCATTGGACAGCACCGAACCATTATACTTCCTTGTATTTGTGATTGCTTGTCTCCTCTACTTGTTCTTACTTTTATTGCTTTATATTTATACTGCACATTTACTTAAAAGCAATTCATTTGCATTCATAGTACTTAATTTAATTATTGAATTGGATCACACACTCTTGCATTTCATCAAATAATTTTTAGAGATCCAATTCACCTCCCCTCTTGGGTTGCTTATTGGGCAACAAGTATGATTAGTAATTCATTATTATCTTTATATTTATGGAAAGAAGTCTTGAAAATTGCTATGTATATCCTAAATCATATTTCTAGTAAAGCCGTTCCTAAAACTCCTTTTGAGTTATGGATGGGTAGAAAACTGTATTTAGTACATTTACATATTTAGGATTATCCTACAGAGGCTCGATTATATAATCCATAAGAAAAGAAATTAAATCCCAGAACTATTAATTATTATTTTATTGGATATCTAGAAAAATCAAAAAAATTTAAATTTTATTGTCCATTATACACCATAAGAATTGTTGAAACTAAAATAGCTAGATTCATTGAGGATGGTGATAATAATAGGAGTTATGAACCATGTGATATGGTATCAGAGAAAATAAGAGAATCTTTTTCTATTATAGTAAGACTATGAAAATCAACAAGAGGTTGATACACTACCTCTCGAACAACCTATCAATGAACCTAACTCAATTGAAAATAATCATAATAATACTGAATTTGGAGTATTATGGAGATTTTCTAGAATTCGGAGTCAGCTATTCTAGATAATTATATTATTTACTTATTAGAATATAATTATGATATTGGGATTAAGGATGATCTAGTTTTATTTAAAGATATCATGAATAGTGATAATTCTAAACTTTGGTTAGATGCCATAAAAGAGGAGACAGAATCTGTGAATAAAAATCAAGTATGAAAACTTGTTGAATTACTTGAAAAGTTTAAGCCCGTTGGTTGTAAGTAAAATTTTAAAACTAAACGAGACTCTAAAGATAATATTGAAAGATAATAAGGCTAGACTTGTAGTAAAGGGATTTACTCAAAAGGAGAGCATCAATTATTTTAAAATATTTTTATCTATTTCTAGAAAGGATTTGTTTAGAATTATTATAGCATTGATAGCTTATTTTGATTTAGAGCTACATTAAATAGATGTCAAGACTGCATTCTTGAATAGGGATTTACAAGAAAAGGTGTATATAGAATAGCTAGAAGGGTTCTCAATACAAGAAAATAAGATGTTGGTATCTAAATTAAAAAAACTCATATATGGTCTTAAACAAGCTTCTAGGTAATGATACGTAAAGTTTAATGATGTCATTACTTCCTTCGGATTTAAGAAAAATATTGTTGATCAATGTATATATCTAAAGGTGAGTGGGAGTAAGTTTATATTTTTGGTTCTATAAATAGATGATATCTTACTAGTCAGTAGTGATTTGGATCTTTTGTATGAAACTAAAAAGTTTCTTTCCGAACATTTTGATATGAAAGATATGAAAGATATTTCTTATGTTCTTGGTATAGAAGTCCATCATAATATAAGTAAGAGGTTGCTTGGTTTATCCCAGAAAAATTATATTAATAGGATCCTAGAAAAGTTTGGAATGTCAAGCTACTCATTAAGTGAAGTGCCAATTGTTAAAGGTGATAAATTTCGTAAATTTTAGTATTCCAGGAATGAGATTGAGAAAAATCAGATAAAGGATATATCCTATGTATCTATAGTGGGTAGTCTGATGTATGCTCAAGTATGTACTTGTCTTGATATTAGTTTTGCTCTGAAAATGCTTAGTGGATATCAAAGTGATCCAGGTATGGATCACTGAAAGGCTGTCAAGAAAGTGATGTGCTATCTTCATGAGATTAAAGACTACATGCTCACTTATAGAATAACCAATCAGTTGGAGGTGATCAATTATTCAGATGCAAATTATGTCGGTTGTCTTGATAGCAGGAAGTCTAATCAGGCTATATTTTTCTGTTGGATGGTAGAGAAATCTCATGAAAGAACATAAAACAGCACATTAATGCCTGCTCTACTATGGAAGCTAAATTTATTAGCTTCTATGAGGCTTCCTTACATGCTTTATGGTCGAGAAAATTTATCTCAGGACTAGGAGTTATGAATTCTATTTCCAAACTACTGAGACTTTATTGTGATAATTTTGCTACAATTTTGTTCTCCAACAGTGGCAAGATTATCAATGCAAATAATACATTGATGTTAAATATCTTGTAATAAATGAAAAAATTAGTAGTGTATGAAACTAAAAAGTTTCTTTCCGAACATTTTGATATGAAAGATATGAAAGATATTTCTTATGTTCTTGGTATAGAAGTCCATCATAATATAAGTAAGAGGTTGCTTGGTTTATCCCAGAAAGATTATATTAATAGGATCCTAGAAAAGTTTGGAATGTCAAGCTACTCATTAAGTGAAGTGCCAATTGTTAAAGGTGATAAATTTAGTAAATTTTAGTATTTCAGGAATGAGATTGAGAAAAATCAGATAAAGGATATATCCTATGCATCTATAGTGGGTAGTCTGATGTATGCTCATGTATGTACTTGTCTTGATATTAGTTTTGCTCTGAAAATGCTTAGTGGATATCAAAGTGATCCAGGTATGGACCACTGAAAGGCTGTCAAGAAAGTGATGTGCTATCTTCATGAGACTAAAGACTACATGCTCACTTATAGAATAACCAATCAGTTGGAGGTGATCAATTATTCAGATGCAAATTATGTCGGTTGTCTTGATAGCAGGAAGTCTAATCAGGCTATATTTTTCTGTTGGTTGGTAGAGAAATCTCATGAAAGAGCATAAAACAGCACATTAATGCCTGCTCTACTATGGAAGCTAAATTTATTAGCTTCTATGAGGCTTCCTTACATGCTTTATGGTCGAGAAAATTTATCTCAGGACTAGGAGTTATGAATTCTATTTCCAAACTACTGAGACTTTATTGTGATAATTTTGCTACAATTTTGTTCTCCAACAGTGGCAAGATTATCAATGCAAATAATACATTGATGTTAAATATCTTGTAATAAATGAAAAAATTAGTAGTCATCAAGTGTCTATGGATTTTATTGGTATTTCTTGTATATCGGTAGATCCATTGATTAAAGGTTTAGTGCCCAAAGTTTTTAAAAAGTATGTAAAACTTATGTGTATTTATTATTAGGATATTTAATTTATAATAGATACTTATTTGAGATATCTTAGTAGTTTGTTGACTACTATTACTTCTATTCAATTATTGTTTGTATACATTATGGTTGACTTTTATCAAAATTAAAGTAAATAGAAGGGTTATTTATATGACATTACAGTAGGACCATTATGATAGACATTATGATTTTGAGCCTATGTGCTTTAGTATTAGGACTGGAAGTGGGCCGGGCTGGACCGGGCTACACCCCTTCCTGAGCTCGGCCCGAAAAAAATTTCGAGCTTTGGGCTAGGCTTAGACCCAAAATATTTTCAAAATATTAGGCCCAACCCAACCCAAGCCCAACCCTAGCTCGATGAACTGGCCTGAACCGAAGGGCCCCTTAGATCATCGAAACCCAACAAAAAAACTATGGCCTTTAGGCATCGATTGTAAGATACAATCGCCAGAGCCGGGAGAAGGAGATTGGAGCAAGGAGCTTAGGGTTGCATGAGGGGCAAGGGCTTCCTGTATTGGGTGTGGGCGCTAGGGCTAGGGAAGGAGATCGGAGCCAAGGAGGGGGGCTGTGGGGTCACGCGGGATGGAGGGTGTTGCCCAGTGAGCAACCCAAGAGGGGGGGTGAATTGGGTTTTCAAAAATTAATTGTAAGTGTGTGAACCAATTCAATAAACAATCTAAGTATAATGAAATACAAGTATAATGAGCTTTTAAAGAGTATGCAACAAAAATTTAAAAGCAATACAAGTAAAAGCAAAAGAGAGAGACAAACAATCATAAACACAATCCAAGTATAGTGGTTTGGTGCTTTCCAATGCACATACATCCACTTCCCAAGGACCACTTGGAAATTCACTATAATTTTCATCGATTATAGTTGATTAGTTTTTCGGGCTCACTAATCAAAGTCTAACTTGTTTTCACAAGGCTCACAAGTCAAAACCTTCCTTGGTTTTGCGGGCTAACCAAGAACTTAATTGGTTTTAAGGCTCACCAAAAACCTTCCTTGGTTATGTGGGCTAACCAAGAACCTAATTGGTTTTAAGGCTTACTAACAACCTCCTTGGTTTTCAGGGCTAACCAATAACCTTTACAACAAATATAAAGTTTGAAGTAAGGAAATAATAAAAGCTTTCTAAATAAAAGCAGATATCTCTTTAAAGCTTTGAGGAATCGCTTGTCTTCAACTCGATGAAGCCTCAATTAATGCTTAAGAATGTTGAACTTGAATGCTCTTGAAGGCTTTGAAAGCTTGGAGACTTCTTTTTACTTGAAGGTAGTTGCTCTCAATGAATGGGAATGAATGCACTTGCTTTTTCTTTTCTATTATTGATCCTCTTGTGTTTAGATTTGATTTCAATCACTTAAATACCTTCCCAAGGCCTCAAAGTTAGTTTATAGCCGTTAGACATGAAAAACTAGTCATTGGGAGCCAAGAGGGCCGAGTTTTGTGTTTGAAAAACTAGCCATTACTATTTCCAGAACTCCAAGTATCGATACTTCAGGCTATGAGTTGATACTTAGAGTCGACACTTACATTCCATGAGTCAACACATAGTTCAATTTTTTTCACTGAAGCTCTCTGGAATTCTTAGGTGAGTCAACACTTCTTCTAGTGAGTCGACACTTGACATCCATGAGTCGACACTTTAGACAAGTCTTCAATTTCAGCAAGTTTTGTATCAAAATTTTCTCAGACGATGAGCCGATCCTTGAGTCGACACCTTGAGTCGATACTTGATTGGCATGAGTTGACACTTGATTGGCATGAGTCAACACTTCAGCCATGCCATCTGAAATTCTTTCTACATGCTGGCTTGAGTCGACACTTCCACTGTCATGAGTTGATACTTGAGTTGTGAGTCGACACTTACTAAGATTTCTTTAAAAATCACTGAACCTCTGCTGAAACCAATTTGTGCTAAACTTTTTGTGTTATTTCAAGCAATCTTCAAGTGCTTAAGTCCATTTAAAACTAATCTTTCATTCATGGAGGGGACTTCTTCATTTCTTTGGCAAGCAATCAAAACTGATGGATTGATGAGTATATTTTTTTATAAAAACATACTTTAAAGAAATAGTTAGTACTCAACTTATACTTATATATTTTGTTTATCATCAAAATCAATAAAGGAGTCAACAGAGGGGGCATTGGGTGCATGCACTGGGGCCGGGGAGGGAGATCGGACCTGGGAAGGGCTACGAGATCGTGCTAGGGAAGGGTAGGGGGCATCGGAACCTCGGGTGCATGTGCTGGGGCTGGGGAGGGAGATCGAAGCTGGGGGGTCACATGGGCAGAGGGGGTCGCACGGAGCCAGGGGTGGCGGCGGGGTTGCACAGAATCAGGGACATCAATGGGGTTGGGCTAGTGGTCAAGCAATGGAGATATTACCTTGGAGAAGACAATCAAAACAATAAAGATGATGATTGGAATGGCAAAGCTGGAAGGCCAGCCATGGTGATCGGCTTATCGCTTGCTTGATCGGAATGCGGGGAGGGGATTGATGGATGGGGTGGCAAAACCCTAGAGGCTAGAGATGATGACTCGAAGTCTTAGAGGGAATGGAGATTTGGGTCTGCCGGGCCTTTTATCGTGCCCGGTTCAGGCCAGGTCCCTTTGGGCCATTTTCAGGCTGGGTTCAGGCCGATCCAGGCTAGGCCAAAGAGAAGTCCGAGCCTGACCCAAAAATGTAATGGACTTTAAAATGAATCCCAAGCACGACTTGCTTTTCTTCGAGCCAGCTCGAAGCCCGGCTTGATGTCAGACCGGTCCGAAGTCCATCAAGCCAGTCTGAGCCCACTTCCAATCCTATCCAGTATATAAGACTAGGTTAAATGAGAATTGTTAATATCATGATACATGGAAGGGAGTATGTCAATCAAGATATATGATCACCACGATCTGCATCAATGGTTTTCTACTTAATCAAAATAAAAGGATTTGTTAAGGAATCGCAATTGGACAATTTTTTAAAAAATGAGTGCACTTGTTGGATCAATTTTAAAATTTGATTCAATATTATTATTTTATTATTGAAATTAAAATATTTTATTTTTTAAAGTAAAATATTTTGGTAGAATCAAAAGTTATTTTTTAAGTGATAATATAGGCCAAGTGGGAGAATGTTAGATTTAATATCTAATATATGGCCTAATTATCATCTTATCTTGTTTAACTTTTGAATCGACCATGTATACTGGATCATAGTCTAATTGATTAAAGAAAATTATTCCTAATAAAACTGATCAAATAGAATTGGAGTAAAGCTCTAAGATTTTAGTTTTTTGATAGAAGAGACATATGCACCTATAAATATATAGGTTACCTAGTCCTTTTTCTCTAACTCTCATAATAGCGATGAATGATTCTCCATCGATTGTCCACATAAGAAGAAGAGGGTGAGAAGGGAGAAGACTAGTTACCTCATGACAAAGAAGAGACATTTCAAGGACTGCATAATCTACAGACCAGAACAATGGCTTAAGGTATGTCTTCCATAATTTATGATTTTACATATATATAAAAGCATGATCCAGGCATAAAGGATTAAAGATCTTATACAATACTATGTTCAGGTTAGGGTGGCTAGCAGAAGTAGCTTACAGAAAGTTGCTCCAAGCGATGCTTAGAAACTTTCTGGCTTTGAGGTTGGAGACTAGGTATAGCTGAAGCCAAGCCTTAGGGCTAGACCCAATTAAGACTGGAACAACCTTGGGAACGAAAGCATAGATGTGGTGCATAGTATACAAGACTCTTGCTACTCTTAATTTATTGGTAGTTTTAGGAAAGGAAAATGGGCAGCTTATTATATTGATGTGGAGAAGGTCCCATGTTTGGAAGTTAGTCAGCATGGTCAATTTCGCACGGGTCTAGCTAAGGCTAGATAGGGCTGGAGAGATGCTTGGCTTGATTCTAGAGGTATCATAATTGGTGTGCATGTCGATGGAGAACTAAGAGTGGCCTTGTCATGCCCTAGCCTGATACTCAAGCTAGGAATAGGATAGATGGCTGCACAACCCTAGGGTTTAACCTTACATGATGTGCAAAGCATGCCTTTTTATTTTTACATATTTATATCAATTCTTAAGTAATGGTAAAAAAATAAATCCTTTAAAATATTTGTTTAATAAAAAGATAGTTTACCAATACTAAAAAGAATAAATAACTAAATGTCTAGATTAAATTTTATTCAAGCTAAAACTAAGCAAAAAAACTTCTAAAATTCTATGCTTTTTACTACTCAATCCCAAATCCCATGGTTCTTCTAGATTTGAAAAAAATATATTAGAGAGAGTGAGCTTTGCAAGCTTAATAAATTACCAATATCTCTGAGTGATCAAGTATAAGCATAATTATACTCCTACCAATTCGGTCAGCTCAAAACTCTATAATGGAGGTCCTACATCGATGATCTAAGCTATTGAATATGATCTACTATATCAAAACTATTTACATATAAAAAATTATATGATTTGGGAACTCCTAGTCTATGCATCAAATAGTCAAAAATTGGACAGTCTAATGAAAATTAAATTAGATATATTTTTTGATCATTTGATACATAGACTAGGGATTCCCAAATCATATGAATGGAAGCAAGTCTACCTATATATATACACACACCAACATAGTTCAAATTAATTTTCAAAACATGATAATTGAATAATAATAAGATACATATACCATTGTAATCTACCTTTTTCCAAAAGATGCAAGAATAATAGTAAAATATAATACTCTCTCTCAATCTTTGATGACTATAACCATGATTAGCCTTGTGACAAAATTTAGAAGAGTCTAGTTCCTAAATACAAACACGCGATCCATCAATGTATGATCAGTCCTACTAACCAGGCTTAGAAGAACTAGCTTTGATTTCGCATATTAATAATTAATCCTATCATAGGGCAAAAAGATTAGTCCTAAATATAAATATATAACATATCAGTATGTGCCAATGATTAGCCTTGACTGGCTAGGTCTAGAAGGACTAACCCTACCAGTAATCAGCCTCGAGTAGTTAGGCCCAGGAAAATTTAGTTTATGGCATGTAGTCAATGATTAGTCTCATTGGCTAGACCCAAATCATAGTCTAATGAGACAGTCTTTTTCATTTTCACCATATCTAAATAATTATACTTATTTTTACAATAATATCAAATTAAGTTTTTCACATCTCCTTCACAGAAATCAAAATAATTTTTATTCAAAATTAATGCAAGGATAAACATGAATAATCTTATTTTCAATGGTTATACAATATTAAAAAAAATTTTATTTTAAATTTTGTAATTTTGCTAAGGTGTTACCATACTTGATTCAATATTTTTAACTACTTTTCATGCATAAATATATACTTTTAAATTTTCATAATTTTTATGTGCAAAATCTAATTTTTAAATTCATAAATATATATTCAAAACTCAAAGATAAAAGGAGACTTGTAGTCGATCATATCCAAAAAATCATATTTTTAAATGTGTAGCTCAATCTCTAGATGTAGTGTTATTTTAGTTTTGAAGGATCTGATAACATAATTTAATGTCATTTTTATCTTTTGATCAATAAAACATTTGAAATGAAGAGAGAATTTCTATATAGGTCATGATCTCACGAGTCAGATTTATGTGGCTTGGAATGGTCTAGATTCAATCAAATTATGTTTGATCAATAAAAGGGTTCACAAAAAAATTAGTTCTCTCTTCTCTCTTTCTCTCTTTTTTTTTTTTTCTTTTCTTTTCTTTTTTCTCTTTCCCTCCTCCTCCTCCTCTTCTTCTTCTCTTTCTCTTCTTTGCTGTGGTAATGTAGGGAGCCCTTCCATGGCTTGTAAGGTTGGGAGGGGGGGGGGGGGGGGGTGGTGTTTGACAGTGGCATAGCCAGGAGAACCAAGCGAGGGTGGGATGGGCAGAGTGGCTAGCGATGGCTGTGGTTTAACCATAAATGGGAGGGAGAAGAGGAAAAAAGGGGCATTGCCCCTTGCCATCTTAGTGGTGATGCTTGTGGCTGAGAGAAGACAATGAGAGGAGGGACTTACTGGCATCGAGTGGGCTACGAATCCGGTGGCCCTAAATAGTCCAAGTCATTGGCAATCAAAAGGTGGAAATGGGGGAGAACGAGGTGGTGGCTTTGGTGAGTTCACATTGAGGGAGAAGTGGGGATTTGGGGCTTTAAATAGGAATGGAGGCTAGGATTTCTAGCCTCCAGCAAAGTCATATAGGAGGACTCTTCCTCCACTGCATAAAAATAAGAGATTCCCTTATTTGTAAATCAAAGGGGACATAGGCGGGGAAAAATTGACCTTCGGGCCTTTTACTTTGAGATTGGACTGATCTCCAGCTTAGTGAACTAGGCCTCACAGGCCTTTTTTGATTTACCAGAGTTATGGAGAGGAGTGTAAGAAATTTTATTATTCCAAGATCCTTTGCATGATTTCTAGAACATTAAAAAAATATTATTTTCAAGAATAGATTTGAATAAATAATAGATCCATAAATTTCATAGAATAAATAATATCTTTAAATTTGGGATGCGTACTTGTATTTGTCATTAATTCTTAAATCTGTAATCATAGATGCTCATATGAATATCAAAAACCAAGTCCTTCTCTCCAGCATCCTCTCTCAATAGGTGGTTATTTGATGGGATAAGCTATGAGAATTAATCTTATAAAAAATATTATGAGGAGTGAAGAGGGGACCTAGACTATTTATAAGCAGACCCTAATAAGTCCTTCCATTACGGGTCAAGTTGGGCTAAGGCCTATACTATACCATTTCAAAGTTCAAACATAAGGATTACACATAATATTGAACTATATACATGCTCATCAACATGAATCATAAAATCAATCTATTTTTAATAAATTAAAAGAAAAAATAATAATTAATAATGATTCATAATTAGAAAAAAATTATAAGAGATCTTGTAGACCTTGAGAAGGAGAAATGTTTGAGGTTGGGGAATGGGTGAGGCTCGGAGATGATGCAGACAACTGGAAGTCCTTGAAACCTGGAAGCATTGGTATTGTTCATTGGAAGGTGACATGTGGGATGGAACTGTGCATGTTACATTTTGTGGTGATCTAGAAAGGTGGGTGGGATTGACCAACCAACTCGAAAGAGTCGATAGGCTCATAGCCAGACAGTAAGTTATGATGAAAAATATGTAAAGCAGCCAAGATTTGGATGGTTGAATCGTAGTAATGCAAGCATAGGAACAATATCATCTAAGATGCTGTTACACTGAACTCCAATAATCGATCTTCACCATCGGGAACCACCGGTCGATCATCTCGAGCTCCTGCAAAACAAGTTTCAGACCAGAAGTTTCCAGTGGGGAACCCTTCGATGCTTAAGTCAGTAGAGTTCAAGCAAACATATGGAGAATCTTAAAGAAGTTTTGGTGTCATAGCTTTTCTTATTTTTTTTTACCCTTGGAGGTCCCCTCTTCCAGTATTTATAGGCATTCCTTAACAAAATTCAATTGGAAAAAACTTCTTGCAGTTAATCTCAACATCATTTTATTGGAGCTAACTTATTCTTGTTACAATGGGTAGACATTATAACGATATTCTTGTTATAACATCTATCTTTTCCTATCATCTTTATTGAGTGTTTTTCTTCTTTATTGGTTAGTGAAGTTTGGTCATCGATTCATTTATTGGTAGCCCATCCAATGTCTCTTTGAATTGAGTTGGTCAGACTTTATGTCACCCCTTAAAGATGAGTTGGTCAGGTTATTTGCTTCAGAGATAAGTTAGTCGAATTTTATATTATTGGCTATCAGTTTTTTGGCCTTTTTTGCTTTTGCCAATCAGTTCGACTATTCCATTATAATAGTTGCCCTCCACTCTTGATTTCAAGACATGTTGTCATCTTGAAAGAAGGGAGTTGCAATGATGATTTTTTTTTATCACTTCGAGTTCTTCCCTTCCATGCCAATTATTTAATGCTTCATGGTAGATCACTTCATTGTCAGAACCGTCATTGAAGGGGCATCTCCTAATGATGATAAGTCCTAGAGGTAGTTGACAGAATTGATTTGTTTTTCTTTCAAGCATTTCATCGTTGCCAGGTGTCAAATTCTTATTATTGATGGGGGCATTCTTATGGATCGAGGTGTCGTATCAGTATCTCTTCCGATAGCTGCGTATCTTCTTCAGTCATGATCTAGGTAAATGGCATGATCAGGGACGTCTCACATCGTTCAAGGATGAAATCATAGCTATTGATGTTTTTGATATAAAGAGATCTTCTTTTCTCTAGTTTTGAGCTTTTGTCATTTCGGGTGTTCTTTCCTTAGGGTCTTCATCTTCCCCATGTCTTCTTTCTCTTCGAGCTTTCTATAGATCAGATTCCATCTTTTTCCTTCTTTCCCCTCTTCCTTCTGCCATGGTTAGGTTTTTAGAGGTCCCTGCCATGGGCAAATCCTCCACCAATAGGAAAGAGGTTAAACAACAGTCCTCTAGCAGCTCTAGTCCTCCAAGGATGAGAGGTCCACACATGGAGGATCTCCATCCTGATTTAGTTAGGAGTTCCCTTAGTGAGTCTTGGGTAGCCATCCTATAGGATTATTATAAGATTTTATAAGATTTTCCAGCATTTGTCCCTCAATTCGGTGATAAGATGAATAGGCTCCCTCCCGGAAGTAAACTGTATATGAAGAATATTTTAGGGCAGGCCTTCATTTTTCTCTTCATCCTTTCATCATCCGACTCCTTAATTTATATTAGTAGTTCCTACATAGTTAACTCTGAATAGTATTTGGATAATCAGTACTTTCATCATCCTATGTTATGACCTTCAGATCGAACCTAGGACTTCTATCTTCTATTTCCTTTTTGTTCTTAAAAAGAATTTTCATGGCTAAGGATGGTGGGTCATTGGTCCTTGTCATGGTCAGAGGTTTATTATGGGTCTTCCATCCATCATTCATGGATGAAAATCCTATTTTTTTCTATTGTTCATCCATTCTTGGAGTTTCAATACTGAGTAGAGAGAGCCTCATCTAATCCCGAATGATGGCAAAAAGATTTTAATAGTAGATTGTTGACTCCTGTATTGATTTTGATGACTAATAAAATACTTAAGTATATTTGAGTACTAACTGTGTGTTGAAAGCATGTTTTATTAAAATAGGGTACTCACCAAAATTGTTTTGGGTTGAAAGTTTGATTGCTTGTTATCTTGTTGAAGAAGTCTATTTTATGGATGAAATCTTAAGATAAATGGACTTAAGTACATATGAATGACTTGAAAGGACTTAAGTTTGAAGTTTAAAAAAGTTTCAGCAGTGTTTCAGAAGTGTTTTAGGAAAGTTTTAGCCAAGTATCGATTCATGAAATTGAAGTGTCGACTCACAGTATCGACTCATGGAGACTTGAGCTGATACGCAAAAGAAATTTTAGATGGCATGCATGAAGTGTCGACTCATGGAGCTCAAGTATCGACTCAAGTGTCGATTCAAGGGTCGACTCAAGGACTGAGATAAAAATGATACAGAACATGCTGAATTCAAGCTTTTCTCAAGTGTCGACTCATGAAGATGAAGTGTCGACTTAAGTGTCGACTCACCAGAAAAAAGTGTCAACTCATCTAAGATTTCTAAAGAGCTTCAAAATTTTTTTTTTGAACTAGTATCAACTTATAAAGATGAAGTGTCGACTCAAAGTATCGACTTATGATCTAAAGTATCGATACCTACAGTTTTGATGAATAGTAATGGCTAATTTTTTGAAGCACATAACTGGTCCTTTTCATCCTCAACGGTTATTTTCTCCTCTCCAACGGTCAAAAACTACCATTTGAAGCTTGGAAAGGTATTTAAAGTGGACCAAACTCAAGAGGGAAGAGAGAGATGATAAGTTAAGTACATTCACTCAAATATTCATTGAAGAATAACTTCTTTCAAGTCAAGTTGAGCCTTCAAGCATTCAAAGCATTTGAGAGCATTCAAGTCCAACCATTTAAGCATTGATTAAGGCTTCAACAACTTAAAGACAAGCATATTCAACAACAGTTAAAGAGCTTCAAAGAGATACTTGCTTTTAGTTGAAAGCTTTTTGTATTTCATACATTATACTTGATCTTTCTATTATTTCTAGTTTCAAGAGAATTGAAACTAGAGTTGAGGTTTATTGGTGAGCCTTTGTGTTAAAATCAATGGAGATTTTTGGTTAGCCTAAGTAACAAAACCAAGAAGGTTGTTGTGAGCCTAAGTTGCAAAACCAACTAGGTTTTTGGTTATCCTGTAAAATGAAAGGGATTTTGACTTGTGTTCTTGGTGAAAACAAGTTGGATTTTGATTAGTGAGCCTAAAAAACTAATCAACTATAATCAAGAAAGATTATAGTGGAATACCCAAGTGGACCTTGGGGAGTGGATGTAAGTGCTTTGGTGTGCACTGAACCACTATATATCCTTGTATTTGTGATTGCTTGCTCTTTCATTATTTGCTCTTATTTACTTTGTATTTACTTATTTATTTCCATTGCATACTCTTAAATAGTATACAAGCACTTATAATTCATTAGCATCTAAATTATTTTTGAATTGGCACATACTTGCAAAAGTTTTTTAAAATCCAATTCACCCCCCTCTTGGGTTGCTTGCTAGGCAACAAGTGGTATCAGAGCCACATACTTAACTTATAGGTCTAACTGCCTTAAGTTAAAGATCTATGGCAGCCCCACTTGGTTCTAGTATTGTTGAGGGACAAGCCTCAAACAGACCTCCTTACTTTAATGGCACAAATTACACGTATTGAAAAATATGTATGAGAATTTATATGCATTTTATTGATTACAATTTATAGAAAGTAGTTGATAAAGGTCCATATATTTCTTCAATCATTGTTAATGGCATTTTCATTATAAAACTTGAAGAGGATTGGGATGAAAATGATATTTAACAATCTGAGATAAATGCTAAAGCAATGAATTTACTCTATTGTGCATTGGATCCTAGTGTATTTAATAGAATTTTCATATGCATCTCTGTGAAGGAAATATGGGACATACTTGAGGTTACTCATAAGGATACCAATCAAGTAAAAAATACTAAAGTTAGTATGCTTGTACATACATATGAGATATTTAGAATGGGGCTTAATGAATCTATTACTGATATATATACTAGATTTATAAATATTATAAATGGCATGAGAAGTCTTGGTAAGATTATGTCTAATGCTGGTCTTGTAAATAAAATTCTCAGGACATTGCCAACATCTTGGGATCCGAAAGTGACAGCAATTCAAGAAGCCAAAGATGTTGAGACACTTCTATTAGAACAACTTGTAGGTTCATTCATGATTTATGAGTTGAACTTGAAGCAAATGACAATGGATATTGATAAAAAGAAGAAGACCATAGCATTCAAATCTACCACACAAGATGAGTCTTCAAGTCAAGAATTCGAAGAAGGAAAAAATATGGATGAAGAGGCTCTTATTGCAAAAAAATTCAAAATATTTATGAGAAGAAATAAATTTTCTTACAAGAAG
This sequence comes from Areca catechu, assembly GCA_021397845.1. Lineage (NCBI taxonomy): Eukaryota > Viridiplantae > Streptophyta > Magnoliopsida > Arecales > Arecaceae > Areca > Areca catechu. The sequence goes on from CM038046.1 coordinate 29,836,623, forward strand.
AAGCCTCAACTGAGCAAGAAAAAGGGAAAAGAAAAAGAAAAAGAAAAGGAGAATGATCAACCAATTTGCTTCGAATGCAAGAAGCCGGAACACTTCAAGGCTGATTATCCTCTCCTAAAGAAATCTAAAAAGAAGTTTAAAAATGGCTATGACGGCTACATGGAGTGATAGTGAAGACTCCAGCTCAAAAGAAGAACAATTAGAAGTAGCCAATCTTTGCTTCATGGTTCAAGAAGATGAGGTACAATCTGACTTTGAACATGAATTTACATTTGATGAACTTAGAGATGTATTTGATAAGCTTATGTATGAATATAGATTGCTAGAAATTGAAAACAAAAAGTTGAAAAAGCATACAAATTCTTTTTCTCATGAAAACACTAATCTTACAAATGAAAACAGTGATTTAAAAACTAAGATTGATGTTTTTAAAAAATAAAACAATGCTTTATCAATGAAAATATAGGCTTTGAAAAGTTCCAAGGTTGTTATTTCTAACAATGAACTTTTAAAGAAAAATAAAGACCTTGAGGCAGAAAATAAGAAATTTAAAGATGAGCTTGACAAAGTTAAACCATTTGTTGAAAAATTTACATATAGTTCTAAAAAGCTAAATCTTTTATTAAACAATCAAAGAGCTATATTTGACAAAGCAGGACTTGGCCATAAGCAACAAAATAAACAAAAAATTTTCAAAAATTTCTTTGTTCTCGCATCATCAAATATCATTTGTTTTAGTTGCAAGAAATTTGGGCATAAAGCATACCAGTGTGACTTAGAAAGATAAATAATTCTAAAAAAAATTGGATTCCAAAAAGAACCACCATTAATACTAACCCTAAAGGATCCAAGATGGCTTTGGTACCTAAAATGAAAACTTAATTTATTTTGCAGGTATGTCTTGCAACCAAAGAAAAAAAGAGATTGTGATATCTTAACAGTGATTGCTCAAGACACATGACAGGAAACATGAAGCAATTTACTTCTCTTGAGGTACTAAATGGAGGGAGTGTAACTTTTGGAGATAATGATAAAGGAAAAATCATTAGTATTGATAAAATTTACTCCTCCCCTTCTACTTTTATTGATAATATTTTATTAGTTGAAAGATTGAAACATAATCTACTCAGTAGTAGTCAGTTTTGTGATAAAGATTTTAAAGTTATTTTTGAATCATTCCTTTGCATGGTTGCTAATCCTGATGATAATGGAGTGAAATTCATTAAAAATAGGTATGGCAATATCTATCTTGTTGATCTTGACAATTTATCATTACATGATGGTAAATACCTAGTGCAATGAATTTCACAATTAATGAAACTAGTTAGCTTTGGCATCATAGATTAGGTCATGCAAGCATGCATCTACTTTCAAATTTATTCAAAAAATATTTAGTAACAGATTTACCAAAACTTAGTTTTGAAAAAGATAAAATATATGAAGCATGTCAATTTGGAAAACAAGTAAAAATATCTTTTAAACCAAAAGATTTTGTTTCAACAACTAGGCCATTAGAGCTACTCCATATGGATCTCTTTGGACCAACCAGGACTTCAAGCCTAGGAGGCAAGAGATATGGATTAGTCATAGTGGATGATTTTTCTCGATTTACATGGATTTTATTTTTAGCTCATAAATATGAATCTTTTCTGCTTTCATAAAGTTTTATCAAAAAGTTTCAAATAAAAAGGGTACTTCAGTTGTTTATATTCGAAGTGACCATGGTACTGAATTTGAAAATCAAGATTTTGAAAATTTTTGTAATGAAAAAAGGAATTGAGCATAATTTTTCTACACTTAGGACACCTCAACAAAATGGGGTGGTAGGAAGAAAGAATAAGACTTTAGAAGAAATGGCATGCACAAAACTTTGTAAAAATGATCTTCCAAGATATTTTTGGATAGAAGCTGTTAATATAGCTTGTTATAATTTAAACTATATTTTAATCAAATCTATTTTGAAGAAAACACCTTATGAGTTATGGAAAGAAAGAAAACCTACTTTAAAGTATTTCCGGGTTTTTAGTTGTCGATGTTTTATTTTGAATAATGGAAAAGATAACTTAGGCAAATTTGATGCCAAGTCAGATGAATGTATATTCTTAGGATATTCTACATCTAGCAAGGCATACAGAATTTTTAATAAAAGAACACTAGTACTAGAGGAATCAATTCATGTAGTATTTGAAGAATCTACGAATAAATCTTCTAGAAAGGAGGATACTTCTAATGCATGTACAGGTGTTGAAGGACTAAAGAAGCTTACTTTGGATGATCCCCCTTCCAAAGAAGATGAAGAAGATCAAAATAAGAAGGATGGAGAAGAAGCTATAAAATCCTCACCAAAGTATAAAGATCTATCCAAGGAGTGGAGATATGCTCATGGACATCCTAAGGAATTAATCTTAGGTGATCCATCGAGAGAGATAAGAACTAGATCATCTATTAGAAATGAATGTGATTACATTGTTTTTGTTTCTCAAATTGAACCTAAATGTATTGAAAAAGTTGAAAAAGATTCTAACTAGATAATTGCAATGTAAGAAGAATTAAATCAATTTGAAAGAAAAAATTTGGATACTAATAGAAAGATCATTTAATATTTCAATAATTAGTACAAAATGGGTGTATAGGAATAAACTAGATGAAAATGGTATAGTAACTAGAAACAAAGATAGATTGGTAGCTAAGGGTTATAATCAAGAAGAAGAAATTGATTTTGATAAAACCTTTACTCCAGTAGCTAGACTTGAAGCCATTAGATTACTTTTAGCATTTGCATGTTTTATAAATTTTAAATTATTTTAAATAGATGTTAAAAGTATATTTTTAAATGGTTATATTGTTGAAGGAATTTTTATTGAACAACCATCTGATTTTGAAAATCATGTGCATCTTGATCATATTTTCAAATTGCATAAAGTACTTTATGGTTTAAAACAAGCACCCCGTGCATGGTATGAAAGACTTAGCAAATTCTTGGTTGAAAATAATTTTTCTAGAGGCCATGTTGATAGTACCCTATTTTTGAAAAAGAAGAAAGATGATCTCTTAGTAGTACAAATTTATGTTGATGATATCTTTTTTGGTGCTATTAATGAAACACTTTGTCAAGAGTTTGCCAAGCTTATGTAGGGAGAGTTCGAGGTGAGTATGATGGGTGAACTAAATTTTTTTTTCGAACTTCAAATCAAGCAAACTAGATAAGGGATCTTCATTAACCAAGCTAAGTATACAAGAAAAATCTTAAAGAAGTTTGGGATGGAGATAACCAAGCCAATAGGTACACCTATGAGCCCTTCTTGTAAACTTGATAAAGATGAATGTGATAAAAATGTTGATAAAAAATTGTATAGGGGTATCATTGGTTCATTACCGTACCTGGCTACTAGTAGACTAGATATTATGTTTAGTGTTTGCATATGTGCTAGATATCAGTCTGCTCCTAAAGAGTCTTATTTAATGGCTGTTAAGCGCATTCTTAGATATTTATCTGGTACTATTGATATTGGACTGTGGTACTCTAGAGATTCATCAATTGAATTAATTGGCTATTCTGATGCTGACTTTACTAGGTTTAAATTAGATAGAAAAAGTACTAATAAAACTAGCCAATTTCTTGGAGTTAACTTAATATCATGGTTTAGCAAGAAACAAACTTTGGTTACATTATCTACAGCTGAGGCTGAATATATTGTAGCTAGAAGTTGTTGTGATCAAATCTTGTAGATTAAGCAACAACTTGAAGATTTAGGAATCAAATTAACTAAGACATCTATAAGATGTGATAACACAAGTGCTATAAATTTAACTAAAATCCTATTTTGCACTCTAGAAGTAAACACATTAAAATTAGACATTATTTTATTAGATATCATATTGAAAATAATGATATTATGCTTGAATTTGTGTGCACTGAAATACAATTGGCTAATATACTGACCAAGCCACTTAATGAAGATCATTTCTATATGATTAGAAGAGAATTAGGGGTCATTAATCCTTTTGATTGAATTTCGATCTCTTTATGAACTTTCAAATTCACCTTAAATTTTTTAATTGATCAAATATTGTTGAAAATCATGTTTAATCATTCATAATCCTTTGAAATCAATTTCTATAATTTTCTATGATTTTTTTCTTTTTTTTTTTGGGATTTTTATCGAAGTGTTGATACTTTGATGTGTCGACACCTCCAAATATCGACACTTGGCCTGCAATTGTGAATTGACACTTGATCGCGGGAACCTGAGAACAAATAGGAAAAATCAAGCAATTTTTTTCCATTTTTCTTTCAAACCCTTGAGTCGACTCACCTAAAAATAGTGTCCCAACCCTCCATTTCACTCTGATCTGTGTTCTAACTACCTGATTTACTATTTGAAGCAGTTTCCTCCTCTTTTTCCACTGTTCCTCATCATTTTCTCATGGTTTTTACCATGAAATCCCCGTGCTTTCTCCCCATATTTGCTTTTTTCTCGATTTTCCTAAAAGATGGGTCCCCGAAAGCAAGTTATCAGGAGACCTCATCTATCAGTTCAGGAGGCAGAGTGGCGCACGAAGGTGCGGCATAAGGATCCATCGGTAGTGGAGCCCTAGGCTCAGTAGAGCATTCTAGTCAGACCATTCATCTTAGGAGTTGATAGGATGGCCTCCAAGGCCATAGTTGGAGGATGGCAGGTCGACTTCGACTTCATGGACCGGCACCATTTTTGCATTGGAGATTGGATGAGGGATGTTGGTCTGGCCCATTTCTACTCTTTGTTTGAGATATTTTATCCTGGCCTGATTAGAGAGTTCTTCGATATTTTTGCCAAAGAAGCAGATTGCTAGGTTACAGAGGTTAGAGGGACTGAGATTTTGCTCACCACTGAGATGTTGAGTAGAGCTTGGGAGATTCCCATGAGAGGTTCAGTGGCAGACTCATTAGTGGATTGGATGAGTGGACTTCATTGTATTTTTGAGGTTGATGATCTTTCAGAGGGAGCCATAGTGGTTGCCTCCAGACTCTCACTAGAGATGAGATTGTTACATCACATCATCGCCTGGATTCTTCTGTCGAAGATCGGATGCTTTGATTTCATCATGGAGTGAGAGTTGCTGGTGATGGTTTGTTTAATTCAGCATACTCCAATCCGCCTTCCAGTTCTTATGGTTCACCAGATGATCAAGGTAGCGATGAGCAAGAGACTGTGCTTGCCGTATGGCATGGGACTGACCATCCTTTTTCGAGCATATGGAGTCATCGTACATGGAGAGCCTTATCGACAGCTACTACATATGGATATTTATGATGAGAGATCTTTACATAGGATGGGATATCATTTGCATAGAGGATATTGGAGATGCAGGATCTCTAGACAGACTGCAGATGTGGATGATCATGAGGATGCCACTGAGGAGGAGTAGATTTTTACTGATGAGGCAGGGCTATCTGAGCCAAAAAGAGACATTCAAGATACTCAGCCCGAGCCTTCTATTCCCAGACAGACTTAGGTGCCAGCCCCTGGAGACAGTATGGATTAGAGGGTCACTCGCTTAGAGACAGGTTATGAATATCAGACAGTGAGTCAACCAGATCCATTTGGAGATTAGAGCAAATCACCATAATTTCAAAGATGGTATTATTGCTATATTGGATGTACTGGAGAGGTTGTCTTCTGCAAGAGCACCTTCACCTTTTTCATCATCAGATTCACCGCCAGCACCTCCAGTACCACTAGCAGCCCCAGCACCAGACGTAGCAAATGGTCAAGCTGACTCTTCGGTAAAGTTTGATGTTGTAGATTTTATGGTGGAGCTAGAGACGGATGTTGCTGAGGATGTTTCGAGGACTCCTATTCCAGATCCTTCAAGATCATCCTTCTAGACTCCAGTCCTATCTAGCACACCCACCATTCCTGACCCACCTAACACTTTTATTACCACACCTATACTTCACACAGACCCACGTGACATTGATCTGCCCACACCTATTTTTAGTATTCCTACTAGGACTCCACCTTTGATCCAGGAACTAGGATTTTATACACTTGGTTTCCATGTTCTTGGTTTAGGTCCTATTTTTGATGACACACCCCTGATTACTGATATAGCTGCTGATCCAGTCACTGTTGCTCCTGCTCTTGATGTTGCCTCCTCCTCTTTAGCACCAACTAGAGGACGAGCATACCAGACGCAGAGGTCGAGGCCGTAGCGATGCACCCAAACCTACTAGGACTAGACTTTATGATCTCCGATCAATGTGGCCGTGACCTCGACCTTCTAGGGTTACCGGGCCGATTATTCTTGAGATCGGGTCTTTCTCTGATGAGGAAAGCACCCCTTAGAATTGGTCTATATGCTAGTCAGTCTGTATTTCGGTACTCTTTATGTTTTTTATATTTATGTCTGTATTAGTTCTCTATTTTATGCATCAAATTTCGAATCTAATGTATCAAATCCTTGAAATTTATATATATATTGACTTTTAAACATTTTATCTGTGTGCACTTTTTCTTTAATGCAATGTTTTATGGCTACCTTGTTCTTTTCTTACCTTTTTAATGATGGCAAAAAGAGAAAGAATAACTAGGAGAATTAATGAGAACAATGAAAAGTGCAGAATTAATGAGAAAACGTATTGGAGAGAATTAATGAAACTATTAATGAATTGGCAAGAAATAAAGCCAAGAAGGAAGCAATGAGTAAGGGGGAGAGAGAGAAAGAAAAGTACTAAAGTAGTAATTTTTTAAATTTTTTTTCAAAAATCTCTTTTTGAAAATTAGTTTTCAGATCATATATTGAGGGGGAGTGTTTCGCTTTATCACTTTTGATATATACCCTTCAATTCTATATTCTGGCACTCTTTATTAATCTTATTTGGTTTAGCTTTTATGCTCTGATCTCCTTATGCATTTTTTTTAATATGCTCCGATACTCTTTGTTTTCATACTTTGATACTCTTCATACTCAAACAATTTTGTTCTGATACTTTCCATCTTTTTGGTATATTATTTGCTCTGATGTGCTTTGACATGTTTCATGCCTTGATATTCTTTATGATTTAATCTATCTTGTTTTAATTCTTATTTTTCAAATTCATTTTAAGCTCTGATACACAATGAAAACATCTAGTATGAGTACATAATTTTAGATTATTTTAATATTCAGTTCTGATACATTATAATTTTTGCTCTGACAATGAAGCTATGTGAATTGAATTCCTTTTCATACATACACATAGCAATGATACATTGTAAATGAGTCTTAGCTCTTAATAATCTTTATAAATTTAGATTCTGGTACTCTTTATCATTAGCTCTGGTACTTGAAGCTAAATACTCTATATTGAAAATCTTTATTAGTACTTTGATACTTATTGCAAATCTTTTGAGCTTACTATATATATATTCTTAAATATTTTGTCATCATAAAAAAGGAGGATATTGTTGACACCTATATTGATTTTGATAACTAACAAAATACTTAAGTACATTTGAGTACTAACTGTGTGTTGAAAGTGTGTTTTATCAGAACAGGATACTCAGAACAACTATTTTGTGTTGAAAGTTTAATTGTTTGTTATCTTGTTGAAGAAGTCTATTTCATAGATAAAATTTTAAGATAAATGGACATAAGTACATATGAATGACTTGGAAGGACTCAAGTTTGAAGTTTGAAGAAGTTTCAGTAGTATTTCAGAAGCATTTCAAAAAAGTTTCAGTCAAGTGTCAACTCATTGAATTGAAGTGTTGACTCACAATGTCGACTCACAAAGGCTTGAGCTGATATGTAGAAGAAGTTTCAGATGGCATGCATGAAGTATCGACTAATGGAGCTCAAGTGTTAACTCAAGTATCGATTCAAGGGTTGACTCAAGGCCTAAGACAAAAATGATACAAAATATGCTGAATTCAAGCTTTCCTCTAATGTCAACTCATGAATATGAAGTGTCGACTCACCAGAAAAAGTGTCGATGCACCTGAGATTTCCAGAGAGCTTTAGAAGACTTTTTTTGAACTAGTGTCGACTCATAAAGATGAAGTGTCAACTCAAAATGTCGACTCATGATCTGAAATGTCAACACCAGTAGTTCTGATGAACAGTAATTGCTAGTTTTTTGAAGTGCATAACTGGTCCTTTTCGCCCTCAATGGCCATTTTCTTTTCTCTAATGGTCAAAAGCTGTCATTTGAAGCTTGAAAAGGTATTTAAAATGGACCAAACTCAAGAGGGAAGAGAGAGATGAGAAGTTAAGTGATTGTAAGAATAGGGAAGCATACCAATATGCAACAGCAAGGCAAAAACGTGCATTTTAAAATATTTTTAAAACAAGCATAGCAAAAGACTTAGTAGATCAATCAAACGATCAACCAATTTGCCTATAACAGGATCTAGTATAATGATATAGCATGCAATAAACATAAAAAATATGATAAAACTCAAAGATATAAAGATACCTTATCGTTATACCTTTGAAGGATGCAGTGGCAATGCTCCAAGGACGGTGCTCTTGAGCCACACACGTGTCTGGCCTCTACAGGTAGTTCACACTGGAGCTTGACTCTGATCAACTACCTTGGAGTGCTAGCTCTTTGGGATCCTTCGGGCCAATCTTTTACTTTTGGAAAGATAAGGAGGAGAGGTGGAACCCTTCCTAAGAAACTATCTTCCCAAGACCTAGCTTGAATGCTAGGTTTCTCACACCCTATCTCAAAGACCTCACAAACCCTTTTCCCTCTATTCTTCTTGTGGCCTGGAGACCTTGAAACTAGCCAATAAGACAAACAAAGAACCAAAACAATCAGCCAAAGCCCTATAGAATAACCTTTATTTATAGGGACATCCATGAGAGGGAGAAAAGGAAAGGAGGAGAGATTGGGGAAGAAGGTCAAGGGCCATACTAAATGGGTCCAAGCCAAAGAAGGTAAGTATGACTATCATACCAAGAAAGCTTGGAGCCAAAAACACCCAAAAATCGAAATTCAAATTCAAAATTCGAAGTCAAAACCTTTCAGAAATTTTTTTCAAAAATCTTGCTCGTCATAGCAAGTGACGATTCATGCAAAATCTCCAAGTGTCGACACTTTCTAAGTGTCGACTCAAGCAAGTATCGACACTTAGAACATGGTCAATCATATTGACCTCCGATGTGTCGACTCAAGCAAGTGTCGACACTTAGAACATGGTCAATCATATTGACCTTCGATGATGGCAAACTTCTCAATCGTCAATCAACCTAAAGATCAGATAGAAAATCCCTATGATGTGTGACCCCATAGGTTCGAACACTAAGCCGGTAGTACTGGAACTCTTCCAGTACCAGTCAAAGTTCTTATCTAGCAATGATACCCGACGCCCGGATAGGTCGAAGATGCAGAGCACCTTTCTAGAATCTCTAGCATATGGTTATCGCATAATTCATCCCTTTGACCTCATAATGCTTAGGATGACCTAGGGTTCGACTGTCAACCCTAATTTGGTTTATCCAGATCATGTCTTAACTTTACAAGTTCCGTGACTCCTCATAAAAACTATCCTGGCCAAGGATTTACTCAATTGAGATACAATGAGTCATTCACTCCAAACTATTTGAAGGGATCAATTCCATCTTGATCCACCACCGCTCCACAAGTACTTGACTGCACCTAGAAACCTTCCATCACTAGATTAGAAATCTAGGTAGTCCAGCACCAAAGTACAGTGAGTTGCTTACAAGCTGCCATGGTGACCTCAGGTCTGAGGGTCACATGTACCCATATCCCTTCGCGAGTAACCCTTTGACAGAAGGGAGCTCCGCAGATGGTCACGTTTAGTGAGATGTCATACATTTTACTTGCATGTCATACTAGTGTCTCCACACTCCTTGGTTAAGAGGACAACTAACAAATGCGACATACAACAACCTACACTTGATACATTATCGTCCTATTAACAATGTATCATTTGGTTATGAACTAGTTTAAGAACTACTTGATATATCCTCTCTATATTAAATAATGTAGTTCTAAAGACTCCATCATACAAGAGTTCATTTCAGAAAAATGTAAATATGATGAATAGCCAAAAGAATAATTTTTATTCATTAAAAACTCATATACAATTATAAAATGGCATAACTGTCTACAGCCTAGACGATTGGCTTTGGGGCACATTCCCAATAACTCCTACTTGAACTAAAGCCAATTTGTACAAAATCTCATTTCCATTTTTCATTTACAACTGTCAAACTCTTAAATTCTGATGGCTTTAGTGAAGGGGTCTGCTAGGTCCTCCTTTTCATCGATCTTCTGAAGGTTAATGTCACCTCGTTCCATGATTTCTCGCAAAAGGTGATAGCATCGCAGAATGTGCTTTATGCGGTGATGAGACTTCGGCTCTTTGGCTTGAGCAATGACTCTAGTGCTATCACAATACACCGGAATAGGACCATCCAGGGAAGGTGCCATTCCCAGCTCGCCAAGGAACTTTCGCAACCACACTATTCCGGTCCTTAATATTTTGTAAATACTTAAGAATGGTCTTTACCACTTTCCAATGAGCTTCACCTGGGTTAGACTGGTATCTGCTCACTACGCCTAGTGAGTATGCCACATTTGGTCTAGTACATGTCATAGTGTACATGATAGAACCCACTACCGAAGTATATGAGATTTTGCTCATACGCTCTCTCTCCTTAGGAGTTGTTAGACAATCCTCTTTGGAGAGAGCAATTCCAGTGCTTATCGGGAGATAGCCTTTTTTAGAATTTTTCATGCTGAACCGCTTCAGCACAGTGTCAATGTACATAGACTGAGATAGTCCCAAAAGCCTCTTAGATCTATCTCCATAGATTTTCATACCCAGTATATAAGAGACTTCACCTAAGTCCTTCATAGATAATTGAGATGACAACCAGACCTTTGTTCCTTGTAGTGTTGAGATGTCATTCCTGATTAAGAGAATGTCATCCACATACAACATAAGGAACACAATCATGGAACCATTAGCCCACTTGTAAATACAAGGTTCTTCTCCGTTCCTAACGAAGCTATATGATTTGATACACTTATCAAATCACATGTTCCAACTCCGTGATGCTTGTTTCAATCCATAGATGGACCTTTGAAGCTTGCACACCTTTGACTCGTCTATGGATGTGAACCCTTCAGGTTGTATCATATATATCTCATCTTCCAGCTCACCATTCAGCAAAGCTGTTCGGACATCCATTTGCCAGATTTTATAGTCAAAGTGTACCGCTAAAGCAAGCATGATCCAAATGGACTTGAGCATTGCCACAAGAAAAATATCTCATCATAATCAATACCAAAACATTGATGATATCCTTTGGCAACTAGACGAGCTTTATAGGTCTCCACCTACCTGTTTGCGCTCCTTTTTTTCTTGAAAATCCATTTACACTCAATGGATTTTATCCCTTCAAGTAGATCAACCAATGTCTATACATTATTGATTTTCATGGATTCTATTTCGGATTGCATGGCTCCTAGCCATTTCTTAGAGACGGAGCTCTACATCGCATCCATATAGGTGATTGGATCCTCATGTTCTCATCGAGTTCAATGGGATCATCGTCCCAGACCAAGAAACCATAGTATATGTCCGGTCGACTCGGTACCCTACCAGATCTCCTTAATGATTCCTGTATGGGCTCTGGGTGTGATCTAATCATAACTGGTTCTATGTTGTCCTTTAAGTGTGTAAGTTCTTCTACTTGTTGAACTTCACTAAGTTCAATCTTAGTGGCTATAGTTCCTTCACCAAGGAACTCCTTTTCTAAAAAGACAGCCCTAAGACTGACAAACATTTTTGTTCCTTAGCCAAGTAGAAGAAATACCCCTTAGACTCTTTTAGATACCCAACAAATAGGCACCAGTCAGACCTAGGTCCAAGTTTGTCCGTTTCCAAATATTTTACATAAGCCGGGCAACCCCAGACCTGAAGGTATGAGAGTGTCGGTTTACGTCCAGTCCATATCTTATATGGGATTTTGTTAATGGATTTACTCAGAAGAGCCCTATTCAAAAGGTAACAAGCTAATTCCAGAGCATATCCCTAAAAAGATAGCTACAGAGAAGCAAAGCCTATCATGGACTGAACCATGTCTAACAGGTTCGATTCCTCTTTTCAGACACTCCATTTAATTGAGGTATCCTTGGAGGTGTCCACTGAGAGAGAATCTCATTCTCCTTGAGATATGTCAGAAACACACCGGAAAGGTATTCACCACCTCGATCTTATCGAAGGATTTTAATATACCTTCTAGTTTGTTTTTCTACTTCATTATGATATCGTTTGAATATTTCAAATGACTCAGATTTATGTCTCATCAAGAAGACATAACCATACCTCGAACGGTCATCTGTAAATGTAATGAAGTAACTGTATCCACCTCTGGCACTAATATTCATGAGTCCGCATATATCAGTATATACCAGACTTAAAATTTCTTTGGCTCGTTCACCTTTTCCAGTAAAAGATGATTTTGTCATCTTTCAAAGAAGACAGGACTCACAGGTTGGAAGTGAACCACTTTCACTAAAGTCGAGGATACCCTCGCACTTCAACCTGTCTATCCTGTTCTTATTAATATGACATAGTATACAATGCAATAGGTATGCATTACTGATATTATCTATCCTAGGACATTTGCTAGATGTGTACACTACACTAACAGGTTGCGATAATACATAAATGCCATTATTCATATATCCATTTATTACAACAGAACCATTCCAAATGATTTTGTAAATTTCATTCTTTATTGATAGTTCATAACCATATATGGCCAATTGGCCTACAGAAATGACATTCAAAATAAAAGATGGACAATAATGACATTCATTCAAAATGATTGTACAAGGCTCGAAAACTAGTTTGAGGACTCCCACCGTTAAGACTAGAACTTGGCTTCCATTTTTCACGTTCAAGAATCTCTTGCCATCCTTGAATTTTCTACTAACTTGAAGTCCCTGCAAAGAATTGTAAGTGTGAATTATATTAGATGTATCCCCTGAAAGCCATGTTGGCTTGACACATTTTAATTTTAGGGCATGAACTTTGTACTTAATTTTTCTTATTAATTAAAAGGGCATTAGTTTCATTCATATTATTGTCTCTATGAATCATCCATGGAGTTAATGGATAATGACACATATTCTTAAGAGTTGAGAATCTGAGACATGTGTCTTTATAGATTAACTCCTAAAGGCTCCCGATTGTTGGAATATCACGAGGACGGTGATTGATCCAATAAAATCGGTGCACAAATCACTTCCCTTTCTGGGTAGATAAGTCTCTGACCAACAGTGCGGTCAGGCTTTTAATGCCTGATTTTATGCAACATACTTTTCTGTTCCTGGAAGAAATCCAACAGTGGTATCAGAGTCATGGTTCTCTCTTAACATGCATGCATGAGAATCAGATCTGAAAAATAATCAGATCATATAGATAACTATGATTGTATTAGATCTATGTTGAACATGAGATTGTTCTAGCATAGAATTTTATATTTTGAAAAATTATTTTCAAAATTAAAATCATATTTTTTAGATTTGAAATTAAATTTAATAATCTGAAATTAAATCGATCAAAGGTTGTACAAAGTAACATAAGGTTGTCCTACAATGGGGTTTATCCCCTATAGTGCAAAGGTTGTCCTACTTTGATGTATACCAGTTTTGAAAAAATATTTTCAAAAAGATTTTGATCGATTTATGATTATGAAAATTGTTGTGTATGATGCACAAAATTAAGATTTAGATCTTTATATGATTTATAATCATAAGCCATTAATGTCTTGCACTTGAACCTAATTTTAAAATTGATTTGATCAAGAAAATCAAATTAGGTGCATGAGGGTTTGGGTTGAACAAATTAGGTCTAGAGATTGGGCTATGTGATTAGGGCTTGATTAGATCAACTAGTAACCCTAATGTAATTTTGAGCAAGTGACTTAACCTAATTGGATGATGATTAGGGTTAGGTCAAGTATGCTCAAAATTGGTTTTAGATGTAGTCTGGTTAGATTGATTCATTTGAATCGATAAGTTAAGACCTAATTTGGCTCGGTGATGAGCCCAGATCATTAGTTAACCTAATTGAATCTTGTCAGTCAATTGGTGTCTAAGAAAGATTTCGATCATGGTTTGCTAATTGGGGCTAACTCTTTGCTAACCAACTTGATTGGCGGAAAGAGGGTATATAAGCAGAACCCTCCCATGGATCAAACTGACCTGGCTAATTTGGTTGATTAAGTTTTCAAAAGGGTCACTTTTGATTTGAGTTCATCCATGCTGGTTATATTAAGTCAAACATGAGATTGTGCTGACCTAATGAAATTAGTTAGACATGAAATTGTGCTGACTGAATGTAATTGGTTAGTCATGATTTGGCTGATCAATTTAGAAGAGACCTGAACCTAAGCTCCTAATAAATATTAAACCATAGGTCTTCCACCATTGTAGGTGTGCAGGTGTCCTACTGGTGTTGATTATTCTCGACAGGTTACAGTGGTCTAGTTGCATCGGGAAGACACAATCACCCTATTAGGCATGAGATGTTGCTAGGCACTGATGGGATTGGGCCCAATAAATGGGCATGTTGAGGAACTCAATGACGGCTTTGTCTAGCAGGAATGGTGGGTCTGACTTAACTAATGATTGGACCAATAAACGGAAATGTTGAGGTTCCATGATTTAGAGATCAAGAGCTATAATTTGTATTAGATACATTGGACAAGAGTTGGCCACTTATTGATATAGCATGTCACTAATAACCGGATATGGTGAGGTGCCGCACATCGATGGGACCGTAGCACCCATTAGAGACCTAGAGTCGCAGGATTTTCGCATCTCCACGGGGAGTGTGAGAGATCCAAGAAAATAGGAGTTCTAAAATTATTTCTTAAAGACCCAAGAATAATTTTTTATGATTAAGTATAAAGCATCTAACTTGAATCTTCTACTCTTGCAGTTAACCATGTCTGCTTCAAATCCCTTAGTCTGTATTCTAGAGACAAACCGATTAGTTGGCCTCAATTTTAAAGATTGGTTGAGAAACATCAAAATTGTTTTGAGTTATGAGAAGTTGGGCTACGTGCTTGACCAGGAAACCCCTATTTTACCTGACCATCCAAATGCTCGTCAAATGACTGCCTACATATGAGAAATGGATGGAAGATGATAATAAGGTTAAGTGTTATATGTTGGCCTCAATGTTAAATGAATTGTAGAGCCAATATGAGGATATGCCAACTGCTAAATTGATTCTGATTCACCTACAAGAGTTTTATGGTGAACAAAGTCGGATTGCATGCTTCGAAGTGTCGAAAAAACTTTTCAACAACAAAATGCATGAAGGGCAGTCAATGCACGATCATTATTTGACAATGATCAAGAATATTGAACAACTTGAGAAGCTAGGCATTCCTATTCACAAGGAGCTTTAGGTGGATTTGATCCTCCAGTCCTTGGCTAGTTCATATACTCAGTTTGTAATGAACTATAATATGAACAAGTTAAATTACACTTTGCCTGAATTATTGAACATGCTGGTAAGTAATGAGGGGACCCTAAAGAGTTCAAGGGGCTCTGTTTACTCTGTGGAGCAGTCTTCCTCCAAAAGAAAGGCTACTTGGAAGAAGAAGAAACCTGCGAAGAAGCAGAAGAAGGAGAACAAACTGAAGAAGGACACTCCCAAGAAAGCCAAGGTTAGTAAAGGGAAATGTTTCCACTGCAATACAAATGGCCACCGAAAAAGAAATTGTCCTCTCTACCTGGAAAGCCTAAAGAATAAGAAAGAGGATGTGCCTTCTGAAAGTAATCTTATACTCGTTATTGAATCTAACCTGATGGTTTCATCTACTTTCAGCTGGATTTTAGACTCTGGCTCTAATGCTCATATATGCATTTCAATGCAGGGTCTGGAAAGAAGTAGAATGCTGAGAGAAGGTGAGATGGTCCTATGTGTCGAAAATAGAGCAAAAGTTACTGCTCAAGCTGTTGGATCATATTATCTGATGTTACCTTTAGGGTTTAGATTAGTTCTTAGTGACTGTTATTTTGTGCCTGGAGCTAGTAGAAATTTGATTTCTATCTCTGTGCTAGAATAGGAAGGATTTGAATTTATATTCAATAAAGACTTTTGTGATATTTATTTAAGAAATAAATTGGTTGCAAAAGCTATTTTAATTGACAGTCTCTATCATTTGCATGTCGATGCATCTTTGAACATTAACAAAAAAATTAAAGTGAATGCCATAGGATATAAACATCTTAGAGATGACCTAAATGATAAATTAATGTGGCATCTAAAGCTCAATCATATAGGTGAGAACATAATTAATAAACTGGAAAGGGACAAGATCCTAGATTCAGTTAATTCTGAATCATACCCACCTTGTGAGTCATGTCTTCAATGCAAAATGATCAAGTTACCCTTTGTAGGACATAGGGAGAGGGCCATAGAATTACTTGCCTTGGTACACACTGATGTGTGCGGTCTATTTGATGTGCAGTCCATGAGTGGTTTTTACTACTTCATAACCTTTACTGATGATTATCCATGGTATGGTTATGTGTTTCTTATGAGACACAAATATGAAGCTTTTGAAAAGTTCAAAAAACTCAGACATGAGGTAGAAAAACAAACAGGTAAAATCCTTAAGGTTCTTCGATCAGATCATGGAGGAGAATATCTTAGTAGGAAATTTTTAGGTTATCTTAAGGACAATGGCATAGTCTCACAATGGACTCCACCAGGTACGCCTTAACTTAACGGAGTGTCTGAGAGGAGAAATAGGACATTATTAGATATGGTTCGATCCATGATGAGCTTCACTGACTTGCTTTTATTTCTTTGGAGAGATGCCCTACAGATTTCAATTTATATTCTAAATAGGGTTCCATTTAAATCTGTTCCTACCATACCATATGAGATATGGCATGGTAAGAAACCAAGTCTTGCTCATTTCAATATTTGGGGATGTCCAGCTTATGTCAAAAGACTAATGGCAGACAAGTTGGAATCTAGATCTGTGAAAGCTCGATTTATAGGATATCCTAAAGAAATTTTAAAATATTATTTTTACCTTCCAGAAGATCATAATGTGATTGTGAGCATACATGCCATATTTCTTGAAAAATAGTTTATTCAGGAAGAAGGTAGTGGGAGGTTAATTGAGCTTGATGAGAAAGTCTTTGAAGAGCAGCCAGCTGAAGATCAGATCGAACCTAATCAACCAATACACATAAATGCTCTTCCACCTCGTAGGTCTATTAGAGTCTCAAAACCTCCTGAAAGGTACTTGGGTATGCTTATAGAGGATATAAAAAAAATATTTCTTGTTGGGGACAAGGATCAATTTATTGATCCTAAGACGTATGATGAGGTGATGTCATACATCGACTCTGAGAAATAGTTAAATGCTATGAAGTCAAAAATTGATTTAATGCATTCTAACCAAGTTTGGTCCTTAGTGGATCCACCAGAGGGTATTGTACATATTGGTTGTAAATAGATCTACAAAAGAAAAATATGGCAAATGGATGTGAAAACTACATTCCTTAATGGATATCTTGAAGAAGATATCTATATGGAGCAGCCTTTGAGTTTCACTTCCAATGATGAAAATCATAAGGTCTGCAAGCTGCATAGATCAATCTACGTATTGAAGCAAGCTTCTCGGGGTTGGAATATTCATTTTGATGATGCAATCAAATCGTTTGATTCTATCAAAAATGAGGATGAGCCATGCATTTACAGGAAGGCCAGTGGGAGGGCAGTGACATTCCCCATATTATACGTGGATGATATCCTCCATATAGGGAATGGTATTTCCATGTTGACTTCGGTCAAAAGTTGGTTATCTAAGAAATTCTCTGTGAAAGACTTAGGTGAAGCATCTTATATTTTGGGGATTAAGGTCTATAAAGATAGATCTAATCGGATGCTTGGCCTTTCACAAAAATCTACATAGAGGAAGTGCTGAAAATGTTCATCATGGAGAACTCTAAAAGAGGATTGTTACCTCTTTGGCATGGCATTAATCTCTCCAAGAAAATGTGTCCCAACACACCTGAAGAGATTCAACCATGAGCAAGATTCCATATGCTTCGGCAATTGGAAGCCTTATGTATGTCATGTTGTATACTCCACCTGATATAGCTCTTGCTATGAGTGTCACGAGCAGATATTAGTCGAATCCAGGTGAAGAACACTGGATAGCTGTGAAGAACATTCTTAAGTACTTGAGAAGAACTAACGATTTGTTCTTAGTCTTTGGAAGGAGTTCAGAATTAGGGATAAAGGGATATACAGACTCGGACTTTATGTCTAATCCTGATGATAGAAGGTCTACATCAGGGTCTGTGTTTTTGTGCAATGATGGGGCAACTAGTTGGAAAAGTTCCAAGCAGCCCATCATAGCAGATTCAATAATGGAAGCAGAGTACATCGCTACCTCTGAAGCTACAAAAGAAGCCTTATGGTATAAAAAGGTTCATTGCGAAGCTTGGAGTGATGCCATCTGATGACATCCCATATATTGTGCAATAGCTCTTGCTAAGGAACCAAGGTCTCACCAGAAGTCTAAGCATATTGAGTGGTGATTTTATATCATACGCGACTATCTTAAGAAGAAATATATTGAGATGCGAAGCGTAGACTCTACGAACAATATGGCAGACCCACTGATTAAGACTCTGAGCCAACAGAAGGCTGCAGTCCACTTTGAGAAAATGGGACTTCGATATGTAGCCAATTGGCTTTAGTGCAAGTGGGAGATTGTTAGATATATACCCTGAAAGCCATGTTGGCTTGATACATTTTAATTTTAGAGTATGAACTTTGTACTTAATTTTTCTTATTAATTAAAGGGCATTAGTTTCATTCATATTGTTGTGTCTATGAATCTTCCATGAAGTTAATGGACAATGACACATATTCTCAAGAGTTGAAAATCTGAGACATGTATCTTTATAGATTAACTCCTAAAGGCTCCCGATTGTTGGAATATCATGAGGACAGTGATTGGTCTGTTAAAATCGGTGCACAGATTACTGTCCTTTCTGGGTAGATGAGTCTCTGACCTATGTGTGGTGACACTAGAGTGAGAGTGTAGGTAGTTAATAAAGATCAACGGTACTGAGCATGACCAGGTACAGGAAGTTATACGGATGACTACTCACTCATCGATAACTTCATGATGCTGTAATTATGTGAATAGTTCCTTGACCTAGAGTGTCTCGGCTACTCATAATAAGGTTGCTGTAGTTTGACAGCATAATCACATGGTTCCTATCCATACAGGACCTTGCGGTGTTCGTTGGCTGCAGTAAGTTTATTGTAGGAGTAGGGTGTTTACTTGTAGTGATCTATCAGCCTTAGTAGTAAGGTATAATCCTATTCAAGCTTAATGATACTAAGTCCAGAAGTCTATGACCATAGCAGGGTGATAATGAAAAAGTATTTTCATTAGTATCATAATTGGACTTGAGTCAATTAGGTTAAGCATATGACTGATGGGTTTGATGAGTATCTGTAACCAATATCATGTCGAAATTTTGATAGAGGAACCGAATCACATGGTAACTACACCTAGGGATTCCAATCTTATTCTACTCGGTTGCCACTACATACTGCTAAGTATCACTGGTGGATTATGAGAACCCATTAGGATCATTCTCGGATCAATGATCCTAATTAGGGTTGAGCTAAAATTATTTAAGTCCATTGAAAGGAGTTTCGATGATGTATAATGGAGATTATAGCATATTTCATTACCAGACAGGATAGGACCCGAGGAGTCACACATATTAGGAACTCAAGTAACTAATCAGCAAATCAATTTGGACCTAATTATAAGTGTTATAATTAATATTTGACCTAATTGTAAATGTTACAATTAATTATTTATGGATTAAATGTTAATTAAATTAAATTAGATTTAATTTAATTGAGTTAGACTCAATTAATTAATCCTAATTATTTCGGGTCAATGTCCGCTTCGAAATGGTTCGATCGGATTTAAAATCGGCTTCAGTTTGACTATAAAATCACTTCGTTTGGACTAAGACCTCGAGTCCAGTTAGACTAAGACTCTCTCTCCTTGTCTCCCCTTGCCTCCATATGCCTAAGTGGGTCTCATTTATTTTGTATGACAAAAGAAGGGGGAGTGAAAACCAAGAGGGTGCTAATAGTGTTTTAACGTGAAGAGAAAGAGGGGAGGAGGAGTCCTTCTCTTTTACTCCTCTTAATTTTTAACCACTTGAAATAAAACACTGGCGTTTTGGCATGGAGGACCTGGAGAATTAATTTAAGGTAAATCATAAAAGGGAGAGAGGGGTGGCCGACCAAAATAATATTGGCATGAAAAATCCCTCTTGGCCGTGAGCTTTCTTTTTGGGCGTGCTTCTTCTTGGACATCTTCTAGGGAGTCTCTTTCCTAAGGCCAACATCTCCTCTTCCTTTTATATGCTTTCTTCTTCTTTCTGAGAGATCTAGAGAGATGCACTACTAGAAAAAGAAGAAAAAAAAAGGGTCCAAGGTCTTGCACTCCGATTTGCAAGACAAAAGCCGAAATCCGGTCTGGATTCAGATCGGCATAGTTTTTATAGCGGACAATTTGCTGAAAGATGAGAGAGCTGCAAGGATCTAGCAGTCCGGTGCTCTCCATGACTCAATTATGAAAGCTTTGTGTGGATACCAGTAGAGGCCAGTCGATTGCTCAGCTCCGACAGAATCCTGGCTTTTAAGTAGCGGATCTGCACGCTTTCAGAGCAGGCCCGGATAACGATCTAGGTAAGTATTTTATGCTTAAAATAATTTTTATTTCAGATCTAATATTTTTTTCATGTTATACAGTATGTTATAAATTTATGATAAATAAATTAGATTTATTTATGATTTGCATGATTAGATATAAAATCATTTTTATATATGCTTCTGCTACGGTCAGGCTTTTGGTGCTTGATTTTATGCAACATACTTTTCTGTTCCTTGAAGAAATCCAACAAATTGGACTTCCTGTATACAATACCCAGTTAGTAGTATCACAGATAGAGAAACTACAAGGTGTTATCATATAAATACCTTATCCAGTACCTTCTGGCTGCTTCCTCTTCTTAGACTTGTTCGGGTTAAGGGATGCAATGTAAAGAGAACATTTCCTCTTCTAATGTCCCTGCTTCTTGCAGAAGAAGCACTCTGCATGGCTCTTATCAGCCTTCTCTTTCTTGGCCTGACTGGGCCTAGAAGCATTTTGCTCCTGTTTTCCTTTACTTTTCTTTTTCCCTTTCTTGAAGGGACAATGCCCTACTGAAGATCCTCCCACTAGATTTACCATCGCTTTGTTAGATAGTGGTCTTTCTCATAAGTCTGCAACAACCCCAATAGACTATGATAGTTAACTACAGGCTTATTCATTCTATAATGATCAAGAAAATCTAGATAGGAAGAGGGAAGGGAATTTAAATTCGCATCCTTTCCAAGCTGTTCATGCAAGGGACATCTGAGCTTGCCTAGGCGGTCAATCATCTCGATCATGTGTAATACATGATCAGTGACTGAGGCCCCATCACGCATTCGGGCATTGTAGATAGCATAGGAGACTCTGTCCTCTCAACATCCTCTGGTATCCTGAAAGACTCCTTTAACCTTTGAAGGATTTCTTCCGGCTGGGCTTCCTCGAACTTGTGACTGAACTCGTCGTTCATCGCTGCCAACATTATGCATCGGACAGTGGTCTTGTCAAAGAGCCACTTCTGATAAGTGTCTTTGACTGAACCTCGAGCATTGGAAGCAAGGGTTTCAAGTGCCTGATTCGATATCACATACAAGATTCGTTCATGCTCTAGGACAATCCTGAGCCTTCGATACCAGCTATCAAAGTTGGGATCCTTAAGCTTCTCGTTATCAAGAAGAGATCGGAGTGACAGGTTGGAAGACATCTGAAAGGAAAACCAAAGCTAATTAGGATATATGAATTATTAACCTAAAGAAATGGGCTTTAGTCTAAAAGCCCCTCCCACTATTTTGTTCAGACTGGTAGCCTCTACCTCCAATCCGAGGAATCACTTTGATTCCTAAGTGGGTACTAAAGTCCAATAGACAATACATGAGCTCGACTTTGGCCAGCCCACCCATGCACGTCTAAAGGTAGGTTCTTCAACTGATTACTTCTCCAAGTAACCTCTGGTATTTAAGTTTTGCCCCAAGGTGCACTTCAATCAGCCTTTGGGCCTCCTATTGAAGGTCCCGGTTAGGTCCAACCATTAACATGACAAAATTTGATGCTTCTAACTAATGAATAATCAAGCCTGACTTTGGCCGGCCAACCTGACCACCGTTAAGAGAGTCGCACTGAGCCATCATATTAAGAACAGCAATTCCAATAGCTCGATGAACACCCGATCTTTGGATCTACCAATGAACACCCAACTATTGGACCCATTACCATCCCACTTAATGGGAGGCTAAGACTCGGTTATCCTCATAACTTCATCCTTTTATGGACCTAATAATTTAGAGGGTTTAATCTTATTGTGATAGAAGAGATGAGAAGACATGGATCAACCTTCCACTGACCACATCAGCAATCAAGGAGGGTTACTCATAACTAATGATCCATGGGCATCTAAAATCAGTCAAGACTGATTAACCTTGGGTGACATGGGTTAACATGAGTCAGTGAGCTATCTAATCAATTCTGATCGACCATATTGGCTAGGTAAGTGAGATCATGGATTGGGTTTTGCCATTAACCGCCTTGCCTTAGACACCAATCGAGTTGGCCAGGTAAGAGGTAGCCCCAAAGAACCATGATCAAGATGCCAAACTTACCTAGACACCAATTGGTTCATCAAAGTCTATTAGATTAACCTAAAGACTCGGGCTGACCACTAAGCCACAAATAAGGTCCATTTAGATCTATGGACTTATCAATCTAACTATTAGAGAGATCTATATAGAAGAAGTCCTAACTCAACATTTGATTAGAATGATTCTCTACATAGTCCAATGCAGCTAAACTTAGGTCTAACTCAATTAAGGACCTAATAGAAGCTAACCCATGACCCTTAAGGCTTATTGAAATGACTTAAAATCTTTGAATCATATTCTTAGAGTTTTTAGTCATTCAAAGTGACTTAATTCTTAATTAAGTTCAATAGCCTTAATAAATTAAAACAATCTTAATTTACAAATGTAAAATAATTTTACAATAATAAGAAATTTGAATTCACTATTTTTGCAACTTTTCATGTCAAGTGTCTACTCACCAGGAGCAAGTGTTGATACTAGATGTTGACACTTGGGTCGACTCAAGGTTGAGACAGGAAAAAAATAGAATACTATATTTTCTAGGAAGCATTCATGAGTCGACACCTTCAAGGCAAAGTATTGACTCACGAGCCCAAGTGTTGACACTTCAACCTTCATGAGTCGACTCAAGAGGTCGACTCAAGGCTTGTTACAGGGCAATAACAATGATTTCAAATCCAAAGTTTCTCCAAGCTTTTAATCAAATCTGATTAAAACAAAACTCTTAGATCTTATCTAAATTTGTTTTAAGATCATAATACAGGATTAAAACATTTTTGATCTATATTTTCTTTTATCTTTCCTCTTCATGAGTCAATCACAAGCGGCACCCCTACATGCCATAGGAGACCCAATTGAATGAGAAGAGAGGGTCTTGCAGCCCTACTTCTCTCCTATGACCGAACGGCCATGGTGAAGCATTCATTCAAAGTACTTTAAAAGAAAAACATGATGTTAATGCTGGCTAACATCATTATACTACGATGAACCTGGCTCTGATACTAATGAAGGAGAGAAATAGGGAAGCATACCAATATGCAACAGCAAGGCAAAAACATACATTTTAAAATATTTTTAAAATAAGCACAGCAGAAGACTTGGTAGATCAATCAAACGATCAACCAATTTGCCTGTAATAGGATCTAGTATAATGATATAGCATGCAATAAACATCAAAAATATGATAAAACTCAAAGATATAAAGATACCTTATCGTTATACCTTTGAAGGATGCAGTGGCGATGCTCCAAGGACGGTGCTCTTGAGCCACACACGTGTCTAGCCTCTACAGGTAGTTCACACCGGGGCTTGACTCTGATCAACTCCCTTGGAGTGCTAGCTCTTCGGGATCCTTGGGGCCAATCTTTTACTTTTGGAAAGATAAGGAGGAGAGGTGGAACCCTTCCTAAGAAACTATCTTCCCAAGACCTAGCTTGAATGCTAGGTTTCTCACACCCTATCTCAAAGACCTCACAAACCCTTTTCCCTCTATTCTTCTTGTGGCCTGGAGACCTTGAAACCAGCCAACAAGATAAATAAAGAACCAAAAAAATTAGCCAAAACCCTATAGAATAACATTTATTTATAGGGACAGCTATAAGAGGGAGAAAAGGGAAGGAGGAGAGATTGGGGGAGAAGGTCAAGGGCCATACCAAATGGGTCCAAGCCAAAGAAGGTAAGTATGACTATCATACCAAGAAAGCCTGGAGCTAAAAATGTCCAAAAATCAAAATTCAAATTCAAAATTCGAAGTCAAAACCTTCCAAAAATTCTTTCCAAAAACTCTGCTCATCACAGCAAGTGTTGACTCATGCAAAATCGCCAAGTGTCGACACTTTCCAAGTGTCGACTCAAGCAAGTGTCGACACTTAGAACATGGTCAATCATATTGACCTTCGATGATGGTAAACGATTTTCAATCATCGATCAGCCTAAAGATCAGATAGAAAACCCTTATGGTGTGTGATCTCATAGGTTCAAACACTAAGCCGGTAGCACTGGAACACTTCCAGTACCAGTCAAAATCCTCATCTAACAATGATACCCGACGTTCGGATAGGTCGAAGATTCAGAGCACCTCTCTAAAATCTCTGGCATATGGTTACCGCATAATTCATCCCTTTGATCTCATAATACTTAGGATGACCTAGGGTTCAATTGCCAACCTTAATTTGGTTTATCCAGATCGTGTCTCAACTTTACAAGTTCTATGACTCCTCACAAAAACTATCCTGGCCAAGGATTTGCTAAATTGAGACATAAGAGGTCATTCACTTCAAACTATTTAGAGGGGTCAATTCCATCTTGATCCACCACCACTCCACAAGTACTTGACTGCACTCAGAAACCTTCCATCACTGGATTAGAAATCTAGATGGTCCGGTATTAAAGTACAGTGAGTTGCTTGCAAGCTGCCATGGTGACCTCAGGTCTGAGGGACACATATATCCATATCCCTTCGTGAGCAACTCTTTGGTAGAAGGGAGCTCCGCAGATGGTCACATTCAGTGAGATGTCACACATTTCACTTGCATGTCACACCAGTGTCTCCACACTCCTTGGTTAAGAGGATAACCAATAAATGTGACATACAACAACCTACACTTGGAACATTATCATCCTATTAACAATGTATCATTTGGTTATGAACCAGTTTAAGAACTACTTGATATATCCTCTCTATATCAAATAATGTAGTTCTAAGGACTCCATCATACAAGAGTTCATTTTAGAAAAATGTAAATATGATGAACAGCCAAAAAAATAACTTTTATTCATTAAAAATTCATATATAATTATAAAATGGCATAGCCGTCTATAGCCTAAATGATTGGCTTTGGAACATAATTCCCAACATTAAGTGCATTCAATCAAATTTCATTGAAGAACAATTACTTTCAAGTCAAGTTGAACCTTCAAGCATTCAAAGCATTCAAGAGCATTCAAGTCTAACCATTTAAGCATTGATTAAGGCTTCAACAACTTAAAGACAAGTATCTTCAATAGCAATCAAAGAGCTTCAAAGAGATACTTGCTTTTAGTTAAAAGCTTTTTGTATTTCATACATTATACTTGAATCTTTCTATTGTTTCTAGTTTCAAGAGAATTGAAACTAGAGTTGAGGTTTGTTGGTGAGCCTTTGTGTTAAAACCAATGACAGTTTTTGGTTAGCTAAGTGGCAAAACCAAAGAGGTTGTTGGTGAGCCTAAGTTACAAAACCAACTAGATTTTTGGTTATCCCGTAAAACCAAAGGGGTTTTGACTTGTGTTCCCGATAAAAATAAGTTGGGTTTTGATTAGTGAGTGTTGACTCTGGTCTTGATTTTGTAGAACTAAGTACTAATTGTGTGTTTTAGTGTATTTATCAGATCTTAGTACTCATCCATATTGAATAAAAAAATGCTTGTATTTCAGTTAAAAAAGTTCTTAAATTAATGAAAAATCAAGTTATAAGGACTTTGGAACATAAGGAAGACTTGGAAGGACTTAAAGTTTGATTTTGGAGAGATTTTAACTCAGTTTCAGTACTAGCACAAGCAAGTGTCGACTCCTGAAGAAGTTCAAATATCGACTCAAGGTCTGAGAACAAGAAAATACAGAACTATGAAAATTCATAATTTTTGCCTTGAGCTGACCCAAGTGTCAATCCAAGTGCTGACACCTGAGAATCAAGTATCGATACCTGGGAACCAAGTGTCGACACCTGCTATAACGGCTAGTTTTTTAAAAGCTGCATAACTTCTCCAACTTGCTTCAAATAGCCATATTTTCATCTCCAATGATCATAAACGGTCATTTATGGTTTGGAGAGCTATATAAATATCAAAAATCAAATGGGGAAGCAATCCTTTTGGTGAGATTCTTGAATATCCTTCAAAGATTCAAGAGTTGAGCGGTTCAAGCCTTCAAGCTTTTAAGTTTCAAAGAGAACATCCAAAGTTCACATCCTCAAGCTGCAATCAAAGGCTTCAATAACTTGAATATAAGATATTCATTAACATTCAAAGAGCTTCAAAGAGATATTTGCTTTATTTTAGAAAATTTTAATTGTATTCTTTTATATTGTTCTTATATTGTTTACTTAAGATTTTTGGTGAGCCTTGAAAAACCAAAGAGATTCGTTGGTAAGCCTTGTATGAAAACCAACAAGGTTGTTAGTAAGTCCAAGTTATAAAACCAACTAGGTTCTTAGTTAGCCCGCAAAACCAAGGGAGGTTCTTGGTTCGCCTGTAAAAGCAAATGAGATTTTGACTTGTGAGCCTTGTGAAAACAAGTCGGGTTTTGATTAGTGAGCCCAGAAAACTAATCAACTGTAATCTTGGTGATTATAGTAGAATTTTCATGAGGATCTTGGGGAGTGGATATAGGTGCCTTGGAGTGCACCGAACCATTATATATCTTTGTGTTTGTGTGATTATTTTTCTTGTGCATTTATTTCTTTATTTTTGCTACATATTATTTTGAAGCACATAAATATTTTGGGAAAACACAAGCACTTGAATTGAATTAGCACATACTTGCTTTAGTTCATATTTGAAGTAGCTTGAAAAGTTTTATAAAACCTAATTCACCCCCCCTCTTGGGTTGCATCATCTCTGGACAACAAGTGGTATCAAAGCCCGGAACCCAAAATTATTGGTATCTAAACCTTATGCTTTGCAAAGAATCCAATAATTTTGAGTTAAAAGATCATGGCAACCCTTGTAAGTATTAGTGTTAGACCACCATTTTTTAATGGCATAAATTACATATTTTGAAAAACTGGCATGCGCATCTATATTCAATCTATTGGTCATCATCTTTGAAAAATTATAGTTAATGGTCCTCATATTCTTTCCATTTTGGTTAATGGCATTTTCATTCCAAAGCGAGAAAGATGATTGGAATTAATATGACATTAAGCAATCTGAAATTAATGCTAAAGCAATAAACTTGCTTTATTATGCATTGAACTTTAATGAATTTAATAGGATCTCCACATGCACATCGGTGAAGGAAATATGAGATACACTTGAGGTTACTCATGAGGATACTCTTCAAGTGAAGAATACTAAAATTAATTTGTTTGTACATTCTTTTGAAATCTTTGAAATGATGCACTATGAATCTATATTTGATATGTATACTAGATTTATGACTATTATTAATGAATTAAAAAGTCTTGGTAAAGTCTATACTAATGCTGATTAGGTTAATAAAATTCCTAGATCTTTGCCAATATCATGGGATCCAAAGGTAACGACGATCCAAGAAGCCAAAAATCTTGATACCTTGCCTTTAGAGGAGCTTATTGGTTCACTCATAACCCATGAGTTGAATTTATGGTACAAAAAAGTGGTTGCTGATTAAGAGAAGAAGAAGATAATAGCCCTCAAGGCCAAAAAGAAATTTAAGGCAATGATGGCAACTTGGAGCGATAGTGAAGATTCTAGTTTGAAGGAAGAACAAGAAGTTGCCCATCTTTGCTTCATGGCAAATGAGGAAGAGGTATGTGCTGAAAATAAATATGATTTTATCTTTGATGAATTACATGATGTATTCAATGATCTTGTGCATGATTACAAATTGCTAAAAATTGAGCACAAGAAATTAAAAAAAATATGTAGATTCTTTTTCTCTTAAGAAAATCAATCTTGCCAATAAAAATGATGATTTAAATGCCAAGATTGATGTTTAGAAAAATGAAAAGAATAAGTTTTTTAAAGAAAAAGAATTTTTAGAAAAAGAAAATGATATTTTGAAAGTTTGATGTAATAAATTTTTGAATGAAAAAAATATTTTGATTGAAGAAAAGAAGCAAAAATTTTTGAAAAATTTTCTTATTCCTGCTTCTTCCAATTTGACTTGTTATGAATCTAGATATAATGCATATCCTTATAAAATAAAAAAAGTTTGGGTCCCAAAAGGAACCAAAATCACTAACCCAAAAGGATCTAAGAAAGTTTGGGTACCAAAATTGTTCACTTAGTATGTTTTGCAGGAATGTCTTGCAGCCCAACATGAAGAAAGAAAGTTTTTTTTTGAAAAGTGGGTGTACAAGACAATATAAATAAGTGGACAAGCTATATTTTGGACTAAATGAAAAAAGGAAAGATTATATATATTAGTAAATTCTAAACATTTCATTCTATAATTGAAAATGTAGTTAAATATTTGTTATAAATGTTTTATCAATTACTTAGAAAAATTATTTTTAATGTTTAATTAGAATCAAGTTTAGATTTATAGTCATTGGCTATCATTATGAACTTTTTGATGTTGATGAATTTCATGTTATCATGATCAAACTTATGATTATAAGACTTTCACTTGATTTTGATTAATATAGTATTTAAACTATTTCAAGTGAGATGCTATGATTTATGTGTTTACATTTTTTTGTATCTATGCATAGACTATAAATTATTTAGAACAAGTATAGAACTGGTAGTTAAGGGTTACATTTAAGAAAAATATATGCATATTGATAAACCCTTGCTTTAGTAGCTAGACTTGCTATTAAAATACTTCTAGCATTTGTATGGATATCAAATTATTTTAAATAAATTTGAAATCATGCTAAAAACTTTTAAATGACCAATCCTTTGTATTATGAAAATCATGAATATCTTGAAATTCTAAAATTTTGATATATGTGCTTTCATGTTTTATTCCTCAAATGGATGCATATTTTTAAGGGGAAATAACATTTAGGAGGAGTATCAAAAGATTTGTTATCATGCTTTAAATGTTTTCTTGATATCATGCTTTACTTGCTCTAATACTCCTCTTTATCTTCAAATCTAATCCTTTGAAGAGAGTTTCACTTAATTGGTATCAAAATTTATATCTAATCTTAGTAACTGCTTCGGATTGGGTTAGTCACCATGGCCGTCCGGTCATAGGAGCTAAGTATGGTTTAAAGACCCTCTCTTCCCATTCACTGGGATCTCTTATGATGTGTTGGGATGCTGCTGTGACCTTATCCCATGAACAAGTGAGGTGAATGGATAATATTGAATTATCTTTTGCATGTGCATATCATTTTGTGGTATCATGTTCAAATAATATCATATTTCAAGTGGTATCATGTTTAATTGATTTTATATATTGATTTTGATGATCTACTTACTATTCTTTCCATCTTCATTCCTATTTTGTATTGCCTTTCATCCTTTTTCATGGTATCAAAAAGGGAGAGAAAAATATTAAATATGAAAAGGGAAAGATACGATAAACATGAAATATTATTTGAGAAATGAAAGAAAGTGTAAAAGGGAAGAAGAAAGCAAAATATTTCAATCTTAAGGGAAGAATTAGTAAGAAGAAAATTTAAAAAATTTGCATATTTTGAAAAATATTTTGAAAAATTTTTTGAAATTTTTTTGGATCATATTTTGAGGGGAGCTTGATATTTATTGATTTTGAGCTTACATGTTTATCTCATTATTAATCTTTTTTAAGCTTACCCTATTCATATACTTAAAGGTTTTGTCATCATCAAAAAGGGAGAGATTGTTGAATCTGATCTTGATTTTGATGATCGACAAAATGTTTAAGTATATATGAGTACTAATTGTGTGTTTTAGTATGTTTATCATATCTTAGTACTCATCCATATTGAATGAAGAAATGCTTGTATTTTAGTTGAAAAAGTTCTTAAATTAATAGAAAATCAAGTTATAAGGACTTTGGAATATAAGAAAGACTTGGAATGACTTAAAGTTTGATTTTGGAGAGGTTTTAACCAAGTTTTAGTACTGGCACAAGCAAGTGTCGACTCATGAAGAAGTTCAAGTGTCAACTCAAGGCCTAAGAACAAGAAAAATACAGAACTATGAAAATCCAGAATTTTTGTCTTGAGTTGACCCAAGTGTCGATCCAAGTGCTGACACCTAGGAACCATGTGCCGACACTTACTGTAACAGCTAGTTTTTTAAAAGCTGTAGAACTTCTCTAACTTGCTTCAAATGGCCATATTTTCATCCCCAACGGTCATAAACTGTCATTTATGATTTGGAGAGCTATATAAACATCAAAAATCAAATGGGGAAGCAATCCTTTTGGTGAGATTATTGAATATCCTTTAAGGACTCAAGAGTTGAGTGGTTCAAGCCTTCAAGCTTCCAAGTTTCAAAGAGAGCATCCAAAGTTCACATCCTCAAGCTGCAATCAAAGGCTTTAACAACTTGAAGACAAGATCTTCATCAACATTCAAAGAGCTTCAAAGAGATATTTGCTTTATTTTAGAAAGCTTTAATTATATTATTTTTTATTGTTCTTATATTGTTTACTTAAGGTTTTTGGTGAGTCTTGGAAAACCAAAGAGGTTTGTTGGTGAGCCTTGTATGAAAACCAACAAGGTTGTTGGTAAGTCCAAGTTATAAAACCAACTAGGTTCTTGGTTTGCCCGCAAAACCAAGGAAGGTTCTTGGTTCGTTCGTAAAACCAAGTGAGGTTTTGACTTGTGAGCCTTGTGAAAACAAGTCGGGTTTTGATTAGTGAGCCCGGAAAACTAGTCAACTATAATCTTGGTGATTATAGTGAAATTTCCAAGAAAATCTTGGGGAGTGGATGTAGGTGCCTTGGAGTGCATCGAATCACTATATATCTTTGTATTTGTGTGATTGTTTTCCTTGTGCATTACTTCTTTATTTTAGCTATATATTATTTTGAAGCACACAAATACTTTAGGAAAATACAAGCACTTGAATTGAATTAGCACATACTTGTTTTAAGTTCATCATTAAATAGTTCAAAAGTTTTATAAAACCCAATTCACCCCCTCTCTTGGATTGCATCATCTCTGGACAACAGTGAGCCCGAAAAACTAATCGACTGTAATCAAGAAAGATTATAGTGGAATACTCAAGTGGACCTTGGAGAGTAGATGTAGTTGCTTTGGTGTGCACCGAACCACTATATATCCTTGTATTTGTGATTGCTTGCTCTCTCATTATTTGCTCTTATTTACTTTGTATTTACTTATTTATTTCTGCTGCATACTCTTAAATAGCACACAAAAACTTATAATTCACTAGCACCTAAATTGTTTTTGAATTGGCACATACTTGTAAAAGTTTTTTAAAACCCAATTACACCCCCTCTTGGGTTGCTTGCTAGGCAACACAGATAAAGATTACTTTAAGAGATTTTTGGAAGTCGAGGTTCCTGCGTTGAAGGAACTGTTAAGTGAATAAAGCCTCGACCTTGCCATAATTAGTATGTCTCTTAGTTTAGGTATTTTCCATTGAATAAGTCGTACTTCTTTTCCTTCTTTCTTTTTTTCTTCTTTGAGTTAATCAATTTTTCCTTTCTTCTTTTTGCAGACAAAAGCATGAGGCCAAACACAAGGAAACTCCATTAAGCAGTTCGGAAGAGATAGGCCGCCACTCCTTCGGAGGCTCCCCAAAATTTGAAGAGGGTGCGAGTTGTTGTTGCTTCCTCAGAGGCTTCAACCAGACAGATTGTCCAAGTCATAGCGAGAACGACTTCGGATGATGATGACTCCCTACTCGCCGAACTTCGTCTGAGGGCCTCTTCGTCTGTCGGCCAATCTTTTGAATGGCTGACCATCCCTCCGCCTGCCGACATCTCCTCCTCACGGGCACCATATCAAAATAAAGGTAAGGCTCCTCAAACTGGTACAGAGTATGAAGGAGATCATCGAGCTGAGGAGTCGAAGACCTACGTTGATCTCAACTTCTTTTCCAACAAGTCGGGGTTGGAGAATCCCAAGCTAGCTCGTTAGTTACTGAAGGTCGTCATTCTTTTAAGGGACTGGGATATGACAAAGGCTCGTCATTTGGATGAGATCATTCTTTCCTTCTACCTGAGCCTCCTCAAGGTATTTTTTCTTTCCTTCTTTCTTCTGCTTCTTTCCTTTCTTCCTTTTTTATGAACATCCCTAACTTTATTGCTTTATTTTAGTTTATCCATGAGGTATCTCTAATTGAGGAGTGCTTTTCGGGTTTCATGGAACTAAGCCACAGCCTCTGGGATCAGCTCGAGATGGCGAGGGCCAAAAAGAAAGTCGCCAAAGAATTGAGGCAGAGCTAGGAAGTTAAATTAGAGAAGAGTGTCACTGAAGTCTTTGATTTGCAAAAGGAGGTGAAGTCGGTGCAGGATAAGATGGCCGAAGCTGAGGCCAAGTTGAAGAAGAAGCTTCTCTCATCGGAGAAGTTAATAAAGGAGTTAAAATAGAAGGTCAATGAAGCTTTGGCTCAGAAGGAAGTGTCTGAGAAGAGAGTAGTACTTGTAGAAGCCAAGGTCCATCAGGTGATTGAAGAATACAAGAAGTTGTCTACCTTCGACGATGAGATGATGGAGGTAGGGATTTCCAGCTATAAGATGGGCTTTGCTGACTACAAGGAGAAGGTCCTGGAGCTCTTCTTTGACTTGGATCTTCAAAGGATTGTCATTGGTGGAGATGACGAGGAAGGGGGCAGTGGAAGGATAATTGAAGCACCTGATATTGCTACCTCCCACGAAGCCACTGTGCAAGCTGAAGAAGTCATCCAAGAAGGTTGCGCTGAGCCGGGGCCAAGAGTAGATGCTGCTACCAATGAAGACCAATGAATCATTATAGCTCTTCTCTTTATATATATATATATATACATTTGCATCTGTATCAACTTTTTAAGTATCAATGAATCTTTCTTTTCCAAAATATCCTTGTCATTGTATATGGAAAATATCTAAGTATTGCATCTTTAATATAAGTACTGAACCTTCGATAGATTAGGTACTCAAAAATATAAGTACTGGTGAATCTTCGACATATTTAGATACCTAAACCCTTGATAGATTTCAAGATACAAATAATCACAAGTATTAATCCCTCAGCAGATTTGCAAGATAAGTACTCAAGTTTTGGTAGATAGGCGATCCTTTTTGTTGGTTATATTGATGAGTTGAACAGGCAAAGCTAACTCTTTAATTTGCCAAATATATCGGTTAGGTCGAGAGGCTAAGCCAAACCTTTTATTTGTCAGACATATCGATTGAGTCGAGTGATTAGGCCAACTCTTCATTTTATCGGAGAACTGATTGAGTCGGATGATTGACCAACTCTGCATTTTGTCGAACATACTGATTGAGTCAGGTAATCAGGCCAACTCTTCATTTGTCGGACATACTGATTGAGTCGGGTGAATAAGCCAACTCTTCATTTTGTCAGACATATGATCGCTATCATAGGTAGTCAAAAATAAAACTTACTCACTACTACAGCTAGTGACGAGTCAGGATCATATTCTCGGGGACTGAAGGCAATTATTCCATGAGAAATAGCAAAAATAAAAATTATTTGTAAGGATTAGATTGAGAGTAGTAGTTATTAAAAGATAGCAACTAATTAGTTAATTAAAGTAGGACATCAGGAGAAGTAACTTAGGAATCCAAATCTACCGTGTAATCAAGTTTTATCTTCTTTTCTTTATATTACAAGATTAATAATTGTTACAAATTCAATATTAGAATAATTTATCTCTTATTGAACATGGGCTATATTAGAAGATCATGACAAGCCCGCTAGAGTATAACCTATCTAATTATTTGCAAGGTTAAGGATCTAATTTACCTTATTACGATCTACCTCTCTAAGATATGTACCATATCCTGAGACCATGGCACGATGATAGATGGTGTAGGCCATGTATGCTAGATCAAATTACTAATCAGAAAAATAACTCAAAAGAAAGAGAAAAGAAGAACATAATTTTGATTTCATAGAAATCAAATATAAAAAGAGAGATAGAACCTGGTTATAGGCTTCATCTTCATTCCAAGTTGAAGAAGTCTAGTCGTGCATTGCTGCCACCAGCATCCCCTCCATAATTCTTCTCTTTCCTAAGCCTAAACTACAATGATCTAAACAAAAAAAATAAATTAAATTAGTACAAAATTTGCTGAAGAAACTGATACCGGACCACTACCTAGGGTCCTTTTATAGAGCTCGTCAAGGACTTTCTTTTGGTCAAATTTGAAGTCAATCAGGCTCAAGATTGACCAGATATCATAAAAAAATTTCTCAGTCATCCATTATGCATCATAGGTCTCAAATCATGCCAAAAATCATGCAAAATGAGCTATAACACTCCTTCCCATGGCCAGCATCCATCTGGATCGTTGGATCTCTGATCGGATTGAATTCTTGTCATTGATCAATGCAAATCGAGCTGCAGGGCGCTCGTCAAATCCTTCATTAAGTTGACATTAATCTGGACCGTTGGATCCTCGCTCTAGCAGATCTGAGTCATTGATTAGCATTTGGTTCATGGTAGCACCTAGCTATCTTGCACCAAAAATCATGCATGATTTTATATGGTGGTGATGAGCCGGATGACACTGTAGTGGTGGACCGCACCCCACCTCCGGTGCACTAAGCCACCAGTCCATGGTGGATCGGCTTCTTTAAAATGTGCATTTTTCTTGATTTAATGATTTTTTCTTGATTTTAGCTTCGTTTGAATTTCATTTTGAGTACTGTTTGTGTCATTGGACTCTAAAAATCGAGTTCTTTTCATTCATAAACTTCTTTTCCAAAAAAACCTAATAAAAAGTATTACTTTTAATAAATTTAATATGATTAATATTTATTTTAATGGTTAAATTAGGATAATTAATAGACTTATTAACATACTGACTGAGTCGGGTGATTAGATCAATTCTTTATTTTGTTGGATATATCGATTGAGTCAGGTATTTCAGCTTACCAGTTGATATAGAGATCAATGCTCTAATGAAAATATCTAGAAGGAGAACTTTGTTATTGATAATACATGCATAAGCTTTCTACATTTCATGGTCGAGCAATCAGATATCCATTCAGGTTTTCAATTCTGTAAGTTCCAGGACGTATTATTTCAGTGACCCAGTATGGTCCTTCCTAATTTGGAGAAAGTTTCTCTTGCTTTGTTGGCTTGGATATCTCGGACCTTCGTAATACTAAATCTCCGGGCTGGAGGACTCTAGTTTTAACCCGGGAGTTATAATACCAGGCGACCTTTTATCGATATTTGGCCATTCTCAAATGAGCTTGGAGCATTGTTCCTTCAAGTAGGTCTAGGTCCACTCTTTGCTATTCTGAATTATTTGGTTCTTTAAAATGCTCATCCTCATGGATTGCAAGCTGTCCTCTACCAGTATTACTGCTTTGCTTTCTAATATTAAATTGAACGGTGATTCTTTGATGTAGTTCGGGGAGTTGTTTGATATGCCCAAAGGACTAAATTTAGCTCTTCAACCTAGAGTCCTTTTGCTTTATTTAGCCTTGTTTTCAGATCATGGAGAATTGTCCAATTGTCACCTCTACTTCATTTCATTGAAAATGTCCAATAGAGGTCAATTTATGAATGATGTGATATTGAGTACATAAATCTTTAAACCTTTTATTATCAAATTACCTTTCATTGTCAGTGATAATTGTATGTGAGATCCTGAATTGATAGATTATGTAATTTCTAATGAAGTTCTCGACCTTCCCTTCAGTTATATGGGCTAAATGAAGTAGTCGATGGCCACAATGATAAATTTTCTTTGACCAAAAGCTGGAGAAAATAGTTCGAGTATATCGATTCCCCATTGAGCGAATAGCTAAGGAGCTATTAATTGAGTCAGCTGACTCACAGGACACCTCTAGATATTAGAATACCTTTGGCATGGATCTCATTTTTTGATGAAGTTAGCTACATTCTTTTGGATGGTTGGCCAATAATATCATCGGCATATTATTTTGTAAGCTAGAGATCTGCCTTCCAAGTGATCACCACATATACCTTCATGAACCTCTCTAGGGCATAATCAGCATCCGTGAGCCTCAAACATTTTAACAAGGGCTGAGTGAAGGATCTTTTCTAAAGGGAATCCTCCATAATCACATATTATGAAGCCATCCAGCATATCCATTTGACTTCGATGGCATCTTCAGGTAATATCTCTTCACTTAGATATTTAATTATTGGATTTATCCAGCTTGGCTCTTGCTCTATCTAATATGCTTTGGTACTTTCTTCAATACTAGAGATCTCAAGATACTTAATATATATTCACTAAGGGAATCAGCAGTTGTTGTAGCCAATCGGGAGAGTATATTGGCTCGAGAATTTTCAATTTAAGGTATGTGCGATAATTCAAAGAAATTAAATTTGGTTATAAGAATTTGTACCTTTTTCAAATACTTTATCATCATTATATATCGAGTTTCAAATTCTCCGTTCACTTGCTTCACAACCAACTGAGATTCCGTGAAGACTTTAATCTTCTGGATTTTAAGTTCCTTGACAATTTTTAATCTGACTAGGAGTGCTTTGTATTTCACTTGGTTGTTTGATGCATGAAAAGAAAAATGGAAAGCATACTCGACAATATCTTCTTCAGGATTAGCTAGAATCAATCCTACCCCACATCGAAAGAATTAGATATTCCATCCATATGGAGTATCCATATAGGGTCGGCATTGTCTTCTTAAACTACTTCCTCTCTGTTATACAAAAGATAACTATCTTCTTTGATACTCCAGGTACATTCAGCAACAAAGTTTGCTAACATCGTGCTTTCATTGATGGTCGTGATCGATAGGTTATATCAAATTTGCCCAGTTTGACCACCCATTTAGCTATTCTTCTTGACATATCGGGACACTACAAGATTGCTTTCAATGATTGATTTGTTAGTACTATTACTGAGTGAGCTTAGAAGTAAGGTTTTAGGCATTTTGTTAATACCACGAATGAATAAATCAGCTTTTGCACTTTTGGATATCTCACTTTAGCATTGTGCAGCATCTTACCAGCATAATATACTAGCTTTTGAACATTATTGGATTCTACTCTGACAAGTACAGAACTCACAACTTCTTGTGAAGCGGCCAGATATAGATACAGGGTTTTCCCTTCTTGAGGTTTTGAGAGCAAGGGTGAGTTGGTTAGATAATTCTTCAATCCTTTGAAGGCTTGTTGGCAATTGTCCAACCATTCAAAATTTTTTGTTTGCTGTAAAGCTTTACAGAAGGGTAAATACGTTTCAGCCGATTAAGAGATGAATCAGCTTAATAAAACGATGCACTCGGTTAGCTGTTGCACCTCTTTTTTATTTGAAGGATGTCTTATATCAAGAATTACTTATATTTTTTTTGGATTGGCTTCTATCCCTGATAAATCAGGTATTTATATATTTATTTTAAATATTTTAAGTAATTATAGGTACTAACATCTTCTAAAAATTCTAATTTCATAATTAAACTGGAACTTCTTGCAAAATTAACTATTTTTAAAATATTTTTAAAAAAGATAAAATTAGAGTATAATTATGAAAAGTAGATGTCGAGCCAAAGTACCATACATCCATTAAAATATTTAATAAAAAAGTTTTATTCATGTTTCTTCCTTTTTGGCAGGAATATTAAGATTGATGAAAATTTTTGAAGCTTTGAAATCTAGAAAAATTGGGATTATTGATTAAAAGATTGCCAACATGAAAGCTTGATTTGTAGAATCCAACAGATCAAATGGCATGTAAATCAGAGATTAAATGAGTTCTGAATGGAGGAAGGAGCCCGGGAGTCCTAAGTGCGATCCGTGGCCACTAACATCAACAATTCGTAGCCATCTAAAGTAGCTAATCGAATAGTTAAAGAAGACTCCAACCTATTGTGGCCTACTAAAACATGATCCATCATAATTTCAAACCATCCAATGGTCATGAGTGCAGGAATCTGTCTAATTCCCTCTATTTAAAGGATCTTGGGGTACATGGTAGAAGGTTTAGCTTTGGATTACAGGTTGGCCTCTAAGAGTGAGGTTTCTTAGAGGAGAAGCTATATCTTCTATGCCATCTTTTCGTCTATATCAATCTTCAGATCAAGATCTAAAGACGAAGAAGAAGAGAAAGTCCAGTTCGCTCCATGGAGTACGATGGAAGAAGGTGACGTGCCATCAACCAACTTCCTGACAAGGCTGTGCCAATCAACTTCGAATATTTTATTATTGCTTTCTTATATTATTTAATTATTATTTTAATACTTTGTAATTAGATTCTTATTTCAATTTATGTAAAGTTTATTTCCATGCAATTTAAATTTGTATCCTTTACTTTTCTCGCAAGTAGATGCTAAGACTGATTAGTAGATCGAACGTACCAAAATTTTAATTTTCTTTCACACTTTTAATTTTTATTTTCTTGACTTCAAACTATTTTTTTTCTTTTTAAAATCAATGATTTTAGATTATCTAAGCATTGCCTTCTTCGTGGATTCAATTGACTCACTATGTTTTACATAATTTTAATTAATTAGAAGTTAGATAATTAAACTGATAATCATGGTGTGTTAACGATAATATCGTGATTCTATCAATCTCCTGATTGGTGATAAGAAAATTGAGAAATTTTTTTGATGTTACCCTGAAGACATACTTCGCCGGATTTAACTTCATCCGATGGTGTGGTAACATGCTGAAGGCTTCTTCTAAATCCTTGATATGATTGGTGCTTGAATGCTCTTTACTAGCATGTCATCGATATAGGTCTCCATATTTCTTCCAAGTTATTTTTTAAAAATCTTATTGATTAGCCATTGGTATGTTGCTCCAGCATTTTTCAGACTAAACGGCATTACTTGGTAAAAACTATCTTCTCCTTGTCTTCAGGGTCCATACATATCTTATTGTAACCTAAGAAAGCATTCATAAAGCTTAAAAGCTTATGCCCAGTTGTTGCATCGATTAACTAATCTATTCTTGGCAGAGAAAAGCTATCCTTAGGATAGGCTTTGTTAAGGTTGGTATAATCGATACAAATTCTCTATTTTCTATTTTCTTTTTTAATCATCATGATGTTAGCGAGCCAATCTGGGTACTAAACTTTTCTAACGAATCTGACATCAATAAGCTTGCTCACTTCTTCATCGATAAGCCTTTGTTGCTCAGGGACAAAACTTCTTTTCTTCTATCAGACAAGCTTGTATCCTAGATTGATCTTTAACTTATGAGTAATAACTTTTGAAGGAATTCCAGACATATCTGCAGCCGACCAAGCAAAGACATCGGCATTGTGTTGGAGAAAGTCTATCAGCTTCACTCTCGTTTCTTCATCTAAGAGACTTTGAATTTGTATGAACTTTATTAGATCTTCCTTTTCTATGGCACGAAGATAGTTTTTCGATTGGTTCACCATATCTTTCAACCTCCCTTTGATCCAGTTATTCCAGAAACATTCCACCTACTGATTATTTATTTTGAATCATCAAACATTTTTGAGCTGTCCTTTGATCTCCTCTTATTTCTCTTATCCTATTTTTGGTTGGGAATCATACCAAAAGATGATAAGTAGATATGATTGCTTGGAATTTATTCAAAGCCGGCCATTCGAATATGGCATTATACACTGAAGATGTTTGGATAATCATAAAATTGATGGAGAGTTTTCTATTGGGGTTTTGTCCTAATGGTTATTAGGAGTGTTATTTCTCCCTCCACCCCGAGTGAATTTCCACCAAATTCCATTAGTGGTGTTGATATTTTTTGCAACTTATCTCTAGAGAGATTCATTCTAACAAAAGCATCGTAGAGCAATACCTTAGTAGAACTTTTATTATCTATTAAAACTCTTTCTATATCATAATTTGCTATAACGACCAAAATAATAACAAGGTCATCATGGAGCATTTGAATGCCCCGCAAATCATCATCGAAAAGCTAAAATTACTGGTTTGATGTCTTTTTAGAGCATCTTCTTCAATCATCTCCCCTTTTAAGTTTGATCGGTAATGTATCATGCCGACCATTCCATTTGTAGGCTATTGGTTGGGAAGCTCCATTCCATCCACAGTCTTATTAGGGGCAACAACCTCAGTCTGGTGTTCTTGGCTATGGACATATTTTTCTAGATATCCGTGCTTGATCAGATCTTCCACCTCATCCTTCAGCTAGACACATTATTCATTTATATGTCTGTGATCTTAATGGAATTGACAGTATTTGTTCGTGTTTCGTGATACTGGGGGTGCTCGCATTGGCCGAGATCTTTGCAGGAAATTCTCTTTCTCTATTTCTATCAATATCTTTACTCTCGGAAGGGACAGAGGAGTATAGATGTTGAATTTGCTGGTCAAGTTTTTTGACTTCGAACTTCATCGTCAAGCTTGAGCATTATCATCATTGAAGGGTTGCAAATCATCATTCTTCTATTTTTTTTTTTTAATGTTGATTTCCCTTCAGCTTAGCATTGGCTGGAAGCTTGTTATTCGGCAAGCTTGTATTTTTGTATGCATGCCAATAACTTTGAATAACTGGCAAAAAATTTCTTATCCAAGAAGAAAGTAAATCTGGACAACCGAAGTCATTTCTTCATTACTAACATGGCTACATGTTTATGAGATCTAGGATCTCAAGTGTGGTAGAATTAAAGTGAGCCACGTACTCTCTCAAGGTTTTTCCTTCATTTTATTAGATGAAGAAAAGGCTATCTGAATTGCACGGTATTTTTCTACATGTCTTGAAATATGCCACAAATTATTTTTTTAGCTGATTGGAGTGAGTGGTACTTGGTTTGAGGCTCGAATACCACATCCATGTAACTTTTTTTAGAGTTGCTGGGAAAGCAAGGTAATGAAGGGCATCACTTGTACCTTGAATCATCATATTGGCTTTGAAACTTTCCAAATGGTCCAATGGGTATGTAGTTCCATGATAGGATTCTAGCTGTGGTATTTTGAAGTGAGATGGGATTACTTCCTCCATAATTTGTTGAGAAAATGGAGGTCGAAAATCATATACAGCAGATCGTTCATCGTTTTTTTGTTTGTCGTCTAGCTCTACAATTCGTTGCTATAGTTTTTGGAATTTTCTTTCATAGTCATTGTGTCGTCGAACTTCCCTACCTCGTCCAGTACTTCTCGGAGTAGAGTCCCTCGAAGATTCAAAAAAGAATCTTGGATGTTTTCCTTTGAGTCGGCGTTCCCCATGTTCGTTGTGTCAAAGATTTTGCCATATGGGGGAGTGTCAATCTAGGAAACGTCAATATTGGGAATATCGACTTGACTCTTGGCATCGAACATCTCTCAAAGAAGATCATTGGTTGAATTTAGAGGCAATTGGTTGCTATTGGTCGTTGATCGTGGCTTCCTAAAGATTTTGAGCTGCAGCGGTTAAAACCTCCATTTTGTTCAGAAGAATATCAATTAGTTGTTGCTCCATGATCATTGTGAGGGTATATTTTCATTTTCTGGATGGCTGACGATCCTTGTTGGCCGAAGTATTTTGCATCTTTCCTTTTACCATCTTCTTTATAAATTCTCCTTCCCAGTTAAGAGGTGAATACTTTTCTTTGCCCCCTACCTGGCATGCAAATCTATTGACGCCGAACTCCGATGATCGATCTTCACCATCGGGAACCACGGCTGATCACCTCGAGCTCCTGCAAAACAAGTCCCATACTGGAAATTTTCCGGTAGGGGATCCTCCGATGCTTAAGTCAGCAAAGTTCAACCAAACAGATGAAGAATCTTAAAGAAGTTTTGGTGTTAGAGCTTTTCTTATTTTTTCTTATCCTTGGAGGTCCTTTCTTACCAGTATTTATAGGCATTCATCTTAATAAAATTTGGTTGAAAATTTTTTTTTGCAGTTAATATCAATGTCATCTTGTTGGAGCTAACTTATTCTTATTACAATGGATGACTATTATAACGATATTTTTGTTACAACCGGTGGTCGTTATAATAATATTCTTATTATGACAGCTGTCTTTTCTTGTCATCTTTATTGAATATTTTTCTTTTTTATTGTCAGTGAAGTCTGGTCTTCGATTCATTTATTGGCAGTTCGTCTGATGTCTCTTTGAATTAAGTTGGTCGGACTTTATGTCACTCCTTAAAGATGAGTTGATCAAATTATTGTGCTTTAGAGATGAGTCGATCAGATTTTATATTATCGGTTATCAATTTTTTGACCTTTTATCTTTTGCCAATCAGTCTGACTGTTCTATTATGACAGATGCAGATGGAAAGCTAAGAATATATACACCAGCAAGATCCAAGGCACGGATGATTAGGGGTGGAATTGGGTCGGGCTGGCCTGGTGGGCTTCGGGCCGACCCAAAATATGATTTGAGCAAGTTTTTAAGCAATTGGGCTGGGCTTGGGGTCGCCCATTCAATTTTCGAGTTGGGCTCGGGCATCCCTTTGGCCCGACTCGAACCCACCCTTTTTCTGTCGTCTCCCTCTCTCAATCTCTATCTGTTCTCTCTCTTAGTCTCAACCTCTCTCCTCCCCCGGTCAGCCCTCGATGGCCAACGCCCCTTGCACCCGATGGTCGACGACCCGTCTTTGTTCTCCGAGCTCCCTCCTCCAGCCCTGGCACCCGCACCCGACGAGTCCACGGCTCGTCTCCGACTCTGATCCACCTCCCCCGGCCCCGGCGCGACCTCACGGCCCCCCTCCCGGCTCCGATCTACCTCTTCTGGCCCCGGCATCGGCACCCGATGCCCACTGCCTCCCATGCGACCTCATGATCCGTCTCCATCTCCGATCCAACTCCCTCGGCCCTGGCGCCCCATCCGAGCACCATTGCCCCCGACGCGATATCGCTGCTCTCCCTTCCCGGCTCCGATCTGTCTCCTCCGGCAGTCCGGCCAGTCGTGCAGTCGCCATCGGTGATTTTTTTTTTTTTGTTGTTGTGGGGCTTGCATTCGAGCCAGCCCGATTTCGGGCCTGGCTTGGGCCAGGCTCGGGTCGGGCTCGGGCTTGAGATTTTAAAAATCTTTCGAGTCTAAGTTCAGCCTAAAGCCCGAAATTTTGTTGGACCGGGCTTGGGTAGGGTGTGGTCCGGTCCGGCCTGGCCAACTTCCAGCCCTATGGATGATAGATCAGCAAAGGTGGACAGAGCGGAGGAAGAAGAGGAAGTGCGTGTCGGAGACTGGATGAAGGTGAGAGAAACTGCAACGACGTATGCCAACATATATACCAGTGGGGTGATGTAAGGCATGCCAGCATGGTGGTAGTGCACAGAGCAAAGGATGGGGAACTTTGGGTTGCATTCTTTTTAAGTGAAGGATGACTATGGGTATGCAAAGAGTGGGTGGTGGGAAAGGTTCGACCACTCAAGGTGGGGGACAACGTGAGGATAAGACCAGGTCTAATATGATAATGCCTAGATGGGTTGGGGGCATGGAGACATTTGCGAGAAAGGGTAAGGTGATGGGAGTGGATGCTAATGGGAAGCTACGGATCGAGTTTAAGTAGTGGAGGGATGGAAGGTTGTGGATTGGGG
Organism: Areca catechu; assembly: GCA_021397845.1. Taxonomy (NCBI): domain Eukaryota; kingdom Viridiplantae; phylum Streptophyta; class Magnoliopsida; order Arecales; family Arecaceae; genus Areca; species Areca catechu. Next base: position 29,880,667 of record CM038046.1, read on the forward strand.
AACCAGTAGCACTGACGACTGCCATTCCGCCCAGGGAATTCAGTAGTTCTTTTACTATTTTATTTGTTCATTGTTTAATTGTCAAAATTAACTCAGCTGCTGTCTCGACCTTAAGCTGGTTTAGAAGGTTCTTCGTTTTGGCCACAAGAAAGCCGGTTTTTCTTCATGAAGGTTTAGAGGTCAAGTGTGTCCGGCTGGTCTGTACTCACATAATTATCTATGAGCTTTTATTACCGTTTGTCTAGATTATACTAATGTACATGTTGTTAGACAGGAATGTTAAATTTAAATCGTACCTTGTATTTTATTTGTGGTAGGATATTATTTTCTTTAGATGCCAAAGTTTTCGATTTATCACTCGTAAAACATGATGTATATATGGTAGCTTTATATTGCAGTCTCGTAATATATATATAGATTATATTGGGTTGGGGACGTGGGAATCGGGAATATATAGGATGGATTTGATGTGTGGTACGTGTGCAATAAAAGGTGATGGTAAGATCGTTTACCAACAAATGTTTTGACCGTTCAAGGTTTCCTTCGAGCACGGTATGTCTGTTGTTTTGATGTATGGAGATAACCGTGCGGTGTTTTGTCTTTTTCTTTAATTATTTTTTTAATTATTTTTAAATTTTATAAACAGGAATACGAAATCTGATGCCAAAAAAAAAAAAAAAGTTAATCTATTTTCACCTCTATTTTTTTAAAAATATTTTTATTTTTTAAATAAATAAAAATAAAAAATATTTTAAATTTTTTTAAATAGTGAATTTTATCCTTCTAAATCTTCACCTCACTTCTTTTATCTAATCTGACATTCAGTCCCATCATGCAGATTCTCAATTAGTTTCAATTCTACCGTTACCTTAATCATCCCTTCATTGGATGACGAGATTCTTTTTTAATCCTCGATCACATCAATCAGCCCCATCCCCCCCTCTCTCTCTCTCCGCTGGATCTGGGTTAAATAAATAAATAAATAAATAAATAAACTTTTATAATAAAAAAATTTAAAAAATTTTTATTTTTTTAATAAATTAAAAAAAAAAAAGATGACGATGCCAAACATGGCCGCGTGTCACCGTGGTCTTTCTGGACTGCTATTTCGCGAGTGTTTTTATAAACAAAAAAGATAGAAAGGGATAAATTCTGGTATAATTACTTCATAGATTCTCTTATTATTGGATAATATTTACTTTAAAATATTTAAATTTTCATGGATATCACTAAAATATCATCTAGGATTTAATCGCGTTATTCATGAGATCAAACCTGGAATTCGCGATGAATTGGTAGTGAGGCCACCAGGCCTTTTGCAACCAAGCTACCGCCTAAAGCTTTTGCTTGTATTCTAATATGACACTTGCTTACACCTGTGGAGAATGGCTTTTTCCAGACCGCTATTTGTGAGATTGAAATGGGGCAGTTTACGTGGTTGTAATTAATGGAAAGAGCATCTTGCCATAAAATCAATTATTCTTTGGCGCGAAAGATACACGACCCAAACCCACTCTTTTCCCTGTATAAAATCCCGCGTTCGCCTCAAATTAACGCCACCCCTTGTTTCCTTTTAACTCTCAGGGATCGACTACCATGATCAACGTGGAAGACGGTGATACTCCCAACCGCAAACCGGAGCATCTCGGCACTCCGGCCAGCCTCCTCGCCAAAGTCCGGACCAACCTATCCTTCCAGTCAAAATGGTACGAACTAAACGGAGCCATGGGAGACCTGGGCACCTATATCCCCATCATTCTCTCCTTGGCTCTGGCCAACGGCCTCGACCTCGGCACCACTCTCATCTTCACCGGCGTCTACAACATCCTCACCGGAGCTCTCTACGGCGTCCCCATGCCAGTCCAGCCCATGAAATCCATCGCCGCCGTCGCCATCTCCAGCGCCCCAGAATTCGCCGTGCCCGAGATCATGGCCGCCGGCATCTGCACCTCGGCCGTCGTCTTCTTCCTAGGTGCCACCAGGCTCATGCACCTCGCCTACAAGCTCATCCCCCTCCCCGTCGTGCGAGGAGTTCAGCTATCTCAAGGGCTATCCTTCGCGATGACCGCCGTCAAATACATCCGCCACGATCAAGATCTCGCAAAAGGGAAATCTTTAGGCGAGAGGCCATGGCTAGGCCTCGATGGACTGCTTCTAGCCATGGTCGCCACCATCTTTATCGTAGTCATAAATGGTGCAGGCGAGGAAGTAGAAGATAACAATGAACTTGCTCACGTAGGATCCGGCGAAGAACGTAGACGACGACGACCGAGGCGATGGAGACAATTTCCAGTCTCGGTACCATCCGCCGTGTTTGTTTTCTTGTTGGGCATCGTATTGGCTATAATAAGAAAGCCGAGAGCCGTAAAAGAATTGAAACCAGGGCCATCAGCAGTGAAGGTGGTGAGAATCTCCAAGCACGCATGGAAAGAAGGATTCATCAAAGGAGCGGTGCCTCAGATTCCATTGTCCGTGCTGAATTCGGTTATCGCCGTGTGCAAGCTCTCGACCGACCTCTTTCCCGACAAGCCGGAGGCGACGGTGACATCGGTGTCGGTCACCGTCGGGCTGATGAATTTGGTTGGTTGTTGGTTCGGGGCGATGCCGTGCTGCCATGGAGCCGGCGGGCTTGCAGGACAGTACAAGTTCGGCGGGCGGAGCGGCGGGTGCGTGGCGGTGCTCGGGGCGGCGAAGCTGGTCGTCGGAGTGGTGCTCGGGGGGTCGATGCTGAGAGTGTTGGTGGAGTTTCCGGTGGGGTTGTTGGGGGTGCTGCTGCTGTTCGCCGGAGTGGAGCTGGCGATGGCGGCTCGGGACATGGCGTCTAAGGAGGAGGCGTTTGTGATGCTGCTGTGCGCCGCGGCGTCGCTGGTGGGCTCCAGTGCCGCGCCTGGGTTCGTTTGTGGGATCGTCGTGCATCTGCTGCTCGTGCTGAGAAGGTGGTGGATGGAATGATTTCGTTTTAAAAATTGTTGTTTATTTCGCTATGCACGTCAATCATGATCTATCGAGAAACCTGCTCTGACGGTAAATGGTGGATGAAATGATTATTGAGCCTACTCTAATGAGAAACCTATGCTACGTGGGATTTAAGTTAATAATACTATTTAAAAAAAAATAATAATAATACAATGATAAGCGGGAGTTTTTTTAAAAAATATATGAACAAAAAAGGAAAGGAAGGATGAACCCCACCACAGCTTTCCCCACTATGGCCCCCTTCCCATCAGATCATTTTCGATACCGTAATTTTTGCTTGCCCTTCCCATCATAGGTCAGCCTAGCCTAACCTCACTAAGCCCCTCACTAAGCCGTCAGAGTAGTGCACTCCCCTTCCATCCCGGTCACGTGTTTCAGGACGTATCCTGAATTTAATTGAGTCATTCGCAGGGATCATGCCTCAAACCCATGATCGGTTGGTGAGGGATTTAAGCCTCTACCAACTGGGCTACCATCTTAGCAGTAAATATTATCTTTTAAAACTTATTTTTCATATTATGTCCATTTTGAAAATTATTTTTGAAAATTATTATTATTATTTTTTGCTGACAAGGATGCCATGCCTATACCCACAATTTCATGGCCGGGTCAAAATTATACTATTATTTTAAAGTTATATATTCAACTTATAATTTTAATATAAATTAAAATTATGGGTTGCATCCATAATTTCAAATTCATAATTTAAAAATGAGCCCAATGATTTAAAAAGAATGAGTACTATTATTTCTTTTTCCTTTTCTTCATCTATGGCCTCCCCCCTCCCTGCCCTCCTTTTCTTTCTTCGGTTTAGCCCCCACCCCTTGGCACCCTCTCGCGTTGCCTCCTCCCCTTCTTCTCCTTTATCGCCCCCCTCTCCTTCTTCGGTTCACAAGCTCCCTCTTTTGGTTCACCATCTCCCTCTTTCCTCTTTCTTTTTCTTCGATTCGTTTCCCCTTGGCCAATTTTTTATTTTTCCTTCTTCATTTCCACACCCCCTTCTTTCCCATCTCTCTCCCTCCTTTTTTTTCTTTTATTCCTCCAATCATTTTATTTAAATAATAAATTAACAAAATATATTATCAATTATTATATCTAATAAATATTTTTAATAAATATTTGTTAATTTTTTTATCGTTATGTATTTAAACGGTTTTACCTTTCAAACTCGAGTAACTGTTCCTACAAACCGTGCCATGTGATAGGTGCGGCTAGTATAGCGATGTATAGCTCCATGGCATGGAGATGGTAGGGCGTGAAGCAGCATTTGTCGATGCAACATTGGGAGATGGCATTATCCGCTTGAGCACTCGTGGTGCACCCCTGCTCCTATGCATGAAATCACAAACCTGTGGCTCTCATTCTTCTAAGTTTTGTCTTGAGTGATGGGATGTGAACTTTCAAGGATGCATTTATTAAGCAAGCCATTTTAAATAATAAACTAATTGGTAAGTATTTTGCCTTGTATTTGTACATACAAAATTTTTAATGTGTAATGGTCCATATTTGATGGACCATCTAGTAGTTGACGGGATGAATTTTGCTGAATATAAGAAGGGTATCAAGTACTTCTATGATTATACTTTTAGAAATGCGGTACTCTTAGTTCAAGGACGCACTTGTTGTCTTCGTAATATATATGTTAATAGAGAAATGCTTGATAAAGATGCAATAATTGTTCATTTATATAGGAATGGATTTATGCCGAACTATAAGTATTGGTACCTGTATGAGAATACGTGGAAGACAGTTACAAGGGTTAGAAGTCAACAGGGCAGGGACACAAATAGAATGGTAAACATGGTTATGAATACAGTTGGTCTTGAATTTAACAGAAATATGGAGGACATCCAAAAGCTGACAGTAACAATTTTTATCTTATGCTAAAAGATGCTGATGAATCATTATGGCCAGAATATAAAATACATACTATACTATTAACTATGTCAGAGTTGTTAAACTTGAAAGCCAAGTTTAATATGATGGTCAATTGTTATGATAGGATGGTAGCAATAAAAAGAAAATGTTACCAAAGGATAAGAAACTTGTTGGGAGCTTCTATGTTTAAAAAAAATAGTAAAATGATTAGACATGGGATATGAGAAGATAGATGCATGCTATAATAATTGCATGCTTTTCTACAAGGAGGACCATCTGAAAAGCTCAAGTGACATATGTGGTAAAAGCTGATTTAAGCCAAGGCAAAATGATAGAAATTAGAAAGACATGCCATATAAGGTTCTTCGATACCTTTTTCTCACTCTTAGGCTTCAGAGGCTTTACTTGTCTAAATATATTGCTGGATAGATAAGATGGCACAAAGAAGGGATTCGTAAGTACATCGATATGTTGAGCCATCTATCAGATAGTGAGGCATGAAAAAAAATTGATGCCTGCCATTCTTTATTTGTTTAATAATCATACAATGTTTGATTGGGTTTGTCTATGGATTGGTTTACTCCATTCAGCCATGCAGCTGCCCCTTATTTATGTTAGCCAGTTTTTGTTACTCTATACAATCTGTCGTCTCGGATATGTATGAAAAAATATTACATCTATCTTACAATAGTCATTCTTGGACCACGATATCCTAGTAGAAGCATTGACGTATATCTAAGGCCTCTTATTGATGAGATGAAATTCTTAGGGTCTAATTGCACATGTACATTTGATGTAGCAAAGAAGCAGAAGTTTATAATGAAGACTATATTGATGTAGATAATTAGCAGTTTTTTTACTTATAAGATGCTATCAAGATAGAGCACTCATAGAAAGCTAGCATGTCATACTTACATCATTCAGTCATGTAGCAGGCTCTTATTCATATTGGCCAATCTTTATTACTCTATATAATCTATCACTTGGGATGTGTATGAAAGAATAGATCATCTTTCTTACATTAGTCATTCCTAGGCTATGATACCTTGGTAGAAATATTGATGTATATCTAAGGCTTCTTGTTGATAAGATAAAATTCTTATGATCCGATAGTATATATACTTTTGATACATCGAAGAAATAAAATTTTGTAATGAAGGCTGTACTGATATGTACCGTTAATGATTTTCTTGCTTATGGATGTTGTCAAGATGAAGCATTCATGGAAAGTTAGTATATCCATATTGCATGAAAAATATAAAATCATTTCAGCTTGAGCATGGTCGTAAGCCCTACTAGATTGATTGTTTTTATCAATTTCTTCCCGAGCATCATTCATTTCAAAAGTAACAGAATAGTTTCAAGAGGAATAAGATGAGAAGGACCATGCATCCCTATGCCTCGGTGGTATAGAAGTTTTTCAGAGGTTATCCTAAGTAGACGAAGTCCAATTTGGCATACTATTTAACAATAAAAAATCTAGAGGGTATCTGTTGCTGATCTTACCGCTATGGCCTGTAGCTTATGAGCTGGCGCCGGACCTTGGACTCCTTCATCCCGGGATCTCCAAGCCTCTGGACTTGCAAAACAAAGTCAGAGACCCGGGCCGGGGGTTCCAGCGGGGGCACTTCGATAGTCAAGTTAGCGAACAGCAAGATGGAACAAGTCCACTAAGATGGGTCTCCGCTGAATCCCCATGCTTAGAGGAGGTTTTGATGAAAGAAGTGTGGGAAGGAGAAGGGTTGATGCCCAGTTTCCTACACTGGGCCCGCCGGACTTGCGCCTGAGAACTTCCGGGAGTCCCAGAATCGTTATCCCTCGGTATGCTTCCCTCTCCGTGGCTTACCTTTCTGTCCGCTTTCACCGTCCCTTTTATACCACCGGACCACCCTCAGCTTTTGTTTCCTCCCTGCGGAGGCTCCTGGAGGTCTCCGGCTCCTTTCCCGTGTCCTCCACTCTTCTTCGAGTCTGGGAGTTAAGTGGCGAGCATGCCTCGTCCGTCGTGTTGTCACAAAAAGGAGAATCTGGCGGGATCTCGAGCCAAGCACGGGAGCCCTCATCTCGGGGCGTTGACTGTGGATTTCCTGAGTTCCAGGCCCCTGACCGCAAGGGATCAATACCTCGATTGTGGGGCCCTCCTTAATTGATGTAAACGAGGTTCCGTGTGCCATTGCGGGCTGTACTAGGCACCCTGTATGGGATGTGTCGCATGCCGTCTCTAGCAGCGACCTTGTGGCCCGTGCTTCTGACCCCTGGAAGCTTTGCAGAGTAGGGCTGACTTCGGTCGAGGTGGACCCATCAGGGGGTGCCACTTGGCGGAGGAGCAGGAGCGCCTGGCTCAACCTCGGTGGAGGTGGACCCGTCTTGGGGTGCCACCTGGCGAGGGAGTAGAGACCGGCAGCTTTGGTTGAGGTGGACCCCTTTTGGGCGGACACCTGGCGAGCGGCAGAGGAAGGCTAGACTTCGGTCGAGGTGGACCCATCTTGGGGTGCCACTTGAAGGAGCAGGAGCGCCAGGCTCGACCTCGCCTGAGGTGAACCCGTCTTGGGGTGCCACCTGGCGAGGGAGCAGAGGCCGCCAGCTTCGGCCGAGGTGGACCCCTCCTAGGCGGACACCTGGCGAAGTGGCAGGCGAAGGCTCGACTTCGGCCGAGGTGGACCCATCTTGGGGTGCCACCTGGCGAAGGAGCAGGAGCACTAGGCTTGACCTCGGCTGAGGTGGACCCGCCTTGGGACGCCACCTGGCGAGGGAGCAGAGGCCACCAGCTTCGGTCGAGGTGGACCCCTCCTGGGCGGACACCTGGCGAAGTGGCAGAGGAAGGCTCGACTTCGACCGAGATGGACCCATCTTGGGATGCCACCTAGCGAAGGAGCAGGAGTGCCAGGCTCGACCTCGATTGAGGTGGACCCGTCTTGGGGCACCACCCGGTGAGGGAGCAGAGGTTATCAGCTTCGATCGAGGTGGACCCCTTTTGGGCAGACACCTGGCAAAGTGGCAGAGGAAGGCTCGACTTCAACCGAGGTGGACCCATCTTGGGGTGCCACTTGGCGAAGGAGCACCAGGCTCGACCTCGGCTGAGATGGACCCGTCTTGGGGCGCCACCTGGCAAGGGAGCAGAGGCCGCCAGCTTCGGCCGAGGTGGATCCATCCTGGGCGGACACCTGGCGAAGTGGTAGAGGAAGGCTCGACTTCGATCGAGGTGGACCCATCTCGGGGTGCCACCTGGCGAAGGAGGAGGAGCACCAGGCTCAACCTCGACTGAGGTGGACCCACCTTGGGGCACTACCTGGCGAGGGAGCAGAGGCCGCCAGCTTCGACCGAGGTGAACCCCTCTTGGGTGGACACTTGGCGAAGTAGCAGAGGAAGGCTCGACTTTGACCGAGGTGGACCCATCTCGGGGTGCCACCTAGCGAAGGAGCAGGAGTGCCAGGCTCGACCTCGGCTGAGGTGGACCCGTCTTGGGGCACCACCTGGCGAGGGAGCAGAGGCCGCCAGCTTCGGCCAAGGTGGACCCCTCCTAGGCGGACACCTGGCGAAGTGGTAGAGGAAGGCTCGACTTCGACCGAGGTGGACCCATCTCGGGGTGCCACCTGGTAATAGAGCAGGAGCGCCAGGCTTGACCTCAGCTGAGGTGGACCCGTCTTGGGGCGCCACCTGGCGAGGGAGCAGAGACCGCCAGCTTCGACCGAGGTGGACCCCTCCTGGGCGGACATCTGGCGAAGTGGCAGAGGAAGGCTCGACTTCGGCCGAGGTGGACCCATCTTGGGGTGCCACCTGGCCAAGGAGCAGGAGCGCCAGGCTCGACCTCGGCTGAGGTGGACCCATCTTGGGGCGCCACCTAGCGAGGGAGCAGAGGCCGCCTGCTTCGGCCGAGGTGGACCCCTCTTGGGCGGACACCTGGCGAAGTGGCAGAGGAAGGCTCGACTTCGATCGAGGTGGACCCATCTCGGGTGCCACCTAGTGAAGGAGCAGGAGCGCTAGGCTCAACCTCGGTTGAGGTGGACCCATCTTGGGGCGCCACCTAGCACGGGAGCAGAGGCCGCCAGCTTTGGCCAAGGTGGACCCCTCCTAGGCAGACACCTGGCAGAGTGGTAGAGGAAGGCTCGACTTCGGCCGAGGTGGACCCATCTCGGGGTGCCACCTGGTGAAGGAGCATGGTGGGGACACCGGAGGCACCAGAATAAGATAGAGGCTTTTCAATCCTCTGTGAATTGATCAATAATTTATGAGTCCATCTGTAATAAGGGCTTAGCTCATTTGAGTCTATTTTAGTTATTATTTGAGTATTTTGAGTTGTTATTTCAGTTCTGTACTTGTCAGCTCATGTTGAGCTAGTTCAGTCCAATGCTAGTCAGCTCATGTTGAGCTAATTTTATTTTTTTGAGTCCTGTCCAAGCATACTGAAGACTCAAGACTATATCATACAAGTGAAGACCAAGCCCAACTAGATTGAAGACATGGAAGTATAGCCCAAGTCCAACCTAGCTTGAAGATTTGAAGACCCCAGGAGGAAAATTCAGAAAACCCTGATTTCTTGCAGATGCCCTCCAGATGCCCAGATTCCCTTCCAGATGCCAAAGTATATTCATAGATAAGGACATCCATGATTCCAAAGGTCCATCTGCATCCTAGCCCAAAGAAATCAAGCCCAGGTGCCAAGCCCAAGCCCCTAAGAAGCAAGATACCAGGGAATATTCCTGCTACCTGGCTACCAGGCCACCCCAGCTTCCAGAGGCCCAAACCCATGCACCCGAGCCCCTTTGGGCCGGCCTTTTGCTGCTCCTAGAAGCCCAACACGCCCCCCTAGGCATCCTTGGAGTCTTGACCAAGTCAAGAAAATTTTTACGGATTTTTCTACCTAATATTTCCTTATTTTCTAGCTAGGGTTTGAGAGGGAAAAGGATTCTTATGTAAAGACTTATGTACCCTTACTTGGAGCCCAAGGTTAAGGGTCTATTTAAGGGACCCTAGCCTCTTGTATGAGAAGAATTTTTGATGAATGAAAACCTTGAGTTCTTCTATTGAGTGGTGTGATACCCTGCTGTGTGCATAAAGGGGTTTGTGAGAGTTCTTCTTCCCGGTGTTTGCAATCATCTTCCTGCTGCCAACAAACCCTCCAGATCCCTGGACGCCCACTCCAAAAGAAGCCTTCCCTTGCTATTTTTACTTTGTTTTCTTGTTCCTTTGTGAGCTTTCTAACCCCTGACAGGTCGTTTGCAGGTCCCTGAGTTCCTACGAATCCAACGACTCCAGCCAAGCCTCAATCGGATCACCGAGCAGAAAGTCGGGTATCCGCGGGTCTTTGGCTCGGTTTTCCAGGCCGCATCCGTCGAGGAACGAGAGACCCCTTCGCTGCGATCTTCACAGACGTTGTCAGGTACACCCCTCTACCTCCAGTAATTTTATTGTAGGAGAACTTGCCCTAACCGAGGCTTCTCAGCCCCGGCGGTCCTTCTTTGCTACTTTTCTAGGTCCTAATCTGCATGCTGATCTTCAAAATTCATACAAAATTCCCTACAAATAATTTTGATCTAAAATTTGGGAATTAATCACCTAACTCAACATGTAAAACATACAAAAAAAATTGCATGCATATTAGTTCCCCATCAGAGCAGGAGCGCCAGGCTCGACGTCGGCTGAGGTGTACCCATCTTGGGGTGCCACCTAGCAAGGGAGCAGAGGCCGCCAGCTTCGGTCGAGGTGGACCCCTCCTCGGCGGACACCTGGCGAAGTGGCAGAGGAAGGCTCGACTTCGACTGAGGTGGACCCATCTTGGGGTGCCATCTGGCGAAGGAGCAGGAGTGCCAGGCTCTACCTCGGTCGAGATGGACCCATCTTGGGGCGCCACCTTGCGAGGGAGCAGAGGCCGCCAACTTTGATCGAGGTGGACCCCTCCTGGGCGGACATCTGGTGAAGTGGTAGAGGAAGGCTCGACTTCGGCTGAGGTGGACCCATCCCGGGGTGCCACCTGGCGAAGGAGCAAGAGCGCCCGGCTCGAGTGATGACGATCGCGGGTCATGCCGCTCCGAGAGAATTTTGAAAGAAAAATCCACGTGGCACCGCTGTCATCCAGCTGGATCTGACACACACTCCACGTCAGCGATGTTGCCATATCAAGTAGATATCATAACTAGATGAAGTGCAGAATCTTTTGAGAATTGCCGTATTGGTCGACCAATTTGATTTATCATAATATTGATATCATGCACATTAAAAAGAATATAATCGATACTATTTTCTTTACTATTATAGATGTCAAGGGCAAGATGAAGGACAATCTCAAGGCTTGAGCATATGTGAATAATATATGCAAGCATCCTTTATTAGAGTTGATTGAGGTGTCATCCAAAAATTTTTTGAATCTAAAAGCATCATATACTTTAATGAGAGAGTGGTTGAAGGATGTATGCGAATGGTATAAAAATCTTGAATTCCTAGGTGGTTATGCAAGTAATCTAGCTCGGTGCATCAATGTTAAAGATTGTAGTTCTATGGATTAAAGAGCCATGATTGCTATGTCTTTATGCAATGATTACTACCATTGGATTGGCACAATCTTCTTACCAACACCATATAAAGTTCTTTGACTAAGCTTAACCTTTTCTTGAGAGATATTTGTACTACCAAACTATCTGCTGACTACATCTTTAGTCTTAAGGCTAGCAGTGTAGAGACCATAAGCAAGTTGGAGAAAATATTCCTGCTAGGTTCTTCAATTCCATGGAGCATCTTATGATTTATCTGGCATATAAAGCTTGGATGGGGGGATTAATACAGTATAGGTGGAAGTATCCATTTGAAATATACATGCATAGTTTGAAGAAAAAAGTGAAAAATAAGGTTAGAGTCGAATGCTCTATTCTGGAGGCTTATATAATAGAAGACATTTTAAATTTCAGCTGACATTTCTTTAATCTTAGTATGTAGATAAAGCTGAATCAAGTTAGTCAAAATGATAATGGTGGTGGTGAGGGATTAGAGCTGGAGATCTTAATATTTGCCTATTATACTCGTGAATTTGGGGACGAGATTCATCATGTTTTAACTGATACTGAATTTTGATAGGTGGAGGCATATATTTTGCTAAATTACAAGGACGTTGACCCGTATATTGAGCAAGTATCCATCACAATCCTAACTCTTCAATCACTTATTATAATATACTTATCTTATACATATTTAGGTAATATGATAGGATGCTGAGACAAGACAACCCGATAATAAATGAGTTAGAGATTTTCGCATGAAACTAACATAACTTTATGGATTGGTTCCATCAATTGGTAAGCATTTATTATCATTTTATATATTTTAATTTTTTTAACTTATTCTTTTTATACTATGCAGGTAATTCAAGGGAATGAATTTATATCTAAAAAGCTAAGGCCATTAGGTTACGAGATAACAAAATATGTGATACGTTATAATGCTATAACATAAATAGTTTTTAATTTCATATCTATAAATATGGATATCATAAAAGCATAATAAAAAGTGGTGTATGTATAAAGGATAATTGCTGGGGAGCGGTAAAGAGTGACTACTATAAAATTTTTGAAGAAGTGATCAAATTAACCTACATTGGAGGTAATAGTATTATTCCATTTAAGTGCCAATGATTTGATTACAAGAAAATGGACTATTAGTGATGGTTATCCAGCTATTGCTAAAAACCATATTTAATAACAATGACAAGGATGAGATGGCATGCCATTGCTATTATTATAAATGACGTCAATGTAGTCGCTACTAATTTTTTTTAAAAAATAAGGAATTTTAATTTTTGAAAAAAAATATCAGTGATAAAAATTTACAAGTTATGATGGTAGTCTGTTGTCGCTAATAATTTTTAAAATTTCAAGTCATTTTATTTTATAAAATATAATATTAGTGATGGATTTTTGATTATTAATGATGGCATGTTGCCATTGCTAATAATTTTTAAAATTCTAAATATTTTTATTTTATGAAAAAGGTATTAGCAATGGCTTTTTGATTATTAATGATGGCATTTTATTCTCACTAATAATTTTTGAAATTCTATATAATTTTATGTCATGAAAAATATTATTAGTGATAATATTTTGGTTATTAGTATGGCCACTTGCCATCACTAATATTGCCACAAAAAGAGAGAAATTAGTGATGACATTTTGTTTATTAGCAACGACAAATTGTTGTTGCTAATAGTCCCCTTTTAAGCCCCCATCGTTCGATTTTTTTCCATTCTTGTCTCTTGGTTTCCATCCTCCCTGCCCCTTGTTATCTTGCATTACATGGATTTTTGTGCTTGCTACCAGCCATCATGCTTCCCTCTCCCCTCCTGCACACTGCTGGCCGTTATGCTTCCCCCTTCTATGTGTCGTCGATCATCGAGATTTGCTCATCGAGCCTATGTTTCCACCCTGGGTGCCACTTGCCATCATGCTTCCCCTCTTCTCCACTTGCGTGCCATCAGTTGTCATGCTTCTCCCCTCCCCCTGCATGCCATCGATCACCAAGTTCCCCCCACCCTCTGAGCCTGGGTTTCCTCCCTGTACACCATTGGCTTTTGTGCTTCCTGCCCCCTATGCACCATCGGCTGTCATGCTTTTCCCCTTTTTATGCACTCCATTGCCATGCTCCCTGAGCCTGGGTTTCCTCCCTACTCACTACCGATCATCGAGATCCCCTCAAGTTTGGGATTCCTCCTTGCATCCTGCTAGCCACTAAGATCCCCCACTTGACGCATCTCCTTCCCCTGGTTTTTATCCCTGCATGGCACCAACCATATAGAGCACAAGTTGGGGTCCTATACTACCTTGCCAAGGCATATTGATGGACACTCATCTTGGAATGGAATATATTGGAAATGATCGGTGATCCAACTATGCAACTGTCACCATCGCCAGTTGGAGGATAGAGTACTAGAGATGATGTCTCATCGTGTTGTCCCTTCTTTAGCAAAAATTGATCTTTGATGATAAGATCCAGTGGCATCATTGCAATAGTCAGTGGCACATCCCTGTATCTTAGATATCTAGGAAGCTTTTTTGAGTTGTACGAGGGATCCTGCCATTGCTGGTGAGGTATCAAGTTGTGGAATTATTTCTAGATCTTTCAGAAAAATTGTTTAGTCGTTACTTGTATTTAACTATTGTCATTCTCCTATATTATCATGTTTTAATATATATAAACTATTATTATTAATGAATTCATGTTTTATAATTATATATTAGTTTAATTAATTAATTATATATTTTTTATAAAATTTATATTGTATAGCGATAGACCTATCATTTGATTAACGTACATTTTCTATGGTATCCATATATTTATTTATTTTTATCTGGGTATGAGAATTATATACGTTAGTCAATTGATTGTCCAATTTAGATAGTTTAAAAATTATAATTAATTCTATAAATAATTGTAGTAATCAAATGGTATGCTAAGGGTTTGATAGAAATTTTGGACAATATTTTTTTTTAGTTCTCACACATCTTCTGCCATATCAGGGGAACTAAGAAGAAATGCTATCAAAATTTTTTTTGATTCCTATTATATATTTTTGATTATTGTAATTGACCTATAGAATTATTATAATTTTTGAATAGGATAGGACCTATCTTTACCTATTAATTGATGATAGGATACATTAAATGATACGAGAAAGCTACCGATTTCTTGAGTTTTATCTTATTATTAAAGATAAAATTTAAGAGAATGAGAATGACTGGAGATGACATTCCGGATAGGAGATTTAAGAGCTTAATTGGATGCCTAGGTGGAGGTCACCTTTTAAAGGTGCTTGATCTTAGAAGTGTTGTCCAAGAAAGAAGAGGTGAGGCTTCCAAATCTGAGCACCTCTTAGTGATAGCCTCTATTTAGATATCCAAGTTCTTATATTTCATATTTAGAATATCATCTCTGGTCATTCTCATTTTTTTGAATTTTTCTTTTAGTGATTATATACGTACTTAGAATCCATGCAACCTTTTTTGTATCATTTTATTTCTTGCATTATTTTTAATCTTTGTAAATACTTGTCTTGCCATATTAAATGATAAAATATATGATAAGCATTTTGTCTTGTATTTGTATATGTAGAATTCTTAGATAATATATCGTGGATCATAATTGGATGGACCACGAGTAGTCGATGGAAAAATTTTAGCTGAATGTAAGGAGGATGTCAAGTACTTCTATAATTATGTTTTCAAAAATGTGGCACTCTTATTTGATGGTCGGGCTTATTATCCTTGTAACAAATATGTTAATGATAAATACATGATAGGGATACAATAACTATCCATTTATATGAAAGTGAATTTATATCAAACATATGCATTGGTACCTGTATGTGAAGACATGGGGGACACTTACAATGGTTAGAAATTTGTAGGATAGGGACATAGGTAGAATGGTAGACATGGTTATGGATCCAGCTGGTCCTAAATTTGACTGGAATATGAAGGATGATCCACAAACTGACAACAATGATTTTTTTCATGTGTTAAAGAAAGTTGATGAACCACTATAACCAAGATATGAAATATATATTATATTATTAACTATGTCAGAGTTATTGAACTTGAACATCGAGTTTAATATGATGGTCAATTATTATGATAGGATGGCAGCAATAATAAAAAAGATACTATCGAAGGAGGAGAAGCTTGTTGAAAGATTTTATGCTTCAAAAAAAATAATGAAAGGGTTAGGCATGGGATAGGAAAAGATAGATGCATGTTACAATAATTGTATGCTTTTTTACAAGGAGGATCAAGTGAAGAGCTTATGTGATATATGTAGTGAAAGATGATTTAAGCCAAGGCAAAATGATAAAAATCAGAAGGACATATCATATAAGGTTTTTCGATACTTTTTTCTTACTCCTAGGCTTTGAAGGCTCTACTTGTCTAAGAGTACTACTGGATATATGAGATGTCATGAAGAAAAAAAGTGCAATCACACCGATATGATGTATCATCTATTAGACAGTGAGGCATGAAAAAAATTTAATACTTGTCATCCTTTATTTGCTCAGGAATCAAGCAATGTTTGACTGAATCTATTTATAAATGGGTTTACACCATTCAATCATGCAGTAGTCCCTTATCATGTTGGCCAGTTTTTATTATTCCATACAATCTACCACCTAGGATGTGCATGAAAGAATAAAGCATCTTTCTTACATTAGTCATTCCTAGATCATGATATCTTGGTAGAAACATTGATGTATATCTAAAGCCTCTTATTGATGAGCTAAAATTTTTATAGTTCAATCATACATGTATTTATCATTCATCTAAAATGTATAATTTTATAATGAAGGCTGCACTGATATAGACCATTAGCGATTTTCCTACTTATGGGATGTTGTTATGATGGAGCACTCATAGAAAACTAGCATATCCATATTGCATAGAGAATATAAAATCATTTTAGTTTGAGGATGGTTGTAAGCCCTACTAGTTTGATTGCCATCGTCAATTTCTTCTTGAGCATCATCCCTTTTGAAAGTAGCAGAATAGTTTCAGGAAGAATAAATTAGAAAAGGACTGTGCACCCTTGCACCTCTAGTGGTATGGAGATATTTCAAAGGATATCCCAAGTTGATTAGTTTGGTATACTATTTAACAAGCAGCAATCTTGGAGGTTCGGTAGAATTCATAACTGGATGAAGTGCAGCATTTTCTGGAAGTTGCTACACTGGTATACCAATTTGATTTGTCATAATCTTGATGTTATATACATTAGGAAGAATGTATTCGATAATATTTTTTACATTGTTATGGATGTCAAGGGCAAGACAAAAAATAATCCCAAAGCTTGAACATATATGCAGAACATATGCAGGCATCCTCCGTTAGAACTAGTTGATGTGTCACCTAAAAAATTTTTAAAGCCAAAAGCATCTTATACCTTAAGGAGAGAGCAGTTGAAGGATATATATGAAAGGTAAAAAAAATCTTAAATTCCTAGATAGTTATGTAAGCAATTTAGCTCGGTGCATCAATATCAAAGATTTTGGGTTCTATGGGCTAAAGAGCCATGACTCTTATGTCTTCATGTAATAATTACTACTACCAGCTTGGAATGACCTCCTTCCTAACTCTATATGGGATTCTTTGATCAAGCTTAATTTTTTTTAGAAATTTATATTATTGAATTATCCGTTGGCCACATCTTCAATCTTGAGATCAGTGCTGTAGAGTCGATATGCAAGTTAAAGAAGATATTTCTCCTAGCTTCTTCAACTCCATGCAGCATCTCATGATTTACTTGGCATATAAAGCTAAGGTTGGGAAACTAGTGTAGTACAGGTGGATGTATCCATTTGAAAGATATATGCACAGTCTTAAGAAAAAATATAGAATAAGGCTAGAGTTGAAGGTTCTATTGTAGAGGCTTACATAATAGAAGAAATTTTAAATTTTAGTTGATACTACTTTAATCTCAATGTATAGACAAAATTGATTCAAGTTGGCCAAAATGATGATAGTAGTGGTAAGAGATCAGCATGAAAAATCTCAATATTTATCTATTCTGCTCATGAATTTGGCTGCGAGATTCATCATTTTTTAATAGATGCTAAATTTTGACAGGGCCAGATATATGCTTTGCTAAACTGTGAAGAGGTCGATCCATACATTGAGAAGTGTCCATCACAGTCTAAAATCTTTCATTAATTATTATAATATGCTAATCTTATGCATATTTAGGGATTATAATCGAATGTTAAGACCAGACAATTTGAGAATAAGTGAGTAAAAAATTTCTACACAGACTCATAAAACTTTACAAATTGGTTTCATCAACTGGAAAGCATCCATTGATAATTCATCTTTTTATTTTTTTTTAATTTATTTTTTTATACTATACATGCCATGCAAGGGGGACTCTATTCCTAAACAGTTAAAACCATTAGGTTATGGGCTAGCAAAATATGTGGCATGTTATAATGGTTATAACATTAATGATTTCAAATTTCATATCCATGAATATAGATATCATAAAGCATCATAAATAGTGGTGTATATAAAGGATTATTGGTGGGAAACATCGAAGAGTGACTACTATGGAATCCTCGAAGAAGGGATCAAGTTGACTTATATTAGAGGTAATTGTATCATTCTAGTTAAGTATCAATTATTTGATAATAATAGCGGTATAAAGGTTGATCTATGGCATGGGTTTACTGAAATCAAATTTGGATCAAAAGTATATATTTAGGAGCCATTTGTGCTAGCTCAACAAGCTGCTCAAGTATATTATACTCCCTTTCCATCAAGAAAGAGATGAAAAAAAATATTGGTGGGATGCATGTAAGATTAAATCTTAAGCTATTTATTACAAGCTCGAAGAAGAAGAAAAAGAGCCCGATTTACTGGAATCCTTTCAAGAGGATGAAATACTTAGAGTTCATCGTCATATATTGATGCAAAGTTGGATGTTTCCGAAATTCTCCTATATAATGGCCAGCATAAAAAGATAGATCATATTAAGTTTGTTTTAGGAGATAATCCTATCAAAGCAGTAGGAGAAGAAGAGGAGAAAGAAATGGAAGAGAAGGATGAAGATGATGAAATGGAAGACGAGGATAACCAAAAAAGAATTTGAAAGGTATCAAATATTTGAAAAGACCAACGAGTAGTGCTAAGTATATAATCATTGAATCATTTTAAATAATTGTCTTTCATCATTTTAAATTATGTATTGTCACCAATAATTATATAATTAATTTAGTGAATATATTAATTTTTTTTTAGAAATTATATATCATGTTTTATAAAGATCGAAGGAGTGCCAATCGAGGAGAGAGCTCTAAAGTACAGAGCTCTCGAGGAAAGAGTGATTATGCTGGTAGCTTGCATGGCTCCATTTCACTCATACTATATGATAAACTCAAAAACTTTAGATATTTTTTATTATTTTATTATTTATTATTTAATAAAATATTCTTTATATTAGATATTTTTTGATCAACTTTGGAGGACATGGGATTACCAGTGACCCCACATTCCCAGGCAGTAGTGACTAGCTCATCTCAGACTAGATGCTATGGCGAGGACTCGTCTGGCTTACAGCGCCTCCCACTTGACTAGAGGATAGACCACTCATCCACATTTAGAGTTGCACATAAGTGCTACATTTTTATATTAAAATATTTAAAATTTAATTTTTATAAAGTTAACATCCATTATTAAATTTTAATGTTATAGTACATTTAAAGAAACTAAAATTTCTCGGATGGTTGTCGAGATCATTTATCGATTGATGCTAGGACCAATGAATGAGTTTTCCAGTTGACCATTGGGAGCTCGTGATGCAACCTGGTAGATATTCCAAGTCAATCAAATGTGTTTAAGTTTTAAATTTATAAATATTTATATTTTATTTATTTAATATAATTTTACTTCTACTTATAGGAGTACTACTGATTCGAGACTCCTTAAGATGAGGAGGTTGGCCATCCAATCCTCAAGGAGCTGGCCATACATGGGTCCCGGGATGGGCTGCACTCTCTCAGGGAGAGGGCTATTGAGCACTCTAGTTCCGAGCCAGTATCAGGTTGGAAGACTTTCATGGATCTCTAGATGCAGGCAGACGTATGTGAGGCCCTCTATGACTTGTGGAGCATTGAGGTGTACTCGACTAGGTGGCAGAGTGTATGACACAATCGTACTGCTCGGTAGGATCCGATCAAGCATATTAGTAGCTCTGTCGAATGCATGTGGTGGTTGATAGATTGATAAGAATTATATGCTTAATTATTTTAATTTCATATTTAATTGATGATATATATTTTAATTAGTTTATTTTTATAATTTATTTATTATAGATGTGATGGTTGGGTTGTGCACCAGATTAGCTATAGTTATGGGAGGCCAAACACTGATCTAGGAGGATTGATGATTGCTTATATTCGAGATCTAGGCAGATCATAGTAAGAATTTAAAACTTTAAGTATTAATTTATATATATATTGATATATATAATTAGATTAATCAATTTATAAAATGTATAGACGGATTATGCCGAGTACGTCGTAGCGTAGCATGGTGAGGACTCATCCTTTCAACCCCTCCTTGACCTCAAGGGATGGCTCAGGGTCATATGAAGGGTGAGTAAGAGCTGGATCATAGAATTCGGCCATAGCTTCAACGTTGACCTCTAGTAGTTTGGTATCTTTCGATATCTTCATCTTTAGTCTCAATGGTCGAGAGTGGAGTGATGCACACATCGAGAATATCGTGAACCATAATCTTGCTCAGCAACCTCAAAGATTCCAGGATATGATAAGTTTATTAAATATCTCAATTTAAATATTAAAATATATATTAATTGATCTATATTTATTAAAAATTGATATTTTTTATTTATATTTTGTAGAAAAAGTATTCATAAATAAAAAGGGCTAAATCCCTAGGTTTATAGGATATGAACAATATTTAAATCAGAGCTGAAATAGATTTAGGAACTTATGTCAAAGCCCATCTTTTCTAAAGTGCTTGGCTTGCCAAGGAACAGTTGTGGAATGCTTCACACATGCTGGAAGTACAAACACTTTCAATATGCCGCAAAATATTTCACGTGGCACTTGCCATGCATCAAAACACTTTCCACCCATTATTTAATATGGCTGAATGTAAGTAAATATGGGAAAATAGGTTGCCGTGCATAAGGTCTAGAGGAGAAGTTTTAACATGGAAGGAAGCATGGATTAACACTTGTCATGCAGTGCACCAAACATCACCTGGTCAAGATATTTAGTCAACTTAGATTTTGGTCAATGAATCTTCAGCGATATTAGAGTGAGCCATTATTAAATTGTTTTAAGTGGCTGGCTTTTGCATTGCAGGAACCTTCACGTGGAGATGTATGAAGTATGACCAGCCCAGCACGCACCGAAGCTCACATTAAACGTCATTGCACGAGAACTCCATGCGATCCAACTGCGATATCCCAAGCAAAGAAAACTCCTCACGCATCAATAAATGCGGTCAACGTTAGATGGGCCCTATAATGTGGCTGAAGCTGAATTGGGCGACGATCTCACGGTAGGGAACAAGTGCCGAGCTCACGAAGGAACCGGAATGCTACATGTTGTCGCCAAGATTATCGTGATCAATAATTGTTATCGGTGACAGAATGCGTTTTCTTTACCATCCGGCCATCCGGCGATCCTGGATCTATAAAACAGGGATTAGTGATCCGGACCGGAATTTTTGATGGAGGCACTCCGATGATCAAGTCAGTGATGATCCAGGAAAACAGATCCTCCTGGTTGAACCCCTCTTGATGGACTCCATGCTAGGAGGAGTGAGTGGTGTGAGAGTGGGATGCAAGTGTGTTAGGGGAAGAGCAGCCTGGCTAGAGGGATTCTCTGTATGGCCTTTCCGCCCGCCCTTGCTTGGATTTGCTTGTGGTGCCGTGCTCTTTGGTTGAGCTTGCACTTGTATTTTTTGTGGTGTTGGATGTGTTACCTCCTTTGTCTTGCTTCCATCGAGCTTTGTAGTCTAAGTTACCGTTGGGCATCCGTCTTGGGATCTCCGCTAGGCTATCAGGCGCGTGCGGCAGTATCCCGAGGCGCCTTTCCCGATTCGTGATAAGGAAACCTGTCATATGTTCTGACATTCCTTCTGGTCACCTCATTTCGAGAAATCTAGCAATACCTCGATCAGCGGGACGCCGCCCCTGGGATTCGAATCTCCTGGTTGACTTCTACTTTCGGGTGGTTCAGGTGGTTGGTGAGGAGCATGGTGCATTGATCAATGGGCCTTTCCCCTTTCTAGTGTAACCGGCAGCTACAGGCGGTCATTGTGGTCTGGCGGATGTCTTAGTGCAATTCTCGGGTGGCCCGCCAGTGTCCTGGGATGGCGGTGTTGTCCCTTGGTTCGCCGGTGTTTTCACGCCTGAGCTGTGGGCTGAGCTGGAAAGGTGGGGTTCGACTCCGACCTAAGCGACCCGAGCTCGTGGGTTCGCCTCGGTGGAGGAGGGCAGAGCGCGGACCCGGTCCAGAGGGCTCGATCTCGAAGAGGCTCCACGTGGCGGAGGAGGGCAGAGCTCGACTCCAACCATGGGGCTCGATCTCTGAGGGGCTCGCTCTGGAGGGCGGAGAGCTAGCCCGGCCCAGAGGGCTCAACCTCAAAGAGGCTCTATGTGGCGAAGGAGGGCTGAGCTCAACTTCGACCATGGGGCTTGATCTCCGAGGGGCTCGCTCTGGAGGGCAGAGTGCTAGTCCAGACCAAATGGCGCGACCTTGAAGAGGGGCTCGATTTGGAGGGCGCCTCTCGGCTCTGGCCTAGGCATCCCGGGCTTGCGGGTCCGACCTGGCGGAGGACGGAGCTGGCTTTGATGGGCGGTCCCGTTGTCCTAGGGGAGTTCAGCTCGGCAAAGGAGTCTGAGTTGGGGAATTGACGCGGCGTCTGACGCGGCAGTTTTCTTTGTCGTTGCCATATCATTTGTCCCCCACTCCCGAGGCTCGTTAGTGCGCGGCACCCGGCTCGAAGGGAGTACTTGTGACACTGACGTGGAAAGGTGAAGATCTGGCACAATGATGGCCATGATTGCTGGCGCTCCGTGGGATGGTCCTGCAGGCCAGTGCGGGGGCGCCACGTGGTCACGTCCGAGGAGCAGTTAATGTTGGCACAGAATTCAGAGCGACCGGGACGCCTTTTTCATTGATGGCTAGCAGGTGGCGTGAATCTGTTGGTGGAGAGGTCGTAACGGTACGGATGCGCTGGGTCACTTCGAAATGAAAGGAAGTTCTTATCCAAAATTTCTGTTCTTTTGAATTCTTCGCGCCCGCTGCAATATCCGAGCCTTCTCCTTCCTCCCAGTTGTCTCAGATCTTCTAAGGAACCAGGTTAGTTCCCTCTTTCTTCCTCCTTCGTCAGAGTAGGGTCCTTTCTCCGAGTCTAGGGTTTCTCTCGGGTCGAGTCCATCCTTTCTTCCTCTTCTTTGAGTCCTTTGCTTCTTCCTTTGGGGATGTCTTGCTTTGGCCCGAGCTTCCGCCCCTCGCCCAACCAGGGCAAGGCTGGTCCTTCCGAGCGAAGGCCAGCATCTCCTTCTTCTTCCGGCGAGGAGGAGGATGCGACTCGTTTCGAGTTCAGCAGGAGGTGCCCTCCTGGTCCAGTACTCATCAGGGAGCCAGGGTCCGGTCCTTCTCATCCTTCTCGTCCTCCCCCCTCTTATGAACTTGATCCTGAGTCCGTCTGGTCCACAGGTCCTAGTGGGATCGCCTCGACGATCACTGCCGAGGAACTAGGGACCATTCGGGATGTCTATGGCATCCCGCACTCTGTTCGACTTTTGATCCCTCATCCGGGAGAACGGGTTACTTCCAGTGGCCCAGGCCGTATTGCTTTTTATGAGGAGACCATTTCTGGGGGTCTCCACTTCCCTTTCCATCCGTTCTTCATGTCTGTCCTGAATAACTACCATTTGGTTCCTGCTCAGTTAGTACCAAACGCCATTAGGGTCATCTTTTCCTTTGTTGTGCTTTGTCACCTTCACGGGTTTGTTGCCCGATTCTCTCTGTTCAGGGCTTTCTTTGCCCTGAAGCACCACCCGACCGAGGATGGGTGGTGGTTCTTGTCTTCCCGTCCGAAGGGCATTAGGTTCGAGCTCCCCTCTTCCGTCAAGGGATGGAAGAGCAAGTTCTTTTTTGCCATGGTTGAGGGGGTCGATTGGGTCTGGAGTGATCCGAACCAGTCCCCTAACCGAAACTCTATGGTCAATGCAGCTGACCGGGATGACTACGAGCAGCTCCACACCGTCCAGGTCCCTCCTCTCGAGGTTTTGTTGTCAGAGCGGGAACCTCTCCGAAGCTGGGGTCGACCCAACAAATGGGTTGGGTGAGTTCGACCTGAACTTTTCTTCCTTTTGTACTCCTTACATTGCATTCTGTAGGCTTTGACTGTTGTGTGGCTTGCATGCAAGCATAATTTTCACGGAGAGCGACTTGTTACCGATCACCCGGAGGAGGCCGCCAACCGGGCTGATCGAGGAGCCTCCATCGAGATGGGTCCGGGGCGAGAGTGCGTCTGTGACTGCTCCTGCCATGATGGCCGACCCGAGTTGGGAGGCGATTGAAGCTGCCCCTACCGCGCCGGTCGGCCATAGTTCGGGGGCGGCCGAAGCTGCTCCTACACTAGTGGAGAGGGCAGCGCTTGTGGCACCATGGCCAGTCCAGCGGGCTGTCTGGAAGGTTCCAGAGTGGCACGGTCGACATGGGATGACCCCCACCGTGGAGCCTGAGGTGGTCATCCGGGCAAGGGCCGCAGCTATTGCCATGGCATCCCCCAGTCCCCCGAGCCTAGTCATGATCAAGGTTGAGGACAGGGAGGTCCGGGTCGGGGTTGAGCTTGCGACCGAGGCACCGCTTGCAAAGGTGCCAGGTCCTCAGCCTACCCCCGGGGGCCCTGCTACTAGTGGGGCAAGGGCACTTGTTCCCGGAGAGAACAGGAGGGAGGAGGCATGGTGCTGACTTCCGTTCAAGATGGGGGCAGAGAGTTCTTTTCTCCAGATCCCCACACTGGCCGAACGCATGATGGATTTTTCTGTAGGCTCAGGTAGGCAACCCAAGAGGTGGGTGAATTGGACTTTTAAAACTTTTCAACTATTTGCAAAGTATTAACTAAAGCAAGTATGTGCTAATTCAAAACATGTGTTTGTGAAATCATGATAATAAGGTGCAGCGAAAATAAAGAAATAAATACAACAATAAAACAATCGCAAACATAAATAATTTATAATGGTTCGGTGCAAACCTAGCACCTACATCCACTCCCCAAGATCTCCTTGGAAACTCCACTATAATCTCATGATCACAGTCAACTTGTTTTGTCTTCGGGCTCACAAGTCAAACCCTAGTTGGTTTCAAGGCTCACCACAACCTCCCTTGGTTTTACGGGCAAACCAAGAATCTAGTTAATTTTTCGGGCTAACCAACAACCCAACTTGTTTTATCTTCGGGCTCACAAGTTAAAATCCTAGTTGGTTTTTACCATATAGGCTCACCAGCAACCTTTAATGGTTTTCACTAGGCTCACCACCAACCTAGATACAAGAATTTAATAATGAAAATAAAAAGCTTTCTTACAAAGCGGATTTGTCGTTGAAGCACATTGATTGTTGATGTTGAGCTTTTCTCCATGTTGTAGAAGCTTCAATGGATGCTTGATCATGTTGCTCTTGGAAGCTCCGTCTCCTCTTTGAATTCTTGGAGGTTCAACACTCAACAAATTGGATCCTCAAAATATCCTTCATATATTTTCACTTGGAAATCAAACGATTTATCTTTCAAACCATGGATCATCTTTTCTCCTCTCTTTCTCTTGCTTCCCCAAGTGTTTAAATAGCCCTCCAAATCTTATTTGACCATTTATGACCATTGGAAGAAGAATTATAGTCATTGGAGCCAAGTTGGACAAGTTTTGCACTTTAGAAAAACTAGCTGTTAAACTCCAAGTATCAACACTTGACCCTCATGAGTCGATACTTAACTTCCAAGTATCGACACTTCATTTTTCAGGTATCGACACTTCACTTCCAAGTATCGACACTTCAGTTCCTGGTGTCGACACTTGACTGAAGGTGCTTTCTGAAGTCTTCTATTTTGTCTCAGGCCTTGAGTCGACACTTCACTCTTCAAGTGTCGACACTTGATTTTCAGGTGTTGACACTTGGCTCCCAGGTGTCAACACTTCACTGTTGCTAGGCTAAAACTTCTTCAAAATTTGATTCTTGAGTACCTGTAGCTGATTTACACACTTAACACACAATTAGTACTCAAATATACTTAAGTGTTTTGTCATAATCAAAACTAGAGTCAATAATCTCTCCCTTTTTGATAATGATAGAACTTTTAAGTATATAACCAAGGTAAGCTCAAAAATAAATATAACATGCTCCAAAAGATTAATAATAAGAAAAGAGCAATGAAGCAATGAAAAACATTGATCTCCCCCTCAAAATATGATCCAAAAATAAATTTTCAAAAGCTCTCCCTCAACATATGATTTCTAAATTCTTTTCAAAGTTTTTCAAAAATTTTAAACTTTCAAATTTCAAACTTGGGCTACCATGATCTTTAGCTCAAAATCGTTAGATTTTCAAACAAAGCACCTGCTTTGATACTAATTATAGGCTCAGATAGGCAACTAAGAGGGGGGTGAATTGGACTTTTAAAACTTTTCAACTAAGTAAAGTATTAACTAAAGCAAGTATGTGCTAATTCAAAACATGTGTTTGTGAAATCAGGATAATAAGGTGCAGTGAAAATAAAGAAATAAATGGAACAATAAAAACAATCACAAACACAAGTAATTTATAGTGGTTCGGTGCAAACCTAGCACCTACATCCACTCCCCAAGATTTCCTAGGGAATTCCACTATAATCTCACGATTACAGTCAAATTGTTTTGTCTTCGGGCTCACAAGTCAAACCCTAGTTGGTTTCAAGGCTCACCAACAACCTTCCTTGGTTTTACGGGCTAACCAAGAACCTAATTGATTTTTCGGGCTAACCAACAACCCGACTTGTTTTATCTTCGGGCTCACAAGTCAAAACCCTAGTTGGTTTTTACCATATAGGCTCACCAACAACCTTTAATGATTTTCACTAGGCTCACCACCAACCTAGATATAAGAATTTAAGAATGAAAATAAAAAGCTTTCTTACAAAGCGGATTTGTCATTGAAGCACATTGATTGTTGATATTGAGCTTTTCTCCATGTTGTAGAAGCTTCAATGGATACTTGATCATGTTGCTCTTGGAAGCTCCCTCTCCTCTTTGAATTCTTGGAGGCTCAACACTTAACAAATTGGATCCTCAAAATATCCTTCACATATTTTCACTTGGAAATCAAAGGATTTATCTTTCAAACCATGGATCCTCTTTTCTTCTCTCTTTCTCTTGCTTCTCCAAGTGTTTAAATAGCCCTCTAAACCTTATTTGACCATTTATGATCGTTGGAAGAAGAATTATAGCCGTTAGAGCCAAGTTGGGGAAGTTCTGCACTTCAGAAAAACTAGCCGTTAAACTCCAAGTGTCGACACTTGACCCTCGTGAGTCGACACTTGACTTCCAAGTGTCGACACTTCATTCTTCAGGTGTCGACACTTCACTTCCAAGTGTCGACACTTCAGTTCCTATTGTCGACACTTGATTGAAGGTGCTTTCTGAAGTCTTCTATTTTGTCTCAGGCCTTGAGTCGACACTTCACTTTTCAAGTGTCGACACTTGATTTCCAGGTTCGATACTTGGTTCCCAGGTGTCGACACTTCATTGTTGCCAGGCTGAAACTTCTTCAAAATTCGATTCTTGAGTACCTGTAGCTGATTTACATACTTAACGTACAATTAGTACTCAAATATACTTAAGTGTTTTGTCATAATCAAAATCAGAGTCAACATTTTCAATCCAGCCATGCAATCGGCAGGAGATGGCTGAGCTATGGCTGGGTGACGTCCTTAGTGCCATCTTCCCCCAGCTTTACTCGGTAAGTGGCCCCACTTCTCTTTTTCTCCTTCTCTTTCTCTTTTTTTTTTTGCTGACCTTTTACATGGTGCAGATCGGTGTCGAGGCCCTCTTCATCAAGGACTGTTGTCAAAACTGGCAGTGCAACGAATAGAAGTAGGAGACCGAGATTGAGTCACTGAAGGCCGATCTGAAGGAGAGGGCCGGGGCGAAAGGAGCGCTTGAGCAAAAGGTCAAGGACCTGGAGAAGCAGCTCGCCGACTCTGAGGTGCGAGCGAAGAAGCTCCTGGAGGGTCTTGACCTGGATCGGAGTCGCTCAAAGAAGAATGCTGACGAACTCTCCCTTACTGAGAAGAAGCTAAGGTGGTACAATGCCAAGGCTAATTGGCACAAGGAGACCGCTCAGTCTACTCAGGTCGAGCTGGTGGCAGGGAGGGAGAGGTTGGCCGCGGCTGAGAGGGCGGTAGAGGTGGCAGCCAAGTCGATGGAGGCGGCCAGGATGGAGGCCACCGAGGCAAGGAAGGAGGTCGTTGGGGCCAGCAAGGATGCTGAAAAGGCCATCGTCAGGTACAAGGCCTCGAAGGAGTTCATCGTCGAAATCCATCAAACGGCATCGGACTCCTTCTACAAAGGCTTCATGTTCCTGCGCGACAAGGTCGAGATGCTCGTTCCTGATGAGGAGCGCTATCACCTCAGATATCCTCTAGCCTCGGACATGGAGTCTAGCCAGGAGGCAGGCATTGAAGAAGCTGTGGCCTCCGAGCCTTCCCCACTGGCCGAGGCTGAGACTGGGCCACCCGAGGCCGAAGCCGTTTAGCCAGAGGTTCCCAGGAATGGGACCTCACAGCCTTAAGGTTCAACCGGGGAGCCAGCCAAGGTAGAATAGTTTCCTTTCTTGTCTTCATTTTTGTACTTGGTCGGGGTCACCCGGCATGTCGAGGACCCGAAAATGTTTGTAGCGGACCTTTTTTAATAAAATGAGAATTTTCCTGCCACCTGCTCCCAAGCATCGCCTATTTTTTCCCTCTTACCCTCTTTCTTTCCTTCTTCTTCATCTTTTTTTTTTTTGAGATGAGCGGGGAGATCAGAAAGGCGGGTTCCACTTTGTTTGGGATTTGATCGTCAGACTTCGGTGTCGGCAAGTTGGGCACAAGATTTTGGCAATTGTGAGCAGCTAGGCTCAAAGATTTCTTGGCCGGAGGGCTGGGCCCCGGTCCAAGATGCCTGAGGGCTAGGCTCAGGTCTTGGGTGCCTTGGAGCTAGGTTCGAGGCTTTGGTGCCAGAGAGCTGGGCCCCGATCTTGGGTGCTTGAGAGCTGGGCTCAGGTCTTGGGTGCCTTGGAGCTAGGCTCGAGGCTTTTTCTTCCGGAGAGCTGGGCCCTGGGTCTTGGATACCTGAGAGCAGGGCTCAGGTCTTGAATGCCTTGGAGCTAGGCTCGAGGCTTTTTTTTCTGAGAGCTGGGCCTCGGGTCTTGGTCGCTTGAGAGATGGGCTTAGGCCTTGGTGTCTTAGAGTTGGACTCGAAGATGTTGATGATTGAGAGTAGCTTAGCTCGAAGATCCCTTGGCCGGAGAGCTGGGCCCCAGTCTTGGGTTGCCTGAGGGCTAGGCTCAGGTCTTGGATGCCTTGGACCTGGGCTCGAAGACATTGATAATTGAGAGCAGCTTGGCTCGAAGATCCCTTGGTCGGAGAGCTGGGTCCCTATCTAAGGTTGCTTGAGGGCTTGGCTCAGGTCTTGGCTCCTTGGAGCTGGGCTCGAAGACGTTGATGATTAATAGTGGCTTGGCTCGAAGATCCCTTGGCCAGAGAGCTGGGCCCCGGTCTTGGGTTGCTTGAGAGCTGGGCTCAGGTCTTGGCATCTCGGAGCTGGGCTTGAAGATGTTGATGATTGAGAGTAGCTTGGCTCGAAGATCCCTTGGCCAGAGAGCTGGGCCCCGATCTTGGGTTGCCTGAGAGCTGGGCTCAGGTCTTGGCATCTCGGAGCTGGGCTCGATGACGTTGATGATTGACAGCAGCTTGGCTCGGAGATCCCTTGGCCGAAGAGCTTGGCCTCGGTCCAACGTTGCCTGAGGGCTGGGCTCAAGTCTTGGTGCCTTAGAGCTGGGCTCGAAGATGTTGATGATTGAGAGCATCTTGGCTCAAAGATCCCTTGGCTGGAGAGCTGGGCCCTGGTCTTGGGTTGCCTGAGGGCTGGGCTCAGGTCTTGGATGCCTTGGAGCTGGGCTCGAAGACATTGATGATTGAGAGCAGCTTGGCTCGAAGATCCCTTGGCCGGAGAGCTGGGCCCCGGTCCAAGGTTGCATGAGGGCTGGGCTCAGGTCTTGGCACCTTCGAGCTGGGCTCGAAGACGTTGATGATTGAGAGTAGCTTGGCTCAAAGATCCCTTGGTTGGAGAGCTGGGCCCCGGTCTTGGGTTGCCTGAGTGCTGGGCTCAGGTCTTGGCATCTCAGAGCTGGGCTCGAAGACGTTGATGATTTGAGAGCGGCTTGGCTCGAAGATTCCTTGGCCAGAGAGCTGGGCCCCAGCCTTGGGTTGCCTGAGAGCTGGGCTCAGGTCTTGGCATCTCGGAGCTGGGCTCGAAGACGTTGATGATTGAGAGCTGTTTGGCTCGAAGATCCATTGGCCGGAGAGCTGGGCTCGAAGACGTTGATGATTGAGAGCGGCTTGGCTCGAAGATCCCTTGGCCAGAGAGCTGGGCCTCGATCTTGGGTTGCCTGAGGGCTGGGCTCAGGTCTTGGCATCTCGGAGCTAGGCTCGAAGATGTCTTGGAGGTTTTCCTGCAAGGCAGATAGATACTCACGCAAAAGAAAAACCACTATTATTATTATTGGAGGAAAGCCTTACATTATTGATAGTATCTTTGTAGATTGCATGCATTCCATGTTTGAGAGAACCTGACGCCGTCGAGATCCTCGAGGTAATAGGCCCCTTGTGAGAGGGTCTCAGCCATCTTGTAAGGGCCTTCCCAGTTCGGTGAGAGCTTGCCGCACTCCTAGGGTTGAGATGCTTCTGCCCGGCGTAGCACCAAGTCTCCGGGTTTGAAGGCTTTTGGCCTGACCCAGGCGTTGTAGTACCAGGCTACTCGTTGCTGGTATGTCGCCATTCATAGCGTGGCTTTATCCCTTATTTCTTTGAGGAGATCCAGGTTGAGCAGGAGGTGTGCCGAGTTTCGTGCCTCGTAATATTGCTGCACTCGTAGCGTGGGCATGCCGAGCTCAACCGGGATGACCGCCTCGGCGCCGAAGACAAGGTTGAAGGGCATCTCGTCGGCTGCCATTCTGGGCATTGTGTGGTAGGCCCACAGAATGCTTGGGAGTTCTTCCATCCACCTGCCCTTGGCTTGGTCCAGCTTGGTTCTGAGCCCTTGAAGGATGGTCCGATTGGTCACCTCGGCTTCCTCGTTTGTTTGAGGGTGAGCTACCAAGGTGATTCTGTGTTGGATGCCATGTTGTGCGTAGAACCCTTCGAACTCCCGATTGTCGAATTGTCGTCCGTTGTCAGTGATGATACGACAGGGGAGTCTGAAGCGGCAAATAATGGACTTCCAGAAGAATTGGCGGACATTGGTTTCCACGATCCGGGCCAGTGGCTCTGCCTCGACCCACTTGGTGAAGTAGTCAATCGCCACCAGCAGGAATCTTCGCTGCCCTGGTGCAGGGGGAAACGGCCTCAAGATGTCTATCCCCCATTGGGTAAAAGGCCAAGGGGCTAAGAGCTGGGAGATCGACGCCACCGGCTGGCGCTATATGTGAGCATGGCGCTGGTATTTGTCGCACCTTTTAATGAAGTTGGCGGCATCCTTCCTCATGGTCTCCTAGAAGTACCCCTGGAGAAGGGCTTTATAAGCCAGTGTTCCCCCTCCCATATGGTTCCCGCAGAGGCCTTCGTGTATCTCTTGGAGCACAAAGGTTGCCTCTGCGGGCTTGAGGCACTTCAGCATCAGGTAGGAGTAAGATCTGCGGTAGAGCTGGCCCTCTATCAGAATGAACCGGGAGGCCTTCTTCTTGATGAGAGCTGCTTCTACGCGGTCCTCAGGTAGGGAGCCTTCAGTGATGTAACTAATGTACCTATCCATCCAGCTCGACTCGTGGTTGACTTGATATACCTCCTCTAAGCCTTCATAGCTTGGATTTTCGAGGTATCGACGTAGGCGCATCCCAGCGATGAGTCCGGCAGGGTTGCGAGTCTGGATAGTGCATCCGTGCATGCATTCTCTCCATGGGGGATGTGGAAGATGCTGAAGCACCAGAAGCCTATCGTGCTCGAGCGGACCTGCTCCAGGTACTTCATCATCTGGGGATCCCTGGCTTCATACTCTCGGGAGACCTGTCCGGTAACTAGTTGGGAGTCGATGAAGACTTTCAGATTCTGCACACCCAACTCGTGGGAGACTCTTAGACCTGTGAGGAGTGCCTCGTACTCGACTTGGTTGTTTGTCGTGGCGAATTTGAAGCGGAGGGCACATTCTATCACAACCCCATCGCTGTAAGTGACGATGAGGCCTGCTCCACTCTCGTCGGAATTGGATGCGCTGTCCACATGGAGGATCCAAGGTTCCTGGTCCGGGCTTCGTTATTGTCTATTCTGGCTCCTCGGCGAACCTGGTGCACTCAACTACGAAGTCAGCTAGGACTTGGGCCTTCTGTGAGGACCTCGGTCAGTACACTATATCGAACTCGCTGAGTAGCAGGGACCACTTGGCCAATCTCTCGGAAGTCTCGGGGCAGCTGTATATGGTCCTCAGCGGCTAATCCATTACAACCACTATCGGGTGTGCTTGGAAGTAGGGCCTGAGGCGCTTAGCAGACATTATTAGTGTAAAAATAAGTTTCTCGGAGCAAGTATACCTGATCTCCGCATTGTGAAGGATTTTGCTGGTATAGTATACCGGCTTTTGAGATTTATCCTCGTCTGCATGGATGAGAACCGAGCTTACGGCTCCAGGTGTAATCGCCAGATGGAGCAGGAGCTCCTCCCCATCTTCCGGCCTACAGAGCAACGAGGGAGAGGCGAGAAATTTCTTCAGCTCCTCGAATGCTGTCCTGCACTCCTCCATCCAGATGAAGTCATGCATCTTACGCAGCACCTTGAAGAATGGAAGGCAACGATCGACCGACTTCGAGATGAATTAGCTCAGGATGGCAATGCACCCCGTTAGGTGCTGGACCTCCTTCTTGGAGGTCGGGTGTTCCGTGTCGACGATTGCCTGGACCTTCTCTGGGTTTGCTTCAATGCCTTTCTGGGTGACCACGAAGCCCAGGAACTTTCCTGCCGCCACTCCGAAGGTGCACTTCACTGGATTCAGCTTCATCTGATGCTGCCACAGGCCGTGGAAGGATTCTGCGAGGTCAGCGATATGGCTCTTGCTCAGCTTGCTCATGACGAGCATGTCATCCATTTATACTTGCATGTTCCGGCCAATTTGGTCCTTGAAGACCTTATTAACCAGATGCTGGTACGTGGCTCCTACATTCTTCAGACTGAAGGGCATCATCCTGTAACAGTATGTCCCTTGGTCGGTGATGAAAGCGGTGTGCTCCTCGTCCTCTGGGTGCATGTGGATCTGGTTGTATCCGGAGAATGCATCCATGAAGGAGAGCAGCCTATGGCCAGAGGTGGCATCCACCAGCTGGTCAATCTTCGATAGAGGGATGCTATCCTTCGAGCATGCTTTGTTGAGGTCGGTGTACTCTACACAGATCCTCCACTTGCTATTGTTCTTCCTTACCATCAGCACGTTCGCCAGCCAGCTCGGATATTGGACCTCCCAGACGAAACCGGTGGCTAGGAGTTTGTCCACTTCCTCCTTGATAGCTGCTTGCCTCTCCAGGGTGAAGCTTCTCTTCTTCTACCGAACTGGCCTGTGCTTTAGGTCAATGCTTAGTTTGTGAGTAATGATGTCAGGAGGGATACCTGGCATGTCCGCCGCTATCCACACGAATACATCTGTGCTTGCCTGCAAGAACTCCAGTAGTCGAGCCCTCTCCTCCTCGGGTAGCTGGGCTCCATTCTGCACCATCTTCGTGGCATCATCTCCGAGCAGATAAGAGAGTAGGCACTCGATCGGGCCTCCGCTGGGGTCTTGGGCCCTTTGGTCGAGGTCATCTGCTTTGGGATCATCTTCGAAGACCTTGGCCCCAGGGAGGGTTTGGAAGCAGTGCTGCATCGGCTGGGGTGCTCCCCTCATTTTTCCGACACCGTAGGGAGTGGGGAATTGAACAAGTAGCCTCTTGGTGGAGACAACGGCGTTGAGCAGGTTGAGCCCGGGTCGGCCCAGGATCACGTTGTAGGCGAAAGGAAGCCTGACAACCGTGAAAGTCATTATAACTGTGCTCTACCGAGGCGGGGTCCTGGTGGTGACCGGGAGAGTGATCTCTCCCTCTACCCTTACAGAATCACCTATGAAACCAACAAGGGGAGTATGCATAGGTTTGAGTTAATCGGGAGAAAGGTTCATCCTGGAGAAGGCATCATAAAAAAGCACATCTATGGAGCTTCCACTATCAACCATGTTGTGTTTTATAGGATGCCTCACGATCGTCATCTCGATGACCACGTCATCATTATTTATATTTTGCCCCCGTCTTCCCCTTTCCTCATAAAGGGGAGTACATTCTCAGGATCCCCTACCCCCGGGCCTTCTTTGGTGCACGCGTGGCTCCCCATGAGATCATGCCCACCAGCTTCTCGATAGGGCGGTTGTCAATGGCTGGAGCTGGCGGGAGAACGACGAGCGCCTGGGATTCCACCTGAGGTCTGCCCCCCACGAACCTTTTGAGGTAGCCCCTCTTGATGAGTTCTTCGATTTCCCACTTGAGGATGCGGCATTCCTCGGTGTCGTGGCCATGATCGCGGTGAAAGCGATAGTACTTCATTTTATCATGACCAGTGGAGGGCTTCATCAGAGGCGGGCATCTTAGATAGTCCTCGCCTTCGATCTCCATGAGGATTTTTGTCCTCGAGGCGAGGAGAGGGGTGTAACTCTCCTCAGGAACTGGAGTGCCCTTCGATCTTGGCCCCCTCCGGGAGTTCGGAACCTGAGGTCCTGGCTTCTGGGTTCCTGGCATCTCGGTAGGGGTCGGTTTCTTCAGTGGCTTCCCGTTGAGCTCCTGTCTCGTACAATCCACCTCCTCGGCGTGGATGTACTTTTGGGCTCGGAGGAGGAGCTCGGAATAAGTATTGGGGGGCTTCTTGTCGAGCGAGTAGGTTAGGTGGGAGGTCCTGAGCCCTCGCTTTAGTGCCAGCATGGCAACTGGCTCATCAAGGTTGTAGATCTCCAGCACGGCAGCCTTGAAGCGGGCCACGTAGTCCCCGTAGTGACTCATGGTCCTGCTACCAGATGGAGAAGAGGCTGTCTGCCTCTCATGGCAACTTCTGACAGGCATCGAAGTGGGCCACAAACTTTTGCCCTAACTGGGTGAAAGAGTTGATGCTCTCCAGCTCCAAGCAGGTGAAGCACACTTGGGCTGCCTTCCGGAGAGTAGCAGGAAAGGCGACGTAGAGGAGAGCATCGGTGGCTCCCTGGACCCTCATGAGAGGGCCCGGTAGCTTTCCAAGTAGTCCAGGGGGTCGGTGGTCCCATCGTAAGGATCCACCTGTGGCATACGGAACCGACTCGGAATCGGCTCCCCTTGGATTTCTTGGAAGAAAGGGGGACGAGCATCGTAGCCCGCTAGCTCACTAGCTGAGCTCGGTAGATTGGCAAATCGATGGGATAACTCCATCAACTGGCGATCATGCTCCTCCAGGCGCTTCTCCACCGCGCGCCTGATGGCTTCGTCAGTGGAGCCCTCCGTCGAAGGAGACGGAGAAGGTGACATGGGTGCATGGCACCTGTGGCCGGGGGGTCTTACTCTTTCTGCTTCGATGGGGCTTAGATACTGCCCGCCCAAGGTTTGGTGAGTGGCTCTCCCCGTCGGCAGACCTGGCTCGTTGTCTTTTCACCGGAGTTTGATCGCTACCCCGGTTGTCAGTGATGGCCCGCGGTTGCGAAGGCCTTCCTTGGAAGGAGCGCAGGCTATCGTGGGGGGCCACGGCATGGGTCGCATGAGTCCCTGGCTGCTGGTGGGTAGCCAAGGACCGGTGCTGGTGTTGAAGCTGGCGCACTGCTGTGGCAAGAATTTGCATTTGCTGGGCGAATGTAGCCAGTTGAGACTCCGCCGGAGGTGGTTGAACCAGGGTGGATGGCCCCGTCTCTGGGTTGTGCGGGTTCCCCCGGGAAGGGGAGTCCCCTGCATGACTGGTGGAGGCCTCTCGTGCCCGTGTCATCACCATCCTTCCGTGGAACTTGCTTGTAGAAGAGGGGGGCTTGAACTAGATCAAGGATTGTTCACAGGGATACCCCCCCTTCCTGGCATGCCAATCTGTTGCCGCCAAGATCATCGTGGCCCGTAGCTGCTGTCGATGATGGAGTGTGTTCCCTTCGCTGTCTGGCCGTCCGGCGATCCTGGACCTGCAAAATAGGGATTAGTGACTTGGGCCAGGGTTTCCAGCGGGGGCACTTCGATGATAAAGTCAGTGATGATCCAGGAGAACAGATCCTTCTGGTCGAGCCTCCTTCGCTGTCTGGATGGCCGGATAGCGAAGGGAGTGCACTCCATCACCGATAGTAGCTACGTGCCATGACGATATTGGCGGCAACAGATTGGCACACCAAGAAGGGGGGCTCGTTCTAGAGGGCGTTGCTCAGCTCCGATGATGGGGATCTTAGAGTAGCACTGATCTCGAAGCCGCATTGATCCCGGAGTAGCACTGATCCCAAAGCAACACCGATCCCGGAGTAGCACAGATTTTAATAAATTAGTTTGGGATTTATCTTTTATTTGAATTTTGAATTAGGATTTGGTTGGTTAGGATTGAGATATGGATAGGCTTATCTTATCCTATCTTGTATTTGAATTTGAGTCATCTCTATCTTTTTATCCTGTATTCAAATTCAAACGAGGGTTGGACAAGTCTATAAATACCACCCTCAGTCCTTTATAAAAAAAAAGTTTTTAAAGTTTAGTTAAGTTTTGGGAATGAAAATGAGTTTTAGAAAAGAGTGGTTTTTTTATTTCACTCCGTGAGGAGAGGGTGTGAGGCCCAACCCCAGGACATGATGTGAGGTAATGCCCAGTTATCCCCCTTCCCATTCCATCTTCTCTATCCCCTCGTGGCCTTTGAAATCCATCCTAGCGCCTCCAAGTATCGAGAAGGGTGTAATGCCCTAGAGGTGAGAGGTCTCTTCGTTAGGGTGAGTCCCAAAGTCCATGAGATCCAGATCCCTATCCTACATCCCCACTATTCCTACGCCACCCCTAGAAAAAAAAATATCAAAAAAAAATAGTACCATAATTTAGGTGACTTCTAGGCTCACCAACGATCCTACATATCCCTGTCCCTCATCAATTTTGGTATCAGAGCTAGAAAAATTAGGGTACATTAGTATCTTTCCAAATTTTCTCTTACCAGCCATCCCACCCTTCCGAGATTAAAAAAAAAAAAAATAGATCTCCCAACCAATGTCTTCCATCTCATGTGATCCATTGCCCACTGCCACCGTCGCCTCACCACAGTCCCCCCACCTTCTCCGGTGAACTACCGCAGCCACCGCGTGCCCATCTTCCCCTCCGATCCGGTCATCCCCAAGATCTGCAATCACCTCGACTGGCTCGTGGCCGTCCATAGCAGTGATCTCATCTTCATTCGCTGACCTCCCACGGGTGCTCCCCTCGCCGTCCCCAAAAAGAAGAAGCGTGGCCACGTGAGCGCCGAGCACAGCCACATCGGCAAGCAACGGAAGCACCCCATGGTAACGCCGGCAGCCTGCACCACCACTGCATCCTCTTCGACAAGTATCACCCTGGGTACTTCGGCAAGGTTGGCATGCGTTACTTCCACTGTGAGTGCTTCCCGATCCCATGGATGAGCTCGGGTTTTCGGCTTAAAGCTCTGGACTTCCTCGCACGGTCTCCATCTCACCTCGCAGACGTTTGGACCTCGCTGGCCCGCACCATGGTTCTCCTCACCAAGAGCTTCCCCACCGACGGACTCATCCGATTGCCCATCATCTCCAGATCTGCCTGGAGTCGTCTCCACTGTCCGCCTTCTTCTCCAGTGCCTAATCTGACAACGCAAGTCGCTTTCCGGAGTAGAGAACCCTGGCTACCGGTCCCCCATCGCAACTGGCGGCATCGACGCAGGTGGATCCCGGAAAGGAAAGACCATCGACCCAATCTCCGCTGCCCTCGCCACCCCCTCCACCGTCTCCCAGAGCTTTCGTACGATCTTCCAGTTCTAAGCTCTCACATGCCGTCTCATTGCTCATCAGCATCCTCATCGCCGTCCGAGGACCACCCATCCAGATCCGATCACCGGCCCTCGCCGATGCCCATGGTGCCCAGATCGAACCGCTTCTCCCAGGCCGAGTGCCCCCCCTCCTCTCTGCCTCTCGTGAAGCCTGACGTCGTCGCCACCGGTGCCCTCCGCCCCCTCGAAGCCATCCACTTTGCCTCCTCCTCCGGCCAACACCCAATCCCGCCGGAAGACCCCCCCCCCACGACTCCATTGGCGCCGGCCGAGAACATCCTCCGCCCCTCCGTCGGCCATTTCCCTAAGCACCGTGCCGGCCACCTTCCTCTCCGTGTCGCCGCCTTCAGTCCATCATCGCCTCCGGTGAGAACCCGCCGGATCTGCCCTCTGGAAGACCTCCCTTGCATCAGTCGGTAAGTGGATAGGGAAGATGTGCACGAACGTGAAAGCACACAGATTTCAAAGCAAGACTCCCTGCATGCTTCTTAAAGCAAGACTCTTACCTGTTTGCAGACTTCTAGAGCATGAGGGAAATAAAAAAAAAGAAGATAGAGAAAAAAAATGAATAAAAAAAAATGGAGAAAAAAATAATTTGGGATAGTTTCTAGAGCTGCGCAATTTCAAGGCTATGTGGATTTCAAAGCGGCACAAATCTCAAAGTAGAGCCTTTGGATGGGTTCAACAAAGCTCCCCGTTGATCTTGACTCGATGGAGTCGAGTTCTCCCCACCTCAGAAAATTGATGGGGATATTATAGCAGCACTGATCTCGAAGCCGCATTGATCCCGGAGCAGCACTGATCCCAGAGCAACACCGATCCTGGAGTAGCACAGATTTTAATAAATTAGTTTGGGATTTATCTTTTATTTGAATTTTGAATTAGGATTTGGTTGGTTATGATTGAGATATGGATAGGCTTATCTTATCCTATCTTGTATTTGAATTTGAGTAATCTCTATCTTTTTATCCTGTATTCAAATTCAAACGAGGGTTGGACAAGTCTATAAATACCATCCTCAGTCCTTTATAAAAAAAAAGTTTTTAAAGTTTAGTTAAGTTTTGGGAATGAAAATGAGTTTTAGAAAAGAGTGGTTTTTTTATTTCACTCCGTGATGAGATGGTGTGAGGCCCAACCCCAAGACATGATGTGAGGTAATGCCCAGTTATCCCCCTTTCCATTCCATCTTCTCTATCCCCTCGTGGCCTTTAAAATCCATCCTAGCGCCTCCAAGTATCGAGAAGGGTGTAATGCCCTAGAGGTGAGATGTCTCTTCGTTAGGGTGAGTCCCAAAGTCCATGAGATCCAGATCCCTATCCTACATCCCCACTATTCCTACGCCACCCCTAGAAAAAAAAAATATCAAAAAAAATAGTACCATAATTTAGGTGACTTCTAGGCTCACCAACGATCCTACCTATCCCTGTCCCTCATCATCCGACCTAGGCATCCTGGGCTTGTGGGTCCGACCAGGTGGAGGACGGAGCTCGGCTTCGACGGGCGGTCCCATTGTCCTAGGGGAGTTCAGCCCGGCGAAGGAGTCCGAGTTAGGGAATTGACGCGGCATCTGACTCGACGATTTTCTTTGTCATGGCGTCTGACAGCTACCCCACATCAGCGGTCTTGCCACATCACTACGTAACACTGAATTCACGCAATTTTACATAGATTTTTATTCTAATTCCACTCGGACTCAATTTTTACCAAGTCTATAATAGAACAATAGGGGAAGAAAGATGGGAGGCAAGTAAAGAGCTAAGATCAGTTCCTACAGGATAATTTTATTTTTTTTCTTTTGTAATATAATCTTAGACTTTGAGAAAAGGAAAGATTAATAAAAAAAAAAGTCCTCTAGAAAAGGAGGTACGGTGACAGAGCCCAAATCTTCAAGAAGATATATCCAGGTATCTTGTGTGGCTGAGGTACAATTTGTAGAAAAGTTCAAGTATCCTTCATTAATTTGTGTAATAGTTTTTCTTCTATACAGTAGAATAAGTACTTTCAATCCCTTTTTCTTTTATATTTGATTTTCTAAATCAATTACCTATAGATGGGATGGATCATAATTGTAACACGATATGGTCTATGCTTAACATAGATAATTAATTCTAGAATTTTTATTAACGTATGTTGTTAGGATCTTTTCAACTTAATTGTTGGATAGCCTATACTTGTAGGACGGGCCATGTTCTTAACAAGATATAATTCATATTCGATAAGATAGCCTATGCTAGAGATTAATTCGAAAGATTTCGAAATAAATATGGATTTTGATTGTTTAGATTATAATAAATATATGATTTATGTTTATAATTATCTAAAAACCTGAAGACATCTTTTTATCATTTAAATCCCTTAATCTCATATTTAATTTTAATTGATTAGTTGTAATTAAACCATCATCTATCGTTTTAAAAATCTAAATATTTAATTATTCCTTTACTTTCTTCATGAAATAATTATTCTTGATTCCTGAAGATACAATCCCTGCTCATCCTAGCTATAGTAGAAAGTTAGGTTTTATTTTTGATCGCCTATGATAGTGATCAGGATGCCATCTGAATTATGATCATCGAGCTTCTCCATGACCTATGTCTACGTGAGTAGCTGGCTTCAGTATCACAGCCATCGTAGTTAAAACTATTAATAAATTTCTTTACTTATTTTAATTTTTTATACTTAGAAATTTTTTATTAATATTTAATATTTTTATTACAAGATGCTGGGATATCCGGTTCTCATCCACCAGCTATTGGAGAGGCCATGCAAGAGGGGGAGGAGCAAGGAGCAGTGACAACGATGATGACGACATAGATCTCAAATAAATTTTTTAAAATTTTGATAGTATGCATTTAGTTTTTTTAGTAATACAAAATTATAAATTTTATACTTTTAATATAATATAATTAAGTTTTTTATTTATAATTATGTTTGTTGCCGCCAAGATCATCGTAGCATGTAGCTGCAATGCATGTCATGAATGCGTCGGGTTCCTGTGGGGCGCTCGTCCCTCCCTTTCCTGGCTGGCTCCTTGGTCCGATCACTTTGCAAAAAAGAGGAGACCCAAGCCAGAAATTCCGACAGGAACACTCTAACGATCAAGTCAAATGGGATGACCAAGGAGAACAGAACCTCTATGGCGGAGAGCTTGGGGGCTCTCCGCGTAGAGGGTGAAAGGTAGAATTAAGGTGGAAAAAGGCAAGCAGAGATGGGAGTGGAGAGCTTGGAAGGGTCTGCTAGAGGTCCCTTGCTTGATCCCTTTCTCGCTTGTTTGTTTCTTCTTACCTCCCGCTTTTGCTCTCTCTGACCTTATATATGTGTGATGGCCCAGAGCAGATCTGGGGCATTGTCCAGGTGCCCCTTTTCGCATGCCCTCTCTGGGAGGGGCTTACCATTGCCTGCGACCTCCCTTCTATCAAACCAGTCCTTAGGAAGAGATCCTTCCATTGGGTGTGTACGCCGGCGTGGTCCAGGTCTTGTCCCTCTGGTGGTACGATTCCCCATGGGAGGGGCGGGTGCTCTGCGGCCGAGCCCCCTGCCACGATGAGGCGTTTCCATTCCTGGAGGGACCATCGGAGCGTCACAGGGCCTTGGGGCCTTAATGGAGTACTCCTCTCATGGAAGGTTCAGGTATCGTGTCACGGGATTTCAAGCTCTCGGTTGCATGGTTGTCAATGTTGTGGTATGTTATAGAGCCTGGAACCTGATGGGATGCACACTGCTCAGGGCATGGGGATGATGTGTTGCAGAGTTTGAGTTTATAGCAGGACGTGTGCTACCCTTCGGAGGTTGCAGGTAGCTGGTAACCTCCTTGCCATGGTTTGAATTCTCGTTGACCCTTCTTTTACCGCCAGCGAGAACTTTTGGACCCCTGTAAGGCAACCAGAAGGGGAGAAGTCTTGCCTTGGTAGCATGAGCACGACCTTGACCAGGAGCTGTTCTCAAGTAGGGGGCTCGTCCTATAAGCACGACCATGGTTGGGAGCTGACCTCGGTAGGAGGGCTCGCCTTGGTAGCATGAGCATGACCCCGATCGGGAGCTAGCCTCAGGCGGGGGGGCTCGCCCTATGAGCACGACCTGGCTAGGAGCTGACCTCGATAGGAGGGCTCGTCTTGGTAGCATGAGCACGACTCTGACCGGGAGCTGGCCTCGGATGGGGGGATCACCCTATGAGCACGATCATGGATGGGAGCTGGCCTCGGCAGGAGGGCTCACCTTGGCAGCATGAGCATGACACTGGTCGGGAGCTGGCCTCAGGTGAGGGGCTCGCATAATGAGCATGATCCCGACTAGGAGCTGACCTTGGTAGGAGTGCTCGTCTTGGCAGCAAGAGCATGACCCCGGTCGAGAGCTAGGCTCGCCTTGGCAGCATGAGCACGACACCGGTCGGGAGCTAGCCTCAGACAGGGGCCTCACCCTATGAGCATGACCCCGACTAGGAGCTGACCTCAGCAGGAGGGCTCACCTTGGCAGCATGAGCACGACTCCGTCCGGGAGCTGGCCTCAGGCAGGAGGCTCGCACAATGAGCGTGACCCCGGCTGGGAGCTGACTTCGACAGGAGGGCTCACCTTGGCAGCATGAGCACGACCCCGACCGGGAGCTGGCCTCAAGCGGGGGGCTCGTCCAATAAGCATGACCACGACTGGGAGCGGACCTCGATAGGAGGGCTCACCTTGGCAGCATGAGCATGACCCCGATTGAGAGCTGGCTTCGGCAGGAGGGCTCGCCTTGGTGCCTCACTAGGCCACCATATCCTGGTGGCAGGTCTCTTCCCATCATGGCTATCAGTAGGGACTCCATGTCAGTGGAAGTGCCACATCAGAACCCCCCACTCCCAAGCCCAGAGGATGAAGCGGCGCTCGTGGCAATGGGAGTAATAACCATGCTAATGTGGAGGGGCACGTCTTCTGTGCCATCAATGCCTTGAGCATCGACACACCAGAGATCATGATCTCGCACTAACAGGGCGATGCCACATCACCCCTCTTCAAAGGGGCCATAATTACCGCGCCAGGCCCGAAGAAGTTGCCTCTGAATCGAAGCACTGCTTCCAATGGATCCTGATACGTGGCACCCTCCAGCTAGTCTGGGGTGAGATATGGTGCATGCTCTTGGCATGTACGAGGCGATGGGGGCTCCAAAAATTTTGAAAGGGACTTGTCCTTTTGTTACTTAGTGGTTTTTGAGCAGCAAGGACAAAACTCCTTTCGCAGAGCGATCTTCCTCTATTTTCTTGAGCAAGGTTGCAAGGTCTTAGTACGTTAGACCCTCTCTTGCCTTCTCTTTGCCTCTTTCTCTCCTACTTTGGTTCGAGCTGGGGGAGCATTCCTGCTAGGTCCTCTAAGTTCCCTTCTTCCTTTATTTTCTCTTCGTTCCTTGGTCTCGATGAGTCCCTCCGGTAGTGGGCATCGCCACCAGGGTCTCTCTAATGGGGTGGGGCCATCTTAGCCGAGGCCTCTTTCCTCGGATAGTGAGGAAGAGGAAGTTCCAGTTGTGTTCCACAGGGGTCCCCACCGTATGATAATTATCATTGGTACCCCTGCGGTTCCCCCTCCGCCGGCTCCTTCTACTAGGGTACCTGGCGGTTCGACCGGTGTCGCTTCGGTGATGACTAGCGAGGATCTCCTCCGCATCCAGAGGACATTCGGGGTCCCTGACTCCATTCGACTCTCCATTCCCAGACTGGAGGAATGTGTCACTTCTAGTGGCCCAGGCCGTATAGCTTTATACGAAGACTTCTTTCTCGGAGGTCTTCGTGTCCCTTTCTATTTTTTTTTCCTTTCTTTTCTAGGTCACTATCGCCTAGTTCTGGCTCAGCTTATCCCTAATGCAGTCCGGACCATTTTCTGTTTCATCATTCTTTGCAGCTTCAACGGGATTGTCGCCCATTTCTCCCTCTTCAGGGCCTTGTTTATCCTGAAGCATCATCCGACCGACAGCGGGTGGTGGTTTGTGTCCCCTCGGAAGGGGGGCCTCAAGTTTGATCTGCCCTCTTCCATCATGGGATGGAAGAGTAGATTTCTGTTTGCCTCGGTCGAGGAGATGGATTGGGTCTGGAGCAACTTGGACAACTCCCCCAACCAACAATCTGCAATCGAGCCGGCCGATAAGGAGATATTCAATCGACTTATCTAGTCCAAGGTTCTAGCACTTCGGGATTTGCTAACAGAGGGAATCTCATCAATGCTGAAGTTAGCTAGGCCCAACCCCAGGGTAAGGCTTGATGTAGGGTCATTTTTCTTCTTCGACGGTGGGCCCAGCTCTGAGGTGTGGCTGACCAATTTGCTTTATCTCGTAGGCATGAAGTTCATCTTCGATGAGCTTTTGGGGATGTCCAAGAAGAGGGCCCCGATTGCAGGGCCAGAAGGAGAGCCCGGGAAGAACCAGAGAGGGGGAGGCTAGCTGACACGCCGGCTACTCCTGAGTCAGGGGCCCAAGGCCTGGTGGAGGCCCCGTCATCGACTCCGATGGCCCCCTTACGCATCATAGTCCCACCTCAGTCAAAGGTGGAGGAGGTGGCAGTACCTGCCATCGCAGACAAGTTGACTCCACCGCATGGCACCGAGGCCACCGGCAGTCACTCGATCGGTGGCGCGCCATCACCGGTAACCCAGCCGGATGCCTCCCAGCCACCTACACCTTCGAGCGAGATAGTCAAGAAGCTCACCATCATCCTCCCTCGAGACACCAGAGTAATCCAAGATGGAGTGTTGGCAGAGGGGATCCTCAATTCCCTCATCCAATCGATAGACCGGCTGGGCAAGGTCGGGAGGCCACCGGCGGAGGTCACCACTGGGGTGTTTCCCCAATTGATGTCGGTGAGTGGATTCCTGGACTCCTATCGGGTGCTGCTGAGGTGCGAGGAATGCCTCCACCGAGAGAGGGACGAGGCCTAGAGCCTAACTGCTCGGCACAAGAATTGGAGACCCAGCTATCCAGTGCCCAAGTGAGGGTAGCAGAGCTGGAAGGGAGGTCTACTGGACTTGCAGAGGCCCTGAAGGGTAAGGAGGAGGGGTGTTCCCTCAAGACCACGGAGTTAGCAGCCTCCAAGTTGGAGGTTTCCTACCTAGACGGTAGGGTGCAGACCCTCCAGGCGCAGCTAGAAGATGAGG
The DNA here is from genome assembly GCA_021397845.1 of Areca catechu. NCBI lineage: Eukaryota > Viridiplantae > Streptophyta > Magnoliopsida > Arecales > Arecaceae > Areca > Areca catechu. The sequence continues at coordinate 29,925,395 of CM038046.1, forward strand.
CTGCACGAGCCGCAACGGTGGTGGAGAAGGCCATGGCAACCGTTGCACTAATGGAGATGGCCAAGAAAGAAACCACTGAGGCCATCCCCAAGTTCATGGCATCTCAGGCCTTCAAGGATGAGGACGCCGAAGCCATGCTAGACTCCTACCATCGGGGTTCAGAGATTTCAAGGGCAAGGCCTCTCGCTTCTACGGGTTGAAGGGACTGAACGAGATCTGGCCTTCACTCCCCTTCCCTAGGTAGCCGAGTATGGCTGCTGCCGAGATGGAGTTCGAGCCGGAGGTAGAGGCGGTCGAAGTCGAGGCCGAGCCCTGGGTCGGGGATGAGGTTAAGCTCGTGGCTACCCGGGGTGCCCCTCCTCCAGCCGAAGTCACTTATCAGCCAGGAAAGGAGCCGGTGGTAGAATAGGCCTTCCATTCTTTGCTTTTCTTTCACCACTTTTGTACTTAGAATTCTTGGAAGGTCTCCTGGCCTGTGGGGAGCCTTCATAGGTTATAAAAACTTTAGCAATGCAGATATTTTCCTTCCATGATTGTTGTCTCTATCTCTTTTTTTTTTTAGTGGTTCTCCTAGGACATTCTTTAAAATGTGTGAGGGGAAAGGTTGTCTCGACCCACGAATTTAGTGTGGTCTTTCCCTTTTTCACCCAACTTTTGCATATGCAACTCTCCTCGGCTTTAGCTATTTTGGATTGGCTTCGAGGCCTTAGGATCAACATGAGGATCTCTTGAGAGTATTCTGCTCCCCTTCTTCCGACCTCGAGATCATGTAGGTCCTAATGTAGGCCTTCTGAATCTTTCTTTCCTTGCCAAGCTTTGAGTCAGGCGATAAATGACAGGATCTTTGATGCTTCCCGGTTGACATCTCTGGACTACGAGCGAGGTAGTAGATGCAGGGCTTCATAAGTTTTCCAGCTTGAGGGTGCTGAATTGTGAGTCAAGATATAGATGGTAGGATTTTTGGGGCCTCTCGGTAGATATCTCTGGAATATAAGTATGGCAGCAAAAGCGAGACTTCGTAAGTTTCCCGGCTTGAAAGTGCGGGGCTTCGTAAGTTTCCCAGCTTGAGGGTGCTGAACTATGAGTCAAGCGATAGATGGCGAGATTTCTAGGGCTTCCCTACAGACATCTCCAGACTGTGAGTACGATGGCAGATGCGGGGCTTCGTAAGGTTCCTGACTTGAAAGTATGGGGCTTGAGGATGTGAGGCTTCGTAAGTTTCCTAGCTTGAAGGTATGGGGTTTCGTAAGTTTCTCGGCTTGAGAGTGAGCAGTTTCGTAAGTTTCCTAGCTTGAAAGTGCGGGGCTTCGTAAGTTTTCTGGCTTGAAGGTGCGGGGCTTCATAAGTTTCCCAGCTTAAAAGTGCGGGGCTTCGTAAGTTTCCTGGCTTGAAAGTGCAGGGCTTCATAAGTTTCTCGACTTAGTCCGTCAGACTTGGAGTCGGATGGATATATTCCTGCATAGGTGAAAGATAAAGTTGCACCAAAAAGAAACTTTAATGATTGTGAAAGGGTCTTACGTCACTGGTAGTACATTCTCAAGTTGCTTGCATTCCAGGTTCGTTTGAATCAGGCACCGTCGAGCTCGGCAAGGTAGTAGGCTACCCTTGGTAGGGACTTGACCACCTTGTAGGGTCCCTCCCTATTTAGGGAGAGCTTCCCACATCCTCATGGTTGGGATGCTTCCGCCCGCCTAAGGACGAGGTTGCTTGGATGGAACACCTTAGGCCTCATGCGGGAGTTGTAGTAGCCACTACCCGCTGCTGGTAGGCTGCCATTCGGAGTCGGGCCTTATCTCTCATCTCATCCAGCAGATCTAGGTTGAGGAGGAGATGGGCTAGATTGACAGCTTCATCATACTGCTCTATCCATAGTGTGGGTATCCCAAGCTCTACCAGGATCACGGCTTCGGTGCCGAAGACGAGGTTGAAAGGCATCTTGCCCGTGGCCGTGCGAGGTGTAGTGTGGTAGGCCCATAATATACTAGGTAGTTCTTCGACCCATCGACCCTTGGCTTTATCCAGCCTTGTGCGGAGCCCTTGCAGGATAGTTTGATTAGTCACCCCAGCCTCCCTGTTGGTTTGAGGATGAGCTGCCGAAGTGAAATGATGGTAGATACCGAGGTCGGTGCAGAACTTGTCGAAGGCCTGGTTATTGAACTGCTTTCCATTATCAGTGATGATAGTATGCAGGAGGCCAAATCGGCATATCACCGACTTCCAGAAGAAGGGATGGACCTTCGCCTCCATTATTCAGGCCAGGGGTTCGGCCTCGACCTACTTGGTGAAGTAGTCGATTGATGGGGGACAAGGCTAGGAGGATCATTGGAGAGCTGAGAAGTCTCCTGGGATTAGGATCAAGAAGGGGATAACTAGGGCCTCACACCCCACGATGTTTCGAAGAATAAAGAAAAATGGCCTCACACCTCGTGATGTTCCGAAGAACAAAGAAAAAGGGCCTCACACCCCGTGATATTCCGAAGAACAAAGAAAATCTAGGACCTCATGTCCCTCGACACTCGAAAATGAAGGAATAGGGTCTCACACCCCTTAACACCCAAAGGCGAAGGAATAACGGGCCTCACACCCTCCCCATGCGGGACGAACAAAAAGAATCACTCTTTTCTAAACACTCATCTTTATTCACCAATTTTTTTATAAATTACTAAGGGTGGTATCTATAGACTTTTCAACCCTCTTACAAGATAAAGATGAAACCTATCCCAATCCTAACAGACTTCCAATTAATAATCTAATCTTGAAATTAAAATAGTTTCAAACTAATCAATATATCCAGATTAAAAAATTAAGATAAATAAAATATAATCTGAATGCATCAAGATCTGTGTCGAAAAGATGGATCCGTGTTGAGTTGCTCTAAAATCTATGCAGGCTTGATAAATATGGAGAAAATTCTTGCTCTGAAAAGCATGCAGCTCTAAGATCCGTGCAAAGTTATTTTGCTCTAAGATGTGTGCAGGTTTCTTCACCGTGGAACATGGGGAGGCGGCGGATGGGAAAGAGGGAACTGGGGGTGCACATGAGGGAGGAGAGTATGGCGTTAGTGGCGAAGACGGTGGCCTTGTTTTCTATCCTCGTCTACTCATTTGGCGATTTCCATTAGGATTCCAGTTCCCAAATCGAGCTCTGATGGCAAGCATGGGCAAGGCCGTGTCCTCTTCCGATCCGAAGGGGGCGAAGGAGGATTTTAGGATGGCAATTCTCGAGCAGAAGAACGTGCCGAACTGGCTGATCGTCCTCCTTCTTGACGAAAAGCGACATAGCCCGGGCAAGATTGGCACGGTTGATGGAGATCTGGACATTGTTGACGAAGCTTCGACGGTTTGGGGAATCGTAGTGAGCAATGGATCAGATCCAGCGAGGGCGGTAGCCACAGTGGCAGCAGGGCGGTTGTACAAGCATCGATGAGTTGGGTGGCCGATGGCATGGTCGGCTCGGCCGTGGGTCTTCTAGATGGGAGGGAGCGGCGGTGGGGCAGGGGCAGTGATAGCACCGCTGGACGAGGCGGAGGCGGCGATAAGGGCCTTTCGGTTGTTGTCGGTGGTGTCAGTTGGGAACGGAGGAAATGGGGCTTGGATCTTGGTGGAGAGGTGGAAGAAGATGACAGGGATAGGCTGAGGATAAGTTAGGGATAAACAAGAATACAGTGGTAATAGTGGGGATAAATAGAATAGCTAGAATAAAATTAAAAAATAAAAATAAAAATAAAAAAATCTGGGAGAAAAAAAAGAAAAAAATAGATGGGTTTTGATGTCCCCATCATTTTCCTGGGATGGGAAAAACTCGACTCTGTCGAGTCAGGCTCAATGCTACATTTTTTTTTTTTTCTCTAACCCTAATCCTCTCCCGCTTTGATACCAAATTGATGGGGGACAAGGCTAGATGGATCATTGGAGAGCTGAAAAGTCACATGGGATTAGGATCAAGAAGGGGATAACTAGGGCCTCACACCCCGTGATGTTCCGAAGAACAAAGGAAAAGGGTCTCACACCCCACGATGTTCCGAAGAACAAAGGAAAACTAGGGCCTCACACCCCTCGACGCTCGAAAGCGAAGGAGTAGGATCTTACACCCCTCGACGCCCAAAGGTGAAAGAATAACGGGCCTCACACCCTCTTCATGCGGGGCGAACGAAAATAATCACTCTTTTCTAAATACTCATCTTTATTCACCAATTTTTTTATAAATAACTGAGGGTGGTATTTATAGACTTTTCAACCCTCTTACAAGATAAAGATGAAACCTATCCCAATCCTAACAGACTTCAAACTAATAATCTAAACTTGAAATTAAAATAGTTTCAAACTAATCAATACATCCAGATTAAAAAATTAAGATAAATAAAATATAATTTGAATGCATCAAGATCTGTGTCGAAAAGATGGATTCGTGCTGAGTTGCTCTAAAACTTGTGCAGGCCTGATAACTATGAAGAAAATGTTTGCTCTGAAAAGTGTGCAACTTTGAGATCCATGCAAAGTTATTTTGCTCTAAGATGTGTGCAAGTTTCTTCACCATGGAACAGGGCGAGGTGGTGGATGGGAAAGAGGGAACTGGGGGTGCACATGAGGGTGGAGAGTATGGCATCGGTGGCGAAGACGGTGGCCTTGTTTTCTATCCTCGTCTTCTTGTTTGGCGATTTCCATGGGGATTCCAGTTCCCAAATCGAGCTTTGATGGCAAGCATGGGTGAGGCCGCGTCCTCTTCCGATCCGAAGGGGGCAAGGAAGGATTTTAGCATGGCGATTCTCGAGCGGAAGATGGCACCGAACTGGCTAATCGTCCTCCTTCTTGATGGGAAGTGACAGAGCCCGGGCAAGATCGGCATGGCTGACGGAGATCTAGACATCGTTGACGAAGCTCCGGCGGTTGGGGGAATTGTAGTGAGCGATGGATCAGATCCGGCGAGGGCGGCGATCATCGTGGCAGCAGGGCGATGGTACGGGCGTCTATGGGTTGGGTGGCCGGCTGCATGGTCAGCTCGGTTGTGGGTCACCCAAATGGGAGGGAGCGGCGATGGGGCAGGGGCGGTGGCAGTGCCGCTGGACAAGGCGGAGGTGGCGGTAAGGGCCCTCCGATAGTTGTCGGTGGCGTCGGTTGGGAACGGAGGAAATGGGGCTTGGATCTGGGTAGAGAGGTGGAAGAAGATGATAGGGATAGGTCGGGGATAAGTCATGGATAAATAAGAATAAAGTGGGAATAGTGGGGATAAGTGGAATAGCTAGAATAAAATTAAAAAATAAAAAAATCTAGGAGAAAAAAAGAGAAAAGCTGATGGGCTTTGATGTCCCCATCATCGATGGCCACAATCAAAAACTTTCGTTGACCGGACGCGGTAGGGAAGGGACCTAAGATATCTATTCCCCACTGAGCGAATGGCCACGAAGTCGATAGCTGGGAGGCTATGGTTGGATATGGGAGTGACGTTGGCAACGGTCACACCTCTTCATGAAGTCAGCAATGTCTTTTCGCATGGTCTCCTAGAAATATCTTTGCCAGATTGCCTTGTAAGCCAAGATCCTGCCCCCCACATGGTTGCCGCAGATACCTTCGTGTATTTCTTGGTGCACGTAGGCAGCTTCTGAGGGCTTCAAACATTTCAGCAGGGGGTGGGAGTAGGACCTCCAGTGCAGTTGCCCATCCATCATCACGTAACCGCGGCCTTCTTCTTGAGGAGGTCGGCTTCCTTCCGATCCTCGGGTAGGGTGCTTGTGGTGATGTACTTGATATAGGGGTCTATCCAACTGGCTTCAGTGGTGACTTGTTGGACTTCGGCTATGGCCTCATAGCTGGGAGCCTCGAGGTACTTGATGAAGGTACATCCTAGTAATGACTCCGGTAGGGTGGCCAGTTTGGAGAGGATGTCGGCCCGGGCATTCTCTGCCCACGGATGTGGGAGATTCCAAAGTGCTGGAGGTCTGCCATGTACGAGCGCACCTTGGCCAAGTATTTCGCCATCATGGGATCCCGAGCCTCATACTAGTCATAGACTTGTCCCACCACCAGTTGAAAGTCAGTGAAGACCTTCAACCTCTTAACACCCAGTTCACGAGATACTTTCAGTCCCGCGAGGAGCGTCTCATATTCAGCTTGGTTATTTGTCACCTTGAACAGGAACCGTAATGCATACTCCGCGACGACCCTGTCGGGGTTGGCCAAAATGAGGCTAGCCTCGCTTCCTCCGGTGTTGGATGCATCGTCGATGTGAAGGATCCACGTCATTGCTTTTAGGATCGGGTCCAGTTTGGACTCGGCTTGCCGGTCTTCTAACCACGGGCCTTCTTTGTTTACCCAGGTGCACTCCACCAAGAAATCTGCAAGGACCTGGGCTTTTTGCATCGGCCACGGGTGATAGGTGATGTCAAACTCATTGAGCTTCATTGCCTACTTGGCCAGGCACCCCGAAGTGTTAGGGTGACTTAGGATAGCCCTTAGGGGCTGGTCAGTGAGAACAATAATGGGGTGCACTTGGAAGTAGGCCCTGAGGTGTTGCGCAGACAATATCAGTATAAAAATGATCTTTTTGGAGTGGGTGTACCTAGTTTTCATATCACGAAGCAGCTTGATGGTGTAGTAGACTAGCCATTGGGAGCCATCCTTATCGGTGCGGACCAGCATGGAGCTAATCGCTTCAGGTGAAACTGCCCGGTATAGGAGGAGCTCTTCTCCCGGCTCTGGCCAGGATAGCAGTGGTGGAGAGGCGACGAGCTTTTTCAGCCCCTCGAATGCCTCCCAGAACTCTTCCATCCATGTGAAGTTATTCATCTTTCGCAACACCTTAAAGAATGGCTGGCATTGCTCGATGGAGCGCGAGATGAAGTGGCTCAATGCCGCAATGCGCCTGGTCAAGCGCTGGACCTCCTTCTTGGAAGCAGGATGCCTCATATTGGTGATCGCCTGGATCTTCTCAGGGTTGGTCTCTATTCCCCTCTGGGTGACCATGAACCCTAGGAACTTTCCCGCCGCAATGCCAAACATGCACTTAGTGGGATTCAGTTTCATTTGGTAGAGGCGGGGGTTATCGAAACCCTCCAATAGGTCGGTGATGTGATCTGACTCCAGATCGCTCATGACAAGCATATCGTTCATGTAGACCTGCATATTATGGCCGATCTGGTCTTTGAAGACCTTGCTGACTAAGCACTGGTACGTGGCCCCTACATTCTTAAGATTGAATGGCATCATCATGTAATAATACGTACCCCTGTCGATCACAAATGTAGTGTATTCCTCATCCTCGGATGCATCCGGATTTGATTGTATCCGGAGAATGCATTCATGAAGCTAAGGAACTTGTGATCCGAGGTCGCATCCACTAACTGGTCGATCTTAGAAAGTAGAAAACTATCCTTCGGGTAGGCCCGGTTGAGGTCGGTATGTCAACATAGATTCTCCACTTCCCAGAGGCTTCCTGACCATCACCACATTGGCAAGCCAATCAGGATACCGGACCTCATGGATGAAACCCACTGTAAGAAGCTTCTCGACTTCTTTATTGATTGCCTTCTGTTGCTCCAGGGTGGACTGGGCGACAGTTGGGATCAACATTCAGCTTGTGGGTGATCACCTCTAGAGGGATGCCAGGCATGTCGGTGGCAGTCTAGGCAAAGACATCCGCTTGGCCCGCAAGAAGCTGAGCAAGCGGGATCTCTTCTCTTTAGACAGCAGGGCTCCCACCTATACCATCCTCAAGAGATCCTCCCCCAAGGGGAAGGGCAATAAGAGCTCAACTGGTCCACCCTTGGGGTCCGGCTCTATCAGATTTGGCTGGTCGAGGACCGGGCTCAGATCAGCCCCTCGAGGCCCTGGAACAATCTGCAAACATTGCTGGAGTGGCTAGCATGACCCTCTCATCTCCCCTGTTCTCCAAGGGGTTGGGAACTGAATGAAGAGATGCTTTGTGGAGATGGTGGCATCGAGCAGGCTAAGTCCGGGATGCCCCAAGATCGCATTGTAAGGTGAGGGAAGCCTTACGACGGTAAATATCATCAGCACCATGCTTTGCCGGGGTGGAGTCTCTGCAGTTACTGGGAGCGTAATCTCTCCTTCTACTCCAACTGAATCTCCTGTGAAGCCCACTAAGGGGGTGAACACTGGCCTTATCTGGTCTACAAACAAATTCATCCTTGCAAAAGCATCGTAAAAAATGATATCTCTAGAGCTTGCACTATCAACCATGATTCTTTTTACAGGATATTTTGCTATCCTAATTTCCACGATGACAATATCATTATTTGGGTTATCCACCCTAGCTACCCCCTCTCCCATGTAGGGGAGTACATCATCCCTCCCCTTTCTCTCCCAAGCCCTCTTTGGGATTCTCCCTGCCCCTCAGGATATCATCCCTACCAGCTTCTCGGTGGACCGGTTGTCGATAGCGAGCAAACAGGGCTGTTCACCCTAGGTCGCCGAGGCGCTGCTTCATCCACGTATTTTCTAAGATAGCTGTGCTTGATCAGGTCATCTATTTCTCTCTTTAAGTGATGGCATTCCTCCTTTATCGTGGGCATAGTCCCGATGGAAGTGGTAGTAGCGGGACTTATCCCGCCCGGTGAACGGCTTCAGGGGGGGAGGTCTGCACAGAAAGTGCTCGCCCTCAATCTCCATCAGGATCTTCATTCTGGGGGCAAGAAGAGGAGTAGACTTTTCTTCCTTGGTGGGGTCGACTATAGGCCTTAGCCCTGACCGCTGGATAAGCACCATCTTTTGATCCGGGGGAGCGGGTGCTTCCCCGATAACCTACCTCTTTAAGGGCCTCCCATCCAACTTCCTTCTGGTGTGGTCGGCCTCCTCCGCGTGGATATACTTATGGGCTCGAAGGAGGAGCTCCGAGTAAGTCTTCGAAGGCTTCTTATCAAGGGAGTATGTAAAGCGAGAGGTCCACAACTCCCTCTTCAGGGACAGCATGGTGAACAGCTCGTCGAGGTGGTAGATCTCCAGGGTGGCGATCTTGAACATGGACACGTACTCCTGGAGAGATTCTCGGTCCTGCTGACAGATCGAGGAGAGACTATTAGCTTCACATGGTACCTTCCTGCATGCATTGAAGTGCACCATGAATCTTTTCTCCAACTGGGAGAAGGAATCTATACTCTCAGACTCGAGCCTAGAGAACCAGGCTCGAGTGGCCTTCCGTAAGGTGGCCAAGGAGGGTATGCAAAGGAGAGCATCAGTAACCCCTTGGACCCTCATAAGGGCCTTGTAGCTTTCCAGGTGGTCTAGGGAGTCGGTCATCCCATCGTAGGGATCAACCTGTGGCAAACGGAACTGGCTGGGGATCGGTTCCTCTTGGATCCTGCGGGAGAAAGGGGGGCGAGTGTCGTAACCCGCGGGCTCACTAGGGGAGCCTTGAATCTCTATGAACCGGTGAGATAGATCTGCTAGTTTACACTCTTACTCCTCGAGGCTCCTCTTCGCCTAGCGGTGGATTGCCTTGTCTGTGGACCCCTCGGTAGAGACCATGGGGGGCGAAGGGCTGTCGGAGTGGAGGAACTCCTGCCTGGGTTCCTGGCCATGCCGGCGCTACTGGTATGAGCACGTGCCATGGTTCGGGACTGGGGATCGGCTCCCCCGGCAAGTCGGATCATGTTGTAGCTTCTTCCTGGCTGTCTGATGATCCCCCCGAGGGTGGGAAGTTGCATGCAACGGACCCTCCTGGAAGGACTGTATGTTGGTCCGGGGATCGATGACATGGACCACTGGTGTCCCTAGTTGCTGCTGAGTTTCCAGGCACTAGTGCCTTTGATGGATCTGGCACACCACCGTAGCCAGAGCCTGGACTTGCTGAGCCAATGTGATGATCTGAGGGTCCACCGGAGGTGGCAGTAATGGAGCTAGGAGTTCCCTTTTTGGGCTATGGTCACCGTGGCGAGATGGATCTCCCGCTCGACTAGCAGAGGCTTCGCGGGCTCGCGTGGTCACCATTAGACCGTGGGCTTCCATGGATCACTTTCTTGTAGTGGGGTACTAGTATCAAACCAACTTCTCCCCCCTACCTGGCATGCCAATCTGTTGCCGTCAAGATCGCCGTGGTCTGTAGCTCCAATGCATGTCGCGAATGCATCGGGTTCCTATGGGATGCTCGTCCCTCCCTTTTCAGGCTGGCTCCTTGGTCTGACTGCCCTGCAAAAAAGAAGAGAACCAGGCCGGGGATTCCGGCGGGGATACTTTGATGATCAAGTCAGACAGAATGATCAAGGAGAACAGAATCTTTATGGTAGAGAGATTGAGGGGCTCTCTGCATAGAGGGTGAATGGTAGAATTGAGGTGGACAAAGGCCTGCAGAGATGGGAGCAGAGAGCTTGGAAGGGTCTGTTGGAGGTCCCTTTCTCGTTTGTTTGTTTCTTCTTACCTCCCACTTTTGCTCTCTCTGACCTTATATAAGTGTGATGGCCCAGAGCAGATCTGGGGCTTTGTCCAGGTATCCCTTTCCGTGTGCCCTCTCTGAGAGGGGCTTACCGTTGCCTGCGACCTCCCTCCTGTCGGACCAGGCCTTAGAGGAGATCTTTCTATTTGGGGTGTACGCCATCGTGGTCCAGGTCTTATCCCTTTGATGGTACAGTTTCTCGTGGGAGGGGCGGGTGCCGTGCGGCCGAGCCCCCTACCACGGTGAGGTGTTTCCATTCTTGGAGGGATTGTTGGAGTGTCACAGGATCCTAGGGCCTTAATGGAGTACTCCTCTCAGGGGATGTTCAGGTATCGTGTCGCGAGGTTTGAAGCCCCCGATTGCATGATTGTCGACGTGGCAGTACATTATACGGCCCGAAACCTGACGGGCCACATGCCGCTCAACACGTGGGGATGGTGTGTTGTAGAGTTTGAATTTGTGGTGGGACGTGCACCACCCTTCGGAGGTTACAGGCGGCTAGTAACCTCCTTGCCGTGGTTAAAATTCTCATTGACCCATCTTTTATCACTAGCGGGAACATTTTGGCCCACGTAAGGCAAACAGAAGGGGGGAGTCTCGCCCTGGCAGCATGAGCACGACCCCGGCCAAGAGCTGGCCTCAGGTGAGGGGCTCGCCCTATGAACACGATCCCGACTAGGAGCTGACCTCGACAGGAGGGCTCGCCTTGGCATCATAAGCATGATCCCGAATGGGAGTTGGCCTTAAGCGTGGGGGCTTGTCCTATGAGTATGACCCCGGCTGGAAGTTGACCCCGGAAGGAGGGCTCACTTTGGCAGCATGAGCATGATCCCGGCCGAGAGCTAGCCTCAGGTGGGGGGCTCACCCTATGAGCATGACCCCGGCTAGGAGCTGACCTTGACAGGAGGGCTCGTCTTAGCAGCATGAGCACGATCCCGGCTGGAAGTTAGCCTCAGGCGGAGGGCTTGCCCTATGAACATGACTCGGGCTGGGAGCTGACCTTGGCAGGAGGGCTCGCCTCGGCAGCATGAACATGACCTCAGCAAGGAGCTGGCCTCAGGCGAGGGGCTCGCCCTATGAGCACGACCCCGGCTGGAAGCTAACCTCGGCAGGAGGGCTTGTCTTGGCAGCATGAGCACGACCCCAGTTGGGAGCTGGCCTCGGGCAGGGGGTTCACTCTATGAGCACGACCTTGGCAGGAAGCTGACCTCGGCAGGAGGGCTCACCTTGGCAGCATGAGCACGACCTCGACCGGAGATGGCCTCAAGCGGGAGGCTCATCCTATAAGCACGACCCTGGCTGGGAGCTGACCTTGGCAGGAGGGCTCGCCTTGGCAGCATGAGCACGACCCCGGTCGGGAGTTGGTCTCAGGTGGGGGGCTCGCCGTATAAGCACGACCCCGACTGGGAGCTGACCTCAGCAGGAGGGCTCACCTTGACAGCATGAGCACAACCCGGCCTAGAGCTGGCCTCAGGCAGGGAGCTCACCCTATGAGCATGACCCCGACTGGGAGTTGACCTCAGCAAGAGGGCTCGCCTTGGTAGCATGAGCATGACCCCGGCCGAAAGTTGGCTTCAAGCGGGGGGCTCGCCCTATGAGCACGACCCCGATTTGGAGCTGACCTTGGCAAGAGGGCTCGCCTTGGTAGCATGAGCGTGACCCCGGTTGGGAGCTGGCCTCAGGCGGGGGGATCACCCTATGAGCATGACCCCGACTGGAAACTGACCTCAGCAAGAGGGCTCGCCTTGGCAGCATGAGCACGACCCCGGTTGGGAGCTGGCCTCAGGCAAGGGGATCGCCCTATGAGCATGACCTCGACTGGGAGCTGACCTTGGTAGGAGGGCTCGCCTTGGTAGCATGAGCACAATTCCTGCCAGGAGCTGGCCTCAGGCAGGGAGCTCGCCCTATGAGCATGACCCCAACTGGGAGCTGACCTCGGTAGGAGGGCTCGCCTTGGCAGCATGAGCACAACCCTGGTCGGGAGCTTGCCTCAGGCGGGGGGCTCGTCCCATGAGCACGACCTCGGCTAAGAGCTAACCTCGATAGGAGAGCTTGTCTTGGCAACATAAGCACCACCCCGGCCGGGAGCTGGCCTCGGCAAGAGGGCTCACCTTGGCACCTCACTAGGCCGCAGTATCTAGGCGGCGGGTCCTGCCATCATGGCTATCAATAGGGACTCCACGTCAATTAAAGTGCCACATCAATGTTTATTAATTATTACTTTATGTTTAATATAGTTTAAGAACTTTAATTATTTTTTAATAAAATTAAAATAGATTTTTTTAAAAAAATATTATTTTTCAAAAATTTTTAAAAAATTATTAGCAATGGTGTTAGCGATGACAAATGTCATCACTAATTCTTTATTATTGATGTGTATTATTTTTTGTGATGGTTTTTTTAATTGCTAATAGTTTTTTAATTTAATTATTTTTTTAAAATAAAAATATTATTAGTGATTGTAATTGTTGTCGCTAATAGCCATCTCTAATAACTGTTATCAGCGATAGTTATTTTTTCCATCTTTATTAACTGTTAATTGTGACAAGGACTTATATGACAGCTAATTAATGATGGATTTTCGTCGCTAATAGTATTAGCGATGGTAAACTAGTTTTTATCAACTATTGTTAGATGATCCATTTTCTTATTGTAATAATGTCAATGCTATTTAAGTTGATCCATAACAAGAATTTATTGAAATTAGCATGAAATAGAAGCATATATCAACAAACTATTTGTGTTAGCTCAATAAGCTACTCAAATTATTATACTCATTTTTCGTCAAAGGAGAGATGAAGGAAAGATTGGTAGGCTATATGCAAGATTAAGTCTCGAGCTATTCATTCATGCTCGAAGAAGAAGAGCAACCCTAATTATCAGAATACTTTTAAGAAGATGAAATATTAAGAGTTCATCAATCTTTCATAGATGTAGAGTTGGATGCTTTAGAAATTCTGCTTCGTGATGAGCAACATAAAAAGGTAGATCATATTTTGTTGTAAAAGGCCATCCTATCCTACAAGGGAAAGAAGAGGATGAAGAAATGGAAAAAGAGGAAGAAGAAGAAGAAATGGAAGAGGAGGAAGAATTGAAAGAATAATCCAAAGGTTTCAAATATCTGAAGAGGCCCATGAGCAGTGCTGGTATATAATCCTTGAATCACTTTAAATACTTGTCTTGCATCATTTTAAATCTTACATTGCCATCCATAATTATTTGGTTTATCTATTTATTTTTATTTTCAGATATTATATATAATATTTTGTTGAGATCGGAGCTGTGCCAGCTAAGAAGAGAACTCTAGAGGATAGAGTTCTTGAGGAGAGAGCGATCGTGCTGCTAGCTTATATGGTTTTGTGCTACTCACATCACACGATAAATTCTAAAACTTTAGATTTTTTTATATTATTTTATATTGTATTATCTAATAAATATTCTTTATATTAGATGTTTTGTGATCATATTTGGAGAACATGAGGTCACTAGTGACCCGATGGTCATGTGCAGCAGTGATCGGCTTTTGAACTTAGTGACAAGGTGGAGGACTAGCCTGGCTTGTGGCATCTCCGACTCAATCAATGAATAGAGAGCTCATCCATATTCAGAGCTACTTGTAAGTACTACATCTTCCATAAATATATTTAAAATTCAATCATTTTAGAGTTAACGTTTATTACTAAATTTTAATTTTGTAGTACATTTAGAGAGACTGGAGTGCCTCAAGTGGTTACCAAAATTATTCACCGATTGATATCGGAGCTAGTGAACGACTTGTTCAGTTGGCTGTTGGGGACTCATGATGCATCCTGGAAGATGTTTCTAGTAAGTCAAATATATTTTATTTTTAAATTTATAAAATATTTGAATTCTATTTATTTAATACAAGCTTGCATATATTTGTAGGAGTACTTTTGATTTGAGACTTCTTAGGATGAGGAGGTTGGTCATCTAATCTTCAAGGTATCCACTTGTAGGCTCCAAGATGGGTGTACAGTCTTAGGTATTCCATCATAGAGTAGTTTAGTTCCGAGTCACCGTTGGACTGAAAGTCTTTCAAGGATTACTGGATGTAGGTGGATGTATGGGAGGTCCTCTTTGACCATTGGAGCTCTGAGGAATCTCTGATAGGCGATAGAGGGCATGGTAGAACTGGACCGCCTAGAATGATTCGATAAAGCATGCCAGCAGCTTTGTTGCCACACATGTAGTGGTAGATAGATCGATAAAAATTATATGCTTATATTAATCTCATATTAAATTGATCATTTGTATGTTTTAATTAATTTATTTTTATTATTTATTTATTATGGACATAGTAGTTGGATCATGCACCGGGGTAGCTGCAGTTGTGGGAGGCCATACACAAGTCCAAGAGGACTGGTGATTACTTAGATCCAAGATCTCGATGTATCATGTTAACAACTTCAAATATTATTATTAATTTTTATATATACAGATATTATTAATTGGACTAATCAATTAGTAAACTGTATAATTGATTATATATAGAGGACGTCATATCATGGCACGGTGAGGACAAACATCCTCTCAGTCTTTTCTTAACCTTGAGGGATGGCTCAAGTTCATCAAAAGGATGAGTAGGAGCTAGGTCATAAAATTCGGGCATAGCTTTGACCTCTTGATAGCTCGCTAGTCTTCAATATCCTCCTCTCAGGCCTCGATAACTTAGACATGGGATAATGCACATGTCGAGGATATTATAATCCATTTTTTTTCCCAACGATCTCAAAGCTTCTGGGATGTTGTTCATGATATAGTCATAGAGATTTTTCAAGATCTGCATCTGTATGATTAGCTGGCCTCATTGTCACAGTCATCATAGTTGTAGGCAAGTATATTAATAAGTTCCTTTACTTAATTTAAGTTTTTATAGTTAGAAACTTCATATATTTGAGTTATATTTGAGAAAGATGATCTAGAGAATAAAAATTTAATCTAACCATCCAATGATGGGTTGGGGGTATCTATAGCTCTGTAGGAATGTGTAGGAACAATCTGTTTGAAAATCAAAGAAGTATATCAAAATATACACTTTCATATTGATAGATACATTTCTATATTAAAAATTATTAATAATATTTTATTTGATTTGTTACAGAATGCTAGGACATCCGACTATCATCTACTAGTTACTGGAGAGGACATATATGAGTAGTAGGAGGACAATGACGATGAGTAGGATCTCATATAATTTTTTTATGATATTTATGTTTACTTTTGATATTTATAAAGTAGTATTAATTTAAAAAAACTATATAATTTATATTGTTGATATAATATAATTAGTTTTTTATTCATGATTATTTATTTATGATTGTGGCATTCCATTTTTAATTTACTATAATTACTTGTTATTATAATTTAAAATATAAGTTTTAAAAAATATATTTACTAATTTTTTAAAAAATTAAAAATTTATTATCAATGGCATTAGTGCAAAGTTGTTGGTAATAATTTATTAGTGATGGCGGTATTAACAAAGGCAATATATTGTTGCTAGTTTTTTTAAAAAAACCTAGAAAAAATTATCACTGATAGTTTTAGCCATTGCTAATGCTGTTGGTAATAAGTTATTAGCAAGAGTAAGTAGTAGCTATGGTAATATATTGTCACTAATTTTTTTATTTAAAAAATTAAAAAAAATTATTAGTGATGGCCTTGCCATTATTAATATCTGTTATTAGCAATGATATTTTTTCAGTTGCTAATATGCAGGACTATTCCGATGTACTTTTAGCAATGGCATTCTGTTGCTAATGGCATTAGTGACTACAAATCTATTATTAGCAATGGCAATTAGTTGTTGCTAATAATAGAATTTCTTGTAGTGCATGTGGAATCATTTCTTGTGGGCTACAAAAAGTTTCAAACATGTCACCCCTCAATTTTGCAATGCCCTTGTCTCTCACATCAAGGTACGTTAATATATGTTTTTTATGAGATTTATTATATTTACATATTATAATGAATGTTCATATATGTAGGATAACATTAAGTTCAAGGATTGCCCTGATGAATAAGTGATGATGCATGTATCCTCAAAATAGTTTCAAATAGGTATAGAGATCAGCAATGTAGGCTTGATGCAAACTGCAACGATCTACGAGTGAGAAGGATTGACCCTATGACCTAGCCTTATAGAAACTAGGCCAGGTCTTGTGATGATTGGTGATGGTTGTGTAAGCATTTTGAGAGAAAGGCAATTAAGATATATTTAGTGTTTCAAGTTATTTGGATATTGTTATGCGATTTTTTTGAATGTATCTGCATGTATTTTTTAGCAATGATCGGAGGCGAACAAGGTGAGTAGGAGTAAGGTTGATTCTATTCACACACAAGGAAGTACATCCTTTGCATAATGAATGAAGATGATGGTACATAACTGTATTTGCAATTGCATGATGTTCAAATAACTCATTGAATACATAATTTACTTTGATATCTTTATTCTCCTTTTCTTTTGTTTGAATAGGGATTATCCGGAGTTGACGCCTTTGAAAAATCTTATTAGATCAAGAGTAGCTAGTTTGTGACCAAGGAGGTAAGGCAATGGCATGTGAGTATCATACTATATTTTGAATTCTTTTGAAGCCTTTGAAACAAACTGATAGTATCATTTAGTTTATTATGAATAAAAAAATATTATAATTAAGAGAGCAAGCAACGAGGGAGGTTGGATCTAACAATGATGCTAGATCATAGTCCATTTATTTGATGATCTATAATACGATTATAGATGTAGTCCTTGGGCAGTAGCTAGGGTCTTGGCACAACATGCCTCCCTTGAAGAAATCTCATTGCAATTCTTTGTCAGGCCAATCTGAATGGTCTAATGATGCCACGGTGCTAGAGGCAGTTAAGACATTAGTGAGCTTGATGTAGAATCAAATTGATTATTGGATGAATCACAACTAAACATTCAAGGGGATAACAGCCACGATGGCAGGACGGCTTGGTTTTGATGCTTCCGAGTTAGCACTTCTACATATGCATGACATCATCTTTGTATAGCCATCGAGACACACATCAGGTCAAGGATTGATGCTTGGAGAAGAGAACGAGGTCGACGACTTTGATGATGCATAGTTTGCATATTTTTATATTTTAAATGGTGTATGAATTCGTGCTTTTATATTCGTTAATAATAGATGTGAAACATGGTGATACTTGGATCTAGTGGATATAGTTTATATATAGATTATGTTTTGGTTGATATTGTAGTGTATTAGATGTATTTGATATGATGTTATGTTTTGATTGACATGGTTTATATTATATATATATATATTGGAATAGTATTTGTATTTGAATAGGTAGTTTGGAATATCTTTTTATATTTGAACAGGGAGTTTCAGCAAAATTCATAATATATTTTTTCATTTCTAAAGAATAGGATTTTTTTATTTTAGTGATGAAATACTAATTTTTTGTGAAACTTAGTGATGAATTTAGATTTTTGTCACTAAAGAATATTATTCTTTCATTTTAGAGAAGAAATTTTAATTGCCACGAAGCTTATCAACAAAATTATATTTTTATCGCTAAAAATAGTAAAAAAAAAATTTCATTACCAAATTTAGATTTTTTGTTATTCCTTCCTTTCGACAATGAAAATTATTTCATTGCAAATATTAATGATGAAATAATTTTTTTATCGCTAATGCTACATAATCATTTTGTCGTGGTTGAATAAATTTTGTGACTGATGAAGACATCGCCCAGCATGAATTTTGAAGACATCTTCCAGTACGAATCTTGATGTAGATAGATATAAATTTGTTTGGATATTTTTTATGGGTGTATGGGGTTTGGAATATCTCCGACTCATTTGAATCGAAGTTTTTAGGATGTTTGTTTCTTTGTTTTAGGATTTATCTTTATCGGAATCCCTTATAAGTTGTTCAGGTAGTATAGAGTTTGGTTTAGGATTTATTTTAATTTTTGAATTTGTTAGGATTGGATTTTCGATTGTTATTTTAAGGGTTGTAAACCTCTTTGGAGGGTCATCAATATTTTGGGATAAAAGAAAACTTATACTTTCCTTTCTCCGATCTTCTCTTCTCCTCTCTTACTTCCTCTTCCTCAATTCTTCTTCCTCTCCTCTGTTTCTATTCCCTCCCCATTTCTTCTTCTTCTTCTTCCTCGATCCACCCAACCGAAGCAACCCACCTTCGTGCCTCCCACGCTCCATCGCCACCATCATATCCATCAGATCTGCCATTCCTCCGCTCTCCGTCGCCCTCACCTGCGAGTGGGAACCCAGCACCGCTCTCTCCTTCCACAGGACCAAAAGGACCCCAATCCCACCGGAAGAACCACTGCGATGCCAACTCCGACCACCATTCCCCACGATCGTGAACACCAACGACCGTCGCCATTGTTGGAATAGAACCGTTGACCGTTGCTCCCATCTTCGATCAACGCCCTCCTGTCTGAGATGCCAACTCCACCTCCTTCCTCACCGCTTGTGCCCATCTCTATACCTGCTGCCTCCTGTGAAGGCTCCCCTCCTCTGCTGCCAGCCACCGAACCCCTCTCGTCGCTGCCTTCCTCCCGATCGGAGCGGTCCACTATCAATTGAGATGATCACTATGCCGGCCTTCCTCCCGTCCGTGATGCCCTTCTTCCAACCGGACCCACCAAGCTTCACTAGTGCCGCTGTCTTCACCCCGGTGTCGTCGTTGGTAAGGTCTCTCCGCAAGCCCTCCTCTATTCCATAGGCACGGTCCAAGGAAAAGAAGTATCCTGCATGATCATGAAGGCCATTCCAGCCTCTATTACCGACTTCAAGCTAGGCACGGATCTCAGAGTTGCATAGATCTCAAAGCGGTCCCTAAAGATATGTGAAGCATGTATTTCAGAGTAGATCAAATTTAAAATATAGATCTCAAACCATTAAGATTATTGGATTAAATTGGTTTATTTATTTATTTATTTATTTTATCATTTTAATTGGGATTGACCAAACCATTTATTTTTTGGTGATCCATATCCGATGGCTTCTGATCCACCTCGCTCGTGAATCACTGGCCCAGAATTTTTGACCATCTCCAGGATGGTCTCCCTCTTCCAAGAATCATGACATCCTATGTTTCGGGTAAGACCTCTTTGCTAATTTAGTATAGGGATAATCAATTGCTAGAATGATATTAATTATCCTATCTTTTATTTAATTAGATCTAATTTCATTGAAATTGGATAGCCCTAATCTAGTGGTCATTTTTTAACGATCAGCGGTCCAATTTCTTGAGATTATGACTGTACGTGCCGATCGGGTCAATTCCTAGATCGGACTTTAATTTAATGAGGACCATTTCTTAGTTTAAATTCTTAATTACTTTGATTATCTGCTAATATTTATCTTTAATTACTTCATTTATTTCTTCGCTAATCTCAATAAGGGTCCTTAGTCTAGGATTTGTTGGTCCGTCCCGCATCAACATTTGGTATTAGAGCAAGGTTTAGGTTAGGTTAGGATTAATTCCATTTTAATTGTATTTGAATTATTTGCATTAAAATTAAAAAAATTAAAAAAAAATAAATTAAATTAAAAATTTGATTGTATGTTAAATACATTGATTGGACACCTTATTTGTTGCATTGCATTTTCATAATAATCTAAGGGCATAAACCTCTTAATCAAATAAAGTGGGGAGTTGATTACCCTTCCTTAGCCCACAAATCACCACCCTCATCAGCATTAACCCACACTATAAAATTAAAATCAATTAGATGCTGACCTTAGGAACATCCGAGCTCATTAGGACAAGGATACCTAAAAGTTATACCAAGCTAGTTTCGATCATTGAACTGGTATCTAGGAAAGTGGTTCAGGAATCTTAGTACCAAAGAAAGGTGGTTACTTAATTAGTTCTGTTTGCTGACCTGGCAATCTAATTGGTGTCTAAGGAAAGCAATGGAGGGACCCCCACTAATCTTACACTTACCTGGCCAATTTGATGAATTTGTTCGAACTTGGAGTGCTCAAAGACCGACTTGGAACAGTTAGGAGCTGTCTAAAATTAGGCTAATCCTAGGATAGAGTTGATTTATTTGTGTCCCTTGATTGAAAAAAAAATCTAAAGAAACCTGAATACCCTTGAAACCTACTTCACCTCCAAAACCAGTGCATGACAACTAAATCAGGGATCAAGTACCAAGCAAAACCTTCCCACTTAGATAACAAAATAGATCCCAATTTAGAAGCTGCTCTTCAGGGAATCATTGGTCGACTTGAAGCAATCGATGATAAGTTAGGTTCCTTAGATGCAAGGGTAGGAGCCCTAGAAGAGGAATAATTAGTGAACACAAACCACCATGTTAGGAACTCTTCATCTAGAGTCACAGATCCTAGAAATCAAAATGACTACCTGGGTTATGAGGGAGGTCGTACCTAGACACCTCGACCCGTCAATGACCCTAGGGATTGACACAATTATCCAGGTTTCGATGTGGATCATCATCAAACACCTCAACCTTATCGTAACCCGATCGACCAGGATGATCATATCATGGGAAGTGTTAAGATTGAAGCTCCGAGTTTTATAGGTCGCCTAGACCCCAAAGAATACCTTGATTGGGAAGCTGATATGGATCATTATTTCAATTGGTATGAAATGTCTGAGAATAGGAAAGTTAGATTTGCCTAAATGAGGTTATTGGGTCAAGCCAAATTATATTGACACAATATCCAGCGGTTAGCTACTCATAGGAGACAGGATCCCATTGGAACATGGAATGAGATGAATGATAAGCTTCGTGGGAAGTATCTTCCTACATCATATCAACAGTGACTCCTAGATCAATGTTAAAGGCTGACTCAGGGAACCGGATTTGTAAATGATTATATTGGTCAAATTTAAGAAATATCTTATGCGTTGTAATGTGAATGAAGATCCGTTTGTCACCTTATCCCGATTTAGAGGTAGCTTAAGAGAGGATATTCAAAGAGAGTTGTTTATGAGAGAGGTCTATAGTTTAGAGCAAGCCTATCAACTATCCAAGATTATGAGAGATTCTAGAAGATGCCTATCACCCGCATACCTGAGCCATCTAGACCAAGAATTTTAGGTCCAAGACCTAGCATGAGTCAAGCCCCAACTGGTTCAAAACCTAACATGAATCAAGGCCCTGGTAGTCGACCCCTATCACGACCCTACCAACTAAGAGGGATGAGAAATGAAAAGAAATTATAGGAGAGACTTCCCAAGGAATTTCCTCTAAGGTTCAATGCTTCAAGTGTAACGGAATAGGCCACGTGGCTAGTCAATATTGATCTAGAGCACTACATATAGAAAAATTTGAAGGGCATGAAGATCTAGATAATGCTCCTGAAGAGGAAGTCTATATTACCGATCAGGATTAGCCAATACCTTCGAAGAGTATGACCCTGATCAAAATGAGACTACACCCGAGCCTGAGGAACGATTAGGAGTGGTTAGGTGTGTATTGACCCAACCCAAGAAAAGTAAAGATTGGCATAGGATCGCTATCTTTCATACCTTTATTGGCCAAGGCGATAAGGTATGCAAGGTAATCATTGATAGTGGTAGCAACATCAATGCAATCTCCATCGATACCATTTCGCACCTAAGACTAGCACCCATAGACCATCCGAGTCCATATAATGTGGCCTGGGTAGATACTTCATCTATCCCAATCAGACATAGGTGCCTAGTCTTGATCAAACTTCAATCATACCAAGATAAGGTCTGGTGTAATGTGTTACCAATGGAGATAGGTAGCATTATTCTTAGCAGATCTTGGCTCTTTGATCAAGATGCCACTTTACAAGGTCGAACCAATACCTGCACATTCATGAACCAGGAAAAAAGTATTATTGTTTATCCTTCACCTCCTAGAATCACCAAGAAAGTTGTAGAAGGTAATCTTAATATCCAAAAATAGAAGAAAAGCCTTCACATAATCAACATTAAGGAGATTGAAAATGAATTAAATGATGGCTCCCTAGTTTGGATTCTAGCAATTAAAGAATCTAGCGGTGATACCGATCCATTGCACTAGTACCCCTAGGAAATAATCACCCTCTTAGATGAGTTTAAAGATATTTTTCCTGAAGACCTCCCAGATCATTTGCCCCCGATGCGAGATATCCAATACACTATTGACCTAGTTCTAGGAGCCTCCCTTCCCAATCTCCCTCACTATTGTTTGAACCCTATTGAATATGCAGAGTTGCAGAGACAAGTTATTGAGCTCCTTGATAAAGGTTTTGTAAGAGAAAGCTTGAGTCCTTGCACAGTCCCCGCACTCTTGACTCCAAAGAAGGATGGTATATGGAGGACGTCCATGGATAGTCGTGCAATAAACAAAATCACTATAAAATATCGGTTTCCCATTCTTAGGTTAGATGATATGATTGACATGATATCCGGAGCTAGTATCTTTTTCAAAATTGATTTGAAGAGTGGATATCATCAGATTAGGATTAGACCTGGTGATGAATAAAAGATCGCCTTTAAAACTAAAGATGGTTTGTATGAATGGCTGGTCATACCATTTCGCCTTTTCAATGCCCTGAGTACTTTCATGAGAGTTATGACTCAAGTACTACGACCGTTCGTCAGTTCATTTGTTGTCGTATACTTTGATGATATCATGATTTATAGCAGAATCAAAGAAGACCATTTAGATCACCTATAACGAGTCTATCAAGTTTTAAGGATTGAAAGCCTCTATAGGAATTTGAAGAAGTATGAATTACTGATAACACAAATAATTTTCTTAGAATTTATAGTGACCCCTGATGGTTTGGCAGTAGACCTTGAAAAAGTTTGAACTATAACTGAGTGGCCTGTACCCCAAAATATGTATGAAGTTTGAAGCTTTCATAGTCTCATAACTTTTTATAGGAGGTTCATTAGAGGTTTCAGTACTATCACAACTTCGATCACTGATGTATCCAGAAAGGGAGCTTTGAATAGACTAGAGCTGCTGAACGAGCTTTTTAGGAATTGAAGGAAAGAATGACCCATGCTCCAGTTTTGTGATTACCAGATTTTTCATAGATTTTTGAAGTTACATGTGACGCATCTGGAGTGGAAATTGGTGGAGTCCTAAGTCAGGAAGGACACCCTGTAGCTTTCTTTAGCAAAAAATTCAATGACTCCAAGTGCAGGTATTTGTCCTATGACAAAGAATTCTATGCTATGGTCCAAGCCCTTAAATTTTGGAGGAATTATCTGCTTCTGCAAGAATTTGTCATGTTTTTGGATCATGAGGCCCTCGAGTTTTTCAATTCATAAAAGAAATTAAATCCGAGACATAGAAAGTAGATTGAGTTCCCTCAGGCCTATACCTTTATGATAAGGCACAAGGTAGGTGTATATAACAAGGCTGTCAATGCATTTTCTCAAAAAGTGGACCTATTAAGGATAGAAATTATTGAACCGATTTTGACTGCTGATGCACTTTCTCTTAGGATGAGCTTTTTATCAGTAGTATGTGTGAGAGTTACTAGCTTTAAACAGTTAAAGGAAGAATATAATGAATGTTCGGACTTCAAGAATATTGTTACCTCCCTGAGACAAGGACCGTCTAGAGAGTTTAGTGAGTATACCCTTCAAGACGGATATCTTTTTAAGAACATTAGGTTGTGTATCCCACGGACTTTAGTGAGAGAACTTTTGATTTGGAAAATACATGTTAGGAGATTATCTAGACATTTTGAAAGAAACAAAATAATAGATGCCTTGGAGGCCCAATTTTATTGGCCTAGCTTGAAACGTGATGTAGCCCGGATTGTTGCACGCTGCTGGACTTATACCGTGGCTAAACATCAAAAATAAAATACTGGATTATACACCCCACTACCTATATCTGACTGTCCATGACAAGATGTGAGCATGGATTTTGTCTTAGGATTGCATCGAACAGTTAGAAAGAATGACTCAATTTGTGTGATAGTAGACAGGGTTTCTAAGATGGTCCATTTCTTACCATGCCCCATGATCTCTGGTGCTTCTAGAGTTGCTTGCCTATATTTTGACGAGATTGTTAGATTACATGAATTGCCAAAATCTATCATATCAGATAGGGACGTTTGATTCACTAGCTACTTTTGAAAAATCTTATGGCACTTAATGGGTACAAAATTAAAATTTTCATTTGCCTATCATCCATAAACAGACGAACAAACTGAAGTAGTAAATAGAAGTTTAGGAAATTTACTTTAGTATTTGGTAGGAGAGCATGTTAAAATTGGGATTTATTTTTGCCCCGAGCCGAGTTTACATATAATAGTTCGGTAAATAGGTCTATTGGTATGAGTCCATTTAAAGTTATGCATGGTTATCATCCTAATAAATCAGTAGACTTAATCCCATTGCCTATGCATGCTAGAGTCTCAGAGTTAGCATCATCCTTTGTAGAGCATGTTGGGAGTCTGCACAAAGAAATCAGTGAAAAAATTAATATAAGTAATCAAATATATAAACGATTAGCAGATTCTCATCGGTGAGTTAAGAATTTTGTTGAGGATGATCATGTCATGATTAGGATCAAATTTGAACGGTTTTCACCAGGAACCATTCAAAAATTACATCCCAGAGGGGCATATCCATTCAAAATTTTAAAGAAAGTTAGACCGAATGCATATGTTATTGATCTATCACCTGATTATGGGATTAGTCCTACTTTCAATGTAACGGATCTAATTAAATATAAAGAACCAGCATTGATACCTAGTGATCCATTTGAGCCTATACCTTCTTTTGAGAGTGACCCTCCTCTTGAATGTCCACAAGCCCAAATGAGAGAAAAGCATGATGTGATCGAATATATCTTGGATGAGCATATCAGGTCCACAAGGGATTGAAACTACCACCGCAATCTGGTTCGTTGGCGAGGTAGGCCAGAGTCAAAGGATTCCTGGATTACTGAAGAGGAGTTACAGAGAATTGATCCAGATCTATTTGAGTACCTCTAGGAAAGTATCAAGCCTGACTCAACGAAGTCAAGTTCTCCCTATCCCAAAAAAAATTGATGAGGACAACCCCCAGTACGAATCTGATGTGGGATGATCCTAGGACTACCATGATTGCAGGAAAACAGAAACTAATTTTTTTAAAATTTTTTTAGAAATTTAATTTGCAGGCTAAAGTTCTCGAAATCGAGTAATGCATAGAAGGAAAACTAGTAACGAAAGAAACTATCATACCCGCAAAAGACTCATGCAAAATAATAAAAGAGAGGATCTCGAAGATTGAGAAATCCCCAGTTAGGATAGTGTACCTTCAACAAATCAGAACTTAGGAGGGGGAAGGACTTTACCAAGCACCGTTTTGAAGATTTGTTCGAAGCTGGAGTCGCATAGTACTCAGGATTGGCATCTGGAAGTCAAGCCTTTGGTTTCTCGGTTCAAGCAGCTATCTGGGATTGGTCCTAGAGGCAAAGAGGGCCTCCTCCTCGGAGGTGAATACCACGGGGATCCTGCAAGCATCAGAGGTCAGCAAATAAACAAATAAAAAAGTAAAGAAAGAGAACTAGGGTTTGGAAGAAAGAAGAAATTATGATTTTGGATGTGGCCGGCTTGATACTTGAAGAAGAACTCCTTGCTTGGGCGGCCTAGGGCACTTCTTCTTTGGGCAGATTAGGGCTTGGAAGAAGAACACCTGGGGTGGCTAGGGCTTGGTAGAATTAGGGCACACCAATCTCAAACACTCACACATCAAAGAAGAACACAAGGAACAAGCTAGAAAATTTCAGCAAGGTATTATTTCATGATAAAAGTTACATACAAGAGGGGGAGGGGTGGGGTTTATATAGATGATCCCATGCCCTCTTCTTGTTAGAATAGGAATACAAGCTAGATAGGGAGAAGGATTACAAGTAGAATAGGAATAGGATCACAAGTTGAGTAAGAATAGGTTCTCCTTGTTTGATATGGATTTCCTTCCTTCTTTGACTTGGTCAAATAGAGCCTGGACTTGGTCAAAAGTGCTTGGATGCCTAATGTTATTGGGCTTGGCATATGGGGCAGCAAGTGGGCAACCTCCATTGGGCCATGGGCATCCTCCAATAAGCCTTGGGTGTGGTCTTCAAAGCATGGGCGCATGGGTCTTCTGGTGGCCGAATTCTTGGGCTGGGTGCTAGAAAGCTCCTGGTATCAAGTGGTGCCATGGGCTCTTAGTATATTCCTTAAGTATCCAGGTATCATGGGCTTCCGAACTTGATATAACTCCGGCTTTGGTGCTCCTCCTCTTGTACAAACCTGACTTGTACTGGACATGACTTATAGGACTCAATTTGACTGGACTGAGGTTGAGACACACCTCAACTTATTACAGGACTCACTCAACTGAGTTAACTTCATTACAAAACTCTCAGTTGGACCAACTTTAGTATAAAACTTGATTACAAAATTTATACACATCTTGAAGGATTCGAAAAAATCCTAATCAATAAACCAGATAGGGCCCAGTAATCTGTGTCGGATCCTAGTGCCCTCACCAGAATCTTTGTTGCCTAGTTGGCCAACCCAAGAGGGGGTGAATTAGGTAAGTAAAAAAAAAATTAAGCAAGTATGTGCTTTTTTGAAAACTTTGTATGGTGAGTGAAGTGATAGAGTATTGCAAGCGGAAGTAAATAAGTATGCAAAAACAAGTGCAAACACAAACACCATGAAATTTAGAGTGGTTTAAAACAATCCAGCTTCTACGTCCACTATCCAAGGTGCATACCTGGGATTTTCACTATATTCATCCTGAATATAGTCGGATTGTTTTCCTACGGGCTCACAATCCAAAATCCAATACAAAGTTAGTTTTCCCGGGCTCACTAACAACCCAACTTGGTTTTCAATGCTAACCAATCAACCTCAAAACAACTTATAAGTTACAGCCACCTGATGTACTTGTAACCACTCAAAAATAGAGTTAATAAAATAAGCAACAAAAAAACAAATCCAAAGTTGTTGAATGGTTGTAGTTGAAGCTCTTAATGAGGCCTTCTTGAATGCTTCTTCAATGCTCTTCAAGGCTCTCCTATCTCTTCAAAGATAAACTCAAGAAGTTGGTGGGAAGTTGTTGGAGAATTTGAGTTTTCACTTGAAAGCTCTTAAAACATTCAATGCTCTTTTTTCTCTTATCAAAAACTTCTTTTTCTCTACTCAAATCTATCATTTATAGCTTCTTGAAGTATTCCCAAGTGAATATGGCTGTTAGAATTCTTTGAAAACTAAAAATTAGCCGTTGGAAGGCTTTAGAACCAAGAAATTTAAATTCTGGAACTAGCATTATTGTTCAAATTCTGGGATTTGAGTCGGCTCGCAGACTTCGAGTTGGCTCGGATTGTCCGTGAAGAAATTTTATAGTCTATGAGAGTTGGCTCATTTGACTGAAGTCTCAGAAGCTACATTCTGTCATTCTGTGAGAGTCGGCTCGGATCTTTATTAAGTTGGCTCGGATCTTTATTAATTCAGCTCGAATGTTGTGTATCAAAAAAATTTTGTGCCACGCCAAACAATGTATCAACTCTATTTAGTTGAGTCGGCTTGAGTGAAACTTCTTCAGAGTCTTCCAAAAGGCTTCAAACTTCTTCCAAACAACTTCTAAACAACTTCTAAGATATTTAAACTTAAAATTACATTGATTTGGCCCTTTTATATAATCAAAAAATTAAATTTACTTAGGGCTCTTAAATGATTGAAATATACATGAAACTTTTTCTTGAATACATTGATACATTCCAATGATCTTAGAATTATAGGGTGAATGATTGTCCATTTGAAACATCCTACAAAAACTTTTTAAATATTTGAAAAGTATTAGTATCAAATGCATGCTCCAATATTTTGTAATCATCAAAATCATTCCAGGAATCAACAATCTTGAAGACATCGCCCAATATGAATCTTGATGCAGATATATGTAAATTTTTTTGGATATTTTTTATGGGTATATGGGGTTTGGGATATCTCTGACTCATTTGAATCGGAGTTTTTAGTATAGTTTGTTTCTTTGTTTTAGGATTTATGTTTATCGAAATCCCTTATTTATTCCGATTGTTTAGAGTTTGGTTTAGGATTTATTTTAATTTTTGAATTTATTAGGATTGGATTTTTTATTGTTATTTAAAGGGTTGTAAACCTCTTCGGAGGGTCATCAATATTTTAGGATAAAAGAAAACTTCTACTTTCCTTTCTCTGATCTTCTCTTCTCCTCTCTTACTTCCTGTTCCTCGATTCTTCTTCCTCTTCTCTCCCTCTCCTCCATTTCTATTCCCTCCCCACTTCTTCTTCTTCTTCCCCGATCCACCCAATGTAAGCAACCCACCTTCGCGCCTCCCATGCTCCATCGCCACCATCATATCCATCGGATCCGTCGTTCCTCTGCTCTCCGTCGCCCTCACCTGCGAGTGGGAACCCAGCGCCACTCTCTCCTTCCGTAGGACCGAGAGGACCCCAATCCCATTGGAAGAAGCACCATGGTGCCAACTCCGACCACCATTCCCCACGATCATGAACACCAATGACCACCGCCATCGCTAGAACAGAATCGTCGACCGCTGCTCCCACCTCCGATCAACGCCCTGCTGTCTAAGATGCCAACTCTGCCTCCTTCCTCATTGCTTGTGCCCATCTCTCCACTTGCTGCCTCCCATGAAGGCTCTCCTCCTCCGCTACCAGTCTCCGAAACCCCCTCTCGTCATTGCCTTCCTCCTGATCGAAGCAGTCCACGATCAGCCGAGATGATCACTATGCCGGCCTTCCTCCCATCCATGCCACCCTTCTTCCAGCCGGACCCACCAGGCTTCTCCACCCTTGCCACCATCTTCGCCCCGGTGCCGTCACTGGCGAAGTCTCTCCGCAAGCCCTTCTCTGTTCCATAGCCATGGTCTATGGAGAAGAAGTATCCCGCACGATCGTGAAGGCCATTCCGATCTCTATTGCCGACTTCAAGCTAGGCATGGATCTCGGAGTTGCACGGATCTCAAAGCAATCCCTAAAGATCTATGAAGCATGGATTTCAAAGCAGATCAAATTTAAAACACAGATATCAAAGTATTGGGATTATTGGGTTAAATTGGTTCATGTATTTATTTTTTATCATTTTAATTGGGATTGATAGAACCATTTGTTTTTTGGTGATCCAAGTCTGACGGTTTCTAATCCACCTCGCTCGTAAACCACTGGTTCAGAATTTTCGATCATCTCCAGGATGGTCTTCCTCTTCTAGGAATCGTGACATCTCGAGTTTCGGGTGAGACCTCTTCGATAATTTAGTATAGGTATAATCAATTGCTAGAATGATATTAATTATCCTATCTTTTATTTAATTAGATCTAATTTCATTGAAATTGGATAGTCCTAATCCAGTGGTCATTCCTTAACGAGTAGTGATCCAATTTTTTGAGATTTTGACTATGCGTGTTGATCGGGTCGATTTCTAGATCGGACCTTAATTTGATGAGGACCATTTCTTAGTTTAAATTCTTAATTGCTTTGATTATCCGATAATATTTATCTTTAATTTCTTTGTTTATTTCTTCGCTGATCTTAATAAGAGTCCTTAGTCTAGAATTTGTTGGTCCGTCCCGCATCAGTGACGAAACAAGTCTTTTCGTTTCTAAGGCCTTTTGCTACGAAGCTTTCTTGATAAATTTTTAGCAATGGCATTTTTCATCATTAATAGTTCTAATGACAAACATTTGGTCTTTAACAAATAAAAATTCTCCACAAAAGATGAAATTTTTGTTTTTAGCGATCTCCTCTGACATCCTCCCCTCCTATGGCATCCTCATCTCCCACATCTCCACCTTTGTAGAAGGTGATGAGCATATTACATGCATAAAAAAATAATAAAATAATTAAAAAATTAATATTTTAATTAATTTAATTTTTGTTACAAGTATATTTTTATAATCATCTAATATACTTTTTAAACTTTATTGAAAGATATAAAGTCTAGTAACGAAATTATATTAAATTCTAGCAATAAATATAGTAGAGGAATCAAAAAGATTTCATTTTCATAACTTTTTGGTTTAGACGATCAATGCAAATAGTTTTAAAGAAAATAATCATAATTTTTTTAAAAAAAAATTAATTTATATACCATTTGAAGTATTGAGAATTAGATCCGAAAAATTTTCTGACCATATCTTATTTAATTAAATTTATTACGATATTTAAAGAGAAAATATCTATATAAAATATTTTAAAATTTATTTCTGTAAAATACTAAGGACTAGGTTTATTTTTCAACACACCCTCCTCGCTATCCAACCCTGCACTCTCACCCCCCATCCCGCTCGCTTCGCTCCGACGGTGGCGGAGGCATTGCCCCTCCCTTCTATCCTTTTCCGTTTGATATTTTCTTCTCCCACTCTCTCTCTCTCTCTCCTCGCGGAAACTATAACCAAGTCTCGCAACCGGGGCCTCGTTGACCACCCCTTCTTCCAGTTTCTCGTCGAGAAGTCGGGCAGCAAGCGTGCCGAGAACGCCAATCCTGAGCTCGTCCTCTTTGCTGAGTTTTTTTTTTTTTTTTTTTTTTTTCGTCTAGAACTCAGATGGATCGATGACTGCTTGAACTGGCCCAAAAATAATTTTTTCCTCTCAGGTAGGGTCCACAGACGGGAGAGACCAACGCGCGCATCCTCCAACTCTTCCCGTCGTGGATTGCAACGACTGGACACGCCGTAAAATCATTGCTTGGCATGTGGCGCTGTCTCAGGCAACAGCTGTTGGACATTTTAAGATATCCAGAAGTACGCACCCATGCCATCGTCTGAGAGGAGCTGGACTTCGGTGTATAGATAATTTCTTTTAGCAAATTTCGTTTCAAATTGGAGGAAGTTGGGCACGGCAGAGTTGACAAAAATTGCTGTCCCGAAATGGTACGTACGATGATGCCTTCTAAGCACCGTGGAAGGGTAAATACTTTCAATCTTGAAATACAAATAAACACTGCCACTACGGTGATAATACGGCCGATAGAGACGCGACCTAACCTTTTCGATCATGAATTCAAGCTAGGATGATTCAATTAAATTTTAATTTATAGATGGCTTGATTAAATTTTAATTTATAGATGATTTGATTAAATTTTAATTTGCTGGGAGCATGTGATTGGAAGACAGGATGGCTTTACGGTGCCATGTGATTCTACGGTGCCACGTGATTGGAGATGAGACAGCTTCTACGGTGTCACGTGATTGGAGATGAGATGGCTGCTACTCTGACATCGTAGAATGGTTTGGGAGTACGTGACTGGGAAACGGGACGGCTCTACGGTGCGGGTGCTACGTGACTGGAGATAGGGCGGCTGCTAGTGATCAGGCTGATGTACTCACCGGTTATGGTGCCACGTGACTGGAGATGGGGCGGCTGCTAACGGTCGGGCTGACGTACTTACCGGTTGGTGAGAATGGCATGCGTCAGGCTGACGTACTTACCGGTTGGTGAGAATGGCATGCGCCAGGCTGACGTACTCACCAGTTGGTGAGAAGGGCATGCGAGACATTATAGAGCGTTGGTGAGAAGGGCATGCGAGACATTATAGAGCGGTCAACATACTCACCGGTTGGTAGGAAGGGCACACGAGGCATCGTAGAGCGGTTAGGCTGACGTACTCACTAGTTGGTGGGAAGGGCACGTGTCGGTGACGGTGCCACGTGACTGAAGATGAGGCGGCTGCTAACGGTCAGGCTGACGTACTTACCGGTCGGTGAGAATGGCACGCGCTAGGCTGACGTACTCACCGGTTGATGAGAAGGGCATGCGAGACATCATATAGCGGTCAGGCTGACATACTCACTGATTGGTGGAAAAGACACACGAGGCATCGTAGAGCGGTTAGGTTGACGTACTCACTGGTTGGTGAGAAGGGCACGCGTCGATGTTGGTGGGAAGGGCACCCGAAAAATCACCTCTCCCCCGTCCCTTTTCGTTCTAGCAAAAAAAAAAAAAAAAAAAACAAATAAGCACTTTTTCTTATTTTAAGGGAGAATTACCAAATGATTTATTAATTCAGACAGAGAGAGGGCGCGAACGAGCCAAGATCATTTACAGGTTTCTGCAGTAATATTGAATTCCTTACAAGAACAAAAGAATCAGCTCCATTTTTGTACATATAATTCTCTACACTCCAGAATGCGGTGAACAGATATGGGAATGCGCTTTTGCAAGCACCCTACTAAATCTTCTGATATTTACTTTGACGTTCTGTTTGTCCAGATAAATCCTCTTCGTCTCCCGCCACCCTTGCCTTGTGATGATACTAGGATCCATTAAAACCGGGCTCCGGCGGTGGTACTCCTTGGAGAGAGAGCTCTCCCCCGACGCCACCCTGTAGGCGATGTACTCCAACCCTAGCTTCCGAGCCGGCTCGCCGTAGTAAGTCTCCGCCGCCCAGTCCAACCCTAACGGCACGATCTGTATGAGGACGGAGCCGGGCCGCATGAAGAGGAAGTGGGTCATTGCTGCTCCATGCACGGCTAGCATCACGTCGGCCGAGTCGAGGGCGTCGTAGATTACCCTCAATGGCATGCCTCTCTTGGGCTTCAGGACCTGCACCTCGAAGCCGCTATGTTCGCAGGCTTTCACTATCTCATTGAGGTTGAGTAGGACCCTCGACTTGCTGCGGATGATGATTGTGATCTTAGGTTTGGAGGTGCTGCAGTCGCCGGCGGCCGGCGCCGGCGCGGCCAGTGGTGGATGGGTTTCTTGTGGTTGGAGTTCTTGGCTATCACCGAATCCTTGGCGAAGTACAGCCTGGAAATCTTGGATCCCAACACCTGCCATTTCACAGGAGAATATCAATTAATTAATCTCTCATTGGTTCAGATTATTAGTTTTTGTGGTAGTACATCAGGCGAGCAAGGGTGGGGTACGTAGAATTCCTATGACAGTCTGTATGGACCGGACACAAACTGGGCAATATTAAGCCAGCTTGCATTCCATCCATGCGTGATGTCGTGTAAGATAGCAGTCAAATTGGACCAGATGTCAAGTTTCTCTGGTTTCTTTAGGGTGCTGTATTCGATCATTACAAAACCGTTTCCTAGGGTTCATAAAAAACCTTAGGGAAGGTGGTAGAACTTGCATTAGAAACATTAAAGGCTGCTTGATATTGCTCTTGTTTGCTTAATTTCTTTCTGTTTCCACAAAAATAAAAAAAGCAACTACATCACCAAACAAGCTCTAAATTCAACACGTTTGATAGGTCTATTATAGTTTACCCAAAAAAGGAGGTCTATTATGGATTCTTCTGGGATCTGTCAGACAGCTATCTCAATGCTGGCTTTTGGGTAGGTAAAGGACTAATTAGTTGGTTAGCGATCCAGAAGAAGACTCAATGGTTTATTATTATATTTTCCTTCTCTCTATCATGAACTTAGTTGGCAACCGCTCTTTCTCATTTGCCAAATCTTACCTGGAATAAGAAGCTTGCCAAAAAAAAAAAAAAAAAAAGAATAAGAGAACCAGCCGGTGGACCGCCCGGCCATGATAAGTCGGTCAAAACCAATGATGCTCGAAACCTTTTTGTTTTTTTTCCGGGGGGCGGGGGGGAAAGAAAAAAGGGATGGGGGGATAAATCCCTAGCTTCTCTCAGACATTGCCACTAGTCTATTTTACAAGACGTGCCATCCCCCAACGCCAATCCTCCATGCAAGATTATGTTACAGTTGGAGTTCCCTTCCTAACTCGAAGCATATTCTTTGCAATTTAAATCAATCAAATTGATAGATATAAGTATGACAGAGGGATATAGAATGAAATGTACCATTGGGCATGAGCAGTGGATTGATCGATAGCTCGCCGTGGATTCTCATTCCGACGATCATCTCCGGGAAGCAATGGACCCGACGATCCCGGGAGAAATCCACCACCTTGTAGTTGGTTAGCTTCCTTATAACCGGACGGTATGTGGTCATCCACCAAGAATGGTATTCCAGCACCACCAGCACCACCTCGCCGTGAAACCGCTGCGCCGTGATGAACAGCGGAATCAGCCCGTCGTTGAACTCATGGTAAAGGTTCCCCGTGTATCCTCCAGTCGAGAACACGAGACCTGGCACGCTGTGGCGCTTCTCGCATGCCTTGGATGGGCTTCCGTTATTGCTTGATGATGCCATGGGAAGGAGGGTGATGTTGTCGACCGTGCTCATGATCTGAGTCTCCCATTTCCTTGTGTAGGGGCGTATGGTCTCGGGCAGCTGCCATGCCCAAGCACCATAGACCAAGATGGAGGATAAGTTAGCATCTGTTCTGATGTCTCCTTTCATGTAGCACACGTCGGTCCGGTTATGGCTTCGATCGCAGCAAAGTAGTCCTTCATCTCTAAATGAACTCATTCTCCCCATTCTTCCTGTGTAACATATCAAGTATAAGTTCAGAGAATGGATTACTTGATCAATGTTTTCTTTTTTTCTGGGTTTTTTTTTCTAAATTTTCCCTACCATTGATTAGATTGGAGCATCGATGTGCAGTGTTTTCTTCACTGGCTTGAAGGAAATTTAAGTTGGAAGATATATGGGTCTTGAAGGATTCCAAGTCACTGCTTATTTCTGTAACAACTACAAACCGAAAGAGAAAAAACACAGAAAATAAAAGGATTAATATATAGAAGATGAGTGTGTTTTGGGTGATGGAGAGGCGGTAAAGATGCTTACATGAATCAGTTGCTCGCCCTAAATAAGAAGAATATGACGACGAGGTAGTGAGTCTTATAATCGAGCAGATGGTGTAGAGCATCAATAGAAGCAATGGCACGAGCCGATAAAGAGAACTGTTCTTGCGTTCTCTCTGATCAGAGGTTGATCCCCTGGCGAAAGTTCGCAACATGGATTTGATCTTGAGCGCAGGCATCTTGGAAGACCGCCAAGTGGTCAAGGATTGAGAGTTATCTAAGAATGGGTGATTCCACCATAGCTGCCCTCTTTTTCTCCATATGTCCATCTTTTATATCAAGTATGAACAAAGCATAAAAGGAATTAAGAACAATAAGAGGAAGAAGAACAAAAGTATAAAAGGAAGAGCAATAAAAAGAGGAAGAAGAAGAGCAATAAAATGAGGAGAAGAAGAGCAATAAAAAGAAGAAGAAGAACAAAGTATAAAAGGAATACCAGATGTGAAGCTATCGACAGGTGCCTTCGAGCCAGACAGGTTCTAGATCATACGAATGATAAGAAATGGAATAAATAATGCACCGCTGATACGAACTCCCTAACCACCAAAGATGCAAGTCAAAGGAAATATTATAGGAAAGCTCATCACAATGTCCATCTGGCGCCATGCATCCATGGTCTTTTTACATGGGAATTGCACCTAGTTCTTGCGTATCCAAGAGTCAAGATAAGGGAAAGCTAAGGAATTGCACCTAGTTGAGACAAGGAAAAGCTACCATAGGGCAGATCGTTTTCTTTTTTCTGTTATCTTTTATTCAAGAGTCAAGATAAGGAAAAGCTAACCGTAGGAGCATATGGTTTTTTTTTTTCTCTTTTATCCAGGAGTCAAGATAAGGAAAACCTAACGGTAGGAGCAGATGGTTTTTTTTTTTTTGTTTGTTTGTTTTATCCAGGAGTCAAGATAAGGAAAAGCTAACCGTAGGAGCCGATGGTTTTTTTTTCCTTTTATCCAAGAGTCAAGATGATGAAAAGCTAACCGTAGGGGCAGATGGTTTTCTTTTTTCTTTTTTATATTAAAAAGGATGTGGGGGTTGCGGGGTTGGCGGGAAGGGAGCTTAAAGCGTAACTATCCTGGGTTGTGTTCATAAGGGCCGCATTTTATTAAAATTATTTGATATAAGATAATTACTGTTATCACCAAGATCGCTTTAGCCCGTAGCTAAGGTCGAGCTCGAAACATGTTCCTGTTGCTCGAGATCCTGCTCGGGCATCCGGAGCTATAAAATAGAGTTAGAGACCCGGGCTGGGATTCCGGCGGGGGCACTCCGACAGTCAAGTCAGTAATGATCCAGGGGAACAGATCCTCTTGGTCGAGCCCCGAGTGTGGACTCCATGCTAGGAGGAGAATTAGTGAAGTGAGAGAGTGTGAGTGGGCCAAGCACAGAGTATGGGAATGGAAGCAGAGAAGAGCTCGAACTGAGCGGCTGTATCCGTCTACACCCCTCATGGGAGTTTCGCGGTAGCCTTGAGCATTGTCTTCCTGTGCTTTACCCCCTTCTTGCCCGTTGGACCTCACTCGGCTGAATTTTTTTAACCTTAGCTTGAGTTCTCAGCTTAAACTTCTTACCTTGTTGGAATCTGGGAGACCCTTTTTGCTGGAGGCGTTGTGCGCTGCTTACCTCGGGATCTTTCCCATGCCTACGGGCACGTGCGGCGATGTTTCGTACTGTGGACGGGTTGCCTTTCCATTCTGGTGATATGGAAGCTACCGTTCGCTCTGACATTCCTTCCGGTCGCTCCCTTTTGGATAACTTAGCAGGGCCTCGATCGACGGACCACCGTCTCCTGGATCCGGATATGCTGGTTTACTTCCTCTTTTGGAGGGTGCTGACGGTTGGTGGAGAATGCAGAGCCTCGATCGGAGGATTCCTTCAATTCCGGTGTAAGTGGCAGTTGGGACCATCATCACAGCCTGGCAGGCATCTTTTCGTGGTCCTCGAGTGTCGAGCCGCCATCCAAGGAGAGTGGCGACTTCCTTCGACTGCATGTATCTTCGTCCGAGGTGGAGCTGATCTGGAGAGGCGAAGCTCAACTTCGGCCCCGGCGTCTCGACCCGAAGGGAGCGTGGCCGGACGAAGGAGAGGCGGAGCTCGACTTCGGACCCGGCATCTCGACCTGGAGGGAGTGCGGCCAGGCGAAGGAGAGGCGGAGCTCGACTTCGGCCCCGGCATCTCGACCCGGAGGGAGCGCGGCCGGGCGAAGGAGCGGCGGAGATCGACTTCGGCCCCAGCATCTCGACCTGGAGGGAGCGCGGCCGGGCGAAGAGTCCGGGCAGAGGCATCCCACGTGGTAGCTTCGTCCGACGCGGCATCTGACAGGGGTCCCACGTCAGCGATCCAGCAATATAATTTGACCCCCACTCTCGAGATCCGTTGGCGCGCGATGCTTGGGGCAAAGGGAGTAAATGCAGTGCTGACATGGAAAGGCAGAAATCTGGCACAATGATGACCATGATCGCCGGTGCTTCGTGAGGCGATTTTCCAAGCCAATATGGAGAAGCCACGTGTACACGTTCGAGGAGCAGTTATTACTGGCACGGAATTCAGAGCAGCCACGATCGAAGCGAGGTGTCCCGTTCATCGATGGG
Source organism: Areca catechu (assembly GCA_021397845.1). Lineage (NCBI taxonomy): Eukaryota > Viridiplantae > Streptophyta > Magnoliopsida > Arecales > Arecaceae > Areca > Areca catechu. The sequence continues at coordinate 29,963,037 of CM038046.1, forward strand.
CGACATGTGGCGCAGATCTGTCGGTGGAGATGCTGTAACGGTATGGTTAGGCATCCGGTCACTTCAAAATGAAAGGAAATTTTTTTCAAAACATTATCTCTTTCAAATCTTGAGTGCCCGCCATCATACCAAACTTCCTCCTCTCCCCCAGCTGTCCTGGACTCCCTCAATTAGCTAGGTTCGTCTCTTTCCTTCCCCATCTTTCAGTAGGGTAGGATTTCTCCTTAAGGTCAGGGTCTTCTCGGATGTAGTCCGTCTTCATCTTCTTCTCTTTCCCATCTTTAAGATGTCTCGTTTCGGCCCCAACTTCTGCCCCTCAACAAATCAGGCTGAGGCGGGGCCTTCTCAGTCGAGGCTGCCTTCTTCCTCCAATAAGGAGGAAGAGACATGCTTCGAGTTGAGCAGGAGGCGCCCTCCCATCAAGATCGTCATTAGGGAGCCTAGAGCTAGCCCCCCTCCTCCTCCTTCACCTGAACCCGCCCCCGAACCTCCTCGGTCAATAGGTCTTGGCGGGGTTGTTTTGATAATCTCTGCTGAGGAACTGGCGACCATTCGGGATATCTATGGCATCCCACACTCTGTCCAGCTCTCGATCCCTCGACCGGGGGAACGGGTCACTTCCAGTGGCCCAGGCCGGATAGCCCTCTACGAGGAGACTCTCGCAGGGGGACTTCGATTTTCCTTCCATCCTTTCTTTCTTTCCGTGCTGAGCAATTTCCGTCTCGTCCCTGCTCAGCTCATCCCGAATGCTATGAAGACCATCTTCTGCTTCATAGTACTCTGTCACTTTCATGGGATTGTAGCCCGTTTTTTCTTGTTAAGGATCTTTTTTACCCTAAAGCGCCACCCTTCTAAGGAGGGGTGGTGGTCCATTTCTTCTCGCCTGAGGGGCATTAAATTCGAACTCACTTCTTCCATCAAAGGATGAAAGAACAAATACTTTTTTGCATCGGTCGAGGGGGTCAACTAGGTTTGGAGCGACCCAGATCGATCCCCTAACCGAAACTCCATGGTCGAAGCAGCTAACCGAGAGGTCTTCGAGCAGCTCCGCACCATCCAGATTCCTTTCCTCAAGGTTCTGTTGTCAGAGCAGAACCTCTTCGAGGCCGGGGTCGACCCAACGAGAGAGTTGGGTGAGTTCGGCTCAAACTTTTCTCCTTATGCTTTTCCTTTTGCCTTTCTGAGCTTGGGACTGACATTCTTTCTTCTGTGTGCAGGTATGAAGTTTCACTGTATGACCTGCTCTCGATCACCAAGAAGAGGGGTCCTCCAGCAGCGGTCGGCGAGTCCTTCTTGAAGAGGGCTCGCGATGAAGGTGGCGTGGTGACTGCTTCCGCTATGCCGACTGAGCCGAGCAGAGGAGAAGCTGAGACCATCCCTGAGCAAGGAATGAGGGTGGTCGAGGTAAAGCCTGAGCTGGGCCAAAGGGCTGCTGAGCCCTCACCAGAGCAGCCGAGCTGCGAGAGCTGGTCCCGGCCCCAGAGTCTGAGGTGGTCGTCCGTGCCAGGGCCGCTGCCACAGCTGCTGCCACGATGTCTCCTCCTCCCCCGGAGAACGTCGTCGTCGAGGAGGAGGAGGAGCAAGGAGGAACAGAGCTGGCGCCAGGGGTGCCATCCGAGGAGGTGCCGAGCTCCCACCACGCTCCCGAAGCTTCTTCTGCCGGTGGAGCAGGCGACTCCGCATCCGAGGCAAGCAGGAGGGAGAGGGACTACCATCGAGTCCCCTTCAAACTGGCACCAAAATCTCCCTGGTCCAGGACCAGGGTCTGGCGGAGCGCATGATAGATTTTGCAATCCAATCATGCAACCGGTGGGAGAAGGCCACAAAATTACTGGGGGATGCAATCAGCAGCACATTCCCCCATCTCTTCTCGATAAGCAACTTCATCCGCTTCATTTCTTCCTTCTCTTCTGTATTGGTTGCTAACGCCTTCATTGGTGCAGCTCGGCACTGAGCTCCTTCTGATCAGGGATTGTTGCAAGAACTGGTTGAAGAAGGACAGGCAGCGGGCAGCAGAGCTCGAGTCCGTGAAGACCGAGTTGAGATAGAAAAATGACGATGCCTGTGTTGACCCCTAAAGTGATTTTGATGATAACAAAACATTGGAGCATACATTTGGTTATCTAACAACTCTTCAAATGATTGACAAGTTTTTGTAGGACAACTACATTGACACACTTTCTAAATCCTACAGTCTTTAATGTTTTGTGTTGAGTTGTAAAGTCTTTAGAATCTTGTAAAGAAGAACCCTACAAAAATTTTCTATTAAAATCAAGTTTAAGGGTTACTTCTAGTAGTCTTTCAAGCTTCAATTTTTTTTGAATTTATTGAAAGAAGTGCTTGAAGAAGACTTCAAAGCTTGGGACATGTGCTCTGGAAGTTTGAAGTTGATCTGGCTAAAGAACCACCTTCGAGCCGACTGGATGGAGGACCCAGCCAACTCTGGCACTGGCACAGAAAAGAAGTTCTCTGGCACACAGATCCAGCCGACTGGCACCAAGGCCCAGCCGACTCATCCAAAACATGGTTGAGAATGTTCTGAGATTCTTAGGGATCCGAGCCGACTGGAATTCAGCCCAGCCGACTTGTCCAGAACTCGGTTAAGAATGGTCTGATAGCCTCTAAGATCCGAACCGACTGGATTCCAACCTAGCCGACTCGTCCAGAGTGAGGTATTCTCTCAACTATGGAAGCTAGCCGACTGGCACTCAGCCAGTCGACTCGAACTTGGTCCGAGCCGACTCGAAGTTTGTCCGAGCCGACTGGAATGACGGGGTCACCTCCAATGGCTAGTTCCAATTCTCAATTTTTAAATTCGAAAAGTGCTCCAATGGTAACCTGTCATCTTCTAATGGTCTACAACGTTCAAAATCAAGGGAAGGCAGTTGAAGTCTCTATAAATAAGGTATAAGAATATCTTTGGAGAGATTAATGAATTATTGAGCATTTATTGAACACTTATTGAAGTGAAAAGAGAGCACTAGAGCTTTAAAGTCTGCTTTCAAGCCTGCAACAACTCTTACCAGAAGCTTGAAGCATCTTTTGAGGAAAGCAAGGAAGCCATTGAAGAGCATTCAGTGGATCTTCACTCGAGCTGCATTGGCAACCACCCAAACAACAGAGTTTGTCTTTATTGTTGCTTCTTTATTCTATCATTTAGAATATCTGGGATATTGGTGAGACTGGTTGTAAAAACCAAATAGGTTTCTTTGGTGACCCTTTAAAACCAGAGTGTAGAGGTTTCTTTGGTGAGCCTATCTGAAAACCAAAGTGTAGAGGTTTTAGGTGAACCTGTAAAAACCTAGCTTGGGTTTCTTTGGTGAGCCCAGTTTCAAAAACCAAAGTATAGAGGTTGGGATTGTGAGCCTGTAAAACAATCCGACTGTATTCCGGTTTGGGGGATATAGTGAAAATCCCGAGTGGTGAACTTGGATAGTGGACGTAGGAGCTGGGTTGCTCCAAACCACTATAAACCTGTTTTGTTTGTGTTGTGTTTATTTTATCTTTTAGCTTCTGCATTCATACTCTGATTAACACAGCACCTAACCACTAAAAAGAATTACTTGTGCACATACTTGCGAAAATTTGTAATTCCCAATTCACCCCCCCTCTTGGTTTAAGCCACCTGAGCAACAGCCTGGGAGGCGAGTCAAAAGAACAAGGAGCTCTGAGGGGAGCTCGCAAGTGCCGAGATGCACTTGAAGGAGCTTCATGAGAGCCTTAACCGGGAATGGAGCTGGTCAAAGAGCAAGGCAGAGGAGCTCAAGGCCACTGAGTCAAGGCTAAGCGAGTTCAATGCCGAAGCTATCCGGCAGAAGGGGCGTGCCCAATCTCTCCAGGCTGAGTTGGAGGTGGCCAGGGATAGATTGATCTCTACTGAGAAAAGGGTCATCGCTACCAAGAAGGAGGTAGCTGCAGCAGTCGAGTCGGTGGAGACGGCAAAGAAGGAGGCCATCGAGGCGGTCGTCCAGGCCGAGGCTGCCAAGAAGGGAGCCACGGAGGCCATGGTGAGGTATAGGGCTTCGGAGGAGTTCGCCGCTGAGTTCCATGAGACGGCGTTGGACTCCTTCTACAAGGGATTTATGTATCTTTACTCCAGGGTGGAGGGCTTCATCTCGGACAAGGGCCGAAGCTTTCTTGCATATCCTGGGGCTTTAGACAGGGGATCGGCCCCAGACTTGGGCACTGCTGAGGAGCCGGCTGCAACCTCCATTCCTGCTTCACCGGCGGTGGTCACCAAAGCCGAAGCTGCATAGCCTGGGGCCCCGGAAGATGATGCCCCGCCAGCACATCGTCCCGGGAAGGGGCCAGCCACGTAGAGTGGGGACCATTGTTATTTTTCTTTTCTTTGTTTTCTTGCCTTTGGTCTGGGCTACCCAGCATGTCGAGGCCCAGAAACACTTGTATTAAGCTGTTTGTTATCAATGAATAAACTTTTTCAGTCATCTCTGGCTTGGAACTTCTTCTTCCTTTCTCTTCTCTCTTCTTCTCTTTCTTTTCTTCTTCTTTTTGAGTTCCGAATATGCGATGAAGTTAGAGAGAAGTTCTTCAACTAGCCGAGTTGTTTCCACTTTGCATGCGAAGTGGTCGAGTGTTTCTGAATGCTTTGTTTGAGGAGATCCTTTTGATCTCACCGGGATCGGCTCTAGGTGTGTACACGTTGGAAACACCAGGTGACTGCAGGGCTTCGGTCATCAGGAGTTTCAAGGCCCGAGGTGCCGGGTTGTCCGGTCTTTGGTGCCGGGCTTCAGGAGTTTCCGGTCTTTGGTGCCGGAGAGCTGGACTCCAGGCTTTGGTGTCGGGCTGACCGGTCTTTGGTGTCTGAGAGCTGGGCTCCAGGCTTTGGTGCCGAGATGACCGGTCTTTGGTGCCAGAGAGCTGGACTCCGGTCTTTGGTGCTGGGCTGACCGGTCTTTGGTGCCGGGGAGCTGGACTCTGATCTTTGGTGCCGGGCTGACCGGTCTTTGGTGCCGGAGAGTTGGGCTCCGATCTTTGGTGCCGGAGAGCTGGACTCCGGTCTTTGGTGCCCGGGAGCTAGGCTCCAGGCTTTGGTGCCGGGCTGACGAGTCTTTGGTGTCGGAGAGCTGGACTCCGGTCTTTGATACTGGGCTGACCGAACTTTGGTGCCAGAGAGTTGGACGTACTCCGGGCTTCAGTGCCAGAGAGCTGGACTTCGGGCTTCGGTGCCGGAGAGCTGGACTCCAGGCTTCGGTGCTGGGGAGCTGGACCCGTAGAGCTGGACTCCGGGCTTCGGCATCGGAGAGCTAGACTCCGGGCTTCGGTGCTGGAGAGCTGGATTCCGGGCTTCGGTGCCGGACTCCGGGCTTCGGTTCCGGGAGCTGGACTTCGGGCTTCGGTGCTGGGGAGCTGGACCCGTAGAGTTGGACTCCGGGCTTCGGCATCGGAGAGCTGGACTCCGGGCTTCGGCATCAGAGAGCTGGACTCCGGGCTTCGGTGACGGAGAGCTGGACTCCGGGCTTCGGTGTCGGGAGCTGGACTCCGGGCTTCGATGCCGGAGAGCTAGACTCCGGGCTTCGACGTCGGGGAACTGGACTCCGGGCTTTGGTGCCAGAGAACTGGACTCCGGGCTTGAGCATGCTAGACCTTGGGCCGGGCAGCGATATCCCTGCAAGCAAAAGTAGTTTGTACAAAAGAACATCTTTATTATTACTAGGAAAAAGCCTTACACTACTGATAGTATATTCTCGGGTTGCATGCATTCCACGTCCGCGGGAATCTAGCACCGTCCAGATCCGCAAGATAGTAAGCTCCGTGTGGAAGAGCTTCGACCACCTTGTAGGGGACCTCCCAATTCGGCGAGAGCTTGCCGCGCTCCCGGGATTGAGATGCTTCAGCTCGGCGCAACACCAGGTCGCTAGGATGGAAAACCTTCGGCTTTATCCGTGCATTGTAGTATCGGGCTACGCGTTGACTATAAGCCACCATCCGGAGTCGGGCCTTATCCCTGGTTTTCTCGAGGAGGTTTAGGTTGAGAAGAAGGCATGCCGGATTTTCTGCTTCATTGTACTGCTGTATCCGCAGTGTGGGCATGCCGAGTTTGACTGGAACAACAGCTTCTGCACCGAAAGTGAGGTTGAAAGGCATCTCGTCCGTGGCCATCCGGGGCATTGTGGGTAGGCCCAAAGAACACTAGGAAATTCTTCTGCCCACCTACCCTTGGTCCGGTCCAATCTGGTCCTGAGTCCTTGGAGGATGGTCCAATTGGTCACCTCGGCCTCCCCGTTGGTCTAGGGGTGAGCCATCGAGGTGAAACGATGTTGGATTCTGAGCTCGGCACAGAATTCTTCGAACTCCCGGTTGTCGAATTGCCACATATTATCGGTGATAATGCTATGGAAAAGCCCAAAGCGGCAGATGATCGACTTCCAGAAGAACTGGCGGACCTTGGCTTCCATGATCCGCGCCAGTGGCTCTGCTTCTACCCACTTGGTGAAGTAGTCGATGGCCACTTAAAAAACTTCTGTTGCCCTGATGTAGGGGGAAATGGACCTAGGATGTCCATTCCCTACTGGGCGAACGGCCATGGGATGGAGGCTGGGAGAGCGGTGCTGCTGGCTAACGCTGTATGTGGGCATGGCGCTGGCATCGGTTACACCTCTTCATGCAGTTAGCGGCATCCTCCCTCATGGTCTCCCAGTAGTATCCCTGTCGGAGAGCCTTGTATGCAAGAGTCCTCCCCCTGATGTGGATTTTGCAAAGGCCTTCGTGTATCTCTTGGAGCATGAAGGTTGCCTCTAAAAGTCTCAGGCATTTCAGGAGCGGATAGGAGTAAGATCGGCGGTAGAGCTATCCTTCCATGAGGACGAACCGTGAGGCCTTCTTCTTGATAAGGCCAGCCTCTACGCGGTCTTCCGGTTGGGTGCCATCGGTGATGTATCTGATGTACCTATCCATCTAGATCGGTTCTGGGATGACTTGCTGCACCTCTACGGGAGCTTCGTTGCTTGGATTTTCGAGGTACTCAATGTGGACGTGCCCTAGTGACGAGTCCGGCAAGGTCGCAAGTATCGACATGATGATTATTTTTTATTTTTTTTAATTTTTAAAATTTTTTTATACTATATTATAATATATAATATAATAAATTATAATAAATTTATTATATTTTAGAATATAAAATATTTATTATAATATAAACATATATTATAATATATTATTCTAATATTTTTTAAATTAACTATATTTTCAATTAATGTTATAATATATTTTAAATTTTGTTCTATATTTTTTTAAAATTTTATTAGATTAAAATTTAACTAAAAAATAGTATTTATGGGTTGTAGAGGTATTTATGAGAGATTTTTATTTAATTTCCTAAATGCCCTTATGAAAAACGAATTCAAATAACTCTGAATGGCATTTTTATAATTAAATGAATGACATTTTCATAATTAAACCAAACATTATGAAGGGTATTTTGGGAATTAAATTTTTTAAAATCGGGTCAAAGCAACGAATAATTAATTTTTAAAATGCCCTTCAAATATTTGGTTAAATTACAAAAATGTCATTCATTTAATTACAAAAATACCATTCATAGTTATTTGAATTCGTTTTTCAAAAGGATATTTAGAGAACTTAGAAAATTGGCTGGGTTGAAATCGTTTGTGACAAAAACGATTTCAAATTGAGAAATCGTCTTTGCCAAAGATAATTTCTCAGGCAGCCACATGTCGCGGCTAGGGACAGCTGGGGGAGCCTGAAATCGTCTTTTCCAAAGACGATTTCAACCTAGTTGGCGCTGGCAACCCGCCTGCCACGTGGCAGGTGTTTTTGGCGCCGCGTGTCCACGTCAGCCAAAAACACCTATTTCCATAAATATACGGTACGACATCTATTTTCGAAATTTTTTTTAGCATTATTTTAAAAAAAAACTCCAGTTCATGTATATTGGATCTACCTAGATCTACTAGTTGGATCTGCCCCAAATTGTTGTTTGTTTTGGTGAGTATTGTGAGGGCCAGTATTAGCGACGATGGTGGTAATAGTAACAAAGTCATTGCTAAAAATTATTTATTTATTGAATATATTAATTAAATATAATTAGTTATATAATTAATTAATGATATTAATTGGTTGTAATTAGATATTAGTTATTAATTAGTTGTTTAATTAATTAGATGTTCATTTAATTAATTAATTAGTTATTTATTAATTAGTCATTTATTTAATTTATTAGTTATTTATTTATTTATTATTTATTTAATTACTTAATTAATTAATTAGTTGTTTATTTGATTAATTATTTAGTATTTATTAATTAGTTATTTATATAATTGATTAGATGTTTATTTAATTATTTATTTATTTATTTATTTATTAGTTTTTTATTTAATTTGTTATCTATTAATTAATTAATTAATCAATTATTTAGATAATTGATTAGATGCTTAATTAATTAATTATTTATTTAATCAAATAATTAATTCGTTAATTAATTAATTAGATGTGCATGGATGCGTGTCTTGCATGTACAGAACTCAAGTCTTGGCATGTAGAGTACAAGCTAGGATCTTAACCTTTTTGGTACCAAGGCTTAATGACGGATGTTGATTTTAGAATGGAAGGTATCGAAAATGGCTAATATGACAGCTCGTCGCTGCTAGTGTCACCAGTCGAATGATGGATTTTGGTGCTTCATTGCCTTCTCCTCGAGCAGTACAGGGACACAGATAGATCCATCTTTTGATTAATATATACATTCTATGGCATCCATACATCTCTATATTTTTTTACAGGTATGAAAATTATGTATATTGGTTAATTGATTATCCAGTTTAGGAATTGTAATTAATTCTATAGATAATTATTGTAATCAAACAGTATATTAAGGATTTGATAGAAATTTCAGATAGTATTTTTTTTAGTTCTTCTCACACATTCTCAGTCATATAGGAAGAACTAAGAATAATACTGTTAAAATTTTTTTCGACTCCTATTATATATCATTTAATTATTATAATTGATCTATAGAATTAATGCAATTCTTGAATGGGATAGGACCTATCTTAATCTATTAGTTGGTGATAAGATGCATTAAATGATACGAGAATGTTGTGGCGATTTTAAGTTTGTACCATTATTAAAGGCAAAACTTGAGAGCTGGAGGTGATGTTCCGATATGATATATAAGAGCTTAGATAGTTAGATGGAGGTCATTGCTAAGAGATGCTCAGACTTGGAAGTTTCATCCAAGAAAGGATAAATGAGGCTTCGAAGAAGAGTACTTAAATAAGAGCAGAATCTTCATAACAGAAAGGTATAGAAGTGCTTCACTAGAGATAAAGCATTGGGAGTCAGAGGACTAGAAGTTCATCATAAATGAGAAGTACTATTTATCGGTCTCTTCAGATATTTGCTATTTTTTAGATTCTTCGTCTGATTTTTCTTTTACTTGTTCATCCTCTTCCTTTTCTTTTTCTACATTCCCTTTTTGGATAGAAAAAAATCTATCCAAAAAGAGGAGGAAGAGAAAGAAGATGAAGAATTTAAAAAGTACCAAATATTTGAAAAGGTTGGTGAGTAGTACTCCTCGTTTATGTTGAATTTCTAGATCTTTGACTTCCTGTGATTCACCTCTAGTGAAGTACTCTTGTGGTTTTTCATTGGAAAAATTTTATTCTTGTAAGTATTCTTTTTCAAAGCTTCACCTCTCCTTTCTTGGACTTCATTTCAAAGTTCGAGCACTTCTCAGTGACGACCTCCATCTAGATATCCAAGCCTTTATATCTCACATCTAGAATGTTATTTCCAGTCATCCACATTCTTTCGAGTTTTTTCTTTAGTGATGGAATGCGAACTCAGAGTCTTCATAACCTTCTCGTATCATTTTATTTCTTGCATTATTGTTAATTATTTTAAATACTTGCCTCATCATATTAAATGATAAAATAATTGGTAAGCATTTTATCTTGTATTTGTATATACATAATTCTTTGACAGTCTACCATGGACTGTAGTTGGATGGACCATTGAATAATTGATGGGATAATTTTTACTGAATATAAGAAGGGTGCCAAGTACTTTTATGAATATATTTTTGAAAATGCAATACTCTTATTTGAAGGACGGGCTTATTGTCCTTGTAATAGTGTGTCAATAAAGAAATGCTTGATAGGGATGCAATAACTATTCATTTATACAGAGCAGATTTATGCCAAATTACAAGCATTGGTATCTGCATGGGAAGACATGGGAGATAGTTGTAATAGTTAGAAGTCAGCAGAACAAGGATACATATAGGATGGTATACATGGTTATGGATGCGGTTGGTCCTGAATTTAAGTAAAATATGGAGGACGATCTAGAAGCTAGTAGCGGTGATTTCTGTCGTATGCTAAAAGATGCTAATGAACTACTATAATTGAGATATGAAATATATACTGTACTATCACTTGTATCAGAGTTATTGAACTTGAAGACCGAGTTTAATATGATGATTAATTGTTATGATAGGATGGTAGCAATAATAAAGAAGATATTACTGTTAGAGGAGAAGCTTGTTGGAAGCTTTTATGCTTCAAAGAAAATGATGAAAAGATTAGGTAAGAGATACGAAAAGATAGATGCATGTTATAATGATTGTATGCTTTTCAACAAGGAGGACCAATTGAAGAGCTCATGTAATGTATAAGGTTAAAGCTGATTTAAGGAGAGGCAAGATGGTAGAAATCAGAAGGACATATCATATAAGGTTCTTCGATACCTTTCCCTCACTTTTAGATTTCGGAGGCTTTACTTGTCTAAGAGTACTACTGGGCGAATGAGATAGCACAAAGAAGGGATTCACAAGCATGTCGATATCATGTATTATTCATCGGATAAAAATGTATGGAAGAAATTTGATGCTTGCCACCCTTTATTTACTCAGAAATTATGTAATGTCCGACCGGATCTTTCTTAGGATAGGTTTATACCATTCAGTCTTGCAGTGGTTCCTTATTCATGTTGGTTAGTTTTTATTACTCTATACAATATGTTGCCTGGGATGTGCATGAAAGAATATAACATCCTTTTTATATTAATCATTCTTGGACCATGATGTCCTGCTAGAAATATTGATATATGTCTAAGATCTCTTGTTGATGAGCTAAAATTCTTATGGTTTGATGGTATACTTACTTTTGATGCATCGAAGAATTAGAATTTTGTAATGAATATTGCACTAAAGTGGACCATTAATGCTTTCTTGCTTATGAGATGCTATCAGGATGGAGTACTTATAGGAAGCTAGCATGCCTATATTGCATGGTGTATATAAAATTATTTCAGCTTGAGTATAGTCATAAGCCTTGCTAGTTTGATTGTCATCATCATTTTCTTCCTGTAGATTATCCATTTCGAAAGCAGCAAGACAATTTCAGAAGGAATAAGATAGAGAAGGACAGTGCACCCCCACACCTCAGTAGTATGGAAGTATTTTAGAGAGTATCCCAAGTTGACAAAGTCCAGTTTGGCATACTATTTGGTAAGCAAAAATCTCGGGATTTTAGTAGGTTTCAAGTGAATGAAGCATAGCATCTTTTGAGAATTGCCATACTGGTCCATCAATTTGATCATCATAACCTTGACATTATATACATTGAAAAGATGTATTCGATAATATTTTCTACATAGTTATGGATGTCAAAAGCAAAACAAAGGACAACCCCAAGGCTTGAGCAGATATAAAGAATATATATAGGCATCCTCTATTAGAGTTGGTTGAGGTGCCACTTGAAAAATTTTTGAAGTCAAAAGCATCTTACATCTTAACGAGGGAGCAGTTTAAGGATGTATATGAATGGTGTAAAAATCTTAAATTCCTAGATGGTTATGTAAATAATTTAGCTTGGTGCATCAATGTTAAAGATTGTAGATTCTATATATTAAAAATTAGGTTACGATTTCATGCATGCATTTTATTTTTTTATTTTATCAATAGAAGCATATTAGATTAAAATCTTTTTAATCAAAAATACAAGCATAATAATTAATCTAAAAACTCCTACCATGGATCTAGACATTATATATAATATTAAAATATAAAATCAGTATACATCGATCTCATCGATGCACATCGTAGATCAAATCTATAATAACTATGAGATCAGATCTCTTACTTAAATGCAAATCATTGATTTCTGCTTCTAATGAACATGGTAAAGAGTTTTTTAAGTTTCCTTATAGCCACACAGCATGTCTGGTTTTTACAGATTGTCCACATGAAGTCCTGAAGTGATCAGCATCCTTAGAATACTAGCTTTGTGCAAAGGCCAAAGGATGGCTAATATAAATCTTTCTTTGGAACATTTTAGACCCTTCAAGAAGAATAAAATGTGATCTTGGAGGATTGAGAGGTGGAGAAGATGAGAGAAATAAGAGACTCTTTTTTTTTTTTTTTTTTTTTCTTTCTTTCTTTTAGACTTAGCACCAAGAACTTAATACCATGCTTAATGTATTCCATGCCAACTCTTCTCTCCTTTTTTTTTCGGTAATTCTCTCCTTAAATCCCACGGTAAGGTGCTTCACAAATCAGCACACATCCCAAGAAAAATAAAAAATAAGTATGACATGGAGAATAGATGAGGATAAGGGGAGATAGAGATAAACTATGATTAGGATAAGGCTAAGGGATTGAAACTCTATCAAAATAAACTCAAAAGCTTATCCAAATTAAATCAAACTATTCAAATCCAAAGAGGAATGAGGGAGGGCAACAAATTTCATTTTTTGGTATGGAATCTTTTATACAAAATCCAAGATCGGTGTGGAGAAATTCTAGGAGGTATTAGGAAGGGATTTCAATTCTAATTCAATTTGAATTGATTTTCATTCAAACCAAATTTGATTTAACCTAATTAAATAATTAATCCTAATCTAATTAGGTCCTAATTAACTTAATTAAATTCCAATCTAATTAGGAATTAATCTAGTCCAAGTCTGAATTAAATCAAGAATTAACTCTTGCGATTAGGTCATTGTATAACCTAATCGGGTAAGATCTAATTGAAACTAATTCAATTAGACTTGATCTAAATCTTTTTGCTTAATCAAATTGAGCCAATTATCAATTTAATGATTGATTAATCTTTCTATAATTCATTGACACTTAATTAATTATTTCTTTATAATATTTGTATAAGGTTAATTATCAATCATATTGATAATTTTATTTTTAAACGATTCTTAATTGTTAATCAGTTATCATAATCAGTCATAAATTTTTATTGTGCATGACCTTATAGATTCGAATACTAAGTTAGTAGTATAAAAATAAATTTCTGAACTAATTGATATGATCATCAAGAAATGGTACCTGACGTTCGGATAGGTTAAATGATTGCAAAGCAACATTCAAAAAACCAAGCATATGATTGTGTATAATTCATCCCTTTGATCCAATGCTTAGAATGATTTCAGAGTTAACTGTCAACTCTTAAATAGTGTATCTAGATATGTCTCATCTAATAAATTTTGTAACTCCTTACAATGATTATCTTGGTCAAGATTTTGCTAAATTGAAACATAGTAAAGCATTATCTCCAATATATTGAGTGGTCAATTCCATCTTAACTCACACACCAACTATATAAGTACTTAATTATATTCAAAAATTTTCTATCATTGTATTAGAAATACAGGTAGTCATGCATCAAAGTATAGTGAGTTGCTTGCAAGTCATTATGGTGATCTCAGATCGGAAAGATATTTATATCCATATCCTTCTGTGAGATACGCTTAACAGTACATAATTGATCATGTTTAGTATAGTGTACTTCTACACTCACCTGCATGCTATACTAGTATCTCTATATTCCTTGGTTATGATAATAAGCAACCTATATGGTACATAATGATCTATATTTGATTAATGTTGTCGTCCTAAGTAACAACATATCATTTAGTCAGGAACTAGTTTAAGAACTACATGATAAATCTTTCTTTATCGAATAAAAGTAGTTCTAAGGACTTCATCACAAAAGAATTCAAAAGAAAAATGCACAAAAAATGATGAACTAATAAAAATATTTTTTATTTATTAATAATTCATATATGAAATATAATGAGCTCAACCGTCTATAACTTAGATAATTGATTTTAGGATATATTTCCTAACAACTTTGACTTGGACTAGAGCCTATTGGAATAGTATCGAATACATATCTTTTACTTGTGATCATTGAATTCTTTGATTTTGAGAGCTTTAGTAAATAGGTCGGCAAAGTTTTCCTTTTCATCGATTTTCGGAATGTCAACATCATCTCGATCCACCATCTTTTGGATAAGGTGGAGTGACGCAGAATATACTTGGTCTACTAATACAACTTTGGTTCCTTTGTTTGAGCTATGACTCCAGTGCTATCGCAATGTAAAAAAATTGGATCATCAATGAAGGGTACTACTTCAAGCTCGTTGATTAATTTCTACAACCAAATAACTTTCTTTACCGCATCAAATGTCATAATGTACACCTTGCAAACTAAATCAACCATAGTGTGTTACTTAAAACTTTTCTAGCAGATTGCTCCTTTATTCAGGATAAAAATGTATCCTGATATACTCTTGCTATTGTCCCTATCTGACTAAAAACTGGTATTAGTATAATTTACTAGTCTTAATTCAGAATCTTCATAAATGAGCCACTGATCCTTAGTATTTCTCAAATACTTGAGGATAGTCTTTACGACCTTCCAATCATTTTCACCTATATCAGATTGATATCGATTCACTCCCCTAATAAGTATGCCACATTTAATCTCGTACATGTCATGACATATATAATAAATCTCACTATCAAGGCATATCAAATTTTACTTATATGCTCTCTCTCTTAGGGAGTTGTCGGACAATACTTTTTAGAGAGATTAAGTCTATCGTCTATCGGAAGATAACCTTTTTTGGAATTCACCATGTTAAACTGCTTAAACACAGTTTCAATATATATGGAGTTGGTTAACCCTAGCAATCTTTTAAATCTATTCCTATAGATCTTCATTCCAAGGATGTAGGATGCTTCTTCCAAGTCCTTCATGGAGAACTGAGATAACAATTACACTTTTATCCCCTGCAATGTTGGAATGTCATTTCCGATTAAGAACATGTTATCCGTATACAAAACAAGAAATACGACCACTAACCATTAGTTCATTTGTATATGCAGGGTTCTTCTTCGCTCTTAACAAAGCCATACGTTCTGATCACCTTATCAAAATACATGTTCCAACTCCAAGATGCTTGCTTGAATCCATAAATGGGTCTCTGAAGCTTGCACATTTTTGATTCATCTACGGATGTCAAGCCTTTAGGTTGTATCATATACACCTCTCCTTCTAGTTCTCAATTTAAGAGAGTAGTTTTAACATCCATTTATCAGATTTTGAAATTGAGATATGCTACTATCACAAGCATAATTCGAATGGACTTGAACATTGTCACAGAAAAAAATATCTCATTATAGTCAATACCATAACATTAATAGTATCCCTTAGCAACCAAATGGGCTTTATAGGCTTCCATCTTCTCGTTTTTATCCCTTTTTCTTTTGAAAATCCATTTATACCTTATGAATTTTATCCCTTCAAGTAGATCAACGAGTGTCCATTCATCATTAACCTTCATGGACTCCATTTTGGACTTCATGGTTCAAGTTATTTCTTAGCATCGAAACTCTGCATGCCATCTATATAGGTGATCGGATCCTCGCTATTTTCATCAAGTTCAACAGGAGCATCATTCCAAATCAAGAAACTGTAGTATCTATCCGGCTGATGCAATACTCTACTAGATCTTTTTAAGGGTGCCACTACAATGGGCTCTGAGTTTGATCTAATTAAATTCAGTTTTAAGGATTCAGTTATTTGTGTCAGTTCTTTTACTTGTCGAACTTCTTCAAGCTCAGTTTTAGTGGCATTAGTTCCTTCCTCAAGGAACTCTTTTTTTAAAAAGACTATCTTATTGCTAACGAACACTTTTTATTCATTAATATGGTAGAAGAAATAGTCCTTAGTTTCTTTCGGGTATCCTATAAAAATACTCTTATCAGATCTAGGTTCGAGCTTGTCCATTTTTAAATGTTTGACATAAGCCGGACATCCCCAGACCCTAAGGTGAGAGTTCCAGCTTACGTCATGTTCATATTTTATATGATGTTTTATTTACAGACTTGCTGGAAACTTTATTGAGAACGTAATAAGCCGACTTAAGTACATATCCCCAAAAGGACTTCAACAGACTTGCAAATCTCATCATGGACCAAACCATATGTAATAGGGTTCGATTCTTCCTTTCTGACACTCTATTATAATAAGGTATTTCAGGAGGTATCCATTGAGAGAATCATATTATTTTCTAAATATATCAAAAACTTATTAGTGAGATATTCTCCTCCTCGATCAGATCGAAGAGTTTTAATACTCTTCCTAGTTTATTTTTTATTTCATTACGGAATCGTTTGAACATTTCAAATGATTCAAAATTATGTTTTATTAGGTAGATGTACCCATATCTCAATAGATCATTAGTAAATGTAATGAAATAGTAATATCCACCTTTGACACAAGTGTTCATGGATTCACATACATCACTATGTACCAGACTTAGTATTTCAGTAGCTCTTTCACCTTTTTCAGTAAAAGATGACTTAGTCATCTTATCAAGAAGGAAAGATTCACAAGTTGATAATGATTCAAAATATTGAGTTGGAGGATTCCCTCTTTAATTAACATGTTTATTCTATTCTTGTTAATATGACCTAGCCTACAATACCAAAGATAAATATCAGACATATTATCTAATTTAGGATATTTGCTGGATGTGTACACTACACCAATATGCTGTGATAAAATATAAATGTCATTTTTAATTATCCATGCATTATAGTAATACTATTCACAGTGATATCACAATAATCATTTTTTATTAATAAATGAAAACCATTATTGACCAAAAGGCTTACATAAATTATATCTATTATAAAACTAGGACAATAGTGACAATCACTCAAAATAATGATATTGTCATCTAAAACAAGCTTAACAACTTCTAAAGCCAAAATTGGAACTACTTTTCTATCTCCAACATTTAGAAATTTCTTGTCGTCTTCAAATCTTCTACTAACCTTAAGTCCTTGCAACGAATTACAAATATTAATTGGATTTTTAGTATATAATACCCAGGTAGTAGTATCATAAATTGAAAAGTTACAAGAGGTTATCATATAAGTACATTGTGCAACAACTGCTTGTTGATTCTTCTTCTTCTTCGGTCTATTCGGATTAAGAGAGGCAATGCAAAGAGAACAATTCCTCTTCCAATGATCCTGCTTCTTATAGTAAAAGCATTTGGCCTCTCTAATCGAACTTGATCTTTTTGGTCTGACTTGGCTGAGTTGCCACAGTATGTTGTACCTTTTTTTACTTTTTTCTTAAAGAGATGATGCCCTATCGAAGTAGAACCTCCCATTACGTTCACGAGTCTCTTATAGAGTTGATGATTCTTTGCATAAATTTGCAACAACCTCAGTAAACTGTAGTAGTTGATTACAAGCTTAGTCATTCTATAATAACCAAGAAAATCGAGGTAGGACTTTGATGGGAAATTCAGAATTGTATCCTTTTCCAGCTACTAATGCAAGGAAAATCCAAATTTGTTCAGGTGCTAATAATTTTATTGGATCCAAAATCATATCCTTCTATTGGATCCATTATCATCCAACTTAATGGAAGGCTATAACTTGGTTATCTCCATAACTTTATCATTTTAGGAACCTAATAATTTAGAGAATTTTATTAAATGGTTAAAAAAAAAGAGAAGAAGACATGAATCAATTAGTCAACAATCCTTTCATTGACTTGACCAAGTTTGTGACGATGATTGAAGATAAATTTATCTAAGGTTACCTAAATTAGTCAAGTTGATCAACTTTACTATGGTTTACTCAAATCAATAAGCTATTCGATTAAAATTTGATTCAACATATTAGCCAGGTAAGTAAGATCAATGGAAGAGTTCTGCCATTAATCTTTTCTTAGACACCAACAAGTTGGCCAGGTAAGAGATAGCTCTAATTAATAATTATGATCAAAATGCTAACTTTTCTTAGACACCAATCAATTCATCAGTTTTGATTAAACTAGCATAACGACTCAGACCTGACCACTAAGTCATAATCATGTCTATTTGATATAATATGGACTTGATCAAGCTATCACTATAGAATTGATATAGAGAATCCTTGACCTAATCCTAATCAACTTTTGGTTATGTTAAATCAATTTCTCTATTAGGTTCATATTAATCAAAATTCTAACTCTAAGTCTAATCCAATTAATTGACCTGATTCAAGCTAACCCATAGTCCAAGATTTATGAATTGATATTAGATCTTTCATTCATAATTCTAGACCTAATCATTCAATTCTTAATTCTAGCAATTAATCAAGATTAATTATGTTAAATTTAGATCTAAACAATTTATATGCATCTCATACATATTAAATATTTTTAGATCTATACTATATGATATAGTTATAATGCTGAAATTTATATTATGATTTATGTTCTAAACATAAAATCAAATCATAATAACTTAATTTCATATCATAAATAGCAAATTAATCAATATTAAATTGCTAGAAATCAGATATAAAAATTGACATAATTTTAATAAATTTTTTTTCACCTTACTTGTTCATGGGATAAGATTATAGCAGCATCCCTACATGTTATAAGAGATCCCATGGAATGGGAAGAGAATGCCTTTAAACCCTACTTTTCTCATCTAACCGGATGGTCACGGTGATTAACCCAATTTGAAGTGGTTACTTGGATTTAAAATATATCATATATGCAAGAAACTACATTGTAAATCATGTCATGCAACCCGTGGCTCTAATACCATTGTTGAAAATCGAGGTAGGGTTTCATGCATATATTTTAATTATTTTTATTTTATCAATGAAAGCATATCAGATTAAAAAATTTTTAATTAGAAATACAGACATAAGAATTAATCTAAAAACTCCTACCATGGATCTAGACATAATATACAATGTTGAAATATAAAATCAGCAAGTATTGATCTTATCGATGCATACCATAGATCAAATCTATAATAACTAGGAGATCATATCTCATACCTAAACATGGGTCACTAATCTCTACTGCTGATGAACGTGGTAAAAAATTTTTCAGGTCTCCTCGTAGCTGCATAGCGTGTCTAGCCTTTATAGATTATCCACACGAATCCATGAAATAATCAGCCTTGCGAAAGTTGAAGGATGGCTGATATAAATCCTTCTTTGGAACTTCTTAGACCTTTCAAGAAGAAGAATAAAAGGTGATCTTGGAGGATTGAGAGGTGGAGAAGATGAGAGAAATTAGAATCTGTATTCCTTTTTCTTCTTCCTTTTTCTTCTTGGACCTAGTGCGAAGTACTCAATCTCACACTCAATGTATTCCATGCCAACCTTTCTCTTTTTGTCCGATAATCCCTCTCCTCAAAACTCATAGTGAGGTGCTTCACAAATCAGCACATGCCCCCAAAAAAATCAAAAATAAATATGGCATGGAGAATAGATGAGGATAAGGAAAGATAGAGATAAACCAGGATTTGGATAAGGCTAAGAGTTTCAATCCTATTGAAACTCTATCAAAATGAATTCAAAAACTCATCCACATTAAATCAAACTATCCTAATCCAAAGAGGAATGAGAGAGGGTAATAAATCTCATTTTTTGTCATGGAATCTTTCATGCAAAATCCAAGATTAGCATGGAGAAATTTTAGGAGGTGCTAGAAAGGGATTTCAATCCTAATTCAATTCGAATTGATTTTCATTCAAATTTAATTTAATTTAATTTAATTTAATAACTGAGCCTAATCTAATTAGATTATAATTAACAAAATTAAATCTCAATTTAATTAGAAATTAATCTAGCCTAAGTCTGACTTAAATCAAGAATTAAAATTTCTTAGTGATTAGGTCATTGTATAACCTAATCGGGTAAGATCTAATTGAAACTAATTCAATTAGACTTGACCTAAACTTCTTTGCTCAATCGAATCAAGCCAATTAGCAATCTAATTACTAATTAATTCTTCTATAATTAATTAACACTTAATTAATTATTTCTTTACAATACTTGTATAAGGTTAATTATTAATCATATTGATAATTATATCCTTGAACGAATCTTAATCGTTAATTGGTAATCATGATCAGTCAAAAATTTTTATTGTGCATGATCTCATGGATTCGAATACTAAGCCCATGGTATAGGAGCAAATTCCTGAACTAATTGATGTGACCATCTTGCAATGGTACCCATGTTTGGATAGGTCGAATGATTGTAAAGCAACATTCAAGAAACCAAGTATATGGTTACCATATAATTTATCCTTTTGATTCAATGCTTAGAATGATTTCAGAGTTAATTGTCAACTCTTAAATAGTGCATTTAGATGTATCTGAACCTAATAAATCTTATCTGTTTACAAGGAAGGATTATCCTAGTCAAGGTTTTGCTAAATTGAAACATAGCAAAGTTTATCTCCAACATATTGGAGTAATCAATCCTATCTTGACTCATACCAACTTTACAAGTAGTTGATCGCACCTAGAAACCTTCCATCACTGTATTAAAAATATAGGTAGTCCGGCACCAAAGTACAGTGAGTTGATTGTAAGTTACCATGGTGATCTTAAGCCAGAGGGACATTTATATTTATATCCTTTTGTGAGATATTTTTGACAACAAAGTATTCTACAGAGTTGGTCATGCTTGGTATAGTGTACTCCTATACTTAACTGAATGCCATACTAGTGTCTCTACACTTAATTATGAAGATAACTAATCCATATGGCACACAACGACCTATATTCAATAAACGTTATCATTCTAGATAACAACATATCATTTGGTCATGAACTGGTTTAAGAAATATATGATAATCTTCCTTTATCGTATAGAAATAGTTCTAAGGACTATATCATAAAAGAGTTCAAAAGGAAGACATACAAAAATTGATGAATTGCCAAAAATAATTTTTATTTATTAATGATTCATATATGAAGTATAATGAGCTCAACCGTTTACAACTCAGGCGATTGGCTAAGGATACATTTCCTAACACTATGGACTAAAGAGTCATGACTGCCATGTCTTCATGCAATGATTACTATCATTGGCTTGACGTGATCTCCTTCCCAATTTCATATGAAGTTCTTTAATCGAGCTTAGTATTTTCTTTAGAAATATTTGTGCTACCGAGTTATCCTCTAACCACATCTCCAGTCTTGAGGCTAGTAGTATAGAGATGATATGCAAGTTGGAGCAAATATTTCCTCACAACTTTTTTGGACTCCATGGAGCATTTCGTGATTTATCTAGCATATAAGCTAGGATGGGAGGACTAGTACAGTATAGTGGATCTATTTATTTGAAAAATATATGCACAGTTTCAAAAAAGAAGTGAAAAACAAGGCTGAAGTCAAAGGTTTTATTGTGGAGGTTTATATAATACAAGGAATTTTAAATTTCAGTTCATACTACTTTAATCATAATGTGCAGACAAAGCTGATTCAAGTTTGTTGAAATAATGATAGTGGTGATGAGGGATCAAAGTGAGAGATCTTAATATTTGCTTATCTCGCTTGTGAATTTGGCCATGGGGTTCACCAAGTTTTAACAAATGCTAAATTTTGACAGGCAGAGATATATATTTTGCTAAACTACTTGGAGGTCGATCCATATATTGAGTAAGTATCTATCACAATCCAAACTTTTTAATCATTTATCACAGTATATTAATTTTATGCATGTTTAGTGATTATGATCGAATGCTAAGACGGGACAATTCGAGAATAAGTGAGTAAGAAATTTTTACATGGAGCTCACAAAATTTTGCAGATTGATTTCATTAATTGTTAAGCATCATGACATTTTATCTGCTTTAATTTTCTCCAATTTATTTTTTTTATTATTGTGTAGGTCATGCAAGGAGAATTGTATTTCTAAAAAGCTAAGACCATTAGGTTACGAGCAACTAAAACATGTCCATGTTATAATGACTATAACATTAATGGTTTTAAATTTTAAACTCATGAATATGGATATCATGAGAGCACAATGAAAAGTAATGTATGTATAAAGATTAGCTGGTGGGAAGAGTCGGAGAGTTGCTACTATGAAATCCTCGAAGAAGTGATCAAGTTGACCTATATTGGAGGTAATAGTGTCATTCTATTTAAGTACCAATGATCTGATAATAACAATGGTATAAAGGTTGATCCATGATACGGGCTTATTGAAATCAAATATGAATCAAAAGCATATGTTGACGAGCCATTTGTGCTAGCTCAACAAGCTGTTCAAGTATATTATATTCCTTTTTCATCAAGGAAGAGAGGAAGAAAAGATTAGTGGATTATATACAAAATTAAGTCTCGAGCCGTTTATTACGAGCTCGAAGAAGAAAAAGAGCTCTATTTATCATAATGCTTTCAAAAAGATGAAACACTAGAAGTTTATCAGTCCTATAGAGATGCAAAGTTGGATGTTTTAGAAATTCTTTTACATGATGGCCAGTATAAGGAGATAGATCATACTGAATTTATATTAGAAAGCAATTCTTTCCAATAAAGAGAAGAAGGGGGAGAAGATGAAGAAATGGAAGAAGATGAAAAAGAAGAAGCTAACGAGTTGCACTAATTATTATATTTTTAATATATTATAATTAGCTTTTTATTTGTGATTCTTTGTTTAAGATTGTGGCATTTAAGTTTTAATTAAGTATATTATATTATAATTTAAAAATAAGTTTTAAATAATATAATTATGATTTTTTACTAAAAATTTAGAAAAATCATTATCGATAGTATTAGAGATGGCTAGTGCTGTCAGTAATACTATAGTAACGACAAGACTTAATAGCGATGGTAATACTTTATTGTAAAAAAAATTATTTTTTAGATAAAATAAAAAATTATTATTGATAGTATTAGAGAAGACTAACATCATTAGTAAAAATGTATTAGTGATAGTTTTGTTTTATCACTAACTATTTTTAAATTTTTTAAAAAAATTAGTAAAATATTATTAGCGACAGTTTTATTTGCTAATAGCCATCTTTAATAATCATTATTAGAGATGATACTTTTTACTGTCGCTAATAACTACTTTTTACAACTAGGATTTATGCAACTAATTAATAGCGATGGCAGGTTATTGCTAATAGTATTAGCGATAATAATTAGTCATCGCTAATAATCAATTTTCCTGTAGTGCCCCTCCGATGCCAGCTCTCTCTCTCCAGCCAGCTCCCCCTCCTTATGATCTCACCCAATCATTCTCCCAATGTCATCGCCTTCCATTTTTCTTCCTTTATTGGCTCCCCCTCCCCCACCAACTTCCCCTCCCTGCGGTCATGCCTAATTACTCTCCCCATACTATCGCCTCCCATTCTTCTCTCCCTACTAGGTTCTTCTTCCATCGGATGCGACTCCATTCTGGTGTCTTAATCTCTCCCTGCATGTTGGATCTACCATCCTGCATTGTGAGTATGGTCTGCTTTATATTATGAATATTAGTGATGGTGGCGACGACGGTGCTAGTACCATCATTAAATATTAATTTTTTATATTAATTAAATTTAATTGACTAATTAATTAATTGGTTGTTAATTAATTAATTAATTATATTTAATTAATTAGATATTAATTAATTAATTAGATATTAATTTAATTATGTAAATAATTAATTAGGTGTGCACTGATGCATGTCTTGTATATACGAGATTCGGATCTTGTCATGCAGATAGGGCTGAAACTGGGCTAGGACTGGTTTGATGGGCTTCGGGTCAGTCCAAAGTCAGGCCGAGCTTCGGGCCAGGTCCGAAGTAGATCATGCTAGGCTTGGGACTAATAATAAAGTCCATTTAATTTTTGGGCTAGGCTTGGGCAACCCTTTAGCTCGACCTAGCACGAATCTGGCCAAAAAATAGACCCGACCTGAACCTGGCCCGTTAGCTCATGAAAAGGAGGCACTGCCAATGGCTGATTTGATCAAAGATCGGAGGATGAGGGGGAGCTTCATGTTGGTGGTGTGGTTAGTGGAGGTGATGTAGCGATGGTGGAGGTTGTTGAGAGCTTGTCGAGGAGGGTGAAGTTGAGGCGGGCTTTGAGGTAGAGGGTGAACTCCCCCTGGACTTTGTACTGGACTTGGATCCGAACCAAGTTGTTCGAGCCCAGTATAAATTGCTTGAAAAGATTCCTGGCAGGAAGAACAAAAGAGGGAAAGAGGAAAATTAGATGTTGGTTACTGGAGTGAGAGGCGTCAAGAGGACAAGCAAGAGAGGAAAAGTAGATGAAGAATGAAAAGAAGAGAAGACACCTTTTTTATAATAAGGGACAGGGATATTTCAAAATCATTAATCGCTTCGTGCCAATTGGTGTGTGCCATGTGTGAGCTCCCATTGGTTTCTACTAGCTGTCAATCGTCAAAATTAAATACAGCATAGTGATCGAAGCATCATTTGTGCAAGGATCGAGTGGCAACTAGCTCGTTAATTTTATTCACTATGAAGATTATAATTCTTTCTTATCTTTAGTTATATTATTTGCATGATCATGGACTGACCTAATATCACCAAGAATAATTTCTGGTTATAGATTAATTAATGTTTTAATGCATAAGAACTGAACAAAATCAATAATTTATATGTATTGAAACATGAATTAATCCATGATTAGATATTGCACTTGGTAATGTTAGGCTAGTCCATGATGCAAATGATATAAATAAAGATGATGAAAGTATTAGAATTTTGATAGTAAATGAAGTCAATAGCCAGTCGATGAGATGGCATAAAAAGAAAATTTACAAGCACACCGATATGATGATTATATATATATATTAATTTAATTAATTAATTAGATGATTGTTTATTTATTTATTTATTTAATTAGTTGTATTTTTATTTATTTACTTAATTAATTAGATATTTATTTATTTAATAAATTTGTTGTTTATTTAATTAATTAGTTTTTTATTTAATTAATTAGGTATGCAAGGATGCGTGTTCTGTATATAGTGAGATTCGGATCTCGACATGCAGAGCACAAGTTGGGCCCCTAAGCTACTTTGGTGCCATGGCATGATGACATACCTTGAAATGAGAGGTATCAAGAATGACCAGTGCAATAGCTACATTGCTATTACTATCACCGGTCAAATGATGGAGTTGAAGAGGATATTATGGTGAAAAGACTGTTGATCTCATGGTTTCAAGTAAAATAAATTTGAAATAATTATCTCTTATTAAAAATTTCTAACTTTGTCCTAGGATAGTTACTCTACGAGGTTCCTTTTCTTTCAGCCTCCCTATGAATATTCTTAGCAGTTAGATCTTTGATTTAATGATTTACAATATTTTTAATAAATACGTAAATAATTATTATATTATATTATTCATGTCTCGAGTTTATCAGGTCTAGATATTAAATATCCAGAATGTACTTGTTTATATTATAGTTAAATGGGCCTGGGCTTGGATAAACAGATCCAATGTTAGTACCAAACCTAGATCCTTTGGGTAAATACTTGCGGGTCTCGGGCCTGGACCGAGCCCATTGATAGCTATAGCTTTATCTCCACCAGTTCCCCTTACTTTTTATTTAAATCTTGCATTGCCACATACAATTGTATAATTAATTCATTGAATATGTTTATTTTTATTTTTAGAGATTATATATCATCTTTTCCAAAGATTGAAGCCATGCTAGCTGAGGAAAGAGCTCTTGAGGAGAGAGCAATCATGCTGCCAGCTCGTATGGTTTTGCACCACTCACACCATGCGATAAACTTTAGATATTTTTATTATTTTATACTTTATTATCTAATATAATATTCTTTATATTAGATACTCTCTAATCATATTCGGAGGACGTAGGGTCACTAGTGACCCCACAATCACATGCAGTAGTTACTACCTTATCTCAAACTCAACATCATGGTCGAGGACCTGCTTGGCTTGTGGCACCTACAACTCAACCAAAGGATAGAGTGCTCATCTACATTTAATATGTTTAAAATTTAATCATTTTAAAGTTAATACTTGATGCGGCAAAATCTGCATCAAGCTCCCGTCTGAGGTCAAGCTCCCGATCGAGGCCAGGCTCATTGGACGAGCCCCCCGTTTGAGATCAAGCTCCCGGCCGAGATCGGGCTCATTGGGCGAGCCCCCCGTCTGAGGTCAAGCTCCCGGTCGAGGCCGAGCTCATTGGGCGAGCCCCTCGTCTGAGGTCAAGCTTCTAGCCAAGGCCAGGCTCACGGGGCATGCCCTTGTTCGAGGTCAGCTCCCGGCCAGGGCCATGCTCATGTCCCAAGATGGAGTCCTAGGCATGGAGTTCCCGCCAGAAAGCAGATATTCAAATCATGCCACAGCAAAAGCCTGGCCACCCATAGCCTTCTGCAGGTGGTGCCAGCCCTACTAAAGGTACGATACGGGTGACCCCAGGCCTCAAGCCTAGTGGCGTGCTGCCACACCCATAGCTGTACCACCAACGGCCACACACCACCACGGCATGATACCCAGAGCTTCCCTAAGAGAGGAATCCAGCCAAGGTCCTAAGACCTACAACGCCTGGACGATCCCTCCTGAAATTGAAATAGAAGCACCCCTCCTTTAAGGAGCTTGGGAGAAGAAAGAAGGATGGAGGTTTTTTCTTTCAGACTTTCTTCCAAAAGGAAAAGAGAACTTCTAGAGCCTCGAGAGGTTTGTAGGGGCTCACATCCAAGGGGCTTCTCTGGGCTCCTTGAGACCCCTTCTCGGAGAGAGCCTCGGCTCTGCCTTTGGAGAGAAGGAGGAAGGTAAGGAAGGTAAGAACACGGGGGAAGGCGAGGGAGAGGTAAGTCCCCGTTCCCCGCTCTCGATCCCTACTCTTTCCATTTCCTTTACATTTCTATTTAGCATGCACCCTCCCGGCAGACAGGTCCCCCGAGCCCTACACCGTGGAGGTCTTTTCTGTTCTCCTCGATCATCCCACTGACTTGATCATCGGAGTGTCCTCACCAGAATCCCCGGCCCCGGGTCTCCCATGTTTTGCAGGAAGGGAGGATGCACGATGACGGGGGAGGAGGAACGCCCTGGCACGATCGAGCTGCAGGCCATGGCAATCTTGACAGCAACAGATTGGCATGCCAAGAAGGGATAAGTTTTTAAGATCCTGGCGACCAACAGATTGGCACGTAGGCAGAGGTAAGGTTTCAAGATCCTGGCGACCAACAGATTTACATGCCAGGTAGGGGTAAGGTTTCAAGATCCTGGCGACCAACAGATTGGCACACCAAGAAGGGATAAGTTTTCAAGATCCTACTCTACCAACAAATTGGCATGCCAGGTAAGGGTAAGGTTTCAAGATCCAGGTGACCAATAGATTGGTACGCTAGGAAGGGATAAGTTTTCAAGATCCTGGCGACCAACAAATTGGTGCTCCAGGAAGGGGTAATGTTTCAAGATCCTGGCGACCAATAGATTGGCATGCCAAGTAGGGGTAAGGTTTCAAGATCCTGACGACCAACAGATTGGTGCGCTAGGAAAGGATAAGTTTTCAAGATCCTGGGGACCAACAGATTAGCATGCCAGGTAGGGAGGAGAAGATTCAAGAGTCAAAGTGATCCGATCGAGAACTAGGGATCAAGGCTCCTCGACTGACGGAGCGATAGCAATAGCCTTCACCCCTGGGGGGCAGACTAGGGACCACCCTTGAGGGAGTAACACACCCCTATCCGTGTGACCAGAGCTCAACAGGTAGCTCTCTTCCCCTATTACCCTCATAATATGAAGAGCTGTGTGACACGTTCACAGGAAAGGCTTCTGTATCGCCATAAAGGGCAAGCATCACAGTTCTGCACCCGTCGCTGAACTCATAGCCTTGGAGATATTCATGGAGACTTGACAAAGTCCCGCCATCTATCCCTTGACTTGCAGTTCAGTGTCTATCAAACTCACAATCCGGAGATGCTCGTGGAACTTCAAGGGCCCCGCCATCGACCACGTGACTCACAATTCAGCTCATACCTTTCTCACAGTCCGGAGATGTCCGCGGAGACTCCAAGAAGTCCCGCCATCTACCACGAAACTCATAGTTTGGCATGTATTGTGCTTACAATCTGGAGATGTCCACAGGAACCCTGGAGGTCCCGCCATCCATCGCTCGACTCACAGTTCGGCATCCGCTGCACTCGCAATTTGGAGATGCTCAGGAAACCCCAAGGGCACCGCCATCTACCGCTTGACTCACAATTCAGCTCACGCCTTGCTCATAGTCTGGAGATGTCCGCGGAGACTCCAAGAAGTCTCGCCATCTATTGCAAAACTCACACTTTGGCATGCACCATGCTTACAGTTCGGAGATATTCACGGGAACCCTGGAGGTCCCACCATCCACCGCTCGACTCACAGTTCGGTACCTGCTGCACTTGCAGTCTGGAGATGCCGGAGGTCTCGCCACCCATCACTCCTCTCCCATCGTGGCAAGCCAATGAGTTAAGCCCCTCTAACAGGACCATGCTGAAGCCCTGAGCTAGGAGGAGCCTACCACCTCTTCGAGGATGTAAGATCCCCTCTTAGTTGTCGGCGTTCATTTTTAGCGCAACCTTGTCTTTCACATATGCAAGCACTCGTCCGACTAACTCCAAGATACTCTAAGCTCGGAAACTTATGAAGCCTGACACTCTAAGTTTCGAAACTCACAAAGCTCGGCTCTCTAAGCCTGGAAACTCATGAAGCCCAGCACTCTAAGCCCGGAAACTCCTGAAGCCCAACATTCTGATCCAGCCTCTCGACCTCAACCGCCTTTCTTACAGTCCGAAGATGCCAGCCGGAAGACTCCAGAAGTCCGGCCATCTACCGCCTGACTCACAGCTTGGCAGATCCAGCCTCTCGACCTCAATCGCCTTGCTCACAATCTAGAGTGCCATCCAAAAGACTCCAGAAGTTTGGTCATCTATTGCCTGACTCACAGCTTGGTAGATCTGGCCTCTTGGCCTTAGCCACCTTGCTCATAGTCTAGAGATGCCAGTCGGAAGACTCCAGAAGTCCGGTCATCTATCGCCTGACTCAAAGCTTGGCAGATCCAGCCTCTCGGCCTCAATCATCCTGCTCATAGTCTGGAGATGCTAGCTGGAAGACTCCAGAAGTATCGCTTGACTCATAGCTTGGCAGATCCAGCCTTTCGACCTCAATCACCTTACTCACAGTCCAGAGATGCCAGTCGAAAGATTCTAAAAGTCCGGCCATCTACCGCCCGACTCACAGCTTGGCAGATCTAGCCTCTCGACCTAACTGCCTTACTCACAATCCGGAGATGCTAGCCGAAAGACTCTAGATGTTTGGCCATCTATTGCTTGACTCAGCTTGGCAGATCCAGCCTCCGGCCTTAACCACCTTGCTCACAATCCAAAGATGCCAGCCAGAAGACTCCAAAAGTCCAGCCATCTATTGCCTGACTCATAGCTTGGCAGATCCAGCCTCTCAGCCTCAACTGCCTTGCTCACAGTCCGAAGATGCTAGCCAGAAGACTCCAGAAGTTCGGCCATCTATCGCATGACTCATAGCTTGGCAGATCCAGCCTTTCAGCCTCAGCCACCTTGCTCACAGTCTGGAGATGCTGGCCATAAGACTTTAGAAGTTTGGCCATCTACCGTCTGACTCATAGCTTGACAGATCTAGCCTCTCGACCTCAGCTACTTTGCTCACAGTCTGGAGATGCCAGTCGGAAGACTCCAGAAGTCTGGCCATCTACTGCTTGGCAAATCAAGCCTCTCGGCAAGTTCAACCAAACCTGGGAGTGCCAAGAGGCCCAAGTATTCCCCAAGTCTAGCACCCGGACCAATACAACTTCGAGGCTAAAAAAATGGGGATGGGATGCCCCCTTGAAGCTTTTGTGCCAGCTATAAGCTCTTGAGGTTGGCCTGAAGCAGCCAAGGCCTGAGAAAGGTGCGTTCTTCCTCCAAAGGCGAAGCCCAGGCTGAATGCTCCAACCGGGCCAGATTGCATCCCCATGGTAAAGGACTCATGGAAAGTCCTTCAAAATAAGGGGGAAAAGAAAAAAAAGAAAAAGGAAAAGAGAAAAAGAAGAAGATGGAGACTAGAGGAATAGAAGATGGAGGTGCATCAAATGATAGAAAAAGATGCGTTCATTAATCAAAAGTCTCTTACATCAGGGGAGATCCCCGACAGGTCGAGGAAATCTCTCAAAAGCCATGTTACAAATAGAAAGGGAAGGAAGCTTGGTTCGCTCTGGCCCTGGCCCTGACCTTAACCTTCAAGATCGGCGCAGAAGGCACTAGTAGGATAGGCCGAGCCCATAGGGGCCCTTCCTTAGGCGTCCGCCAGATCTCTAGAGTCCGGCATCGACTCCACCGCCTCCTCCTTGGATTTCACCGATCCCGTGATTCCAAGGGTAGCTGTAGCAGCCCCTCGTTATGCCACCTCTGACAGCATCAGAGGGGTCATGATTTGTCGCACAAAGACCACACCCCGATCGCCACCTCCTCGTCGAAGACTTCCAGTCTTGTAAACTGAGGGGAGGCACGAGCGGCCTCTTTCTCCCTCTTCTGTTCTTCCCTAGTTGTGCGACTGGAGGCTCACCCCTTGTCCTCCTTGGAGGAAGTTTTTGAGTTCGACGATTTTCTTCTCCAAGCTAGATGTCATCGTCTTGACGACCGGCCAATCCCTCTCGGAGGGTCTTCGCTCGACTCTCTGATTCCTTGGTAGAGAGCCTGAAGTCCACTAAGAACCCTCCCTCGGCATGGCTCGAAGGAGAAGGAGTGAAGGAAGAAAGCATGGGGGAAGGATCTAGCCTATCAAGAGCTCTCGACACTCGAGCAGGAGAAGAACCAGAGGGAAAAGAAGGAGTGCACTATAGAATATTGCTGGCCAGCACTCAAGGACTCCTTAAAAGGGGGAGGACGTGGACCCTTTGCAGTAAAGGTCGCCACCCACCGTCGCCTCATCCCGATGCAAGGCACACACCCTCTCAGTTCTTTGGCCAATCAAAGATCGCCATGTAGCTCAGTCAAATGCCTTAGGTATGTCAAACCTGCGGCAGTTGTTTCGATCCAAACAGAGCATTCATGATCCTTCATTGGAAAATCGAGTGGAGCGTCGCTTCGTTCGCACGGTAGCACGAATTTCGGGTCACAAGCGCTCGAGGCATTAATGATATAGCAGGTGCGTCCCTCCATGTCAGCGAGGTTATTATCCCCTTCGCCCCGAGCATTGTCTCGCCTTCTGGGCTCGGGAGTGGGGGGCATCTGATGTGGCAACATCCGCTGACGTGAAACCTAGAACGGCCACAATGACAAGAGACCCGCCCTTGGACGAGGCGGTCTAATAGGACCCAAGGCGAGTCTCCCCATCTGAGGTCAAGCTCCCAGCCGAGGCCGGGCTCATTGGGCGAGCCCCCTGTTGTCCAGTGATGATGCAACCCAAGAGGGGGGATGAATTGGGTTTTAAAATTATTTGAAATATTTCAATGGATATAAAACAAGAATGTGCCAATTCAAATAAAATACTTATGTTTTGTTAAAGTGTTTGTGTGCTTAATGAAAATATACAACGAAATTAACAAAGTAAATGCTAGAGTAAATAAGCAATAAATAAGAGCAATCATAAATACAAGAATATATAGTGGTTCGGTGCACTCCAAGGCACCTACATCCACTTTCTAAGTTCTTATTGGAAATTTCACTATAATCACTAAGATTATAGTCAATTAGTTTTCCGGGCTCACTAATCAAAACCCAACTTATTTTTTTGAGCTCACAAGTCAAAATCCCTTGTTGGTTTTATAACTTAGGCTAACCAACAACCTCCGATGGTTTTACGGGCTCACCAACAATCTATGTTGGTTCTATGGGATTACCAACAACCTATGTTGATTTTACACAAAGACTAACCAACAACCTCTTTAATTTTCCAAGGCTCATCAAAAACCTTGATACAACAATGTAAGAATGGAAGTAAAGAATACACTAAAGCTTTTTAAAATAAAGCAAGTATCTCTTTGAAGTCCTTGGATGATGTTGAAGAAGCTTGTCTTCAATTTGTTGAAGCCTTTAAATGTTGATGAAGATGTGGACTTGGAAGCTCTTTCTCAATCTTGGAAGTTTGAAGGCTTGAACCACTCAAAATAATGGGTCCTTGAAGGATATTCAACGATCTTACCAAAGGATTCCTTTTTCATTTGATTTTTGGTGTTTATATAGCTCTCCAAATCATAGATGACCATTTATGACTGTTGGAGATGAAAAACTAGCTGTTTGAACAAGTTGGGGAAGTTCTATAGCTTTAAAAAACTAGCCGTTGCTTCAAGTGTCAATACTTAAATCTGGTGAGTCGACACCTTAAGTCGATACTTGACAGGTGAGTCGATACTTAGGATCGATACTTGACAGGTGAGTCGACACTTAGGGTCGACACTTAGGTCAGCTCAAGGCAAAAATTCTAGATTGATACTGTTCTGTATTTTTCTTGTTCTCAGGCATTGAGTCGATACTTTGAATCGACACTTGGCATGCTAGGTGTGCCAAGCTTCAAAACTTGTCCAAATTTAAATTATGAGCTCTTCAAGATCTTCCTCATGTTCCAAAGCCCTTATAACTTAAAAATCCATGGTTTATTTAACTAAATGACAATCTTTTCAATCTTTTAACATTAATGAGTACCTATATCTAATAAACACTTTTAACACATATTAGTACTCATATATATTTAAGTATTTTATCAATCATCAAAATCAAGACCAGAGTCAACAATCTCCTCCTTTTTGATGATGACAAAATCTTTAAGTATATGAACAGGATAAACTTAAAAAGATTAATAATAAGATAAACATGTATGCTCAAAATCAATAAGCATCAAGCTCTCCCTCAAAATATGATTTTAAAAATATTTTCAAAAATCATTCAAAATTTTTAAACATTCTCCCCCTTGCTAATTCTTCCCTTAAGATTATAACATTTTGTTTTCTTCTTCCCCTTTTGCATTTTATTTCATTTCTCATATAATTTTTTATGTTTATCAAATATTTTTCCTCTTTATACTTAACATTTTTCTTCCCCTTTTTGTCATCATGAAAAAGGGTGAAAGTCAATACAAAATTGGAATGAAAGTGGAAAGAATACCAAGTAGATCATCAAAATCAATACATGATACTAATTAAATATGATACCAATTGAACATGATACCATAAAAATGACATGCACATGCAAAAAAAATAATTCAATGTATATTAGCTCTAATATGCATAACTAAGGTATGATTAAGACAACAATCCATTCATCTCATTTGTTCATGGGATAAGATCATAGTGGCATCCTAACACGTCATAAGAGACTTCATTGAATTAGAAGAGATGGTCTTTAAACCTTACTTAGCTCCTATGACCGGATGGCCATGGTGACAAACCCAATCCGAAGTAGTTACTACGAGCTCTTCTTTTTTTTTTTAAGATTCTTAATGAAATAAATATTGATACCAATTGAATGTAACTTCTCTCAAATGATTAGATTTGCAAATAAGGAGTATTAGAGTAATATAAGTATGATATCAAGAAAATATTAAAAGCATCATATATGACAACAAATCTTTGGATGCTCTCCCTAAATATTATTCTCCCTTAAAAATATGCATTCATTAAAGAATAAGACATGAAAGCACAAACATCATAATTTCAGACAATTTAAGATATGAACATAAGTACTAAGTCTGAAAACAAAGATTAAATTTTCAAGATATATAAGATTTTCAAAATACAGAAGGTTGACATTTAAAGATTCAATTTAATATGATTTCAAATTTATTTGAAATGATTTGATATTCATACAAATGTTAGATGTAATATGATACCAAGTCTAGCTACTGAATTAGGGGTTTATCAATATGCATACCTTTTACTTAAATGTAACCCTTAACTACCAGTTCTATACTTATTTTAAATCATTTCTAGTCTAAGCATGGATACAAATTAGAATACATTTCATGAAAACCATATGATTTGAAATGATTTTGATTATCATGCAAAAGTTAGAAGTAATCTAGTACCAAGTTTAGCTGTTGGAGCAAGGATTTATCAATATGCATACTTTTTTTTTAAAATGTAATCCTTAATTACCAGTTCTATTCTTGATCCAAATCATTTCTAACTCAAGCATAGATATCAAAAATAGAATACATTTTATCACAACATTTTACTTGAAATAGTTTAAAACTATATTAATCAAAATCAAGTGAAAGTCTAATAATCACAAGTTTAATCGTGAGAGTATAAAATCCATCAACATCAAAAAGTTCATGATCACAATAAATGACTATTAGTCAAACTTGATTCTAATCAATCAATTGAAATAATTTTCAAGGCAATATGCAACTTTAAAAATATTTTTCATGAAGTAATTTAAGATACATTGATCAAAATCAAGTGAAGGTCTTATAATCACAAGTTTAATCATGATAGCATGAAATTCATCAACATCAAAAAGTTCATGATCATAACCAATGACTATAAGCCTAAACTTGATTCTTATTAATCATTTAAAATAATTTTCAAAACAAACACCTTCTAGGGCTGCCATGATCTTTTAACTCAAAATCGTTGGATTCTTTTCAAAGCACCAAGTTCATATACCAATGATTTTGGGTTCCGGGCTCTGATACCAATTGTTGCCCAGTGATGATGCAATCCAAGAGGGAGGGTGAATTAGGTTTTAAAATTATTTGAACTATTTCAATGTGTTGCCGCCAGGATCGCCGTGGCCTATAGCTGCTGTCGACATCAGAGCGCACATCCTCAGCTGCCTCGCCGTCCGGCGGACCTGGACCTGCAAGACAGGGGAGCTGTCATGCGCTCCGATACTCCTCTTGGTCATCTCATTCTGAAAAACTTGGTAGTACCTCAAATGGTGGGCTGCCATCCCCGGAATTCGAATCTCCCAGTTGGCTTCCTCTCTTGGGTGATCCAGGTGGTTGGTGAGGAGCATGGCATCTCGATCAGTGTGCTTCTCCCCTTTCTAGTGTAACCGGCGGCTACAGGCGGTCAGTGCGGTTTGGGAGGCTCACCAGTGTAGTCCTCGAGCGGTCCGTCGATGTTCTGGGCTGGTGGGGCCCACGTTCGAACTGGGGCTGATCTGGAATGGCAGGGCTTGCTCTGACCTAGATGCTTCGAGCTCGCAGGGGAGTCTTGGTGGAGGAGGGTAGAGTGCGGGCCCGGTCTAGAGGGCTCGTGCTCGGAGAGGCTCCACGTGGCGGAGTGCTGAGCTCGACTCTGATCACAGGGCTCAATCCTTTGAGGGTCTCACTCTGGAGGGCAGAGTGCGGACCCGGTCTAGAGGGCTCGCGCTCAGAGAGGCTCCACATGGTGGAGGAGTGTTGAGCTCGACTCCGACCACAGGGCTCAATCCTCCGAGGGTCTCGCTTTGGAGGGTAGAGTGTGGGCCCGGTCTAGAGGGCTCACACTCGGAGAGGCTCCATGTGGTGGAGTGCTGAGCTCGACTCCGACCACAGGGCTCAATCCTCCGAGGGTTTCACTCTGGAGGGTAGAGTGCGGGCCTGGTCTAGAGGGCTCACACTTGGAGAGGCTCCACGTGGTGGAGGAGTGTTGAGCTCGACTCCGATCACAGGGCTCAATCCTCCGAGGGTCTCGCTCTGGAGGGCAGAGTGTGGGCCCGGTCTAGAGGGCTCATGCTCAGAGAGGCTGCACGTGGCGGAGGAGTGCTGAGCTTGACTCCGACCATATGGCTCAATCCTTCGAGGGTCTCGCTCTAGAGGGCAGAGTGCGGGCCCAGTCCAGAGGGCTCACGCTCGGAGAGGCTCCACGTGGCGGAGGAGTGCTGAGCTCGACTTTGACCACAGGGCTCAATCCTCCGAGGTTCTCGCTCTGGAGGGCAGAGTGCGGACCCAGTCTAGAGGGCTCGCGCTCGGAGAGGCTCCATGTGGCGGAGGAGTGCTGAGCTCGACTCCGACCACAGAGCTCAATCCTCCGAGGGTCTCGCTCTGGAGGGCAGAGTGCGAGCCCGGTCCAGAGGGCTCACACTCGGAGAGGCTCCACGTGACGGAGGAGTGCTGAGCTCGACTCCGACCATAGGGCTCAATCCTCCGAGGGTCTCGCTTTAGAAAGCAATGTGCGAGCCCGGTCCAGAGGGCTCGCACTCGGAGAGGCTCCACGTGGAGGAGGAGTGCTGAGCTCGACTCCAACCACAGGGCTCAATCCTCGAAGGGTCTTGCTCTGGAGGGCAGAGTGCGGGCCCGATCCAGAGGGCTCGTGCTGGGAGAGGCTCCACGTGGTGGAGGAGTGCTGAACTCGACTCTGACCACAGGGCTCAATCCTCCGAGGGTCTCGCTCTAGAGGGCAGAGTGCGACTCCGGCCTAAGCATCCCGAGCTCGCGAGCCTGACCTAGCGGAGGACGGAGCTCGGCTCGTTGTCTCAAGGGAGCTCAGCTCAGCTCGGCAATGGAGTCCGGGTAGGAGAGTTTACGCGGTGTCCAACATGGCATCTTTCCTTGACATGGCGCCTGTCGGCTCCCCCATGTCAGTGATTCTGCCACATCATTTTCCCCCCACTCCTGAGGCTCGTTAGTGCATGGCGCTCAGGCCAA
This sequence comes from Areca catechu, assembly GCA_021397845.1. Lineage (NCBI taxonomy): Eukaryota > Viridiplantae > Streptophyta > Magnoliopsida > Arecales > Arecaceae > Areca > Areca catechu. The sequence continues at coordinate 29,999,696 of CM038046.1, forward strand.
AGGGAGTAATTATGGTGCTAATGTGGAAAGGCAAAAATTTGGCACGATGATGGCCATGATTGCTGGTGCTTTGAGAGATGGCCTTGCAGGCCAATGCGGGGGTGCCACGTGGCCACGTCCGAGGAGTAGTTAATGTTGGCACAGAATTCAGAGCGACTAGGATGCCATTTTCGCCGATGGGCAGCACATGGTGTGGATCCGTTGGCGGAGGGATCGGATCAGTACAAATCCATCAGGTCATTTCGAAATGAAAGGAGGGCCTTACCTGAAACATCTATTCTTTTGAATTCTCCATGCCTGCCGCTGCGCCCATGCTTTCTTCTTCCTCATAGTTGCCTCAGGTTTTCTAAGGAACCGGGTTAGTCTCTTCTTCCTTCTTCCCCAGCTAGAGTAGGGTTCTTTCTTCGAGTCTGGGGTCTTCTTAGAGTTGAGTCTGCTCTTCCGTCCCTCACTTCGAGTCCTTCGTTCCCCTTATTCTTGAGGATGTCCCGCTTTGGCCCGGGCTTCCGCCCCTCCAATGATCAGGGCGAGGCCGGTCCTTCCGAGCAAAGGTTGGCATCTTTTTCTTCTTCTGGTGGGGAGGAGGATGTAACTCATTTTGAGTTCAGTAGGAGGCATCCTCCCGGTCCTGTGCTCATCAAGGAGCCAGGGTTCGGTCCTTCTCTCCCTCCTCCTGCTCCTGAGTCTGCCCGGTCCACAGGTCCTGGCGGGGTCGCTTCGACGATCACCATCGAGGAACTGGGGACTGTTCGGGATGTCTATGGCATCCCACCTTCTGTTCGGCTCATGATCCCTCGTCCGGCGGAACGGGTCACTTCCAGTGGCCCGGGCTGCCTTGCTTTTTATGAGGAGACCTTCTCCGATGGTCTCTGATTTTCTTTTCACCCTTTCTTCCTGTCCGTCTTGGACAACTACCATTTGGTCCCTGCACAGTTAGTGCCAAACGCCATTAGGGTTATCTTCTCTTTCATTGTGATCTGCCACTTTCACGGGTTCGTTGCTCGGTTTTCTTTGTTCAGGGCCTTCTTCATCCTGAAGCGCCACCCAACTGAGGATGGGTGGTGGTCCTTGTCCTCCCACCCGAAGGGCATTAGATTCGAGCTCCCCTCTTCCGTCAGGGGATGGAAGAGTAAATTTTTCTTTGTTGAGGTTGAGGGGGTCGACTGGGTCTGGAGCGATCCAGACAAGTCCCCCAACCAAAATTCTGTGGTTGATATGGCTGACCGGGATGACTACGAGCAGCTCCGCACGGCCCAGATACCTCCTCTCAAGGTCCTGTTATCTGAGCAAAACCTTACCGACTCCAGGGTCGACCCAACGAATGGGTTGGGTGAGTTCGACCTGAACTTTCCTTTTCTTTCCTTGCATTTCTTGCACTGCTTCCCATGGATTCTGACTGTTGTGTGACTTGCATGCAGGGATGATTTTCTTCGAGAGCGATCTACTGGCGATCACTCAGAAGAGGCCACCAAATGGGCTGGCTGGGGAGCCTCCATCAAGGCGGGTCCGGGGCGAGAGTGTTCCTGTGGCTGCCCCCGCCACAGTGGTTGGTCCGAGCTCGGCTGCTCCAGCCGGTCAGAGCTTGGAGGCGACTCGAGCTGCCCCTGCGCCAGTGGAGAGGGTGGCTTCTGTGGTGTCGAGGCCGGTCCAGCAGGAGGCCCGGAGGGTCCCCGAGCGACGTGATCATCAGGGGGCGGCCCCTGCTGCAGAGCCCGAAGTAGTGGCCCGGGCAAGGGCCGCAGCTGTTGCCGCTGTGTCTTGCAGTCCTCCAAGTCCACCTGTGGTCGAGGTTAGGGATGAGGAGGTTTGGGCCGCAACCAAGACCGTGACCGAGGCGGCGCCTGTGCTGGGGCCAGCTCCTCAGCCTGCCTCTCGGGGCCCTGCAGCCAGCAGGGCAAGGCCGCCCACTCCAGGAGAGGGTAGGAGGGAGGAGGCACGATGCCGTCTCCCCTTCAAGATGGGGCCAGAAAACTCATTCCTTCAGAGCCCCGAACTGGCCGAGCGCATGATGGACTTCTCGATCCATATATGCGACCGGCAGGATTTGGCCGGAATGCGGCTGGGCGACATCATCAGCACCATCTTCCCCCAGCTCTACTCGATGAGCTATCCCTTTCTTCTTTCTTCCTCTTTCTTTCTTTTTTTTTTGAGCTGATCTCTTTTCATGGTGCAGATCGGTGCTGAGGCCCTCTTCATTAAGGGCTGTTATCAGAACTGGGAGCATCTCGAGTGGCAACAGGCGACCGAGATCGAATCCCTGAAAACCAACTTGAAGGAGAAGGTCGGGGCGAACGGGACACTCAAACAAAAGGTCAAGAACCTGGAGAGGTAGCTCGCCGACATAGAGAGGCGAGCGAAGAGACTCCTGGAGGCCCGCGACCTGGAGCGAAGTCGCTTGAAGAAAGCCATCGATGACCTCTCTACCGTCGAGAAAAAATTAAACTAGTATAGTGCCGAGGCTGATCGGCACAAGGAAGCCTCCCGAGCTGCCAAACCGGAGCTGGCAGCAGGGAAGGAGAAGCTAGTCACAGCAAAGAAGGTGGCAGAGGCGGCGGCCAAGTCGGCGGAGGCTGCTAGGATGGAGGCCGCCGAGGTGAGGAAGGTGGCTGCCGAGGCCAAGAAGGGCATCGAGGATGCCATTGCGAAGTTTAAGGCTTTGGAGGAGTTCGTCGCTGAGATTCATCAGATGGCGTCGGACTCCTTCTACAAGGGCTTCATGTTCTTGCGCAGTCGGGTCGAGGCATTTGTTCCCGAGAAGAGCCGTAACAGCCTCAAATATCCTTCGGCCTCTGACACGGAGCCCGACGAGGAGGTTGTTGAGGACGCTGTGGCCTCAGAGCCTCCGACACCAGTTGAGGCTGAACCATCCGAGACTAGGGCCTCTCAGTTGGAGGTTCTTGAAGGCGGGAACTCTCAGCCTCAGGGCTCAGTAGGGGACTGGCCGGCGCGGAGTAGCCCTTTTCTTTTTTGCTTTGTATTTTTGTTTCTTGCGCTTGGTCAGGGTCGCCCGGCATGTCGGGGGCCCACAAAATACTTGTAACCGGTATTTAATCAATGAAACCTGAATTTCTTTACAACCTGTCTTTTGCTTGGCTCTTCCCTCCTTTTTCTCTTTCTTTCACTCCCTTTCTTCTTCTCTCTTTTTTTTTTTTGATGAGTGGGGAGATTAGAGAAGAGGGCCTCACCTGGCCTGGGGTTGAGTTATTATACTTCAATGTTGGTAAGTTGGGCACAAGGTTATGACATTTGAGAGCTGCTGGGCTCGATGGTGTTGTTGACTGAGAGCTGCATGGCTCGAAGGTCCCTTGGCCAAAGATCTGAGCTCCAGTCTTGGGTTGGCATCCTGGAGCTAGGCTCGGGGACGTTGATGACCAAAAGCTGCATGGCTCAAAGGTCCCTTGGTCGGAGATCTGAGCTCTGGTCTTGGGTTGGCGTCCTGGAGCTGGGCTCGGGGATGTTAATGACTGAGAGCTGCGTGGCTCGAAGGTCCCTTGGCCGAAGATTTGAGAAACGGTCTTGGGTTGGCGTCTTGGAGCTAGGTTTGGGGACGTTAATGACTGAGAGCTGCGTGGCTCGAAGGTCCCTTAGCCAGAGATCTGAGCTCCAGTCTTGGGTTGGCATCCTGGAGCTGGGCTCGGGGATGTTGATGACTAAAAGCTGCGTGGCTCGAAGGTCCCTTGGCCGGAGATCTAAGCTCCGATCTTGGGTTGGCATCCTGGAGCTGGGCTCGGGGATGTTGATGACTGAGAGCTACGTGGCTCGAAGGACCCTTGGCCGGAGATCTGAGCTCCGGTCTTGGGTTGGCATCCTGGAGCTAGGCTCGGGGACGTTGATGACTGAGAGCTGCGTGGCTCGAAGGTCTCTTGGCCGGAGATCTGAGCTCCGATCTTGGGTTGGCATCCTGGAGCTGGGCTCAGGGACGTTGATGACTGAGAGCTGCGAGGCTCAAAGGTCCCTTGGCCAGAGATCTGAGCTCCGGTCTTGGGTTAAGAGATGATAGTTTTATTTCCGTGTTTCCCTCTCGTTCTCTTTCTTTCCTTCCCCTCTCTTCTTCTCTTTTTTTTTTTGATGAGTGGGGATATCAAAGAAGAGGGTCACAGGATTTGATAGCCTTGGAGCTAGGCTCGAGGCCTTCCTGGATGGAGAGCTAGGCTCCAGTCCAAGGGTTGCCTGAGGGCTTGGCTCAGGTCTTTGGCACCTTGGAGCTAGGCTCGAGGCATTGATAGGAGCTGCTTGGCTCCAAGATTCCTTGGCATCTCAGAGCTGGGCTCGGAGATGTTTGAGATTGAGAGTGGCTTGGTTCGAAGGTCCCTTGGCCAGAGATCTGAGCTCCGGTCTTGGGTTGGCGTCCTGGAGTTGGGCTCGGGGACGTTGATGACTGAGAGCTGCGTGGCTCGAAGGTCCCTTGGATGGAGATCTGAGCTCCGGTCTTGGGTTGGCATCCTGGAGCTGAGCTCGAGGACGTTGATGACTGAGAGCTGCGTGGCTCGATGATCCCTTGACATCCTAGAGCTAGGCTCGGGGATGCTTGAGATTGAGAGCGGCATGGCTCAAAGATCCCTTGACGTCCTGGAGCTAGGCTCAGGGATGCTTGAGATTGAGAGCGGCATGGCTCAAAGATCCCTTGACATCTTGAAGCTAGGCTCGGGGATGCTTGAGATTGAGAGCGGCATGGCTCAAAGATCCCTTGATGTCCTGGAGCTAGGCTCGGGGAAGCTTGAGATTGAGAGCAGCATGGCTCGATGATCCCTTGACGTCCTGGAGCTAGGCTCGGGGATGCTTGAGATTGAGAGCGGTATAGCTCGAAGATCCCTTGACATCCTGGAGCTAGGCTCAAGGATGCTTGAGATTGAGAGCGGCATGGCTCGAAGATCCCTTGACGTCCTGGAGCTAGGCTCAGGGATGCTTGAGATTGAGAGCGGCATGGCTCGAAAATCCCTTGACATCCTGGAGCTAGGCTCGGGGATACTTGAGATTGAGAGCAGCGTGGCTCGATGATCCCTTGACATCCTAGAGCTAGGCTCGGGGATGCTTGAGATTGAGAGCAGCATGGCTCGAAGATCCCTTGACGTCCTGGAGCTAGGCTCGGGGATGCTTGAGATTAAGAGCAGCATGGCTCGAAGATCCCTTGACGTCCTGGAGCTAGGCTCGGGGATGCTTGAGATTGAGAGCGGCATGGCTCGAAGATCCCTTAATGTCCTGGAGCTAGGCTTGGGGATGCTTGAGATTGAGAGCGGCGTGGCTCGATGATCCCTTGACGTCCTGGAGCTAGGCTCAGGGATGCTTGAGATTGAGAGCGGCATGACTCGAAGATCCCTTGATATCCTGGAGCTAGGCTCGGGGATGCTGTCGATTCTTTCCTGCAAGACATATAGATACTCGTGCAAGGAAAAAGTCATTATCATTGTTATTGGTAGGAAATCTTACATCATCGATGGCATCTTTGTAGACTGTGGGCATTCCATGTCTGGGGGAGCTTGACACCGTCGAGATCTTCGAGATAATGTGCTCCTGGTGAGGGGGCTTTGGTTGCCCTGTAAGGACCTTCCCAGTTTGGTGGGAGCTCACCGCATTCCCAGGACTGATACGCTTCTGCCCGACATGACACCAGGTCTCCGGGCCCGAAGGTTCTTTGCCAAACCCGTGCGCTGTAACGCCGGGGCTGCTCATTGTCGATGAGTTTTGTTGAAGTCGGTGTCGAGTAGGTTGGGCCTAGGTCGATCTCAAGATGACGTTGTGGGCTGTGGGAAGCCCGTCGACCGCAAAAGTCATCATAGTGGTGCTCTTGGAGGGGGCATCATAAGGAAGCACGTCTGCAGAGCTTCAGTTATCGACTATGATGTATTTTTTTCAGGGTGGTTCACGATCGTCATCCTGACGACCGCGGCATCATCATTTACATTTCTCCCCCACTTTCTCCTTCCCGCACAGTAGGGAGTACATTCTCATGGTCCCCTGCCCCCCGGGTCCTCTTGGATGCGCGCGCAGCTCCCCAGGAGATCACGCCCACCGGCTTCACGGTGGGGTGGCTGTCGATGGTTGGAGATGGCGGGAGAGTGACGAGCACCTGGGGCCCCGCTTGAGGTTTGCCCCCCGCAAACCTTTTGAGGTAGCCTCTCTTGATGAGTTTCTTAATTTCTCACTTGAGGTTGCGATATTCCTCGGTATCGTGGCCATGGTCGCGGTGGAAGCAACAGTGGTGTGGACACCAGAAACTGAAAGAAACTTCACTCCAAAGAGGTTAGCCTTATCCCAATTTGGATCGAAGATAATTAGGTTACCTTGTATCCTTTAGTTCAAAAATATTTTATTTTCAAGAGCCATTTCCTTTTCAAAAGTCCTGTAAATGTTTTCAAGAGCCATTTCCTTTTCAAGAGTCCTGTAATTAATCAAGAGTATTTATTGAGTCCTGTAATTACTTTTAAAAAAATTTCATTTCCTGTAAGTCCGTTTCAAGTTTAGGTCAGTCAAGTCAATTCAGTTGAGTTAAGTCTATTTCAGTTAATCAAGTCTTAAAGCAATAAAAGCCAGCAACAAGACTCAAATTCTGGACCCCAGAATTTGACCACATGAAGAAGAGAAGACACATCAACCAAGCAAGAGAAAAGGACCATCAACTAGGACCACTTGGTGCCACATATCATTCCTTATCCAAGTAGAAGACCATCTCATCATGCCACGTCATTAGGCGCCACCTCACTAGCCACCTCATCACTCTTTGGCGCCAACAAGGAAGATTCAAATTCAAGGAGGTTGGCCACACCCCTCCAAGTCCTCCACCAAATCCTCCAACCTCTCCCCCATCCCTCCAAACTCTCCACCAAATCCTCCAACCCCTCCTTGTAATCCTCCTCAATTTGGAGAGTTTTTAAATTTCAAAAGCTAGCTTTGTGAGGCTATTAAAGGCCTTGGACGCCCATTGTAAAGGGGATTGATTATTGATGAGATGAATGAAAAATGAAGTTGAAGTTGAAGTTGTAGTTTTATGTTATTTCTTTGAGTTATTATTCCTAAGCCCCCCCCCCCCCCACTCGAATCTACTTTCTTCTCCGAGCCATCCAACACCAAGTTCAAGAAGGATACATTGGAGCCGGCCAAACCATCTCAGACTTCCTTCCTTGCTCATAAATTAATCCATCCCTCCCATATGCCTGCTTTCTTCTTCCTTAACTTTTGATCTTCATTGTGGGGTCCTTCGAAGTCTTTGAGTTGTGAACAGGGTTCCCCTTGACAATGAACCAACAAGCTGAAGTCCAAGCCCAGCATTCTGATCTCTGTTATCCAAGTTCTCCAGTCCAGAGCATCGGTAGTTTCAAGGTTTGAAATCATTAGAAGGTTGGAAAGCTCAATAAGGCAAGTCCTCAATCATTAGCCCCTATTATCTAGATCTTCTTCCTTCTTAGTTTTAGGATTGTGTCTAATCATGTAATAGTCCCTTTTCATGTAATCCTTAAGACTTATTATGATGAGTACAATGCTAGTGTAATTAGGTTTCATTGCTCTACAAACACTAATCAAATCATCTAATCATATGCTTGCCGCATCAGACAATACTTTATCTTGCCATGGTCGGTGAAGGACTTCAACGATGGCAGGCGTTGCAGCCCGCTGGCTCGCTAGTCGAGTCTTGCATACTGGCGAACCAGCGAGAGAACTCCGCTAGCCTACGCTCATGTTTCTCCAGGCGCCCTTCCGCTACGCGCCTAATGGCTTCGTTTGCGGACCCCTCCGCCTAAGGAGACAGAGAAGGTGACGTGGGTGCCCGGCACCCATGATGGGGTGTCTTGTCCATTCTATCTCGGTGGGGTCTGGGCACCGCCCGCCCGAGGCTTGGTGAGTGGCCCTCCCCGTCGACAGAGCCAGCTCGTTGCCTTCTCGGCTGGAAGTGGTTGGACTGCCAGAACGGGTAGCCCCACCTCAAGATGATGCGGGTTCCCTTGGGAAGGGGAGTCCCTTGCACGGCTGGTGGAGGCCTCTCGAGCTTGTGTCATCACCATTCTTCCTTGGAGTGTCAATCTGCAAAGAGGTGGAGGGCTTGATCCCCCCCTTCCTGGCGCACCAATCTGTTGCCGCCAGGATCGCCGTGGCTAGTAGCTACTGTCGGCGTCGGAGCGCACCTCCTCAGCTACCTCATCGTCCGGCGGACCTAGACCTGCAAGACAGGGGTTAGTGACCCGGGCCGGGATTTCCAGCGGAGGCACTCCGACGGTCAAGTCAGTGATGACCTAGGGGAACAGATTCTCCTTGTCGAGCCCCTCTTGATGGACTCCATACGAGGAGGAGTGTGTTGTGTAAAAGTGAGTCGTAAGTGTGTCGGGGAAAGTGTGTTCTGGTTAGAGGGAGTCTCTGTGTGGCCCTTCTTCTCGACCTTGCTCTGGAATGTTGGTGGTGCCATGCCCCTCTTTCTGGTGGGGCTTGCACTCTCTTTTTTTTTCTGTTGTGGCTTGTGTTTTGCCTGTGTATTGGTGTTGTCGTGTTACCTCCAAGTTTGTTGCGAACTAGATTACCGTTGGGCGCTCGTCTCGGGATCCCCACCAGGCTATCAGGCACGTGCGGTCGTGTCATAAGGAGTCTTTCCCGATTCATGATAAGGAGAGCTGTCATGCGCTTCGACACTCCTCTTGGTCACCTCATTTCGGGAAACCTGGCAGTACCTTGAATGGTGGGCCGCCATCCCCGGGATTCGAATCTCCCAGTTGGCTTCCTCTCTTGGGTGATCTAGGTGGTTGGTGAGGAGCATGGCATCTCGATCAGCATGCTTCTCTCCTTTCTAGTGTAACCGGCGGCTACAGGTAGTCAGTGCGGTTTGGGAGGCGCTCCAATGTAGTCCTCGGGCAGTTCGCCGGTGTTCTGGGCTGGTGGGGCCCACGTCTGAACTGGGGCTAAGCTGGAATGGCAGGGCTCGCTCCGACCTAGACGCTCCGAGCTCGCGGGGTGTCTTGGTGGAGGAGGGTAGAGTGCGGGCCTGGTCCAGAGGGCTCGCGCTCGGAGAGGTTCTACGTGGCGGAGGAGTGTTGAGCTCGACTCCGACCATAAGGCACAATCCTCCGAGGGTCTCGCTCTAGAGGTCAGAGTACGGGCCCGGTCCAAAGGGCTCGCGCTCGGAGAGGCTCCACATGATGGAGGAGTGCTGAGCTCGACTCCGACCACAGGGCTCAATCCTCCAAGGATCTCTCTCTGGAGGGCAGAGTGCGGGCCTGGTCCAGAGGGCTCGCGCTCGGAGAGGCTCCACATGGCAAAGGAGTGCTGAGCTCAACTCCGACCATAGGGCTCAATCCTCTGAGGGTCTTGCTCTGGAGGGCAGAGTGCGGGCTCGGTCCAGAGGGCTCGTGCTCGGAGAGGCTTCTCGTGGTGGAGGAGTGTTGAGCTCGACTCCGACCACAGGGCTCAATCCTTCGAGGGTCTCGCTCTGGAGGGCATAGTGAGGGCCTGGTCCAGAGGGCTCGTGCTCGGAGAGGCTCCACATGGCGGAGGAGTGCTAAGCTCGACTCCAACCACAGGGCTCAATCCTCCGAGGATCTCGCTCTGGAGTGCAGAGTGCAGGCCCGGTCCAGAGGGCTCATGCTCGGAGAGGCTCCACGTGGCGGAGGAGTGCTGAGCTCGACTCTGACCACAGGGCTCAATCCTTCAAGGGTCTCACTCTGGAGGGCAGAGTGCAGGCCCGGTCTAGAGGGCTCACGCTCGGAGAGGCTCCACGTGGTGCAGGAGTGCTGAGCTCGACTCCGACCACAGGGCTCAATCCTTCGAGGGTCTCACCCTGGAGGGCAGAGTGCGGGCCCGGTCCAGAGGGCTCACGCTCGGAGAGGCTCCACGTGGCTGAGGAGTGCTGAGCTCGACTCCGACCACAAGGCTCAATCCTTCAAGGGTCTCGCTCTAGAGGGCAGAGTGCGGCTCCAGCCTATGCATCCCGAGCTCACGGGCCCGACCTGGTGGAGGACGAAGATCGACTCGCTGTCTCGAGGGAGCTCAACTCAGCTCGGCAGTGGAGTCCGGGCAGGAGAGTTGGCGGGGTGTCCAACGTGGCATCTTCCCTTGACATGGCACCTGTCGGCTCCCCCATGTCAACGATCCTGCCACATCACAATGGATATAAAATAAGAATGTGCCAATTCAAATAAAGTGCTTATGTTTTGTCAAAGTGTTTGTGTACTTTATGAAAATATGCAATGGCATTAACAAAGTAAATGCAAGAGTAAATAAGTAATAAATAAGAGTAATCACAAACACAAGAATATATAGTAGTTCGGTGTACTCCAAGGTACCTACGTCCACTCTCTAAGTTTTTCTTGGAAATTTCACTATAATCACTAAGATTACAGTCGATTAATTTTTTGGGCTCACTAATCAAAATCCAACTTATTTTTCCAGGCTTACAAGTCAAAACCCCTTGTTGATTTTATAACTTAGGCTAACCAATAACCTCCGATGGTTTTACGGGCTCACCAACAATCTATGTTGGTTTTATAGGATCACCAACAACCTATGTTGGTTTTACACAAAGGCTAACCAACAATCTCTTTGGTTTTCCAAGGCTCACCAAAAACCTTGATACAATAATGTAAGAATGAAAGTAAAGAATGTACTAAAGCTTTCTAAAATAAAGCAAGTATCTCTTTGAAGCTCTTGGATGATGTTGAAGATGCTTGTCTTCAATTTGTTGAAGCCTTTAAATGTTGATGAAGATGTGGACTTGGAAGCTCTTTCTCAATCTTGGAAGGTTGAAGGCTTAAACTACTCAAAACAATGAATCCTTGAAGGATATTCAATGATCTCATCAAAGGATTGCTTTTCCTTTTGATTTTTGGTGTTTATATAGCTCTCCAAATCATAGATGACCATTTATGACCATTGGAGATGAAAAACTAGCTATTTGAAGTAAGTTGGGGAAGTTCTTCAGCTTTAAAAAAACTAGCCATTGCTCCAAGTGTCGATACTTGAATCTGGTGAGTCGACACCTTGAGTCGATACTTGATAGGTAAGTCAACACTTAGGGTCGACACTTGACAGGTGAGTCGATACTTAGGGTCGACACTTAGGTCAGCTCAAGGCAAAAATTATGGATTGATACTGTTCTGTATTTTTCTTATTCTCAGGTCTTGAGTCGATACTTTGAGTCGACACTTGGCTCGATACTTGGCGTGCTGGGTGTGCCAAGCTTCAAAACTCGTCCAAATTATAATTATGAGCTCTTCAAGATCTTCCTCATGTTCCAAAGCCCTTATAACTTGAAAATCCATGGCTTCTTCAACTAAATAAAAATCTTTTCAATCTTTTAACATTGATAAGTACCTGTATCTAATATATACTTTTAACACACATTAGTACTCATATATACTTAAGTGTTTTGTCAATCATTAAAATCAAGACCAGAGTCAACACCCCCGTCTAAGGTCAAGCTCCTAGTTGAGGCCGGGCTCATTGGGCGAGCCCTTGTCTGAGATCAAGCTCCCAGCCGAAGCCATGCTCATTGGACAAGCCCCCCGTTTGAGGTCAAGCTTCCAATTGAAGCCGGGCTCATTGGGCAGCCCCCCATCTGAGGTTAAGCTCCTAGCTGAGGCTGGGCTCATTTGACGAGCCCCCCCATTTGAGGTCAAGCTTCTGACCGAAGTCGAGCTCATTGGAGAGCCCCCCGCCTGAGGTCAAGCTCCCGATCGAGACCGGGCTCATTGGACGAGCCTCCCATCTAAGGTCAAGCTCCCAGCTAAGGTCGGGCTCATTGGGCGAGCCCCCCATCTAAGGTTAAGCTTCTAGCCGAAGCCAGGCTCTTGGGGCACACCCCTGTCCGAGGTTAGCTCCTGGCTTGGGCCACGCTCATGTCCCAAGGTGGAGTACTAGGCATAGAGTTCCCGCTAGAAAGCAGATATTCAAATCATGCCACAGCAAAAGCCTGGCCACCCGCAACCTTCTATAGGCGATGCCAGCCCTACCAAAGGTACGATATGGGCACCCCCAGGCGTCAGGCCCGATGGTGTGCTGCCACGCCCACAGCTGTACCACCAATGGCCGCCCACCACCACAGCACGATATCCGAGCTTCCCCAAGAGAGGAATCCAGCCAAGACCCTAGGATCTACAATGCTTGGGCAATCCCTCCTGAAATAAAAGTGCCCCTCCTATAAGGAGCACGGGAGAAGAAAGAAGGAGGGAAGTTTTTTCTTCCGGACTTTCTTCCAAAAGGAAGGGAGAACTTCTGGAGCCTCGAGAGATTTGCAGGGGCTCGCATCCAGAGGGCTTCTCTGGGCTCCCTGAGATCCCTTCTCAGAGAGAGCCTCGCCCCCGCCTCCAGAGAGGAGGAAGGTAAGGAAGGTAAGAATGCGGGGGAAGGTGAGGGAGAGGTAAGTCCCCGTTCCCCGCTCTCAATCCCTACTCTTTCCATTTTTTTTACATTTCTGTCTAGCATGCACCCTCCCGGTGGATGGGTCTCCTAAGCTTTGCACTGCGGAGGTGTTTTCTATTTCCCTTGATCATCCCACTGACTTGATCGCCGGAGTGTCCTCGCTGGAATTTTCGATCCCGGGTCTCCCCTGTTTTGCAGGAAGGAAGGGAGGACGTGTGGCGGTGGGGGAGGAGAAACACCCCGGTGTGATCGAGCTGCAGGCCATGGTGATCTTGGCGGCAATAATACTTATTATTAAATTTTAATTTATAATATATTCAAAGAGTCTGGAGTTCTTGGTGGTTACTGGTATCATTCATCGATTGATGCTAGGATCGATGAAGGAGTTCTCCAATTGACCATCAAGGGTTCATGATGTAGCCTAGCAGATATTCCTGGTAAGTCAAATATGTTTAATTTTTAAATTTATAAAATATTTATATTTTATTTATTTAATATAAAATTGCTTTTACTTGTAGGAGTACTATTGATTCGAGACTCCTCAGCATGAGGAGGTTGGCTGTTCGACCTTTGAGGAGGTGGCCACACATAGGCTTCGGGACGTGCTATACAATCTTAGACAGATCACCTTAGAGTACTTCGGTTCTGAGTCACCATCAGATTAAAAAACTTTTAAGGATTACTGGATGCGAGCGGACATATGGAAAGCCCTCTATGATCAGTGGAGCACTGTCGAGTACTCTGATAGGTAGTAGAGGGCTTGGCAAAATCATATTATCTAGTAGAATTTGATCAAGCATATTGGTGGTTCTATTGATATGCATTTGATGGTTAATAGATCGGTAAGAATTCTACATTTATATAAATTTACATTAAATTGATGATATATATGTTTAATTAATTTATTATATTATTTCTTTATTATAGACATGGTAGTTGGATTGTCCACCAAGCCAGCTGCAGTTGTGGAAGGCCACATATCAGTCCAGGAGGATTGGTGATTACTTAGATCCGAGATCTCGATGTATTATGGTATAACAACTTAAAATTTTAAGTATTAATTTTTATATATGTTGATATGTATAATTGGATTAATCAATTTGTAAATTATATAGGTGGATTATGTGGAATACGTCATAATACGGCATGATGAATACTTGTTTTCTCAGTTGCTCATTGATCTTAAGGGATGGCTCAAGACCATCGGAGGGATGAGTAGAAGCCATATCGTAGGATTCGAGCACAACTTTGATATTTTAGCAACTCGCTGCTCTTCAGCATCCTCATCTTAGACTTCGATGACCTAAATATGGGATGATGCGCATGTCGAAGACATCATGATCCATATTCTTGCCTAGCGTTCTTAGAACTTATGGGATGCCATCTATATATGGTTATCGAGATTCTCTGGGACCTGCATTTGCATGATCAACTGGCTTCATTATCACAGCCATCATAGCATGTAAATTTATTAATAAATTTCTTTACTTGTTTTAAATTTTTATACTTATAAACTTTACATATTTAAGCGTTATATATCTTTATTATAGGATGCTAGGATATTCGGATTTTATCTATCAGTTGCTGGAAAGGATGTACATGAACAGGAGCAGAAGGACAACGATGACTAAGAGGATCTCACATTTTTTTGTTTTGATGTTATGTATTTAATTTTGATACTATAGTATAATTTATAAAATTATATAGTTTATACTTTTAATATAATATAATTAAATTTTTGTATTTATAATTGTGATTCTTAATTTATTAGATTAAGAACTATAATTGTTTGTTATTTTAATTAAATATATTTTTTAAAAATTAATTACTTTTATTTTAAAAAATAAAAGGATATTAGCGATGGTGATTGTCGTCGCTAATACTTTATTACCGACATTCTTTTTTTGTAGTAATAGCATTTATTGGACGATAATAAATTTTTTATTTAATTATTTTTTTTAAATTTGAAATATTATTAGTGGTGATATTTGCTATTGCTAATAGTCATCGCTAATAATCGTTATTATAAATGATATTTTTTTAATATCGCTAATAATAGTAATTAGCGACAAGGATATATGTGATGGATTATTAACTATAGTTGGCCATTGCTAATAGTATTTGCTATGATAATTCTGCTATTAGCGATGGTAATTAATCGTTGCTAATAATCAATTTTCTTATAGTAACAAGCTAAGCTAAAGTTAAAGAAATCTTTTATTATTTCTAAAGATTAAGTTAATCATTTTTTTCGTTGCTACATTAGCTGCTATTGCATATTTTTACATATGTATTCTTCGAAAGTACGTATTTGCTTATTTCTCTCGATATACAAAGATGAATTGTGCTTCTTTTAAGAAGATATGGTACTTTTATTGACTTCAAAATTAATAATGAAATATTTAAGTAAAAGTTCAACACTAATATATATCATTAGAAATATCTAGATACAAAAGAGTATATATTTTATCAGCCTATAACCTATATATTAAGTGGATACAAAAATAAATAATTAAAATGATATGAGACCATATTTTATTACAATCTGAATATTAAAATCAATTAATTTTTAATTTATACATATTTTGATATATGTATATCTTGACATAAGCTAGGTTCCTATTTTAAATACTTTATCATATATTTTAATATATTATGTCATGGTCATTGATGTGGATTTTTTATTTGGATGCCTATTTTTTATTTTGGAATCAAGAAAAATAAATATCCTCTCTTTTGAAAGGAGCAAAATCAATCTCTCTATATCTTGCTTAAAGATCTAAACCTTATATATATATATATATAGTCTTGAAAATCTAAAATATTGCAATTAGATGATAATTTTCAAATGAAAGTAAAGCGATCATATTATTTAAACATTTTATTCATTCAAGAAATTTTTTGGATTTTCTTTTTAAAGTACTTAGTTACTTAATTTACATGTCAAATTATATAATATAACTAAATTTTTTAATAATAATTCATATAAAACTTGGTAAATTATAATAAGAATTAACAAAAATATCCACTTTACATGATTGGCTATTCTTCAAATTTAGTTTTTTTTTTTCAATCACCATATGGGGTAAAAAGTGATTTCTTTTCTTCTTTAGTTCATGTCATTAGTAATAAGTTTTTGGAGAAGAGAAAAAAATTAAAACACTGAAATAGATGTCTCACCAGCATATAGAGATTGCACAACACACAGATGGACCCTAGTCATCTGACCAAATAATATTTTTTTTTAGGTAAGCTCACCATGTAGGAAAGGTAAAATGACCGAGATGGAATGTTAAGTCGGGTACAAATTTGGAGCCAATAAAGTTTTCAACATTTTATCATTTAGTCATTTTTATATACTACTATTTAGTATCGAAACAAATTTTTGGTGATAGCCATGGTATACCTTTCTCGGCCTTTCGGCTAAAAATCAAGTATCTTATCCGTTCTTATAAGTTTAAGAGTAATTCTTTGTACACCATATATGGTACGGTAAATTCAGTGCGGTCTACATCGCACGTTCTTATTAATCCAAATATATTCACTGTAGTATGATGGAATAAGAGCTGAGATGACTAGTATTAATTGAAATTTTCATACAGACCAAAATATCCTTACGACATCCTAGTTCAAAACCTACGACATCACAGTTCAAAATCTATGACACCCTGATTCAAAAAATAATTTGAAACAATATTACGACATCCTAGTTCAAAACCTATGACATCCTATTTCAAAACCTACGATATCCTAGTTCAAAATCTACGATGCCCTAGTTCAAAAATGACCTGAAACAGTATTACGACATCATAGTTTAAAACCTACGACATCCTAGTTCAAAAATGACCTGAAATAGTATTACGACATCCTAGTCCAAAACTTACGACATCCTAGTTCAAAATCTACGACATCCTAGACATCCTATTTCAAAAATGACCTGAAACAGTATTACGACATCCTAATTCAAAACCTACGACACCCTAGTTCAAAATCTATGACACCCTAGTTCAAAAATGACCTAAAATAGTATTACGGCATCCTAGTTCAAAACTTACGATACCCTAGTTCAAAACTTACGACATCATAGTTCAAAACCTACGACATCTTAGTTCAAAAATGCAAAAAATATAAATTAAAATCTGAAACAGTATTACGACATCCTAGTTCAAAAGCTATGATATCCTAGTTCAAAACCTACAACATCCTAATTTAAGGGACTAGAGGGAAGGATATTTTGGTCTGGACGAAAATTTCAAATAAAAGTTGTATGATAATTAATGCTAGTCATACTCAGCTCCCATCCCGTCATGCTACAGTGAATATATTTGGATCAATAAAAAAATATGATGCAGGCCACGTTAAATTTACTGCACCGTACGCGATGCACAAAGACTTTTTCTAAGTTTAATATATGATACGTGGGCCATCGGCCCACCATGATATCAAATTAATTTTTTTGGGGAGGGTCCTTCCAATGGTGGCTTGCCATGGGGGCCTAGCGCGTCGCCCATGCGTTGCGCTACCGCGCGGGCCCGGCGCACCCCTACTTAAAGGAATATTTTTGCTTTCAAAACAATGACCATTATTCAACATTTGTATTGCATCTACGGGTAGTGCGGTTGATAAAAGTTTGGCCCCTTTCTTGTCTGGTTACAAGTGCGATGAATGATTTCATGGATGACTCGATTAAAATTTTAAAATTTCTGGATGTACGTGACTGGAGATGGACCGACTGATACTCCGACATCGTAGAGGGGGTCTAGGCTGACGTACTCACCGATTTCGATAAATCCCGGAAGGTGGAGAAGATACATAAAAATTTACGGTCTGTATCAAACAAAGGCCTAGCGGGCTGGGGCCAGAATGGGGTGCTATACCAGGATAAAACACCCCTACCCTTTTTTTTATCAAAAAAAAAAAACATTTGCACCGCTAGCCAAATAAAACAATATTTTTTTATTTTTTAAAATAATTTTATATAATTAATTTTAAAATATTTTATTTAATAAAAGTTTTTTTAGCTAAAATGATAATATTCTTGTAATTTTGTAATTGATGGTTGTTTTTTTGTATGACGAATGATAATGGCTATTACAACGTTTAACTATTAACTTATAGATAAAAAACAAAAAATATATATTAACTATCAATAAAAAAAATTAATATTTTTCTTGCGCTTATCTCTTACATTGCTCCCTTTTCAACCATCACTAGTAATTTTATTCATGAGTTACGGTATGGCTGCAAATCCCTACCATATATTATAATGCAAAAAACTTGAGGCTTCATTTGTGGTTTTGAATCGCCCCTCTTGTCCAAGCAATTCCACATGCCCATCCCAGAGACACTTTATATATACACCCTTTTTATTCAACAAATACACATTCAAATTAGTCCAACTCTCATGAATGATGAATGTATATGTTAAACACCCGTGACTAAATAATGATTGCTATTTTTCACTTAGATTTTCTTTTTAAATAATATCATATTATTTTTATCTAAGAAAAAAATAAGAAAAAAAAGATAATACCATTATCTTTTGCTATCATCCATTATTTTCTATTATAATACCTGTTGGTGTTGAAATCCATCAAGGCAAGGCACTGGGGATGTTGGAGCCGGCGGTGCAGGTGGGTCTCCAGGAGGTAGAACTCGTAAAAAAGCCTTGACAAGAAAGTATTCCAGTATGGGCCCTTCGATGTTCAAGTCAATTTTTCAACACGATAATAGAATAAGGAGCATGAGACATAGTTGTTGCATATCTTGGACTTTATAAGAAGCCCTTTTTTATAAACAAAAGATGAGGGCATTTCCAAGATGAAAAGATTTAAATGGATTTGGTAAGAAGTGATAGGACGGGAGATCCTTTCGTACAAGTTGTCAGAAATCATCCCATTTGGATAGAATGTCTACTCATTAATAAAACTTTATTTTTTATGTGGAAATAACCATGCCCTTTAATTGTGATGTTGATCACTTTATGGAACCCGTCATACTTCTTGCAAAGATATGGCAGTGATTATTGGTCATAAATTAGAGGTATAAAAGTGAGCATTGGCTGTGTTGGCCTTTGGAAGGTCCAAGTGAAAGAATTCTCTTAGTATCTACTTGCCATCATACTCGAGGATTGGAGATCCGAGTGCTTCTATTGGAGCCAAGGAATGGTCGGCCAAAAGGGCGTGAGGCGTGATTCTACTTTGTCCGAGTGATGGTGGGTCTTGGCTACTGGGATTGTGGTTCAGTTGGTGTTGAGATTTTAAATAAGAATTGATTATTGATGCTGAGAGGCTTGGTTGGCCCGAAGAGATTTGGTCAAGTCATAAGTGTCTAATAATGTTGGAGCCAAAGAAGAAATCGTTAGCTGATCAATGATCTAATCTAATAAATGATCAGAGAGCATGCAATAGGGCTGACCAACCGAGCTTATTAACTTTAGGCTTCATATCCTTAGTCCAAGTAGAATTCCTCCCAGTACATATATCTTACTCCCTAGTCTGAGCTTTGCTCGGGCTATGGGAGTATGCGCTCAAAAAACACTAAGGATATGGTCTTCTTGATGGAAGGGTCATTTAAAAGCTTTTATTTTTAAAGCCACTTAAAGGCTCTTTTAGCGGGCCCTCGATAGGGCCGTTGAGCATCTGACAGATCAAAGGTTATTCAGAATCAGGGGCACTGTGGTCTTAGAATTTTTTTTAATGGACCATTGAGATTGTTGAGGCTCTAACCGATCAAAGATCATTTGGAGCCAAGGACACTGTGACCTTCCTTTAATGGATCGCTGAAGGGTTGTTGAGGCTCTGGCCGATCGAGTGCTGTATTAGAGCTGGGGGCCATAGAGAGGCTTTCCTTCATTGGATCACTGAAGGATTGTTGAGGCTCTGGCCAATTAAGGGCTGCATTGGAGCCGAGAGCTGTTAAGAGGCCTTCTTTAAATGGATCGCTGAAGAGTTGTTAAGGCTTTGACTGATTAAGAGCTATATGGAGTCGGAGATGCTATGGCCTTCCTTCAATGGATCATTGAAGGTTCATTGAGGTTTTGGCTGATCAAGGGTCATATTGGAGCCAGGGGCCGCTGAGAGGCCTTCCTTTAATAGACTGTTGAATGGTTGTTGAGGCCTTGGGCGATCAAGGGCTGTATTAGAGCTTGGGGTCGCTGAGAGAACTTCCTTTAATGGACTGCTGAAGGATTGTTGAGGCTTTGGTTGATCGAGGGCTATATTGGAGTCGGGGGCTGCTAAAAGGCCTTCCTTCAATGGACTACTAAAGGGTCATTGAGGCTCTAGCCAATCAAGGGCTATATTAGAATTGGGGGCTGCTAAGAGGCCTTCTTTCAATAGACCACTGAAAGGTCATTGAGTCTTTGGCCGTTCAAGGGCTGTATTGGTGCTGGGGGTGCTATGGCCTTCCTTCAATGAATTGCTGAAAGGTCATTGAGGTTCTGATTGATCAAGGATCATATTAGAGTCAGGGGTAGCTGAGAGGCCTTCCTTCAAAGAATCGTTGAAGGATCATTGAGAATCTAGCCAATAAAGGGCCATATTGGAGTAGGGGTTGCTATGGCCTTCCTTCAATGGACTGCTGAAGAGTTGTTAAGGCTTTGATCGATTAAGGGTCGTATTAGAGCTAAGGGCTGTTAAGAGGCCTTCCTTCAATGGACCGTTGAAGGGTTATTGAGTTTCTAGCCAATTAAGGGTTGTATTGGAGTTGGGGGCTACTGAGAGGCCTTCCTTTAATGGACCATTGAAGAGTCGTTGAGGCTCTGGTTGATCAAGGGCCATATTGTAGGCAATCAAAGACCGTATTGTAGCAAGGGTTGCTATGGCCTTCCTTTAATGGACTGCTAAATGGTCATTGAGGCTTTAACCAATCAAAGACCGTATTGGAGCCAGAGGCACTATGGCCTTCCTTCAATGGATCGCTGTTGACCTCTAAAGTGATTTTGATGATAACAAAACATTGGAGCATACATTTGATTATCTAACAACTCTTCAAATGATTGACAAGTTTTTGTAGGACAACTATATTGACACACTTTCTAAATCCTACAATTTTTATTGCTTTGTGTTGAGTTGTAAAATGTTTAGAATCTTGTA
The DNA here is from genome assembly GCA_021397845.1 of Areca catechu. Lineage (NCBI taxonomy): Eukaryota > Viridiplantae > Streptophyta > Magnoliopsida > Arecales > Arecaceae > Areca > Areca catechu. The sequence continues at coordinate 30,020,128 of CM038046.1, forward strand.
AAGAAGAACCCTACAAAAGATTCCTACGCAAATCAAGTTTAAGGGTTACTTCTAGTAGTTTTCAAGCTTCAATTTTTCTTGAATTTATTGTAAGAAGTCCTTGAAAGAAGTCTTCAAAGCATGGGACAAGTGTTCTGGAAGATAGAGTTTGATCTAGCTGAAAAATCAATTTCTAGCCGACTGGATGGAGGACCCAGCCGACTCTGTCACTGGCACAGGAAATAAGTTCTCCAGCACACAGATCCAGCCGACTGGCACCAAGGCCTAGCCAACTTGTCCAGAACATGGTTGAGAACGTTTTGAGATTCTCAGGGATTCGAGCCGACTGGAATTCAGCCCAGCCGACTGGAATGACGGGGTCACCTCCAATGGCTAGTTCTAGTTCTCAGTTTTTGAATTCCAAAAGTGTTCTAACGGTAATCCGTCACCTCCCAACGGTCTACAACATTCAAAATCAAGGGAAGGCAGTTGAAGTCTCTATAAATAAGGTATGAGAACATCTTTGAAGAGACTAATGAATTATTGGATATTTATTGAACACTTATTGAAGTGAGAAGAGAGAGAGCACTTGAACTTTAAAGTCTGCTTTCAAGCCTGCAACAACTCTTACTAGAAGCTTGAAGCATCTTTTGAGGAAAGCAAGGAAGCCATTGAAGTGCATTGAAGAGCATTCAGTGGATCTTCACTCGAGCTACATTGGCAACCACCCAGACAACAGAGTTTGTCTTTATTGTTGCTTCTTTATTATATTTTTTAGAATATCTGGGTTATTGGTGAGCCTGATTTTAAAAACTAAATAGGTTTCTTTGGTGAGCCTGTAAAAACCAGAGTGTAGAGGTTTCTTTGGTGAGCCTATTTAAAAATCAAAGTGTAGAGGTTCTAGGTGAGCCTGTGAAAACCTAGTTTGGGTTACTTTGGTGAGCCCATTTTTAAAAAATCAAAGTGTAGAGGTTGGGATTGTGAGCCTGTAAAACAATCCGACTGTATTCCGGTTTGGGGGATATAGTGAAAATCCCGAGTGGTGAACTTGGATAGTGGACGTAGGAGTTGGGTTGCTTCGAATCACTATAAACCTACTTTGTTTGTGTTGTATTTGATTTACCTTTTAGCTTATGCATTTATTCTCTGATTAAGACAGCACCTAACCACTAAAAGGAATTACTTGTGCACATACTTGCAAAAATTTTGTAATTCCCAATTCACCCCCCTCTTGGGAAAAGGCCACCTGGGCAATAATCGCTAAAGGGTTATTGAGGCTCCGGCTAATCAAAAGCCGTATTGGAGTTGGGGGCCACAGAGAGGCCTTCCTGCAATGGACCGTTGAAGGGTTGTTGAGATTTTGGCTGATCAAGGGCTATATTGGAGTTGGGGGTACTATTGCCTTCCTTCAATAGACCGCTGAAAGGTCATTGAGGCTTTTGGTCGATCAAGGGCCATATTGGAGCTGGGGGCCTCTAAGAGGCCTTCTTTCAATAGACCTTGAAGGGTTATTGAGGCTCTAGCTGATCAAAGGCCGTATTAGAGCTGGGGGTGCTATGGCCTTCCTTCAATGGACCGTTGATGGATTGTTGAGGCTCTAGCTGATCAAAGGCTATATTGGAGCCGGGGGCCACTAAGAGGCCTTCCTTTAATGGATCCTAAATGGTCATTGAAGCTATGGCTGATCAAGGGCTGTATTGAAGCCGGGGGCCACTAAGAGGCCTTCCTTTAATGGATGGCTAAAAGGTTATCAAAGCTCTGACCGATTAAGAACCCTATTGGAGTCGAAGGCTATTGAGAGGCCTTCCTTCAATGGACCGTTGAAGGGTCGTTAAGGCTTTGGCCAATTAAGGGCCGTATTGGAGCTAGGGGCACTAGGCCCTTCCTTCAATGGACCGCTGAAAGGTCATTGAGGCTCTGGCCAATCAAGGGCCATATTGGAGCCGGGGGCCACTAGGAGGCTTTCCTTCAATGCACCGCTGAAGGATTATTGAGGCTCTAGCCAATCAAGGGCCATATTGGAGTTGGGGGCTACTGAGAGGCCTTCCTTTAATAGACTGTTAAGGGGTCGTTGATGCTTTAGCCGATCAAGGGTTGTATTGGAGTTAAGGGCCACTAAGAGCCTTCCTTCAATGGACCGCTAAAGGATTGTTGATGCTTTGGCCGATCAAGGGCCGTATCGGAGCTGGGGGCACTATGGCCTTCCTTCAATGGATCATTGAATTATTGTTGAAGTTCTGATTGATCAAGGATCATTTAGAGCCAGGAGTGCTCTGACCTTCCTTCAATAGGCCATTGAAGTGTCGTTGAGGCTCTGGCCGACCGAGGGCCATATTGGAGCTAGGATCCACTAAGAGGCCTTCTTTCAGTGGACCACTAAAGGGTCGTTAAGGCTTTGGTGGATTAAGGGCTGTATTGGAGCCAGGGGCCGCTTAGAGGCCTTCTTTTAATGGATCGCTGAAGGGTCGTTGAGGCTTTGGCCGATCAAGAGCCATATTAGAGCTGGGGGCACTATAACATTCCTTCAATGGATTTTTGTTGCCCAGATATGGTGCCCAAGAGGGGGGGTGAATTGGGTATTTTAAAAAATTAAAGCAATATATGTGCTATCAAGTTCAAAGGTGAAGAGTGATAGTGCTCAAGTAATTGTGCAACGGAAGCAATGAAATATAACAATAATTAAAGAGCAAAAGAAGATAGAGAGTAAAGCAATGCAAACACACAAGAAGTATGGTGGTTCGGTGCACCTAGCACCTACATCCACTCCCCAAGCTCCACTTGAGAATTTTCATTATAATCTTTTCTAGATTACAACCGACTTATTTTACCAGGCTCACAAGTCAAAACCTTACACACTTGTTTTGGCTTCGGGCTTACAAGCAACCCTAGTTGGTTTTATCAATTGGCTCACCAACAAACCTCACTCACTTGTTTTGGCTTCGGGCTTACAAGCAACCCTAGTTGGTTCTGTCAATTGGCTCACCAACAAACCTCACTCACTTGTTTTGGCTTCGGGCTTACAAGCAACCCTAGTTGGTTTTGTCAATTGGCTCACCAACAAACCTCACACTAGTTTCAAATTCCCTTGAAACTAGCCTAAGACAAAAAGAATATGAATACAATGAATAAATCAAGACAAACTCCTTTTGAGCAAAAAGTAATTCGATATAGCTCTTGATGGAGACTCTTCAAGCCTTTCTCTTGGAATCTTGGACCTTACTAAATGCCAAACACTTGAAAGTTGGATTCCTCAAAGATGGAAAGCTTTTGGCTAAGGAATCTCTTGGTTTTCTCACTCTTTTTAGCTTGGAATTGATTGAAGGCTTTGTACTTTCACTCTATTCCTTTTCACTTTGTCTCCTTGTCTTTTTTGAAGTTAGGTGGAGGTTAAATACCTCATTAAAGCTGAAACAACTCCACAAGACCGTTAGAATCAAAAATATGGCCGTTAGAAATCAAATCAAAAGTTCAGAAAAACTAGCCGTTATGCCATGAATCGACCTCATGAGTCGACCTCTGGATCAAGTGTCGACCTCATGAGTCGACCTCCAGTTTATCTTAGGCAAAAATCCAGAAAACCATAGTTCTGCCCAGTTTAAATTCTCAGGCGATGAGTCGACCTCTGGTGTCGACCTCTGGACAGGTGTCGACCTCTGGTGGTCGACCTTTGGAGCGTGCCACTGAAATTTTGCCGTGCCGGCCTTGCTGAACTTTTATTTTCTTCATGAGTCGACCTCTGGTGGTCGACCTTTGGCAAGGTGTCGACCTCTGGTGGTCGACCTCTGATCTGAAATTTTCTGAAACTCTAGAGAGGTACGTGCCATGCTTGAGTTTCTCTAAGCTTTTGTTTCTTTTGTCAATTACTTCTTAACAAGAAGGTCCAATATGAGAAATTTGATCTTGTTCAAGGTAAAAGAGCTCTTTCCCAAATCAGGCAAGCTTGGTTTCATCATTGTACTCTTGATACTCTTTTTGAATAACCTAAGTCCTGAAACTTTATCTTGAGATGAAACATTAGTCCAAACATATACTCAACCTTTTGTTAATCATCAAAATTAAGGAGCCAAAGCCAACAATTTTTGAATGGTCGTTGAGGCTTTAGCTGATCAAGGGCCATAGTAGAGCTGGGGGCTATTGAGAGGCCTTCCTTCAATAGATTGTTGAAGGGTCATTGAGGCTCTGGTCGATCAAGGATTCTATTAGAGCTTGGGGTTGCTGAAAGGCTTTTCTTCAATAGATTACTGAAGGATTATTGAGGCTCTGGCTGATCAAGAGCCATATTAGAGCCGGGGGTGCTATGGCCTTCCTTCGATGGACTGTTGAAGGGTCGTTGAAACTATAGCTGATCAAAGGATGTATTGGAGCCAGAGGCCCTATGGCCTTTCTTTAATGGACCATTGAAGGGTTATTGAGGCTCTAGCCAATCAAGGACTATATTGGAGCCGGGGGCCATTGAAAGGCCTTCCTTCAATGGACTGCTGAAGGATCGTTGAGGCTTTGGTCGATCAAAGGTTGTAATAGAGACAGGGGCTATTGAGAGGCCTTCCTTTAATGGACCACTGAAGAGTTGTTAAGGCTCTGGCCAATCAAGAACTATATTGGAGTCGGGGCTTGCTGAGAGGCCTTCCTTCAATGGATCATTGAAGGGTTGTTGAGTTTCTAGCCAATCAAGAGCCATATCAAAGCTGAGAGCACTGTGGCATTCCTTTAATGGATTGTTGAAAGGTTGTTGAGGCTATAGCTAATCAAGGGCTGTATTAAAGTCGAGGGCCATTATAGCCTTCCTTCAATGGAATACTAAAGGGTTGTCAAGGCTTTAGCCGATCAAGGACCGTATTGGAGCTGGGACCTGAAGGCTTCCTCCACTTCCTACTGGTCAGTAATATATATTGCATAATCACAATCTTTTCAAAAAATGGAAAAGGTCACATTACTGATAATATTTTCTAAGATTTGCTAAATTTATGATCGAAGCAGGGGATTTCCATCTGACTGCTTTAATCGTTAGGCTCCCGGCTTGATATTTTCTTTCACTCGATATGGACCTCTCCAACCAAGAGACAATTTGCCACGTTTTTCCGTTCTCTCTTTACCAACGAGGTCTTCGCCATGGCACCCCATAGTAATGGTGTTTACTGCCTCAATTGGGGATTGGTCTCTGATATGGTAAGATCGCTAACATGGAGTCCACCTCGAACCAAGCGGCAGTCATGCTGGCAGGGATCGCCATGCCAGACCTGCTCTATCCCTCGAGCCCTTCTACCGGGGTGACTCCCTCAGGGTTGATTCCCCGATCGAAGTCGAGCTCCCGTTCCTCGAGCCTCGAGCCCTTCTGTCGGGGTGACCCCCTCGGGGTTGAGTCCTTAGCCGAAGTTGAGCTCCCGCTTCGCTCCTTGAGCCTCGAGCCCTTCTGCCGGGATGACTCCCTCAGGATCGAGTCCTCAGTCGAAGTCGAGCTCCCGCTTCACTTCTTGAGCCTCGAGCCCTTCTGCCAGGGTGACTCTCTCAGGGTTGAGTCACCTGTCAAAGTTAAGCTCCCGCTTCACTCCTCAAGCCTTGAGCCCTTCTACTGGGATGACTCCCTCAGGGTCGAGTCCTTGGCTGAAGTCGAGCTCCCGCTCCTCGAGCCTCGAGCCCTTCTACCAGGGTGACCCCCTCAGGGTCGAGTCCTCGGTCGAAGTCAAGCTCCTGCTTCGCTCCTCGTGCCTTGAACCCTTCCACCAGGATGGCTCCCTCAGGATCGAGTCTCCGGCCGAAGTCGAGCTCCCTCGAGCTGCGCACCCTTCGGTTGAGAAGGGGCGCCCGACTCGAGGTTGACCCATGGTCAAGGTCGATCATGAAGCTAGTACACCAGGTGGGTAGTGGCACACTGATGGGGACATTGAGCAGATCCCAACCAGTCCAGTCTAGATCTCGGTGCCGGCCCAGCACGAATCCTAAAGACATCAGTCAACACAAATCTTGATGTATTTTATGGGTGTACGAGAGATTTAGGATATCTCCAAATCGGAGATCAGTTTTTATTTCTGTTTAGAGTTATCGGCTTTGAATCTATTTAGGGATTTATTTTTATCGGTTGTTTGCTTGCCTTATTTAAGATGTTTTTGTCATCGAATAAAATATAGCGAAGATTATTTTGAGAAAAGTCAGGGTGTGTCCCGACTCCTCCCCCCTCTCCTTCTTCTTCTTTCCCTTCTCTCGCTCGTCTTTCTTCCTGGTTCTACTTCCCTCTTCCCGGTTCTCCCTCTCTCTCCTCCTCCTCTCCTCTGTGTTTCCCTTCCCACTTATGTTTCTCTTCCAAGTGACTCAACCGAAGCGACACCCTCGACCAATCGGAACCGCCCACATTCTCCCCACCAATCGGCGCCTCCACAGTCCACTGAGACATCGTCATTAGCCTTTCCCCTACGACCATCGTCTCCATCACCCACCATCGCCAGCAAACGAAGTCGGCATGCCCGCCGGCTCTCTCTTCGCCCATAACTAAGTTTTTTCTCATCTCTGCTCGTGACAACTTGACGAAGTCCGATCTTCCGCCGGATCCATTGCTATCGGATCCCTGCCGGCACTTCCTTCACCGTAACCGATGACATCTCCTTCGAGGCCGCAGACGAACCTTGCCTGTCTCTTCCTCCATTCTCTCGACTGAGCATCTCTCTTTGCTCGCCAACACCAACACACGGCTCGAAGCCGAGCACCCCACCCGACTTCGCCTCCTCCCCTCCACCGTCCAGTCACCATCCGAGGAGATCTCACCATCAGCAGTCGGAACTCCTCTCATGGCCGCCTACCTCCCGTCCGTGTCGCTGCCTCTGCCCAACACTATCGCTGGTGAAGTCCCTCTGCAGGTCTTCCTTTGCTGCCAGCCGCCGGAACGTGTCCGTGCCAACCTCTCCTCGAGCCACTGTCAATCTTAGCCCATCACCGAAGAACCTATCGACGAAGTCCACTGGACTTCCTCACCCAAAACTGGTCCCTTGTTCCGCCCTGCACTGGACCAAGAGAAGAAGGCGAGCATGAATGTGAAAGCAAATCACGTCCCTGTTGCCGTCTTCTGAACCGCATAGATTTCAAAGCAGTGATTAAAACTATCTCACAGATCTCAGAGCATTAGGTTTATTGATTTCTATTTATTTTGTTTGATTTGGGATTGACATTGCTTGTTTTTGGTGATTCAGGTTCGACAGCTTCTGATATATCTTGCTCGTGAACCATTGGTCTGGATTTTGATTACCTCTAGACGATCCCACTCTTCTAGAATTCGTGATATTCCGTGTTTCGGGTAAGACCACTTCGATAACTTGATTTAATCAATTGCTGGATTATCTTTTATTAGATTTAATTTTATAGAAATTGGACAGCCCTAACCTAGTGATCGTTCCCTAACGATCAACGGTCCAATATCTCGAATATTTTGACTGTGCATGCTGATCAGGTCAATTCCTAGATTGGATTCTGATTTGATTAGGATTATTTCTTGGTTTAAATTCTTAATCGCATTGATTATGTACTAATTTTTATCATTAATTACTTATTTAATTATTTCATCGATCTCATTAAGGTCCTTAGGTCTAGGATTTGTCGGCCCGTCCCGCACGACACACCACCCGAAGCCTATGAAGGGAGAGCGTGCTGACCCATGGGGAACCGTCTCGCCGGGGCACCAGGGTCCCTTCAGGTCATTATGTACACCAGTTAGGGAAGGATGCGCCACTCGAGGCACCGCCTCCCCACCGACCGTCTACACCACCTTGAATAAGAAGGTTGAACACGAGGGCTCGAGTCCTAGAATACTACCCTCGGATCGAGGCTCTGCCAAGTTTTTCCAAACAAGATATCTTACCAGGGCATCAGAGCTTGCAATATAACTTTCGACCATGAAGGAAGAAAGGGCTCGAGCGCGATCCCCAAGCATTGCCCATCGTTGACCTCATAGCATCTCCGAAGGAGGGGAGAAGGGAGAGGGCGGGTTTGAGGCTGGTAATAAACAGTACCTTCTATATATAAGAAAGAGAGAGGGCCTTCGAAAGAGGTAAGCAAGAATAGGTAAGGAAGGGGTAGCAAGAAAGAGCTCACTGAGGCTACCGGAGAACTCATTGGAAGAGTCCCAATGGATATAGCCGCCATTGCTCGAGCTCTCTTCCTCCACCAAAAGTCTCACTTCGTTCTTTTCTTTCAAAATCTCTAAGAGTGGAGACCAACCTGAGATCCAGCACAGAGTATCTGTTCTCCTAGATCGTCCTACTGACTTGACCGTCGGAGTGCCCTCGCTGGAGTCCCTGGCCCGGGTCTCCTTTCTTTTACAGGATTGGGCACACGTGTTGGGCACCAAGCGAAGAAGGCACAACTCGACGCCATGTAGGAGCTGTGGGCCACGATGATCCAGATGGCAACAGTCATCCTAAGATTGTTATGGCTTGTTCAGTTGATCGGGGCGGCTTCCACCGAGTCTCCTACTCCTTCCTGCATCGGATAAGTCAACCAAGGTGGCCACGTCTAAATTCTGGGTGACGATAGCAGGCAGGCCTCCTTTTCGGATCTTTGGAAGGAGCTCATGATTGTTCTGATGGTGGTGGTGCTGCCTGTGATGCCATATTAGTCCACGATGCCATAAGAGGAGGTTGCATTATAATGAGTGGCACGGGGGCACCCTGAATAGCTTGAATGGTCGCCGTCAAGTTTTGGACATGCTAGAAAAGTAGGTTAAACTACTTTGTATTAACTACTGCCAGCTACGAAGGTAGGGAGGCTCTTGCCAATGGTGATGGAGCCAAATTGTTGGCTTGACTCTCTGCTAGTCTGGAGGTGGCGATGTTGAGGTAGCAAGATGCAGCTTTCTTAAGTAGTATTTTTAATCTGTCTTCAAGCCATGCTCCTTAAAGTTGTATCTAGGCCCTTCTTCTCTTTTGTTGGTACTAAAATCCATTAGGGCACCAGGGATGCTAGAGTTGGTGGTGTAGGTGGATCTTCGAAAGGCATGACCTACAAATAAATTCTGATCGAAAGGTATTCCGACATGTGCCTTCCAACGTTCAAGTCAATTTTCCAGCACGATAATAGCATGAGTGTGAGACAAAGTTTTTACGTACCTTGGAGGCTTGGAGGGAGTCTCTTTTTATAGGCAAGAAATGAGGACATTTTTAGGATGAAAGGATCTCAGTAGATTTGGTGAGAAGCAAAGGGGTTGGAGATCCTTCGCATGAGCTATCAGAGAATCATCCCATTTGCACAAAATGTTTACTTATGTGAAAATAGCCATGCTCTTTAATTATAATGTTGACCATTGTATGGGATCAGTCATGCTTCTTGATTGTGAAGATATGGCAATGATCAGTGATCATGAGGTATGATGTAACCTTTTAGCCATATAATTAGAGGTATGGAAGTAAGCATTGATTGTGTTGGCCTTCGGAAGATCCGAGTGAGGGAATTGCCTAAGAACTTGCTTGCCATCATACTCAAGGATCGGAGGTTCGAGCACTTCTATTGGAGCCGAGGAATGGTAGGCCAGAAGGATGCGAGGCGTGATTCTGCTTTGTTTGAGGAACGGTGGGTCTTGACTACCAGAGCTGTGGTACAGCTGGCGCCAAAATTTTAAATGAGAACTGATTATTGATGCTAGGAGGCTTGGTCGGTTCGAAAAGCCTAGTTGGCCTGAAGAGATTTGATCGGCCTGAAGAGGCTTGGTCGGGTCATAAGTATCCAATAATATTAGAGCCGAAAAAGAAATTGTTAGTTGATCAATGATCCAATATGATGAATAATCAAAAAGTATACAATAAAACTGATCGATCGGGTTTATTAATTTCGGATTTCATATCCTTGGTCCAAGCTAAATTCTCCCCAACAAAACCATTATAATAGCCATTATTTCGGTAATGATTTTCAAATTAAAAATTTAAAATGGCCATTATAACTATTATAATGGTTAATAACGATTTTAGTGGAAGGTTCTTATGATACCATAACGTTTTATTTCAAACCTTGATTAAATAAGATTACATTCCTTAAGTAATATGTGTTTGTTTTTTCTCATGCAAATCATCGAATATGCTCGCACCCCTCTCTTATTCCAATTGGATCTCCCTTTCTTGAGACATGTACGTGCAAGGGAGGCTGACATTAACGGTTGGCAAGAAGAGTGGCATGCACGTGCGAAGGTGTGACATAGATATTATTGACAGGAGGTGGGAATCTTACCGTTTCACGCACGTGCCAGAGAGAGAGAGAGAGAGAGAGGGGCTGACATCCGCGGTTGGCAAGGCCGGGGGTGAGATGTGCCTTGTACCGCAAGGGGACTGAAGCGCAACCGCACGGTGAAATGGAGTTGGTGGTAAAAAATCTTCATAATTCTTATTTAAATTTTGTTTGGATATTCCTCGTTGAAAAAATGAAAAAAAAAAAAAATAAAGAAATAAAAAAAAGGAAAGAAATTTTTTTTTTTTTGTTTGAATAGTCTTCATAAGAAAAAAAAACTATATTCTTTAATATATTTTATAAAAAATTTAAAATTGAAAGAATTAAAAGGATATTTTTATTTTTTTGATTTATTTATTTATTTATTTTCGTAATCTTTTAAATTAAAATAAAAATAAAAATTTAATTTAATATTTTAAAAAAAAGATAGATATTTTTTTATCTTATTATTTTTAAATGTTAATATCGGGAATGGTAACTTCCTGCCCTTTCCCTCTTGAGCCCTCCATCCAAACAAGGCCTCTTCGTTCTCCGACCAGCGGCAGGGGACCGGCAAAATGGCTCTGATGCCGTCCATCCGCACCACGCTCATCTCTTCCCTCCCCCTTAAAGCCAAAGCAAACCCGGGGCTTCGCCGCCTCCCCGTTGCCTGTCTCTCCTCCTCCTCCTCCTCTCATGGTGAAACCACTGCCAAGGCCTCTCATTGTCCTCCCTCCACTGCGCCCGCCCCCTTCGTCGACTCAACCGCACAGCAGCCCGACGCCGGGTTCAAGTACGAGCTCGCCGCGGAGCCCAGCAGCAATGCCGTCGTCCACCTTTTGCACTCCACCGAATCCACTGTTGAAAGGGTCACTAAACTTCTCCCTATCTCCCTTTCTTTTTACTCTGGAACCAAGTTAAAGTTTCAGCTTTTGGATCCAATTAAATGAGAATAAAATCAATTTCAGCTAGTGTTGCTTCAGAACAAGCCGGGTACAATTACTAAGTTTCAGCGGCATCAGGTAGTTACAGGCTAGTAATGTAACTAATCTTGTTCTGCTAATATGCTGGTCAGTGTTAGTGTTGAAGTAATTGGCCCGAGGGCTTTTAATTTACACTCCAAAAATTAAGTTATAAACATGTCGAATGATGTTTTTGGGGGTCGGAGAGAAGAAAGTGAAAAATTATTTAACACTATGTCTCATAAGATCTTCCTTCTGGATTATCCAAAGCTGTGGTGATTCTTGAGACCCTTGTGAACAAAGGCTTCTGAGGTGATAAATGGGCTAAATCCCTGGTAGTTGTGTCAGTGTATTAGTTGCCTATAATTTACACTATAAACTTTTTTTTTAAAAAAAAATTCTATTTTGATTTCCTTTCTCAGGCCTTTTCATGATTTATCTATCACCATTATGATATTTGATAGTCAGTTCACGTGCTTAGTATACATGCTAATAGTGTAACCTTATTTTCCGATGAAGCAGGTGATTTTTGATTTTCGCTTTCTGGCCCTTCTAGCTGTCGGAGGTTCACTTGCTGGTTCTTTGCTATGCTTTCTGAATGTAGGTACTTCAACTATATTAGCATTTTCCGTTGAGAAAAGCTAATATCTATTATTGTAGCTAGGCAATTACATTTATGTTTTGGTTAGTATTGCAATTTCATGCTGGATTATGATCTCTTAAATCATAAAATTGCCCCATAAGCATGGTGGGTAGATCTCTTGTCTGATAATTTCGAAGGGCAACTTGTTTTTCCAGTTCACTGGTGGAGATATTGATCACTTGAATTTTGTGCAGCTTCTTAAATCTTAATTCACTTCCTATGGCTCCTTGTTCTCTTTTGTCATCTGGCTGAAAAATGTTCCTGACGAAATGATCATGTTCAAATATTCTGAACATGTTTTCGGGAACTTGACTATGCTTTTGGTTAGCCATGTATTAGTCAAATCCATTGTCATAATTGCACAATATTTATGATAAAGACATCTAATTTGCAAAAAAGTGTTTTACTAGAAGTTTTATTGTTAGGGTATCGTATTCTTGTCTATACACCAGAGGCTAGGACCTCAATGTGTGGTGGATATGGCTTCCTCATAACATTACAATATTTTTGTTAATGAGTTTCTTTGAGTAGAGCATTTCTAGTTTTATCTACCAAGACTACTTGGCATAAATTGATGTTTCATGCCCGGCCATGTTATTTTGTTCTTTTGGATGGAACCAAACAAGAATGCTAATGCAGAAGCTTATCCTATCCTCTTTTTATGCTGTTGGCCAGATATGAACATGATTACACGGAAATTTAACTTTTGCAGCATGGTAAACAAGGGCTATTTCGATAGCTAGTAATATTGTTTCTTAGTGGAATGTTAATTCTCCTAATGCAAAAGAACAGTCATAGGAAGATGGTTATATGATTACGTGCAGGCTAAAGATGGATGAAATGGAAATTTTCTATTACATTTTGTGATTGCAACATGCTGGCAACATTGAAGGGAGGTTGTTAAAAATTCAAAAGTTGTGCAATCTTGTATAAGTCAGAAAGTAAGCAAAAAATGGAAGTGCGGACATATTAAACACATGTTGCATTTTTGAGAAAGATGTGATGGATGTGTGTTCTAATGAGGGCACACTTAGGGAAGCTTATGGGCTACATCCTAGAAAATAAGTGATAGATGTTTAATTGAGAATTTGAGATGGTATTGTCTCAGATGCAAAACATAGGAATCCTTTGTAGGACATTACCTTTGATTTGTTTGGAAATGTTTGGAAATATTTAAAAAAAAAGGAAGAGACTAAAATGTTGACAGAATGAGTGAGATAGGATTTAATCTAAAGGGAAGATTTACCTATAGTTCTTGATACAAAACAGTGGAAATCAAACTGGATGGCTTGAGATCTGTCAGTAATGTTTATTTGAACAAATCAGACTATTCTAGTGAGAGCACATAGTCTGATTAAACCTGGAAGATCCAATTCCGTTTGCATGCTTGAACCTTTCCTTTTGCTGAAATCAGTTATGCAAGACAGACGAAATAAAAAATTTCAAGTTTCATGGTTATAAGATCTGTTAGTAATTTTTATTGGAAGATGTCAGAATAATCAGAGCACATAGCCTGATTTCAGTCTCAAAGTTTCTATTGCATCTGCATGCTTGAACTTTTCCATTTACCTAAAACCAACCATGCAAGATACACTGAATTAAGATTTTCAAGTTGCATGGTTTGAGCAAAATATTTGATGTCCATGCACAAGAATTCCATGTAATTATGATTATGAATGAAAGTAGTGATAAATCGAAGGTCAGTATTGCCTACATGGGAGAGTGAAAGATGCAGTCTACTCCACACGCTCCCCCTCCCAACAAAAAAAAAGAAAAGAAGAAGAAGATCTGATGTTAAAGACCTGCTCAAACATAGAGATAGATAGCCATTAATTGCAAAACTCTAAAGGTTCTTCCTAGAGCATCATAAATGTGAGCAAGGGGCTTCAGAACCCTGTTGTTACAACTTATAATGTTTGGACATTGACATGGAGCTGACTACATTTTTGATTGAAGATGTGATATTGTAATCTCCAAAATCTGGGAATTTATTGGTGCCTATGTAATGTATTGTTGCTGTAATCCATAAGTTGATGGAACTGCTTTGTTCTTTAACATCATCAATCATTTCTCATACATGCATAATCATTGGATTCTTATATGCTCTGGATGGCTTTGTATAAACACAAAAAGAATGATTGTTATACGTATTATACCTTGAAGAGCTAAAAATAACAACAGCATGTACAAGACATACCTATAAATAGTTTGTGCAGTTCTGGAACCTCTAATCAAGTACCAGTGTAACATACTGATATATAAGGCTTATAGAGGTATTTAAGTATTACAGGGTACAAATAGTCTCCTTTCCTAAAAAGACCCATTCCTCCTGCCATTTGTGATGAATAGCAGTAGATGTCTGAACCACTAGAAAATAAGCGTTAATAGCCAGATACACTGGCTTTCAATTCACCCATATTTTGAAAATTGGTCTGTGTGTTGTCTGATTATCTTTTGGAATCAACATATCTTCTTTTTTACTACTGAAAGAGAAACATGAAATAGGATCTTTGACTTACAGAAAGCATATTGGAGTACAACAAATAGGAACTTTTGTGCGGATTAAGAAAAGGTGTATTTCAAGGGTGCTTTGAAATTGTTAAGCACATGTATGGAGCAGGAACAGGGAATAGAAAAATATTTTGAGGTAAGTGAATTTCAGTCATAACTACCTTACATAATGGAATAATCAAGGATCCCAGTACCCAGAAACCCGGAACCGTCCCGTACCGCCCAGTACGGGGCATTCTATGCCGTATCGGCCAAGAGCCGGTACAGTTCAGTCATATAAAACGGTCTGGGAAGCCGGACCGTTAAAAAAATTAAAAAAATATATTTTTCTGTACGGTACGGTACGGTACCGCCCGGTACACTCCGGTTCGGGCTCGTTTGGCTCGGTTCGGGTCCGGTTCAGCTTTGGTTCAGCGATTTTTGCTTGAAAAAGGGGAGAGATTTTTTTCCAGCTCATTTTTTTTATTACCGGTACTGTACCGGTACGGTACGGTGACCATACCGTACCGTCGGCTAATCGGTACGGCCCCCGGTACCGGTTCAGCAATCCTTGCGGGTACCGGTACCGGGTCCCATACTGGCACTCGGTACGGTGGGCGTGCTGGTATCGGCATGCCCTTTTTTTTTTTTGTTAATGAGTTTTGGATTTTTTTAATTTTTTTAAGATTTAGGTCTTAGGATTTAGTGTTTAGGTCTTTAGGGTTTAGAGTTTAGAATTTAGAGTTTAGTATTCAAGGTTTAGTATTTAGGATTTAAAAAATGCTAACACATTAATTCTAATTAAAATAAGATATAAAATTATAGTTAAAGTAAGATTACCAGTAATTAATAAAAGTAAAAGATAAAATATAAATATAATTATATATCGATATTTATAATCGGGTGGAGTATCGATATCCATAAATATCGGGATCATTTATATACTGTGGAGGAAGATTAGTAAATCCTTCTAATTAGGCAGCATGATATTCCTGTAAGGTTATCCCAGGAGATATGCATGATGGATCGTAACTCATCGTAGATCCCTCCCTAAGGTCCTGACTCTAAGAGATATATAGAGACTAATGATATGGCTGTGCAGGAGCCCATCCAAATATACCAGCAGCAAAATTAGATCCATAAGATGTTCCGGGCTGCATGAGATAATAACTACTGGAAGATGTCTCGGATGCATCATATAGATCATATGGATCACAAGCTACCGGTAGCTGCGGGTAAGAGAATTTTGAATATGAGGATGATCCTAATACATCCATGGATCCTACTCCACATGCAAGAGCTGTAGCTGCATCGTATCTCGATGACCTTGCAGAGCCCATCGCTTATATGAATTTGTATCACTACGGGATCTACCAGTTGGTGCACCATGATCTGTATCATGTATGGCATGGCTAAACTGTGACTCACCGATAAATCAAAGATGAATAGATGGCTGCGACTCGTGTCCTCTGGCCTCTCCTTGATCACTAGATCTTTCACTTTTTGAAGAAGCACTAGCACCACTCTCTTTGGTGTCTGAATTTGAATGTACTTTGGTGGAAATATAACTGCCTTTTCTTTTTCTCGTCTTTGGACCGAATATACGGCAAGGAGGGATGATGTGATGTATCTACTGGAGTCCTGTGAGGAATATTACTTGTTGTCTATTGTTTAGCATCCATTCCAGCCTCGCTAGCTATAAAACTGGCTGGTCGAGAAGGCAATCTTAGCTCATCAAGTTCCGGCTCTCGCTGTTGACTCACGATCTATCCAATCGTTGGATCTTCATCTTCATCAACATAAGTACTTGCAGTGAGATCGGAGTATTTTAGTTCAACTTCCTCCTGAATGCACTTTAGCCTTAATCTTAAATTATAGTATACATAAACAAGATCGTTGAGGCATTTCTGTTTTAGACTGTTTCTCTGTTTGGAGTGGATAAGGCCAAATATAGACCAGTTGCATTCATATTTACTATATGACACTGTCTGGGAGAGGATCTTGACTACAAGAACTTTTAGATGTTTTGCAGATCTACCAAAATGCACTTATCATTAAGCTACAAAAGATATTAAATCATTTAAAATTTTAGATTCAGCAAAATTAAAAAATCAATTTAAATCTAACATTAGACTTGGTACTTAATAGTACCTATCAGGATTCATTTTTAATTTACTTATGATGGTTACAGTGGATCCACAAGAATCTGTGTCCTTCCTAAAAAATTTCGTTTGAAAAAAAATGTTGTTATCATCTGCTACTTATTTCTTCTAAGCACATAGCTGTGATATCTGGATCGGGCTCCATGTTGTATATAACATTACGTAGACAGACATAAGCTGTTCATCCATGGCAATGTCCGGTATGGAGTATTGGAATCTTAGATTCAGATAGTAAGCTGCAAATATATTTTAAGAATTAGTCAAGTATACTTGTATAAATATAATTTAATTTAAAATTTTAGGAAGCTCATGAATTACTTTATACCTATTAGATGCAAATTCGAACTCATTTGATAACTCCACCGTTCATTAATGATCCAGATATATTCAATGGCATGTGCTGAATCTGTCTCTTGGATCTTTTCTTTTGTCCTTTATATCATGTAATACAGGAAGTCCATCTGAGCATATCTCTCAGAGTTCACGGTCCGAAGTACCTTATATTGAGGCTTGATAGTGTTGACTCTAGTCTTGATTTTGATGATTGACAAAATGTTTAAGTATATATGAGTACTAATTGTATTTTAAGTGTATTTCTTAGATCTTAGTACTCAACCATGTTGAATGAAGAAATGCTTGTATTTCAGTTGAAAAAGTCCTTAAATTAATGGAAAATCAAATATATGGACTTTGGAATTAATATGAAAGAATTTGAAGATAGTTCAGCAAAGCCGGCACGACAAAATTTCAGTGGCACGCTTCAGAGGTCGACACCAGAGGTCGACACCTGTCCAGAGGTCGACACCTGAGGTCAACACCTGTTCAGAGGTCGACACCTGAGGTCAACACCTGTCCAGAGGTCGACACCTGAGGTCAACACCTGTCCAGAGGTCGACACCAGAGGTCGACACTTGATCCAGAGGTCGACACCTGAGGTCAACACCTGTTCAGAGGTCGACACCTGAGGTCAACACCTGTCCAGAGGTCGACACCTGAGGTCGACACCTGAGGTCGACACTTGATCCAGAGGTCGACTCATGGTATAACGGCTAGTTTTTCTGAACTTTTGATTTAATTTCTAATGGCCATATTTTTGATTCTAACGGTCTTGTGGAGTTGTTTCAGCTTGAATGAAGTATTTAACCTCCACCAAACTTCAAAAAAGACATGGAGACAAGGTGAAAAGGATTAGAGTGAAAGTAAAAAGCCTTCAAGCAATTCCAAGCCAAAAAGAGTGAGAAATCCAAGAGATTCCTTAGCCAAAAGATTTCCATCTTTGAGGAATCCAACTTTCAAGAGTTTGGCATTTAGTGAGGTCAAAGATTCCAAGGGAAAAGGCTTGAAGAGTCTCCATCAAGAGCTTCAACAAATTTCTTATTGCTCAAAAAGGAGTTTGTATTGTTTTTATCATTGTATTCAAATTCTATTTGTTGTAGGCTAGTTTCAAGGGAATTTGAAACTAGTGTGAGGTTTGTTGGTGAGCCAATTGATAAAACCAACTAGGGTTCCTTGTAAGCCCGAAGCCAAAACAAGTGTGTGAGGTTTGTTGGTGAGCCAATTGATAAAACCAACTAGGGTTGCTTGTAAGCCCGAAGCCAAAACAAGTGAGTGAGGTTTGTTGGTGAGCCAATTGATAAAACCAACTAGGGTTGCTTGTTAGCCCGAAGCCAAAACAAGTGTGTAAGGTTTTGACTTGTGAGCCTGGTAAAACAAGTCGATTGTAATCTAAAGATTATAGTGGAAATTCTCAAGTGGAGCTTGGGGAGTGGATGTAGGTGCTAGGTGCACCGAACCACTATACTTCTTGTGTGTTTGCATTGCTCTTCTTTTTGCTCTTTAATTATTGATTTATTTCATTACTTCCGTTGCACAATTATTTGAGCACTATCACTCTTCACCTTAAAACTTGATAGCACATATATTGCTTTAATTTTTTAAATACCCAATTCACCCCCCCTCTTGGGCACCATATCTGGGCAACAAGTGGTATCAGAGCTCGGTGCTCTGATTGAAAATCTAACGATTTTGAGCTAAAGTTCATGGTGACCCTTGTAGGTATTAGTGTTAGACCACCATTTTTCAATGGCATAAATTACATATTTTGGAAAACTCGCATGCGCATCCATATTCAATCTATTAGTTATCATCTTTGGAAAACCATTATTAGTGGTCCTCATATTCCTTCCATTTTGGTTAATGGCATTTCTATTCCAAAGCTCGAAGAGGATTGGAATGAATATGACATTAAACAAATTGAACTCAATGCTAAAGCAATGAACTTGCTTTATTGTGCATTGGACTTAAATGAATTTAATAGAGTTTCTACATGCACATCAGCGAAGGAAATATGGGACACACTTGAAGTTACTCATGAGGGTACTCTTCAAGTGAAGAACACTAAAATTAATTTGCTTGTACATTCTTTTGAAACTTTTGAAATGATGCATTATGAATCTATATCTGATATGTTTTCAAGATTTATGACTATTATTAATGAATTAAAAAGTCTTGGCAAAATCTATACTAATGCTGATTTGGTGAACAAAATTCTTAGATCCTTGCCAAAATCATGGGATCCAAAGGTGACGGCGATCCAAGAAGCTAAAGATGTAGAAACCTTACCTTTGGAGGAGCTTATCGGTTCACTCATGACCTATGAGTTGAACTTATGGCAAAGGATAGTGGAAGCTGATATAGAAAAGAAAATAATAGCTCTCAAGGCCAAAAGGAAATTCAAGGCAATGATGGCAACTTGGAGCAATAGCGAAGATTCAAGTATGGATGATGAAGTTGCCCATCTTTGTTTCATGGCAAATGAGAAAAAGGTATGTGCTAAAAATAATTATGATTTTACCTTTAAAGAATCACATGATGCATCTAATGATCTTGTGCATGAATACAGATTGCTAAAAATTGAGCACAAGAAATTAAATAGGCATGTAGATTCATTTTCTCTTGACAACACCAATCTTGCAAATAAAAATGATGATTTAAATGCCAAGATTGATATTTTGAAAAATAAAAAGAATAATTTTTCTAAAGAAAAAGAATTTTTAGAAAAAGAAAATGTTATTTCAAAAGATTTATGTAAAAAAGTTTTTAATGAGAAAAATATTTTGATTGAGGAAAAGAAGCAAAAACTCTTGAAGAACTTCAATATTCCTGCTTCTTTCAATTCTTCTTATAAATGTGGTTTCAATGCTTATCCTTTTAGAAAAGTTTGGGTTCCAAAAGGAACCATAATTACTAATCATAAAGGACCCAAGAAAGTTTGGGTACCAAAAATGTCCACTTAATTTGTTTTGCAGGAATGTCTTGCAACCCAACATGAAGAAAGGAAGTTCTTGAAAAGAGGTTGTACAAGACAATTTAAAGAAGTGGACAAGCTACATTTTGGACTAAATGGTAAAAGGAAGGATTATGTATATTGGTAAATTCTAAACATCTCCTTCCATAATTAAAATTGTAGATTAATTTTTATTGCATCAATTACTTTGAAAAATTGTTTTAAATAGTTAATTAGAATCAAGTTTGGACTTATCATCATTGGCTATGATCATGAACTTTTTGGTGTTGATGAATTTCATGCTATCATGATTAAATCTATGATTGTAAGACCTTCACTTGATTTTGATTAATGTATTTCATGAAAAATACTTTTAAAGATGCATATTGATTTGAAAAATGTTTTAATTGATTGATTAGAATCAAGCTTAGACTAATAATCATTTGTTGTGATCATGACCATTTTGATGTTGATGAATTTCAAGCTCTCATGGTCAAACTTGTGATTATTAGATCTTCACTTGATTTTGATTAATATAATTTCTAAATTATTTCAAGTGAAATGCTATGATTTATATGTTTTTATTTTTGGCATCTATGCATAATCTAGAAATGATTTGGATCAAGTATAGAACTAGTAGTTAAGGGTTACTTTTAAGAAGAAGGTATGCTTATTGACAAACCCTTGCTCTAATAGCTAGACTTGATATCATATTACTTCTAGCATTTGTATGGATATCAAATCATCTTAAAATGAATTTGAAATAATGCTAAATGTTTTTATGCGATATAAATGTTTTGTATTTTGAAAATCATGAATATCTTGAAAAATTTCAAATCTTGATGCATAAGCTTTCATGTTTTATTCCTGAAATAAATGCATATTTTTAAAGGAGGAATAACATTCAGGGGGAGCATCCAAAGATTTGTTATCATATTTGATGCTTTGAATATCTTGTTGATATCATGCTTTGCCTATATTGCTCTAGTACTCTTCTTGTTTTCAAATCTAATTCTTTGGAGGAGTTACATTCAAATGGTATCATATTCTATTGGCATCAAAATTTTTTTAAAAATTCCTAGTAACCGCTTCGGATTGGGTTAGTCACCATGGCCGTCCGGTCATAGGAGATAAGTAGGGCTTAAAGACCCTCTCTTCCCATTCAACGGGCTCTCTTATGACGTGTAGGGGTGCCGCTGTGACCTTATCCCATGAACAAGTAAGGCGAATGGATAATATACATCAAATTATTTCTTGCATGTGCTTACATTCTTTGGTATCTTGTTCAATTTATATCATATTTAATTGCCTACTTGAATTCATGCATTGATTTTGATGACCTACTTGCTATTCTTTCCAACTTCATTCCCACTTTGTATTGCCTTTCACCCTTTTTCATGATGTCAAAAAGGGGGAGAAAATTATTAAGTATGAAAAGGGGAAGATTGGATAAACATGAAAAATCTTTTGAGAAATGAAAGAAAATGCAAAAGGGGGAGAAGAATGTTTTTAACTAAAGGAAAGAATTAGTAAGAAGAAATTTAAAAATTTTGCATATTTTGAAAAATATTTTTTAAAGATTTTTTGGATCATATTTTGAGGGGGAGCTTGGTGCTTATTGTTTTGAGCTTACATGTTTATCTTATTGTTAATCTTTTTAAGCTTACCCTATTCATATACTTAAAGGTTTTGTCATCATCAAAAAGGGGGAGATTGTTGACTCTAGTCTTGATTTTGATGATTGACAAAATGTTTAAGTATATATGAGTACTAATTGTATTTTAAGTGTATTTCTTAGATCTTAGTACTCAACCATGTTGAATGAAGAAATGCTTGTATTTCAGTTGAAAAAGTCCTTAAATTAATGGAAAATCAAATATATGGACTTTGGAATTAATATGAAAGAATTTGAAGATAGTTCAGCAAAGCCGGCACGACAAAATTTCAGTGGCACGCTTCAGAGGTCGACACCTGTCCAGAGGTCGACACCTGAGGTCAACACCTGTTCAGAGGTCGACACCTGAGGTCAACACCTGTCCAGAGGTCGACACCTGAGGTCAACACCTGTCCAGAGGTCGACACCAGAGGTCGACACTTGATCCAGAGGTCGACACCAGAGGTCAACACCTGTTCAGAGGTCGACACCTGAGGTCAACACCTGTCCAGAGGTCGACACCTGAGGTCGACACTTGATCCAGAGGTCGACTCATGGTATAACGGCTAGTTTTTCTGAACTTTTGATTTGATTTCTAATGGCCATATTTTTGATTCTAACGGTCTTGTGGAGTTGTTTCAGCTTGAATGAAGTATTTAACCTCCACCAAACTTCAAAAAAGACATGGAGACAAGGTGAAAAGGATTAGAGTGAAAGTAAAAAGCCTTCAAGCAATTCCAAGCCAAAAAGAGTGAGAAATCCAAGAGATTCCTTAGCCAAAAGCTTTCCATCTTTGAGGAATCCAACTTTCAAGAGTTTGGCATTTAGTGAGGTCAAAGATTCCAAGGGAAAAGGCTTGAAGAGTCTCCATCAAGAGCTTCAACAAATTTCTTATTGCTCAAAAAGGAGTTTGTATTGTTTTTATCATTGTATTCAAATTCTATTTGTTGTAGGCTAGTTTCAAGGGAATTTGAAACTAGTGTGAGGTTTGTTGGTGAGCCAATTGATAAAACCAACTAGGGTTCCTTGTAAGCCCGAAGCCAAAACAAGTGTGTGAGGTTTGTTGGTGAGCCAATTGATAAAACCAACTAGGGTTGCTTGTAAGCCCGAAGCCAAAACAAGTGAGTGAGGTTTGTTGGTGAGCCAATTGATAAAACCAACTAGGGTTGCTTGTTAGCCCGAAGCCAAAACAAGTGTGTAAGGTTTTGACTTGTGAGCCTGGTAAAACAAGTCGACTGTAATCTAAAGATTATAGTGGAAATTCCCAAGTGGAGCTTGGGGAGTGGATGTAGGTGCTAGGTGCACCGAACCACTATACTTCTTGTGTGTTTGCATTGCTCTTCTTTTTGCTCTTTAATTGTTGATTTATTTCATTACTTCCGTTGCACAATTATTTGAGCATTATCACTCTTCACCTTAAAACTTGATAGCACATATATTGCTTTAATTTTTTAAATACCCAATTCACCCCCCCTTTTGGGCACCATATCTGGGCAACAGATAGCCTCCACTATTCTCTCAGCCCGCTGCCAGAATGTCTGTCTCATTACTAAATTCTTGATATTGCTTCCCTCAGTATTTGTCCTGGCATATATGCTTTGCTGCCACTCCTGACTGACAAATATCCAATGCAGTTATACTTTCTTGCCAAGAAGACTATTAAGTGCTATATAATTTATAGCAAACTGTGTGACTCCTGGTCTCAATATTTCTTTCCCAGTAAAGCTTCTCATCAATGATAAGATCTATGTATGGTTATAGATGAATCTGATGATAGTCTATGCTAATTCAATTATCTTTTGTACCTTATGGATTTTTTCAATATCCATCAACATGAGGTCAATACAATGTGCATCATAAGGGATTCAGAAAATATGTGGTCGTCGCTGTATCAAGATCTGTCCTGTGGCCCTGTATTGTGATCCATTATCTGTGATGATCTGCACGACATTCTGCTTTCCCGCTTGATTATCTCCATCAATCTGAGGATATAACTGCTGTCGTGTATTTGATTTGCAGCATCAATAGATTTATAAAAACTTTTTTCCATCATAATAAGTCAAGAAGTTAATGATGCTCCATCTAGTAGGACCAGTCCAATCATCACACATCACTGTCAATCCATACATAGGCCATTTGCTCTGATAGGAGATAATCCAATTTTCTAGTTCCTTATTACTGTCTATAAGTTGACCATCAATGTCCCTTGATCTTGGAGGATCTATATCTGCACTAGCAGCCTGTATAGATAAAATAATAGAGTGATAATATGGAGTATCTGCTGTATGCGCTGGGATACGACTGAAATGAAAGTTTAGGATCCGATGGCCTGTCATAGATTCTTCTTTTTATCATTTTTCAGCATGCTGTCAATTCTCTGTTGCTTGGAATCTCTACTAGGAAGAGCATGTGGATCGATATTATGGATAGTGGCTCCTGCTGGAATGTTCTTGGAAGACTTCCTTCTACTGCCGAATGCTCTCAATATGGATGTAATACGGCTGGTGCCTCTCCTGACGGGCTTTCTGACTAGGAGGTCATTCTAAACTGTCTCAGATTTTCTTGCAATATTTGCAGAGCCCAATCTCGATCTTGACTCGATAATTGATGGTCTAAATTGCTGTTTTTGCTTGGCCATCTTCTCTAGTTGCCTCTGTTCATACAAGCTCACCTAAATAGCAGCCTCCATTTATGACTGCTTATCAGAGAGAATAGATGTTCATTTTGAACTCCTAAGTAATAAGAAGGTGGTTCTACGGCTCTGCGGTCCACCTCTGCCTTCTTTTTTGATATTCTTTTCTTTCCAGCTTTGAAATCAGAAAAATGCTTATTAACCGACGGACCTCCTGAGGACACCGTTGCATGCAGATATATCAGAATAGTCGTCAATCAAGTACTGCTTCAATTTTGTTACCCCACCACCTTTGAATTTTATATTGCATCATTTACACCTTCAGTGATGCTGACCCGAGAGCATTTCTCCATGCAACCAACCATTATCATACTTCAGATTCTTTTTCCTCCTCGATGGATCCATTCCTGAACATTTAAAAAGCATATAAGCTCAATAATTATGTTTATTAATTAATACTTTGTTAACATTTCTTATATTTTTTATTTAAACAAATATTTTTTTATTTTTTAGATATAAAAATAAGAAAAACTAAAATATTATAAAAAAATTAATTTTAGATTCATGTAGGATCCTATCATAAATGCTACATATATTTTTTTAAGATG
This sequence comes from Areca catechu, assembly GCA_021397845.1. Lineage (NCBI taxonomy): Eukaryota > Viridiplantae > Streptophyta > Magnoliopsida > Arecales > Arecaceae > Areca > Areca catechu. The sequence goes on from CM038046.1 coordinate 30,044,720, forward strand.
CTGAAAATGCATTAAATATCATTTTTTTTCAATATTAGATCTAAAATACTATTCATATGATGCATTAAAACTTGGATAAATCGACATGAAATTTATAGTAAGAATAGCTTACAAGCCTTATAACAATAATATATAATTATAGTTTTTTTAATTATTTTATTTTTTATTAATTTTTTAATTTAAAATTAATTTTTAATTTTAAAAAATTATATATTTAACAAAATATCAAGATCTTAGCATCATTGTGTAGATCTTTCCTAGATCTATAACATACTCTAAAATCATGCTCAACAAAAAAAAATTTGATAGCATTTTTTTTAATTTTTTAATTTTTATGAATTTCAAAAAAAAAGAGGGAAGAGAGAAAAAGGGAAAAATGAAGCTATACATATCTTGAATCTACCTTCCTCTTGAATTATTTGATGTTTGATTGGCTTGAAATGGAAAAAAATTAATTTTTTTGGGTCGTTGAAGCCTTCGTTTGGAAGGAAGTTAAACTGAGAGCTCTCTGTCTCGTTAAAAACTCCCCACCTACCTCCACAGTAATACACAAAAGACAAAAAACTGGTTCGAACCGTCTGGTTCGGCACGGTTCGGGCTGGTTTAGGACTGGTTTGGGCCTGTTCCTTATTTTTTTTAATTTTATAAACAGGCTGAACTATTTTAATTGGCCAAACCGTGCCGTTCGGCTACTAGTCCGGTTTGGTACGCCTCGAACCGGCCAGTACATGGTTCGGCGATCCCTGAGAATAATACTTATCTTAAAGCTTCTAAACTTGCCACTAGTAAGATTTCTACTTATGCTCAAGAGATAATATAATTTTCTCTATTATTTTTTAATGATAGAGTATTCAACGGTGAGATGATGACAGTGTTTAATGCAAATTGTATTTATTAAGAAAGATTTAGGTGATAAACAGTTTAAAATCTATAGAAGTACAATATAGTGTATCATAGGCAACTTTATTATAAAAAAAAATAGAACAAGGCATTTTTTAATTAATGTTGAAGATGTGCCATCAAATTCATTACCTTGGATGCATCATAGGCTATCAATTTGGATTGGAGGTGGTGGATGGCATAATATGTGATCAGTCATGCCCCATAGAAATTCTTTTAAATTAATATTTAGGCTCACAATGTTGTTTGGTTTAAAGTTTTGGGTGGTAATGAGGGTCTAGGCACGCAACATGAGTGTTATGGGTTGATAAATATTGCATGATGTTGTGGTAAAAAGCATTAATATAGGTAGAAATTAAGCATGCTTTATGAAGCTTAGAAGTTGCATCACTTGAGAATAGTTTTGTGGAAAATCAACTAAGATGTGTTATGAGGTCATGCAGTGCAAATTTGAGTTTTCTTGCTAAAGAGAGAAGCTTGGATATGTGTCTAAGTGTTAGAAAAAGGGTGGGAAGTTTGAAAATAATGTGAATACAATGGCGAGAAAGGATTTAGAAAATCTTTCTCAACAAAGAGAAATGACTCTTCATAAGGAATTTTGGTGCAGAATGATTTCTAAAGCTGATCCAAATTATTGAGCTTGTACTTGATGTTTAGGAACTTATGGTGGTGGTGCTAATAAACTTGGTGTGAAAGGGTAATAAAAAGAAAAAACATTTTATTCTTTTCTAGATATTTAGTGCATGGAACCACACTTTGTAAGCTTCTCCCGATTAGATGTTGTGCAAGAAGATTATGGTCTAGAACCATGGCCCTATTTAGTATCAATATGGTTTTTACCTTCCAGTTTTTTAAAATAAAATATGAAGACAGACAAAAAAAATCTGGTTTGATAGTATTTTTTTTTATTTGTTAACAAATTGTGGTCTGGTTTTTGAGAAAAATGAAAACAATTAAAAGTGGCTTTAACTTTTTTGAAAAGAGAAAAATAGGTTTTGTTTTACTCCTATTGCCATCGCTGCCATTACCACCATTGCCTTTGCTGCCACTGCCACCACCACCACCGATACCACCATTGTCACCACCACAACTGCTGTTTGTAGAAAGTTTATGTTTTAAAAAAGCTCAAGTGTACCAAACATGTTTGTTTTTAAAAATTTGGAAAAAACAGAATTGGAGTTTCAATTTGTAGGTTTTAAAGAATAGAATTTTGGTAGTGATACCAAATGCAACCTATATATTTGAAGTACCTTATATTTTTATTTCCTTCATGTATTGAACGTGCCTAGGTGCTGGAGGCATAATAATTCAGATCTTAGTAGACGGAATCTTCTGTTTTGGAGTGATACCAAATGCAACCTATATATTTGAAGTACCTTATATTTTTATTTCCTTCATGTATTGAACGTGCCTAGGTGCTGGAGGCATAATAATTCAGATCTTAGTAGACGGAATCTTCTGTTTTGGTTGGCTGACCTGCTTCTGAATCTCCTTGGGAATTCATCCCTGCAGCTGCTTTCTTAGTGTTTTGTTATTAACCTTTTTTAACCAACTCACTTGTGCATACCCGCACTGACCTGCTTTCAATAACTGAGATTCAAATGAATTTTGAGATCTTAAATATAATGAGTACTTATTGTTGTTTTGTCTATGAATTGTTTTTAGGGACTGTTTGGTTGCCTGCAATTTAATGCGGGATGATCCTAGGACTACCATGATTGCAGGAAAATAGAAACTAATTTTTTTATAATTTTTTTAGAATTTTAATTTGTAGGCTAATAACCCGAAAGCAAGTAAAGAATTGCAGGCAAACTTGTATTGAAAGAAACCAAGGATTCAGGTCCCGGCGGGACGTCTCGTGGGACATCGGGACGGGGTACTATCTCATGTGTTGGGACAGGACGTCCCGTTAGCATCTCAACGTCCCAATCGGGACATCTTGGGACATCCCCTGTCCCAAGTATCGGGACGGGACTGGACGCCAATGCATCCCCTTCCATAAAAAAATCGGGACAGCCCTGACCCACGGGATTTAAAATCTTGAAAGAAACTATCATACCCGCAAAAGACTCATGCAAAATAATAAAAGATTGGATCCCGGGAATTGAGAAACCCCCGGTTTAGGATAGCATACTTTCAACAGATCAGAAATCAGGAGGGGGAAGGATTGTACTAGGCAGAGATTGAAGATCCACTTGATGAAGAGTTCTCTCAGCATTCTGGATGGTGCCTGGAAGACAAGCCTTTGGTTCTCTGAATCAGAAGGCAATCTGGATCTGTCCTAAAGGCAAAGAAAGCCTCCTCTGGGGATGGAAAACATCTCAGGGATCCTGCAAGCGTCAGAGGTTAAGCAAGAAACAGGTAATCAAAGAAGAGAAAACAAGATGTAAAGAAGAAAAAAACTAGGATTTATAGGATGCTGGTGGCTTGGAGAAGGAGGCTCTTAGCAGGGGCGGCCTTGGGCTTCTTCTCAAGGACGAAGGCTGATGCTTGAGGCGTGGAAGGATTGCAAGGGCGTGGAGAAAGCCAGGTGCAGGGGTTCGGCCAGGCAAAGAAATAAGAAACAGAAAAAAACAATACCAAACCCAAACCTGAACTCGAGAAAATTTTCACCAGAATTTTATTTCATAAGAGTTGAATGCCTACAAGAGGAAGAGGGGTGGGGTATTTATAGAGTTCCATGCCCTCTCCTTGATAGATTAGAAGTTCTCTCCTTGATAGGTTAGGGATACACAATTAGATCAAGAATACAATCTTAAGTCCTTAAGGAATTAGGAAGAGAGCTCCTTAAAGGGTTGGGAAAGCATATTCCATGGAACCTTGGACTTTTCCTCCTTTCATCTTGGACCGGTCAAGGCTTGGATGCCTCATGTGTTGGTGTGCTTCAAGGGCAGCAAGGGTGGATGGCCTCCTTTGGATTGGCGCATGGGCTTTGGGCCCTGAAAGCTGGGGTTGCCTGGTATCAGGTATATTTCGAGCATCTTGGTTCTGGGGTGCATGGGCTTGACTCCTGGGCTTGGAATCTCTTGGCCTGGGGTGCTGGCATATTCATGGAATCATGAGGTGCCCTGGTCTGGGAATATTCTCTGGTATCTAGAGGGTATCAAGGTATCTGGAAGGCATCTGGAGGGCATCTGGAAGGAATCTTGGATCCTGGGGTGGTAAACAAGGCCCAATTGGCTGATGTGAAGGCCTCTGGCTCCTGGATGAGGCCTGGTAGAATTCCAAAACAGGGTATCCTCTTCTCTTGTACAAAAATTAGACTGGTACGGGACTAATACTCAAGTACAGGACTCAACGACTGGACCAGGATTGAGACAAATCAACTAGCCTCAACTTATTGCAAAACTCAATCTTACTTGATTACAAAATTTGACATATGGCTAAGTAAACCAGATAGGGCCTAGTAATCTGTGTCTGATCCTGGTGCCCCCACCAATTTTTCCGGGGCGGGAGGAACTCGACCCCGTCGAGTAAGGGTCAGCTTGGCTCTCATAATGCTCAAGGTCTGGGTTGAGGTGCTACAGATCTTCACGGGTGATCCACGAGTCCTCAGATTCCGGTCGACCTTGCCATTTGACCAAATACCTTTGATAGCCTTTGTTTTGGGTACTGATGGCTTGATCGTCCAGGATTCGCTCAATCCTTTCCTCACTAATAGGTCGATTTGTAAGTGGACATTCTGGGGTAGGTTCACTCTCAAGGGGAAGGATAGGCTCAAAGCGCTCGCTAGGTATCGCTGCTGGCTCCCGGTATGCCATAAGGTCTGAAGTATTGAAGGTGGAACTAATACCTAATTCAGATGGCAACTTGAGCACATAAGTATTGGATTCAACTCTCTCTATTATTTTGAATGGTCCAGCTTCATGAGCATGTAATTTCTTTACGGTCCCTGGAGGGAACCGCTCAGGCCTAAAGCCTGATCATCACATAATTCCTTGTTGAAAACTCTTTAGCTTGTTTTCGGGAATTAGCCAAGTTTTTATATAGTTCATTACTTATGTTTATCTTTTGACTAACTTCCTGATGCAAAAACTGTACAGAGGTCAGTGTAGGTGTAAACGGATGAATTAGGTCTGGGAACTTATTGGACTCAAAACCAACACTTAATAGACTCGACTAGGTATTCCTATCGGAGGAAATTTATTGGACTCTTTGGGTCTAAACCTAACATAATTTAGGTTCTCTAGGTTTGACCCTGGTTTGACATGCACATGAAAATTTACAAAGAACTCCTAGCAAATGCCATAAGGTATACTAGAAGTAAAATGCAAATCTAACATGCACAATGAATGTATGCATTATGCTTATTCTACAAAATGCAATCTAATGGTTCTAGAAACATGAGAAGAATCAGGGAAGGGTAAGAAATAGGGAGGGGATTTTAGGACTGGCTCTGGGCTAAGGAGACTAACCTTAATATATAAATATGGGGTTCTATCGATGGGCAAGAAAAGGTCTATGCTATGGAAGGATGGGTCAAGAATTTCTGGAAAGAGGTTTTCAATGGGAACTATGGGAGGGGATTCGTCCTGAGGGTAATGAATTAAAGAGATCATGTCCTCAGTAAATTCCTTGGGTTCTAGAATTGTAGGACTGGGCTCTATAATTAGGCTTTCTTCTAGGGGCTTCTTAGGTAAGATTCTAATAGTAAGGTCAGGTTTCTTATGGTCCTCTTCCTTCAACTGTACTTCTACTACAGGTTTGGTCTGGGTGTGGTCAGGGTCAGTTAACTCTAGATTGGCTTCTACCTGGGTTTCTTCTAGGTCAACTAATTCTAGGTCTTCTATAGGTATTTCTTCTTCTTCCTCATACTCCTCCAATAAGCTCACATCAGCTTCATATATCTCCTCTTCTAGGTCATTCTGGTGAACCAATGGGATGGTAAGAGGGGGTTGAATAAGGAAAAATTGACTAATGATTGGGATAACAGGGGTGGGTAGACTAAGGGGTTCCTGACTAATACTAAACTCAAATCTAGGAGTACTATTCCTTTTGGATTCAGGTCGATTAAGGGTCATGGGTCCCTTGGGCTCATGGGACGGGGGTACATAGGATCTGGGTTCATAGGATCGGGACTCAAGATGTGGGGCTCTCCTAGGGCTGGGCTTAGGTTTAGGTCTGGGATAGGTTTTAGGTGTTTTCTCTAAATCTCCTAATTGGTTCTCTACTTGATCAAAACTATTGGTTAATTGGTCAATCCTATGGGTTGCTTGGTTATTTGATTGGGTTATCTGATCAAACCTATTATTCATTTGGGTCAATTGGGCATTCATTAGGTTCATTTGGATGGTTAGTTGATTTTGGGTTTGGGCATTGGATTGGTTCATCTGGACAAGCTGGGTTTGTGTCTGGATGATCATCTGGGCAAACTGATCAGTCATGGCTTTCATAAGGGTCTCAAAATTGATCTCAATGGTTGAACTTGGTTGGGGTCTAGACTGACTGTACTGGACGCGACTTGGTGGTCATGCAAACAAGCAAACAATCAATGTGAAATGATGTAGCCAAGAATGCAAGGGTTAGTACAAGCTAGGGTTTCCTAGATCTAGAGTCAAAATTGAGTGGATCGATTCAACTTACACCCAACTCAACAACTAATCCTTTCTCTGGCTAGGTAGGGGGTGGGAGTGTGGGAGGCCCCCCTACTTTCGCAATGACCCAATTAAAAACAACAACACTACTTATGTCGTTTGACTTTGGACCCCCAGCCTTAGACACCAGGTTCCAGTAATAGTTGGAGAATTGAATGCATTAGTTGTTCCACACAATTCGGACCCGACCTGTTGGTGTCACCTAGCCCACTAGGGCAAATTAAGTCTAATTAATTTTAATTAAGGCTTAGGTTAGGATGATGGTGGGTGTTTTGGGCCCAGGACAGGTGATGAAATGCTGTCCTAATCTGAGATAGTGAATTGCCCTTAAGATAGTTTAATCAGATGATGCACATTCAATGATCCTGATGCAAACTAACAATCAGAAAAATAAAAATATTTTTGGGCTTTTTATGAAATGACAAGTTAGGATTAAGTTAATTAGGTTAGCAAACAAAATTTGGCTTGGGATTAGAGGGGTTTGGCAGTTAGTTAGGTTAGGTTTAGTCAGGTGTGCAGAAATCACAGATTCAGAAAAGTAGGGTTCGATTTGTTGCAGAATTTGACACAGTTTTTGATGCAGAAAAAAATCAGAAAAATTTGAGGATAGAGGACTAACAATGCAGATGATCTCTACCAAATTTCATGCAAAACAAAATTCGGAGGATAATGCAAAATCTAGGGTTTTCATGCTGTATGCAGAAGTTCAGGATTTCTGTTAGGGTTCCTAAGATGCAGTAATTTTTATATTTTTTTGTTTCGTAAAAATAATTAAAAATTATGATAATTATTAGAACTAAATAGAGAACATGTCATGCAAATTTCAACGAAAAATAAAATTTCTAAGATGATGAACTAGACCAAAAATCAGATACCTACTGCAGATGACAGGATGCAGAAAAACAACAATGAATGTTTTTAGGGTTTTTTGATGAAGATGCAAGCTATCCTAAACTAGCTCTGATACCAAACTGATGTGGGATGATCCTAGGACTACCGTGATTGCAGGAAAATAGAAACTAATTTTTTATTAATTTTCTTAGAATTTTAATTTGTAGGCTAATAACCCGAAAGCAAGTAAAGAATTGCAAGCAAACCTGTATTGAAAGAAACTATCATACCCGCAAAAGACTCATGCAGAATAATAAAAGATAGGATCCCGGGAATTGAGAAACCCCCGGTTAAGGATAGCATACCTTCAACAGATCAGAAATCAGGAGGGGGAAGGATTGTACCAGGCAGAGATTGAAGATCCACTTGATGAAGAGTTCTCTTAACACTCTGGATGGCGCCTGGAAGACAAGCCTTTGGTTCCTTGAATCAGAAGGCAATCTGGATCGGTCCTGAAGGCAAAGAAAGTCTCTTCTAGGGAAGGGAAATACCTCAGGGATCCTGCAAGCATCAGAGGTTAAGCAAGAAACAGGTAATCAAAGAAGAGAAACAAGATGTAAAGAAGAAGAAAGAAACTAGGGTTTAGGATGCTGGCGGCCTGGAGAAGGAGGCTCTTAGCAGGGGCAGCCCTGGGCTTCTTCTCAAGGATGAAGGCTGATGCTTGAGGCGTGGAAGGATTGCAAGGGCGTGGAGAAAGCCAGGTGCAGGGGTTCGGCCAGGCAAAGGAATAAGAAACAGAAAAAAACAACACCAAACTCAAACCTGAAGTCGAGAAAATTTTCACTAGAATTTTATTTCATAAGAGTTGAATGCCTACAAGAGGAAGAGGGGTGGGGTATTTTTAGAGTTCCATGCCCTCTCCTTGATAGATTAGAAGTTCTCTCCTTGATAGGTTAGGAATACACAATTAGATCAGGAATACAATCTTAAGTCCTTAAGGAATTAGGAAGAGAGCTCCTTAAAGGGTTGGGAAAGCATATACCATGGAACCTGGGACTTTTCCTCCTTCCATCTTGGACCGGTTAAGGCTTGGACGCCTCATGTGTTGGCATGCTTCAAGGGCAACAAGGGTGGACGGCTTCCTTTGGATTGGCACATGGGCTTTGGGCCCTGAAAGCTGGGGTTGCCTGGTATTAGGTATATTCTGAGCATCTTGGTTCTGGGGTGAATGGGCTTGACTCCTGGGCTTGGAATTTCTTGATATCAAATGTATAAATGGTATTGTAATATTATTATATATAGTAATATAAATTGTTGAAACAAACATTTGATAAGATTTCTATCGTCAACTTGTTACATGCTACTGATCATGATTATCTCTTACATCATACCATTTATACATAGACAACTTATACCTTGGGGACAAATGAAGGTCCTTGTATCTAATGTTATGGCAAGCCCCCGAATTTGGAATTCTGTAGGTAAATAAAAATAGGGAAAGACAGAATAAAACCACACCATGGAGGTACAGAACATTTTATGTGGTTTGGCACTAAGGCTTATGTCTTTGGGTTGAGATGATGGAAGCTTTGCTATAAGATGGAGAGGTATAGAAATTGGTGGGTTTTTGATCTAGGAGGATCATTAGATTGGATGTGGACCACTCAGACCATTACAGGAGAAGGAAAGTGGATCACCATATCAAAAAGCCAAATTGCATGCCAAACTTCAAGAGGTCCTAACTTGGCTTGTACGACTCTAGATTGAGCTCTAAGACATGGCATGATCCTTTAAGGGTGTGGTTCATTAAACAATTAGGGTTAAATTTCATCTTTTGGACATTGAAATGAACCATTCACAATAAAAAATTTCTTTTCGAGAAAGGCTTTGATCAGATCTATCTTCTAATCCGGGAAGAAATAGGTGGAAAATTCAATATAAAAGTCGAAATCTATCTCATGCAGGATATTAGCTTTTCATAATTATTTTTTCTAGTCATGTTTATTTTGGAAAAGCTATCTTCTTTTAACTAGGAGAGGAATCTAACTCAAATTGTGCAAGAATGCATCTTATTATATAAATAGAGTTTATGAAAGAAAATATGGCCTAGGCCATACTTTTTCCAAGTTTTCTGCTTTTCTCAAATTTTTTTAAAAGATTCAAGTTGAGTGGGTTGAGAGAATTACTTCCTTTTCTCTCATTGGATCAATTTCTCTAGTTACAAGGTCTTTCACGGGCCCTAGCATTCTGTCACTTAGAAACTTCAAAAAATAGTGATGATTCCCAGAAAATCCTTATTGATCATATATGCATCATAATACGGACAGTTCCAAAGGTTTGGGCTTGTGGACCTCATCCCTTGGGCCAAATGCTCTTAGAGAGGCCCTTTTCTTGACTAACATCTAAATACAAGATACCTTCATAACATCTTACTTATTGAATGCTACTTAGCCTTGTTAACCTGCATCCAACCTAAACTTTGGGTTGATTTAGGCAGCTACCTGCAGAGCTAGCCGAGCTTGGTTTACAATTATTGACCTGATTTTGGTCGGGTTTAAATTCAATTATTGTTAAAGACCTGGAGCATTAGCCCAGTCAAAGTTGTCTAGAGCTGTTGACACAAGGCAACGCCCGGTTGATCTGAAATGTTACAACACAACGGTCGACCCAATCTATTCTAGGTTAGACAACAATAATATGTTGCATATTGGTTAATGTATACTTTATGATCATAGCTTCTACATAATCCATAACTGTTATAGTGTGTATTGATTACATGCATCATGAATTAGTGGATCTGATGGTTGAAGAAAAATTACCTATATTGAGATGTCTTCATTTGATACTGTAAATTATATGCTACTAGAAATCTTTAATAAACACATCACTCCTGTCTCGGTTTTGCCTAGCCCAGTCTAGCACATGCCAAACTGTGCTGATTATCAAGTTGTATTGTGTTTGTCTTATGGTTACAGCTTTGTAGTTTTGGTCTAGTTGGGTTATGGTTGGGTACTTTGGGTGCTGTCTTTGGCTTGTGTTTGACCATAAACTAACCTATTGGGTCTAATTGAATCTGGAATCAGATTTCTTCCCTCTTTCTTCTTGTTTAATCTCTCTTTCCAACTCCAGGGTTGTTTAGCTTCTTAAGCTTGAATTGCACAAACACTATGGAATTTTTTGCCCTATAACAAATCGGCCTACTAGAAATCTAGGATCATGCAAACTTCCTTCTTGCCTGAGTTACCTTAGCCAGGAAATTAGCCGAGGCTATTACAGGATAACATTTGATTGCATGGTAGTCATTAAAATTTCTGAAAATTCAATATATTATACTTAAAACCAGAATACCTTCTTGTGTAGGTGGATAATGCTTGAAAACTAGGGTTTTGTATTTAAGGAAGTTATTGTAAAGCCTCAATTGATAAATGATATGGAATTTTTTTTGCTAATTTGATCCAAGTTGATCAGTTTCTATTAGTTGTTTTCCTTTTGATATATTCAAAACAGCATCCTTGCTTCTTTTTATCTCCCCCAATATACCATTTGTTATTAACTTAGCTTGTGATGATCATCTTGTCTGTGTTACCAACAAATAGATTCTTTGTTTTCTTAGTTTTATGTTATCTGTAAGATATATTTTTCTATTTCATTGTCAAGTATAGGTGGTCTCATTATTTTTGGTTCTTTCTCTTAATTATATCTAATTATTGTGTTTCTTTTCTTAATTAGGGTTGTGTTTACATATTTGATGCATATAACGTTTACTGGACAAGCTGTATCAAGGGGGTTCATACTGGGAAGATGGTACTACGATTAGTTGAGGCTATTGGTGAGGATTTCTTTAAGTCTAATGCAACACTTGTTTTCTATAAATAATTTATTTATCTAATTAATAATCCGTTAAAATTGTTTATGAAACATTTGACAGGAAACTATGTGATTCATTGTTAAAATCCTTCTGTAAGCAACATGAGTTCTAATGCATTAAGTTATTGGCTGGTTAATTTATGTAACTCAATAGGAATGCCATTTTATGCATATGAATGGTCTTATAGCTTTTGTTGTCTTTGGTACTTGTTTAATCAGAATAAGTCATTTTCTGGTCTACAAAAATGTCAGCTTGTACCAAAAAAAAAATCAGCTTATACCAAAAAATATATCAGCTTACCTTTTATATCTTGTTCTCATCAGAAGAGTAAAACATAAACCTACCATTTATAGGAGGAAGCTTATTTTAGGATTTAGAAATCCTTTTATATCTTGTTCTCACAAGAAGAGTAAAACATAAACCTACCATTATAGAAGGAATCTTATTGTTTTAGGATTTATATTTCTAATCTGCAAAACAGAGTGAAAATTATCAATTGAGTTTCTTAAAAAAAGGAGTTAAAATGACTGTATTGTCTCTTTTTTATTAGAATTGTTATAGACTTGCCTAAGGAGGATCGAGGAAGAAAAGTCTTTAATGTTGGTATGCATCATTTTATGAAAAATATGTAGATTTTAGGGCATGAAGTCAAATAGTGGTGTAAGTTGACTTGTCAAAAATTTAGTAGTCTTGAACTACCATGATGGTGGTACTCCAAGAATATTCTTGCTGATAACAGTAAAATGCCAATGATGAACTTAGGTGAAGATGAAAAGTTTATCTCAAGCTGACAAGAGGTAGTAAAAAGGAATGTGAAGTTATGACATGATTCCTTTTATATATATATATATATATATTGGTTGATAATAATTTTAGCTTCTAGACCAGGATTTAAGTTGGAACTATAATTTTGTTTGACAAACTCTAAAACTTGTTCTATTGGTTTTATGTCCATTAAATTGTTTGTCTAATATAATAAAGAATGATACAATTTCTAGTATTTTATTGGTTCTGCTATATCGAACTATGGAAATCATTGCAATAACTTTTTATTTAGAAAATAAATTGAGTTATTTTAGGTATGATACATTCAAGAACAAAAATGCAAGTTGAGAGTGGGGGAATTTTTCATCCTTGTCATAGCCACTAAGCCATGCCCCATTTCTATAGGGTTGACTTTGGGGATCAAGGTGTGGTCCGCTAAAGATCTGCAACTAATGGCTTTGATGTGACATCAATTCTTGATGAGTGGTGCCAAATTCTTGGTTAAGACTTTGTCTTGGGGAGGGGTCTACTATGAATCTCTGATGCCTTAAAAGCCACCTGATGAGTAGGGTGGCCTGCCTTCCAACTGAGGGAAATTCTTAATCTGATATTGAGCCTAATTTAGCTACCATTCGTGGTCCGCAAGCAATGGTCTACATTAGTGACATTTGAAAGTCTAATAAATTTATCAATGTATATCACATTTTGATGCTTGGATATATTGATCATGTTTTCTAAATTTTGGCCTAAATTTCTTAATTTAGAGACATAAGAGATAAACTTCAACATCCATTGATTTGGTACTGTATCTGTATCAAATTTCTTTGAAACAGCAGTCTCATTTCTTAATTATTTGTTTGCAGATGTCTATCTTGCTGGTACTGTTATGTTAATATTTGGTATGGGTTTATATGGATTATTTATCAGCAATGTGCCTCCTGGATTACCTTCTAATGAAGATCGTGCTCTCAAGGGATCTTCCTTGTTTGGAATGTTTGCTTTGAAGGTACGAGTAATCTCTACAAAATGACCACTGATGATAGTCTAAAATGTTAATATACTTTACAGTGAGTTCATTCACTTGCTTTCTTTACCTCACTTTCTATCACGTGCACTTATGCATTGTATGTTTTACCTAAAGTGCAAGAATTTATATGGATCTCAAATATCTTGACACCTACCCATTCACAAATCTGGTGTATAGTTGCATCTCACGACCAGATATATTTTATATATTGGACTCTGTCTAATAATTGTTTTAGACATCAAGTAACTTTATTTTCTTTTCCTGCATCTTCTGCACGAATTGCATCTTTGGTGTTTCTTGTTCATATGCACATTTTTGAGTTCATCCCATTTCAGTACAAATCTGACATTATTATTTTATAATTCCTAAACATGGTTTTTTGATGTGATTGGATATTAGTATGCTGACACATGAAGAGACATCATGTTTATTCACACATAGCCAATTGTTGTTTGTAACTTGTTGTTTTTGTATTTTTGTGAATTTGAAGTGTACTTTGTTTGTAATTCTTATAGAATATTTAATTTTATGCAACAAATATGCTAAACTTTTTTTTTTTTTGAGGTAAAGGGAGGCTGAAAGGCCACCCAGAATATGTTAAACAGAAATTAGCAAGCATATACTTGATAGCTTATGATTCTAGATTCTTATTGATTAATTTAAAACATAATTCCATGTAAAACAATTCTAAACACACTTCAGAAGAGAAGGTGGTTAAAGAGAAAAATGAAAGCTAAAAGCCCTAGGATAGCTTAGCCATGCATGCCAGAAATCTATGCTTTCCTGTTGTACTTGTGCCTTATGGTCATGTGACCCATGAGCAGCATGATCACGGTTCACATGACAGTTGCATTCTTGATGCAATGAGAGTTCCAAGTGAAGTTCTTGGAGAGTTCATAGGAAAGCTTCTGGTGTTCTAGAGTAATTTGCATAGAAGGGGCACACTTTTGGTGTTGCTAGTCACTTCTTTGTTCTTTCAAAAATGTGATGCAGAACTAATGCTGAAAAGATGAAAAGCTGTGAATGCTGGGGCCATGTGATATTGCAATTAAAGATTGGAAGTGCTTGGGATTTATTTAGTTCATTTGGTTAGCTAGGTCGATGAAGTTTTGCAAATATTGTGATTTTTTAAATAATTTAAAAAGTTTTGATGTTTTCATTTAGGGCCCGTTTGGCTGTCTGGATTCAAAATCCCATGGGATATGGGGTTGGGGCAACACAACTAGCTAAATTAGGCTGGGCTGGACCTATCTTTATAAATACCCCAAGAACTATTAGAGTGGGCAGCCTTGAATCCCATAGGGACAAAAATAGACATGCTGAGATCTTTTTTCTCCGTATAGGATTCGTGCTTGCCCACTCCAATAATTTTCTGATTTCTTAAAAATATAGATCTAACTCGGCCTGCCTTAACTGGTTGTCTTGGCCCAACCTTTGAATCCCATGGGATTGTGGGCCAAGACATCCAAACAGGCCCTTGGTAAAATAAAGGTGAAATAAAAGATTTCTCTAGCTATTATAACTAACCAATGCTGAGCCTCTAATTTAGGCTTATTAATCATGTTGAGAACATTCACAACAATCTTATAATTTGGTTTTATGCACAGAAACTGGAAAGTGAATCTGGGAGCTGTCTCGTTTCTTAGCTAATTGATGAAAATGTTATGTGATTTAACACTGTCACAATTGTCTTCGAAATGCCTTACTCATCATGAAATTTCTTGATGCAGTTTTGACTTCTTTTTTGTTCGCTGTTCGAATTCCCCAAAATCATTGGTTGAACCATGAATTACAATTTGATATCTGCAAACATTATGGGCTAATAACTCAATTATGTTTCGTATAATGTTATGATCATGTAATCATTTGTTCATCAAATAGATCACTCTCATTTGTCGACAAGCGTGATATGATATATTTATCCTGAATATTGATCGGAACTCCTTGATCTTAGCTATGGAGCACAGATATTTGATAAATTATACATTAGTGTTTTATTGTTTCAACAATTCGTCGCATCAAGTAATTATTATCCTGGTTAAATTCATTGAGAAGCAGAGTTGAAAGTGCCCAATATTTGCCAAACTGCAGTAATGACAGAATTAAATCTTTTGTTTCTTTTGTCGTGCAGGAGAGGCCAAAGTGGATGAAAATAAGTTCCCTTGATGAATTGAAAACAAAGGTAGGACATGTTATTGTGATGATCCTTCTGGTAAAGATGTTTGAAAGAAGCAAAATGGTTACAATAGTTACAGGACTGGATCTTCTTAGTTACTCGGTCTGCATTTTCTTGTCATCTGCATCCTTGTACATTCTTAACAACCTTCAGAAGTCAGCCTGAAAAAGATGTGAAATGCTGGCCACATGATAGTTTTGCAAAACTATATAAAATATCTCATATGATGTAATCTAGACATTTAATAATCTTTTTCCGAGCCGTGTATATTTCTACAGAAGAGTAAAATCTATCCCTTGTCAATGAAAATGAAGTATATCTACTTGCAGTGCTCCTTTCAACAGATGACGTTAGTCCATCGTTCGATGGTCTAATTAATTGTAGTCTTATTGGATGTTGGTTACTGGCCTTTTTTGTGGCAAGTTAATATGAAGCATAGTTATCAGCTTGGTAGTGATCAAGAGTAGAGATCTTTGATATGCTTGGTTGAGAAATGAGATAAATTTTGAAGTGCAACTTGAATTGGCTGTGGTGCAGCACCTAATCTGGCAATCAGCATTTAGTGTACTAACTCATTTGAAAGTTCACTTTGTAGTTTATCTCTTTGATCACCATGGGTTGTGGTAACCTGTTCTTATCTATAGGCTTGAATTTTTTTTTATCAGCATTATTGTTGAACAAAGTATGTAGGTGGTTCCATCGGAGACCCACCTCGCTCTCGTTTCAGAGAAGCCAAACGGAGGGCATTCATGGCTTCCTACCACGTACGTGGGCCATGTCGTCACTTCCAATCTAAGTGGTGCCCGTGGTCACAAGGCTTTAAGGTCAATCAAGTTGGTATACATTCCTATCGAGTTGTCGTTTTAATCCTACCGACTAAAATCAATGATCGATATTCTAAATCGAGAATCCAAATCGTTGGTAAAATCTATTGCACAAAAGCTATCAAGAAGTCAAGGTCGTGTCTTTGAGATCTTTTATCTGCGTATCAAATGGTGAAAAAAATTGATTGCACTAATTGTTAAAAAAAAATGAATAGAAATTTTTTATTTCTAAACTATCTTTTGTAATGGGAAACTATCATATAGGATGGAAAATTATTCCGTGGAATGGAAATTATCATGTAGGATGGGAACCTTTAGTCCTACATGAAAAGATTGAAAAAAGAGAAGGTTCTTTATAAGAAAATCTTTTTCTAAGCTCTTGCTTTTAGCATCACCCGTACGCGTGTGTGCGAAGGACGACAAGGGCACAATGGGCGTTTTGTAGATGCACCTCGCGTCGTCGCGAGGAGCTTGAGGAGCCTTTAAATTTTTCCTGATCAAACAGATCAGATGGTTAATCTGCACTTTGCATCGTCGCGAGGAACTTGAGGAGCCTTTAAATTTTTCCTGATCAAATATATCAGACGGTCGAGATTGAATGGCACCACATCAGGGTTGTAGGGTGGTGAGTCGACTCGGATGATTGGGAGTCCGCTCGGATCCACAGATCGGTAAATACGGTCTGGCTGAGTTGACTCGAGTAGTTCCAGCTGGCTTGGATCCACAGAATGGTATCATGCAATCTGGATGAGTCGACTTGAGGGAATCGAGCCGACTCGACCAGGGTGCTCTCTGTGCAAGGAGTCGACTCGAGTGGTTTGAGCCAACTCCGATGACGGGATTTCAGAATCGTGAAACAACAGATCACGCGTCCAGAGGCGTAATAATGTGTCTGGAGGTGTAATAACGCGTCCGTTCACGGATCAACATTTTTTCTAAGATCAGGGGTGCCATCGGATCGTGAAACAACGTATTGAGAAGCGCTTTGATCGCATGATCTTAAGATCACGGCACGAATCAGCGTATCATGGCATCCGATCGCGATTGAGGAATCGTATTGATTGCATAAAGGCATATCTCACTACGAAAAGACATCAGAAACTCCCTCCGATAAAATCAGAAGGTTGCTTCCAAGGGGCACCTTAAGGCTATAAATAGGTTCCCATTCTTCGTTCATTTCATCCATTCAGTCCAGTTTTTCCTTCATTCTTTTAGACATTTGCATACTCTGAATAACAGAGTATAGCTTTAGTGCATCGTAAGTCTCTTAGGCATTTGCATACTCTGAAAACAGAGTATAGCTATAGTGCATACCAAGAGAAAAAATCATTCATGGTTCGAGTTTCTGGTGAATTGTAGTGCTGCTTTCACCAGAAGAAGACCGTTGTATCTTGGGAGACAATTGTCATAAAATCATAAACACCATTACGGGACGAAATTATCTTAAGGATATAAAGTATAACTCTAGACTCGATCTTGTCAATTAGGTAGCTATTGTTCATATTCATATATACCCATCAACACTAATAACATTAATATGTTAAACTATATAATAAGATGGACTTTAATATGCATTTGGATTGCAGACTCTTTTAATTTTACTCAATACTCTTCTACTTTTGATGGAGCATATGGGACGTTGTTATAAACATTGGTCCTAAACAAATACTTTGAGAGCAACAAATTTTATACCAGGAATCAATACTAGGCTCCAGGTCCCCATTCATATATATATATATATATCGAAATCTAATCCTTATTCTCTCTCCTAGTATTTAAATCCTATTTTAATTTTGATTCTAATTATAAATTAGATGTATCAAGGGATATAGCTATTCAGATTTCCTTTCCATTTATATTTTCAATTCTGATTGCGAGCCAAACATACCCGAAATTTCTTGTTCACTCAAAAATAGCCAAGCGGATGAAGAAAAGCACTTAGGGCATATTTGGGTTGTGACTGAAAATTAGAATAGATTGGAATCAAAATCGGAATATGACCATATCCTCTGATACATTTAGTTCATGATCGGAATCGGAATGAAATTTAAATACAAGAAAAAAATAGGGATTAGTTTTTGGAAGATTAGGGCATTTATATTCCCTTCTGGAATCGGAAAAAGAATGAGACTCATCCTAACCAAATAAATAGAATAAGGGTCGCTCATTTCCATTTTCGTTTCAGAGTCATTTTCATTTACCGTTAGAAAGTGCATTAACATAAATACAACAATAAGGAAGAGCAATATAAAGTGTATAGACTAAAAAAATGGATCAAGTTGAACACTAGCATGCTATAAAAGATGATCCTATTTTAGGAACAGTGTCAGATATGCTTATCGAGATTTTTACTGTTCAAGAACCAATTTGTTCTTAAGCTTGTTTGACAATAAACTTATTTTCCAATGTTGTTTCTCCATATGACATGGCATGCATATTTTCCACATATTGGCTAGAGCATGTGGTGGTTGCCAAAGATTTGAATCCTTCTTCTAGTATTTATTATCTATTTACTCAAATAAATAGTACTCTATACTCTAGTTTTGAATGAGAGTGATACAAGGTGAGATGCATGATTAATGCAAAAGCAGGTTAATATAAGGTGTTTTCTTTTTTTTTGGGGTACATGTGAGGGCGACTACCTAACAAAACAAAAACTACAACTGATAATATGGAACTTTAGGTATGTTAGTTGAAACCAGAATTCTTGTTTCAAAAGGGAATAAAGTAACAGAAGAGAAGCATATTAACCATCAACCCAGCTAATCTATATATATTCACTGGCTGATTTCTGTGTGTAATAGTGAGTAGCTAAACCCAAATCCAAGGAGTTTTTGAGTGTTTAATATCCAAGAAATGTGGGTAAAGAAACT
This sequence comes from Areca catechu, assembly GCA_021397845.1. Taxonomy (NCBI): domain Eukaryota; kingdom Viridiplantae; phylum Streptophyta; class Magnoliopsida; order Arecales; family Arecaceae; genus Areca; species Areca catechu. Next base: position 30,063,578 of record CM038046.1, read on the forward strand.
TTGCTTCAATAAAATATTTATGAATATCATATCCACATATCGAATCGCCCTGTAGCCAAATAGCTTTGAACTTGAAATGATGAATTGCTATAGCACTCCATGCTGCTTATAGCGGGTATAGAAGCTATTCAAGACTGCCAACTCAAGCATATGACAATGATTTCTTATAATAATCCCATCCTAGCATTGTCATCATAAACATCCAAGTTTACTTTATCCAGGCCATAGGGAGAGGTTCCCAAGAGACCGATGTTGGATAAGGGCTGATCGAGCTCATGGAGCTATCAGTATCCAATTCTGTTGATCCATGTTTTCAACCAACTTTTACCTATAACTAAAATATTCTTCTACAAGTAGATTATAGGTGCCCATGGGATTACTTAATGAGCAATAAAGTAATCCCCTGATTCAAGGAATGCTTTGCAAGGAAGACGACCCTGACCAAATTTTTACATGGAGATTTTAACTCCAAGGGCCATTGTCAATTTCCATACCCATGTAAGATTCATGCCCTCATTCTCTTGTTGTTTGTTTTGTTGAACAACTCTTATCACATCTTTAATTTTCAGTTCAAGTAGTCCTGAAGCATTCACCAGCCTGTCTTCACATTGACTCTTAGGAAGAGGATTTTTCTTAATAGTTTGAGCAATATCACATGGTAACAGCTGTTTATCTATTTAAAAAAAAAAAAGAACAATTGGATCACCTTAGATGATTTTATCTATTTAAAAATTGCCCTGCTAGTCATTAAAAAGAAAGAAAGAAAAAAGAAAAAAAAAAAGCTTTGGTAGTGGAAATCTATATGTAAACCCTGTAGAGCCAGCTTAATTGCTTATCGAGACGGTCAACAAAAAAGTTTTGGATGGCAGACCTAAGTTACCTAACAATGATGTGATACTTTAGAAATTATAGAATTTAAAACTACTCCCATTATAGATTGGACGATCCGCACTGCCAGGAATGAAATTTTAATCAAGGTGGTGACATTATAGAGGTGAGCGAAGAAGGCGAAAGTTGTAACAAAAAGTGATATTTTGGTAACATATTCCAATCAAATTATGGAAGAAGGAAGGATGATGAGAGTTTTTCTGTGCTTGGTTCTCTGCTTCTTAGCCAGCATGGAAACGAATGATGCAACAAGGCAAGTAGATGCCCTTAGCAAGCTCTACTTCGACGGGTTCAGGTCGAAGAGACCAGCAGCTGCAAGTGCTGATTTTTATGCCACCACTACTTTCTCCGATCTATCGTCAAAAGTTTATCCACAGAAAGGGTTGAAGGAGAGCGACAAGATCGGCAAGTTGCCTGGCCAGCCCCAAGGTGTAGATTTTGATCAGTATGGAGGCTATGTCACGGTCGATGCGGAGGCCGGAAGAGCTCTCTTCTACTACTTCGCCGAGGCTGTCTCTCCTGATCCTTCTTCCAAACCACTGGTTCTCTGGCTCAATGGAGGTGAATAATTACCTTGTCATTTATAAACTTTCTTGCACGTATCTTAGGAATCTCTAATCGTCTTCTTTCTTTTGATGTTAACAGGGCCAGGCTGCTCGTCTCTTGGATACGGAGCAATGGAGGAGTTAGGGCCCTTCCGCGTCATGAGCGATGGCAAGACGCTGTTCAGAAATCCATATGCATGGAATGGAGGTGTCATCAAGCATTCAGATTCAATTTTAATGTTTACTACTCTCTTCACATAGTTCAAGGATCACTCATGCAGTTAATCTAATGATACATACATGGATTGGTATGTGATCGTGTTTTGGGTGCTGCAGTGGCTAATGTTCTGTTCTTGGAGAGCCCAGCAGGGGTTGGCTACTCCTACTCTAACACCACCTCAGACTACAGCAAGAGTGGGGACAGCAGGACGGCCGAGGATAACTATGTATTCCTGATGAACTGGATGGAGAGATTTCCGGAGTACAAAGGCAGAGATTTCTTTATAGCCGGGGAGAGCTATGCTGGCCATTATGTGCCCCAGCTTGCCCATACCATTCTCCAACACGATAATACCAACATCAACCTCAAAGGCATCATGGTATCTAATCAACTTGATTTAGCTCTAGCTTCTTGTAGTATCTTGATGCGAAGGAAGTCGCATATTTTGTTGATCTTGTTGGATGTATTGGAATTGATATTGGACAATGCTAGATTGGCAATGGGGCGATCAACGACGAAACCGACAACAAGGGGATGGTTGACTATTACTGGACGCATGCACTGATATCAGATGAGACCATTGATGCGATCCACAAGTACTGCAATTTCTCGCCTGACGCTAGTAACCAGACTAAGCAGTGCGAACAAGCATTGGATGTTGTCGACCGGCTCTTTGACATTCTGGACATTTATAATATCTATGCTCCTTTGTGCTTCTCGTCCGGCGTCGCACCTTCTCCAAAGGAATACTCGGTTCGTCTCCTTTTCTTCGTTGTCACCTATTATGCTGATGCTTTGATTGAGCATCAAGCTTTCTAAAGTGTCTTCATTACTTTGTGGGTGATCCAGATCGAAGATTTTGACCCATGCAGTGATGACTACGTGAGTGCTTATCTCAACAGTGCTGTAGTGCAGGAAGCTCTTCATGCTAATGTCACCAAACTCAACTACACTTGGTCTGCTTGCAGGTATGCCCCCAATATGCTACCTACCTTGTCCAAATCTGTTAATTAACAAAAAATATTCAGGTTCCTTGATGATTAGTGAGGCAAATGGGATGTGTTAAAACAGGTGGTCACTCGGGGTGATCTGGAAATCTCACGTTGCCTCTAGCCATGTATGATTAAGGAAAGAGGTAATCCAATGCTCACCACTAATCATGGAACCTCAAGTCATGTTCTTCTAATGTGTGTGGTATGCATTTCCTATATCAAATACCCATGTAACAACTCACAAGAGATGGAGAAGGAAGACGACAGAAGGGAGAAAACACCTAGAGTGGGAATAGATAGAGATTGCTCTAGTTTCCTCGCGTGTCGTTGATTCCTTTCGCTCCAAAGAAGAAAGCTATGGAGTTAGCCTGTTAAGAAAAAATGCCTCAATTCAGCTCACTCGAGCAAAACTAGGTGAAAAGATTCAAAACCAAGTTCAAGAAAAACCAGGCCCGACAGCAGTAGGCCGGGCCTAGCCCACGTGCAAGTAGCCCAGGTGCACGTGTGGCCTTGGCGCCAGCATGCAACCCAAGCTCGCATGAGCACACGGCCTGGATCGCAGCATGCGGTCCATGGGACCAGTTTTTCATGCAGTCCACGCATGTTTCCCGCATGTTTCGCATGGTCAACGGTGGACCGTAGGTATAGAGGCATGCAGGGATTGGCTTGGCCCATGCACTAGTTCATGCAGGAAGGTGGCGGTGGTTTTAGCATGGTCACAGGCTTCAAGACACGGTTTTGCTTGATTTGAACTCCATTTTTATTTGGTTCGAGCCTTTAGATTCCTGTCGAATAGAACTTTGACAAAAAGTAGTATTTTGGCAGAGATGCTATAAAAAGAGGGGTAGACGTGCCAGGACTAGATATGTGAGAATTTAAAGGGCTTCCAGGAGATATGACAACGGTAAAGAAAGCCTGTTATGGCTAGAGAGTCTCTTTAAGAGGTGAGCGCTTGTGAGAGGGATTTTTTTTGGATTTCTTGTTGAGCTTTTTTATACATGATGAGAGTATAAGGACTACCTTATAAGTTTTCTCATAGTGAAACATTGCATGATTTATTGATTGTGTTTTTTATTTTATTTTTTTCTTCTTCCTTATCTTGCGGCATCAATAATGATAACGTGATCTAAAGAATAGGAATCCATATTCTACACAAGGGATTTCCTAACAAGTAGTATCAATGTAGGTGATATCACAATAACTGGTATTAGAGCCTTAGATTATATGTGTTGATTGAGATTGAAGAAGATGGAGAAGACAAGCACAATCAAAGTCAATATCAGCCAGTTTGATGAGAAAAGTAATTTTTTTCTCTGACAAGCGAGGGTGAAAGACATGCTTATTCATAGGGGTTGATCGATGCACTTATACATGAGAAAAGGTCGGCCACCATGGAAGAGAAAAGTTGGAGATGGCTTTAGATACAAGTGGTGAGCATGATCCACTTGTACCTGGTGGATGACAAAGTGATCCATATACTGAGTGAGATTCTTTTGATGATGCTATGAGAAAAGTTTGTAGAATTGTACATAGCAAAGTCTCTCACCAATATGCTCTTTCTTTGGAAGCAGTTTTATCAACTAAGGATGAGTGAAGGACAGAGTACGCAGGAGCATTTGAGCAACTTTCAGAGGATTCTTACTGATCTTCTCAATACAGGTGAAAAGGTTGAAGAGAAGGCCAAGGTGTTGGTTTTGTTATCGTTACATCCATACTTTTTTGAGTCCTTGATGACTGCTCTTTTAGTAGAAAAGAGTACCATTAAGATAGAAGAGGTCATCTTAGTACTTCTTCAGAATAAGGTTCTTAGATAGGAGAACCAGGTTTCGAGTTCAGGTAGGAACTCAGTATTAGCAATCTCTGGAGGAGTTGGTAGTAGAATATGGAATGGCAGAGGATCACATGATGAGTAATCCAGGTCCAAGTTGAAGGATACTAGTAAGATCGAGTACTATCAGTGCAACAAGCTAGGGTATCATGTCAAAGATTGCCCGTAACTCAATAATTGGATGAAGGCTACTGCAACGGAGGCCGATGGTAGCAATAGTAATGGATATAGTGATGCACTCATGTATCCGATGAGGTATTTCCTTTTTCTCAGTAGTGGATTCTAGATTCTATATGTTTTTACTATGTGTGTTGCAGAAAGGAGTTGTTTAACTCTCTAGAAAGTAGAGAGGGTGCTATCTACCTACTAGATGGATCGAGCAATGCGATCAATGGTGAAGGGACGTCAGTTTAAAACTTCATGATTGAACATCGAGAAAATTGGACTTGATTTGATACATACCCAGCTCCAGCAAGAATCTAATCTCACCGAGTAAATTAGATTCAAATAGCTATACGTGAAGAGCTGGTAATGAAATCCTGAATGTTATTTACAGCTGTAGGGTTGTCTTGTAGGAGAAAAAGTATAAAGGATATTATCTCTTGATAGGGGTTTAGTGTGAGGTGGAGTCTTTGATGCAAATGGGAGCCCAGTGCAAGGTGGAGCTTCGGAAGTAGGTGAATTGGGCATGAGACAAGATACTCAGGAGGATAATAAGTGATGTCACATGATGAAGTTTCTATTATTACAAGAGACTTTTCCGAGTAGGTCTCGGGTCAAGGTGAACACAGCACATGACGAAGATGGGATCGAGTGGCCTGATTGACTTTCATGTTTGTCCATCCATGAGCAGTAGGTGTTTGCCCTAGGGCATGGGGGCGCGAGATCCTTCAAGAGCTCTTAAAGTTAAGTAAAGGCCGAATATTGAGTCGATGCGGAGATTGTTAAGACAAAATGCCTTGATTCGGCCTACTAGAGCAAAAACTTGGTGAGAAGATCCAAAACCAACTCTAGGAGGAACTACGCCTGGCATCAATAGGCTAGGCCCAGCCCACGTGCACATAGCCTAGGTAGGTGCATTGCCCAGGTGCGTGTGGGTGTGTGGCTCAGCTCATAGCACATGGTGCATGTGGGCGATCCACGTGCATTTCCCATGCATTTCGTGCATTTTATAATGGATCACAGGCATAGGGGTGTATGTGAGCATGCATGGCATGTAGGGATTAGCCCGAACCACCCGCCAGTTCATGTAGGGAGATGTGTGCCAGTTTTAAAATGATTTAGGCACATTTTACGAGCTTCAGGATGTGGTTTTGGCTTGAATTGGATTCTATTTTTGACCTAGTTTGAGCCTCGAGATTCCTGTTGAAGAGGACTTCAATAAAGAGAAGTATTTCGATAGAGAGTCTATAAAAATAAGGGCAGACAGGCCAGGACTAAGTATATAAGAATCTAGAGAGTTTCTAGGAGATATGGCAGCGGCAGAGAAAGCCTGTAGGGGCTAGAGGATCTCCTTTAGATGTGAGAGCTTATGAGAGAGATGTTTTTGATTTCTTGTTGAGTTTTTTTATACAAGATGAAAGTATAACATCTCTTTATAATTTTTCTCATAGTGAAACCTTGTATGCCCTATTGATTGTATCTTTATTTTATTTTTTCCTTCTTCCTTTTCTTATGGCATCAATAATAATATCGTAATTTTAGAAATGGGGATCCATATGTTGCACAAGGGATTTTCTAATAAGTGGTATCAGTGTAGGTAGTACTAAAATTTAGCCAACCACCCAAATAACATGATGTATATGATGATTCCACTAGCCACAACACTGGCTAAGGAAATTTAAATGATATAGACTTTTATGGTCAGGTTATGCTTTCACTGGTTGGTACATAGCCAACCACCCAAATTACATGATTTAGATGATGATTCCACCCAAATTACATGATATAGATGGTGGTACTAGAACATAGCCAACAACCCAAATTACATGATATAGATGGTGGTACTAGAACATATACTAGAACATAGCCAACCATCCAAATTACATTATATAGATGATGATTCCACTGGCCACAACACTGGCTAAGAAAATTTAAATGATATTGACTTTTGTGATCAGGTTATGCTTTCACTGGTACCAGAACATAGCCAACCCCCCAAATTACATGATATAGATGAAGATTCCACCCAAATTACATGATATAGATGGTGGTTCCAGAACATAGCCAACCACCCAAACTACATGATATAGATGATGATATAGATGGTGGTACCACAACACTGGCTAAGAAAATTTAAATGATAAAGACTTTTATGGTCAGGTTATGCTTTCCAATCTTGATAAACCCTCAAAGCTATACTAGGTCATAAGCACATGGCTGTGGGAGAAAATGAGCGGTTAAAGTTTCTACTTATGTATATATAGAAATAGAATATAGCCAATGGTACAAGGTCATATAACTCCAGAACCACTTGCAATCATCGTTTGGTGAACTTTTTAGTTGGACCTGGTCCCCCACTAAGCTGGTGGACTAGCCTAACCACAAACCAACATGCATAAACATGATGTATTACTCCCTTTTGCCTCATGTTTCTTTTTTGTCCATCTTTGTTCTTGTTGGTTCATGGTTGGATTGGTCCACCACTGGGCTGGTAGATCTAGCCCAACCAAAAATTTCCTATTCACTTGAGTATCTTCACCTGCAAAGCCTCATGAGCCCAGATAATGACATATATATATAAAACATGTATTCTTGAAACACCAAATAACCATTTCTCCTTTTGCTTCCTTCCTTCTCTTCTGAATAAGAAGACTATCTTGTAGCATGGTTGGTCTACAAAAACCAATAGTAATAGAGGTCTTCAGTCTAATTTTCCCCAAGCCTTTGAACTTGCAGTTGAAGGGGTGGATCAATACTACTTTAGAGCATTGTTAATTATGTGATTTGTGAAATATTTTCCATTGGATTAGTTTTTTTCTCATTATATCATGGGCATCAATTTTTTTATAAGTTTTATTTTAACTTTTGTACTTTGGACTCTTTGTCATGCCCCAGATTCAGGATATAACATAGCTATGCTATTGAAGGGCACAACCCACAATAACACGAAGTCAAACATTCATAATCTTAAGTAAAACAAGGATCCATCATAAATAAATTATAAATGAGAGGTTCAATTCAAATCATCATTTAAATCAATATCAGTTTGGAGCATCTAAGTCTGAAACCAAATACCAAACCCAAATATTATAATTCATATATAATTCTTAACTATAAGTTCATAAACATCTATAGATAATTAATTTTAACTACGAAACTTTCAAGCTTGCTAGTACAGATCCCAAGCTTGAATTATCCATCATTCCTATCTTACTCTTCTATAAAAGAAAAAAAATAAAATGAAATGAGCTATACCAGCTTAATGAGTAAAACTTACACTTTCCTATTGGATCAAGCATAAGTTATCATATGAACAATGCAACATTATAAAAGTAACATATATCATAATTAGAGATTTTCATAATATAATATAATAAAGTAAATCATAAAACCAGTAATGTATGTATAAATCATGAATATTTTATAAATATGATTGTTATAAAATTTATAATCTTTCATGTTATGTATTCATGTCATGTTTCAAAAATAATGCGTACAGATATTCATGCTGTGATCACTTTGTACTCGTGTGATAGAGTTGTGTTTCTTAATTGACATACTTCTTGTTTCGTATGCCAACTTTATACCTATTAGTGGGCCTATATTTCTTGTGGCTACTAGCTCTGGGTGTTGACCTTCTTAATTATAGAGTTTCATTTATAGCTATCCGAGAGCCTTTGAAATTCTTATATATTTTTCTTCAAACATACATACATACATACATATATATATATATATATATATATATATATATATATATATATATATATATATATATATATATATATATATATATATATATATATATATATATATATATATATATATATATATATATATATATATGTATGTATGTATGTATGTTTGAAGAAAAATATATAAGAATTTCAAAGGCTCTCGGATAGCTATAAATGAAACTTTATAATTTATGCTTCATAAACATATCTTTTTCATAATCTAATTTATGCTTCGTAAACATATCTTTTTCATAAAAAATATTCATAAAACTAATTTTCATAACAAAGTATGAATTTTCATACATATATACTGATCCTTTATTTTATGAAAAACATGAATTCATTAACAACAACAATAGATCATATATATTAAAACATGATAATTTAAATAAATACGAAGTACAAGATTTATTTACCTTGTGTATCCTAGATCTTTAAATTTTGTTGAAAGATTTAGCTAATCTTAGTTTAAACATTAAATCATAATCAATCATTATTTAGTAAATTTAATAATATTTAAATAATAATTCAAAGGGCTTGTTATCCAGGTGATTGGTCTAATAGATTATCCAGGCACCAAAGTAGCTTAGGGTCTCCTTGCCGAGATAACATAAGTCCCTAGAAAAGAAAAACATAGCTTTACACTAGGGTCATGAATCTTTTTAGAGAGAGAAAGTGGGTGAGGAGAGAGAAAATAAGAAAAAAATTTTTGCCTCTTCTAAAGGAAGAAATCTAGATTGAATTTTATTAGAATTATGCTAGAAAGCCTAGTCGAGGTTCATGGACTGTGGATAGCTGACGATGATTACCAGCCAGTGAAAAACATGAAGAAGCTTAGAAAACAAAGAAGTTAACTTGTTATATGGATATTGAAGCAATTTCATATCTCTTTTTTAAAAGAATTTCTTGGGTTCATAAATAAAAAACCAAGATTTAAACTGGATCTTCGATCAGTTTAGAGAGAGAAAGGGAGAGAGACAAGAGAGGGAGGAGAGAGAGAGTTGGCCATCTCTCTCATTTTTTTCTTTTTCTTTTCTTCTTTATTTATTTATTTTCTTTTCTTCTTTTCTTCTTTTGGCTGAACAAAGGACGAAGGGAGGTGGTGAAGTAGTGATCGGGTGGCAGCCACCAATGGGTAGTGACTAGCAGATGGTCGGTGACAAATATAGAAAAAATATAAAAAAAGGGAATCCATCTCCTTTTCTTGGTTTCTTGGCCATTGGCTGATCGTCGATGGTTAAGACCTCTAAGGAGGGTGGCAGGGAGGTCGAGCATCATGATGTAGGGTGGGGCACCAAGGAATAGTGATGCTAGTGGCCAGAAAAGGAGAAGAAGGGCCAGCCAAAATAGGAAAAAATAGGAATTTTTTTAATGCATTTTTCTAGCAAAATCAATGGCCGGCAATAATGTAAACAACCATGGAAGTATGGAAAAGAAAGAGGGGAAGAGGGTTTGTGTCCCGTACCTTCATTCTAAAGGGTTGTCGACTTCAATTTTTGACGAACAACGTAAAAGGGAGGTCACCAATAGCTTGAAGAAATTAAGAGATAGGAGGAAGATGGAAGCTTGTCATCTGGGATGGAGGGCATTAAGGAGTGGAGGAAGCTTTTTATAGAAGAGATTTAGGGTTTGAATGGCCCTAGACCTCTAATTTTGCTCAAAGGAACAACGGGAAGGAATACTCCTTTCCGAAGTCCTTCCTGCTAGCAATTGCATCTAGCCTCGGTTGGGCATGTTTGGCACTATTGGTCCTAGCTAGTTTGGTGGACCAGGCCAGGTCGGGCCATAACATTCTTCCTTCCTTAAAAGAGTTTCATCCTCAATTAAAACTTAATGTACCTCCATTTTTAAACATATGAGGATACATGTCTTCATATCTTCTTCGAGCTCCCAAGTAGCCTCTTGTTCTCTATTGATGTGGCGAGATCGCTGACATGAGGGAGCTGACAGGTGCCACGTCAAAGGAGGCCACCACGTTGGATGCCAAGTCAATTCTACCGGTCGGACTGCTTCACCGAGCTGGGCCCATTCAGGACAACGAGCCGAGCTCCATCCTCTGCTAGGTCAGTCCCGCGAGCTCAGGATGTCTAGGTCGGAGCTGCACTCTGCCCTCCAGAGCGAGATCCTCGGAGATCGAGCCCCATGGTCGGAGTCGAGCTCAGCCCTCCTCCGCCACATAGAGCCTCTCCGAGGCCGAGCCCTCTAGACCGGGCCTGCACTCTGCCCTCCAGAGCGAGACCCTCGGAGATCGAGCCCCGTGGTCGGAGTCGAGCTCTGCCCTCCTCTCCCACGTGGAGCCTCTCCGAGGTCGAGCCCTCTGGACTGGGCCCGCACTCTGCCCTCCATAGTGAGACCCTCGAAGATCGAGCCCCATGGTCGGAGTTGAGCTTAGCCCTTCTCCACCACGTGGAGCCTCTCCAAGGACGAGCCCTCTGGACTGGGCCCGCGCTCTGCCCTCCTCTATCGAGACGATCCCACAAGCTCGAGACGTCTAGGTCGGATCGAGCCTTGCCTCCCCTGCTCGGCCTCTAGCCCGGATAAAGGTGGGAGGATGGTACCATCATCCCAAGGACTACGGGGCGGCACCCACCATACTGCAATAACTGCCTATCCGCCCGTACTACCAGGAGGATGGGCCAGTCAGAGAGCACGAACCTCGGGGACGGTGGCCCCTGGATCGAGGTTCTGCCAAGCTTCCCGGAATGGGATGACCAGAGAGGATGTCAGAGCGAATAGAAGTTTTTCCTACCGCATGTCAGGAAAGACGTCCCGTCCACGGCACGGTATCCCGCCGCACGCACCTGCCAGCCCAACGAGGATCCCGAGGCAAGCGTCCAATGGTCACTTTTCGACTACAAAGGATGATCAACACCCCCGGAAGGGGGAAGGTAACAACAATGACAACAATGAAAAAAAAGAGAGAGAACGCATCATTGGTGCAAGCTCAACCAGGAGGGCAGAGCACCACCATCATCACCACTGAAGAAAAAGTAGGGGAACAAGGGGAGACAGCAAAACAGAGAACCCCTCTAGCATTGGCATCGTTCTCCCCCTGCTACATTTTTGTTTTCATTCTCATACCATTCACTCCTCCTAGCATGGAGTCCATCAAAAAGGGGCTCGACCATGAGGATCTGTTCCCCTGGATCGTCACTAACTTGACCGTCAGAGTGCCCCCACCGGAAATCCTAGTTCGAGTCACTAATTCCTGTTTTGCAGGTCCAGGACCGGAGGACCGCCAGGCAGCGAAAGGAGCACACTCCGGCGCTGGCAGCAGCTACGGGCCACGGCGATTTTAATGGCAACATTTATGATTGCTCTTCTAAATCTTCACATATGGAATTATGCATCACCTTATAATTTGCTCTTCTAATCAATAATTTGGATGGGAAACTCTTGATAAGTCAAATCTTCATGAACTTGCTATGGTTCATACTTTATCACATTGTTTGTGTTAGGAACAAACTTTCTTAGCAAGAAAATATGAAAGACATTATGTATTTTAGACAATGCTAGTAGCAAGGTTAGTCTATAAGCAATATCTCCTATTATGTTTAGGACTTCAAAAGGCCCAACATAGCATGGACTCAGCTTGCCATGCCTCCCAAGTCTCATAATACCTTTTGTGGGTGACTCCTTCAAGAAAACAAAATCACCCATATGAAATTCCAACTCCCTTATCTTCTTATTTACCCAGCTCTTTTGTCTATTTTGTGCTATCTTGTGCTATCTTGAGTCTTCCCTTAATTAGGTGGATTTTCTCTCAAGCGTCTTGAACTAACTCAGGACCCAACAATCTCTTTTCCCCAACATCATCCCAAAGCAAAGGAGATCTACATTTCCTTCCGTATAAGGCTTCATAAGGAGCCATCTTAATACTAAAATGATAGCTGTTGCTATAGGCAAATTTTATTAAAGCTACATGATCATCCCAATATCCTCCAAAATCATAAGTGCAAGCTTTCAACATATCTTCTAGAGTCTGGATTGTCCTCTTTGATTGGCCATCGATTTGAGGATGAAAAGTGGTGCTATGCCTTAATTCGATCCCCATGGCATCTAGAAAACTTTTCCAAAATCTGGACACAAACCATGGATTCCTATTAGACACAATGCTCATTAGCACACCATGCAAATGTACTATTCCTTCAATATACATCTATGCTAACTTATCAAGTAGAGTACCAACTTGAAAGGATAAAAAGTAGGCTGATTTTGTAAGTTAGTCAACAATTATCTGTACTACATCATTCCTTTTTATTATCCTTAGAAGCTAGGTGACGAAATTCATAGTAATATGCTCTCATTCTATTTTGGAATCTTCAATGATTTTAACAAACTAGCTGGTCTTTGATATTTGGCCTTCACTTGCTAACATACCAAGCATTGAGATACAAATTTAGCTATTTCTTTCTTCATACTATTCTATAAAAAAATGTTCCTTTAAGTCTCTGCACATCTTTGTACAACCTGGATGAATGGAGAAACAAGATCTATGTGCTTTTTTCAAGATTTTTCTCTTCATTTCAGGGTCTCTAGGTACACATAACCCGTTCCCAAAATAGGTACACATAACTCGTTCCCAAAATATAGTATACCATCTAAATGAATTTTAAGCCTAGGTCGCAACTCTTTCTCCATGTCTTATTTGAACTGATCTAAGCAAGCATCATCTTGTTTGGTATCTTTTATCTATTTAATCAATGCTAGCTATATCATTAAATTAGCTAACATATTCTTAAACATGTACTAATCACTTTGATTTGTAAGTCTTCAAGGTCCTTCAGAATTTGCTATTGAGTAGAAAGCAAAGTCGCCACATCTGCTATTAATTTTTGACTAAGAGCATCTACCACTGTATTGGCTTTCTCAGGATGATATTTAATATCTAGGTTATAATCTTTCAGCAATTCAAGACACCTTCTTTGCCTCATATTTAGCTCTTTTTGAGTAAATAAGTACTTCAAACTTTTATGATCAATATAAATTTTACGTGGCTCTCCATATAATTAATGTTGCTAAATTTTCAAGGCAAAAATTATAGCTGCTAATTCTAAGTTATGTGTTGGGTAATTCTACTCATAGAATTTTAGTTGTCTAGTAGTATAGGGCACCACCTTATCGTTTTGCATCAGCACATAGTCCACACCCTTCTTGAAAGCATCACTATATATAGCAAACCCTCCAATACTAGATGGCAAGGTAAGGATTGGGATAGATATCAAACAATACTTTAGTTCTTGAAAGCACTGTCACATTCACTATTCCACTCAACTTTTATTTTTTTCTAAGTCAAGTGGGTTAGAAGAATTGCAATTTGAGAAAATATTTTCACGAATCTCCTAAAATAACCAACCATGCCTACGAAGTTTCTGACTTCATTCACATTGGAAGGGCAAGGCCAATTCACCATGGCTTCTATCTTCTTTGAGTCCACTAAGATTCCTTCCTTAGAGATCACATGGCCGAGAAAGATAATGCTATTCAGACAAAACTTGCACTTGCTTAGCTTGGTGAAGAGCTTCACCTCCCTCATAGTTTGTAGCACAATCCTCAAGTGCTCCTTATGTTCCTCCTTGCTCTTAGAATATTTAAGAATGTCATCAACAAAAACAACAAATTGGTCTAGGTACAGTTTGAAAACCCTATTCATCATATCCATAAAAGTAGCAGGTGAATTGGTTAGTCCAAAAGGCATTATTAAAAATTCATAATGGTCATACCTAGTTTTGAATGCAATCAATAGCACATTCTCTGCTCTAACTTTTAATTATTAATAATATGATCATCAATCAATCTTAGAAAAGACTTAAGCACCATGCAATTGATCAAGCAAGTCATCTATCTGAGGTAGAGAATATTTATTCTTGATGGTCTCTTTATTTAGCTCCCAATGCTCGATATACAATTGCATACTCCTATTCTTTTTCTTCACAAATAAAACAAGAGCTCCCTAAGGTGATGCACTTGGATGGATGAACTTCTTGTCCAAGAGTTCTTGTAATTGAACATTTAATTCTCGCAGTTTTGCAGCGGCATTCAATAAGGAGATTTTGTTATTGGTTTGGTCCCTAGTGTGATATTATTTTCAAATTCAATCTCTCGATCAGGAGGTAGCCTAAGTGACTTGTTTGTAAACATATTAGGAAATTCTTTGATAATAGAGATATCATCCACTTCCACCACTTCCTTCTAGGTATCCACTAAATAGGCAAAATATGTCTTACATCCTATTCTTAAAGCTTTCCTTGCACTCATAGCTGAGATGATGCATGGAGAAGGTTTGAACTATTTGGGCTTTGCAATAGGAGCATTTTCCTAAAAAAAGAATTATGGCAGTGTCTCATTCTGAATTTAGAACACCACTCCTTTTCCAAAATAATTGATGTGGGCATGGTATGATGATACCCAATTCATCTCAAAGATGATGTCAAAATCATGCATGTCTAATTGTACAAGATCTACTACTAATTCTCTATCTCTTATCTAGATTTTGGCAATTTTTAACTATAGTGCTAATAATAGTAATATTTTTAAGAGTGATCACTATCATAGGCAGTCAAAAATAATAATTAACTCAAACTATATAGATAGGATGAGTCGAAATTATATCCATAGGGATCAGTTGGGGTTATATTCACTTTTAATTAGAGTTCTAATTAAATTATAAAAGTTAGAAAAGTAAAAATAAATTAAAACTGAGAATTAAAAGAAAATAAGAATTTTAATAATAATTAACAAGCAGGAGAAATAACATAAGATAAGTGTCTTAAGATTTTGATTTGATTTTTTTATAAAATAAAATTTAGTTTTTTATTATATAATTAGTAAAGTTATGATTGATTCGTAAGCATTACCTATCTTGCTAGGTACAAATATGTCCCTATGTAGTTATAGGCTATTCAAAGTCTTAAACTGAGCATAGCCTATCTTGCTAGGTATAAATCTATCCCTATGTAATCATAGGTTATTCAAGGACTCAAATCATAGAAATAAGTAAAATATCCTATAATCTAGATTCCGGGCATAATCTATCTCACTAAGCATGAATCATATCCCTGGATAATGACTCATCTCTATGTAGTCATAGATTATTCAAAAATCTAAATTATAGTTTAAATAAAGAGCATAACAATTGAAATAATGAACAAAAATATTTTGTTTAGGGAAGACAATATCATCACATCAAAAGTTAAATACATAGAAAAGAAACTAAAATAAATATACTAAAGGAACCCCCTTTACTCTCTTAGAGACTCTGAGTGAGTTGTGCATGGTGTCTTCAAGCATTATCATAATAGAAGGAAGAAAAGAAGAACCCTCGCTACTATCATCCTTTTCTCACTCCAAATCCCCTTACATAGCTAGAAAACAAAAGAAAATAAAGGATCTATGGGCTATTGCTTGCTACTTGCCACTCCATAGCTCCCCATGGCTCCTTTTTTATAGAAGAGAAACCAGGACAAATCCTAATCAAAATAAAAGAAGAATATGTTTAGAACTAATTGTTGACTCCCTAGAATATAGCTCGACTATTGAATCCTGATTAGATTGCTCAAAACCATGCTTAACACATTTAGGAGTTCATATTATCCATTGTATGTTACAATGCAACCTTCATTGACCATCCAATCACATTTAGGAGTTCATATTATCCATTGGATTACATTATCGAAAGGCTCAAATCATGCCAGAATAGAATACCTATTAGTTCTGTTGACTCTGATCTTGATTTTGATGAATGACAAAATACTTAAATATATTTGAGTACTAATGTGTGTTAAAAGTGTTTATCAGATTCAGGTACTCAAGATTGAAAAGCTTGTCATTTAGTTGAAGAAGCCATAGATTTTCAAGTTATAAGGGCTTTGGATAATGAGGAAGATCTTGAAGAGCTCACAATTTAAATTTGGACAAGTTTTAGTACCAGCACGCTAAGTGTCGACCCAAGTGTCAACTCACAGGTCGACTCAAGGCCTGAGACCAAAATAAAGACTGAACGTGCTAAATTCAAGTTGTTGCTAAGTGCTGACTCAAGTGTCGACATAAGTATTGACTCAAGATGTCGACTCACCAGATAAAGTGTCAACACTTGGTGTAACATCTAGTTTTTTCTGAAGTGCAGAACTTTCCTAACTTGCTTCTAATAGCTAATTTTTCCTCTCCAATAGCTACAAACAGTCATTTAAGTATTGGAAGGTTATTTAAACACAAGAGGAAGCAATTCTAAGTGGAGGGATTGGATTCTTTGGATTGATTGATAAATTCTTTGAAGATCCAATTGAATATTCTTGAAGATTCATATTTTGAGAGAGTTGAGGCTTCAAGCATTCAAGTTCAAAAAGAGCATTCTAAGTCCTCATCTTTAAGCATCCTTTGAAGCTTCAACAACAACATGGAGACAAGCTCAACAACATTAATCAAGTGGCTCAACGAAATATTTGCTTTTTGTAAAAAAGCTTTTATATTTTCATTATCATACATGTGCTTGTATTGCTTACTAGTTTCAATGAAATTGAAACTAGTATCTAGGTTGTTGGTGAGCCTATGTGATGAAAACTAACAAGTATTTTGACTTGTGATCCCATGAAAATAAGTTGGGTTGTTGGTTAGCCCAAAAAACCCATGAAAACAAGTTGGATTGTTGGTTAGCTCGGAAAACCATCAAGGTTGTTGGTTAGCCTTGTAAAAATCAACTAGGTTCTTGGTTATCCTATAAAACCAAGAGGTTTTCGGTTATCCTGTAAAACCAAAGGGGTTTGACTTGTGAGCCCAGTAAAAACAAGTTGTATTTTGATTAGTAAGTCTAAAAAACTAATCAGATGTAATCTTGGTTGATTATAGTGAAAATATCCAAGAAAAGCTTGGGGAGTGGATGTAGGTGCCTTGGAGTATACGGAACCACTATAAATTTATTGTGTTTGTGATTGCTTGTTTCTTAAATACTTGTTTTGAATTAGCACAAATCTTATTTAAAGTTTTTTAAAATCTAATTCACCCCCCTCTTGGATTGCATCACTGGATAACAAGTGGTATCGAAGCTACGTCTCGGTGCCATTAATCTAATGATTAAAAGAAGATCGTGGCAGCCCAAAATTATATGTTTTTCATTCAATTTTGTATGATATTTATATCTTTCATGATTTTATTAATTATCTATCTTGTTCTTCATTATATGCATAAGGGAGTAATATTCAGGGGAGCAAGATTTGTTTCATTGCTTTTTAGATCATATATTGAGGGGGAGCTTTATTTTTGAATTATTTGCTCAAATATTCTTATTCTATAAAGATTTTGCACTATCACTCACATTTTATTTTAAATCTAATTTTATTTTGATATTTATAGTAAATTATTCTTGTACTTATTGCAAATCATTTAAGTTTATCATGTTTATATACTTAAAAGATTTGTCATCATCAAAAAAGAAAAGATTATTGACTTTGGTCTTGATTTTGTTGAATGATAAAATACTTAAGTATATTTGAGTACTAATATGTATTAAAAGTGATTATTAGATTCAGGTACTTAAGATTGAAAAGCTTGTCATTTAGTTGAAGAAGCCATGGATTTTTAAGTTATAAGGGCTTTGGATCATGAGGAAGATCTTGAAGAGCTCACAATTTAAATTTGGACAAGTTTCAGCACCGACACACCAAGTATCGACTTACAGGTCGACTCAAGGCCTAAGACCAAAATGAAGATAGAATATGCTAAATTCAAGTTGCTACCAAGTGCTGACTCAAGTATCGACCTAAGTGTCGACTCAAGATGTCGACTCACTAGATAAAGTGTCGATACTTGGTGTAATGGCTAGTTTTTTCTGAAGTGCAGAACTTCCTAACTTGCTTCTAACAGTTAGTTTTTTCTCTTCAATAGCTACAAACGATCATTTAAATGTTGGAAGGTTATTTAAACACAGGGGGAAGAAATTCTAAGTGGAGGGATTAGATTCTTTGGATTGATTGATAAATTCTTTGAAGATCTAATTGAATATTCTTGAATATTCATATTTTGAGAGAGTTGGGGCTTCAAGCATTCAAGTTCAAAGAGAACATTCCAAGTCCTCATCTTCAAGCATCCTTTGAAGCTTCAACAACAACATGGAGACAAGCTCAACAATATCAATTAAGTGTCTCAATGAAATATCTACTTTTGTAAGAAAGCTTTTATATTTTCATTATCATACTTATGCTTGATTGCTTACTAGTTTCAAAAGAATTGAAACTAGTATCTAGGTTGTTGGTAAGCCTATGTGATGAAAACCAACGAGGGTTTTGACTTGGGATCCCATGAAAACAAGTTGGGTTATTGGTTAGCCCAAAAAACCATCAAGGTTGTTGGTTAGCCTTGTAAAAATCAACTAGGTTCTTGGTTATCCCGTAAAATCAAGAGGTTTTCAGTTAGCCTGTAAAATCAAAGGGGTTTCAACTTGTGAGATCGATGAAAATAAGTTGAGTTTTGATTAGTGAGCTCAAAAAACTAATCGGCTGTACTCTTGATTGATTATAGTGAAATTTCTAAGGAGAACTTGGAGAGTAGATGTAGGTGCCTTGGAGTGCACCAAACCACTATAAATTTATTATATTTGTGATTGCTTGTTTCCTAAACACTTGTTTTGAATTGGCACATATCTTATTTAAAGTTTTTTAAAATCTAATTCACCCCTTCTCTTGGGTTGCATCACTGGGCAACAAATTTCCTTGTGGCCATGCCATTTAGCATGGCAGTGGAGGATCATGGTGGCGATAGTGATGGTTACTTGAGATGCGAAGGAGGTGGCAAAGGGCAGTGATGATGAGTGCTGGTGATGAGGTGATCGGTGACTAGTTCTTCTTGTCTGTCCCTCTTTCCGGCTGTTGGTGATGTGGGGAGCAGAAATGGTGCCATGGGAGTTGATGATGATGATGATTCAGGAAGAGGTGGTGGCAAACTGGGACAGCGATGAGGAGGAGACAATTGGTGACTGGTCACAGGAATGAAGTGGTGATAGTAGTGGGTGGCAGCAGCGATAGCAATGGGAGGAGGCAATGACGGCATGGAAGGTGGCGAGGAAGCATCGACAGTAGTGGGGAAGCATCGATAGTGGTGGGGAAGTGGCGACAGTGGCAGGAGAAGCAGTGATGGCAGTGGGATGTCATTTTGCACCTCGGTGGTTCATGCCCCTCCTATAGACCGAGCAATCGATCTATGGTGGACCGGTCATTTTAAAAATTGTGTTAGGCCTAGTTTGACTGGTTGTTGGACCGATTTCGAGTCTATTTTGAACTAGAATTTGGCTCGGATTTGAGCCACCTTTAGATCACATTTCGGGTCTATTTTGGAGTTCAATTTTCTTCCAAGTTGAGCCCTTTCAACCTGAAATTTAGGTTTTTATACTAGTGATCACTTTTCCTACAAAAGATAAGTAAAATCATCAATTCATAAATAATAAAGATTAACTAATATATGAATGATGCTTTTATCGACATGTTTATAGAACTTATTATACCTCCTAACTTGAACTTTGCTTGTCCTAGAGTAAGGCAGATAAATCAATAGTGTATACAAACTTGTCCTTGAATTGAAAATTATCCTAAGTGAATCTAAGGCACCTGATACCCAGCTAGACCATTCAAGAGGTATTCATCGGATTATTAATTCAATACAGTTGGTGGTTGAGTAAAATCCATAGAAAGTTCTAGAGTTTTTCTTTCACTAACTTTCCATCTCATTTTTGAGTCCTTTAACTTGATGTGGATATGGTGCAATGCCTTATTGTAGTTTAATTCTCTCTTTTTTTTTCTTTTTTTTCTTTTTTTGAAAAAAGATCTAGTGCAACATCTTAACCTCTTGGCATTGGGATTCCTATCTTTTGATGCGAATCACAATGCTTGCTTATGCGAAGGGGCCTGGTTACTTAGTGAGAACCCAAGAAAAGCTATGAGGTAAGATGACTCTTTAACAGGTCTTTTAGTATCCTCACCTTTTGATACGAACTACAATGCTTACTTAAATGAAGGGACCTAGTTACTTAGTGAGATAATACTGAAATTATTTATTTATTTATTATTATTATTATTTAGGAGAACTTTTGCATACTTTGACCTTTCTACCCATACCCCCATGGAGTAGAGTTTTCATCGAGATCAATGGTTAGAAGGTTCTAGAATCACTCCAAATTTTTTTTTCTAGTCTAAACCCTATCATTTATTAAGTTTCCTTAATAATTGCCCATCAATATCTCTAAAATTATCTAAACCATTAATCACTTATTGATTAGGATACCTATTTAACTTTAAATCAAGATAGCTTGGGTACACACAACTATTATTTTGACCCTACTCAAGGATTTAATTAAATTAATTTTTTTTCTCCCCAACTTAATCAACATTGTCCTCAATAGAGAAAGGAAATAAAGGGTGCATAGATAAAAAGGGATAAGAAAGAATACACCTGACTCAATGTGCATTTGGTCCAGTAGGAATCGTCAAATGTTCTTGATGATTTGGTTCTTCCTCCAACCTTTCTATCTATCTAAAAAGCAAACAAACTCAAAATATAAATTAAATTTAAAAATTGGAATACCTTCCAAGAGTGTTAAGTTTAAAATCTTCAGCCAGACTATGTGGACCTTTTAAAATATTCCTGTTGATATGTCCACTAAATTTTTGGATGCACCTAGCCATGCTAGATGGTTTGATAAAGTCCAATCAATAAAGTTCTATACTAGATTTCTTTGATATTCTTTTTGTTCACCTATGTGATGTATCTCCTGATAATTGGTACCAGGATGTGGCTTAGGTTGCAAAGTAGGTGTTGATTCTAGTGTGGGAGCTAGGTTGAAACTAGAGGACTCTAAAATGGATCACGCTTTATTATCCATGGTGGATCTAATAAATCACTCAGCTTCTCTATATCATCAATTCCAGCACAGTTTAGAAATTTTCATGAAGAGTCCTCAATAAAGTGTTCAGTACTAAATTGCTTAAAGATTGTTGTACTTGGTTCTAGAGGTAGCACTCGGGTTAGGCAGTCTATTGATGAGCCAGTGATTGTCCCTTTATTGGCTTCATTTTGTATACTTATAATATGGATTTCCTGGTTAGAGGTTACATCAGGTTCTAGAAATGGATCTAGTAATATAATTGAAAGTGGCTTTTGTTCTAATATAAGTGGGGTTTATAATAAAAAAGCTATTGGTGTATTAGAGGGAGGGGGCATCTACTCATATTTCATTATCCATGGAGAAGTGGAATTGGGTGGCTCTAACAGTGCATTCACATCATCCATGTATCCATCTATGTTAAAGTTGTCCATATCAAAATATGCTAGACAAGCTTACAAAAGGTCTTGTAAGGATATGGCAGGGGTGGCTTCTTCTATAGGTTCCTCTAGCACATTTACTTCATTAAACTCATTACTTTGCGGTCCCATGATAGTATTGAATACATTCAACCTTAGCTTTTTATTTCCAAATGATATATCCATGGCTCCCGTCCTATAGTTGATGCAAGCATTGGTTGTTGCAAGAAAGGGTTGGCCTAAAATGGTTGAGATTTGGCTAAAGTCACTTCTTGATTCATATCTAATATAATAAAATTCACAGGAAAGTAAAACTCATCCACCTTAACTAATACATCATCAATTATTTCAAATGGTAACTAGTTGTAGGGTTACCGACATGGGCTTCATCTTTTCAAATCCAAAAAGTTTATATACTAAACTTAGGAGGAGATTGATACTTGGTCTCAAGTTTAACAAGGCTTTGTTAATAGTTAGGTCCCTATAACACAAGAAATAATTGGGGTACTAGGGTCCTTGAGCTTGGTAGGGTTGCATGTTAAAAGACTAAGCTAGCTTGGTGATGTGGACTTTTTTTGGGATGTGTGCTAGAGATCTACGTTTTTGGATGCACAAATCCTTTAAAAACTTGGCATAGGTTGGGACATGCTTCATGGCATCTAAAAATGAAAGATTGATATGAACTTATTTAAATAATTCAAGCTTTTCATTCATCTTGACCCCATTTTGTTTGAAGATAAAGATTTTTCTAAAGCACTTGGGTATGGAATTCTAATTACAAGTGTTGGAGAAATTGGTTCATTCCTCTCCTTAGGATCTTTCTTATTGTCAGGTAATTTGGGATTAGTTTGAGTTTGGATTCTTGATGTATTGATCCTTTGTGGCTATTCTAAAACCTTTCCACTTTTAAGGGTCATTATAGATTTGACATGCTCTGGAAAGGTTTTATGTATGTTGGAGCTCTCAACCATGTATTGTCCCTTTAGGTTGCTAATATGTTGGCTAGGTAGTTTTCCTTCTTCTCTCTTATTGATGGCTATAGCTAGTTGGTTAATTCGAGTCTCTAGCTTGGCAATAATTGCATGTGGGAGTCAAGGGTTTGAGAGTTGGTTTCTAGCCTAGCAAAAGCTTGTAGAATCTTCACCTCAAAATCAGAACTATAGTTGTTAAGAGAAGATTGTGGGGCACTTGATACTAAGGGTATGGTGTATTTTGAAACTGCAACCCCTGGTGATTGGGTTGATGGGAAGCTGGGTTGACCATAGATTGTTTTCATGAAAAGTTTGGGTGATTCCTCTAGCTTGGATTATATACATTGGAGTATGGATCATTTCTTGGTTTAGAAATAATATGAGTTTGGACTTGGTGGGCTTGCTCCTGTATAAGCTCAGAAAATTGATGGGATGCTGGGCAATCACTGATAGTGTGATTAGGACTCAAACAAATCATACAAACACCTTGTGACTGTATACATAGAAAAGAGGTGTAACTGACTTGCAAGAATCAATCAAACTTCCAGGATAGTACATCACAGTTTGTGATAGTATATCTATATGGTTGTAGATATCTACAAAGTGGCTTATCTCATACATTCCATCTCTTTTAGGATTTAACTTGGAAGCTTTTCTAGACATAGTAGATATATAATGTAATGAATTTTTGCTCAAGGTCTCGAATAGCTGCCAAGCCTCATACTCGCTTTTAAGCCAAAATGTCCCACCATAGGAAGAGTCAACTATTTGTTTATGCTTTTCTGATAATCCATCGTAAAATCATTGGACCAGTTGTCATTTGGGTATGGCATGGTTTGGACACTTGCTGATGAGGTCTTTGAGCTTGTTCCAAGTTTCATAGAATATTTCTCCATCCAATTAGAAAAAAAACTAGTTATGGCCTTTCAGATCTAGTTTATTTTTTTTAATTAAAAAAAAATATTTTTTGAGAAATTCTCCTTGTAATTGGTTCCAGGTTGAAATGGTTATTGAATCTAATGAATATAACTAATATTTGGCCTTATCTTTAAGGGAAAAGAAAAATAACTTCAACCTAAGGGCCTCATCAGATAGATTTTGAATTCTAACGATAGAGCATATCTCAAAAAGTTTATCTAGATATCTATACGGGTCTTTTTAACTAACTCCATAGAAAGATGGTAGCATTTGGATGACATTGGACTTAATTTCATATTGAATCACCTTTACAGGAGGCACTTGGATACATGGAGAATATGCATATATTAAAGGAGTAAAGTACTCCCTCAATTGACATGATAGGTTAGTCTTGCTATGTGAATTCATAGTCTAATCCTAGTTTATGTATTTATTTATATTTTAGAAAGAAGAAAGAGAGAAAAGAGTTCTAAAGATAAGAACCTAAGGAGTCCTAAAGCTAAGAGAGATAGAGAATAATTAGTTGAAGTTTTATATTAATTACAATCAAGTTAGTACACAATGGACTCTCTATCCTAGGATTCCCTAATTCTAGATTACTTCTAATTACCAAGGCTATCTTGGAACCCTCCAAGTTAGAAACTAACCAGTCAACTAGCCAGGTAAGGATAAGGTTGGTGGGGGTCCCTCTATTGCTTTTCTTAAATACCAAAAAAATTGGCCATGTCAGTCAACAAAACTAATTAAAGAACCACTTTTTTTCAGTGCTACATCATTCTTGAATCCCTTTCCTAGACACCAGTCAACCAACCAGTCTTGACCCGATCTAACTCTTCTGGGTGCCTTGCCTAATGAGCTCATAAATCCTTAGAGGTCAACATCTAATTAATTTTAAGTTAAAGGTTTGGGTTAATGTGATATGCAAGGTGGTGGTTCATGGGCCAAGGGTGATGAAATCCCCATCTTATATTGTTTAGGGGTTAGTGCCCTTAAGATAGCTTATGTAGATGCCATGCAATATAAACAAGATGTCAAAATAAGTTAGTTTGATATTTAAGTCTCTAAAAAGATCCTAATATATTATACAAACTTTTTAATTAATTAATTAATTATTTGGAATTTAATTAGTTAATTAATTAATAATTTTTTATGAACTAACCATGTCAACGATTTCTAGTAATGGTGCTACTGTTTGATCACTATCATAAGCATTCAAAAATAATAACTAACTCAAACTATATAGATAGGGTGAGTCGGAATCATATCTACAAAGATCAGTTGGGGTTATGTTCCCTTTTAGTTAGGATTTTTAGTTAGAGTTCTAATTAAATTACAAAAGTTAGAAAAGTGAAAATATGATTAAAATTGAAAATTAAAAGAAAATAATAATTTTAATAATAATTAACAAGCATGAGAAATAATATAAGATAAGTATCTCAAGATTTCAATTCGATTTCTTTTATAAAATAAAATTTAGTTCTTTATTATGTAATTAGTAAAGTTATGATTGATTTTCAAGCATAACCTATCTCGCTGAGTACAGATATGTCCCTATATAGTCATAGGCTATTCAAAGATTTAAATCATAGAAATAAGTAAGATGTCCTATAATCTAGATTTTGGACATAATCTACCTTGCCAAGCATAAATCGTATCCTTGGATTATGACTTGTCTCTATATAGTTATAGATTATTTAAAAATCTAAATTATAGTTCAAATGAATAGCATAACAACTGAAATAATGAAGAAAAAAATTTTATTCAGGGAAGACAATATCATTACATCAAAAGCTAATTACATAGAAAAGAAACTAAAATAAACATAATAAAGGAACCTCCTCTACTCTCCTAGAGATTCAGAGTTTAGCTGTGCATGGTGTCTTCAAGCATCATCATCATAAAAGAAGAGAGGAAGAAGATCCCTTGCTACTATCACCCTTTTTTCCCTCCAAATCCCCTTACATAGCTCAAAAACAAAAGAAAATAAAGGATCGGTGGGTTGTTGGTTGCTACTTGCCACTCGATACCTCCCCACAGCTCTTTTTTTATAGAAGAGAAACCATGACAAATCCCAATCAAAATAAAAGAATAATACATTTAAAACTAATTGTTGACTCCTTGGAATATTGCTCAAACATTGAATCCTGATCAGATTGCTCGAAACTATGCTTAACATGCTGCATGTTATGCTGCAACCTTCATTGACCATCTAATTGCATTTAGGAGTTGATATCATCTATTGGATTGCATCATCAGAAGGCTCAGATATGCCAGAATAGAATCCCTATTAGTTCCCTTATGGCTGTGCTATTTGGCAAGGTAGTGGAGAATCATGGTAGCGGTAGCGACGGTGACTCGAGATGCGAAGGAGGCAGTGAAGGGTGGCAACAATGGGTGGTGGTAATGAGGTGATCGGTGACCAATTCTTCCTTTTCATCCCTTTTTCTAGTTGTTGGTAATACGGGGAGTAGCGATGGTGGCATGAGAGGTGATGATGATAACAACTCGGTAAGAGGTGGCGGTAGATTGGGGCAGCGACAAGGAGGAGGCAACCATCAGTTGGTCATGGGAATGAAGTGGTCATAGCATCGATGGTAATGGGAGGAGGCAACTACGGCATGGAAGGTAGTGATAGCGGTGGGGAAGCATCAACGATGGAGGGAAGCAGCAACAGTGGCGAGAGAAGTAGCGATGGTGGCAGGATGTCTTTCTACACCTCGATGGTCCATGCCCCTCAAATAGACCGAGTGGTGGTCCATAGTGGACCAGCTACTTTAAAAATAGTATTAGGCTTGGTTTTTACTGGTTTTTGGGCTAATTTCAGGTCTATTTTGAACTGGAATTTGGCTCGGATTTGAGCCACTTTTAGATCACCTTTCGGGTCTATTTTGGAGTTCAATTTGCTTCCAATTTAAGCCCTTTCAACTTGTGATTCAGGATCTTTATATTGGTGATCACCTTTCCTATACAAGATAAGTAAAATCATCAATTCATAAATTATAAAGATAATTAATATGCAAATTGATGCTTTTATCGACATATTTATAGAATTTATCAAGGAGTAGCAACATATAAGGGCTTATTCAGCTTTTTAGGCATGCAATTTAAAGAAGTAGTGAACTTGAGAGATATAAAGGAGTTAGAAAACTATAATCGAATAGCACGAGCATCTATAGAGTTGACTGGAATGGTATCTATTACTACTTGATCATTTGCATTGGATTCATGCTGGGTCAAAGCGAGCACTCGATCATTCCCTTTCTATTTTTGATTGCCTAATTTGATAGTGTTTGAGCTATTCTTTTTCTTATTTGGGTAAGCACGCGTTATATGTCCCACCTGGCCACACAAAAAGCATGCTCTTATCTTCTTGAGACAAGGCCCATTATAATTTTTGCCATAGTAACTTTAGGTTGTAGTTCCTTCTTCTTGCTTGAATTGCTAGTTTTTCGATTTTTCTGTCGCTCATTTAAAGTCACTGATAATTTTGGCCTCTTTTTGTCTCCCCTCTCTTGCTTTGATCTTTTTATTTCTAATTCGGTCTTCAATGCTCATTCCAATACATTCTTGTAATCAATGAAAAGATGGGAAGACAAACGGGACTAAATCTCATATCTTAAACCATGTTCAAATCTGTTAGCTTTACTTCTTTTGAACTCCATGAGGTGGGTAGAAATGATATAACTCGTTGAATTTATTTGTATATTTCAGCACTATCATATCATCTTTTTGCATCAAAGCTAATAACTCATTCTCCTTTACCGATCTTACTGACTCTGGAAAATACTGATCATAGAAAATCTACTTAAACTCCTCCTACGTCAATTGGTTATTCATGTTTCCATATGTATCTTTTATTATAGTCCACTAGAACCTAGTGTTCCCTTTTAGCATAGATAAGGCTAGCTTGACCTTCACATTTGCAAGATACTATAGGGCATCAAATATCTTTTCCATTTCTTAAATCTAGGTCTCCTCGACTAAAGGGTCAGGTCCACTCTCAAATAATGGTGGGTTGAACCTTTTGAACTTCTCATAACACGACTCTAGCGATGGTGTAGGTCAAGTAATGGCTAGTACTTACTGCTAAAGAAGCTAAGCCACTACATGGTATACTATAGCAATGTCTACCTGAGTGGCTGGTGCATTAGGAGCCTACTCAACTAGTTGGTTTGCATCTCCCCTTGCAGTCTCTCTCGTTCTTCTTCTCCTAGTGGCCAAATTTGCTTTGACTTCCATCTCTCTATTGCTCATTGCCACCTATCAAAATACTAACTTTAACTAGTTTTTCTCAAATGATAGTGGAAACAACCATGAAAAGATGAGGAAGAAACACGGTTTACACCGTGTACCTTGGTCTAGGGGCCGGGGTTGCTGGCTCCGATTTTCGGTGAACATGGTAAAAGGGAGGTCGACAGTAACTTGAAGAAATTGAGAATAAGGAGGAAGAAGGAAGCTTGCCGCTCATGATGGAGGGTATCAGGGAGTAGAAGCTTTTTAGAGAAGAGATCTAGAGTTTGAATAGTTCTCGATCTCTAATTTTGCTCGGAGGAACCGAAAGGAAGTCCTTCCTCCCAATGATCATGTTCAACCTCGGCTAGGCATGGTTGGTGCGGCTGGGCCTAGCCGATTTGGTGGGTGTGCCATAACCCTTGAATATCTTTGGAACCATGACTATCACGATATCAAGCTTCTATCCATTTTAACATTTAAATATAAAATTAACTTAATTTGTTTTAGGAATGACATTCTCTACTTGGTGGTGAGCCTAAAAAAAAAAAAAAAAAAAAAAAAAAAACAACAATGCCCTATAGCCTCATATATAAAATTCATTTTTATTAGGTGAGAGGCTTTCTCCGTCCAAGTCAAGGCCCTACCAGGTCCCACATATATTCTGATGTCTGGTTATCATTTCTTATGAATAGGGAATTCATTATTGATTAAATATCTTTCATAAAACACATTGACTAGGCCTCAATGGAGGTCTTTTTCATAATAATTAAGGCTTACTACGCTATTCTTACGGAGGAGTGATCTTCTCTAATTTTATTTGTGCACTTACCAACTCACTTTCCCTTACCGGTGGTTCTTGAACATCCCACATTTGCATTAGTTTTCCTGTTATAAAAATCCAAACTATAACTTAGTGGGAGCTAATATTGGTAATATTGCTAATTCATGCAATCCAAACTATAACTTCACCTCTTTCCCCTTGAATAAAAGAACAAGCATAAACCATGCATGCCAGACATTTCATTTTTATTGATAGCTAAGATCACAACAGACTTATTTTAACTATGTTTCATTTGTTCCACATAAAATAAATTGGTTTATGTGAAGATGGGTATCATTCAATGACATATTATGCAACCTAAAATCACTGCTAGAATTGTTATTACTTGCTAAAGTTTGCTCTTCCTCGTTCATTTATAGTGCCTTTAATGTTCTTGCCAGAACATAGTTCAACGACATGCATGGTAGGGATGATTACTAGATCAAAACAAAATTGATCAGTAGTGTATAAATATAAAAATAAAGTTTACACATCATTGTGTTTAAGGGTTACAACAAAATGAGTGTTGCATTTTAAGTTACTAAGTCAGGTTTTCCTGTGATAATATAAATTTTATATGGTTTGTTTTTATTCTTTCATGAAGGTAGCACTTAATTAGTATTTATTGAAGATTTCTTGATAACTATTCAATTGTCCATCCAAAATTACTTACAAGTTTCAAATATGTAGAGCTATGGACATAGAGGATGGAAAATAATATTTGAAGTCTGTTAGGATGATTGGAGCTAAAATTCTATAGATTTGGATGGGTTAGTACAATTAAGAAAAATAGCATGAGCTGGGCTTATATTCTCAAATATCTCGGTGCCTTTGGAGCGAAGAAAAAAATAGCAAGGCTTTTTTTTTTTTTTTTCTCTCCCTGTAGAATTCGGAATGACACACTATAAAGGCTCTGGGTATTTGAAAATATAAGCCTAGCCCATTTTTTTCGGTTATACTAATCCAACCCATGAATTCTGTCGGATTTTATACCCAATCATCTAAATAAAACCTTAGGGCCTATTTGAATGGTTAGCCCCAAAATTTTATGGGATTCATCGCCCAACCACTAGAAATATTGGATTTTAAGCTAGCTAGGCTTATACTTTCAAGCATCTAGAGTTACTTTTTGAGTGGGATGGCTCGAATTCCATAGGAAAAAAAATTATCTAGAGCTATCTTTTGAGTGAGATGGCTTGAATTCCATAGGAAAAGAAAATTATTTCAACAGGTCTTTTTTTTTTTTTTTCCCCCTCCCTATGGGATTTTGACCAGCCAACTCATGGTTAAAAACGCTGGTCAACTCATGCTTAAAAACATAGGCCTAGCCGGTTTATAATTCAATACTTTTAACGATTGCGCTATGAATTCAATAAAATTTTAGATCTAACAATCCAAATAGACTCTTAATATTTTTAATACCCTTTCAAGTTTTAGGATTACATTAATTTTTTATTAAATAATTTGTAACCCAACAATATTATGATGCAGGTCATTTACGCAATGGACAGACAGCCCTGTTACAGTCTTACCACTTATCAAAGAATGCATGGCTAATAATGTACGAGTTTGGGTGTATAGGTAATATTAATGAGTTAATTTTTTACAAAGTTATCTTGGTTTAAAATTTCATAGATATTTCTGAATCAATAATAATTATATATCATTATAAATAGGTAATTAGTTTTTTAATGTTAAATGCAGTGGAGATGTAGATGGACGGGTTCCTGTCACTTCAACGAGATATTCTCTCAATCAAATGAATCTTCCAGTAAAAACTGAGTGGCAACCATGGTTTATTAATAAGGAGGTAAACCAATCACCTAATATGTGGATTAATGAAGTCAACATATTTCCTTAGGAAACCTTTCACATATATGCATACAATTAGACATTAAATAGAAGAAAAAAGTAAATATGTAATGTCATAACACAATTCTTTTTGTAAAACTTAAACAATGATATTTGTTATCTGAAAATATACATCACCCAAAAATTGATAACAATGTTTTTACCTCGTATGGTCCTATAAAAATTCCTCTTCAAATGCAATTAGCCTGACTGGTTGTTTCACCTTTTTCTTCATTGTATTGAAAAGAAGCCCAATGCCTCCTTTTCAATCTCTTATTAATGGTAATTTAGAAACGATTATCCAACTTTCCTCTTGTTCTAATGATGTTATAAGAAACTTCATCATCCTTCAATTTTGTTGGAAAAACTTGATATTCTTTTAAAGTACTTCAATGGTTATCTTTAAAAATTTAGGATGATGACCTCATGCATAAAATCTAAAGAAAAATTTTACCTAGCAATGACTGATTTATATAGCGAGGAAGAGGTCAATGTTTGTTAATCCTATTTGGCAAAATAATTGCAATCCCTTGTGAGAATACATCAAATCATTCTAATTTACAAGAGGCTTATCAAGCAATAGCATTGCATTCTTGCTTTTCTCCCTTTGCCAAATTTCTCCTTTCCAACTTAAATCTAATGTCTTTGGTTCTATCAATCCATATTTGCAAATATAGAATTAAAAGGAGTTCCTAATGAATTTTGAAACCATTTAATTAATTAAGATGAACTTGTACAAATGCCGCTAAAAAACCTAAAATTCTTTTGCTATCGAAGTATTATTTAAAGAATGCAAGAGAAGACTAAGAGTTTTCATGGAATTATATAATTTTTCAATAGTAAAACTTTACTTTAGCAACTACACTTCTCTTACTTTCTCTTCTCTTACTTTCTCTTTTTTAAATATTATGGACAGGTTGGTGGATATAGTATTATTTATGATAGCAGCTTGGCGTTTGCCACTGTTAGAGGAGCGGGGCATATGGTTCCGAGCAACCAAGCACTACGAGCATTTACGCTTGTCAAATTTTTTCTTGATGGAAAGCCACTTCCTGCTTGAAACTACTTTAATATAAATTAGTCCATTTCTTAGATATATAGGTCAAAAGGTAGTTAAATATTTATTATTTATTTCAACCGCATGTTTACTCATTTAGTCATTTATTTACTATCATGGGAAGAAATACATGCATTTATAGTTCATAGTTGGAATATATAATTCTCTCTCTCTCTCTCTCTCTCTCTCTCTCCCATATCAAAGTTTGATTATATAGCATAAAAGAAATGTCAAACGATGCATTAAGCCATGCATCCATTTAATAGGATTGTTAAGCTCAAGCTCTTCATGATTTTATTCTTGAAGTGCATGCATGGTATATTTTACCAAATACTATAAAACAAATGATTATTAGTGATGGCTGTTTGCCATTACAAATAGCTAGTTTGCCATTACTAATTAGCTGTCACATAAACCATTATCATAACTAACCTTTACAACGGCACATCATGCCATCGCTAATAAAGGCTATTAGAAATAGTTATTAGTGACGGCAATTGCTGTTATTAATAATATTTCTATTATTTTTAAAAAATAATTAAATTTAAAAACATTAGCCATCAAAAAAATGCCATTGCTAAAAAAGAGCCATCGGTAATAAAGATTTGGTGAGGACATTTTCCATCACTAATAATTATTTAATTTTTTAAAATAATATTAATTATTTTTAAAAATTTATTTTAATTATAACAAATAAATAATTAGAGTTATTAAACCATATTAAATGCAAAGTAATAATTAACCAGCAAAATTATGAATAAAAAATTTAATTATATTATATTAAAAGTATAAATTTTATAATTATACAAATTTATATGATTAAAAAAAGGTAAATACATACTATCAAAATAAAAAAAAATATTTGAGATCTATGTCATCTTTGTCCTCCTCCTCCTCCACATGTCCTCTTTAGTAGCTGGTGGATGACAACTGAACATCCCGGCATCCTATAATAAAAAATAAAATATTATTAATAAATTTTTAAATATAAAAAATAAATAAGTAAAGAAATTTATTAATAACCTTATCTATTGTGATGGCTATGATAATGAAGCCAGCTGATTACGTAAATGTGGATCCTGGAGAAGCTCGATGACCATATTATGGATGGCATCCCAGAAGCTTTGAGATCGCTAGGCAAGAACACGAATCATGATCTCCTTGACATGTGCATCACTCCACATTTAAGTCATCGAGACCTGAGATGAAGATGCCGAAAAGTACCGAGCTATTGGAGAGTCAAAGCTATGGCCGAATCCTATGACTTTGCTTCAACTCACCCCTCCTATGACCGTGAGCCATCCCTCAAGATCAAGAAGGGGCTGAGAAGATGGGCCCTCACCGTGCCACGCTACGACGTACTTCATGTAATCTATCTATATAATTTATAAATTAATTAGTCTAATTAATATATATCAGTATATGTAAAAATTAATATTTAAAATTTTAAATTCTTGTTGTGATATATCGAGATCTCTCATCTAAATAATCATTAGTCATCCTGGACCGGTGAGTGGCCTCCCATTACTGGAGCTATCTTGGTACATGACCCAACTCTTATGTTGCTAAAATAAATAAATTATAAAGATAAATTAATTAAAACACATATATCATCAATTTAATATGAAATTAATATCATTAAGCATATAATTTTTCCCAATCATCAGCCACCACATCATACTATAGAGTTGCCAATATGCTTGATCGGATCTTGTCGAATGGTTCCACCTAGTGGAGTACTCCTCAGTACTCTACAAGTCATAGAGGGCCTTCCATACATTTGCCTGCTCTAGTGATTTCTAAAACTTCTCTAGTCTGATATTGACTCGAAATGGAGTGCTTTATGGCCCTCTTCCTGAGAGTGTGCAGCCCATCTTAGAACTTACGTGTGGCCACCTCCCTGAAGATCGGATGGCCAACCTCTTCAGCTTGAGGAGTCTTGAATTAATAGTACTCCTATAAGTAGAAGTAATGTTGTATTAAATAAATAAAATATAAATATTTTATAAATTTAAAAACTAAATTTATTTGACTTAATAGGAATATCTGTGAGGCTGCAATACAAGCCCTCGATGGCCAACTGGAGAACTTGTTTACCAATATCGGCATCAATCGATGAATGATTTTGGTAACCACTCGAGAAACTCTAGGTTCTCTGAATGTACTGCATTTTACAAATTTAATAATAAATTCTAACTTTATAAAAATTAAATTTTAAATATTTGAATATGAAGATGTAGAACTCACAAGCAGCTCTAAATATGGATGAGCTATCTATCCTCTATTCGAGCTAAAGGTACTGCGAGTTGGGTGGTTCTTAGACCATGGTCCCGAGTCTGAGATGAGCTGGTCACTGCTATCTTTGACTGTGGGGTCACTAGTGACCCCATGTCCTTCAAACCTAATAGGAGAACATCTAATATAAAGAATATTATATTAGATACTAAAATAGAAAATAATTTTAAAAAGAATATCTAAAGTCTTTGAGTTTACTATGTGGTGCAAGTGACGTAGAGCCATGTGAGCTGCTAGCAAGATCGCTCTCTCCTCGAGAGCCCTATTCTTTAGAGCTCTCTCCTTAGCTGGCACTCCCCCGGCCTCTAGAAGATATGATATATAATCTCTAAAAATAAGAATAAAAGCTTAATAGATTTAATTATATAATTATCGGTGGCAATGCAAAATTTAAAATAATGGAAGATAGGTATTTGAAATGATTCAAAGATTATATACTTAGCAGTACTCATTGACCTCTTTAGATGTTTGATACCCTTCAAATTCTTCTTCCAATTCATCATCTTCTACTATTTCATCTTCATCCTTCTCTTTCATTTCTTCTTCTTCCTCTTCTTTTCCTTCTTGGAAAGGATTGTCCTCCAAAATAAACTCAATATGATCTATCTACTCATGCTAACATCATGTAGGAGAAAGCCTAGAGCATCCAACTCTACATCAATATCGGAGTGATAAACTTCTAATGTTTCATTCTCTTAAAAGTATTCTGGTAAATGGAGCTCTTCTTCTTCTTCGAGTTTGTAATGAATGGCTCAAGACTTAATCTTTGCATACTGCTCACAAATCTTTTCACTCTTTTTCTTGATGGAAAAGGAGTATAATATACTTGAGCAGCTTGTTGAGCTAGCATAACTGGCTCATCGACATATGCTTTTAATATATATTTGATTTCCATAAGTCCATGCTGTAGATCAACCTTCAAACCATTATTATTATCAAACCATTAGCACTTAAATAGAATGGCACTATTATCACGGATCTTTAGAAGGTGGTGTTGACTCAGCCTTGGCTCAGAGAGGGTTAGAGTAGGAATGGATACTGACGAGGAGCTAGGGGGCCTCGTAGGGTCCTATCACTAGGAGTTGGTTCTATAAGATAGAGAAGACTAGAAAGTTTGATATATCAGTGGTGGATTCCTGGTGGTGGACTCTCCAATGCCTAAGTCAGTCTCTTGGAGAGACAACTAGAGGAGGCTTGGAGTTCCCTCTGGGCTTGGATTTAGAGTTGAAGAGGAGCCAAAGAAGAAGCGAAGGAGAGAGAGGGATAGAACATAATCTATGAAAGAAGGGGATCTCCGTGCATTTGAGTCTCACTTCCCAATGGATGGCACACAGATAAGTGGAGTCATGGAGGTCGAGGTACTTCGAAGAAAATGAGAAGTGTGCATAGATGGCCTATGAGGATCTCACCCAGGTGGCGAGCTATGGAAGATTCAATTCAAGGATCTTAAGGTGTGTGTGGATGTGAGAGCAAGAAAAGGATTTTCTTTGTGGTGGAAGGAGGTGGCTCTTGAGAAGAGTGGGCTCTCAGTTCCCTCCCCATCATCTTCCCTTGTTCTTCTCTTTATATCTTTACCATGCCCTTGTTCGACTTACTTGGAGGGTTTTCAAGAACTAGTTTATAGGCATGTACATAAAATCTAAGGATAGGGGACGATGGTTGGCATACTATTACTATTGTAGGTACGCTCGGAGTGGGAGATCATGTCGTAGTAAGTGAGGTAGGGAGGGTGACTGGCATAGCATGTCCCTATAGCAGGGCATTTCTTAGGTGGTGAACATTGATGACCGCTGCACCGGGAGCATGCAAGGATGGGGGGACTGGGTAGTCTAGTGGTGGTTAACGTGCATGCAGAAGACTGGCAGGCATGCATCCCTAAGCCCATGTGGTGGGGTGTTAGAAGGTAACTCCATCACTTTAGCTAACTGACATGTGTCTGGAGCGGGTTAGAGCTTGGTTGCTACATTGGACCACTAAATCCTAACTTATCAAATGCCCCCCACTTCCTTGCCCATGTAGCTTAGCCTCCATGGTCTTGGACAAAGGGAGTAGAGATTCTCTTGGTTCAGTAGGGCTTGGGGGCCTGCTGTTGCTAGGGTGAAGCTATAAACTAGCGACCAAAATGGTGTGGCTATACTGGACGAGGCAGCTCATGATAAAGATGGTGAGGTTGTGCTGAACAAGGTAGCTCACGGCAAAGATGGTGAGGCTTCATTGGGTGAGGTAACTCATCCCAAAGATGGCTAGGCTATGTTGGGCAAGGCAACTTGCGATGAAGGTGGCGAGGTTGCGCTGGGCGAGGTAGCTCGCCAAGATCCGTGTAAGGACCTGGCATGATTTCTCGGGAGGCAATAACATTCAAAGCGGTGGTAGTTTCAAAGGTTGCCATGATGGGTCGATTGCCTAGGATGTTATGATGTGCCTCATGAGATGGTACCTTTAATGTTGAATCAACATGGGATGCCCCTTCCTTGAGGAACGCATCGATTGTCCAGGTTGAAACCAGTGTTCCTTCCTTGAGGAACAGAAGGGTCCTTTCAATGGATATATATACAAGCATATGGGGGTTGGTTAGGGCCCTCACATTCTCATGGCATCCAAGTGGTAAAGTGATAGGAAAGAGGAGAGGAGCTTCCAACCTATCAGAGAGGCATACCAATAGCTACTTGTAGTAGGTCTTCCTCTCCCTCCGTCCCTCTTCCTTCTTTCTTTTGCTCTTACATCTGGCATGCGACAATCATGGGAGCAGAGGAGCTGGGCTTGACACTTGACACCGTGGCCTCCATTCGGATGGAGGAGAAAGTCCTTTAGTTAAGGAAGAAATTTGTTCTTACGATGGACATTCGTCTAGAGGTTCCTGGAAAGAATGAGTAGATCACAGAAGGGACAACGATGAGGGTCACCCTTCACGAAGAGTCACTGAACATGGATCTTAGGATTCCCATACTTCCGATGATGGCAGACCTGCTACGGTGGTACGACCTATGCCCAGTATAATTGGTCCCCAATGCCTGGAGGGCCATCATAAATTTTTTTAGCTTGATGGCTCATCATTGCATGGAACCTAGGAGAGTGTATTCTATTATTTCTTCTAGGTGAAAGCCTCCCAAGGATGGTGCTATGTCTTCCTCGCAAAGGGTTTAGCTTCCTAGCCGGTTCGATGAAACCGAGAGGTTGAAAGTCATGGTTCTTCTTCGTAGCTTCCCCATCATCGTGGCTATTCCCTGGACACTGGGGTAAGGTGGAGCCTTCATGGTTATTGGATATTCCAATATTGCAAGAATCAAAGCAAATCATGGTGGATGAGCTGTCATCGATATAGTTCCCACCATATGATGTTCTTTTTTTAGAGAGTTGGCTAAAGGCCCTTTATGTGATGAAAACTTCATTGTCCCAAGGTAGGTCTCCATCAACTGTTTGATGAATAGTCTCTTGATTTTAAATCAGGGTGACTCTATCTTCTGGTGTAGTCTTGACAATCTGTGATAAGCTACAAGCTATGGTCACCGGTGAGCCTTCTCCATCACCTTCAACAGACCTGAAGGAAAAGAAGGCATGTTCCCCATCCCTTGTGAAAGGGCCGGGGAAGGCGAAGAAGAGCAAAGGGCTATCCTTTCCCTCGGATCTTGCCTTGAGCTCCATCAAGGCACCAATTATAGAAGTGATGGTGGAGGTCACGATACCTCTAACTTAAAGGTCGCTATCCCGGCTAGTGCGAGTGAAGCTTTGAAAGGAAAAGAGGAAGGGCTGGCCACCACCAAGGAAACTTGGGAAGAGGCCGGTGAAGCTTTGATATTGGTAGTGGAATATCCAAAGTGGGTGACTAGATCGGCTACAAAGGCTAGGGCAGCCATTGCTAAGGTAAAGCGGGTGACAACCCCTTTAATTGGTATGGGTGAAGGCGAAGAGGTGAGGCCTTCCAGTGCTCCAAAGAGCACTCCTACTCCTAGCAAGATTCGCCTACTCGAGGTGAACATGTGCCTCGGGTTCCTGGATATCTCCGTTCCTTCAGAGGTCAAGGAGGAGGTGCTAGCGAGATCCACCGGGGAAGGCTTGTAGCAGCTTATCTGGGTCATAGTATCGGTAAGTCTTCTACTAAAGGGCTTGAATGTTAGTCCTCCTTTGAGAATATGGACCCATTTTGAACAGGGTGTCTAGATGCAGGGTTGCATGGAAGCTTAGGGTCTACTATAATATGTGGATTGCCTTCTCGAGGAGGCAGAGCTATTATGAAAGTTTGCCGAAATGGTAGAGGGAGAGCACAACATAGTGCTATAAAAACTTAGCCTATCCGGTGATCAGTTGGTAGCTAAGAAGGAGAGGGCATACTTGGTTGAGGCCTCCCTAGAGATCATGTTTGCTTGTCTTGACAAGAGCATAGTGGACTATACAGAACTCCATCACCTGTTGGCTGAGGTGTAAGGTCAGAGGGAGAAGGACCTTGTTCGAGTTTGAGCGGTGCTTAGCGAGGTTGAAGCAAGAGCCACCAAGATGGAAAAGGTGCTTGGCAAAGCAGAGGCCAAGGGCATCGGGGTTGATGCGAGGATCGCCAGTATTGAGGCGAAGGTTATGGAAGCTGAGGCAAGGGCATGTGCGATAGAGGAAGAACTACATGAGGCCATGGACTAGGCTTCGACCATATAAGAGGAGGCATGGACAGCATAGATGCTAGCCTCCAAAGTAGTGGTGAAGCTGATCGAGACCTTTAGGGTCAGGAAAGAGTACCATCTGGAGGTACTGGAAGCCAGCAGGGATGTTTTCTAGTAGAGCTTCAAGTTTTTGAAAGAGTAGGTCACCGAGAGCTATTCCTAAACGTTGATACCAAGAAATTAAAGATGGAATTACCTTTAGGTGGTGACAAGGACTTTGCAAGCCCTGGTGGAGAGGGCCCTAGTCTTGGAAAAGTTTAGGCTGGCCCCCATGATCAATTTGCATGTCCTTTTTTATCTTTTTTCCTTTCTTTTGTATCGACCACTATGGCTTCGAACAAAATAATTGAAAATTTATTAAAATGGGATTCAATTTTGCTAAACTCAAGTTTCATTATATTTTGCTTCCTATTTTCCTTACTTGCAGGTTGATCATGTTTATTGCTGTATTGACTAGGTAATGAAGTTCAAATTCACACTCATAGAACTGATTGGGGGTTTTGCCAAAAAGGAGTCATGAAAGTAAAAATAAAGTGATGATATGGCCATGACAGAGAGGAAGGCCACTGTCATCAGTAGAGAGGTGCTGGCTTCTATAAGAGGCATTGTCGAGGTGGTCTTAAGTGTGTCCGCTGCTGATCTTGCGATAAAAGTCTCGATTGAAAGGGCCATGATGGCTCCAATTGCCTCGATGGACACCAAGGTAATGGAGATGACTCTGACAATTGCCTTATCTATAGCTCCTATCATTCTTGAAGAGGGGGAGGCATAGGTGGCTGTGCCCATGGTCTTTGAAGTGCCAAGGGAACCGGTCATTATGGAGGTAGCCAAAGAGAAGGAACCTGTCATGGCAGATCCATCGATGATCCAAGCTACAATGGAAGTTCTCCTGACTGCTACCTAAATATTGTTAGGTGAGGTGGTAGGAGGAACTGCTATGCCTACTATAGTGATCTTGCTAGCAGTGTAGGCGGTGGCTAGAGTTCTCCTTATCATGGTTAAGTTTCTTGCGATCAAGTCAGTAGGAGAGACTGTGGGCGAGGTTGATGAACAGGGGAGGCTACTGTGTTTGTGTTTGCACTTTCAAGGGTGGCCTACCTGCTAAGGGTACTTTCCATGGCAACTAGAGGTAGCAGCAGTGGTCGACCTCAGGACTCCCTGCCTCGCACCAACAGAATGCCTAACTTGCTACCCGGGAGTGTTGACTCCATTATTGATTTTGATGATAAGCAAAATATTTAAGTATAAGTTAAATACTAACATGTTTCTTAAAGTGTGTTTAATAGAACAAGGTACCCATCAAAACAACAAAATTGGATTGCTTGTCAAATGATGAAGAAGCCATTTGTTTGTATGACAGATCAGTTTTAAATGGACTTAATTACCTGAGAAATGCTTGAAAGGACTTAAAGATTTCAGCTCAAAAAGGTTTTAGCAGAAGTTCAGTGATTTTTGAAGAAATATCAACAAGTGTCGACTCGAAGTGTCGACTCACAGTTCAAGTATCGACTCATGGCAGTGCAAGTGTCGACTCAAGCTGGCACGTAGAAAGAGTTTTAGATGGCATGGCTGAAGTATCGACTCATGCCACTCAAGTGTCGACTCAAGGTGTTAACTCAAGGATCAACTCAAGGCCTGAGATAAATTTTTTACAAAACATGCTAAAGTTGAAGACTTGCCTGAAGTGTCGACTCATGGATGTCAAGTATCGACTCAAGTGTCGACTCACTTAAAGAAGTGTCGACACACCTGAGAATTCTAGAGAGCTTCAAAGAAGAATTTTGAACTAGGTATTGACTCATGGGACTTAAGTGTCGACCCTAAGTATCGACTCACAGCTTGAAGTATCAACTCACAGCTTGAAGTGTCGACACTTGGAATTCAAGGAACAGTAACGGCTAGTTTTTCAAACGTAGAACTCGATCCTCTTGGCTCTCAATAGCTAGTTTTTCATGTCTAACGGTCATAAACTGACTTTGAGGCCTTGGGATGGTATTTAAGTGATTGAAATCAAATTAAAACATCAGAGGTTGAAAAGATAATAAGAAAAAGAAAGAAAATAAAGTGCATTCATTCATATTCATTGTAAGCAACTACCTTTAAACAAAAAAAAGTCTCCAAGCATTCAAAGCTATCAAGAAGCATTCAAGTCCAACACCTTTGAGCATTGATTGAGGCTTCATTAAGTTCAAGACAAGCAACTTCTCCAAGCTTCAAAAAGATATCAGCTTTTCATTAGAAAGCTTTTCTTGTTTACTTTACTTCATTTCATATCTTTGTTGTAAGGATTTTTGGTAAGCTTAAGAACAAAACCAAGGAGGTTATTGGTTAGCTTTTGAAAATCAAGGAGGTTATTGGTTAGCCTTGAAAACCATGGAGGTTATTGGTTAGCCTTTGAAAACCAAGGAGGTTTTTGGTAAGTCTAGTTGAAAACTAAGGAGGTTATTGGTTAGCCTTTAAAAACCAATAGATTTTTTTTGGTGAGCCTTGTAAAAATTAAGAGAGATTTTGAATAGTAAGTCCAGAAAACTAATCGGCTGTAATCATAAAAAATTATAGTGAATTTCCAAGTGGACCTTGGAAAGTGGATGTAGGTGCATTAAAAAGCACCGAACCACTATACTTGGCTTGTGTTTGTGATTGTCTCTAACTTTCTTTACTTACTCTTATATTTGTTACATTTATATTTGTACTGCATACTCTTTAAGAGCATACTATTTTATCTCACACTAGTACTTGATTTAATATTTGTATTGGCACATATTCTTGCAAGTAATTTTTAGAAACCCAATTCACCCCTCCTCTTGGATTACTTACTGGGCAACAAGTGGTATCAGAGCTATATTCTCAGTATATAGGTCTAACCATCTTGAGTAAAGATCTATGGCAACCCCCCTTGGTACTAGTGTAGTTGAAGGACAAGCCTCAAACAGACCTTCATACTTTAATGAAACTAATTATACTTATTAAAAAATTAGAATGAGAATCTACATGCATTCTATAGATTATAATTTATGGAAAGTTATTGATAAAGGTCATCATATTCCTTCGGTCATGGTTAATGGTGTTTCCATCCCAAAACTTGAAGAGGATTGTGATGAAAATGATATTAAACAATCCGAGATCAATGCAAAAGCAATGAATCTCCTTTATTGTGCATTGGATCTTAGTGAGTTCAATAGGATTTTTATATGCACATCTACCAAAAAAATATGGGACATACTTGAAGTTACCCATGAGGGTACTAATCAAGTAAAGAACACTAAGGTTAACATGTTAGTGCATGCTTATGAGATGTTCTGCATGGAACCAAAGAATCTATCACTGACATGTACACTAGATTCACAAACATTATTAATGGCATGAGAAGTTTAGGTAAAATTATGTCTAATGCCGATCTTGTTAACAAAATTCTCAGGTCACTTCCAACATTTTGGGATCCAAAGGTGACAACTATGCAAGATAGCACATTTCTTATGAGCTAAATTTGAAACAAAAATCCATGAATTTGGACAAGAAAAAAAGGGGATAGCTTTCAAGTCTATAACACAAGAAGAATTCTCAAATGATGAATCGGAAGAAGAAGAAGAAGATAAGAGTGAGGAAACTCTTCTAGTTAGAAAATTTAGAAGATTCATGAAAAGAAAGAAATTCCCTTATAAGAAAAAGTTTCAACCAAGCAAAGAAAAGAGAAAAGAAAAGGATAAAGAAAATGACAAGGTGAACGAGGTACCAACATGTTTCGAATGCAAGAAGCTCAGACACTACAAGTTTGATTGCCCTCTCCTAAAGAAATCAAGGAAAAAACTTAGAAAGAAGGTAATGATGGCAACTTGGAGTGATAGTGAGGACTCCAGTTCAGATGAAGAATCAACCAAAGTCGCCAATCTATGTTTCATGGTACTATAACATAAAGAAGAAGAGGTAAATTCTGATCTTGAAATAGATTATACTTTGGATGAATTAAGAATTGCATTTGATGAATTGATGCATGACCATAAAGTGATGATTTTCAAAAATAGAAAGTTAAAAAAGCATGCAAATGATTTTTCACATGAAAACACTATTATTTTAAATGAAGTCAATGATTTGAAAAACAAGATTGATATTTTAGAAAAGAAAAAATAAAGCTTTATCTATGAAAAATGAAGTTTTAAAAAGACCTAAAGCAAGTGTTTCAAATAATGAACTTTTGAAGAAAAGTAAAGATCTTGAAATAGAAAATAAGCAATATAAAGATGAGCTTGATAAGATAAAATCTTTTGTTGAAAAGTTCACATATAGTTGTGAAAAGCTAAATTTTCTTTTAAATAATCAAAGAGCTATTTTTAATAAAGTAGGATTATGTTATAGACCTCAAAAATAGCAAAAGTATTTCAAAAACTTTTTTGTACCTG
The DNA here is from genome assembly GCA_021397845.1 of Areca catechu. Classification (NCBI taxonomy): domain Eukaryota; kingdom Viridiplantae; phylum Streptophyta; class Magnoliopsida; order Arecales; family Arecaceae; genus Areca; species Areca catechu. Next base: position 30,106,425 of record CM038046.1, read on the forward strand.
CATCATCTAGTATTACATGCTTTTCTTGTAAAAGAGTCGGTCATAAAGCTTTTTAATATAATTTAAGAAAAAATAATGATTCTAGAAGGAACCACTCTTAATACTAACCCTAAAGGATCCAAGTTGGCTTAGGTACCTAAAAACAAAACTTAATTTATTTTGCAGGTGTGTCTTGCAACCAATGAAAATAAAAGACTGTGGTATCTTGATAGTGGTTGCTCAAGGTACATGACAGGAGATGTGAAGCAATTCACCTCTCTTGAAGCAATAAATGGAGAGAGTGTAACCTTTGGTGATAATGGTAAAGGAAAAATCATTGATATTTGTAAGGTTCACATCTGCCCTACTACTTGGATTGATAACGTTCTTTTAGTTGAAGGTTTAAAGCATAATCTTCTTAGTATTAGCCAATTTTGCGATAAAGATTTTCAAGTTATTTTCGAATCATCTTTATGCATGATTGCTAGTCCTGATAAAATTTAAGTGAAATTCATTGAAAAAAGGCATGATAATATCTATCTTGTTGATTTGGATAATCTATCGTTGCCTAATGAAGAATGCCTGGTTGCAATGAATTCCACTATTAATTAAACTAGTTGGCTTTAGTATCGTAGATTAGGTCATGTAAGCATGTTTTTATTATCAAAACTTTGCAAAAAGGATTTAGTAAGAGATTTACCAAAACTTAGTTTTGGGAAAGACAAAAGTTGTGAAGCATGCCAATTTGGAAAACAAGTAAAAATATCTTTTAAACCTAAAGGTTTTATTACAACTTCTAGGCTATTAGAACTACTCCATATGGATATCTTTGGACCAACTAGGACATATAGCCTAGGAGGTAAGAGATATGGATTAGTTACAGTGGATATTTTTTCATGGTTTACATGGATTTTATTTCTTGCTCACAAAGATTAGTCATTTTCAGCATTTATGAAGTTTTACCAAAAAGTTTCAAATGAAAAAGGTACTTCAGTTATTTGCATTCATAGTGATTATGGTTCTGAATTTGAAAATTAAGATTTTGAAAATTTTTACGATAAAAAAGAAATTGAACATAATTTTTCTGTACTTAGGACACCTCAACAGAATGGAATTGTAGAAAGAAAAAATCATACTTTAGAAGAAATTACATGCACTATGCTTTGTAAAAATGATTTGCCAAGTTATTTTTGGGCTGAAGTAGTTAATACTGCTCGTTATATTTTAAATCATATTTTAATTCATTCTATTTTAAAGAAAACTCCATATGAGCTTTGGAAATAAAGAAAACCAACTTTAAAATATTTTCGTGTTTTTGGTTGTAAATGTTTTATCATGAATAATGGTAAAGAAAATTTATAAAAATTTGATGCCAAGTCCGATGAAGGTATCTTTTTAGGATACTCTACATCAAACAGGGCATACAGAGTTTTTAACAAGAGAACCTTAGTAGTAGAGGAGTTTGTACATGTAGTCTTTAAAGAATTTGCTAACAAATCCTCTAGAAAAGAGGATACTTTTGATGTATGTACAGGTGCTGATAAGTTAAAGAAGCTGACATTGGATGATCAACCTTCTCAACAAAGTGAAGAAGATCAAGACAAGAATGAAAGAGAAGAAGCCATATAATTAATCCACACCAAAGCATCAAGATCTACCTAAGGAGTGGAGGTATGCTCATGGACATCCTAAGAAATTAATCCTAGGTGATCCATCAAAAGGGGTAAGAACAAGATCTTCAATTAGAAATGAATATGATTATATTGCTTTTGTTTCTTAAGTCGAACCAAAATATTTTGAAGATGCTGAAAAAGATCCTAATTGGATAAATGCCATGCAAGAAGAATTAAACAAGTTTAAAAGAAATAATGTTTGGACTCTAATAGAAAGACCATCTAATATTTCAATTATTGGCACAAAATGGGTATTTAGGAATAAATTGGATGAAAATGGTACTGTAACTAGAAATAAAGCTAGGCTTGTTGCCAAAGGCTACAATCAGGAAGAAGGGATTGATTTTGATGAAACCTTTGCTCCCGTTGCTAGACTTGAGACAATTAGATTACTTTTAGTATTTGCATGTTTTATGAACTTCAAATTATTTCAAATGGATGTTAAAAGTGCTTTTCTAAATGGTTTTATTACCAAAGAAGTATTTGCTGAACAACCACCTGGATTTAAAAATCAAGCACATCCTGATCATGTTTTTAAACTACATAAAGCACTTTATGGTTTAAAGCAAGCACCCCGAGCATGGTATGAAAGACTCAGCAAGTTTTTGATTGAAAATGATTTCTCTAGAGACCATGTTGACACTACATTATTTCTAAAGAAGAAAAATGATGATTTACTTGTAGTACAAATTTATATTGATGACATTATATTCGGTGCTACTAATGAAATTCTATGTCAAGAGTTTACCAAGCTTATGCAGGGAGTGTTTGAGATGAGCATGATGGAAGAACTCAACTTTTTCCTCGGACTCCAAATCAAGCAAACTAAGGATGGAATCTTCATCAACCAAGCTAATATTCAAGAGAAATATTAAAGAAGTTTGGGATGGAGACTACCAAATTAATATGTACACCTGTGAGCCCCTCTTGTAAACTTGATAGAGATGAACATGGTAAATCAATTGATCAAAAATTATATAGAGAAATGATTGGCTCTTTATTATATTTGACTGCTAGTAGACCAGATATCATGTTTAGTGTTTGTATGTGTACTAGATATCAGCATGATCCTAAAGAATCTCATCTGTTAGCTATTAAGCGCATATTTAAATACTTATATGGTATAATTGATATTGGTTTGTGATATTCTAGAGTTTCATCTATTGATTTAATTGGTTATTCGGATGCTGATTTTGCTGGATATAAATTAGACAGAAAAAGTATAAGTGGAGCTTGCCAATTTCTTGGAGTTAACTTAATCTCCTAGTTTAGCAATAAATAAACTTCAGTTGCATTATCTATAGCTGAGACTGAGTATATTGCAGCAGGAAGTTGTTATGCTCAAATCTTGTGGATTAAGCAACAACCTAAAGATTTTGGAATCAAACTAATTAAGACACCCATAAGATGTGATAACACCAGTGCTATAAACTTAACTAAAAATCCTGTTCAGCACTCTAGAAGTAAGCATATTGAAATTAGACATCATTTTATTACAAATCATGCTGAAAATAATGATATTATGCTTGAATTTATTAGTACTGAAATACAACTAACTGACATATTGACTAAGCCTCTCTAAGAAGACCGGTTCAGTATGATTAGAATAGAACTTGGGGTCATCAACCCTTTTGATTGAAAATTTTTATCTCTTCACATCTTGAACTCTTGTTTAATCAAAATTACTTATTATTCATGCTTAATTCTTCCGAATTCCTTGAAGTTCTATTCATTTTGATCAATGCTCTTTTTCTTATTTTTTCTTGGTTTTAAGTCGAAGTGTCGACACTTGAACGGCGATAGACCGAGATAAAAATAGGAAAACAAAGCAATTTCTTCATCTATTTCTTTCCAAATCGAGCTGGCTCATCCCTAACACTGTTCCAATGACTTCTTCCCTCCAAATCCCAACTCCAAACCTCTCAAATCTTTGTTTGGGATAGATTTTCCTTCAGTTTCTACTATCTTCTCCCTCTCCCTTTGATTTTACACCATAGAAACCCTAGGTTTCTTCTTCTCTTGCTTTTCCATCTTGTATCTTTGGAATGGGGCCTAGGAAGCAAGTTGTCCGACATCCAAGACCATCCAATCAAGAAAAAGAAATGAAAACCAAAGCAAGGCATGAGGCCAGTGCAGCAGTTGAGCCTAATATCCTAGCTAGACCTCTCTTACCTGTAGCCAGTCGGATGGGATCGAAGACCATCATCGGGGGACGTCATGTGGACTTCAATTTCATTGATCAGTAGCAGTTCAATTTCATTGCTAGTGGCTCAGGGATGCAGGGCTGGCACCATTTTGCTCTTTGAAAGAGAGATTCTACCCGGGTTTGATTTGAGAGTTCTACGGTTCACTTGCCCGAGGTAGTGATGGATGGATTGCTTAGGTCCGAGGCAGAGATGTTCCTGTATCAGCGAGATTCTGAGCAGAGTGTGGGACATTCTTATGAGAGGATCTATTGTGAATTGCTTAGTTGATAAGATCAGTGGACTCCGATGCATCTTCGAGACAGATGATCTTCCTGAGGGAGCCACTATTATAGCTTCGAGGCTGAGGCCTGAGATGAGGTTGCTGCACCATATAGTTGCTCGGATCCTTCTATCGAAGACCAGCCAATTCGACTTCATTACAGAGCACGAGCTTCTGGTGATGGTATCTTTAGTAAAGCATACTTCTGTATGCCTCCCGGTACTCATGGTACACTAGTTGACCAAGGCATCGATCAGTCAGAGATTGTGTCTACCCTATGGGATGGGCTTGAGTCTACTATTCAGAGCTCATGGAGTGGTCATGGATGATGAGCCCAACAGGCAGCTATTACACACAGACGTCTATGACATTAAATCATTACATCGGATGGGGTATCAGCTTGTCAAAGACCAGTGGAGATGACGCATATTTGGACAGGTCACTGACAGAGATGATGATGTGGTGAGGAGGAGTGTATCTTTTCAGGAGAAGCAAGGCCATCTGAGATTCACAGAGAGACATCTGAGACACAGCCCAAGCCTTCAGCACAGCCTGAGCCAGCTCCTTAGCCTGAGCCAGCACAGACAGATATCCCTGGGGTTTTGATGGGGACCCAAGAGTCTATTAGTGTCTCTTTAGTCCTGTAAGTCTTTTATTTTAAGTTTTGAGTCCTGTAATAAGTTGAGCTGTCTCAACGTTATGAGTCCAATTGAGTCCTGTAAATTTGAGTTAGTCCAATTTTGTACAAGAGGAGAGTTCGCAGCTAGGAGATTCATCATGCCCCCCCAACCAGAGCTGGCCTTCATGCACCTGGGCCCTTTCATGCCGCCAAGCCCATAAGAGAGAGATCTAGTCCAAGGCAAAGGCCCACTGTTGACCAGGTCCACCAGGGTTTCTTGGCCCACAAGTCAGGGTTTCTTAGCCTTCAAGTCATGTACCCTGGGGTGAATCTATAAATACCCCACCCCCTCTTGTATTTTTTTTGGATGCCATGGATTAATGAAATAATATTGAGTTTTCTACCCATGCTGTGTGCGTGCTATATGCCCATGCTATGTGCGTGCTATGTGCCCAGGGTATCTGTATGATCCCTGATTTTCTATGTGATTGAGGGTATCTGTGTGATCCCTATTTTTTTGTGTGAAGGGTATCTGTGTGATCCCTTAGGATTTCTGTGTGATCCTTGCACCCTCTTCTTTCTTCTTCCAAGCAAGCTCTAATCTCCTGGTGACTTCTCAGCTCGCCAGTGATCCAACCCTGATCTCTATCCCTCATCAACTTGGTATCAGAGCTAGAGGATTAGGATTTTTCTTCTTCCTTGCCGGCTCCATCTCCTTCCTCCCGATCGTACATCCCGCCACCATCAAGCCAAATCTCTCTCCATTTCTTCATCCTCGTCGCTGTTCTTTTCCCTGTCTCTCAATGCTACGACGTCCAACCTTCATCATCGACCGCCTGTGCCCCCATCAGAAGATCCACCTCCATCGCTTATCCCAGGTCGAGGCCCTCGTCGATGGGATCCTCGCCGGCACCTGCACCCCTGATCTTCCCTCCCTGTCATCATCCGTCCACTACTGTGCCACCTTCAACCCCTGCTCTTAGCCCACAACGCCCGGTAGCTGATGGAACCATACGCCATATATTAGAATACCCGTGCCCCCCCCACCAGAAGATCCCCCATCCCCGACTCCACCATCTCCCTCATCGGATCCAAGGGAGAACTGCCGTAGCCCAGCATCCATCCTCCCCTCCGAACCTCGCCTCCGATCGGCCTCATCCCATCCGGAACCCCTGTGCCATAGATCCACGCGATGCTACCTTGCTGATCTGCTCTTCCAAAGCCCATCCCTTGCCGGTTGATGCCCTTCTGATTGCCACCATCGTCGTGCCACTTCCTTGACCCTGTCTCCTGCCCGGAGTCGCCCATAATCGAGTCGACATCCAACACCGATGCCTCCCCTCCACTACCGGACACCGTCGCTGCTTGTGCCACCGCGTGTTCCCTGTGCCATCGCCCACCTCCCATCATCGGTGCTGGTGAAGACCACCGGTTTTGTCGAGATTACTGGTGAAGTCTGCCCCTTGGTTTCCATCCGTGGAGAAGAACTCGCACGAACGTGAATGCAACTTCCTTCCCTATTACCGACTTCAGTGTTACATAGTTTCAGGAGCTGCATGATTTTTAGAGCTGCACAATTCTTAGAGCAGTGGGAATTTCATAGTTGCACATCTCTCAAAGCAGTGCCTTCTCTTTGTTTCAAGCCTTGGTTGTATTTTGGATTTATTTGATCAAGTTTATTTTATGGATTTATCTCTTTTGATGTACTTAGATTCGGTCCCATCAAAGCCCCCACTGAACCTGACTTGATAGAGTCGAGTTCTCCCCACTCCAGGAGAATGATGGGGACCGAAGAGTCTATTAGTGTCCCTTTAGTCTTGTGACTCTTTTGTTTTAAGTTTTGAGTCCTGTAATAAGTTGAGTTGTCTCAACTTCATGAGTCCAGTTGAGTCCTGTAAGTTTGAGTTAGTCCAGTTTTGTACAAGAGGAGAGTTCGCAGCCAGGAGATTCACCAGGCCCCCCCAACCAGAGCTGGCCTTCATGCACCTGGGCCCTTTCATGCCGCCAAGCCCACAAGAGAGAGCTCCAGTCCAAGACAAAGGCCCACTGTTGACCAGGTCCACCAGGGTTTCTTGGCCCACAAGTCAGGGTTTCTTAGTCCTCAAGTCATGTACCCTGGGGTGAATCTATAAATACCCCAACCCCTCTTGTATTTTTTTTGGATGCCATGGATTAATGAAATAATATTGAGTTTTCTGCCCATGCTGTGTGCTGCTGTGTGGCCATGCTGTGTGCATGTTGTGTGCCCAGAGTATCTGTGTGATCCCTGATTTCTTGTGTGATTGAGGGTATCTATGTGATCCCTATTTTTCTATGTGAAGGGTATCTGTGTGATCTCTCAGGATTTCTGTGTGATCCCTGCACCCTCTTCTTTCTTCTTCAAAGCAAGCCCTAATCCCCTGGTGACTTCTTAGCTCACCGGCAATCCAACCCCGATCTCTGTCCCTCATCAGGTTTCAGAGAGTCTAGAGGACAGGGTCGCTCGCATTGAGACTGAGGTGATGATCATTTGTCAGCAAGTTGACGGATTCATATGGAGATGAGGGAGAGCCATCGAGGACTGAGTGATGGGATCTCTATCATTTTGTATGCCTTGGGTAGACCTTCTTTAGGCAGAGCTCCTGCCCCTTTTGCTCTAGCTAATTTACCTCCAGCACCACCTGCTCCAGGACTGATTTGGATGATGCTCAGACTGACTCTGGTGAGTTTGACATGGCAGATCTGATGATAGAGCCAGAGCTAGCGCCAGAGGCAGCAGCTGACCTTCCTAGGAGTCCTATTCCTGACCCATCTGGATCATCTTTTTAGACTCCAATCCTATCATCCTCACCTTGTAGCTCTGATCCTCATTACACTTCTATTCTTGCACCTACTCCTGTCATTCCATCAGATTTTGATACTCTTATCATTCATTCTCCATCTTTACATACATCCTCTCTTATCAGGGAACTAGAATTCTATACCCCTGGTTTCCATCATCTTGATTCAAGACCTATCTTTGATCATACCTTGCTTCATACTGATTTTGATACTGCCATTCCTGTCAGTGCTGTTTCTGCTACTGACATAGCTTCTACCTTTTTAGCACCAGCTAGAGGCAAGACTTATGTTAGATGTAGAGGATAAGGCCATCGTGTTCCATCGAGACCGACTAGGACCCATCTTCATGATCTTCGATCCATGTGGCCTCGATCCCGTGCTTTTATTAATACCGGATCGATCGAGATTGGATTCTCGGATGATGAGGAATCTACTTAGGACAGTCTTTATGTTTAGATAGTTTATATTTTAGCACTCTTGTATGCATTTATGTCTGTTTACTATTCTATATCTTTACTTGTATCAATGTATGAAGTGTACTTCAATGAATGAAACCCTTTTATATATATCAATGTTGTTTTATCCTTGGCATTGTATTGTTAAATTTCTGTGATGTTTTCATCCTTCCCTCTACTCTAACCTTTTTTTTATGATGACAAAAAGGGGAAGAATTAAGTGAGTAGTAAAAGAGAATTGAGTGAAAAGTAAAAGAGATTTGTATATGAGTTTTTAATAAAAGAAAAATGAATGTAAAAAGAAATGTGCAATGAGTAAGGGAGAGTAATCCTTTGCTATTTTTTATGTAATTTAGTTTGCTCAAATCTTTAAATTCAGCTTTTCATTTATGAAAACTTAGTGAAAATCAGTTTTTCGAATCATCATTTGAGGGGGAGTATTCTTACTCTTCAGTCTTTTATTCAAAAATTTCATTTTGATTGCTCTATGAAGACTTTCTTATCTTAAAGCATGTTTTATCTCTGGTGCTTAAAATTGTTTCTAGCTCTGATGCTCTTATGGTTCTAATTCAATTCAAATGAGCTTTTAGACTTTATCTCTTTACTATAATACAAAATGCATTAAGCCTTATGCAAATTGAAAAATTATATTAAGAGCTTATTATATGGGTTATACTTAAAGGTATTGTCATCATCAAAAACGGAGAGATTGTTGATCCATTATTGATTTTGATGATAAGTGACGTGGCAAGAAGCTGACATGCTGACGTGTACTCCCTATCAGATGCCATGTCAGGAAGTTCGCCATGGTGGACACCCCATCTTAGACTCCTTTGGCTGGGTCGAGCTCCTCTGGATCAACGAGGTGGCCCGTCAAAGCCAGGCTTCGTCCACCACCAGGTCGGTACCCGCAAACTCAGGGTGCCTAAGTCAGAGCCGAGCGACCTCCTTTGCTAGATCGAGCCCCTCCGAGGCTGAGCCCCCTAAGCTGGAGTCGAGATCAGCCCTCCTTCGCCAGGTTGAGCCCCTTCGAGGTCGAGCTTTCTGGGCTGGAGTCGCGTGTCGACCTCCTCCATCGGATCGAGCCCCTCCGGGGCTGAGACTCCTGGACCGGAGTTGAGCTCAGCCCTCCTCCGCCAGGTCGAGCCCCTCCGAGGTTGAGCCCTTCGGGTAGGAGTCGAGTCCTCCTTCGCTGGGTCAAGCCCTTCCGAAGTCGAGCCCCCTGAGCCGGAGTCGAGCTCAGCCCTCCTCCGCTAGGTCGAGCCCTTCCGAGGTCGAGCCTCCTGGGTAGGAGTTGAGTCCTAGCTCTCTGGTTTGGCAACCAGCTTGGACGGCACCACCGGCCAACAAGGGGACGGAGCCACCTCCTTGAAACATCGACGAGCCATCCGAAGATCGCGAAGAAGCACCTGTCAAGCCATGATGGCTATCTGCGGCCGCCACTTACACTAGAAAGGCAGGAAGCCCCTTGACCAAGGTGCTGCACTCTCCACCAACTACCTGCACTACCCAAAAGAAAAAGTCAACCATGAGATTCGAATCCCGGGGGTAGTGGCCCCCCGATCGAGGCATTGTAAGGCTTCCCGGAATGGGGTGACCAGATGGAATGTTAGAACACATGACAATCTCCCTTATCACGAATCGAGAAAGACGTCCCATCCATGGCATGAAACACCATCGCACGTGCCTGATAGCCTGGGGGAGATTCCAAGGTAGGCGCTCAATTATCACATGAACTTAAAAGAACATTCGACACCCCTAGAGAGAGAGAGGTATGCAAGTGCAAACTCAACCACAGAGCATCACCCAAGTGAGTGAAGGAGAAGAAGCCTCACAGGAGGGCAAGCCTACCTCGGCTAACATCTCTCCCAGCACACTCGCACCCCCACTGTCACACCATTTACTCCTCCTAGCATGGAGTCCATTAAGAGGGGCTCGACCAGGAGGATCTGTTATCTTGGATTGTCACTGACTTGAGCATCGGAGTGCCATCACCAGAATCCCCAACTCGGGTCACTAACCCCTATTTTGCAGGTCCCGAAGCACCGGCCAACCTGGAGAGGACCAGGGATGACCCGACGTCGACAGCAGTTACAGGCCATGACGATCTTGGCAGTAATAGATTGGCATGCCAGGAAGGGGGAGAGTTGACGTATTTTGATCCTGTACAAGCCCCCTGCAAGTGGTCCATCGGGAGGATGGTGACGACATGAGCAAGATAAGTCTCCACCAGCCATGTGGGAGACCCCCCTTCTCAAGGGGACCTGCACGGTCCAGGAGAGGAACTCTCCGCTCCCGCTCAACCATCTCCGATGGACGTCCAGCTGGCTGCACTCGTCCAACAGATGCAAATCCTCACTATGGTAGTGCACCAGCTCCAGCACCAGCAGCGGTCCTTGGCTACCCACCAGCAGCCAGGGATCCCCACGGCCCACGCTGCAGCACCCCGCGACAGCTTGCGATCCTTCCAAAGAAGGCCTTCGCAGCCATGGGTCATCATTGACCACCGGGGCAGTCATTTGACTCTGGCGAAGAGATAATGGACCGGGTCTGCCAACAGGGAGAGCCGGTCCCCTACCCTCGAGCGAGTGAAATCCAAACCCCATCAAGGTCAAAGAGGCAAGTCCCCCCTTCATGCGCACCGTGCACCCATGTCACATTCTGTGTCTCTTTCCGTAGAAGGTTCTACCGACGAAGCCATCAGGCGCACAGCCGAGAAGCACCTGGAGGAGCATGAGCACAAGCTGGCAGAGTTATCTCGTCGATTTGCGAACATGCAAGGCTCTGCTGACGAGCCAATGGGTTATGACACCCGTCCCCCTTCTCCCGAGAGATCCAAGAGGAATCGATTCCCAGCCAGTTCTGGATGCTACAGGTGGATCCCTACGATGGGACCACCGACCTCCTGGACCACCTGGAATGCTACAAGGCCCTCATGAGGGTCCAAGGGGCCACCGACGCCCTTCTTTGCATCACCTTCCCAGCAACCGCCCTATCGAGAAGCCAGTGGGGATGATATATTGGGGAGCCGAGCATGCATCGAAGAAGGCCCGGGGGGCAGGACAATCTGAAAATATACTCCCCTTTATGAGGGAAGGGGGAGATTGGGGAGGAAATATAAATAACGATGCCATGGTCATCGAAATAACGATCGCGAAGTATCCTATAAAACGCATCATGGTTGATAGTGGAAGCTCAATAGCTATGCTTTTTTATGATGCCTTCTCCAGAATGAACTTGTCTCCTGTACAGCTCAGACCTGTGCACACACCCCTTGTCGGTTTCACAGGGGACTTTGTGAGGGTTGAGGGAGAGATCACTCTCCCGGTCACTACTGGGACCCCACCTCGGCAAAGCACCGTCATGATGACCTTCACAGCAGTTAGACTGCCTTCGGCTTATAATGTGATTCTCGGTCGACCATGGCTCAATCTGCTTGACGCCGTCGTCTCCACGAGATGGTTGCTAGTGCAATTTCCTACTCCCTATGGAGTTGGCAAAATGAGAGGTGCACCTCAGCCGATCCACCACTGTTTCCAAACTCTCCTGGGTGCCAAAGTCTCCGAGGAAGATCCCAGAGCAGACGAGCTTGACCAAAGGGTGCAAGACCCTAGGGGTGGCCTGGTCTAGTGCCTACTGTCTTTTTCGCTTGGAGTTGATCAGGAGAAGACGGTATAGATTGGGACCCAACTGTAAGAGGAGGAAAGAACCCACCTATTGGAGTTCTTACGGGCGAACACTGACGTGTTCGCCTGGACAGTGACCGACATGCCAGGTATTCCCTCTGACATCATCACTCATAAGCTGAGCATTAACCTGAAGTGCAGGCCAGTTTGGTAGAAGAAGAGGAGTTTTGCCCCTAAGAGGCAGGTGACAATCAATGAGGAAGTCGACAAACTCCTCACCACCGGCTTTGTTCGGGAGGTGCAATACCCAAGCTGGCTGGCGAATGTGGTGATGGTAAAGAAGAATAATGGCAAATGGAGGATCTGTGTAGACTACACCGACCTCAACAAGATGTGCCCGAAGGATAGCTTCCCCCTTCTAAAGATTGATCAACTTGTGGATGCCACCTCGGGTCACTGACTCCTCTCCTTTATGGATGCATTCTCCGAATACAATCAGATCCGGATACACCCAGAGGATGAAGAACACACCGCCTTCATCACCAACCAAGGGACTTACTGCTACAAGATGATACCCTTCGATCTGAAGAATGCTGAGGCCACGTACCAGCATCTGGTCAACAGGGTCTTCAAAGATTAGATTGGTCGGAACATGCAGGTGTACTTGGATGATATGCTTGTCATGAGCAAGCCGAGCTCGGACCACGTCGCCGACCTCGTCGAAGCTTTCAACAATCTCCAAAAGCACCAAATGAAGCTGAACCTATCAAAGTGCGCCTTCAGGGTGGCAGCAGGAAAGTTCCTGGGCTTCATGGTCACTCAAAGGAGCATTGAAGCAAACCTGGAGAAAGTCCAAGCAATCGTCGACATGGAGCACCCTACATCCAAGAAGCAGGTCCAGTGCCTGATGGGGTGTATTGCAGTACTGAGTCGGTTCATCTCGAGGTCGGCCTATCCCTGCCTTCCCTTCTTCAAGGTGCTGTGCGAGATGCATGACTTCGCCTGGACAGAGGAGTGCAGGGTAGCCTTTGAAGAGCTGAAGGAGTTCCTGGCTTCTCCCCCACTGCTCTCCAGGCCGGAAGAAGGGGAGGAGCTGTTGCTCTATCTGGCGGTCACACATAGAGCCGTCATCTCGGTACTCGTCCGTGCAGACAAGGATGGATCTCAAAAGCCGGTATACTACACCAGTAAAATCCTCTGCGATGCGGAGATCAGGTATACCCGCTCCGAAAAACTTATTTTTGCTCTAATAAAGTCTGCTAAGTGCCTCAGGCCCTACTTCCAAGCACATCCAATTATGGTGGTAACGGACCAGCCGTTAAGGGCCATACTCAGCCACCCTGAAATATTCGGGCGGTTGGCCAAATGGTCCCTGATGTTGAGTGAGTTTGATATCACATATCGGTCGAGGTCATCACAGAAGGCCCCCAAGTCCTAGCCGACTTTCTAGTCGAATGCATAGGACTCACCGAGGAGCCAGAGCAGAATCCCGAGGAGCATTAAGTTAAGCCCGGCATGGAGGAGGAACCTTGGGTCCTCCATGTGGATGGCGCATCCAACTCCGGCGAAAGCGGAGCAGGGCTCATTCTCGCCAACAATGACGGGGTCGCGACGGCATGCGCCCTCCATTTCAAATTTGCTGTGATAAATAACCAGGCGGAGTACAAGGCACTCCTTGTGGGCCTAAAGGTCTCACACGAGCTTGGTGTCTAGCACCTGAAGGTTTTCACCGACTCCCAACTGGTGGCCAGACAAGTTTCCGGAGAGTATGAAGCCAGGATCCCCAGATGATGAGGTACCTGGAGTGAGTCTGCTCGTACACAATAGGCTTCCGACGCTTCAACATCTCCCACATCCCCCACGGGAAGAATGCTCGTGCGGATGCACTATCGAGACTCGCAACATTACCGGACTCATCGCTGGGGTGTGCATACATTGAGTACCTTAAAAATTCAAGCTACAAAGCTCCCGAGGAGGTGCACCAAGTCATCCCAGAGCCAAGCTGGATGGACAGGTACATCAGATACATCACTGATGGCACTTTGCCCAAGGACCACACGGAGGCCAGCCTCATCAAAAAGAAAGCCTCCCGGTTTGTCCTAATGGAAGGACAACTCTACCACCAATCCAATTCATACCCGCTCTTGAAGTGCCTGAGACCAGTAGAGGCAGCCTTCGTTCTCCAGGAGATACATGAAGGCCTGTACGGGAATCATGTGGAGGATGCCAATGCCATGCTCATATACAACGTCAGCCGACGGCGTCGATCTCACAGCTCTTCGTCCCTTGGCCCTTCGCCCAATGGGGAATGGACATCTTGGGGCCATTTTCCCTATACCGGGATAATGGAGGCTCTTGCTGCTGGCTATCGACTACTTCACCAAATGGGTGGAAGCGGAGCCACTGGCACGGATCATAAAAGCTAAGGTTTGCCAATTCTTTTGGAAGTCAATAATATGCTCCTTCGGACTCCCCTGCTGCATCATCACCGACAACGGATGGTAGTTTGACAACCGAGAGTTTGAAGGTTTCTATGCCGAGCATGACATCTAGCACCTCTTCACCTCCGTCGCACACCCGCAGACAAACAGAGAAGCTGAAGTGACCAACCGAACCATCCTCCAAGGACTCAGGACCAGACTGGACCAGGTCAAGGGCAGGTGGGTGGAAGAACTTCCAAGTGTTCTCTGGGCCTACCACACAATGCCCAGGACAGCGACCGACGAGATGCCCTTCAACCTTGTCTTCGGCACCGAGGCCATGGTCCCAGTCGAGCTCGGCATGCCCACGCTGCGGGTTCAACAATATGATGAAGCGCAGAACTCGATGCACCTTCTACTCAACTTGGACCTCCTCAAAGAGACCAGAGATAAAGCCCGAGTCAGGATGACAGCATACAGGCAACGGGTCGCCCGATACTATAACACTCGAGTGAGGCCCAAGGTCTTCCGAACTGGTGACCTGGTTCTCCGTCGAGCTGAAGCATCTCAACCCCGGGAGTGTGGCAAGCTCTTGCCAAACTGGGAAGGTCCCTATAAGGTGGTTGAAGCTCTTCCGCATGGAGCCTACTATCTCGCGGATCTTGACAGTGCTAGATTCTCGCGAACATGGAATGCCTGCAACCTGAGAAAGTATTATCAGTAATGTAAGGCTCATCCTTTAACATAATAAAGGCCCTCTTTTGCATAGATTGCCTTTCACCTTGCAAGAATACCGCTACCCGGCCCAAGGCCTGGCACGCCAAAACCCGGAGGCCAACTCCCCGATGTCAAAATACGGGGCCCAAATCTTCGACACCAATAATGTAAGGTTCTTTCTCATCGATAATTAAGGTTCCCCTTACGCAAACGTTTCTTGCCTTGTAGGAGAATCTCCATCAAGTCTTCGAGCCCAGCTCTAAGACATCCAAGCCCGGAGCCAAGCTCTCCGGCCACCAAGCCTTCGAGCCCAGCTCTAAGACATCCAAGCCCAGAGCCAAGATCTTCGGCCACCAA
Source organism: Areca catechu (assembly GCA_021397845.1). NCBI lineage: Eukaryota > Viridiplantae > Streptophyta > Magnoliopsida > Arecales > Arecaceae > Areca > Areca catechu. Next base: position 30,121,557 of record CM038046.1, read on the forward strand.
GTCTCCGAGCCCAGCTCCAAGACATCCAAGCTCGGAGCCAAGCTCTCCGGCCACCATGTTTCCGAGCCCAGTTCTAAGAAATCCAAGCCCGGAGCCAAGCTCTCCGGCCACCAAGTCTTCGAGCCCAGCTCTAAGACATCCAAGCTCGGAGCCAAGCTCTCCGGCCACCAAATCTTTAAGCCCAACTCCAAGATATCCAATCCCAGAGCCAAGCTCTCCAGCCACCAAGTCTTCGAGCCCAGCTCCAAGACATCCAAGCTCGGAGCCATGCTCTCCGGCCACCAAGTCTTCAAGCCTAGCTCCAGGACATCCAAGCCCGGAGCCAAGCTCTCTGGCCAACAACTCTTCGAGCCTAGCTCCAGGACATCGAAGCTCGGAGCCAAGTTCTCTGGCCACCAAGTCTTCGAGCCCAGCTCCAAGACATCCAATCCTGGAGCTAAGCTCTCCGGCCACCAAGTCTTCGAGCCCAGCTCCAAGACATCTAAGCCTGGAGCCAAGTTCTCTGGCCACCAAGTCTTCGAGCCTAGCTCTAGGACATCCAAGCCTGGAGCCAAGCTCTCCGGCCAACAACTCTTCAAGCCCAGCTCCAAGACATCGAAGCCCGGAGCTCAGATCTCCGGCCACAAAGTCTTCGAGCCCAGCTCCAGGACATCCAAGCCCGGAGCCAAGCTCTCCAGCCAATAACTCTTCGAGCCCAGCTCCAGGACATCCAAGCCCAAAGCCAAGCTCTTCGGCCAACAACCCTTCGAGCCCAGCTCCAAGACATCGAAGCTCGGAGCTCAGATCTCCGGCCACTAAGTCTTTGAGCCCAGCACTGAGACCTCAAGGCCTGGAGCCAAGCTCTCCGGCCACTAAGTCTTCGAGCCCAGCTCCAAGACATTAAAGCTCGGAACCAAGTTTTTCAACCACCAGGTCCCAGAGCCCAGCACCAAGACCTCCAAGCCTGGAGCCAAGCTCTTCGGCCACTAAGTCTTCGAGCCCAGCTCCAAGACATCAAAGCCCGGAACCAAGCTTTCTGGCCACCAGATCCCAGAGTCTAGCACCGAGACCTCAAAGCTCGGAGCTAAGCTCTTCGGCCACCAAGTCTTTGAGCCCAGCTCCAAGACATCAAAGCCCGGAACCAAGCTTTCCGGCCACCAGGTCCCAAAGCCCAGCGTCGAGACCTCAAAGCTTAGAGCCAAGCTCTCTGGTCACCAAGTCTTCAAGCCCAGCTCCAAGACATCAAGACCCGGAGCTTAGACCTCCATCCACTAAATCTCTGAGCCCAACTTCGAGACACAAAGACCCTGAGCTCAGATCTCCGGCCACTAAGTCTCTGAGCCCAGCTCCCAGATGCCAAAGCCCAGTGTTTAGCTCTATAGCACTGGAGTCCAGGACATCCAGCAACAAGGCGAAAACCTCTCTTCTTATCCCATCGCATGTATATATATGTAAAAAAAAAAAAGAAAAGAAAAGAAAGGGAAAAGAGGAAGAGGTTGAGGCCTGAAGTGCTCAAGTCAAGACAGTTGAAGAGAAAACTCTTTCCATTGAAAAACAAGTGTTCACTTACAAATATTCTTGGGCCCCGACATGCCAGGTGACCCGGACCAATGCTGAAAAAGAAAAAACAAAATAGAAGACTATTCTACTCAGGCATCCTCATTGGTAGGTTTGCACGGCGGTGAAGTTACTTCCCCCAGGGGTCCAGACTCCTCAGCTTCGACCTCGGCAATCGGTACCGGTGGGGAAAGTTCAAGATGACTGATCCCTCTGCAACACCCGAATCCATGCCCGGAGCCCGAGGGAAGAGATGCCGGCTGTGGCCCTCATCAAGGATGAACCCCTCGATTCGGTCATGTTGGTACATGAAGCCCTTGAAGAAGGAGTTCGACACCGTTTGATAGAACTTGGTGACAAACTCTTCTGAGGCCTTGTACCTATCTACAGTCCCTTCAGTCTCCTTCTTCGCCTTGGCAGCTTGTGCCTTGGCTGCCTCCATCGACCTGGCCACTTTTGTTACCTCCCTCTTAGCTACAGCTAGCTTCCCCTTCGCCGCGTCCAGCTCAAACTGGAGGGACCACGCGATCTCCTTCTACCGCACCGCCTCGGTGTTGAATGAGCTCAGCCTCTTCTCCGTGGCTACAAGCTCTTTGGCCTTGCTCTTCGACCGGCTCTGTTCCTGGTTAAGCTCCTCCTGGAGTTTTTTTAGCACCTCTCGATGCCTGCGAGCCCCTTCTGGAGCTCCTCATTCATCAGACCGAGCTTTCGGGAGGCATCAGACTTGTCCTTCAGCTCAGCCTTCAGAGCCTCGACCTCGGCTACATGATGCTGGTCATTCTTCAACCAGTTCCGGTAGCAGTCCCTAATAAGGAGCGTCTCAGCTCCGACCTACACCAAACAAGATGTCAAGAAAAGAAGGAGAAAGGAAAGGGAGCCACAAAAGATTAGACCTGCTTACCATGAAAAGTAGGGGGAAGATGCTGCTGATCACGTCCCCCAGAACCTTTCCGACCATCTCTCACCGGTCGCATGCTTGGATGGAGAAATCCATCATGCCTTCGGCCAGCTTTGGATCCCAAAGCAATGACACGTCGGGCCCCATTCTGAACGGGACCCGACGATAGTCCCTTTCTCTCTTACCTGCCCCCGAGGTGGAATCGCCCGCTCCGCCCCAACAGAGGCCTTGGGGTCCTGTTGAGAGCTCGGTGCCCCCTTCGGTGGTGCTCCTGGCACTGGGTCTGCTCCTTCCCATGCCTCCTCCTCAACGATGATGAACTCTAGAGAAGGGGGTGGCATGATGGTGGTAGTTGCTGCGGCGGCCCTCACCCGGATGACCACCTTGGGCTTTGGGGTGGGGGTCGGCTCTCATCGCCTCGCCTACTCCACCACAGGCCTGGCCACCCTTCACTCTGGCTTAGGTGCAGCAGCCTCTACTCCCCTTGCCTGTGTGGGAGCAGCCTCAGACTCTCACCTCCTCGGCTCGATCTGCTCGGTGGGGGTAGCCATCGATGCGCCCTCGCCACGAGACCTCTTCGAAGAAGGTTCCTTCGCCAATCCCGCTTGAGGCCTCTTCTGGGTGATGGAGAGCAGGTCTTCCACAGAGAACCTTATACCGGCATGCAGAAGACAAAAGATACTATGTCAGCTCCACACCCAATTCAGAAAGAACAAGTTAAAAGAAGCAGAAAAGGACTCTAGCCGAACTCACCCAACTCCCCTGTTGGGCTGACACCGGACTCGGCGAGGTTCTGCTCTGATAACAGAACCTCGAGAGAGGGAATCTGCATAGTTTGGAGCAGCTCATAAACATCCTTGCCAGCTGCTTCGACTGCAGAATTTCTATTGGGAGATCGATCTGGGTTGCTTCACACCTAGTCAATCCCCTCCACCGTGGAAAAGAAGAACTTGCTCTTCCATCCTTTGATGGAAGAGGGAAGTTCAAATATGATCCCCCTCGGACGAGAAGAGAGGGACCACCACCCATCTTCGATGGGGTGGTGCTTCAGAGTGAAGAAGACTCTGAAGAGAAAAAAATGGGCAACAATCCCGTAGAAGTAGCAGAGTACAATGAAGCAGAAAATAGTCCTTATGGCATTGGGGACTAGCTGAGCAGGAACCAAGCGGTAATTGCTCAACACAAACAAAAAAAATGGATGAAAAGGGAAGCGGAGCCCTCCTGAGAAGGTCTCCTCATAGAAAGCAAGTTGGCTTGGGCTACCGGAAGTAACCCAGTCCCCCGGTCGGCTCCTGAGAAGCGATCCCGCTGGGACCTATTGACCAGACAGGCTCGGAGACGGGTTCAGGCGAGGGAGGAAGATGAGAGGGACAAGAAGGGTTAAGACCGGGCTCCCTAATGACTATACCACCAGGGCGACACCTTCCCCTAAGCTCGAAGTGCATCCCATCTCCCTCCTCATCAGAAGAAGTAGATGATAGCGGCCTTGGCCTAGAAGGCCTAGCTTCATCCTGATTGGTCGAAGGATGGAAACCAGACCTGAAACGGGACATGGCAAAGAAAGATCAAAGGAGGAAGAAGAAAGCAGATGAGGGTCCTCAGCAAGTGTTGACTCAAAGTGTCGACTCACAGTTCAAGTATTGACTCATGGCAGTATAAGTATCGACTCAAGCCAGCATGCAGAAAGAGTTTCAGATGACATGACTGAAGTATCAACTCATGCCATTTAAGTATCGACTCAAGGTGTCGACTCAAGGATCGACTCAAGGTCCGAGAAAAATTTTTTATAGAACATGCTGAAGTTGAAGACTTGCTTGAAGTGTCGACTCATGGATGTCAAGTGTCGACTCACCTGAAGAAGTGTCGACACATCTGAGAATTCCAGAAAGCTTCAAAAAATTTTTTTTGAACTAGCTGTCGACTCATGGGACTTAAGTGTCAACCTTAAGTGTCGACTCATAGCTTGAAGTGTCGACACTTGGAGTTCTGGGAACAATAATGGCCAGATTTTCAAATGCAGAACTCAGCCCTCTTGGCTTCCAATGGCTAGTTTTTCGTGTCTAATGGTCAGAAACTAACTTTGAGGCCTTGGAATGGTATTTAAGTGATTGAAATCAAATTAAAACATAAGAGGTTGAAAAGAGAATAAGAAAAAGAAAGAAAAGGAAGTGCATTCATTTATATTCATTGAGAGCAACCACCTTCAAGCAAAAAGAAGTCTCCAAGCATTCAAAGCTATCAAGAATCATTCAAGTCCAACACCTTTTATCATTGATTGAGGCTTCATCAAGTTCAAGATAAGCAACTTCTCCAAGCTTCAAAGAGATATCAGCTTTTCATTAGAAAGCTTTTCTTGTTTACTTTACTTCATTTCATATCTTTGTTGTAAGGATTTTTGGTAAGCCTAAGAACAAAACCAAGAAGGTTATTGGTTAGCCTTTGAAAACTAAGGAGGTTATTGGTTAGCCTTGAAAACCAAGGAGGTTATTGGTTAGCCTTTGAAAACCAAGAAGGTTTTTGGTAAGCCTAGTTGAAAACCAGGGAGGTTATTGGTTAGCCTTTGAAAATCAAGAGGTTTCTTTTGGTAAGCCTTGTAAAAATCAAAAGGGATTTTGATTAGTGAGCCCGAAAAACTAATCGACTATAATCGTGGAAGATTATAGTGAATTCTCAAGTGGACCTTGGGGAGTAGATATAGGTGCATTGGAAAGCACCGAACCACTATACTTGGTTTATGTTTGTGATTCTCTCTAGCTTTCTTTACTTGCTCTTATATTTGTTGCAATTATATTTCTGCTTCATACTCTTGAAGAGTATACTATTTCATCTCACATTAGCACTTGGTTTAATATTTATATTGGCACATATTCTTGCAAGTAATTTTTAGAAATCCAATTCAACCCCCCCACCCCCCCCCCCTTCTGGGTTGCTTACTGGGCAACAGGGAGGCCAATCGACCACCTCACCCAAAGTTGCAGGTAGGGTAGCATTCATTATTGTTGTGAGTTCTCTCTTTTAGCCTAGCTAATAGTTTCATTTTCTTGACAAGTGGTGGAGACCAGTGCCATATGGCTCTGGGAAGAAGTCGAGAGTGTGAAGAAAGAATTCACCAATGGAAGGTACATATTGAAAGTTGCAGAGAATGTATGTGCTTTTGCAGAGCGTGGTCCATAACAAAAGAAGCTAGGTAGATGGTTAAGCACTAGCTAGACCTATATATGAGTATGAACAAAGATCTTGTTCAGGTGCTGAAGGCTGCCCACTATAAGTTTGCCCGATTCTCGGAGGGTGCCGAGACGAGGTCGGGCATGGGAAAAGCTTCAGTGGTGGTAATTAAATTTTTTGTAGGTATACAAATTGAGGGTCTCGAGGTTCCAATTAAGGGCACTATGGAGGCTCTAAACGAAGGTGCTGGTGGAGTGTGCATTGCCTCGCAACATAAAATTTTTGGTTCACTTGTGGGTGGCATGCTTCATGTGCTTAGCATGTTATTCGGTGCCATCGATGAGGCCACAATAGTGGAATCCCATTGCGAGCAGTGTGAGTTATCCATCATCACTAGATAGGTATTTACAAGAGGGTGCGAGGCACCCTGCGAGTTGAGTGAATTGCCTAGCATCGCTGGTGAGGTATCCATGGAGGAGGGCGAGGGAGGAGGGTGAGGCACTTCCTACTTTGGGAGGTGATGTCCCAGGCGATGGGAAGGGCATGTGGAAGATTCATTGATCTGCTAAGCCAATTGAAGAGGTATAGCATGAACTAGCCCTCCTGCAAGGAAGATTATTAGATGTAAAAGAGGCTGCGACTGAGTGGGCAACCAAGGTGGATGAGGCTCAGCATTTAGCAACATTATGGGCTTCAGTGGTCGAGGCGGAGATGAAGGTTGATCACCTCAAGGCAAAACTTGCCCATACTTCAGAGGCTTAGCGAAGCACAAGCACTATTAGGGAGAAGCCTTCAAAGAGTGCCTGTGGTCCTCTAGGCATCAGGGAGGTTCGGGGCTTGTCTATGACAGCAGACGGGGCACGTGTGCAAGAGAATAACTTTAGCTTTAGAATATGTGAGCTTATCATGAGAGGTCATTTTTCTAAAGTTGGAGGGGTAATCGAGCCACTTGTTCCTCACAATGCTACATATGAGAAAATTGTTAATATGGCAGTGCATAGAAGGGAGAGATTGAGGAAGGCCTTAGGGCTTATTGCTTTGTATTTCTCCCATATTTTTCCAAGAAATGAATAAGAATCCTTCTTTCTTTAATTTCATTTCTTCTTGTTTGGTACTTTGAACTACGATGCCTTGCATATTTTTGCATGATCTGGAATAGTTTAGTATGATATTTGATGCGTTATTACTGGAGAATGCTTTCACTTAGGCTTCGAGGGGTCGCTAGACTGTTTGGGTCTGGTAATACTTGTGAACAAGATGTAGAGGCTTGACTTGCTACCCAATCATAGGATGCAACATGGCTTGATGCACTGCTTGAGGCAGACTTGCTCTCGATAAGATTCTCAATCAGAGGTGACATGGTGATTCCAGGGTGTCACCTTAGTTCGCGTGCATAGGGTTGTGAATGCATGGCTTTTCGAGGGAACCATCAACTTTGGGGAAGCCGCTTAATGCCTTGTCTTTCGGTTCCATAAGAACTGTCAACCGTTCGATGGGGCAATGCCACTTGTCATGCATTGGATGGATGTGCATGCAATGAACTTCCTCTTCTTCCTCTATAAGTAGAGCACCAAGGGAGCCGGGCTTCGACAACTCTTCCCGAGACCTTAATGATCAGAGAAATGCTACAGCACCAATGGAGGTTCTTCGGGCTTGGTTCTTGGGGGTTCCCTTTCTTGCTAGAAAGGTTCTCTTTGGGATTGTTACCTCCATAGTGCACAAGTGCTGGCAAGTGCTCTGCTTGGCATGGGAGGTATTGGAAAGGGCTGGTGCTTCATTAGCTGAACTGTAGCCATCACCGATCGAATGGTGGAGTTGATGGAGAGGTGATGGCTATGTACCATGTCACCTAGTTCCTTCTTCACTGTGACCTATCTTCATGTTCAGTAATAGATGGTCTACAGCGGGTGCAATTCTAGAAACCTATATCGCTTGTTGTTTGGCAAATTAGAATGAGGGAGGCACGATGGTGACCATCACCATCTATGACATGATTCTGGGTCTCATCGAGCAGGTCTAGCTCTCCATGGGAGTCAACCAGGTCAGGAGTAAGAGTAGCCTCGGGAATGCCACCTCACCGACTAGTAGTGGGACCACTCTGAGGCCATGGCAAGGTATGCTGATAGGGTCCCTAGCGCATCTTGGGGCTTTCCTCTCTATCTTTGATGGGCAAGGCTCAGCAACACCTGTGGCTCTCCTCCGCCTTCCCTGCATACTGGCCGAGCCCTCTATGGACGATGCACATCTTCTCTTTCCTAATCGATGATGTCATCGAGATTCTTTGAGGGACTTGGGAGCTCTTCATGATCCAGTAGAGGAAGGGCCTCTCGAAATGGGCCTTATGTAACAGTGGGATTCTTAAGATCTCTAGGGAGCTTTGACTTGGTCATGATTCCTTCCATGTAGGTGAGTTGTTGAAGATGCTTTGGAGCTCCGGGTGCCTTGTATAACCTTTGCAACTTATCCCTATCCTCTATCTACCTCTCAAGGCATCCTGGATGTAATGTAATTTGGTTGTAGAGCCAAAAACACGTGTACTAAATATTTGTTTAATGATATGAACCTTCATCCTTTTGATACTTGCTTGTTTATACATGCTCATGTAGTTATGTGGTCTAGCCTAGGATAACCTCACCCAAAGCATCTTTAGAATAAGGGGTGTCTTAACCCCGCCTGGGTTGCCTTGCCCATGGCTTTAGAATACAGGAGCCTTACTACTTAATCGGGGCTTAGAGGTATCATGACCCAGCCCGAGAGTTTGACAGCTCACCAAGGTACTTGGGACAATCTTGTCTAAGGCTTAGAACCTGGAAGGCTTATTGTTTAATTAGAACTTAGGGGTATCATGACCGAGCCTAGGAGTTTGAAAGATTGTTAGGGTGCTTGGGGTAACCTCGTCTAAAGCTTTAGAAGCTGGGAGGCTTACTGTTTAACTGGGACTTAGAGATATCATGACCCAGCTCGGGAGTGTGATAGCTCATTAGGGTGCTTAGGGCAACCTTGTCCAAGGCTTTAGAACCTGGAAGGCTTACTACTTAACTAAGACTTAGGGATATCATGACCCAGCTCGGGAGTCTGACAACTCGTTGGGTGCTTAGGGCAATCTCGTCCAAGGCTTTAGAATGCCAAATTCTTACCTGGGATGACCTTACCTAGGGTGCCCGAGAGACTAACCACTTAGCTAGGAATCATAGGTATCAGGACCGACCTAGACATCTGATTGCTCAACCGGGACTTTAGGAATAAGGAATGTCAAAATTCTACTTGGAACAATCTTGTTCCAAGACTTGTTGAATAAGGGATGTGGTCACCCCATCTATGATAGCTCCACTCTGGGATTTTAAGGCATGCCTCTAGCTATAGCTACTTTCTCTCCTTTTTTTTAGGCAAAAGAGGAAGGATTCTCATTGAACATATCAAGTATAGTAGCTAGGGGTACATCCTATTAATAGTATGGCCAGAGATTGTCAGAGTTCCAAGTACATGCAATGGGCATGCTGTCAAGTTGCTCCAATCGATACATACTGGGCCGACCACCTTAGTGATGCAGTAGGGCCCTTCTTAATTAGGGGAGAGTTTCCTGCCCTTTGTGGATTGGTTGATAGCTACCTTCTAGAGGACAAGCTCTCCTGGTCGAAACTGCTTCACCTTCATATAGGTGTTGAAGTAGCAGGTCGTGCATCATTGATACGCAGCCATTTAGACTTGGGCTCTATTCCAGACCTCTTCCAAGAGGTCGAGATTCACCCTGAGGCCCTCTAAATTATGTTGCACATCATAGGCCTTGACTTGGGGTGATGGTAGGCCCACCTCCAAGGGGATGATAGTCTCAGTTTGTAGGTGAGATTGAATGGTGTCTTGCCCACGAGAGCTGGTGGATGGTGTGGTAGGCCCAGAGGATGCTATACAACTCCACCCAGAATCCTCTGACTTTATCCATTTTGGTCTTCAATCCTTGGAAGATCATTCAGTTAGTGACTCAGCTTCACCATTTATCTATGGATGCATGACTGAAGTGAACCGATGACTAATCTATAAGATTTTGTAGAACTCATTGAAGGACACATTATCGAATTATCTGCTGTTATCGGTACTGATAATATGAGGGAGCCCGAAGCAGTAGATTATTGACTTCCAAATAAACTTTTGGGCCTCTTGGTTAGTGATCTAGGTCAAAGGCTCAACCTCGACCCACTCAGTAAAGTAGTCATTGGCAACGATTAAAAACTTTCTTTGATCGATAGCTAGTAGAAAAGGACCAAGGATATCTATCTACCACTGAGCAAAAAGCTAGGGAGGCTCAAGGAGCTGAGATGTATCGTGGGTCGATGCTAGATATTGGCATGCCTCTAGCAACAATCATAGCATCGTACATACTCAACAGCATCCTCGAGGATGCTTAGCCAGTAACATCCCTATCTTGAGCTTTTGTAGGCCAAGGTGTGGCCTCCTACATAGCTACCTCAAATCCCTTCATGCATCTCTCAAAGGGCAAAATCAGCTTCTGAAGGGTGAAGGCAGCGAAAGAGCACAAAGAGTAGGCTTGCTTGTATAGCTTTCCATTGATCATCATGAACAAGGTGGATCGATGTCTGAGCTTTCTCACCTCAGCCACATCCTTTGGCAGTACTCCTTGTAGATAATGGATTAAGGGGTCCATCCAATAAAGCTCATGGCTTGCCTACAGGATCGGGACTAGTTCTTCCTCGATACTTGGCTTCTTATAGTTTTTTAGGTATGCAGTTTTGGAATATCCATGTAATCAGAAGTGGCTAGCCTTGATAGTAGGTCCTCCTGGACATTCTCTATCCAGAAGATCTGCATAATTTTAAAAGAAAGGAAGGACGGGATGATTTTCCTTACTCATCGAAGGTCTTTTTTTATTGTGGAAGCTCCAGTATCGAACTCTCCATAAACCTATCCCACTATCAGCTTAGAGTTGCTAAAAGTTTTGAGATGCTGAACCCCAAGGTCATGGGTGAGTCTCAATCTTGCAAAGAGGGCTTAATACTCTGCCTCATTGTTGGAGGCTTTCAAGTTGAAGCAGAAATTTTGCTTGGTGATAATTCCTTCTAGGCTAGCAAGAATCATCTCAACCCCTGACTTGAGTGTGGATCCAAAGGTCCTCCTCTTGAATAAAAATTACATGGAATCAAAAAGGCCTAACTGACAAGACTCAAAATAGGCCTAAATAAATAAATGGACTCACTGAACAGATAAACAGGACTCAGTGGACTAAACAAAGAACTTCAACTAACTTAGTGAACCAAATTGGCCCACTTTATTATAGGACTTAACAAAAATTGACCAACACATGACTTAGAGAATAAATTGGAGCTTGAAGTCTATGTCTGATCTGATGTCCTCATCAATTCTCCCGGGATGGTTGAAACTCGACCTTGTTGAGTGAAGGTTGATTTGGCTCTGGTATTGCTCTAATGGGCCTGGGTTAAGGCATTGTGGATCTTCTTGAAAGATCCATAAATCCTCAGATCTCGATCGACCTTGCCAACGAACCAAGTGACATGGTAGCCTTTGATTTGGATACTAATGGCTTGGTCGTCTAGGATATACTCAATTAGTTTCCTCTTACAGGCTAATTTGATGTGGACACTCAGGGTTGGGTTTGCTCTCAAAGAAAGTGTCAGGCTCAATAGGCTCACTGGGTATCATTACTGGCTTCCTATACTCAACAAAGTCTGAGATAGTGAAGGTTGAGCTTATGTCTAATTAGGTAACTCAGGCACTAGGTCCAACTTTCTTTATCACTTTGATGGATCCAGCTCTACGGGTATGTTGCCTAATTGTTACAAGATTTTTCTAGCAAACTCTTGGACTCTTTTTAGGAATTAACCTTTTTTTAATAAAATCATTGCTTACATTAATCTTATGATTAATTCCTTATGCAAATCTCTAATCATGCAGTGCAAAGATGCATAATAATACCTAATGACATGAAGGCAAAAATCTAATGCCAACGCCTAATGCAGGCAAACGACTAAACCACTACCTCATGGACTATGGACTCGACTAAACCCTAAACTATAACTAGGGGTTTAATCCTTTGTCAAGTGGGTGACATGTAGATGAGAATGGTGCGTGGACTCCTACTAAATACCATAAGGTCCTCCAAAAGTAAGATGCAAACATGACATGCTCAATGAATGAATGCAACATGTTAATCTCAAGGAAATGCAATCTAATGGTCCTAGAAAAGCTGAAAGTTTCTGGAAAGGGTAATAAATAAGAGGTGGATTCAGGGTTAGTTTGGTAGGGTAGAAATTAAGAAGGGGGCTCAAGGTTGATTGGATAGATTAGGATATAGGAAGGGGTATCAAGGATTAGTCCTAGACTAATGAGGTTGACCTTATGGGATTGATGTATACCTGCAAGGTCTGCATTATGGAAGAATGGATCATTAATTTCAGGGAAGAGATCAATTGGAGTCAAAGGAGTGACTTCATCTTGAGGGTACTGACTTAAAGAGATCAGGTCCTTAATAAATTCTTTTGGCTCTTGAATCTCAGGACTAGACTCTATAATTGGGCTTTCTTCTAATGTCTTCTCAGGTAGAGTTGCAATCGCAGGATCATGGATTTCTTCCCCTAATGATTCTTCCACTATAGCTTTAGTTTGGGTTGGTCAGGGTTAGCTAATTCTAGGTTGGCTTCTACTTGGATATGGTCAGGGTCAACTAATTCTAGGTCATCTATAGGTATCTCCTCTTCTTCTTCTTCATATTCATCCACTAAGTTCACATTAGCTTTATATATCTCCTCTTTAATGTCTTCCTTGTGAACCAATGGGGTGGTAGGAGGGGGTTGGCTAAAGGAGAATTGACTAGTGTTTGGGGTAGCAGGTGTGGGTCGACTAATGGGTAGATGACTAATACTTGGTTCATCTCTAGGGGTACTAATCCTATGGGGTTTAGGTCGACTAAGGGGAAGTGGATTACTACTGGGACCATATTTAAGGATACTAATCCTATTGTGTTGGGATCGACTCGGGTTGGGCTGGCTCGGACATACCTGACTAGGTCCTAGGGTTTGGCTAGGGGTAATGGGAATTGGCTGGTCTAAAGGAAGTTGGCTAGGTTCGGGCTTGGGTTCAGGAGGGTTACTCTTGTTGGACTTAGATTGACTGATCATGACTTCCCTCTGATATGACTCGAATTCCCTAGCTATGTGATAGGCTTCCTCTAGGTTCTGAATTTGCTATTGAGACAGTTCCTACGAATGTCTTCACGAAGGCCAGCCCTAAACCTAGATAGGGTCACTGATTCATGTTCGTCTAGGCAACACCTTCTGGCACACTCATCAAACTTGGTTATATATTTTGACACAGACCTATTTCCTTGACTTAATCTCTGCCATTAGTCTAGGAGTCTCTGTCAGTAGGATGGGGTAACATATTTTTCTCTAAGCTTCAGTTTCATGGCCATCCAGGTTTCTATGGGAGCTTTGTTTCATTGTCTAATTAGGTGCTTTACATCTCCCCATTATAACCTAGCATGGTCGGTTAACCTTAGTTTGGAAAATTTACACCTCTTTTCCTCACTCAAGTCATACCATTCAAAAAATTGTTCCACGCCTCCTTCCTAATCTATGTAGGTCTTGGGATCTAGGGTGCCATCAAAAGTGGGTGCATCTATCCTAAGGCTCCTAAGAATCCTTTCATCCTGGTCCTGGATATCATAATTAGGCCTCCTAGGGTTGGGCTCCTGGTAGGGTTCCAGGCGTTGGGCTCTCCTAGGGTTGGGTTCCAAGAATTGATCATGGTTTTGGGCTCTCCTAGGGTTGTGAGAGGTGGAAAGGGGTGAATTAGGATAAAGTTCAGTATTAGATTCTTGGGTTTTCTCTAGGGTCCCTACATGGTTATCCACTTGATCGAACCTTTGGTTCGTCTGGTCAAATCTTTGGTCCACTTGGTCAAACCTATGGTTCACTTGGTTCATTTGGGTGGTCAAATGGGCCATTTGGTCACTTAAGGTCTTCATGAAAGTCTCAAAATTGGGCTCTATGGTAGAATTGGGTTGGGGTTTAGACCGTTGGTATTGGGTTCCTGACCTAATAGTCATGCAATCAATCAATAAAGGTGTTATGATGCAGTCAAGCACACAAAGGTTAACACATATTAGGGTTTGCTAGACCTAGAGCTAAAACCTAATGAGTTAACTTAACTTACACTCCCGAGTTAACTTAACTTACACTCAACACAGCACTTAATCCTTTCACTAGCCAGGTAAGAGGTGGGGTGGTGGGAGGCTCCCCCTGCCTATGACAAGGTCCTAATTAAAGAACCACTAGTCCACTTAGGGCATTTACCACTGAACCTCTAGCCTTAGACACCAGCTTTCAGTAATAGATGATGGGTTGGGTGCATTAGTTCCCTCACTAGACTCAGACCCAACCTGTTGGTGTCCCTAAAACTATTAGGTTGCTTGTTAATTTTAATTAAGGCTTGGGTTCTGATGCTGGGTGGTTGTTTTGGGCCTAGGACAGGTGATGAAATACTGCCTTGATCTGACAGAGTAAAATTGCCCTTAAGATTAATTTAATGATATGATGCATAATCGATGAACCCTAATGCAAACTAATAACAAACAGAAAAATAAATTCTTTTTTTTCTCTTTTTATGAGGTGGCAACTTAAATTTGAATTGGTTAAGTTATCAAACAAATTGGCTTGGGTTTGGTGGGGTTTGGTAGTTGATTAGGTTTGGTTTAATTTGTTATGTAGAAACTGAAATTATGGGTCTGCTTTGTGGCAGAAGTTAACACAGTTTTCAGAGAAGAAAAAACTCACAAAAACATCAGAATAGAGGATTAACAGTGAATATGATTCCTACCAAATTTCATGCAAAACAAAATTCATATGATGATGCAACACCTAGGGTTTCTGACTAGATATGGAAAACTCAGGGTTCTGGTTAGGGTTTCTAAGATGCAGGTTTATATATGTTTTTTGTTTCTATAAAATTAATTAAAAATAGTGATAATTATAAGGATGAACCATAGAAGATTTCATGAAATGTTTAAATAAAAATAAAATACTTAAGATGGTGAAACAGATCAAAATTCAGATCCCTAGTATAGATGACAGGATGTAGAAATTCAGAGATGGATGTTTTTGGTGTTTTTATGAAGATGTAGACTATCCTAAACCCGCTCTGATACCAAACTAATGCGGGACGACTCCAGGACTAGTATGGATATAGGAAATAGCAGTAAACTAATTTTTTTGTATTTTTTTAAGAATTAAGTTGGTGGCTAAAACCCCGAAAAGTAGATAAGACTAGCAAGAGAATAGGTAATGGAAAGAACTAAAGTACCCATATATAAACTCATGCAGAATAATAAAAGAAGGATCTCGAGGGTTGAGAAACCTCCGATCAGGATAGCGTACCTTCAAAGAAGTCAGAGCTTAGGAGGGGGATGGATTGTACCAAGCAATGATTTGAAGATCCTATTAAAGATGGGGTCACGTGCACTCTGGATTGTTGCCTGGATGATCAACCTGTTGTTTCATGGATCAGCCAGCTTTTCTTCAGTCAGTCCAGGAGGCAAGGATGGCCTCTTACTTGGAGGTGAACACCAAAAGGATCCTGCATACATCACGAGTTAGGCTCACAGAAATCAAGAAAATACTAAACAGGGTGAAGATTGAAGAGAGAAGGCTGATGGCTGTTGGAGGTGTGGTGGCCTGCTTGGAGAAGGGGATGCCTGGTCTTGGATGAGGGCGGCTTGGCAGCAAGGAGGACGTCTTGGCTTGATGAAGAGGGCTGGATGGGTTGGATTAGAGGGAAGAGAGAGAGTATCTGGGTGGCTAGGGTTTGCACACACACAAGAACACAGGTCTCACACCCACTCTAAAAGGAGGACAAAATTTTTTACAAGAAAATTTAGCAGAGTTTATTTCATGAATAAGAGATTGATTACAAGAGGGGGAGGGGTGGGGTATTTATAGATTCACCCAAGGCCCTTTTCCTGTCAAAATTGGATTACAAGTTTGTATGGGATAAGGAGTACAAGGTTTAACTAGAATTAGGATTATAAAGTTTGATTGAAATTAGAAGGCCTAAATTCTAGTAGGACTTGGACATTGGACTCCTTGTAGAACTTGGAAGCTTTGACTTTTTTCCATGGGCTTGGGCTGGTATGAAATCTTCTTGGACTGCTTTGACTTTTCCACTCCCTGCTGGGCTTGGACTAGGAAGGGTACCAACCATGCTTGGATTGGGCTGGAGAGGGTGCTAATATGAATGGGCTTTGGGCCTGGGACGGAATAGGAGCTTGGAATAGGAGGGGTGCCTGCTTCAGTGGGCTCAGGGATGTGTGCTATCTTTTGGATGGCCTTGGGTGCCACTCCTTCAGGGCTCGGATGGCATGAAGGGAGTCCAGATGCTAGGCTGGTGACTTGAGTGTGGGTCCAAAAGTCCTCCTCTTGAATAAAAATTACATGGACTTAAAAAGGCATAACCGATAAGACTCAAAATAGGCCTAAATAAATAAATGGACTCACTGAACAGATAAACATGACTCAAAGGACTAAACAAGAAACTTCAACTGACTTAGTGAACCCAACTGGCTCACTTTATTACAGGACTTAACAAAAATTGACCAACACTTAACTTAGAGAACAAATTGGAGCTTGAAGTCTATGTCTGATATGATGTCCTCATCACTTGCTTTGCTCACTTCTGATATATACCACTCAGGAGGGGTCAGTCGAGTCCAGGGGGATAGGAACCAATTCCTCTATAGGTTCTCCATGCTGCAGCTTCTATTAATCCCAAAGGTATAGGCTCTCAATGGACATGGCTTCCTTGGGATTTTACTTGAGGGTCACCATATAGTATTGCCTTGCTAAGGCTTGATCACCTTGAACCTTGCCCATCCCATAGGGAGTGAGAAACTTCATCAGTTAGTGGTTGGTTAAGACCATGACCCGCAAAGCATTCAGGCCAGGTCTTCCTAAGATGGCATTGTAGGTTGCTGGGATTCTGATCACCAAGAAGTTTAGAAGGGCTATGGCTTGTCTCGGGGCCCGGTCGACTATTGCAGGTAGCATTGCAATAACCTCAACAAAAATGGAATCCCCCAAAAAACTAATCAAGGGAGTGTTCACCCTTCAGAGACAATCCTTGGACAAACCCATCTATGAAAAAGCATCATAAACCAAAATATCAACAGAGCTTCCATTATCCACTAGGATTTGTTGGAATTTGTCTCAAAGCTAATCATCTAAGCTATAGATGGTTATGCGACTCATGTATATGTATATGAATTATTGAATTGAATAAATTGTTTATTCTGGTTGTTCATCACATGACATCTTCCTAATTGAACTCTTATATGATGATGTCTTTTGAGCTACTTTGTATGCGATGTAGAGAGGATGCATTGTGTAGTTCATAAATTGGTTCGCGATCAAAGGATACGCTGTTTCAGGATGATAGTGTATCAAGAATAGGTCATTGATATCATATCTATTGGTTGTCCTCTTAACCAAGTAGTATGGAGATGCTGGTATGACATCAGGTGTTGTGTTTGACACTTCACTGAACATGACTTTCATGCAAGATTTTCTTTCTACCAAAGAGAAGTCTTGCATTAGAATGTGGACATGAATTATTTCTCTGACTTGAGATCATTATGGAAGCTTGTAAGCAACTCACCATGCTTAGGTGCCGGACTACCCGAATTTTTAATCTAGTGACAAAAGGTTGCTGGGTACAGTCAAGTACTTGTGTAGCGGTAGTAGGATCGAGATAGGATTAATCTTTCCAAATGGTTTGGATTTGTTGGATCGATGCCCCTAACCATTCTTACAAAAGGAACGTCCCTATTATAAGAGGTAGGTTTATCTCTCTTAAACCAGCGCAGCAACCGGGCACTCGAGTTGACCCCTCCGCCGACCCCCGCAAGAGCAACCCAGGGTACTCACCCTCGAGTCGGCTCGCTGGAGACGAGCACCGCAGCACCAACCAAGGGATGTCGACGTGGCACCAGACCCGACTTACCGATGGCACCCACACCCAGTGGGCCCAGACCCTACACTGGACAAGCCACGAGGGTGCGAGCTGGCCCAGCCAACAATCCCCCCCCAGCAAAACGACCGAGTTTTTCCCCCTGCGGAGACTCGAACCCGAGACCTCCGGCTCTGATACCAATTGTTGGATCGATGCCCCTAACCATTCTTACAAAAGGAACGTCCCTATTATAAGAGGCAGGTTTATCTCTCTTAAACCAGTGCAGCAACCGGGCACTCGAGTTGACCCCTCCGCCGACCCCCGCAAGAGCAACCCAAGGTACTCACCCTCGAGTCGGCTCGCTGGAGACGAGCACCGCAGCACCAACCAAGGGATGTCGACGTGGCACCAGACCCGACTTACCGATGGCACCCACACCTAGTGGGCCCAGACCCTACACTGGACAAGCCATGAGGGTGCGAGCTGGCCCAGCCAACAGGATTGAATGCTTAATATGCCTCAATTGAGAAAGACCTTGGCCAGGGCATTCCTTGTAAGGAATTATAGGGATTCTTTGTTTGAGACATATTGAGAAGGACTGCTTAGGGTTAGGTAGTTTAATCCTAAGCCATCCGGAGCATTAGGAGATTAAAGAAATAAGTTCACTGATATTCTATATTCGACAGGTTCATGTTGCTTTGCAACCTTCAACCTATCCGGACACTGGATGTCATTGCTAGATGGAGACTTTGGCTAGTACTAAAAATGTTCTTGTGCTACCGGTTTAGTATTTGAACCTACGGGGTCACACATCGTGGGGTTTCTTCTTGCTTTGTTAGCATGCAAATGATTGGAAATCATTTCGACTAGTTTGACAAGAGTTGTCAATGCTGCTCTCGAGCCGACTCGAACGGTTGAGTCGACTAGTCTGATGGACTGCTGAAACTCGATAATGCTTCATTAAATGCTGTAATGGTTATGGGGTTTAATGATGGGTATTTCGAATTTTTACTGGTTGCATTGCTGAATTCCAAAGGTTTTCATAACCTACTTGGAATCCCTAGAGACTCAAAACCCCCTCACTAATCTCTCATTATACACTCTTAATGGTTTTGGGGGTTGCTGTTATAAAAGCAGGGCCGAAGAAGGAGAATAGTTCACATTCAAGGTTCCACTTTCCAGATTTGGATCAAGGTCCATACTCTGCCATATTCCTTGGTTAGAGATCTTGCTTGATCCTTGAGGGATTGTGAGATTTGATCTTCGAGATAGAGTGGGGTTTGAGTTTTGGGAGGGATTCTTTTGTGCTACCTTCTATTGAAGGTTTGGGACAAAGAGAACTCGGAGGGTTCTTGGTCTTTGTTCCAGCACCGCTTCAGCAACATATTCTTCAAGGAGTTGAAGATGAAGTCCTCAGTTCTTCAAGGAGTTGAAGATCGAGTCTGCTACTACCATCAATATTTTTGGAGGGGCTAGCACCTCGAAGGAAGGAGAAAGAATCCCTCTACTCAGTGTGAACCACCTGTAGAGGCAGTACGCATGTATTGCTCACAAAGCCGGAGCTCTTCCCACTGATTGGAGTAGTCCCTGGTGATCGTCACTAAGGTATGCCTTTAGATTATATGCTTGACATATTATAATCTGTTGCATCATTGTGTGAATCTAGAATAGTTCTGATTTTCATTCAATGGATGCTTGATTTCATACATACATTATTCTATATATGCATCAAGATCTACTTAGGGCGATGTAAATTAGATTGACATTCTTTGATAAAATGGTTTTATCCTTTTCCGCTGCACCAGGCATTTAGAAAAAGTTTTTAAATTGCATGATCTTGCCCTATACCTTGGTTCCCCAATAGTGGTATCAGAGCCAGGTTGGATGCACATGTAGTTTAATGTTTTTGTATGAAATCAGATTATTTTCTTCACAAAGTACTTGGATTAAGATGGATTCGCCATGGCCGTCCGATCATAGGAGATAAGCATGGTTTAAAGACCATCTCTTTCCATTCCAAAGGGTTCTCCTATGACGTGTAGGGGTGCCGCTGCATCACGACCTTCTGAAGATGAAAGTGAAAGAATTTGATAGATTAAAATGGTTTTAATCTATGGTTAATAGATCATAACTATGTTTAGATGATATCTAAAAGATGTTTGATCTAAAACTTTAAAAAGTTCAAGTGGAAATGACTAAAATTTGAAGATATTATTTTCTGTGTTCTGAAAGAGTTGACTCGACCTACAAGAGCTGACTCGATTCTGCAAACAGTTCATTCTATGTATTTTTTATATTTTGGAAGAGCTGACTCGACCTGCAAGAGCTGACTTAACCAGAAAACTATGAAACAATAATTTTAAGCTTCAGATTTTTATGAAATTGTTTTACTTGATTTTGAAAATATTTCAATTAGTGTGATACACTTAATTAAAAATTAAGTTGTATATTTTTAAGATTTAGTGGTGCGGGCACCAGACTCAGAAGAAGACTTCAGGGCTCCATCTAGATGTCTGAATGACCTTGCCTGAAGAATTAGGGTTTTCTGGTTTTGTAATTAGGGTTAACTTGGTCAACTCAATTTTAGTCTTGAGTCTGTATTTCCCTATAATTTAAATTTTGTTGAGTCATGTTGACTCAGTACAAGTCCTAGTAGTGGTCTAGGTCTTCTCCAGGTTGGTGCCATTTTTTTAAAATCAAGTCAAGGTCCAGGGTGCCCAATTTTTTCTCCCAGGCCCAAGCATGTGGGCGCCACACTCCCAGCCACACGCCAGAGTCCAGGAGGCACCACATCTCCATCCAGTGTGCCTTGGTCCCCACACCACAAGAAAGCAGGTCCCTTCTTTCATGCGCCACTTGGGGGAGAAATCCATCAAGATACCTCAATCCAAGGAGGAGCCAACTTCTTTCTAGATAAACCCAAGCCAGGATGGCAAGAATTTTTCTTGAAGAGAGGATCAAGGAGGTGCCCCACAATGTTCCATAAAAATCCAAGTTATAAAAAGGAAGAGAGCATGTCTTGGGGAGAAAATCAAGGAGGCACCCAAAAGTTTTCTAAAGTGCCAAAGCCATGAAAGGAAGAAGCCTAAACTTGTGGAGCAAGACTAGGAGGTGTCCAAAAGAGCCAAACCATGAAGGGAAAATCCTTGATTCATGGAGAGATACTAGGAGACACCCCCATAACTTGCCATTTGGAGCTGATTTTCAAGTTTTCTTGGAGTTTTTGGGCTGCCCACTCATGGAAGGAGTCTTGGAAAGAGAATTTGATGCCTAAAGTGTGGGTTAGTCCTATTAGTCCCACATGGGAAGTGTATGAAATTTTATTTCTTTGTTATGTCTATATATTCAACTCTATGTAACTCTTGAATTAAATGATGAATGAAATCAATTTCTTTGTGAGCAACTTTGTGTTTCTCTCTTCCGCACTTGTATTCAAGTGTTGAGCTTCGTGAGGGAGTAAATCTGGGTTCCCTAGGAACCTTGAGGAGGTGTGAGATCTCCAACCCCAAAACCATAGCTTAGTCCACCCATCTCTACTCCACCACCACCAAACCCTAATTTTTTATCTACATCCCACGGCCCCTCTCTTCCACATAGAGGCCGGCCACCAGCATCCAGGTTCAGATCAACTGTTTCAACTACAGAGCAAGTTCAACGAAGAGTCAGATCAGTATCAAGATCTCCGGAACTTCTACATCCAACAATCTTCATTAAGTCCTCAGGTCAGTGTCTTTCTTTGAGTTTTTGGTTCTTTTTTTTGTTCTTCTTCTTCCAGATCCTGAGTTTGAGAAGAAGGCCAACCTTGCCATAGGACTACAATCCGAGGATCCATTACGAAGATACCCCGTCTCCAAGGATCCTACAATCTGCTCGAGAGTGTCCTTCAATTGAAGCAACGAGAGATATTACAGTCAGGTATAAAACCTTCTCTTCTCTCTTCGTCTGTTTCTTGAAAGAGGAGTAAACCCTAGGTCTGGGGGTTTCTCAATCTCCAGCGATCCTACTTCTGAGTTACTCTGATAATCCACTCCTTTTAATTATGCTTTCAGTCATTTATTAGTTTCTTTCAATATTAGTTTATCTTTCCTTTGAGTCAAAGCCGACTTCTGAAAATAAAATAAAAAAAATACATTAATTTTAATTTTTTTCCGCATTCCATATTTTCGTTCTGCATCAATTTTGGTATCAGAGCTTTCGTTCTGCATCAATTTTGGTATCAGAACCCTGTCTAGGGTTTCTGACTTGCTTGCATGTTTTGAGTGTCTCTCTTTTTTACTTTGTCTGCTCGAAGTAGACTCCCCAGGACGTCCGGTCCTAGGAACGAAGCGAGGTGCAAGCCTCCTCTTCCTATTCCACGGGGTGTTCCTAGGGCGTGTAGGGGATCCACTGGGTTACAACTTCGTAGCAGGAATTGTAAACGGGGGAAGCATTCTATTTTCAGTCTGTAACTGCCCTGTTGCAGGAATTGTTTCTCATTGCAGGTAAACCAAATTGCATAATTTTTATTTTGCTGGAACCAATATAATTGAAACTATTTTACATAATTTTACTGTGATTTATTGGTTTCCGTAGAATTTTTAAGAGTTAAATTATAGCAACTCTGTTTCTGTGTTTCTGCATTATAATTTTTTTTTTTGAGTGATCATCTCCTAATTCATCTTAAGGGCAATTGAGCATCTAAGATAAGGAGAGGAGTTGATAACCTCTCCTTAGCCCAAAACCACCACCCACTCATTCGATCCTAAGCCTAATTTTAAAACTATTTAGACTTAATTTGCCCTAGTGGGCTAGGGACACCAACAAGTCGGGTCTAGGCTAGTGTTGAGTCAGTTTGTCTAGTTACTCTGTGTGTGCTTTGTAACTCAGTGTCTAGAACGGTGGTTCAGGGATTCTATCTCGAAGGGCTTGTGTGCTGGTCCGCCTACCTGGCCAATCACTGATTGGTGTCTAGGATTGGCAATTAGGGACCTAACACTCCCCTTACACCTGCCTGGCTGAGTCCCGAGTTACTACAGGCTAGCTTGCCAATCTGATTGGGCATCTAGT
Source organism: Areca catechu (assembly GCA_021397845.1). Lineage (NCBI taxonomy): Eukaryota > Viridiplantae > Streptophyta > Magnoliopsida > Arecales > Arecaceae > Areca > Areca catechu. The sequence goes on from CM038046.1 coordinate 30,144,172, forward strand.
TTGGGCTCTAGGTCTAGTTAGCCCGTAGTCATTTCGGTCGAGTCTCATTTGGTGTGTTTGCTTGCATCATCATGTCTACCCGGAATGGAGTACCCTACCAACCTGGTCAAACCCAACCTGATTTAGAGGCCATGGTTAGAGCTCTTACTGAAAGTATAAACAAATTGAGTCAGGATATGAATGAGAATTTTACCCAGCTTAGGGATCGAGTCCAAGTAGTTGAGAAACGTAGACATCAAAATTGGACCCCTAATCCAAAATTTAATAGGCCCCGACCTCACCCATGCCAGGAGCCTAGGAGGACCTTATACCGTGATCCCGAGCATAACCTTAGGAAGCCTAACCATGATATCTATAGTGTGGATCGTGTCTATGAGAGGTCCTTACAATATTCTAGACCAGTCACTCAACAACCCAAGTCTTCTAGATCAAACCATTTAGATCCACACCCATGCCCAAGTAAGGTATCTACTAGCTTGAAACCCAGTGTGACCCAGGTTCCTATATCGCAAGAATGTTGGTTTTTTGGAGAAAGAGGCCATAAATCTAGTCAGTGCCCATGCATAGGACTGGCTTGTGCACAGCTAAGTGGTAAGAATCCTAAGGATGACATTAATGAGGAAGAACCCAAGCCTACCAATGAGGAAGAAAGGTTAGGTATGACAAGCCCAGAATCAGTTGACCCGATTACCACTGACCCGAAACCCATTGAAGATGGCATCGAGGAAGTATATGATGCTGGCTTGAGTCTAGTTGATGAATATGAGGGGGAAGAACTTGAAGAATGTGACATCGATACTATTGGTTCCTTACCTGAGGAGACCTTGGAGAGCAACCAAGTGGTAGGACCTAGTTCAGAAATTCAAGAGATTTGTGAGAATCAGGTTTCTTTAGTCAAATATCCCCAGGAAGAACTCATAGTGTTAGCCCGAGCTATCAGTTCGTACCCTCTAATGACAGTCATTTCCCAAGTACTAATTGAAGATCTTTGCACTGAACTGTTTAAGTTTGCCCACCCTATGGTAGATCCTCTCCTTAGGATGACTGAATCAAGCCTCTTACAATTGGACCTTGTCCTATGCCCAGCCACTAAGGTCTCTCCCGTAATCTCAGTTGAACATCCTTGTCTTGAGCGGATTGATTCACCCAGTCCTGTAGAAGTCCTCCTTATGACCCCAGACCCCTTCCTTCGCATGACTGACCTACCCTTCTATAGAGTATACCTTTCCTCACCCATAGGTCAAATTTCAAGTCTTGAGGTCATCATCCATAGACCCTCCCATGAATCATTCTCTAATCCATTTCTTGAGAAAGTGGATCATTGTTTGCTTAGAGAACAAACCTTAGCTATTGCAATCACATGTCCTAGGCTACTCCCCGAACCATCTCTTGATCCATTCCTAGGAGTAGCAAACTTTTCCTTTCGTAAGGATGACCAGTTGACACTCATAGATCACCATTCAAACCTTCAGGTCACCACCTTTAGTCAACAGGTAATTCGAGACTCCACCTCATATTTCCTCCCTTTCTCTAGGACTTCCAATGCTTCTTACACCATCCAAGTATACTTTGTCGAAGTCTTTAGAGTGAACCACGTGTCAGAACCTATTAGGTTTGCCACCTACTTCTGGAAGACCTTATGGCACCTACTAGGCACCCATGATAAGTTTTCATGCTCTGCATGCCATCCTCCGACCCAAGGTCAAACCTAGAGAGCCATAGTTTGTTAGGTTTAGACCTAGGATTCCTTTGGAATAAAGTCCATTCTTTAGGAATGCGTCGTCAGTCTAGTCTAGTTTTTTTCTTGACCCTTTACTAGGCTTTGACTCAGATTTTGGTTTGATTGAGAGCACCAGGAATTGGGATTTGTATTTTGTCCAGGGCTAAAATTGCATTCAATGTTTCGACCAATAGGTCTATAGGCTAGAGTCATTTTGAAATTATTCATGGATACAAGCCTCACACACCACTTGATCTGATTTCACTATTAGCCCACACACACAAGTCTCTTGATGCACTTGCATAGCATGTAAAGGACTTGCATACAGAAATTCATGCCAAAATAACTTTAAGTAATGAAACTTATAAGAAGTTGGCTGATTCTCAAAGACGAGTCAAAACTTTTGTTGAGAGAGACTATGTAATGATTAGGTTAAGGCCCGAACGGTTTCCACCTGGAATCGTTAAAAAGTTACATGCTAGAGGAGCTGGACCATTTAGAGTGGTGAAGAGAGTAGGGTCCAATGCCTATGTGCTCGAGTTGCCTTCAGAACTAGGCGTTAGCTCCGCTTTCAACATTACAGACCTAGTAGAGTATAGAGAGCCAGCTATGATTCCCAGTGAGCCTTTTTGAGCCTAATCCTGCTCTTGAGAGTGAACCCAACCCTGTGTGTCCACCAACAAACTGGCCTGTGAGGAAAGAGCAGATTGAAAAGATCCTGGATGATAAAGGTTATCTCTACTCATAATCGAGGATACCAAAGATACCTGGTCCGCTGGCAAGGAAGGCCAGATTCTGATAACTCTTGGATCTCCCGAGAAGAATTACAAGATTTGGATCCAAACCTCTTGGAGAGATACCAGAGCCAACTTGAGCCTTACTCGATAGGGTCGAGTTCCTCCGACCCCGGGAGAATTGGTGCGGGCACCAGACTCAGAAGAAGACTTCAGGGCTCCATCTGGATGTCTGATTGACCTTGCCCGAAGAATTAGGGTTTTCTGGTTTTGTAATTAGGGTTGACTTGGTCAACTCAATTTTAGTCTTGAATATGTATTTCCCTACAATTTAAATTTTGTTGAGTCATGTTGACTCAGTACAAGTCCTAGTAGTGGTCTAGGTCTTCTCCAGGTTGGTGCCATTTTTTTAAAATCAAGTCAAGGTCCAGGGTGCCCAATTTTTTCTCCCAGGCCCAAGCATGTGGGCACCACACTCCCAGCCACATGCCAGAGTCCAGGAGGCGCCACATCTCCATCCAGTGTGCCTTGGTCCCTACACCACAAGAAAGCAGGTCCCTTCTTTCATGCGCCACTTGGGGAAGAAATCCTTCAAGATACCTCAATCCAAGGAAGAGCCAACTTCTTTCCAGATAAACCCAAGCCAGGATGGCAAGAATTTTTCTTGAAGAGAGGATCAAGGAGGTGCCCCACAATGTTCCATAAAAATCCAAGTTATAAAAGGGAAGAGAGCATGTCTTGGGGAGAAAATCAAGGAGGCACCCAAAAGTTTCCTAAAGTGCCAAAGCCATGAAAGGAAGAAGCCTAAACTTGTGGAGCAAGACTAGGAGGTGTCCAAAAGAGCCAAACCATGAAGGGAAAATCCTTGATTCATGGAGAGATACTAGGAGACACCCCCATAACTTGCCATTTGGAGCTGATTTTCAAGTTTTCTTGGAGTTTTTGGGCTGCCCACTCATGGAAGGAGTCTTGGGAAGAGAATTTGATGCCTAAAGTGTGGGTTAGTCCTATTAGTCCCACATGGAAAGTGTATGAAATTTTATTTCTTTGTTATGTCTATATATTCAACTCTATGTAACTCTTGAATTAAATGATGAATGAAATCAATTTCTTTGTGAGCAACTTTGTGTTTCTCTCTTCCGCACTTGTATTCAAGTGTTGAGCTCCGTGAGGGAGTAAATCTGGGTTCCCTAGGAACCTTGAGGAGGTGTGAGATCTCCAACCCCAAAACCCTAGCTTAGTCCACCCATCTCTACTCCACCACCACCAAACCCTAATTTTTCATCTACATCCCACGGCCCCTCTCTTCCACATAGAGGCCGGCCACCAGCATCCAGGTTCAGATCAACTATTTCAACTACAGAGCAAGTTCAACGATGAGTCAGATCAGTATCAAGATCTCCGGAACTTCTACATCCAACAATCTTCATTAAGTCCTCAAGTCAGTGTCTTTCTTTGAGTTTCTGGTTCTTTTTTTTTGTTCTTCTTCTTCCAGATCCTGAGTTCGAGAAGAAGGCCAACCTTGCCATAGGACTACAATCCGAGGATCCATTACGAAGATACCCCGTCTCCAAGGATCCTACAATCTGCTCGAGAGTGTCCTTCAATTGAAGCAACGAGAGATATTACAGTCAGGTATAAAACCTTCTCTTCTCTCTTCGTTTGTTTCTTGAAAGAGGAGTAAACCCTAGGTCTGGGGATTTCTCAATCCCCAGCGATCCTACTTCTGAGTTACTCTGATAATCCACTCCTTTTAATTGTGCTTTCTGTCATTTCTTAGTTTCTTTCAACATTAGTTTATCTTTCCTTTGAGTCAAAGCCGACTTCTGAAAATAAATAAATAAAAAAATACATTAATTTTAATTTGCTTCTGCATTCCACATTTTTGTTCTGCATCAATTTTGGTATCAGAGCTTTCGTTCTGCATCATTTAGGATATGATTCTAATCTTAAATCATGATTGATAAACCATGGGTTGATTGGGTTAGCTAAAATTTGATCCTTAAATGGATTAAACCTAGGTTTAGATGAATGGATTAAATAGAGAAAAGACTAATCAAAAGTTGAATTATGTCTCTTCTCTATAAATCTCTTTAATAGTTAGTTAGATCAGTCCATACATCTAAATGGACTTATTCATGGCTTCATGGTGAGCCCGAGTCTTTAGTTCAGTCTGATTGAGTCTCGTAAACCACTTAGTATCTAAGATAAGTTTGATAATTGTGATTAAGGTTCTTTGGGGCTAACTCTTAGCTGGCCAACTCATGATTGGTGTCTAAGGCAAGAGGCTTACCTGGCTTAACCCATCCCTTGATCTTACTTACCTGGATAACATGGTGAACCAGACTTGATTAGATTATCTATTGATTCGAGTTAACCCATGTCAACTAAGGTTAATTAGTCTGACTGGTTTATAGGTGCCCATGGGCCAAATTGATCTGGAAACCCTCTAAGTGTTTTGTGAGAGTTTTCTTGATCAAGGTCCATGTCTTCATTTCAAATATCATAAAATTTAAATCCTCTAAATTATTAGGTCCATAAAAAGACTAAGTTATGTGATAGCCTAAGTCTTAGCCTTCCATTAAGTTGGATTGGTAATGAGTCCATAAGTTGGGTGATCATCGGTAGTTCAAAAAAATGGATGGTCATCAGGCAAGTGGGATTGCCATTCAACATATGATGGCTCAGTGCGACTATCTTAACACGTGGTCAGGTAGGCCGGCCAAAGTTGGGCTTGATCATGGATTAGTTAGAAGCATTGAATTTGATCATGTTAATGGTTGGACCTAACCAGGACCTTCAATAGGAGGCCCAAAGGTTGATTGTGAGGACCCCTGGGGCAAAATGATTACTAGGAGTTGCTTAGAGAAGCAATTGGTATTGTACCTATCTTAAGATGCATTTGAGTTGGCCGGTCAAAGTTGGGCTCATATGTAGTCTATTGGATCTTAGTACCCACTAAAGGATAAATGTTATTCTTCAGATTGGAGTGTAGAGGCTACCAGTCTGAATAAAATAGTGGAAGAAACCTTTAGACTAAAATCCATGTTTTTAGAATTTTTTAAATAATTCATATACTGATAGGTCTTGTTCTTCTTTTTCAGATAATGTCGACCACTTTGTCGCTCCGATCATCATTAGATAATGACAAACTTTCTAGATCCAACTTTGATAGCTGGTATCGAAAACTCAGGATTGTCCTAGAGCACGAGCAGATCCTTTATGTGATAATGGATCTAGTACCTGAAATCCCAGCCCCCAATGCTCGTGGCACTGTTAGGGACACTTATCAGAAGTGGATCTCTGATTGCACCATGGTGCGTTGCATAATGTTGGCTGCGATGAATGACGAGTTCAGTCACAAATTTGAGGAGGCCCAGCTAGAAAAGATTCTTCAAAAGTTGAAGGAATCTTTTGGCACTCTAGATGATACGGAGAGATACCGGATCTCTTTCGCCATCTATAACATGCGTATGCATGATGGAGCTTCGATGACTGATCATGTAATGTACATGATTGAGTTATTTGAGCATTTGGGCAAACTCGGATGTCTTTTGCACGAGCAGCTTAACAAGAACGCGATACTGAATTCTCTGCCTCCTTCCTACCAGTCTTTCTTGAAAATTTCAGAATGAATAGGCTTGTAGTAAACTATCATGAGATGTTTGGGTTGCTGCAGACTTATAAGAGAGACCATAACCTTAACAAGGGGTTTGTGAATCTGGTGGGAGGTTCTGGAGCAGGACGTCGTCCCTTCGGAAAAGGGAAGAAGAAGAAAAAGAATAAGAAGGTGCAAAGTGCAAAGTGCTCAGCCTAGTCAGCCTAAAAGGGTGAAGGCTGACAAGAGTAAGGCAGAGTGCTTCTTTTATAAGAAGCTGGGTCACTGGAAGTGGAACTGTTTTGCTTACCTTGCAACGTTGGACCCGAACAGGCCAAGGAAGGGAAAGCAGCAAGGTATTGCTGATCAAGGTATTTATATGATAAATCCTTGTAGTTTCTCTATTTATGATACTACTAGCTGGGTATTGGATACTGAAAGTCCTTACCACATTTGCAATTCTTTGCAGGGACTTTAAGTTAGTAGGAGATTCGAAGGCGATGAAAGGTTCCTGAAGTTGGAAATGGAAGTCAAGCTCTAGTTCTTGCATTGGAAACTATTTCTTTATTTTTCGAGTCTTGTACTGTCATTCTTAATGAATATCATTTTTGTCCTTCCTTTTTGGTAAATATCATTTCTGTAGGCCTATTGGCTAATGATAGTTTTGAATTATCTATAAAGAATGATATTTGCAAAATCACGTTGAATGGTTCTAATGTAATGAATGGATAAGCGAAGAATGTCATATATATACTATCATAGCCTGCTACTGTATTGTACACTGCTAATAAATGTCCTAGGTTAGATAAGGTCAGTGATATTTATCTTTGGTACTGTAGGCTAGGTCATATAAACAAGAACATGATAAATAAGTTGGTAGGAGAAGGTCTCATAGATATCACTGAGAGTGAATCTTTACCAACCTGTGAATCCTATTTACTTGGAAAAATGATCAAGTCACCTTTTACTGGAAAGGGTGAAAGAGGTAGTGATATTCTAAGTCTAGTATATACTAATGTATGTAGACCTATGAATATCAGTGCAAGAGGTGGATATAGTTATTTCATTATGTTTACAAACGATTTTTTGAGATACAGTTATGTTTATCTCATGAGACATAAATCTAAATTATTTGAAATATTCAAATATTATCGTAATGAAGTTGAAAAACAAACTGGGAAGTTTATTAAAACCCTTCGATCAAATTGAGGTGGTGAATATCTTTCCATTGAGTTTCTGACTTATCTTGAGGAGAATGGGATTCTCTCTTAATGGACCCTTCCAGGGACACCTTAATTAAACGGTGTGTCTGAAAGGAGGAATCAAACTCTATTGGACATGGTTCGATCCATGATGGGCTTAGCTAGTCTATCTAAATCCCTTTGGAGATATGCTCTTGAGTCAGCATCCTACCTTCTGAATAGAGTTCCAAGTAAGTCCGTTGATAAAACATCATATAAGATATGGACAGGATGGAAGCCAACTCTCTCTCACCTTCGGGTTTAGGAGTGTCCGGCTTATATCAGATGTTTGGAGATGGATAAACTAGAACCTAAGTCTGATAGGTGTCTTTTTGTTATGTATCCTAAAGAATCCAAAGGATATTATTTCTATCTGCCTGAGGAACAAAAGTTGTTCATCAGTCTTAAGATGACCTTTACAGAAAGGGAGTATCTTGGTGAAGGTACTCAAGCTGCTGAGGTTGAACTTGGAGAAGTTCAACAGATAGAAAAACCTTTCCACTCTAAGGCCACTATAGAACCGGATTTGATTAGATCAGATCCATAGCTCATGGTGCAACCATTAAGGAGATCTGGTAGAGTACCACGTCAACTGGACAGATACTACAGTTTCTTGGTCCAGGACGGTGATCCTGTTGAACTCGATGAGAACAACGAGAATCCGATCACCTATATGGATGCAATTTCAAGATCTGATTTTGAGTTATGGATGAGAGCTATGAAATCTGAAATGGAATCCATTAAAATCAACAATGTATGGACATTGGTTGATCCACCTGAAGGGATAAAATCCACTGGGTACAAGTGGATCTTCAAGCGGAAGCGGGGCGCAGATGGGCAGGTGGAGACCTATAAAGCTCATTTGGTTGCCAAGGGGTATCGTCAGCATTATGGTATTGACTATGATGAGACATTCTCTCCTATGGCAATGCTCAATTCCATTCGAATTATGCTTGCTATAGCTGCATATTTAGATTATGAAATCTGGCAAATGGATGTCCAAATAGCTTTTCTAAATGGTGAGCTGGAAGATAAAGTGTATATGATACAGTCTGAAGGGTTCACATCCACAGATGAGTCTAAAGTGTGCAAGCTTTTGAGGTTCATCAATAGATTGAAGCAAGCTTCTCAGAGTTGGAACATGCATTTTGATAAATGTATCAAGACGTATGGCTTCGTTAGGAACAGAGAGGAACCTTGTATATATAAATGGGCAAACAGCTCTATTATTATATTTCTTGTTTTATATGTGGATGACATTCTCCTAATCGGGAATGACGCTCTAGCATTACAAGGAATAAAGGTCTGGCTTTCATCTCAATTCTCTATGAAAGACTTGGATGAAGCCTCAAACATACTGGGTATGAAGATCTATAAAGATAGATCTAAGAGGCTTCTAGGACTATCCCAATCTATATACACAGACATTGTGTTGAAGTGGTTTAGCATAGAAAATTTCAAAAGAGGCTATCTTCCAATAGGTCATGGAATTACTCTTTCCAAGAAGGATTGTGTGACAACTCCTGAAGAAAGAGAGCGTATGAGTAGAATTCCATATGCTTCGACAGTGGGTTCTATTATGTATGCTATGCTATGTACTAGACCAGACGTGGTACACTCACTAGGGGTAGTGAGTAGATACCAGTTTGATCCAGGTGAAGCTTATTGAAAAGTTGTTAAGAATATCCTTATATATTTGAGAAATTCTAAGGACAATGGCTTATTTATGGAGATTATGACTTAAAACTTATAGGGTATACTGACTCTAGTTTTCAGTCAGACAAAGATGACAGTAAGAGTGTGTCTGGTTTTGTGTTTACCCTTTATGGTGGAGCTGTCTACTGGAAAAGTTCCAAGCATCATATAGTGGCTGATTCTGTTTGCGAGGCAGAGTGTATTGCAGCATCGGATATAGCAGAGGAGGTTGTGTGGTTGCGGAAGTTTCTAGGCGAGCTGGGAGTGGCACCTTCCTTAGATGGTCCTATTCTAATGTATTGTGACAGCACTGGAGCCATAGCTCAAGTCAAAGAGCCGAAATCACATCAGTGGACCAAGCATATTCTGTATCATATTCACCTTGTCTGGGAGATTATTGAATGAGGTGACATCGAGCTTCTGAAGATCGATGGTAAGGAGAACTTGGCTGACCCCTTCACTAAAGCGGTTGGAATTCAAGAGTTCAACAACTGCAAATGGAAGATGGGAATTAGATTCTGTTTCGATTGACTTTAGTCCAGGTAGGAGTTGTTGGGAATTGTATCCCAAAGCCAATTGTCTAGGCTGTAGATAGTTGTGCGACTCATGTATATGTATATAAATTATTGAATTGAATAAAAGGTTTATCCTGGTTGTTCATCATATGACATCTTCCTAATTGAACTCTTGGGTGATGATGTCCTTTGAGCTACCTTGCATGTGATGTAGAGAGGATGCATCATGTAGTTTATAAATTGGTTCGCGACCAAAGGATACGCTATTTTAGGATGATGGTGTATCGAGAATAGATCATTGATGTCATATCTGTTGGTTGTCCTCTTAACCAAGTAGCATGGAGATGTTGGTGTGACATCAGGTATTGTGTTTGACACTTCACTGAATGTGACTCTGATGTGAGATTCTCTTTCTGCCAAAGAGAAGTCTTGCATTAGAATGTGGACATGAATTATTCCTCTGACTTGAGATCATTATGGCAGCTTGCAAGAAACTCACTGTGCTTAGATGTCGGACTACCCGAATTTCTAATCCGGTGATGGAAGGTTGCTGGGTACAGTCAAGTACTTGTATAGCAGTAGTAGGATCGAGATAGGATTAATCTCTCCAAATAGTTTAGATTGAATGCTTAATATGCCTCAATTGAGAAAGACCTTGGCCAGGGCATTCCTTGTAAGGAGTTACAGGGATTCTTTGTTTGAGACATATTGAGATGGACTGATTAGGGTTGGGTAGTTTAACCCTTAGCCATCCGGAGCATTAGGATATTAAAGGAATAAGTTCACTGATATTCCATATTCGACAGGTTCATGTTGCTTTGCAACCTTCAACCTATCCGGATGCTGGGTGTCATTGCTAGATGGCGACTTTGGCTGGTATTGGAAATGTTCATGTGCTATCGGTTTAGTGTTTGAACCTACTTGGTCATACACCGTGGGGTTTCCTCTTGCTTTGTTGGCATGCAAACGATTGGGAATCATTCTGGACTAATTTGACAGGAGTTGTCAATGCTGCTCTCGAGCCGACTCGAATGGTCGAGTTGACTCAGCTCGAGACGACTCGAACAGTCGAGTCGACTCGTTAGACGGACTGCTGAAATTCGACAATGCTTCATTAAATTCTATAATGGTTATGGGATTTAATGATGGGCGTTTTGAGTTTTTACTGGTTGCGTTACTAAATTTCAAAGGTTTTCATAACCTGCTTGGAATCCCAAGAGACTCAAACCCCCCCACTAATCTCTCATTATACCCTCTTAATGGTTTTGGGGGTTTCTGTTATAAAAGCAGGATCGAAGAAGGTGAACAGTTCACGTTTAAGGTTCCACTCTCCAGATTTGGATCAAGGTCCATACTCTGCCATATTCCTTGGTTAAAGATCTTGCTTGATCCTTGAGGGATTGTGGATTTGATCTTCGGGATAGAGTGGGGTTTGAGTTTTGGGAGGGATTCTTGTGTGCTACCTTCTATTGAAGGTTTAGGATAGAGAGAACTGGAAGGGTCCTTGGTCTTTGTTCTAGCACCGCTTCAGCAACAAGTTCTTTAAGGAGTTGAAGACGAAGTGCTCAGTTCTTCAAGGAGTTGAAGATCGAGTCTACTACTGCCATCAGTGTTTTTGGAGGGGCTAGCACCTCGAAGGAAGGAGAAGGAATCCCTCTACCTGGTGTGAACCACCTGTAGAGGCAATATGCATGTGTTGCTCACAGAGTCGGAGCTCTTCCCACTGATTGGAGCAGTCCCTAGTGATCGTCACTGAGTCACGCCATAGATTATATGCTTGATATATTATAATATGTTGTATCATTGTGTGAATCTAGAATAGTTCTAATTTTCATTCAATGGATGCTTGATTTCATACATGCATTATTCTATATATGCATCAAGATCTGCTTAGGGCGATGTTAATTAGATTGACATTCTTTGATAAAATGGTTTATCCTTTTCTGCTACGCCATGCATTTAGAAAAAGTTTTTAAATTGCATGCTCTTGCCCTATACCTTGGTTCCCTAACAGGATTCTCCTTACATCATAGTTAGAAATGTCAAGAGAAACAACCACAGGATCATCATGCGGGAATAGAACTCCATTAGTTTTAGCTATAGAAAAGGTAATAGGTTCTTCTCCTACTTTCTAGTATTTGGGGTTGGGGACTTCCACCTAGGATACCCTAGCATATGCTTGTTATCCAAAGGAGCTTGTGCCCTCAGTGACCAATCTGCTAGAGATGGTGCTGACATGTATTCTATTTTTGATGAGAGGTTTTGCCATCAGCTAGGGCTTTTGACTATCAACCTCCTGAGCATTGGATTGACCGACATAACCGTGTAGGTAGCCTCAATAGATCAATGACTCAATATTTCTTTTCAAAGATATATAGTCTTCAGTGTCATGTCCGTAGTCTCAGTAAAATTGGTAATACTTTTTGAGATCCTTTTAGTTCTTTATGTTCATCTTTGCTGACCAATGGATAAAATCCTAACCTTTGATCTCCATTAAGATCTATCCTCGAGGAGTCTTCAAAATGGTGAAGTCCTCTTGATAGAATGGCCTAGGACTTCTGGATTGATGGTGGAACTCCTTGTCCTGCTTCTTCTTCTACTATTGCTGAAGGGGAAGGGTTGGATGGGAATGGTTTTTTTAAGGACATTTTTGATCTCCCTTCTCCTTCTACTTCCCTACCATACCTTCTTTGGCGTTGATGTATTTTTTCGCATGAGCCAGAAGCTCAGAAAGGCTCCATGAAAACTTCTTTGAGAGAGAAGTAGAAGTTGCCTCCATGTAGTCCTCTCTTCAAGACTGACATGGCGATGGAGGGTTCGAGGCCATGGATCTCTAGCGTTGCCACTTTAAAGTGACTCATGTAATGGCAAAGGGAGTCACTTGCTAAGAAAAATGCCTTAAAGTTGGCCCTTGAAAAAAGTCCAGAATGAGACCCAGTGAAAGGCCCACATAAGTAAGCCCATGAAGTAAAAAAAAAAAAAAAAAGGAAGCCCACCAAGCCGACTCGTAGGCACATAGCCTATGAGCCCGCACAAGTAGTAGCCCAGGCACGACCAGCATTCTGCCCTTCTTTTTTTTAGCATGCTATAGCAATCTATCTTAGTGATGTTTGTGAAGCACATTAGTGCATGGCAGCCATGACATGCATGGCAACCATGACATGTGCAGTAGAGTTTGTAAAGCTTGTAGAGGAGTACAGTAGAAGGATTAATGTAGCCTCTTTTTTTCTCTCTATCATGGCATTGATGTGCATGACAAGGAGCGATCCAGGGATAAAATCGAGCTATGCAAAGCATCTGGCATGTTGATCAGATTACAAGCATCGTTGGTGGCATGTTTTGCGGTATGTGTAGTAGATCTAGCATGGATTTCGATATGATTGAGGTTGATAGATGGCCATGAGTAGTCTTGCAGTTAGATGCAAATTGAAAAGCCTATAGGACTTTGATTTGGATGTGGTTTAGACTATTGGACTTCTCATGAGATGCTCCTCATAGCAGAGCTATAAATCCATAGGCAGAGGAGTAGGCTAGGTGTGAAGATCAAAAGAGTGGTGAAGGATTTCTAGTTGAGTGCTTGTACAAAGGATTTAGAAATTTTTGTTGAGAGACTTGTACAGCGTTGAGAGTAAGTTTTCAATCATGTAAATTATTTTTTTTCATAATAAAACCTTACATATCCAAATTGTTTGTATCTTTTATTTTATTTTATTCTCTACTTCCTTCTCTTGTAGCATCGACATCGATAATCGTGATCCTAGAAATAGGGATCTATATTCTGCATGAGCAATCTCTCGATGAGAGTGGTATTAGAGTAAGTTGATATCCCAATAATTGGTATCAGAGTCCTGGTTGACCATAATTGATCGAGATCGAAGAAGATAGAGAGGATAGGTATATTCAAGTCTGAGATCGGTTAGTTCGACGAGAAGAGCAATTTCTCATTTTGGTAAGCGAGGGTAAAAGATGTGCTCACCCAACAGGGGCTGATCGATGCTCTCATGTGTGAGAAAAGGCTAGCCACAATGGAAGAGAAGACTTGGAGGCATGTCTAGATGTAGGTGGTGAGCATGATCTGCTTGTATTTAGTGGATGAGGTGGTGATATATGTACTACAGGAGACTTCCTTGATGGTGCTATCATGAAGCTCAAGAAATTATACATGGCAAAGTCTCTCACCAATTCATTATCCCTTTAGATATAGTTCTACTAACTATGGATGACTGTGGGGTAGAGCATGCAGAAGTATCTAAGTAACTTCTAGAGAATTCTTGCTAACCTTCTCAATATAGGTGAGAAGGTAGAAGAAAAGATCAGGGTGTTGGTCTTGATATCGTCCTTACCGTAGTCCTTTGAGTCCTTGATAACTGCTCTTCTAGTAGGGAAGAGCATCATCAAGATGGAGGAGGTCACCTCGGTATTACTTCAAAATGAGGTTCTCAAGTAAGAGAATCAAGCTTCAAGTTCAAACAGAAACTCAGCATTGGTAGTTTCTAGAGGAGTAGGTGGCAGAAGGCAAAGCGATAGAGGATCGTGAAGTAGGCAATCCAAGTCAAAGGATGCAAACAAGATCAAATGCTTTTGGTGCGACGAGTTGGGGCATCGTGTCAAAGATTGTCCGCAACTTAGAAATTGGATGAGGGTTGCTATGATAGTGGCTAAAGGTAACGATGATGAAAACATCAATGATGTACTCATAGTATCAGACGAGGTATTCCCTTCTTTCTAGTGGATTTTAGATTTTACATGTCCACATCACATATATTGTAAAGAGGAGTTGTTCAACTCTCTAGAGAGTTGAGAGGGTGTTGTCCACTTGCCAAATGAATCGAGCTATGTAATCGCAGGTGTTGGGAGAGTCAGCTTAGAGGTGCATGATGGGATAATGAAGAAAATGGATGAGGTCTGATGCATACCCAATTTTCATAGAAATTTAACTTTTTTTAATAAATTAGACTCAAATGACTATACATGGAGAGCCAATGATGGAGTCTTGAAGGCCCTACATGGCAGTAAGGTCATTTTGTAGGGAAAGAAGCATGGAGGTCACTATTTTTTGACAAGGAGTAATGCAAGGTGGAGTTCCTGGTGTAGATAGGAGTCCAGTGTGATGTAGATCTTCAGTAGCAGGTAGATCAGGCATGGGATGCGAGACTTGAGAGGATGATAGGTGACGTCACAAGATAAAATTTCTATAACCATAGGAAACTTTCCCGACCAGGTCTTAGGTCAAGGTGAGCACAGTACATGACAAAGATGGGATTGAGCGACCTGACTCGAATCCCATGTTTGCCTATCCATGATCAAGCATTTGCCTCAGGGTATGGGGGTGTGAAATCCTTCAAGAAGCTCTCAAGATCAGGTGGAGGCCGAATGTTGAGTCGAGGTGGAGGTTGTTGGAAAAAATGCTTCGATGTCAGCTCCTAAAAAAAGTCCAGAATGAGACCCAGTGAAAGGCCCATGCAAGCAAGCCCATGAAGTAAAACAAAAGAAAAAAAAAGCCCACCAGGCTAGCCCATAGGTGTGCGGCCTACAAGCCCGCATGGGTGGCAGCCCAGGCATGACCAGCATTCTGCCCTTTTTTTTTTATCATGCTTCGATGATCTATCTTGGTGATGTTTGTAGAGCACATCAATGCATGGTAGCCATGATGTGTGCAGTGGAGTTTGTAAAGCCCATGGAGAAGTACAACAGAAAACTTAATGTAGCCTTTTTTTCCCTCTCCATCACAGCATTGACATGTATGACGAGGAGCAATCCAAGAAGAAAATCAAGCAGCACAAAGCATCTGCATATTGATCGGATGGTAGGCATCATTTGTGGCACATTTTGTAGCATGTGCAGCAGATCTAGCATGGATTTCAGTGCGATCAAGGTTGATCAATGGCCATGAGTAGCCCTACAGTCAGATATGAATTGTGAAGCCTACAGGACTCAGATTTAGACATAATTTGGACTGTTGGATTCCTGGTAAGATGTTCTTCGTAGTAGAGACTATAAATCTATGGGCAAAGGGGCAGGTTGAGTATGAGAATCAAAAGAGTGATGAAGGATCTCTAGTTGAGAGCTTGTGTGAGAGATTTTGGGATTTTTTGTTGAGACTTGTATGGGGTTGAGAGTAGAAGCTTCCAATCTTATAAGTTATTTTTTTCTATAATAAATATCCAAATTATTTATATCTTTTATTTTATTTTATTCTCCTCTTCCTCCTCTTGTGGCATCGATATCGATAATCATAGTACTGGAAATGGGGATCTGTATTCCGTACAAGCGATCTCCTGATGAAAGTGATATCAAAGTAAGTTGATACCCCAACATTGCCTTCCTCTTATTGAACTGAGAAAAGGAAGTCATAGCCTCACTAGGGCCTGTTATTGCTTTGGAACTAGGTCATGAGCCTCTAACTGAATTCTTCAAAGAAATGGATCAACCCAAGTTGGAGTTGAGTATACCAAGCTCTTGCTATTTTCTTGAAGGTAGTTAGGAAGGTCTTTTACACAAGGGCACCGATGCTCCTTGGAGTAGCATAAAGGATCTGAAGCTTTCTAGGTGGTCGAATGTGTCATTACTTTGTGGGTGATCCAGATTAAAAATTTCGACCCATGCAGTGATGACTACGTGCGTGCTTATCTTAAGAGTGTTGAAGTGCGGGAAGCTCTTCATGCCAATGTCACGAAACTCAACTACACTTGGTCTGCTTGCAGGTATGCCCCCATGCTACGTCCCTTGTCCACATGTGTTGAATGAAAAGAATATTTAGGTTCCTTGATGATCAGTGAAGTAAATAGGACATGTTCTTCAATGTGTGGTCATTGGATGGAGTGATCAATGGTACTCCATGGCTCACGTTGTCTGTGGCTATGATTAAGGAGAGATAATCCAATAACTATCATAAGTCATGGTGCCTCAAGTCATGTTCTAATGTGTGTGGTGTGCATTTCCTATATCAAATATCCATATCACAACTTATATACAAGAGACGAAAAAAAGTAGTGTGGGACTAGATAAGATTGCGCTCTAGTCCTCACCAGTTGTAGAATATTCCTTCGGCTCGAAATAAGAAAGCTGTAAAGAGAGCCAGCCACCCAAATTACACGATATAGATGATGATTCCCCTGGCTAAGGGAATCTACACGACTTTTGTGGTCCTGTTGTGTTTCCACTCCTGATAATCTCTCTAAGCTATAGATATACTAGGTCATAAGCACATGGAAGTGGGGAGAATGGTGAATATAAATTTGTGGTTAAAGTTTCTTCCTCTATGTATATAGATAGAATACAACCAATGTGCAAGGCCATCCTATTAAAATCTAATGCTTTGTTTATTATGTATTAAACTCTCCCTCTCTTGTTATGTTTTGTCAATGTAGTGTTGGGTTACATGTATACCACATGGATGACTATTATGTAGTTTTGGGTTGCATGTATGCCACATAGATGACTATTATGTAGTCTTCTTGGAAGCCAAGAAAAGAAAAACAGGGCTATCATAAAAAAAAAAAAGTATAATAATAATTAAGAGAGGTTCTTCTTCCATCATATTGATCATCCATTTTCTTTCATTTTTTCTTTTGCTTCCAAATATATGTTTATGAGCTGAAATCACATTCAACACACCCAACATGTGAGCCATCTTTGGGCTCGCATAGTGACATATATACATATCTTGGACAAGTATTCTTTATTAAAGCACTAAACAATCATTTCTCCTTTTGTTCCCTTTCTTCCTTCTAAATAAGAAGCCATATTTTTGTAATGTGGTTGGTCTATGAAAATCAAGAGTAACGGAGGTCTTCAGTCTACTTCAGCCCCTAGCCTTGGAACTCGGACTTGGAGGGGGTATCCTAGAGGATGGACCAGACTGTTTTAGGGATTGGTTAATTATGGGATTTGTGGAATATTTTTCATTGGATTAGTTTTTTTGATTATATCATGTGCGTCAATTTTATATAATCATTATTAGAACTTTTGTGCTTTCACTCTTGTTTCAATATCTTTGCAATTATGGCTATCACAATATTAAGCTTCTGTCCATTTTATTATTATAATGAAAAATTAACTTACTAGTTAATTAGTTGCAGGAATGACACCTTCCAATTGCTGAAAAATAACTAAATAAATCAACTAGTGTCCTATAGCTTTATAAATTCATTTTTATTAGGTGATACGCTTCCTCCATCCAACTTAAGTTCTTACCTACATATATATGTATATGTGTGTGTGTATTGTGATGTCTACCTACTTATTATTTCTTATGAATTGATTATCCATTGTGGTCATATTGATTAAATATCTTTCCATGAAACACATTGACTAAGCTTCAGAAAGATCATTTTCATAATAAGACTTACCACCCTATTCTTATTAAGGAGGGATCTTTCCTAATATTATTTGTGCACTTAACAACTCACTTTCCTTTATGGATGGTTCTTAAACATCTTGCATTTGCATTGGTTTTCCTTTTATAAATTTAGGGGAATGGGGCCAGATGAACTTTGTAGGAATTAATGTTAGTAATATTGCTTGTGCAATCCAAGCTATTACTTTACCTCTTCCTTCTTAAGTGAAAGAACAAACATAAATTAAGCATTCTAGACATTTAATTTTATTGATGACTAAGTTCACAAGAGATCAATAAGTGCTCATTTTGACTATAGTTCATTTGTTCCACCTCCTAAAATAAATTGGTTTATGTGAAGATAAGAATCATTCAGTGGCATATTATTCAACCAAGAATCACCGCTAGAATTGTCATTACTTAATGAAGATTACTCTTCCTCATTCATTTATAATACTTTTTACATTCTAGTAAGAACATAGCTCGATAATATGCATGGTAGGGGTAATTACTAGATCAAAACAAAATTGATCAATGATGCATGAATATAAATATAAAGTATGCACATTATTTTGTTTAAGGATTAAAACAAAATGAGCGCTGCATTTTAGTTTATAAATCCAAGTTATTGCGGGACTTTCCTACAATTAATAATATAAATTTCATTTGGTATGTCTTTATTCTTTTATAGAGGTAGCACTTAATATTTGTTGAATATTTCTTGATAACTATTCAATTGTCACCCAAAATTATTTATTGGTTTCATATATGTAGATCTATATATGGACATAAGGATCGAAAATAATACTTAACATTTTGAATACCCATTCAAATTTCATGATTACATTTAATTTTTATTAAATTCTTTTTAACCCAATGATATATTATGATGCAAATCATTACCATGGACAAATAGTCCTTCTACGGTCATACCACTTATCAAAGAATGTCTAGCTAATGATGTACAAGTAGGGGTGTATAGGTAATATTAATGAATTAATTTTCTACAAAGCTGTCATGCTTTAAAACTTCATAGATATTTCTGAATTAATAATAATTACATATCATTATAAATAGGCAACTGGTTTTTTTAATGTTAAATGCAGCGGAGATGTTGATGGAATAGTTCCCGTCACTTCATCAAGATACTCTCTCAGTCAACTAAATTTTATAGTAAAAACCGAGTGGCAACCATGGTTTATTAATAATGAGGTAAACCATTCACCTTTTGATTAATGAAGTTAATAGATTTCCTCAATTAACCTTTTACATATAGATGCACAAAAACATTAAACAAAACAAAAAAAAGTAATTAAGGTAATTATTAAATATTGAATGTTATAATATAATTCTTTTTGTAAAACTTAAACAATGATATTTGTTATATATAGTAAACACACATCTCACAAAAATTGATAATAATGTTTTTAAGTCGTGTGCACCTATAAAAAGTCCTCTTCAAATGCAATTAACATAAATGGTTCTTCCACTTTTTTCTTCATTGTCTTGAAAAGAAGCTTAGAGACTTCTTTTCAATCTCCTTTTAATGGTAATTTAGGATCACTTATCTAGCTTTCCTCTTGTTCTAATGAATTTATGAGAAATCTCACTATCGATTATTCAATTCTGTTTGAAGTATTTGATATTCTTTTCAACTACTTTAATGGTTAATTATCCTTAAAAACTTAAGACGATGATGAACTCATCCATAAAATCTAAAGAAAACTTTTACCTAGTAACAAATAATTTTATATAGCGAGGAAGAGATCTATTTTTGCTAATCCTATAAGGCAAAATAATTGCAATGTTTTGTGAGACTACATCAAGTCATTTTAATGTACAAGAGGCCTATTAAGCAATAGCATCACATTTTCTGCTTTTATCCCTTTGCCAAATTGCTCCTTTCCACCTTAAGTCTAATGAGTTTACAAATACAAAATTAAAATGACTTCCTAATAACTTTTGGAACTACTTTTGTTACCTATCTTTTCCTCAAAAAAATAGGTGATCCTTTACAAATGCCATTAAAAATCCAAAAATTCTTCTACGATCCTAGTAGTATTTAAATAACGTAATTAGAATAGACCAAGAGTTTTCTTGGAATTCAATAATCTTTTAATAATAAAACTTGACTTAAGCAACTATAATAACTTCTCTCACTTTCTGTTGCCCAGATATGGTGCCCAAGAGGGGGGGTGAATTGGATATTAAAAAAAAAATTAAAGCAATATATGTGCTATCAAGTTTTAAGGTGAAGAGTGATAGTGCTCAAATAATTGTGCAACGGAAGCAATAAAATAAATCAACAATTAAAGAGCAAAAGAAGAGCAATGCAAACACACAAGAAGTATAGTGGTTCGGTGTACCTAGCACCTACATCCACTCCCCAAGCTCCACTTGGGAATTTCCACTATAATCTTTAGATTACAGCCGACTTGTTTTACCAGGCTCACAAGTCAAAACCTTACACACTTGTTTTGGCTTCGGGCTAACAAGCAACCCTAGTTGGTTTTATCAATTGGATCACCAACAAACCTTACTCACTTGTTTTGGCTTCGGGCTAACAAGCAACCCTAGTTGGTTTTATCAATTGGCTCACCAACAAACCTCACTCACTTATTTTGGCTTCGGGCTTACAAGCAACCCTAGTTGGTTTTATCAATTGGCTCACCAACAAACCTCACTCTAGTTTCAAATTCCCTTGAAACTAGCCTACCACAAATATAATTTGAATACAATGAATAAAAACAATACAAACTCCTTTTTGAGCAATAAGAAATTCGTTGAAGCTCTTGATGGAGACTCTTCAAGCCTTTTCTCTTGGAATCTTTGACCTCACTAAATGCCAAACTCTTGAAAGTTGGATTCCTCAAAGATGGAAAGCTTTTGGCTAAGGAATCTCTTGGATTTCTCACTCTTTTTGGCTTGGAATTGCTTGAAGGCTTTTTACTTTCACTCTAATCCTTTTCACCTTGTCTCCATGTCTTTTTTGAAGTTTGGTGGAGGTTAAATACCTCATTCATGCTGAAACAACTCCACAAGACCGTTAGAATAAAAAATATGGCCGTTTATGGCCGTTAGAAATCAAATCAGAAGTTCAGAAAAACTAGCCGTTATACCATGAGTCGACCTCATGAGTCGACCTCTGGATCAAGTGTCGACCTCATGAGTCGACCTCCAGTTTATCTAAGGCAAAAATCCAGAAAACCATAGTTCTGCCCAGTTTGAATTCTCAGGCTATGAGTCGACCTCTGGTGTCGACCTCTGGACAGGTGTTGACCTCAGGTGTCGACCTCTGGACAGGTGTCGACCTCTGAAGCATGCCACTGAAATTTTGCCGTGCCGGTTTTGCTGAACCATCTTCAAATCCTTTCATATTAATTCCAAAGTCCATATATTTGATTTTCCATTAATTTAAGGACTTTTTCAACTGAAATACAATCATTTCTTCATTCAACATGGTTGAGTACTAAGATCTAAGAAATACACTTAAAACACAATTAGTACTCATATATACTTAAACATTTTGTCAATCATCAAAATCAAGACTAGAGTCAACACTTTCTTTTTTCTATTTAATATTATAATTAGGTTGGTGGATATAGTATTGTTTATGATGGTAACTTAACATTTGCCACTGTTAGAGGAGCAGGGCATGAGGTTTCGAGCTACCAAGCACTTCAAGCACTTATACTTGTCAAATTTTTTTTTGACAAAAACCCACTTCCTTCTCAAAAAATTACTTAATTTAAATTTGTCCATTTCTTAGATATATAGATCAAGAGGTTGTAATTTGTTATCTATTTGAGCCATATATTTACTCATTTAGCCTGTTATTTGCTATCACTAGAAAACCTACATTTATAGTTCATAGTTGGAAAATATAACTCTCTCTCTCTTGCTTTCATATCAAAATTCTATTATAAAGCATAAAGGAAATGTGGAACCATGCATTATGCCATTCATTTAAGTGGGTGGTTAAGCTCAAGCCCTTTATAGTTTTATTCTTGAAATACATGTTTAATATTCTCTCTTTTACCTTCTATATGTATATGTATGAATTCAATCATCTACAAATCAAAATTCCAAAATTATGTTAAGCCATATCATAAGGCCTAGCTAGTTGAGTGGATTATCAAGATAAAGTCAAGTACTCGATTGATATCTATATAGACATCCTTAGAAAAGGTTTCTTTGTGGGAGAATTTTCAAAATCTTATTGCAATGGTTTTATTTTAGCACTTTCATATTTGAAATCTCAAAAAAGTTTCACATTGCAAAGAAAAAAAATCTAAAATTTATAATTCATTTGCCATGGTTTCTCCTTCCCTACTGGCATTGTTGCCCTTTTTCAAAGCTTGGCCTCACCCTCTCTATGCCCTAGAAGCATGTTGAGGCATCCATCAACTTTAGTATTCTCACTTGCAATGATTTGTTTGTTGCCTTGAGGAAAGCCAACACAAGGGGTTAGTTCTAAATGGTATTTGACAAATTGTCCCAAAGATTTAATATGTGACTAAATTAACCGAGCCAAGGACTTATAACCATGGTAGCCATATAATTTCTCCAACTTTATTAGCACGTGGACATGAAAAATTTCTTGTGTGTTTTTTTTTTAATTTTTAGATTTCAGAATTGGAACTAATGAAGTACTTCAATTGAAAATGAAAACATTAGTTGCATTTTGAATCTTAATACACCCAAATATCCAAAATTCAGCTCCATCAAACTGCAATTGCTATAACCCCATTCACATGCAATTTTTATTACAAATAGACTTCTAGTTGCAAGAAAGCAAATGACCTTGGTTGATTATAATAATGCAGATTGTAATGTTGCTTGAAGGTTAGCCCCCCCAAAAAAAAGTCTTCAAAGCTACACCACACAAAATAAATTGTCATATATTGCGATTGATATAATAATTGTAAGGGAAATTATACCTCTTTTTTTTGGACTAGATGACACAAAGTAGATGGAGCAACCAGCATTTTAATCATCCTCAGTTTCCTATTTAAGCTTGGGGCTTATGATCCTTGGCTGATCGTCCTCACTTTTGACTTTTATTCTGTGAGTTTCTCTTGCACTACAGGGATTGCAGGGTGTTGGGTTTTAGAAAAGCAATCACACAAAGGAACACAAGAATTACGAGGTTCGGCAAGGTGCCTACATCCTCGGACAAAACTCTCAACTCTCTTGTTTCTTTTTTTCTTAAGAGTTAAGCAACCATTTCTCTGCAATTTGTACACAAGGGTTTCTACAACAAAGGAAACAAGCAAACTTCAAAAATAGGAAAACTAAAAACAGATTTGCCTACAATCTCTCCTTTTCATGAATATGGGCATAAATCTCTCCTTTCCTTGGATAGGAGCATAAATCTCTCTCCTTTCCTTGAATAGGAGAAAATCTCTCATTTTCTTGAATAGGGGCATAAATCTCTCCTTTCCTTGAATATAAGTAAATCTCACCAATACCGCCAATACTCCCCCTCAAGTTGGAGCGAAGACATCATCGAAGGTCAACTTGTTTACCATATCCTAAAATATTCCCTTGGATAAAGCTTTGGTAAAGACATCAACAAGTTGGTCCTTACTACGAATGTATGGTGTCTCTATTGTCTTGTCTTGAATCTTTTCCCTTACAAAGTGACAATCAACCTCTATGTGTTTAGTCCTCTCATGAAAGACTGGATTTGAGGCAATGTGTGTCGCTGCCTGATTATCACAGAATAACTTCGTTGGTTTAGACATAGCATCACACCCCAATTCTTGAAGTAATAGACGAAGCCAAACGATCTTACTAGTGGCAGTAGCCATGGCTCGGTATTCAGCCTCCGCGCTAGATCTAGCCACAACAGTTTGCTTCTTGCTCTTCCAAGTAATAATATTTCCACCAGCAAAGGTACAAAAACCTGTGGTAGATTTTCAATCCATGGGGTTCCCAGCCCAATCTGCATCAGTAAACCCTACAATCTCTGTATTACCATTATTCTTCAACAAGATTCCTCTTCTCGGAGAAGCTTTCAGATATCGAAGAAGCTGGTTTAGCAACTCCATACACCCTTGTGTAGGTTTCTGCATAAACTGACTCACATAGCTGACAGAATAAGCAATGTCAGGTCTAGTAATGGTTAAGTAAATTAGTCTCCCTACCAAGCGCTAAAATTGCCCAATATCCTGTAATGGTGTTTCATTAGACACAGTCTTACTGTTGTAATCCATAGGAGTGCTAGCAGGTTTAACGCCCAACTTACCAGTCTCCTTCAGCAGGTCTAGGACATATTTCCTCAGAGTCAAGAACAAGCCTTTGTCAGAACTTGCTACCTCTATACCCAAAAAATACTTCAATTTTCCAAGATCTTTAATGTCAAACTCTTTGCTCAACAACTACTTAAGCTCTGCAATACCTGTTAAGTTACTGCCAGTAATAATAAGATCATCAACATAAATGAGAATAACAACAATACCTTCACCAACTACTTTAGTAAACATCGAAGAATCAGCTGCACTTCTTTTGAAACCAAATCTAATGAGTGTAGAACTCAGTTTTCCATACCATGCTCTAGGTGATTGTTTGAGACCATATATTGCCTTCTTTAGTTTGCAAACCATTTCCTTATTATTCTCTAAGAAATGTCCTGGAGGGAGATCCATATAGACCTCTTCCTCCAAGTCTCCTTGGAGGAAGGCATTCTTCACATCCATCTGAAACAATGGCCACCTACGATTAACAGCTACAGATAAGAGAACACGAACAGTGTTCATTTTCACTAAAGGAGCAAATGTTTCCTTGTAGTCTATCCCATAGGTTTGAGTATACCCTTTTGTGACAAGCCGAGCTTTGTACCTCTCAACCGAACCATCACTATTGTATTTGATCTTGTAAATCCACTGGCATCCGACTGTCTTCTTCTCATTTGGCAATTTAATAAGTTCCCAAGTATGGTTATGGTTCAATGCTTGAAGCTCGTCTTTCATGGCATTCACCCATACACTGCTTTTACATGCTTCCAAGAAGGTATTGGGTTCCTGTTGATTGTCAATGGTAGATAAAAAACTTAAATAATTATGGGAAATTCTATCATACCCAATAAAATTCTGAATCAGATACTGAACAGTATGATATGTTGAAAAATCACGGAGCCATGTTGAAGGCCTTGGAATGCATGAAGACCTGCGGATTGGGGCAGAGACAATGGGTACCGCATCTGCTGGAGCTACCTCTGTTACTTCCAAATTAGCCACATCATCTGTTATAATGGCAATTGCATCAGGAATGCCATTTTCCATATTCACACGTTGATTACTTTGAACAGCCACTGTTGGAATTTCTTCTTGATTCAACATTGAATTTTCAACAGGTAGAACAGGAAGCAAAAATTCAGAATAGTCATCTTGCTCCCCCTGAATTTGATTCCTGGCAAAAAGCATAAGAGCCTCATCAAAAATAACATCACGAGAAATATAAACACGTATAGTATTTGGTTCATAGCATTTGTATCCCTTCTTGACATTCGAATATCCCACAAACACACACTTTAGAGCTCGTGGATCTAGCTTGTCACCAGATTGAGAATGCACATAACACACACATCCAAAAATTCTTAAGTGAGAGATACCAAATTTTCGGCCATACACTTTCAATTGGAACTTTGTACCCCAACACCTTGCTAGGCAAACGGTTGATTAGGTAGCAACTAGTAAGAACTGTATCCGCCCAATATGTCTTGGATAAATTTCTTGAGAATAACAATGCTCGGGTAACCTCAAGCAAATGCCTATTTTTCCTTTTTGCAACTCCATTCTGCTGTGAAGTTCCCACACAGGAGGTTTGATGAATGACTCCCAGGCCACGCAGGAACACTTGGAAAGCCTGATTGGTATATTCAGTTCCATTGTCTGTACGAAGAATCTTCACCATCGTATTAAATTGATTTTTCACCATACTGCAAAAATCTTGAAACACATTCATAACTTCACTCTTGGATTTAAGCAAATAAAGCCATGTAGCTCGAGATTTATCATCAATAAATGTAACAAAATACTTGAACCCCTCTCTAGAGTTAATAGGAGAAGGCCCCCAAACATCCGAGTGAACTAAACCAAAAAACTGTTCTGATCTATGCAGGCTATGAGAAAAAGGTAACCTATGCTGCTTAGCATAATGACAAGGATCACAGCAATTGGAATCATAACTTAAAGTTATATCAAGAGCATGTAACACCCGATCAGAGGGATGACCCAGGCGCCAATGCCACAACTGGGATGTGTCAACATTCTTCCTTCGAGCCATCAACACTTCATTGCTGAGGTCCACCGTATACAGCCCATTCTGCAACTGCCCTTCACCAATCATCCTCTTGGTGGTTCGATCTTGGAAAAATACCTTTTGAGGAGTAAAAATAACATTGCAATTCCACTGATTAGTATATTTGCGAACTGACATTAAATTTGAGGATAATTTAGGTACCAATAATGCTTCAGAATTTTTTGAGAAAAATTTAATTTGTCCAACACCACTAGTTGGAACCTGCCCACCATTGGCAACAGTAATAGGTGGATAAGACACACCTGAAGTAATATTGGATAGGAAGTTTGAAGAACTACACATGTGGTCTGTAACCCCAGAGTCAACAATAAACTGAGTTTTAGATAAAGCTGAGTAAGCATGAACATTACCAGAAGTCATAGCCAAATTTCCAGTTTCAGTGCCAGCAGTATTCGTTCCAATGTCATGTATGTGAAGTAATTGCTGAACTTGTTGAGACAAAGCCTCCAACTTGGATTGAAAATCATTTGGGATGTCTTGGATAGCCATCTTAGCTTCTGGACCCCTGTCATTGGAAAGATGCAAATGTGGATAGAGGACCCAGCACCTTTCTTTGGAGTGACCATCACGATTGCAATGATCACAATGGAACCTTGCTGGTTTTTAAATTTTCCTTTGGTAAACCGAGCAATGGAGTTTCCTTGCTTCATGTTGATAGCACTGTGGGCTGATTGTTCACCAAGCTCTCCTGATGCAATTAGATTTGAAGACATGACACGTCTCTTTGTTTCCTCACTTTGGATTATGGCACAAACCTCATTGAAAGTAGGCAGTTGAGAACCCATAAGAATTTGACATTTGGTGTCCTCAAATTCAGGCATGATACTTGCTAATAGTTGAAAAACTTTTTCTTGCTCTTCTCGATTGACATAATCCATCACATTCTGGGTAGCAGGTCTATACTGACGAAGCTCATCCCATTGCTTCTTCATTTTTCCTAGGTGTTCTGTAAAAGATTGTGTTGCGCCTTGCTTAGAACAAGCAAGTCCTTGCTGCAACTCAAAGATCCGAGATGCATTTTTGGCTTGACCATACATCTCGTATATGGAATCCCACAATGCCTTGGCTGACTCTGAATATGCAAATATCTCGTAGATCTTCGGCTCCATGGAATTGAATATCCAAGACATCACATTGTGGTCATTCGCTTGCCATTCATCAAATTTGGAATCTGTCATGGGAGGTGCTTTAATCTTCCCGTTGATGTGACCAAGCTTTGATCTACCCCTGAGAGCAATTGTTATAGCTCGTGACCAAGGAAGATAATTTCTTTCGTTAAGCAACAAAGAAGTCAACCGCTGATTGGTTGTCTCCTACACCTTTGTTGCATTGGATGCATCTCTTGTATTGAAAGCGCTTCCTTCTCCTGACTTTGGCCCCTCCATGATGCATTGCTGCTCTGATACCATGTTGGATTTTAGAAAAGCAATCACACAAAGGAACACAAGAATTACGAGGTTCGGCAAGGTGCCTACGTCCTCGGACAAAACTCTCAACTCTCTTGTTTCTTTTTTCTTAAGAGTTAAGCAGCAATTTCTCTGCAATTTGTATACAAGGGTTGCTACAACAAAGGAAACAAGCAAACTTCAAAAATAGGAAAACTAAATACATATTTGCCAACAATCTCTCTTTTTCATGAATATGGGCATAAATCTCTCCTTTTCTTAGATAGGAGCATAAATCTCTCTCCTTTCCTTGAATAGGAGCAAATCTCTCATTTTCTTGAATAGGGGCATAAATCTCTTCTTTCCTTGAATAGGAGTAAATCTCACCAATACCGCTAATACAGGGGCTTCTTGATCGATCAATTCAAGTGTTTAATTTCGACCTTCCGTAGTTCTCCATATATATCATTTCTAGATTTCTCTAGAACATCTTTTTTATTGGTCACGGCTTAAGATCTCTCTTTCCTAACTGGCCAAAAGTTTTCATAACCTTTATCTTGTCAATTGTAGCTTTACTTTCTTTCGAACCCTTTGGGCCTTGATCGGCGTCGATGAGAACTCCCAGTACGAGATGGTGATTATTTTCTTTGATGGTGCTTGGTATCCATGTCAAAAATACTCTTACTACATAACCAGTTCTTCCAATCTCAAATCAAATTAGAGTTTCTAGTTGCAAGAAAGTTCATGTTCTTTAGTTTCTCAAATTTCTTGTTCCACCAAGGTTAAGGGCCATGCCTGTGTTTGACCAAAACTTTATTTGTATTGGGATGTTCATTCTCCACTCATTCTCTCTTCAGTAATAGAGTTCCTAGATCTACCGAAGTTTACTAACATCTACCTCAGGAGTGCATTATGCTTCTTCTTAGCTTTAACGAGATCTTCGTCATGCATTTTCTGTACTCTTGTTTGGCATGGTCTTTCAGTACTCAGCATTTTGACTGGTCTCTCCATCACTAATGTGGAAGTTTCATTCTACCATAGCATCTTGGTGGAGGATTGATTGCTCACTAAGCTTTGTAGGGTGGGTTCAAGATCCAATGAGCTACTCATTGTTGGAACAAGAATCTAAGAACTCCATAGCCTATGAGATGAGGTCCATCTTCATGCCATCGAAGGTGCCCCCCTCGACGCATTTTGAGTAGTACATGTTGTTAGAAAAACTGCTTGATTAACACCATCCTGGCTGCTCCTAGTTCAAAGTTGTTTTATACTTCTTCAAGTTCATTGCAATAGAAGATCTTCTAAAACAAGGCCTTCTCCATAAGGAGGTGATGGCCTTGACTAGCATGAGTCCACAAAATATGTTCAGCAATGAATTGAGGTGATTCTTGTCCTTGTTGCCATAGTCCTAAATGATTAGTGCATCAAGGAATGCATGATGTAGCCATGTAGGTGCTGGTCAAGAATAGTTAGAGCTAGGAGAGCATGCTTTTGATTGTTTACAGATACAAACACATAGCTAGCTAGCATTTGTTAAGGGACATGGGTATATTTGGAGATATCCAGGTGCCAACTCCATGGTATCATGGAATGAGCAGTTTATTATTGATAGATACTCCCTGACATTGCCATTCATTAGCTACTGGATGTGGCTGCTTTTCTAATTTATTTTTTGACAACTACTGAAAAATGACTCTTAATACTCATAGTACTTAGAAGATGAAATAGGACTTGGAGCTACAAATGCCCGGAAACTCCATTATTGGCTGGCCTCCACAAGGGCGTATATCGTTGAGCTACCACTCCAACTTGTTGCTCTGGCTAAAAATTCTGGTACTTTCTTTGAGAAGAAATATATGACAAACTATATGTTAGTGCTTAATTACCAAAGGATCAAGAATTTGGTGGGTTAACTAGTCAAGGATCAATAATTCCCAAAATTAAGAAGACTCTGACCAAATAGTCTTCTATATATAGTAAATTTGTAACAAATTGTGGTGGAAAAGGAGCACACAATTTGAGAAGTGAATTATTGTTTTTGAAAAATCCAATCATTTAGGGAACAAATTTGAGTTTTCATTTATTTTTGATTAAGTGAAATGAAATCAATTTCTCAGTACTAGCTAGGATTTGGGAATTGACATGGTTGTGGACGAGAATTAAAAGGAGCATGCATAACATACTACTTGGACCTTCACTATATATGGGCTGACTAAGTATGATCCAAAATCCTTATTCTGGAGAGGTGTCTTAGATCCTTCTTCCTTGGCCTTTAGATTGTTGGGGCCGGGAGACTTCAATGCCACTTACAAAATTTATGAGAGCAATGGCATACATCAACCAAGGAAGATCTCCAAGGCCTTTATTTCTTTCTATTGGGGTTGCGCCAGTGAATTGGATCATTTTAGACTTCTAAATTAATATTCTATCTCATTGAGGCATTTTACTGAATACATCACAGGTATAATTAGCAAGCACAAGAAAGATAAGAAATTTATGTGGTTCAGTAAATCTTCCTACATCCATACAAAGGAGGAGCAATCCATTATATAATCATTCTGAAATTAGGTACAAAAGTGATATAAATATCCAAATAAAAAGGATCCCAAAATAATCACAAAAGGGGAATAAATGAAGCAACAATAAACCAAATAGATAATACATTTCTCGTCTTTGGCTACGAATCAAGAGAAGATCATATGAGAGATGGATCAATACCTTTTCGGCCACAGTAATCGATCAAGAGAAAGATACTTCTCTAGATGGTGAAGAAAAAATAATAGGTGCCTTCGGCAGCCAGAGCACAAACAAATCAAGAACCAAGAGATTGGGACCAAAGGGCTTTGGTGAACAGAGAGTAATCGAGACTGAGGAGGCTTTACAAAATTGAGGGTCTCATACTCCTTTTAAAGGAAAACAATAAATAAGAATCCCAAACAAAAAAAAATTCTTCTATCCGTCCCAAACTCTATTGGAGAAGAAATCCTATTCAAAGAAGAGAACTGTCAATCCCCAAACTATTGTTAATTAGAGCAATAGTAATAACAATCCTCCTCTTTGTGATAAATTATATACCTCTATCAGATGTATATTATCAAACCTCCTCCTGAATACAAGCCTCGAAGGGCATCACCAAGTGCTCAAACCAATTAAGTTCAGGAAAGTCCTAAACTTGATTCCTGGAATTGGTGTAATAAGTATATCAGCTGAATTATAAGCAGTGCTAATTTTCTAAACCTAAATATCACCATCCTCCACCAAATCTCTGATGAAGTGATACCTTACATCCACGTGCTTAGTGCATTCATGATACATCTGATCTTTAGCAAGATGCAAAACACTCTAACTGTCACGATGAATATCCAGATAATGTTACTTGAGATCCAAATCATGTACTGACCCTCTTAACTAGATAGCTTCTTTTGTAACCTCTATCAATTCCATATACTTTACCTCTGTAGTAGACAAAGCAACTGTAGATTGCAAAGTAGCCTTCCAACTAATGCAAAACTAAAGATTAAATACATATCCGGTCAATAACCTTCTCCTGTCTAAGTCACAAGCATAATCAGAATCATAAAATCTTGTAATAATGTAACTACTTTGTTCATAAAATACCAATCCCAAATTAGAAAATGCCTTTCAAATATCTAAGTATCCATTTTATGATTGACCAGTGAGCTTTCTTAGGCTTGTCTATGTATCTGCTTACCATACTTGCTACCTGTGAAATATCAGGTCAAGTGTGGACCATCGCATACATAATGCTATCAACTGCACTCTCATATGGTACTCTAAACATATATCTCTTCTCATCCTCAGTCTAAGAAGATAGCTTGGTAGATAATCTGAAATGACTAGCAAAGAGAATAGTCAAACTTAGCAGTAAACATACCAAATATTTTTAAGAATTTATCAATATAGCTATGATGAGTAAGAAAGAGTCTACTTGACTATCTATTATAAATGATCTCCATTCAAAGAATCTTCTTTATCTATCCAAGATCCATCTCAAATACAGTACTGAGCCTAGCTTTCAATTTCTGGATGACTGACATATGTCTGGCTACAATCATCATATCATCCACATAGAATAATAAATAATAAAAGGATCTATCTAAAAGCCGCTGATGATACACGCAACTGTCATATGGAGATTTGTTGAATCCATGGTTGACCATAAACCTATCAAATTTATGGTACCATTATCTTGGAGATTCCTTGAGACTATACAATGATCTCTTGAGCAAGCATATATGATCTTTTTTATTTGGAACCCCGAAACCCGGTAGTTATTGTATATAAATCTACTCCTCTAAATCATCATGTAAAAAAGTTTTTATATCAAGCTATTCTAGCTCCAAATCCTGAGAAGCAACTAAAGAAAGCAACACACGAATAGAAAGTATTTAACTATAAGAGAAAATATCTCATTATAGTCAATACCTTCCTGTTAACTATAGCCCTTAGCTACCAACCTGGCATTGTATTTAAAATCTTGAGGACTAGCTCCTTTCTTTTTCTTGAAGATCTATTTATAGCCAATAACTTTCTTGCCCTTAAATAACTTGACTAATTTTTAAATCTGATTCCTTTCAAAGATTGAAGCTCTTCAACCATAGCTATGGTCCATTGCTTAACCTGTGGGCTACCAATAGCCTCTTGATATTTGGTTGGCTTATCACCAATGTTGTTTGCAATACTTAGAGTATAATAAACTAACTCAGCATAAGAATAATCCTCAAAACCATTCCTTTGAGGTACTCTAATCGGCACCTAGATTTTTGAGTGGCAATACAATCATCCTGAACCTGACCTTGCATGATAACCTATTTTTAAGACTGTATCTTTATATCTGCTTGTTGTTGTTGCTTATTCTAAATATGAGTATCTCCTATTGGTTGTTGCTATTATGATCTAATAGTTTGAACAATAACCATAATAGTCCAAGACCCTAATCCTGACCTCCCTATGAAGACCTAGGTTGAATCTACCATGAAGGAGTTGCTGTCTCATGAAAAATTATATTCCTACTGATTAAAATCCTTGGGATCTCAGCTCTGTGTACCAAAATCTATAGCCTTTCATCCCATATGCATATATAAGAAATACGTACTTTTTAGTCCTAGGATCTAGCTTTCCATCTCTGATATATACATATACTAGACACCCAAAGACTTTAAGTATGAAATAGTTTGCAGATCTTCCTATCTACATTTCTTCTGGAGTCTTCATGCTTAATGATGATGTTGGAAATTGGTTTATAATATAACAGGCTGTGTATGTAGCATCTATCCAAAAAATTTTACTCAATCCAAAACTTGATAGTATAGATTTGACTCTCTCTCATAGTGTGTAGTTTATGCATTCTACCATACCATTCTATTGAGATGTACCAACCGTGATCCTATGTTTAGCAATGCTTTCTGATTTGCAAAAATCATCAAATTTTGTAGAGTAAAATTCTAATCCATTATTAGTCTAGAGGTTTTAACTTCCTCTCAGTATGCCTCTCGACCATAGCCTTCCATTTCTTGAATGTATCAAATACATTACTCTTATTCTTAATAGTATAAATCCAGACTTTGCAGGAGTAGTAATCGATAAATAAAACTAAATATTTGGATTCATCCTTAGATATAACTAGGGTAGGTTCCTATAGGTCAAAATGAATATAATCCAATATAACTAATATCATATGCATTCCTGTAGAAAAGCTAACTCTAAATTGTTTTCCAAATATACGTAATCACAGAATTCAAGTATACCAACCTTTTAATCACCTAGCAGATCATGTCTGCCAGCTCCTATAAACCTTTATCAAATATGTGGCTCAGCCTCTGGTGTTACAATTGTGTCAACTGTTCAATAGAAGACTATATTATTGAAGCTTGTTCTATCACTGTATTGCCATCTATATAGTAAAAAGTGCCACTCAATTTATCTCTTAATAGAGTCAATGCTCCTTTACTAATAGTTCTAGATCTTCTATCCCATCTTTCCTTGAAACCTTCAGTGTTAAAGGCATGCACTGAGAGAAGGTTCCTTTTCAATTGAGGAATATATCGATATCATCCAGAGCCACTACAGTATTTACATAAGATTTGATCTGAACTTTACCAATACCTTTCACTTTACAGATTACATCATCTTCAATAAGAACGGTGCCTCCCTTACATGGTATAAAAGAAGAGAACCATTTCTTATCGGGTGTCATGTAGAAAGATACTCTGGAATCCATGATCCAAGTATCAGCCTGACTAACACTATAAGCAGTTATAAATACTACATCATCTATAATATTGTTGTGATCTCCTAATGTAACTGTAATTGATACCAAATCTAAGACTGATCCTTTATCTTTATGTTCCTTTTTTTTCTTAGATTATAGAAGCCTACATTCAGATTTTTAGTGGCTTGACTTCTTACAATAGTAACAAACACTAGTCTTTTAGGCCTAGACTTTGATCTAGTTTTGGACTTGCTTCTGCGTTGTCCAACTTTTTTTGCTCATCTTTGTCTCTAGCTGTAAGTTCTTGTACTGCAGTCAAAGTCTGATACTTTAACTATACTTTCAACCTAAGCTCATTAGATAACAAAGTAGCTTCAACCTCTTCAAGACTTATAGTCTCTCTTCCATAGAGCATGAAAGTAATAATATCCTTAAAGGACTTAGACAAAGAATAAATCAGAATTAAAGCCTTGTCTTTCTCATAAACATCTACATCAATATTTGCCAAATCAAGTAAGAGCTTATTATATTCATCCAAGTAATTTTTGAGTGAAGTCCCTTCCATTATACGAAAAATGTATAACTTTTTTCTTAAATATAGTCTATTGCTAAGAAACTTTACCATATACAGGCTATCCAATTTATTCTATACACCTTTAGCTGTATCAAGATCCACAACATTCTAGAGAACTTTGTCATTCAAATCTAAAAATAGAGTCCTTAGTGCTCTCTCATTGATTTCCTCTTTGACGGCCTCAGTATCTTCTATGATTGCATCCATACCTTTGAGGGCTATTGTCATGCCTTTCTTGATTAATAAATATTTCATTCTTACCTTTCATAGTACAAAATTACTTGTGCTATCAAGCACTGCCACTTCATGCCTTGTGGTAGTGGAATAAAAATAACTATCTCAAGAGCTATTGAAGAACTTTGTTGCCCATTAGATGCCATCAAAATGTTCTGATATCAATTATTGAGATTGCAGATAGTGGATTGAATCATTTTAAACTTCTGAATTAATATTCTATCTCCTTAAGGCATTTTGCTGAACATATCATATGCATAACTAACAAGCACAGAAAAGATAAGAAATTTATATGGTTAGGTAAATCTACCCACATCTATGCACAAGAAGAATAATCAACTATATAATCATTCCAAAATTGGATACAAAGGTGATACAAATATTCAAATAGAAGGATTCCAAAATAATCACAAAAGAGGCAAATAAATTACAATACTAAATCAAACGGATAATATCTTTCTCAACCTTACCTACGAATCAAAAAAGTTAATTTATGATATGGATCAATACCTTCTCGGCCATGGAAATCGAACCACATAAAGATACTTCTCCAAGTAGCTGGAGCACAAATAGATCGAGAACCAAGAGAGTGAGACCAAAGGGCTATAACGAATAGAGAGCAATCGAGACTTAATGGACTTCATAGAATTGAGGCCCTCATACTCCTTTTAAAGGAAAACAACGAAGAAGAGTCCTAAATGAAAATAAAATTTCTATCCATCCCAAACTCTATCGAAGAAT
The DNA here is from genome assembly GCA_021397845.1 of Areca catechu. Taxonomy (NCBI): domain Eukaryota; kingdom Viridiplantae; phylum Streptophyta; class Magnoliopsida; order Arecales; family Arecaceae; genus Areca; species Areca catechu. Next base: position 30,179,504 of record CM038046.1, read on the forward strand.
GAATTCCATTCAAAGAAGAAAAATGTCGGCTCATAAATTGCTATTATTTGGAGCAACAATAATAACACTTTCCTTCATCAAATCTTTATAGCTTTTAGATATACCACTTAAAGGCGAGGATTTTACATGGATCAATTATAGAGAATGCCCTATCTTAGCTAAGCTTGATAGGTTTTTAATTTCTATAGGTTAGAATGAGTTATATCCACATGCTATCCAAATGATGCTATCTAACCCATACTTAGACCATGCCCCAATCATGCTTTCCATCTCGGGTCTTTCAATGGTAAAAACTCCCTTCATATTTAATAGAAGTTGGTTGTCTTTAGATAGCATTATAGAGGTGATCTCTAAGGTTAGAGTATCTACTATCCCATTAGAAGATGTAGCAATCAATCTAGTTAACAAACTCAAATTAAGCAACTAGAAATGCCCTCAAGTGCTAGTTAGTCGAGATGAAAGTTTTAGTTAGAGCTAAGAAGGATAAGCTTCTTAAACAAATTTAATATCTTGATAGAAAGGATGAAAGATACCCTCTCTCCCAATATGAAAGAGAATCCAAGAACTTTTGCATAGAAGAGATTCTTCAAATCTACAAAATAGAGGAAATTTACTAGAAACAATGAGCCAAAGTCAAATGGCTTGTAGAGGATGATAATAACATGACTTTCTTCCACAAGTCATCAAATATCCAAATGAAGCTAAATTGGGTTTCTAGTATTGAATGGTGGGGGATAGAAATATTTGAAAAAGGAGAGATCACAAAACATTTTAAAGAATTCTTCAAAAATCTTTTTAAACCCATAGATATCTTTATGAATCTTGACTAGGATAGCTTGTATCCTTCTAGCATAGATCTTTACAAGCTTTACTCTCCTTTTACTTTGGATGAAATAAAAAAGGTGGTCTTTAGCTTCAAAAGCAACAAGAGTCCTGGGCTAGATACCATGTATTTCTTCCAATATTTCTAGGATATCATTTGCAGTGATCTCTTCCTCTTCACATAGCTTTGTAATTGCAATGTTCATTTATCTAAGATCAATTATGCCTCTCAAACTTTGCTTCCAAAGAAGGAGATTGCCAAATCACCATCTGACTTTAAACCTATTACAATACATACCTGTATAAAATTTTTTATAAAAATTCATGCCAAGAGGTTGCAACCTTTTATGAATGAGCCCATAGACCCAGTACATATTACATATATCAAAGGAAGGTCAATTATGGATAACTTCTTATGTGCCAATGAAATTCTACAGCACTCAATGAAAGGTGGCATCAAAGATATCTTTCTCAAACTTGATTTTTTCCAAAATTTTTGATAGAATCATCAACATGTACCTTCTCAATGTTCTCTTGCACCATTACTTTCCTAGCAAGTGAATTAGATAGTCAGCAAACTTTTTATGCTACTCAAAGATTGCTATGAATGTGACACTACAAGAAAATCCAATATTAACATGGCTATTATGATAACTAATTAGCCATCACAAATATATGTTTTTACCAACCAAAAATAATGACAGAAATAAGATTCGTTGCTAATAACATTAGCAATGGATGAAATACTATTAGCAATAACAAATGTTGTCACTAATATTTAAAAAAAATTGGAAAAGTGTATTTATTGATGGCTTTATAATTATTAGCGATGATAAATTGCTATCACTAATATTAACATGAAATTCAATCTATTTCCAAATACTATTAGCGACAGCAATCTTTACTGTTGCTAATAGTTTTTCCCAAAACTGACCACCCGCCAGATCAGCTAAAAAATTTCACCCCCTACCTCCTCTTCCCACTAGTTCCCCCTCCTCTGCTGACATGCCTACGCTGCCATCCAGGGCCTAATTGGCATTCCCCCTGCCAGATTTGACATCCCCATGTTGGATCATTGTCCCTATGGCCAATCAACCTCCTTATGCCATGCCTCCCCTTCTTCTCCCCTATCAGTGTCTTCCCCTATCGGCCACTTGAACCCGCTTCCCTACCCTCTCACACCACCATTGCCATGGCCGCATCCCCACACCACTGTTCCCATGGCCCTGTCCCTGCTCCCCCATTCCTGTAGCCGTGTCCTCACATCGCTATCCCCAAGTCAGCACCATTGTCCCTAAACTAGTGCCACTACCTCTTGAACTGAAGCCACCATCCCTGAATCGGTGCCACTATCCCTGTGTCATTGTCCTGTCTGTGCACTACCATCTCATCCCTATACCTCATCTTTACATGCCGCATCCACCATTCATGGGGTTTGCTTTCCACTACTTCTAGTGAGTATTAGCAATGGCAACGAAACCATTGCTAAAAAATAATTTTTTTATTTAAAATATATTATTAAATTTAATTACATATTTATTTAACTAATTAATCAGATATTAATTAAATTAATTTATTAGATGTTTATTTAATTAATTAATTAGGTATGTATAGATGCATGTCCTATATATATAGGACTTGGGTCTCGGCATGTAGAGTGCAAGTTGGGGCCTAAGTTACATGCCTTGCACACTTGGACCGAGAGAAGGTGCCAGGTAGTATTGCAAACATGAGGGCTAGGGCATGCCCCACATACTAGAGCCTCGGGTCCTAACTAGCATTTAAGGCAACCAGCCCTTGCACTCCTTGCATGCTCGAGTTGAGGAAAGATACCGAGCAGCACTACGAACATGGGGTCAAGGCATACTCCATGTGCTCAGGCCTCGGGTTCTAACCGGCATCCAGGACAACTGGCCCTCACACACCCTACATGCTTGGGCCGAGTGAAGGTGCCAAGGAGCATTGCAAACATGAGGGCTAGGATGTTTATTTAAAAAATTTTGCATTGCATAGAAACCATAGACTTGTCTTTTGATTAATATACACATTCTATGGCATCCATATATTTATATATTTTTATACAGGTGAGAGAATTATGTATATTAGTTTATTGAATATTAATTATAGATAGTTTGAGAATTACAATTAATTCTATAGGTAATTATAGTAATCAAATAATTATTGAGGATTCGAGAAAAATTTTGAATAGTATTTCTCTTTAGTTCTCCTCACACATCTTTAGTTGTGTAGTGAACTAAGAAAAAATATTGCTAAAAACTTTTTTGGCCCCTATTATATATCATTTAATTACTGTAATTGACATATAGAATTAATGTAATTTCTAAGTGGGATAGGACCTTCTATACCATTAGTTGGTGATAGAATACATTCAATTATGTAAGGCATTTTAAATTATAAAATAATTAATTAGTAATTATCTTGTATTTGTATATGTAGAATCTGTAGAAAGTGTGCCACAAACTATAGTTGGATAGACTATTGAGTAGTCGACAGGATGATTTTTGTTGAATATAGGGAGGGTGTAGAATACTTCTATGATTATGCTTTTGGGAATGTGGCACTCTTACATCAAGGATAGACTCCTTGTCCTTGTAAGAGATGTGGTAATGTATAAAAAAATGTTTGATAGGGATACAGTCACTATTCATTTATATAGGAGTGGATTTATGCCAAACTATAATTATTGGTACTTACATGGGGAGATATGGGAGATAGTTGCAAGGGTTGAAGTGAGCGGGACAGGAACACAGATAAATAGACATGGTTATAGATGTGGCTCATCCTAAATTTAACTAGAATATGGAGGACAATCTAGAAGCTAGTAGTAGTGATTTCTACCGTATGCTGAAAGATGTTGATGAAGTATTGTAGCTGAGGTGTGCAATACATATTATATTATCAACTATATTATAGTTATTGAACTTGAAGGCCAAGTTTAATATGATGGTCAATTGTTATGATAGGATGGTAGTAATAATAAAGAAAATACCATCAAAGGATGAGAACTTGTTGGGAGCTTCTATACTTCAAAGAAAATGATGAAAGGATTAAGCATGGGATATAAAAGACAGATGAATGCCATAATGATTGCATGCTTTTCTATAAAGGGGACCAATTGAAGAGCTTATGTGACAAATATGGTGAAAGGTGATTTAAGCTAAGGCAAGTGGGTAGGAATTAGAAGGGTATGCCATACAAGATTCATCAATACCTTTCCCTCCTAGGCTTTGAAAACTCTACTTATCCAAAAGTACTGTCGGGCAGATGAGATGGCACAAAGAAAGGATTCGCAAGTACATTGATATGATGAGTCATCCATTGGATAGTGAGATATGAAAAAATTTGATGCTTGCCATCCTTTATTTATTTAGAAAAATGCAATGTCCGATTGGGTCTGTCTATGAATGGGTTTACATCATTCAATCATGCAGCAGCCCCTTATTTATATTGATCAGTCTTTATTACTCCATACAATTTACCATGTGGGATATGTATGAAAGAACATGATATCTTTTTTACATTGTCATTCCTGGACTATGAAACCTTAGTAGAAATATTGATATATATCTAAGGCCTCTTGTTGATAAACTAAAATTCTTATTGTCTGATGATACATGTACTTTTGATGCATCGAAGAAGTAAAATTTTATAATGAAGGTTGCATTGATGCAGACCATTAGTGATTTTCTTGCTTATGGGATGCTATCAGGATGGAGTACTTATGAAAAGCTAGCATGTCCCTATTACATAGAGAATATAAAATCATTTCAACTTGAGCATAGTTGTAAGCCTTGTTAGTTCGAATATCATTATCAATTTCTCTCCGAGCATCATCCTTTTTGAAAGCAGCAGGATAGTTTTAGAAGGAATAAGATAGAGAAAGACCATGCACCCTCGCATCTTAGTGGTTTAAAAGTATTTTAGAGGATATCCTAACTAGACAAAATTCAATTTGGCAAACTATTTAACAACTAGAAATCTCGAGGGTTCGATAAACTCATAATTGGATGAAGCACAGCATCTTTTAAGAATTACCATACCAGTCCATCAATTTGATCTTTCATAACCTTAATGTCATGCACATTGAGAAGAATATATTTGATAATATTTTTTACACTATTATAGATTTTAAGAAAAAGATGAAGGGCAATTCCAAGGCTCAAATAGATATGAAGAACATATGCAAATATTGTCTATTAGAGCTGGTTGAGATATCACCTAGAAAATTTCTGAAGTTAAAAGCATTATATACCTTAACGAGGGAGTAATTAAAGGATGCAAATGAATGGTATAAAAATCTTAAATTTCTAGATGGTTATTGTTGCCGCCAAGATCGCCGTTGCCTGTAGCTCCGGTGCATCATTGATGCATCAGGCTCTTGTGGGGGGCTGCTCGTCCCTCTCCTTGCTGGTTGGCTCCTTGGTCCGATTGCCCTGCAAAAAAGAGGAGACCCAGGTCAGGGATTCTGGTGGGGACACTCCAATGATCAAGTCAGACGGGGATGATCAAGGGGAATAGAACCTCTATGGCGGAGAGCTTGGGAACTCTCCATGTAGAGGGTGAAAGAAAAGGATTTAGATGTGAAGACAAGATGGAGATGGAATCAGGAAACTTGGAAGTTCTCTTGGCTGGTTCCTTGCCTACTTGCTCCCTATTCTCGCTTGCTTACCCTTCCTTTTTTTGTTCTCTCTCTCTGATCTTATGTATGTGGGGTGACCCAGACCAATTCTGGTGCTTTATCCAGGTGTCCCTCTAGCGGTATGGCTCCCTGTGGGAGCGGCAGGTGCCATGCTACTGAGCCCCTAGCCACAATCAAGTATTTCCATCCCTAGAGAGTCCATGCAAGCATCGTAGAGCTCTGGGGCCTCCATGGAACACTTCTCTTGGGAGAGGTTCGGGTATCATGTTGTGAGGTTTAAAACCCCTGGTTGCATGATCGACATGGTGGCATGTACAGGGCCTGGATCCTGGCAGAATGCACATCGCTCAGGACATGGCAGTGGTATGTTATAGAGTTCGAATTTATGGCAGGGCGTGTGCCACCTCCCGGAGGTTGTAGGTGATCGGGCTCCTTCTTGCCATGGTTTGAATTTCTTTTGGTCCTTCCTTCTCTCGCCGTAGGCAAGAATATCGACCCCCCATGAGGCAAGGGGGAGCCTTGTCACTAGAAGCATGGGCTTGAACTCAGCCAAGAGTTGGCCTCAAACAGGGGCTCATCCTATGAGCACGACCATGGCTAGGAGCTGACCTAGGCAGGAGGGCTCACCTTGGCCGCATGAGCATGACCCCAACCAGGAGCTGGCCTTAGATGGGGGACTCACCCTATGAGCACGACCCTGGTTGGGTGCTGACCTCGGCAGGAGGGCTCGCCTTGGTAGCATGAGCATGACCTAGACCGGGAGCTGGCCTCAGATGGGGGGCTCCCCTGTGAACATGACCCCGGCTAGGAGCTGACCTCGGTAGGAGGGCTCACCTTGGCAGCGTGAGCACGACCTCAATTGGGAGCTGGTCTCAGATGGGGGGCTCGCCTTTTGAGCACGACCCTGCCTGGGAGCTGACCTTGGTAGGAGGGCTTGCCTTTGTAGCATAAGCATGATCCCAATCGGGAGCAGGCCTCAAACGGGGGGCCTGTCCTATGATGACGACCCTGGTTAGGAGCTGACCTTGGCAAGAGGGCTCACCTTGGCAGCATGAGCACGACCCTGGTTGAGAGCTGACCTTGGCAGGATGGCTCGCCTTGACAGTTGAGCATGACCCCGACCGGGAGCTAGCCTCGGATGGGGTGCTCCCTTATGAGTATGACCCCGGCTAGGAGCTAATCTTGGCAGGAGGGCTCACCTTAGCATCATGAGCACAACCCTGACCAGGAGTTGGCCTTAGACGGGGGGCTTGCCCTATAAGCATGACCCCAGCTGCGAGTTGACCACGACAGGAGGGCTCGTCTTAGTTGCATGAGCACGACCTTGACCGGGAGCTGACCTCAAGCGAGGGGCTCGTCTTATGAGCATGACCCTAGCTGGGAGCTGATCTCGACAGGAGGGCTCACCTTGGCTACTTGTTTGGCCTCCGTGTCCAGGTGGCGGGTCTCTTGCCAGCGCGACCGCCAGCAGGGGCTCCATGTCAGTCGATGTGCCACATCAGATGCCCCCCACTCCCGAGCCTAGAGAACAAAGTAGTGCTCAAGGCAATGAGACTAATGATCATGCTGATATGGAGGGGCACACCTCTTGCACCATTAATACCTTGAGTGCCTGCACCCCAAAGATCATTCTTCCATTGCATTTGGTTTTTCAATGAGATCATAAATGCTTCATTTGGATCGAGGTGACCGCTCTTGATCCAAAGCATCGGGACCATCTGACATTGGTACATGGCAGCTCTTGGTTGGCCAGGGAGTCGAGGAGGCGCATGGCTTTAATTGGCACGGGGCGACGGTGGGTGGCGGGCTTTATTGCAAAGGACCTGCCCCCTTGCCTTTTTAAAGGATCTTCAAGTGCAGCGACTAAGCTTCCACAGAGTCTTTTCCTTCTTCTCTAATCCCCCTCCCATTCCAAGGTCTAGAGTTCTTGGTAGATCAAGCTCTTCCTCTCTTGTCTTTCTCCTTCAACCCCTCTCCCTTGGCCTGTGCTGAGGGAGGGCTTCTAGTAGGCTTCGGTTCTCAGCCTAAGAATTGAAGGGCCAAGTAAAGGTTCTTCAAGAGTAATTGACTAGTGCTAAGGTGAGGGCATCCAGCCTGGAGAAGAAATCCATTGAGCTCGAAGCCATCCTCAAGGAGAAGAAGGGGGAGAGCCCCCGGAGGACGGAGAAGGTGGTTGCCTCTACGATGGAAGTGGCCCGCCCGCAGGCCTTCCAGGTGCAAACAGACGTGAAACTGAATGAGGAAGCAGCCAAGGTTATGGTCGCTATAGAGAAGGCCACGGTGGTCAAGGCACTGATGGAGGTGGCCTAACACGAAGCTGCTAAAGCCACCTCTAGGTTCACAAGATCGATGATCTTTAAGAACGAGGTGGCAAATGCATTGTTGGACTCCTTCCTTCAAGGGTCCAGAAAGTTCTGGAGAAAGGGTGCCTCTCAAGTAGATGGGACTAGAATGCCCCATCTGGTCCCGAGGTAGAGTCCAGAGCCGGAACCTCGAGCGGAAGCCGCTTGGGATGCCCCTTTGGCAAGCATTGCTCCAGCCTTGTGAGGACCTACCCATTAATCAGGCAAGGAGCGATGAGGGAGGCTCGAGCCTGTTTCCTTTTCATTTTGTAACTTAAAATTTTGGGAGGTCTCCCAGTCTGTCGAGAGCCTTCATAGGATGTAAGAGAAGACTTAGCAATGAAAGCATCTTTGTCTTCATGGCTGTTGTTCTTCTCTTCTCTTTTTTCTCATTTTCCTTTTCTTCTTTTTTTTAGAGTGCTTCCAGGACATTCTTTAAAATGTACAAAGGATTCATCTTTGCAATGAAGGTACAGACTTATTCGACCAACAAACTTAGTGTGGTCTCGCTTTCTTTGTCCTTTTGATTCCTGTGTGGGAGCCTTTCTCGGGCCCTAGTGACTTTGGGCTAACTCTATGGCCTTAGGATTAGCATGTAGGTTCCTGAGAATGCTTCATTCCTTTTTTCCTTGGTCTTGAAATCATGCAAGCTTAGGTGCAAGATTCCTGGATCTTCTTAACCTTCCAAGCTGTGAGTCAAGCAGCAGATGGTAGGATTTTAGGGGTCTCCCAATTGACATCCCTGGAATGTGAGTGAGATAACTGAGTGGTGGATCCTCTGAGTTTCTGAAACTCTTCAATTTGATCGACTATGCTGTGAGTCAAGCGATAGATGGTAGGACTTTTGGAGTCTCCCGGTTGACATCTCCAGATTGTGGCAAGGTGGCTGAGTGCGTGGCTTTTGAGGTGGCCTAACACGAAGCTGCTAAAGCCACCTCTAGGTTCACAAGATCGATGATCTTTAAGAACGAGATGGCGAATGCATTGTTGGACTCCTTCCTTCAAGGGTCTAGAAAGTTCTGGAGAAAGGGTGCCTCTCAAGTAGATGGGACTAGAATGCCCCATCTGGTCCCGGGGTAGAGTCCAGAGCCGGAACCCTGAGCGGAAGCCGCTTGGGATGCCCCTTCGGCAAGCATTGCGCCAGCCTTGTGAGGACCTACCCATTAATCAGGCAAGGAGCGACAAGGGAGGCCCGAGCCTGTTTCCTTTTCATTTTGTAACTTAAAATTTTAGGAGGTCTCCCGGTCTGTCAAGAGCCTTCATAGGATGTAAGAGAAGACTTAGCAATGAAAGCATCTTTTTCTTCATGGCTGTTGTTCTTCTCTTCTCTTTTTTCTCATTTTCCTTTTCTTCTTTTTTTTTAGAGTGCTTCCAGGACATTCTTTAAAATGTATAAAGGATTCATCTTTGCAATGAAGGTACAGACTGATTCGACCAACAAACTTAGTGTGGTCTCACTTTCTTTGTCCTTTTGATTCCTGTGTGGGAGCCTTTCTCGGGCCCTAGTGACTTTGGGCTAACTCTATGGCCTTAGGATTAGCATGTAGGTTCTTGAGAATGCTTCATTCCTTTTTTCCTTCGTCTTGAAATCATGCAAGCTTAGGTGCAAGATTCCTGGATCTTCTTGCCCTTCCAAGCTGTGAGTCAAGCAGCAGATGGTAGGATTTTAGGGGTCTCCCAATTGACATCCCCGGACTGTGAGTGAGACAACTGAGTGGTGGATCCTCTGAGTTTTTGAAACTCTTCAATTTGATCGGCTATGCTGTGAGTCAAGCGATAGATGACAGGACTTTTGGAGTCTCCCGGTTGACATCTCCAGATTATGGCAAGGTGGCTGAGTGCGTGGCTTTTGAGTTTCTGAAACTCTTGAGTTTGATCAGCCATGCTGTGAGTCAAGCGGTAGATAGCGGGGCTTCTAGAGTCTCCTAGTAGACATCTCCGGATGTGAGGAGGGCAGTTGAGCACGGGGCTCCGTAAGTTTTCCGGCTTGGAGGTGTCGAACTATGAGTCAAGCGGTAGATGGCGGGACTACTGGAGTCTCTTGGCTGACATCTTCAAACTGTGAGTAGGGCAGTTAAGTGTGGGGCTTCATAAGTTTCCTGGCTTGGAGGTGCCGAACTGTGAGTCAAGCAACAGATGGCGGGACTTTTGGAGTCTCTCGATTGAAATCTCCAGACTATGAGTAAGGCAATTAAGTGCGGGACTTCGTATGTTTCCCAGCTTGAAGTGTGAGGCTTCGCAAGTTTTCTGGCTTGAAGTACCAGGCTTTGTAAGTTTCCTGGCTTAAGAATACGGAGCATCGTAAGTTTCCTGGCTTAAGAGTGCGGGGCTTCATAAGTTTCCTGGCTTGAAGTATGGGGCTTCATAAGTTTCTTAGCTTAAAGTGCGGGGCTTCGTAAGTTTTCCAGCTTGAAGTGTGGGGCTTCATTAGTTTTCTGGCTTAAGAATGTGGTGCTTCATAAGTTTTCCAGCTTTGTCTGCCGGACTTGGAGTCGGACGGAAGAGTTCCTGCACAGGTGAAAAATAGAGTTGCACCAAAAAAGAACTTTTAATGATTGAGAAGAAGTCTTAAATCATTGATAGTACATCCTTAAGTTACTGGCATTCCAGGTTCACATAAATTGGATACCGTCGAGCCCGATGAGGTAGTAGGCTCCTCCTGGCTGGGCCTTGACCACCTTGTAGGGGCCTTCCTAATTCGGGGAGAGCTTCCTGCACTCCCCTAATTAGGATGCTTTTGCTTTTCTTAGGACGAGGTCGCTCGGGAAAAACACCTTAGGCCTCATGCGAGAATTGTAGTAGTGCACCACTCACTGCCGTAAGCCACCATCCGAAGTCGAGCCTTGTCTCTTGTCTCATCTAGCAGATCCAGGTTGAGGATGAGACAGGATGGATTCATGGCTTCATCATATTGCTCTACCCATAGTGTGGGTAGGCAAAGTTTCACTAGAATTATGGCTTCAATGTCGAAGACAAGGTTGAAGGGCATCTCGCCAGTAGCCGTGCGGGGCATGGTGTGGTATGCCCACAGCATGCTGGGTAGCTCTTCGGTCCATCGACCCTTGGCTTCGTCCAGCCTCGTGCGGAGCCCTTGCAAGATGGTTTGGTTAGTCACCTCGACCTCACCATTGGCATGAGGGTGAGTTACCGAAGTGAAATGATAGCAGATGCTGAGGTTGGTGCAGAACTCCTCAAAAGCCTGATTGTTGAACTGCCTCCCGTTATCGATGATGATCAAGTGTGAGAGGCTAAATCGATAGATTATAGACTTCTAGAAGAAGGACCGGACCTTCGCCTTCCTTATTCGAGCCAGAGGTTTGGCCTCGACCCACTTGGTGAAGTAATCAAGGGCCACAGTCAGGAATTTTCATTGACCAGATGCAGTAGGGAAGGGATCTAAGATGTCTATTCCCAATTGGGTGAATGGCCATGGAGCTGATAACTAAGAGAGTGGGGCTACTAGCTGCCACTGGATGTGGGCATGATGTTCACACCAATCTACTTTCTCACAAAGTCGGCAGCGTCTTCTCACATCGTCTCCCAAAAATATCCTTACCGGATTGCCTTGTAAGCCAAGGTCCTGCCCCCCACATGATTGCCATAGATGCCTTCGTGTATTTCTTGGAGCACGTAGGTGGCTTATGAGGGCTTCAAATACTTCATCAGGGTGTAAGAGTAGGACCTCCGGTACAGCTGGCCATCCATCATCACATAATGTGCGGCCTTGTTCTTGAGTAGGCTGGCTTCCTTTCAATCTTCGGGCAGGGCACCAGTGGTGATATACTTAATGTATGGGTCCATCCGGTTGACTTCAGAAGTGACTTGCTGGACATCAACTACAGACTTGTAGCTGGGAGCCTCGAGATACTTGACGAAGGTATGCCCCAGTAATGACTTCGGTAGGGTGGCCAGTCTGGAAAAGATGTCAGCCCGGGTGTTCTCTGCTTTAGGAATGTAGAAAATTTTGAAGTGCTAGAGGTTTGTCGTGTATGAGCGCACCTTGTCTAGGTACTTCACAATCATGGGATCCTGAGCCTCGTACTCGTCGGAGACTTAGCCCACCACCAACTGGGAGTCAGTGAAGACCTTTTGCCTCTTGACACCCAGCTTATGGGACACTTTTTGCCTCACGAGAAGTGTCTCATACTCAGCTTGGTTATTGGTCACCTCGAATAGGAACCTTAATGCATACTCCACGACGACATCGTCGGGGTTGGCAAGGATGAGGCCAGCTCCACTCCCTCCGGCACTGGATGCACCATCGACGTGGAGTATCTACATTATCCCTTCTGGGGTTGGGTCCGGCGTAGGCTCTGCTTGTCGGCCCTCCACCTCCAGGTCTTCATCCGCCCAGGTGCATTATACCAGAAAGTCGGCTATGACTTAGGCCTTCTATGCTGATCACGGTGATAGGGATGTCAAATTCATTGAGTTTCAATGCCCACTTGGCTAGGCACCCTGAAGTATTAGGGCAGCTTAGGATAACCCTTAGAGGCTGATCTATGAGGACAATAATGGGATGCACTTGGAAGTAGGGCCTGAGGTGCTGTGCAGATATTATTAGTGCAAAAATGATCTTCTCGGATTGGGTATACCTGGTTTTCGCATCATGGAGCAGGTTGCTGGTGTAGTAGACTAGCCATTGAGAGCAGTCTTTATCAGTGTAGACCAGCACTAAGCTAATCGCTTTGGGTGAAACCACCAGGTACAGTAGGAGTTCTTCTCCATGCTCTAGCCTGGACAGCAGTGACGGTGGGGTGAGGATCTTTTTCAGTCCCTCGAACGCCTCCCGGCAATCTTCCATCCAAGTGAAATTGTTTATCTTCTGTAACACCTTAAATAATGGCTGGCAGCATTCGGCGGAATGCAAAATGAAGTGGCTCAGTGTCATGATGCGCTTAGTCAAGTGCTGCACCTCCTTCTTGGAAATGGGATGCCTTATGTCAGTGATCATTTGGATCTTCTCGAGATTGGCTTCTATTCCCCTCTGGGTGACCATGAACCCAAAAACTTTCCTGCTGCAACATCGAAAGCACACTTGGCAGGGTTCAACTTCATCTAGTAGGAGCGGAGGTTATTAAAAGCCTCCACCAGGTCAGTAATGTGGTCTGACTCCGAGCTACTCATTACGAGCATATTGTCCACATAGACTTGCATGTTATGGCCGGTCTTGTCTTTGAAGACCTTACTAACCAAGCATTGATATGTGGCCCCTGCTTTCTTAAGACCTAATGGCATCATCTTGTAGCAGTATATACCTCTATCGATCACAAATGTTGTATGCTCCTCGTCTTCTGGATGCATGTGGATTTGATTGTATCTGGAGAATGCATCCATCAAGCTGAGGTATTTATGGCCCAAGGTCACATTCACCAGCTGGTCAATCTTGGGGAGTGGGAAGCTGTCTTTCGGACACGCCCGATTGAGGTCGGTGTAGTCTACATAGATCCGCCACTTCCCAGATGCTTTCCTAATTATCACCATATTAGTGAGCTAGTCAGGATATCATACCTCATAGATAAATCCTGCCATGAGAAGCTTCTCGACTTCCTCGTCGATTATCCTCTGCCCTCTGGGATGAAGCTCGTTTTCTTTTGCCGGACTGGACGATGATTGGGATCAACATTCAGCTTATGAGAGATTACTTCAGGTGGAATGCCAGGCATATCGATGGCAGTCCAGGCAAAGACGTCCGTGTTGGCCTGTAAGAAGCCAAGCAAACAAGATCTCTCTTCTTCAGGCAGCAAGGTTCCAACCTGTACTGTCCTTGAGGGGTCCTCTCCTAAAGGGAAGGACAGTAAGGGCTCAACTAGTCTGCCCTTTTGCTCCGGCTATGTCGGGTTCGACTGGTCAATGACTGGACTTGGATCGGCTCGTCGGGGCCCCGAGACTATCTACAGGCAGTGCTGGACTAGCCAGTGCAACCCTCTCATCCCTCTGATCCCCCAAGGGGTCAGGAACTAAATGAGAAGATGCCTTGTGAAGATGGTGGCGTTGAGCAGATTGAGTTTGGGATGGCCCAGGAGAGCATTGTAAGGCGAGGGAAGCCTCACAACGGTGAATGTCGTCAGCATAGTACTTTGCCGAGGTAATGTCCCGGCAGTTATTGGGAGTGTGATCTCTCCCTCAACTTCGATTGAATCTCCAATGAAGCCCACCAGGGGCATGAATATCGATTTTATTTGGTCAGCAGATAAATTCATCCTTGCAAAAGCATCATAAAAAAGGATATATGCTGAGCTTCCACTATCAACCATGATTGTTTTTATAGGATGTTTCACTATCGTCATTTCTACGATGACAGCACCATTATTTGGGTTGTCCTCTCTAGCTGACCCTTCTCCCATGCAGGGGAGTACATTATCACTCTCCTCTCTCCCCCTAGTCCTCTTCGGGGTTCTCCCTGCTTCCCAGGATATCATTCCCACCAGCTTCTTAGTGGGCCAGTTATCGATGGCGAGCAGACTGGGCTTCTCTTTCCAGGCCACCGGGGGTGCTGCCCCATCCACATACTTGCTAAGGTAGCCATTCTTGATCAGATCTTCTATCTCTCTCTTTAGGTGGTGGCATTCCTCCGTATCGTGGCCATGGTCTTGGTAGAAGTGGCAGTAGCAGGATTTATCATGCCCGGCTAACAACCTCAATAGGGGAGGTCGATGCAGAAAGTGCTTACCCTTGATCTCCATCAGGATCTTTGCTCTCAGGGCAAGGAGAGGAGTAAACTTCTCTTCTTTAGTGGGGTTGACTCTGGGTCTCAGCCCTAGGCACTGGGTCGGCACCATCTTTTGAGCCGGGGGAGCAGATGTTTCCCCAATTGCCTATCTCTTGAGGGGCCTCCTGTCCAACTCCCTCTTAGTATAGTCGGCCTCCTCCACATTGATGTACTTATGAGCTCAAAGGAGGAGCTTCGAGTAAGTCTTTGGAGGCTTCTTGTCGAGGGAGTAGGTGAAGCGAGAGGTCCGCAGCCCCCTCTTTAGGGCTAGCATGGCAACTAGCTCATTAAGGTGGTAGATCTCCAGGGTGACAGTCTTGAACTGGGAGACATAGTCCCGGAGAGACTCTCGATCCTATAGGTGGATCGAGAAAAGACTATTAGTCTCACGTGGTACCTTCCTGCATGCATTGAAGTACACCACAAACTTCTTCTCCAACTGGAAGAAAGAGTTAATACTTTCATACTCGAATCTAGAGAACCAGGTCCGAGCGGCCTTCTATAGAGTGGTCAGGAAGGCAATGCAGAGGAGAGCATCAGTAACCCCCTGGACCCTCATGAGGACCTTATAGCTTTCCAGGTGGTCCAGGGGGTCAATCATCCCATCGTAGTGATCAACCTGTGGCATACAGAACTGGCTAGGGATCGGTTCCTCTTGGATTCTTGTGGAGAAAGGGGGATGGGTGTTGTAACTTGTAGGCTCACTAGGAAAGCCCTGAACTTCTACAAACTGATGGGCCAGGACTACCAACTTACGCTCCTACTCTTCAAGGTGCCTTTCCACTCGACGATGGATGGCCTCATTTGTGGACCCCTCGACAGAGACCGTAGCGGGTGAAAGGGGGTCGAAGTGGAGGAACTCTCACCTAAGTTCCTGGCTGTGTTGATGCCACTAATGTGAGCGTGCACAGTGGTCCAAGACTAGGGAGTGGCTCTCCCGGCTGGTCGGATCATGCTGCTGCTTCTTCCTGACCACTTGGTGGTCTCCCCATGAGTGGGAAGCCATGTGCAATGGCCCCCCTCAAAAGGACCGTGGGCTGGTATGGGTGTTGGTAGCATGGGTTGCCGGCATCCCTGGTTGTTGCTATGTTTTCATGGACCATTGTCTTTAATAGAGCTGGTGCACCACCGCAGCTAGGGCATGGACTTGCTGGACTAGTGTGGTGATCGGGGTCCACCGTAGGTGGAGGTGGCAGAGTGGGAAGCTCCCTTTTTGGGCTCTGATTGCCATAGTGAGAGGGATCTCCTACATGGCTGGCGGAAGCCTCGCAGGCTCGTGTGGTCACCATCGAATTGTGGGCTTCCATGGATGTTTCTCTTACAATGGGGGACTTGGTATCAAGGCCCTTCATCGCCGTCCCCCTACCTGGTGCGCCAATCAGTTGCTGCCAAGATCGCCGTGGCCTATAGCTCCGGCATGTCACCGATGCGTCAGGCTCTCGTGGGGGGTGCTCATCCTTCTCCTTGCCAGTCGACTCCCTGGTCTGACTGCCCTACAAAAAAGAGGAGACCCAAGCCGAGAATTCCGGTGGGGACACTCCGATGATCAAGTCAGACGGGGATGATTAAGGGGAACAGAACCTCTGTGGTGGAGAGCTTAGGGACTCTTCGTGTAGAGGGTGAAAGAAAAGAATTTAGATGTAAAGACAAGGTGAAGATGGAATCAGGGAGCTTGGAAAGTTCTCTTAGCTAGTTCCTTGCCCGTTTGCTCCCTGTTCTCGCTTGCTTACTCTTCTTTTTTTATTCTCTCTCTGATCTTATGTATGTGGGGTGGCCTAGACTAGTTCTGGGGCTTTGTCCAGGTGTCCCTCTGATGGTATGGCTCTCTGTGGGAGTGGCGGGCGCCATGCCACTGAGCCCCTAGCCATAGTGGGGTGTTTCCATTCCTTAAGGGTTCGTGCGAGCATCAAAGAGCTCTGGGGCCTCCATAGAAAACTCCTCTTGGAGGAGGTTCAGGTATCGTGTCACGAGATTTAAAGTCCCCGGTTGCACGAACATCAACATGGTGGTAGGTTACAGGACCTGGAGCCTGGCAAAATGCACGTCGCTCAGGACATGGCAGTGGCATGTTGCAGAGTTTGAATTTATGACAAGGCATGCACCACCTCTTGGAGGTTGCAGGTGATCGGGCTCCTTCTTACCATGGTTTGAATTTCTGTTGGTCCTTCCTTCTCTCACCGTTGGTAGGAATATTGGCCCCCTGCGAGGCAGGGAGGAGCCTTGTCATTGGAAGCATGGGCTCGACCCCAGCCAGGAGCTAGCCTCAGATGGGGGGCTCACCTTATAAGCATGATCCCAGCTAGGAGCTGACCTCGGTAAGAGGGCTCGCCTTGGCAACATGAGCATAACACCAACCAGGAGATGGCCTCAGATGGGGGGCTTGTCCTATGAGCACGATCCTGGCTGGGAGCTGACCTCGGTACGAGGGCTCACCTTGGTAGCATGAGCACCACCCCGGTCATGAGTTGACCTCAGACGGGGGGCTCACCCTATGAGCACGACCTCGGCTGCGAGCTGATATCAACAGGAGGGCTCGCCTTGGCAGCATGAGCACGGCCCCGATCGGGAGATGGCCTTAGATGGGAGGCTCGCTTTATGAGCATGACCTCGACTAGGAGCTGACCTTGATAGGAGGGCTCATCTTGGCGGCATGAGCATGACACCGACCAGGAGCCAGCCTTAGATGGGGGGCTCGCCCTATGAGCACGACCCCGGCTGGGAGCTGATCTCGATAGGAGGGCTCACCTTGGCAGCATGAGCACGACCCTGACTAGGAGCTAGCCTCAGATGGAGGGCTCATCCTATGAGCACAACCCCGGCTGGGAGCTGACCTTGGCAAAAGAGCTCATCTTGGCAGCAGAGCACGACCCCAATCAGGAGCTGGCCTCAGACTGGGGGCTCACCTTATGAGCACGACCCTAGCCGGGAGCTGACATTAGTAGTTGGGCTCGCCTTGGCAGCATGAGCATGACCCCGACCAGGAGCTGGCCTCGAACGGGGGGCTTGCCCTATGAGCATGATCCCAGCTGGGAGCTGACCTCGATAAGAGGGCTCGCCTTAGCAGCATGAGCACAACCTTAACTGGGAGCTGGCCTTAGACGAGATGGTGCGGGCACCAGACTCAGAAGAAGACTTCAGGGCTCCATCTGGATCTCTGATTGACATTGCCCGAAGAATTAGGGTTTTCTGGTTTTGTAATAAGGGTTGACTTGGTCAACTCAATTTTAGTTTGAGTCTGTATTTCCCTGCAATTTAAATTTTGTTGAGTCATGTTGACTCAATACAAGTCCTAGTAGTGGTCTAGGTCTTCTCCAAGGTGCCACATTTTCTCCCAGGACCAAGAAAGTGGGCGCCACACTCCCAGCCACACGCCAGAGTCCAGGAGGCGCCACATCTCCATCCAGTGTGCCTTGGTCCCCACACTACAAGAAAGCAGGTCCCTTCTTTCATGCGCCACTTGGGGGAGAAATCCATCAAGATACCTCAATCCAAGGAGGAGCCAACTTCTTTCCAGATAAACCCAAGCCAGGATGGCAAGAATTTTTCTTGAAGAGAGGATCAAGGAGGTGCCCCACAATGTTCCATAAAAACCCAAGTTATAAAAGGGAAGAGAGCATGTCTTGGGAAGAAAATCAAGGAGGCACCCAAAAGTTTCCTAAAGTGCCAAAGCCATGAAAGGAAGAAGCCTAAACTTGTGGAGCAAGACTAGGAGGTGTCCAAAAGAGCCAAACCATGAAGGGAAAATCCTTGATTCATGGAGAGATACTAGGAGACACCCCCATAACCTGCCATTTGGAGCTGATTTTCAAGTTTTCTTGGAGTTTTTGGGCTGCCCACTCATGGAAGGAGTCTTGGGAAGAGAGTTTGATGCCTAAAGTGTGGGTTAGTCCTATTAGTCCCACATGGGAAGTGTATGAAATTTTATTTCTTTGTTATGTCTATATATTCAACTCTATGTAACTCTTGAAAAAATGATGAATGAAATCAATTTCTTTGTGAGCAACTTTGTGTTTCTCTCTTCTGCACTTGTATTCAGGTGTTGAGCTCCGTGAGGAAGTAAATCCGGGTTCCCTAGGAACCTTGAGGAGGTGTGAGATCTCCAACCCCAAAACCCTAGCTTAGTCCACCCATCTCTACTCCACCACCACCAAACCCTAATTTTCCATCTTCATCCCATGGCCCCTCTCTTCCACATCGAAGCCGGTCACCAGCATCCAGGTTCAGATCAACTGTTTTAACTATAGAGCCAGTTCAAATGAGAGTCAGATCAGTATCAAGATCTCCGAAACTTCTACATCCAACAATCTTCATTAAGTCCTCAGGTCAGTGTCTTTCTTTGAGTTTCTGGTTCTTCTTTTGTTCTTCTTCTTCCAGATCCTGAGTTTGAGAAGGAGGCCAACCTTGCCATAGGATTACAATCCGATGATCCATTGCGAAGATACCCCGTCTCCAAGGATCCTACAATCTGCTCGAGAGTGTCCTCCAATTGAAGCAACGAGAGATATCACTGCTAGGTAACAAGAACCTTCCCTTCTCACTTTGTCTGTTTCGTTGAAACTCAGAGAAAACCCTAGATCTGGGGGTTTCTCAATCCCCAGCGATCCTACTTTTGAGTTACTCTGATAATCCACTCCTTTTAATTGTGCTCTCTGTCATTTCTTAGTTTCTTTCAACATTAGTTTATCTTTCCTTTGAGTCAAAGCCGACTTCTGAAAATATATTAAAAAAAAATACATTAATTTTAATTTGCTTCCGCATTCCACATTTTCGTTCTGCATCATTTTGGTATCAGAGCTTTCGTTCTGCATCAATTTTGGTATCAGAGCCCTGTCTAGGATTTCTGACTTGCTTGCATGTTTTGAGTGTCTCTCTTTTTTTACTTTGTCTGCTCGAAGTAGACTCCCCAGGACGTCCGGTCCTAGGAACGAAGCGAGGTGCAAGCCTCCTCTTCCCATTCCACGGGGTGTTCCTAGGGCATGTAGGGGATCCGCTGGGTTACAACTTCGTAGTAGGAATTGTAAATGGGGGAAGCGTTCTATTTTTAGTCTGTAACTATTCTGTTGTAGGAATTGTTTTTCATTACAGTTAACTCCAAATTATATGATTTTTATTTTGCTGGAACCAGTATAATTGAAACTATTTTACATAATTTTACTATGATTTATTGGTTTCCGTGAAATTTCTGAGAGTTAAATTACAGCAACTCTGTTTCTGTGTTTCTGCATTTCAATTTTTTTTTTTTGAGTGATCATCTCCTAATTCATCTTAAGGGCAATTGAGCATCTAAGATAAGGGTAGGAGTTGATAACCTCTCCTTAGCTCAAAACCACCACCCATTCATTCGATCCTAAGCCTAATTTTAAAATTTATTAGACTTAATTTGCCCTAGTGGGCTAGGGACACCAACAAGTCGGGTCTAGGCTAATGTTGAGTCAGTTTGTCTAGTTACTCTGTGTGTACTTTGTACTCAGTGTCTAGAATGGTGGTTCAGGGATTCTATCCCGAAGGGCTTGTGTGCTGGTCCCCCTACCTGGCCAATCTCTGATTGGTGTCTAGGATTGGCAATTAGGGACCTAACACTCCCCTTACACCTACCTGGCTGAGTCCCGAGTTACTACATGCTAGCTTGCCACTCTGATTGGGCATCTAGTTTGGGCTCTAGATCTAGTTAGCCCGTAGTCGTTTCAGTTGAGTCTCATTTGGTGTGCTTGCTTACATCATCATGTCCACCCGGAACGAAGTACCCTACCAACCTGGTCAAACCCAACCTGATTTAGAGGCCATGATTAGAACTCTTACCGAAAGTATGACCAAATTGAGTCAGGATATGAACGAGGGTTTTGCCCAGTTTAGAGACCGAGCCCAGGGACTTGAGAAACGTAGACATCAAAATTGGACCCCTGACCCAAAATTTAATAGGCCCCAACCTCACCCATGCCAGGAGCCTAGGAGGACCTTATACCGTGATCCCGAGCATAACCCTAGGAGCCTATATCCATACTTGGTTGACTCAGAAAAGGGACCTGTTAGGAACACCGAACCTTATGCACCCACTTTTGATGGAAGACAAGAGACATATATTAAGTGGGAAGAACAAATGGATCGGTATTTTGAGTGCACTAACATATCGAAATTAGGACAAATTAGGTTGGCCAAAACCAAGTTCACCAAACATGCTAGGTCGTATTGGTATGCTATTGAGCATGAGTGTTATCAAAGAAAAGAGGAAATATATACTTGGAAAGATATGAGAAGTAAGTTGAGAGATAGGTACCTAGGTAGATCCTATGAGAAAAGACTTTTAGACCAATGGTACCAATTGCGACAAGGTAATAGGCCTGTGTCTAAATATATCGAGGACTTCCAGTGGTATGACATGAAATGCAATACCATTGAGACCGAAGCTCAGATCACATCGAGGTTTAGGGTTGGGTTACACCCAGACATTTATAGGAAGCTATTCCTTGAAAAGACCAATAAGTTAGACCGAGCCTACCAAGAAGCCCAAGACTATGAGTGGTCTTTAAGATATAACCAATCAAGTACTTTGGACTTAAAGCCAACCTCTACCAACTTGAGTCAAGTTCCGATTGATCCGACACCCGTAGTGAACCAGACTTTTGTTTGTCAATTCCCACTTGTGTCACCTCTTGACCAGAAGGATAACACTGAGAAGGAGTTAGGCATGGCCATCCCAAAATTAGTTGACCTGACCAGAGCCGTACTTAAAGAGGAATCAAAGGAGAATAGATTTGAACCTTTCAGTGAGATGGAGGAAGAAATATATGAGCCTGACATAAGTTTGATAGATGAATATGAAGAAGAAGAATTTGAGGATATCTCTCTCGATAATTCAATTAACCAACTCCTACCTGATGGGGTTATTGAGGGGACCCCTGCCACTCAAGGAATTCAGGAGCTAACCCTAAGAGAAGACCCTTTTGAGGAAGTTCAGGAAGAGAAAATTGCACCCAATGAGAGTTTAAGTAAGAATACCTCTGAACTCATTGAGGAATCCAAAGAAGACACCCCTGAGTCAAATCTGGTAGAGAAGTGTGAAGAAGGAAGGGGTTCACAAGAATTTCCCATTGAGAAGGTCCAAGAACAAGAAAAAGACAGTAGCTTAGAGGACTTTTTAGATAAACATTCCAAAGACCTTCCTGATAACCTTCCACCTTCTAGGAGCACCCAGCCTACCCTAGAACTTGCACTTGTAGACCCTCCTAGAGCAAATCATGAGGTTTGGATGAGTGCACTTATAGAACAATGTCCTCATTTTAAGGTCATCCTGAATAACCAAGGTTTGTTTCTTGTTTCTGATAAGCCACCTCAAAACTCTGATTCTTATTTCCTACCCTTCCCTGAATCTTCTCATGTTTCTAGAGCTATGGGATTACGCTTTACTGAGATCTCTAGGTTGCAAGACTCCTTAGAACCTATTAGGTTTGCCACCTACTTCTGGAAGACCTTATGGCACTTACTAGGCATCTATAATAAGTTTTCATGCTCTGCATGCCCTCCTCCGACCCAAGGTCAAACCTAGAGAGCCTTAGTTTGTTAGGTTTAGACCTAGGGTTCCTTTGGAATAAAGTCCATTCTTTAGGAGTGCGTCGTCAGTCTAGTTTAGTTTTTCTTGACCCTTTACTAGGCTTAGGCTCAGATTTTGGTTTGATTGAGAGCACCAGGAATTGGGATTTGTTTTTTGTCCAGGGCTGAAATTACATTCAATGTTTCGATTAATAGGTCTATAGGCTATAGTCCCTTTGAAATTGTTCATGGATACAAGCCTCACACACCACTTGATCTGATTTCACTATTAGCCCACACACACAAGTCTCTTGATGAACTTGCATAGCATGTAAAGGACTTGCATAAAGAAATTCATGCCAAAATAACTTTAAGTAATGAAACTTATAAGAAGTTGGCTGATTCTCAGAGACGAGTCAAAACTTTTGTTGAGAGAGACTATGTAATGATTAGGTTAAGGCCTGAGCGGTTTTTTCCTGGAATCATTAGAAAGTTACATGCTAAAGGAGCTGGACAATTTAGAGTAGTGAAGAGAGTAGGATCCAATGCCTATGTGCTTGAGTTGCCTCCAGAACTAGGCAATAGCTCTACTTTCAACATTACAGACTTAGTAGAATATAGGGAGCCAGCTGTGATTCCTAGTAAGCCTTTGAAACCTAATCCTGTTATTGAGAGTGATCCCGACCCTGTGTGTCTACCAACAAACTGGCCTGTAAGGAAAGAGCAGATTGAAAAGATCCTGGATGATCAGGTTATCTCTACTCGTAATCGAGGATACCAAAGATACCTGGTCCGCTGGCAAGGAAGGCCAGATTTTGATAACTCTTAGATCTCCCAAGAAGAATTACAAGAATTGGACCTGGACCTCTTGGAGAGATACCAGAGCCAGCATGATCCATACTCGACAGGGTCGAGTTCCTCCCATCCCGGGAGAATTGGTGCGGGCACCAGACTCAGAAGAAGACTTCAGGGCTCCATCTGGATCTCTGATTGACATTGCCCGAAGAATTAGGGTTTTCTGGTTTTGTAATAAGGGTTGACTTGGTCAACTCAATTTTAGTTTGAGTCTGTATTTCCCTGCAATTTAAATTTTGTTGAGTCATGTTGACTCAATACAAGTCCTAGTAGTGGTCTAGGTCTTCTCCAAGGTGCCACATTTTCTCCCAGGACCAAGCAAGTGGGCGCCACACTCCCAGCCACACGCCAGAGTCCAGGAGGCGCCACATCTCCATCCAGTGTGCCTTGGTCCCCACACTACAAGAAAGCAGGTCCCTTCTTTCATGCGCCACTTGGGGGAGAAATCCATCAAGATATCTCAATCCAAGGAGGAGCCAACTTCTTTCCAGATAAACCCAAGCCAGGATGGCAAGAATTTTTCTTGAAGAGAGGATCAAGGAGGTGCCCCACAATGTTCCATAAAAACCCAAGTTATAATAGGGAAGAGAGCATGTCTTGGGGAGAAAATCAAGGAGGCACCCAAAAGTTTCCTAAAGTGCCAAAGCCATGAAAGGAAGAAGCCTAAACTTGTGGAGCAAGACTAGGAGGTGTCCAAAAGAGCCAAACCATGAAGGGAAAATCCTTGATTCATGGAGAGATACTAGGAGACACCCCCATAACCTGCCATTTGGAGCTGATTTTCAAGTTTTCTTGGAGTTTTTGGGTTGCCCACTCATGGAAGGAGTCTTGGGAAGAGAATTTGATGCCTAAAGTGTGGGTTAGTCCTATTAGTCCCACATGAAAAGTGTATGAAATTTTATTTCTTTGTTATGTCTATATATTCAACTCTATGTAACTCTTGAAAAAATGATGAATGAAATCAATTTCTTTGTGAGCAACTTTGTATTTCTCTCTTCCGCACTTGTATTCAGGTGTTGAGCTCCGTGAGGGAGTAAATCCGGGTTCCCTAGGAACCTTGAGGAGGTGTGAGATCTCCAACCCCAAAACCCTAGCTTAGTCCACCCATCTCTACTCCACCACCAAACCCTAATTTTCCATCTTCATCCCATGGCCCCTCTCTTCCACATCGAAGCCGGTCACCAGCATCCAGGTTCAGATCAACTGTTTCAACTATAGAGCCAGTTCAAATGAGAGTCAGATCAGTATCAAGATCTCCGGAACTTCTACATCCAACAATCTTCATTAAGTCCTCAGGTCAGTGTCTTTCTTTGAGTTTCTGGTTCTTCTTTTGTTCTTCTTCTTCCAGATCCTGAGTTTGAGAAGGAGGCCAACCTTGCCATAGGATTACAATCCGAGGATCCATTGCGAAGATACCCCGTCTCCAAGGATCCTACAATCTGCTCGAGAGTGTCCTCCAATTGAAGCAACGAGAGATATCACTGCTAGGTAACAAGAACCTTCCCTTCTCACTTTGTCTGTTTCGTTGAAACTCAGAGCAAACCCTAGATCTGGGGGTTTCTCAATCCCCAGCGATCCTACTTTTGAGTTACTCTGATAATCCACTCCTTTTAATTGTGCTCTCTGTCATTTCTTAGTTTCTTTCAACATTAGTTTATCTTTCCTTTGAGTCAAAGCCGACTTCTGAAAATATATTAAAAAAAAAATACTTTAATTTTAATTTGCTTTCGCATTCCACATTTTCGTTCTGCATCATTTTGGTATCAGAGCTTTCGTTCTGCATCACGAGAGGCTCACCCTATGAGCACGACCCCGGTTGGGAGCTGATCTCGACAGGAGGGCTCGTCTTGGCTCCTTGTTTGGCCACCGTGTCCAGGTGGCAAGTCTCTTGCCAACACGACCGCCAGTAGGGGCTTCACGTCAGCGGATGCGCCACAATAGTTATATAAGTAATCTATCTTGATATGTCAATGTCAAAGATTATAGGTTCTATAGGCTAAAGAGTTATGACTGCCTTATCTTTATGCAACGATTTATTCAATTGGCTTAGCATGATCTCCTTTCAGCTCCATATGGAGTTCTTTGATCAAGATTAGTTTTTTCTTCAAAGATATTTATGCTATTAAATTATCCACTGACTACATCTCCAATCTTAAGGATAGAAATGTAGATACCATATACAAGTTGGAAAAGATATTCCCTCCTAGCTTCTTCGACTCTATGGAGTTCCTTGTGATTCATCTGGCATATGAAGCTAGGAAGGGGGGACCAGTATAGTATAGGTAGATATATCCATTTAAAAGATATATACATGTCCTCAAGAAAAATTGAAAAATAAGGCTAGAGTCAAAGGTTCTATTATAAAAGCCTATGTAATAGAAAAAATTTCAAATTTCAGCCGACACTACTTTAATTCTAGTGTACAAACAAAGCTAACTCAAGTGGGCTGAAATGATAATGGTGGTGGTAAGGGTTCAAAGTGAGAGATCTCAATATTTGTCTATATCCTACTCGTGAATTTAGACATGAGGTTCATCAGGTTTTAATTGATACTGAATTTTGATAGGTATATATATATATTGCATAACTACAAGGAAGTCAACCTATATGTTGAGTAAGTATCTATCACAATCTCAACTTTTTAATCACTTATTATAGTATACTTATCTTATGCATGTTTAGATAATATGATAGGATGCTGAGACGAGACAACATAAGGATAAGTGAGCAAGAAATCAGGGCTTTGGTACTCCATTCCCTAAAGGGTACGCATGCAAAGATCAACCTAGGGTCTTAGTTTTAGAGATCTAAGGGCTGCTATAATTTTTGCTGCAGGAATCTAACAAGCAAACCAATCTTAGATCTAATTTTGGAATCCTACAGATCTCTAATCTCAGTGAGATTTAAACCACAGATTACGGTTGAGTCAAGAATTTGCCTACCAATTTTATAAATTTTGAGTTTGTTTGGTCAAGTTTCTTGGCAAAGAAGTTTGGTACTGCCCAGAAAATTCTGTTTACAAAATTTTGAGCACTATGCTGAGATTGTAGGGGTGATTCAGGAACCCTAGAGTTTTTTTGACGGTGATGAAATTTTAACCCTAAATTATTAGGTGAGTCTAGTTTCTTCCTTCCCGGTTTTATAATTTTATGAAGTCGGTAGGGTTTTCAGCGACAAATCTGAGACATGGTTTTGAGATCTTGTATGCAGGATGCTTAATATAGAAACTGAACTAGATTATGACTATAATTTCACTAACCTAGATATTTCCATTTTTAATGAAATTTTAACTCCAAATTTCCAGGTGTGTTAGGAATCTATTTACCAAATTCATGAATTTTGAAGTTTTCAAGTAATAAAAGTCTTAAATTCTTCTAAGACAACATGCTATAGGAACTTTACTGAAAGGATTCCGTAGAAACCCAAAAATTGATGCCCATTAAAGGTTACCTGATGGCTTATTTTTTAAATTTTTTTAAATACCCAAATCAAACGAATGCTTTGATACCAAATTGATGCAAAATAGATGCGACCTAAATCTACATATATGTTGCAGAGGTAGGATGAAATAAAGATCAGCAACTAATTAACATAGAATCAAGTATAAAACTAACCAATATGATGTAAAACAAGTCAAAGTAATGATGAGTTGATTGTGTAAAATATGATCAAAATAATTTTCAGAAATCTTGCAAAGTAAATACAAATAATAAGGATCGTTAGTAGCTAAGAAGTCATCTCAGATTAGGGTAATTCCTATTTAACAAGCCGATATAAAATAATAAGAATAGGATCCTCACAAGCATCCAACAATGATTTCAGATTATTTATGATGAATATGCTGGAAAAGCAGTTGATTCCTGATTGGGATGAAGCCTGATATGTTGGATTGATGCATGAGGAAGAGGAATAGCCATTAGAAGCTGTAAATGCTCTAATTGTCACCATCCATTGAAGATCTCAGGAAGGCTTTAGCCTTCAAAATCCTTTGTAAAAATTCTAAAAAAATTTGTGAAGGTGGTGGAGGATGTGGGGAGCAAGGTTTGGCAATTGATGGTAGTTTTGAAAGTAATTTGTATTGGTGGGAAAATATTGGAAGAGGCAGCACTCAAAAATCCTAAGTACATGATTTCTTCACACAGGAGGCTGATTTAACAGAACGTGAAAAATTTTAGAAAAATAATTTTGACAATCTGTAAATTGAAGAAGATTCTAGATGTTGGGCTTCCAGGAAAAAGAATGAGAAGAGATTTAGTTGTGGGGTTTGAGAGTCGTAGACCTGGAAGGTTGTTACTGCAGGGATACAAAAATAGGATGCGAAGGAGAGAGAAAATCACTTTACAAGAACAAAATTCATAAGAGAAAAGAAGATGAACTCACGAGAGGATAATTACAACTCAATATTGCCATTCTCCCCTCAATAATCTAATTACAATGCCCTTTTAAAGACTTACAACCCTAACAAAATCATGCTAAAAGGGAAAGTAATTTATAGTCTTTAACTTAGAAAACTTAGAAGTCCAAAAGAATTCAAACCTAAGCAAACTAAGTCCAAATCATAAGCAATTTGAATCTAACTGAATCCAAAACAAACTACTTGGATTTGATTTAGATCTGTTACGGCCATTACGATGACGTGGCATAAATCAGATTTCGCTGGGCGTGATTCGAGCCACGTGAAAATTTTTCGACAAGGTTAGATGTGGCTCCGCCTCGGTCGAAGTCGAGGTCGGTCCGGGCCCTCTCGCTCCTTCGCCAGGTGGCGCCCGGAGACGGGACCACCTCGGCCGAAGTCAAGCGCCCCTCTGCCGCTCCGCCAGGTGTCCACCCAGGAGGGGTCCACCTCGACCGAAGCCGGCGGCCCCTTGCTCCCTCGCTAGGTGGCGTCCTGAGACGGTCCCACCTCAGCCGAGGTCGAGCCGGGCCCTCTCGCTCCTTCGCCAGGTGGCGCCCGGAGACGGAACCACCTCGGTCGAAGTCGAGCGCCCCTCTGCCGCTCCCTAGGTGTCCACACAGGAGGGGTCCACCTCGGCCGAAGCCGGCGGCCCCTTGCTCCCTCGCCAGGTGGCGCCCTGAGACGGTCCCACCTCAGCCGAGGTCGAGCCGGGCCCTCTCGCTCCTTCGCCAGATGACGCCCGGAGACGGGACCACCTCGGCTGAAGTCGAGCGCCCCTCTGCCGCTCCACCAGGTGTCCACCCAGGAGGGGTCCCCCTCGGCCGAAGCCGGCGGCCCCTTGCTCCCTCGCCAGGTGGCGCCCTAAGATGGTCCCACCTCAGCCAAGGTCGAGCCGAGCCCTCTCGCTCCTTCGCCAGGTGGCGCCCGGAGACGGGACCACTTCGGCCGAAGTCGAGCGCCCCTCTGCTGCTCCGCCAGGTGTCAACCCAGGAGGGGTCCACCTCGGTCGAAGCCGGCGGCCCCTTGCTCCCTCGCCAGGTGGCGCCCTGAGATGGTCCCACCTCAGCCGAGGTCGAGCCGGGCCCTCTCGCTCCTTCACCAGGTGGCGCTCGGAGATGGGACCACCTCGGTCGAAGTCGAGCGCCCCTCTGCTGCTCCGCCAGGTGTCCACCCAAGAGGGGTCCACCTCGGTCGAAGCCGGCAGCCCCTTGCTCCCTCGCCAGGTGGCACCCTGAGACGGTCCCACCTCAGCCGAGGTCGAGCCGGGCCCTCTCGCTCCTTCGCCAGGTGGCGCTCGGAGACGGGACCACCTCGGCTGAAGTCGAGCGCCCCTCTGCCGCTCCGCCAGGTGTCCACCCAGGAGGGGTCCATCTCGGCAGGGGCAGGCCAACCTTTGCGGTGAAGCCTCCGAGGAGCAGGAGCGCGAGCTCCGAGATTGCCCCTCGAGCCGTGCATGCCGCACCCCGAGAAAGGCGCCCGTACGGTCGGCAGCGACGCGTGAAACATCGCTTACATCAGCCCGACAGGTTTCGCAGTCGAGAGGCGAAGTCCTAACGAAACAGGACCCGATAATAGGCATCGTCGGTGCCTGGGAAGGAGAGCACTCACGCTCGGCCCAAGGTCTGGTCGGCGGTCTGGCCAGCACCCTCCCTTTACTCTTTCCTCGCTAGGCCCGGCAAGCAAGGTGAAAGCGACGAGGGGGCCTCCCAAAGGCGGCAAACGAAAAGGCAACGTGAGGAGATTAAAAGGAAGGGGAGAGAAGACGACCAGGTAAGCAAGAAACGGAGGCTGGGAAAAGAAAAAGTGCCAAGAGCAGGATCCGAGGGCCCGAGAGGGGACCTTCGGCGCGAGCTCGGTGGAGGAACCCGGCCGGATCTCTATTCTTCCTGAGACCTTTCTTGCTAGCACAATCTCTAAGTCTGGGACTCCTTCGGGGGCCCATCTCGGAGATTCTATTCCCTCTCACCGTTTACTAACTTGACTGTCGGAGCTCCCTTGCCGGGATACCCGGCCAGGGCTTCTAACCTTGTCTTGCAGGATTGAGAGCCAGGAGATCCCGGGGCGAGACGGTTTAGTCAAATCGACGGCTCCGAAGCCACAAGCGCGGCGGCGAGATCGGCAACAGATTGGCACGCCAGGTAGGGGGGCAGGACAACACCCCCGGTGGGAGCTAGCTTTCTATGGACGAAGCGCGCTCCGACCATGGTGGTCACGCATGGACACGAAGCATCCACCAGCCGAATAGGGGAGGTCCCCTCCCCTCAGGGGCCACGCAGCCCGGAGAGGGAGCTCCCTGCTCCCCCTCCCCTTCCACCACAGCCAACCTCGGTGGACGGACCTTTTGCGGTTGTCGTCCAGCAGTTGCAAACCTTGACTACGGCAGTTCGGCAGCTACAACATCAGCAGCGCTCCTTGGCCACGCAGCCTCAGCCAGGGACCCCCGCGGCTCGGGCCGCGGGGCCGCACGGGAGCCTGCACTCCATCCACAGTAGGCCATCCCAACCGTGGGCAGCCTCCAATCCCCGCGGGAGCCATCAAACTCCCGCAAAAAGAAATTACTCTGATTCGGCGGATCACGAGAGTCGATCCCCGACCGATGAGGTCGAGACGGCGCGTCGCAGCAAGTGATGTCGAGGCAAAACCCTGCACCGAGACCGATCGGCGCCCCCTTCACCAGCGGCCTCGATGGAAGATTCCACCGACGAGGCCATCAGGCACCAGGCCGAGAGATGCCTGGAGGAGCACGAGCGCAAATTGGCGGAGTTTGCTCGCCGATTTGCCGACCTGCAGAACTCGGCGGACCCGGCGGGCTACGACTCCCGTCCCTCCTTTTCCCAGGAAATCCAGGCGGAGCTGATTCCGAGCCGGTTCCACATGCCGCAGGCGGATCCCTACGATGGGACCACCAACCCCTTGGACCGTCTAGAGAGCTACAAAGCTCTCATGAGGGTCCAGGGGGCCACGGATGCTCTTTTGTGCATTGCCTTCCCCGCTACCCTCCGGAAGGCTGCTTGAGTCTGGTTCACCCATCTCGAGCCCGGATCCATCTGCTCCTTCCATCAGTTGGAAGGAAAGTTTGTGGCACACTTCGACACTTGTCGGAAGGTGCTGAGAGAGGTGGACAGCCTCTTCTCCATCCGCCAGCAGGACCAGGAGCTGCTTCGGGACTACATCACCCGCTTCAAGACTGCTGCCCTGGAGATCTACAGTGTGGACGAGCCCGTTGCCATGCTTGCTTTAAAGCGCGGGCTCAAGATGTCCCGCCTGACTTATTCCCTGGACAAAAAATACCCCAGGATGTACTCCGAGCTCCTCCTCCGTGTCCACAAGTACATTCGAGCGGAGGAGGCCGACCGCACCCGCCAAGAGCTGGACGGGAGGACCTTGAAGAAGCCAGCCCCAAGAGATGTTCCAGGGGCCCGGCGGCCTGGGCCATCTGCTGACCCTCGTTCAGGTCCGAAGCTGAAGGGCGAGGCCACCCCGGAGCGAAAGTTCACCCCTCTCCTCACTCCCAGAATGAAGATCCTCATGGAAATTGAGGGCGAGCACTACCTCCACCGACCTCCCCCTCAGAACCCGAGGAGCACCCGCGACAAGTCAAAATACTGCCAGTTCCACCGCGAGCATGGCCACGACACGGAGGAGTGTCATAATCTGAAGCGGGAAATCGAGGAGCTGATCAAAAGAGGCTACCTCAGGAAGTTCGTGAGGAACGAAGTCCCGGCGGAGGGACAGCCGCTCGCGGCCTTACCCCCGGTTCCCGTGATCGACAACCATTCGACGGAGAAGCCAGTGGGCATGATCTCTTGTGGAATCGGACGGGCGGCAAAGAGAGCCCGGGAGGTCGGGAACCCGGAGGATGTACCCCCTTCTGAGAAAGGGAATGAAAACAAGAATGTAAATAATGATGCTGTGGTAGTCGAGATGACCATCGCAAAGCATCCTGTACACAGGATTATGGTAGATGGTGGAAGCTCCGCTGACGTGCTTTTTTATGATGCTTTATCCCGGATGAATCTGTCCAATGATCAGCTAAGGCCGGTGCACACCCCTCTGGTAGGCTTTATCGGGGACTCGGTGGGGGTCGAAGGGGAGATCACTCTCCCGGTCACCGCTGGATCCCCACCTCGACAGACCACAGTCATGATGACGTTTACCGTCGTCAAGCTTCCTTCGCCTTACAACGCAATCCTTGGGCGCCCGGGGCTCAACCAGCTGGACGCCATGATTTCTACAAAGCGGTTGTTAGTGCAATTCCCCACAGCTTCCGGGCCTGGGGTGATGATGGGGACGACCCAACCAACCCAGCATTGCCTTCAGACGGTCCCAGGTGCCCGGGGTGCCGAGCTCGGTCCCGACGTCGATGACCTCGACCTAAGGGAGAAAGAACCCCGGGGAGGACCCGTAGAGCGTCTGTTGACATATCCCCTCGGTTCGGACCCTCTGAAGATTATGCAGGTGGGGGCCCAGCTCCCGGAAGAGGAACGGACCCGCCTGCTGGATTTCCTCCGCATGAACGCGGATGTGTTTGCATGGTCCGCGGCTGACATGCCGGGCATCCCCCCTGAGGTCATTACCTACAGGCTGAACATGGACCCGAGGTGCCACCTGGTCCGCCAGAAGAAGAGGTGTTTCGCTGCAGAAAGGTAGAGGGCCATCAACGAAGAGGTGGAAAAACTCCTCGCCGTCGGTTTCGTGCGGGAAGTCCAGTATCCCAATTGGCTGGCGAATGTGGTCATGGTGAAGAAGAGCAACAACAAGTGAAGGATCTGGGTGGACTACATCGATCTCAATCGAGCCTGCCCGAAGGACAGCTTCCCTCTTCCGTGACCAGCTGGTGGACACCACCTCGGGGCATCGTCTCCTCTCTTTCATGGATGCCTTCTCCGGGTACAACCAGATCCGAATGAACCCGGAGGACGAAGAGCACACCGCCTTCGTCACCGACCGTGGAACTTTCTGTTACAGGATGATGCCGTTTGGCCTCAAGAATGCCGGGGCCATGTACCGGCGACTGGTCAGCAAAGTCTTTAAGGACCAGATCGGCCGCAACATGCAGGTGTACGTGGATGACATGCTGGTAATGAGCAAGCCCCTCTCGGGCCATGTTACCGACCTGGTAGAGACCTTCGGCAACCTCCGACTTCATCAGATGAAGCTAAACCCGGCGAAGTGCGCCTTCGACGTCTCCGCCAGGAAATTCCTGGGGTTCATGGTAACCCAAAGAGGGATCAAAGCCAACCCGGAAAAGGTCCAGGCCATCCTGGACATGGAGCAGCCCACCTCCAAGAAGCAAGTGCAGCGACTCACTGGCCGGATAGCCGCCCTGAGTCGGTTCATCTCGAGGTCGGCCGACCGTTGCCGGCCCTTTTTCAAAGTGTTGAGAAAGAGAACGACTTCGCCTGGATTGAGGAGTGCTAGGAGGTGTTTGACGAGCTGAAGAAGATGCTTGCATCGCCCCCACTACTTTCCAGGCCCGAAGAGGGAAAGGAGCTCATCCTCTACCTGGCAGTCACCTCGGAGGCCGTCAGTTCGGTCCTGGTTCGGACCGATGACCAGGGAGTCCAGCGGCTGGTGTACTACACAAGAAAACTTCTCCGCGATACGGAGCTCAGGCATTCCCGGCCCTAAAAGCTCATTTTTACGTTAATAGTGTCTGCTCAGCATCTCAGGCCTTATTTCCAAGTGCATCCCATTGCCATCCTGACTGATCAGCCACTGAAAGCGATACTCAGCCGACCCGACATGTCATGGTGATTGGCGAGGTGGGCACTCAAGCTCAGCGAGTTCGATATCTCTTATAGGCCAAGGTCGGCTATGAAAGCGTAAATGTTAGCCGACTTCTTGGTCGAGTGCACGGGCCTAGGCAAGGAGCCAGAGAGGGACTCTCTACACCTGCAATTGAAACAAGGACCCGAGGAGGACACCTAGATCCTTCACGTGGATGGAGCCTCGAACTCCGGCGGGAGCGGAGCCGGACTCATTCTCGCCAACGGTGGTGGGGTTGTCGCTGAATGTGCACTCAGTTTCCAGTTTGCCGCAACCAACAACCAGGCGGAATACGAGGCGCTCCTCGCCGGGCTGAGAGTCTCCTGCGAGTTGGGCGTGGCCGACCTCAAGGCCTTCACTGATTCCCAGCTGGTGGCCAGCCAGGTCTCCGGAGAATACGCTGCGCACGACCCTCAAATGGTGAAATATCTGGAGCTTGTCAAAATGAGCACGGCCGGATTTCGGTGCTTCACCATCTCCCATATACCCCGCGGGGAAAATGCCCATGCGGACGCTCTCTCCCGGCTGGCGACACTGCCGGACTCGTTGCTGGGTCACGCTCATATAGAGTGCCTCAAGGCCCTGAGCTACGAGACCCCTGTAGAGGTCCAACAGGTCAGCCATGAGCCCAGCTGGATGGACAAGTACGCCGAATACATAACTGGAGGCACCTTGCCGGAGGACCCCGCAGCGGCCTACCTTATCAAAAACAAGGCCACGCGGTTCGTCCTAATGGATGGGCAGCTGTATCGGAGGTCTTACTCCTATCCCCTCCTCAAGTGCCTGAGACCCGCGGAGGCCACACTCGTGCTCCAGGAAATCCATGAGGGCATCTGCGGGAACCACGTGGGGGCCAGAATGCTAGCATACAAGGCCCTCCGCCAAGGTTACTTCTGGGAAACGATGAAGGAGGATGCCGCCGACTTCGTGAAAAAGTGTGATCAGTGCCAAAGGCACGCCATGGTGCAGCGGCAACCCTCCACCCCACTTTCCCAGCTCTCGGCTCCGTGGCCGTTCGCCCAATGGGGGATGGATCTCTTAGGACCATTTCCCCCGGCGTCCGGACAGCAGAAGTTCCTGATCATTGCCATCGACTACTTCACGAAGTGGGTTGAGGCCGAGCCCCTAGCACGGATCACGGAGGCAAACGTCGTCAAGTTTTTCTGGAAGTCAATCATTTGTCGTTTCGGCCTCCCCCATACCATGATCACCGATAACGGGCGTCAGTTCGACTGCCAGGAGTTTGAAGAATTCTGTAGCGACCTCGGCATCCACCATCGATTTACCTCGGTGGCGCACCCACAGACGAATGGAGAAGCTGAGGTGATGAATAGGACCGTCTTGCAAGGCCTCCGGACGAGGCTGGATCAGGCCAAGGGCAGGTGGGCAGAAGAGCTCCCGAGCGTCCTGTGGGCATACCACACCACCCCGAGGACGGCCACCGACGAGACCCCGTTCAATCTCGTATTCGGAGCCGAGGCGGTTATCCCGATTGAGCTCAGTCTACCCACCCTGCGTGTGGAGCAGTACGACGAAGCGAAGAACCCTGCCAGGATGATGCTCAACCTGGACCTCCTTGAGGAGACGAGGGACAAGGCCCGAGTCCAGATGGCAGCGTACAGGCAGCGAGTGGCTAGGTACTACAACTCCTGGGTGCGACCAAAGTCCTTTCGCCCCGAAGATCTGGTGCTCCGGCATGCTGAAGATTCTCAGCCACGAGAGTGCGGGAAGCTCTCCCTGAACTGGGAAGGCCCGTACAGGGTGGCGGAAGTCCTCCCTCACGGGGCCTATTACCTGGAGGAATTAGGAGGATCTAGATTTCCTCGGACCTGGAACACCTCGAACCTGAGGATGTATTATCAATAATGTAAGGTTCCTCGAACCCTAGCAATAAAATTCCTTTACTTCAAACACTTTTTCTTTCCTCGTAGGAAAAGAGGCGCTTAGCTCTGAGTTCGGCAAACATGGATGTGGCCGAAGACCCGAGAAAGCGAGAAGTCCCGGACTTTGGTCCGGAAGGCGGGGCAGAGCCAAGCTCGCCCACGCAATCATGGAGAATAGCTCGGCAAGCCACACAGGGCTCGCCAAAGCCCGCGGCCCCAGGATTCAGTCCGGAAGTCCCGGACTTCGGTCCGGAAGGCGGGGTAGAGCCAAGCTCGCCCACGCGATCATGGAGAATAGCTCGGCAAGCCGCACAGGGCTCGCCAAAGCCCGCGGCCCCAGGGTTCAGTCCGGAAGTCCTGGACTTCGATCCGGAAGGTGGGGCAGAGCCAAGCTCGCCCACGCGATCACGGAGAACAGCTCGGCAAGCCGCACAGGGCTCGCCAAAGCCCGCGGCCCCGAGGTTCAGTCCGGAAGTCCCGAACTTCGGTCCGGAAGGCGGGGCAGAGTCAAGCTCGCCCACGTGATCACGGAGAATAGCCCGGCAAGCCACGCAAGGCTTGGATAAAGTCTACGGCCCCGGGGTTCAGTCCGGAAGTCTCGGACTTCGGTCCGGAGGGCGGGACAGAGCCAAGCTCGCCCATGCGATCAAGGAGAATGGCCCGGCAAGAACGAAGGACTCGTGCAAGGCCTACTCTACCGTTGCCCAACCCGGAAGCTCCGAACTTTGATCTGAGTGCTGGACGAGACTTAGTCTACCCGCGAACTCAGCCCGGAGCAAGCCGCAGGACCTTGTCTCGGCACTCGAAGCAAACATCTCAACAAGACACAAAAAAAAAGGGGAGGGATGAGAAAGAGAAAAGGAAGATGAGGTCGAGACTTGACAAAACTAAATCTTTCATTAACTTGAAAATAGTGATACAACGAAGGAGTCCCGACAGGCCGGGAGTCCTTAAAAAAGAGAGAGAAGAAGAAAGAAAAGATACAGATAGGGGGGCTAGTTCGGCGCGGTGGCAGAATCCTTGGGCTGGGACGTGCGCTCTCTGCCTTCGCCGTCGGTAGGTGGCTGCTCTGGAGCTGCAGCCGCATCGCCCGCTGTAACTGGAGCCTCTTCGGTGGGCTCTTGCCTCCTACCGCCGAGAGCCACCCTGCTAAGGTCGAGCTCGGGGTAGAAGGAGCCCACCTTCTCCCGGCACACCTGGAACCCCTTCAGGAAGGAGTCCACGGCGGCCTCCCGGACCTCTGAGACATACTCGTTGGAGGCCCGAAATCTCGGGATGGCCTCCTACGCCTCCCGCTTCGAAGCCTCCAGCAGCCCGTTGATGTAGGCGCTCCGCTCCTTGGCTGCGCTCACCTCTCTCTGGGCCTCCTCCACCTGGTGCTCCAGCGACTGGGACCGAGCTCGGAGGCGAGCCCTCTCTGCCGCGTCCTCCTCCACGTGCCACTGGTTGGAGATCCTCTCCTCGGACAGAGAGGCCTCCAGTTCCTTGACGCGTCCCTCGGCGCGCGCCAGGTCAGATTGGAGAGCCTGGTTGTTTCCTCGCATCTCGACCCCCTTCTCCATGAGGTCCTTTATGTCGACCGCGAGTTTGCCGAGCTTCTCCTCCTTCTCGGCATCCTTCTTGGCGTACCCTGCGAGGAAGTTCCTCAGCAGTAGTACGTCCGTCCCGATCTGCACAAAAATGAGAGGTCGGTCAATTAAAATTCAGCTGAAACTTTGAAGGGGAAGGTTTCGAGTTCCGACTTACCGTGAAGAGCTGTGGGAGGATCCCGAGCAGGGCGTCAGCATAGTCCCGGCTGCCCCTCAGTCGGCGGTCCCGGGAGGTGCAAGCGAACTCCATCACCCTTTCCGCGAGCCCCTGGTCGCGGATCACAGAGCACCGGCTGGTGAGGGTCGACGGCGGAGCGGACAGATTGGCGGTAGGGGCGACCGACCCCCCGGGTGGGACTGCCACCGGCGGGGCAGCTGGAGTCGCGGGCGGCGCCGTCGGAGCTGTGGTGGAGGCGGGCACTGCCCGAGAGGGAACCGGGCCTCCCTCTTCTGCGGCCCCGTCAAGGCGGATGATGGGGGTGTCGACGGCCCGGGCCCGAGATGGCCTGGGTGCGGGAGCTACAACTACTGGACCAGAAGCGGGCATTGGCACGACCTCTCGGCTCACCTCGGTGCGAGCCCTCTTCGCCACGGGCTCGTCTCCCTCGGCAGTGTCCCTCTGAGCCGTGCCCTCCAGAAGATTTTCCAAGGAGAACTTCATACCTGCAATGGAAAGGAGGTCGGTCAGCCCAGTTAACAAAAGAAGGGGAGAAAGGGGGGAAGTGCAAAGTAGGAGAGAAGTCTAAGCCTCACCCGGCTCCCGAATGGGACTGACCCCCGTCTCGAACAAGTTCTTCTCCGAGAGCAGAACATCGAGCGAGGGGACCACGTCGCTCAACAACAGGGAGTAAGCCTCCTGGTCAGTCGGCTCGACTTGGGAGTTCCGGTTCGAGGACTGATCTGGCTAGCTCTAGGCCCAGTCAACGTCCTCGACCAAGGCAAAAAAGAACCAGTTCTTCCAACCCTTGATGGAGGAAGGGAGGTCGAACCGGAGACACCTAGGCCAGGGCGAAATGTACCACCAGCCATCATCGATGGAGTACCGCTTCAGGGTGAAAAGAGCCCTGAAGAGAGAGAAACGGGTAACAAACCCGTGGAAGTGGTAGAAGATGATGAAGGCGAAGATATCCCGGATGGCGTTGGGAGCCAACTGGGCCGGGACCAGGCGGAAGTGGCTGAGGAAGGAAAGAAAGAAGGGGTGCAGAGGAAACCGAAGACCCCCAAGGAGGAAGTCCTCGTAAAAAGCTATACGGTCGGGGCCACTCAAGGTGACGCGATCCCCAAGCCACGGAAGAGAGAGATGGATCGACCTCGAGATGCCATAGGCTTCCCGGAGTAAGGAAAGGTCACCTTCGGTCATCGTTGAAACGTGACCGGAGGGACCGACTGAAGAAAGGGCCGGAGGAGGAAGTGAAGAGATAGGATGGGCAGAGAATACGGGGGGAGACCTAGGACCCCTAGGGATGTCTATGGTAATACCCCCAGGCTAGAGTTGCCTGCGGACCTCCTCCGGGATCACCTCCACTTTCGAGAAGGAAGACGATGGAGTCCTCGGCCGGGACGGACCAGCCTCATCCAGGTTAGACGAAGCATGGCGGCAGTGCGCCATGGAGAAGGAAGTGGTGAAGAAAGGTTTCTAAGGGAAGGGGACGGAGCAAGAAGGCAAACGAAGGCACTCACCGAAACGCACTGTGCAAAAGAGGCGGCAACCCGGGGGAGTGGAAGATAGCTTGCTGCAAACCATCGACGGAGCGTGAGAAAGGGAAAGGGCCTCGTTCCGGAAAGTCCCCTCCTTTTCAAATTTGATTGACAACGGCCGTACCCGTCATTCTGTTCCAGACCATCAGATGGATGCCGCATGGGCGCACGCCCGACACCGAGGCTTCGGTTACGGGGAAACGGCCTTCGTTCCGAAGCGATGCATTAATTGCAATCGGAAAGGCGACGCGTGGCGGCCTCTTATAGGACCTTGGGCACTGCGAGGAACGGCAACGAGGATCATGGCAATCATGGCGCGAGATCTTCGCCTTCCCCACATCATCTCCGCATTAAATCTCCACATCCCGAGTCATGACGCCTCAACGGAATGGGGGGATGGGGGGCAACTGTTACGGCCGTTACGATGATGTGGCATATCTCAGATTTCGCTGGGCATGATTCGAGCCACGTGGAAATTTTTTGGCAAGGTCAAATGTGGCTCCACCTCGATCGAAGTCGAGGTCGGTCCGGGCCCTCTCGCTCCTTCGCCAGGTGGCGCCCAGAGAAGGGACCACCTCGGCCAAAATCGAGCGCCCCTTTGCCGCTCCGCCAGGTGTCCACTCAGGAGGGGTCCACCTCGGTCGAAGCCGGCGGCCCCTTACTCTCTCGCCAGGTGGCGCCCTGAGATGGTCCCACCTTAGCCGAGGTCGAGCCGGTTCCTCTCGCTCCTTCGCCAGGTGGCGCCCGGAGACGGGACCACCTCGGCCGAAGTCGAGTGCCCCTCTGCCGCTCCGCCAGGTGTCCACCCAGGAGGGGTCCACCTTGACCGAAGCCGGCGGCCCCTTGCTCCCTCGCCAGGTGGCGCGCTGAGATGGTCCCACCTTAGCCGAGGTCGAGCCGGGCCCTCTCGCTCCTTCGCCAGGTGGTGCCCGAAGACGGGACCTCCTTGGTCGAAGTCGAGCGCCCCTCTGCCGCTCCGCCAGGTGTCCACCCAGGAGGGGTCCACCTCGGTCGAAGTCGGCGGCCCCTTGCTCCCTCGCCAGGTGGTGCCCTGAGACGGTCCCACCTCAACCGAGGTCGAGGCGGACCCTCTCGCTCCTTCGCCAAGTGGCGCCCAGAGACGGGACAACCTCGGCCGAAGTCGAGCGACCCTCTGTCGCTCCGCCAGGTGTCCACCCAGGAGGGGTCCACCTCGGCCGGGGCAGGCCAACCTGTGCGGTGAAGCCTCCGAGGAGCAGGAGCGCGAGCTCCGAGATTTCCCCTCGAGCCGTGCACGCCGCACCCTGAGAAAGGCGCCCGTACGGTCGACAGTGATGCGTGAAACATCGCTTATATCTGCCCGACAAGTTCCGCAGTCGAGAGGCGAAGTCCTGACAAAATAGGACCCAATAACGGGCATCGTCGGTGCCTGGGAAGGAGAGCGCTCATGCTCGGCCCAGGGTCTGGTCGGCGGTCTGGCCAGTGCCCTCCCTTTACTCTTTCCTCGCTAGGCCCCGGCAAGCAAGGTGAAAGCGACGAGAGGGCCTCCCAAAGGCGGCAAACAAAAAGGCAACGTGAGGAGATTAAAAGGAAGGGGAGAGTAGATGACCAGGTAAGCAAGAAACAGAGGTTGGAAAAAGAAAAAGCACCAAGAGCAGGATCCGAGGGCCCGAGAGGGGACCTTCGGCGCGAGCTCGGTGGAGGAACCCAGCCGGATTTCTATTCTTCCTGAGACCTTTCTTGCTAGCATAATCTCTAAGTCTGGGACTCCTTCGGGGGCCCGTCTCGGAGATTCTGTTCCCTCTCGCCGTTTACTAACTTGACCGTCGGAGCTCCCTCACCAGGATACCCGGCCAGGGCTTCTGACCTTATCTTGCAGGATTGAGAGCCAGGAGAACCCGGGACGAGACGGTTTAGTCAAATCGGCGGCTCCGAAGCGACAGGCGCGGCGGCGAGATCGGCATCAAGATCAAAACCTCACAAACTAAATTGGACCAGCAAAAAATAAATACAATTGGACTCAATAGCTACAAACATCAATTGAACCCTAATTGGTAGTCTTCCACTATTTGAATCAAGAATCACCATTGATGTAGATGTTCCAAATTGATGTAGATGTTCCAAGACTGGATGATGATGTCGATGTGCTATGGTGTCTGCACCAGCAACTCCATTGGTATACATGTAGTGGTAGATAGATTAGTAAGAATTCATGCTCAAATTAATTTTATATTAAATTGATCATATATATATATATTTAGTATTTATTTATTATAGACATGGTAGCAGAGTCATGCACCGAGGTAGCTATAGTTATGGGAGGCTACACACCAATTTAGGATGATTGGTGATTACTTGGATCCAAGATATCGATATATCATGGTAACAGCTTAAAATATTCAGTATTCGGTTTTATATATACTAATATGTATGACTGAACTAATGAATTTGTAAACTATATAAGTAGATTACAAGGAGTACGTCATATCATGGAATGGTGAGGACCTATCGTCTCAGCCCCTCCTTGATCACTAGGAATGGCTTAGGGCCACCGGAAGGATGAGTAGGAGCCAGGTTATAGGATTTGGATACATCTTCGACCCTTCAGTAGGTCGTTGGTTTTGGGGATCCTCATCTTAGGCCTCGACAACCTAGATATGGGAAGATGCACACGTCAAGAATATCGTGATGCATCACGATATAGTTATCGAGATTCTCTTGGACCTGCATCTACTGAGCTTCCGAGATGCCATCATGATATAGTTATCGAGATTCTCTTGGACCTGCATCTACTGAGCTTCCGAGATGCCATCATGATATAGTTATCGAGATTCTCCTGGACCTGCATCTACTAATCAACTAGCTTCATTGTTACAGCCATCATAATAAGTAAGTCTATTAATAAATTCATTTACTTGTTTTAAATTATTATACTTAGAAGTTTTACATATTTAGGCTTGAATTAAGGAAAAGGACTTATAAGGTAAACATTCAATCTAACTATCCAATCTATGGATCGGGGATGTTTATAAGGACTTATAAGGAATGTCGACTAGCTTTTCAGGGGCTAAAAAAGTTCTTTGCCTCACTACCTCTGCTCTCCAAGCTGGAAGTTAGACAAGAACTTTTCTTATACCTCGCTGCTGAAATGGAAGCAATCAGCTCCATACTTGTTTAGATAGATGAAAAGAAGGTCCAAAAATCAATCTAGTATATCAACAAGGTGCTCCACAATATGGAGACCAGGTACTCTAAATTTGAAAAGATTATTTTTGCATTAATCATCTCTGCTCAATACCTGAGGCCCTAGTTTCAAGTCCATCCTATTGTCATCCTAACTGACCAGTTGTTCAAAGCCATGTTGTACCAGCCTAGCACCTTTGGTTGATTAACAAAATGGATAATCAAACTTAATAAGTTTGATATCACTTATCACTCGAGGTCATTCATAAAAACCCAGATCTTGGCCGACTTCCTAGTGGAGTGCACATGGTCAGACGATGAACTTGAGGAGGTGTCAAGGGCCACCCGATATGGAGTTGACTTGGATCCTCTATGTGGATGGCACTTCAAACTTGCAAGAAAGTGGAGCAGGTCATATATTAACAAATTCAGAAGGAGTAGTCATCGAATGTGCATTGCACTTTCTGTTTAAGGTTACTAATAATCAATCCAAGTATGAGGTCCTACTAGCCGGATTGAAGATAGCGAAAGAACTCAAAGTGCAATGCCTTAGGGTTTTCACCAACTTGCAACTTATGGCCGGTCAGGTAATCGGTGAGTATGAGGCCCAAGATCCAAAAATAGCCAAGTATCTTGACAAGGTGTGGACTCTCATGCTGACACTCTAGTACTTCAACATATCCCACATCTTAAGGGAAGAGAATGCTAGGGCAGATACTCTCTCTAAACTTGCATTCTCAATGGACAATGTCCTTTGGTGTACATTTGTTAAGTTCTTGGAAATTCCTAATATCAACAAAGCCGAAGAGGTCTAGCAAGTCACCCATGAATCAAGTTGGATGGACCCATTCATTAAGTATATCGCTGAGGGAGTTATGCCCATCAACCACTAAGAGACAAAGCTCTTGAAATAGAGGGTTTTACAATTCATATTGTTGGATGGACAGCTCACAGAAAGTCCTTCTCATATCTATTACTAAAATGTCTGAGACCCGTTGAGGCTAACATGTCCTCAAAGAGATCCACGAAGGCATCTGTGGAAATCACCAGGGAGGCAAATCCTTGAACTCAAGCAAGGGTACTACTGGCTCACCATATAAGAGGATGCCGCAGAGCTAATTTAGAGGTGCGACCGGTGCTAGAGACATGCCAATATCCAATGGTAGCCGGCAACCTAACTCTTCTAGCTCTCATTGCCTTGGCCATTTGCCCAGTGGGAGATTGACATTTTAGATCCATTTCTCTTAGTGTTTGACCAACAAAAGTATCTACTCGTAGCCATCAACTACTTTACCAAATGGATGGAGACAGAGCTCTTGGCACATATCCCAGAGAGCAAGGTGAAGGCTTTCTTTTGGAAGTCAATTATCTACCAATTTGGACTTCCCCATATCGTCGTCATCAAAAACTATAAGCAATTCAACAATCAAACCTTCAAAGAGTTCTATACCAGCTTGCACATCCGACATCAATTCACATCCATTGGCCATCCTCAGATAAATGGGGAAGTGACGGTGACAAATTGAACTATTCTCCAAGATCTCAGGACCAGATTGGATGAAACTAAAGGCAGGTGGGCTAAACAACTTCTCAATATACTGTGGGCATACCATACTACTTCCTGAGCTTCGACCAATGAGATCCCTTTCAATCTATTCTTCGACATCGAAGCATGATACCGATCATGATCAATTTTTCAACATTATAATTGAACACTATGATGAGTTGAGTAACATGATCTGATTAAGAGCAAATCTTGACTTGCTTAAGGAGACTCGAGATAAAGCCCACCTCCGCATGGCCTCATATCGATAGTGGGTTGCCCGATACTATAACTTCCATGTGAGGCCTAAAGCATTCCATCCTAGAGATCTTATTCTCATCATGCTAAAGTCTCTAGATCAACTGAGCAAGGAAAACTATCTCCAAATTGGAAAGGGCCCTATCTAGTGATAAAGGCCCTACATTGAAGAGTGTCTAGGATCGAGGAACTTGATGGAGCCTTGATTTTTTGAATGTGGAACACGGAGAACATTCAAATGTAATATTGGTAATGTACTTGCTTCATCTATAAATGAAAGGAATTCTTTTCAATGGGGCCCTTAGCCTTCCTTCAATTTATAAAACCCTACAGTTGACTAGCCGAAGGTTAATTTCAAAGATGGGTCACTTGTCAACACCTCACCCTATAGCCAACTAGCTATAGGTTAATTTCTAAGATAGGTTGCTTGCCAGCACCTCACCCTACGGTCAACTAGTCATAGGTTAATTTCTAAGACAAGTCACTTACCAACATTGTACCCAATGGCTGACTAGCAATAAGTTAACTTCAAAGATGGGTCGCTTACCAACACCAACCTTATGGATGACTAGCTGTAGGTTAACTTCTAAGACAGGTCACTTATAGCACTGCACCCTATGATCGACTAGCCAAAGGTTAATTTTTAAGATGAATCGCTTGTTAGCACTATACCCTATAATCGACTGCCATAGATTAATTTCTTAGATGGATCGCTTGCCAGCACCGTACCCTATGGCTGACTAACTATAGGTTAACTTCAAAGATGGGTTGCTTACCAGCACCACACCCTAGACTGACTAGCCTAGGTTAATTTCTCAGATGGGTCACTTGCCAACACCACATCCCACGGTCGACTAGCCATAGGTCATCTTCTAAGATGGGTCGCTTGTCAGCACCGCACCCTATGACCGACTAGCTGTAGATCAACTTCTAAGATGGGTTACTTATCAACATCGTACCCTATGGCCAACTAGCCATATGTCAATCTCTAAAATGTGTCACTCACCAGCACTGCACCCTAAAGCCGACTGGCTGTAGGTTAACTTTTAAGGTGGATCGCTTACTCACGTCCTATGGCCAACCAACCGAAGATTAAGACTCAAATAGATTCCTAGCTTGCAATTGACTTCTTGTAAGCAGTCAGTTACTATAGAGGCCCAATCTACGGTTAGTCCCTGATAAGCTCGATTCCTCCAATCGGTACCTGATTCCCCAGAAATGATGTTCAACCAATTAAGAGAATTAAGCCAAATGTGAAGGCCATAGCAACCAAATTGCCCACGGGATTAAGGCCATAGCAACCAAATTGCAAGTCAACACCAGAAATGGTAGTACATGTCTACCCTATAGGAAATTCCACACATATCCAAATCATGCAGAATCAAGCATAAGACTTGCTAAAG
Source organism: Areca catechu (assembly GCA_021397845.1). Classification (NCBI taxonomy): domain Eukaryota; kingdom Viridiplantae; phylum Streptophyta; class Magnoliopsida; order Arecales; family Arecaceae; genus Areca; species Areca catechu. Next base: position 30,224,123 of record CM038046.1, read on the forward strand.
GAAACAAGATTTCTATTGCTTGATAAAGTTTTTACACAAGGGGAGACTTCATTAACATTAAAGCCTTTACAAAAGGAAGAGAAGAAAAGACAAAAAGGGGCTATGCCTGAGTACAAAATGGATAAGGGAAAAACAAGAGATTAGCTATTGGGAGCTGGGGCCATAGAAGAATCGGACTCAGCAATCTCCATTGTGACATTGATAATGGCCTCCATCTTGGCCACCATTTGGGCCACAGCTTCCCACACGAAGATAGAATCTACTATTTCTTCCTCAATTCTCACCTTCTTGATGACCTCCACCATGACACAGAGCTTGTCATTTATGGCGATGACCCTAGCCATGGTCTCCTTTCGCTCCTCCGCACTCTTAGTGGCCATGATCTCTATAGCGATTGCAATTTTGGTCTCCTCCACCTTGGCAACTGAGGCCTTTTTGGAAGGTTTGGCCTCTACCTCCATCTCACTTTCCTCCTCTTCTCCCTCCTCTCTGGCATCGGCCTTGATGCCCCTCAGGTCAAGACTAGAGAAGGCTTCAGAGACCTTCGCCTTACATTTAGCACAAAACCCTTTAGACAAGTGTCGTAGATGGCCTCCCCTACTTCACTTTTGAAGTCCTTTAAGCCCTTGAAGTCTTCGATGGCATGAGACACCACAATACTTCTTTCTCTTCCATGGCGAGGGTTTTAGCCTTGACCACCTTGGTCCTCTAATCAACCTCCTTAGCTAGATTGAGTGCTGCATCAAGCCTCTAGTTAGCCAGGATGATCTTGGACTCCCAGTATATTCCTTTAAACACTATGTCAATGAGATGAATCTCCATATCATAAGCCTCTTGCTCCTTGTTCTTAAGCTCCTCTTCTTTCTTCTTTAACTAGGCTTTGATATGTCAAGCAGTGTTTTGGGAAGCCTCTAGGCTTTGATATGTTAAGCTTAGTTTCCTGAGCCTTTCTCATAATGAGTAGCTTCCTTGAGAGCTTCACCTGTCTCTCAGCCATCTCGACCTTGTCTTTCCATGATTTTAGCAATTCTATTGATTTGCTGGATAATCCCTTCATGGAAAGGATATCATGAATGAGCTGTGACAAGGGGAAGGGGTTTAGAATTTGCTTCTCGATACGTGAAGGGACCAATCAAAAGGTAGGGTAGAGAAGCACTTACCCCATGCAGATGACCTATGGCATCAAAATAGATCTTATCTGGAGACCACGACCATCACTTTGCCTGGTCTCGAGGGAGGAGTATGTAGTCAAGCAAGTCCTCGACCAACTTTTTGTTCTTGAAGATGGAGGCAGATGGATGCACCTTTACCCTCAGCTTGAGACCCTCATTCTCATTCAGAGAGGCCTCCCCGAAGGAGGACAACCCTTTCATATCAAAAAACTTGGCGGACTAAGCCCTGTAGTAGGAGAGGACACCAGTAGGATGGGTAGGCTATGTGGTCGAATGAAAGGAATCACCAGAGTGGGCGGTGATGGCAACGAGATCCCCACAACCTCCATGCTGGTAGCAATAGGAGCCTTATCGAGATGGGGTGCAGGAATGCCCCTCAATGGTGACATGATAGTAGCCGATGTGATGATGGGCGAGTTCATATGCAACCTCTTCTTAGCTACCTTCTAAGCTTCCAGCTAGCGCTCCTCTTTTTGGCCGACACTCTTGATACCTTCCATTGAGAACTTCATGTCTACATAACAACCACATGCAAAATTTGATTAGCTATAAACATTCTAATTGAGAAAAGATATGAGGACTCTCACTTAAAGCTTGTATTGGATTGATCCTAGCCTCATACAGGTTTTGCTCTGACAACAACTCCTCCTCTTTCAGGATCTTTGAAGTAAGGAGCTGCTCGTAGATCTCCTGGTCAGCAGGCTTCACCTCATAGTCCTAGTTGGGGGATTTGACTAGGTCACTCCAAACCCAATTATCCCCTCATGAAAGATGAACAAAAATCTACTCTTCCATTCCTTGATGGAAGCAGGCATATCAAAATGAATAGTCCACTAGCGAGGGGCTATGAAGCACCACCCCCACTTTTTTGAGTCATATTTTAGGATAAAGATTGAACTGAATAGAGAAAACTTAGGCATAATCTCGTGAAAATGGTAGAGAACCAAGAAAAAATAGATGGTCCGAAAAGAAATTGGAGTCAGCTAGGTAGGAATGAGATAGTATCAATCATATCAGTAGCAATATAAGGATGAAAGGGTGAAAAGGTAGACAAAGACCCACTTGGAGGAATGCCTTATATATGGCAATTCCCCCTTCCAAACCAGATTGTTACCCTATCATTTGGCCCAGGGACACACATCCATATATGATCTAGAACTCCATACATCCTACGAAGACAAATGACGGTCAGTGTAGACATCATTGATGCTATGTTCGTCGGACTGGCAAAGGCCTGAATTGGCATGGGAGCTAGAACTGGTATAGAGACCAGACCGGAGCAAACCTGCTGGTTCACCGTACTATCCTAAAAGGGGATTCCTTTCCTTCTTGGTCTAAAGGGTCAAGTCTATACAAATACTGTTCCTCTAGACCCAAGAGATTGTAAACATGATCCTTTGGGTGGTCATCACCCTCAGACGAACTCATGGTACTGAAAGAAGGACGAAGAAAGAAATCCTAATGAAGCAAGGGACCTAGAGGAAAACCAGGACCGCCCCACGCTGCCCTGACCAAAGAACTATGAAAAGATCCTAAGGAGGACAAAGGCAAGAAGACCAACCTGTAGAAGAGGAGGACTTCCGGAGGCAAGTTAGGGTTTAAGATCTTCTTTTATAATCGCCTCTTTGTAAATTGATGGAGGAGAAACCCTTGAAGCGGTGCTAGAAATCTATTTTAAACCAGAGGCTCCAACGGTCTAGATTTCACTCACCCCAATATATCCTCCCAGATTTTGATACATGGCGCATATCCAATCACAAGCATCTCGACACTTTGGGCCTTTCCAACCTCTTTTAATGCCCAATCCTTGGAAACATGAATGAGTCATTTTGGATTGTCACTCCCAGGACATGTGGCAACTTGTCACCACTTAAGAGAAGACGTGCAAGCTACCTTCTAAGGGAAATTGAAAGCAACCCCCTATGTGGGCTATGTTAGCTCTCTCTCTTTTGCAATGGAAGTGCCCAGACAACTAGCAACACCTCACCCCATGGGTTCGCTAACATTTGGACAGGGCCCATGTTAGCCCAGAATTCGACTACTCCAATCGTTCAAAAGAGAATGAAGAAGAGCTTTCTGAACTTGAAAGTGAGGGGCATCTGATATGACAATTGCTGACATGGATCGAAGACCTCTGGGACCACCAAATGCACCGCTATCATGGTAGACTACGGTGTTTGGTTTGACATAATTAGACTAGCATCTGTGTTTGGGATGCTAAGGTCGACTAGCTCATCACCCACAGATGACCAAAAGTAAGACCCACCGGCAAACTAATCTTATCTGGGCTACCTAGTCAGTTCTGAGCTAGGCAGTAGGAAGCAATTATGATCATTTAACATGGTATCACCACTTCTAGTCCCGCTGACTTTCCACTCAGTTCTGCTTAGCAAGTGATCGTGTCTACCCAGTGAACCCAAGTGTGCAGGCAAGTCTCCTTTCCTGACTAGCAGTAGCATCATCTAGGTAGCCAGCAATCCAACCAATCCCAGTTATTCTATAATGAGTCATGGCAAACATGGTCCCAATAAATTCTGATATCATAACAGAAAAGATTTTCCTGGTTGGAGCCCCATGGGACAGGATTTTGCCACCTCAGCCAAGTTTGTTATACCTGTCAAAGATTGACACCCTCCAATAACATTCTGTTACTCTATGTAACCATATAAATAGGTAAGTGAGACCTCTGGCCCAGGCACGTTCCATACGTTCTCACACACTCTTGCTCTAATACTCACTGGATTACCACAGGCTCTCAGCTTTGGCTGTTGGACTTTTGTAGGCTTTCTGATCATTGACTTGAATATTGGAGTATTCCCATCAAAAACTCCTGCCTAGAGACCTTTTGTAGGTCATCAGAACGGAACAATCCTATAAGATACTCAGTCCCTGCCAGATAAAACACTGGTACACTCTTACTCCGCCATCGAAATTCAGTGACAGGCAAATGGAAGGCAATAGAAGGCAATCAAGGAAAATGATGCTCGTGTTAAATGGTCATGAAGGGCAGATGAATGAGGATTTTGAAAGACAAAAAGTCTAAGGAAATTGTAGGAAATCCTATTTAAGGCCAAATATGCAACCTGGGGTTATCTGCAAAATGTTGGGTCTAAACAAGGGCAATAATGATCTATAAATTACCAAAGCAGAGGGAGACAAAAACTTGATGTTTGGATTAAGTTATAGTGCTTCAAAAGAAAATATTATGGTTGAAGAATGGCCGGAAGGTTACTTTTATAATGTCTTAATCGAGGAGTATACATGACTAATTTGCATAGAAGAGGCCTGCTCGTGGTCTTGCTAGTCATTTCTTTCTTATTTCAAAACTTCAATGTAGAGCTAGCACTGAAGAAGTGTAAAACTGTGCACATTGGAGCAATGTGATATTCCAATTAAAGCTTAGAAATTCATGAGATATATTTAGTTCATTTGGTTAACCAGTCAAGACAATGAAGTAAATAACATGATTTTTAAATAATTGAAGAAGTTTTAATGTTTCCATTTAGTAGAATAAAGGTGGAGCACAAAATTTCTCTCGCTATTACAACTAAATAACACCCAACTTATAATATGGACTCATTAATCATGCTAAGAATAATGACAACATCCACATGAAACCATTTGGTTTTATGCATGGAAATTGGAAACTGAATCGGGGAGCTGTCATTTTTCTTTGCTAATTGATGGAAATGTTACGTGATTTAACACTACATGCCACAACTGTCGTTGAAATGCCTTATTCATCTTGAGATTTCCTGACGTGGCTTTGTCTTCTCTTTGCTCACTGTTCAAATTCCCCAATATCATTAGTTGAACATTGTTGGGATATGTCAGTTCAGGCATAAATCAGCCATCGGTTTGACCGGTCTTACACTCCTTCCTGAATCGGACACGTTGAACCAAAGCATCCGGAGGAAGTTGAATGATTAACAAGCGAGGTGATGATGTAATCCTCAGCCTCAGCCGAAGACATAACCCTCAGCCTCGATCGAAGATATGGCCCTCGACCCCGACCGAGGACTTGACCTTCAACCCGGCCGAAGACACGGTCTTCGACCTCAGCCACAGGTACTGATCCGAAGATGTCTCAAGACGAAGACATCTCGGAACGAAGGCATCCTTCCGATCCAGCAATGCTCACTCTTGGAGAAGAGGCCTGAAGGCAGATCTCCGACCAACCTCAAACCCGCACGAACATGGGGGGTAATGGTTATAATCGGCTGCCTAGCTATCACCTCTAAAGTACAACTACGTCGAAGCAGCCATGTGGCCACTAACTCCAACGGTAACGCCTTCGGCCTGATCGGAACCGTTCAATAACTACCCATGGTTACGGTTAGAGGGGAATCAATTAGCCCCCACCATAACTATAGGAGAGAGGACAAAGCTACAGGTCGGGCCAGTCGATATAAATACTGGTAAAAGGGGACACTCGAGGTAAGGCACAATGAAATCCTGAAAAAATCAGAGTTCCTTTCCTTGCCATCTCCCTCGGAATCTTCCTTATTCTGTTTCTAGAACCCGCCTCTGACTTAGGCATCGAAGTGTCCCTAGCCAGAGAACATCCGACTAGGGGTCTATTTTGTAGGTGAACCCGAGGAGCGGACCTGCGAACTGGCAACTCCAACCGGTCGGAAAGGGGATTCTATGCCAACAAACATGAATCACTATTTGATATCTTCAAACATTATCTGCTAATAACTTAATTATGTTTTTTATAATCTCATGAGTATATAATCTTTTGTTCATCAAATAGACCACTCTCATTTGTTGACAAGCATGAGATGATATATTTATCCTGAATATTGATTGGGACTCCTTGATCTTAACCATGGAGTACAGATATTTGATAAATTTTACCCAAGTGTTTAATTGTTTGCTACAATTTGTAGCACCAAGTAATTATTATCCTTGTGAATTCATTGAGAAACAGTGATGGGGACATCTCAAGCACGGATCTTGAAGCAAGCATAATTCTTGGAGTGGCACAGATCTTGAAGCATTTTTGGAATAAATTTATTTAGGATTTATCTTTTGTTTAAAATTTGAATTAGGATTTGGTTGGTTAGGATTGATATATGGATAGGCTTATCTTATCCTATCTTATATTTGAATTTGATTCGTTCTTATCTTTTTATCTTGTATTCAAATTCAAATGAGGGTTGGAAAATCTATAAATACCACCCTCAGCCTTTTGTAATAGGAGGATGGATGAATACAATTTCTATTATTCTATGTGAAGGATCTGTGTGATCCTAGGGTAGCTGTATGATCCCTTCTCCATCTTCCCAGGGTTTCTGTGTGATCCCTGATTTTGGGCATCTGTGTGAGCCCAGGGCATCTATGTGAGCCCCTTTGCTATGTGCTTGTTCTTCTAGGGCATTTGTGTGAGCCCCTTTGCTATGTGCGTGTTCTTCTTGGGGAATCTATGTGAACCCCAGTATTTTTTTTTTTTAACCCTGCACTCTCTTCTTTCCTCCTTTGCAAATCCTAATCTCTGGTGACTTTCATGCTCACCAGCGATCCAGTCCAATCCCTGTCCCGCATCAAATGGTATCAGAGCCAAAGGATTAGGATTTTTCTGCTTCATCACCGGCCCACTGTTCTCTTTCTTCCCTGTTTCAAATCTCGTCCACGGATCCTTCCCCAACATCGACGTCGGACCATTCTCCCCCCCAGCCATCCTCAACCCCAGCTCCCAGCCGCTCCGTGAAAGACTCTGGTCCGCCGACCTCACCGGAGAGATCACCTCCGAGCCCACCGGCGGTCGTCTTCTTCTCTCCGTCAACGACATCTCCCCTACCTACAGCCGGCGACCCCCAACACCTGATTCATCGTCGCCCTCAAGCTTCAGATCGAATGCTCCACCGGATCACCTCAGTGCTCTCCATTGGCTAGCCGCATTCCTCTGCCATGGCCGCCATCGTCATCAACCTCGCTCGGCATCGGAGTCCTTTTTGATTGGTTTCAGTTCCATCAACCTCGCTCAGCCTGATTCGATGGAGTCTAGTTCACCCCACCGTAGGAGAATGATGGGGACATCTCAAGCACGGATCTTGAAGCAAGCATATTTCTTGGAGTGGCACAGATCTTGAAGCATTTTGGAATAAATTTATTTAGGATTTATCTTTTGTTTAAAATTTGAATTAGGATTTGGTTGGTTAGGATTGATATATGGATAGGCTTATCTTATCCTATCTTATATTTGAATTTGATTCGTTCTTATCTTTTTATCTTGTATTCAAATTCAAATGAGGGTTGGAAAATCTATAAATACCACCCTCAGCCTTTTGTAATAGGAGGATGGATGAATAAAATTTTTATTATTCTGTGTGAAGGATCTGTGTGATCCTAGGGTAGCTGTATGATCCCTTCTCCATCTTCCCAGGGTTTCTGTGTGATCCCTGATTTTGGGCATCTGTATGAGCCCAGGGCATCTATGTGAGCCCCTTTGCTATGTGCTTGTTCTTCTAGGGCATCTGTGTGAGCCCCTTTGCTATGTACGTGTTCTTCTTGGGGAATCTATGTGAACCCCAGTATTTTTTTTTTTTAACCCTGCACTCTCTTCTTTCCTCCTTTGCAAATCCTAATCTCTGGTGACTTTCATGCTCACCAGCGATCCAGTCCAATCCCTGTCCCGCATCAAACAGAGTTGAAAGTGCCCAATATTGCCAAACTGCAATAAAGGCAGAATTAAATCTTTTGTTTCTTTTGTCATGCAGGAGAGGCCAAAATGGATTAAAATAAGTTCCCTTGATGAATATTGAAGGCAAATGTAGGACATGTTATTGCCATGATCCTTCTGGTAAAGATGTTTGTGTAGAAACTTGAATTCATGATTTCATTATGTTTGGGATTCATCTCATTAAATATACACTTGAGGATGTACATAAGGTAAATGCATATTAAAATATCCTAACTAGGATTAGGCAAACATGGTTACATATCAATATATATCCCATATAAGAGCAACTAAACATGGAAGGATATCTCTTAGGAGGGAAATATATTTAACACCCCCCCCTCAAACTGAAGGTGCTTCTTGTAGATGAATTTTGGAGAGAAGGTAGCGGTAGCGCTCCTTGCCATGAGACTTTGTGAGTAAATCAGCAATTTGATTGGTGGAGGAGATATGATGTAGATCAATAGTTTGCTGTTGATAGTGGTGGCGAGTAAAGTGACAGTCAATTTCAAAATGTTTGGTACACTCATGGAAGACAACATTGCGAGTGATTTGGATAGCACTATGACTATCATAATAAATGAGCGTTATAGCAGATAGCTAAATGCCCATATCATTAAGTAGCCAACAAAGCCAGACAATCTCAGCAGTAGTATGAGCAAGGGCACGATATTTAGCTTCTGTGCTGGAGCGAGATACAACTGATTGCTTTTTACTTTTCCAGGCAATCAATGAGTTTTCCAAAAATATGCAATAGCCAGTGGTAGAACATCGATCAGTGATATCCCCAGCCCAATCTGAATCAGAGTATGCATGAAGATTTAGATGAGAAGGGAAAAGAAGAAGCCCATGATATAGCATGCCTTTGATATATCGGAGGATCCAAAGCACAGAAGCATAGTGAGTAGATCGAGGCACAGACATAAACTAACTGACAACATGAACTGCATGAGAAATATCCGACCGAGTGATAGTGAGGTAGTTGAGACTACCTACAAGTTGTCGATACCTAGTGGGATCAGTGATAATCTTTTCATCAATAGGCTAAAGCATCAGATTTATCTCAAGAAGGGTATCAACAGTTTTATTATTAGAAATGCCGGCACGAATGAGTAGATCAGAGGCATATTTAGCTTGAGAAAGAAAAAGATTATCAGATTGATGGTTGACTTCAATGCCAAGAAAGAAGCATAATAAGCCAAGATCTTTCATTTCGAAGCACTTGTGTAAGTATTGCTTGGTATCATAAATGCCTTGTTGGTCATCTCCAATGATAACCATATCATCAACATAAAGAAGAAGTAAAACTATCCCATGAGAGGAGTGGCAATAGAATAAAGCCGAGTCATGAAGGCTCTGGAAAAATCCATAACCAAGAAGAGTGGTTTGGAATTTTTCAAACCAAGCACGAGGTGCCTGTTTGAGACAACAAAGAGCACGTCGAAGTTTACAAACTTGATGAGGCTGGTGAGGTAAGCCAGGAGGCGGCATCATGTATACTTCTTCAGATTGATCTCCATGAAGAAAAGCATTCTTGACATCAAGTTGATGTAAGGACCATCTTTTGGTAGCAGCTATAGCAAGTAGACTCCGGACTGAAGTCATACAGGGCAAAGGAGCGAAGGTCTCTTCATAGTCGATGCCATATTCCTGTGTAAATCCTTTGGCAACAAGATGAGCCTTATAGTGCTCGATGGAACCATCAGCCTTAGTTTTGATCTTGTATATCCATTTGCAACCCACAAATGATTTCCCAGGTGACAGATCAACTAGGTCCCACGTATGGTTTTTTCGTAGAGCCTCAAGTTCTTCTAACATGGCATTTTGCCAGGAAGGATTAGATGATGCCTCTTGATAGAATTTGGGTTAATGTAAAGGCAAGATAGAGGACAAGTAGCAATGATAATCTGTTAAATGAGCTGGTGGATTATGATGACGAGTAGGATATCGCCTCTCAGGTGTTGCTAGATTGCTCGCAGGGGGAGTGTTAGTTGGGGAGACAGTAGATTGGCCAGTTTATTTTGAATACCCATTTTCTGTAAGTAGTGGTGCAGGAGTGGGAAAAGGATCAAGCAGAGGTTCTCGATATGGAAATGAAGATTTTTTATGAGGTAAGGAAAAAAAAGAAATCTATTCCCAGAAGGTGACATGCCTGGAAATGCATAATTTGTGAGTCCCAGGATCATAACACCGATAGCCTTTTTGATGGATCTCATATCCCAAGAAAACACAGATTGCATTTTTCTTGGATAATTTGTCACATTCATGCTTGGTAAGATGAATAAAGCAAGTATAGCCAAAAACACGAAGATGGTCTTAAGAAGGCGGAGAGTCATAAAGTCGTTCAAAGGGAAAGAGATCACCAAGGACATGGGAAAGAAGGTGATTAATAATATATACAGCAATATTCATGGCTTCTCCCCAAAAGACTTTCGGAACAGAAGAGAAAATGAATAAAGTGCGGGCAGTTTCAACAATATAATGATGTTTTCTCTCAGACACATCATTTTGTTGTGGAGTTTCAACACAAAATAATTACAAAAGGATGCCCTGAGATTTAAGATAATGGTTGAATGAAGTTGAAAGATATTCGCCACCAAAGTCAGAACGAAAGATTTTTATGTGTTTAGAAAACTATGTTTTGATCATGGTGGCAAATTCAATATAAACTTTTAAAACTTCAGAGCGAGCATGCAAAAGATAGAGCTAGCTATACCAAGTGAAATCATCAATGAAAATAACATAATAAGCAGAACCACCCATAGAGGATATAGGGGAAGGACCCCAGACATCAGAGTGAATAAGATCAAAGGGAGCAGTAGTAGTGGAGTGACTTAAAGAAAAAGGTAAGGTGTATTGTTTTGATAATTTGTAATGAACATAACATGGGTCTTTTATTATAGAGACAGAACCAAGCAAACCTTTATTAATTAATTGAGATAACTTTAAAAAAGAAGGATGACCTAAATGATTATGCCAAGACATAAAAGAAGAGTTATTAGAGGAAACAGCAACGACAGAGTGAGTACCAAAACTAGGAGGAACACAGAGCATATCCAAAACAAAAAGTTGACCAATCTTATGGCCTGTCCCAACTTCCTTCCCCGTCGAGCAATCCTGTACAACATAACTAGAAGGAGAAAAAGTAACGGTAAGTCCTTTATCACATAATTGGCTAATGGAAATAAAATTCATAAAAAGTTTAGGAGCAAGAAGAACATCAGAAAGATATAGTTTAGGAGAGTGAATGGTTCCACGATGGCTTGCAGTAATAAGTGATCCATTTGCAGTTTGAATATTGGGTGGAAAAGGAAGAGAGGAAACATGTTGGAAGATGTCAGGGTTGAATGTCATGTGATTAGAGGCATCGGAATAAAAGAACCACTTACCTGGTAGAATGGAGGTGTCAGAAAATGAGGCAGCAGGATTACCAATAGAGAGAGCCTGATGAATCATTGTCTGGATAACATTTGTAGTAAGTGATGTGGCGACTTGGTCTGTTAGCTCAGTCATAACAGTAGTAGTAATGGGAGATGAGCGATCTCCAAAGTTTCGAGCTTTGGTTCTTATATTATTGGAGTTTGGATGAGGGCAATTCCGAACAACATGTCCGATTTTCTTACAGTAGGTACACTGCATGGAGGTGTATCCTGGAGTCGAGGATTAGACACCTGGCAGTTACGAGCAATATGGCCAAACTTCTTACATGAGTGACACTGAATTTGAGAGAGGCCCTTTGATTTAATTCGGGTAGACAATATGAGAGAGTCATCACGGTTGGAGGAGACGATCTTCTTTTGGGTTTCTTTAGCAAGTAACTCAGACAATGCAGTGTCAACAGATGGAAGAGGAGATCGGTAAAGAATAGAAGCCCGAACAAACTCAAATTCATCACGAAGAGCCATTAGGAATTGGACAAGACAAAACTCTTCGCGAAATTGATAATAGAGTTATGTATCATGGGTCCACTTGGGCTCCATCAGGGCAAGTTGATCCCAAATCAAAGATATCTGAGAGTGAAAGTCAGCCACAGACTGCTCTGGTTGTTGCTTGAGATGACGAATGTCTAGTTCAAGCTTAGATTTGAGAGCAAAATTTGTCTGATTATATCGCTTGGCGAGGAAGTCCCACACTTCTTTTGCAGTCTCAAATTTGTTGAAATGTAGGCTGATGGAGGGACTGACAGTGTTAGAAATCCATGTCATGATTTTATTATTGTCAATCTTCCATGTCGCAAAAGACTCCCCTGGGGCAAGTGGACATGAAATTTCACTAGTAATATACTTCTAAAGTCCATGTCCTTTTAAAAAAATTTTCATCATGAAGGACCATTGGGAATAATTGGTCCCATTCAAGTTAACCATAATCGGCTGAGCGACATCAGTCATGATGAATCAAGTGAAGACAGTTGAAATCCACAGCAAGCTCAGGAAGCAGATCTGCATGGAGACAAAGTGGTCACGGGCGAAGGAGGATTGCAGTACGGGCAATGGCTGGAGGCCGGTGAACGGGGAGAGGTAGAGGCCGGTGCACAGGAGGAGTTGGGATGGTGCTGGGGCCGGTGCAGGGGCATCGGTGTTGATCGGTGTCATCGATGCAGGGCTGATCCGGTGCAGAGCAGGGCACAGGTGGAGGATCAGAGGTCATAGGCGGCTAGGATGGCGGGGCGGGCAAAGTCAACCCCTCACTTTCTCGCTCTCCTCTCTTTGGGTGCTACTGGAGCGGCGGGTCAGACGCGGGAGCTGACGAGGAAGTGCTGGGGGGTGGTAAGCCGGCCACGGGCAAGGGCCGGGGAGACTGGCCGGGGCGAGGGCCGAGGAGCTGAAGGTGATGATGTGGTGGACGCGGGCGAGGGCAGTCGCTCAAGTCACCGGGAGCGAAGCTCCAGATGAACGGAGCCGCCGACGAAGGGGACAAGGAGGAGAGGCGGAGGAGCGCTGCTGGAGCAGCGGGTTGGGGTGGTGGATCGGTGGACGGTGGATGATGGGAGGTGGATGGGCGGTGACGGATGATGAGAGGAGGCGGTGGCTGGGGAGGTGACAGGGGTCGATGGAGGAGGGAGGTCCGGCGGATGGTGTGAAGGGGCAGCGAGAGGTGGACGGGCGATGATGGCCGGTGACGGGAGGCGGCGTGACTGGGGCCGAGAGATGAGTGAGGTCCGATGGAAATCAACGGGAGATGTGGGGGCGGTGACGGGTCTGGGCGGTGATGGGGAGATTAGGTTGTCCTTGGGAGAAAAGGAAAAAGGACCAGAATAAGGTGGGAATAGGATTAGAATAGGTTTGGGATAGGCAGAGATAAGATGGAATAACAACCTGCTGTGATACCATGTAGAAACTTGAATTCATGATTTCATTAGGCTTGGGATTCATCCCATCAAATATACACTTGAGGATGTACATAAGGTAAATGCCTACTGATATGGCAACATCACTGACGTGGACCGTGTGTCAGACCCAGCTGGAAGCCGCAGGTGCCACGTGGATTTTTTCTTTCAAACCTCCTGCTCCTTCGCCGGGCGGCATCCCATGACGGGTCCACCTTGACCGAAGCCGAGCACCTCTTTGCCGCTCCACCAGGTGTCCACCCAGGAGGGATCCACCTCGGTCGATGCTGGCGGCCCTCCTGCTCCCTCGCTAGGTGGTGCCCATGACGGGTCCACCTCTGCCGAGGTCGAGCCAGGCCCTCCTGCTCCTTCGCCAGGTGGCCCCCCATGATGGTTCCACCTCGGCCGAAGTCAAGCACCTCTTTGCCGCTCCGCCAGGTATCCACCCACGAGGGGTCCACCTTGGCCTATGTTGGCGGCCCTCCTGATCCCTTGCCAGGTGGCGCCCCATGACGAGTCCATCTTTGCCGAGGTCGAGCCAGGCCCTCTTGCTCCTACGCCAGGTGGCACCCCATGATGGGTCCACCTCGGTCGAAGTCAAGCACCTCTCTGCCGCTCCGCCAGGTGTCCACCTAGGAGGGGTCCACCTCGATCGATGCTGGCGGCCTCCTGCTCCCTCGCCAGGTGGCGCCCCACGATGGGTCCACCTCTACCGAGGTCGAGCCAGGCCCTCCTGCTCCTTCGCCAGGTGGCACCTCATGACGGGTCCACCTCGGGTGAAGTCGAGCACCTCTTTGCCCTCTGCCAGGTGTCCACCCAGGAGGGGTCCACCTCGGCCGATGCTGGCGGCCTCCAGCTCCCTCTCCAGGTGGCGCCCCATGATGGGTCCACCTCTACCGAGGTCGAGCCAGGCCCTCCATCTCCTTTGCCAGGTGGCACCCCATGACGGGTCCACCTCGGCCGAAGTCGAGCACCTCTCTGCCGCTCCGCCAGGTGTGCACCTAGGAGTGGTCCACCTCGGCCTATGCTGGCGGCCTCTTGCTCCTTCGCCAGGTGGTGCCCCATGACGGGTCCACCTCTGCCAAGGTCGAGCCAGGCCCTTCTGCTCCTTCATCAGGTGGCCCCCCATGACGGGTCCACCTCTGTCGAAGTGGAGCACCTCTCTTTTGCTCCGCCAGGTATCCACCCAGGAGGGGTCCACCTCGGCCGATGCTGGCGGCCCTCCTGCTCCCTCGCCAGGTGGCGCCCCATTACGGGTCCACCTCTGCCGAGGTCGAACCAGGCCCTCTGGCTCCTTTCCCAGGTGGCCCCACATGATGGTTCCACCTTGGCCGAAGTCGAGCACCTCTCTGCCGCTCCGCCAGGTGTCCACCCAAGAGGGGTCCACCTCGGCTTATGCTGGCGGTCCTCCTGATCCCTCGCCAGGTGGCACCCCATGACGGGTCCACCTCTGTCGAGGTCGAGCCAGGCCCTCCTACTCCTTCAACAGGTGGCCCCCCATGACGGTTCCACCTCGGCCGAAGTCGAGCACCTCTCTGTTGCTCCGCTAGGTGTCCACCCAGGAGGGGTCCACCTCGGCTTATGTTGGCAGCCTCCTACTCCCTCGTCAGGTGGTGCCCCATGACAGGTCCACCTTTGCTGAGGTCGAGCCAGGCCCTCCTGCTTCTTCGCCATGTGGCACCCCATGACGGGTCAACCTCGATCGAAGTCGAGCACCTCTCTGCCGCTCCGCCAGGTTTCCACCCAGGAGGGGTCCACCTCGACCAATGCTGGCGGCCTCCTGCTCCCTCACCAAGTGGCACCCCATGACGGGGTCCACCTTTGCCGAGGTCAAGCCAGGCCCTCTTACTCCTTCACCAGGTGACACCCCATGATGGGTCCACCTCGGCCAAAGTCGAGCACCTCTCTGTCGCTCCGCCAGGTGTCCATGCAGGAGGGGTCCACCTCGGTCGATGCTGGCAGCCTCCTGCTCCCTCGATAGGTGGCGCCCCATGACGGGTCCACCTCTGCCGAGGTCGAGCCATGCCCTCCTGCTCCTTCGCCATGTGGCACCCCATGACGGGTCTACCTCGACTGAAGTCGAGCACCTCTCTGCCGCACCGCCAGGTGTCCACCCAGGAGGGGTCCACCTCAGCCTATGATGGCGACCTCCAGCTCCCTCGCCAGGTGGCGCACCATGATGGGTCCACCTCTATCGAGGTCGAGCCAGGCCCTTCTGCTCCTTTGACAAGCGTCCCCCCATGATGGCTCCACCTCGGCCGAAGTCGAGCACCTCTCTGCCGCTCTGCCAGGTGTCCACCCAGGAGGGGTCCACCTCGGTCGATGCTGGTAGCCTCCTGCTCCCTCGCCAAGTGGTGCCCCATGATGGGTCCACCTCTGCCGAGGTCGAGCCAGGCCCTCTTGCTCCTTCGCCAGGTGGCACCCCATGACGGGTCCACCTCGACCGAAGTCCAGCACCTCTATGCCGCTCCGCCAGGTGTCCACCCAGGAGGGGTCCACCTCGGTCGATGCTGGCGGCCTCCTGCTCCCTCGCCAGGTGGCACCCCATGATGGGTCCACCTCTGTCGAGGTCGAGCCAGGCCCTCCTGCTCCTTCGCCAGGTGGCACCCCATGACGGGTCCACCTCGACCGAAGTCGAGCACCTCTCTTCGCTCCACCAGGTGTCCACCCAGGAGGGGTCCCCTCGGTCAAAGTCAGCCCTGCTCTACAAAGCCTCGAGGAGGCAGAGACATGGGTCGCGAGGTCGCCACTAGAGCCGGCACGCACCGCGCTCCATACAAGGCATCGGTACAGCCTGTAGTGATACGCAAAACCTCGTTTACACCATTTAATCAAGGCCCCGCAACCGAGAAATGAAATCCTAGCAGGCATGAGCCTGAAATGGCTAGAAGCCCACCATCAATGCCCCAAAAGGAGAGCTCCCGTGCTTGGCCTGAGGTCTCGCCAGTCTTCCCCCATTCGTGACACACGGTGGGCGAGATGTGCCGGCCACTTAACTCCCAGACTTGAAGGAGAAGGAGGAGGAGAAGGACCAGAGATCTCGGGGAGCCCCCCCAGGAGGGAGCATGGGCTTAAGGTGATCCAGAGGTATAAAAAGACAGAGAAAGCGGATAGAAAGTTAGGTCAAAAAGGGGAGAAAAACACCAAGAGAACGATCTTGGGAGTCCTCAAGAAGTCCTCAAGCGTGAGCTCGGTGAACCCAACGCGGGAAGCCAGGATTTAACCGCTCTCTTCCACACCCTTCTTTCGTCTATATCTCCTCTAAGCACGGGAATCCTTCGGGAACCCACCTTAGGGGATCTGTTCCATCTTGCCGCTCTCTAACTTGATTGTCGGAGTGCCCTCGCTGGAATTCCCTGCCCGGGTCTCTAACTTTGTTTTGTAAGTTCGGAAGCTTGGAGATCTCGAGGTGAGAGAGTCTGAGTCCGGTGCCAGCTCACGAGCTATAGGCCACCGCGGTAAGGTTGACAACAGATTGGCGCACCAGGTAGGGGGGGCGTGCAGAATAGTAACCCCTGTGCGAGCAAGCTCTCCGTGGGCGAAAGCATGCTCCGACCATGGTGGTGACGTGCAGACGCGAAGCATCCACCAGCCGGGCAGGAGAGGTTCCTTCTCCCCAAGGGCCGCGTAGCCCGGAGAGGGAACTTCCTGCTCCTCCTCCTCCTTGACCATCCTCGATGGACGTTCCTTTCACAGCTATCGTCCAGCAGCTGCAAACTTTGAATACTGCTGTGCGGCAACTGCAACACCAGCAGCGCTTCCTGGCCACTCAGCCCCAGCCAGGGACCCCCACGGCCCGAGCCATGGTTCCCAGCGGAAGCCTGAGCTCTATCCAAGACAGACCTTCCCATCCGCGGGCAGTTTCCAACCCTTGCGGGAGCCACCATGATGCAGAACGAAAGCTCTGATACCAAAATGATGCAGAACGAAAGCTCTGATACCAAAAATGATGCAGAACAAAAAAGATGATGCGATGCAGAAGTAAATTAAAATTAATGTATTATTATTATTTTTTAATATATTTTTAGAAGTCGGCTTTGACTCAAAGGAAAGATAAACTAATGTTGAAAGAAACTAAGAAATGATAGAGAGCACAATTAAAAGGAGTGGATTATCAGAGTAACTCAAAAGTAGGATCGCTGGGGATTGAGAAACCCCCAGATCTAGGGTTTGCTCTAAGTTTCAACAAAACAGACAAAGTGAGAAGGGAAGGTTCTTGTTACCTAGCAGTGATATCTCTCATTGCTTCAATTGGAGGACACTCTCGAGCAGATTGTAGGATCCTTGGAGATGGGGTATCTTCGCAATGGATCCTCGGATTGTAGTCCTATGGCAAGGTTGGCCTCCTTCTCGAACTCAGGATCTGGAAGAAGAAGAACAAAAGAATAAAGAACCAGAAACTCAAAGAAAGACACTGATCTGAGGACTTAATGAAGATTGTTGGATGTAGAAGTTCCGGAGATCTTGATACTGATCTGACTCTTCTTTGAACTTGCTCTGTAGTTGAAATAGTTGATCTGAACCTGGATGCTGGTGGCCGGCCTCTATGTGGAAGAGAGGGGCCGTGGGATGTAGATGGAAAATTAGGGTTTGGTGGTGGTGGAGTAGAGATGGGTGGACTAAGCTAGAGTTTTGGGGTTGGAGATCTCACACCTCCTCAAGGTTCCTAGGGAACCCGGATTTACTCCCTCATGGAGCTCAACACTTGAATACAAGTGAGGAAGAGAGAAACACAAAGTTGCTCACAAAGAAATTGATTTCATTCATCATTTTTTTCAAGAGTTACATAGAGTTGAATATATAGACATAACAAAGAAATAAAATTTCATACACTTCCCATGTGGGACTAATAGGACTAACCCACACTTTAGGCATCAAATTCTCTTCCCAAGACTCCTTCCATGAGTGGGCAGCCCAAAAACTCCAAGAAAACTTGAAAATCAGCTCCAAATGGCAGGTTATGGGGGTGTCTCCTAGTATCTCTCCATGAATCAAGGATTTTCCCTTCATGGTTTGGCTCTTTTGGACACCTCCTAGTCTTGCTCCACAAGTTTAGGCTTCTTCCTTTCATGGCTTTGGCACTTTAGGAAACTTTTGGGTGCCTCCTTGATTTTCTCCCCAAGACATGCTCTCTTCCCTTTTATAACTTGGGTTTTTATGGAACATTGTGGGGCACCTCCTTGATCCTCTCTTCAAGAAAAATTCTTGCCATCCTGGCTTGGGTTTATCTGGAAAGAAGTTGGCTCCTCCTTGGATTAAGGTATATTGATGGATTTCTCCCCCAAGTGGCGCATGAAAGAAGGGACCTGCTTTCTTGTGGTGTGGGGACCAAGGCACACTGGATGGAGATGTGGCGCCTCCTGGACTCTGGCGTGTGGCTAGGAGTGTGGCGCCCACTTGCTTGGTCTTGGGAGAAAATGTGGCACCTTGGAGAAGACCTAGACCACTACTAGGACTTGTATTGAGTCAACATGACTCAACAAAATTTAAATTGCAGGGAAATACAGACTCAAACTAAAATTGAGTTGACCAAGTCAACCCTTATTACAAAACCAGAAAACCCTAATTCTTCGGGCAATGTCAATCAGAGATCCAGATGAAGCCCTGAAGTCTTCTTCTGAGTCTGGTGCCCGCACCACACCAGACTCCTGCAAAGAGGAACCACTACGGTTCGACGGATCACATGAGTCGATCCCCGGCCAACGATGCCGAAGCAGTGCGGCGCAGCAGGCGCCATCGGGGTAAGGCCCCCCGCCGAGATCGATCGGCACCCCATTTGGTGTGGACACCAGAAGCAGAAGCAGAATAAAACCTCACTCAAATAAGGTTAACCTGATTCCACTTTGGATCGAAAATCACTAGGTTAAATTTTTCTTGTAAAGGGCAATTTACTTTCAAGAGTCTTGTAATTACTTAGTTTCAATTTCATGAATCCTGTAATTATGTCCAATCGAGTCCTGTAATTATGTCCTGTCTCAATCTGGGTTCAAATAAGAACTCAATTAGAGTTCCATTAGGTTTATTTAAATCAAGTCCAAGCTACTTCAAGTTGAGGTTCACCAAACCACTTGGAGCTTCCAAATCAAGACCTTGGTCCACCAAGCTGGAATTCCACATCACCATGCCAACAAAGCAGCCACCAAGGATGCCACATCATCAGCCACGTCACCTTCAAATGGGCACCTAAAGGGGAGATCGACCAAGCATTTTAAATTCAAAGAAACCGGCCAATCTCCATGAATTTCTCCTTATCCCATGTAACAAGGCCCCATATCCTCCAACCTCCCTTGTAATCCTCCACAATTTGGGGAGAATCTTCATGAGTTTCTCCTTATCCCATGTAACAAGGCCCCATATCCTCCAACCTCCCTTGTAATCCTCCATAATTTGGGGAGTTTTCAAATTTCAAAAGTTTTGTAAGGCTATTAAAAAGCCTTGGACGCCCCATTGTAAAAGGGATTTGATTTTTGGAGATTAATGAAAGTTGAAGTTGAATTGAAATTTTATGTTTTGAGTGATTGTCTCTAAGCCCCTCTTCCACACCAAACTATTCTCTCTTCCAAGCATCCAACGCCCAAGTCAAGAAGAAGGCCTTGGAGTCGGCCAGGCCATCTCAAATCTCTTTCTTTGCTCACAAATTTTCCATCCCTTCCATATGCATGCCTTTCTTCTTCCTTAACTCTTATTCTTTATGTGCAGGGTCCTTCGAGGTTTTCGAGTTGCAAGCAGGGTCTTCCTTGACAAGGAACCAACAAGCTGAAGCCCAAGTCCAGGGTTCTGATCTCTGTTATCCAAGATTCTTCAGTTATGAGCGTTGGTAGTTTCAAGGTATGAATCAAAAGAAGGTTGGAAAGCTCATCACGGTAAGTCCACAATCATTAGCCCCTATTATCTAGATCTTCTTCCTTCTTAATTTAGGATTGTGTCTAATCAAGTAAAAGTCCCTTTTCATGTAATCCTTAAGACTTATTATGATGAGTACAATGCTAATGTAATTAGGTTTCATTGCTCTACATACACTAATCAAATCATTAATCATATGCTTGCCGCATCACCATTCTCCGATGGCCTCAGTGGAAGATTCCACTGATAAGGCCTTCAGGCGCCAGGCCAAGAGGCACCTAGAGGAGCACGAGCGAAAGCTGGCGGAGTTCTCTCACCGCTTTGCCGACATGCAGAGCTCCCCTATCGATCCAGCGGGCTACAATGCCCAGCCACCCTTCTCCAGGAAAATCCAAGATGAACCGATCCCGAATCGGTTCCGTATGCCTCAAGTGGATCCCTACGATGGGACCACCGACCCCTTGGACCACCTAGAGAGCTATAAGGCTCTCATGAGGGTCCAGGGGATGACAGACACCCTTCTATGCATTGCCTTCCCGGCCACTCTCCGGAAGGCTGCTCGAGTTTGGTTCACCCGTCTCGAGCCTTAATCCATCAGCTCCTTCCACCAGCTGGAAGGAAAGTTTGTGGCGCACTTCGACGCTTGCCGAAAGGTGCCAAGAGAAGTGGATAGCCTCTTCTCTATCTGCCAGCAGGACCAGGAGCTACTGCAGGACTACATCACCCACTTCAAGACCACCACAGAAATCTATAGTCTGGACGAGCCCGTTGCCATACTAGAGTTGCTCAAGACTTCCCGTTTGATGCATTCCCTGGACAAGAAGACTCCCAAGATATACTCTAAGCTCCTCCTCCATGTCCACAAGTACATCCGAGCGGAGGAGGCTGATAGCACCAAGCGACAACTGGATGGGAAGCCTTCAAAGAAGCCTGTCCCAAGGGATGTCTTTGGGACTCGGAGGTCTAGACCACTTGCAAATTTTCGTCCAGGCCCGAAGCTGAAGAACGGTGCTGCCCTGAAGAGAACGTTCACCCCTCTCCTCGCTCCCAGAATGAAGATCCTCATGAAGATTGAGGGTGAGCACTACCTCCGTCGACCTCCTCCTCAAAATCCAAGGAACATCCATAACAAGACAAAATATTGTCAATTTCACCGCGAGCATGGCCACGACATGGAAGAGTACCACAATCTGAAGCGGGAGATTGAGGAGCTGATCAAGAGGGGCTACCTCAGGAAGTTCATGAGGAACGAAGCCCCGACGGAGGGTCAGCCGCTCGTAGCCCTTCCCCCTGTCCCTGCAATTGACAACCGTCCAATGGAGAAGCCGGTAGGCATGATCTCTTGGGGGATAGGGCATGAGACGAAGAGAGCCCTGGAGGCAGGAGACTTGGAATGTGTACTCCCCTCTGAAAATGGGAATAAAAATAAAAATATAAACAATGATGTAGTGGTGGTCGAGATGACCATCGCAAAACATCCTGTACATCACATTATGGTGGATAGTGGGAGCTTTACTGACGTGTTTTTTTACGATGCTTTCTCCCAAATGAATTTGTCTCATGATCAATTAAAGCCGGTGCACACCCCTCTCGTAGGCTTCACTGGAGATTCGGTGGGGGTCGAGGGAGAGATCACTCTCCCTGTCACTGCCGGATCCCCACCTCGGCAGAGTACAGTCATGATGACGTTTACCGTCGTCAAGCTCCCATCACCTTATAATGCCATCCTCGACCGTCCAGGGCTCAACCAGCTAGACGCTGTCATTTTCACTAAGAGGTTGATGGAGCAGTTCCCTACCGCCTTTGGGATGGGAGTAATGAGAGGGATAGCCCAGCCCATCCAGCATTGTCTGCAGACGGTCCCGGGGGCTCGGAGCGCTGAGCTCGGCTCCGATGTCGATGACCTCAACCTAAGAGAGCAAGACCCCAGGGGAGGGCCCGTGGAGCGCTTACTGACGTACCCCCTCGGCTTGGACCCTCAGAAGATAGTGCAGATAGGAGCCTAGCTCTCGGAAGAAGAGCAGGCTCGTTTGCTAGACTTCCTCCGGGTGAACGCTGATGTGTTCGCCTGGTCCGCTGCTGACATGCCAGGTATCCCCTCAGAAGTCATCACCCACCGGTTGAACATTGATCCAAGGTGTCGCCCTATCCACCAGAAGAAGAGGAGTTTTGCTACGAAGAGATAGAAGGCCATCAATGAAAAAGTAGAGAAGCTCCTCATCGCCGGCTTTGTACGGGAGGTATAGTTTCCCAGTTGGCTGGTGAACATGGTCATGGTGAAGAAGAGCAACAGCAAGTGGAGGATCTGCATGGACTACACTGACCTCAACCGAGCTTGCCCAAAGGATAGTTTTTCCCTTCCAAAGATCGACCAGCTCGTGGACACTACTTCAGGAAATCGCCTCCTCTCTTTCATGGATGCCTTCTCCCGGTACAACCAGATCCGAATGCACCCGGAGGACGAGGAGCACACTGCTTTTGTCACCGACCGCGGAACCTACTATTATAAGATGATGCCATTTGGCCTTAAGAACACCGGGGCCATGTACCAACAACTGGTCAACATGGTCTTCAAAGACCAGATTGGCCGCAACATGCAGGTGTACGTGGACAACATGCTGGTGATGAGCAAGCCCACTTCGGACCACGTTGGCGACCTGGCGGAGACCTTCAGTAACCTATGGCT
Organism: Areca catechu; assembly: GCA_021397845.1. Lineage (NCBI taxonomy): Eukaryota > Viridiplantae > Streptophyta > Magnoliopsida > Arecales > Arecaceae > Areca > Areca catechu. Next base: position 30,246,832 of record CM038046.1, read on the forward strand.
TCACCAGACGAAGTTGAACCCGGCGAAGTGTGCGTTCGGCGTGTCCGCAAGGAAGTTCCTGGGGTTCATGGTGACCCAGAGAGGGGTAGAGGCCAACCTAGAGAAGGTCCAGGCAATCCTGGACATGGAGCAGCCCACCTCCAAGAAGCAAGTGCAGCGACTCACCAGCCGGATAGCCACTCTGGGTCGATTTATCTCAAGGTTCGCTGATCGCTGCCAGCCCTTCTTCAAGGCACTGAGGAAGATGAACGACTTCGCCTGGATAGAGGAATGCCAGGAGGCTTTTGAGGAGCTAAAGAAGGCATTGGCATCCCTGCCACTGCTTTCCAGGCTAGAGGAAGGAGAGGAGCTCCTCCTGTACCTGGCGGTCACCCTGGAGGCCATCAGTTCGGTCCTGGTTTGGATAGATGACAAGGGAGTGCAAAGGCCGGTGTATTACACAAGCAAACTCCTTCGTGATGTGGAGCTCAGGTATTCCCGGTCTGAGAAACTGATTTTTGTGCTAATCATGTACGCTCAGCGTCTCAGGCCTTATTTCCAAGCACACCTCATTATGGTCCTGACGGATCAGCCATTGAAGGCAGTGCTCATCCGACCTGACACGTCTGGGCGCTTGGCGAAGTAGGCGCTCAAGCTCAGCGAGTTCGACATCACCTACAGGCCAAGGTCGGCCATGAAGGCACAGGTACTCGTTGATTTCTTGATCGAGTGTGCAGGCCTGGGCGAGGGGGCAAAAGAAAGCCGCCAAGACTGGCAGCCGGAGCCAGGACCAGAGGAAGACATCTGGATCCTTCATGTAGACGGAGCCTCGAACTCCAGCGGGAGTGGAGCTAGACTCATCCTCGCCAACGGCGACGGAGTTACCGTCGAATGTGCGCTCCGTTTCCAGTTCACCGCCACTAATAATCAAGCAGAGTATGAAGTGCTCCTTGTAGTGCTAAGAGTGTCCCACTAGCTTGGTGTGGCCAACCTCAGGGTCTTCACCGACTCGCAGCTGGTAGCCGGGCAGATCTCGGGGGAGTACGAGGCGCAGGACCCCCAAATGGCGAAGTACTTGGAGCTCGTACGAACGAGCATGGCAGGATTTTGGCATTTCAGCATCTCCCATATACCTCGCGAGAAAAATGCTCGCGCGGACGCACTCTCCCGCCTTGCAACCCTGCCGGACTCATCATTGGGCCGCGCTTACATCGAGCACCTCAAGGCCCCGAGCTACGAGACACCCATGGAGGTCCAGCAGGTCAACCAAGAGCTCAGCTGGATGGACAAGTACATTGAGTACATCACCAATGGCACCTTACCGACGGACCGCGTGGCGGCTGGCCTCATTAAGAGGAAGGCCGCACGGTTTGTCTTAATGGATGGGCTGCTATATCGGAGGTCCTACTCCTACCCGCTTCTCAAGTGTTTGAGACCCGCAGAAGCCGCACTCGTGCTCCAAGAGATCCATGAGGGCATCTGTGGGAACCACGTGGGGGGCAGGACACTGGCGTACAAGACCCTTTGTCAAGGTTATTTCTGGGAGACAATGAAAGAAGACGCAGATGACTTCGTGAAGATGTGCGACCGGTGTCAGCGGCATGCCATGGTGCAACGTTAGCCCGCTGCTCCACTCTCCCAGCTCTCCGCCCCATGGTCGTTCGCTCAATGGGGCATGGATCTCCTAGGACATTTTCCCCCGGCGTCCGAGCAACGAAAATTATTGATCGTGGCCATCGACTACTTCACGAAGTGAGTCAAGACCGAACCCTTGGCCCGGATCACGGAGGCAAACATCACCAAGTTCCTCTGGAAGTCAATTATTTGCCGCTTCGGCCTACCGCACACCATTATCACCGACAACAGATGTCAGTTCGATTATCGGGAGTTCGAGGAGTTTTGCAGCGACCTCGGCATCCACCATCGTTTCACTTCGATGGCGCATCCTCAGATGAACGGAGAAACCGAGATAACAAATAGGACCATCTTACAAGGCCTCCGGACAAGACTGGACCAGGCCAAGGGTAGGTGGGCAGAAGAGCTCCCGAGCGTCCTTTGGGCATATCACACTATCCCAAGGATGGCTACAGATGAGACCCCGTTCAACCTTGTCTTCGGAGCAGAAGCGGTTATCCCAGTTGAGCTCAGCCTGCCAACCCTGCACGTGGAGCAGTACAACGAGACGGAGAATCCTGCCAGGATGCTGCTAAACCTGGACCTCCTTGAAGAAACGAGGGATAGGGCTCGAGTTCGGATGGCTGCTTACCGGTAACAAGTGGCCAGATACTACAACTCCAGAGTGCGACCGAAGTCCTTCCGCCAGGGAGACTTGGTGCTTCACCGCGCTGAAGCTTCCCAGCCATGGGAGAGCGGAAAGCTCTCCCCAAATTGGGAAGGCCCTTATAGGGTAGCGGAGGCACTTCTCCATGGGGCGTACTACCTAGAGGAGCTAGGTGGATCCTGGTTCCCTCAAACCTGGAATGCCTCGAACCTGAGGATGTACTACCAATAGTGTAAGGCTCCTTAAACTTTGGCAATGAAATCATTTTCATCAAATGCTTGCTCTCGTCTCATAGAACAAAAGCTATCTAGCTCTAGGTTTGACGAGCATGGACATGCCGGAAGATCCACGAAGGCATGGAGTCTTCTCTGACAAAGTCACGGAGAACAGCTCGACAAGCCGCGCAAGGCTCAAATCCAGGCTGCGACCCCGGGGTTCAATCTGGAAGTCCCGGACTTCGGTCTGGAAGGTGGGGCAGAACCAAGTTCGCCCATGCAATCCCAAAGTTCAGTCACGAAGAAGTCCCGGGGACTTAGGTCTCGGTCTTACAAAGTCCCGGAGAACAGCTTGGCAAGCAGCGCAAGGCTCAGATCCAGCCTGTGGCCCCGGGATTTAGTCTGAAAGTCCCAGACTTCAGTCTGGAAGGTGGGCCAGCACCAAGTTTACCCACGCAATCCCGAAGTTCAACTCAGAACGCACCACAGGACCTAGTCCCGTTGGCTAGCGACGGGGTTCAGTCCGGAAGATGCACCAAAAAAAAAAAAAAAAAGAGAGAGACAGAAGGAACGAGTTAATGGAAAAATATTTTCATTGCAAGCAAAAGTTCCTTACACAAAAGGGGTCCTAACAGGCCGGGAGACCCCCAAAGAAAGAAAATACATAAATAAGATAAAGTCGCGGAGCTACTTCGGCGCAGCCGCATCCTCCTCAGGTTGGGGGGCACCCTCTCCATCGGAGCCATTGACTGGAGGCTGCTCGAAAGCCACCACCTCATCACCAGTCGTCGCCAGAGCTCCTCTGGTGGGCTCCTGCCTCCTGCCGCCCAGTACGACCCCGCTATGGTCGAGCTCGGGGTAGAAGGAGCCCACCTTCTCTCGGCATACTTGGAATCCCTTCAAGAAGGAGTCCACGGCCGCCTCGTGCCTCGTGCACCTCAGCGACATCCAGAACTTTGGCACGGCCTCCTGCGCCTCCCTCTTGGACGCCTCCAGCAGCCCGTTGACGTAGGAGTTTTTCTCCTTGGCTGCGCTCAGCTCCTTGAGGACCTATTCTAGCCGGCGCTCCAGCGACCGGGACTGAGCCCTGAGGCGGGTCTTCTCCGCCGCGTCCTCCTCATTGCGGCGCTGGTTCGAGATCCTCTCCTCCGACAAAGAGGTCTCAAGCTCCTTGATGCGCCCCTCAGTGCGGACCAGGTCGGCTCAGAGAGCCTGGTTATTCTCTCGCAGCTTGACCCACTTCTCCATGAGGTCTTTGACATCGATTGTGAGTTTGCCGAGCTTCTCCTCCTTCTCGGCGTCCTTCTTGGCATAGCCAACAAGGATGTTCCTCAGCAACAGCATGTCCGTCCCGATCTACATCGAAAGAGACACGGTATTAGTAAGATCCAACTGGAACATTAAGGAGTCAGAGCTCGAAACTTACTGTAAAAAGCTGCGAGATGATCCCGAGCAGCGCCTCGGTGTAGTCCCGATCGCCCCTCAAACGGCGGTCCCGAGAGGTGCTGACGAACTCCATGACTCTCTCTGCAAGGCCTTGGTCATGGATCACGGAGCAGCAGTTGCTGAGACTTGAGGGTGGGATGGGCGCGTTGGCAGCAGGCTGGGTGGCCGTCCCTTCGCCAAGTGGTGCGGCTATCGGTGGAGCTGCCACCACCCTGGTGGGCATCGCGAAAGTGGCCGGTGCAACGGCTGGAGCAGGCATCGCCCGAGGAGGTTCCAGCCCCCTCTCTTCCCTGGCCCTGTCAAGGTCGACAACAGGGACATCGGACGCCCAGGCCTGAGGCGGCCTGGGGGTAGGAGCCACCGCCCCAGGGCCAGTAATGGTGGAGGTGGGCGCAGGCACCCGGCTCGCCTCAGTGTGATCCCTCTTCGCCTGGGGGTCAGTCCCTTCGGCAGCATCCCTCTCCACGATGCCCTCCATCAGGTTTTCCACGGAGAACTTCATACCTGAAAAAAAAAGAGGTCAGTTAGGCCAGTTTAAAAGAAGGGAAGTGCGGGGCAGAAAATGAAATCAAAGAAGGGAGATCCGGGCCTCACCCAGCTCCTGGATGGGACTGATCCCTGCCTCGAATAAGTTCTGCTCTGAGAGAAGAACATCAAGAGCTGGGACCCCGTCACTCAGCAGCTGTGAGAAGACCTCTTGGTCCGCTAGCTCAACCTGGGAGTTCCGGTTTGGAGACCGGTCCGGCTCGCTCCAGGCCCAGTCAACATCTTCGACCGAGGCAAAAAAGAAGCAATTCTTCCAGCCCTTGATCGACAAAGGGAGGTCGAACCTGAGGCACCTAGGCCAGGGTGAGATGTAACACCAGCCATCATCGGTGGAGTAGTGCTTCAGGGTGAAGACAGCCCTGAAGAGGGAGAAATGGGCAACGAACCCGTGGAAGTGGCAGAAAACTATGAAGGCGAAGATGACCTGAATGGCATTAGGAGCCAACTGGGCCAGGACGAGAAGGTGATGGCTAAGAAAAGAGAAAAAAAAGGGATTAAGGGAAAATCGAAGATCCCCAAGGAGGAAGTCCTCGTAAAAGGCGACTCTCCCGGGGCCACTCGAGGTTACTCGATCTCTAAGCTGTGGGAGGGAAAGATGGGTTGAATCTGGGATTCCATAGGTGTCCCGGAGCAGAGAAAGATCATCCTCGGTCATTGTCGAGGCATGACCGGAGGGGCCAGAGGAAGAGGCCACCGGAGGAGGAAGAGAAGAAATGGGACGAGCGGAAACTATGGGGGGAGACCTAGGACCCCTAGGGACACCTATGGTCACAGCCCCAGGCTGGAGCCGCCTACGGACCTCATCCAGGATCTCTTCCCCCTCCGAGGAAGAAGGCGATGGAGTCCTCAATCGGGAAGGACCGCCCTCGTTCGGGTTGGAGGAAACATAACGGCGGCGCGCCATGGAAGAAGAAGAAGCAGAAAAGACTAGGACAAGGATTGGGAGGAGAGAAAAAAAGAAAAGGAGACGCACACTCACCGGATGTTTTGAACCAAAGGAATGGCGACCCTCGGAAGATGAAGGGAGACCACTGCAACTGCCGGCGAGGTGTGAGAAAGCGGAGAGACCTCATTTCCGAAAAGTCCCCCTCCTTTTCAAATTCAGGCTACAGCAATCGTACACTTCTTTCCGTCCCAGGCCATCAGATGACTGCCACGTAGAGGCACGCCTGACATCGTTGCTTCGGTTTGATAGAAACTGCCTCGGTTTCGAAATGATGCATTAATGGCCCATCAGATGCGCGCACGTGGCAACCCCTCACAGGGCCTCAAGAGTGACAGGAGCGGCGGCAGCGATCATGGCAATTATGGCACGAGATTTTTGCCTTCTCCACGTCATCTCCACATTAAATCCCCACATCCCCAGGCCACGATGCCTCGATGGGACCTGGGAATGGGGGGCAACTGATATGGCAACATCACTGACGTGGACCGTGTGTCAGACCCAGCTGGAAGCCGCAGGTGCCACATGGATTTTTTCTTTCAAACCTCCTGCTCCTTCACCGGGTAGCACCTCATGATGGGTCCACCTCGGTCGAAGTCGAGCACCTCTCTACCGCTCCACCAGGTATCCACCCAGGAGGGGTCCACCTCGGTCGATGCTGGCGGCCCTCCTGCTCCCTCGCCAGGTGGCACCCCATGACGGGTCCACCTTTGCCGAGATCGAGCCAGGCCCTTCGGCTCCATCGCCAGGTGGCCCCCCATGATGGTTCCACCTCGGCCAAAGTCGAGCATCTCTTAGCCGCTCCGCCAGGTGTACACCCAAGAGGGGTCCACCTCGGCCTATGTTGGCGGCCCTTCTGATCCCTCGCCAGGTGGTGCCCCATAATGGGTCCACCTCTATCGAGGTCGAGCCAGGCCCTCCTGCTCCTTCGTCAGGGGGCACCCCATGATGGGTCCACCTCGGCCGAAGTCGAGCACCTCTCTGCCGCTCCGCCAGGTGCCCACCCAGGAGGGGTCCACCTCGGCCGATGCTGGTGGCCTCCTGCTCCCTCGCTAGGTGGCACCCCATAACGGGTCCACCTCTACCGAGGTTGAAACAGGCCCTCCTGCTCCTTCGCTAGGTGGCACCCCATGACGGGTCCACCTCGACCGAAGTCGAGCACCTCTCCGCCGCTCCGCCAGTTGTCCACCCAAGAGGGGTCCACCTCGACCGTTACTGGCGGCCTCCTGCTCTCTCGCCAGGTGGTGCCCCATGATGGGTCCACCTCTGCCGAGGTCGAGCCAGGCCCTCCTGCTCCTTCGCCAGGTGGCACCCCATGACGGGTCCACCTCGGCCAAAGTCGAGCACCTCTTTGTCACTCCGCCAGGTGTCCACCCAGGAGGGGTCCACCTCGGCCTATGATGGCGGCCTCCTGCTCCCTCGCCAGGTAGCGCCCCATGACGGGTCCACCTCTGTCGAGGTCGAGCCAGGCCCTTCTGCTCCTTCACCAAGTGGCCCCCTATGACGGGTCCACCTCGGCCGAAGTCGAGCACCTCTCTGCCGCTCCGCTAGGTGTCCACCCAGGAGGGGTCCACCTCGGTTGATGCTGGCGGCCCTCCTGCTCCCTCGCCATGTGGTGCCCCATGATGGGTTCACCTCTACCGATGTCGAGCCAGGCCCTCCTGCTCCATCGCCAGGTGGCCTCCCATGATGGTTCCACCTCGGCCGAAGTCGAGCACCTCTCTGCTGCTCCGCCAGGTGTCCACCCAAGAGGGATCCACCTCGGCCTATGCTGGTGGCCCTCCTGATCCCTTGCCAGGTGGTGCCCCAAGATGGGTCCACCTCTGCTGAGGTCGAGCCAGGCCCTCCTACTCCTTCGCCAAGTAGCACCCCATGACGGTTCCACCTCTGCCGAAGTTGAGCACCTCTCTGCCACTCTGCCAGGTGTCCACCCAAGAGGGGTCCACCTTGGCTTATGCTGGCAGCCTACTGCTCCCTCGCCAGGTGGCGCCCAATGACTGGTCCACCTCTGCCGAGGTCGAGCTAGGCCCTCCTGCTCCTTCGCTAGGTGGCACCCCATGACGGGTCCACCTCGGCCGAAGTCGAGCACCTCTCTGTCGCTCCACCAGGTGTCCACCCAGGAGGGGTCCACCTCGGTCGATATTGGCGGCCTCCTGCTCCCTCGCCAGGTGGCGCCCAATGACGGGTCCACCTCTGCCGACGTTGAGCCAGGCCCTCCTACTCCTTCGCCAGGTGGCACCCCATGATGGGTCCATCTCGGCCGAAGTCGAGCACCTCTTTGCCGCTCCGCCAAGTATCCACCCAGAAGGGATCCACCTCGGCCTATGCTGGCGGCCTCCTGCTCCCTCGCCAGGTGGCGCCCCATGATGGGTCCACCTCTGTTGAGGTCGAGCTAGGCCCTTCTGCTCTTTCGCCAGGTGGCCCCCCATGATGAGTTCACCTCGGTCGAAGTTGAGCAGCTCTCTGCCGCTCCACCAAGTGTCCACCCAGGAGGGGTCCACCTCGGTCGATGCTGGCGGCCTCCTGCTCCCGCGCCAGTTGGTGCCCTATGATGGGCCCACCTTTGCCGAGGTCGAGCCAGGCCCTCCTGTGCCTTCGCCAGGAGGCACCCCATGACGGGTCCACCTCGACCGAAGTCGAGCACCTCTATGCCGCTCCGCCAGGTGTCCATCCAGGAGGGGTCCATCTCGGCCGATGCTGGCGGCCTCCTACTCCCTCGCCAGGTGGCGCCCCATGATGGGTCCACCTCTACCGAGGTCGAGCCAGGCACTCCTGCTCCTTCGCCAAGTGGCACCCCATGACGGGTCCACCTCGGCTGAAGTCGAGCACCTCTCTTCGCTCCGCCAGGTGTCCACCTAGGAGGGTCCACCTCGGTCGAAGTCAGCCCTACTCTACAAAGCCTCGGGGAGGCAGAGACACGGGTCGCAAGGTCGCCACTAGAGCCAGCGCGCGTCGCTCTCCGTACAAGGCGCCGGTACGGCCTGTGGTGATACGCGAAACCTCGTTTACACCAGTTAATCAAGGCCCCGTAACTGAGGAATGAAATTCTAGCGGGCAGGAGCCTGAAACGGCTGGAAGCCCACCATCAACGCTCCGAAAGGAGAGCTCTCAAGCTCGGCCCGAGGTCTCGCCAGTCTTCCCCCATTCGTGACACACGGCGGGCGAGGTGTGCTGGCCACTTAACTCCCATACTTGAAGGAGAAGGAGGAGAGGAAGGACCAGAGATCTCGGGGAGCCCCCCAGGAGGGAGCATGGGCTGAAGGCGATCCGGAGTTATAAATAGACAGAGAAAGTGGCCAGAAAGGTAGGTCGAAAAGGGGAGAAAAACACCAGGAGAACGATCCTGGAAGGCCTCAAGAAGTCCTCAGGCGTGAGCTCGATGAACCCAGCACGGGAAGTCGGGATTCAACCCCTCTCTTCCACACCCTTCTTTCGTCTATATCTCCTCTAAGCACGGGAATCTTTCGGGAACCCGCCTCAGGGGATCTGTTTCATCTTGCCGCTCTTTAACTTGACCGTCGGAGTGGCCCCGCCGAAATCTCCGACCCGGATCTCTGATTTTGTTTTGCAGGTCTGGAAGCTTGAAGATCTCGAGGTGAGAGAGTCCGAGACCGGTGTCAGCTCACGAGCTACAGGCCACCACGGTAAGGTCGGCAACACCTACCAAAATATCCTAACTAGGATTAGCCAAATATGGTTACATATCAATATACATCCCATATAAGAGTAACTAAACATGGAAGGATATCTCTTAGGAGGAAAATATGTTTAACAGTTTGAAAGAAGCAAAGTGGTTACAATAGCTACGTGACTGGATCTTCTTAGTTTCTCGGTCTTCATTTTCTTGTCATCTGCATCCTTGTACCTTAATTCTTCACAATCTTCACAACTAAGCCTACTACATTATAGAGTTTTGCAAAACTATAGAAACTATAGTCATCTGATGTAATCTAGACATTTAATAATCTTTTCACGAGTCGTGTATAGTTCTAGAGGAGAGTAATTAAAATTTGTCCCTTGTCAGCGAAAATGAAATATTGATCAAGAGTAGAAATCTTTGATATGCTTGGTTGAGAAATGAGATAAATCAAAGTGCAACTAAAGTTGGCTGTGGTACAGCACCTAATCTGGCAGTATTTAGCGTAATAACTCATTTGAAAGTTAACTTTCTAATTTATCTCTTTTATCACCATGAGTTGTGGTGACTTGTTCTATTCCATAGGCTTGAATTTTTATTTTTATTTTTTGTCAGCATTATTGTTGAACAAAGCATATAGGTAGTTCTAAAGGAGACCCACTTCACTCTCGTTTCGGAGAAGCCAAATTGTGACAATTCATGGCTTTCAACATCAGCGTGGGGCGTGTCGTCTCTTGCAATCTAAGTTGTGCCCAAGGTCATTAGTTCTTAACGTCAACCGAGTCGGTATACGTTCCTATCAAAAGAATTGATGCTTTGATGATGGGTATTATAAATTGAGAGTCCACATCACTGGGAAAAATCTATTGCACAAAAACTACCAAGAAGTCAAAGTCGTGTTTTCGAGATTTTTTATCTATACACTCAAGTGGTGAAAAAAATTGATCGCATTAATAATATTGATGTGTTAGACCATATAATAAGATGGACTTTGATATGCATGTGGATTTTGGACTCTTTAATTATACTAGTAATGTTTTTTTTTTTTTTTTTTTGATAAAAAAAAAAGGGGAAGGAGTTAGATCCCGGGCGTGGCCACTCCTAGATGGTCTCCCAATTCCAGTCAGAAAATATTCGATACATGATGCATATTAATTTTTTGCAGCCGTTCCCCACCCGAAGGTGAGTACGTCAACGGCGCATATTAATTTTTCGTAATCGTTCCCTACCCGAAGGTGAGTACGCTAACCTCGGGTAAGTACGCCAACCTGACTATCACTGACGTCAGCCGAGTGAATGGGATTTATTATATATATTCCTAACTTTTTTACTACCACCAGCCAACAGGGACTCCAAGATTATTTTATTAATTTTTTTTTTTCTAATTTTATTCCCGAACTTTTTAGTCGAAATATGTCCAAAACAAAGCTCGAACCCCTACCAGCTGATTATGAGAAAAGTCTCGTAACCAGCTGTGCCATGTGCCAGTGGCCGTAGTGTTTCACTTTTGATGAAATATATGAGACATTGTAATAAAAATAGGTCCTAAATATATACTTTGAAAGCAATAAATAAATTTTATAGTAGAACCAATACATGCCTCTAGGTCCCCACTCCCAGGTTCCAAATGAAACCTCCACCATCTGATGCTTTAGAAAGGTTGTTTAGATTGGGATTGAAGCTAATACATGCTTTCTCAGTGTAGAAGGATGCACTTACAAGTGACCTACACTTTCTGTGGACATGAAGATGAAATCTTAGAGCACGTACATCTTTTTCACGTGTCAATGGACCATATAGGTTTGGCACCTTGTAGGGATTCAAAATTTGACTGGCTAGCATGATGATCCAGTGTAGATCTTTCTTGATTTATTAAGACATAGTGCTGCAGGATAGCAAACCAGGAAGGAATCTGCACTGCTTATACTACTTATCATATTTGACTACATCGGAATAGCCTTGTCTTTGAGTCTAGGAGATGTTCTGTGAGGATCATTTTGGAGCATGCCTGCATACATGCCGTAGAGATTGCTGAGATGATCTCGATACCTACGAAGATCTGGTACCTCCTGTTGCCGCCTAGATCGCCTGGCCTGTAGCTTCTTACGTGGCCCGGGTGAGTGGACTCCCTGCCAGCGTCACCGGGCTCGTCGGATGGAGACGATCAAGGGGAACATATTCGTAGTTGTAGGGATGAAGGGACATGATACTGTGTCATGGTCTTTCCGTGGGCCTCTCCGGTGGAAGAAATCTTCACCGTATCATCTCTCTGTCGGGTGGACCTGCAAAACAGGGAAGACCTGCGCCGGGGATTCCGGCAGAGACACTCCGACGATCAAGTCAGTGGAACGATCGAAGGAAATAAGAGACCTCTGAGGTGGAGAGCTTGGGGGACTCTCTGCGGACAGAGGGTGATAATAAAGAGAGTGTATTATTTCTTACTTACCTCCCCTTACCTCTATGCCAGTTTTTGTGTAGACGAATGGCTCCCGGGGAGGCGTGCTGGTCTTGATGTAGACCTGTCATGCTGGGATAGCCTGTGAGGCCATGATGGGTTGGTGAACCTTCTTCTTCTGGGTGGTTCAGGAAGTTGGTGCAGGGGTACAGTATCTTGAGCATGGCACCATTCACTAGTTAGCGTAAATAGTAGCTTAGGAAACTTAAATGCAAACCTTCCTTGCAGACGCATGTCAGGCAGCGTGCCATAAGACCCACGTGGAGGGGGATCCTTGGGAAGAGCGCCAGGCCCATGTGGATGGGCCCCTCGAGAAACGCGTCGGGCCCACATGAATGAGACCGAACTACACGATGCACCCAGCGACCGAGCTGGGTCGAGATGCCGAAGTGCCGAGTCAACTGGGATGTTGCTCCAGGCTGCCATGCAGGCACGCGGACTGAGGGAAGGCCCATGGGGGCCTCCATGCATGCTGATCGAGGCGAGGTGCAAGGCCCCATATGCGTGGATGCGAACCCACACGCTGCGGACGCACATGCTGCCACTGGTTGAAACCAGACCGCGGGAGGGCGGAGCCGGACAGCGAGCGTGCCGGGGCGCAGAGCAGGTGCAGACGGAACTGGGCGCCATGCAGGCGTGCCGAGCTGGGTGCCATGCAGGCGAAGCTGGGTGAAGCCGGGCGTGCGGGCCGGAGTCGGAGGAGTCGGTCATGGGCATGACGCCGACGAGCCGGGGTCCCACCGGACTGGAGTGTGGGTATGCCAGGCGGGCATGCCATGGTGCCGAGCCGGGGAAGCCGGGATCCGTGGCGTGCTGCCCTGGGCGTGCCACGATGACGGGTTCGGAGGTGCCGAACCGGACGTGGGCGAGCTCTTACCGTGCTGGCGAGGTCGGGGAGCCGGAACTGGGCGCGGGGACGCGCCGCCTCGGGCGTACCGAGGTCGGCTGGGCGTCGGAGGGGGGGCCATGCGGAGCTGTGAGCTCGCGCAGCAGTGCCGAGCTCAGAGACGCCGGAGCTCAGGCGGAGCCGTGGGAGGCACAGGTGACTGGGTCACGTGGAGCCGGAGAAGCCGGACTCGGAGGCGCCAGGCTCAGGGACGCCGGGCGTGTGCCGCGCCGGGCTCGGAGGCGCTGTGACTGCACCGGGGGGACCTGCGCCGAGCTCGGGGATGCCGGGGCACCACGCCGGGGATGCCAGGGTGCTGCGCTGGGGACACCGTGGTGCTGCACCGGGCACGGAGGCGTCGGGGGGACCTGCGCTGAGCTCGAGGACACCGGGGCGCTGTGCCAGACTCGGAGGTGCTGGTCGTGCCATCGCCTGGCTCGAAGGTGCCGGGGGGACCTGCACCGAGCTCAGGGATGCCGGGGCGCTGCACTGGGCTCAGAGGCTCTGGGGGGACTGCGCCGCACCGAGCACGAAGGTGCCGAGCAGCGCTCGGGCGGTGCAGGGCCGGAGCCGAAGCCTGGGGCGGTGCAGAGCCGATCACGCCTCCCTTGCGCAAGGACCGAGGGCGGTGCAGAGCTGGGCTGGCGCGGGCTCATGCCCCCCTTGCGCACGGACCGAGGGCGGTGCAGAGCTGGGCTGGCGCAAGCTCACACCCCCCTTGCGCGCGGACTGAGGGCAGTGCAGAGCTGGACTGGTCTGGAGAGCTTTGTGGGCCAAAATGGGTTGCCCTTCATGCTTGGCGGGGCTCCAGGCAAGGCTGCCGAGCTACCGACCTGGTCGAGGTGCCAACCTGGTTGAAGCGGGCTAGCCAAGCTGCCGACCTGACCTGGTTGAAGTGACAGGCCGAGCTACCGACCTGACCTTCATAAGGACTAATTTCTTCAAGTGGTCCCACCGTTGTGCCAGGGCTAAATGGGTTGGTTACTACTATAACACCTCCACCTTGCTCTTGTAACATTCCGGTAGGTGTTTATTTTTTAGGAGCCTTCTCTTCTACGGTATATCAAGATCAACTTCGACGGTAGTATTAGATATAGTCGAGGTGGTGCTAATTTCGTCGTTCATGGCACTAGCTTAGGATTGATAGTGGCTGGGGGAATCATCTTTATGAGCCAACAGTCCTAGTGCAGAGCTTCGAGAGTCCTGGGTAGAAATCTTCTATGTTCGGAGGATCTTGCAGGCCGACTATCTCATTGTCGAGGATGATTCCACTACTATGGTTACTTGGATCCAGGGAAGTATGTGGGGGGAGGCTGCTCACCCTCTTTTCCATGACATTGCTACTTTTTTGAGGGGCTATACTTCTATTATGATTCGACATGTTTACCGGGAGACAAATTTTACTGCTTATTAGGTTGTAACATATGTTGTGGAGCATTCAGGTGACCATTTATAGACCAACATGAGGGAGGCCCCTGGGCATTTTAAGGATATATTTTTTAAACTTTTTTTGGATGTACTTACATTCGATCAGTATAAATATCCCAATTCATAAAAAAAAAAAATGCTAATACGGAAGGTAAAATATATATATATATATATATATATATATATATAAAAGAATGTTGCCAATTACAATGCATGGAGCAAAGTGGTCATGTCATTCCCCTACCCGAACATTGCAAGCTAGGGACATGGTAACTAAGTGAACCAAATGCATGCTAAATTTCTTGTTTATTTTAAAATAGCTAAATAATTGAAGAAAAGCTCTTAGGGCATATTTTGTTCATGATCAAAAATCGTAATGCATTGTAATGAAAATCAGAATGACCACATCCTCCGATATATTTGGTTTATGACTTGGAATCGGAATGAGATTTGAATATAAGGAAACAAAATGCTGATTGGATTTTGGGAGATTGAGATATTTGCCTTCTCCTTTGAAGTTGGAATAGGAACGAGACTCCCTTTCAATCAAATAATTATAATGGGAGTCGCTCATTCCTGTTTCCATTTCAGAGTCCAACTCTTTCTAATTAATCATGCCCTTAGATTAAATGAAGATATGTTTATTGTTGGAAAGTGCATTAACATAAATACAATAATAAGAAAGAGAGGTCTAAAGTGTATAAACTATGAAAATGGGTCAAGTCGAGCACCAACATTCTACCAAAGATGATCCTATTATGGAATAGCATCAGATACACCTGTCGTGATTTCTACTGCCCAAGATCCAATTTGGTCTTGAGCGTGTTTGACTATAAACTCATTCTCCAATGTTGTTTCTCCATATGATATGACGTGGCATTCATATTTTCCATCTAGCCCTACAAGAGATGATCCTATCATGGAATAGCATCAGATACACCTGTCGTGATTTATACTACCCAAGATCCAATTTGGTCTTGAGCGTGTTTGACTATAAAATCATTCTCCAATGCCGTTTCTCAATATGATATGACATGGCATTCACATTTTCCATCCTATGTTGGCCAGAGCATGTAGTGGTTAAAACAAAAGGCCAAAGATTTGAATCCTTCTTCTAAAATTTATTATCTATTTGTTCAAGTAAATAGAACTCCATACTCTGGTTTTGTATTAGAGTGATGCTAAGGGAGATGCATGGTTATAGAATATTAGGGCAAAACCATGTCAACAATAAGGGTCATTTTTTTTATTTTTTAAATTTTTTTTGGGTACATCCGAGGGCGACTACCGCAACTAAACAAAAACTAATGGAACTTTAGCTATGTTAGTTGAAACTAGAATCCTTGTTTCAAAAGGCAAGAAAGAAACAGAAGAAAGGTCCATATAAACCATCAACCCAGCTAATCTACTCACCAGCTAATTTTTCTCTTGTAATGGTGAGTAGCTAAAACGAAATTCAAGAAGGTTGAGTGTTTAATATCCAAGTGAAGTGGAAAAGAAAAACTCTACTTCAATCAGCCCTAAGATATATTTATGAATATTAAAAATCTACTTAATAATTAATGCAAAATCTTACTCTAGTCAAATAGTTTTGAGCTTGAAATTCTAAATTATATTAAATTCCGGAATTTTCCGGGCGCACGTGACTGGGAGTGGAGCGACTGATACTCCAGCGCTGTAGTGGGGCTAGGCTGACGTACTCATCGGTTGGTGGGGAAGGCCTGCATAAATTTCTGGCCTGCATCGAACAAAGGCTTAGCAGGCTGGGGGCCAGAATGGGGAGCTATACTGGGATAAAACCCCCCTACCCTCTTTTTTACCAAAAAAAAAAAAAAAAAAAAATCTAAATTACCATGACCATAGCACTCATGCTGCTTATAGCATTACCATTGAAATATGTAGAAGTTATTTCAAATCGTTGAGCTTCAGCCAAATTATTCAGCAGCCCACTACAGTGAAAAGGGTCATTGCCGACCCTTTTCTCCCGACGCTTCAGGGAAGTGCCGGAAACCACCCAGAACCCACCGACGTTTATTGTAAGCGTCGGCAAGCTCCGGAATCCGCCGACACTTAAAAGCGTCGGTATCCTCCGAACACGCCGATGCTTTTGAAAAGCGTCGGCATCCTCCGGAACCTACCGACACTTTTAAGCGTCAACAAAGCATCGCCAGAATTCCCCAAATCCCATTTTCCCCTCCCCAGCCCTAATCCCGCCCGAAATCATCTTCCCCCCCCCACCACCGCTCGAGCCCGCCCGACCTCCCCCCTGCCGCCCGAGCTCGTGCGACCACCCCCCCCAGCCACTCGAGCTTGCCCGAGCCGAGCCTCCTCCTCCTCCTCCTCCTCTGCTGTGGACGCAGACCTCCTCCTCCCCCCCACTCCCCACCCGAGCCGATAGATCCTGCCAGATCCTCCCCCGCCCAAACCGCGCGCGCCGATCCTCCTCCTCCACCTCCGCCTCCTCCTCCTCCTCCTCCTCCTCCTCTGCTGCAGACGCAGACCTCCTCCTCCCCCCACCCGAGCCGATAGATCCTGTCGAATCCTCCCCCACCTGAGCCGATGTCGTCTCCCTCGTCTTTTCATCCTCTATTGCCTTGTTTACTTGTTGCTTGTCAGGTGAATGGATCAATCCTCCCCGGTGCCAGTTACTTTTTGTGAAAGCATTCTAGGTCTTCAAACTGGCTATAGGGCATAGGCTTGCTTTCAAAAGTCATGTTTTAGAATTTACTTTAAAGAAATCTAGAATAAATCATAGTAGATTTCGGGAAATGTTTGATTACAAGGTAGCTTCTTAATGCATGTACATGGATGCTTACATGACGTATCTTTATTTTCTCTACATGTATAATCATTGTTCATTGTTTTAGTTATAAACCTATTTTTATTTCCTAGTCCAAAAATAATATGCATAGACGGTTACTGGATATGCACAACTAAGTGTAGCATTGCTTAACTATTTAACCCATTTAACTTATTTGAATATATTATACATCGAGCTAGATTACCTATTTAATGAAATTGTCAAGTTTGAAAATTGATTTTTGACTCGTTCAACAAACATGTTAGATTTTGAGCCGATAAATTTCTGAGATATACCCTATTCTATTTGACCCAACCCAATTGCCACCCCTATATACAATAGGATTAATTAAAATGAAGAGTACTAAAAAAAAGTAAAAAAAAAGTATTTGTTATCTCATATTCATTACCATATTAGTGGCTTCAATCAAGCATGTAGAACAACTAACAACCATCTCAATATTATAATATTTAATTTGATGTGTATTTCCTTTATATTTCTTCATTTGTGAGACTAATCACTGTTCCGGGAAGCGCCGAGAAGACCCAAAATCCACCGACGCTTTTGTTAAGCACCGACATCATCCCAAAACCCGTCGATGCTTTTAAGCGTCGGTAATTTCCGACACCTATAACCGTCGTTGGCATCACCAGACCTTTACCGATGCTTATAAGCGTCGCCGGATTCCCTAGACCCCCAAACCCCCCGGCCGAATTCCCTACTGGAAAAACTTATAATCATATTAACAAGCTGGTCAAAATGAAGAAGCTAATTGGTGATGCTTGGGCATATCTCTTTGGTTATAGTTGAGGCACATAAGGTTGGCTGGGTATTACAATTTTCTTTTTTGAAAGTTGGGAGAAATCTTGGATGAATTGTTTTCTTATCAGGTATTTGCTTGGAGAGCAAAGAAGCTCTGTAACCAATGTCAAAATTGGTTTAAGGTTTGTAGGCAACCGATTGTAGTCATTTTAATTTAGTTACAGAATAAATAGTATATAACTGAGTTTCATAATCATTTTTTATTATTTATTGTTCTTTTTCTTAGTAGATGATTTCTATTTCTTTATAAATTTTTTAGTATATACTTGCATCTTTTATTTCAATACCATCTGTAGCTTTGTTATAATCAATTATGATATTTGAGATATTTTTTAAAAAACTTGCATTGTATAGAAACATAGACCTGTCAATTGATTAAAGTACATATTCTACATCATCCGTACAATTATTTTATTTTCATACGGATGGGAGAAATATGTAGAGTGGTCAATTGAATGTCTAGTTTGGACAGTTTAAGAATTACAAATAATTTTATAGGTGCTTACAGTAATCAAACGGTATGGATAGAGTTCCAGATATATTTCGGATAGCATTTCCTTTTAGTTCTCATCATACATATTTATTTGTATGGGGAGAACTAAGAAAAAATACTACCAAAATTTTTCTGGAACTTCTATTGCATATCCTTTGGTTACTGTAAATGACCTATATAATTAATGCAATTCTTGAATGTGATAGGACCTCCTTACCTATTAGTTGGTGATAGGGTGCATTTAATAATATTGTAATTGATCTATTGAATAAACTTATTTTAAATTTATTCTGTTCTTATAAATATTTGTTTATTTCAATTAATTTAATCTTACAATGGATAAGAGTTGGATAACTAAACCAAGGAATAGCAAAGAATACATGGATGGAGTACAGAATTTCATTAAATTTGGTATGAAGAGAAGTAATATCAATGGAAAGATTTTATGTCCATGCCGAAAATGTGTAAATTCCAGTTCTATATATCCAAATATTGTTGAAGAACATTTAGTATGGAATGATTTTTTAAGAAGTTATATTGAGTGGTTTTTTCATGGAGAGTCAAGGTTATAATCTACATGTAACCAAACCTCTAACATGAAACATATACCTGATTTTGGATCCAGTAACCAACAAAAAAATCTTGTAAGAGATGATGATATCAGGGGTTTGCTCAGAGATGCTTTTGAATATTGTGCTCAACATCCTGGAGATTATAGTGGAGGACAAGTAACAGCTGGGTTACCTGAGGATCCTATATTTAATGAATCTATACATGATGGAGAGCCGATACCCCCAATTAATGTTGGAACAGATCGTTATCAGAAGCTGATAAAAGATGCAGATCAAAAATTATATACCGGTTGCAAGAACTTTTCAAAAATTTCTTTTCTTGTGCATTTGTTTCATATAAAATACTTGAATTGATGATCTGGCAAGAGTTTTACTATGTTGCTCAAATTGTTAAAGGATGCATTTCCTGAATGTACTAGTTTACCAACATCTTGTTATGAAGCCAAAAAACTAGTAAAGGAATTGGATCTTGAATATGAAAAGATCCATAGCTGTCCAAATGATTGTATATTATATCGAGGAGAACATGCCGATCAAGACTCGTGCCATGTGTGTGGATGTTCACGATGGACGAATCAAAAAGAAAATGAGAGTGAGGGATTAGATGAATTGGATGCAACACAAATTAAACAAAAGCCGGTGAATGTATTACACTATTTTTCTCTTGTACCTAGATTGAAAAGGTTCTATGCATCATCAAAGACAGCTTCGTCAATGAGATGGCATGATGAAAGCCATACAAAAAATGGAATATTGAGACACCTAGTGGATAGTTTAGCATGGAAAGCATTTGATGACAGACATCCTGATTTTGTATCTGATGCTCGTAATGTCAAGCTGGGTTTAGCCAGTGATGGGTTCAATCCATTTAGGATCTTAAGTTTTGTCTATAGTACCTGACCAGTTATTCTGATTCCTTATAATTTACCACCATGGATATGCATGAAACAGTCTTCACTTATTTTATCAATGGTCATTCCAGGTGATAAGGGTCCAGGCAATGATATTGATATTTTTTTACAACCTTTAATAGATGAATTGAAACAACTGTGGGAGGGTATCAGTGCAATTGATGCTTCGAATGGCCAAACATTCAATCTGCGGGCAGCTCTATTATGGACTGTTAACGATTTTCCTGTATATGCTAATTTATCTGGCTGGAGCACTAAGGGACGAGTTGCATGTCCTTCTTGTGGTGAATCAACCCATTCAATTTGGTTAAAACATGAAGGAAAGTTCTGTTATATGGGACATCGTCGATGGTTGGAGGCAAATCATCAATTTCGATTTCAGAAGGATTTATTTGATGGTACTATAGAGTTGGGATCTGCTCCAATTCTACCTTCTGGTTCTGATATTCGTAGACAAATGCTTGGTATCAGACACAGTTACGACAAGATGACAAAGTCCTCTAAAAAGCGAGGAAAGGATGATGTTGAGACTTCAGTACAAGAAGAAGTATCGGAGGAAGTCAATACTTGCACCTTAGATATAGCAGTGTTCGAGGATCCGGATAATTTTTTTGAAGTTGAAAATGATGATGATATAATCACAGCATATACCCATCAGCATACTAAACAATTATGGAAGAAAAGAAGCATATTCTTTGACTTACCTTATTGGGAGCATAATATACTCCGGCATAATCTTGATGTTATGCATATAGAAAAGAATGTTTGTGATAATTTGATTAGAACAATATTAATTCTTGATGGAAAGACTAAAGATAACATGAAGGTGCGTCTTGATTTAAAAGAAATGGACATCCGACATGAACTTTATCTACAAGTGTTTGCAAATGATAGAACTTATATCCCTCATGCATGTTATACAATGTCTAGTCAAGAAAAAGATCTCCTCCTGGCAGTTTTAAAGAATATCAAGGTTCCTGATGGATATGCATCAAATATTTCACGATGTGTGAATTTGAAAGAGCGAAAAATTTTAAATCTTAAAAGTCATGATGGACATATACTAATACAAGATATTCTTCCATTGGCTTTAAGGTCGTCAATGCCGAAACAAGTTATTATGGTTGTTTTTCAGTTATCATCATTCTTCAATGCATTATGTTCGAAGGTTCTTGATCCTCAGGAGCTTGATCGGTTGCAGTCTCAAGTTATACTTACGTTATGTCAGATGAAAAAAATTTTTCCTCCTGGATTTTTTACGATTATGGTTCATCTACTCATTCACCTAGCTTCGGAAGCTAAACTTGGTGGACCGGTACAGTATAGATGGATGTACCCTATCGAGAGGTAATGCTATAAAACTTAAATTTCATAATTTATATATCTTTTTTATTTTTAATATAATATAAATATCATATATTTTGAAGGTACCTTATATGTTTAAAGGATTATGTACGAAACAAGGCCCATCCTGAGGGCTCAATAGTAGAGGGATATATTGCTGAAGAGTATTTAACATTTTGTTCAAGATATCTCGAAGGTGTAGAGACTGTATTCAATCGACATCAACGTCATGGTGATACTATGGAGAATACAGATCGATACAAATTTGCATCATCCGGAAGATTTATAGGAAAAGCTGAAAGTATCATTCTTGACCATAAATCCATGTCACAAGCACACCGTTATGTATTGCTATATAGTGACATAATATCTGACTATCGCAGGTTAGTCTATCTATACATGGATAATACTAAATATTAGATATGTTATTGTCAAACTTATATTTGATTATCATACAGTGAATTTTTATCTGTACAACGACAAACCAATCATTCCACTCATCCTAATCCAAGGATTGAACAAAGATGGTTGTTGAGTTATTCCCTAATTGGCTTACCAATTAGGTTTGTATATACAAGTTGTATAATAATTATATATATATATATAACATCGAATAAGTGATCGATAATTGATATTATATTTTTTAGGTA
Organism: Areca catechu; assembly: GCA_021397845.1. NCBI lineage: Eukaryota > Viridiplantae > Streptophyta > Magnoliopsida > Arecales > Arecaceae > Areca > Areca catechu. The sequence goes on from CM038046.1 coordinate 30,268,240, forward strand.
CCAATACTGATGGAGAAAAATAGTTCAGCAGAACTAATAGCACTTGCCAGAGGTCCAAATTATATTGTGAACAAATATAATGGTTTTATTATAAATGGCTTTAAATTGCATACCAAGGAGTGCGAGAAACTTAGAAAAACTCAAAACAGTGGTGTTATGGTTGAAGCAGATGGAAAATCTTATTATGGTATACTTACAGATATTTTGGAGTTAGATTATTATGAAAATTTTAAAGTTGTATTATTTCGATGCGATTGGGTGGATATAAATACACCGAGAGGTTTAAAAAAGGACTCAAACGGATTCATACTTGTCAATTTTTCAAGATTGATACATACGAGTGTGTTATTGAAGGATGATCCATTTATTTTTTCATCTCAAGCTCGACAAGTTTTTTATGTACAAGACTCGAAAGATAAAGAATGGGCTGCTGTTATTAAGACAAAACCCAGAGACTTGTATGACATGGGAAAAAGGGTGGAAGAAGATGATGATGATACTTACACTCAGTGTATGCCTTATAATATTGTGCCGGATGATCATATAAATGATACAACCATTTTGGTTAGGTTGGATTCAGAAGAAGGTACAACTGGCTGATTATGACAAGTAAGTAGTTTATAAGATGGTTTACATTTTTGCATGTTTGATTATGTTATCTTTTAAATTACAATTCTTTTCCATTATAATTTGATTATAATGTTGAATGACTTGTTTTTAAATAATGCAGGTTAGGTACACCATGCCTCGAAGGAAGCGATTATCAGATGTACAGTTTCATTTTTCCAAACCGAGGCTGGTACTTCTTCAGCACAGCAGCCCGAGGGCAGTCGATCATATTCACATCAGTCTGATGCCAGTCCCTCTCTTTCTGCATGTCAGGCCAATGCTACTACCTCTACACCTCAGGACGACGCCATTTCCTCCAAGTCCGTATATCACGATCCTCCTATGGATCATCTTGATGACGAGCCTATCGTCGATGACATACAGATACAGGGTACATAATTTAATAATTCTATCTCATTTCAATTCATGCATATGCAATAGTTTTGATATATAATGTTCTGTATTTTTTTTTGTAGATGGATCCGGGAGACTCAGGCATAGGCGAGGACCCACACTAGTCCGTGATGTGTGGCAGTTACCTAAGGACGAGAGGATAGTGATAGAGTGTAACAAGCTAGGGCAGCCTATTAAGAAAGCTGCTAGCTTGTTGACTAGCTTTTTGGGGACAGTAGCATGCCGGGGTTAGCTATGTCCCCTGAATTATTCGAAGTGGAATGACATGCTTCCTGCTTATAAAGTAGAGATGCTTCGAGTTGTACAGGTAAAAAAATTGATATATTATTTTATATCTTAGGTTTTTAACAATTAAATTGCTTATTTCATTTAATACATATTTTATTATTTATTTAAATTGTAGAGCAAGTTCGTTCTCCCTCTAGATACTTCTGATTTTGTACTTAAGTCTCTCAATCGCAAGTTGAAAGAATATAGGGCAAAGTTGAAGGGAGACTACATGCGAGAGGGTAGGACAGAGGAGCAGGTTGCAGCTACCTGTCCTCCTGATGTTCACCCTCATCAGTGGAGGGAGCTGGTGCACTATTGGTTCTCCGAGATGGCACAAGTTGTGTAGCATCATCAAATACTTCAAAATTTATTAATTTTTACTTGTCATAATTATATTTATACAATATCTAACATAGTTTTAAATTTATTTTGTAGACATATTCTGCTATTGGTAGAGCTGCACGAGCAGCTCAGTCTGTTCCTCACATAGCGGGGTCCAAGATTTATGCACGGCTCAGGCATGAGTTTGTATATTTCTCATCCCATAATACTTTTAGTACACTTTTAGTTTTAACATCATGTATCATCATGTATCATCATGTATCATGCATGTACCATGTATCATGGTACGGGGGTATAAGATGTGTTAATTTTGAATTTTTTTGTAATTTTTATTCTTTATATAGGCTGATCAGCAAGGGAGGGAGCCTGGTGAGATGGAGTTCTATCGGATGACTCACGTTCACCAGGATGGTAGTTTTGTTCGGGAGGAGTCCAGAGATATATATGTAATTTTTTTATTTATATTATATCATGATTTATATTTTTATTTTTATTAAGTATTGATATATGTTTTTTTTATAAAATATAGGATAGGGCTACCTCTATGATCGCCGAGCATGCTGGCGATAGTACATCATCTACTCAGAGCAATCGCATCGAGGCTGAGGTATTCTCAGAGTTGATGGGACCAGAGCATCCTGGACGAATGAGGGCTTATGGGATTGGAGTTATCCCTACTCAGTTATCTAAGGTGAGTAGATATACTCGGAATACTACAGAGAGTCATGATCAGTCATATGTTCGTCGACTCCAGGAGGAGATATTAGAGCTCTGACAGACACGTGATGCAGACAGAGCAGAGCGTGATGCAGATAGAGCAGAGATGCAGACCATTAGATCTCAGTTAGAGCATGTTACATCTGTGCTGCATATGTTCAAGTCATCTCAGGTAAGTAATTATTTCTTAATTTTGTATGTATTATATAATTTAGAATATATATAATATATGTATCATAATTCCTTATGTATATCTTGTAGGTTCCTGGTGCATCTGCGAGTCGCAGACCTGACGATGACCAGCCTCTCGCGGATCAGTGATGCCATCTTTTTTTTTTATTATTTTTGTATATCTTTTTGTGTATTTGAACTTGTATTGATACTTTTATATATATATATAACTTTTTATGATTCGTTTGTGTTTGTGTATGTTGGGTATGATACAGGTTTTAATGTTTCATTTCTTTGTGTATGTTGGACTTGATACAGGTTTAATGTTTTCATTTTGATAATGTATACAGGTTGTGTTGTATGTACGTATATAGGTAATATAGCAGTTTAATTTTTTTTTAAAAAATAAATCTGCCGATGCTTTAAAGTATCGTTAGGTTTTAAAACTGGCGACGTTTTAAAGCGTCGCCTGGTTTAGACCTGGAGACACTTTAAAGAATCGCTAGGTTTAGACCTGGGGATGCTTTAAAGCATCGCTAGGTTTAACCTAGCGATGCTTTTTAAAAGCGTCGGCAAGTAGCGACGCTTTAAAGCATCGCTAGGTTTAGACTTGGGGACGCTTTAAAGCGTCGCTAGGTTTAAAACCTAGCAATGCTTTAAAGCGTCGCTAGGTTTAAACCTAGCGATGCTTTAAAGCGTAGGAAAATCTCGACGCTTTTCAAAAGCATCAGCAGGTGGTGTCCCCATGTTTACATAGGCGACACTTTTGCGACACTTCCAGAAGCATCGGGGGATTTTTTAGCAATGCTTAAAAGCATCGGTAAAGGTCAAGAAAAGCATCGGTAAAGGCCTGTTTCACTGATATTAACTTTGTAATACCCATTTATCTATTTAAAACACGAGGAATCGGATGATTTTATTAATTTAAAAATTTCTTTGTTAGTCACTCCAAAAAAAAAAAAATGATAGTGGAATTCTATACGTTAATCCCAGTAGAGCGGTTTGATTATGTTGTGCGGTCTCTTCTCATGTTAAAAAAAACTACAGATGATCAAATAATTAATTATATCATAATTTTAATATAATGTTTTGTATATTGAGGACTATAAAATTGAATAATTTTAATTTTTTATTAATAATTATATTAAATATCCATATTTAATAAAATTTGTTCTTTATTTTTATTTAATATTCAAATCATCATTTCTATTATGAAGCTAAGATTTAATATATATATATATATATATATATATATATATATATATATAGTGAGAAATGTGATCGAGCCATGAACATAGGGCCCATGATAGTAAAAACAGACCCTTCACCCAATCTCCAGCAATGACTGCAGTTTGTACATTGAGCCAAGGCATCATAGAATGAGTAAGACTGCTACAAACACGTGATTGGCTGCTCAGGGAATGACATGCCAATCACTTAGAGAGCTTTTAGCCACAAGCTCTTGAGCAGAACCGTTAGAGGTGAACTCCAATACTTGAAGGCATCAGCGAGCCTCGCCGACCGCTCAGGGAGTATTCAATCGTAGGCCCTCGAGCAAATACTAATATAGGCCAATTTCTATACTTGAAGGCATCAACGAGTTTCGTCGACTGCTCAAGGAGCGCTCAGCCTCAAGCCCTGGAATAGATACTAGCAAAAGCCAACTTCTATGCTCGAAGGTATTAATGAGCTTCGCCAACCACTCAGGGAGCATTCAGCTGCAAGCCCTCAAGCAGATACCAGCAGAGGTCAACTCCTATGCACGAAGATATTAGTGAGTCTCACCAATCACTTAGGGAGTGTTCAACCATGGGCCCTCAAGCAGATATCAGTAGAGGCCAACTCCTATGCTCGAAGGCATCAACGAGCCTTGCCGAGCACCTAGGAAGCACTCAACCACAAGCCCTCGAGCAGATACTAGTGGAGGCCAACTCCTATGCCCAAAGTGAGCCTCGATAACCACTCAAGGAATGTTTGGCCATAAGATCCCATGCCCTGCCAGGCCTTGAACATGCTAGAAAAAATTCCAGGCACTGATCCCACTTATTGGGAGATCCGGACCAATGCTATACGCAGCGGATACAGCGGATGCAGCGGAAGCAATGTTGAAGGATATAGTCCAACAGCCTGATCTTGGATTCAATATCATGCAACAATAGAGATATAAATGTAGGAGAAAAAAGAGAGATTGTTTTATTCCCTTGGAGAAAAATCTTGTTACAACAAACAAGACAATACCTGACAGTCCTTCTGAAGACCTAGAAGCTTCTCGCCATCCCGCACGTCTTCTCTCTTGCAGGCCTTATGCTCCAAGAACCCACGTATGCCATGCACGAAGAATATCTCAACATGCATCCCTTCTATAAAGCATCGTGAAACACCATCACGGCACAAGCCCTCCACGTGATATCTCCCTCACATGTGCCTCTCTGCAACCCAACATCGTGGCCTCCTTGAAACCCAGGAGGTCTCCCCACGATCCTCACCCCAAGGGGCGGCCCTCAAGCCTTCACGGTTCAAGACCAGGATCGTGAGAAGTCCTCAAGGACTCCACACCATGAGATTGGACCCCAAAGGGTCGGCCTCTCTTGAACACACTCTAAAGTTCACGCACGCCCCTTTTCTTATAGGCACATGGGGCGGTGAACTTCTTCTTGGATTGGACGTCTGATCTTGGACTTCTTGTTGGACTCAACTACCTCTTATATCTTGTTAAGACTCAATTACTTGGGCGGTTAGATCTTGTCTTAGGCCAATAACAAACTGATTATGACTCCTCACATGGTTAGGCTCCCAATTGGTTATAACCAACCAATTCGGTTAGGATCCTAGATGGTTGGGCCAACCAACCAACCAACTAACCACCTAACCAACTAGCCAACTAACTGGCTAACCTCCTAACTACATAACTAACCTGGATCCAACCCCATAACTCAATTAGGTTATGTTACAATCTCTCACAAAAAACTCCCTCTAAGTCACATGAGATAACACTCAAACTTAGAGCATCCCTTGAACACCTCCAGGAATCCGCTTGGGACACGCCCCCAAGCTCCAGGGATCACCTCCAGCATCCCTGCCATGGTCTCCCAAGTCTCTCCAAGGCTTGGGAGCACCACACAAAACCCTACAATCTCCATCTTGATGCCCCAAGCCTTGGCAAACCTGTCGGTATCCTCCTGCACAACCCCACTGTAACTGCATGTCCTGACAGCCTCTTGTGTGGACCTCCTTGCCTCTGCCAACACCCTTCAGCTGCTGTGCACCTTTGGAAGCCTTTGGGATGACCGCCTCCATAGCTGAAGATCCTTGCTTGTATCCTTGCACCATAATTGTAGTCTTCCTTTTGCCTGGCAGCTGCATCAAACTTTTCCTTGGACTTTCCTAGAAAGAACATAGCGAACATAAACCGGCACTCACTGTAACTGGAGTCTACCTGACACCATCTTCACAGAGCCATGCCAATCTCTGCACACTCTGCTCCACTTGGCTAAGTGCACCCCTGGCGCTCGTGCTAAGATCTGGCCAATATCCTTGTAGCTCTTGCTTTGAACTCATGACAAATCCTGCTCCACCCGTGAAGCCACCTATCATCGGTGCTCCACCTGAGATTGAAGTCCCACTAATGCCACAGAAAGAAACCTTGAGGCCAGCTACTCAATGCTGCCCTGCTAAGCCTACCGCTGCACCTCGAACACCATCGCTGCCTCCTCGGACCCTTCGCATCATGCAGACCCCTCTAAGACCGTTTCGGATACACTGTATCCCACAGGCTCATCCGAAACCAAGAGCTCATCCCAACTCTTTTGCTAACCCAGAACTGAACCTAGCAACCATCTCCACTTGGCTGCTGCATCATGTCCCAACCTGTCTCCCGGCTGCATGATATCCCTGGCGCTCCCAGAGACCTGTCCCCGGTCTCCCTAAGCTGCCATCTTTATCAGCTCCAGTCTCCGTTCTTAGGCCAATGCCACCATACCGGGACACTCCCGACTGCCCGATACCCCCGGCACTTCCTGAGACTGTCTCCTGTTTCCCTGAGCTGTCCCTGGCATCATCTCTGCTGATGTACTCCGGTGAACTTGAGAAATACAGGCTTTTCTTTTCTCCATCCATGCAAGATACTATACCCACGTACAACTCCACCTACCTCGATGCACTCCTTGAATCCTCCTCTTCTACCTTCAAACCAGTTACTTTAAAACCGCTCTGCTTCCAATCGAACAATGGCTCAAACCAAGCTCTGATACCAGTTGTTGAAAAAATTTCAAGGCACTGATCTGCTTGCCGGGAGATTCGGACCAGCTCCTATATGCAGCGGAAGCAATGTGGAAGGATACAGTCCAATAACCTGATCTTGGATTCAATATCATGCAACAATGAAGATATAAATGTAGGAGAAAAAATGTAGATTGCTTTATTCCTTTGGAGAAGAACCTTGTTACAACAAACAAGACAACACCCGACAGCCCTTCTGAAAACCTAAAAACTTCTCGCCATCCCGCTCATCTTCTCTCTTGCAGGTCTCATGCTCCAAGAATCTACGTATTCCATGCATGGAGAATACCTCAACGTGCGTCCCTTCTCCAAAGCCCCATGAAACACCATCATGGCACAAGCCCTCCACGTGATATCTCCCTCACCTATGCCTCTCTACAACCCAACAACGTGGCCTCCTTGAAACCCAGGAGGTCTCCCCACGGTCCCTGTCTCAAGGGGCCACCCTCAAGCCCTCACGGTCCAAGACCACGACCGTGAGAAGTCCTCATGGACTCCACACCATGAGACTGGACCCCAAAGGGTCGACCTCTCTTGAACACACTCTAAAGTTCACGCACGCCCCTCTTCTTATAGGCACATGGGGTGGTGAACTTCTTCTTGGATTGGGCGTCTGATCTTGGACTTCTTGTTGGACTGCAACTACCTCTTGTATCTTATTAGGACTCAATCACATGGACGGTTAGGACTTGTCTTGGGTCAATAACAAACTGGTTAGAACTCCTCACATAGTTAGGCTCCCAATTGGTTACAACCAACTAATTCGGTTAGGATCCTAGATGGTTGGGCCAACCAACTAACCACCTAACAAACTAGCCAACAAACTAGCTAACCTCCTAACTACTTAACTAACCTGGACCCAACCCTGTAACCCAATTGGATTATGTTACAATCTCTCAAAAAAGCTCTCCCTAAGTCACATGAGATAACACTCAAACTTAGAGCATCCCTGGAACACCTCCAGGAATCCGCTTGGGACACGTCCCCAAGCTCCAGGGATTGCCTCCAGTATCCTTACCATGGTCTTCCAAGTCTCTCCAAGGCTTGGGAGCACCACGCAAAACCCTACAGAATACCTCATGAGCACTTCGACTGGTGAAAACTTGGTAGCGCACCTATCTAAAGTCCCGAAGGAATAACATCCTGACATTCGCTACCGTGGCTTCTATCACATGGCTAGCTCTTCATCACATCTCAAAATCTCTAATTATCACCAGATCTGGATGGATGAGGGAGGCGTACCCGAATTTCTTATAATCTGATGCACCATTTAATGAAGTGTGCCATATATCAAACTAGCGACAAGGATGTATTTAAAGAGATAGGACACTCTCTGCAGATAAGAAAGCTCCATGCACCATGTGGAGGATTCTGCTACTTTCTACCAGATCTAATAGGATCTTGGTTGGGACTGAATTGCCTCTGAATATTAGCCTATAAAAGGGATTATAAGTGAGTCCTCAAGGTATGCAAACTCTCGTGCTTACACTCCTCTACTATTGGTATCAATATTGACTTGAGCATCGGGGTACTATTACCGAAAACACTGCTAGCGAGGCTTTTTTGTAGATACCATCTCACGGAGCCCAACTTGCACCATCAACCCCAGCACCAACTCAAGTTCTTCCTCCGACACTCGACAAATTTCGACACCCATAATATATATATATATATATATATATATATATATATATATATATATATAAAGAAGTTTATGGCATGATTACATTTTTTTGAATAAAATGATATCAAAGTAAGGTTGTTAATGGTTTAATCTCCTTATGCTGATTAAATGGAAGAAGCCAAGAGTTATATATTTTTTAGATCTTTTGTCTATATATCAAGTGGTGAAAAAAATTATTATAGTAATAACATTAGAAAAATTAAAAAAAAAAATCTTATGAACATTTTTGTTTATTATACTTATATCCAATAATTTATAAATTCTACATTTACATCTAGTTAAATTAACGATATTAATAAAACCATTTATCTCATATAGAAAGTTCAAATTATCCTTGGGTGGGGAGGAGGATATAAACATTTTCTTATATCCTTGTGTGGATGTTATGTCACTTAACATTATTTTAATTTTCTTTAAATTTTTTTCTAACATGGTTTTTAGATCTTATTTAAGATTAATAGCTTTGACTAACATTCTATTAAATTATGGATTAAAATGTTGAATAAAAATAAATCTAGCTAGGATAAATTTAGATTTTTTAAATTATTGGATATAAGTGTAATTCATCACTAATCTTGAAAATATTTTTATAACTTATTTATAATATTAATATGTTAAACTATATAATAAGGCTGACTTTAATATAAATGCATGAAGGTTTTTGTAATTTATTTATAATATTAATATATTAAATTATATAATAAGGTGGATTTTGATATGCATGTAGATTTTAGACTGAACACCTTGTTTTGACCTCTAATTGCACAAAGTCAAATCGAACGTTTACATATCTATTGAATGATAAATAATGTTTGCACGTAAAATATGCCTAATATTCTTGATATGCTATCATTTGGTTGATAACAATAAAGGTGATTGGCCTCCATGATTGAGGCACACCAACAACTAGGAAAAATTTCTGATCGGGCTTGTGTCGAGGGAAGTTACAACCGGCTTGAACCCGGACCTGCATCAACAATAAGATGCATGAGAGTATGGGTTTAATATTTCTAGATCCGAACAGGCCTTGGACTCAACCCTGTCCCGAGACTCGTCCGACTAATTTATCTTGTATTTTCTTATGCACATACGTAATATTAATTTTACTCATATACTGTTCAACTTTTGATGAAGTATGCGAGACAATTGTTATAAGAATAGGTCCTAATTATGATGTACTTTGAGATCAATAAATTTAATAACAGGAGTCGATACTAGCTTGGCTCTAGGTCTCTATTCCCCAAAGCCCCAAAGCCCCAACTGAAGGAGTAGTTATTGGTTGGATCAAATCTATTGCCGAGTTGGTGGATCAATCTAGCAGCAGAGCAACATGCACGTGAATGGATAAAACAAAAAATATCACAATACATGCGCTCCCTCTCCACCTCCACCACGAGGTGCTCCTCAAAGATTGTATTGGAATTGAAGCTAATGTAGACTTCTTTGTCAGGTAGACACTTTGATATATATGCTTTGTTGTTGACATTTACTACCGTTGCTACTGAGCATTTATAAGGTCAGGTTGAGATCGATGAGATCGAGGTAACGGCGAGGTAAGTCTTTTTTCGAGGTGTGGTGAGAACTCAAGAATGCGACTGTTGCTACTTCTCGATCGGTTGGAAGAAGTACCTGAAATAAAGGTCTCTTGTTGGAGGTTTTTTTTTATGGAACCTGGTCAGCCATAATTTAGATAATAATATAATAGAGAAAGAGAGCTTGGGGAGAGAATTGAGCACGTCGAAGGACTTGTTAAGTGGTGTGTTTGAATGTTGCCAGAGTGTTGGGGGTAAATGCTCTCCGATATCAATTATCAGGAAGATTTTTCTTGTCCTGCAAAATGTCCAAGGGCATGTTCAACCCTCTGCCAGTGATCATAATCTCCGAGAGATGATATGATGCGGTAGGATACGGGTTGAAGAAGATTTGTGGATCTGAGAAGTAAAGAGAAAGAAGAGATAGGGTTTCTAGGGAGAAAAGGGATGTTCTGTTCCTTCAAAACAGTACTTACAGCAAAGAACATATTTAAATATTATATATCTTAGGCCAAACCCGACCTAGCCCTCAAAAAACTTTCCACAGGTCAACCCAGAACAAAACAGAAACCCGTCATTCGAGCTAGCTCGAGCTGCTTCGAGTCGGCTCGTCCAGAACTATGTTCTGGCAATAGCAGAACGCCGAGACATCGAGCCGACTCGTCCAGAACACCTGTTTGCTCGAGCCGGCTCATCCAGAACCATGTTCTGGCAATAGCAGAACATTGAGAAATCGAGCTGGCTCGTCTAGAACACCTGTATGCTCGAGTCAGCTCATCCAGAACACAGGTTTCTGCCACCATATCATGCCGGCACACCCAGAAACCACATGGGACTTCCGATACAAGGTGACCTACGAGTCGACTCACACCCAAACACCGTCGACTCCAAGCCTAAAGACCCTAAACACTTTAGACTTCAACCTATGACTCTTCCTAGCCATAAAAAATCTATTGAGTACATCAAGATAACTGGATCAAAGCCTAAACTTTGACCCCTTGAGCCTTGAACTCACCACAGGATGCCCAACAATCTCCACCTTAGTAGTTCAAGGCTTCAGTTAACTTCCCTGGATCCCTCAAACCCATCAACCCCACACATGAGCGACTGGTAGAGCTTTTGTAAGTGCATCAGCCCAGTTCTCCTTTGTATGGACCTTCACCAGCTCTACTACACCATCCTCCACCAGTTCTCGAATCCTGTGGTATCTCACGTCTATATTCTTTGTGCATGCATGATAGACTGGGTTCTGAGTCAACTGTATGGCACTCTGACTATCATTGTGCAGGACCGCCATACTTTGCTCCACTCCCATTTCAGCAATGAGCCTTATAAGCCACAGTGTTTTCTTTGCAGCCTCTGTAATACCTATGTACTCAGCTTCTATTGTAGATAGAGCAGTGATAGGTTGAAGGATTGATCTCCAAGAAACCGGCCCACCATACATGCTAAAGATATAACCTATAATAGACCTTCTTGTATCAAGATCACCTACATAACTTGCATCCACATACCCTTCCAAAGGACCCGAACCTCCATATAACTCCCTGGAGTTCCTTTCTTGTCTTTCGAGCTGCCCACCGAATACTAGTCTATGTTTCTGAGTTCCTTGTAGATACCTCAAGATCTACTTCAATGCCTTCTAGTGTTCCTTCCCAGGATTAGATATGTACCTGCTCACCTGGCTTACATCATATGCTATGTCTGGCCTACAACACACCATAGCATACATAACACTGCCCACTGCATTTGCATATAAAATTCTCTCCATGTACTCTCTCTCTTTATCTGTCTGGGGGCTTTGAATCTTAAAAAGAGAGATGTGCCCTGGTAATGGTGTCTTTGCTGATTTGGCTTTCTCCATCCCAAACCTCTCAAGTACTTTCTTGATATATTCTCCTTGTGACAAATGGAGTATTCCTTTGCTTCTATCCCTGCAAATCTCCATTCCAAGGATTTTCTATGCTAGACCAAAATCTTTCATCTCAAATTCAGTAGATAATGCTCTCTTCAGCTCTTTCACAGTCTTCATATTTTTGCTAGCTATCAGCATGTCATCCACATACAGAAGTAAATACAGAGTATTATTCTCATCCACATCATTCACATACACACAACAATCATGTTCACATCTAAGAAATCCAAGGCTCAAAATAAATAAATCAAACTTGCGATACCACTGACAAGGTGACTGCTTCAAGCCGTACAGTGACCTCTAGAGTAGACATACCTTATCCTCCTGTCTGATCTCTATGAAGCCCTCAGGTTGTTTCATGTAGATCTTCTCCTCTAGGTTTCCACATAGGAAAGCTGTTTTCACATCCATCTATTCCAATTCCATATCATATTCTGCCACTAATAATAGCAACACCCGAATTGAAATATGGCATACCATAGGAGAAAACACCTATGTATAGTCAACTCCTTCCCTCTATGAGTATCCTTTTGCTACCAGCCTTGTCTTGTACCTTACTTCACCTTGCTCTGAAGGAACTATCTTCTTTATGAACACCCATTTTGAGCCAACTACGCAAGCATCTTCAAGTAGATCTACTAGCTACCATGTTTTATTCCTCCTAAGAGATCCTATCTTTTCTATCATGCCTTGTATCCATGATTCTTTATCAGGACTTTCCATGGCCTCCTTGAATGTTTCTAGATCTCCATTAACAGAGATGAGAGCATAAGAAATAGTCTTATCCATGCTATACCACACCGGCTTCTGGATCGTGTGCTGAGATTTATGTAATGCCACTCCCCTTGCACTGTCCTACAAGTCTATCAAGTGTGGCTCTTCCTGCACCTCTACCTATATAGCTGGTTCTTCTTGTTGATCCTTCACTACTAGAGAATATCTCCCGCCTAACTCCACCTCAACTAAAACACCCCTGCTAGTAGAAGTAGAAGGTCTATCTCCCACCTATAAAGGATGATCACATAGCAATTCACCTTTGTAGCTACACCTCCATCCGTCCTCCCTGATCTCTCCAAGATACTCCTCTCATCAAAAATGACATCTCTACTAATTACTGTCCTCTGAGACTGAGGATCACATAGTAGATAACCTTTGACTCCTCGTGGATACCCGATGAAGATTATCTTCTTTGATTTAGGGTCCAACTTGCTTCTCTCGGTTGCCTCCACATATACATAGGCCAGACAACCAAAAACTTTGAGGTGGCCAAGCTCCACCTTCTTCCTACTCCAAACCTCTTCTGAGAATCCTCCATTCAGTTTGTAGTGAGGGGACCTGTTAACAAGAAAACATGAAATGGTTATAGCATCACCCCAAAAAGTGACTGGGAGTGATGTTTGCAGCCTCATGCTCCTAGCCTTCTCTAACAGTGTTCGGTTCATTCTCTCTGCAACACTATTTTGTTGAGGGGTCATTCTTACTGTATAATGGCGTTTGATCCCATTCTCCTCACAGTAACTCCTGAACTCTTTACTTGAGTACTCCTCTCCATTGTCAGACTAAAGGCATTTCACATGTCTTCCTGTCTCCTTTTCTACCTCAGCTCTCCAGGCCTTGAATCGCGCAAACACCTCTGATTTTTTTCTCATCAGATAAAGCCACACCTTCCTTGAGTAATCATCAATGAAGATAACAAAATATCTTGCTCCACCTCTAGCTGATACTGGAGCTGGCCCCCATACATTGGAGTCTACCAAATCCAACACTCCATCACTTGGCTTGGTACTAACAACAAATTTCACCTTATGCTGTTTACCAAAAATGCATGGCTCACACCGGTCATTTTCATCCTTCTTCAGAACTGGAATCTTTTCTTTTCTGCTTAACTCCGTGAGCCCTCGGTCACTCAGGTGACCCATCCAATAGTGCCATAGTTTATATACCAACTACTCCTCCTGTGCCGTTGCAAGCATCTCTGCACTAGCATTTACCACTGAGCCTTCCATCTTATACAAATTGTTGTTCAGTCTTCTTCCCTTCATCACCACTAAGGCTCCTTTAGTAATCCTCAAACATCCACTACCTGGATTGCAACTGAAACCATAACCCTGCTTCTCTAAGTAGCCCAAAGAAATTAATTTTTTCTTCAGCTCTGAAACATGTTTGACATTTGATAGAGTCCTTATCACTCCATCGTACATCCTCACCCTAATAGTGCAACTCCTGCCACCTTACAAGGGTGATCATCACCAAGGTTTACACTCCCTCCATCTATTTTGTCATAGGTATCAAACCACTCCAGATGTGAGGTATAGTGATGAGAGCATGCCGAATCCAATGTCCATGAATTGTCCCAATCTATAGACCCATCTGAAGCTACCAGTATATCTTCACCACTGCCTTCAGATGCATTCACACCCCTTATATTGGCTTTCCCTTTTCCTAACTTCCACAAAGGACAATTTTTCTTCAGATGACCTAGCTGATGACACTTATAACACTTCCATCCCTTTTGACTGCTTCGAAACTGGGATCTTCCCTTTGACTTCCTCCTAACTCTTTCCTTGGGTCTCTCCTGCCTTTCATTTACAGCAAGTACCTCTAAGTTAGGTTTTCCTTAGCAAATTTTCTCCCTTTGCTCATTTGACCTGAGCACTCTAACAACCTCTTCATAATTCAGGGTTTCTTTCCCATACACCAAGGTTGTTATAAGACCATCATATGATCCTGGAAGAGAACACAGTAGTAACAATGCCCTATCCTCCTTATCAATCTTCACATCTAGACTTATAACCTCAGAACATACCGGTTGAATCTTTGAATGTAAGCAACAAGGTCTCCTCCTTTAGGCATCCTCAAACTATACAGCTACTTCTTCAACCACAGCTTGTTCATCATGTTCTTCTCCATGTATATGTTCTCTAGTCTCGTCTAAAGACCCTTTGCAGTTGTCTCTGAATATACCTCAGGCAAAACCTGATCCCCTAGACACATTCTTATGGTGCTGAAAGCAATCTCTTTTAACTCTTTCCAATCCTCAATACTGATCTTTTCTAGTCTCTCTTTAACTAAGACCTTGTAGATCCTTTGTTGAACTAGCAAATCCTTTATCCTTTGCTACCATAGGGTGAAGTTTTCCTTGCCATCATACTTCTCAAAGTCCACCTTAAAACTACTTAATGCCATCATACACAATCAAGCAAATCACCCTTCAAACAATTTCTATAAACCAAATACAGAGAAACCTTCCTTCCAATCCTTTCCTTTCACCCCTTCCATAAGAGAGATACCCTCCACCTAACTCTAGAGATTACTACGGAAGAAAATAGGACAAAGATTGAAGAAAACTTGATATTGCAGAAATCTAAAGTGCACAATCTTCCTTCCTTCTCCATGCTAAAGCCTGGCTCTGATACCAAATTGTTGGAGGCAAATGCTCTCCGATACCAATTATCAGGGAGATTCCTCTTGCCCTGCAGAATGTCCAGGGGCATGTTCAAACCTCTGCCAGCGATCATAATCTTTGAGAGATGATATGATGCGGTAGGATATAGGTTGAAGAAGGTTTATGGATCTGAGAAGTAAAGAGGAAGAAGATATAGGGTTTCTATGGAGAAAAGGGATGTTCTATTCCTTCAAAATAGCACTCACAGTAAAGAATACATTTACATATTATATACCCTAGGCCAAATCCGACCTACCCCTCAAAAAACTCTCCATAGGTTAACCCAGAACAAAACAAAAAACTGTCAACCAAGCTAACTCAAGTTGCTTCGAGCCGACTCGTCTAGAACTATGTTCTGGCAATAGCAGAACACTAAGACATCCAGCCGACTCATCTAGAACACCTCTCTGCTCGAGCTAGCTCATCCAGAACTATGTTCTGGCAACAGCAGAATACTAAGAAATCTAGCCGGCTCATCTAGAACACCTGTCTGCTCGAGCTGGCTTGTCCAGAACATAGATTTCTGACACCATATCATGTCGGCATGCCTAGAAACCACACGGGACTTCTGATACAAGGTGACCTATAAGTCGACTCATACTCAAACATCATTGACTCCAAGCCTAAAGATCCTAAACACTTTAGACTTCAACCTACGCTCTTCCTAGCCTTAGAACATCTCTTGAGTACATCAAGATAACTGGATCAAGGCCTAAACCTTGACCCCCTGAGCCTTGAACTCACCACAAGATGCCCAACACCGAGTATAATGTGTATAGCAAAGTGGTGACATGTTGCAAGTATCTGTAATTGCTAATGGGTGGTGTTGTAGCAATTACTTACTCGGTCTCAATAATCAACCAAGCCACCGATTGAAGAAGAGATGACTAAGCTGGCAGTTACACCAAATAACCACAACATCCTGGATCGAGAAGCTACAAATAACTAGATTTGATTGATATGACGTCTCTCTACACGTATTTACTAAGTAATTACTCGAACATGACTAACTTTCAAGATGGACTTAGTCAAATACATTGTGATATAGTGTTTAGGCCCCTTCTATCGATGCCGAGTAAGCTACCCTGATACTGGAGTCCATGATGTTTGAACAAGTGGCAAATGGAGGTTAATCATAGCTGGCCTAATAGAGATCATGGCAGAGAGGATGCTTGACACAGCAACCATCCTAATAGAAAGATACCAATGAAAAATCCCAAGAGATAGGATTCCAATATCCAAAAAAAATTTGTTATCCATGTCAGAGGAGGCCACTTCCTAATGGAATTCAGTTATCCCGAGTAACTCTATATATGGTAAGAGAGGACTTCCAACGAGGTATGTTTGCTACCACCCACCAAACGTTCATTTAGTCTCTCGCCATTGCTCCTAACTCCACTATTATAGCCCATTTTCCTCCACTAACTTTAACATTGGAGGGTCCCCATGATAAATATCAGCCAAGCAGGACTGTCCTTGCAGGTTTCTACCCGGGAGATACTAGAGAGCAAGTCCTCATCCCATTAGAGAAGGCCAAAAGATCATCAAGCACCACCAGAGTTTCAAAAGCTGGGATTTGGCTACAATAGATTGGTACACCAGGTAAGGGGACTAGCGAAGAAGATTTTAGAGTCTAGAAAGCACGGCAAAGACTCGAGCCCAAGATGCCTTTACTAGTCATACCAGATGCTCTCCATGCCATAAAGAGCCTCTTAGCTAGACGATAAAGCCCATCACTCCGCCAACCCCACCATCAGCAAACTAGCAAAATTTGCTCGCCACATTGGTGTAGTAGGTACAAATAATGGCCATGATGGTGCAAGGGTTGCAGCGATAGCTTGTGGCAAAATAGTAGTAGTCGGATGACCCTCTTATTTTCACTACTATTACTTGGCCCAATCAGTGATCTCCTTATAGGAGATCCTCCCATCGATAACTTTCCATTGGTTGTGATCTCCCTCATTGCAATGAGCAAGTCCCCAGTGGAAGAGCAATGACAAGGAAAAGAGTGAAGGTGAGAGAAACACCTCCATTTTTTGCCCAAATCCTTCTAAGAGGGATCCATCGATGAAGTCACTCAGCAAATGGCTGACCAAATGCTCGATGACTATGATCGCAAGTTGCACGAGATCAACCACCAACTTTCTAATCTCCAAAAGGAAGCAAGGACCCAACAAAGTTCAACACATGTCCCCCTCTCTCTTGACAAATCATGAAGGAGCTAGTTCCAAGTCAATTCAAGTTGCCTCAACTGGAGCCTTAGGATGGCGCTACCAATCTATTGGACCACTTGGAGAGCTATAAGGCACTCATGATGATTCAAGGCACCACCGACACCTTACTTTGCCTAGCTTTCCTAGCTACTCCTCGAAAAGTGGCCCAAGCATAGTATTTCTGACTCAAGTCAAGGAGTATTCACTCTTTCAAGTAACTTGAGAAGCAGTTGATGGCATATTTCAATGCTAGTGGAAGGATGCCATAAGATCATGATAGCCTCTTCTCAATTCACCAATAGGAGGGAGAGTCGCTAAAAGAGTACGTGGCCTGCTTTAAATTGGCCATGCTGGACATCTACCACCTTAATGAGGCGGTAGCCATACTGGCGATGAAAAGAGGATTGTGCCCCTCTAGCTTCACCTACTCACTAGATAAGGCTTATCCCAAGTTTTATTCGAAACTATTGACCTGTGCTCAGAAGTATATTCGATTGAAAGAGGTTGCACTCAGTCAGCAAGAAGCCAAAGAAAGGCCAAAGAAGAAGCAGGCTAGAGGGGGACCGAGCGGGAGTCAACCTAAGAAGCTAAACTCTTCTCGCCGACAAAGTCTTAGGCCAAAGAACCTGACCAATAAATTTGATAACTACACTCTTCTTATAGCCCCCGGAATTAAAATTATTATGGAAATAGAAGAAGAATATCTATGAAAGCTTGCCCAATGAAGTCCTCATTGTCTTCCATGATAAGAGCAAGTATACTCGACTCCATCGAGACCATGACTACCATATCGAAGAGTGCTTTCAGCTGAACAATAAAATAGAAGACCTTATTCGGCATAGCTATCTTGGAAAGTATATTCATGGAGAAGCTCGGCTTAATGCCTAAAACCCTGACTAGCAGACTCAAGCAAAGATCGATAATCAGCCAAGAGTTAGACTGGCCAGTATGGTCTCCTAGAGGGCAGAACACTCTTCGAAGAAATAGATGGGTGGCGATAATGCAATTTCTTTTTTTGATAAAGACTTAGTTCGAGTCCAAACTCCATATGATGATGATGTTTTCATATATATGATGATAGCAAATTATGATATAAAAAAAGTTTTAGTTGATAATAAAAGTTCAACATATGTCTTGTTTTATGATGCTCTAACTTGGATGAATTTGTCTGACACTCGGCTAAAGAGGGCCTCCACGTCCCTAGTCAACTTCTCTAAAAACTCAATCGAAATCAAAGGTGAGATCACTCTTCCCATCACTATTAGAACTCCACCCTAATAGAGTATAGTCCATCTCACCTTTACACTTGTTTGGGTACTCTCGGCATACAACATCATCCTCCGATAGCCAAGGTTAAACAATTTGGTTGCAATTATCTCAACATGACATCTCTTCATCTACTTCCTAACAAGGAATAGAGTTGAAGAGATATGTGGAGATAAGCAACTAGCCTGACAGTACTTCATGATGGCAACCAAGGTATAGAAGGCTAGTGAAACTCCAATCACTGAATAATTGGATCATAGGGAGCTGAAGAAAAAGGAAGAGCCGGCCGAACAACTAATGTCTTCTCCCTTAAAGGATGACTCTTCAAGGAAGGTGCAAGTCAGAGTTCTCCTACCTGAAGAATAAAGGAACTGACTATTGAAATTCTTATGCTATAATATGAATATTTTTGTTTGGTGGACATCCAACATACCAGGAATTCTCTTAGAGATCATCACTCGCAAGCTGAACATCAACCTAAAGTTCAAACTAAGCCGACAGAAGAAGAGAAACTTTACTCCCAAAAGGCAAAAAGTCATTGATGAGGAAGTTGACAAACATCTAGCAACTAGATTTATTCAGGAAGCTCATTATCTCGACTGGTTGGCCAATATCGTCATAATCAAAAAGACTAATAAAAAGTAAAGAATTTGTATCAACTACACCAACTTGAATAAGGCATGCTCGAAGGATAGCTTTCCACTATTTAAGATTGATCAACTAGTCGATGCAATTGTTGATCATAAACTACTAAACTTTATGAACTCTTTCTCAGGCTACAACCAAATAAGAATAGCTCCCGAAGATGAAGAGAGCACTACCTTCATAATCGAAGAATGTATTTATTATTAAAAAGTAATGCCTTTTAGTTTGAAAAATATAGAGGCCACCTATCAACGATTACTCAACAAGGTCTTCAAGAACTAGATTGGTCAGAATATGGAGGTCTTGTTGATGACATGCTTGTCAAAAGTTTTGAAGAGGCCAACCATATTAAAGACCTAAAAGAAGCCTTTAATGCTCTTCGTTGGTACCAAATAAAGATAAATCCAAATACATGCATCTTTAGTATCACCATAAGCAACTTTCTCAGATTCCTGGTCATCAAGAGGGGCATTAAAGCAAATACAAAGAAGATCTAAGCAATTCTTGCAATGAAGCATCCAATATCTAAGAAAGAAGTACAGCAACTAATTGAATGCATCATGATACTTAGTTAGTTCATTTCAAGATTAGTCAAGCACTGCTTGCTTTCTTTCAAAGTTCTCTAACAAATGCACAACTTCAATTGGATGGAAAAGTAACGACAAGCATTCGAAGAACTAAAGAAGTTTCTCAGGTCTCTACCTCTACTCTCTAAATCTAAAGTCAAAGAAGAGCTCTACCTATATCCCGCTACATCTTTGGAAGCCATGAGCTCTATGCTTATTCGAATAGATAATAAATGGGTTCAAAAATTCATATATTATTCTAGCTAAGTGATTCATGATGCTGAAACAAGGTACTCTAAACCTAAAAAGATTGCTTATATACTAATCATCTGTACACAATTTCTTAGATCATATTTTCAAGCTCACTCAATTATGATCTTGACCAACCAAACACTCAAAGCCATTTTGTAATGACTGGATACTTCTAGAAGAATGGCTAAGTAGGCAATCAAATTTAATTAGTTTGATATTTTTTATCAACTAAGATCATCCATGAAATTCCAAGTTTTAGCTGACTTTCTGGTTGAATATACATGATCGGACAACAAGCTTGGAGAGGAGCAAACCGAGCAACTTGATCCAGAAATAACTTAGATATTCCATATAGATAGAGCTTCAAATTTCTAAGAGAGCAGATCTGGATTAATCTTGACAAACTCGGAAGGAGTAGTTACTGAATAAGTACTTCACTTCCTATTTAGAGTAACTAACAATCAAGCCAAGTATAAAGCCCTATAGCTGGATTAAAGATTGCCAAGAAACTTAGTGTAAAAAGCTTAAAGGTCTTCACCAACTTTCAGCTTATAGCCGGTCAAGCCACTGGTAAATATGAAGCTCGGGACCCAACCATGGCTAGGTATCTCGACAAAGTATGGACTCTCATATCAACCTTCAAGCACTTTAGTATATCTTACATACCAAGACAAGATAATGCTTGGATAGATGCACTTTTCCAATTAGCAACCTTGGCAGCTATTCTCTCGGATGGACATACATTGAGTATTTAGATGTTTCCAACATCAATGAAACCGAGGAAGTCTAACAAGTTGCTTATGAACCAAGTTGGATGAATCCATTCATCAAATTTCTGAAGGAAGGAGTCCTACCTGATAACCCTTCGAAGGCAAAGAAGTTAAAATGGAAAGCTTCTCAGTATATGCTATTGAACAATGAACTCTATAAGAGACCATTCTCTTTTCCCTTACTCAATTGCCTTACGGTCCACAGAAACCACTACACACTTCAAGAAATCCATGAAGGAATCTGCGAGAATCATCTATGGGATAGATTCTTGGCCTACAAAATTTTAAGACAAGAATACTACTAGCCCACAATGCAAGAAGATATCATGGATCTTGTTCGAAAGTGTGATCAATTCCAGTAGCATGCAAACATCCATCGGTAGCCTATAAGTCAACTAACTTAGCTCTCATCTCCATGACCCTTTACCTAGTGAGGTATGGACTTACTTGATCCATTTTTTCCAGTAATGGGTTAGCGAAAGTTTCTCATTATCGCATCGACTTCTTCATCAAATAGATGGAAGCAGAACCTTTGGAATACATTACCATGAACAAAATCAAAGACTTCTTTTGAAAGTCTATCATATACCGATTCTGACATTCCCATAATATAGTCACTAATAATAGATAACAATTTGACAACCAGGCATTTAAGAAATTATGTGATAAAATTTATATTCAATACTGGTTTACATCTATCGAATATCCTCAATCAAATGAGGAAGCACAAGTTATGAACTAGATAATCTTACAAGGTCTCAAGACCAAGATGGACGAAGCCAAAGGTATATGGGTGGAGTTACCCAGAGTGCTATGGGCATACCGAACAACTCTCCGAGTGCCAACGAATGAATCTCCCTTCAACTTGGCTTTAAGCATTGAAATAGTGATCTTGGTCGAGATTGGATTGCCGACTATGAAGATCAAATACTATGATGAATCAAGCAACTAAAGCCGACTGAGAGCCAACCTTGACCTACTAGAGGAGACTCAGAATCAAACCCAGTGGAGGATGTCAATATACTAATAATGAGTTGCTCGATACTATAATATATGAGTAAGATCGAAGACTTTTCATCCGAAAGATCTCGTACTACGGCATGCAGAAATCTTGAGACCGATTGAACAAGAAAAGCTATTCCCAAATTGGGAAAAACCTTATAGTAGTTAAAGCCCTTTAACAAAAAGCTTACAAGATCGAAGACCTTAACGAAATGCTAATCTCTCAGACTTGGAATGTTGAGAATCTTAGAATATATTACCGATGATGTACTAACACTTTTTTGGCAATATAACAGTACTTTTCTTTAGTTATGTTCCTAAAGGTCTCATCATATGGTTTACTAATACTCGGCCATCTAGTGCTAAGCTCCTGGATCAATAGAGATGATGGTCCATCCTTCATCCATCCATCTATATAGTCTTAAAACACTCCATCTTTTATTATCTATCCATCTACATAAATACCAAAATATTCTATCATCTACCGTCAATTTGTATACACAGTTATGTACTGCATCTACTATCATTTATAGGGATAAAAGTAATATAAATAATATCCGATCAGATCTAATTCCGGTAGGGTTGGCTTAATTGGTTATTTCATCGATGAGCAACGAGGCCACGAACGGTCCATGAAGCGGACAAATTTTAACGATCAGGACGGCGGACCTAACGATGACGCGATTCCTTAGAATTTAATTATAAAATTTAAAAAATAAAAAAAAACTACATCCAATATGGACTGGAAAATCCGCACTGCCGATTTTAAAGAATATTTTCTTTCGCGGGAATGGATGACCGATGTTTATGGTTCCGCCTGTTCTTTTAGACCGCTAAGGCGTCTTGGAGACGACTTGGAGAGAGACGTGAGAGGATCGGCAACTGCAAAAATACTAAAACGTAGTGCGGGGAATGGAATTTTTACCAAAGCGGTATTAAATGTGAAGAAGACCAAAGTTGTAACAAAAAAGTGATCCTTTGGTGAAAAAATTCTAATCAAGTAATTTGATCTGGAGGTTATCTATATAAACGTTTCAAGTTCCCCCACCCTAGACTTGAAGGAGATACCAGCAACGGAGGGAGAGGAATATAATAGAGTAGAAATATGAAGAGAGTTTTTCTGTGCTTGTTTCTCTGCTTCTTAGCCAGCATAGCAACGAATGATGCAACAAGGCAAGGAGATGCCCTTAAAAAGCTCTACTTCGACGGGTTCAGGTCGAAGAGACCAGAAGCTGCAAGTGCTGATTCTTATGCCACCACTACTTTCTCCGATCTATCGTCAAAAGTTTATCCACAGAAAGGGTTGAAGGAGAGCGACAAGATCAGCAAGTTGCCTGGCCAGCCCCAAGGTGTAGATTTTGATCAGTATGGAGGCTATGTCACGGTCGATGCGGAGGCCGGAAGAGCTCTCTTCTACTACTTCGCCGAGGCTGTCTCTCCTGATCCTTCTTCCAAACCACTGGTTCTCTGGCTCAATGGAGGTGAATAATTACCGTGTCATTTATAAACTTTCTTGCACGTATCTTAGGAATCTCTAATTGTCTTCTTTCTTTTGATATTAACAGGGCCAGGCTGCTCGTCTCTTGGATACGGAGCAATGGAGGAGTTAGGGCCCTTCCGCGTCATGAGCGATGGCAAGACGCTGTTCAGAAATCCATATGCATGGAATGGAGGTGTCATCAAGCATTCAGATTCAATTTTAATGTTTACTACTCTCTTCACATAGTTCAAGTATCACTCATGCAGTTAATCTAATGATACATACATGGATTGGTATGTGATCGTGTTTTGGGTGCTGCAGTGGCTAATGTTCTGTTCTTGGAGAGCCCAGCAGGGGTTGGCTACTCCTACTCTAACACCACCTCAGACTACAGCAAGAGTGGGGACAGCAGGACGGCCGAGGATAACTATGTATTCCTGATGAACTGGATGGAGAGATTTCCGGAGTACAAAAGCAGAGATTTCTTTATAGCCGGGGAGAGCTATGCTGGCCATTATGTGCCCCAGCTTGCCCATACCATTCTCCAACACGATAATACCAACATCAACCTCAAAGGCATCATGGTATCTAATCAACTTGATTTAGCTCTAGCTTCTTGTAGTATCTTGATGCGAAGGAAGTCGCATATTTTGTTGATCTTGTTGGATGTATTGGAATTGATATTGGACAATGCTAGATTGGCAATGGGGCGATCAACGACGAAACCGACAACAAGGGGATGGTTGACTATTACTGGACGCATGCACTGATATCAGATGAGACCATTGATGCCATCCACAAGTACTGCAATTTCTCGCCTGACGCTAGTAACCAGACTAAGCAGTGCAATCAGGCAGTAAATGTTGCAAACCAGGACGTTGATGGGCTATACATTTACAATATCTATGCTCCTCTCTGCTTCTCGTCCGGCGTCACGCCTTCTCCTAAGAGATACTCGGTTTGTCTCCTCTTCTGGTCACCTATCGTTGCTGCTTTAATTGAGCATCAAATTTTCTAAAGAGATTTCTTATTTTGTCTTTTCTGGTCACCTATGTCTGCTGCTTTAATTGAGCATCAAATTTTCTAGAGAGATTTCTTATTTTGTGGGTGATCCAGGTTAAAAATTTCGACCCATGCAGTGATAACTACGTGAGTGCTTATCTCAACAATCCTCATGTACAGGAAGCTCTTCATGCCAATGTCACCAAACTCAACCACACTTGGTCTGCTTGCACGTACGTATGCCTCCATGCTATCCTGTTCTAATGTGTTAATTATTGACGAGAATATTTATGTTCCTCGATGATTTGTGAGATAAATGAGACGTGAAGGTCAACCTGTGGTCACTGGATGGAGTGACTAGGGATGGCAATGAGCCGAGTTTGGACCGGGTACATAACTATCCAAATCCAAATTCGAATATTCAATAAACTATCCAAACCCGGTCCAAACACTATCGAGACTAGATTTTTTTAATTCAAACCCATCTCGATCGAGTATCCGGTAATTCGGGTTTATCCAGCCCGAACTCATTGAATCATGTTAAATATCTTTTTCATTTTTGTCAACTTTAAAATCATCTACCATTTCATAAATCATACATACATTAAACAAATAAAATTTAACTATATTTTTAGTTCAACAGCATTTAGTTTCATATTCAAAATAAAATTTAAATTATCTTAAATAAATAAAATTTAACAACACTTAATTCAATATTTCTGAAATAAATAAAAATATAATATATATTAATTATATATATTTAAATATTAAAATAATTTAGGCTGGATTCGGATTGGATGTATATCTATCCAGTTCCGGTCCAAATCTAAAATTAAATATTCGGATTTTATTCAAATTCGATCTAAATCCAGTTAAAATATTAATTATTTAATTAAATTAAAATAGATCGGATCGAATATTCATAAATTTGAATTTATTGCTATCCCTCGATATAGATCGATGGTTCATGTTGACTGCTGTGTAATTGAGCACGAATTGCGATACGCGCGGTATCGCAGGATGTAGTGCACGCATAAATGATGGCGTCCGTCATAGGGGGAAAATCGTGCACAAACGCTTGCGCACACGCACGCACGCACGCGCGCGTGCAGAGAGAAAGAGAGAGAGAGAGAGAGAGCAATCATCTGCCTTAAGTCGTTATCTACCGTGCGTGGTGTGCGTTTGCGACAACTCACAATAAGAAAGAGTATGGGACTGGATAGAGATTGCTCTAGTCGCTTCCAGCTGTAGATTCCTTTGGATCAAGCTCCCACGTGATGTAGATTTAGGAACGATAACAAAATCTAAATTCACCGATGCTTGTTTCGGTCTAATTTGATTAGATCGGATAATAATATCTTGATTGAATTCAGATCAGATTTAGATAAAATTTAAATATTTAATTTTAAATTTAATCAGAACCGGATAGATACATCCAATCTATATCCGATCCAAATTATTTTAATATTTTTATATATAATTAATATATATTATATTAAATATATCGTATTTTGATTGAATACGAAATTAAGTGTTGTTAAATTAAAAATATAATTATATTTTATTTATTTAATAATATATTTATTAGAATGATAAATGATTTTAAAATTAATAAAAATAAAAAAATATATTTAATGTGACTAAGTTGATTTAGATCGGATAAATTCAAATTATTCGATATCCGATTGAAATAAATTTAAATAAAAAAATCTAATTTTTGGATTGAATTTGAATAAATTATTAAATATTTGAATTTATATTTGGATTTGATTGTTAAAAATCTCCATTGCCATCTCTATGTAGATTATATGATCCTACTGGCCCAGCCCCACCAACCTTAGCTAAGGGATTAAACACATGACTTTCGTGGCCATCTTATATTTCCATTCCTCGTAAGCCCTCCAAGCTATAGTTAGTGGGAGAATGGTCGAAGTTAATGAGTGGACAGTAAAATTTTTTTTTGTTGGAACGGGTCACCAGCTCAAATCCCCACCAGACAATGAACCGGCCGGTCCAATCATGAATTATTACTTGTTTTATCTTATATATTTTTTTATTTAAAAAAGATGGAGAGATAAATCCCGGTGTAGCAACCTTGCAGGCTCTCGTCCTACCAAGTAATGTTGGATTCAAGATGTTCAGATTTATACAGTCTTTTTCTATCTAAGAATGAGTACACTACTAAGACACCGACTTTTTCTACCTAATCGAGGAGTGTGAGTACGTCAACCTGATATCACTAAGACACCGGCTAGTAGAACGGAAACAAAGAAAGATCCTATCCATCTAATCTAAGGGGATGAGTACGTCAACCTAACATTACTATAAGGTACCAGCTTGTAGAACGGGAACAAAGAAAGATATCATGATCTCTCCCTCATACCAATGATCATGAGTTTCAGAAAATTTCTAAATTTAATCGAGTCATCACTGGGACATGTCTCGAACCCGCAATCAATTGATAGTAAAATAAAATCTCTATCAATCAAGCTATTGTCTTAATATTTTTTTTTTTTTTTTTGACCACCTTTGTGGGCCTTGTTCTGCAGTAGGACCGGTCCACTACGGAGCTAGTGGAGGTCCCACCAATAATTTTCCACTTACTTGAGCATCTTTGCTTGCAAATCCCGGTGGGGCTCACATAATGATATAGATGCGGAGGACATGTATTTTTGAAATGCCCAACAATCATTTCTGCTCTTGCTTCCTTCCTATTCTTGTGGTGCTCTTGCTTCCTTCCTATTCTTGTGGATAAGAAGACTATCTTCTTGTAGCATTGCTTGTCTACAAAAATCAAGAGTAATAGAGATCTTCGTCTACTTCAGCCCCGAGCTTTGGAACTCGTACCTGGAGGAACCAGTACTTTTAAAGCTTGATGAATTATATAATTTGTGAAATATTTTTCATTGGATTAGTGTTTTTCTCGTTATATCATATGCATTAATTTTTAATAATCATTTTTAGGACTTTTGTTCTTGCACTCTTGTTTAATTATCCTTGCAATTATGCCTATCATCACATCAAGCTTATTTCCATTTTAGTATTTTAATGGAAAATTAACTTAATTAATTGCAGGAATGGCATATATATCCTCCAATTGCCGAGGATAAATAATACCTTATACCTTCATGAAATTCCTTTTACTAAATGATACCCTTCGTCTATCCAAGTCAAGGCCCTACCGGTCCGTCCCATATATATGTTGATGTCTAGCTACTTATTATTTCTTATGAATTGGGCATCCAAAGTGTTTGTATTGATTAAATAACATTTTATGGAGCACATTGACTTAACTTTAAAAAGGTATGTCTTCTTCATAATAAGACTTAATTACCACCCTATTCTTATGGAGTGATCTTCCCTAATATTATTTGGGCACTTACCCACTCGCTTTCCTTATGGGTGGTTCTTAAACATCTCACATTTGCATTAGTTTTCCTTTTTATTAATTTAGGAGAATTAGGTTACATGAACTTAGTGGGAGCTAATATTGGCCATATATATTGCCAGTGCAACCCATGCTATGACTTTACCTGTTTCCTCTTGTTAGGATATCCCGGTTCAGCTATGAACCAAACCCCGGTTCAACTGATTGAAGCTCTTTTCTCCGGACTACGGATTTCGGACCAGGCAGGAGACAGGCCAACTGCAGGTGACCCACCGCTTTTCAGCGGACTACAGCATCCGAAGGCCAATCCTTCGGACAACATCTTCGGCCTCGACTGAAGACCAAATTTCTCATCGACTTCCGGAGACACACTCTTCGGACCCTGCCGTAGACACGATCTCCGGCTATGGGGGAAATACCAAATTTTCGGCCCACGAAAGGGGAAACCCGAAGCTTGGACCACGATCTGGTCCAGAAAAGGCAACTGTAACCAACGGTTACAATCGACACTCATCATGCCATGATCATGGCGTGCAACTCCTACTGCCATGCCTCCGATATGGCCGGAACTGCTCAATGACAACCCACGATCGCCAATCATGAAAGAGATTGGCTCCCCATGATCACCAGAAAAAGAGCAGGCCGAAGGCCTTCTTTTAAATAATGGTAAGAAAGATGGCCACAGAGGTACGCTAACACTCACGCTCACATACACTCATACATTCTCAAAGAGCTTTCCTCTCACACTCTCGACACCCTTCCCCATTCTGTGGCTGGGATCTGCCACTGACTTAGGCATCGAAGTGTCCCCCGCCGGAACAACTCTGGCAAGGGACTTGTTTTGCAGGTGAACCAGGGAGCGGTCTTGCGATGCAGCAACTCCGGCCGACCGACCGATTCAAGGACTCCACACCAACAAATTGGTGCCCCAGGTAGGGGGCAAGCACTCTTTAAGCTCCCTCCCAGACAAGGAAAAGTGAAAAGTTTTTGATGGTGAGAGGAAAAACTCAAATCGCTTTTACAAGCCGAAGTCATGCTCCGTCCCAGGGAGGCGCACCCCCGGAGGAGAACGATATCCCACCTCCCACAGTCGTTGTAGGATTGCAGCAGTTCGAAGCTCTTGTGAACCAAGTCACCAACCTTACAACCATGGTTCAAGACTTCCAGAATAGAGCCTTTCCAGTGGGAAACCCACCGGCCGTCTCCAGACATAGCTCTCGATCCCGAAGAAAGAGAGCTCCACGGGAGGATTCCATGCATCCCTCCCTCCATTCTCGGCCCTCTCCCGAAGGCCAAACTTCGAGATTGCCCAGGTCCACCAATTCCCCGCAAAAAGGGAAAATGCATAGGCAAACTCCCTCACCCTCCTCAGGAGACTCTACTTCTGTGGAGTGAGCGCCGAAGCAGACTCCCGATTATGACGGAAGATTCAGAGCCATCGAATCAAAGATGGCAAAGGCGCGAGAGCAGAGAATGCGGGATCTTAAGGATCCCGACAACTTGATTATGGGTGATCTATGCCCACCCTACATCGATCGTATCATGGCCGAGGTTATTCCTCGGCACTTCAGGGTTCCCCAGATGGAGTCCTACGACGGCACCTTCGACCCCCTCGACCATTTGAACAGCTTCAAGGCCCATATGATGATCCAAGGAGCTTCGGATGCAATGTACTGCTTAGCGTTCCCGGCTATCTTGAAGAAGTCCGCTCGGATATGGTACTCGAGCCTGTGCCCAAATACCATCGATTCCTTTTCTAAGTTAAAAAATTGTTTGTCTTACATTTCAGGACCTGCCGCAAGACTCCTCGAAAAACGGATACACTGTTCCTCCTTCACTAGAACGAAGGAGAAATCCTGTGAGACTATATCTCCAGGTTTAATATGGCCATGCTTGAGATCCCTGATCTCAACGAGCACGTGGCCATGTCAGCACTGAAGAAGGGGTTTCGTACTTCCAGGCTTACCTTTTTCCTGGACAAGAAGTTTCCTAAAAGCTATGCTGAGCTCTTGTCGAGGGCTCAAAAATATGCCAATGCTAAAGAGCAGGCGGCAAATCAACGACTGATGAAGGGAAACCCCCTTCAAAAAGAAGAATAACAGGGGACAAGGTCCCCAAACTTCCAATAACAATGGATGGAAATATACAGGCCGCCAAAGAAGTCCTCCCAGGCCCAGAGCATTGGGAGGAAGATTCGACTCCTATACCCCCCCTCAACCTCCCTCGAGAGAAGATCCTCATGGAGTTAGAGAAGGAGAATTATCTCCAACGACCCCGTCCCATGAAGGCCTCCTCTTCCGTAAGGAATAGGAACAAATACTGCCGATTCCACCGGGACCACGGCCACAACACAGAAGAGTGCATCCAACTGAAGGATGCAATTGAGGATCTCATCAAGAGAGGGTACTTGGGACGGTACATCGGTCGCCAAGGCCCTCGATCGGAAGCAACTGTTCCCCAGCCACCTCCCGAAGAGGCCGAACTGCCAAATCAAAGGCCTACCAATGGAGGTGTAAGGATGATACACTGACCCACCAATTGGAGAAGGGACGAGGACAATGCTCCAAAGCGACTTAAAGACAACAACTCAATCCTCTTCTCTGACGACGACCTTACGGAAGTTCGGCTCCCACATGACGACCCTCTTGTAATCTCGGTCGTAGTGGCCAATTATGATGTACAACGAATCCTTGTAGATAATGAAAGTTTGACTGATATCTTGATGTATGATGCATTCTCTAAAATATGTTTACCTAGACATCAACTGCGAAGGTCCCCCATACCGCTCTCTGGTTTCGGGCGCAACCAAGTTTATGCCGAGGGAGAAATAGTGTTGCCTGTAACCCTCAGCACTGAACCTCGACAAAAGACACTGCCAATCAACTTCACGGTGGTCTGGATCCCCTCAGCATACAATATTATCCTGGAGCGGCCTACCTTGAATAGGTTCCGCACCGTGATCTCCTCTCACTACCTTTTGGTGCGCTTCCCCACCAAGAATGGTGTCGGTGAAGTTAGAGAAAACCAGAGGATGTTATGGCAGTGTCTGATGATTGAAGATAGGTATTTCAAGGATTCGACAACTCCGGAGCAACTGGATCCGAGGGATGCAACCATAAACCTTGGTGAACCCATGGAGAGGACCGTCCCAGTACCTTTGACAGAGGAAGATCCCTCCAGAGTTGTGTAGATCGGGAGCACGCTTGATGAGGGAGCCAGAACGGAGTTGATCCATTTCCTCAGGGACAACGCCGATGTCTTCGCCTGGTCGACTTCGGATATGTCAGGGATTCCTGCCGAATAATTATCCATCGGCTAGAAGTTATCCCTGAGTATAGGTCGGTGCGGTAAAAGAAAAGGAGCATCATCCTAGAAAGACAGCAAGCTGTGGATGAAGAAGTTGACAAGCTCCTTAAGGCGGGGTTCATCAGAGAGGCCCACTACCCCGAGTGGTTGGCCAATGTGGTGATGGTAAAGAAAGCCAGTGGCAATTGGAGGATCTGCATTGATTATATAGACCTCAACAAGGCTTGTCCAAAAGATAGCTTCCCTCTCCCGAAGATTGATCAGCTGGTCGACGTTACTACCGGCCACCAGTTACTGAGCTTCATTGACGCTTTCTCCGGCTACAACCAAATTAGAATGGATCCACAAGATGAGGAGAAGACGGCTTTCATCACTGATAAAGGTCTCTACTGCTACAAGATGATGCTGTTCGGCCTCAAGAACACCAGGGCAACATTTCAAAGGCTGATCAACAAGGTGTTCGAAAAGCAACCGGGGAAAAACATGGAGGCCTATATTGATGACATGATCGTCAAGAGCCTCCTCCGAAAAGACCATATCCATGACTTGGAAGAGTCATTCAACTCTCTTTGGTGCTACCGCATGAAGCTGAACCCGGTAAAGTGTGCCTTTGGGGTCACTTCGGGTAAATTTTTGGGCTTCCTTGTCACCAAACGAGGGATTGAGGCGAACCCTGAGAAGATTCAAGCCTTGAAAAATATGAGACATCTCTCCTGTAAAAAGGAAGTCCGGCAGTTGATAGGGAGAATTGCCTCCCTGAGCAGATTTATCTCTCGATCAGCCGAGAAATGCCTTCCGTTCTTCAAGGTACTCCGGCAGTCAAAGGGCTTTGAATGGTCCGAAGACTGTCGTGCTGCCTTTAAGGAGCTGAAGAAGTACCTGGAGACCCCGCCATTGCTCTCCAAGCCACAAGAAGGCGAGGTCCTCTACCTGTACCTCTTTGCTTCAGATGAAGCAGTTAGCTCGGTTCTTGTTCGGAAAGAGGAAGATAGATCTCACAAGCCGATCTACTATATCAGCAAGGACCTGCATGACGTAGAAACGCGATATGCAAGGATGCAGAAGCTGATCTACTCTTTAGTGATTGCGGCAAAGTGACTACGACCATATTTTCAGGCCCATGCTATTATGGTGCTGATCGATCAACCTCTCAAGGCCGTTTTCCGATCTCTGGACACCTCTGGAAGGATAGCCAAGTGGGCTATGAAGCTAAGTGAATTTGACATCAGCTTCTAGCCCCGAGCGGCTATGAAGGCCCAAGTGCTCTCCGATTTTTTGGCTGAGTGCACCTGGAAGTCCGAAGACGAAGCATCTTCGGTAGAAGAGGAAGCCTCGAAGGAGACGAAGTCCGTTTGGATACTTCATGTGGATGGAGCTTCCAATGCTACTGGGTGCGGGGTTGGACTCATGTTGGCCAAACCTGTTGGCCATACCATAGAGTACGCACTCCGGTTCTCCTTCCATGCCTCTAATAACCAAGCCAAATATGAAGCCCTGCTCGCCAGACTTCGGATCGCCAAAGATTTGGGAGTCCAGCAACTCCGAGCCTTCTTAGATTCTCAACTGGTTATGAATCAAGTCAACGGAGAATATGCAGCCAAAGATCCAACCATGGTGCAATACCTGGAGAGGGTGCGGGCTTTATCCTCCCAATTGGAACACTTTGAGATCATCCATGTTCCATGATCAGAGAACTCCCGAGCGAATGCATTGTCTTGACTGGCAACTACAGCACCGGAGTCTCTCGGGCGCACCTTTGTTGAACATCTTGAAACTCCAAGCATAGCCGAAGAGGCTGTAGAGGTGCGCCAGATCGATGCTGAACCAAGTTGAATGGATCCCATCATCAAGTTCCTGAATGAAGGGGAGCTACCAGAAGATAAGGCAGAGGCTAAGAAGATTCGCTGGATGGCGTCTCAATACGTCATCTTAGACGGAACCCTCTACAAGAGATCATTCTCCCAACCACTGCTAAAATTCTTAGGACCCACCGATGCAGATTATGCTTTGAGAGAGGTCCACGAGGGCATATGCGATGATTACTTGGGAGGCAGATCTCTGGCGTACAAGATCATTCGACAGGGATATTACTGGCCCTCCATTCAGAAGGACTCGACTGATTTCATGCGAAAGTACGACCAATGCCAGAGGTATGCCAATGTATAGAGACAGCCTGCGAGTCACCTGACTCAACTGATAGCCCCATGGCCTTTTGCCTAGTGGGGGATGGACATTCTTGGCCTATTCCCGCCAGCATCAGGCCATTGACTACTTCACGAAGTGGGTAGAAGCCAAACCACTAGCCCAGATCACAGAAGGCAAGGTGAAAAATTTCGTAAAAAATTTCATCATATTCAGGTTCGGCGTCCCACATGTCATCATCACGAATAATGGGAGACAGTTAGATAATCAGAAGTTCAAGGACTTCTATGCTCGGTACCATATCCAGCATCGGCTGACATCCGTTGCTCATCCGCAGTCCAACGGAGAAGCCGAAGTCACTAACCGGACCATCCTCCATGGTCTGAAGACAAGGTTGAACGTTGCCAAAGGACTTTAGGCCGAGGAACTGACCTCCGTTCTCTGGGCATACCGGACTACCCCGAGAACGGCCACTGGCGAATCTCCATTCAACCTGGCATACGGTACCGAAGCCGTGCTACCTATAGAAGTCTCCCTACAGTCGCTGAGAATTGACAACTATGAAGAGCCTGAGAATTCCGATCGTAGAAGGATTGATCTGGACTTGCTACCAAGCACCAGGCTCCAGGCCCAGATAAGAATGGCGGTGTACCAGCAAAAGGTCGCCAAGTACTAAAACTCAAAGATGAAAGAATAAACTTTCCGTACGAGAGACATGGTATTGCGAAGGGCAGAAGTATCCATGCCAACGAAACAGGGTAAACTCTCCCCCAACTGGGAAGGCCCGTATCAAGTCGAAGAAATCATTCGACTAGAAACATATCGACTCAAGACCCTGGAGGGGAAGACCCTATCCCAGCCATGGAATGTACAAAACCTTCGCAAATATTATCAATGAATGAGTTTCTAAAAATTCCTGTGCAAAGCTACTCAACCCTGTTCAACTCAAAATGGCTAGTTGCATCGACTGAACGACAATATCCTAAGTGACCTGATTTGAAAAATTGGTCGATTGCGCAAAGGAGAGTCTGATCCACTCACCTTATAGGTATGCCCGACGAGTGCAACGAATGGCCTAACTAAGACACCGAAAAGATCAAAGATGCAATGATGGTTCTCAAAACCTACCCTACGGTGAATCCGAAGACGCGCCGAGGCGAGCCTGAACAGCCTACCTTAATCACGACAGAAGAGCACAGGGATGGGGTAAACACCCAACCCTATGGTAAATCCGAACACGTGCCTAAAAGGACCACAGTCGTCCTTTCTGTCGATAACAAACATTCCCAGAATGGTCCAACTGACCTCACTTCTTCCCTATAGACCGAAGATGATCTGCGGAATCCACACTTCGGACAAAGCATCATACAACATATTGCAAGAAGTGCATGGAAAGAGGTAAATAAAAAAAAAGATACTTCATTTCTTTTTTCAATTTTTACAAAAAAAAAGAAAAAAGAAAGAAAAGCTCTCATGAAGAGAGTCAAAAAAAAAAGAGAGAAAAGCTCTCATGAAGAGAGACCAAAAAAAAAAAGGAGTAGCACCAGAAAGATATGGAAAATTTTCAATAACCCTTCGTCGGGTTTTACTCGTACCGGCGGGGGAAGATCTGGAGGGACGACGAAGGGCCCCCGGGGTTCCCGTTCGAACCAGAATCCGACCCCTCATCGGAGTCGGAATCAAATTCATGTCCGGGAAAGGGAATGGAGGGCTTAATATTATCCAGGCCCTTCAAGTTATAAAACTTGGAGGCCTTCCTCTGACATTCCAAGAATCCCTGATGGAAGGAGTCCAGAGCCACCCGGTGAGTTCGTCCTTGAAGGCAGCAGAAGCCTTGAAGCTTGAGATAGCATCCGCCACCTCCCTCCTTGCTTCCTCCGCCTTTATGGTCGCCACCGTGACCTGGGCCCAAGCCTCCCTCAGTTGGGCCTCCAACAGGCAGACCTTCTTTTCAAGGCGGTCCACGAGAGGCTCCTCGTCATCATCCCCCAGCCCAAGGGACTCCGGACTTCGCTTCCTTTTCGGGTTAATGGCCCTTCTCTTTGCCGCTCGGCTAAGTTCAGAAGTGCCGAACCTCATCTCTAATGGAGGGAAGGAGCCTACGAAAATGATGGCCTTCGACAGCAGGAGGCAGGGTCTTATTTATAGAGACCCTGCACCCACGACCGACTGCGGGGAGGCGTGCCCCACGTCCTTCCCAGTCGCATCAGAAAGCACCACGTATCTGGGCGACGCTTCGAGAACTAGAAAGTCACTCGGGAGCCATCTTCAGGATAACAACTGCTATCGCTTTGAATCCGGAGAAATCATCATCGTGCGACGGCATCATTAATGGTTTCTTTTTGGAAAAAGGAGACACGGCAGCTCACAAGGTGCAAGAAATCATGACTGTACAAATATCGACATGCCACGTGGACAGCAAAGATAGTAATCAAACTTCCCTAATTTTTGCTTGACGGGGAGTTGATGTTTGTCCGCCCCAACGGATAAACTTAAGGAAGATGGCACCGGCCTGACCAATCGTAGACGGTCGTTGGCAACGGAGTTCTGGTCCATTCTAGAGTTCGTCTCCGTCAACTATCAACTAAATGGCCTTCGGCCACGACTACTCAACCAAACAGGAAAAAGAATGGTAAAACCAGTTCTTATCAACTAAACGGCCTTCGGTTACAACTGTTCGACTAAGCGAAAGAAAGAACAGTAAAACCAGTTCAAGCTACACATGAAGCATAACAATGCACACAAAAAGAAAGAAGAATCCATTTCAGAATCTGGAAAAATTATCGTTTATTGATAATGCAAAGGAAAAAGAAGGAAAATACATCCAGAACGATTCAAGTCACTCAACATCAGCAAGAGAAGACCCCACACCACAGGACTGGAGCAACTTATCAATTTGCTTTGAGAGGACCCCATCAATCTGGGCAGGGACCGGAGAACCTTCGGCTCGGACCCCTCCAGCCTGAGCTTCCTCCTGAACCAGGGTCAGAGTTAGGGTCACCTCCAGATTTTCAATTAAGGCAGTGGCCTCCTCCTCCGGACATGGTACCTCTTCGGCCTCTACTATGGCTCCGGCCCCTTCCACTTCCTCTTCTTCTTCTCCAGCTATATCGAAGGGAGGAATGCCAGAAAGGTCGAGATAAGGGAAAGCCTCCTTCACCCTGGAGAGTCCGTCGTTGAAGCCGTGCTAGTAGCCATACAAAGATGCTTCACTAATCTCCGTTTGGAATTGTAAAGACCTTTTGAAGTCAGCCATGGCATCATCTGCCAGTTTCTTCAATGATATGGACTCCCTTTTAGCAGCTTCGGACTCCAGAATCGCCTCTTCGGCCCTCTTGGAAGCCTCCTCCATCACCTTGGTCAGGCTTTCTATCTTTTCCTAATCCTCCCCAGTAGCCTGCTCCAGGGATTCGACTTGTTTCCTGCTCCTCCTCCACCCTACCTCTTGCCCTGCCATTGTCAGATGAGCACCTTTCAGTTCGCCCTTCAGTTTGCGAACTTCATTGTTCACTTGGGCAAGACGGTCCTCCATGGATTGCTTCAGCTCTTCAGTTACTTCCTTGGTAGCCCTGGCAGTCCGAAGCTCCTTTTTGAGACCATGGATGAGGCTGTCAACGTTTCCCAGACCCTCCTCCATGAATGTGAGATCGTAGACCAGCTGCATCAAAAGTGAGGGGTCATGGATCAACAAGCTCTCAGGATAAAAGGGGCGGTGAGGATCATATCTGTTGCAGGGCGGAGAAGGCAGAATCGGACACTCTGGGAAGGTTTGGATTCTGAAGAACCCCCATGTCATGAGGCAGTAGCGTGCCCTTCAATGCCTGCCTGGCTACGACCGGGACCAGCAGTCCCCTCGTAAGTGAAAGCTCTGAAGAGTTCGTCGAATGGCCTCCGGCTGAGGAAGCCCTGCGGGCGAACTCTCCTTCAACTTGCCACGCTTTGCCCCTATCAGCGGCAGGGGGGAAAAACGGTGGCACATCAACTCCCTGAGGCGGGCTCCCCGTTGTGCGAAGTGGGGAGACAGCTACCAGTGGAGTTTCGATTGGATAAGGTCTTGATGGAGCCCCTTCCACGGCTATTGTGTCTTTCCCCCGAGGTACCCCGGGAAGACAAAGTGCTTTGGTCCCCCTTGGGACCATCCCTTCGAGCCCTCTTTCGAACTGCAGACCTAGTGAGAGGGGCCTATGCAACCCTCTTCTCTGAAGTCTGATGGAGCCAGCTCACACCGGGTTTCATCCCGCCACCTACAATCAAAAGAGTTCACTTCAATTGATTGAGCTACAATAAAACCAAAAAAGAGGAGCAGAAATTCCTATCGCTATACCTAATGAGGGGAATCTGCTAATCCCTGCCCGATGGAGATTTCTCTCCTCCAACAATTTCCGAATGGGGGCAACTTCGGAGTTGACCAGGAGGTCGTAGTTCGACTGATCGACCTCCAAGACTTTCTTCCCATCATTAGCGGTCAGGCGAGGCTTCTTCCACGTAGTATCGAAGCCCCATGGATCGAAAGACACCACAAATACAAAAACGGGTTTCCACCCGTGGATGGTGCTGGGCATGTCCCTGATGACCCTACGGCCCGACCTAGGACCAATCGTCCACCATCCATTACTGTGGAAGTCCCTCTTGAGAACAAAAAGGGCCGTAAACAAATTGGTCCTAGGTTCTACGTTTGCGATGCTGCACATGACCAGGAACCCGCAGATGTTCCAAATACTGTTCGGGGTTAACTGTGCCGGCACCACTTGGTACAAGCAGAAAATCTTGACGAAGAAGGGGTGCAGGGAAAATCGAAGACCAGCTTTCAGATAATCTTTGTACACAGCTATACACCCAGGGGGAGGTTCGTTCACTCGTTCTTCGAGTGCGGGGAGAATGAAGGGGAACTCCTCGAGAATGCGATAGTGTTCCCAGAGAAGGGCCGCCTTACCCTGAGAAACAGAGCTGGGAATCGACTCCGGACCTATTATCTCACCGGCCTCCGAGGGCCCAACCTTTTCCCCTTGATTTTCTACGGATCCTTCCATGACAAAATAGTGAAGTAAGGGAGCAGAAAGAAGATTCTACCTGCGAAGTAGACTAATAGTCCAGAACAGGTTGGGCGGAGGATGAGACGAGGTTTGAAGAAGCTTCCTTGGCCTGACCTTCACCCTTCACTAAAAGAAAAGCAAGGGTCTCTGAGGCCCCACCAGGGATGATTTGACCCAAGATTACCTTGGAAGGTAACCCACCTTCAACTAACCGCCAGGATGAGGCGCACCCATCATCCAACAGATGGGGGAAAGCAGCCACAACCATCCAAATCTCAACCAACAGATTGGCTTAACCATCGTGCAACGGGAAAAGAAAAGATAGCCTTAGGGCCACCCACTTTTTCCTTCTTCCCCAACCTGGGAGTGATAGCTGTCCACCACCAGATTTCCAGATCATGATGGGTAGTCCAATCAGAGATTCCGTAATCATCCACTACACTGTCCCTCGGGAGGAAAATGACATAGCATTAATACTCTCACTTCTCGGGACAAATCCCCGCTTCGAAAACTGAGAGTAAGGGGGCAACTGTTAGGATATCCCGATTCAGCTACGAACCAAATCCCGGTTCAACTGGTCGAAACCCTTTTCTCCGGACTTCGGACCAGGCAAGGGACAGGCCAACTGTAGGCGACCCACCGCTTTTCAGTGGACTACAGCATCCGAAGGCCAATCCTTAGGACAACGTCTTCGGCCTCGACCAAAGACCAAATTTCTCATCGACTTTCGGAGACACACTCTTTGGACCCCGCCGTAGACACGATCTCCAGCTCTGGGGGAAATACCAAATCTTCGGCCCACGAAAGGGGAAACCCAAAGCTTGGACCACAATCTGGTCCAAAAAGGCAACTGTAACCAACGGTTACAATCGACACTCATCATGCCATGATCATGGAGCGCAACTCCTGCTGCCACACCTCCAATCTGGCTGGAACCGCTCAATGACAACCCACGATCGCCAATCATGGGAGAGATTGGCTCCCCATGATCACCGGAATAAGAGCGGGCCGCAGGCCGGAGGCCTTCTTTTAAATAATGGTAAGAAGGATGGCCAGAGAGGTACGCTAACACTCACGCTCACATACACTCATACATTCTCAAATGGCTTTCCTCTCACACTCTCAACACCCTTCCCCATTCTATGGCTGGGATCCGCCACTAACTTAGGCATTGGAGTGTTCCCCGCTGGAACAACTCCGGCAAGGGACCTATTTTGCAGGTGAACCAGGGAGCGGTCCTGCGACACAGCAGCTCTGACCGGCCGATTCAGGGACTCCACACCAACACCTCTTAAATGAAAGAACAAGCATAAACTACATATGCTTGACATTTAATTTTATTGATAACTTAGTTCATAAGAGATACATAAGTGTTTATTTTGATTATGGTCCATTTTGTTCCACCTCACAAAATAACTTGGTTTATATGGAGATAAGACTTGTTCGATGGGATATTATTCAACCAAGAATCACTGCAAGAAATGTCATTACTTGCTAAAGATTACTCTTCCTCATTCTTTATAATGAATTTTAAATTTTAGTGAGAACATAGTTCAACAAAATGCATGTTAAGGGTAATTGCTAGATCAAAACAAAATAGTTCAATGATGCATAAACATTAAAAAAAGAAGAAGAAAAGTATGCACATTATGTTGTTTAAGGGTTACCACAAAATGAGTGCTGCATTTTAGGTTATAAATTCAAGTTATTGTTGAACTTTCCTATAATTAATAGCATAAATTTCATATGGTATGCTTTTATTCTTTCATAGAGGTAGCACTTAATATTTGCTGAAGATTTCTTGATAACTATTTAATTGTCATCCAAAATTACTTATAGGTTTCATATATATATATATATATATATATATATATATATATATAGAGAGAGAGAGAGAGAGAGAGAGAGAGAGAGAGCTATAGACATGAGGATGGAAAATAATACTTAACATCTTGAATGCCCTTTCAAGTTTCAGGATTACATTTAATTTTTATTAAATGCTTTTTAACCCAACAACATTATGATGCAGCACATTACCATGGACAGATACATCTTCTACGGTCTTACCACTTATCAAAGAATGCATGGCTAATGATATTCGAGTTTGGGTGTATAGGTAACATTAATGAATTAATTTTTTGCAAAGTTGTCATGTTTTAGAATTTCATAAATATTTCTAAATTAATAACAATTGCATATCATTACAAATAGGCAATTAATTTTTTTTAATGTTAAATGCAGTGGAGATGTTGATGGACGTATCCCTGTTACTTCATCGAGATATTCTCTCAATCAACTAAATCTTCCAATAAAAACTGTGTGGCAACCATGGTTGATCAATAATGAGGTAAACCATTGACATAATATTTTGATTAATAAAGTCAATAGATTTCCTCAATCAACTTTTTACATATAGATGTACAAAACATTAAACAAAACAAAAATGTAATTAAGGTAATTAGTTAAAAAATAATGTCATAATATAGTGCATTTCATAAAACTTAAACAATGATATTTGTTAAAAAATGTACATCACATGAAAAATAATAATAATGTTTTTAAGTTGTACGCTCCCATAAAATTTCCTCTTCAAATGCAATTAGCCTATTTGGTTCTTTTACTTTTTTCTTTATTGTCTTGAAAAGAAGCTCGATGCCTCATTTTTAATCTTTTTTTAATGGTAATTTGGGATCAATTATCAAACTTTCCTCTTTTCTAATGAAGTTATAAGAAACTTCATTATCCTTCAATGTGGTTTGAAGAACTTGATATTCTTTTCAACTACTTTAATGGTTATCTTTAAAATTTTAGGATAATGACCTCATCCATAAAATCTAAAGAAAGATTTTACCTAGAAATGAATGAGTTTATATGGTGATGAAGAGGTCAATGTTTGCTAATCTTATAGTTTGGCAAAATAATTGTAATGCTTTGTGAGAATACATTAAGTCATTTTAATCTACAAGAGACCTATTAAGCAATAGCATCGGAATTTTTGCTTTTCTTCCACTGTCAAATTTCTTATTTCCACTTTAAGTCTAATTACTTTGGTTCTATCAATCCATATTGACAAATATAGAATTAAAATGAGTTCCTAATAAAATTTTAAACCATTTTTGCTACCTATCTTTCCTTAAAAAAGTAAATGATCTTATACAAATGCCACCAAATATCCTGAAATTCTTTTACTATCTAGTAGTATTTACATAATGTAAGAATGGTCTAAGAGTTTTCATGGAATTCAATAATCTTTCAATAATAAAACTTTACTTAAGCAACTATACTAACTTCTCTCACTTTCTATTTTTTTATTTAATATTATGATTAGGTTGGAGGATATAGTGTTGTTTATCAAGGCAATTTAACATTTGCTACCGTTAGAGGAGCAGGACATGAGGTTCCGAGCTATCAAGCACTTCGAGCACTTATACTTGTCAAATTCTTCCTTGATGGAAAGCCACTTCCTTCTTGAAATTAAATTTAAATTTGGCCATTTCTTAGATATATAGGTCAAAAGGTTGCTATTTGTTATCTATTTCAACCACATATTTACTCATTTAGCCATTTATTTGCTATCATTGGAAAACCTTCATTTGCAGTTCATAGTTGGACAAAATTACTCTCTCTCTCTCTCTCTCTCTCTCTCTCTCTTATATCAATGTTCTATTACGAGGCACCAAGGAAATGTGGAACCAAGCATTAAGCCATTCATTTAAGAGGGTGGTTAAGCTCAAGCCATTCATGGTTTTATACTTGAAGTACATGCTTAATATTCTTTCCTTTTCCTTCTATATGTGTGAATTCAATCATCCCTAAATCAAAATTCAAAAATTTTGTTAGGCCATATTATAAGGCCTACTTGAGTGGATTATCAAGCTAAAGTCATGTACTTCATTGATATCAATATAGACTTCGAAAATGTTTCTTTGAGGGAGAGTTTTTCGAAATCTTGTTGTAATGGTTTTTATTTTAGCACTTTTGTATTTGAAATATCAAAAAAGTCTGACATTGCAAAGAAAACAAGTCTAAACTTTATAATTCATTTGCCATGGTTTCTTTTTCCCATCAACATTGTTGCCCACCCCCAAAGCTTGGCCTCACCCTCTCTATATTCTGGATGCATGTTGAGGCCTCCAAAGCTTGTTGCCTCAAGGGAAGTCAACACAAAGGTTTAGTTCTAAAAGGTATTTGATGAATTGTTCCAAAGAACTAATATGTGACTGAATTAGCCAAGCTAAAAACTTATAATTTTGGTAGCCATATAATTTCTCCAATTACACTGGCACATGGACATGGAAAATTCCTAGTGTTTCTTGTTTTATTTTCTTTAGATTTTAAAACTGAAATACCTGAAGTACTTTAACTAAAAATGAAAACATTGCTGCATTCTGAATCTTGATGCATCCAAGAAAACAAAATTTAGCTCTATCTAATTACAATTGCTGCAACTCCATTCACATGTAATTTTTATTGCACAGTGATTTGTAGTTGCAAGAAATTAAATGGCCTTAGTTAATTACTACTGCATATAATGTAATGCCACACAAAGTTTAATAAAAAAATTATCTTCAAGGATACACCATGTAAAATACTATCATATATCGTGATTGACAATAATGGTAAGGGAAATGATACTTTTTTTGTTGGACTAGATACCATTGATCAGATGGAATGACTGTTAATTTAATCATCATTAGCTTCCTCTTTAACCTTAGGGCTCATGATTCATGGCCGATTGTCCTCACTTGAAGTTTTTATTTTGCAAGTTTATCTAGCACTGTTGAAGTTGCAGTGGTTTCTTAACTAATCAATTCAAGTATTTTTATGACAACTCAGGATCTCATCCAAAAAGACTAGCCAAAAAATATATTTGGATTCTTTAGTCCTATATAAGTATCCAAGATCTTTCTAGCAAATAACTGATATAGGACTAAACACATGCTCATATGGGCCCTCACATATTTCTTCCGTTTAAATCCTAACATCCTCACTATAGGCTAAGGGTCCAAATCTATTCATCCATTCATTAACACTATGATCGGCCCATGGTTAGTCCAACGAACCTGTATTATAGTATCCCCTAGTCTACAAAGGTTTTGAGTCAGGTTTATTTTGATATCATTTGTATCAACTTAGGACCTTATCAAAAAAGGTTAGCCAAAAAGTATATTTAGATTTCTTAGTCCTGATAAGTATTTAATATCTTTCCAACAAATAGCTATTTTTAAACTAAATATATGCTTGCAAAGGCTCTCATAGTTTTGACCTTCTACAGTTCTCCATATCATTATTAAATTTTGCAAAACATCTTTGTTATAGTGATAATAAAAAATCCATCCAGCCTTGACACAGCATCACGGCTATTTGGTCAATGTGGCCATAAGCTTCGCTTGGCATCTCCAAGTCTCCCATCCAAATAAAGTAACAGGGCCTCTTCCTCTCGGCCTTGGGGAGCCCATTCTTACTCCTTTCATCTAGCTTCTCAACCACGGTGACTAAGATGGGACTCTTCATCACACCACGACCTCCGTGTCCCACGGGAGCTGAGAAGGCCCAAGTTCAGGGGGAAGTCGGTGCAACGTCGGGCTTGTCATTGTTGCAGAATGAGCTGCGAGGCCGGTCACCTCTAGCACGGTGTTCTCTCCAATGTGGAGTCCCACCTTGGCCAGCATGGCTTTAGCCCATGAGGCCGACCATGACTGGCTTGTCTAGTCCTGTCCACCTCGGGCACACTTGCCTTGGCTTGCATGTTAGCATCCTCAACTAGCCTAGCTCCGCCCACCTCGGCCCAGCATGCTTCATGGCTGGTTTGGCTTCTCGGGCATACCCACCTTGGCTCACATGTCATCATCGTCAGGGAGCAGTGCACCTCAGCCGGCCTAGCTCTTCCCACCTCGGCCAGGCATGCTCCATGGCCTATTCAGCACCTCGAGCACACCCGTCTCGGCTCGCATGTTGACATTACCGGGGAGCAAGGTGCCTCAGCCAGCCTGGCTCTGCCCACCTCAGCCCGGCATGCTCCGTAGTTGGTTCGGCACCTCAGGCATGCCTGCCTCAGCTCACACGTCAGCATCACCAAGGAGCAGTGCACCTCAACCGGCCTGGCTCCACCCACCTAGGCCCGACATGCTCCGTGGCTAGTTCAGCACCTCAGGCATGCCCGCCTCAGCTTGCACATCGGCAACACTAGGGAGTAGTGCACCTCAGCCGGCTTGGCTCCACCCACCTTGGCCCGGCATGCTCCATGGCTGGTTTGGAATCTTAGGCATGCTCATCTTGGCTCGCACATTGGCATCGCCAGGGAGCAATGCGATGGAAGGTCTGACATCCAAAGCCCGCTACCCCTCACCCACCATGCAAGCATTCACGAAGTTGTCACCAGACACCCTACAGGTGTCCTTCACAGAGGCACTGTGGACCAAGGTGGATAGGAGCGGTGCGGACATGATTACAGCATTGTGCGAGAGTGGGCTAGGGATGAATTACATCAAGGGAGTAAAGGAGGGGAAGGTCCTCCCAACAACCACGTC
The DNA here is from genome assembly GCA_021397845.1 of Areca catechu. Classification (NCBI taxonomy): domain Eukaryota; kingdom Viridiplantae; phylum Streptophyta; class Magnoliopsida; order Arecales; family Arecaceae; genus Areca; species Areca catechu. The sequence goes on from CM038046.1 coordinate 30,313,212, forward strand.
ATTCACCGCATGGACACCTCTGCTAGGAGGAACCCCTCCGGCTGCATCCAGTTTCCCCTTTGGGATGGCTTCAACCCGGCCAACTGTGCCTTCATCCTCTTCACCCATATGGTGCATGGCCCCCTCACCCGTGTGGGGCACCTGGAGTCCCTGTCCACTACCACTGAATACAAGGATCAAATGGCACCTCCCAAGCTATGTACAGCTCCCGTTCGAGGTCGAGCTCCCCACCGAGTAGAGTTCCCGTACGAGGTCGATCTCCTGCCGGGTAGAGCTCCCATTCGAGGTTGAGCTCCCCGTCAAGTAGAGCTCCCATTCGAGGTCAAGCTCCTACTAGGTGGAGCTTTTGTCTAAGGTCGATCTCCCTGCCAAGTAGAGCTCCCGTTCGAGGTTAAGCTCTCAACTGAATCAGGTCCTGGAAGGCGAGGAGACCTCTCCCCGACCATGATGGAAGGATCAGGGGAAGGTGAGGCACGCGCCTCGATGATAGATGTGAAGGAGGCTCGAATGGTGACCCTGGCATGTAGCATCACCATCTCCATTGAATTTGCTATAGATGTTCAAAAAGTGTATCTTCTGCAGGTGGAGTGCTCTCTCGGGACTTCAAGCCCTGTAGCATGCCATCTATACTCCTTATAGAGGAGTTCTATACTAGAACCTCACAGGCCTATCATAGCCTTATAGGTCTACTAGAACCTTACAGGCCGATCATAGCCTTACAGGTCTACTAGAATCTCATAGGCTTATAAGAGATTTAAAGGTCTACTAGAACCTCATAGGTCTATGAGAGCCTTACAGGTCTACTAGAGCTAGAGCCTCATGGGCTTAGCAGGGCTTTCTTTGTGGATCATGGCAGAAAATATCTTAATAAGAGATACAGGAGACTGGATCTTGATACTCTACCAAAATTAGTCGCAAGGAGTCAAGAGGAGGACACCTTCCTAAATGACTGAGAGTTCATAGAATAATTTCATAAATATGTAAGAGGGACCTTCGACCAAGGTAAGATAGAAAAAATACCACATGCTCATTCTCTAGCTCTCAAGCCATTATCCTCCACAGCTCTAGCTATTGCCCAGATAACTGTAATGACTTAAACATTGGAGTTTTCCCGCTGGTACCCCCTGCCCGGGTTTTCTTGCAGGTCTCCATCCATGAGGAGCATCCAGGAAAAGGATCTCGCCCCACCAAAGAAGCTAGTAGGGAAGCCACCATTCCATGTCCCCGGAGGTAGGTGATCTGGCAGCAACAAATTGGCACATCAGGTAGGGAGAGAAGATTCAGGAGCTAAGAGGATCATGGCAAAGACTAGAGATCAAAGCCATTCAACTGGCGGAACAACGGTAGCCATCTTTGAGCCTGGGGGCAGACTCGGGGCATAAGAGTTTTCCCTTGGGGCTCCAAGGAGTGATCTCAAGAAAAGATCCAGAGTTGTGAAGGGGCATCTTCATCTTCGACATGGCGGTAGGCGGCAAGCCGAAGATGGGATCACCTCCAAGAGATGCCACTTCCAATATGCCACTCCCCCGATCTTCCATAGGATCATGCAGGGAATGTATTGAAGTCAGTGGAAAAGAGGAATGTTGATGGTGCCTCTATTGAACGGTAGGGAAGATCCAAACCAACACCAATGCCATGGGTAGCTAGCCACACGGGTTTCTAAAAAAATAAAAAAAAGAGAGAGAAAAGAAAAGAAAGAAAAAAGGGGTTTAATGATAGGTGAGAGAGGGGTTCATGTCCGAGGTATTTTCAAATACCTGCCACTCTTCATGGTGTTCTCCAACTAGACCCAACTCCATGCATTTTCCTATGAATGGAGCTCTCGCCACTTCATGCAGCAGAGCCTTATCCTCCCTCAAAAATCATGGACAATGAATTTAATTTTTGCTTTCTCAGAGAAGTAACTTATTCTTATTTATTCACATGACCAGAGCCTAATAGTAAACTCCCTTCCCCACTATTTTTATAATATAAAAACTACATTGTAGTTCCATAGGGAGAGCTCCTGTATCACCATCGATGGCAAGCACCACAGCCCACCAGAGCCCGCCAAGTCTTGCTACATCCTGCTAGAACTCGAGAGGGCTCGCTGCTCATCGCTTGCAAAGTTTCTTGACAAAATCCAGGAGCCTCAGTGCCCCGTACTCAAGTCGGGAGTCTCAATACCTCTCATTAAAGTCGGGAAACTTTTGAAGCCTTGCACTCAAGCCAGGAGCCTCAGCACCCTGTACCAAAGTCGAAAAACTTTCAAAGCCCCGTACTCAAGCCGAGAGCCTCAACATCCTGCACTAAATTCAGGAAACTTTTGAAGGCCCACACTCAAGCCGGGAGCCTCAACACCCTGCACCAAAATCGAAAAACTTTTAAAGCCCCGCACTCAAGCCAGGATCCTCAATGCCCCCCATTAAAGTTGGAAAATTTCTGAAGCCCCGCACTCAAGCCGGGAGCCTCAGCATCCTTCACCAAAGCTGAGAAACTTCTGAAGCCTCGTACTCAAGCCAAGAGCCTCAATGCCCCGCACCAAAGCCGGGAAACTTTTGAAGCCCCGTACTCAAGCCGAGAGCCTCAACACCCCACACCAAAGCTGGAAAACTTTCGAAGCCCTGCACTCATCCACCTGGCTTTGAGTCTGATGAGGAAAGCTAGGAAACTTTTAAAGCCCCGCACTCATCCACCTGGCTCAAAGTTTGGTGAAGAAAGCCAGGACGCTCCATAGCACTGCCCCTTCGGATGGCTTGCTTCACAGCCCTGCACCTGTAAAGAAAAATGTAAGAAGAGGAGGAAAAAGAAAAAGACAACAGGGGAAGTTTCTTGGAAGAAGCTACTCGATGCTGGCTCTCATATGTCCTCCTTAAGAAACCAATAAGGAGGCAACACCATGGGGGAAAAATCCCACCACCCCATGCACACCATGCAATACCATGGAGTGGGGTTTTGCCTTCCACTCCATGTAGTGCGGTGCAAACAGAGATCCTGTTACTCCATGCAACATGTGAAGGATTTCAGCGTTGGATGGTACGAGGTTTATAGGCACATGCAACCTTGTCAACATCCTCGACCATTAGAGTGCGCGAGACCGACCACCATGGGAACTTGTGATAGATGCACCTCCATTAGCCGGAGCTTGCACCAGTCACTCATGCTAGTGGCTCACGATGGGGGAACACTATAACGAACAGGAAGAATGGTGGGGGCACCAGGATCCAATACAGATTATTGGGCCCTATCTGGTTCACTAATTAGGAACCCCTCCGACTCAATCCAGTTCCCTAGGATGGCTTCAACCTAGCCAAGTGCAGCCTCATCCTCTTCTTGCCAATATGGTGTGTGGCCCCCATCACCCACGTGGGGCACCTGGAGTCCCCATCCTCTACCACCAAACTCAAAGGTCATATAGCACCTCCCAGGCTGAGTAGAGCTTCCATTCGAGGTCGAGCTACTACCAGGTGGAGTTCTCATTCAAGGTCGAGCTCCTCACCGAGTAGAGCTCTCGTCCGAGGTGGAGCTCTTACTGGGTAGAGCTCTTGTTTGAGGTCGAGCTCCCCGCCGAGTAGAGCTCCCATCCGAGATCAAGCTCCCTGCCAAGTAGTGCTCCCATCTGAGGTCAAGCTCCCCTCTAAGTAGTACTCCCGTTCAAGGTCGAACTCCCAAACCAAATCAGGTCCCGAAAGGTAAGGAGACCTCTCCATGACCTTGATAGAAGGACCAAGGGAAGGTGAGGTGCGCCTCTTAGAGGACAGATGCGAAGGAGGCTCGGATGGTGACCCTGGCATACAGCATCACCATCTCCCCCGAAATTTGCTATAGATCTTTGAAAAGTGTATCTTTTGCAGGTGGAGTGCTCTACCGGGACTCCAAGCCTTGTAGCACGCCACCTGTACCCCCTGCAGAGGAGTGCTATACAAGAACCTCACATGCCTATCATAGCCTTATAGATCTATTAGAACCTCATAGGTCTATCATAGCCTTACAGGTCTACTAGAACCTCACAGGCCTATGAGAGCCTTACAGGTCTGCTAGAACCTCACAAGCCTATAAGAGCCTTATAGGTCTACTAGAGCCTTATAGGCCTAGCAGGGCTTTCTTTGAAGCTCATGGTAGATAATATTTCAATAAGAGATATGGGAGACTGGATCCTGACACTCTACCAAAATTGGTCGCAAGGTGATAAGAGGAGGACACCTCCCTAAATGACAAGGGGTTACACGGAGTAATTTCATAAATAGGTGATAATTGTATTATATACACATGTAAAAGTATTAATTTAATAATTAAACTATATTTATTTATATTAAATTAATACTTTTATACATCATTTATAGGAAAGAAGATCATCATTGCAAAGAGCTCAATTTTTTGAGTCCAATGGTGCAAAAGGCACTTGAATCGAGTTCAATTAAGCCCGAAATTAAACTTTGAAGGAATTGCATGTATTTTAAAGCAGCCAGTCCATCATGGACTGGCCATTGGGTCTATGAACAGGAGAACGGTCCACCGATAGCCATTACTGCCAGTCCATGACCCATTCCCAAGGACCACCAGTGCCATTTTGAGTTGCAGGTCATCGGAGACGTTGTCTATTCATTGTCCATCGCCAGAGGAGATGCCAGGAAGGTCGCCATGGTCGGAGAAGCTATCGGAAGGCCCATTTTTGGACCAACCACCATCGCCCTCTTCCTCCGATCTGCCATCTTCACCCCCGCCGCTGATCACTGACCTCTGATCTGCCTATGACCACCATCTTTCCCAGGTCGCTGGCTGCTTTGCTGCTCTTCCTCCATCATTAGCCAATTAAGTCACAACTACCACCATCCAAACCGACTGAGATTAGTTTCCCTACCACCATGCTCATTGCCGTCTGCCATCCATGACCATTCCACCACCACCAGCTTGCCACCAAGAAGCCTCCAAGCATCTCCCTCATCGATCGACCACCGAACATCAGCCTTCTTTCAGCTTTATCCACCACCGCCCGACGCCGCCCCCATTCAATGTTCTACCCGATCCCCAGCTCGCCACCATCTCCTTGCCACCGCTCCTCCCCATTCCAACCACTTCTCCCACTGCCGTCGCTGATCGTCGCCCAGTCAACACTATCCAAGTTTTGGTTATGGCTCCCCTATTCCATGGTTTTCTCCTATTGCTTGGCCATCATTGCCCTCCAAGAGCCATTACCGACCATCCGCCGCCCATAGTCGCCAGCCACCACCTTCCGCTGCCTCTTACCGCCGTGCTGACCAAGAGGAGTCCAAGTTCGATCTAGGATTTGATCCAGTGGCTGGAGTCCCTTCCAAACTCTAGGTGCTAGAAAAAGAAGAATGACATCGATCACCTCATCAGGCCATCGGATGGTCCAAATTTCTTCTCATGATATGTTATCGATCTGGAGCCCAATTGAGTCCAAATTTGACCAAGAGGAAGCCTTAGCCAAGCTCTAATCAAAGGACCCCTGGGTTAAGTAGAAAGCATCTTGGAGAGAGGAGTATAGTACAGGATAGAAGGTCCAGTTTTGGATTGCAGGTTGGCCTCTAAGAGTGAGGGTTCTTAGAGAAGAAGCTATACCATCTACGCCATCTCTTCACCTACGCCAATCTCCAGATCAAGATGTAAGGAAGAAAAAGAAGAGGAAGCTTGGTTCGCTCCATGGAGTATGATAGAAGAAGGGGATGTGACATCAACTGACTTCCTGACGAGGCTGCGCTAATCAACTTCAAACACTTTGTTCCTGCTTTCTTAGATATTTAATTATTATTTTTAATGCTTTGTAGATTCTTATTTTAATTAATGTAAAATTTATTTTTATATAAATTCCTGTCTTTTACTTTCTTGCAAGTAGATGCTAGGATCTAAATAGTAGATCCTAGTACCAAGTTTTTATTTTCTTCTACACTTTAAGTTTCTACTTATCCTGACTTCTAAATATTTTCTTTTATTTTATAAAAATCAAAGATTTCAAAACTATTCTAAGCACTGCCTTTTCCATGGATTCGACCCGACTCATCCTTTCTACATATTCATAATTTAATTTAGAAGTTGATTAAATAAACTGATAGCCATGGTGTCTTAACGACAACATCGCGGTCTATCAAGATTTTGGTGCCATTGCCAACGAAGGCATGAATGCCAATATTTTTATTTTTATTTTTTTTTTGATTTCTTGTAAATTCAAGTGTACTAATTTTTTTTTATTTTTTTTGTGCAAAAAGAAATAAAAAAAAGGAAACAAAGAGGAGAAGGAAATTTTTGTGATTTTGGTGAGATCAACCCTAACTCTGGATTCATTCCTTTTTTTACTTTCTTTTAATTAGTATCCTCCTTTTCAACATAACAAAAAAGGAAAAAAAAATATTTTTATTTGATTTTAATTAGTTTCTTTCTTTTCAAACTAACCTAAAAAAACCTAAAAAGAAAAAAAAATTAAATTCCTTCATGTTTAAATAAATTTAAAAAAAGAAAAAAATAATAAACCTTTTAAATAACTGCTTTAAATATTAGATTTGATTTTTTGTTTTAGTTTAGAATATCTAGTTACCTTATTTGTTTAACCTAATTTAGCTTTCTTCCTCTCATATCTAACTAACCAAACATTAAAACTTACCTTCTATTATTTTTGCTTAAATTAATATAAGCTAAAAAGAAAATAAACATACCACATAATACTTAACTAAAATAGAGTAACTAATTAAAATTTAAAAATTTTTTACTTGTTTGGAACATCTTTCTTTTTTGCATGGCATATTTTCATAAACTATCTTAAGGACATTAACCCATAAACAAGATAAGGTGGGGAGTTGATAACCCTTCCTTGGCCCACAAATCACCATCCTATATCTTGCATTGATCTAAGCCTATTAATTAAAATCAATTAGATATCAGTCCCTAAGGAACTCGAGCTCAATAGGACAAGGCATCCAAAAGAGTTGGACCAAACCAAGATTGGCTGATTAATTAGTATCTAGAAATGGGGTTCAAGAATGATGTGGCCCTGAAGAAAGAGAGTTTTTAATTGGTTTCGTTGACTGACCTAGCCAATTTTAATTGGTATCTAAGAAAAGCCACAAGGGGACCCCCACCAATCTTACCCTTACCTGGCCAGTTGATTAGTCAGTTTCTGACTTGGAGGGCTCCAAGGTTGACTTGGTAGTTGGAGCTGTCTAGATTTAGGATAATCCTAGGATAGAGAGTCCATTTATGCTAACTTGTTTGTAAATAACACTAACCTTAACTAACTCTTCTTCTCTCTTTCTTAGCTCTAGGACTCCTTAGGTCCTTTTCTTTAGAACTCTTCTTCTTCTTCATCTCACCACTCCTCTTAAAAAATAATAATAATCATAATGATAAATAAAAATATGAATAAATAAGGATTGTTCTGATCTAAATCTTTGATTCCATATCCAAATAATCAGAATAATATGATAGACTGAATCAGTGCTAGGAGAATAAACCCTTATAGTAGAGTACCCTTTCTTCTAGCACACCAAATTTATTTGAGCCCCACCCACTTTAAGAGTGAGTGCCCCACCGGGTACCAATCTCTTAAGTTTAGGTATAACCAAGTTTATCAGGATCAAACTCAAATGACCTATAACTCAAGAGATAATCCATACTATGATGCCTATAATTCAGGTTGGGGGGTTCAACCAAATTTTTCATGGAACCATACCCAATGGTTACCCCGACTATACAAGGATCTATATTTATAGAGGAACTCTATTATGATCAGCCCTATCTCCATTATTAACCTTCTCCAATTAATTATAGCCCATCATTTGAAGATAAGGTTCGACAAGCACCATACCCACTTCCCTTATAAACCAACTTAGATATTGATAGGTTTGATCAATTTCAATAAATGATTATAGCTTAACAGCAATCTATCGATAAGCTAATGGATCAAACTGATCAACGATTAATTGAGCTTAATAGAGAGGAGGGAGGTGAACTACCTAGTCAACCCAAGAGTAACCTAGAGAGACCATACCTAGCTCAAGATTTTAATGATCGTCTATCTTTTTCTGAACAATCAACTCTGACTCCGAGGAATGAACAGGTCTTAGAACAAATTTGCACAACTATAAAGACCAACATAGATAATTTGGCTAAGGCAAAAAAATATATGAAGATATTAAACTTATGGGACAAACCAATTCCATCATTATCCCACTCATCTATGGCCCTATTCCCTAGTACCCTAGAATTATCTATGCCTTTTAATAGGATGGGAGAACAAATTGATGCAATAAAAGAATTGGTAGAGACTTTCCAAGAACCATAAATGCATGACTCAATAGAGGAAGCCACCCCCACAGTTCTCCCCCAAGATTTGTTAGATCCCTATTTGGCTCGGTTAAGAGTAGATGATTTTAATGTAGATGGGTACGGTACTGAAGTAAATAACTTAATACAAATACCCCACTTTGAAACCACCCCACTTTTGATTGATGAACAATAAAAGCCATCACTTAGCCCACCAATAACCCTTTTATTAGAAACACCACATGATCTAGAATTGAATCACTTCCTGATGCACCCATTGAAACATTTCCAGTGAACCTTATCCAGGAAGCCCAACTTTGTGGTATTCTAAAAGCACATAAAGAAGCTATTGGGTGGGATATTACTAAAATAAGGGATCAAGATCTTTAAAATCATATAGTTGATTTCTTCATATTCGGCACTAATTTTGAGAATACCTTTAAAACCTTTCCATGATATTAAAACAATGTATGGAGACAAGTCTAATATTAATCTGGAAAAGGTGCCCAAATTTAAAATGGGAAGGAACATTGACTAAACACATCATGCCCAAGAAAAGGGTAGGGTAGGGTAGACCAACCCATAATTGAAAAAATTTTTAAACTATCACCTCTAATCTCGGTCCAACAAACACAATCCCTTCTTAAGTATTTTGTAAATTGTAATAATATTTTTAAATCCTGGAATAACATGCTTGTCCAGTGTACTTTATTGATTCAGGCTAATCAACATAGAGTACTCTATGAATAATTTTCTGCTATGATAACAAGGCCTCTTGATTGGCCCTATCCTTTTGATGTTATGAGAGATATAGCAAAGTTAATCATCTATTAGACTCCCTCATAATGTCTGGCTGAAGACGTTAAACTTAGCGCTTGTTGGAAGATAACCCAATAATCTCATTTATTTCTTTAATAGATGGAAGTACAATAGCCCACTACTTCATGAAGCCTTCTTTAACTCCCAAAGCATATTCACTCCAGGTGTACTCTTTTTTATTTCTTTATAAATATTACACCCTTTTGTTTTCCTTCTCCATTGAGGATAATGTCGATTAAGTTGGGAGAAACAATAACTAATCTAATTCAGTCCTCAAGTATAACCAGAAGTAATTAGTTTTGTATCCAAATCTTGTTTCAATCTGAAGTTAATTAGGCACCTAACCAATGATTGATTAATAGCCTGGATAGTTTAGAGATACTGGGAGGCAAATCACTAAGAAAATAAACAAATTATAGAGTGTTGACCAAGTTAAATTTTGGGAGTGATTCTAGAACTCTCTTCCTTCTTATCTCAATAAAGAATCTGCTTGTTGAGAGTTAGGATGGAATGTTGAAAAGTCCCCCCCCCCAAAAAAAAGGAAACTCAGTCTAACCTGATAGCACTTCTTGAACTCTTATTGGGTAACTAGGCCCCTTTGCCTAAGTAAGTATTGTAATTTATGTCAAAAGGTGAGAAGGTCAAGAGATCTGTTAAGCAATGGCACCCTACTAAGTAATCGGACCCCTTCGTCTAAGTAAGTATTGTGGTTTGTATTAAAAGATGAGGATGTTAATACTTAAGAGGTCAAGACATTGCAGTAGACTTCTCAAAAAAAAAAAGAAAAAAAAAAAAAAAAAAGAGAAGAAATAAAAGGACTAAAGTGTAAAAAGATAACAAACTCGACTTAAATTAAGTTAGAAGATTTAGAGAGTAAGTTGGGGAGATAGTAAGGAAGACCTCTAAAGATTTCTATGGTCAACACTAAATCATTAATTGGGTTGACTCAGTGATCCAATAAAGTACCTCTTTAATGGTCTGGCTTAGTATCAGTTGCCTTTAGGACTGTCTAAGTCAACTTTCAATTCAAGGATAAGTTTGCATACATAGCTAATTCAACTGCTTTACTCGAGGATGAGCAAAGTTCAAGTTGGGAGGTGTGATAATTATATTATATACATATATAAAAGTATTAATTTAATAATTAAACTATATTTATTTATGTCAAATTAATACTTTTATACATCATTTGTAGGAAAAAAGATTGTCATTGCAAAGAGCTTAATTTTTAAAGTCCAACGAAGCAAATGGCACTCGAATCAAAGTTCAATTAGGCCCAAAATTAAACTTTGAAGGAATTGCATTTATTTTAAAGCAGCCGGTCCACCATGGACCGGTCGCTGGGTCTATGAATAGGAGAATGGTCCACCGGCAGCGATTACTGCTGGTCCATGACCCATTCCCATGGACCATCGGTGCCATTTTGAGTTGCCAATCATCGAAGACATTGTCTGGTCATCGTCCACCACTGAAGAAGACACTGGGAAGGCTGCCATGGCCAAAGAAGTTGCCAGAAGGTCCATTTTTGGATTGGCCACTGTTGCCCTCTTCCTCCGATCTACCATCTTCTCCCCCGTCATCGATCACTTGCCTATGATCTGCCCATGACCACCATCTTCCCCAGTGTTGCCCAGAAATGGAGCCCAAGAGGGGGAGTGAATTGGGTCTTTTAAAAAATAAAACAATAATATGAAGGATTAGTGGTGTTTGTGAGTAATAAATTCAATGCACAAGATTGAATGCAGCGGAAAATAGTAAGTGAATAGCAATAACCAAAGAGCAAGAGAGAAAGAGGGCAATCACACAAAAACACAAGGTTTATAGTGGTTCAGTGCAAACATAGCACCTACATCCACTCCCGAAGCCATCCTTGGGAATTCTACTATAATCCAAACAAGATTACAGCTGACTTGTTTTTCACAAGGCTCACAAGTCAAAACCTAAGTTGGTTTTGTCACCTATGCTCACCAACAAACCTCAACACTTGTTTTGTCTTCGTGCTCACAAGTTAACCCTAGTTGGTTTTATCCCTTTGGCTCACCAACAAACCACAACAACCTTCTTTCAAGACACCCTTGAAAGCAAGGTCAAATCACAAGATAAAAATAGATATACAACTTTAAAACTAAGACAAACTCTCTTCAAGAGTAGAATGGAATCTTTGAAGCTCAAGTCGATGCTTTGTCTTGACTCCTCCTTGGAATATCCTTCAAAACTCCTCTTTTAGAATGATGTAAGGATGAGCTTGTAGGCTTTTTCAGGGAATTAAACTATAAAAGGCTTTTGATGTGGAGTTCTTGAGAGAATATAGGGTTTTTGGTTTTGAATGGACTTCAATACACTTCAATGCCTTTAGAATGAGATTGGTGGAGGTTAAATACATCAAGAAACTTCCAAAAAATGGTTTATGACTGTTGGAGCCTCGGATCTAGCCATTTGGAGCTTGAAAAATAAATTCTGCAAGTCAGAAAAATAGATTCGTTAGAGCTGTCAGGCTTCAAGTGTTGACACTTGGCTGTCAGGTGTCGACACTTGATTTCTAGGTATCGATACTTGAACTTTCAAGTGTCGATACTTGAACTTTCAAGTGTCGATACTTGAACTTTCAAGTGTCGACACTTGATGCACAGGTGTTAACACTTGACACAAAAATCCTTAAATGGCAAAGTTTTGTATTTTTAAAAATCTCAGGCCTTGAGTCGACACTTGGAAACCTAAGTATCGACACTAGGTATCGACACTTGAGTTATGAGTGTCGACACTTGGCGTGCCCAAGATTTTTCTTCGTGTGAAATGCTGAAATGTCGATACTTGGCTTCCCAGGTATCGATACTTGAGACTGAAAAGGTCAGATTCAAGTGCAAATTAGTCCAAAAACATAAATATAAATTTTGAAACTTAAATGGATCGTAAACAAATAATAATTAAACATGTAGATGCCCTTTTTTCATGAAGAGGATGTTCAGATTTACGAAAAATGCTCCGTGCCAAGGCGTGCCATGATGCATAAGTTTTTGAGATTTTGATGTGCTTTCTTCCTGAAAACTCATAACTTGAAATACACATTAGTATACAATATGCACTCAATGTTTTGTTATTCATCAAAATCATTGGGTGGAGCCAACACCCAGGTCACCGACTGCTTTGCTACTCTTCCTCCATCATTGGCCGATCAAGCCGCAACTACCACCATCCAAACCGCCTAAGATTAGTTTTCCTACCACCGTGCTTGCTATCGTCCGCCATCCATGGCCATTCCACCACCACCTGCTCACTGCCAAAAAGCCTCCAAGCATCTCCCTCATCGATCAGCTGCCCAACATCGGCCTTCTCTCAACGTGATCCACCACTGCCCGATGCCATGCCCATTCCCTATTCTTCCTGATCCCTAGCTCGCCACCATTTCCTTGTTACCGCTCCTCCCCATTCTGGTCACTTCTCCCACTGCCATCACTGATCGTCGCCCAGTCAAAACTATCCAAGTTCCGATCGTGGCTCCCCTATTCCATGGTTTTCTCCTATTGCTCGGCCATCACCGCCCTCCAAGAGCCATTACCGACTGTCCGCCGCCCACTGTTGCCGTCCACCACCTTCCGCTGCCTCTCGCCGCCGCACTGACCAAGAGGAGTCCAAGTTCAATGCAAGATTTGATCCAGCAGTTGGAGTCCCTTCCAGACTTTGGGTGCCATAAAAGGAAGAATGATGTCGATCACCTCATCAGGCCATACATCGGACGGTATAGATTTCTTCTCATGATATGTTGCCGATCTGGAGCCAAATTTAATCGAGAGGAAGCCCTAGCCGAGCTTTATTTAAAGGACCCCTGGGTTACAGTAGAAAGCATCTTGGAGAGAGGAGTATGGTATAGGGTAGAAGGTCCAGTTTTGGGTTACAGGTTGTCCTCTAAGAGGAGGCTTCTTAGAGGAGAAGCTATGCCGTCTATCCCATCTCTTTGCCTACGCCGATCTCCAGATCAAGATCCAAGGAGGAAAAAGAAGAGGAAGCCCAGTTCGCTCCATGAAGTATGATGAAAGAAGGGGACATGACATCAACCAACTTTCCAATAAAGCTGCGCCAATCGACTTCAGACACTTTGTTCCTGCATTCTTAGATATTTAATTATTATTTTTAATGCTTTGTAGATTCTTATTTTAATTAATGTAAAATTTATTTTTATTTAAATTCCCATCTTTTACTTTCTTGCAAGTATATGCTAGGATCTAAATAGTAGATCCTAGTATGATGTAGGACTATTCATGCATGCTAGTTATTTTTTTGTGATTAGGCATTAAGTTAGGAGTTTGAATCCCGAATTACAAGCCAAGATATTAAGTAGGGAATTCTATAAAAATTTTGAAGCATAGGCATGTAGAAATAAATCCTAAAAGTGAAGAAACATGATCGCTAAGGCTAAGAAGCCCTGGTTAGGACTAACTCTTCTACAATACCACTACTAGAGGAGTCTAGGGGGTATACCTGGCAGAGATTTGAAGATCGATCTATGAAGAGTTCGCTCTATGCTCTTGGATGCGGCTTGGAAAATAAAGTTATCGACCCCGCGGATTCACGACTTTCAATCTGGTGACCCAAAAGCTGGTCAGAAAGAATCCTTGGATTTATGAACTCTGAGGGACCTGCAAATCACCTAATATGGGTTAAAAAATAAAGAAAAAGAAGGCTAAATTGCTGAAGGAAGAAGGAAAGGAAGAAGTTTGAAGAGGGCAGCCAAGGGATGAAGAGGGCTGGCGGCTTGGAGGTAGGGTGCAGGGATCACAAAAAAATCCTGAGAGATCACACAAATATCCTTAATCACACAGAAATTCACTCAAAATTTTGAGGACAACTCAAGAGAAATTCATTCATAACAATTCATAATAATTGATCATTAGTTACAAGAGGGTGGAGGGGTGGGGTATTTATAGATGTTCCCATGCCCTCTCCTAATTATGATAGGATTACAAACTTTGATAGGGAGAAGGATTACAAAGTGGCCTAGAACTAGGATTACACAATTTGAGTAAAAATAAAATAAAATCTCCTAGTTAGAAGTAAATTCTTCTCCTTCTTTAACTTGGTCAAGGGGCTTCCTTGTTGGGTTGGGAAGGAATATTCTTTCCTTTGACCTGGTCTTCCTCTTGGGCACCTGGGCTTGTCATGAATGGGCATGGGGCACCAACTGCTTATGGGTTTCTAGGCTAGGGCACCTGGAGGGCAGTATATTCCCTGGGTATCTTGGTCTCTTGGGCTTGGATGCCTAATAGAACTTGGGCTTGATCTTTAGGGCAGCAAGGGGCATCTCCAACATGGGCTTGGGTTGCCTCCAAAGAGCTTTGGTGCATGGGCTTGATCCTGGTGAACTGGAAACCTTGGGCTGAGATGCTAGAAGAATATTCTTGGTTCTTGGTATCTTTTATGGACTTACTTTGTTTTGGGATCCTGGTGAAGACTTTAGCTGATGCTCCTCCTCTTGTACAAAATTTTAAAGAACACAACTTATTGGACTCTTATAGGACTCAATTGGACTGGACTGAGGTTGAGATAACTTAACTTATTACAGGACTCACTCAACTTAACTGGACTAGACTCAACATAAAACTTACAATACTCAAATTGATACAAGACCCAAAATGACATAACAAGGCCAAAATAACTATAGACTCATAATGAGTTGACTTGAATAACTAAGCTCAACTGAGCTGATCATAACCCAAGACTCGACTCATGAACCCTAATGGTGTGAGTCGACTCTAAATACAAGACTCAAGTGTAATAAGATTTGAAGACAAAACTCAAGGTCCAAATGCAGGACTCAAATGACTAACAAAGACAGATTATTGGACTCAAAGATAAAATTTGAATCATGGCTAAGGGACTCAAAACTCAAGGACCCATAGTGAACTTCGGTTGACCTGATGTCCCCATCATAGTACCAAATTTTTATTTTCTTTTGTACTTTTAGTTTCTACTTATCCTGACTTCAAAATATTTTATTTTATTTTATAAAAATCAAAGATTTCAAAATTATTCCAAGCACTGTCTTCTCCATGGATTCGACCCGACTCACCCTTTCTACGTATTCGTAGTTTGATTTAGAAGTTGGTTAAATAAACTGATAGCCATGGTGTCTTAACGACAACATCATGGCCTATCAATAAGTAAGAGGGACCTCCAACCAAGGTAAGATAAAAAAACTACCACATGCTCATTCTCTGGCTCTCGAGCCATTATCCTCCACAGCTTCGATTGTTGCCCAGATAATCCAACTGACTTGAGCATCGAAGTGTCCCCGTCCGTACCCCCGACAAAGTTTTCTTGCAGGTCTCTGTCTGTAAGGAGAATCCGGGAAAAGGATCTCGCCTTGCTGGAGAAGCTAGTAGGGTGACCGGCATTCTAAGTCCCCAGAGGAAGGTGATCTGGCAACAACAATCTTTACTGGTTATAGTAATCTAGATTGATCTTCTCTAACTAGCTAAAAGTTTCCACCACTTGTCTCTTGTCAGCTTTCCTTTTTTTCCAAACCCTTTATCCCTTGATTGGCCTCTATGAAAACTCCCAATATGAGATAGCGATTTCTTTCTTTAATGATGCTAGGTATCAAACTGCTTGGGTCCATGCCAAAAATGCTCTTACTACATAACTAGTTCTTCCAATCTAAAATCAAACTAGATTTTCTTATTGCAACAATCATAAGGGGCTTCAATATAGAAAAAGTTTCTGGTCTTTAGTTCCTTAAATTTCTTCTTCCACTTAGACTCAGGGCCAAGCTTGTGTTTGAATAAAACTTTATTTGTATTGGCATGTCTATTCTCCACTCATTTTCTCTTCGACATTAGAGTTCCCCGATCTTTCGAAGTCATATTAACTTCTACCTTGAGTAATGAGTTGCCATCAACTAGCATTATCCCCTAACCTTTTCTAGGAACTTTAGTCTAACATCCACAATCATCTTTTGAATAGCATTATAGAGAATAAAGTAGTTAGTAATGCAGTGGCTCCACTTGTTTTTGTTAGGTTCAAATAGGTGTACATGCAGAAATTTAAAAATTAAATCAGGATTTTCTATAATGGAAGACTAGATTAAAACAGTTTTAATCTAAGCATGCTAAATCTGATATATTTACACTTATAGATCTAGTTCATATGCATGATAACAACACAAAATTGAAATCTAAAAATTTGAAATTCAGAAGGTTAAGATCTATGCCTCATGTGCTTAATCCTTCTTCAATCAATTCAGATGTAGATGTTTGGCAAGTTTCCAAGAAGCCATTCAATCATCCAGCTTCTATAGGTATCCACACAGAGCCGACTTGATCCAAAGCATTTGAGATCACCAAGGTGCTAGGTCTTTTACAAGTCTAGCTTCTTGATGGTAGGATCTGACTTTCTACTTCACTTCTTCTCAAGAATGAAACAAAAAAGTCGGCAACTAGAAGAAGGCTACCGTGTGAACTCCTTTACACTAAATGGAGGATGGAAGGAGGACTAAGATGAAGAGAGAACACCTTCTCTCTTTCTTTCTCTCTCATTTCTCTCTAAAGTGGCATGAGGAAGAAGGGATGGGGTGCCAAGAATTTTTTTTCTCCTCTCTAGTTTTGCGCTAAAATATTTTTTGATGAAAATCATATTTAGGCACAACAAAGAAAGAACCCTTCTTTTAATGTTGCACCACCTTTCAAGATAAACCCCATCCTAACTCAATTAGAATCAAATTCAAACAATGATTAGGATAAGAGCTAAAGTCTCTAACTAGAAGGACTTTAAGGGAGGGGGCGCCAAGACCTTGGCACAAGGATTTTCATCAAAAAAAATTTCCACCACAACTCCTTCTTGGATGCAATCCTTTTACACACCAAATCTGATTTTGGCTTCCTCCTTGGGCATGGAAAGTGAGGAAGAGTCCCAATTAATTAAGTCTCTGATTCCTGGTCTAATTAGGAATGAATCCTAGCCTAATTTGAATCTAATTCGAAACCAATTTGAGCCAAACTCTAATCTTAATCCGATTAGGATTTAAATCCAATTCCTAATTGGACTAGAAAATCTAATTTGACTCAATTAGACCAAGCCTAATTAAATTAAGTCTAATTTAATTCAATTAAGACTCGAATCCAAATTTGATCAAATCAAATTGTATTGCAACTATTGTAATTATGTCCTTTTTATAATTCCTCTAACTTGCAACTATTACAAATTAATCTAATTGTCAATCATATTAATAATCAGGACATGATCAACTAATTGATCAAGTATAAATCCCTACTGTGTATGATCCCATAGGTCATATTCTATCTAGTAATGAGATATATTATGATCTCTATCATGGTATCATCAAAACTCCTTTTAATGGATTTAAATAATTTCAACTCACCTCAATCAAGGACAATCGATTTGAAGATGATCTAAGTGAGTTTTTATAATCCACCAGTAATGCCTAATAGTTGGTAATAGTTATTCTAGTAATCCCAATAAGATCCAAGTCAATTCTTCTATAGTGATCCCAAGAAGATGGAGATTATAGAAGACTCGTCACACCCCTTCATTTATTATATACTAGATTCATTAGCTTAAGTTTAAATTATAAAAACTTATGAAAACTCTTTTCCATCTTTCACATTATCATGGCCACAGTCTTATATAAAGACATAGCTTCTTAAATCGCATAGGACAAATCTTCTACTGAAGTTGATAGATCCTAATAGATAATATTCTACTCCTATAACTAACCTAATGCAGCCAACATACACTGCAAGGATCCAAATAACCAGGAAACTAAGTAATTGTGTAGTCAAACTATATCAAGCTCACTTGAGTAGCTAAGGTATTGCAGGTCTAAGAACCATTCACACTACCACAATAATAAGAAAATTATTGATGAGTGAGTAGACATTTAAGTAACTTCTCATATGGTCACGCTCAGTAACATTGTTCTTTAACAACTACTTACACTCATATTCTAGTATCCCTATAATGTAAACTTGAGACTCATCTATCTAAAGGGAAGCATTATGCACTGATCTTGATGGATCAATCATCATCTTCATGATGATCCAATGATTGAAATTAATTTAGGAATTAATCTATAATGATATATATCTCAAATTTGTAACTTTTTAAGAATATGTGTTATTAACTATTAATTTTTTGAATAATTCAAGGACACAATCACAAAAATAAAAAATAAATGCCCATTTTATTAATATAAAAATTAATTAAGTATGAAGATTATGTCCTAGATAACGTTACAATGTATTAGCTAGATTAGCTTCTAGGGCATATACTTAACAATTTTACCATTTACAATATTTTTTATCTTTCAATTTTTTGGATGAAGGTATCATATTTCTATCAGGTCATTGTATCTATTTATCCTTCATAAGGTATGATCAAATATCGGCCTCATCTTGACAATGCGGAAGAATATTTCATATCACCCTATAGAATAGAGAATCATGCAAGTGGTTGATTTTGAATAGTTGGCCTACTCAAAACTTATATAGTTTGACAGTTATGATCTCTACCACATCAATCTCATTACAATCATTTTAATCAAAACTATATTATTGAAATTCATCTTCTATAGCCAAAACTTCATAATTTAGGTTTTTCATATACATCCCCTTCGATGTTTTCTTGGCTTCTCTTCCATAAGAATAGCCTCATATTTGGTCGCTTGAGTAGTGAGTTGCAAGAGGTCATTTCATCTCAGTAATTGGCCCATAGAAATGAGATGGGATGATTAGTTTGGTGCACAATCATGATGGTGCATATAATATAGGGTATAATTTCTTAGGGGAGATAGAGCATAAAAGGGGAGGGAGGAGGTGGAAAGGTCATGGGTCTCAATTCTTCCTTATCCATCGTTTCCATCCTCCTCCAATAACAAATTCAAAAAATTGAAACTCGCCTATATCTTTAGACTTTTCATAACCCTCTTGCTATTTACATGTATTATGATATTTTTCAAATTATAAAATAATAATGAGAATAATATTAAGTCAGAATTAGGATTTTAAATAATATTAGTACATAAATTATAAAATAGTTTAATTAAAAATTATTTAAGATAATGATTATATTAATAAACAATATTTTATTTGAAATTTAAAAAATCATAACAAAAATAATTTTTAAAAAATGAGGATTTATAAAATAATAAGTGCTTATTAAAATGATTGAGTTGAAAATCCTATTGATTTATGAATTAGGCCAGCATAATATAGGTTGGGCTAAGCTTAGATTTATAAGTACCCAAGAATGGTTTGGAAGTAGGCCGGCCCGTATCCTATAGAAAAAATTAAAAAATCTCAGCTAGCTTTTTTCTTCTTATGGGATTCGGGCCAATCTATTCCTAAACCAATCCTAAGTACCAAAATAAATTGCTATCATTATACTGGAATTTTTAGCCTAATCATTCAAACAGATTTTAAATATCCTTAAATAGAGCATGCAATGCACGTGACAAAGATTTATAAAATTGGCTAGTGGTGAATGATTGCACCCTTCTTGCTTCCTCTCTTTCTAGAATAGAGAGAGATGGATTCCATACTTCAAGGAGTTGGTGGTCCAGGAGGTGACAGTGGAGCTAATGAATGAACTCGCCATCCATGGCATCCTCCACTCCATCAATCAATACCTCAACATCAAGCTAAAGAACATTCCCTTTCCTTCTTAACCTCCCCAAAGACTTCATTCCCTACCCTCTTTGTCATAATCGAGTTCTAGCAGGTATTTATTTTGGTGAGTTGGTAATTAGTGACTGAACACTATGGATTAATTAGGGTTCATACTTTTAATATTTGATTGTCTTCTCTAGCAATTTTTGCTATTAGTTTGAATATTTAATCTATATATACTACCTTTTGGAGGTGTAGTTGTAAAGCATATGGCTTAAAAGTTAGCATAGCAACCCAAGACCTCATCCAAAAAGACTAGTTGAAAGAAATTATTTAGATTCATTGGCTCTATATAAATATTCAAGATCTTTCTAACAAAACATTGATGTGGGACTAAATACATATCCACATAAATCCTCACATATTTTTCCATTTAAGTCCTAGCATTTTTACCAAGCTAAGGGTCTAAACCATGCATCCATTCATAAATACCATAATTAGCCTATGGTCTGCCTAATGAACCCATGCTACAATATTTTTCTAGTATAAGCATCCAAAATCCTTCCAGTGAATAATCAATGTTGGACAAATACACGCCTGCAAAGATCCTTACATATTGCTATGATCTAAGACCTCACTCAAAAAAGTTAACTAGAATATATTATCTGGGTTCCTTAATCCTATATAAATATCTAAGATCTTCCTAGTGAATAATTTATATCAGATTAAATACAGCCTGCATGGATGCTCTTGTATTCCTCCCATTTAAATCCTAGTATCCTCACTAGCCTAAGGATCCAAATTCATGGATAAACCAATGTGGGGCTAAATGCATGCCGACATGCGTTTTCACATATTCCTCCCATTCAAGTTTCAATGTCCTCACAATATAGGAAAAAAGATCATCGATAACTTTTTTCTCCCAATGGTAGGCAAAAGCATCAGGAGGTGGTGCAACACGGGCGATACTTCTGAAAAGCATTGGTAAGTAAAAAAGTCTGATGATGCTTTAAAGCATCACCGGAACTTCCACTTTTTTTCTCTCCCATCCTCAATTTTTTATTCTTCTCCCTATCCCCAATTCTTTCTTGGTTTTTTCTCCTCTCATCCCCAAATTTTTTCACCCATCGATGACCAGGTGGTCCTCGTCGAGCACGTCGAGCTACTTGGTACTAGTGCTTATTGTAACAGTTCTTAAAGATGACCTCGACATGATCGTCCCCATGGAACTGGTCATAGAGGATCTTGATGTCATCACCAGGGAGGGACCGGAGGTGCAAGATTACCCATATGGCAAGCTTCTGGGACTGGATGGTGCCAGCGATGGAGAGGAAGGGGTCCTCATTACGAGTGGGCTCAAGATCGATGATAATTTTGTAGGCTCATGTGTGGTGCACCCAAAGCCTAGGGGAGCCACACAGGTTTAGGAGCTTGAGGTTATAAGTTCAAAGGGCCCTTAAGTCATGTTGGGTTAGGAGGCTTGACCTAAGGTTGAGAGAACATGTGAGACATTGGTCTACATGGGCTTGGGTTTGAGTATTTTCTCATTGACTTGTTGGGGGGAGTTTTTTAAGAAATTGTATTATAACCCATTTGGGTTATGGGATTGGGTCCAAGTTAGCCGGCTACCCTCTTTGGTGTGAAAGGAGAGTAGTTGGTTAGTTGGTTAGTCGGTTGGGTTGGATGGCCCAAGAAGCCCAACCACCCTAGGAATCCTAATCCCTTAAGAATAACTGCCCGCCCCATATATAAAGGAGGGGGGCCCGATGGTTTTGGGGTTGGATCGTAGGGTTTCTTGTTTTGAGAGGAGGCACTGTTTGTACGATAGCAAGAGTTCTTCTCCAAGAAATAATAAAGATCTCTCTTTTCTCCTAATCTCTCTTCCATCTCTTCTCCTACTCCTTAAAATCTTGGAATCCAAGAACATGTTTCTTGAATCAAGAAGACCGATTCATGTCTGCATGCTCTCCCTCTTCGATGCAAGAATCTCTACAAGTAGTATCAGAGCGAGGTTTGAGTGTTGGGAGAGGAGGATTCACGACAAGGAGATGCTTCTTGGTTCATCCCCAAAGAAAGAAGATGCCATCTTGATAATCGGCTCTGCTACACCCGTTCACACGCGTCAGCCCACGCGTTGCAATTTCTATCCCGAGATCCCTTCAAGGTATTTCCAAGATCCAACTTTGAGTTATTCTTCATGGCCTGATCAACCATGAATAGCGGCAGCAAGGTGGAGTTTGAGAAATTTAATGAGAAGGGCAGCTTTTCTATGTGGAAGGTTCGGGTGGAGGATTTGTTGGTGCAAAATTTTTTGGATGTGGCTTTGGAGGAAAAGCCAGAGGGGATGGTAGATCAGGAGTGGTTGTCATTGCAGAAGAGGGCATGTGCAGCCATCAGAGGGTGTTTGGCTGATGCGGCGTTGTACAGCATCCTTGAGGAAAAGACACCAAATGGTCTAAGGTCTAAATTCACACCATGTATATGGGGAAAAACATGTGCAATAAGCTGATGTTGAAGAAGCAATTGTACAGCCTTTGTATGCAGGAACGTGGAGATGTTGTTCTTCATATTCAGAGATATGACCAAGTTTGCAATGATTTGCTGACCCTTGGGGTAAAGATGGAGGAGGAATACAAGTCTCTACTCTTGATATGCTCGTTGTCGAGTTCATATGATCTGCTTGTCACTACTTTGCTGTATGGGAAGGAGACGCTGATATATGAGGACATAGTATCAGTGCTAAGGTCTAATGAGCAAAGAGGGAAGATGACAATAGAGGGAGTACCTCAGGAGGGCCTCATCGTAGGAGAGAGGACCGGGAGAGGGAAGGAAGGCAGCAAGCGAAGGGGATAGTCCAAGTCCCGGAAAGGCAAGAGAGAATTTGGATGCTACAAATGCAATGAAGTCGGAAACTTAAAGAGAAACTGTCCTCTTTGAAAGAAGCATCAAGAGGAGAAGAATGGAAAGGAATCCGTGATCACCGTCGCTGATTTGGGGTTTGAGGAGGATCTCATGGTGGTTTCAGATTTGCACCAGAAGTCAGCGAACACATGAATTCTTGATTCAGCTTGTTCACATCACTACACACCGCATCAATCTTGGTTTGCTGATTATGCTAAAATCGATGAAGGGAATGTGATACTTGGGGATGACCATCCTTGCAAGGTGACTGGAGTTGGTGTGGTCAGGGTGAGGATGTTTGATGGGGTTATGCTGACTCTTACACATGTGAAGCGCATCTCAGAGTTGAAGAAAAACCTAGTGTCACTAGGGTACCTAGAGAGGAGCGTTTCAGTTTTAGTTGCCATTCTGGGAGAGGTGTTTTGAATATCATGAAAGGTGCCATGGTGATGATGAGGGGGAAGAGGCTGGAGAACAATCTATATTAGATTGAAGGGTCCATGGAGTGTGGAGGATCTGACACAGCGGTGGCTACACATGATCAGCAGGATTTGTACCAGTTGTGGCAATATTGCCTTGGCCACATGGGAGAACGTGGTATGAAGGAGCTGATGAAGGATGGATGGATTCCATATCTGGATATAGGTATTGCAGAGGTGTGTGACCCATGCCAGATGGGGAAGCAACACCAGGTGAAGTTCTCCACAAGTTCAGCGCGCAGCAAAGGGCCCCTCGACCTAGTGCACATGGATGTTTGTGATCCGGCTCCGATTTCGGGGAGAAATAGAGCTAAATACTTCATGTCCCTTATTGATAACTATTCGAGGAGAGTGTGGGTGTTCTTCTTGAAGGAGAAGTCAGAAGTCTTCACCAAGTTTAAAGTCTAGATGGCAGAGGTGGAGAAAGAGAAGGGGCGACATGTGAAGGTTGTGCGGTCTGACAATGGTGGTGAGTTCACAAGCAAGGAGTTCCTTAGGTTTTGCTAAGATGGTGGGATCAAGAGGTAATTTTTAGTGGCAAGGACTCCTCAGCAAAATGGCATGGCCAAGTAGATGAAATGAACTCTCATGGAAAAGGCGAGGTGTATGAGGTTGCAAGTAGGGTTGCCCAAGGCATTTTGGTTGGACACTGTTGATACAGCGACCTACTTAGTGAATCGATCTCCTCATACAAAGCTTGATGGGAGGATTCTAGAGGAGTTATGGTTTGGAAGGAAGATGGAGCTCGGTCATCTTAGAGTATTTGGGTGCATGACATTTGTGCACATTGATCTCAGTCAGTGAAGCAAGTTGGATGCCAAGGCTCGGAAGATGGTGTTCATAGGATATCCGCATGGAGTCAAAGGATACCAGCTGTGGGATCCTTTGGAACAGAAGGCCATGATCAGCCGAGATGTGATCTTTGATGAAGATTCGGTCCTTAGGAGGCAAAAGGAGGTGGAGGTTCAGCAGGAGGTCCAATCGGACGTGGTTGGGCAAAAGGCAGCTCAGCAGGGTGCAGCTGAGCAATAATTAACCTCTTATAAAATTTTACCTTTTGTAGGAGCACTAGGAGGACCTAAGATTCAGATGGAGCACTATTCAGAGCTGCCTCCACATGTGGAGATCAGTGAGATGCATGCTCATGGCCGAGATGAGTAGGGGGAGGAGCCACATCTCAGTCTAGGCATCGGAGTTGCACTGCATAAGCCTAGGCGGATTGTGAGGCAGCTAGTGCGATATGGTTTTGGCGAAACCATGTCATATACTTTGGCACGCCGAGTGGAAAGAGACACATTGGATGCAAATTGGTGTTTCAATGCAAGAAAGGAGTCTCAGAGAAAGAAAGTACAAGATACAAGGCCAAGTTGGTGGCCAAAGATTACTCCCAAAAGGAAGGCATCGACTACAACGAGGTTTTCTCACCGGTGGTTTGACATACATCCATTAGGGTTTTGTTGAGTATTGTAGCATTGCAGGATATGGAGCTGGAATAGATGGATGTCAGGATGACCTTCCTCTATGGAGATTTGGAGGAGGAGATATACATGAAGCAGCCAAAAGGGTTCCGAGAGCCAGGGGCAGAAGGAAAGGTCTGTCTTTTGCAAAGATCATTGTATGGATTGAAGTAGTCACCAAGATAGTGATACCTATGGTTCGATGCATACGTGAGGAGCATTGGCATGACCAGATGTGAGTATGACCCGTGTGTTTATGTTAGAACACTTGAAGATAACTCTAGATTATATCTACTTTTGTATGTGGATGATATATTGATTGCAAGCAAATATAGAGATGTTGTGGAGGACTTGAAGGCAGCATTGTTACAGGAGTTTGAAATGAAGGATTTGGATCCTACTACAAGGATTCTAGGGATAGAGATCTTTAGGGACAAAGCCAAGAGGATGCTTCATTTATCTCAAGGGAATTATATCAGGAAGGTCTTGGAGAGATACAGTATGGATGGAGCAAAACCGGCGGTATGACCTCTTGCCGGTCATATTAAACTCTCAAAGACGATGTCGCCCAGGACTGAGGTGGAGGCTAAAGAGATGGCGAGGGTTCCATATGCTTCAGGAGTTGGGAGTCTAATGTACACAATGGTGTGTTGTAGGCCAAATCTCGGGCATGTAGTTAGCCAAGTCAGCCGGTTCATGGCCAATCCAGGCAGGGAGCATTGGAGAGCACTGAAAGGTATCTTCAGGTACTTAGTGGGCATAATTGGAGTTGGCATATGCTACAGGCATGGTGGCATGGAGGGCGGCTCTAGAGTGTCCATGGAGGCTCAAGGCCAGTTATTTGATTTTGTAGATGCTGATTATGGTGGTGATTTGGATACAAAGCATTCAACTACAAGTTATGTGTTTGTGTTGAATGGTGGTCCAATTTCATGGAGATCAAGTCTACAAGCAATAACAGCATTGTCTACTATAGAATCAGAGTACATTGGCATTTCTGAGGCTGCCAAGGAAGCTATATGGCTGAAGGGACTTGCATTGGAGATGGGCATTGCACAGGGGGCAGTTAAGATTTATTCTGATAGCCAGAGTGCATTGTGTTTAGTCCAGAATCCAGTCTATCATGCTAGGACCAAACATATTGATATCAGGTATCACAAAATTCGGGAGCTGGTAGAAGATAGTGAAGTGGAGCTCGCTAAGGTGTCTACTATAGAGAATGTGGCTGATGCACTTACCAAAGTTTTTCCAAGGGATAGCTTTCTTAGATGTGGAGCACTGATGGGACTGATGGACCGGGTGGAGCTTATTGGAGCTTGGAGCACTAAGGTAGAGATTGTAGGCTCAGGTGTGGTGCACCCAAAGCCTAGGGGAGCCACACAGGTTTGGAAGCTTGAGGTTATAAGTTCCCAGGGCCCTTAAGTCATGTTGGGTTAGGGGGCTTGACCCAAGGTTGAGAGAATATGTGAGACATGGGTGTATATGGGCTCGGGTTTGAGTATTTTCTTATTGACTTGTTGGGGGGAGTTTTTTGAGAGATTGTATTATAACCCATTTGGGTTATGGGATTGGGTCCAGGTTAGCTGGCTGCCCTCTCTGGTATGAAATGGGTGCAGTTGGTTAGTAGGTTAGTTGGTTGGGTTGGTTGGCCCTATTGAGAATTGTGTCCCAAAGCCAATCGTCTAGACTATAGACGGTTGTGCTATCTTGTATTTATATATAAATTTTTAATGAATAAAAGTTATTATTTTTGGTTGTTCATCATATTTACATTTTTCTGAAATGAACTCTTGTATGATGGAGTCCTTAGAACTACATTGTTTTGATATAGAGAGGATATATCATGTAGTTCTTAAAGTGGTTCACAACCAAAGGATACATTGTTATAGGACGACAATGTATCAAGTGTAGATTGTTGTATGTCATATTTGTTGGTTGTCCTCTTAACCAAGGAGTTTGAAGACACTGGTGTGACATGCAAGTGAAATGTATGACATATCACTGAATGTGACCATCTACGGAGCTCCTTTCGGTCAAAGGATTGCTCGCGAAGGGATATGGGTATATGTGTCCCTCATACCTGAGATCACCATGGTAGTTTGCAAGCAACTCACTATACTTTGGTGCTAGACT
This sequence comes from Areca catechu, assembly GCA_021397845.1. Taxonomy (NCBI): domain Eukaryota; kingdom Viridiplantae; phylum Streptophyta; class Magnoliopsida; order Arecales; family Arecaceae; genus Areca; species Areca catechu. The sequence continues at coordinate 30,339,873 of CM038046.1, forward strand.
ACCTAGATTTCTAATCCGGTGATGAAAGATTTCTGGGTGCAGTCAAGTACTTATGGAGCGATGGTGGATCAAGATGGAATTGACCCCTCAAAATAGTTTGGAGTGAATGACTTACTATGTCTCAATTTAGCAAATCCTTGGCCATGGTAGCTCTTGTGAGAAGTCACAGAACTTGTAAAGTTAAGACATAATCTAGATGGACCAAATTAGGGTTGGCAATCGAACCCCAGGTCATCTTGAGGATTTTGAGGTCAAAGGGATGAATTATGCGGTAACCATATGCCAGAGGTTCTTGTGAGGTGCTTTGCATCTTCGACCTATCCGGACGTCGGGTATCATTGCTAGATGAGAACTTTGACTGGTACTGGAAATGTTCTAGTACTACCGGCTTAGTGTTCGAACCTATGGGGTCACACACTATAGAGAATTTATATATGATCTTAAGGCTAATCAATGATTGAGAATCGTTTACCATCATTGCAAGTCAATATGATTGACTTTGTTCCAAGTGTCGACACTTGGAATTTTGCAGGTGTCGACACTTGGTGAAGTGTCGACACTTGGCAATTTTCGTGAGTCGACACTTACTATGACGAGCAGATTTCTGGGAAAGAATTTTTGAAAGATTTTGGGTAGGTTTTGACCTGATTTGAATTTCGAATTCAAACCAGTTTTAGCTCCAAGGTTATTTGGTATGATAGTCATAATTACCTTCTTGGGTTGGAACCATTTGGTATGGCCTTGATCCTCTCCCCCATTTTCTCTCCTTATCTCTTCTCCTTCCTCTTTCTCCCTCTTATGGCTGCCCCTATAAATGAAGGTTATTCTATAAGCTGCTAATGGTTACAAGACAACAGCAAGAGAAAAGAAAAGTTAGAGAGGAAGAAGAAGGGTTTAGTGAGGACTAGGGATTGGGTGTGAGAAACCTAGCATTCAAGCAAGGTCTTGGGAAGAGTGTTTCTTGGGAAGGGTCCCACCACTCCTCCTTGTCTTCCCGGAAGAAGAAGATCGGCCCAAAGGATCCTGAAGAGCTAGCACTCCGAGGGAGTTTATCAGAGTTGAGCCTTGGTGTGGATCACCTATAGAAGCCAGACACTTGTATGGCTCGGGCGCCCTCATCCTTCTTCTCAGTACTTTCAGAGATATTAAGGTATGGTACTCTGTATCTTTGTATATTTGTCTCTGTTGATGTTTTGCTTGTATGCTAGATCATTATGCTAGATCCTGTTGCGGGCAGATCGGTAGATCATTTTGATCTATCACTGAGCCTTCTGTTGTGCATGTTTTAAAATTATTTTAAAATACATCTTTTCTTCCCTGCTTGCATGAATGCATGTTTGCATATTGGTATGCTTCGTAGATGTACTTCACCTTCAATGGTATCAGAGCAAAAGGTTCTTTTTTATAGTATAATGTTGCAAGCATGCTTTAACATCACCCTTTCTTAAGTACATTGATTGAGTGCTTCACCATGGCCATCTGGTCATAGGAGAGAAGTAGGGCTGCAAGACCCTCTCTTCCCATTCAATGGGGTATCGTATGGCATGTAGGGGTGCCGCTTGTAATTGACTTTTGAAAAGGAAAAGAAGAAAGAAAATGTAGATTAAAAATTATTTTAATCTGATGTAGGACGAAGGACACGAAGAAAACCTATTGTTATTTTGAAAAGAGGAAAAAAATCTAAAGCAAACCAAGGATCATGGGAGGGCTAAGAAGCCTCCGGGACTAGGATAGAACAACCCCTGAAAATCCTAAAACGACTGGGCTCTTTTGGTTTTTTTTTAAATTTTCTTGGAGGAGATGGCGAAGGAACGATGGGGATGGGAGGCTGGGACGGGAACTCCTAGACCTTGTGGTGCGGGCACCAGACTCAGAAGAAGACTTCAGAGCTCCATTTGGATCTCTGATTGACATTGCCCGAGAAATTAGGGTTTGTAATAAAGGTTGACCTGGTCAACCAGTTTATTTATTTTATTTATTTCTTGAATCACCATTTAAATTTTGTTGAGTCATGTTGACTCGGTGCAAGTCCCAATGTGGTTTCAATTTGGTCCAAAATGGTGCCACATTTCTCTTCCAATCAACTCAAGGTTCAAGCAAGTGGAGGCCACACTCCAAGCCACACGCCCAGCCACACTCCGAGCACACGCCAGAGTCCAGGAGGCGCCATAGAGGCATCCCAGTGTCATGGTCCCCACATCCAAAGAAGAAAAAAATCAAATTGGAGGCTAAATTAAAGGAGGCGCCCACACCTGCCTAATTTACCTAAGCAAAGAAGGAAGAAAACTTCTCTTGGAGAAGAAATCAAAGAAGGACATCCAACCTACTCCTAATTGAAATCAAAATCAAAGAGCTTAACTTGGAGTGGAAGAAAAGAAGAAATACCTTAAGAAGAAGAGGACTCCAAATCCAAATCCAACTCCAAAGGAGGTGCCATAAAAGTTCCAAAACAATTCCTTTATGGCCGTCCCAATTTTTTTTGGACTCTTGGTCGGCCAAGGGAGAGGATTTTCTACCTAATCTAGGGGTTGGAAGAGTTTAGTCCCACATGGGAATTTGTACAAGCTAGGAGAAAATTTTAGGTCTATATAATAGACCTCTCTTTGTAACTTTGAAAATCAATGAAGAAAAATTATTTTTGCTATTCTCTTGTGTTGAGTAACCTAGGTTTCTCTTCTTCCGCACTATTCTAAGTGTTGAGCTCCGTGAGGGGGTAATCCGGGTTCCATTGGAGCCTTGAGGAGGTGAGAGATCTCCATCTTTATCCAAAACCCTAGGTTAGCCACTTGAAATTCCAAAACCCTAGCCACCTTTCATTATTTTCCATCCACCAAACCCTAGATCCATCCATCTCCCACGGCCTCTCTCTCTCTACAAGTCCAGGCCGTCCACCTTCATCCAGATCCAGTCCGGCTACTTCAGATCCAGAGCAAGTTCCAAGGAAAATCACATCAGCATCCAGGAGAATCCAGTTTTCAGCAATTTCGATCTTCAAGTTCATCAACCTGGTAAATCTTTTCCTTGACTCTCTGATTCCATCAATTGTCTTTCTTCTCTTCCAGATCTTGAGTTCAGGAGAAGCCAACCCGCCAAAGGACCAGTATTTGAGGATCCATTACGAAGATATCCGACTCCGAGGATCCAACAATCTGCTCGGGAGAGTTCTTCCACCAAAATCTGTGAAGATCATTGTCTGGTGAGATAAACCTTCCCTTCTCTTTATTTCTGTTTTGTTGAAAGCTCGGAGTGAAACCCTAGGTCTGGGAGTTTCTCAACCCCCAGCGATCCGTTGCTTCTAAACTACTCTGATAATTTAGTTTCCTTAAAATTGTGCTTTCAATTATCATATTAGTATCTTTCAATGTTAGGTTAACTTTTCTTTGATTTGAAGCCAACTTCTACAAACCTATAAAAATAACAAAAAAATTAGTTAATCTTAATTTACTTCCGCATCGCATCCCTTTATTTGTTCTGCATCATTTTTGGTATCAGAGCTTCCGTTCTGCATCATTTTTGGTATCAGAGCCCAGTCTAGGGTTTCTGATTTGCTTGCTTGCTTTGATTGTTCTCTTTTTATTTTGTCTGCTCGAAGTAGACTCCCCAGGACGTCCGGTCCTAGGAACTAAGCGAGGCGCAAGCCTCCTCCTCCCATTCCACGGGGTGTTCCTAGGACGTGTAGGGGATCCATTGGGTTATAACTTCGTAGCAGGGATTATAAACGGGGAAGACAATCTAGTTGCAGCCCGTAATTGCCCTGTTGTCTGAATTATTTCTCCCTGCATAAAACTCCGAATTGCATGATTTTTACTTCGTTGAAACCAGTATAATTGAACCTATTTTGCATAATTTTTCTGTGATTTATTGGTTTCGGTAAAAATTCTGAGAATTAAAATACAGCAACTCTGTTTTTTGTGTTCTGCAATTCAATTCTTTTTGGAGTGATCATCTCATAATTTACTTAAGGGCAATTGAGCATCTAAGATAAGGGGAGGAGTTGATTACCTCTCCTTAGCCCAAAACCACCATCCAATCATTCGAACCTAGACCTAATTTAAAATCAGTTAGACCTAATTTGCCCTAGTGGGCTAGGGACACCAATTGGTCGGGTCTAGGCTAGTGTTGAGTCAGTTTGCTGAGTTATTCTGTGTGTGCTTAGCACTCAGTGTCTAGAATGGTGGTTCAGGGACTACGTCCCGAAGGGCTTGTGTGCTGGTCCGCCTACCTGGCCAATCACTGATTGGTGTCTAGGATTGGCAATCAGGGACCTAACACTCCCCTTACACCTGCCTGGCTGAGTCCTGAGTTACTACAGGCTAGCTTGCCACTCTGATTGGGCATCTAGTTTGGACTCTAGGTCTAGTGATCCAGTAGTCGATTTAGTCTAGTCTCATTTTGTGTGCTTGCTTGAATCATCATGTCTACCAGAAACGGAGTGCCATATCAACCTGGTCAAACCCAACCCGATTTAGAGGCCATGATCAGAACTCTTACTGAAAGTATGGCTAAAATGAATCAGGATATGACAAACACTGTGGCCCAGTTTAGCGCACAAATTCATGAGGATCTTACCCAACTTAGGGACCGAGTCCAAGTACTTGAAGAACCTAGACATCGAAATTGGACTCCTGACCCCGATTTTAATGTGCCTCAGCCTCACCCACATCTGGAGCCTAGAAGGCCTTTATATAGAGATCCTGAACCTAATCATAGGAGGCCTGACCCAGAGCCTGAAGATAGAGATGATAGGTTCATCAGGAACATCAAATTAGATGCACCCACTTTTGATGGTAGTCTGAACCCTAAGGTGTATTCTGATTGGGAGGGTGAGATGGATCAATACTTTGAGTGGTATGCTATGTCTGAGGAGAGAAAATACAAGTTTGCCAAGATGAAATTAGTGCGTCAAGCTAGGTTATACTGGGGGAACATTGAGCTAACCACTAGGAGACGGAATGTTGAGCCCATAACCACTTGGCAGGGTATGAAAGAAAAACTGAGAGATAAATACCTACCCATTTCATACCAGCAAAACCTGTTAGACCAATGGCAAAACCTGAAACAAGGAAACCGATCTGTCTCAGACTACATAACTACTTTTGATGAATACCTAATGAGATGTGATGTGAGTGAAGCCCACGAAGTCACTTTGTCTAGATTTAGGGCTGGACTGAGGGAAGATATCAAGAGAGAACTATTTCTGAGGGAGGTTACTGATCTAGACCAAGCCTACCAGATTGCACTGAACACTGAGAAATTTCAGAGAGGACCTATACCTTCTAGGGTTAGTGCCCCAATCCCAAGGAATGGACCTAGCCAAGTTATCCCTAGTAAACCTTTTCAGGGTACTTCTACCCCTAGGCCCATGGACAAAGGTAAGGCACCTGACACCCAGAGAACCCCTAGTTCAAATATCACCTGTTTTAAGTGTCAGAAACCAGGTCACATTTCTAGTCAGTGTACTGCCATAGCCTGTTTCAAGTGTCATAAGGTAGGTCATGTTGCTAGCCAGTGCCCACGGAGATCCCTTTACATAGAAGAGGGAGAGAATGATAATTCCGAGCCCAGTGAGGAATTTGAAGAAGAAGTTTATGAGGCCGGAATGAATTTGGTTGAGGAGTATGAAGGAGAGGAGGAACCCAATGAATCTGACCAATTAGGAGTTGTAAGATGCATCCTATCCCAGAATCTAGTTCAAGAGGATTGGCGTAGGACTAACATCCTACAGACTTTTCTTAAATTAGGGGATAAGGTATGTAAGATCATCATAGATAGCGGGAGCTGTGTAAATGCCATCTCTACTAGCACTGTCAAGATGTTAGGCTTAATCCCAGTTCCCCATCCCAACCCCTATAAGGTTTCTTGGGTAGATTCTACCTCCATACCCATCCAGTCTAGATGTCAAGTCCAAATCCAAATGCAATCTTATCACGAAAAGATTTGGTGCGATGTCTTACCCATGGGGGTGAGCAGTATAATTCTCGGAAGACCTTGGTTGTATGATCATGATGCCACCCTCTTAGGAAAATCCAATACCTGTGTCTTTAGTTTCAATGGGAAGAAGATTACGATCCATTCCGTTCCCCCTAAGGACAAGGTAACTAAAGGAGCTGGTAAGGTTAAGGAGATGAAAACTGGAGTGAACCTAATCAGTGCTAAGGATCTAGAACAAGAAATTCATAGTGGTTCACCCATCTGGATGTTGACTGCTAAGGAGCTTAGAACTTCGGAACCCTCAGAGCCTCCTCAAGAAGTTAAACCTGTGTTAAAAGAATTTGAGGATGTCTTTCCCGAGGATTTGCCAGACCACCTTCCACCTCTTAGGGATATCCAGCATGCCATAGATCTAATCCCAGGAGCAACTTTGCCCAACTTGCCCCATTACAGGATGAATCCATCTGAGCATGAAGAACTGCAAAAGCAGGTTGGAGAATTATTGAGGAAGGGGTTTATTAGAGAAAGTCTTAGCCCTTGTGCAGTCCCAGCCTTACTGACCCCAAAGAAAGATGGCACGTGGAGGATGTGTGTTGACAGTCGTGCCATCAATAAAATTACAATCAAGTATAGGTTTCCCATCCCTAGACTAGATGACATGCTTGATATGATGGCTGGTGCAATGGTTTTTTCTAAGATTGATCTCAAAAGCGGCTATCATCAGGTTAGGATTAGACCCGGGGATGAATGGAAAACTGCTTTCAAAACTAAGGATGGTCTTTATGAATGGGTTGTTATGCCTTTTGGGTTGTCCAATGCCCCTAGTACCTTCATGAGAATTATGACCCAGGTACTTAGAGCTTTCATAGGAAAATTTGTGGTGGTCTATTTTGATGACATCCTGATCTATAGTAAGACCCCAGCAGATCACCTAGGCCACCTTAGAGCAGTCTGCCAAGTTTTGAGGAATGAGAGACTCTACGGCAATCTTAAGAAGTGTGAATTCATGACTAGTAGAGTTATCTTTCTTGGTTTTGTAGTAACCCCTGACGGCGTGGCGGCCGATCCTGAGAAGATTAAGTCCATAGTAGACTGGCCAGAGCCAACCAATGTGCATGAAGTTAGAAGTTTCCATGGCTTGGCTACCTTCTATAGGCGATTCATCAAGGGGTTTAGTACTTTAGCTGCTCCTATCACTGATTGTATTAGGAAGGGAGAATTTCATTGGACTAAGTCAGCCCATAAAGCCTTCCTAGATCTTAAGGAGAAAATGACCCAGGCACCCATTCTGAGATTACCCGATTTTTCTAAAGTATTTGAGGTTGCCTGTGATGCGTCAGGTGTAGGAATAGGTGGAGTCCTAAGCCAAGAGAATCATCCCATAGCATTCTTCAGTGAAAAACTTAATGATGCTAAGCTTAGGTATTCTACCTATGATAAGGAATTTTATGCGGTGGTGCAAGCTTTGCGTTACTGGAGACATTATTTGCTACCGCAGGAATTTGTACTATTCTCGGACCATGAGGCTCTTAGATTTCTGAACTCCCAAAAGAAGCTTAACCCTAGGCATGCTAAGTGGGTAGAATATATCCAGTCCTATACTTTTGTCCTGAAACATAAGGCTGGAGTTGAGAATAAGGTAGCTGATGCCCTTAGTCGCCGATCTCTGTTATTAACTTCTGTTAGAACTGAGGTCATAGGGTTTGAGCAAATCAAAGAGGAATATGAGTCTTGTCCGGATTTCACAACTGTGTATCAGGATCTAGTTCAAGGACCGTCTAGTAATCACCAGGATTATACCCTTGTAGATGGTTTTTTGTTCTTCAAAAATAGGCTTTGCATCCCTAGAACTTCTCTTAGAGAATTTTTGATTTGGGAAATCCATGCTGGAGGTTTAGCTGGCCATTTTGGAAAAGACAAGACCATTCTAGCTATTGAAGACCACTTTTTCTGGCCTAGCTTAAAAAGGGATGTAGCTAATATTGTAGCTAGATGTCGAACCTGCGCTGTTGCCAAACAGCGAAAACAAAACACTGGCCTTTATACCCCACTCCCTGTCCCAGATCGTCCTTGGCAAGATGTGAGTATGGATTTTGTGTTAGGTTTACCTAAGACCCAGAGAAGGCATGATTCTATCTGTGTCGTAGTCGACCGATTCTCTAAAATGGCCCACTTCTTGCCTTGTTCCCAAACTTTTGATGCGTCTAAGGTAGCCACACTTTTCTTCAATGAGATAGTTAGACTCCATGGCCTACCTAAGACAATCGTTTCAGATAGGGATGTCCGGTTCACCAGTTACTTTTGGAAGACCCTTTGGCATAAGTTAGGGACAAAACTTAAGTTTTCAACTGCCTATCATCCCCAAACTGATGGCCAAACTGAAGTAGTGAACCGTAGCCTAGGAAATCTGCTGAGATGTCTTGTTGGTGAAAACACCAGAAATTGGGATTTATACCTACCAAGGGCAGAATTTGCGTACAATGACTCGGTCAATAGGTCTACGGGTAAAAGTCCATTTGAAATTGTACATGGGTACAAACCTCACACACCTCTTGACCTAGTCCCTTTACCTGTCCACACTCGAGTCTCCGAATCTGCTGAGAATTTTGCACAGCATATAAAAGACTTGCATAAAGAAATTCATGCCAAAATAAATTTAAGTAATGAAACTTATAAGAAGTTGGCTGATACTCAAAGACGAGTCAAATCTTTTGTTGAGGGAGACTATGTGATGATTAGGTTAAGGCCTGAACGGTTTCCTCCTGGAACCGTTAGAAAGTTACATGCTAGGGGAGCTGGACCATTTAGAGTGGTAAAGAGAGTAGGATCCAATGCCTATGTGCTCGAGTTGCCTCCAGAACTAGGCATTAGCTCTACTTTCAACATTACAGACTTAGTAGAGTACAGGGAGCCAGCTGTGATTCCTAGTGAGCCTTTTGAGCCTAACCCTATCATTGAGAGTGATCCCGACCCTGTGTGTCCACCAACAAACTGGCCTGTGAGGAAAGAGCAGATTGAAAAGATCCTGGATGATCAGGTTATCTCTACTCGTAATCGAGGATACCAAAGGTACCTGGTCCGCTGGCAAGGAAGGCCAGATTCTGATGACTCTTGGATCTCCCGAGAAGAATTACAAGAATTGGACCCAGACCTCTTGGAGAGATACCAGAGCCAACTTGAGCCTTACTCGACAGGGTCGAGTTCCTCCCACCCTGGGAGAATTGGTGCGGGCACCAGACTCAGAAGAAGACTTCAGAGCTCCATTTGGATCTCTGATTGACATTGCCCGAGAAATTAGGGTTTGTAATAAAGGTTGACCTGGTCAACCAGTTTATTTATTTTATTTATTTCTTGAATCACCATTTAAATTTTGTTGAGTCATGTTGACTCGGTGCAAGTCCCAATGTGGTTTCAATTTGGTCCAAAATGGTGCCACATTTCTCTTCCAATCAACTCAAGGTTCAAGCAAGTGGAGGCCACACTCCAAGCCACACGCCCAGCCACACTCCGAGCACACGCCAGAGTCCAGGAGGCGCCATAGAGGCATCCCAGTGTCATGGTCCCCACATCCAAAGAAGAAAAAAATCAAATTGGAGGCTAAATTAAAGGAGGCGCCCACACCTGCCTAATTTACCTAAGCAAAGAAGGAAGAAAACTTCTCTTGGAGAAGAAATCAAAGAAGGACATCCAACCTACTCCTAATTGAAATCAAAATCAAAGAGCTTAACTTGGAGTGGAAGAAAAGAAGAAATACCTTAAGAAGAAGAGGACTCCAAATCCAAATCCAACTCCAAAGGAGGTGCCATAAAAGTTCCAAAACAATTCCTTTATGGCCGTCCCAATTTTTTTTGGACTCTTGGTCGGCCAAGGGAGAGGATTTTCTACCTAATCTAGGGGTTGGAAGAGTTTAGTCCCACATGGGAATTTGTACAAGCTAGGAGAAAATTTTAGGTCTATATAATAGACCTCTCTTTGTAACTTTGAAAATCAATGAAGAAAAATTATTTTTGCTATTCTCTTGTGTTGAGTAACCTAGGTTTCTCTTCTTCCGCACTATTCTAAGTGTTGAGCTCCGTGAGGGGGTAATCCGGGTTCCATTGGAGCCTTGAGGAGGTGAGAGATCTCCATCTTTATCCAAAACCCTAGGTTAGCCACTTGAAATTCCAAAACCCTAGCCACCTTTCATTATTTTCCATCCACCAAACCCTAGATCCATCCATCTCCCACGGCCTCTCTCTCTCTACAAGTCCAGGCCGTCCACCTTCATCCAGATCCAGTCCGGCTACTTCAGATCCAGAGCAAGTTCCAAGGAAAATCACATCAGCATCCAGGAGAATCCAGTTTTCAGCAATTTCGATCTTCAAGTTCATCAACCTGGTAAATCTTTTCCTTGACTCTCTGATTCCATCAATTGTCTTTCTTCTCTTCCAGATCTTGAGTTCAGGAGAAGCCAACCCGCCAAAGGACCAGTATTTGAGGATCCATTACGAAGATATCCGACTCCGAGGATCCAACAATCTGCTCGGGAGAGTTCTTCCACCAAAATCTGTGAAGATCATTGTCTGGTGAGATAAACCTTCCCTTCTCTTTATTTCTGTTTTGTTGAAAGCTCGGAGTGAAACCCTAGGTCTGGGAGTTTCTCAACCCCCAGCGATCCGTTGCTTCTAAACTACTCTGATAATTTAGTTTCCTTAAAATTGTGCTTTCAATTATCATATTAGTATCTTTCAATGTTAGGTTAACTTTTCTTTGATTTGAAGCCAACTTCTACAAACCTATAAAAATAACAAAAAAATTAGTTAATCTTAATTTACTTCCGCATCGCATCCCTTTATTTGTTCTGCATCATTTTTGGTATCAGAGCTTCCGTTCTGCATCACCTTGGGACTCATCCTAACGAAGAGACCGTCCACCTCTAAGGCATTACGCCCTCCTCAATACTTAGAGGCGCTAGGATGGATCTTAAGGTCACGAAGGACGGGGGGTGGGGGAGAACTCATGGATCTTGGAACTCACCCTAACGAAGAGACCGTCCACCTCTAAGGCATTACGCCCTCCTCAGTACTTAGAGGCCCTAGGATGGTTCTCAAGGTCACGAGGGGAAGACACGAAGGTGGGAGGGAGAAAGGAGATACTTGGGGCCTCACACTCCTCGATGTCCCGAAGGACGAAAGAAAAAGGGCCTCAGCCCAGAACCACACACCGGAAAAACACTCAAAAATTTCATTCAACTATTTTATTACAAGAAGAGTATGGGTATTTATAGATGCCATATCCCTTTGAAATTCAAAAATAAAATCCTCTAAAATCCTCCCTTGATTTTGAAATCAAATTCAAAATCAAAATGCCCAAATTTCCCAAATTACATTCATTAAAAAAATTACCAAATAAATCCCGTTTATTTGAATTTTGAAATCCCCTCTGCTCTGAAACTCGTGCTACTCCAAAAATCGTGCAAAACAACTCTTCTTCCATCGCTTTGAGAAGCGTGCAGAAGCTTCATTTGGCTGCTCTGAAAAACATGCAGAAGCTCCTTCACGGCCGAGCAACAGGGGCACCTGGACCTTCGGCACCCGGCCCAGCGGGCAGCGGCGGGGCGGCATGGTGGCGCGCCGGCGAGCGGACGGCGACGGCGAGGCGGCACGACGGCGGCGGCGAAACGGCGGCGGCGGCCGTGGGCGACCATTGGTCTTCCACGGACCGCCGGTCTTCCCACGGGCATGAGGCCCCAGGGCTGCCGGCGGGGCAGCAGGGCGGCGGATCGGCGGCGCGTCGGCTGGCGGGCGGCAGCGGCGGAAGGCACGGTGGCCAGGCGGCGAAACGGCGGCGGCGGTCGTGGACGACCGTTGGTCTTCCACGGACCGCTGGACTTCCCACGGGCGTGAGGCCCCAGGGCTGCCGGCGGGGCGGCAGGGCGGCGGATCGGCGGAGCGCCGGCGGGCGGGCGGCAGCGACGGGGTGGCACGGCGGCCAGGCGGCGAAACGGCGGCGGCGGCCGTGAGCGACCGTTGGTCTTCCATGGACCGCTGGTCTTCCCACGGGCGTGAGGCCCCAGGGCTGCCGGCGGGGCGGCAGGGCGGCGGATCGGCGGAGCGCCGGCGGGCGGGCGGCAGCGGCGGGGTGGCACAGCGGCCAGGCGGCGAAACAGCGGCGGCAGCCGTGGGTGACCGTTGGTCTTCCACGGACTGCTGGACTTCCCACAGGCATGAGGCCCAGGGATGTCGGCGGGGCGGCAGGGCGGCTGGTCAGTGGAGCGCCGGCGGGCGGGCGGCAGTGGCAGGGGTCGGGCACGGTAGATCGCGGACCGGTGGGGCAAAAATCGGAAAAAAATTAGACCTCTGCGATTTTTTTCCTGGAGGTTGAAGGAGATAGGAATAGCATGGAATAAAGTTGGAATAACATCGGGATAACACGGAAATAAAGGGAATAGGTGGAATAGTGGGAATAACTAAAATACAAAAATTCTAAATTTTTTTTTAAAAAAATAAAAGGTGAAACCCGGATAGGTTTTGGATCCCCCATCATTCTCCTGCAGCATGAAAAACTCGACTCCGTCGAGTTCGAGGACTAAGCAAATCCTAGCCCGCTGCTAGCTCTGATACCAAATTGATGTAGGACGAAGGACACGAAGAAAACCTATTGTTATTTTGAAAAGAGGAAAAACACCTAAAGCAAACCAAGGATCATGGGAGGGCTAAGAAGCCTCCGGGACTAGGATAGAACGACCACTAAAAATCCTAAAACGACTGGGCTCTTTTGGTTTTTTTTTAAATTTTCTTGGCGGAGATGGCGAAGGAACGATGGGGATGGGAGGCTGGGATGGGAACTCCTAGACCTTGGGACTCATCCTAACGAAGAGACCGTCCACCTCTAAGGCATTACGCCCTCCTCAATACTTAGAGGCGCTAGGATGGATCTCAAGGTCACGAAGGACGGGGGGTCGGGGAGAACTCATGGATCTTGGGACTCACCCTAACGAAGAGACCGTCCACCTCTAAGGCATTACGCCCTCCTCAGTACTTAGAGGCGCTAGGATGGTTCTCAAGGTCACGAGGGGAAGACACGAAGGTGGGAGGGAGAAAGGAGATACTTGGGGCCTCATACCCCTCGACGTCCCGAAGGGCGAAGGAAAAAGGGCCTCAGCCCAGAACCACACACCGGAAAAACACTCAAAAATTTCATTCAACTATTTTATTACAAGAGGAGTATGGGTATTTATAGATGCCCATATCCCTTTGAAATTCAAAAATAAAATCCCCTGAAATCCTCCCTTGATTTTGAAATCAAATTCAAAATCAAAATGCCCAAATTTCCCAAATTATATTCATTAAAAAAATTACCAAATAAATCCTGTTTATTTGAATTTTGAAATCCCCTCCGCTCTGAAACTCGTGCTACTCCAAAAATCGTGCAAAACAACTCTTCTTCCACCGCTTTGAGAAGCGTGTAGAAGCTTCATTTGGCTGCTCTGAAAAACGTGCGGAAGCTCCTTCATGGCCGAGCAATAGGGGCACCTAGACCTTCGGCACCCGGCCCAGCGGGCGGCGGCGGGGCGGCATGGTGGCGCGCCGGCGGGCGGACGGCGGCGGCGGGGCGGCACGACGGTGGCGGCGAAACGGCGGCGGCGACCGTGGGCGACCGTTGGTCTTCCACGGACCGCCGGTCTTCCCACGGGCGTGAGGCCCCAGGGTTGCCGGTGGGGCGGCAGGGCGGCGGATCGGCGGCGCGCCGGCGGGCGGGCGGCAGCGGCGGGGTGGCACGGCGGCCAGGCGGCGAAACGGCGGTGGCGGCCATGGATGACCGTTGGTCTTCCACGGACCGCTGGACTTCCCATGGGCATGAGGCCCCAGGGCTGCCGGTGGGGTGGCAGTGCGGCGGATCGGCGGAGCGCCGTCGGGCGGGCTGCAGCGGCGGGGTGGCACGGCGGCCAGGCGGCGAAACGGCGGCGGCGGCCGTGGGCGACCGTTTGTCTTCCACGGACCGCTAGACTTCCCACGGGCGTGAGGCCCCAGGGCTGCCGGCGGGGCGGCGGATCGGCGGAGCGCCGGCGGGCGGGCGGCAGCGGCGGGGTGGCACGGCGGCTAGGCGGCGAAACGGCGGCGGCCGCCGTGGGCGACCGTTGGTCTTCCACGGACTGCTGGACTTCCCACGGGCGTGAGGCCCAGGGATGCCGGTGGGCGGGCGGCAGTGGCGGGGGTCGGGCACGGCAGATCGCGGACTGGTGGGGCAAAAATCGGAAAAAAATTAGACCTCTACGATTTTTTTCCTGGAGGTTGAAGGAGATAGGAATAGCCTGGAATAAAGTTGGAATAACATCGGGATAACACCGGAATAAAGAGAATAGGTGGAATAGCGGGAATAACTAAAATACAAAAATTCTAAAATTTTTTTTTAAAAAAAATAAAAGGTGAAACCCGGATAGGTTTCGGGTCTCCCATCATAATCTAATGACATGATCATAAAATATCTTTATATAAGATCTAAGAGTTATGTTTTGATCGGATTTGTTGAAAGTTTGGAGAAACTTTGGATTTAAAATCACTATTTTTTCCTATCTCAGGTTGAAGTGTCAACACTTGACCAGGAAGTGTCGACACTTGGGCTTGTGAGTCGACACTTGGCCTTGGAAGTGTCGACTTATAGGCGGGTACAGAAAACCTGTCATTTTGTTTTCTTCTAGTCTCGAGCCTTGAGTCGATCCAAGTGTCGACACCTAGTGTCGACACTTGCTCCCGGTGAGTCGACGCTTAGGATAAAAATGCAGGAAAACAGTGAATTCAATTTTTTATTTTATTGTTAAATTGTTTTACATTTGTAAATTAAAATTATTTTAATTTATTTATGGCTATTGAACTTAATTGAGAATTAAGAATGACTAAGAACTCTAGGAATGTGTTTCAAAGATTTTTAAGTCATTTCAATAAGCCTTAAGGGTCATGGGTTAGCTTCTATTAGGTCCTTGATTGGGTTAAACCTAAGTTTAGATGCATTGGACTAATTAGAGAACTAATCTAATCAAATGTTGAGTTAGAATTTCTTCTCTATAAATCTCTCTAATAGTTAGATGGATTAGTCCATAAATCTAAATGGACCTAATTTGTGGCTCAGTGGAAAGCCCGAGACTTTAGGCTAGTCTAATCGAGTCTGATGAACTGATTGGTGTCTAGGTAAGTTTGGCATTGTGATCATGGTTCTTTGGGGCTACCTCTTACCTGGCCAACTCTGTTGGTGTCTAAGGCAAGATGGTTAATGGTGGAACCCAACCCATGATCTCACTTACCTAGCCAATGTGGTCAATCAAGATTGATTGGATAGCTCATTGACTCGTGTTAACCCTTGTCACCCAAGGTTAATCAGTCTTGACTGATTTTAGGTGCCCATGGATCATTAGTTATGTGTAACCCTCCTTGTTTGCTAATTTGGTCAGTGGGAGGCTGATCCATGTCTTCTCATCTCTTCATCTGTCATATTAAAATTAAACCCTCTAAATTATTAGGTCCTTAAAAGGACAAAGTTATAGGGATAACCAAGTCCTAGCTTTCCATTAAGTTGGATGGTAATGGGTCCAGTAGTTGGGTGTTCATCGGCAGATCCAAAGATGGGGTATTGATCGGGCTATTAGAATTGTTGTTCCTAATATGAGGCTTAGTGTGACTCTTTTAACGATGGTCAAGTGGGCCGGCCAAAGTCGGGCTTGACTATTCGTTAGTTAGAAGCATTGAATTTTGTGATGTTAATGGTTGGACCTAACCAGGACCTTCAATAGGAGGCCCAAAGGCCGATTGAAGTGTACCTTAGGGCAAAACCCTAATACTAGAGGTTACTTGGAGAAGTAATCGGTTGAAGAACCTACTTTTAGACAAGCATGGATGGGTCGGCCAAAGTCGGGCTCATGTGTTGTCATTGGGCTCTGGTACCCACTAGGGAATTAAAGTAATTCCTCGGATTGGAGGTAGAGGCTACCAGTCTAAGCAAAATAATGGGAGGGGCCTTTAGACTAAAGTCCATGTCTTTAGGTTAATAATTCATATATACTAATTAGCTTCAGTTTTCCTTTCAGATGTCTTCCAACCTGTCACTCCGGTCTCTTCTTGATAATGAGAAGCTCAATGGACCCAACTTCGATAGCT
Organism: Areca catechu; assembly: GCA_021397845.1. NCBI lineage: Eukaryota > Viridiplantae > Streptophyta > Magnoliopsida > Arecales > Arecaceae > Areca > Areca catechu. The sequence goes on from CM038046.1 coordinate 30,355,934, forward strand.
AGTATCGAAGGCTCAGGATTGTCCTGGAGCATGAACGGATCTTATATGTGATATCGGATTTGGCACCTGAAACCCCTGCTCCCAATGCTCGGGGTTCGATCAGAGACACTTATCAGAAGTGGCTCTCTGGCAGGATCACGGTCCGATGCATAATGTTAGTGGCTATGAACGATGAGTTCAGTCGCAAGTTCGAGGAAGCCCAGCAAGAGAAAATCCTTCAAAAGTTGAAGGAATCCTTTGGCCCACCTGATAACGTTAAGAGGTACAGGGTCTCCTGTGCTATCTACAACATGCAGATGCATGATGGGGCCTCAGTCACTGATCATGTATTGTACATGATTGAGATGATTAAGCACCTGGACAAACTCGGATGTCCCCTGCATGAACAGCTTGGGAAGGATGCGATTCTGAATTCCCTCTCCTCCTCCTATCTAGATTTTTTGATCATTACATAATGAATAAGCCTGTAGTTAACTACCATGGTTTGTTGGGGTTGCTGCAGACTTTTGAGAAAGACCACCATCTGAATAAAGGGATGGTGAATCTAGTGGGAGGATCTTTGGGAGGGCATCATCCCTTTAAGAAAGGAAAAAAAATAAAGGAAAAAAGGTGTTGAATACTTCTGGGCCCAGTCAGGCCAAGAGGGTGAAGGCTGATCAAAGCCGTGCGGAGTGCTTCTTCTATAAGAAGCAGGGATATTGGAAGAGGAATTGTCCTCTTTACATTGCATCTCTTAACCTGAACAGGCCCAAGAAGAGAAAGCAACAGGATGGTCCTGGACAAGGTATTGGATACTTATAGTTTCTCTATCTGCGATACTACTAACTAGGTATTGGATACAGGAAGTCCAATTCATATTTATAATTCTTTGCAGGGACTTCAAGTTAGTAGAAAATTCGAAGATGGCGAGAGATTCTTGAACGTGGAAAATGGAAGCCGAGTTCCAATCCTAGCATTGGGAGTCCTCAAACTTGTTTTCGAGCCCTGTACTATCATTTTGAATGAGTGTCATTTTTGTCCATCTTTTATTTTGAATGTCATTTCTGTAGGCCAATTGGCCATGTATGGTTATGAACTATCAATAAAGAATGATATTTGTAAAATCATTTGGAATGGTTCTATAGTTTTGAATGGACAAATGCGTGATGGCATTTATGTATTGTTGTGACCTGTTAGTGTAATATACACGTCTAGCAAATACCCAAGGATTAATAATGTCAGCAAAGCATACCTGTGGCATTGTAGGCTAGGTCATATTAATAAGAACAAGATAAACAGGTTGAAATGCGAGTGTCTCCTCAATTTTAGTGAAGATTGTCCACTTCTAACCTATGAGTCTTGTCTTCTTGAAAAGATGACAAAGTCACCTTTTACTAGAAATGATGAACGAGCCAAAGAGATTCTAAGTCTAGTACATACTGATGTATGTGGATCCATGAATGCTAGTGCCAGGGGTAGGTACGTTTATTTCATTACGTTTACAAACGATCTTTCGAGATATGGTTATGTCTTATTAATGAGACATAAATTTGAATCATTTGAAATATTCAAACGGTATCATAGTGAAGTAGAAAAACAAACTGGAAAGTATATCGAAACCCTTCGATCCATCGAGGCAGTGAATACCTTTCGGGTGAGTTTCTGACATATCTTGAGGAGAATGAGATTCTCTCTCAGTGGACACCTCCAGGGACACCTCAATTGAATGGAGTGTCTGAGAGGAAGAATCGAACCCTGTTAGACATGGTTCGATCCATGATGGGCTTTGCTTCTCTACCGGTATCCTTTTGGGGATATGCTCTAGAATCAGCCTGTTACCTTCCAAATAGGGCTCCAAGTAAGTCCGTTAGTAAAATATCATATGAGATATGGATTGGATGTAAGCCGACACTGTCACACCTTCAGGTCTGAGGGTGCCCAGCTTATGTAAAATATTTGAAAATGGACAAACTTGGACCTAGGTCTACCGGTGCCTATTTGTTGGGTATCCAAAAGAGTCTAAGGGATATTACTTCTACTTAGCTGAGGAACAAAAGTTGTTTGTCAGTCTTAGGGCTATCTTTTTGGAAAAGGAGTTCCTTGGTGAAGGGACTGTAGCATCTAAGATTGAACTTAGTGAAGTTCAACAAGTAGAAGAACCGACACACTTAAGGGACAACATAAAATCGGTTGTGATTAGATCACACCAAAAGCCCACACAGGAACCATTAAGGAGATTCGTAGGGTACCGAGTCGACCGGACAGATACTACGGTTTCTTGGTCCGGGACGATGATCCCATTGAACTCGATGAGAACAATAAAGATCCGATCACCTATATGGATGCGTTGCAGAGGTCCAACTCTGAGAAATGGCTAAGAGCCATGAAATCCGAAATGGAGTCCATGGAGATCAACAATGTATGGACATTGGTTGATCCACCTGAAGGGATAAAACCCATTGGGTGCAAATAGATTTTCAAAAGGAAAAGGGACGCAGACGGGTAGGTGGAGACCTATAAATCCTGTCTGGTTGCTAAAGGATATCGTCAATATTATGGTATTGACTATGACGAAATATTTTCTCCTGTGGCAATACTCAAGTCCATTCAGATCATGCTTGCTTTAGCGGCACACTTTGACTATGAAATTTGGTAAATGGATGTCCGAGTAGCTTTCCTGAATGGTGAGCTGGAAGAGGAGGTGTTTATGATACAACCTAAAGGGTTCACATCCACAGATGAGTCAAAGGTGTGCAGGCTTCAAAAGTCCATCTATGGACTGAAACAATCATCAAGGAGTTGGAACATGCGATTTGATAAGTGTATCAAGTCGTATGGATTCGTTAGGAATGGAGAAGAATCTTGCATTTATAAATGAGCTAATAGTTCTATGATTGTATTCTTTGTATTGTATGTGGATGACATTCTCTTAATCGAAAATGACATTCCAGCACTACAAGGAATAAAGGTCTGGTTATCATCTTAGTTCTCTATGAAGGACTTAGGTGAAGCCTCTTACATACTGGGTATGAAGATCTATAGAGATAGATCTAAGAGGCTTCTGGGATTGTCCCAGTCTATAGACATCGATATCGTGCTGAAACGGTTCAGCATAAAAAATTTCAAGAAGAGCTATCTCCCGATAGGCACTGAAATTGATCTCTCTAAAAGAAATTGTGCGACAACTCCTGAAGAGAGAGAGAGTGTATGAGTAGAATCCCATATGCTTTGATAGTGGGCTCTATTATGTACACCATGACATGTACTAGGCCAGACGTGGCATACTCACTAGGCGTAGTGAGCAGATACCAGTCTGACCCAGGTGAAGCTCATTAGAAAGTGGTAAAGACCATCCTTAAGTATTTATGAAATACTAAGGATCAATGGTTACTTTATGGAGAATCTGACTTGAAACTTATGGGATATATGACTCCAGTTTCCAGTCAGATAAGGATGATAGCAAGAGTGTGTCTGGATTTATTTTTATCCTGAACGGAGGAGCTGTCTGCTGGAAAAGTTTCAAGCAGCCTACTGTGGCAAACTCAGTATGCGAAGCAGAGTACATTGCAGCATCTGATGTAGCGAAGGAAGCTATGTGGTTGTGAAAGTTCCTTGGTGAGCTGGGAGTGGCACCTTTCCTAGATGGTCCTATTCCGGTGTACTATGATAACAATGGAGCCATTGCTCAAGCCAAAGAGCCAAAGTCTCATCACCGCATAAAGCATATTCTGCGGTGCTATCATCTTGTACGAGAGATCGTGGAACAATGTGACATTGACCTTCAGAAGATCAATGGAAAGGAGAACCTGGCTGACCCCTTCATTAAAGCTGTCAGAGTTCAAGAGTTCGACTGTTGTAAACGGAAAATGAGAATAAGATTCTGTACTGATTGGCTTCAATCCAAGTGGGAGTTATTGGGAATTGTATCCCAAAGCCAATCATCTAGGCTATAGACGGTTGTGCTATCTTGTATTTGTATATGAATTTTTAATGAATAAAAGTTATTCTTTTTGGCTGTTCATCATATTTACATTTTTCAGAAATTAATTTTTGTATGATGGAGTCCTTAGAACTACATTATTTTGATATAGAGAGGATATATCATGTAGTTCTTAAAGTGGTTCACAACCAAAGGATACATTGTTATAGGATGATAATGTATCAAGTAGAGGTTGTTGTATATCATATTTGTTGGTTGTCCTCTTAATCAAGGAGTGTGGAGACACTGGTGTGACATACAAGTGAAATGTATGATATCTCACTGAATGTGACCATCTGCGGAGCTCCCTTCTGCTAAAGGGTTGCTCGCGAAGGGATATGGGTATATGTGTCTCTCAGACCTGAGATCATCATGGTAGCTTGCGAGCAACTCACTATACTTTGGTGCTGGACTACTTGAATTTCTAATCCAGTGATGGAAGGTTTATGGGTGCAATCAAGTACTTATAGAGCGGTGGTGGATCAAGATGGAATTGACCTCTCCAAATAGTTTGGAGTGAATGACTCACTATGTCTCAATTTAGCAAATCCTTGGCTAGGATAGTTCTTGTGAGGACTCACAGAACTTGTAAAGTTAAGATATGATCTAGATGGACCAAATTAGGGTTGGTAGTCGAATCCTAGGTCATCTTGAGCATTTTGAGGTTAAAGGGATGAATTATGCGGTAACCATATGCCAGAGGTTCTTGTGAGGTGCTTTACATCTTCGACCTATCCGGACGTCGAGTATCATTGCTAGATGAGGACTTTGACTGGTACTGAAAATGTTCCAGTGCTACTGGCTTAGTGTTCAAACATATGGGGTCACATACCATAGAGGATTTCTATATGATCTTAAGGCTAATCAACGATTGAGAATCGTTTGCCTTCATTGGAAGTCAATATGATTGACTTTGTTCCAAGTGTCGACACTTGGAATTTATGCAGGTGTCGACACTTGGTGAAGTGTCGACACTTTGCAATTTTCATGAGTCGACACTTCCTATGATGAGCAGATTTCTGGGATGAAATTTTGGAAGGATTTTGGATAGGTTTTGACCTGATTTGAGTTTCGAATTCAAACCAGTTTTGGCTCCAAGGTTATTTGGTATGATAGTCATAATTACCTTCTTGGGTTGGACCCATTTGGTATGGCCTTGATCCTCTCCCCCATTCTCTCCCCTCATCTATCCTCCTTCCTCTTTCTCCCTCTTATGCCTGTCCCTATAAATGAAGGTCATTCTATAGGCTGCTAATGGTTACAAGACAACAGCAAGAGAAAAGAAAAGTTAGAGAGGAAGAAGAAGGGTTTAGTGAGGACTAGGGATTGGGTGTGAGAAACCTAGCATTCAAGCTAAGTCTTTGGAAGGGTTTCACCACTCCTTCTTGTCTTCTCAGAAGAAGAAGATCGGCCCGAAGGATCCCGAAGAGCTAGCACTCTGAGGGAGTTGATCAGAGTCGAGCCCTAGTGTGGATCACCTATAGAGGCCAGACACTTGTGTGGCTCGGGCGCCCTCATCCTTCTTCTTAGTACTTTCAGAGATATTAAGGCATGGTACTTTGTATCTTTGTATATTTCTCTCTGTTAATATTTTGCTTGCGTGCTAAATCGTTATGCTAGATCCCGTTGCAGGTAGATTGTAGATCATTTTGATCTATCTACCGAGCCTTCCGCTGTGCATGTTTTAAAATTATTTTAAAATGCATCTTTTCTGCCCTGCTTGCATGAATGCATGTTTGCATATTGGTATGCTTTATAGATGCACTTCACCTTCAAGCCCAAGAAGCCCAACCACCCTAGGAATCCTAACCGCCCTAGGAATAACCGCCCATCCCATATATAAAGAAGGAGGGGGGCCGACGATTTTGGGGTTGGATCATGGGGCTTCTTGTTTTGAGAGGAGGTGCTGTTTGTATGGCAGCAAGGGTTCTTCTCCAAGAAATAATAAAGATCTCTCTTTTCTCCTAATCTCTCTTCCATCTCTTCTCCTACTCCTTGAAATCTTGGAATCCAGGAACAGGTTTCTTGAATCAAGAAGACTAATTCACGTCTGCACACTCTCCCTCTTCGCTGCAAGAATCTCTACAAATTTAGATATCGATCCTGTGAAGGATGGCATAGAAGGATTTGCCAAAGGTGCGAGAGTGGATTTAGCAGTGGTAATGGTGGCACCCCGGAGGATGGTAGTGGCGGCACCATGGAGGACAGGGTGGTGGAGCTTTCCTAAAGAGCAAGCATGATGCCCTCTCCAGTCTTGTCCATGCTTTCCTTGAGAGTGATGGCTCCAACTCCCTTACCGCTTTTACCAACACCGCTGCCTTCTTCGACAGTAGTGAAGAGCATGATTCTAAGGATAACAACTAGTTCGTCGAGGCGGCAATGAAGGTAAAGGATCTACTAGATCCATTCAGGAAGGGGGACCCATTCTGCCTCTGGCTGGTGGCCGACATCTTTCAGGTAGCCAAGGTCCTGGCAGAGTTGCAGTAGAGTGGATTCAGTTACTGCTGAGCAGTGATGGTAAGGCTGCCGAGGTGATGGTGGCATGGCTGGAAGAGGTACGGTAAGTCATGCATATCATGATAGAGGCGGCCCGGTAGTCGTTGCAGCAACAGGGGATGCACATGCCATCGAGGCAGTTTGTTTTTTTTAGAAAAAATAATAAGTGCATCGATGCTTTAAAGTGTCCATGCAATTTCTACCTAACAATGCTTTTAGAAAGCAACGAGAAAATTTTCCTCCACTCCTGCAAAGTCGATGCTTTTTCAATGCTTTGTAAAGCATTGAGTGGTTTAAGGTGATACTAATTAGCATTAAGAAAAGTCTTTTTTAGCATTGCATTTTCCTTTCTTTCTTGTAGTGTCACTAGGCTAAGGGTTCAAATTTATATATCCATTCATAAACACTATGATCGAACCATGGTCAACAATAATAAACCCATGTTGAGTATCTCCAAGTCTATATAGGTAATGTACTGGGTCAACTCTGATATCATTTGTATCAACCTAGGACCTCATCCAAAAAGACTAGCTAGAATATATTATTTAGATTCTTTGGCCTCGTATAAGTAATAAGATCTTCATAATCAATAACTAATGTGGGATTAAATACACACCCACACATGTCCTTATAGTTAGTATCTTGGCTTGGGGTTTGCCATTTTGTCTTTTCTTTTATGAAATAAGTGTGCATTTTGGCCAGGTGAGGAGCAAGTTTTTTTCTCTTTTGTTATTTTTACTTCTTTTAAATAGGTTGGTGAGAGAATTTTGTTTCATGCCTTGAATGCTTAGGTTGGGGTTAGGGTGATCCTAGCTTTATGGGGCTTTTAACTTCTTATATCTGTAATTGGATTTAGTAAGGAAAGGAACAACCTATTCATAATTAAGAGAGTTACTTCTAACATAAAGATGTGGATGAATGAAGTTATTGAGCTAGTGGCATGGTGATGGGTTATATATATAGAGAGAGAGAGAGAAAGAGCTGGACTAGGCTCCTTTCAAATGGTTTTGGAGCCAAATTCTATCAAATTTTTTATCATCTAATTTTACACAAATCCTCATGTAGCAAATTAAAAAGTTAATAATCACTTTTTTTCTGTTTGGATTTGTATTTATTTTGAAATATTTTTATTTATTCTGTAGTATTTATATTTATTCTAGAGTGTTTGTATTTATTAATGAGAAATGAAAAAGTAAACTATCCCATCATCATTAATAATTTCAGCAACTATTAATACACCATTAATACAAATAAAAAAGTTTGTATTTATTCCAGAACATTTTTGTTTATTCTGTTTATATTTATTCTAAACTCATTTGTATTTATTTTGGAAGGATTTGTGTTTATTCTAGAGGAGTTTGTGCTTATTCTAGCAACTATTAACTTTTTAGTTTGCTACATTGAAATTTGTTCAAAATTAGATGGTGGGGAACTTTACTGGATTTGACTCCAAATTCCTTCGAAAGGAGCCAAGTCCATATATATATATATATATATATATGATATTACGTTAACAAAAATTGCTTATGGTCCAGGCTTCAGTGATTGATTTGTGTATTTAATCACAAAATTATGCTCTAATTTTTATGAGACTATTAAATAAATATTTGTTGTAACTTTTTGTACAAAGACAACATCTAGGGCAAAATACCTGTGATAAGTGCAAAAATATACCAATAAAAATATCAATTTATAGATAAATTCTTTTTTATTCCTTAAAAATTAATGCTTGTTGGTAAGTTTTGCAGGGAAAGAAGCCAATCAATAGAAAGAGTCTGATTCATAGGCTAAATAGAAAAAAATAAAAATAAATTAGACTGAGAATAAATCCCGAATGGCAATCCAAAGACAAACCAGAATTGGGTTCAAAATTGGGCCCAAAAATCAATTTAAACAGATCCAAACCAAGCCTTTTAGACTGGCCGGTGCATGATGGACCGGTGCTTGGTCCATGAAATCCTTCACATGGCTTATGGGAATCGGGGGAGTGGTCTATGAGCTTAAGTGGTTTTGCGCTATTCTATGGTAGGCAATGAACAAAAGGAAGATACAACGGTCATCATCTCTTCCAACTGGAGTAAGGGAGCTATGCAACAATTTTTGTGTGCCATTCTACGGTCATGAACAAAGCCAGTGAAGATCTGACAGATGCCATTCATGCCAATAATGAGGAATTCTTCAGCACGATCTAGAAGCCTATTTGATGCTGATCAATAGCTAGGAGCAATCGCCAGGCATGATTCAACGGTGGACCTTGTTGCCGACCTAATGAGAATGGAAATATGCCTCACAAAAGCCACGATCTAATGGATGAAATAATTTTTGAGCCTCCATCCAATGGCTCAAAGGATCTTTGATTGATTTAAACTCTAATGAGGCACTAATCAACTATTTTTTGGGACATTTGATCAAGATCAGATGGCAAAGAATCTCCATGCAGGTCTAGAATGAATTAGGAAGGAATTGGGGTCAGATTCATCCAAGATTTAAATCAATGGATTTCTTTTAGTCCCGTATCCAAAAAATGGAAACATCTCCTTTTCCTTAGCATCTATAAAAAGCTTATGTACCCCCTCCTGGAGATCCACCTCTACCTACTTTTTTATATCTTTCCAATATACAAGAAGGAGAATAAGCAGAGGGAAAAAGAGCTTCTTTCATGTTTTGAAATTTTTTTCTATTCAAACTCCAAGCCAGCTTAGGAGTTAAATTTTTGTATCAAAAATTTTTATTAGCAATAAAATTAGTCATTTTCTCTTCAATTTAATTTTTACAGTACTAATTTCATGCAATTAGAATAGTTTAATTTCCTGCATTTTTTCTTTTAATTTATTTTTTATAAATTTTAATTTTAATATTATAATAGTTTAATTTCTTTTCCAAGTACTAGGATGATTTAATTTCAGTACTAGGATAGTTTACCTTTGCAAATATTTAATTTCTAGAATTTAGATTCTAACAAGTAGTGTAGTAATTTTATTTTTTTAATTAATTTTAAAGCTTACATTCAAGCTATGTCTAGCTAAGCAATCCCTCTAGGGTTAAGATGAGCCTAGGCCATGATTTTTCCCTTGGATTTCTCCTTCATGCTTTTAATTTTCTTGAGTGCTTCTTTTTTTAACCTTCTTTCCAAGAGACTTGATGGGTTGTCATTGGATTTTAATCCCTTCATAGTTCATACATGATTTGGATTTGGTGCAAGAAGGATAATAGGTAGAAGGCTCATAATCTTTTTAAATCCTTTTCTACTCTTCCTTGTGGGAACCTTGATGAATTATTATTAGGTCAAAGTCCTTTCATAATCCATATTTAGATAATATAAAAGAAGAAATTGAAAGGATATCATAAGAGAAACCATAGAAAGGCTCTTTGAGTCATTGGTCTAGTAGATTCAAAAATCCTAGATTTTTTATTATTATTTTCTACAAGTACTTATTTTTCTGCTCTAGTAGTATTAAATAAATAACCTCTCCCTCTCTTTGTTAATGCTCGTCTGAGTAAGTGTTTAAGCATAAGTCAAATACCAAATTTCTCATAGGATTGACCCATATATACCAGACGTGCTACCTTGCACACCATGTACTTGTGGTATAATTTAAGACACTTCGAGCTTTTAGCACTGTTGCTAGAAAATTGACGTGTTATAAATTATGTTCTAAATTCTTATTCTTTATACTTTTAGTTTACCTTTAATCTAGCATTTCTAACTTTCTTATCTTGCTTTACAAGAAATTGGTGAGTGCTAAAAACTTGGTACATAATCTAACCTTTTCATTTTCTTTTAACATACTAATTTGATCTTAATTAGTGTTAGTTTTTAATTAAAACTTGTTTGCTATTATTGTTTGTGCATAAGCATTTTTAAATTACTTTAAGGGAACAAATCTAAACAAGAGAAGGTAAGAATTTCATCACCCTTCCTTAATCCATAAATATTTTTTTTATTTGTATTAATCCAAGCCTGTAAATAAAATCAATTAGATGCTGACTTTAGGAACATTTGAGCTCATTAACAAGGATACCTAAGAGTTGGACCAAGCTAGTTTCAATCATTGAAATAGTGTCTAGGAAAGTGGTTTAGGGATCTTAGTTCTCAAGAAAGATAGTTCTTTAATTAGTTTTGTTCGCTGACCTAGCTAATCTAATTAGTATCTAAGGAAAGCAACAGGGGGGCCCTGCCAATTTTACACTTACCTAACCAATCTAGTGAATTGGCTCAAGCTTGGAATGCTTAAAGGTTGACTTGAAATAGTTAGGGGCTGTCTAGGTCTAAGCTGATCATAGGTTAGAATTATTTATGCCACAAAACTTGCTCAAAAATAAAAAGATAATTCTCTAGGTTCTTATCTTTAGAATTTTTCCTTCTTCTCTTCTTTATTTCTAAAAAAGTAAATTAAGATTTTAATTAAAAATTTAAAAATATTTTAAAAATATTTTAAAAAATAAAATAAAATGAAGTGAGTTCTCCATATCTTGTGTGGAGAAGGATATCAGGTTGACTAGTTAGAACTGATTCGATTCATGTTTACATTACAATTTTTACAATGGAAGTAATAAATCGGTCCCAAATTCTTAAGGACTTATGTTATCCAATGGTTACATCCAACATTCTTGCATCAGGTTGCCCCAACCTACACTAAATAATTTTGAGATCTAGCCTTAGATTATTAATATGCTTTCAAAATTCACTAGAATAGAGGATCATATATATTTATTAGAAAAGTTGAAGAGGTTTATGCAACTATGAGGCTGCAACAATTGTTAGAGGACGAAATGAAGCTGAGACTAATTAATTTGGCCCTTCAGAACAATGTTAAAAAGTGGCTCTATAGTCTTCTAAACCAATCTATCACAACCTGAGAGGGCTTTGTAAGAGTATTCCTTAAGAAGTACTTTCCCCATCATAAAATAGCTAGAATTATAAATGAAATAAATCAATTTTATCAACTAGTTGGCAAGTCATTCTGGAAGTACTTTGACCATTTTCAAAATCTATTGACCTAATACCCGTACCATGGAATAGTGACCTGGAGGCTATGTCAAATAGTTTATGAAGGGCTAGATTCCAATTCCAGAACCATGTTAGAGTCTATGTGCTATGATCAATTTATGTATAAAGAACCTAATAAATCTTGACAATTTTTAGAAGACTTAGCTAAGAAAATTTTACAATAAGAAATAACTAGGGAACTAGAAAGACCTACACCTTCGAGCAGTGAAATGCACCAAATTCAAACTTTTTTAGCTATAGAGGCCAAAATTATAACCTTAACATGTAGGTTAGAGGCTTTAAAACTATAGGAACCCGCCAGTATAAACCAAGTGTCTGCATCCATGTGTAATAGGTGAATACACCATACCATATCCTAAAGAAATATCCTCTCCTTAAGAACCTAATAGGGAATGGATGTGTATAGATAAATGCCATATACCAGAGACTAATGAACAATCTATATGCACCCACTTATAACCCAAGATGGAGGAATTATCTAAACTTTTCATGGTCACAGAACCCAAATGTAGGCGGTCCAAGCTTTAACCAGCAAAACCCAAGGCCTAACCCTATGATGAAAAACCCACCACCACCAAGCTTCAATAACAATGACAAGAAATTTAGTTCTTTAGAAAAAGATTGGAAGCCCTAGCTAAATCCAATATTGACACCAATGCCACATTGAATAATTTTACGCAAACTCCTAAATTCAAACTCCCAAGCCATAGTCCACTTAGAAATGCAGGTGGGTTAGCTAGCATCTACTATTAGTGAACAAGTATGAGGCAGGCTACCTAGCCAACTATAGCCCAACCATAGAAACCAAAATGGTCCACAACCCCAATAAGGAAACCAAGTCAACCAAGTGAATAATATTCACTCTTTAAGGTCAATGAAACAATTAGTGGATCACAAGGTAAGTACATCTAATACTAGAGATGACTCATGTACCGAGTCACCTAATGAACAACCTGCCCGACAAACTCATGCTCCTGAAATTGACAATACATCAAACCTAGAACCCACAATTCTTAGAGCTCCTTTTCTAAATCAATTAAGGTCTAATAAACAATCAAAATATTTAAATAAAATATTAGAAATGTTTAAACAAGTCCAGGTGAATATTCCTCTATTAGACATGATCAAGCAAGTTCTGACTTATACAAATTTCTTAAATAACCTTTGTACCAAGTAAAGGACCACTAATATATCCAAGAGAGCTTTCTTAGTAGCAAGTATGAGTTATATTTATCAAGTCATGTGTCGATAAAATATAACAATCCAGGGTCTCCAACAATTTCATGTGTTATAGGAGAAACCCATATTGAGAAAGCCTTACTTGATTTAGTGGCTAGTGTAAATATTCTGCCCTATTCAATTTACGAGCAATTAGGATTGGGAAATTTTCAGCCAACAATGATCATATTGCAATTAGCAAACTGATCTTTTAGGATCCCTAAAAAAATGGTAAAGGATATTTTAATTAAGGTTGGGAATTTTATCTTCCCTGTAGATTTTATCATTTTAAAGATTGAGCTAGTTTCAAATCCTAAGGATTATATCCTGGTTATTTTAGGAAGACCATTTCTAGCCACTACCGATAATGAAATCATCTACTGGAATGGATTTATGAAGATATCTTTCAGCAACATGACCATCAAATTAAATGTATTTAATCTAGAATAGAAATATACCAAGCATTTTAATGTAAATACAATCCAAGATGAAATTTATGAATTCATTGATATTAGTGATGAGGAAGTCGATCTCGAGTCAAGTTTCTGGCCGACTCATGAACCTAAGGACATTAGTGAAATATCTGTTGATAATAAGATCAGCCAGAGATGGGAGCCTCCCATTGAACTACTCATAAAAATGGCTAAACTATCACCTAAGCCATCAATAGAGAAGACACTCAAATTAGAATTAAAACCCCTTCCCAAGTATCTTAAATATGCATATTTAAATCCAGCAAAAACTTTGCCTGTAATTATTGCATCATACCTAAATCCTAAATAAGAGAAAGAGTTGTTAGTAGTCTTAAGAGAAAACAAAGAAGCAATAGGCTGTACTATAGTAAATATCAAGGGAATAAGCCCTTTCATATATAGTTCAACATAGGATCACCTAAAGGAAGTGACCAAACCAACTAGAGATGCCCAGAGAAGACTAAACCCAGCCATGAAGGATGCAATTAAGAAAGGAATTTTGAAGTTATTGGATAATAGAATTATTTACCCCATTTCTGATAGCTCATGGGTGAGCCTTGTACAAGCGGTACCCAAAAAGCCTAGGCTAACAGTGGTCTAAAATGAAGTAAATAAACTTATCCTAACTAGAACCCAAATAGGATGGAGGGTTTATATAGATTATAGAAAGTTGAATGTTACGACAAGGAAAAGTCACTTTTCTTTGCCATTTATTGATCAAATGTTAGAAAAATTAGCTAGACAAGAGTTCTACTATTTTATTGATGGATACTCCAGCTACAATTAGATCCCCATAGCTCCTAAAGACCGGGAAAAGATTATATTTACCTATCTATTTAGAACCTTTGCTTATAGGTGTATGCCCTTTGGGTTATGTAATGCACTTGTAGAGATGTATGATCAACAATTTGCTGATATGGTTGAATGATTTCTAGAAATTTTAACAGATAACTTTTCTATTTTTGGCCCTATATTCTCTGACTGTTTAGATCATCTAAGACTAGTTCTAGAAAGATGTAAGGAAAAGTACTTAGTTCTTAACTAGAAAAAATATCAATTCATGGTTAAAGAAGGTATAGTTCTTGGCCATGTAGTGTTGAAAAAGGGAATTGAATAAACAAAGACAAAGCAGACCTGATTATGAGTCTTTCACCATCCAAATTTATCAAAGAATTTCATTCATTTTTAGGATATGATAGATTTTATAGAAGGTTTAATGCCGATTTTAGCAAAGTGGCTCACCCATTAACAAATCTATTAGTTAAGAAAATAAAATTTGAGTTCACTTCTGAGTGCCTAAAGTCTTTTGAGTTCCTTAAAAAGGTACTTGTTTCAGCACCCATAATTCATCCACCTGTCTGGACTGAATCTTTTGAACTTATGTGTGACACCTTTGATCGTGTTGTAGGACAGTCTTAGGTCAAAGAATTAATAAGCTGCCTAGAGTTATTTACTATGTAAATAAAATCATAAATGGTGCATAACTTAATTACACACCATAGAAAAGGAGTTCCTGGCCATTATCTTTTTCCTAGAAAAATTTATCATATTTAGTTAGGTCCCACACTATTATTTATACTGATCACTCAACCATTAGACATCTCTTAGCAAAGAAAGATACCAAGGTGTGCTTGATAGATGGATTTTGCTCTTTCAAGAATTTGACCTAGAAATTAAGGACAAGAAAGGAATAGACCATGCGCCACTCCATAGACCATATCAAAAATCATGTACACCACATGAAGATTCTTTTTGGTGACCAGTCAGGGTGCTACAAGAGATGCAACAACATCCTCCCCTACACTGCACCTCTTCTCCCCATAGATCATATAACATTCAGCAATGGATCATGGCAGTGGTGATTCAAGAGAGAAAGGCGACAATGATGGAAAATAGTGATAGAGAGGTAGTGATGGGGAGGCAATGATGGAGAGGTGGCAATGGTAATGGGTTCCTCTCATTCTTGCCCCTTTCTTACTATTAGCAACATGAGAGGTAGCAACGACAGCATGGGAGGTGGCAATGGTAGCAGAGAAGTGACGAGCAAAAATGTCAATGGTGATGGGAAGGTGGAAGATAGCCAGACTGGTGATGGGAAAGAGGAAAACAACTAGTGATTTCATCTCATCGTGGCCCTCTTCGGTTGCTAGTGACATGGGGAGCAGAGATGGCGAGGCGGGAGCAGCAATGATGTCTCTAGGAAAGCAACGGTGATGGGTTGATTGGCGACATTGGCATGGGAGGTGGCTATGGCACCATGGTCCATGCAGGATGCTTTGTAGATCGAGTGATTGGTCTATGATGGATCGGCCACTTCAAAAATAGTGTCGGGCTTGGTTTTGTTGGATTTTTTAGTTTATTTTAATCCAATTTGGACATGCTTCGAGCCTGGATTTGGGCTACTTATGTATTTCCATTTGATTTTCAATATGAGTCTAATTTGCTCATAATTTAAATCCTTTTATCTCACAAATCATTCTCTTTGTACTGTATCCATTTTTCTTGCAAAAAATAAATAAAAGCATCAATTCTTAAATAAACAAAGATGAATTAGTTTATAAATTGGTGCTTTTATTGATATATTTAATATAATTATTATATCCCCAACTTGAATTTTGCTTGCCTTTGAGTAAAGCAAATAAATTAGTAGTGTATACAAACTCATCCTTGAATTGAAAATTATCCTAGACATTCTTAAAGGTAGCTGAAACCTGACCAGACCATTAAAGAGGTACTTCGTTGGATTATTAATTCAACCTAGTCAATGATTGAGTAAAGCTCATAAAAATTCTCAGAGTTTTCTTTCACCAGCTTTCTACCTCACTCTTTAAGTCCTCTAACTTGCTGTGAATTTAGTGTAGTACCTTCTTGCAATTTAGTCCCCTTATTCTCTTTTTCTTCTTCTTCTTTTTTTTTTTTTTCTTTTTATTATTTCTTTATTAAATAATAAGAGTCTAGTACAATGTTTTAGCCTCTTAAGCCTTGGCATCCCCATCTTTTGATGCGAACCATAATCATGCTTAGGTGAAGAGACCTGGTTACTTAGTAAGGTACCATGCTTTAATAGATCTCTTGGCATCCCAACCTTTTGATGTGAACTATAATACTTAGACGAAGGAAACCGGTTACTTGGTGAAGGTCTAAGAAAAGCTACGAGGTGAGGCTAACTCTCTAACAGGTCCTTTGTATCTCCACCTTTTGATACAAACTATAACACTTAGACAAAAGGGCTCAGTTACTTAGTGAGATAATGCCAAAACCTTTTTTTTTTAAGGGAGGACTTCTACATACCTCAATCTTTCCACTCATACCCTCATGAAATATATTCTTCATTGAGATCAATGGTTAGAAGGTTCTAGAATTACTCTAAAGATTTTTTTCTAGGCTAAACCCTATCATTTATTAAGTTTTCTTAATAATTTGTGCCTCAGTTTCTTTAAAATTATCTAGATCATTAATTATACATTGATTAGGGTACCTATTTAACTTCAAATCAAGATAAAATTTGGATACACAAAACTAATTATTTTTTACCATACTGAAAGACTTTAATTAAATTAATTTTCTCCCTCACTTAATCAACATTGTTCCAATGAAGAAAGGAAAATAAAGTAAAGAGGGTAAAAAGGAGAGAAGTCTCCTAGGGTTAGTCTACTTTGAAATTAGTTCAGGATGAGGATGACTTGCAGATGTCCTTCCAAATTTTCAAGGTAGAGTAACTTTAGTTGTAAATGTAAGAAAAGAAAATAAATTAAGGAAATTGGGTTGCCAACTAATAAGCGCTAAGTTTAATGTCTTCAGCCAAACTAAGTGGATCTTTTAAATTATTCTAGTTGATATGCCTACTAAATTGCTAGGTTCATCTAGCCATGGTGGATGGTTGGATGAAGTCCAATCGATAATATTCCATACTAGATATTCTTCTGGTGTACCTACATGACATGTCTCCAGATTATTGGTAGCAGGAGGTGGCTTGGGTTGCAAGGTAGGTATTGATTTTAGTGTGGAGACTAGGTTGAAACTAGAGGACTCTAGAAATGGCTTTGCATTATTATCCATGGTGGGCCTAATAAGTCGATTTTTCTACATTATCGATATTAGTATAGTTTAGAAACTTATATGAAGGGTCCTAAATAAAGTTTCTAGGACTAACTTGCTTCAAGACTACCTTACTAGGTTCTTGAGGCAATTCATAGGTTGGGCAATCCACTAATGGTTCAATGATTGTCCCTCTAATAGCTCCGTCGTATTCATTCTATATATCTATGATTTGGGATTCCTTATCAAAGGTTACATCAAGTTCTAAGAATGGATCTTTTAACATGACTAGGAGTGGCTTTTATTTCAATATAGGTGATGTCTCTATTATAGGAGCTATTGATATGTTAGAGGGAGGGAGTATTTGTTCATATTTCATAGTCCATGGATGGGTGGAACTGGATGGCTCTAGGAATGCATTCACTTCTTCCATGTACCCATCTATATCAAAGTTATCCATATCGAAATATGCTAGACATGCTTGCAAAAGGTCTTGTGATGATATGGCAGGGGTGGCTTCTTCTATAAATTCCTCTGGCATATTTACTTCATTAAACTCATTACTTTGCAGTCTCATAATAGCATTGAATACATTCAACCTTAGCTTTCTATTCCCAAACGATACATCCATGGCTCCCATCCTATAGCTGAAGCAAGCATCGGCTGTTGCAAGGAAGGGTGGCCTAAAATGATTCGAGTTTGGCTAGGGTCACTTCTCGATTCCATATCCAACACAATAAAGTCCACGGCTAAGTAAAACTCATCCACCTTAACTAATACATCCTTAATTATCCCAAGTAGTATTTTAAGAGATCCTTTAGCTAGTTATACGAATACTGACATGAGCTTCATCTCTCCCAATCCAAAAAGTTTATATACTAAACTTGGGAGAAGATTGACATTTGCTCCCAAGTCTAGCAGGGCTTTCTCAATAGTTAGGCCCCCTATGACATAAGAAATAATTAGGGTACTAGGGTCCTTGAGCTTGGATGGGGTTGCATGTTGAAAAATTGAGCTAGCTTGCTCAATGAGACAGACTTTTTTTGGGATGTGTACTTGAGATCTACATTTTTGGGTACATAAATCCTTTACAAACTTGGCATAAGTTGGGACCTACTCGATGGCCTCTAAAAATGGAAGATCGATATGGACTTATTTAAATAATTCAAGCATTTCATTCATCTTGACCCCTATTTTGTTTGAAGGTAGAGGTTTTTCAAGAGCACTTGGGTATGGAACTCTAATTGTAGGTACTGGAAAAATTGGTTCAATCCTCTCCTTATGGCCTTCCTTCTTGTTAGGTAATTTGGATTTAATCTGAGTTTGGATTCCTAACGTATCAGCCCTTTGTGGTTATTCTAAGACCTTTCCGTATCTAAGGGTCATCACAGATTTAGCATGTCCAGGAAAGATTTCATGGGCTTTAGAGCTCTTAGCCATGTATTGCCCCTTTAAGTTGCTAATAGGTTGGCTAGGTAGTTTCCTTTCCTCCCTCCTATTGATGGCTATAGATAGTTGGTCGATTCATGTCTCTAGCCTGGCTGTAGATTATGTGTGAGAGTTAGTTTCCAGCCTTGCCAACACTAGTAAAACTTTCTCCTCAAAATTATAACTATAGTTGCTAGGAGAAGGTTGTGGGGCATCTTGATATTGAGGATATGATGTATTTTAAAATTGCATCCCCTGGTGATTAGGTTTGTGGAAAGCTAAGTTAACTATAGGTTGTTGTTTCCATGAGCAATTTAGATAATTCCTCTAGCCTAAATTCTATGTGTTAGAGTATGGCTCGTTTCCTGGTCTAGGAACAACATGAGTTTGGGCTTACTGAGCTTGATCCTGTACAAGCTCAGGAAATTGATAGGCTACTGGGCAATCACTTATAGCATGAGTAGGACTTGAACAAATTATACAAATATCTTGCAATTGTGTACATGGAGAAGACGTGTGACCGACTTGCAAGAATCAGTAAAATTTCTGGAATAGTGCATTCACAGTCTAGGATAGTGTATTCATATTTTGGGATAGTGTATCTACCTGGCTATAGATGTCTACAAAGTAGATTATCTCATACATTCCACCTCTCTTAGGATTTAACTTGAGAGCTTTTCTAGACATGGCAAACATGTAATATAAGAAATTTTCACTTAAGGTCTCAAATAGCTGCCAAGCCTTATGTTTGCTTCTGAGCTAGAATGTCCCATCATTGGAAGAGTCAACATTTATCTGTGCTTTTTTATCAATCCATCGTAAAAGCACTGGACTAGTTGCCATTTGGGTATGGCATGGTATGGACACTTGTAGATGAGGTCTTTGAGCCTCTCCCAACTTTCATGGAACAATTTCCCATCCAATTAGAAAAAAATAGTTATGACTTTTTAGATCTCGTTTGTTTTCCTAATTAAAAAATATTTCTTAAAAGATTTTTCTTGTAATTAGTCTCAAGTTGAAATGGTCATTAAGTCTAATGAATATAGCTAATATTTGGCCTTGTCTTTTAAGTAAAAGAAAAATAATTTCAACCTAAGGGCTTCAATAGGGAGGTTTTGAATTCTAACAATAGAACATATCTCAAGAAATTTGCTCAGATATTTATAGAGTCCCCATAACTAAGTTCATAGAAGGATAGTAACATTTGGATAACACTGGACTTAATCTCATATTGAGTCACCTTTATAGGGGGTAGCTGAATACATGGAGAGATGCATATGATGGAGTAAAGTACTTTCTCAATTGACATGGTGGGTTAATATCGCTATGTGCATCTATGGCCTTAGTATATATTTTATTTTTTTAAAAAATAAAATATATGTTTTAAAGAAGAGAAGGGAGAAGAAGAGAGAATAATTCTATAGATGCAAACCTAAGGAGTCTTAAAACAAAGAGAGATAGAGAAGAATTGTTATGGTTCAATGTTAATTGCAATCAAGTTAGTATACAGTAGACTCTCTATCCTAGGGTTAACCTAGATCTAGACATCTCATAACTATTCTAAGGTTGCCTTCGAGCCCTCCAAGTTAGAGGCTAACCAGCCAATTGGCCAGGTAACTATAAGGTCGATGGGGGTCCCCCATTACTTTTCTTAGACACTGAATAAATTAGCCAGATCAATCAATGAAACCAATTAAGTAACCACCTTCCTTTGGGATCTTGTCCTTGAATAACTTTTCTAGACACTAGTCAACTGACTACCCCTAACCCGGTCTAATTTTTAGGGTCCCTTGTCCTAATAAGCTCGATAATTCTTAGGGGGTAATGTCTAATTGATTTTAAATTAAAGTCTTAGGTCAATGCAATATGCAAGGTGGTGGTTTGTGAGCAAAGAAAGGGTGATTAAATCTCCACCTTATGTTGTTTAGGAGTTTGCCTTAAAGTAGTTTATGAAGATGCAATGCAGTGCAAACAGATGTCAAAACAAGTTAGTTTAGTATTTTAGATCTCTAAAAAATTCTAATAAATATATACATTTAATTAATTAATTAAATTTTCTTTTTTTTAATTTTTATGTGAACTAACAATGTCAATGATCCTTGATAATGGTGTCAAAATTTGAACGCTATCATTGGTGGTCAAAAATAATTATAGATAGGGTGAGTTGGGATAGTATCCATAGAGATTAGTTGAGGCTATATTCACTTTTATTTATGTTTTTTAGTTAGTATTCTAATTAAATTGCAAAGGTTTGAAAAGTGGGAATATGATTAAAACTAAGAATTAGAAAGAAATAAGAGTTTTAATAATAATTAACAAGCAAGATAAATAACATAAGATAAGTGTCTCAAGATTTTGATTTGGTTTCTTTTATAAAATATAATTTAGATCTTTATTATATAATTAGTAAAGTTATGACTGATTTCCAAGCATAATATATCTCACTGGGTATATATATATATCTCTACATAGTCATAGTCTATTCAAAGTCTTAAACCTGAGCATAACCTATCTCGCTGGGTACAAATCTATCTTTAATAGTCATAGGCTATTCAAAGACTCAAAATATAGAAATAAGTAAAATATCATATAATCTAGATATTAAGCATAATCTATCTCGCTAAGCATGAATCGTATCTTTGGATCACAACTCGTCTCTATGTATTAATAGATTATTCAAGAATTTAAACTATAAATTAAACAATATGCACACAACTTGAAGTACTGAAAAGAAAATTTTATTCATAAAGCATAAATCATTATAATCAAGACAATTACATGAAAAAAACTAAAACATAAACTATTAAAGAAACATCCTCTACTCTCCTGGAGACTTAGAGTTCATCTTTGCATGATGTCTTCAAGCATCATCATCTTGGAAGGGAGAAAGGAAGATGACCCTCGCTGCTATCCTCGTTTTCTCCCTTATAACCCCTTACAACACTTTAGAATAAAAGAAAAAATACAAAGATTTCTATGCTGCTTGCTGCCCCATAGCTTCCCATGACTGCCCTTTAAATAGGGCTCAGCATAAACCCAATCCTTGTACATATCGCCTCAAATTCCTCTTATACTTAGTCTTGGGCTTGCCTACAACTTTTCTGCCTTTAGATCCACATCACATGGCATCAAAGTTGCTCAAATCTATCCCATATCAGATTGGCAGAGTGGTGGGCCATCAGATCTTGCTTAAATTGATTTTCTAACCATTTATTTGCATAGATCACACCTGAAATCACTCCACTTCAATCCTTCATCAGATAGAAACTATTCTCACCCATTGGATCTTCTTCATGGACTGCATCCAAGCCCTCTGTTAGTGCTAGACCATGCTAAAGACCGTGCATCACTCCATAGACCATGTGAGAAATCCTGTACACTACACGAAGATTCTTTTTGGTGACCAGTGGAAGTGCTATAAGAGAAGCAGCAACATCCTCCCCTACACAGTGCCTCTTCTCCCCGTAGATCAGACAACCATTCAATGGTCGATGTAGGAAAAACATTCATTAATCTCCATGGATCATGAGAAGATTGGAATGCAAAATATTTAGATATGATCTGTTTGATAACAGGTCTCATATTATTTATCATATCCATTATCAAGATTTATTAAAAGGGGTTTGCGATACATACCTGTATTCGTTATTAATCCCAAGCTTATTCTAGATGCACATGTAAACATCGAAGGCAGAGTCCTTCTCTCTAGCATCTTCTCTTAATAGGCAACTCATCGATGGAGCAAGCCGTGAGAGCAAATCTCACATCAAATAATAATATCATAACGAGGAGTCAAGAGGGAACCTAGCCTGTTATTTAAAAATAAACCCTAATAGGCCCTCCCATCACAGGCCAGTTGGGCCAAGGCCTACACTGTGCCGCCTCGACCACACCAACTCACATAAGGTGCTCCCAGCCTAAACAATGATCACATAACATTAGGCTCAATATACGTCTATCAACATGAACCATAAAATCAACCCAATTTTAATAAACCATAAAATAATAATTAATATTAGCCCTAATGTGGCACATTCGTTGACGTGGAGCCCTTGCTAGCATTCACCTTGGCAAGAGATCCACCACCTGGACACGGTGGCCAAACAAAGCGCCAAGCCGAGCCCTCCTACTGAGGTTAGCTCCTAACCGGAGTCGTGCTCATAGAGCAAGCCCTCTATCTGAGGCCATCTCTCAATCGGGGTCATGCTTAAGCAGCCAAGGAGAGCCCTCTTGCCGAGGATAGCTCCTAGTCAGGGTCATGCTCATAGGGCAAGCCCTCCATCTGAGGCTAGCTCTCAGCCAAGGTAGTGCTCATGCGACCAAAAAGAGCCCTCCTACCGAGGTCAGCTCCCAACCAGGGTCATGCTCATAGGGCAAGCCCTCCATCTGAGTCTAACTCCCGACCAAGGTCATGCTCATGCTGCCAAGCCAAGCCCTCCTACCGAGGTCAGCTTCCAACCAAGGTCATGCTCATAGGGCGAGCCCTCTTGCCGAGGTCAGCTCCCAGCCGGGATCATGCTTATAGGGCGAGCCCTCCGTCTGAGGCAGCTCCTAGCTAGAATCGTGCTCATGTTGCCAAGATGAGCCCTCCTGTCGAGGTCAACTCCTAGTCGAGGTCATGCTCATAGGGCGAGCCCTCCGTCTGAGGCCAACTCCCTGTCGGGGTCATGCTCATGCTGCCAAGATGAGCCCTCCTACCGAGGTCAGCTCCCAATCGGGGTCATGCTCATAGGGTGAGCCCTCTGTCTGAGGCCAACTCCCGGTCAGGGTCATGCTCATGTTGCCAAGGCAAGCCCTCCTACCGAGGTCATCTCCCAGCTAGGGTCATGCTCATAGGGCGAGCCCTCCATCTAAGGCTAGCTCCCAGTCGGAGTCATGCTCATGCTGCCAAGGCGAGACCTCCTACCGTGGTCAACTCCCAGCCGGGGTCATGCTCATAGGGTGAGCCCTCCATCTGAGGCCAGCTCCCGGTCGGGGTCATGCTCATGCTACCAAGGTGAGACCTCGTGCCGAGGTCAACTCCTAGCTGGGATCGTACTCATAGGGCGAGCCCTCCATCTGAGACCAGCTCCTGGCCGAGGTCGTGCTCATGCTTCCAGGGTTGGGGCTTCTGAAAAGAGCCCCTTTCCTGCCTTACAAAGGATAGAATTCATGCTAGTGGCAAAGGAGGGAAGGATCAACAAAAATTCAAACTATGGTTAAGGGGTCCCTGACCACCAACAGCCTCTGGAAGAAGGTGCACACCCTACCATTAATTTAAGCTCTACAATGCACCACCCGCATGCTTTGTACAAGGTGTGCTCCTCTAGGCCCCTAGTCCTATAGCATATCACCACGTCGACATCGTGCAACAGGGGGTCTCAACCCTTATAACACGAAACCTGAACCTCTCCCAAGAGGAGTATTCCATTAAGGGTGTAGGCCCTACGACGCTCTGACGGTCCCTCTAGGAATAGAAACATCCCACTGTGGCTCGGGGCTCAATGACATGGCACTCGCCCCTTCCACGAGGAGCTGCACCATCAAGGGGACAAGGTCTGTGCCACGCTGGCGAACACCCCCAACAGAAGGATCCCCTTCAAATGACTGGTCCAAAGGGGAAAGCAAGGCAGACAATAGAGAGCCCCCCTCCAAAGGGGGCACCAGGTAAAGGACATCTTAGGGAAGCCCCAAACCTGGTCTGGGCTATCGTTCTCATATAAAATAGAAGAAAGAATCCCCAGAGGGGGGAGAGAGGCAATCGGTAAGAGACAGAGAGCTAATGGGCTAGGAACCAGCCAGCAAAACCTTCCAAGCTCTCTGATCCTAGCTCGCCTTTGTCCTTACATTCTAGTTCTATCTTTCACCCTCTATGCGCGAAGAGTCCCCAAGCTCTCCACCAAAGAGGTTCTGCTCTCCTAGACCATCCGACTGACTTGACCATCGGAGTGTCCCGCTAGAATCCCCGACCTAAATCTCCTCTATTTTGCAGGGCAGTCGACCAAGGAGCACACTGAAGTGGAGGACCAAGTACCTAGTGGGAACCCGATGCATCCGTGACATGTCAGAGCTACAGGCCACGACGATCTTGGTGGCAATAGATTAGCATGCCAGTTAGGGGGGAACGGAACACTAGAACTCCAGCAACTATAGGAACTCCAACCGTGAGTCCCCCCACTGCCAACAGAGCACCTGTAGAAGCCCTGGAGCTCTATAGTGACAACGAGAGCAAGCGAGTGGTGGGGACACCAGAGGCACCAGAATAAGACAGAGGCTTCTCAACCCTCTATAGATCACTTAGCTACTTTTAATATCATTGTAATAAAGCTTAGTTCATCTAAGTTGTCTTTATTTGAGTCCTGTATTAGTCAGCTCATGTTGAGCTAGTCCAGTCCAGTGCTAGTCAGCTCATGTTGAGCTAATTTTATTTTTCTGAGTCCTGTCCAAACACACTAAAGACTCAAGATCACATCATACAAGTGAAGACCAAGTCCAATCAGATTAAAGACATGAAAGAATAGCCCAAGTTCAACTCATATTGAAGATTTGAAGACCCCAAGAGGAGAAATCAGAAACCCTAAAGCACTGGACCAACCGAAAGCAAAATTGGACCAGCCCAGGCCCAGGAGGGAGCTAGGGCACCAAGACCTTATGGTGACCACCCTTGGTTAGCCACTTAGAGCCACCCTCTTGGCCGACCAAGGCAAGGAGAGAGGGAGAGATTGTAGGGATTTTTTCTACCCTGGGTTTCCTAATTTTCTAGCTAGGGTTTGAGTGGGAATAAGACTCCTATGTAATTACTTATGTATCCTTACTTGGAGCTCAAGGGTATGGGTCTATTTAAAGGACCCTAGTCTCTTGTATGAGAGCAATCTTTGATATATATAAAAATTCTATTGAGTTCTTCTCTTGCTGTGTGCCTCCCTGCTGTGTGCATTAAGGGATCTTGAAGTCCTGCCAAAGTGTTGCCCAAAGAAACCCTAGCCGACCAACCTCGTTCAAGCCTTTCTTCCACATGCCTCTTGCTATTTTCCTAAGATTTTTCTTGTTTCCCACCTTGTATTTTCACCCTTGATGATTGTTTGCAGGTCCCCTAGTTCCTACGAATCCAATGACTCCAACCAGGCCACAATCGGACCACCAAGCAAAAAGCCGGGTATCCGCGGGTCTCTGACTTGGTTTTCCAGGCCGCATCCATCGAGGAACGAGTGATCTCTTCGCTGCAATCTTCACCAGGTGCTTCAGATGTTGCCAGGTTCACCCTCTTTGCCACCAGTAGTTTTATTGTAGGAAAACTAGCCATAACCGAGGCTTTTTAGCCTCGACGATCCCTCTTTACTGCTTTCCTAGGTTCTGATTTGCATGCATAGATTTTTAAAATTCATATAAAATTATCTACATTATATTTTGATTTGATATTCAGGATTTAACCACCTCATCCAATCCCTAAAATATAAAAAAATAATCGCATGCATATTAGTTCCGCATCAGCGAGGCTTCTACCAGCAGGGTAGGAGTCCCCCATCACGATGACCAGAACCCAGAAAAGGTCTCCCCACTCCACCACCGCCACCTCCAGTGGACCCCCAGATCACCGCACTAGCCCAACAAGTCCATGACCTGGCTATGGTGGTGCGCCAGCTCCATCAGAGACACCAGCCCCTGGCAACATAGCAATAGCCAGGGACGCCGGTGGCTCATGCCACCAATCCCCGTACTAGCCTACGATCTTTCCGGGAGGGGCTGTTGCATGCGGTCTCCCACCTGAGAGGAGACCACCAAGCGGTTGGGAAGAGATAGCACAATGGTCTGACTAACCAGGAGAGCCGCTCCTTGATCTCGGACCACGATGCACACTCCTACCAGCGGCGCCGGCATGGTGGGAACTCAGGCGAGAGTACCCCCACTCCGCACCTCCTTCACCCCTAATAGCCTCTGCCGAGGGGTCCACTAATGAGGCCATCCATCGCCACATGGAGAGACGCCTCGAAGAGAAGGAGCGCAAACTGGCTAAACTTTTTCACCGGTTTGCAGAGATTTAGGGCTCTCCCAGCGAGCCTGCAGGTTATGACACCTACCCCCCTTTCTCTTGCAGAATCCAAGAGAAACCAATTCCCAGCCAGTTTTGCATGTACTGGATCAATCCCTACGATGGGACAACTGACCCCCTGGACCACTTGGAAAGCTACAAGGCCCTTATGAGGGTCCAGGGGGCTACCGACGCTCTCTTCTACATCGCCTTCCCGGCTACCCTACGGAAGGCCGCTCGAGCCTGATTCTCCAGACTCGAGTCGGAAAGCATTGACTCCTTCTTCCAGTTAGAGAAGAGATTCGTGGTGCATTTTGATGCATGCAGGAAGGTACCACCTGAGGCTAACAATCTCTTCTCGATCCGTCAACAGGATCGAGAGTCTCTCCAGGACTACATGTTCTGTTTCAAGGCCGCCACCTTGGAGATCTACCACCTCGATGAACCAGTCACTATGCTAGCTCTGAAGAGGGGGTTGCAGACCTCCTGCTTCACCTACTCCCTCGACAAGAAGCCTTCGAAGACTTATTTGGAGCTCCTCCTCTGGGCCCATAAGTACATCCATGCAGAGGAGACATAACACCAAGAGGGAGCTCAACGGGAGACCCCTCAAAAGGCAGGCTGTTGGGAAAACATCCATTCCCTAAGCCCAGAAGTTGGCACCGGCCCCATGATTGGGGCTGAGACCCAGATTCAACCCTGCCAAGGAAGAGAAGTTCACTCCTCTTCTCACCTTGAGAGTGAAGATTTTTACGAAGATTGAGGGTGAGCGCTTCCTACACCATCCTCCTCCTCTGAGGCCATCCGCTGGACGCAATCGGTCCCGCTACTGCCACTTTCACCGAGACCACGACATGAAGGAATGTTGCCACCTAAAGAGGGAGATAGAAGACCTAATCAAGTGCAGCTACCTCAGGAAGTATGTGGAGGGAGGAGTTCCCCTGACAGTCCAGAATGAAGAGCCCATCCACTCACCATCGACAACCGGCCCATCGAGAAGCTGGTAGGAATGATTTCCTGGGGGGCAGGCCGAACCTCAAAGAGGGCTAGGGGGAGAGAGGAGAGTGATGAAGTACTCCCTTGCATGGGGGAGGGGTTGATCGGGATAAATAACCTGAATAATGATGCTATCATTATGGGAATGATGACAGTGAAGCATCCTGTAAAGAGAATTATGGTAGATAGGAAAAGCTCCATAGATATCCTTTTTTACGATGCTTTTACAAGGATGAACCTCTCTGCTAATCAAATAAAATCGGTATTCATGCCCTTAATGGAATTCACCGAGGACTCAGTTCGAGTTGAGGGAGAGATTATACTCCCAATAACTATCGGGACCCCACCTTGATAAAGGACTGTGCTGACGACCTTCACAGTGGTGAGAGTCCCTTCGCCTTACAATGCAATTCTAGGGCATCCTGAACTCAACCTACTCGATGCCACTATTTCTACAAGGCATCTCCTCATTCAGTTCCTAACCCCACATGAGATCGGGGAGATGAGGGGGTCACGCCAGCCCGTCTAGCACTGCTTACAGACTATTCCGGGGCTGCGAGGAGCTGATCCAAACCCAATCATCGACCAGCTGAATTCGGCTGAGTTGGAGTCGAAAGGTAGACTTGTCGAACCCTTATTGTCATTCCCCTTGGGAGAAGATCCCTCGAGGATGGTGCAAGTGGGAGCCCTATTGCCTGAGGAGGAGAGATCTTGTTTGCTTAGCTTCCTATGGGCTAATGCAGACGTCTTCGCCTGGACCACCATCGACATGCCCGGCATCTCTCCAGAAGTGATAACCCATAAGCTGAATGTCGACCCCAACTATCACCCAGTTTGGCAGGAGAAAAGGAGCTTTGCCCCGGAGCGGCAGAAGGCAATCGACAAAGAAGTGGAGAAACTTCTCGCAGCAAGCTTCATTCACGAGGTATGCTATCCTGACTGGCTTGCTAATATGGTGATGGTCAGAAAAGCCTCTAGAAAGTGGAGGATCTATGTAGACTACACCGACCTCAACCGGGCATTACCAAAGGATAGCTTCCCACTCTTAAAGATTGACTAGCTGGTGGATGCGACCTCGAGCCACAAGTTCCTCGGCTTCATGGATGCATTCTCCGGATACAACCAAATCTATATGCATCTGGGGGATGAGGAGCACACGACATTCATGACTGACCTAGGTACATACTATAACAAGATGATGCCATTTGGTCTCAAGAATGCAGGGGCCATGTACCAGTGACTGGTCAGCAAGGTCTTCAAGGTCCAGATCGATCGCAACATGCAGGTATATGTAGACGATATGCTCGTCATGAGCGGCCCAGAGTCAAATCACACTATCAACCTGGCAAAGGCTTTCGACAACCTCCGCCTCTATCAGATGAAGCTGAATCCCACCAAATACGCATTTGGCATGGTGGTAGGAAAGTTTCTAGGATTTATTGGCACCTAGAGAGGGATAGAGGCCAACCTTGAGATGATCCAGGTGATCACTGACATGAGACACCCTGTCTCCAAGAAAGAGGTCCAAAGCCTAACTAGACACATCGTGGCATTGAGATGCTTCATCTCACATTTTGTCAAGCATTGCCAACCCTTCTTCAAGGTGCTGTGAAAGATGACTGACTTCACTTGGACAGAAGAGTGCCGGGAGGTGTTCGAGGGGCTGAAGAAGCTCCTCGCCTCCCCATCATTACTGTCCAGGCCGAAGCCTGGGAAAGAGCTCCTCTTGTACCTGGAGGTCTCACCTAAGGCGGTCAGCTCAGT
Source organism: Areca catechu (assembly GCA_021397845.1). Lineage (NCBI taxonomy): Eukaryota > Viridiplantae > Streptophyta > Magnoliopsida > Arecales > Arecaceae > Areca > Areca catechu. The sequence goes on from CM038046.1 coordinate 30,385,324, forward strand.
GTTGGTCCACACCAACAAGGATGGCATCCAATAGCCAGTCTACTATGCTAGCAAGTTGCTCCGTGATGCGGAAACTAGGTACACTCTATCCGAAAAGATCATTTTTGCACTAATAATATCTGCGCAGTGCCTCAGGCCCTATTTTCAAGTGTACCCCATTGTTGTCCTCACCGACCAGCCCCTGAGGGCTATCCTGAGCCGCCTTGACACTTCGGGTCGCCTGGCTAAGTGGGTGATGAAACTTAATGTGTTCAACATTGCCTACCACCCATGATCGGTGCAAAAGGCCGAGGTCCTAGACAATTTCCTGGTGGAATGCATATGGGCAGACGAGGACTCGAAGGTGGCAGGCCAGTGAGTCAAGCCCGGGCCAGACTCGACCTCAAAGGCGATGACATGGATCTTTTACATCGACGTCACGTCCAACACCAAAGGGAGCGGAGCCAGTCTCATTCTTGCCAACTCTGATGGGATCATTGTGGAATATGTGCTATGGCTCCTCTTCAAGGTGACCAACAATCAAATTGAATATGAGGCACTCCTCATAGGACTAAAGGTGTCCCGTGAGTTGGGTGTCAAGAGATTGAAGGTCTTCACCTATTCTCAGCTTGTGGTGGGCCAAGTCTCCAGTGAGTACAAAGCTCGAGATCCCATGATGGCGAAGTATCTGGATAAGGTATGTTCATATATGGCGACCCTCCAGTACTTCAACATCTCCCACATCCCACGAGGGGAGAATGCTTGATCTGATATCCTCTCCAGATGACCACTCTGTTGGAGTCATTACTAGGGCGTACCTTCGTCGAATATCTCAAAGCACCTAGCTACAAATCCATAGTAGAAGTCTAGCAAGTCACCACTAAAGCTAGCTGGATGGACCCCTACATTAAGTACATCACTACCGGCACCCTACTTGAGGATCAAAAGGAAGCCGGCCTCCTCAAGAAGAAGGCCGCGCGTTATGTAATGATGGATGGGTAGTTGTACTGAAGGCCTTACTCTTACCCCCTACTGAAGTACTTGAAGCCCTCAAAAATTGCCTACGTGCTCCAAGAGATACGTGAAGGCATCTGTGGCAATCATGTGGGGGGTAGAACTTTGGCCTACAAGGCCATCCGACAAGGATATTTTTGGGAGACCATGCAAGAAGACGCTGTCGCTTCGTGAAAAAGTATGACCGTTGTCAATGCCACGCCCACATCCAGCGGCAACTGGTGACTCCACTCTCCCAACTATCAGCTCTGTGGCCATTCATCCAGTGGGGAATGGACATCTTAGGACCCTTTCCTCCTGCGTCTGGCCAACGAAAGTTCTTAATTATGATCATCGACTACTTCACCAAGTGGGTCGAGGCCGAACCCTTGGCCCGGATAGCGGAGGTGAAGGTCAGGTCTTTCTCCTGCAAGTCTATCATCTACCGGTTCGAGCTGCCGCACTCAATCATAACAGACAACAGATGGCAATTCGATAACCAAGATTTTGAGGAGTTCTATGCTGACCTCGGCATCCGTCACCACTTCATCTCGGTGGCTCATTCCCAGACCAATGAAAAAGTCGAGGTGACTAACCGGACCATCGTGCAAGGGCTCCACACGAGGCTGGATGAGGCTAAGGGTCGATGGGCTGAAGAGTTGCCCAGTGTGCTGTGGACTTACCACACTACATCCCGTACAGCCACCGGCGAGATGCCCTTCAACCTTGTCTTCGGCACTGAAGCTATGATCCCGGTGGAATTTGGCTTACCCACACTCTGGATTGAGCAATACAACGAAGCCGAGAATCCAGCCTATCTCCTCCTCAACCTGGATCTGCTGGACAAGATGAGAGATAAAGCCTTACTTCATATGGCAGCCTACCAGCAAAGGGTCGCGTGCTACTACAACTCCTACGTGAGGCCTAAGACATTCCATCCAGGCAACCTCGTCCTCAGGCAGGCGGAAGCATCCCAACTAGGGGAATACGAAAAAATCTCTCCAAACTAGGAAGGTCCCTACAAGGTGGTCGAGGCTCTACCAGGCGAGGTCTACTACCTCGCTGGACTTGACGGTGCCGATTCACACGAACATGGAACGCGAGCAATTTAAGAATGTACTACCAGTGATGTAAGACTCCTTTTCAATCATTGAGGTTCCTTTTTGGTGCAAACTTGTCTTTTACCTATGTAGGAACATCTCTGTCCGACTCCAAGTCTGATGGATCAAGCTGAGAAACTTACGAAGCCCTGCACCTTAAGCCAAGAAACTTACGAAGCCCTGCACCTCAAGCTGAAAAGCTTACAAAGCCTCACACCTCAAGTTAGAAAACTTACGAAGCCCCGCACCTCAAACCGAAAAACTTATGAAGCCCTGCACCTCAAGTCAAGAAACTTACAAAGCCCCGCATCTGCCGCCTTGCTCATAGTTCGGATGTTTGCTTGGAAGCTCTTGAAGTCCCGCCATCTACCACTTCACTCATAGCATGGCTAATCCCATCGAGAAGTTCCAGAAGTTTCATATCCAACTTAGCTCACAGTTCGGAGATGTTTGTTAGGAAACTCTTGAAGTCTCATCATCTATTGCTTGACTCACAGCATGGCCAATCAAGTCAAGAAGCTCCAAGGACCTAGCATCCAGTAGCCTCCCCACAGTCTAGGGATGTTAGTTGTGTTGACCCCATAAGTGATTTTGATGATAACCAAACATTGGAGCATATACATTTTTATCTAATAACTCTTTAAGGGGTTTTACAAGTTTTTTATAGGATGATTTAATTATTTAAACTTCAACTCCTACATCTTTATTTCTTGATTTAAGTTGTGTTGTAATTTGTTTTTGTAAAGAAAAATCAAATGAATAGTTAAGAAAAATCTATAAAAAGGGTTACTTCTGTGTGTGTGTGCCTTAGAATTATTTTGAGTTGGTTTGCTTGAAAAATGTAAGAGTGTTGGTGAGAGTTTTTCTTTAAGTTCAACTGTAAAAATCCTGAAGAAGACACTCGAGCCAACCCAGCATGTTGAAGAGCCGACTCCACTTCATGGCATGAAGCAAGGATTCTGGTACACAGCAATCCAAGCTAACTCGAAGGTAACCGAGCTGACTCCAGTGAATCCGAGTCGACTGGAATATGTCCGAGCCGACTCTTCCAGAGTTCGGTATTTGAAGATTTCTGAGAATAGCCAGGCGAGCCAACCCGAACCTTAAAGAGCCGACTCTGCCAGAACAAATTTTGAAGACCTGAGAAAGCGAGCCGACCCGAACAGAAATGAGCTGATTCTTCCAGAGTGAGGTTTTCCGAACCTGAGAAGAAGAGCCGGCCCAAGCTGAAAAGAGCCGACTCCTTGAGTTCAAGATTTTCAAAGAAGTTCGAGCCGACACGAGCTAACAAGAGCCGACTCGTCTAGAGTGAAGTTTCGCACCTTGAGATAAAAAGCCGACTGCATTGAAGATTTTGTGACTCAACCTATCAACTCGAAGGATCCGAGCTGACTGAAGGAATCTGAGCCGACTCAAATATTGCTTTCTGATATCCAACGGCTAGTTCCAGAATTTTATTTTGAATGCCAAAAAGTGCTCCAACGGTCACAAATCACTTTCCAACGGTCTACAATGGCTAGAACTACCTTGAAGTGATGAAAGACTTTATATTTAAGGAATTTGAACCTCTTAAAAAAGAATGACAAAGCTTTTGAAAAAGTTCAAAAAGTTTTCAAGCTTTATTGAATATCCTACCTACTAACAAGAAGAGAGAGCACAAGAGCATTCAAGTCAGCCTTCAAGTCTTCACCAACTATGATCTGAAGATTGAAGCACTTTGGGAAGAAGCCACTAAAGCAATTAAAGCTTATTCAAGTGCATCCAAGTGGACTTCTCACAAGCTGCACCGGCAACTATCAGACAAATTGAGTTTGTCATTTATTGTTGCATTTATTTCAATTCATCTTTGAGTTGTTTGGGTTATTGGTGAGCCCGGTTGAAAAACCAAATAGGTCTTGGTGAGCCTTTGATAAAAACCTAGTGTTGGATTCTTGGTGATCCTGGTAAAACCAAGTTAAGTTCTTGGTGATCCTGTGAAAACCAAGTTGGGTTTCTTTAGTGAGCCTGTTCAAAACCAAAGGGTGTTGGGTTTTCTTTGGTGATCCCGTTAAAACCAAAGTGTAGAGGTTTTGGATTGTGATCCTGTAAAACAATCCTACTATATTGGGGTGTGAATATAGTGGAAATTTCAAGTGGTATCTTGGATAGTGGACGTAGGAGCTGGGTTGCTCTGAACCACTATAAATCTTGTGTGTTTGTAGTGTGATTCTCTGATTTCTTTTAGCTTCTGCATTTAATTCTTAATTACAACACACAACACATTAATAGGGATTTTAATTACACATTATCTGCTTTAAATTTTTTAAAGTTCCAATTCACCCCCTTCTTAGGTAGCCACATGGGCAATAACTGGTATCAGAGCAGTGTCTCTGAATACATAAGAGTAAAGATTGATGGCTCATCCCATGAGGACGTCCTTGGCGGAAGGTTAATCAACTAATAGACCTCCACTTTTCACTGGCACAAATTATTTATATTGGAAAGCTAGAATGAAAATTTATGTTCAAGCAGTTGATTTTCAGTTGTGGAAGGTCATTCTAAAGGATCCTTATATCCCTATGGTTAAAATTGATGGAGTGAACGTTCCAAAACCTGAAGAGAATTGGGATGAACATGATATGAAGATGGGTGAGTTAAATGCCAAAGCAATGAATCTGTTTTATTATGCTTTGGATAGCAATGAGTTTAATCGAATTTCTATTTGTTCCTCTGCAAAGGAAATTTGGAATAAACTTGAAGTGACCCATGAAGGAACTTCTCAAGTGAAGTCTTCTAAAATTAATCTTCTAGTGCATAGTTACGAATTATTTAAAATGGAACCTAATGAAACAATCTCTGCCATGTTTTCACGTTTCACTGATATTATTAACGGCTTAAAAAATCTTGGTAGGGTATATTCTAATGCAGATCTTGTACAAAAGATTCTGAGATCTCTTCCAAACAAATGGGATCCGAAAGTGACTGCCATCCTGGAAGCAAAAGATTTGAATACCTTACTACTGGATGAACTTCTAGGATCTCTTATCACTCATGAACTAACCATGCAGCACATAACTGAAGATGATCAAAAGAAGAAGAAATCTATTGCCCTCAAAGCTGCTACGGATTTAAGAAAGGATGATGAATCGAAAGAAGAATGCTCTTCTATTGAAAGTGACATGGAAGATGAAGATGTTGCCATGGTCGTTAGGAAATTCAGAAGGTTCTTGGGAAGATGAAAAGAAAGAAATTATAGAAAACTCCACAAGAATAAAGAATTCAGCAAGGAGAAGGACAAGGAAAAGGAAAAAGAAAAGGAAGTGCCTACCTGTTATGAATGTAAAAAGCCATGGCACATCAGACTAGATTGTCCACTGCTAAAAAAGGGATTTAAGAAAAAGAAGAAGAGAGCTATGGTAGCGACATGGAGCGATAGCAAAGTATCCTCATCTACTGAAGAAGAAGAGACTACAAAAGCAGCGAACTTATGTTTGATGGGTCTTGAAAATGAGGTATTATCTCCTAAGCTTCAAACTGAATTTATATATGATGAATTAAATTCTGCATTTCATGATTTACTTATTGAATTCAAGAAAGCTGGGGTTAAAATCAAATCCTTGAAGAAACAAAATGATCTTTTATTAAAAGACAAGGATGAGATTTCTGAAAAGAATAACATTTTGCAAAAAGAATTGAATATCTTTTCTGATAATGTTATTGCTTTGAAAAATGAAAATAATATTTTAAATAAGATAAACAAAGTTTTAGTTATCGAAAATGTTAATTTGAAAAAGGAGATTGAAAAGCTTAAGCCTTTGGTAAAAAAACTTACTCTGAGTTCTAACAAGCTTGAGCTAATCTTGAAAGAATAAAGAGATTCAAAAAGTAAAGCTGGAATTGGATTTAATGCCTTAAATGCTAAAGAAATTTCAGCAACAAAATTTATATTTTCAAAAGCTTCAACTTCAAATGCTAAATTTCAAAAAACTTTTCCATCGAATTCTATTTCAAATGGCTTGAAGTATGTTCCAAAGAATTATGTTCAAAAATCTTTCAAATCGAACATATCTATTTTTGCATCTTTTAAAGCTTCAAAGCATGCATCGTTCAAAAATAATAAAATTGTTTATTATGCATGTCAAAGATTTGGACATAAATCCTATCAATGCAATTCATTGAAAAATACCAAAATTGATACATTAAAGTATAGAACCATTTGGGTTCCAAAAGGAACCAATTTTGCTAACCCTAAAGGATCCAAGTTAGCTTGGGTACCTAAAATCACCCCTTGACTGTTTTGTAGGACTGTCTTGTAGCCCAAAAATTAAAGAAAAGATGGTATCTTGATAGTGGCTATTCAAGGCATATGACAGGTGACAAGGGTCAATTCATCACCCTGCAAATGAAAGAAGGAGGATTAGTTACTTTTGGTGATAATGGCAAGGAAAAAATAATTGGAATTGGTAAGATCAAAATAACCCCCTGTACTTTTATTGAAGATGTGGTGCTGGTAGATAAATTGAAGCATAATTTATTGAGTATTAGTCAACTTTGTGATAAAGGCTTCAAGGTTATCTTTGAATCATCTATGTGTATAGTAACTAACTCTCTTGATTCTAGCAACAAATTCATTGGTCATAGACTTGGAAACATCTATGTGATAGATCTAAATGATCTAGCCATGACAGTAGTTCTAGTCTAGCAGTAATGAATGCTAAGACCAAGGAGTCTTGTTTACTTTGGCATAGATGATTAGGTCATGCTAGCATGCATATAATTGCCAAATTAATTTCAAAGAATCTAGTTAGAGGTTTGCCGCATTTTAAAGTTGATTTTGATTATGTATGTAATGCTTGTCAATTAGGCAAACAAACTAGGAGGAGTTTTAAATCAAAAAATGTTATCTCAACAACTAGACCCATTGAGCTACTTCACATGGACTTATTTGGACCAACTAGGACCATAAGTCTAGGAGGTATGAAATATGGCCTTGTGATTGTATATGACTTTTCTAGATTCACATGGATATTATTTATTACACATAAAGATGAAACTTTGATATTTTTCAAAAATTTTATAAGAAGGTTTCAAATGAGAAAAATATTTCTGTCATTTCTATAAGAAGTGATCATGGAACTGAATTTCAAAATCAATTTTTTGATGAATATTGCACTGAGCACGGCATTGATCACAACTTCTCCGCTCCTAAAATACCACAACAAAATGGTATTGTAGAGAGGAAGAATAGGACTTTAGAAGAAATGGCCCAAACCATGTTGTGTGAAGGCAATCTTCCAAGATACTTTTAGGCAAAAGCGGTGAACACTGCCTGTTACATTTTAAACCGAGTTTTAATATGCCCAATTTCAAAGAAAACCCCCTATGAGCTTTGGAATGGAAGAAAACCAAATATTAATTACTTTCATATATTTGGGTGTGAATGCTTTGTATTAAATAATGGTAAAGATAATCTAGGAAAGTTTGATACAAAATCTGATGAATTTGTATTCTTTGGTTATTCATTACATAGCAAAGCATATAGAGTGTTTAATAAGAGGACTCTTACTGTTAAAAAGTCAATTTATATTATCTTTGATAAAGCTAACCCCTCACCATCTAGAAAAGATGAGTGCATAGATAATGATACAGGTACACTACAAAAGGAAATAGTAGATTTGAGCATTCAAGACAAGCCAATACAAGATGAAAATGTAGTGGTAAGCAAGGATCATACTGATTTACCAAAGAAATGGAGGTACATAACTTCACATCCTAAAGACTTAATTATTGGTGATCCTTCTCATGGTGTTAGGACTAGGTCAGCACATAGAGATGCATATGACTACCTAGCCTTTGTTTCACAAATTGAACAATATGGTTTAGAAGAAGCTGAATCTGATCCAAACTGGATGATGGCAATGCATGAAGAATTAAACCAGTTTGTAAAGAATAATGTCTGGACACTAGTTAGTAGACCTACAGACCATCCCATCATAAGAACCAAATGAGTCTATAGGAACAAACTAGATGAAAATGGTAAGGTTATAAGAAATAAAGCAAGGTTGGTAGCAAAAGGGTACAATCAAGAAGAGGGCATTGATTTTGATGAAACATATGCTCTCGTAGCAAGACTAGAAGTCATTAGATTACTTCTTGCATTTGCTTGCTACATGAATTTTAAACTATTTCAAATGGATGTCAAAAGTGCTTTTCTAAATGAATTTATTTCCGAACAAGTTTTTGTGGAACAGCCACCGGGTTTCAAAAATCATGCTTTTCCAAATCATGTGTTTAAACTGAATAAGGCTTTATATGGTTTGAAACAAGCACTTAGGGCCTGGTATGATAGACTAAGCAAATTTTTACTTGAAAATGATTTTAAAAGAGGAAATGTTGACAAAACTATTTTCATTAAGAACAAAGAGAATGATATGTTAGTTGTACAAATTTACGTTGATGACATTATATTTGGTGCAACTAATAAAAATTTTTGTGAAAAATTTGCTAAGTTAATGCAGGAAGAATTTGAAATGAGCCTTATGGGTGAACTCAACTACTTCCTCGGATTACAAGTCAAATAAATGACGGAAGGAATCTTTATAAGCCAAGCCAAATATATCATTGAAAAAATCAAGTTTGGCATGGGAACAAGCAAAGAGGCTAACACACCCATGGGCTCTACCTGCAGATTGGACAAAGATGAAAGTGGATCCAATGTTGACCAAAAGTTATATAGAGGTATGATCGGATCCCTGTTATATTTGATTGCCAGTAGACCAGATATCTTGTATAGTATATGTGTATGTGCTAGATTTCAATGTAATCCTAAAGAAACACATATGCTTGCTGTTAAAAGAATATTGAAATATCTGAAAGGTACAAGTAATTTAGATCTTTGGTATTCTAAAGAATCATCTTTGAATTTAATTAGATTTTCTGATGCTGACTATGCTAGTTGCAAAATTAATAGAAAGAGCACTAGTGGTACATGCCAATTTTTAGGATTGAATTTAATTTCATAGCACTGTAAGAAGCAAAACTCCATAGCACTGTCCACTACCGAGGCAGAGTGTGTTGTTGCTGGTAGTTGTTATGCTCAAATATTATGGATTAAACAACAGCTAGAAGACTTTAGTGTTACACAATCTAAAATTTCAATCAAATGTGATAACACAAGTGTTATTAATTTGACAAAAAATCTTGTTTGGCATTCAAGAACTAAGCATATTGAAATTAGGCACCATTTCATAAGAGATCATGTATTGAATAATGATATTATACTTGAATTCGTGCCAACTGAAAACCAACTTGCTGACATTTTTACTAAACCTTTGAATTTTGATAGATTTGCAATGATTAGAAGTGAACTAGGGTTATGTGATCCTCTCTAGAAACATCCCTATAAACTTAAGGAAAAATTATCTAGGTGACCTCCTTATTCCAATTTTTTTTAAAAGGTCCTTGATTGAAAGCCCAAAAATCACTTTTTGTGCTCCCTCGGCTTGAGCCAACTTGAGCAGATGACCTATTGGTTAAGCTGGCTCGAATGTCGAGCCGTCTTTTTTTAGTTCGAGCCGTAGGGTTTTTCATTCCCATTTCTATCTTTAACCCTACACTCTTTCCCTCCGAGAAACCTTTCCAAAAACTTCTTTCCAAAAATTGCTTTGAAACTTAATGTATTTGTGCAATGGCTCCAAAAAGGGCAGTTAGGAAGAAATCTCGACGGAAAACTGAAGCTGCTCCACAGGAGAGAAGAACAAGATTCTGTGAAGACACCTCTTCTCGAGTTCCACCTCAATCAGATGAAGAACCAAGCCCTCTCTCGCCAAGCCATCAAATTCCTTGGGTATGCAACCTATAACTACTGGTAGAAGGATTTTGTTTGAATACCTAAAGGAAATAGGATTTGCTATTGGGGATTTCATTGAAAATCAGGGTTGGAGAAACGTGTGTTCTTTGGATATCAAAACCTACCTAAATCTGGTTAGAACTTTCTATGAAATTATGAGATTGGGAGAAAATTTTATTGAATCTCAGTTCAAAGGAAGAAGAATTATTATATCTGAAGAAATTCTTGGAAATACTCTAGAAATGCCTTTCGAGGGTACTGAATACTTGGTCCTAAAGGATAAGACAAAAGCTTTGCAAACTGTACTGGAGAGGACTGAAATTGATAAAGTTGGAATACTCAAGGCTAGTTCATTGTCCATTGAAATGAGGATACTTCATAGCTTCATTAGTAGGATTTTTCTACCCAGGACAGGCTGTTTTGACTAGGTAAGTGAGCGAGATCTTTGTTTCATGGAGCTGCTGATAAATGGGGACAAAATCAATCTTCCAGCCATCATGTTGAGTCAGATGAAAGAGGCAATTAGAAAGGTGAAGGCATGTTTGCCTTATGGAATGGTCCTCACTCTTTTCTTCCAAGGTGCAAACATTGATTTATCAGGAGAAGACAACAAAACCCTCCTTCATACTGATACTTACACAGCTAAGACCTTACAAAGGATGGGTTACTTATTATTGAAGGAACCTGGAAAAAGAAGTCTGATGCTCCAATAACTGAAGAAACTGAAGAAGTACAAGCTGAAATGGACACTGGTGAAGGCACTTCAATTCCACTGCAAGGTTCACCAGTTCATACAGCATTTAATGCTCCCTTTCCAGATATTTTAGTGCCTGATATGCCTCCTGGTACACTTATCTACACTCAGGCTACCACTGATATTCCTATTCATAGTCCTATTGCTGCTGCTTCTATTGTGGATACTTCAACTTTACAAGATTTCATTGCACAGCAGATAGGTAACTTGAATCTAATCAATTCTTCAATGTCTACAATGTTTGACAAGTTTTGCCAGTCTGTTAATGAGAGACTCGATCAGTTTGAAGGGCAGATTGATACTCTGCGAAGCAGAATTGATACACTTGAAGCCTCGAAGACTACAACTTGTGCAACTGAGACAGATCTACAGCCCATTCTTTAGTTGATTTCTTCAAGTTCTGAATCTATTAAGAAATCTGTCAATGAGATACTTGAAGCATATAGAGTTGAAATGGATAACTTAAGAAACAAAGTGGGCTCAGTAGAAGTAGGAAAAAGGATGGAAGAAGACTACACAAGAAGAATTGGAATACTTAGAAGTGAGTTTGGAAGACTAAGAGGCTCAGCTGAAGCCTTTGCCAATGCTCAAGCAACTGAATTGGTTGAATTACATAAAGGTATAAAAAAGGTGGATGAAGAAGTAGATACAGTTCAGTTCAAGCTGGATCAACTATCAAATCGAGTTATTGTAGCACTTAATGTTCCACACTCTAGATCTAGGCCTCAATCATCTTCTTTTACTGGACAGTCTGGTCACCCCAAACAACCAGCCCCTCATTTTAGGCCACAGGGATCCTGTCCTACTCCACCTTCTCATGTCTTAGATCCTAACTTAGTTGCTTCTATGCCTCTAGGCATTCAAATTCCGGGTCGACCTCCAAACCCTAGTGTAGACTTAGAAAGTGACTAAATGTACTTTCTTTCATTTTGCACTTTGTACTCTATATTAAACTTTCTTGAAATGAAATGTAAGTTTCAATTTTGTTTATCAAGTATTCTGGTGTTTATATCTTTGATACAACTATGGTACATTTTAATTAGAATATCAAGATGAATTTAAGAAAGTGAAATTATCTCAAACAAATTTTAAATACTTTTTCAATCTATTTCAAAATTTAAGCTTTATTGAAATTACCTTTTTCATTGATTGACAAAAAGGGAAAGAAATTCATGAAAATATTACATGAAAAGGGTAAGATGTGTTCATTTTTGCTCTAATATATAAAGCTTGGAAAGGATAAAAACCACTCACTAATGCTCTGATACATTACATGAAACACAATATACCTTCTTATAAGACCTGATACACAATGTCTCAAATATTTTTGCTCTGACATATAATGAGCTATGATATACAATATTTTAAGATCTTTTATGCTCTGATATACAATGTTTTAAATGTTTTAAGCTCTGATATCTAAAAGCTCCAATACTTAAAGTTCTATGAGAAACTTTTGAGTTTTTAACTTGCTGAAAGATATGTTAAAACATGGAGTATCTTATTGGGGGGGAGATTATCTCTCTATGCCCTAATTCTCCATCCATGGTTTGACACTAATTTAAGTCAATTCTTTATACTTGTTCATACATTCTTGCAAATATAGTTATACAAGTGAATGTAAAGTTTTATCTTATGTTTTCATGCCCAGTGTTTTGTCATCATCAAAAAGGGGGAGATTGTTTACCCCATAAGTGATTTTGATGATAACCAAACATTGAAGCATGTACATTTTTATCTAACAACTCTTCAAGTGGTTTTACAAGTTTTTGTAGGATGATTTAATTGTTCAAACTTTAACTCCTACATCTTTATTTCTTGATTTGATTTGTGTTGTAATTTATTTTTGTAAAGAAGAACCCAATGAAAAAGCTAAGAAAAATCTGTAAAAAGGGTTACTTCTGTGTGTGTGTTAGAATTATTTTGAGTTAGTTTGCTTGAAAAATATAAGAGTGTTGGTAAGAGTTTTTCTTTAAGTTCAATTGCAAAAATCTTGAAGAAGACACTCGAGCCAACCCAGCATGTTGAAGAGCCAACTCCACTTCACGGCACGTAGCAAGGACTCTGGTACACAGCAATCTGAGCCGACTCAAAGGTAACCGAGCCGACTCCAGTGAATCCAAGTCGACTGGAATATGTCCGAGCCGACTCTTCCATAATCCAGTTTTTGAAGATTTCTGAGAACAGCCAAGCGAGCTGACCCAAACCTCAAAGAGCCGACTCTGCCAGAACAAATTTTGAAGACCTGAGAAAGCAAGTTGACCCGAACTGCAATGAGCCGACTCTTCCAGAGTGAGGTTTTCCGAACCTAAGAAGAGCCGATCCAAGCTGAAAAGAGCCGACTCCTTAAGTTCAAGATTTTCAAAGAAGTAAGTTCGAGCTGACCCGAGCTATCAAGAGCCGACTCGTCCAGAGTGAAGTTTCGCACCCTGAGACAAAGAGCCGACTGCACTGAAGATTTGGCAACTTGACCTATCGACTCGAAGGATCCGAGCCGACTCGAAGGGATCCGAGCTGACTCAAATATCGCTTTCTGGTATCCAACATCTAGTTCCAGAATTTTGTTTTGAATGCCAAAAAGTGCTCCAACGGTCACAAATCACTTCCTAACAATCTACAATGGCTAGAACTGCCTTGAAGTGATGAAAGACTTTATATTTGAGGGATTTGAACCTCTTAAAAAAAAAATGACAAAGTTTTTGAAAAAGTTCAAAAAGATTTCAAGATTTATTGAATATCATACCTACTAACAAGAAGAGAGAGCACAAGAGCGTTCAAGTCAGCCTTCAAGTCTTCACCAACTCTGATCTGAAGCTTGAAGTACTTTAGGAAGAAGCCACTGAAGCAATTAAAGCTCATTCAAGTGCATCCAAGTGGACTTCTCACAAGCTACACCGGCAACTATCCGACAAATTGAGTTTGTCATTAATTGTTGCATTTATATCAATTCATCTTTGAATTGTTTGGATTATTGGTGAGCCCAGTTGAAAAACCAAATAGGTTCTTAGTGAGCCTTTGATAAAAACCAAGTGTTGGGTTCTTGGTGATCCTCGTAAAACCAAGTTAGGTTCTTGGTGATCCTGTGAAAACCAAGTTGGGTTTCTTTGGTGAGTCTGTTCAAAACCAAAGGGTGTTGGGTTTTCTTTAGTGATCCCGTTAAAACCAAAGTGTAGAGATTTTGGATTATGATCCTATAAAACAATCCTACTATATTCGGGTGTGAATATAGTGAAAATCCCAAGTGGTATCTTGGATAGTGGACGTAGGAGCTGGGTTACTCCGAACCACTATAAATCTTGTGTGTTTGTAGTGTGATTCTCTGTTCCTTTTAGCTTCTGCATTTAATTCTTAGTCACAGCATACAACACATTAACAGGGATTTTAATTGCACATTATCTGCTTTAAATTTTTTCAAGTCCCAAATCACCCCCCTCTTGGATAGCCACCTGGGAAACAAGTTGGGAATTCTAAAAGTCACACCATCTACCACCTAACTCATAGTTTGGCAAATCAAGGAGCCCCAGAAGTCTTGCACTCGGGTCTACATGACTACAAGGCTGGAAAAGCAGGAATGAAGGGTTCCCAGAAACCTTTGTACCATTTCTAAAGCTACAGAACCAACCGGCAGTAGCTGAGTCCCAAGGGAAAACACATGCCTCCGATGACCGTGAAGATTATTCCCTTACCACGCAGAAAGGTAAAGGAATTGAAGAGAAAAGGAGAAGATAAAGTCTAGATTAAAGGCATTGGTCCAGTTGAACCATTCCTTCATTACAAAGATGAATCCTTCATGAGATCTGAAGGACCCTCTGAAAGTATCTCAAGGCAATGAAAAAGAGAGAGAGAGAGAGAGAGAGAGAAAAAGAAGAAAGAAAAAAGAAGAAGAATGAATAAACAATAAATTCCAGTTTGCAAGAAAGGGTGCCTTTTCATTGATCGAAATGTTTTTTACATCCTATGAAGACTCCCGACAGGCCGAGAAGCCTTCCAAAAACCTAAGCTACTAGGATGAAAAAGTAAAAGCTTAATCTTCTATCGTCGACTCCTTCCCTAGCCGGCAGGTGGCTTCAGTTGGCTGAGAGGTATCTTGGCCTGCTCCAAACCCATCCTCGACCTCAGCAACTCCCGCCTCCAGCTCTGGCTCTGCCTCAACAGCGGGCGCACTCGGCTGCATCGGGAATGGGAGAGAAGGTATGATGCTATCCAGCCCCTTCCATCCAAAGAAGCGAGCGGCCTGGCCCCTTAAGTTGCTGAACCCCTGGTGATAGGAGTCCAGCATGGCTTTAGCAACCTCATCCTTAAAGGCCTGAGATGCCATGTACTTGGGAATGGGCTCGGTAGCTTCTTTCTTGTCCATCTCCATCAGAGCTATGACCGTCATAGCCTTCTCCACCACCTTGACAGCTTCCTCCTCCAACTGCACCTGGAGGGTCTGGACTTTTCCCTCCAATCATGCCACCTCAGCCTTGGAAGATAATGCCCTCTTAGCCCTCCGGGAGCTCTCCCCCTTTTCCTCCACCAAAACTGCCTCAAGCTAGGCGGACATCTTCTCCAGCTCCTCCATCCTTGCTCGGGTGCTGGTCAGGTGGTTTTCCAGCTCTTGAGCGTGGGCAGCTTGACCCCGAGCCTCATCCCTTTCATGACAAAGGTGATCCTCGTGCTTCAGCAGCACCTGACAGGAGTCCTATAAGAGCTGGACGCCAACCGCCACCTGCATAGAAGACGACATTCAATATCTTCCTTGGAAGGTATAAAGAGGGAGGCAACTCTGGAGTCTACTTATCGACATGAGTTGGGGGATCACCCCAATGGCACGTTCCATCGGCGCCTTCCTGGTCCGGCCCTGATGATCAGACGATTGGATGAGGGAGTTTAAGATATCCTTCACCAATGCCCCATCTTCGATTATTTTGGCATCCCGAGGGAGGAAGATTAAGAGCCTTCTTATTGACTGACTGGACATCATAGGCGACCAAGAGGAATCAGCATTGGTCACCGGTGAGGGTGCTGCATCGGTCGAACGATCATCAGCAACTCCAATTTCAGGCAGTGGAGATGGCACCTTAGTGGTGGGTGATTCTGCCACCTCCACCGCTTCTAGTTATGGTGGGTCCTTAGTGTGCAGGGGGGCCTCCGAAGTTGATAGCGGGGCCTCCACTGCGGCTCTAGTCTCACCCCTTGGCTGGTGAGCTGGAGCCTAGGTCCTGGACCCAGGAGCTACTAGCATGGTAGCTGGCCTCCTCACCTTAGGTTCGATGCCGACCCTCCTTCCTGGCTCCTCCCAAGCCTTCTTCCTGGGCTCCCCTTCCAACCTCGTGGTGGTAGCCCTCTTCTTTGACATTCCTAGGAGTTGTTCGAAGCTGACTTCAAACCTGCAAGACCGGACCGACCAGTTGTCTCATGCTAGAGTTGGACCAATGTACAAAGAAAAAAGAGCCCGACATCAAGCCTTACCCTGGGGTTGGGCCTGGCTGACTCCAGCATCGACAAGATTTTGCTCGGTCAACAAATCTCGAAGGGCTGGAATCTCAGAGGAGATGAGCTAGTCAAATACTTCCTTATTGGTCAGCTTGACCGTAGACTGCCGGTTGTGAGAGAGGTCTAGGTCACTCCAAACCTAGTCCACTCCCTCAATTGAGGTGACAAGAATCTGTTCTTCCACCCCTTGATGGAAGTGGGCAGATCCAGCTTGAGAGCCCCCTTACGAGGGGACACGAACCACCATACGCTCTCATATGGGTGGTGCTTCAGGGTAAACAATGCCTTGAAGAGGGAGAAATGGGCGATGATCCCGTGGAAATGGTAAAGAATAATAAAATAAAAAATGGTTCGGACGCATTGAGGGCAAGTTGGGTCAGAACTAGGTAGTAGTTATTGAGGAAGGAAAGGAAGAAGACATGGAAGGGTAGAGGAAGACCTTCGAAGAAAAAGTCTTCGTACAAGGCAATGCTGCTCGGGACACCTAAAGTGACCCATTGCTCCAACCCAAGGATGGAGAGATGAATGGAATCAGGAATTCCAAATAACCTCCAGACACGGAGGAGGTCCCCTTCGGTCATCACTGAAGCAACACCAGCAAGACTGCCAAACTCCCTAGCAGGAGGAGCAGATGGAGGAGGAACCATAGGGGATCCTATGACGATCCCCGTCTGGCAGGGATCCTACAGCACACAATCAGGACTTCCCCCTCCTTTGATGCGAGACAAATAAATAAATAAATAAATTAGTAATTAATATTTTTTATATTTTCATATTTTAAAGGAAGACTCAAAGGAGATAGTAAAGGAAACTAATCAAGTCAATTACCTGTACAAGTAAACCTATAAAGCAAAAAAAATAGGACCTAGTGGTTGAGAAACCACTAAAACTAGGATTTGTTTTCAATGAATCAAAAAATAAAGAGAAGGAAATAAGTTCAATTTTACCAACGAAGATCGCTCTCTCGATGTAGATATGGTAGGACTCTCAAGATCGTAGTTGCAGGGCTTCAAGATTTTGTTTTTGGGCTCTGATCTTCTGCACGATGCTGGTTCTGAGGCAAGAACACCAGATCCAGATTCTTGGTCACCTGCAAAACACTCAGCAAAGGAATCTTGGGTTAGAAAGTAGTAAGAAAGGGAAAGGAAAGAAGGGAAGGGTTAGAGGTAGTGGATGGATCTTCTTGTCGGCTGGATAAGTAGGGCCTCGCACCCTGCGATGTTCCGAGGAACAAAGAAAAAAGGGCCTCACACCCCACGATTCACACAGCAAAGGAAGAAAAATTCGGCAGAATTTCTTTATTGATGAATGAATAATTAATTACAAAGGGGGGGTTGATGGGGTATTTATAGACCCATAATAGTGTTGTAAGGGACACAAAGACTAGACTTGTGCTCCCTTGGAATACAACTCCTAGAGTCCTACTTCTGGGCATCTTGGACTCTTGCTTGTTGTGCTGATCTGGACTTCTGTATGTGAGTGGACTTTTTAGTTTGGATTGAAGAAGACTCAAGAGTTTTGGTGAGACTCTTGAATCCTCGGAACTTAAGCAGCTTCCAATCTATTTTATCAAAACTCTTGAAGTAATAAAACCTTCCAACCTTCTCCACTTGGATGAGCAAATATTTCGAAACTCCTTTGAAATTGCTTGGTCAACTTCTATGCTTTTGGCATGGAATAATCTTGAGTGGAAGGCACCAATTAAGAGGAGTCCTTCATACTTACTCATCTTAAAAAGGAGGCGTCAAATATTTCTCATGTTGGCGCTAAATCCTTCTCACATGGGCCGGCCAAAGAAGTGTGATATGGAGTGTGTTCTTGTCCCAAAATAAAGTGGCATGCCATGTCCAAACATGACATGTGCTGATGTCCCGTAGTGATGTGGCAGTGATGTCCAAAAATCTAGCAAAGATGGTGCCAAAAATAAATTGACTTGGCCTAGCACATGGCTTGTCTTGGACTAGCACATGGCTTGTCTTGGGCTAGCACATGCTTGTCTTAGGCTAACACATGGTTCTTCAATTTGATGCACATGGATGCACATGGGTCGTTAATTGGGTCCCCCTTGTAATACAGGACTCAATAACTAATTTTTACAGGACTCAAACCAAATAACTAAAGCCCAATTAATCAATTGATCAAAAGGGTTAACCTTATGTAACAAAAAGAATAGATTGGTAACCAGGGTTTAGCCCAATAGGGTTTGACACAATTTATAAATTGGGTTTTGAACAATGTGGTAAAAAAGGTTTAGCCCAAAAGGCTAAATAACAAAACCCTAATTACAGTTGGTAAAAAGGGCTAACCCTAACTACCCCAAAATAACAGAAATTAAAATAAAATATTTACATAGTACAAAGGGTTGGGTCTAGGGTTTTATTCATAGGTATCCATAGAGATGTGGGTTCAACCTGTCAATATTTTCTGGCCCTGGTATCCACACCAATTCTCCCCGGGTAGGAGAAACTCGACCCTGTCGAGTATGGATCAACGTTGCTATGATAGCGCTCTAGCAAGTCCGGGTCAACTCTCAGTAAGTCCTCTTTGGTGACCAAGAATCTAGATCTGGTGTTCTTGCCTTGGAACCAGCATCGCATGGAAGATTGGAGCCTGGGAACGAAATCTTGAACCCTGCCGCTATGATCTTAAGAGTCCTACCAGATCTATATCTAGAGAGCGATTTTCGTTGGTAAAACTAAACTGATTCCCTTCTCTTTATTTTCTGATTCGTTGAAAACAAATCCTAATTTCGGTGGTTTCTCAACAACCAGGTCCTATTTTTTTGCTTTATAGGTTTACTTGTGCGGGTAATTGACTTGATTAGTTTCCTTTACTATCTCCTTTGAGTCTTTCTTTAAAATCTAAAAATATAAAAAATATTAATTACTATTTTATTTATTTATTTATTTATTCTGCATCAGTTTTGGTATCAGAGCGAAGTTTAAACTATGGTTTAATCTCTCTTGTGCTGATTTAGTTTCTCTTTAAGTACTCGAATCGGGTGCTTTACCATGGCCATCCAGTCATAGAAAAAAGTAGGGCTGCAAGACCCTCACCTCCCATTCAAATAAGATTTCCTATGGCATGTAGGGGTGCTGCTGTGAATTGACCCTTGAAGAAGAAAACAAAGAGATAGGCATCTTTAGGGTTTATTTTCCACATCACATCCATCACAGTATATAGTTTGTTATTTTGATTATTTATACATGTAGGTAACTTAGAATTATCTGATTCTTATTTTGATGGATAATCATAATTGATAGTATTTTTTAGAATTTTATCATAAATTATTTTAGTCTGTAGATTTTCTGCTCACCGGAATACCTCCTGAGAATGGTTCTGTCCTGAATTTCAGCAATTCTAGTTTAGGGTTCTTTTTGCATAAATTTTACATATTTTAATTTTCTGCATCTTAGGTATTTTTCTGAAAACTATATCTTTGCTGAAAACAAAAGAACAAAATACAAAATAAATAATTAATTTTATTTTTCTATTATTTTAATTATTTTAGTTTGATTGCATCTAGGATTTCATCTTGTATGTGCATCATCAATAAACCTAATCTTAAGGGCATTCAATATCTACATAAGGGAGGGATTTCATCACCCTTCCTTAGCCCACAATCACCACCTTTGCATCAGTTCTAACCCTAATTAAAATCCATTAGAATTAATTGCTCTAGTGAGCCAGGGACACCAATAGGTCGGGTTCCAAGTATTGTGTGTAAGCTAGTGCACCCAATCCTCTAATTATCACTTGAATCTGGTGTCTAAGGCTAGAGGTCCAGAGGCAAATACCCTAAGTGATTTCATAGTTCTTAATTAGGACCCTGCGAGAGCAGGGGGAGCCTCCCATGATCCCATCTCTTACCTGGCCAGTGGACAAGATAATTACTGAATTGGCTGTAATTTGAGATGACCCATTCTACTTGAGCTCTAGGTCTAGGAAACCCTAGTTCGAGTTTTGTCTGTGTGTTTGCATTGCATAACCCCTAAATTAGGAGACCAATACTTGTAGCCTCAAACCTAACCCAGTCTGGTTTAATCATGGAACCCAATTTTGAGACCTTCCTTAGGACCTTCACTAAACAATGTATCCAAATGAACCTTAAGTTTGATCAACTGGACCAACGATTAGGGAACCTAGAGAAAACCCGTAAGGCCCATCCTGAACCTAAATTTGAAACACACCTTGACCCATTCCTAGAACCCAACCCTAGGATAGCTCCTCACCAGGACCAAATCTAGGAGACTAACCATAGGAGACCCAATTATGATTTTATAGACCAGGATGAGAGAGCCACTAGGAACTTTAGACTATAAGCACCTACCTTTGGTGGTGATCTTGATCTTGAGGATTATCTTGATTGAGAAGAAGGTATGGATCTGTATTTTGAGAGGGAACTAGTGTCTGATGAAAGAAAGTTTAAGTTTGCTAAGCTTAAATTAGTATGCTAGGCTAGGATTTATTGGGATGATGTTGAAAAAATGATCAAACGAAGAAGAGACATACCCATAACTATCTGGAGTGACATAAAACTTAAACTTAGGGAAAAATATCTACCCAGATCATATGAACCTAGTTCTTATGCACCTAGATCCTATGAACCCAGCTCCTACAAACCCAGATCTATAACCCATAGGTCTGAACCTATATCCCATGAACCCAAGAAACCCATAACCCCTAGGTATCAGCCAAATGTTAGTCAAGTTTCTCTTAGTCAACCAGAACCCATTAGGATTAGTGCTCTTTATCAAAACTCAAGTTTTAGCCAAGTCCACCCGAGCCGACTCAACCCTATTCCGAGTTGACCCACCCCTGTTACCCCAGATACTAGTCAATTCTCCATTAGCCAACCCACTTCAACTATCCCATTGATTCATAAAGATGACATTAAAGAGGAAATACATATGACTGACCTAGAATTAGCTGACCCAGTAGGCACCCAGGCTGAAGCTAGCCCAGAGTTAGATAATCCTGACCATACCCAGACTGAAGCCATATTGCAAGTACAAGTAGAAAAAGAGATCCATGAGGAGTCTAACCCTATTGTTAGGACCTTACCTGAGAAAACATTATAAGAGAATCAAGCCATAGAGCCTAGTTTTGAATTTCATGAACCTAAAATAATCAGTGAGGACTTGATTTTTCCAAACCAGCACCCTCAGGAAGTGTTCATCCTATTAGTCCCAATTGAAGATCTTTTTCCAGAAATTACTAATTCATCCTTTCATAAGGCTGACCTTTATGTAACTCAATGTCCAAACCTTAAGGTCAACCCCATTAGTCTAAAACAAATCTCTGAATCCTTTTCTTATTTCTTATCCTACTATGTCACCCCCGAATCTACTTCTTATTTCCTACCCTTTCCTGAAGCTTCCCATGTTTCTAGGACTATTAGATTACATTTTGTAGAGGTTAGCATGTTGCATAAGCCCATTGAGCATGTTAGGTTTACAACCTATTTCTGGCGGACTCTGTGGCATCTATTAGGAGTGCATGTTAAATTTTCATCTGCATGTCATCTATCGACCAAGGCTCAAGCATATAATTGAAATTAAGGACTTAAAAAGACAAATAATAATAATAATAATAATAATAATAATAATAATAAGCAAATAAATAAATTTCCTTCACTAGTAATGCTTAGTGAATCTATTGGACATTTGCACAGTCATATGCACAATACATTAAAGAATTGTATAAGAATCATATGGCTAATTCTAAAAGAAGACTCAAGGAATACAATGAAGGAGACTTTATTATGGTTAAACTGTGACCTGAACTGTTTCCACCTGGAATCATGAAAAAGTTACATGCACGTAGTAGTGGACCATACAAAGTAATTAAAAAAATTAGGCCTAATGCTTACGTGCTTGAATTGCCACCTGAACTAGGCATTAGCCCTACTTTCAACGTTTCAGACCTTATTGAGTATAGGGAGCCAACGTTGATTCCTAGTGAGCCATTTGGGCCTAATCCAGTCCTTGAGAGTGAACAAACCCAAGTGTGTCCACCTACCATACCACCAGCCTAAAGAGACAAGATTGAGAGGATCTTGGATGACAAGATCATTGCTACCTAGAGCAAAGATTACCAGTGGTATTTGGTTCGATGGCAAGGGTGACCTGAAATTGATGATTCTTGGGTTAGAAAGCAGTAAGAAAGGGAAAGAAAAGAAGGGAAGGGTTAGAGGTAGTGGATGGATCTTCTTGTCGGCTGGATAAGTAGGGCCTCGCACCCCACGATGTTTTGAAGAACAAAGGAAAAAGGGCCTCACACCCCGCAATGCACACAGCAAAGGAAAAATCTCGGCATAGCTTCTTTATTGATGAATAATAATTATTATTACAAGGGGGGTTGATGGGGTATTTATATACCCATAACCAGTGTTGTAAGGGACACAAAGACTAGACTTGTGCTCCCTTGGAATACAACTTCTAGAGTCCTACTTCTGGGCATCTTGGACTCTTGCTTGTTGGGCTGATCTAGACTTTTGTATGTGAGTGGACTCTTCAGTTTGGATTGAAGAAGACTCAAGAGTTTTGGTGAAACTCTTGAATCCTAGGAACTTAAGCAGCTTCCAATCTATTTTATCAAAACTCTTGAAGTAAGAAAACCTTCCAACCTTCCAATCTTCTCCACTTGGATGAGCAAATATTTTGAAACTCCTTTGAAATTGCTTGGTTGACTTCTATGCTTTTGGAATGGAATAATCTTTAGTGGAAGGCATCAATTAAGAGGAGTCCTTCATACTTACTCATCTTAAAAAGGAGGCGCCAAATATTTCTCATGTTGGTGCTAAATCCTTCTCACATGGGTCGGCTGAAGAAGTGTGATATGGAGTGTGTTCTTGTCCCAAAATGAAGTGGCATGCCATGTCCAAACATGACATGTGATGATGTCCCATGGTGATGTGGCAGTGATGTCCAAAAATCTAGCAAAGATGGTGCCAAAAATAAATTGCCTTGGCCTAGCACATGGCTTGTCTTGGACTAGCATATGGCTTATCTTGGGCTAGCACATGGGTCTTCAATTGGATGTACATGGATGCACATGGGTCGTCAATTGGGTCCCCCTTATAATACAGGACTCAATAGCTAGTTTTTACAGGACTCAAACCAAATAACTAAAGCCTAATTGATCAATTGATCAAAAGGCTTAACCTTATGTAATAAAAAGAATAGATTGGTAACCAGGGTTTGGCCCAACAGGGTTTGACACAACTTATAAATTGGGTTTTGAACAATGTGGTAAAAAAGGTTTAGCCCAAAAGGCTAAATAACAAAACCCTAATTATAGTTGGTAAAAAGAGCCAACCCTAACTATCCCAAAATAACAAAAATTAGAATAAAATATTTACATGGTAAAAGGGGTTGGGTCCAGGATTTTATTTACAGGTGATCCATAGAGATGTGGGTTTAACCTATCAATATTTTCTGGTCCTGGTGTCCACACCATCCTTGCTATCCAATGAAGGAGGCCTCGGTGGGATGGTCCCGCCCCATCGGAGAAGCCCTGGTGGCGATGCCCTTGACTGGAAGGACTCATCAGAAGTAACAAGAAAGAAAACTAGTAGGAAGGGGACCTAGAGGACTTAACTAAGGTTCTCCCCCGACACAGGCCGAAGAAGAAGGGCAATAGGAAGGAAGAAACAAAGAGAGGGAAAGAAGTGGTCTAACTTGCTTAAGACCTCACAACCTTGGTCAAGAGAATGAAGGGAGAAGAAATCACTCTACGGGGAAATCTTTGTCCTCGCCGCTCGAAAACCCTTCAAGCAACAAAAGAATAAGTCCCTTTCAAATGGCCTGAAGCCTACATCGCCTTGTACCTATTGAAGGCATGCACCATATCTCGCCCAGACTAGCCAGGGCACACCATGTGTCAGGATCCATTGGGAGCGACGCTTCGATCCGAAGGCAATTCCTTCATGCCCGGTGATGGCATTTATGGCCACTTTTTGAAAGGGGCTAACATGGCGTTATCCTGTTGGTATGGAGGCACGATATCCCGAATGCCGGTGCATAAGGATTGATGGTGCAAGAAGTGCGCCCCTCCATGTCAACATGATCATTACTCCCCTCGCCCCGAGCATCACTTCGTTCTTTGGGCTCAGAAGTGGAGGGCATCTGATGTGACACATTCGTTGATGTGGAGCCCTCACTGGCGTTTGCCCTGGAAAGAGATCTACCACCGGGACATGGTGGCTAAACAAAGAGCCAAGGCGAGCCCTCCTGTCGAGGTTAGGTCCTAGTCAGGGTCGTGCTCAAAGGGCGAGCCCTCCATCTAAGGCCAGCTCATAGCCAGGATCATGCTCATGCAGCCCAGGCAAGCCCTCCTACTGAGGTCACCTCCCAGTCAGGGTCATGCTCATAGGGCGAGCCCTTCGTCAGATGCCAGCTCCCGGCCAGGATCATGCTCATGCAGCCAAGGCGAGCCCTCCTACCGAGGTCAGCTCCCAATCGAGGTCATGCTCATAGGGTGAGCCCTCCAGCTGAGACCAGCTCTCGACCAAGGTCGTGCTCATGCTGCCAAGGCGAGCCCTCCTGCCGAGGTCAACTCCCAGCCAGGATCATGCTCATAGGGCGAGCCCTCTGTCTAAGGTAGCTCCCAGTCGAGGTCATGCTCATGTTGCCAAGGCGAGCCCTCCTGCCAAGGTCAACTCCCAGCTAGGGTCATGCTCAAAGGGCAATCCCTCCATCGGAGGTCAGCTTCTGGTCGAGGTCATGCTCATGCTGCCAAGGCGAGCCCTCTTGTCGAGGTCAACTCCCAGCCAGGGTTGTGCTCATAGGGCGAGCCCTCTATCTGAGGCCAGCTCCCGGCCGAGATCATGCTCATGCTGCCAAGGCTAGCCCTCTTGCCGAGGTTAGCTCCTAGCCAAGGTCATGCTCATAGGATGAGCCCTCCATTTGAGGCCAGCTCCCGATCAGGGTCGTGCTCATGCTGCCAAGGCGAGCCCTCCTGCCGAGGTTAGCTCCCAGCCAAGATCGTGCTCAAAGGGTGAGCCCTTCATCTAAGGTCAGCTCCCGATCGGGGTTGTGCTCATGCTTCCAAGGGTGGGGCTCCCGAAGTGAGCCCCTTCCCTGCCTTGCAGAGGATAGAATTCCTGCCAGCGGCAAAGGAGGGAAGGATCAACAGAAATTCAAACTATGGCATGGGGGTCCCCGACCACCTGCAGCCTCTGGGAGGAGGCGCACGCCCTACCATTAATTCAAGCTTTGTAATGCACCACCCGCATACTCTGTACAAGGTGTGCTTTTCCAGGCCCCGGTCCTGTAGCATACCGCTACGTCAACGATCGTGCAACCGAGGATCTCAACCCTCACGACATGAAACCTGAACCTTCCCTAAGAGGAGTATTCCATTAAGGCTGCGGGCTCTACGATGCTTCGATGGTCCCTCCAAAAATAGAAATGTCCCACCGTAGCTTGGGGCTTAGCGGCACGGTGCCCGCCCCTCCCAGGGGAGCTACACCACCAAGGTGACAAGGTCTGTGCCATGCTGGCAAACACCCCTAATGAAAGGATCCCCTTTGAAGGACTGGTCCAAAGGGGGAAGCAAGGCGGATAATAGAGAGCCCCCCTCCAAAGGGGGCACTGGAAAAAGGACATCTCAAGGAAGCCCCAGACCTAGTTTGGGCCATTGTTCTCATATAAAATAGAAGAAAGAATCCCTAGAGGGGGGAGAGAGGCAATCGGTAAGAGATAGAGAGCTAACAGGCTAGGAACCAGCCAGCAGAACGTCCCAAGCTCTCTGATCCCAGCTCATCCTTGTACTTACATTCCAGTTCTATATTTCACCCTCTATGTGCGGAGAGTCCCTAAGCTCTCCGCCAAAGAGATTCTGTTTTCCTAGATTGTTCCACTGACTTGACCATCGGAGTATGCCTACTGGAATCCCCGACCTAGGTCTCCTCTGTTTTACAGGGTAGCCGACCAAGGATTGCATCGGAGTAGAAGACCGAGAATCCACTGGGAACCCGACGTGTCTGCGACAAGTCAGAACTACAGGCCACGACAATCTTGGCGGCAACAAGCCCAAATGTAATAAAAACTCTTATATTCTCCCACTTAGGCAACATTATTTATGATTTTGAAAGAAAATTATTTCAAAAAAAGTGACTCTCGAGTTGGAAACAACATGTGACCACTAAAATATGATCCGTAGATAACACCTACAAATAACTCGATCCAACAGTATCCATCATACTAAATTATGGGAATCATTGTACCACTTATCCGATACAAGACCTATCCATGATTACAAGCATCATAAATACTATTGACATGAGTCTTAGTGTGGTAGTGTAGTAAGAAAATAGTATCAAAATGATCCAAAATAAAATATGCTATTTTTCATTATCAGTCCTCCAATTTCTCTTCAACATGCTTTAAAAATAAAATAAGCAAGAGAAATTTTAATGGCATCAAACAACAAGCCATTCTGTCTCATATACTCAATGACGAGATAGAATAACAAGTATATAACCAAAAGAGATATCTCATAATCAAAAAAAATTAAATAATGTACCATCAATCATTATTTCTCTTTAACCACATGCTTTATAACAAACTAGAAAAATCCTTCAACTTCAAAAAAATCTGTATATCTCCAAACATAATGAGATCTTATAATTATCAAATGAGACATACCCATACAACTATCATTCTCAAGACAAAATACTTTCTTGAGATATTATGTTGTATTTTATTTTACATGTGTACATAAACCATATAGGAATGTAATCCATCAACTATCATGTCAACGATGTATATAAATACATTTGATAGAATTATAAAATGAAGCCAAGCTTTATAATAAAAAGCATAAATATAAAGTCACTCCCACTAACCAAGATAATAAAAGAATTCAATATGCCATATTTTTAATATGCTTTGTAAAGTATATGGGCTTCAAATCCTTGGTTATAGGATCAACTAACACAGACTTTATACACATGCACTTGACACTTATGTATCTTTGGATTATAATCCATTAATTAAAGCAATTAATGACAAACAAAATTTGTCAATCAGGTCAATATATAAATATATCAAAATATGTCAAACTCTTACTAATCCAAAAAATCAAAAGATTCTAAAATGCCCATTCTTGATATGTTTCATAAAAAACTATGAGTCTTATTCATTTGATTAGGGAAATAACAAATATTGACTTTGTACAAATATATTTTATAAAATTCTTCCTTTCAAGTAAAATCTCTGATTGACAAATATTCTATCTTCACATAGAAATAATGAAATTTTTTTTATTACTTTAAAGAACATAGCTGCCTATTATTATAATAAATCTTAAGTGGTTTTATGATAAAATCAATAATTATAGTTCCAAGGCAAAGTTTCATAATCAAAGTAATATATATTGTAACTTTGTAACATACCATAAATTTTATCTATATATTCAAAAATATCACTAGATTCTATTTGCATGCCTTTGTTAATTCTTTGAAACAAATTCTCTAGCCATTCACATATTAAGAAATCAAATTGTTATAAGAAATGACATACTTTCATTTCTTGTCATATGATTTCTTTACTAGTACTATTCAACTAGTAATAGAGGTACTTAAAATTAGTTTATATATTTAATATTACTCTTCCATTGTCCTTCAGTAGGATGAAATATAACATTAATATAAATAAGACCAACAACTTATTTTTCCTTCGAAGTCATATTTCTAATATAAGAGCATCCAACATTATGCAAATAATAATCTATAAACATGGCATGATTTGACTCAATATTCTTTATATCTCTATTAGGATATTAGAATCTGTATTCATTTAAAATTATATAGATAACCAAAATAAATAACATATTATTATAAAATCATAACTTGTTTGCTGATGGATTATCAATGATTAAGCGTTGTAGGATAGCTCCAAACATAAAATTGAGTAATATTGGGCTTCCTACTAACCTTCGACTCAAAAGTATGTTGTATAACTATTTTACCAAGAATTTTTTAAAATATAGATGGCAATTCTATAGAATTTTATACTAGAGATATCGTGATTAATTGCACCCACTCATCATACTTCATACCATATCTTTCAGAGTGTGCTTTGCCTCTTAACCACATCATTTTGCTTAGAAATTTCAAGCATGGTGTATAAAGTAACTATCCCATACTTATATAAATATTCAATAATGCTATTCATTTATTATGTATATGATCCTAGAATGTGACCGATACACCATATCAATACTCTTATTTTTTTTCAAAAGTATCAAATCTTTTAAACAAAATAGGATATGATTATTAATTATTTCACGTATATGATTTTAAGTTCACTAAACCGTATAGCAGAAAAACTAAAATATGATGAGTAACCAATGTATTAGAGATAGAAATCTCATTATACTAATTTTAGGTATAATATTCTCTAGTTTCAAGATATAAGCTCTAACACCATCATACCATCTATCTCATATTAATTTATCTATCCATAGCTATCCAGACTTTCTTTTTTCAAAATCTAGATATCTTTCATAAATGAGATCAAAGAATTATATTAAATCATCATTTTTAAATATAATAGCAGGAATTAAATCAATTATATAAATATGTTTCAAATAAAATGATTCACTCTTTATTACTTTTATAGGTAGCTTTATTCTAGAATACTCTTATAAGATATCCAAGATGGAAGATCATTACATAATGTAATATCTATAATCCATCAAACTTAGTGTTAGCATAATTTTAGTTTTCATATTTTATTTCAATCAAAGTCATCATAATAAAAGCATTAACTCTATTGAATAAAATATACTAACTACTAAATAATCTTTATGCAGTTAATTAATAGAGAAACATACATAATATATTTCAAAAAAAACTTTATAAGCATTATTTTAATGAGAACCCTTGGTTCAATACAACAAATTTTTTTAAAAAAAGAAAGTGACCCATATAAGGTATCTCTCTTTCAACATATAATGCTATGCAATTCCTTCTAAATATATTATAGAAGAATCTTATAAATTTCAGTGAATGGGCTACTTTGATGGTCACCATCCATCGAAATTCATAAGCCTTTCAATGATGGATCATCAAGTCATAATCTCTAAGATAACATAAGATACATAAAAGATAAATCAAGATCATATATGATGCAACATGTTTGAGGTACAAATAATAAATAAATAAAAAATTTAAATATAATAAGTCATTCTCAACAAGTGTATCATGTGCATCATCATAAAATTCTTTTTTAGACAGAGAATATGACATACTTTTGAGTTTCAATAATGAGGTCAATATAATGAGAATACAAAATTTTTGAAAATATGTCTCCTTTGGGTAACAAGTTTTTTAGATACAATATATATCATTTTTTAAAGAAACAAAGGTTAACACGATGAGGATACAAGGCATTCAAAAATCTATCCCCTTTGGACAAATAAATTTTTTAAGTTCTATATACCTCCACCTTTGATAATTTGACCCAGTCAAGATCTCAACAACAACATTATTATTAACATAAAAATAATTATATAATCAAAGATGGCAGGAATGTAACATACTAGTCAATGGATATATACATAAATGATATACAAAAGTCCAAATGCAATATCACATATTTTTCTTTAGACAAAACATGCAATATGCATAAGTACTCTTCACATAAAGCCACAAGCAAATGAAATATTCTAACAGTCATGAACCTATCCCGTTTGGACAAATAGATCCATGAAAGCTAGAGCATCATTGCAACACAATGCCTCATGCAAACTTTCCAGATTAAAATATATAACAATCTCCTTTGAACAGGTAGTTGTATGTAATAATCAAATAATATCCCTTACATGATAAAAAAATTTAATGGACTAACATAAACAAACTACTTTGGTGATGAATATTTATGCCAACCCATAAAACTATTCATGCAAGGAAGATAAATACCTAAACAAATATAAAATGATATACTTTAACAATATGTATGCCATAAAAGATCATTCCAAAATGGGATACTCAACAACATGCATCCCATTGATTAAATTATAATATAATAATATATTCTAACTGTTACTTCTATCAATAACACTTACTATATAACTATAAAATACCTTTAGACAAGAATTATAATATATAATAAGTGTAACAATCGAATACAGTCAATTTTGGATCAACAGCAATAAAGACATCAATATGCAATTCCAAAATATAATAAAAGATAGATAATTAGCCCTTAATAACTCAACTATTCAAAATTCATATAGTACTCCAGATCCTTTGGGGCTACATGAAAATATACTTGAATTATATAATAATAAATAGAATTATATATAATTAATTTATAAATTATTTAAATATTTTATAATGTATGAAGAATTTAATCAAAATATTTTTCAAATCGTTATGAGTCCAACGGTCCAAAAATTGCTCAAATCGGATATGAAACAAGAAGTTACTGTGATTTTTATCAAAAATAATGATAGAGGACTAAACCATAAATTATAAAAAATATAGAAACTTTTCTATAAAATATATTTTTAAAAATAATAGGGATCGAAATATAAAATTTTTAGGACTCATTTATAATTTATAGGGACTTAAGTGCAAAGATTTTCTTAACCCAAAATTAGGCTGACCTAATGTGATTAGGGTTTAGCCACTTTCATTAATTTGGGCTCAACTTAATTTATGGATTAGGTTTTAAATAGGTTAAAACCTAATAATCCAAAACCAAAGTCCACTAAACTTATCTCCTTCCACCCTTTCTATTCGATGATAAATCAACCATCATCAAATGGAAATGAAGCAAATGTCGACCTCCATGAAGAAGTACCAAAGATATGTGATGTTTTCATCTCAATATCGTTTTCAACATATTGAATATATGACTACAATACTAGGGATGACATAAGGAGCAAGCATGGTATGTTTTTAAGAATGGACAAAATAATGCCCCATTAATTATTATGGCCCTCAGTCTATTAGAAATGCATATAAGTTGTATGGTAATATATTTTTACTTGAGCTGGAGAAAATCATCACTTAAAGAAAGAGAGGAACCCTCAAGAAACCAAGGCCCAACAAGAGGGTTAAATGCAAATGATCCATTGATCTTTATGCGCCACCATAGAATTATGAATGTCTGTATTAGAGTCTTTCCAAGTAGGAAAGAGCTGGGTCCCCATAGCGCATTGACATTCCACAATATCAACATTTTTTTTGGACCAATATATAAATATAAATTTATCAGGGATTTAATGCAAAAGGACTAATTTATTATATCAGAAAAGTCAGGGGCCTAAATGCAAAATAGCCCTTTTTTTTGGTATGGGATGATGGGCTATTAGACTTTGGGTTTTGGGTTAAGATCCAAAACCCAAAACCCATTTGAGCCTCTCATCTTCTTCCCCACAACATCAAGGCAACAGAGATTTCACAAAACCACCGATCGACGTCCCTACCCGAAACCACCCTGCTGGTGCAAAGACTGGTGAGACGGCCACTAGGACTGGCTGGGGATGGCTGGTCGTCACTTCCGGTGGTGTCATTGGTGACAAAAACATGCCCAACAGTGGGTTTCAAAGATTTGTCCGGTTCACATTCCTTTTTTTGTTATTCCAAAACCCTGGCAAGATCATGATGGATCACCACCAGCCGAAGTTGTTACCACCACGAAGAGGAACTTGGTGGCACCACCGGTGGAGAAATGGGAGATTACGGTTAGTTGGGTGTCCAGAAAGCCAAGATGGTTGACACGGCCACCACTTCATCGCCACTAGCTTCCATGGCCTTATTCATGCCGCCGCCGTGGCTTCCATGGCCTTATTCATGCCACCGCTGGCCTCCATGGCCTTATTCATGCCACTGCTGGCCTCCATGGCCTCTCCCCGCCATCACCGACCATATGTCGATACCAATGATGAATGGGCATGAGCGCCATCCATCGATGCCAACGATGGATTGGCACGAGCGCCATCATCGCTGCCAGGAGGGACAAGGAATTTTTTTTTCTCTCGGGGTGTGTAAGAAGCCAAAGGCCCCTCCATGCCACACTATCGGTGGCCTTCTCCATGCCCCTTTGGGTTTTTATGTCCATCTCCTCACCGCCGCCACCACCCTTCGACACCGATGAGGACCGGCACATCTAGATCAGTGACGATCGACGGGGGAAAAAGGGGGTTTAAGAAATTAAAACAAAACCTAATTAATCATCAAAAGAAAGTTATTTTTTGATGATTATAAAATGCATATATTTTATTTTATCATAAAGTATGAGAAAATAATATCAATAGATCAGATCATCAAGATTTCTAGGCTAATCATGAATAGGAAAATAAATGTTATTCCAATCTTTTAAAAAATACTGTGGTTCTAATACCAAATGTAAGAAAAACTTTCATTAATCTGCATGGATCATGAGAAGATTAGAATATAAAATATTTAGATCTGATTTATTTGATAACAGATATCATACTATTTATCATATCCATTATCAAGATCTATTAAAAGGGGTTTGCGATATAAACCTGTATTCACCATTAATCCCAATCTTACTCCCGATGCTCATGTGAATACCGAAGGCAGAGTCCTCTCCTACATCCTCTCTCAACAAGCGGCTCATTGATGGAGCAAGTCGTGAGAACAAATCTCACATAGAATAATAATATTATAATGAGGAGTGGGGAGGGGACCTAGTTTGTTATTTATAAATAAACCTTAACAAGCCCTCCCATCACAGGCCAATTGGGCCAAGGCCTATGCTGTGTCGTCTCAACCACATTAACTCACATGTGGTGCTCCTAGCCCAAACAATGATCATATAACATTGGGCTTAACATACATCTATCAGCCTGTACCCTAAAATCAACCCAATTTTAATAAACCATAAAACAATAATTAATGTTAGCCCAAATATAATAAAAATTCTTACAGTGGATCGCGGCGGTAGTGATGGTCGGCGACTCGAGAGATAAAGGCAGCGATGATGAAAGGTGATAATGGGGAGGTGGTGAAGGGGAGGCAATGATGGAAAAGCAGGGATGGCAATAGGTTCCTCGTGTTCTTGTCCCTTTCCAGCTATTGGCGGCATGAGAGGCGATAATAGCACCATAGGAGGCAGCAATGGTGGTGGAGAAGTGGCGAGCGGAGATGTCGATGGTGATGGGAAGGTGGAGGATGATAGGACTGGTGATGGGGAAGATGAAGACTAAACCCAACTATGAAGGATGTAGTTAAGAAAGAAATTTTGAAGTTACTAGATAATAGAATTATTTACCTTATTTCTAATAGCTCATGGGTAAGCCCTGTACAAGTGGTTTCCAAAAAATTTGAGATAACAGTGGACCAAGATAAAGTAAACAAACTTATCCTAACTAGGATCCAAATGGGATGGAAGGTTTGTATGGATTATAGGAAATTGAATGATGAGACAAGGAAAGATCACTTTCCCTTGCCATTTATTTATCAATTGTTAGAAAAATTAGCTGGATTGGAGTTTTACTATTTTCTTGATGGATACTCTGGCTACAATCAGATCCTCAAAGCCCTTAAAGACCAAGAAAAGATACATTCACCTCTCCATTTAGAGCCTTTGCTTATAGGTGCAAGCCCTTTGGGTTATGTAACGCACTAGCAACCTTCCAGAGATATATGATCAGCATTTTTTCTGATATAGTTGAATGATTTCTAGAAATTTTTATGGATGACTTTTTTTATTTTTGGCCCCATCTTCTCTGACTGTTTGATCATCTAAGACTAGTTCTAGAAAGATATAAGGAGATGCATTTAGTTCTTAGCTGGAAAAAAAACCAATTCATGGTTAAAGAAGGTATAATTCTTGGCCATGTAGTATCGAAAAAAAGAATTGAAGTAGACAAATCCAAGTAAACCTGATTGCGGCTCTTCCACCACCCAAGTTTGTCAAAAAAACTCATTCATTTTTAGGATATACTAGATTTTATAAAAGGTTTATTATCGATTTTAGCAAAGTGGCTCACCCATAAACAAATCTATTAACCAAGGAAACAAAATTTGAGTTCACTCTTAAATGCCTAAAGGTTTTGGTGGGGACACCAGGATCAGACATAGATTACTAGGCCTTATTTGGTTTACTTAGTCATGTGTCAAAATTTTGTAATCAATTAAGATTGAGTCCTGTAATAAGTTGAGGTTAGTTGATTTGTCTCAACCCTCAACCTAGTCCAGTACATTGAGTCCTGTACATCAGTATGAGTCTAGTATGAGTCCACTTCTTATACAAGAGAAGAGGCTACGCTATTTTGGAGTTCCACCAGACCTCATTCAGGAGCCAGAGATAATTACATCAGCTTATGGGAGCTTAATTGACACCCAGGAGCCCTAAATGCCCTTCAGATGCCCTCCAAGTGCCCTAATTCCCTCCAAATACCATTTTAGATGCCAGATTCCCTCCAGATGATTCTGGAATATTTCATATACCAGGAGCCCATGTTTTCCAGGTTATTTCAGCACTCTAGGCCTTAAAATTCCAAGCCTAGGAAGCAAGTCCAAGAATGAAGAATCAAGATTCCAAGGAATATGCTGATACCAGGGCATCCCAGCTTCTACGGCCCAAAGCCCATGCACCAATCCAAAGGAGGATGACCCCTTGAAGCCCAACACACCTAGGATAGGCGTCCTCCATGAGTTGACCAAGTCCAACATGGTGGAAGAGTTCAAATGCAAGGAGTTTGAGTTTTTATTTCATTCAACTTGTATACTCCTAGTTCTAGGTTTATTTTATAGTCTTTCTCCCACTTAAATTATGTAAACCTATTCTAACTAGGAGAAGACTTGTAATCCCTTTAGGAGAGGGCATGGAAACTCTACAAATACCCCACCCCCTCTCCCTCTTGCATTATCTTTTTCTTATGAATAAACCTTACTGAATTTTGGATTAATTACCTTGTGTTTGAGATTTGGTTCTTACTTTGAGTGCTCTCCTTGTGTTCCTGGATTGAAACCCTACTGCCCTAGCACCCTCCTGCATCCCTGGAGATCAACCATGCCCAAGGAATAGAAGCCCTTGCTGCCATCCAAGCCCAGGAGCTTCTTCTTCCACGGCTGCTATCTTTTAACCCTAATCTCGAATCCTTCCGTACTCTAGTTCCTTTTCTATTTTTTATTTGCTATTTTGATTGACCCTTGATACTTGCAGGATCCTCGAGGTGCTTCCCCTCCCCTGAGGAGGCCTTCTTTGCTTCCAGGACCACCCAAACCAGCCATTAGATTCAAGGAAACTGAGGCTTCTTTATCCAGGCTCCGATCAGAGTGTGAGTGATCCCTTCTGGTACTGAATTTTAATCTCTGAATGGTAAGAAACCTTTCCTTCTCTTATTATATGATTTTGATGAAGATAAACTATCATAAACCAGGAGTTTCTCAACTCTCGAGTCATGGCTACTTATTATCTTGCATGAGTTCTTTGCGATCATGATGATTCTTAGAATTGCTGAATATCCAGCTAGTCTTTACTTAACTTTAGAAATTTAGCCTATAAATCTGATATTTAAAAAATATTAAAAAAATAGTTTACTATTTTTTCTAAATATTTAGCATTCTTAGAGTCATCCCGCACCAGGTTTTTTAGTTCCTTGAAAAGGTACTTGTTTCAGCACTCACCATTCATCCACCTATCTGAACTAAACCTTTTAAACTTATGTAAGATGCATCTGATCATGCTGTAGGCACAGTCTTAAGTCAAAGAATTAATAAGTTACCTAGAGTTATTTGCTATGCAAGTAAAACCTTAAATGGTGCATAGCTTAATTACACGACCATAGAAAAGGAGTTCCCGGCTGTTGTCTTTCTCCTAAAAAAATTCAAGCCTTATTTGGTTGAGTTCCACACTATTATTTATACTGATCACTCAACCATTAGACATCTCGTAGCAAAGAAAGATGCCAAGGCATACTTGATATGATGAATCTTGCTCCTTCAGAAATTTAACCTAGAAATTAAGAACAATAAAGGAATAGAGAATGTAGTAGCTGATCACTTGTCCCAAATTATAATCATACCATCTAGTAAACCACTTAACAATAAGTTTTTCCTAATGAACAACTCATGTTCATGTTCACCAAACCATGATATGCTGATATTGTAAATTATTTAGCCATTAGTAAAATTCCTTCTTATTGGACTACTCAGAACAAGTACAAATTTTTTGTCCAAGTGAAGTACTTTATTTAGGATGACCCATATGTATTTAAATAGTATCCTAACTAGATCATTAGGAGGTGTATCGTGGATAATGAGATTAGAAGTATTTTATTAGTTTGTGTTGACTTCGTTATGATTTTGATGATAAGCAAAATAATTAAGTATAAGTTGAGTACTAATGATTTCTTTGAAGTGTGTTTTTGTTGAAAAAGGTGCTCACAAATTTAACGAAGTTTGTTTGATTGAAGAAGCCGAGTTTACATGAAAAGAATTGCTCAAAGAGGACTTGGAAAGTCAATATTTGCTTGAATGTTTAATTAAGTTAAGTAGAAATGTGTTTCAGCTCAAGTTCGGATTTTTTCTGTATTGATTTCAATGAGGTGTCGACTCAAAGTGTCGACACATGACACCAAGTGTTGACACATGAAAGTGAAGTATCGACTCAAGCCGATATGCAAAGTATGTTTCAGATGGCACGGCTGAAGTGTCAACACATGGACCTGAAGTGTTGACACATGGATCAACACATCGTCTGAGATTTTCAAGCCACAGAACTTGCTGAAAATGAAGAACTGCTAAAGTGTCGACACATGGAAGAGAAGTGTCGACTCAAAGTATCGACTCACTTGATGAAGTGTCGATATATCTGAGATTTCCAGAAGACTAGATTGAAGATTTTTGAACTGGGTGTCGACTCAAGAAGTTCATATGTCGACTAAAAGTATCGACTCACAGCCTGAAATATCGATGCATGGAGTTCTAGGAACAGTAACTGCTAGTTTTTTAAATGCAGAACTCGATCCTTTCGCCCTCCAATGGCTAGTTTTTCAAGTCTAATGGCTAGAAATGGGATTTAAGGCCTTGAAAAAGTATTTATATGCTCCAAATCAAATCAAATAATAATAAAATTGAATACCATTGATAAGAATGAAATAAGGGCATTCAAGAGAGAAGAAAAGAGAGCTTTAACTCCTATTCTTTGAAGATTCAACCACTCTCAAGCAAAAGCAAGCCTTCAAGCATTCAAGATCCTTGAAGAGCATTAAAGATCAACCTTTCTTGAGCATTCAAAAGGCTTCAACAAGTTCAAAACACTTCTACATCGAGCTTCAAAGAGATACCCGCTTTTGTTTAGAAAGCTTATATTATTTCTTTACTTCAAATCTTTATTTGTTGTAAGAGTTCTTGGTTAGCCTATTGTAAAACCAAGGAAGGTTATTGGTGAGCCTTTGAAAACCAATTAGGTTGGTGGTTAGCCCGCAAAACCATTTAGGTTCTTGGTTAGCCCGGAAAACCAAGGGTGGTTGGTGGTGAGCCTGAGAATCATTTAGATTCTTGGTTAGCTCGTAAAACTAAGTGAGATTTTGACTTGTTGGCCTTGTGAAAACAAGTTAGATTTTTTATTAGTAAGCCCGCAAAACTAATCAACTGTAATTGGTGTGATTATAGTGAATTCCTAAGGAGATCTTGGGGAGTGGATGTAGGTGCATTGGATAGCACTGAACCACTATATTTATTGGTCTTTGTGGTTGATTGATCTCTCTCTTGCTTTTCATTTATTGCTCTTTATTTTAACTACATTTTTACTTAAGAGCATTACAATTGAAGTTATAGTACCTTACTTATTTAATTATTGAATTGGATTGCATTGTATTGCATCAAGTAAAGTAAATTAATTTTTAGAGACCCAATTCACCCCTTCTCTTGGGTTGCTTACTGGGCAACAAGTGGTATCAGAGCCCTGTTCTCAGTATATAGGCTTTACAGCCTTGAATAAAAATCTATGGCAGCCCCAATTGGTACTCGAGTAGTTGAGGGTCAAGCCTCAAATAGACCTCCATTTTTCAATGAATCAAATTATACATATTGAAAAACTAGGATGAGGATTTATATGCATTCTATTGATTATAATTTGTAGAGAGTGGTAGATAAGGGTCCTCATATTCTTTCAGTAGTGGTTAATGGTGTTTCCATCCCAAAGCTCGAAGAGGATTGGGATGAAAATGACATTAAGCAATCCGAGATCAATGCCAAGGTAATGAATTTTCTCTATTATGCATTAGATCCTAGTGAGTTCAATAGGATATCTACATGCATTTATGCTAAAAAAATATGGGACATACTTGAAGTTACCCATGAGAGTACCGATCAAGTGAAAAATACTAAAGTAAATATGTTAGTGCACACATAGAGATGTTCTGAATGGAACCTAATGAATCTATCACTGATATGTACACAAGATTTACTAATATTGTAAATGAAATAAGAAGTCTTGGAAAGGTTATGTCTAATGCTGATCTTGTGAATAAAATTCTCAGGTCACTTCCAACATCGTGGGATCCGAAGGTGACCACAATCCAAGAAGGTAAGGATGTTGACAAATTACCTCTAGAGTAGTTCGTTGGATCGCTCATGACTTATGAGCTGAATTTGAAATAAAAATCAATGGACATGGACAAAAAGAAGAAGGGGATTGCTTTCAAATCAAACGTACAAGAAGAATCCTCAATAGATGAGTCTGAAGAAGAAGAAGAAGATGAAAGTGATGAAGCCCTCCTTGCACGAAAATTCAGAAGATTCATGAAGAGGAGGAAGTTTCCTTACAAAAAGAAATATCAATCAAAAGGAAAAGGAAAAGAAAAAGAGAAGGAAAAAGAAAGGGTAAAGGAGAAGGAAATACTTACATGCTTCGAATGCAATAAGCCGGGACATTACAAGTTCGATTGTCCTCTCCTTAAGAAGTCAAAAAAGAAATTAAGAAAGAAAGCAATGATGGCCACCTGGAGTGATAGTGAAGACTCCAGTTCTGAAGAAGAGCAGACAAAAGTGGCAAATCTCTGTTTGATGGCACATCAACAGCATGATGAGGTAAATTCCAATACCAAAATTGACTTTACATTTGATGAGCTTAGAAATGCTTTCGATGAACTTATGCATGATTATAAATTGATTTTAACTGAAAATAAAAAGTTAAAAAAGCATGCAAATAGTTTTTCTCTTGAAAACAACTCATTGCTAAATGAAGTTAATGATTTGAAATCTAAATTGGATGTTTTAGAAAAGAAAAACAATGCATTGTCAATGGAAAATAAAGTTTTAAAAAGATCCAAGAATGTTATTTCAAATGGTGATCTTTTAAAGAAAAATAAAGACTTAGAATTGGAAAATACTAAATACAAAAATAAACTTGAAAAAATAAAGCCTTTTGTTGAGAAATTTATTTATAGTTCAGAAAAGTTAAACCTACTTTTAAATAGTCAAAGAGCCATTTTTAATAAAGCAGGATTAGGGTATAAACCATAAAAGCAACAAAAGTATTTCAAAAAAAAATTTGTACCTGCATCATTTAGAATTACTTGTTTTTCATGTAAAAAGCTAGGTCATAAATCTTTTCAATGCAATTTAAGGAAAATTAACTCTTTTGGTAAAGTGTGGGTTCCAAAAGGAACCATTTTAAATGCTAACCCTAAAGGACCCAAGTTGGCTTGGGTACATAAAAACATAGCTTGATTTTATTGCAGGTGTGTCTTGCAACCAAGGAGAACAAAAGACTTTGGTACCTTGGTAGTGGTTGCTCAAGATACATTACTGGAGATGTGAAGCAATTCACTTCTCTTGAAGCTTTGAATGGAGGGAGTGTGACCTTCGGTGATAATGGTAAAGGAAAAATCATTGGTATTGGTAAGGTTCACATAACTCCTTATAGTAGTATTAGTAATGTACTTTTAGTTGATGGTTTGAAATACAATCTTTTAAGCATTAGTCAGTTTTGTGATAAAGGTTTTCAAGTAGTTTTTAAATCATCATATTATATAATTGCTAGTCCGGATATAAATGTAGTACAATTCATTTAAAAAAGGCATGGAAATATTTATTTGGTAGACCTAGATGATCTATCTTTGCCTAACGGAGAATGCCTTGTTGTAATGAATTCTACTAAGGATGAGACTAGCTGGCTTCGGCATAGAAGATTAGGGTATTCTAGTATGTGTCTTCTTTCAAAACTTTGCAAAAAGAATTTAGTTAGAGATTTACCTGAACTTTGTTTTGAAAAAGATAGAATTTGTCAAGCATGTCAATTTGGTAAACAAGTTAAAACTTCTTTCAAACCAAAAGGTTTTGTAACTACTAGCAGGCCACTAGAACTACTTCATATGGATCTCTTTGGACCAACTATAACATCAAGTCTAGGAGGCAAGAGATATGGATTAGTCATAGTGGATGATTTTTCGAGATTTACATGAGTTTTCTTTTTAGCACAAAAAGATGAATCATTTTTTGCTTTTATAAAGTTTTATCAAAAAGTCTCAAATGAAAAAGGTGTTTCAGTCATTTGCATTCACAGTGATCATAGAACTAAATTTGAAAATCAAGATTTCGAAAACTTTTGTAATGAAAAAGGAATAGAATACAACTTTTCTGCAGTAGAAAGAAAAAATTGTACTTTGAAAGAAATGTCATGCACTATGCTTTGTGAAAATGATTTGTCAAGATATTTTTGGGCTGAAGCTATTAAAACTACATGTTACATTTTGAATCGAGTTTTAATCCACCCTATTTTGAAGAAAACTCCTTATGAACTTTGGAATCAAAGAAAACCAACTTTAAAGTATTTTTGAGTATTTGGTTGTAAATACTTTATTTTAAATAATGAAAAAGATAATCTTGGAAAATTTGATGCCAAGTCTGATGAAGGTATCTTTTTAGGATACTCCACATCAAGCAGGGCATACAGAGTTTTCAATAAAAAAACTTTGGTTGTGGAAGAGTCAGTACATGTTGTTTTTGAAGAATCTACTAACAAATCCTCCAAAAAAGAGGATAGTTTTGATGAATGTGCAGGTGCTGACAAGCTTTAAAAGTTGACACTGAATGATCAACCTCCTCAGCCAAGTGAAGAAGATCAAGACAAGAATGAGGAAGGTGATGACACTCCAAAGCATCAAGATTTATCTAAGGAGTGGACGTATGCTCATGGACATCCTAAGAAATTAATCCTAGGTGATCCATCTAAAAGGATAAGAACTCAAGCCTCAATTAGAAATGAATGTGATTATATAACTTTTGTATCACAAGTAGAGCCTAAATATTTTGAAGAAGCTGAAAAAGACCCTATCTGGATTAATGCCATGCAAGATGAACTAATTCAGTTTGATAGAAATAATGTTTAGACATTAATAGAAAGACCATCTAATGTTTCTATTATTGGCACAAAATGGGTATTTAGGAATAAATTAGATGAAAATTGAATTGTTGTTAGGAATAAAGCTAGGCTAGTTGCTAAAGGCTACAACCAGGAGGAAGGGATTGATTTTGATGAAACGTTTGCTCCTGCTGTTAGACTTGAAGCATTTAGACTATTATTAGCATTTGCTTATTTTATGAATTTCAAACTATTTCAAATGGATGTTAAGAGTACTTTCTTAAATGGTTTTATAACTAAAAAAGTTTTTGTTGAACAACCACCTGGATTTGAAAATCATGCACATCTTGATCATGTTTTTAAATTGCACAAAGCACTTTATGGATTAAAGCAAGCACCTCGAGCCTAGTATGAAAGACTCAGCAAATTTTTAATTGAAAATAAAT
The DNA here is from genome assembly GCA_021397845.1 of Areca catechu. NCBI lineage: Eukaryota > Viridiplantae > Streptophyta > Magnoliopsida > Arecales > Arecaceae > Areca > Areca catechu. The sequence goes on from CM038046.1 coordinate 30,427,206, forward strand.
TTTCTAGAGGCAATGTTGATAAAACACTATTTTTGAAAAGGAAAGATGATGATTTATTAGTAGTACAAATATATGTTGATGATATCATTTTCGGTGCTACTAATGAAATTCTTTGTCAAGAGTTTGCTAAGCTAATGCAAGATGAGTTCGAGATGAGAATGATGGGAAAACTAAATTTCTTTCTCAGACTCTAGATCAAGCAAACTACAGATTGAATCTTCATCAACCAAGCTAAGTATACAAGAGAAATTATTAAGAAGTTTGGGATGGAGACTACTAAAATAATAGGTACGCCTATGAGCTCCTCTTGTAGACTTGATAAAGATGAGCATGGTAAATCAGTAGATCAAAAGTTATATAGAGGTATGATTGCTCTTTACTATACTTAACTGCTAGTAGACCAGATATAATGTTTAGTGTATGCATGTATGCTAGATATCAGTCTGAACCTAAAGAGATGGTTGTTAAGCGCATTATTAGATATCTATCTGGTACTATCGATATTGGATTATGATATTCTAGAAATTCATTTACTGAATTGATTGGATATTCTGATGCTGACTTTGCTGATTATAAATTGGATAGAAAGAGTACTAGTGGTACTTGCCAATTTCTTAGAGTTAACTTAATCTCATGGTTTAGCAAGAAACAAACTTCAGTTGCACTATCCACAGCTGAGACGAATATATTGCAGCAGAAAGTTGTTGTGCTCAAATCTTGTGGATTAAGCAATAACTTGAAGATTTTGGAATCAAGTTGGCTAGTACACCTATTAAATGTGATAATACCGGTGCTATTTGCTTGACTAAAAATCCTGTTCAACATTCTAGGAGTAAACATATTGAAATTAGACATCATTTTATTAGGGGTCATGTTGAAAATAATGATGTTATGCTTGAATTTATTAGTATTGAATTTTAATTAGCTGATATTTTAACTAAACCTTTTCTAGAAGATCGATTTTGTATGATTAGAAGAGAGTCGGGATCATTAATCCTTTTGATTAAATTTTTCCTATCCTTGACTCAAATTAGATCAATTTGACATCAATTTTTGCTAATCTTGTTAAATTTTATTGAATTTAATCATATTTCTAGTGATTTTGATCAACCCTTGGAACTCTTATTTTTTGATTTTTAAGTCGATGTGTCGACACATTGATATGTCGACACCGGAATGTGTCGACACATTCGTGAGTCGACACTTGAAAGGTAGCAGACCGAGAATAAAGGGTTTCCGAATGATTTTACTCCCCATTTCTTTCTCTCGCTCGAGCTGACACTTGATCTAAGGTACTCCTCACTGTTCCTCCTACTGTTTCATATTTTAAACCTGTTGATTCTTCGATTTGGACACTCGGTAGTTCGGATTTTGCTAGATTTCTTCTCCCATTTGGATTTTGAGCTTTAGAAACCCTAGGTTTCTACCCAAACCTTGCCTAAATCTTTATTACAAGCAATGGGACCTCGAAAGCAAGTAGTCCATCGACCTCGTCAGTCAAATCATGAAGAAGAACGAAGGACGAAGGACAGACACGAGGCTAGAGCTCCTGATCTGCCCACACGACCACTTTTTGCAGCTTCTAGTAGGATGAGCTCAAAGACCGTCATTGGGGGACGACGGGTGGACTTCACTTTTGTCGACCAGCAACATTTTAGGATCGGACGGTGGATTCGACAGGCTGGATTAACATCCTTTTGCTCACTCAGCGAGATATATTATCTCGGGCTTATGCGAGAGTTTTATGGATCACTCGCCCGTGGGACTGATGGATGGATAGCACAAGTGAGAGGCTGGGATATCCCAGTTTTTTTAGAGGTACTAAGCAGAGTATGGGATATTTCGATGATTGGTTTAGTGGTGGACAGCTTGATGGATAGAATGAGTGGACTTCAATGCATTTTTGAGTCTGATATATTGCCTGAGAGAGCCACCGTACCTGCATCCCGACTGTCAGTAGAGATGAGATTGTTACATCATATTGTCGCCCGGATACTTCTGCCGAAGATCGGACGCTTCGATTACATCACTGAGCGGGAGTTGCTAGTGATGGTCTCTTTGGTTCAGCGCTTGCTCGTCTGCCTTCCAGTGCTTATGATTCACCAAATGACGGAGGCGTCGACTAGCTAGTGACTTTGCCTACCATATGGGATGGGATTGACTGTTCTGTTCAGAGAGTATGGCGTTAGCTTTGAGGACGAGCCCTTCCGCATGCTACTTCATACAGATGTGTATAACATCAGGTTATTACATCGGATGGGTTATCATCTGTTCTGAGGCCAATGGACTCGCAGGATATTTGGTCAGGCCGAGAATAGAGCTGATGATGATGATGATGTAGAGGAGGAGCACATCCTCTTCGGCAAGGCAGGATCCAGCGAGAGTCAGCCTGAGACAGCAGCACAGCCAACGATTGCATCTCAGTCTGATCCTACTACTTCAGCACAGCCTCAGCCAGCTCAGATGGAGACTCAGGGTATTTCTGATAGCTTATTGGACAGGGTCAGACGCATTAAGATTGATATTCTGATGGTTAGACAGCATCTTGACTGCTTCATAGTTGAGACCAGAGAGAGCCACAATGCACTTAGTGACGGCATCTCAGCTATATTGACTACACTGTCCAGACCTTCAATGAGTACTCCGGTTGCTGATACTGCTCGACCTGCTCCTGCACATGTTGTTGATGTTGATGGTGATGACATTGTTGGAGATATTGTTGGTGATGATGTTGATGGAGACGATGAGGAGACTGACTCTGGTGGATTCGATTTCCCAAATCAGACTACAGAGCCAGTGGCAGAGGTGACAGCAGACTTACCCAGGAGTCCTGTTCATGACCCTTCTTGTTTACCTACCCAGACTCCTGTTCCATCCTCTCCTTCTAGATCAGTTGATCATGTTCCCATTCCGATTCTGACACCTATTATTGATTCTCCAGTTATTGATACTCCTGTTGTACATTCACATATTGTTGATACCCCCGTTATCGATACACCTATTATTGACACCCCTATCATTGATATACCGATTGCAGACTTACCAGTTCATTCTTTAGTTGATACTTCTATCCTTGATACACCTATCGTATCATCAGCTGATATCCCGGTTTTTGATACACTTATTATTGATACTCCTACTATTCACACATTCTCACTTATCCGAGAGCTTGGTTTTTATACACCCGGCTTTCAGTATCTTGACTCTGGTCCCTTCTTTGATCGCATGCCACTTTCGGCAGTCATAGAGACTGTCGACCCGATCAATTCTGTTCCTGCGGAGGACATTGCTTCCACTTCTGCTCCAGCCAGAGGTCGAACATATGCACGATGTAGAAGACATGGTCGTCGTACCCCTCCACGACCTACCAGGACCCGACTCCGAGATCTCAAATCGATGTGGCCTCGAGCTCGATCTTTTACTGATACAGGATCGATTGAGATCAGATCGTCTTCAGATGATGATGATATGGATGAGGATTAGGATATTTATATATTTTTAGATAGTTTACTTTTATGCATCTATGTATGTTTTGTCTTTTGATTGTACAAACTTTGACTTGAAATGAAATATCATATTGTACTTCTTGTTTGTGATCTTAAATGAATGAATAAAATGATTTACACTTTTCTTAGTTCTTCATTTGTCTTCACTTGTGAATGAATTTTACATTCATTGCTATATCTTGTATATTAAGCCTATTTGTCTTCTTACCTTTTTAATGATAACAAAAAGGGGGAGTAATATAGTAAGATTTAAGTATAAATGTATAAATATGATTTATATTTGTGATGTGCAAGGGGTAAACAAAGTTTGAAAACTATTTTTGAAAACTTGAATTGAAATGCTTACAGATTCCTTAAGAAAGGGGGAGCTATACTTTGTTTTTATTGAAAATCCATTTAAAGTGAATTTCATCTTAAAACCCCTCTTCAAATGTTTGAAAAGGTATTTACAAACCACTTTATGGATCATCAATTTAGGGGGAGCTTTATTTATTGCTGAAGTTTTTCTGTAGAGTATCATGATACATGTGTTCTATGTTTTAAAGATATCCCAAAGCTCTGATACTCTCAATCATTATAACAAGCTCTAACACTATTAATCTTGACATTACTTTTGTTCTGAAATATCATATCAATATTGTAAATTACATTGATACACTTATTGCATCTAGTTTCATGCACTTGGATGAATTCTTTTAAAAGCCTTTTATGCAATTTATACTTAAGAGTTTTGTCATCATCAAAAAGGGAGAGATTGTTGACTCTGTTATTGATTTTGATGATAAGCAAAATGGTTAAATATAAGTTGAGTACTAATGATTTCTTTAAAGTGTATTTTTGTTGAAAAAGGTGCTTACAAATTTGAAGAAGTTTGTTTGATTGAAGAAGCTGAGTTTATATGAAAAGAATTGCTCAAAGAGGACTTGGAAAGTCAATATTTGTTTGAATGTTTAATTGAGTTAAGTAGAAATGTGTTTTAACTCAAGTTCAGGTTTTTTCTGTGAAGATTTCAGTGAGGTGTCGACTCAAAGTGTCGACTCATGACACCAAGTGTCGATACATGGAAGTAAAATATCAACTCAAGTCGATACGCAAAGTATGTTTCAGATGGAATGGCTGAAGTATCAACACATGGACCTGAAGTGTCGACTCAAAGTGTCGACACATGGATCAATACATCGCCTAAGATTTTCAGGCCATAGAACTTGCTGAAAATGAAGAACTGCTGAAGTGTCGACACATGGAAGAGAAGAGTCGACTCAAAGTGTTGACTCACCTGAGGAAGTATCGACACATCTGAGATTTCCAGAAGACCAGATTGAAGATTTTTGAACTGGGTGTCGATTCAAGAAGTTCATGTGTCAACTAAAAGTATAGACTCACAGCCTGAAGTATCAACACATGGAGTTCTGGGAACAGTACGGCTAGTTTTTCAAACACAGAACTCGACCCTTTTGCCCTCCAAGGGCTAGTTTTTCAAGTCTAACGGCTAGAAACAGGATTTGAGGCTTTGAAGAAGTATTTATATGCTTCAAATCAAATCAAATAACAATAAAATTGAATACCATTAATGAGAATGAGATAAGAGCATTCAAGAGAGAAGAAAAGAGAGCTTTAACTCCTATTCTTTGAAGATTCAACCACTCTCAAATAAAAGCAAGCCTCCAAGCATTCAAGATCCTTGAAGAGCATTAAAGATAAACCTTTCTTGAGCATTCAAAAGGCTTCAATAAGTTCAAAACACTTCTACATCGAGCTTCAAAGAGATACCCACTTTTGTTTAGAAAGCTTATATTGTTTCTTTACTTCAAATCTTTATTTGTTGTAAGGGTTCTTGGTTAGCCTATTGTAAAACTAAGGGAGGTTATTGGTGAGCCTTTGAAAACCAATTAGGTTGGTGGTTAGCCCGGAAAACCAAGGGAGGTTGGTGGTGAGCCTTAAAACCATTTAGGTTCTTGGTTAGCAAGTGAGGTTTTGACTTGTTGGCCTTGTGAAAATAAGTTGGGTTTTTAATTAGTAAGCCCCCAAAACTAATCAACTGTAATCGGTGTGATTATAGTGAATTTCCAAGGAGATCTTGGAGAGTAGATGTAGGTGCATTGGATAGCACCGAATTACTATATTTCTTGGTCTTTGTGGTTGACTGATCTCTCTCTTGCTTTTCATTTATTGCTCTTTATTTCTGCTGCATTTTTACTTAAGAGCATTACAATTGAAGTTATAGTACCTTGCTTATTTAATTGTTGAATTGGATTGCATTGCATTGTATCAAGTAAAGTAAATTAATTTTTAGAGACCCAATTCACCCCCCTTTTTGGGTTGCTTACTGGGCAACAGTTTGTCATGACCAAGCATGTGATGATCATTTTAAATCCAAGAAGATAGCTACCAAAGTCCTCCAATGGATTTTATTGGCCTAATTTATTTAGAGATGCATACGAGCACTATAGAAGTTATGCTTGGTGATAATAAATGGATCGAATCATCAAAAGAGATATAATGCTACTCAATCCAATCTTGATGATCAAAATTTTTAATGTTTAGGAGATCAACTTTATGGGACCATTTCTAAACTCCTTTCAAATTGAACATATCTTAGTAGCTATCGATTATATCTCTAAGTGGGTAGAAGCTATTCCATGCATATCTATAAGATAGCAAAGTGGTAATTAATTTTTTTTTAAAAATATTCCCTTCCATTTTGGTACTCTTAGAGCAATTATTAGTGATCAGGGGATGCATTTTTGTAATCAATCCTTTGCAACATTAATGAAAAAATACAATGTTATCCACAAGTTGCCACATCTTATCACCCCCAAACTAGTAGACAAGTAAAAGTATCCAATAGATAAATCAAATAAATCCTAGAAAAGATTGTGAATGCTAATAGAAATGATTGGTATTTGAAATTAGTAGATGCACCTGGGCATACTACACCAACCAACCTAAGAATATCCCCCTATAGGATTGTGTTGGGAAAATCATGTCACTTGCTTGTTGAGCTGGAATACAAAGCCATGTTGGCCATCAAGTAATTAAACATGGACTTGGATGTAGTCGAAAACCATAAAAAGTATCAAATTAATGAATTAGAAGAACTTAGAAATAAAGCTTATAAGAATGCCAGGGTGTACAAGGATATGAACAAAAGTATTTCATGATGAAGCAAATCTAAGAAAATCTTTTACTCCTAGATAAAAAGTTCTCTTATATAATTCTAGATTACATTTTTTCCTAGAAAAGCTTAGATTTGGATAGACAGGGCCATTTACTGTTAGAGAAGTTTTCTTGTATGGGGCCATTTTAATTAAAAATCCAAGCAATGATATAGTATTTAAAGTTAAGGGTCAACAATTAAAATCATTCTTAGAACTATCCACAGAATCTGTTAAGAAAGCCATGGTTTTTTATGAACCAACATATCTTGGTTAATCTACTGTTAATGTTTAGTCTGACTGAAGACTCTAAACTTAGCACTTTTAGGAGGTAACCTAGCTTTTTGCTTTCTAATTATTTTCCTTTCAATTTGATTAAGTTTATCAGATCCTATCTTTATACTTCTCTAAGAAGATGAGCTTCATTGGAAACAATATTGGCTAAGTTAGGGGGAGAGCTCAATAAAAATTTCTTCTCTGGCATTTTTGTTTTCTTTTATTTCACTTCATCATTTTGTATTTAAAATTTTAAAATTATTTTTTTATTTATGGGGGAATAATAAGTAAAATAAATATATATTTGGAGCTACCTACCACTTTCATATTCTTACACTTGTTATGTCTCAACGGATAAATCACAAACTTTTGATAAGTAATTGATTGAATAATCTAGATAATTTTTGAAACATTGAGGAACAAAATATTAATAAACTTAAGTAAAAAGGTCAAGTTAGAATGAAATCAATTTCTAAATAATTCTAACCCTCCTATTCGCATCAAAGAAAAATCTACTTCTTCTTACATATTGATAAATGCAAATTTCTCTTTATTAGTCAAAAAAGGAGAGATAATAAAAGTAGATTCTAAATATTATTCTACCCAATAAGTGGGCCTCTTCGTCTAAGTATTGAGTCTGGGGTCAAAATGTAGAGATATGAAGAAACTCTGTTATATAATTAATTTTGATTTGTAGCCTTTCTGACTCGAGCCAGTAAGTATGAGGAATGTTCTACACCTAGCGTCCTAAGGCTAACTGGTCTAGGAGACATTGGTTAAAAATTTACTATAAGAATCATATTAAAAACGTAAGAGGTCAAGGCATCGCATGGTCTATATTTAAAAAAATGTAACAATAAAAAGAACATATCTATACCAAAATAATATCTTACCACTCCTTCAAAATAAAAGATTTAAAAATAATATTAGGAGTTGATTAAGAATTATTTTAAAAAAATGATGAGTTTGTACTTAACCAGTTTACTAGAAGCTATTAATATCTCAATGATTTATTTCATCTACTCTCTAATAAAAAATCTTCTACTTATAAAAAGGAAGTAAGAAAAGTTTTTGAATCCAAGAAAACTTGTGTATGACATTAAGGGTTTTTGGTAGCCCCTTTAATTATTTCCTAATAAGCAATATACAAACTATTTTTATTCTTACTCGAGGACGAGTAAGATTTAAGTTGGGAAGTATGATAAGTGCACAAATATACCAATAAAGGCATCAATTTATAAATAAATTCATTTTTTATTTCTTAAAGATCGATGCTTGTTCTTATGTTTTGCAGGGAGGAGGCCTATCAATAGAAATAGTCTGATTCATAGGCTAATTAGGAAAAATTTGAAAATAAATCGGAATCCGAATGAATTCCGAATGGCGATCCAAATGTAGATCAAAATTGGGTTCAAAATTGGGCCCAAAAATCAGTTTAAACCGGCCCAAACCAAGCCATTTAGACCGGCCGGTGCATGATGGACTGGCATCTGGTCCATGAAGTCCTTCACGCAGCTTATGGGAATTAGGGGAGTGGCCTATGTCCGAGGCGTTTGGGAGCTTAAGTGGTTTTACGCTATCCTATGGTTGGCAACGAGCCAACGAACAAAAGGAAGATCCAACAGCCATCATCTCTTCCAACTGGAGTAAGGGTGCTGTGCAGCAACTTTTGTGCTCCATTCAATGGTCATGAACAAAGCCAATGAAGATCTAATGGATGCCTTGATGCCGATAATGAGGAATTCTTCAGTGTGATCTAGAAGCCCATTTAAGCAGTAATCATCGACCGGGAGCAATCACCAGGCGTGATCCAATGGTGGAGCATGTCGTTGGCCTAATGAAAATGGAAATAAGCCTCATGGAAGCCACGATCTGATAGACAAAATAATTTTTGAGCCTCCATCCAATGGCTCAAAGGATCTCCAACTAATTTAAACTCTAATGAGGTGCTAATCAACTATTTTTTAGGACATATGATCAAAATCAGATGGCAAAGAATCCTCGTGCAGGTCTAGAATGAATTGGGAAGGAATTGGAGTCAGATTCATCCAGGATTTAAATCAATGGATTTTCTTTAGTCCCATATCTCAAAAATGGAAACATCTCCTTTCCCCTAGCATTTATAAAAAGCCTGTATAGCTCCTCTTGGAGATCCATCTCTTTCTACTTCTATCCTTCTAATACATGAGAAAGAGATTACGCTGAGGAACAAAGAGCCTCCGTCAGATTTTGGAATTTTTTTCTATTCAAACTCCAATCCTTGTTAATGGCTTAAGAGTTAAAATTTTATATAAAAAACTTTTATTAGCAATAAATTTAGTCATTTTCTTTCCAATTTAATGATGAGGGACGGGATTCTAACATGATGCAAGATGATATGCAAGGGATGAATATGAAGAAAATAAGATTAAAGTAAGCAAGTATTTTCAGGTTTTTCTTATGGTTTTATTCCCGAAACTAGTCTAGATTAGGTTGGGATTATCCTGTATCAATTAGCATCCTACCCACATGCTAGATCAATCAAAGAGAAAAGAAAACTATGATCCTAGGACTAAGAAGGCCTATTAGGAGCATGTTCACCTTCAAGAAATCAAACAAAGAGAGTTGGAAAAGGGTCTAAATACCTGGTAAAGATGTTCTTAAAGTCGCAGAAGAGTTCGCTCTGCTCGGATCGGTGCCTGGATGATCCAGTCACTTTTTCACAGATCCACTGGTTTTTTATCAACTTCGTTCGGGGGCAAAGAAGAATTCATCTAGAGGGCGTGGCACCGGAAAGATCCTGCAAACATCAAGGATTAGTGATGTAGAATATGAGAAAAATACTAAACAGAATGGAAAGAAGAAGATTGGGCGGAAGAGAGGCTGCAGGGGCTGGCGGCCTTGGATGAAGCCTGGGCATCTGGATCTGGAGAGGGGCTACCAGGGGCTAATTAGATGAGAGAGAGAGGGCGGCTAGGGTTTAGAGGAAGTAGAAGAAAGGGGCTAGGGTTTGATAACTATAGTCTCACACCCCTCGATGTTTCGAAGAAGAAAGGCAAATGGGTCTCACACCCACTTCACTTGGAGGAAACAAAGCAATGTAGAAAAACTCTTAATTTCATTCATGAAAATTTCATTCATTGGTTACAAGAGGGTGGAGGGGTGGGGTATTTATAGACCAACCAGCCCTTTCCCTGTCAATCTAGGAGTATACAGTATGAATAAGATTAGAAGAATAAAGTTGAGTAGAATAAGGAATACATAGTTGGAATAGAATTGGTAGACTGAAATCCTTATAAAATTATGCTAACCGACTCCTTGTTGAACTTGGGAGCTTTGACTTTTCTCCATGGGCTTGTGCTAGTAAGAAATTCTTGCTTGGCTTGGACTAAGCTTGGACTGGTTGACTCCTTGCTGGGCTGGGATGACAACCACTTGGACTGGGTCAAGCCTTGGGCATCTTGGACTGGGTCAAAACATGGGGTGCCTTGGACTAGGTCAAAGCATGGGCACCAATTATGAATGGGCCTAGGAGGGGCGCCAACAACTATGGGCCTTGGACTGGGGTGCCAAGGCTAGGGATCTGGGGCACCACTTCTTCATGAGATCTTGTGGGCTTGAGGCGCCTAAGTCCTGGTATGTTGGGGTGCCAATCCTTCAAGGGTCTGGGCAACATGAATGGAGTCCAGATGCTTGGCTGGGTGACTTGAGTGATAGTCCACTGGTTCTCCTCTTGAACATGACTTGAAAGCAAATACAGGACTTAAAGGGCTTAACTAACAAGACTCAAAGTAGGCCGAATAAAATAAATGGACTCAATTGACTTAGTGAACCCAATTGACTCACTTTACTACATGACTCAAAAATAAGACTTCATTACAGGACTCAATAAAATTGACCAATACATGATTTAGAGATAGGAACCTTGAAGTCCTGGTCTGCTCCTGATGTTCCTACATAAATTCTCCCAAGGTGGGAGGAACTCGATCCTATTGAGTAAAGGTCGATCTGGCTCTGGTACTACTATGACAGGTATGGGTTGTAGATCCTCTCGAGTGACCCACGAATCCTCAGATCTCGGTCTACCTTGCCAACAAACCAAGTGACATTGTAGCCTTTGATCCGAGTACTAATGGCTTGGTCATCCAGGATATGCTCAATCAATTCCTCTCACATGCTAAATTGATGGTGGACACTCAGGGTTTGGTTCGCTCTCAAAGAATGGGTCAGGCTCAATAGGCTTACTGGGTATCATTGCTGGCTCCCTATACTCAACTAAGTCTGAGATATTGAAGGTTGAGCTTAATGCCTAATTAGGTGGTAACTTAGGCACTAGGTCCAACATTCTTTATCACTTTGAAGGATCCAACTCGATGGGTATGTAGCCTAATCATCACAAGATTTTGTCGGATCGTAGCCCATAACCACCACACCAAAAGGCACGCGACTAATAGAAGGCTGGGAATCTACTCACTTAAGGTGGACTAGAGCCCAGCAATAAGCACACTAGCGGGCCTGAGGGGCTTCGCACCTGAACCGGACTCGGCAAACCGGGTAGCGATTCAAGCGGCAAGATGGCTCGCCACACTCTCCAATTACAATAGCCGCACCAGGGGCAATGTTGATACACCTATACGAGTCGACACTCCTGAGGACTGCTGGTCATCTTCAGCCACCCACCGTGGCAGCCAACTAAGGGCCCACGGGTGTGCGCTGGAAAATAGCCAATAATCCCTCCCAGTAACACTCGGGGGGCTATCAAGGCTCGAACCTGCAACCTCGCTCTGATACCACCTGTCGGATCATAGCCCCTAACCACCGCACCAAAAGGCATGCGCCTGATGGAAGGCTGGGAATCTACTCACTTAAGGTGGACCAGAGCCCAGCGATAAGCACACTGGCGGGCCTGAGGGGCTTCGCACCTGAACCTGACTCGGCAAGCCGGGTACCAATTCAAGTGGTTGGATGGCTCGTCACACTCTCCAATTACAACAGCCGCACCAGGGGCAGTGTCGACACACCCATACGAGTCGACACTCCCAAGGACTACTGGCCACCTTCAGCCGCCCACCAAGGCAGCCAACTAAGGGCCCACAGGTGTGTGCTGGAAAATAGCCAACAAATTTTCCTAGCAAACTCTTAGACTCTTTTCAGGAATTAACCATATTTTTATAAAAATCATTGCTTACATTAATCTGATGATTAATTCTTCATGCAGATCTTTAATCATGCAGTGCAAAACTCATAACACCTAATGTAGGAAAATGACTCATGCCAACACTTATTGATATGTAGACTCAACAAAACCCTAAACTACAACTATGGGTTTGACCCTTGGTCAGGTGGGTGACATGCAGATGAAAACTTGTCATGCACTCCTAACAGATGCCATAGGGTCCTTCAAAAGTACAATGCAAACATGGCATGCTTAATGAATGAATGCAACATGCAAACTTCTACAAAATGCAATTTAATGGTTCTAGAAATGCTGGAAGTTTCTGGAAATGGCAGAAAATAAGAGGTAGGTTCAGGGTTAGTATAGTAGAATAGAAAAAGGAATTCGAGGTTGATTGGATAAATAGAATATAAGAAGGGGTGTCAAAGATTAATCCTAGACTAATGAGGTTAACCTTACGAGGCTGAGGTATATCTATAGGGTTTGCATAATGGAAGAATGGGTCACTAATCTTAGGGAAGAGATCGTCAATGAAAACTACAGGAGGGGATTCTTCCTGAGAGTACTGGTTTAAATAGATCGGGTCCTTAATAAATTCTTCTGATTCTTGAATCTCAGGACTCGGCTCTATAATTGGGCTCTCTTCTAAAGTTTCCTCAGGTGGTGCTCTAGTAACAGGATCTGGGTTCTCTTCCTCTAACTGTTCTTCCACTACAGCTTCAGTTTGGGTGTGGTCAGGGTTAACTAACTTTGGGTTGGCTTTAGTCTGAGTATCTACTGGGTCAACTAATTCTAGGTTGACTTTAGTCTGGGTATGGTCTGGGTTAGGTAATCCTGGTCAGCTATAGGTATCTCCTCTTCGGGTTCTCCTATGTGCATGGACCGGATTGGGCATTGGCTAGCATTATGTCCCATCTTATGACATCGAAAACAGGTATTCGGGATGGGACTTGGGTTCCTCTAGGTTTCAGTTGCCTTGCCCTTGTCTTCCCTATGAGCTAATGGGGTACTAGGGCTAGGTCGGGTTGGATAGGCTTGGCTAGGACCTAGTCTTGGGTTAGGGGCACTAGTCCTAATAGGCTCAGGTCGACTAAGAGAAACTGGGCTATACCCAGAGGTACTAATCCTATCATATTCAGGTTGGCTAAGGAGAACTGGCCTAGTATTGGACTCATATCTAGGGGTACTATTCCCATTGGATTCGGGTCGACTAAGGAGAACTTGACTGACATTAGGCTGATAACTAGGGATACTAATCTTATTTGGCTTATATGATGTGGGCTCAGATCTATAGGTTGTGGATCTCTTGGGCTCATAGGACTTAGGTTCAGTCTATGGGTTATGTGTTCTTTGGGCTCATAGAACTTGGGTTCATAGAATCTGGATTCATAAGATCTAGGTGCATAGGATACGGGTAGGTACCTTTCCCTAAGTTTGCTTTTCATGGCTTGCCAGGTGTCTATGAAAGGAAGTTCTTGTTGTCTCCTAGCATGCTTAAGGTTGGCCCAATGTAGCCTAGCCTGATGAGCTAACCTCATTTTGGCAAATTTATACTTCCTTTCCTCACTCATGTCGAACCATTCAAAATAATAGTCCATGTCTCCTTCCTAATCTACATAGACCTTGGGATCTAGACTACCATCAAATGTGGGTGCATCTACCCGAATGTTCTCCATGGCTCTCTCATCTTGATCAAAAACTTCATGGTGGGGCCTTCTACGTTTGGGAGGTGGGGGACATGGGGTCCTAGGGTCAAGCTCAGGTTTAGGTCTGGTATGGGTCTTAGGGGTTTTCCCTAGATTTCCTATTCGATCATCTATCTGGTCATCTACTTGGTCCAACCTATGGGTCATTTGGTCAAACTTATGGTTCATCTAATTCATTTGGGTAGTCAATTAGGCAAACTAGTCACTCATGGTCTTCATGAAGGCCTCGAAGTTGGACTCCATGGCTAAGCTGGGTTGAAGTTGGGAATGATGGTAATGGGTTCCTGATCTGGTTGTCATGCACTCTATCAAACACAGGATTATGATGCAGTCAAGCACACAAGGGTTGACACGTTCTAGAGTTTACTAGACCTAGAGCCAAAGTTGAATGGGTCAACCCAACTTATACCTAACTCAATAACTAATCCTTTCACTGGCCAGTTAAGAGGTAGGGTGGTAGGAGGCTCCCCCTGCCTGTGACAGTGTCCTAATTAAATAACCACCAGTCCACTTAGGGCATTTGCCTCTAGATCTCTAGCCTTAGCACCAGTTTCCAGAAATAGTTGAGGAATTGAATGCACTAGTTTACCCACACGACTCGGACCCGACCTGTTGGTGTCCCTAAATCTATTAGGTTGCTAGTTGATTTTAATTAAGGCTTGGGTACGTATGCAAGGTGGTTGTTTTGGACCCAGGATAGGTGATAAAATCCTGCCCTGATCTGGGATAGAAAATTGCCCTTAAGATTACTTTAAATGAGATGATGCACAATCAATGAACCTGATGCAATCTAATAACAAAACAGAAAATAAAATTTTGTTGTCTCTTTTTATGATGTGGCAATTTAAATTTGAGTTAGTTAAGTTATCAAACAAAATTGGCTTGGATTTAGTGGGGTTTGGTAGTTGATTAGGTTTAGTTAAGTCAAGTATGCAGGAACAGCAGAAAAAAAAAAAATTGTTATGTTTTTGATGCAGAAGTTAGAATGGATTTCAGAGTAGAAAAATTCTAAAAAAGATACTCAGACAGAGAATGATGTGTAAGGATGATCCCTACCAAATTTCATGCAAAGCAAAAATGATTTGACAATACAAAACCTAGGGTTTCTAACTAGGTGCAGAAAAAAAGATTTCTGGTTAGGGTTTCTAGGATACCAGTTTTTTTGTAAATTTCGTTCTGTAAAATCTAAAAAAAATATCAGTAAAACAGAGGACGACTCAAGGAATACTCAATGCAAAAGTCAGAGGAAAACAGTATGCCTAAGATGAAAAACTAGACCTATTTTTGGACCCTTAATGCAGAAACAGCATGCAAATTTTTTGTTAGGGTTTTGTTTTTGCCATTTTTTTGTTTATTTTCGAATATGAGAAAATCCACAAAAATAACAGGAAAATAGAGGACTAAACGGAGGATAACTACACAAAAATCAAATAAAACCAGCAATGTTTGGTGGGGAAAATAGTCCTATATTTTGACTAATGATGCAGAAAATAGCATGTAGAAATTCTACCTTCTATGCAAGAACATGCCCTATCCTAAGCTCTAATGCCAAAACTGATGAGGGACGAGATTCTAACATGATGCAGGATGATAGGTAAGGGATGAACATGAAGAAAATTAGATTAAAGTAAGTATTTTCAGGTTTTTCTTATGATTTTATTCCCGAAACTAGTATAGATTATGTTAGGGTTATCTTGTCTGTATCAGTTAGCATCCTACCCACATGCTAGATCAATCAAAGAGAAAAGAAAACTAGGATCCTAAGACTAAGAAGGCCTATTAGGAGCATGTTCACCTTCAAGAAATCAGACAAAGAGAGTTGGAAAAGGGTCTAAATACCTGGCAATGTTGTTCTTGAAGTTGCAGAAGAGTTTGCTCCGCTCGGATCGATGCCTGGATGATCCGGTCACTTTCTCATGGATCCACTGACTTTTTATCAGCTTTGTTCGGGGGCAAAAAAGAATTCATCCAAAGGGCGTGGCACTGGAGGGATCCTGCAAACATCAAGGGTTAGTGATGTAGAATATGAGAAAAATACTAAACATGATGGAAAGAAGAAGATTGGGCGGAAGAGAGGCTGCAAGGGCTGGTAGCCTTGGATGAAGCCTGGGCATCTGGATCTGGAGAGGGGCGATTAGGGGCTGATTAGATGAGAGAGAGGGGGTGGCTAGGGTTTAGAAGAAGTAGAAGAAAGGGGCTAGGGTTTGATAACTAGGACCTCACATCCCTCGATGTTCCGAAGAACAAAGGCAAACAGGTCTCACACCCACTCCACAAGGAGGAAACAAAGCAATGTAGAAAAACTCTTAATTTCATTCATGAAAACTTCATTCATTAGTTACAAGAGGGTGGAGGGGCAGGGTATTTATAGACCAACCAGCCCTTTCCCTGTCAATCTAGGAGTATACAATCTAAATAGGATTAGGAGAATAAAGTTGAGTAGAATAAGGAGTATATAGTTGGAATAGAATTGGTAGACTGAAATCCTTGTAGAATTGTGCTAGCTGACTCCTTGTTGGACTTGGGAACTTTGACTTTGACTTTTCTCCATGGGCTTGGGATGGTAAGAAATTCATGCTGGACTTGAACTGGTTGACTCCTTGCTGGGCTGGGATGACAACCACTTGGACTGGGTCAAGCCTTGGGCATCTTGGACTGGGTCAAAACATGGGGCACCTTGGATTGGGTCAAAGCATGGGCGCCAATTATGAATGGGCCTGGGAGGGGCGCCAACTGCTATGGGCCTTGGATTGGGGCGCCAAGGCTAGGGATCTGGGGCACCACTTCTTCATGAGATCTTGTGGGCTTGAGGCACCTAACTCCTGGTATGTTAGGGTGCCAATCCTTCAGGGGTCTGGGCAGCATGCATGGAGTCCAAATGCTTAGCTGGGTGACTTAAGTGATGGTCCGCTGGTTTTCCTCATGAACATGACTTGAAAGCAAACACAGGACTCAAAGGGCCTAACTGACAAAACTCAAAGTAGGCCGAATAAAATAAATGGACTCAATTGACTTAGTGAATCCAATTGACTCATTTTACTACATGACTCAAAAATTAGACTTTATTACATGACTCAATAAAATTGACCAATACATGATTCAAAGATAGGAACCTTAAAGTCCTGATCTGCTCCTGATGTTCCTACATCATTTAATTTCTATAGTTCTTTTAATTTCATGCAATTAGGATAGTTTAATAACCTATATTTTTTAAAATTTAATTTTTATAAATTTAAATTTCAGTATTATGATAGTTTAATTTTCTTGCTAAGCATTATGATAGTTTAATTATAGCACTAGCATAGTTTACTTCTGCAAATTTTTAATTTATGCAATTTAAATTCTAGCAAGTAGTTGTTATTTTATTTTTTTCAATTAATTTTAGAGCTTCTATACAAACTATGTCTCACTAAGTAATCCTTTTAGGATTGTGATGAAGCTAAGCATTGATTAGAAGCCCTTCTCTTGGATTTCCCCTTCATTATTTTAATTTTCTTGAGTGCTTCTTCTTTTAATCTTTTTGCTGAGAGGCTTAATAAGCTATCATTGGATTTTAATCTCTTCATAGTTCATACTTGATTCGGTACAAGAAAGGTAATAAGTAGAAGGCTCACAATCTTTTTAAATCATTTTCTCCTTTTTCTTGTGGGAATCTTGATGGATTATTATTATATCAGAGTTCCTTCATAATCCATACTTAGATAATACAAGAAAAGAAGTTAAAAGGATATCATAAGAGAAGTCATAGAAAGGCTCTCTAAGTCATTGGTCTAGTAAATTTAAAAGTTCTAGATCTTTAGATTATTATTTTCTATAAATACTTATTTTTCTGCTCTAGGAGTATTAAACAAACAACCTCTCTCTCTTTTTGTTAAAGCTTGCCTGAGCAACGATTTGAACATAATTCAAATATCTAATTTTTTATAGAATCGGGCTATACTTGCTGGACGTGCTACCTTGAACACTATGTGATTGCGGTATAATTTAAGACACATTATCCTCATAATCCATTGCTAATATGATCTCGATACTTCTCGAAGATAGTGCTTGAGTGATCAGATATTCAGCCAAAAGAATGGTGCTAACCAATCACTTCGCTGGCATCATGTAATTATCCTTTTAGGAAATATGAAAAAGTAAAGATGAAAGTAGTATAGATAATATTCAAATCGATTCATTTTTATATCCTAGTCAATTCAGACATAGATAGAAATTTGAGCATCCAACTAAGTATTTTCTCGCATTTCCCAAGGGCGTTTCGCACGGTGTATGAGTGGTCCACGGGTTTTCTTGCGATCTAAGCCATCCGATGGCTCGATCGGACGACCGAGATTTGATCTGGGAGGGTAGGCTTGATCTGGCACTGTTTTTTATGCGATCTGGGCTCTTGTTCTTCGATCGGATGGCTGGAGTTGGTTCCTTGATGTTTTGGTCTTCTATAGCAACCAAAGTTGGGTTTTTCTTGGCTCTTTAAAAGCCGTAGGAAGCCTGTGAGAGCCTATAAAGACGTAGAGAGCGTGATACAAGCCCGAAGACCTTTTCCAAGAGAGAAAAAGGCAGAGAAAGAGAGAAAACTATAGGGAGGCAAGAGATCTTCCACCAAAAAAATTATTTCCGGGTGAGAGATTTTTTGGAGTATTTTTTGTTTTCTTCCTTTCTTCCTCCTGTTTGAGGGCTGGGGTGAGCATCTCGCAAAACTTCTTGTAAATCTTTTTATAGTAGAGATTTGTTCTTGTACGGCCATGGATGTAGGAGCAAGAGTTTCCGAATCACGTAATATTTTATGTTGTGCTTGTGCTGTGATTTATTTTGCTAGATTTTTCCTTTCTTTTCCTGTGAATTTCGTATTCCACTGTGATCTATTCCGTAACAACTGGTATCAGAGCACCAGGTTTCAATAGGAGCAATGGTAGGAGATGAATGAAAAGTTAAGATCAACAGGTTTGATGGGAAAGACTTCAGCTTCTGGAAGATGCAGATAGAGGATTATTTGCATCAGAAGAAGCTTCACCAATCGCTGTTGGGTGTAAAACCTGCCGATATGTGGCAAAATGAATGAGATTTGCTGGACCGCCAGGCTTTGGGAGTTATTCGGCTGACATTGGCCAAGAATATCATGTTCAATGTCCTGGAGGAGAAGATGACAACAGGTTTGATGAAGGCTCTGTGTGATATGTATGAGAAGCCTTCGGCCTCCAATAAAGTTTATCTTATGCATCGTCTGTTTAATCTCAAGATGAGAGAAGGTAAGTCTGTCACGGATCATATCAATGAATTTAATTTGATTACCAGTTAGTTAAGTTATGTTGACATCAATTTTGAGGATGAAGTCCGTGCTTTGATCCTCTTATCATCTTTGCCCGAGAACTGGGGTGCAACTATGAAAGCTGTTAGCAGTTCCTGCATATCAAATAAGTTAAAATTTGAAGAGATCCGAAACCTAATTCTCGGTGAAGATATCAGGAGAAAAGAAGCCAGTGGGAGCTATGGATCTGCCTTGATGACCCAAAAAGGTAAAGGGAGGACTGCATAGCGTAGCAACAACCACGAGAGATCCAAATCCAAGCAGAGGAGCCAGTCAAGATCCAGGGGTGATGGCTGTTGGCACTGCAGTAAGAAGGGACATACCATGAAAAATTGCTGGGCGAGGAAGAACAAAGGACGGAAGGAAGAGTCAATCAATGCAGCGACCAAGAATACTAAAGAGGCTTTGTTTCTCAGTGCGGACAGTCTGATGGAGTCATGGATCCTAGACTCCGGTGCTTCATTTCAATCTATCTCACAGATGGAATGCATGAGAAATTAAACAGCTGGTAATTTTGGAAAGGTTTATCTGGCAGATGATGAGCCTTTGGACATCATGGGAAGAGGTGATGTTCATATCAAGATGCCGAATCAATTGGTATGGAAGTTGAAGAATGTCAGACATGTCCCTGATTTAAATAAGAACTTGATCTCAGTCAGGCAACTGGACTCGGAGGACTATGTCATAACTTTTGTTGGCAGCTCTTGGAAGATCGTCAAGGGTGCTATGGTGATAGCACATAGAAGCAAGTTGGGCACCCTTTACATGATTGGTAACATGAAAGACGTAGTGGCTTTGGCACAGGTAGACTCGGAGTTGTGGCGCTACCGTCTAGGTCACATAGGGCAAAAAGGAATGCAAGTATTATAGAAGAAGGGAAAGCTAGCTGGTCTGAAGATGACGGATGTTGGTTTCTACGAGCATTATATTCTTGGGAAGCAGAAGAGAGTCAGCTTCATCAAGACAGGCAAAGCACCAAGATCAAAAAAGCTGGAGCTAGTTCACACCAATGTATGGGGTCCCTCTCCGGTGGCATCCCTTGGAGGCTCAAATTTTTATGTGACATTATCGACGATTCCACTAGGAAGGTATGGGTTTATTTTTTGCAGAATAAATCTAATATATTTGACACTTTCAGAAAGTAGAAAAGCTTAGTAGAAAATGAGTCTAAACAAAAGATCAAGTGCCTAAGGTCAGATAATGGAGGCGAGTATAATAGTACCGAGTTCAAGGAGTTTTGCATAGCTAATGGCATCAAGATGGAGAAGACTATCCCGAGTATGCCACAACAAAATGGGATAGCTGAGCGCATGAACCGTACCCTGAATGAGAGAGCAAGGAGCATGAGGCTCCATGCTGGATTGCCCAAGATATTTTGGACTGAGGCAGTTAGCACTGTTGCCTACCTGGTTAATAGAGGTCCCTCCATCCCTCTTGATTATAAGATCCTTGAAAAGAGTGGATAGGTAAATCAGCAAACTTATCTCACCTGAAGGTCTTTGACTATGCCTCCTATGTCCATGTCAATGCTGAGAAGAGAGACAAACTAGATGCAAAATCGAAGAAGTGCTTCTTCATTGGTTATGGCACTGATGATTTTGGTTATAAGCTCTGGAGCGAGAAAGACAGGAAAATCATCAGGAGCAAGGATGTGGTGTTCAATGAGAGAAGCCTGTACAAGGATCAAGGTGTTCCAGATAGAGCAGAAGAGACAGACAAGGAGAAAGAGTAAGTAAAGTTGGAAGAGATCACTGAGGAGGACATTGCCGGTGGAGCAAGAGTTCTTGAGCCTGAGCCAATGACACCTCAATTAAGAAGATCTGTAAGGACCCCGAAACCACGTGTAAGGTACTCACCCTCGTTACATTACCTGTTATTAATAGATGGAGGGGAGCCAGAGTGCTTTGATGAGGCCATGGAGAGCAAAGATTCGGTCAAGTGGGAGCTAGCAATGAAGGATGAGATGCAATCCTTGATAAAGAACAAAACGTGGGAGCTCAGCACACTACCGAATGGAAAGAAAGCAATGCATAATAAATGGGTCTACAAGGTCAAAGAGGAACCCGATGGCAGTAAGAGGTACAAGGTGAGGCTGGTCGTAAAAGGATTCCAACAGAAAGAGGGTATAGATTATATCGAGATTTTTTTTCCTGTTGTCCAGCTCTCTACGATTCGAGTTGTTATGAGCATTGTAGCTGCGGAGGACCTACACTTAGAGCAACTGGATGTTACTACTGCCTTTCTACATGGTGAGATAAATGAAGATATTTACATGCAGCAGCCTGTTGACTTCGAGATCCCTGATAAAGAAGATCAAGTATGCAAGTTGAGGAAAAGCTTGTATGGTTTAAAACAAGCCCCCAGGTTATGGTACAAGAAGTTTGATGGATTCATATCAACAATGATTTTGCTAGATGCCAGGAGGATCATTGCTATTATTTCAAGATACTCGAAGATAGTTTCATGATATTACTCTTGTATGTTGATGATATGTTAATTGCTGGGCCAGACATGCAAGAGATTAAAAGATGGAAGCGAGAGCTGTCTAGAGAATTTGCAATGAAGAACATGGGCACAGCAAAGAAAATACTTGGGTTGAGGATCAAAAGAGATAGAGCGGTGGACACACTGAAGTTGTTTCGGAGTAGCTATATTGAAAAGGTGTTGGATAGATTCAACATGTCAGATGTAAAGCCAGCGAAGACACCTTTGGCCGCACATTTCAAGCTTTCGAAGGAATAGTCACCCAAGGTTGATGATGAGCTGAAGATAATGGCCAGGGTTCCATATGCTTCAGCCGTTAGTAGCTTGATGTACGCGATGGTTTGCACGAGACTGGACATTGCACATGCAGTTGGAGCTGTGAGCAAGTACATGGCAAATCTGGGCAAGCAACATTGAGAAGCTATCAAGTGGTTCCTACAATATATTAAAGGTACCAAATATGTCGGCCTATGCTACAGGAGGGGCAGTTTGACTTTACAGGGACATGTGGATGCAGACCTGGGTGGCAATGCTGACACGAGGAGGAGCACGACTAGGCATGTGTATACCATTGGCGGGACAGCGGTAAGCTGGATCTCGCAACTGTAGAAGATCTTGGCTCTTTCCACCATCGAGGCAAAGTATGTGGCAATCACTGAAGCTAGCAAGGAGATGATCTAGCTGCAAAATTTGCTGAAAGAGCATGGTAGAGAGCAGAGCTGCAGTGTACTATTCTGTGACAGTTAGAGTGCTATTCATCTTGCAAAGAATCTGATGTTCCATGCAAGAACGAAGCATATACAGCTGAGATATCATTTCATCAGGGTTTTTCTTGAAGCTGGATGTCTATCACTGGAAAGAATTCATAACTCAAAGAATTTAGTAGATATGCTGACAAAGGTGGTCACTGTAAAGAAATTGGGGCTGTGTATGGCCTCAATTGGCCTCCGGAGCTAGTTGATTGGAGGCGCCGCACAAGATACTAACTTTTATTTTGGAAGTTTGTTTTGTTTTTCAGGTGGATGCTGATATTGTGTCTATGTCTCCAAGTGGGACAGTTGTTAGGCGTGGAGCCTTATCCAACAGCCCAGAAGCCCAGCCCAAGGAAAAGAAAATAAAAAAAAAAAGAAACCAGAAAAATTGGCTTGGCCCGACCCACGCGAGCGCGGGCTGGTGCACAGCCCGGCCCAGATCCACGCGCGCAACCCAACGCATGCACGGGCAGCGCTAGCATGCGCGGGCGAGTGGGCGAGAGCGCAGATGCACGCGCGGGCATGCGATGGGCAGCCCAGGCCCATGCGACACGCATGTGGCCTTGGCCCAGCTCCCAGCGGCAGCCCTTGTAGGCATTTCCCCGTGTTTTCCTGCATTTCCCAGGGGCATTTCACACGATGTATGAGTGGTCCACGAGTTTTGATCTGGGAGGTTAGGCTTGATCTGGCACTATTTTTGGCACGATCTAGGATCTTGATCTTCGATCGGATGGCTGGAGTTGGTTCCTAGATGTTTTGGTCTTCTACAGCAACCAGGAGTCGGGTTTTTCTCCTGTTCAGGCTCTTTAAAAGCTGTAGGAAGCCTGTGAGAGCCTGTAGAGATGCAGAGAACGTGATACAAGCCCTAAAGACCTTTTTCAAGATAGAAAAAGGCAGAGAAAGAGAGAGAGAAAGAAAGAAAACTAAAAGGAGGCAAGAAATCTTCCACCAAAAAAATTATTTCCGGGTAAGAGATATTTTTTGGAGTATTTTTTGTTTTCTTCTTTTCTTCCTCCTATTGAGGGATGGGGTGAGCATCCCGTAAAACTTCCTGTAAATCTTTTTATAGTAGAAATTTGTTCTTGTACGGCCGTGGACGTAGGAGCAAGAGTCTCCGAACCACGTAATCCCTTGTGTTGTGCTTGTGCTGTGATTTATTTTGCCAGGCTTTTCCTTTCTTTTCCTGTGAATTTCGTATTCCACTGTGATCCATTCCGTAACATAAAGACCGAAACTCTTACTCTCTTAAGACTCCATTTCATTAATTACTTTTGGTCACAACTAATCCCTAATAGAAATAAGAAGTATATGTTATGATCATACCTTTTTCTCATCATATAATTAATATTTTAGATTATGTAAGTAGCTTACAATCTACAACAAAGAAACTTTACTGTCTACTATTTGATGACCGTGATTGGAGAGAACATGGCCAAGAGCCAATTGTTGTTCTTTCTCTATCGACCAGCACTTGAAGCTTTATTTTTCTTCACAAAATTATAGACATTATCATGAAACAACAAAAGCAAAATTATTTTATCAGTATTATGAAATATAGGACATGGCTAAATTTTAAATGATTTCGTGGCCTCTGCACTGGAGTCAAACTTACCATGAATGTTAATCATGCTATGGTATGTTGCATTATATTATAGGAATTATGACTCTAAGAGACTGAGACTCACTATTTTTTTGTTCTTTATTTATGTTAATATTCATGGATGTCTAAAAATTAATTATACTACCAACTTTTTTTATAATTTTATTCATATTTTAGGTTCATTATGAGTAGAAAATTAGTGATTTTTTTAAGAAAAAATAGTAGAAATGATTGATGGTGAAGCTATGTAACCTACACTTGAGATGGAGATTGAGAATGAACTTCATTAACCAACTTCAAGCACGGACACTATTCCTACAGAAGAAAGGCCATCTAAAAAATTAAATATTAGAATCAAATATATTTATATTTATGAATTGGAAAGAAATCCTATATTGCACAAATAAATTTGGAAATATCTTGTAAATCAACATGATGAAATTTGATGTGTCTATATTAGTTTTAGTCCTTATTAGTTAATATTGGATAAATATGATCCCATTGATTCAGAAAATCATCATAGACATTTTCAACCATATTAGTTCAATCAGCATCCTAGTTGGCTCGAATATTCTTCGACTACAAATGCTGCTCATTATTTTGTTTGCTATCTCTTTTCAAAGTCAAGTAAAAGAAAAGGCAAATTTGTAGAAGGTGGATTTCAAAATTGGAAAAAAGTAAATGATAGATAGAATTGTGCATTTCATAGATATATAGAAAAAAATTTGAATTCCTTATATAATGTTATTATGATGAGCTACCATGATCTGATAATGAGAGGCAATATATTTAAAAGTAATTGATAAACAAATCTCTAAATAAATTGTTCAAAATTATTTATAGCTCAAGACCACGTGGATGCAATTAGATGGCTTACATTTTAGGCTTGTACTTTTTGAGGACATGATGAATGTCCAAATTCAAAAATCATGGTAATTTTCTTGAACTACTCAAGATTTTAACATGTTATAATAAGGATGTTGGAAAAGTTATTTTGAAAAATGCTCCTAATTATGCTTTTTATACTTCACCAAAGATAGAAAAAAATTTTACAATTTTTTTCAAAAAAATGAGAAGATCCATAAGGGATGAAATTGGTGATGCTAATTATTGTATAATTATTGATGAAGCTTGGGATGAGTCTAGAAAAGAATAAATGGCTATTGTTTTAAAATTTTTTGATAAGAATGGATTCATAAGGAAGCGATTCTTTGATATTGTCCATATCTTAGATACAGCTTCTTTAACTCTTAGATATGCTATTTATAATATTTTTTTAAAAAATAATTTAAGCATTAAACATATCAGATGTCAAGGTTATGATGGAGCTAGCAATATGCATGGTGAATGGAATGGATTAAAAGCTTTGATTAATAATGATTGTCCATGTGCTTATTATATCTACTGCTTAGCTCATAGACTTCACTAGTGGTTGGATCAAGAGTTGTTATTAAATATCAATTTTTTAATGATTTATTGAATATTGTTAATATTGTAAATGAATCTACAAAACATTATGATGAATTGAGAGTAAGACAAGTAGCCGATATTGCAAATTTATTAGCCATTGATGAGCTTAAATCTAGAAGTAGGCAAAATTAGATTAGCAATTTACAAAGACCTTGCGAGATTAGATGGAGTTCATATTTTAATTCTATTTGTAGCTTAAAAAAATTGTCTCGGTTACTTATTTCGTTCTTGAGGACATTACTCATGATGGAGTTAGTTATATTTGATGTGAAGATACTGATGGTACAATATATTACTTGACATCTTTTTAATTTATTTTTATATTGCATTTGAAGATAAAAATCTTGGAGATAACTAATGATCTTTGTAAAGCTTTACAAAAAAGTTCCAAGACATTCTCAATACAATGCATTTGGTAAAAAATATGAAGATTGTATTTTAAAAATTAAGAGAAGATGGATGAACGAGTTTATTAGAGAGTGTGACACTATGTTGAAAGAAATATGAGATTGATGTTCCAGATATGACTACTACTTTTAAGCATGGTGGTCGACTTCATCGACAAAGTGATATTATAAATGAGCATCATTTTTTAGTTGATATATTTAAAGCTACTATTGATACTCAGTTGCATGAATTACATAGTAGATTCGATGATGATACAGTTAAGTTATTAATTTTTAGCGATGCTTTGGATCCAAGAGATATTTATAAGTTATTCAATTTAAAGAGTATATGTCAGCTTGCAAAGAAATTCTGTTAGACTATAGTGTGTTGCCCAGAAATAGAGCCCAAGAGGGGGGGTGAATTGGGTCTTTAAAAAATTAAAGCAATTATGTGCCGATATTTGAAGTGTTTATGAGCAATGTGAATAACTCAAAGATGTGCAGCGGATATAAGAAAATTAAATACTAAGAGCAAGAAATAAGAATATCAATCACACACAAATACAAGTTTTATAGTGGTTCGGTGCAAACCAAGCACATACATCCACTCCCCAAGCCACCCTTGGAAATTCCACTATAATCTCTCCAAGATTATAGCCGACTTATTTTACAAGGCTCACAAGTCAAAACCTAAGTTGGTTTTGTCACCTAGGCTCACCAACAACCTTTACAACTTGTTTTGTCTTCGGGCTCACAAGTCAAACCCTAGTTGGTTTTGTTCCTTTGGCTCACCAACAACCACAACAACCTACTTTCAAGAAACCCTTGAAAGCTAGGTCAAACAATAATAAATTTAGAGATACAATAAATAAAACACAACAAACTCTCTTCAAAGAGTAGAATATAAAGCTTTGAGACTCTAGTAGATGCTTGTCATGTTTTCTCTTTGAAATCTTCTTCAAGCTCTCTTTTTGGAAGGATGAAAGGATAGGCTTGTAAGCTTTTTCAGGAAATCTCTTCTTTTATGGATTTTGAAGTGAAGTTCTTGAGGAAATATTGATTTTTGAGTGTTCAATGAAGTTCAATGCTTCATGAATGAGTTTAGTGAAGTTCAAATACTTCAAAAACTTTCAAAAAATGGTTTGAGATCATTGGAGGATCACAACTAGCCGTTGGGAGGTTGAAAAGACAAATCTGCAATTCAGAAAAATAGATCCGTTAGAGTTGTCAGAACTCGTAAGTCAACACTTGGCTCTCAGGTGTCGACACTTGGTTCTCTGGTGTTGACACTTGGTCCTGCAGGTGTCGACACTTGAATTTCATGTGCCGACATTTGGAGCTCAAGTGTTGACACTTGATACAAAAATCCTCCAAAAGGCATGTTCTAGATTTTCAAAAAGTCTCAGGCCTTAAGTCGATACTTGAATTCTAGGTGTCGACACTTGGAAGGCTAGACATGGATTTTTACATGCTATTCACTGAAGTGTCGACACTTGGCAATACTTGAGTCGATACTTGAGTCTGAAATTATCAAAATGAGTGCCAAATCTCTCAAAAACATAAGGATATATAATCAAACTTTAGATGCACTTATGTAAACAATAATTGAACATTTTTTAGCTCTTTTTCATGGTGAGAAGACTTCTTAAGACATGAATTTTGTCCAGCTTCAAGATAATTTCCTTTTGAGAATTTGAGATGCTTGTATCCTGAAACTCATAACTACATTTGAAACATTAGTATAAAATATGTACTCAACATTTTGTTAATCATTAAAATCAAGGGCAAACCCAACACTCTTCCCTTTTTTGATGATGACAAAACCTTGAGTATATAAGCATTCAAATTCAATTTTTAGATATGATAATTCATAAACATGAACTTAAAGCTCATACAACACAATCTTAATAGAGGAGAGGTATAGGTTAAGTATGGAAATTAAATTTACTCTCCCCCTCAGTGAGTTAAGATATGAAACATTTTGTATCAGAGCATTTCTTAATTGAAGAACAAAATATACAATTTGAAACTTGAAACTTTATATCTTACTCCCCATTTTTGTCAATCATTAAGTAATAAAAGGAGTAAACTCCCCCTCAATAAATGCATTAACACAAAGAAGGGCCATGATACAAGATTAGTTTTGCAATAATTAACAGGTATTAGAGCCAAAGAGTAGGGTATCAGAGCCAATTTTGTCATGGCAAAATTTAAACATTATAAATTCAATCATCATTAGAGTAAATGAATAAGATTGATAATCGAGTGAGAAAGTGGAATACAAATATATATAAAAGAGTGTTTTCAGTACAAAAATTGCTGAAACAATCAGCATACACTGAAACATATAACATAGTGAAGCACATAAACATGAAATACAAGATAAGTACTAATACATCAAACAACAGAATAGTCATCTGTGAGGCTAATCCTCATTAGATGGGATCTCAAATGAAATAGGACTTGTAATCCTAGATCTATGAACTAGAGATCTAGGGGTCTTCATGATACTACGACTCCTAGTCCTAGTGGAAGGTCCTATACGGGGTACAACGCTGGATGAATGTGTGGAAGGTGGTGGAAGAGCCTCAGCAGGTGTCATGAAAATAGGGGCAGTGGAGATCGGTGTGTCACAAGGATCAGTAGGTGGAATAGCAGGGGTCTGAGTCTTTCGGCTGACCAGCTCAAAGTCCTCTGCCCTGTCATCACTGTCACTGTCACTATCAATAACATCTATGCCTCTGTCATCGCCACCATCATCTCGGTCACCACCATCAACTGTGTCATCATGTCCGTCTGAGTGGTCACCATCATCATCATCATCAGGAGGTGGGTCTGCAGGTGCTGCTACTGGAGGTAGGAGGGATCTCAATAACTCCTAAATGTATGCAAATCCTGCCTCCATGGTCTGATGCATCTCAGCATGCTTCTCAACAGTATGGGCTCTAAGGCCCTCTATCTCAATATGCAACTAAGTGGTACGGACACCTTAGCCTATCATCTCGCTCCTGATATCTGTAAACTCCTGTCTGACTAGCTCCTTGAATGATGAACCATAGTAGTAGGAGGAGCATCGGTTGGTGAAGTACTGGAGCTGGAGCTGGTGTGACTGGCTCAGTCTCACTGGGTGCTGCTGCTGATCGAGGAGGTGTAACTGATGGCCCTGATGGCCTTGCCTCAGCTTCACGAATCTCATCCTCCTCATCTAGGTCCTGGCCAGACTCTCTACATACCCAGCGACTAGAGACCAATTTATACCCCATACGGTGGAGTGACCACTCATCATATACATCCATATGAAGGATATCCTTGGAGGTCTCCCCCTCCAAAGGAACTGAGTGGGCTCGGAACAAGCATGTCAATGCCATACCATAGGGTAAGCAATGTCTCCTCTGAGTAGTGACATCTCTCATCTGAACAAGTATCAGTGCTGGAAGGTCGATCTCTGTCCTCTGAATCAAACAAGTCATCACCATCAACTCTTGCTCTGTGATGAAGTCAAACCTCCCGGTCTTCGACAGAAGGATCCGGGCAGTGATATGGTGAAGTAGACGCATCTCCACAAACAACTGGTTCGCGGTGACCATAGCCACACCACGAACATCCTCGCACTTTAAGATGCATCTGAATGCCTCCTCACGATCCTCAACAGTAGAAGTAACAATCCCACGGTGCGGGATCTCCCAGATGTGACTCAGTACCTCCTCTGAAAGTGGAATCTGGATGCCCCTCACTGTCGTACTCCAAAGCATCCGTTGGCAGTCGAGACTCCTGTAGAACTCTTGGGCCAGGTGTGGATAATACTTCTCCTGCATAGTGCAGAAGGGGATCAACCCAGCATCCTGAAGAACCTGCCCAATTTGAAAGCCCTGTCTATCGAAAAATCCAAGATCCACTCATCTGCCAGCTGCGACCACCTTCCCAGACATCCTCTTTGCTGAAGGTGAAGCTGGAGCTGCTCAACTGCTAGTCTGATGTCCACTGTCATTTCTAGCTTTCGTTCTCCTTTCTGCTGATTCCTGTCCTGGTTTCCTTTTAAAGGCCAACTGCTTTCTAGAGCCATGATAACCAGCTGAGGGAAGGAAGTACAAAGGGTAAAGATATGGAATAGGGAACAGTCAAATGGGAGATTGAGGAGAAATAAGGAGAAAAAGAGCCAAAAACAAGGGATCGGCAAAGAAAGTGAGCCAAAAAAGAGAGAAATTAGTGCTTGGTTTTGATTTAAATCAACAAGGATTCAAAGAAAAATAATTAGGGTTTGGTCCAAAAGAGAATAAATCAAATGGGATTGAAATCGGCCCAAAAACTTCAATGCAATAGTTAAACCGTGAAGAACCAAGCTAAAACAAGGCATGAACTGGAAAAATAAAGTGCAAAAAAAAATGGTCCAAAAGAGGAAAAGACCAAGAACCCAAGCACAATCCCAAGAACCAAGGATAAAACATTGATTTTCGATGGGAAAGAGAGAAAAATCATGGAAAACGGTGAAGAATCGGTGGAAAAACCATGGATTGACCAAAGAAAACGAAAGAAGGTGAAGGGATTTACCAAAAAAACAAAGGGCACGAGGGGAAGAACACTGTTCCGCGGCCTAAGGACGGTTGGGGGACCACTAGGGCACGAGTGGAAAGAGGGAAATATAAAAACAAAAGGTTCGGTGATGCTCTAGAAAAAATAGAACTTTCTGCTCGAGTGTCAACACTTGAGATTTTTCAAGTGTCGACACTTGGTCAGGTGTCGACACTTGGTTAGGTGTCGACACTTGGGATTTTTCAAGTGTCGACACTTGGCCAAGAAAATCCCAGAAAAATCCAATAAAATTATTAAAAATTAGGGGAACTCTAATGAGGAGTTTAACACTTAAAGAATATGAATTTGAGCACTAAGAATTGGGCATGGACAAAGTTTAAGAGAGTTCTAAAAAAAGGGATCTCTGATTCCTAACTCTCTTCTAATCATGCTAAATCTTTCTTCGCTCAAGGGTTTGGTAAAAATATCGGCTAATTGAATATCAGTACCAACAAATTCAAGCATCACATTAGAGTTTTGTACATTATCTCTTATGAAGTGATGTCTTATTTCAATATGTTTACTTCTTGATTGTTGCACAGAATTCTTAGTTAAATTAATTGCACTAATATTGTCACATCTTATGGATATCTTAGTTAGTTTGATGCCAAAATCTTCGAGTTATTGTTTGATCCATAAAATCTGAGCACAACAGCTTCTAGTTGCTATATATTCGGCTTCCACCATAGATAGAGCAACTGAATTCTGTTTCTTGCTATTCCATGAAATCAAATTGACTCCAAGAAACTGACAAGTTCTACTAGTACATTTTCGATCAAGTTTACACCCAGCAAAATCAGCATCAAAATAAGCAATCAATTCAAATGATGAATCTTTAGAGTACCAAAGACCAATATCAATAGAGCCAGATAGATATCTAAGTATGCGTTTAACAACCAAAAGATGGGATTCTTTAGGATCGGATTAATATCTAGCACATATACAAATACTAAACATAATATCTGGCTTACTAGCAGGTAGATATAATAATGAACCAATCATGCTACGATATAATTTTTGGTCTATAAATTTATCTGATTCATCTTTGTCAAGTTTACAAGAGAAGCTCATAGACGTACCTAATGGCTTGGTGCTCTTTATCCCAAACTTTTTTAATATTTCCTTTGTATACTTGGTTTAGTTGATGAAGATCCCCTCTTTTGTTTACTTTATCTAGAGTCTAAGAAAGAAATTAAGTTCTCCCATCATGCTCATCTCGAACTCACTCTGCATCAACTTAGCAAACTCTTAACAAAGACACTCATTAGTAGTACCGAATATGATATCATCCACATATACTTGTACTACTAGAAGATCATCATTCTTCTTTTTTAGAAATAAAGTAGTATCTACATTACCTCTAGTAAAATCATTTTTAAGCAAAAATGAACTCAATCAATCATACCAAGCTCTTGGAGCTTGTTTCAAATCATACAAAGCTTTATGAAGTTTAAAAACATGGTTTGGAAATTCATGATTTTCAAAACCGAGGGATTGTTCAACATAAACTTCTTCTTCTATAAAACAATTTAAAAAGGCACTTTTGACATCCATTTGAAATAATTTAAAATTCATAAAACATGCAAATGCTAATAATAGCCTAATTGCCTCAAGTCTAGCCACAGGAGCAAAGATTTCATCAAAATCAATCCCTTCCTCCTGATTGTATCCTTTGGCAACTAGTCTAGCTTTATTTCTAGTGACAATACCATTTTCATCAAGCTTATTTCTAAAAACCCATTTTATGCCAATTATTGAAACATTAGTAGGTCTATCAACCAAAGTCCAAACATTGTTTCTTTTGAATTGATTTAGTTCATCTTGCATAGGATTAATCCAACTGTAATCATTTTCAACTTCTTCAATAGATTTAGGTTCTACTTGAGATACAAAAGCTAAATAATCACATATATTTTTAAGAGATGAACGGGTACTTACACCTTTTTATAGATCACCAATGATAGGTTCTTTGGGATGTCCATGAGCATACCTCCATTCTTTAGGTAGAGAATTAATTGTAGATGTGTTTTCATCTCCTTGTGCTTGATCTCTTTCATTATCATCTTGCTCCTTGGTGGGTTCTTCATTATTGTTTACTTCATTTCTATTGATCATGTGTCATCATCAAGAATGTCTTCTTTTCTAGAAGATTTTTGGTTAGTTTCATCAAACACCACATGGATGGATTTTTCAACAAGTGTCCTTCTGTTGAAGACCTGTATGCCTTGCTAGATGTACAGTAGCCTAAAAAGGCACCCTCATCTGACTTGGCATCAAATTTGCTTAGATTATCCTTACCATTGTTTAAGATGAAACAACGGCATCCAAAAACCCGAAAATATTTGATTGAAGGTTTTCTACCCTTTCAAAGCTCATAAGGTATTTTCTTTAAAATAGGTCGGAACAAAACACGATTTAAAATATAACATGCTGTATTTATGGCTTCTGCCCAAAAATATCTAGGTAAATCACTTTCGCAAAGCATGGTGCGTGCCATTTCTTCAAGTATTCTATTTTTTTCTTTTTACCATCCCATTTTGTTGAGGTGTCCTAGGTGAAGAAAAGTTGTGATGAATGCCATTTTCACTACAAACTTTTTAAATTCATGATTTTCAAATTCTGTACCATGATCACTTCTTAAAGAAACAATTGAAACACTTTTTTCATTTGAAACTCTTTTATGAAATCTAATGAATGCGGAAAAGGTTTCATCTTTATGAGCTAAAAATATCACCCAAGTAAAATGAGAGAAATCGTCTACAATGACTAGACCATACTTTTTTATCTCCCAAACTAGATGTTCTAGTTGGTCCAAAGAGATCCATATGAAGTAATTCTAAGGATCTAGATATAGAGACTACTCCTTTAGGTTTGAAAGATGATTTTGTTTGTTTTCCAAGTTGACAAGCAGTGCAAATCTTATCTTTTTCAAAACTAAGTTTTGGCAAATCTTTTATCAAATCATTTTTACAAAGTTTTGAAATCAAATGTATACTAGCATGTCCTAGTCTATGATGCCAAAGCCAACTAGTTTCATTAATCTTGGCATCCATTACCACTAGGCATTGACCATTTTGAACATGTAGATCATCTAGATCTACCATATAAACGTTGCCATGACTATGACCAATGAACTTTATGCCATTGTCATCAAGACTAGAAATAATGCACATGGAAGATTCGAAAATAACTTTAAAATCCTTATCACAAAACTGACTAATGCTAAGTAAATTATGCTTTAAACCATCAACATATAAAACATTATCTATGAAAGTAGAAGGAGTGATATGGACTTTACCAATTCCAATAATCTTGCTCTTTCTATTATCACCAAAAGTAACATTACCACCACTTTGATACTCAAGTGAGGAGAACTGCTCCACATCTACAGTCATGTGTCTTGAGCAACCACTATTGAGGTACCACAGTCTTCTTTTGTTGGTTGCAAGACACACCTACAATAAAATCAAGTGAAGACTTTAGGTACCCGAGTCATCTTAGGTCCTTTAAGGTTAGTGGTGATGGTTCCTTTTGGAACCCAAACTTTTTTAACTTTGCTGATTTTCCGTTCATTACATAAATAAGATTTATGTCCTACCTTACCACATGAATAACAAGTAATTGAAGAGGAAGCAGGCACAAAGAAATTCTTGAAAAATTTTTGTTTTTTGTATTTTGAAATCCAAACCGGCTTTGTTGAAAACAGCTCTTTGGTTATTTAAAAGCATATTTAGTTTTTCAGAACTGTAAGTAAATTTTTCAACAAAAGGTTTTAATTTTTCAAGTTCATTTTTATATTTCATGTTTTCTTCCAAAATCTCCTTGTTTTGTTTTGTAAAATTTTCATTTGAAGCAAGGGTGTTTTTCTTTTTCAAATCTTCCTTTTCTTTTTCAAGATGAATAATTTTATCATTTAGCTTTTTGTTTTGAAGGAGCAAACAATCATTTTTAATTAGAAATTTATCATTTGTTTTAACTAAATCCAGATTTTGCTTCTTTAGATCTTTATGTTTCAGTTTTATTTTTTGAAATTCGATAGCAAGTTCATCAAAAACTTCATGCAACTCATCAAATGTAAACTCTTCTTCAGGTTCAGATGTTACCTCATCATTGTTGGCCATTAGACAAAAATTTGCAACCTCTTGTTGTTTTTCTTCGAAGCTTAAATTCTCGCTGTCGCTCCTGGTTGCCATCATGACTTTCTTTCTCAATCTTCTTCTACTTTTCTTGAGTAGAGGGCAGTCCATCTTGAAGTGGCCTAGTTTCTTGCATTCAAAACATGTGGGCTGCTCATTTTCTTTCTCTTTGTCCTTCTCTTTGCTAGGCTCTCCCTTTTGTGGTTCTTCTTGAAGTTATACTTCTTTTTTATGAACCTTCTAAACTTTCTAACCATGAGAGCCATCTCATCTTCTTCATCATCTTCTTCAGAATCTTTACTTAACTCTTCTTTAGTGGTGGACTTGAAAGCAAAAAACTCTCTTCTTTTTATCAACGTCCACATTCTTTTGCTTTAATGAGAGCTCATAGGTCATCAATGAGCCCAACAATTGCTCGAGAGGAAGAGTATTGACGTCCTTGGCTTCTTTTA
The DNA here is from genome assembly GCA_021397845.1 of Areca catechu. NCBI lineage: Eukaryota > Viridiplantae > Streptophyta > Magnoliopsida > Arecales > Arecaceae > Areca > Areca catechu. The sequence continues at coordinate 30,462,158 of CM038046.1, forward strand.
TAGCAGTGACCTTTGCATCCCAAGAAGCCGGAAGAGACCTGAGGAGTTTATTTACAAGTTCACCATTACAAACAATCTTTCCAAAACTTCTCATGCCATTCACAATATTAGTGAACCTAGTATACATTTCACTAATAGATTCAGTAAGTTCCATTTTGAACATTTCATATGTGTGAATGAGTATGTGAACTTTAATAGTTTTCACTTGATGTGTACCTTCATGGGTAACCTCAAGTGTGTTCCATATTTCTTTTATGGAGAGATAATTTGAGATTCTATTGAATTCACTCGGATCCAAAGAGCAAAACAATAAATTCATAGCCTTCGCATTAAGCTCTATTTGCTTAATGTCATTCTCATCCCAATCATCTTCCATTTTGGAAGTGGGAATGCCATTAATCAAGATAGTGGGCTGATGAAGACCTTTAACAATAATCCTCCAAAGATTATAATCAATGGCTTGAATGAAAATGTGCATGCGTGTCTTCAAATACATGTAATTTATGCCATTAAACAAGGAGGGACGGTTAGAGGCTTGACCTTCTACAACACCCATACTTATTGGGGCTGCCATGATCTTTCACTCAAGATCGTTGGACCTACAAGCAGAGTATCGATGCTCTGATACCACTTATTGTCCAGAAATGGAGCCCAAGAGGGGGGTGAATTGGGTCTTTAAAAAATTAAAGCAATTATATGCTGATCTTTGAAGTGTTTGTAAGCAATGTGAATAACTCAAAGATGTGTAGCGGATATAAGAAAATTAAATGCTAAGAGCAAGAAATAAGAATATCAATCACACACAAACACAAGTTTTATAGTGGTTCGGTGCAAACCAAGCACCTACGTCCACTCCCCAAGCCACCCTTGGGAATTCCACTATAATCTCTCCAAGATTACAGCCGACTTGTTTTACAAGGCTCACAAGTCAAAATCTAAGTTGGTTTTGTCACCTAGGCTCACCAACAACCTTTACAACGTATTTTATCTTCGAGCTCACAAGTCAAACCCTAGTTAGTTTTGTCTCTTTGGCCCACTAACAATCACAACAACCTACTTTCAAGAAACCCTTGAAAGCTAGGTCAAACAATAATAAATTCAAAGATACAATAAATAAAACACAACAAACTCTCTTCAAAGAGTAGAATGTGAAGCCTTCAGGCTCTTGTAGATGCTTATCTTATCTTCTCTTTGGAATCTTTTCAAGCTTTCTTTTTGGAAGGATGAAAGGATAGACTTGTAAGCTTTTTCAGGGAATCTCTCCTTTTATAGTTTTTGAAGTGAAGTTCTTGAGGGAATATTGACTTTTGAGTGTTCAATGAAGTTCAATGCTTCATAAATGAGTTTGGTGAAGCTTAAATAATTCAAAAACTTTCAAAAAATGGTTTGAAACCATTGGAGGATCAAAACCAACCGTTGGGAGCTTAAAAAGATAAATCTGCAGCTCAAAAAAATAGATTCATTAGAGCTGTCAGAACCAATGAGTCGACACTTGGCTCTCAAGTATTGACACTTGGTTCTCAGGTGTCGACACTTGGTCCTGCAGGTGTCGACACTTGAATTTCAGGTGTCGACATTTGGAGCTCAGGTGTCGACACTTGATACAAAAATCATCCAAAAGGCATGTTCTAAATTTTCAAAAAGTCTCAGGCCTTGAGTCGACACTTGGATTCTAGGTGTCGACACTTGGCGTGCCAGACATGGATTTGTGCATGCCATTCACTGAAGTGTCGATACTTGGCAATACTTGAGTCGACACTTGAGTCTGAAATTGCCAAAATGAGCACCAAATCTCTTAAAAATATAAGGATATATAATCAAACTTTAGATGCACTTATGTAAACAATAATTGATCATTTTTTAGCCTTTTTTCATGGTAAGAAGACTTCTTAAGACATGAATTTTGCCTAGCTTTAAGATACTTTCCTTTTAAGAATTTGAGGTGCCTGTATCCTGAAACTCATAACTACATTTGAAACATTAGTATAAAAATGTACTCAACATTTTGTTAATCATCAAAATCAAGGGCAAACCCAACATAGTGAGAATAAAAGAAGACTTTTGAGAAATCAATTACAACATTATCATATTGATGTTCTAAAAAATCTTGAATTCTAGAATATGTCTATAATTTTATAATTATGTCAAAGATTGATAAGAACAAGAAAATCATATATTTATCCGTGTATTAATAGGTTGATTCGTCTTGTATTGACTCTTTCAGTTTTAACTACTTTTTTTTTTTGATAGAAAAAAGGGTAGGGGGTTTTACCCCGGTGTAGCGCCCCATTCTACAAGCCATAATTTTCCGCATACCTTCCCCACTCTCCGGGGTTTACTCGAACAGGTGAGTATGTCAGCCTAGCCCCTCTACGATATCGGAGTATCAGTTGGTCCACCCCCAGTCATGTGCACCCGAAAATTCTAGAATTTTAATCGAGTCACCCACGAGATCATTCCTCGAATCCGTGACCAGGCAAGGAGGGAGCCAAGTCTTTAACTACTATTATAGAGAGTATTGTCAGCAATGAAGAATGTCAAAAGCAGATTGCACAATAAGATGGAAGATGACTTTTTTTATCGATTATTTAGTTATTTACATCAAGAATGAGATAGCTGAAAATTTTACAATATATTTCATTATTGATAATTTTAGTTCTATAAAACAACATCGAGTTCAATTCCAATAATATTTATAAAAATTTATTTAAATTAATTACAAATATTTATAAATATTTTTTTAATTATATATTTTTTTTGTTTTTCTTGGAAAAATTGATATGATCCATCCATGTTCCTTAGGGCTATCTCTAGTGTTACCTAGACACTTGGCATGTTATCAAGCATGGAGTATGACACACAAACATGCAAATGCATAATATATATATATATATATGTCCCTATTCCTTAGGGCTATCTCTAGTGTTACCTAGACACTTGGCATGTTATCAAGCATGGAGCACGACATACAAACATGCAAATGCATAATATATATATATATATAGAGAGAGTATGACCATTATATTAACCTCTAGTGTTGATCCTTCATTTTTAAGTTGTGGATTTGAAATACCATCCTTACTAATAGATGACAATGCCTGGCAAGCTTGTACAGTGTTGACTCCGTTATTGATTTTGATGATAAAAAAAATGGTTAAGTATAATTTGAGTACTAATGATTTCTTTGAAGTGTATTTTTATAGAATAATGTGCTCATAAATTTGAAAAATGATTGTTTGATTGAAGAAGCCAAGTTTAAATGAAAGATCTGCTCAAAGAGGACTTGGACAGTTAAAGTTTACTTGAATGGATATTTGAGTGAAGTATAAATTTGTTTCAGCACAAGTTCAGATATTTTTGTGAAGAATTCAGTAAGGTGTTGACTCAAAGTATCGACACATGATACCGAGTGTCAACACATGCACCTGAAGTGTCGACTCAAGTCGGTACGTAAAGAATGTTAAAGATGGCATGGCTGAAGTATCAACACATGGACTTGAAGTATCGACTCAAAGTGTCGACACATGGATCAGCTCATCGCCTGAGATTTTCAAGTCACAGAACTTGCTGAAGATGAAGAACTGCTGAAGTGTTGACACATGGATACTAAGTGTCGACTCAAAGTGTCGACTCACCTAAGAAAGTGTCGACACATCTGAGATTTTCAAAGAATCAGATTGAAGATATTTGAACTAGATGTCAACTCAAGAAGTTCAAATATCGACCCGAAGTATCGACTCATAACCTGAAGTGTCGATACATGAAGTTCTGGAAACAGCAACGGCTAGTTTTTCAAATACAAAACTCGACCCTTTTGCTCTCCAATGGCTAGATTTTCAAGTCTAACGGCTAGAAACCAGATTTGAGATCTTGGAAAAGAATATATATGCTCTAAATCAAATCAAAACATATATTATTATTGAAGAGAATGAAATAGAAGTATCCAAGAGAGAAGAAAAGAGAGCATTCACTCCTATTCATTGAAGATTCAACCACTCTCAAGCAAAAAACAAGCCTCTAAGCATTCAAGAGCCTTCAAGAGCATTAAAGATCATTCATTCTTGAGCATTCAAGAGGCTTCAACAAGTTCAAAAGCACCACAACATCGAGTTTCAAAGAGATACCCGCTTTTTATTAGAAAGCTTTTATTGTTTCTCTACTTCAAAAACTTATTTGTTGTAAGGGTTCTTGGTTAGCCTATTATAAAACCAAGGAAGGTTATTGGTGAGCCTTTGAAAACCAATTAGGTTCTTGGTTAGTCCAGAAAACCAAGGGAGGTTGGTGGTGAGCCTTAAAACTATTTAGATTCTAGGTTAGCCCGTAAAACCAAGTGAGGTTTTGACTTGTAAGCCTTGTAAAAATAAGTTGGGTTTTTGATTAGTGAGCCCAGAATACTAATCAACTGTAATCGGTTGAGATTATAGTGATTCCCAAGGAGATCTTGGAGAGTGGATGTAGGTGCATTGGATAGCACCGAACCACTATACTTCTTTGTCTTTGTGGTTGATTGTTCTCTCTACTTGCTCTCTCATTTATTGCTCTTTATTTTCGCTGCACTTTTACTTAAGACCATTATATTTGAATTCTTAGTACCTCGATCAATTGTTGGATTGGATTTCATACTATTGTATTGCATCAAGTAATTAATTTTTAGAGACCCAATTCACCCCCCTCTTGGATTGCTTACTGGGCAACATACAGTTATCTAAGCTACAATCTTTATTCTTTTTCATAGCGTAATCCATAGGCCAGTAGGCTGGACAATCAATGGTAGGCCATGCACCCATCAAACTACCCATGAGCCTGGTCATAGCTGCGCCCTACCAAGCTAAACTGCCTCTGGGCTAGGTTTGAGTAAGCTTGAGCTAAAAATTGGATTGGGCTGGGAAAAATTAAAAGATGACCCAGCCCGCCCCAAGATTTTACTCACGTGCATGTGTATATATATATATAGTATGTCCATTATACTAACTAATTATATATTATATATTATAATGAAATAATAATATATTATATTGTACTTATTTTATAATAGTGGGGGAAGAGGAAGTTAGCCTTAGGCAGATCGAGGATTAGCTCTTCAAGATTTAGCCAGGCCTAGTACAAAATGTAAGCCCAATGTTCGGGCTAGGCTGGGCTTGGGCATAGGAATCAGCCTAGACTTCTTCTGAGAAGCTCGGATTGAGCCTGACCCAGCCCTGCCCAGTGTTTAATCAAATCGTCATAGGGCCCATAATGATTCCAGTTATTTGAAATCCCATGCATACATTGTTTTGAAATTTCTTGCATTATTCTAGTCCTGTAAAAAGGTTTTCGATATTACCATGCTGAAAATAGAAGCTATACCCAATTACCAAACATATTTCATGTCAAAGCAATTTAGCACTTCCTGAAAGCATTTTCTTGAAGCAGATGTTCCAGAATTTTCTCTGGAATCCCAGTCATGACAGTCATGGCATTCACTTGATATCTTGGGACATTATCGCCGGTCGGGGATAGAGGGCTTGGGATTCAGTTCCTACTGGACAGAAGGGAGGTACTTATCGCTATACATGCAGTGAGATTTCTCCTCTAGTCCAATTGCTTGTGGAGCAGGATGATGCGGGCCCGATATGGTATGTGGAGTTAGGGATCTCAGATCCAATCTACTCATGGTTGCTCTTTCATCTAGAGGGAGATTTGTGCCCGTGGCTCCACCGTGATAGCCCATGTCAGATGTTTGATTAGCGATGGGTCTATGATTGATGTCAGTCAGGATGCATGGATTTCTAGCTTACTTCTTTCCAGGTGGTCGATATTTGTAAGCAAGGAGCTAGCCGATACCCTTCATGTTAGTGATTTGATGACGAATGATGGCAGGATATAGAGAGCTTAGGAGATTACCAGACTCTTTGGAAGCCACTTGGCACACAGGATTCTTGCCATCCCAATCCCGAGTCACCGATGCCATGATCTGAGGGTGTGGGGTCAATCTTGCTGTCCCAAGGTCCCTTCGAGTATCATCTCTAACTTGTACAAGAAACCCTCTGATATGAGGATGGCAGTAGCTTGGATCTGGAGACTGCCTGTCTATCCTAGAGTGCACCTTTTCCTCTAGAAGATGGCTTAGAATCGTCTCCCCATGAGAACTTTGCTCAGGCACAGGGGTATGGATTCTCAATGTTCTGTCTGATATGTGGCTTAGAGGATGAGTTCATTGAGCATGCTATTCTCAGTTGCCCTAGGGTGAGGTTAATCTAGAGGCAGGTTGGGAGGTGGCCTTGGGATGGGGACGGTGTGCCATGGCTGTGCTCATTCCTTGACATGCTCCGGCAGCAGTCGGCTGAGGATGATCATTACTATGCCTATATTGCCTACCAGATTTGGTTGTCTAGAAACATGCTGGTTTTTGACAAGTTGGCCATTCTAGCACACCAGATTCTTCAGAGAGCTACGCTTATGGCGATGGAGTTTTTCCACTACGACACTGTTATGATCCCTGCGACCCTAGATCCATGGGATCCCCTTGCTGCCTTGGTAGCAGCCCAGAAGGCTATCTGCATCTCCTGGGAGCCCCCATCTAGGGTTTGTCAAGGTGAACTTTGATGGCAGTGTCCGTGGTACGTCTGGTGGTGCAGAATATGTCATTCGAGATGTCGATGGCAGGCTTTTTGCGACGGGAGACCTTTTTCTTCATGAGCCCTCAATCCTAGAGGCTGAGCTTAGAGCTGCTTGGGCCGGCATTACCAGAGCTGTTCATGACTTGCATGCCAGGAAAATCTTCATTGAGGAAGATTCTTCCACGTTATTATCTAGATCGGGATAAGGTGGAGTATCCCGATGCCCATCCTCTCTTTTGTGATATCTGGAGTTCCCTCTGGCCTCCCCTGAGTGCCTCTATCTGTCATGTCTACCGAGAGGCGAATAGCACTGCTGATTGGGTTGCCTCCTTTATTGCTCACTATTCGGTGACTGGTCTTGGACTCAGGATAATATATTGTATTTCGGCGTCTCTTCAGAGTCTTCTTTTTCTTGATCTTTTGGATTGCTCTCATACCAGAATTGTATGACCGCCCGACTTTATCAAAAAAAAAAAAAGCATTTCCTTGTCAAAGCAAGATTCTACCTCTCAACCTAGTTAAGTTAGTTAGCTAATATGGCAGGCCTCTTCCTTCAATGAGCATTATAGTGGCTCAGCTTATTCGAGGTATAGCTTACGTTAAACTTATATAGCTTCATAATCGATCCAACTTAGATTCTATTTTAATCTTGAATTGCTATCATGTTGGTTTGTTTAAACATAATTCATGAAAATATGTCTAAGGTTGTTAAAACAAGATTTTAAAAAATTATTAATGTAATTAAGTAGACTAACAAAAGATTTGATTATAAAAAAAATAAAATATTAATAGGAAACTATAAAACTAAAATTAAAAACGGAAGCGTGCGAGATAATGTCCTAAGACATATTTTCATAAAATAATCGAAAATATCATCCTAACATTCGACTGGGATTCCTTCGCCGACGAGCATGATCGTGAAAGATATTGATGAAAATTTTTTTCAGCACCCATTAAAATAGGAAAACCTTCTTAACTAAAAAAAAAATTATAAGAAAAAAATCTTGGAGGAGAGCGAGAAGAGGAAATAGCTAGCTTTTTTTAATAGCTCACTAAGATCCAAGAAAATTTTTTTATAGCCATCAATATAATCATCTAGACTTTTATTAACTCATTAAAAAATGCAATTAGATAGTTGCCCGACAATTAAAAAATTACAACCCATTTTAAAGTCTAACGGTTGGAAATAAAAATCAAATAAAGATAATAATTAACATATTAAAAATACGTTTTAAATCAAATGATAATATTTTCAATTTTTAAGTTTATAAATTTAAAATTTGAAAAAAAAATCTTAACAAATTATCTGAACCCGAGGTAATCTGTATAAAGGTTCGAGTTCCTCGACTCCGGACGTAAAGGAGAGACCAGGAACCGAGGGAGGGGAATACAGAAGGAGGAAGAACGATGAGGCTTTTTCTGTGCTTGTTTCTCTGCTTCTTAGCCAGCATAGCAACGAATGATGCAACAAGGCAAGGAGATGCCCTTAAAAAGCTCTACTTCGACGGGTTCAGGTCGAAGAGACCAGCAGCTGCAAGTGCTGATTTTTATGCCACCACTACTTTCTCCGATCTATCGTCAAAAGTTTATCCACAGAAAGGGTTGAAGGAGAGCGACAAGATCGGCAAGTTGCCTGGCCAGCCCCAAGGTGTAGATTTTGATCAGTATGGAGGCTATGTCACGGTCGATGCGGAGGCCGGAAGAGCTCTCTTCTACTACTTCGCAGAGGCTGTCTCTCCTGATCCTTCTTCCAAACCACTGGTTCTCTGGCTCAATGGAGGTGAATAATTACCTTGTCATTTATAAACTTTCTTGCACGTATCTTAGGAATCTCTAATAATTGTCTTCTTTCTTTTGATGTTAACAGGGCCAGGCTGCTCGTCTCTTGGATACGGAGCAATGGAGGAGTTAGGGCCCTTCCGCGTCATGAGCGATGGCAAGACGCTGTTCAGAAATCCATATGCATGGAATAGAGGTGTCATCAAGCATTTATTATTAGTTGTTTGTTTCTAAGGGTCATTCATGTAGCTAATCAAATGATATATGTATTGGTATGTGATCATTGTTTTTGATGCTGCAGTGGCTAATGTGCTGTTCTTGGAGAGCCCGGCTGGTGTTGGTTTCTCCTACTCCAACACCACCTCAGACTACGACAATAGCGGGGACACCGGGACGGCCAAGGATAACTATGTATTCCTGGTGAACTGGATGGAGAGATTTCCAGAGTACAAAGGCAGAGATTTCTTTATAACCGGGGAGAGCTATGCTGGCAACTACGTGCCTCAGCTTGCTCATATCATTCTCCAACACAATAATACCGACTTCAACCTCAAAGGCATCATGGTATCTAATTAACTTAAATTTCTTGTGGTATCTTAATATGAAGGAAGTCACATATTCTGTTAATCTTGTTGTACGTATTGGAATTTGATATCGCACAATACTAGATTGGAAATGGGGTGCTCAACTACGAAACCGACCAAACGGGGAGCTTTGACTTTTTCTGGACACATGCATTGATATCAGATGCGACAATTGATGCAATCCACAAGTACTGCAATTTCTCGGCTGACGCCGTTGACCTGGCTGACCGGTGCTATCAGGCAATACTAGATTCGACCGGGGACACTGGAGAGCTGGACGTATACAATATTTATGCTCCTCCCTGCTCGTCCAACGTCACGTCTTTTCCTAAGAGATACTCGGTTTGTCGATCGCCTCTTGTTGCCACCTATATATTGCTGCTGCTTTAATCGAGCATCAAATTTTCTAAAAAGACTTCTTACTTTGTGGATGATCCAGATTAAAAATTACGATCCATGCAGTGATAACTACGTGAGTGCTTATCTCAACAGTCCTGACGTACAGGAAGCACTCCATGCCAATGTCACGAAGCTCATCGACCCTTGGTCTGCTTGCTCGTACGTATGCCCCCATGCTACCTTGTTCCAATGTGTTAATTATTGACAAGAATATTTAGGTTCCTCGATGATTGGTGAGGTAAATGGAACGTGCCAATCAACCTGTGGTCACTGGATGTAGTGATCGATGCAACTCGTTTACGTTGACTGCAGCTATAAGATTAGAGCACGAATATATTCCTTACCGTGCGCCTGCGATATCGCAGGATGTGGTGCATCCATAGATGTCATCCATTGTAAGAATGACAAACCGTGCATGAGCGCATGGAACGTGCCACCATGCATATATTTGTTTGATAGCCATTCATTCGGGAATGAATGCTATTCATAGGTGCACTACCTCGCGGTGTCAGCAGCACTCATTGTCAAGGTGAGAACTAAGCCAATAGCAAGTACCAATCATGTTGCCTCATGTTCTGTGTGTGGTGTGAATTTGTCACAACTCACAACATGCACACAAAGAGAGAAAATTGCTAAGATGCATGGAAGCCCCGGTTGGTACAGGCCTTATCTTATTATCAACTGGTTCGAGGTATGATCCCGTAGAACCGGTCAACTTGATTAAATCTAGCAATATTTTTGAAACTAGAAATTTTTGTAGAACCTACGATCGTCCAGAGAAATCAGGATCTTTCTCTTTATTCTTGTTCTATTAGCTCTTCCTCTTTACCAGCTGAACGATGTCACTAGCTCAAGTCCCCGCTAAGCCAGTAGACCTGTACACAATATGCACAAATGCGATGACATCCTCGGTTTTTTTTTTAAAATATCGCAGAATACTGAGCATTGTTCGGTATTTTTACATTATAAAATGAATGAAATCTAAGTCTGCACAGCATTCTATGATAAAATAATGTAGAAAATCCGTACCTTGTATAAATATATTTGTATTACTTTTTTTTTTTTTTTTCCACCACCTTTGTGTGTGCCGATTTGTAATTTGGTGGAGGTCCAACCAGTCCCCGCTAAGCCAGTAGACCTGTACACAATATGCACAAATGCGATGACATCCTCGGTTTTTTTTTAAAATATCGCAGAATACTGAGCATTGTTCGGTATTTTTACATTATAAAATGAATGAAATCTAAGTCTGCACAGCATTCTATGATAAAATAATGTAGAAAATCCGTACCTTGTATAAATATATTTGTATTACTTTTTTTTTTTTTTTTTCCACCACCTTTGTGTGTGCCGATTTGTAATTTGGTGGAGGTCCAACCAATAATATTTTCCGTTAGTTTGAGAACCTTTGCTTGCAAAGCCCGGTGGAGACGAGCATTCTTGGAATTAATGCTCAACAATCATTTCTCCTCTTGGTTCCGCCCTTCTCTTCTCAATAAGAAGACCATCTCGTAGCATGGCTGGTCTGCAAAAAAATCAAGAGTAATGAAGGTATTCGGTCTACTTGATCCCCAAGCCGTGGAACTCGGACTTGGAGGGGTGAACCAGTACCGTTTTAAACCTTGCTTAATTATATAATTTGTGGAATATTTTCCATTGGATTGGTGTTCTTCTCGTTATATCATATGCATCAATTATATATATATATATATATATATATATATATATATAATCATTTTTAAAACTTTTGTATTTGCACTTTTGTTTGAATACCCTTGCAATTATGCCTATCACCAATATCAAGCTTATTTCCATTTTAATATTTTAATAGAAAATTAACTTAATTGTTTGCAAAAATGATATCCACAAATTGCCAAGGATAAAATAATAAATCAATACCATATAGCTTCATTAAATTCATTTTGATTAAATGAAACCCTTCCTTTATCCAAGTTAAGACCCTACTGGTCGGTCCCATATATATATTGTAATGTCTGCTTGTTATTTCTTATGAATTGGGCATCCATTGTGTTTGTATTGATTAAATATTTCTTTATAAAACACATTGACGTAACTTCAAAAATGTATGTCTTCTTCATAATAAGACTTACCAACGTATTTTTATGGAGTGATCTTCCCTAATGTTATTTGTGCACTTACCCACTCACTTTCCTTTTTGGTGGTTCTTAAATGTCTCGCATTTGTATTAGTTTTCCTTGTATAAATTTAGGAGAAGAATGAGGTCACATGAACTTAGTGGGAGATAATATTGGTAATATTATTGCTGGTGCAACCCAATTTATGACTTTACCTCTTTCCTCTTAAATGAAAGAACAAGTTTAAACTACACATGCTGGACATTTAGTTTTATTAATAACTAAGTTCACAAGAGATATGTAAGTGCTTATTTTGATTATGGTCTATTTGTTCCACCTCCCAAAATAAATTGGTTTACATGAAGATAAGACTGGTTCAGTGGCATATTAGTCAACCAAAAATCACTGCTAGAATTGTCATTACATGCTAAAGAATACTCTTCCTATTCATTTGTAATAGCTTTTACATTTTAGTGAGAACATAGCTCAACAAAATGCATGGTAGGGGTGATTGCTAGATCAAAACAAAATAGTTCAATGCTGCATAAACATAGCAATAAAGTATGCACATTATTTTGTTTAAGGGTTACAACAAAATGAATGATGCATTTTAGGTTATAAATTCTAGTTATTGTTGAACTTTCCTATAATTAATAATATAAACTTCATACGATATGCTTTTATTCTTTCATAAATGTAGCACTTAATATTTATTGTGAAGTTTTCTTCGTAACTATTCAATTGTCATCCATAATTACTTACAGGTCTCATATATATATATATATATATATATATATGGGCATGAGGATGGAAAATAATTAATACTTAACATTTTGAATACAGATTCATCGTTACAATATCATGGAAAGATAGATCTTCTACAGCCTTACCACTTATCAAAGAATGCATGGCTAATGATGTACGAGTTTGGGTGTACAGGTAACATTAAGGAATTAATTATCTACAAAGTTATCATGGTTTACAATTTCATAAGTATTTCTAAATTCATAACAATTACATATCATTATAAATAGGCAATTTATTTCTTTTAATATTAAATGCAGCGGAGATATTGATGGGGCAGTTCCTGTTACTTCATCGAGATACTCACTCAATCAACTAAATCTTCCAATAAAAACTATGTGGCAACCATGGTATATCAATAATGAGGTAAACCATCCACCTAATATTTTGATTAATGAAGTCAATAGATTTCCTCAATCAATTTTTTACATATAGATATACAAAAATATTAAATAAAATAAAAAGGTAATTAAGATAATTAGTTAAAAAGTTATCTCATTGCACAGTTCATTTCGCAAAACTTAAACAATAATATTTGTTAGAAAATTCACATCACATGAAAATTGATAATAGTATTTTTAAATTATATGCTCCTATAGACAGTCCTCTTCAAATGCAATTAGCCTATTTGGTTCTTTCACTTTTTTCTTCATTATCTTGAAAAGAAGCCTGGCACCTCCTTTTTAATATCTTTTTAATGGCAATTTAGGATCAATTATCAAACTTTTCTCTTGTTCTAATGAAGTTATAAGAAACTTTAATATCCTTCAATGTAGTTTAAAGAACTTGATCTTCTTTTCAACTACTTTAATGGTTATCCTTAAAAATTTAGGATGATGACCTCATCCATAAAAGCTTTAAAAAAAAAAAATACCTTGGAAATGAATTTTATATGATGAGGAAGAGGTCAATGTTTGCTAATCTTGTAAGGCAAAATAATTATAATACCTTGTGAGAATACATCAAGTCATTTTAATCTACAAGAGACCTATTAAGCAATAGCATCAAATTTTTTGCTTTTCTCCTATCGTCAAATTTCTTCTTTCTACTTTAAGTCTAATGACTTTGGTTCTATCAATCATATGAACAAATATAGAATTGAAATGAATTCCTAATGAGTTTTTTAACCATTTTTGCTACCTATCTTTTCCTTAAAAAATAAATGATCTTATACAAATGCCACTAAAAATCTTGAAATTATTTTACTATCCTAGTAGTATTTACATAATGTAAGAATAGTCTAAGAGTTTTCATGGAATTCAATAATCTTTCAATAATAAGACTTAAGTAATTAACTATACTAACTTCTCTCACTTTCCTTTTTTTATTTTAATATTATAATCAGGTTGGTGGATATAGTGTTGTTTATCATGGCAACTTAACATTTGCCACTGTTCGAGGAGCTGGACATGAGGTTCCAAGCTACAAAGCACATCAAGCACTCATACTTATCAAATTTTTTCTTGATGGAAAGCCGCTTCCTTGAAACTACTTAATTTAAATTTATCCATTTCTTAGATATATAGGTCAAAAGGTTGTTAGTTGTTATATATTTCAACCACATATTTACCCATTTAGCCTTTTTATTTGCTATCATCGGAAATAAAACTTACATTTCTAGTTCATCTCTCTCTCTCATATCTAAGTTCTATTATGTAGAATCATGCATTAAGCCATTCATGCAAGAGGATGGTTAAGGTTAAGCCATTCATGGTTTTATTCTTGGAGTACATGTTTAATATTCTCTTTTTTGCTTTCTATACGTGTGAATTCAATTATCAATAAATCAAAATTCAAAAATTATGTCAAACCTTATCATAAGGCCTACTTGAGTAGATTATCAAACTAAAGTCAAGCACTGGATTGATATCAATACAGACTTCCTTTGAAAAGGTTTCTTTGTGGGAGAATTTTAAGTTTGGCATTGTAAAGAAAACAAGTCTAAAATTTATAATTCATTTTCTATGGACTCTTTTTCCCCACCGGCACTGTTGCCCTCACCCTCTCTATATTCTGAAAACATGATGAGGCCTCCAAAGCTTGTTGCCTTGAGGAAAGCCAATGCAATGGATTAGTACCAAAAGAGTTTCTGATGAATTGTTCCAAAGAACTTATGCGTGACGGAATGAGCTAAGATAAGGACTTATAAATATGGCAGCCATATAATTAATTTTTCAAATTACATTGGCACGTGGACATGGAAGATTGGTGTATCTTGTTTAATTTTCTTAAGATTTTAAACTTGAAACATATAAAGTACTTTAACTAAAAATGAAAACATTGTTGCATTATGATCTTGATGCATCCAAATAACCAAAATTTAGCTCTATCTAATTACAATTGCTACAACTCCATTTACATACAATTTTTATTGCAAAGAGATTTGTAGTTGCAAGAAACTAAATGGCCTTAGTTGATTATAATACTTCATATAATGTAATGCTGCACAAAGTTTAATAAAAAAATTATCTTCAAAGCTACATCATATAAAATATTGTCATAAACTATGATTGATAATAATGGTATGGGAAATGATACTTCTTTTGTTGGACTAGATATCATGAAGTGAATGTTAGTTTGATCATCCTTAGCTTCTTATTTAATCTTAGGGCTCACCAATTTTTGACCGATCATCCTCACTTTCAATTTTTGTTCTTATAATATAATATAATATATTATATTATATATATATATATATAATATGTGAATTATATTAACTAATAGTATATTATAATGAAATGATAATTATAATATTGCATTTATTCTATAATAGTGGGGGAAGAGGAATTCAGACATTGGGCGGGCTTCGGATTAGCTCTTCAAGATTGGGCTAGGCCTAGTGAACAATGTAAGCCCGAAGTCCGGGCCCGATGTCCAAGGCTCAAATTGCCTAGGCTGCATGCTCCAGCTAGTGTTGTCACAAGATAGAATTCTTTGTGTTACAGCCGTGACAGTGACGTGGCCAGGCTCAGGTATCGCCAAATACGAGCAAGCCACGTGTAGGCTTCCCCGGCGGAGTCAGCGCCACGTCCTCAAAGCCAGGATTGGCGAGGCTACACCGCCCGACGACTAAGGCGAACCGCCTTCGCCGAGGTCGAGCTCGGCTCGGAGTTTCTCTACCACCTCATTGGCGCCCGGGCCCGGAGGGGTCCGCTTAAGTGAGGTCGGCCAAGGTCGGGCGGCCTCCTGCCACCTCGCCGGTGTCCACCCAGGAGGGGTCCGCCTAAGCCGAGGTCGGCTGATCCTTCGCCCTTCGCCAGGTGGCCGCCCGGAGACGGGCCCACCTCGGCCGAAGCCAGGCGACCTCCTGCCACCTCGCCAGGTGTCCACCCAGGAGTTGTCCACCTAAGCCGAGGTCGGCTGATCCTTCGCCCTTCGCCAGGTGGCCACCCGGAGACGGGCCCACCTCGGCCGAAGCCAGGCGACCTCCTGCCACCTCGCCAGGTGTCCACCCAGGAGGGGTCCGCCTAAGCCGAGGTCGGCTGATCCTTCGCCCTTCGCCAGGTGGCCACCCGGAGACGGGCCCACCTCGGCCGAAGCCAGGAGACTTCCTGCCACCTCGCCAGGTGTCCACCCAGGAGGGGTTCCACCTAAGCCGAGGTCGGCTGATCCTTCACCCTTCGCCAGGTGGCCGCCCGGAGACGGACCCACCTCGGCCGAAGCCAGGCAACCTCCTGCCACCTCGCCAGGTGTCCACCCAGGAGGGGTCCACCTAAGCCGAGGTCGGCTGATCCTTTGCCCTTCGCCAGATGGCCCCCAGAGACGGGCCCAACTCAGCCGAGGTTAGACCGATCGTACGACGAGGGCCCTGGGGGGAGATATGGGCCCCAAGGCCATCCCTCGGGCCGTACGAATCCCAGACGGCGTCCTGTACGGAGGGCGGCGGCACGCGGAACATCACTAGCATCGGCCCGACAGGTCCCGCAGCCGAGAGACGCAACCCTGACGCCACAGGCCCCATAGATAGATGGCGCCCGCGCTTGGGGAAGAGGGCGCTCTCACCGAGCCCGAGGCCTGACCGGCCGCCCTGCCAGCGCCGCCCTCCCCTCTTTCTCTTCTGTCCTTGCCTTTCCCATGCTGGGCCCGGCGGACGAGGTCGGAAAGCCGCCTGGCACCCTTCACCGAAAAGGGAAAAGGAGAAGTGGACGAGGGAGGGGAGTTTCCGAGGCGGAAAAAGACAAATGCACGACGGAAGGGGATAAAGAAGGAAGGATCTGGGGACGACAAGGTAAGCCAATTAGCCTGGGGACAAGGAGGAAGCACCGGCACAAGGCCTTGCATCGAGAGAGAAGCCAGAAATCCCTAGAGGGGAAGACTGGGCACGAGCTCGGCAAGGAGGCCCAGCCGAGATTCTGGTCCCCAGAGCGTTTCCTTCACCAGTTAACTCTCTAAGTCTGGAACCCTTTAGAGGGTCCGGCTGGAGAGTCTGTTCCTTCTCGTCATCTACTGACTTGACCGTCGGAGCTCCCTCACCGGGATCCCCGGCCAGGGTCCTCTAACCCCTTTGTTGCAGGTTTTCCGCGGGAAGGGAGGCTCCCTCGCCAGGCGGTCAGGAAGGATCGGCCGATCCGTGGCACGGGCGCGGCGGCGAGAGCGGCAACAGATTGGCGCACCAGGTAGGGGGCAGGACACTAACCCCTAGTGGGAACCGACTTTCTGCAGGTGTCACGCTCTCCAGCAATGGTGGTCACTCGTGGTCGCGAGGCGTCCACCAGCCGTGTGGGGGATGTCCACTCCCCTCTGGGGGGCCACAGCCCCGAAAGAGAGCTTCCGGCTCCCCCTCCTCTTCCACAGCAACCTGCCCCGGTGGATGGGTCCCTCGCGGCCATCGTCCAGCAGCTGCAGACCTTGACCTCAGCGGTCCGACAGCTTCAGCATCAGCAACGGTCCCTGGCCACTCAGCCGCAGCCAGGGACCCCCGCGGCCCGAGCCGCGGGGCAGCGTGGGAGCCTGCGCTCCATCCAGGGCAGGCCATCCCATCCAAGGGCCATCTCCAACCCCCGGGGGAGCCACCAAGCTCCCGCAAAGAGAAACTATTCCGGTTCGGAGGATCACGAGAGTCGATCCCCGGCCGACGGGGCCGAAACAGCACACCGCAGCAAGCGACGCCGAGGCCAGACCTCACGCCGAGACCGATCGGCGCCCCTTTCACCCGCAGCCTCGGTGGAAGACTCCACCGACGAAGCCATCAGGCGCCAAGCCGAGAGGCGCCTGGAGGAGCATGAGCGCAAACTGGCGGAGTTCGCTCGCCGATTCGCCGACCTGCAGAACTCGTCGGTGGACCCGGCGGGCTATGACTCCCGCCCCCCTTTCTCTGAAGAAATCTAGGCGGAACCAATCCCGAAATGGTTCCGCATGCCGCAGGTGGATCCTTACGACGGAACCACCGACCCCCTGGATCATTTGGAGAGCTATAAGGCTCTTATGAGGGTCCAGGGGGCCACCGACGCCCTTCTATGCATCGCCTTCCCGGCGACCCTTCGGAAGGCCGCTCGAGTCTGGTTCGCCCGCCTCGAGCCCGGGTCCATTTGCTCCTTCCATCAGTTGGAAGGAAAGTTTGTGGCGCATTTCGACGCTTGTCGAAAGGTGCCAAGAGAGGTGGACAGCCTCTTTTCCATCCGCCAGCAGGACCAGGAGCTGCTCCGGGACTACATCACCCGGTTTAAGACCACAGCACTGGAGATCTACAGCTTGGACGAGCCCGTCGCCATGCTGGCCTTGAAGCGCGGACTCAAGACGTCCCGCCTAACCTATTCCCTGGACAAGAAGCCGCCCAGGACGTATTCCGAGCTCCTCCTCCGCGCCCACAAGTACATCCGAGCGGAGGAGGCCGACCGCACCCGTCGAGAGCTGGACGGGAAGACTCCAAAGAAGCCGCTCCCGAGGGACATCCCGGGAGCTCGGAGGCCCGGGCCATCTGCCGACCTCCACCCAAATCCAAAGCCGAGGGGCGAAGCCACTCCAGAGCGGAGGTACACCCCTCTCCTCGCACCTCGAACGAAGATCCTCATGGAAATCGAGGGCGAGCGCTACCTCCGCCGACCTCCTCCTCAGAACCCGAGAGCCGCCCGAGACAAATCGAAGTACTGCCAGTTCCATCGCGAACACGGGCATGACACGGAGGAGTGTCGCCATCTGAAGCGGGAGATTGAGGAGCTGATCAGCAGGGGTTACCTCAGGAAGTTCGTCAAGAGCGAGGCCCCCTCTGAAGGGCAGCCGCTCGCGGCCCTACCGCCTGTCCCTGTGATCGACAACCGCCCAACGGAGAAGCCCGTGGGCATGATCTCGCGCGGGCCCGGCCGAGCAATGAAGAGAGCCCGGGAAGTCCCGGAGAATGTAATCCCTCCCAAACGAGAGAAAATTAATGATAATGTAAACAACGATGCCATGGTGGTCGAGATGACCATCGCAAAGCATCCTGTACATCGGATCATGGTGGATAGTGGAAGCTCAGCTGACGTACTTTTTTACGATGCATTCTCTCGGATGAATTTGTCCCCCGAACAGCTGAAGCCTGTGCACACCCCCCTGGTAGGTTTTACAGGGCACTCGATGGGGGTCGAGGGGGAGATCACTCTCCCGGTCACTGCCGGATCCCCGCCCCGGCAAGCGACCGTCCTAATAACATTCACCGTCGTCAGGCTCCCCTCGCCTTACAACGCCATTCTCGGGCGTCCTGGGCTCAACCAACTGGACGCCACCATCTCCACGAGGAGGCTGTTGGTGCAGTTCCCCACACCTTCCAGGCTCAGAGAGATGAAGGGGACGATCCAGCCAGTCCCGCTCTGCCTCCAGACGGTCCCAGGCGCTAGGGGCGCGGAGCTTGCCCGTGATATCGACGACCTCGATCTGAGAGAGAGGGAACCCAGGGGAGGACCCGTAGAGCGCCTGCTGACTTTTCCCCTCGGTTCGGATCCCTTGAAGACGGTGCAAATCGGGGCCCAGCTCCCCGAGGAAGAGCGAACCTGCTTGCTGGAGTTCCTCCGTGCCAACGCTGACGTGTTCGCCTGGTCAGCAACCGACATGCCGGGCATCCCGCCCGAAGTTATTATGCACAGCCTGAACGTGGACCCAGGTTGCTGCCCGGTCCGCCAGAAGAAGAGAAGCTTCGCCATGGAGAGGCAGAAGGCGATCAACGAAGAAGTAGAGAAGCTCCTCGCCGTCGGTTTCGTCCGAGAGGTCCAATACCCTAGCTGGCTGGCAAACGTGGTCATGGTAAAAAAGAGTAGCGGTAAGTGGAGGATCTGTGTGGACTACACCGACCTCAACCGAGCTTACCCAAAGGACAGTTTCCCTCTTCCAAAGATCGACCAGCTGGTCGACACCACCTCGGGGCATCGCCTTTTGTCATTCATGGACGCCTTCTCCGGATACAACCAGATCCGGATGAACCCGGAGGATGAAGAGCACACTGCCTTCATAACTGACCGCGGGACTTTTTGCTACAGGATGATGCCTTTCGGTCTCAAGAATGCGGGTGCGACGTATCAACGTCTGGTCAGTAAAATCTTCAAAGACCAGATAGGCCGCAACATACAGGTGTACGTGGACGACATGCTGGTGATGAGCAAACTTGATTCGGACCACGTGGCTGACTTGACGGAGACGTTCGGCAACCTCCGGCGCCATCAGATGAAGCTGAACCCGGCGAAGTGCGCTTTCGGCGTCTCCGCCGGTAAGTTCTTAGGGTTTATGGTGACTCAAAGAGGGATCGAGGCCAACCCGGAGAAGGTCCAGGCCATCCTGGACATGGAGCAGCCCGCCTCCAAGAAGCAGGTGCAACGACTGACCGGTCGAGTCGCGGCCCTCAGCCATTTTATTTCCAGGTCGGCGGACCGCTGCCGTCCCTTCTTCAAGGTGCTGAGAAAGATGAATGGCTTTGCTTGGACCGAGGAATGTCAGCGGGCCTTTGAGGAGCTGAAGAAGACGCTCGCATCGCCACCTTTACTGTCCAGGCCCGAGGAGGGGGAGGAGCTTGCCCTCTACTTGGCGGTTACCCCGGAGGCCGTCAGCTCTATCTTGGTCCGAACCGACGACCAGGGGCTCCAGCGGCCGGTGTACTATACCAGTAAACTCCTTCGAGACGCGGAGCTCAGGTATTCCCGGCCCGAGAAACTTGTTTTTGCGCTAATAGTGTCTGCCCAGCGTCTCAGGCCCTATTTCCAAGCGCACCCCATCGCCGTCTTGACGGACCAACCGCTGAAAGCGGTGCTCAGCCGACCTGATACTTCGGGATGGTTGGCCAAGTGGGCACTGAAACTCAGCGAGTTCGACATTGCATACAGGCCAAGGTCGGCCATGAAGGCACAGGTGCTGGCCGATTTTTTGGTCGAGTGTGCAGGCTTGGGCAAGGAGCCCGAGGAAGATCCCCCGGCCCAGCCGATGGAGGTTGGCGCCGATGAGCCCGGAGAGGACGTCTGGATCCTCCATGTGGACGGAGCCTCGAACTCCGGCGGGAGCGAAGCCGGGCTCATCCTTGCCAACGGCGACGGGGTCGTCGCCGAGTGCGCACTCCGTTTCCAGTTCCCCGCAACAAACAACCAGGCGGAGTACGAGGCACTTCTTGCCGGACTGAGAGTCTCCCACGAGCTGGGCGTCACCAACCTCAGAGCTTTCACCGACTCCCAGCTCGTAGCGGGGCAGGTGTCCGGAGAGTACGTCGTGCACGACCCCCAAATGGCGAAGTACTTGGAGCTCGTCAAGGCGGGCGCGTCCAAATTCCACCGCTTCAACATCTCCCACATCCCTCGCGGGGAGAACGCCCGTGCGGACGCCCTCTCCCGGCTGGCGACCCTGCCGGACACGATGCTGGGACGCACTCATGTGGAGCGCCTTGAGGTCCCAAGCCTCGAAGCACCGGTGGAGGTCCATCAGGTCAGCCAGGAGCCCAGCTGGATGGACAAGTATGCTGCCTACATCGCCAGCGGCACCCTGCCGGAGGACCGACAGGCGGCTTGCCTCATCAGGAAGAAGGCCGTGCGGTTTGTCCTGATGGACGGGCAGCTGTATCGGAGATCCTACTCTTATCCCCTCCTCAAGTGCGTAGGACCCACAGAAGCCAAGCTTGTGCTCCAGGAGATTCACGAAGGCATCTGCGGGAACCACGTGGGGGGCAGGGCATTGGCGTACAAGGCCCTCCGTCAGGGCTACTTCTGGGAAACAATGAAGGAAGACGCCGCCGACTTCGTGAAAAAGTGCGACCGGTGCCAGCGTCACGCCACGGTGCAGCGGCAACCCTCCAACCCAATCTCTCAGCTCTCAGCCCCCTGGCCGTTCGCCCAGTGGGGGATGGACCTCCTGGGCCCATTCCCGCCGGCGTCGGGCCAGTGGAAGTTCTTGATAGTGGCTATCGACTACTTCACGAAGTGGGTCGAGGCCGAACCCTTAGCAAGGATCACCGAAGCAAACGTCGCCAAGTTCTTCTAGAAGTCCATCGTCTGCCGCTTCGGCCTCCCCCACACTGTGGTCACCGACAACGGATGCCAGTTCGATTGCCGGGAATTCGAAGAATTCTGCAGCGACCTCGGCATCAGGCATCGCTTTACCTCGGTGGCGCACCCTCAGACCAACGGGGAGGCCGAAGTCACGAGCAGGACCATTCTTCAGGGCCTCCGCACGCGGCTGGACCAGGCCAAGGGTAGGTGGGCCGATGAGCTTCCCAGCATCCTTTGGGCATACCACACCACCCCAAGGACGGCTACCGACGAAACTCCATTCAACCTCGTCTTCGGAGCCGAGGCAGTCATCCCGATCGAGCTCAGCCTACCCACACTGCGCGTGGAGCAATACGACGAGACAGAAAACCCGGCCAGGATGATGCTCAACCTAGACCTTCTCGAGGAAACCAGGGACAGGGCCCGAATCCGAATGGCGGCGTACCGGCAACGTGTAGCCAGATATTACAACTCCCGGGTGCGGCCTAAGGCTTTTCGTCCTGGGGACTTGGTCCTCCGGCGCGCCGAAGCATCCCAACCCCGGGAATGCGGCAAGCTATCGCCCAACTGGGAAGGCCCGTATCGGGTGGTAGAAGCCCTCCCTCATGGAGCATATTACTTGGAAGAATTGGGAGGTGCCAGGTTCCCCCGGACATGGAACTCCTCGAACCTGAGAATGTACTACCAGTGATGTAAGGCTCCCAGTTTCTGTAACAAAGCTTCCCCACTTCAAACACTCCCTTCTAACGTCAACAAGAAGGCCTGCGGCATCGAGCTCAGTCCGGAAGATCCTGGGCTCCGGCCTGGAAGGTGGCGCCGAACCCAGTTCGCCCACGCAAGCCCGGAGCACAGCTCAGCAAGCCGCGCAAGGCTTGAGAAGGCCTGCGGCATCGAGCTCAGTCCGGAAGATCCTGGGCTTCGGCCTGGAAGGTGGCGCCGAACCCAGTTCGCCCACACAAGCCCGGAGCATATATCAGCAAGCCGTGCAAGGCTTGAGAAGGCCTGCGGCATCGAGCTTAGTCCGGAAGATCCTGGGCTTCGGCCTGGAAGGTGGCGCCGAACCCAGTTCATCGATACAAGTCCGGAGCACAGCTCAGCAAGCCGCGCAAGGCTTGAGAAGGCCTGCGGCATCGAGCTCAGTCCGGAAGATCCTGGGCCTCGGCCTGGAAGGTGGCGCCGAACCCAGTTCGCCCACACAAGCCCGGAGCACAGCTCAGCAAGCCGCGCAAGGCTTGAGAAAGCCTGCGGCATCGAGCTCAGTCCGGAAGATCCTGGGCTTCGGCCTGGAAGGTGGCGCCGAACCCAGTTCGCCCACACAAGCCCGGAGCACAGCTCAGCAAGCCGCGCAAGGCTTGAGAAGGCCCGCGGCATCGAGCTCAGTCCGGAAGATCCTGGGCCTCGGCCTGGAAGGTGGCGCCGAACCCAGTTCGCCCACGCAAGCCCAGAGCACAGCTCAGCAAGCCGCGCAAGGCTTGAGAAAGCCTGCGGCACCGAGCTCCGTCCGGAGGTCCCGGGCTTCGGCCCAGAAGACGGTGCAGAAACCGTGTTGTCTGCGCAAGCATGAAGGCGACCCAAAGTCAGGCCCGCCTAAGGCTTGCCCTGCTGCGACGCGACTCTGCAGGCCCCATCCTTCGATTTGAACAATGGGAGGACCAGGCCTGCAGTCACTTCAAGTGTTCCAGACCGACATCTCAGAAAGAAAAGAAGAGAAAAGTAAAATGAAACAATGAATAAGGTTTCGGTAAAAGCTTAGATCTTCATTAGCATAAGCAGTCAGTACAAGCTGGGAGCCCCGACAGGCCGGGACTCCCCAAAAAACAAAAACAGCAGAAATAAAGCAAAAAGACAGTGCCGGGATCACTGGGCTGCGGGTTCGGAGCCATCTGCCGGAGGCGCGGGTGCTGCGTCTTCGACTTCTACAGCGGCCGGCTCCTGGGACTGCTCCGGGGCCGTGGCATCGCTGGACGACGGCACCGCAAGTGTCGCTTCGGCCGTGCCGGAAGCCCTGCTCTCACCTCCTGGCCTCCTGCCACCGACTACGACCCCGCTCAGGTCTAGCTGGGGGAAGAAGGCCCCCACCTTCTCCCGGCACATCCGGAACCCCTTCAGGAAGGAGTCCACGGCGGCCTCCCGGACCTCCGACGTATACTCGTCGGAGGCCCGGAACTTGGGGATGGCCTCTTGCGCTTCCCGCTTGGCCGCCTCCAGGAGCCCGTTGACGTAGGCGCTCCGGTCCTTCGCCGCGGCCGCGTCTCGCCGGGCCTCCTCCAGCTGGCGCTCCAGCCATTGGGAGTGGGCCTGCAGGCGGGCCTTCTCCGCCGCCTCCTCTTCAGTTCGGCGCAGGTTAGAGGTCCGCTCCTCCGACAAGGAGGCCTCCAACTCCTTGTTCCGCTCCTCGGAACGCGCCAGGTCGGACTGGAGGGCTTGCTTCTCGGCTCGCAGCTCGGCGCCCTTCTCCATTAAATCCTTGACGTCAGCCGCAAGCTTGCCGAGCTTCTGCTCCCACTCGGAGTCCCTCTTGGCGTTCCCTACGAGGAAATTCCTCAGTAGGAGGACGTCGTTCCCGATCTGCAATGGCAAAAGCGACACAGGTCAGAGCAAAGGCAGGTAAGTTTCGAGATAGGAAAATGGAAAAGGAAGAAGCCCGGACTTACCGTGAAGAGCTGCGGAAGGATGCCGAGCAGCGCGTCCGCGTAGTCCCGGCCGCCCTGAGCTCGGCGGTCCCGGGCGGTGGAGGCGTACTCCATCATCTTCTCCGCCAGCCCCCTGTCAAGGATGACCGAGTCCCGGTGGGTGATCACCAGCACCGGGGCCTTCGGGCCGGCCCCTGCGGCAGCTGCCCCCTCAGCCAAAGCCGCAACCGACGGACCGGCGGTCGCCACAGGCGGTGCTGTCGGGCTGGCAGCAATAACGGGCCCGACGATGGGCGGAGCGGCAGGCGCTGGAGCCCTCTCTGCAGCGCCACCAGGTCGCGCGGCCGAAGTATCAGTGGCCCCGCCCTGAGGTGGCCGGGGCGGGGAGATGACGGCAACCGGGCCAGGCACGGTCGCCGCCACGACCTCCCGGCTCGTCTCCATGCGAGCCCTCTTCGCTGCGGGCTCGTCTACCTCCACGACGTCCCGCTGGGCCGCCCCCTCCAAGAGGTTCTCCAGTGAAAACTTCATCCCTGCAAGGCAAAAGAGACAGAAAGTCAGCTGGCTCAGTTATGAAGAAAAGGGGGGGGGGGGGGGGGAGGTCAATGAGGGGCCAAATCTCACCGGTCTCGCGGATGGGACTGATACCGGCCTCGAAAAGATTATGCTCAGAAAGCAGAACCTCGAGCGCCAGGACCTCGTCGCCCAGGAGCTGGGTATAGGACTCCTGGTCCGCCGGCTCGACTCGGGAATTCCGGTTCGGGGACCGGTCCGGCTCACTCCAGGCCCAGTCGACATCGTCGACCGAGGCGAAGAAAAACCGGCTCTTCCATCCCTTGACCGAGGAAGGGAGGTCGAACCGGAGACACCTAGGCCATGGTGAAATGTACCACCAGCCGTCATCGGTGGAGCACTTCTTCAGGGTGAACAAGGCCCTGAAGAGAGAAAAACGGGCAACGAACCCGTGGAAGTGGCAGAAAACGATGAAGGAGAAGATGACCCGGATGGCATTAGGAGCCAGCTGGGCCGGGACGAGCCGAAAGTGGCTGAGGAAGGAAAGAAAGAAAGGATGCAAAGGAAACCGAAGACCCCCAAGGAGGAAGTCTTCGTAGAAAGCTATGCGGCCGGGGCCACTCATGGTGACGCGCTCCCCGGACCGCGGAGCAAACAGACGAATAGACCCCGGGATGCCATAGGCATCCCGGAGCAGAGAAAGGTCGCCTTCGGTCATGGTAGAAGCATGACCGGAGGGACCGGCGGGAAGAGACGGCGGAGCAGGAAGAGAAGGCAAAGCAGGAAGGGAACGGAGGGGCACGGCAGGTGCAACCGGAGGGGACCGGATCCCCCTGGGGATGCCAATGGTGACACCCCCGGGTTGCAAGCGCCGGCGGACCTCCTCCGGAATTACCTCCTCATCCGAGGAGGAAGAAGATGGAGTCCTCGGCCGGGATGGACCGGCCTCGTCCGGGTTGGAAGAGACATGGCGACGGCGCGCCATAGGAAAGAAAAGGACAGGAAGATCAGAAAGGAAATGAGAAGGAAGGAGGGGGGGAGCTAGAGAAGAAGGAGGCACTCACCGAAAATGCACAGACGAGCGCGAGCAACAGGAGTTGTTAGCCTGCAGCAAACCGCCCACGAAGCAAGGGAAAAGGCCTCGTTCTGGAAAGTCCCCTCCATTTCAAACTCAACCGACAGCGGCCGTACCCGTCATTCCGCCTCAGGCCACTGGATGGTCGCCACGTGGATGCACGCCCGACATCGACGCCTCGTTAGCAGAGTAACGGCCTCTGCCTCGAAGCGACGCATTTATTATGGGCAAGTGGGCGACGCGTGGCGGCTCCCCGTAGGTCTTCAGCCGCATCGAGCCACGACGACGAGGATCGTGGCAATTATGATGCAAGATCTTCGCCTCTCCACGTCATGTCCGCATTTAATCCAGACGTTCCGTTCTACGATGCCCCGACGGAACGGCGGGCTGGGGGGCAACTGTTACAGCCATGACAGTGACGTGGCCAGGCTCAGGTATCGCCAAATACGAGCAAGCCACGTGTAGGCTTCCCCGGCGGAGTCAGCGCCACGTCCTCAAAGCCAGGATCGGCGAGGCTACACCGCCCGACGACTAAGGCGAACCGCCTTCGCCGAGATCGAGCTCGGCTCGGAGTTCCTCTACCACCTCATTGGCGCCCGGGCCCGGAGGGGTCCGCTTAAGTGAGGTCGGCCAAGGTCGGGCGGCCTCCTGCCACCTCGCCAGGTGTCCACCCAGGAGGGGTCCGCCTAAGCCGAGGTCGGCTGATCCTTCGCCCTTCGCCAGGTGGCCGCCCGGAGACGGGCCCACCTCGGCCGAAGCCAGGCGACCTCCTGCCACCTCGCCAGGTGTCCACCCAGGAGTTGTCCATCTAAGCCGAGGTCGGCTGATCCTTCGCCCTTCGCCAGGTGGCTGCCCGGAGACGGGCCCACCTCGGCCGAAGCCAGGCGACCTCCTGCCACCTCGCCGGTGTCCACCCAGGAGGGGTCCGCCTAAGCCGAGGTCGGCTGATCCTTCGCCCTTCGCTAGGTGGCCACCCGGAGACGAGCCCACCTCGGCCGAAGCCAGGCGACTTCCTACCACCTCGCCAGGTGTCCACCCAGGAGGGGTTCCACCTAAGCCGAGGTCGGCTGATCCTTCGCCATTCGCCAGGTGGCCGCCCGGAGACGGGCCCACCTCGGCCGAAGCCAGGCAACCTCCTGCCACCTCGCCAGGCGTCCACCCAGGAGGGGTCCACCTAAGCCGAGGTCGGCTGATCCTTTGCCCTTCGCCAGATGGCCCCCAGAGACGGGCCCAACTCAGCCGAGGTCAGACCGATCGTACGACGAGGGCCCTGGGGGGAGAGACGGGCCCCGAGGCCATCCCTCGGGCCGTACGAATCCCAGACGTCGTCCTGTACGGAGGGCGGCGGCACGCGGAACATCACTAGCATCGGCCCGACAGGTCCCGCAGCCGAGAGACGCAACCCTGATGCCACAGGCCCCATAGATAGATGGCGCTCGCGCTTGGGGAAGAGGGCGCTCTCACCGGGCCCGAGGCCTGACCGGCCGCCCTGCCAGCGCCGCCCTCCCCTCTTTCTCTTCTGTCCTTGCCTTTCCCATGCTGGGCCCGGCGGACGAGGTCGGAAAGCCGCCTGGCACCCTTCACCGAAAAGGGAAAAGGAGAAGTGGACGAGGGAGGGGAGTTTCCGAGGCGGAAAAAGACAAATGCGCGACGGAAGTGGATAAAGAAGGAAGGATCTGGGGACGACAAGGTAAGCCAATTAGCCTGGGGACAAGGAGGAAGCACCGGCACAAGGCCTTGCATCGAGAGAGAAGCCAGAAATCCCTAGAGGGGAAGACTGGGCGCGAGCTCGGCAAGGAGGCCCAGCCGAGATTCTGGTCCCCAGAGCGTTTCCTTCACCAGTTAACTCTCTAAGTCTGGAACCCTTTAGAGGGTCCGGCTGGAGAGTCTGTTCCTTCTCGTCGTCTACTGACTTGACCGTCGGAGCTCCCTCGCCGGGATCCCCGGCCAGGGTCCTCTAACCCCTTTGTTGCAGGTTTTCCGCGGGAAGGGAGGCTCCCTCGCCAGGCGGTCAGGAAGGATCGGCCGATCCGTGGCACGGGCACGGCGGCGAGAGCGGCAACACTTTGTATTTGATGCAGTATGATAAGGGCAATAAAACATGAAACCACTAATCTTCTGTGATAACTAACAAAAATAAATCCTCCATACAGTACTTGAATCTATCTTCTTTTTTTCTTTTTTTTTTTTTGCATGTTGGCTGTTCACTATGATCCCACAACAACTCACTTTCATAGATGAGTCAATTTTCTTTTCCTATTTTGTGCATATCCAAATATGTCTTCGGATAGCTATGAGTTATAACATTTTGTCCCCAAAATTTCCATATATGAGTCGAAAGAGGGGAACTTGAGGAGGTCTATGCATTGATATAGCAGGCCCCCTGAAATCTGCCATGATTTAATAGCAATTCATAATGCCAAAAAAAGGAAAAAGAGAGAATCTATCTTGTAGGACATCTAATTGCACTAAGTGATATTCGTAGTGAAAGTAATAAAGTAGTGTGTTGACAAGCTAAAAGAAATGCACAATGGGTGGAGCAAAGCAATGGTTATGGATCTTAGTTCCAAAATTGTGAAAAATGAGGAGAGTTTGATAGCTTTCTTTGAGAATTAGGAAAAAGCAAAGAGTAAAACCTATTTTAAGTTAACACACCATCATCTTCAAAGCATTCTTCCATAAGAAGAGCCAAATAGGTCAAAATGCTCTAGAAAGGTGGAGTACCAAGGCAAGATGCAAGTCCCAAGGTGTGAGGTGTAAACCTCAATGTATTTCCTAGAACTTTTAGAAGAAAAAGGAAACCAATATGAATAACCTAGCTACAGGACATTTATGTGTGAAATCTTGTATGAATTATGGCCAAAATATACATATATTTTAATGGTTAGTGGGCAAAAACATGTTTTACGGTACATTGGCTTGGAATTTGAGGCTACATGGAACATCAAAACAAAACAATCATGTACTTTCTATCTGGCTATGGAATGATAAGTATAACTTGTAACCTGTCCACATTAGTCATAATTGTACATGCACCTCAACATATTGATGAGATATTCTCCATGTCATAGAGATTCATTAATGAGATTCAAGGAGTCTTTGAGGTGCGAGGTCACGTGGGGTCCAACAAGCCTTTTTGATGGAGCCATACTGTCAGTTATCAGCTTAGTGTAGATGGGTTCTTACGTTTAGAATTCCCCTCCTTTCTTGGATTTAATCAAAGCTTGGGTTCTTACGTTTAGAATTCCCCTCCTTTTTTGGATTTAATCAAAGCCATGGATCTTTGAGGTGTCCATTTTCAAATCAGAGCATCCTTTTAGCTAAAATATACATTTTTGATAGCTAAAATATACATAATTTTGATGTTCTTTGGTAGGATATTTTTTGAAGAGTTAAATGCACTGAATGAACTCAATTTTTACAGAGTAATCGTGACTTGCAAAGTGTTAAAAAGGGAATAGGGATCCAAATGTCATGTTACTGATTTTTCTAGTTTTCATATTTGTTTAAATAGCTAGAATTTGCTTGGTCAAATCAGTAGGCTTAGATGAAGTCTTGATTGCTTTGAAATTAAGCGATTATGACCTATGTATGCTATAGGGTTTATAGTTTCTTGATAAAACTAATGAAGATTTTGAATGAAATGTTTTTTTTCAAGTCCTCTATTTCTCTGTTAGTTCTCCTACCTAGAGAAGACTTGAGGATTCTTCTCTAGATTGAGGACCCAGTTGGTTCAAGAGCAAAGTTCCCTTGGGTATGACCCCAATTCAAGAGCTTGTCTAGAACTGGCCAAATTATTGCTATTATAGAAATAGCTCACATCTGGGTGGACTCTATTATTAAACATGATAGTTTAACTTTCTTCCTCCCACATAATACCTTATCATGTAAGTGAATGCACTGCATTTGGTTCTATTTATATACTCGAAGCCTGTTCAGGTCATATCAGGTCAAGTTGGATCCTAGCTTGCTTAAGGGTTTTCGATATTACTATGCTGAAAATAGAAGCTAATGTGGTGGTATGCTAGCAACGCACTGGCGAGAGCCCGGGCTCTTGCGATGAGCATCTCCCAGGCCGAGCAGAGCCCCAGGCCAAGTAGAGCTCTGGAGTGGGCAAAGTCCTAGGCCGGGTAAAGCTCCAAGCCGAGTAGAGTTCCGTACCGAGAAGAGCCCTAGGCCGAGTAGAGCTCCAGGTTGGGCAGAGTCCCAGGCTGAGTAAAGCTCCAGGCCGGGTAAAGCCTCAAGCCAAGTTGAGCTCTGGGCCAGGTGGAACTCCAGGTCGAGCAGAGTCCTGGGCTGAGTTAAACTTCAGACTGAGCTGAGCTCTAGGCCCGTGCGAACCTCTCTATGAGTTGTGGCAAACAACGACTTGACAAAAGCAACAATCCCCAATTGAAAGTATACAAGCCACCATATCTCGACACCACGACGAGGGAATATTGACAACGACGATTCAGGGACAGAGTGTTGCCACCTCCGCCGAATCTATTACAACTATCAGAAGGGTACATCTCACTAGGGAGAGCTATGTTAAGCTTTCACACTTTGTCTCATAGTGTCCATCTTCTATATAGGTAAGAGGGACCTTCGGCCAAGATAAGCAAGTAATCTCGCACTCTGACATAGAAGATCTCTGCACTTTGTGGTAGTCAATCACTACCATAGCATTGGCTGTTGTCCTTGATCGTTTCGCTAACTTGAGCATCGGAGTGTCTCTGATGGTATCCCCAGTCGGGGTTTTCTTGCAGGTCTCACCACCTACAGTGCTCAAGAGACGGAGAAGGCGCTTCTCGCCAAAAAGATAGACGAGGGCTCCAACCCCATCTGAGTTGTCAATGAAGGTGATCTAGCGGCAATAGATTGGTGTGCCAGGTAAGGGGGATGGTGAATGCCTCGTTGCATTATAAGTGATTTTAGGAAGGGCGCTTGGCAATCTTGAAGCAAAACACCATAGTTGTCGCACACACTCGTGAAGCCTTTACTAGCCATGTTGGAAACCCTTCGCACCACGATGACCGACATAACCAAGAGGTAGAACTCTCGATCCCATCGCCTCCACTATCGGTGGACCAGTAGGATTAGGTTGCCGCATTAGCACAGCAAGTCCATATGCTGGTCATGGTGGTTAAGCAACTACAACATCAGTATCGTTCCATCATGATACAGTAACAGCCAGGGACCCTGGTGATCCCTATCACTACTGCTCGTGCCAGTCTCCAGTCCTTCCATGAAGGAACATCCCACATGTAGGAACCATCATTCCTGTAATCTTCGCAGTGCCCTCGAGGGAGCACCACTACTCTCGAGGAATGTTGCATGGCCGTTCGGTTGCTCACGAAGTCCACCTCCTGACCCTGGGTTGTGATAGCCCTCTACGCCACTGTTGCTGGTGAGGAAAGGGGCTAAAATGTGAGCACTCCTGATCTTCATCCATGTCCCCTCCTACAGCCTTCAAGGGTCGATCGATGAGACCATCCGGTGGTGAATCGAGGAGTGCCTAGAGGAGCATGAGCACAGGCTAGCTGACCTCACTCTCTAGTTTGCCAACCTCCAGGGAGCTACTCGTGAGTCAATGGGCTACGATGCCTACCCTCTTTTTTCCCATCGAATCCAAGAGGAGCCGATCCCAGTTGGTTCTGAATGCCTAGCTAAATCCCTATGACGGAACCACGAACCCTCTTGAGCATCTTGAGAGCTACAAGGCTCTCATAAGAGTCCAAGGGACAACCGACTCCATTCTCTACACCGCCTTCCAGCCACACTCCACAAGTCAGCTTGAGCCTAGTACTCTCGTCTTAAGCCTAGGAGCATCAACTCCTTTAAATAGCTAAAGAAAAAGTTCATGGTACACTTTGACACCTACCAGAAGGTGCCATAGGAAGCTGACAACCTTTTCTCGATCTACCAGCAAGACCAGGAGCCCCTAAGGAACTACATGGCCAGATTTAAGGTGGCTGTGCTAGAAGTATACAACTTAAATGAGTCCATGACCATATTGGCCATGAAGAGAGGGCTATAGACCTCTAGGTACATCTACTCCCTCAATAAAAAGCCTCTGAGGACCCTATTCGAAGCTCCTCACCTACGCTCAGAAGTACATCTGCATGAAAGAGACTGACCACAACTGGAGAGAGCTCGACGAGAGGCCTAGGAAAAAGCAGGCCTAGGGAGAGCAGAGCAAGCCCTAGGGAGGCCCATCCCCTGGAAGTACGGCCATACAAGCAATTATGGCAACATGGGGGTGCCGTTTCGTGGTCCTCGGGCAGCTCGCCGGTGTCCTTGGATGGCAGGGTCTGCTCCGATCTGGGCGCTCCGAGCTTGTGCGGTCACCTTGGTGGAGGAAGGAAGAGTGCGGGCCCGGCCCAGAGGGCACGTGCTCGGAGAGGCTCCACATCGATGGGCGAGCTCTTGGCTCGACCTCGACCGCAGGGCACTAGCCTCCGAGGGTCACGCTCTGGAGGGCGGAGGACGGACCCGGTCCAGAGGGCGCGCACTCGGAGAGGCTCCACATCGACGGGCAAGCTCTTGGCTCGACCTCGACCGCAGGGCACTAACCTCCTACGGTCTCACTCTGGAGAGCGGAGGATGGACCAGGTCCAGAGGGCGCGCGCTCGGAGAGGCTCCATATCGGCGGGCGAGCTCTTGGCTCGACCTCGATCGCAGGGCACTAACCTCCGAGGGTCTCGCTCTGGAGGGCGGAGGATGGACCCGATCCAGAGGGCGCACACTTGGAGAGGCTCCACATCGACGGGCGAGCTCTTGGCTCGACCTCGACCGCAGGGCACTAACCTCCGAGGGTCTCACTCTGGAGGGCGGAGGATGGACCTGGTCTAGAGGGCGCATGCTCGGAGAGGCTCCACATCGCCGGGCGAGCTCTTGGCTTGACCTCGACCGCAGGGCACTAACTTCCGAGGGTCTCGCTCTGGAGGGTGAAGGACGGACCCGGTCCAGAGGGCGCGCGCTCGGAAAGGCTCCACATCGGCAGGCGAGCTCTTGGCTCAACCTCGACCGCAGGGCACTAACCTCCGAGGGTCTCGCTCTGGAGGGTGGAGGACGGACCCGGTCCAGAGGGCGCGCGCTCGGAGAGGCTCCACATCGACGGGCGAGCTCTTGGCTCGACCTCGACCGCAGGGCACTAACCTCCGAGGGTCTCGCTTCGGAGGGTGGAAAGCAGCTCCGACCTAGGCGTCGAGCTCACGAGCTCGACCAGGTGGAGGATTGAGCTCGACTCGCTATCCTGGGCGAGCTCAACTCAGCTCGGCAAAGTACTCCGAACTGGGGTGCCACCTCGGCATCAGCCGTGACAGTCTCCTTTAACGTGGCACCGTCAGCTACCCACGTCAACGATCTCGCCACATCATTTGCCCCCCACTCCTGAGGCTCATTAGTGCACGGCACTCGGGGTGAAGGGAGTAACTGCAATGCTGACGTGGAGAGGTGAAAGTCTGGTGCAATGATGGTAGCGGTTGCTGGCGCTTCAAGAGACGGCCCCGCAAGCTAGTGCGGGGGCGCCGCATGGCCACATCTGAGGAGCAGTTAATGCTGGCGTAGAATTCTGAGCGGCAAGGATTCCTTTTTCGTCGATGAGCAGCACGTGGCGTAGATCCGTTGGCGAGGGGTTCACAATAGTGCAGATTTGACAGGCCTTTTTGAAGTGAAAAGGAAAATTTCTCACTCAAAATTCTCTTTCTTTCAAATCATTCGCGCTCATTGTAGGGTCCAGACCTTTCTTCCCCAGCGATCTGCACCTATTCTTCTCTTCTTTAGGGGTCTAGACATGCTTCGTCTTTCTTCTTTCTCTCCTTCTGGGGTAGGCTCCTTCCTTCTCAGTCCGGTATGTCTCGTCCTGAATCTTTTGCCCGAAGGGTAGTGCTCTCCTCCTCCAACGAGGAGTTGAAGGGGGAACAGTTTAGGATTAGCATGAGACCAGCCCTTCCTACCCCCCCCCAGTGTCCATTGGGGAGCTAGAGGTCGTTCCTTCCCTTCCTGCCTGTCCTCCTCTTCTGCTTGAACCAGCCCCTGAGTCAGTCCGGTCAACAAGTCCGGACAGGATCGCTTCGACGATTTCTGCCGCGGAGCTAGAGGCCATCCGGGATGCCTATGGGATCCTGTCTTCTATTCAGCTCATGGTTCCCCACCCCGGGGAGCGGGTCACTTCCAGTGGCCCGGGGCGTCTCGCCTTCTATGAAGGGACCTTCTCCGGGGGTCTCCGATTCCCTTTCCATCCTTTCTTCTTGTCTGTTCTGAACAATTATCGTCTGGTCCCTGCCCAGTTGGTGCCGAACGCCATCAGGGTGATCTCCTTCATCGTGCTCTGCCACGTCCACGGGTTCGTTGCCCAGTTCTCCCTGTTCAGGGCGTTCTTCACCCTGAAACGCCACCCGACCAAGGACGGGTGGTGGTCTTTGTCTTCTCGCCCGAAGGACATCAAGTTCGAGCTTCCCTCTTCCATCAAGGGATGGAAGAGCAAGTTCTTCTTTGCGGACATCGAGGGGGTCGACTGGGCCTGGAACGAGCCGGACCGGTCCCCAAACCAGATCTCCGTGATCGAGGCAGTCGATCATGATGACTACATCAGCTTCGCACCATCCAGCTCCCCTCTTTGGAGGTTCTTCTATCGGAGTAGAACCTTCTCAACGCCAGGATCGACTCGTCGACGGGATCGAGTAGGTTCAGCTTCTTCATTCATATGCATCTTCCCTTTTCTCCACTTGGGACTGACCTTCCAAGTTCCTGTGTGCAGGGTTGATCCTTCCGGAGGGCGAGCCATCACCGGTCTCCAAGAAGAGGCCACCCACTGGGGTGGTCACCGAGCCCCCTTCGAGGCGGGCCCGGGTTGAGGGAGTATCGATGTCTGCTCCTGCTGTGCCGACTGTCTCGAAAGAAAAAAAGGTTGTGGGAGCCCATATGCGACGGGCAGAGCCATAGGTGGAACCCCTTGTCTTGGAGCCCGCGACGGTCGCCCGGGCCGATGCTGTTGCTGCCGTTGCTCCGCCCTGTCCCCCGGGTTCGGTGATGGCCAAAGTTGAGGGAGGAGAATTCCGCCCCAGAGATCGTCCAGCGATGAGGATTCCGGTCACGACGGTGCCGGGTCCTCGACCGGTTCTCGGGGGTCCTGCCACTGGAGTGGCGAGCGCATCTGCCCCTCGGGAGAGCAGGAGGGACGAGGCAAGGCGACGCCTCCCGTTCAAGCTGGGGCCAGAGAGCTCCTTGGCCGACAACCGCACCTTGGCCTACCGTATGATGGACTTCTCCATCCAGCAATGCGACTGGGAGAACATGGATGGGTTGCCGGTTGGAGTTGTGATCGACAGCATTTTTTTCCATCTCTACATTGTAAGCAACTTCATCCTCTCTCTCTCTCTTCTTTTCTTTTTTTTTTCTCTTCTCTCTTTTTTTTTCTCTTTTTTTTTTTGACCTCCCATGTAATGCAGATGGGTGTTGAGGCCCTCTTCATCAGGAGCTGCTACCGAAACTGGGAGCAGTCTGTGCAGCAGCAGGTGGCCGAGATCGCGTCGTTGAAGGCCGATCTGGAGAGGAAGGCTAACTCCGAAGGGCGCTTGGCCAACGGGTCAAGGATCTCGAGAAGTAGCTCACCGATTCTGAAGGGCGAGCAAAGGAGCTCCAGGAGAAACTCGACCATGAGCATGGGGAATTGGGGAAGAAGACTAAGGAGCTTGCCGACTCCAAGCAGAGATTGGGCGTGGTCATCGCCGAGGCGGCCCGGCAGAAAAGGACCGCCTAGTCTCTCCAAGCTCGACTGACGGCAGAAGAGGAGAATTCAGTCACGGCCCAGAGGGCAGCGGATGAGGTGGCCAAGTCAGCCGCGGACGCCAGGCACGAGGTGGCCGTAACAAAGAAGGAAGCTGGGGAGGCAGTAGAAAGGTACAGGGCCTCGGAGGAATTCCTCGCCGAGATCTAGCAGACGGCATCGGATTCCTTCTTTAAAGGCTTCATGTACCTGCACCGCCTGGTCGAGGAGTTCGTCTCGACCGAAGGCCATGGCTATCTTGACTACCCCGGTACTTCAGACCAGGAGGCGGGCATTGAGGAGGCCGCGCCAGCTAGGTCTGAGGCCGCGCGGTCAGAAGCTCCTGCTGATGGAGACTCCCGGCCC
This sequence comes from Areca catechu, assembly GCA_021397845.1. Lineage (NCBI taxonomy): Eukaryota > Viridiplantae > Streptophyta > Magnoliopsida > Arecales > Arecaceae > Areca > Areca catechu. The sequence continues at coordinate 30,498,191 of CM038046.1, forward strand.
AGCGACTTGGTTAGCAGATAGTCAGTCTTTGCTTCTCCTTTTGTATTTAGCAGCGCCACTCGACATGTCGGGGGTCCATAGGATACTTGTAACTAACACTCAATCAATAAAATGCAAATTTTCTTGCAATTGCTTTTCTTGTTTGGCTCCTCCTCTCCTTCACTCCCTCTCTTCTTTTGTCCTTCTTTTTAATGCATAGGGAGATCAGAGAGGGTACCTGAGAGATGCTGAGCTCGACGGTTTCTAGGCCAAAGATCTGAGCTCCGGTCTTGAGCTGGTATCCTGGAGCTGGGCTCGGGGATGTGGATGGTTGAGGGCTACGTGGCTCGAAGTTCTCTTGGCCGGAGATTTGAGCTCCGGTCTTGAGCTGGCATCCTGGAGCTAGGCTTAGGGACGTGGATGGTTGAAAGCTGCTGAAGGTAGTAGCTTCAACAATGTTGTATTTTCTTCTTGTTCTCTCTTTCTTTCCTTCCCCACTCTTCTCTCATTCATTTTTCATTCATCTTTCATTTTTCTTCTTTCTTTCTTCTTCTCTTCTTTTTCTTCTTTCTTTTTTTTTTTTTTTTAGAGTGGGGAGATTAGATGAGAGGATGCTGGCTAGACCCCCATTTTGTTCTCTTTCTTTCCTTCCCCTCCCGTCTTCTTTTCGAGTAGGGAGATCAGAGAAGGGGGCTGCCGGGCTTCCCCCCTTTGTTCCCTTTCTTTCCTTCTCCTCTCGTTTTCTTTTCGAGTGGGGAGATCAGGGAAGGGGGGTTACCGGTCTTGATTGCCTTGGAGCTAGGCTCGAGGCCTTCCTGGACGTGGAGCTAGGCTCGGGCCCAGGGATTACCTGAGATCTTGGCTCAGGTCTTTGGCACCTTAGAGCTAGGCTCGAGGTGTTGATGGGAGCTGCATGGCCCCATGATCTCTTGGCATCCCGGAGCTGGGCTCGGGGATGTTTGAGATGAAGAGCTGCTTGGCTCGAGGTTCTCTTGGCCGGAGGTCTGAGCTCTGGTCTTGAGTTGGAGTCCTGGAGTTAGGCTCGGGGACGTGGATGGTTGAGAGCTGCGTGGCTCGATAATTCTTTGACATCTTGGAGCTGAGCCCGGGGATGCCTTGAATTGAGAGCTACATGGCTCGATGGTTCTTTGACATCCTGGAGCTGGGCCCGGGATGCCTTGGACTGGGAGCTACGTGGCTCGATGGTTCTTTGATATCCTGGAGCTGGGCTCGGGGATGCCTTGGACTATGAGCTACATGGCTCGATGGTTCTTTGACGTACCGGAGCTGGGCCCGGGGATGCCTTGGACTGGGAGCTACGTGGCTCGATGGTTCTTTGACATCCTGGAGCTGAGCCCGGGGATGCCTTGGACTGGGAGCTACGTGGCTCGATGATTCTTTGACGTCCTGGAGCTGGGCCCGAGGGCATCGTCGATCGGGGGCAGCGTGGCTCCTTGGCCCCTTTGGCATCCTGGAGCTGGGCTCGGGGATGCCATTGGTATTCTCCTGCTAGACAGATAGACATTTGCACGGGAAAAAACCATTGTTATTCATTGTTGGGAAACCTTACATCATTGATAGTATTTTCACAAGTTGCAGGCATTCCATGTCCTAGGAAACCTGACGCCATCGAGATCTTCAAGGTAGTAGGCCCCTTACGAGAGGGCTTCAGCTACTTTGTAGGGGCCTTCCCAGTTCGGGAAGAGCTTGCCGCACTCCCTAGGCTGGGACACCTCCGCCCGCCTCAGCACCAGGTCTCCGAGCTTGAAAGCTTTTGTCCGGACGCGGGAGTTGTAATACCGGGCCACCCTTTGTCGATAGGCTGCCATCCGTAGGTGGGCTTTGTCCCTCGCTTCTTTAAGAAGGTCCAGGTTAAGCAGGAGGTGCGCTGAGTTCCGCGCTCCATCATACTGCTGCACCTGTAACGTGGGCACGCCGAGCTCGATGGGGACGACTGCTTTGGCACCGAAGACGAGACTGAAGGGCGTTTCATTGGTCGCCATCCTGGACGTTGTGTGGTAGGCCCACAAGATGCTCGGGAGCTCTTCTGCCCACATGCCCTTAGCTTGGTCCAGCCTGGTTCAGAGCCCTTGAAGGATGGTCTGGTTGGTCACCTCGGCCTCCCCGTTTGTTTGGGGGTGAGCTACCGAGGTGAACCGATGTTGGATGCCGTGGGCTGCGCAGAACCCTTCGAACTCGCGGTTGTCGAACTGTCGCTCATTGTCGGTGATGATATAACAGGAGAGCCCAAAGCGGTAGATGATTGACTTCCAAAAGAACTGGCGGACATTGGCCTCCACAATCCGGGCTAGCGGCTCTGCCTCGATCCACTTGGTGAAGTAGTTGATTGCCACTAGCAGGAACTTTCGCTGCCCTGATGCTGGGGGGAACGGTCCCTAGATGTCCATCCCCCACTAGGCAAAGGGCTAAGGGGCTGAGAGCTGGAAAATCGGTGCTGCCGGCTGACGCTGGATGTTGGCGTGGCGCTGGCATTTGTTGCACCTCTTGACAAAGTCGGCCGCATCCTCCCTTATGGTCTCCCAAAAGTACCACTGGCGGAGAGCTTTGTAAGCCAGTGTCCTCCCTCCCACGTGATTCTCGCAAAGGCCTTCGTGTATCTCTTGGAGCACAAAGGTTGCCTCGGCGGGCCTGAGGCATCTCAAGAGTGGGTAGGAGTAAGATCGGCGGTAGAGTTGGCCCTCCATTAGGACGAACCGAGAGGCCTTCCTGACAAGGGCAGCTTCTACGTGGTCTTCTGGCAGGGCGCCGTCAGTGATATACCGGATATACTTATCCATCCAGCTCGACTCGGGGGTGACCTGATGTACCTCCATCGGGTTCTCGTAACTGGGACTTTCAAGGTGCTCGATGTAGGTGCATCCCAATGATGAGTCCGATAGGGTCGCGAGTCTGGACAATACATCCACGCGTGCATTCTCTCCTCGAGGGATGTGGAAAATGCTAAAGCGACAGAGGCCTACCGTGCCCGTGTGGACTTGCTCCAAGTACTTCATCATCTGGGTGTCCCTTGCTTCATACTCCCCGGATACTTGTCCGGCGACCAATTGGAAGTCGGTGAAGACTTTCAAGTCCTACACACCCAGCTCGCGGGAAACTCTTAGGCCCACGAGGAGTGCCTCGTACTCCGCCTGGTTATTGGTTGCGGCAAATTTGAAGCAGAGGGCGCATTCCGCCACAACACCATCACATTGGTCAGGATGAGGCCGGCTTCGCTGCTGCCAGAGTTGAATGTTCCATTTATGTGGAGAATCCAGGGCTCTTCTCCTAGCCTGGGCTCCGTTGCTATATGCTTTGGCTCTTCGGCGAACCCGGTGCACTCGACCATGAAGCCGGCCAGGACCTGGGCCTTTTGTGACGACCTCGATCGGTACGCTATATCGAACTCGCTGAGCAGCAGGGACCACTTAGCCAACCTCCCGGATGTCTCGAGTCGGGTGAGGATGGTCCTCAGCGGCTGGTCCGTCACCACCACTATTGGGTGTGCTTGGAAATAGGGCCTGAGGCGCTTAGCAGACATTATTAGTGCAAAATTGACTTTTTCGGAGCGAGTATACCTGATCTCCGTGTCGCAGAGAATCTTGCTGGTGTAGTACACCGGCTTCTGAGATTTGTCCTCATCTGTACAGATGAGAACTGAGCTGACAGCTCCCGATGTCATCGCCAGGTACAGTAAGAGTTCCTCTCCCTCTTCCGGCCTAGAGAGCAATGGAGGGGAGGCGAGGAAGTTCTTCAGCTCCTCGAAGGCTGTCATGCACTCCTCAGTCTAGGTGAAGTCATGTATCTTGCACAGCACCTTGAAGAATGGTTGGCAACGGTCGGCCGACCTCGAGATGAATTTACTGAGGGCGGCGACGCGTCCCGTCAGGCGCTGGACCTGCTTCTTGGAGGTCGGGTGTTCCATGTCGATGATGGCCTGTACCTTCTCCGGGTTTGCTTCAATGCTCCTTTGGGTGACCATGAAGCCGAGAAATTTTCCTGCGGCCACCCCAAAGGCGCACTTCACTGGGTTCAACTTCATCTGATGCTGCCGCAAGTTATGGAAGGACTCGGTGAGTTCGGCTACATGGCTTGAGCCTGGCTTGCTCATGACGAGCATGTCGGCCACATACACTTGCATGTTGTGGCCAACTTGGTCCTTGAAGACCTTGCTGACCAGGCGTTGATAGGTGGCCCCCGCATTCTTCAGACCAAAGGGCATCATCCTGTAGTAGTATGTCCCCTGGTCGGTGATGAAGGTAGTGTGCTCCTCATCCTCCAGATGCATGCGGATTTGATTGTATCCTGAAAACGCATCCATGAAGGAGAGCAGCCGGTGGCCCAAGGTGGCATCCACCAGCTGGTCGATCTTCGAGAGAGGAAAGCTGTCCTTTGGGCAAACTTTATTGAGGTCGGTGTAGTCTACACAAATCTTCTATTTGCCATTATTCTTCTTGACCATCACCACATTCGCTAGCCAGCTTGGATACTGGACCTCTAGAACGAAGCTGGCAGCCAGGAGTTTATCTACCTCTTCTTTGATGGCCGCCTGTCTCTCTGGGGCAAAACTTTTTTTCTTCTGCTGAACTGGCTTGTGCTTTGGGTCGATACTCAATTTATGATTAATGATGTCAGGGGGAATACCTGGCATGTCCGCCGCTGTCCAAGCGAACACATCCGCATTCGCCCGCAGGAATCCCAGCAGCTGGCCCTCTCCCCCTCGGGTAACTGGGCTCCGATCTGCACCATCTTTGCGGGATCGTCTCCAAGCGGATAAGAAAGCAAACGCTCGACTGGGCCTCCCCTAGGGTCTTGGGCCCTTTGGTTGAGGTTGTCCGCGCTGGGGTCGTCCTGGGGGACCTTGGCCCCAGGGAGAGTTTGGAAGCAATGCTGCATCAGCTGGGGCGCCCCTCTCATCTCCCCGACACCGTAGGGAGTTGGGAACTGTACAAGTAGCCTCTTGGTGGAGACAACGGTGTCAAGCAAGTTGAGCCCGGGCCGCCCCAATATCAAGTTGTAGGCCGAAGGGAGCCTTACAATCGTGAAAGTCATCATGACGGTGCTCTACCGAGGTGGGGTTCCGGCGGTGACCGGGAGAGTGATTTCTCCTTCTACTCTCACAAAAACGCCCGTGAAACTGACAAGGGGTGTGTGCACGGGCCTAAGATGATCGGAGGAGAGATTCATTATGGAGAAGGCATCATAAAAAAGCATGTCTATGGAGCTTCCACTATCAACCATGATGCGCTTTACAGGGTGCTTCGCGATCATCATTTCGACGACCATGGCATCATTATTTATATTTTTCTCCCCGTCTCCCCTCTCCCTCATAAAGGGGAGTACATTTTCAGAGTCCCTTGCCCCCCGGGCCTTCTTGGATGCGCGCGTCGCTCCCCAGGAGATCATGCCCACCAGTTTCTTGGTGGGACGGTTGTTGATGGCTAGAGCTGGCGGGAGAGCGACGAGTGCCTAGGACTCCGCTTGAGGTCTGCCCCCCATGAATCTCTTGAGGTAGCCTATCTTGATGAGTTCCTCAATCTCTCACTTGAGGTTGCGGCATTCCTCGGTGTCGTGGTCATGGTCGCGGTATGGTGCGGGCACCAGACTCAGAAGAAGACTTCAGAGCTCCATTTGGATCTCTGATTGACATTGCCCGGGAAATTAGGGTTTGTAATAAAGGTTGACCTGGTCAACCAGTTTATTTATTTTATTTATTTTTTGAGTCACCATTTAAATTTTGTTGAGTCATGTTGACTCGGTGCAAGTCCCAATGTGGTTTCAATTTTGTCCAAAATGGTGCCACATTTCTCTTCCAATCAACTCAAGGTTCAAGCAAGTGGAGGCCACACTCCAAGCCACATGCCCAGCCACACTCCGAGCACACGCCAGAGTCCAGGAGGTGCCATAGAGGCATCCCAGTGTCATGGTCCCCACATCCAAAGAAGAAAAAATCAAATTGGAGGCTAAATTAAAGGAGGCGCCCACACCTGCCTAATTTACCTAAGCAAAGAAGGAAGAAAACTTCTCTTGGAGAAGAAATCAAAGAAGGACATCCAACCTACTCCTAATTGAAGTTCAAATCAAAATCAAAGAGCTTAACTTGGAGTGGAAGAAAAGAATAAATACCATAAGAAGAAGAGGACTCCAAATCCAAATCCAACTCCAAAGGAGGTGCCATAAAAGTTCCAAAACAATTCCTTTATGGCCGTCCCAATTTTTTTGGACTCTTGGTCGGCCAAGGGAGAGGATTTTCTACCTAATCTAGGGGTTGGAAGAGTTTAGTCCCACATGGGAATTTGTACAAACTAGGAGAAAATTTTAGGTCTATATAATAGACCTCTCTTTGTAACTTTAAAAAAATCAATGAAGAAAAATTATTTTTGCTATTCTCTTGTGTTGAGCAACCTAGGTTTCTCTTCTTCCGCACTATTCTAAGTGTTGAGCTCCGTGAGGGGGTAATCCGGGTTCCATTGGAGCCTTGAGGAGGTGAGAGATCTCCATCTTTATCCAAAACCCTAGGTTAGCCACTTGAAATTCCAAAACCCTAGCCACCTTTCATTATTTTCCATCCACCAAACCCTAGATCCATCCATCTCCCACGGCCTCTCTCTCTCTACAAGTCCAGGCCGTCCACCTTCATCCAGATCCAGTCCGGCTACTTCAGATCCAGAGCAAGTTCCAAGGAAAATCATATCAGCATCCAGGAGAATCCAGTTTTCAGCAATTTCGATCTTCAAGTTCATCAACCTGGTAAATCTTTTCCTTGACTCTCTGATTCCTTCAATTGTTTTTCTTCTCTTCCAGATCTTGAGTTCAGGAGAAGCCAACCCGCCAAAGGACCAGTATTGGAGGATCCATTACGAAGATATCCAACTCCGAGGATCTAACAATCTGCTCGGGAGAGTTCTTCCACCAAAATCTGTGAAGATCATTGTCTGGTTAGATAAACCTTCCATTCTCTTTATTTCTGTTTTGTTGAAAGCTCGGAGTGAAACCCTAGGTCTGGGAGTTTCTCAACCCCCAGCGATCCGTTGCTTCTAAACTACTCTGATAATTTAGTTTCCTTAAAATTGTGCTTTCAATTATCATATTAGTATCTTTCAATGTTAGGTTAACTTTTCTTTGATTTGAAGCCAACTTCTACAAACCTATAAAAACAACAAAAAAATTAGTTAATCTTAATTTACTTCCGCATCGCATCCCTTTATTTGTTCTGCATCATTTTTGGTATCAGAGCCCAGTCTAGGGTTTCTGATTTGCTTGCTTGCTTGTTTTGATTGTTCTCTTTTTATTTTGTCTGCTCGAAGTAGACTCCCCAGGACGTCCGGTCCTAGGAACTAAGCGAGGCGCAATCCTCCTCCTCCCATTCCATGGGGTGTTCCTAGGGCGTGTAGGGGATCCATTGGGTTATAACTTCGTAGCAGGGATTATAAACGGGGAAGACAATCTAGTTGCAGCCCGTAATTGCCCTGTTATCTGAATTATTTCTCCCTTCATAAAACTCCGAATTGTATGATTTTTGCTTCGTTGAAACCATTATAATTGATCCTATTTTCCATAATTTTTCTGCGATTTATTGGTTTCGGTAAAAACTCTGACAATTAAAATACAACAACTCTGTTTTTTGTGTTCTGCAATTCAATTCTTTTTTGGAGTGATCACCTCATAATTTACTTAAGGGCAATTGAGCATCTAAGATAAGGGGAGGAGTTGATTACCTCTCCTTAGCCCAAAACCACCATCCAATCATTCGAACCTAGACCTAATTTAAAATCAGTTAGACCTAATTTGCCCTAGCGGGCTAGGGACACCAATTGGTCGGGTCTAGGCTAGTGTTGAGTCAGTTTGCTGAGTTATTCTGTGTGTGCTTAGCACTCAGTGTCTAGAATGGTGGTTCAGGGACTACGTCCCGAAGGGCTTGTGTGCTGGTCCGCCTACCTGGCCAATCACTGATTGGTGTCTAGGATTGGCGATCAGGGACCTAACACTCCCCTTACACCTGCCTGGCTGAGTCCTGAGTTACTACAGGCTAGCTTGCCACTCTGATTGGGCATCTAGTCTGGACTCTAGGTCTAGTGATCCAGTATTCGATTTAGTCTAGTCTCATTTTGTGTGCTTGCTTGAATCATCATGTCTACCAGAAACGGAGTGCCATATCAACCTGGTCAAACCTAACCTGATTTAGAGGCCATGATCAGAACTCTTACTGAAAGTATGGCTAAAATGAATCAGGATATGACAAACACTGTGGCCCAGTTTAGCGCACAAATTCATGAGGATCTTACCCAACTTAGGGACCGAGTCCAAGTACTTGAAGAACCTAGACATCGGAATTGGACTCCTGACCCCGATTTTAATGTGCCTCAACCTCACCCACATCAAGAGCCTAGAAGGCCTTTATATAGAGATCCCGAACCTAATCATAGGAGGCCTGACCCAGAGCCTGAAGATAGAGATGATAGGTTCATCAGGAACATCAAATTAGATGCACCGACTTTTGATGGTAGTCTGAACCCTAAGGTGTATTCTGATTGGGAGGGTGAGATGGATCAATACTTTGAGTGGTATGCTATGTCTGAGGAGAGGAAATACAAGTTTGCCAAGATGAAATTAGTGCGTCAAGCTAGGTTATACTGGGGGAACATTGAGCTAACCACTAGGAGACGGAATGTTGAGCCCATAACCACTTGGCAGGGTATGAAAGAAAAATTGAGAGATAAATACCTACCCATTTCATACCAGCAAAACCTGTTAGACCAATGGCAAAACCTGAAACAAGGAAACCGATCTGTCTCAGACTACATAACTACTTTTGATGAATACCTAATGAGATGTGATGTGAGTGAAGCCCACGAAGTCACTTTGTCTAGATTTAGGGCTGGACTGAGGGAAGATATCAAGAGAGAATTATTTCTGAGAGAGGTTACTGATCTAGACCAAGCCTACCAGATTGCACTGAACACTGAGAAATTTCAGAGAGGACCTATACCTTCTAGGGTTAGTGCCCCAATCCCAAGGAATGGACCTAGCCAAGTTATCCCTAGTAAACCTTTTCAGGGTACTTCTACCCCTAGGCCCATGGACAAAGGTAAGGCACCTGACACCCAGAGAACCCCTAGTTCAAATATCACCTGTTTTAAGTGTCAGAAACCAGGTCACATTTCCAGTCAGTGTACTGCCATAGCCTGTTTCAAGTGTCATAAGGTAGGTCATGTTGCTAGCCAGTGCCCACGGAGATCCCTTTACATAGAAGAGGGAGAGAATGATAATTCCGAGCCCAGTGAGGAATTTGAAGAAGAAGTTTATGAGGCCGGAATGAATTTGGTTGAGGAGTATGAAGGAGAGGAGGAACCCAATGAATCTGACCAATTAGGAGTTGTAAGATGCATCCTATCCCAGAATCTAGTTCAAGAGGATTGGCGTAGGACTAACATCCTACAAACTTTTCTTAAATTAGGGGATAAGGTATGTAAGATCATCATAGATAGTGGGAGCTGTGTAAATGCCATCTCTACTAGCACTGTCAAGATGTTAGGCTTAATCCCAGTTCCCCATCCCAACCCCTATAAGGTTTCTTGGGTAGATTCTACCTCCATACCCATCCAATCTAGATGTCAAGTCCAAATCCAAATGCAATCTTATCACGAAAAGATTTGGTGCGATGTTTTACCCATGGGGGTGAGCAGTATAATTCTCGGAAGACCTTGGTTGTATGATCATGATGCCACCCTCTTAGGAAAATCCAATACCTGTGTCTTTAGTTTCAATGGGAAGAAGATTACGATCCATTCCGTTCCCCCTAAGGACAAGGTAACTAAAGGAGCCGGTAAGGTTAAGGAGATGAAAACTGGAGTGAACCTAATCAGTGCTAAGGATCTAGAACAAGAAATTCATAGTGGTTCACCCATCTGGATGTTGACTGCTAAGGAACTTAGAACTTCGGGACCCTCAGAGCCTCCTCAAGAAGTTAAACCTGTGTTAAAAGAATTTGAGGATGTCTTTCCCGAGGATTTGCCAGACCACCTTCCACCTCTTAGGGATATCCAACATGCCATAGATCTAATCCCAGGAGCGACTTTGCCCAACTTGCCCCATTACAGGATGAATCCATCTGAGCATGAAGAACTGCAAAAGCAGGTTGGAGAATTATTGAGGAAGGGGTTTATTAGAGAAAGTCTTAGCCCTTGTGCAGTCCCAGCCTTACTGACCCCAAAGAAAGATGGCACGTGGAGGATGTGTGTTGACAGTCGTGCCATCAATAAAATTACAATCAAATATAGGTTTCCCATCCCTAGACTAGATGACATGCTTGATATGATGGCTGGTGCAATGGTTTTTTCTAAGATTGATCTCAAAAGCGGCTATCATCAGGTTAGGATTAGACCCGGGGATGAATGGAAAACTGCTTTCAAAACTAAGGATGGTCTTTATGAATGGGTTGTTATGCCTTTTGGGTTGTCCAATGCCCCTAGTACTTTCATGAGAATTATGACCCAGGTACTTAGAGCTTTCATAGGAAAATTTGTGGTGGTCTATTTTGATGACATCCTGATCTATAGTAAGACCCCAACAGATCACCTAGACCACCTTAGAGCAGTCTGCCAAGTTTTGAGGAATGAGAGACTCTACGGTAATCTTAAGAAGTGTGAATTCATGACTAGTAGAGTTATCTTTCTTGGTTTTGTAGTAACCCCTGACGGCGTGGCGGCCGATCCTGAGAAGATTAAGTCCATAGTAGACTGGCCAGAGCCAACCAATGTGCATGAAGTTAGAAGTTTCCATGGCTTGGCTACCTTCTATAGGCGATTCATCAAGGGGTTTAGTACTTTAGCTACTCCAATCACTGATTATATTAGGAAGGGAGAATTTCATTGGACTAAGTCAGCCCATAAAGCCTTCCTAGATCTTAAGGATAAAATGACCCAGGCACCCATTCTGAGATTACCCGATTTTTCTAAAGTATTTGAGGTTGCCTGTGATGCTTCAGGTGTAGGAATAGGTGGAGTCCTAAGCCAAGAGAATCATCCCATAGCATTCTTTAGTGAAAAACTTAATGATGCTAAGCTTAGGTATTCTACCTATGATAAGGAATTTTATGCGGTGGTGCAAGCTTTGCGTTACTGGAGACATTATTTGCTACCGCAGGAATTTGTACTATTTTCGGACCATGAGGCTCTTAGATTTCTGAACTCCCAAAAGAAGCTTAACCCTAGGCATGCTAAGTGGGTAGAATACATCCAGTCCTATACTATTGTCCTGAAACATAAGGCTGGAGTTGAGAATAAGGTAGCTGATGCCCTTAGTCGCCGATCCCTGTTATTAACTTCTGTTAGAACTGAGGTCATAGGGTTTGAGCAAATCAAAGAGGAATATGAGTCTTGTCTGGATTTCACAACTGTGTATCAGGATCTAGTTCAAGGACCATCTAGTAATCACCAGGATTATACCCTTGTAGATGGTTTTTTGTTCTTCAAAAATAGGCTTTGCATCCCTAGAACTTCTCTTAGGGAATTTTTGATTTGGGAAATCCATGCTGGAGGTTTAGCTGGCCATTTTGGAAAAGACAAGACCATTCTAGCTATTGAAGACCACTTTTTCTGGCCTAGCTTAAAAAGGGATGTAGCTAATATTATAGCTAGATGTCGAACCTGCGCTGTTGCCAAACAGCGAAAATAAAACACTGGCCTTTATACCCCACTCCCTATCCCAGATCGTCCTTGGAAAGATGTGAGTATGGATTTTGTGTTAGGTTTACCTAAGACCCAGAGGAGACATGATTCTATCTGTGTCGTAGTCGACCGATTCTCTAAAATGGCCCACTTCTTGCCTTGTTCCCAAACCTTTAATGCGTCTAAGGTAGCCATGCTTTTCTTCAATGAGATAGTTAGACTCCATGGCCTACCTAAGACAATCATTTCAGATAGGGATGTCCGGTTCACCAGTTACTTTTGGAAGACCCTTTGGCATAAGTTAGGGACAAAACTTAAGTTTTCAACTGCCTATCATCCCCAAACTGATGGCCAAACTGAAGTAGTGAACCGTAGCCTAGGAAATCTGCTGAGATGTCTTGTTGGTGAAAATACCAGAAATTGGGATTTATACCTACCAAGGGCAGAATTTGCGTACAACGACTCGGTCAATAGGTCTACGGGTAAGAGTCCATTTGAAATTGTACATGGGTACAAACCTCACACACCTCTTGACCTAGTCCCTTTACCTGTCCACACTCGAGTCTCCGAATCTGCTGAGAATTTTGCACAGCATATAAAAGACTTGCATAAAGAAATTCATGCCAAAATAAATTTAAGTAATGAAACTTATAAGAAGTTGGCTGATACTCAAAGGCGAGTCAAATCTTTTGTTGAGGGAGACTATGTGATGATTAGGTTAAGGCCTGAACGGTTTCCTCCTGGAACCATTAGAAAGTTACATGCTAGGGGAGCTGGACCATTTAGAGTGGTAAAGAGAGTAGGATCCAATGCCTATGTGCTCGAGTTGCCTCCAGAACTAGGCATTAGCTCTACTTTCAACATTACAGACTTAGTAGAGTACAGGGAGCCAGCTGTGATTCCTAGTGAGTCTTTTGAGCCTAACCCTATCATTGAGAGTGATCCCGACCCTGTGTGTCCACCAACAAACTGGCCTGTGAGGAAAGAGCAGATTGAAAAGATCCTGGATGATCAGGTTATCTCTACTCGTAATCGAGGATACCAAAGGTACCTGGTCCGCTGGCAAGGAAGGCCAGATTCTGATGACTCTTGGATCTCCCGAGAAGAATTACAAGAATTGGACCCAGACCTCTTGGAGAGATACCAGAGCCAACTTGAGCCTTACTCGACAGGGTCGAGTTCCTCCCACCCTGGGAGAATTGGTGCGGGCACCAGACTCAGAAGAAGACTTCAGAGCTCCATTTGGATCTCTGATTGACATTGCCCGAGAAATTAGGGTTTGTAATAAAGGTTGACCTGGTCAACCAGTTTATTTATTTTATTTATTTTTTGAGTCACCATTTAAATTTTGTTGAGTCATGTTGACTCGGTGCAAGTCCCAATGTGGTTTCAATTTTGTCCAAAATGGTGCCACATTTCTCTTCCAATCAACTCAAGGTTCAAGCAAGTGGAGGCCACACTCCAAGCCACATGCCCAGCCACACTCCGAGCACACGCCAGAGTCCAGGAGGTGCCATAGAGGCATCCCAGTGTCATGGTCCCCACATCCAAAGAAGAAAAAATCAAATTGGAGGCTAAATTAAAGGAGGCGCCCACACCTGCCTAATTTACCTAAGCAAAGAAGGAAGAAAACTTCTCTTGGAGAAGAAATCAAAGAAGGACATCCAACCTACTCCTAATTGAAGTTCAAATCAAAATCAAAGAGCTTAACTTGGAGTGGAAGAAAAGAAGAAATACCATAAGAAGAAGAGGACTCCAAATCCAAATCCAACTCCAAAGGAGGTGCCATAAAAGTTCCAAAACAATTCCTTTATGGCCGTCCCAATTTTTTTTGGACTCTTGGTCGGCCAAGGGAGAGGATTTTCTACCTAATCTAGGGGTTGGAAGAGTTTAGTCCCACATGGGAATTTGTACAAACTAGGAGAAAATTTTAGGTCTATATAATAGACCTCTCTTTGTAACTTTAAAAAAATCAATGAAGAAAAATTATTTTTGCTATTCTCTTGTGTTGAGCAACCTAGGTTTCTCTTCTTCCGCACTATTCTAAGTGTTGAGCTCCGTGAGGGGGTAATCCGGGTTCCATTGGAGCCTTGAGGAGGTGAGAGATCTTCATCTTTATCCAAAACCCTAGGTTAGCCACTTGAAATTCCAAAACCCTAGCCACCTTTCATTATTTTCCATCCACCAAACCCTAGATCCATCCATCTCCCACGGCCTCTCTCTCTCTACAAGTCCAGGCCGTCCACCTTCATCCAGATCCAGTCCGGCTACTTCAGATCCAGAGCAAGTTCCAAGGAAAATCACATCAGCATCCAGGAGAATCCAGTTTTCAGCAATTTCGATCTTCAAGTTCATCAACCTGGTAAATCTTTTCCTTGACTCTCTGATTCCTTCAATTGTTTTTCTTCTCTTCCAGATCTTGAGTTCAGGAGAAGCCAACCCGCCAAAGGACCAGTATTGGAGGATCCATTACGAAGATATCCAACTCCGAGGATCCAACAATCTGCTCGGGAGAGTTCTTCCACCAAAATCTGTGAAGATCATTGTCTGGTTAGATAAACCTTCCATTCTCTTTATTTCTGTTTTGTTGAAAGCTCGGAGTGAAACCCTAGGTCTGGGAGTTTCTCAACCCCCAGCGATCCGTTGCTTCTAAACTACTCTGATAATTTAGTTTCCTTAAAATTGTGCTTTCAATTATCATATTAGTATCTTTCAATGTTAGGTTAACTTTTCTTTGATTTGAAGCCAACTTCTACAAACCTATAAAAACAACAAAAAAATTAGTTAATCTTAATTTACTTCCGCATCGCATCCCTTTATTTGTTCTGCATCACGGTAGAAGTGGCAGTACTTCATCTTGTCACGACCAGTGAAAGGCTTCAATGGAGGCAAGTGCCTCAAGTAGTCCTCGCCCTCGATCTCTAAAGGATTTTTGTCCTCGGGGCGAGGAGAGGGGTGTAGTTTTTCTTAGGGACAGGGGTCCCTCTCAGTCGTGGTCGGTCCCTTTGGGAGCTCTGAGCCCAGGGTGTTGGCTTCCGGGTCCCGGACACTTCAGCAGGGGCCGACTTCTTCAGGGGTCCTCCGTCGAGCTCCCGCCTCGTACGGTCTGCCTTCTCAGCGCGGATGTACTTTTGGGTCCGGAGAAGGAGCTCGGAGTAGGTCTTGGGGGGCTTCTTATCCAGCGAGTAGGTCAGGCAGGAGGTCCTGAGCCCTCGCTTCAGTGCCAGCATGGCCACTGGCTCTTTAAGATTGTAGATCTCCAACGCGGCGGCCTTGAAGTGGGCCACATAGTCCCGTAGGGGCTTGCGGTCCTGCTGCCGGATGGAGAAGAGGCTGTATGCCTCCCGTGGCAACTTCCTGCAAGCATCGAAGTGAGCCACGAACTTCTGCCCTAGCTGGGCAAAGGAGGTGATGCTCTCTGGCTCTAGATGGGTGAACCACACCCGGGCTGCCTTCCGGAAAGTAGCAGGGAAAGTGATGCAAATAAGAGCGTCGGTGGCCCCCTTGTCCCTCATGAGAGTCCGGTAGCTTTCCAGGTGGTCCAGGGGGTCGGTGGTCCCATCATAAGGATCCACCTGCGGCATCCGGAACCGGTGCAGGATCGGCTCCGCTTGGATTTCTTGGGAGAATGGGGGATGGGCGCCGTAGCCCGCTGGCTCACTAGCGGAGCCTGGCATGCTAGCAAACTGGCGGGCAAACTCCGCCAGCTTACGTTCATGTTCCTCCAGGCGCCTGCCCGTCGCGCGCCTGGCGACTTCATTAGTGGACCCTTCCGTCGAAGGAGACGGAGAAGGTGATGTGGATGCATGGCACCCATGGCGGGGGGTCTTGCTTTTCTTGCCTCGGTGGGGTCTGACACCTCCCGCCCGAGATTTGGCGAGCGACTCTCTCTATCAACAGAGCTAGCTCGTTGTCTTTTTGTCGGAGCTTGGTGGCTATCCCGGTTGTCAGTGGTGGCCCGTGGCTATGACGGCCTTCCTTGGAAGGAGCGCAAGCTGTCACAGGGAGCTACGGCATGGGCCACCAGGGTCCCTGGTTGCTGGTGGGTAGCCACGGACCAGTGCTGGTGCTGAAGCTTGCGCACTGCCGTAGCAAGAACTTGCATCTGCTGGGCAAGTGCAGCCAGCTAGGCTTCTGGTGGAGGTGGCTGGACCGGAGCGGGTGGCTCCGCTTCTTGGCGGTGCGGGTTTCCCCGAGAGGGGGAGTCCCCCGCACGACTGGTGGAATTCTCCCTTGCTCTTGTCGTCACTATCCTTCCGCCTGGCTTGTTTGAGGAGAAATGAAGGGCTTACTCGAACACCCCCCCTTCCTGGCACGCCAATCTATTGTCGCCAAGACCGTCGTGGCCCGTAGCTGCCACATCGAAGTGCGCTCCTTTCGCTGCCTGCCGGTCCTCAACTCCTGGATTTGCGAAACAGGGGTTAGTAACCCGGGTCGGGGTTTCCGGTGGGGGCACTCCGACGGTCAAGTCAGTGACGATCCAGGAGAACAGATCCTCCTGGTCGGGCCCCTCTTGATGGACTCCGCACTAGGAGGAGTGGAAGATGGTCGATGAAGGAGAAAAGCTGTAGGGGGAGAGTGATAGCGGGGATAGAGGGGTTCCCTGTTCCTCCGCTTCTCCTTGTTTCCCGGTGACTTTTCCTCGACCATGGTGTTGGTGGTGGCGCTTCGCTCTCTTGGTCGAGCTTGCACTTGTGTTGGTGGTGGACCGTAGTTCTTTTCTACTGGTGTGTTTTTCTATTGTTACCTCCCCCTTCCCGGGGTGCAGATCGTTCTTTGTAGTTGAAAACTGGCCGTTGGGAGTTTGTCTCGGAATCCTCGCTGGGTTAGCAGGCACGTGGGGCAGGATTCCGTGCCATGGACGGGACACCTCTTGTGACAGGTAGTAGGGGAAGCTTCCATTCCTTTTGACATCCTCTCTGGTTGCTCTATTTCGGGAAGTCTGGCAGAGCCTCGATCCAGGGGCCATCGCCCTAGGGATGCATGCTCTCTGGCTGGCCCATTTCCTGGAAGTACGGTCGAACAGGCAGTTATGGTGGCATGGGGGGCACCGTTCCGTGGTCCTCGGGCGGCTCGCCGATGTCCTAGGATGACAGGGTCTGCTCCGATCTGGGTGCTCCGAGCTCATGCGGTCACCTTGGTAGAGGGAAGAGTGCGGGCCTGGCCCAGAGGGTGCGCACTCGAAGAGGCTCCACATCGGCGGGCGAGCTCTTGACTCGACCTCGACCGCAGGGCACTAACCTCCGAGGGTCTCGTTCTGGAGGGCGGAGGACGGACCCGGTCCAGAGGGCGCACGCTCGGAGAGGCTCCATATCGACGGGCGAGCTCTTGGCTCGACCTTGACCACAGGGCACTAACCTCCGAGGGTCTCGCTCTGGAGGGCGGAGGACGGACCCGGTCCAGAGGGCGCGCGCTCGGAGAGGCTCCACATCGGCGAGCGAGCTTTTAGCTCGACCTCGACTGCAGGTCACTAACCTCCGAGGGTCTCGCTCTAGAGGGCGGAGGACGGACCCGGTCCAGAGGGCGCACGCTCGGAGAGGTTCCTCATCGGCAGGCGAGCTCTTGGCTCGATCTCGATCGCAGGGCACTAACCTCCGAGGGTCTCACTCTGGAGGGTGGAGGACGGACCCGGTCCAGAAAGCGCGCGCTCGGAGAGGCTCCACATCGACGGGCGAGCTCTTGGCTCGACCTCAACCGCAGGGCACTAACCTCCGAGGGTCTCGCTCCGAAGGGCGGAAAGCGGCTCCGGCCTAGGCGTCGAGCTCACGAGCTCGACCTGGCAGAGGACTGAGCTCGACTCGCTGTCCTAGGGGAGCTCAGCTCAGCTTGGCAAAGTGCTCCGAACTGGGGTGCCGCCTCGGCATCAACCGTGACGGTCTCCTTTAACGTGGCACCGTCAGCTACCCACGTCAGCAGTCTCGCTACATCAGGATGAATCACAAGCATAATGGAACAAGGAATTCAACTTTCTACATAATGGATGTTCCGTAACTCAGTTTTTGGAACAACAAGACCTTTTATTCGGTGCATTGATTTGTTTGATGGGATGATTCGATGGCGCAAGTATCTAACTGACCAACAGCAGGTTTCAAACAATTAAGTCAAAGGTTGACGTATTTTTGATATGCTAAGATAAATAGCTATACTGCTAAGGTGGTAGCCCGATTGGTAGAGACCTTGTCTTGCTACCAACAAGTTGCGCGTTCAAGGTATGATCTCGCGGGTGACTCGATTAAATTCAGAAATTTTTTTAGGATCTATAATAGTTAATGTGAGAGCATCTTAGTGGTGTCAGACGTACTCACTATTTGATAGGAAAAGACTACGAAAATCTGAGCATCTCGAATCGAAATGACCTGTTCTTATGAACCGGCATGCCAACTGCCAACTTGCCTTGCCTATGTACAAGCATGTTTGCTTCATTTCTAGTTTCTTCCTCTTTTGCAGGTCATTGTCGTTGTCGGAGATCAAGAATTATATCTTTTAATTAGCAATAGTCAAGATCTCATCTTAGGCATATTTGAAAAAATCCTACAACATCACCGGGGAACAAAGAGTGAGAGAACAAAAAAAAAAAAAAACACTATACCGTTTGCACCATATGGCTGTGCACCATGCCAAACATCATATCTCATTCCTATAGATTCCATTCATTATACACTTATTTCAATGAATGAGATGGAGAGATTAGTGGACGTCAGCACATGTGGTGTAGGATATAATTTATGTTGATGCATGCAGAGAAGAGTATAAATTCTTGAAAGGGAGAGAGCATGAGAGGGAGAGAGAGGAGGTGGGAAGGTGGTGAATTGCTATTTACAAGTAATTAAATACTTTTTAAAATTATAAAATAATAAGTAAAATAATAAGAAATTAGGATAAGAATTTTAAATAATATTGGTAATTAAAATTATGATATAGTTTAACGATTAAGAAAATATTTAAAATAATGATTACATTGCTAAACAATATTTTATGTAAAAAATCTTTAAAGAATAATTAAAATAATTAAAAAATCACGCTTATAAAATAATAAATATCCTTGCGCCCTAGGGTGTGCAATGCACGTGAGAGAAGATCTCTATAATCGGGCAGTGAGGGACCGGAGGTCGCGCCCTCGCCGCTTCATCTCGTTTTCCGAGGAGGGCGAGACCGAGCAACAGGATGGTATGGTTCTGTTCGCTTGGCGTCCCATGGTTTCTTATTGGCGACTTCGTGTTTGAGATTGTTTGATATTTTTCCTTTTTTTTCCCTCTATTTTTGCAGCTTTTCTTCTCGTACTTCAAGGAGTTGGTGGGCAAAGAGGTGACGGTGGAGCTGAAGAACGATCTCGCCATCCGAGGCATCCTCCACTCCGTCGATCAGTACCTCAACATCAAGCTTGAGAACACCCGCGTCGTCGACCAGGACAAGTATCCCCACATGGTACGCTCCTTCCTTTTCGTTCTTAATCTCCCCAAGGACTTTGTTCCATGCCGACATGCCCTCTTTCTAGGTAATTTTTTCGGTGAATTGGTAATTAGAGACCGAACATTATGCGTACTGGAATCGGGGGAGGTGGGAGTCCGGGTAGGGTTTTTGGATTAGGGTTTGTAGTTTTTAGATTCGTCTTTGATTGTCTTTAGAGCAATTTTTGTGCGTGGTTTGAATGTTTAATCCATGTGTACTGCCTTCTGAAGATGCTGTCAAAAGCCGTATGGCTTAAAAGTTAGTATCTTGGCTTGGGATCGCTTTTTTTTCTCCCCTTGTGAAATATGGTTAGAGATTTAATTTGCTTGGCTTTGGCCAGGTGACGTTTTTTTTATTTTTTTATTATTTTTTAACTTAGGTTGGTGAGAGAGTTTCGTTTCATACCTTGGATGCTTCAGTTGGAGTTAGGGGGATTGTATTGGTATTTAACTTCTTGTATCTGTAGTTGGATTTAGTGAGGAAAAGAACAATCTGTTCATAATTAAGAGAGTCACTTCTAATGTGACGATGTGGATGAATGAAGCTATGAGCTAGCGGCATAATGAAGGCATATGGAGCTAGTGGCATATGGAAATTGCTCGTGGTCTAGGAGTTTTAGCGATAGAGTTGTGTATTTGATCAGGGAATTAAACTTTAATTTTTGTGAAACCCATTAAATAACCATTTGGTTTAATTTTGTGTACAAGATTACATCTAGGGCAAAAGACCTCATTACTCATAACCAATATGATCTCAATGCTTCTCGGAGATAGTACCCTGCTAATTAGATAATTCAGCCAAAAGCAAGGTGCTAAAGACAGCTGGTGCTTGACACATATCTACAAATATCAATATATGCTGTGCTCATATGTTTTGTTCCAATTGGATCTTGTCATTATTGATCATTGAGGTTTCGATTAATTATTACAAAATATTCTAAATGACCTTGAGTTGATTTCACAAATCCTTATCTCATAGTCAAATTTCTTACTTAGACTACCTTTTTAATGGATACCTGGTATCATGGAGCTAACCCCTTTTTTAAAGTGCAAGTGCACATCAACTTCTTCATTCTCATCTATGAGGTCACTGAACTATCAAGTAGGAAGGCACAACACTATGTCGACTACTTACTAAGTAGATGTTTGTGAAGTCGAAATCATTTTACCCAATCACCTTTAGGGCTTATTCTTTGGAGGGTAAATAACTTGTCTCGGAATTTCTATTTTCTTGGATAAGTATTTTTCAAATAATACTAAGATAGGAAAATAATTTATCCATGCTTTTTTTATGCATTGGGAAATAGTTTTGGAATCTATTATCCATGTTCTTTTGCATTACTTCTTTCCCAGGTAAGTTGTTAAGATTGATCCATATTTTTCATGATACCCTTAATATATAAATATATATATTATAAATAGAATAATTTATATTATATGATATATAATTTTATATATCAGAATATATAATATAATATAAGATAAATAATATATTTATTATATAATAAATATTATCTATTATATACTATATTGTGTTATATATTATATAATAATTATATGTTAATGTATTAGATTATATTACAAATAATATAATATAATATAATATACAATATAGTATATATAATATTATATTATTATTATATGGTTAAGGGCATATTGAGAACAAAATAAAAAGCTTATTTTCCTGGCTCATGGGAAACTAACTCACCCACCTCCAATTTTTGAGTTTCTCTTAGTGTTGACACAATTGGACTCTTGGGCATAGCATGACACAACAAAGTTGGACATGTGTCCTAGTGACATCAATAAAAAGTGTGCATTTTGGTTCATCTGCAGCCCTAATTGAGTCCAATTCTTCCTTCATGGCATCATATCATGTTGAGGATTTGGAACTTCCATGACTCGTGGGAAAATGAAACATCATACCTCCTAATATTGTAGGCACTTTTTTGCATATCCTGTATTCTGATGGGATCACTGATATGCTGATCCTTCATGACTTTCATATGATCCTTGGTGACTTCCAATGTTGATCCTTCATTTTAAGTTGCAGATGTGAAACATTATCCTTACTAATAGCTGACTTAATGTCTGGCAATGCTTGTATAATTGTCCAAGCTACATTTTTTATTCTTTTTAATAGCATAACCCTTAGGTTTGCAGGCTGCACAATCAATGGTAGCCCCTGCACCGATCAAACTACTCTCGAGCCTGGTCATAGCTGCACTCTACCATGCTAAATTGCCCCAGGTTTGAGCTATGCCAAATGACTTCTAAAACAAGCTTGAGCTGGGCCTATAAATTGTTGCAAAGGGGGCCTTAGCTAAGTCCAACTATTTTACACTTCCTTGACCAAGCCTAAGCTGTGTTCCTTCTACAATAGTTGTCATGAATTAGGCTTTAACTAGAGCTGATCATGAACCAAGTGACCCACCAAGCCCACCTAGCTCAGTTTGAAATATAGTGGACTTGGGCACTAAAAATAAGCCTATGAGATGGGCTTGGGCAAAAAGGTAAGCTTGATCTAAAAATCCAGCTGAGCCTAGAAAACTAAAAAATGGTTTGGCCTGGCTTGAGATAGTATATATTATATGTTAATTACATGAACTAATTATATATTATAATGAAATAATAATATATTATATTGAACTTAGTCTATAATAGTGGGGAAAAAGAGGAAATCGGGCTTGATGGGTGGGTCTAGGATTATTTTTTCATGATTAGGCCGGGCTTAGTGAAAAATGTAAGCCCGATGTTTGGGCCAAGCTGGGCCTAGGCATAGGCATCAAGCCTAACTTCTACTATAGAGCCCGGCCTAGTGTTTGATCAACTCTAGCTTCAACCCTAAGGCTGAAACCGGATCGAATATGGATCGGATACCGGTGTATTCATATCCATATTTGTTTTGTTTGACAAATACATATATGGATACGGATATTAATTGAATATAAAAATTTATATTCATATTTGTTTTAAATGGATGTAGATAGAAATCAGATACTAAAAGTATGAATACAAATATGGATATAAGTCAGATAGTTATACTATATGACTATAGAATCAAAGATATTACTAATTTAAGGATAAATCAAGCTAATAGTATGTTAATATACTTACATATTTTTCTTAAAAGTTAATAAGTACTATATACAATTAAATAGGATTATTAGCAAAATCGGATATTCGGATATGGATCGAATAGTTATCTATCCATATCCATGTCCATATTTTTTTCAAATATGGAAGCGGATAAAGATATTAGTCGGATGCTCAAATTTATATCTATATCTGGATAGATTCGGATATGAAATCGGATCCAATTGGATATTATCCCTACTACTTTCACCCCTATTCTACCCCCAGCATAAGGCCAATAATGATTCCCATTATTTGAAATCCCATAGACACTCTTGGAGTTTCAAAGTAGGAACATTTCATTGTGGAAGTGGGGTATCAACCATTAGGCCATTGTCTTTGGCACTTATCTCTTACCTGGATACCTCATGATTATCATTATCAATGACAATTGTCTTGTGATCCGTAAACTCATCTGAATTTTTGTATATTCTAGGGCACAAATTTTCTTGAAAAACAATGTCAAGGCTTTATGCTCTTACTAGTGTTGTCACAAGATAGAATTCCTTCTGTTTGACTCAGAGTATGATTAGGTCAGTAAAACATGAAGCCCTCTAATCTCTTGTGATAACTAACAAAAATAGATCGTTAGGGCTTGCATCTATCGTTTTGTTTGCATGCTGGTTCTTCACTATGATCTCACGACAACTTACTTTTGTAGATGAGTCAAATTTCTTTTCCTATTTTGTGCATATCCAAAGATGTCTTTAGGATAGCCATGAGTTAGGATATTTTGTCCCTAAAATTTTCGATATATGATATGGAAGAGGGAAACTCGAGGAGGCCTATGCATTGATGTAGGAGGCCCCATGAAATCTGCTATGGTTTAATAGCAGTTCAATCTGCTAAAAAAAGGGAAAAAGAAAAAGTCTGCCTTGTAGGACATCTAATTGCGTTAAGTGATATTCATAGTGAAGGTAATAAAATTTGTGTGTTGACAAGCTAAAAGAAATGCAGAATGGGTGGAGCAAAGCAGTGGACATGCAATTTCTGACAGAATTTTATGTGGTCATGGATCTTAAGTCCAAAATTGTGAACAATTGAAAGGAGGTTGACAGCTTTCTTTGAGAATTAGGAAAAAGAGAAGAGTAAAACCTGTTTAACTTATGCATCATTATCATCTGCAAAGCATGTTCCATAGGTAATAGGTTAAAGTGTTCCAGAAAGGTTGAGGACCAAGGCAATATGTAAGCCCCAGGGAGTAAGGTGTAAGCCTCAATGTATTTCCTAAAACTTTTAGAAGAGGAAGAAAACCAATTTGAATAATTTAGCTTTAGGACATTTATACATGAACTTTGGTATGGATTACACATTCCACTGGCCAAAATATACATATATTTTAATGATTTGTGGGCAAAAACATATTTTACTGTACATTGGCTTGGAATTTTAGGCTATGTGAACGTCAAAACAAAACTATTATGTACTTTCTATCTGGCCATGGAATAATAAAGTATAACTCATAACCGGTCTCTATTACTCATAATTGTGCACCTCAACATTTTGATGAGATATTCTCCTTGTTAGACAGCTTCAATAATGAGATACAAGGATTCCTTGAGCTGCAAAGCCAGGTGAGGCCCAACAAGCCTTTTTGATGGATCATACTGTCAGTTATCAGCTTAGTGCCTTAGTGGTAGATGGGTTCTTAGCTTTAGAATTCCCCTCCTATCTTGGATTTAATCAAAGCCATGGATCTTGGAGGTATCCATCTTCAAATCAGAGCATCCTTTTAGTTAAGATATACATAATTTTGATGTTCTTTGGTGAGATATTTTTTGAAGACTTAAATGCACTAAATGAACTCAATTTTCACCGAGTAATTGTGACCTGAAAAGGGCTAAAACGGGAATAGGGATCTGAATGTTATGTTATTGAATTTTCTAGTTTTTGAATTTGTTTAAATGGCTAGAATTGCTTGATCAAATTAATTGGCTTAGATTAAGTCTTGATTGCTTTGAAATTAGGTCATTATGATCTATATATACAGGGTAATTGTCCATATGATTTATAGTTTCTTGACAAAACTAATGAAGATTTTGAGATCTTTTTCTTCTATGTCTCCTCTATTCCTTGTTGTTCTCTTACCCTAGACAAGGCTTGAGGATTCTTCTCTAGATTGAGGACCCGGTTGCTTCAGGAGCGAAGTCCCCTTGGGTATGGGCCCCAATTGAGAGCTGATGAAGAATTGGCTGAATTATTGCTCTTGTAGAAATAGCTCTTCCCTAATCACATCTGGGTGGACCCTATATTAAACCTGATGGTTAAAACTACTTCCTTCCCCATAAGAGCTGACTTGGGATGGGACCTTATCATCTAAGTCAATGCATTGGATTTGGTTCTATTTATATACTCGAAGTTTGTTCAGGTCATATTAGGTTGACCTGGATCCTGACTTGCCTAACCCACTTGCAGCCCTGATGATCTTAGTGGTTTTTGCTTTTTTGGTTTTGTTGTAGAGATCTCTCCACGCATTGTCTTTTGCAAATTCTTGCATTTTTAGAGTCTTGTGAAAGGGTTTTTGATATTGCTATGCTGAAAACAAAAGCTATACCCAGTTACCAAGCATTTTTATATAGCCTCTCTTGAGCACTTTCTGAATCTATTTCCATGTCAAAGCAACGTTCTACCTCTCAGCCCAATTCAAGTTTGTTGGCCGATATGGCAAGCCTCTTCCTTTGATGAACACTATAGTTGCTCATCCCATGCTGGATACACCATCTACCTCGTTGCTCTCAAGTTTGCACTGCATGCTGCTTGAAGAGCCTTCTTGTACACCATAACCATGGTTGTTTCTTTTTTGGTTCAACCAGGGTAAACAATCGTGAAAGATGAAATAGGTCTTAGCCTTTGCAATTTAGCCTATTGGGTACCTGTGGGCTAGGCTTGTATCTTTGCTTGAAGATTTTGAGGACTTCCTGCTTATTGTGCTATTTGCTGATTGGTGCTGCTCTTTGGGTTTCATTTTCATTTCCATATCAGTAGTTGGAATTTACAGATTCCAGTCCTTGGATTCGCAATCCAAAAGAACTTAAAGACTAACTATTCTTTTCTTTTTTAAATAATATGGATATCTCTGTTCTTTTTATCACATAGAGATGCATGATTTATTTCACAGTACATGTATTAGAGTATAATATGAGTATCAGGATTGTAGTTGTTGTTGCTTGCTCTGACTTAGGTCAATTATCCATAGCTTTTTTCTGTGCTTGAGTCTTTTTTAATAACTTGAATTTTTATAATTAGTCTAGGCCATATAGCTTCATAAGGATGACTGTCACAAAGCATGCTTTTTTCTTCTTCTTCTTTTTTGTGTAGGTTATGTGAATCTTTTTTAGGTCAAATGTACCTACTTATGTAGGTTTTGCGGGTCATGCTATATCAAATCTATATTACCATAATTTTAAGTTTTTTCTTGGTTATACTTTTGCAGTTGTCAGTCAGGAACTGTTTTATCAGGGGATCTGTGGTGAGGTATGTTCAGCTTCCTCCTGATGGTGTGGATATCGATATCCTTCACGATGCTACCAGGAGAGAAGCTCGTGGAGGTTAATCATGCAAGCTGTTTGGTGGTCAATCTCCTCTCAGAAAATGTCCATGGCTTGTCTAACTTCATTTTCGTGCCTTCGTTCCTGTATCAAATAGAAAATGATTAACATAATTGTGCTCACCATATATCACTGTTCTTTAGACATTCAAAGATTGGAGTCTTATATTTAACATCAATCCTTTGTGGTATCGTTGAAAATTGGTTGATTGGATTGCTCTTAGATTGTGGTAGAGTAGGTTGACCAGGTGCCTGGTCAACCCGTGGAAAGGAGATAGAGGAAGATGGTCACATTCTGAAAATGCTATGGCGTTAGTGTGGGGGTACCTTTGCATATTTGACGGCATGTGCTCTGTTCTTGACTAATTCTGTCATAAGGATGCTCTCATTATCTCTGAATTTTGTTTGAGGCAGCAGATATATTTGGAAAGAAGCTGTAAGTTCTGAGATTTCTCATGAATTTTTACACTACAGGGTGCAAAAATACTGCCATTTATGCCTTGCATGTGGGTTCAGACAGAGACAAGAAATGATATTTTTTTATCATGCTGTCCATGGCATGAGCAAGCTTGATGACATGATGGCTTGTGATTTTTAATGTAAATTGTCAGCCAAAAAAAAAAAAAATCCCAAGAAGGTTCCACCGCCACTTTGTATGGTATGATAGGTAAAATGGTGAATGTCTTGAATTGAATGAATCAATGAACCACACATCTCCAAGACCAAACTACTACTAAGTTCTACAAGCGAAAGGAGCGGGGGTTTCTTCTAATTATGAAGTCACTATTCAATACCAATAGTTTTCTCGATCTATGCAGATCAATGCTAAGACCCTGAAAAAGTTAGTACAAGGTATACAACTTCATGCAATCACGATCATATCAGGCTGAACTATTTTAAAGATTTCATCAGGCAACTGCAGCAGATGAGGATATTAGCTCTTTAGACTAAAGGACACCACTAAAGCACACCACAGAAGCATCCAGACATATAAATCTTCAACAAGATGGAATGTCATATCTGATCTTATTCGTGCATCATTTTCCTAAAGAAAATCATTATATGTCCAACAGCAAATAACTATTAAGAAGAGCGGTTATTGATTCCAACCACGAAGTTCAAGGTACCTTCACGAGGAGCACAACATACAAAGAGCACACAAAGCCTTAGTTACACATAGCCTGTCAAGGTACCTTCACGAGGAGCACAACATACAAAGAGCACACAAAGCCTTAGTTACACATAGCCTGTCATGATATGTAGGCATGGGTCTATTTAATCTGCCACAGAATGTTCACACACTGTGATTTCCTAGTTAAGATGCTTGGCAAACCACTCTATCATGTCTTGATGAGCTTCTTCGGCTTTCTTCACAGCTGTTTCATCACTAGTATCATATCTCACAGTCCATCCATGTGCGACAGCTGGGAAGATCTTTACATAGCTATTGACCTGTGTCAAATAGGTTGATATAATGCTTGAGTAAGTTGCAGCAATCACTAATTTTGGTCTTATGATGAAAGACCTGGTATAAGTAATCCATTTATTTTAAATGATGACCAACATTGTTGGTCATAATGTACAACAAACTATACATATTGACATCATATTTTTTAGATGCTGGTCACCGATGCATCACATAGGCACAAATGGAAGGTGTCAATAGTCCTATTATATTAAAATGGATAATGACAATTTTTCAAGATGTGCCATTTATCATTGTTAAAGATCTTATAACATGATTTACACATTATAGATCATATTAATACGCTTTACTGAGCCATTGAAATTGCCATGGAAATTGTGCAGTTTTAGATCACTTGATGCTTAGATAAATGACCTTCAAAACTCATTTAGTTTCTAGAATTTACATGTAGATCATGACCAATAGTATGGGTCCTCGATTCAAAACACTGATCACTGATCTTGCACAAGTAGGCTTGAAGCCTCAATCCTCCTCAAAGAAGAATCTCTCTTTCATTCCATGTGTGTGTGTGTGTGAGAGAGAGAGAGAGAGAGAGGGAGATTCAAGCATAGCTTGGATCACCAAATAACATATAGAATGAATGACATGACAAGTATTTCAAGAATTTTCATACCTCAGATTTAAGGGTCAAAATCTCCTCAAACTGTTTCAACAGTTCAGGTGGAGACCTCTGGTCAATCTCAGCTCCAAGTATAGCAATATGGCATTTAACCTCTGAAAATAATTGAATATTTGCAAGATCAAAATATAGCAAATTTTAGTTAGTCATAAATTAGATAAAGAAATTTAAAGAATTCCCAGTTTTCCATCTAATAATCAAAATCATGTCCTTTCTATGAATGAGACAAACAAATGTGCATATTGCTATTAAGATACATACCTTTGATGTCATCAACAGTCACCAATGAGGGATGTAGCATAACGGCAGCATTAATGTAGTCAAACTTTCCTAATTCTGCAGCTACCTTGGCTGAGAAGATTTAAAAAATTGCCCTTAGAAATCCTTGAAATCATCATAAGACAAAATTTTATCTCAAGTATATTCCAGCTAGAAAATCATAGCTCAGGCCATAAGGGTAAGCTAACATACCACCCCAGCAAAATCCAGCAGCCCCTATTGCAGACACACCTTTATCTTTCAAAGACTCAATTACCAATTTTGCATCTTCAAACCCTTTATCCTGAAAAAGTTATAACGTGAAAATACAAGTGTATTAAGAAAGAAAATACAAGACCTTTTTACTCCAAAAATTAAATGCACAAAAGCAGAAATTGTACATTAAAGAGGTGTATGAAGCAGTATGCTGACAATGTTCATTCATCGTTACCTAGTTCCAGTAATGATGGGGAATTGTGCTAAGGAAGATTAAGAGAATGTTACAGAGCTTGCTCAAACAGGAATAGCTGAAGCCTCGTCTCCCTTAAAAGTTGAACAACTAAGCAAAGGAAGGGTACTGTAAAAGAGCATGTCTACAAAATGGTCATACATGTGAGACTGTACGATCATAGGACTAGCATATTTTGTATTGTATAGATTATCCTCACATTTTTCTTTTTTCATTTGTATAGTTAGCTCTATTATTTCTCTATCACATCTTGCACAACTGTATAGAATGGGCAGCTGCTGCAGTGAGAAATTATGTCAAGTTACGCTGAAGATATGATTCGATGCATTGACAGGCTTTTCCAAGCACAAAAGATTATCTTCACATGTTAGGTTTTGTAATTGGGAATGGGAAAATCCATTGAAATATTCTATCCATTGTGAACATAAAACCAAAGGATTGTTGGAAGTATAGTGCTGATCCGATTCTTCTCTTCTGAGTGGATTTAATCAGAGAAAAAAGAAAGAGCAGTTTCATATTGCACTTTATTCAGGAGGATTCCAACTCTCAAAAAGCTGAAAGAGAAAAAGATGATGCTTGGCAACAATGTCCTATACATGCTGGAAGGAATCAGAGACTGTACAACACCAATTTTTCAACTGTAAGGAGGTAACTGGCTCTAGACATTTGTTAACCGGAGCCAAAGGAACAAATCTGTTGTAAACTTGTAATTCTTCTTCAAAGTTCTTAACTGCTTATAAGAATTACAAAGAAGGTAAAACTTAATAAATTATCATTTAAAGGTAATGAAGTACTGCAAACTCAAATACATTAGAGGGAGTATCGCATACATGCAATAATGTATTCACAGCAAAGCTATGGATCCAATATGTAGGCAAATATGTAAAAGCATGCATAACATGCAAAATCTACAAAATGAATTTGTAAATACCATTAACAGTTTAGCTAACATATTACTTGAAATAGGTTGCTAAATATGGAACATCTTGCTCAACAATGTTTTAGGTTTATATTTTAAGATGATTATAACATACCGTCCCATGACTTTCAAGCCATGTCTGTGGAGACATCTGATCTAGTACAAATGGATCTCCATAAAAAAAATCAGGAACTACGGCAAAGAATCCACTAGCTGCAACTTTGTCTGCCAGTTTCCTACAAGGGATAAAATGTTGCAGGCATACTTCTAATTATCGTACATGTATACCAGGAAACATAGTGCTGAAGTAAATAGATAAACAATAGAGGTTCCA
Source organism: Areca catechu (assembly GCA_021397845.1). NCBI lineage: Eukaryota > Viridiplantae > Streptophyta > Magnoliopsida > Arecales > Arecaceae > Areca > Areca catechu. The sequence goes on from CM038046.1 coordinate 30,528,051, forward strand.
CGTCGATGATCCAAGCCATTGAATATGATATATTTTTTCTAAATTTATTACATACCAAAAATTATATGGTTTGAAGGCCCTTGCCTATGCATCAAGTGATAAAAAATAAATAATTTGATATTATTTAGATTGTCCAATTTTTTTACCACATGATGCATAGATTAGGGGTCTCCTACTTGCATGATTTTTGGTATGTAAGCAATTTAGAGACGGTAAATCATATCCAATGGGTCCAAACATCAATATAGAAGCTCCATCATTCAATCCAGATCTAACCAGAAATAAGTAGGGATTTACTTGAGTATAGCTAAGTCAATCGCTCTTTCCATATATATATTTATACATACATACATACATACATATATACACACATATACACATGTGTATATATATATATATATGTGTATTATACATGTATATATATATATATATATATATGTGTATTATACATGTATATACATGTATATATACACATATGTATACATGTATACATGTATGTGTGTGTGTGTATAGTGTATGTATGTGTGCGTGTCTATGAACTTGGGTACATGCAAATGGATATCTACACAGATTTGGTCAAGTCAAGATTGAACCATGCAGGTTTTGCATCAATGATTAGAGCTGTTATGATCAACTACCCTACTTAACACACTAAAAATCATGTGATTCGGAGATAGTCTATGCATCATTTGGTCATAAAATAGAGCAATTTAGATGGCACTAAACAATACATGATTTTATGATTACTTGAGGCACAAGGTAGTAGTCTCAAAATCCTATGATTTTGAGAAAAAAGTTTGGATGTAGTAGATTATATCTAATAGCTATGATCATTGATATCGGACCCTTATTGTCCACTCCTGACCTAACCAAATTTGAGTGGATATCTACTTTTCTCAATTCTAACATCAATAATGATGCATTTTAATCGAAGATTTGCATGCGCCAGAAAATGAATCATATAATTTGGTGGTTTTTAACCTATGCATCATGCAGACACAAAAATAGATGAAATCCATTGTGCTAGTATGCTGAAATACATAATAAATCATTTGAATTGAAAATTCACCTTATTGTTCATGATCTATTCATGTTAAACTATGTATACATTGAAAATCAATAGGCTTTACTGCTTGAATCATTGAAAAATATGGTTTTTTATCATTTTAACCATTCATTTTTGCACCCATGCATAGGTTACAAGGTATGGTTTTTTTATCATTTTAGCTATTCATGTTAAACCATGTATACATTGAAAATCAATAGACTTTAATGCTTCAATCATAGAAAAATATAGTTTTTTATCATTTTAACCATTCATTTTTGCACCCACGCATAGGTTACAAGCTTTCACATATGTGAGTTTTGGTTCTTAGGCATTTTTGGTAGCACAGATCATGATCACCAGTGTGGATCCTCCAAATAGATGTCCCATTGTTGATTTTAAAATCAAGAGGAGTAGGTACCCTCTCCTATCCAAAGAAGCATAATTAGCAAGAAAGCAAATCTCAAAGTTGACTTATACATGCATACATACATACATATACACGAACAAAAATAAAGAGATGGTTTTAAGTATATTTTAAAATCAAATCTCAAGGTTGATTTCTACGTATATATACATACATATGCATGTGCACACACACAAAGAGGGAGATGGTTTTTAGCATATTTTAGAAATAAAGTTGATTTCTTGAAGTGGAGTATAATCCTATCCCACTAATTAAGAGGTTAGACAGATTCATGATTCAAAGATAGAGCTTCTCCCTTCCTCCTTATTCTGCATCAAAAGTGTTGCAGCTATCATCATCACCATCTATTTTTCCCCCACCATTTACCCTTTCTACCACATATCAACTTGTTGACCTAAACAAAAAGTTTCTATTATCGTAGTTCTCCTTGTGCATAGGGTTTTTCAAGGTTCCTAGGCTGTCAAAAGGGCCAATGATTCCCTTAACTGCCAGGTGCACCAAGCATAGTAATACAAAAAATCAGTCATTTAGAAATGATCTCATATAAGCAAATACATATAGTTTGTTCTACATTAATAACTTATAATATGGTGTCAGCCAACATTTGTCATCTTGATACTAGACCCCATATTGATGCCATCATGTTACAGTGTTGGTACACTCGATATGGGGGCCGATTTGGCAAATCAAATGTCGGTATGCCCCTTATACCATATATCGATGTGTAATAGTATGGTATGGTTAGTACAACCTATCAGCCTTTACAGAGAAGAAAAACTATACTAACTCAAAGTACACTCCAAAAGATTTTTTTCATTAGAAAATTAGGATTGGATTACACTTCAATCCACCCTAAAATAGGAATAGCACTAGAAACAATAAGAACGAAGCAGGAGAGAAGAAGTTCTTTTTAAATTTTTTCTTGTAAAAAACTAAATGTGTTATGTAAATTTATCATCATAATCAATAACTTCAACAATCGACCAATTGAACCATTAGATTGTAGTTTATAAGGAAAATGCACCTTGTAACAATTCGCTTAGCAACATGAAACAGCAAAAGGATTAATATACAAATATTCAAGACAAATCTAAGGTGTGTAAGTTTCAGATTTTGCCACTCTCTCTTTTGAAAATTCAGAATAATGGTCCAATAATATGGAAAAGAGTGATACACACCTCAAGTTTGGTGCTTCATATCCTGCAAAGAGAGAATATGTGAAATAAGAAACTATGAATGACGATTATGGAGATGAGAAATTTCATTTCGATAACTAAAACAACAACATGATGATCGAAGTGACAAAAGTGATGATTAGCAATCATGAAGGTAGTGTTATCAACAAAATCAATAACTAAATCCAAAGTTTAAGATTTAAATTATTACAAGGAAATTGCTTTAATATCTATCTAATCTGATATGAGAACTTTGATATTGCAATGTGTATGGCAATGATAATTGGCATTTGCCTAAACTAAGTTTGATGTACTAGTACAGGATACTAGGGTTTTTTTTTTTTTTTTTTTTTAAAAAAAAGGAGCAGCTTATTTAGGTACTCTAATCACATGAATAGGAAACAAGAATGCTGGTCCTCTGTTTTCTTCTCTTTAATTCAAGAAACTCCATACACCAATGCACCGCACCTCCCTTCCTTCCCTCTCCAGCCTCCAACCAAAGTTCTCCATATTCCCCTGTGTACTCAATCAAATTCATTGTCTAGCCATGACAGCTCTCCTCCTTGTCCCCTTCCAACAATTGGCGAGCATCAATTGAAGTGCCCTAAAGATCACCAAGCTCATGAAGGATCACAACCATGTCATGAGCCCCAAGAGAAGATGGAGCTTCTTCAGGAATTGAGGCATGGCATTAGATGCCCTCAGCCCAATCATGTCCCTCTACCATTAATGTGATTGCTAGAAATCCATCAATTTTAGCTCCTCACAAGCATTCCCTAGCGAGAAATTTTAGACACCCACCAATGAACAACTATATGTTAGATTATAAGGAGGTTGCCATGTTTCAGTTCCCATAGCTCCAAAACCATCCAACTTGACTCTTTTGCCAACAACAAGCTGATGAAAGCCTTTGATCATGTTAATGCGGCCAATGAAATGCACAAGATGTTTCGTAAGATCAACTTGTCTACATGAAATCCAAACTCATCAAGTTTACTTAGTTTAGTAGGTCATGTAGGGTAGACACATAGGTTTCTACTAAGCTCATCATCTCTCTATCTTCAATCTACAGTTTGCTCCAACCATGGGGTTTTATTATCACTCTATTGGCCATCCCATTGTTTTAATGAGAGACTAGGAAAAGGAAGGGAATTAAGAAATAGGCAAAAGTAGAAGTTTACATAGTTCATGTTTGTATATTACTATTAAACCACCCACCGCTAGATCAGGTGGACTCAACTAATCCATTGGGAGCATCAAAGAGTATAGAGTGTGATATGGATCACTTCCTCTAACGGATCAACCAATCACCATTGATTACTAAATGGGCAGTGCCAGTCGAGTAGATGGAAGGGACAGCATAAAGAAAGGAGAAATGTCTCAGTCCTCTCATCTAATTATATTTTAATATATTTTAAATGTAAGTGGATGCACCAGAATTTATACTCCATTAACTATTTTGCTCTTCTAGGTTCTTATAAAGTTTGAAAACAAAATTCCTTGTAGTGAAGTAAATCCAAGCTAAAAAAATTCAAGAATGCATTGCTACTATGTTTTGCTTATTGAAAACTATTCTTACTTGGCTATGCATGATGCATTACATATCTAAAGTATTCCTAGATATCTTATTGTCTTGACATAAGATTTATTACTTGCGTGTGTATCTAGGTATGTGTCTGTATACACATACATGTGGGTATGTATCTATGTATATATGTCTTATCACTTTGGATTCCCTAACATGTATGTCTGCACACTAGCACAATTAATACCAATAATCTGCACACAGGTGATAAGTAGCGAGCAGCCTAAAACATAGAATTTTCGATTTTTAGGCTCTTTTAAGGAGACTTGAATGCATCATTCTTCCATTGTTGTCCTTAGGAACAAGGAAGAACACCATAGATGCCTTGAAAATAGAAAGCCCCTCTTGGAGAACCAGTAAGCTATTGCTGATCAGTGTCATTCTTTTTGCATTAACCTTCTTGAAAAATTAGAGGGTAGTTGCATCATCAAGGACTGGGTTTCCTTAAACACATAGATGGCGGTGAATCTTTCCACTCTTAATAAATTTTCATGGAAGAGATTAAAGAAGCTTTGTTTGCTATTAATCCAGAGAAGGTGACTGGCCCATATGGGTTCCCTTTCTTTTATCAAAACTACTGGCACCTCTTGCAAGATGACATTTATCAGCATATGCTTGACTTGTACAATGAAAAGGTGGAGACGGATAGGATCTTTTAGGATCATAAATCTATCCCTTGGTTTTTAACATTAGGCTAGATATATAATACAAATAAATTGGTAAGATCTTTTCAAATTCGCCCATAATAGGGTTCTATTGATAAGTGGGTTTAAGACATCCAATAGATTCTAGAATCTATTTTTAATTACCCCTTTTAAACTAGGGAACTTCCAATTAAGTGGCTTTATATAAGTACTATCTAAGATTAAATATAATAAGTATATTAAAATAAATTTAACTTTGTAGAATTTCAATAAGGATTTTGTGCTTTAAACTTAAGTTGACATAACTTTTAATACAATGGATTTAGATTGGAACTGAATTAATTCTTCCTAATATTTTAAGAATTCTTTATAATTGTTAGAACTTAGAACAATTGTCATATTTGGTAAGTTTAACTCAATATCATAATTTTTGATTTGGTATGCATAAATTTTATTAATAAAATCCTTGTAATTCACAAGGATAATTTTAATTTCAAGGAACAGAATTTTAAGCCTTATATTTAAGGAATGATATCCTTCATACTCAAATAAAGTTTTAAATGTTCAACTTCAATAAAAATTTTTAGGCCAATCCTCATATGAATTCCAATAAATATACGAATCCACATTATAACAATTTTGAATAACTTATCTTTAATATAATTTTTCTAAATTTTATTTAAATTAGTAAATTTCTTAGTGTGAATAAAATGAAATTTCACTCTAGAATTTAAGTGATAATTTTATTTCAATTGATGTTACATATGTCGATACTCCAATATAAAATAGGATTCTCCTAACAATTTTGAACATGAATCCCATGAAGATGCAAAAAGCAGAACTTAAATAATGTTTTATCCAATAGAGCTACACTCTTACACAAGAAATTTAGTTTTAGAAAATAATATTTTAAATAGGATTAAAACCTCATTAACATTTTAAGTCATATTTCATAAATGAAACCGTGCACCTATGTTAAGATGAGACTAGACTCTCAAAAAATGAAGTACTACACTTATGGAATAGTTCTCCAATATAAGAAATTTCCATTAAAATGAAATTTCTTTTTATAATAGGATCAAAATCTCAAATAATATCGAAGTGGTGCTTCATTACTACATAAGATTATTTTCTTGTGATAGAATGACATTGACAACCCATAAAATTTTCTCCTGTTTCATATATGGAGCAATGATCCTGTATTAAAATGAGACCAGTCTCAGAAGAGATAAAATAGTACTTCACTTATGGAGAAGTGCTCTTCTATGGGAAATTTCCTTTAAGGTGGATTTCTTTTGGAATGAGATCAAAATCTCACTAATATCAAATCAATGCTTCATCATTGAGAAATGCATCTACATCGGGAAAAAGAAATACATGAGCATAATTTTTCATTAAAATTATTTTGAGGGCCATTTGAACAGCCATCATGCATCAAGTAACCAATGACTTACTAGCCTTTAGATCTACATAACTTTATATCAATCAATCAATTACATAACACTACAGACCATCTATTAAGCAATAAGCAGAATATGGACCATTAGATCGGGTGTAGGTTTTTATATGAGGGAATCAGTTAGTAAATTTTAATCACCCAGTAAGAAATAAACAATCTTTTAACCATCAGATCTGTCACAGAAATATATTGAAGCATTTAGATTAATAAAATTGATCCAGATGGATCTCTTATTCCCTCATCACTCTTATCCTTAACCAAATTGATTCCTCTTGGATGAGATTACAAACCTATGTCCCTATTGAATGATGTGTCAAAATTCTTTCCATGGTCCTAGCCAACAGATTGAAACCGCTTTTGAATGGCTTGGTCGTTAGGAGCAACCTACTCTTGTTAGAGGCCAATTCATCCTAATTAGCTACGTTAGTGCCAACGAGGCATTTTCCTCCTCCAAGAGGCCAAGAAGAGAAAGCACTATTTTGAAGCAAGACTTTACAAAGGCGTAATGCATATGATACACTTAACTGGAATTTAGCTTGACGTGCTTCAGTTGAGGGACTTCGGGGCCACATGGAGAAGGTGGATAGAACCCTATTGGAGGTGTAGTAAGACCTCTATACTTCTTAATTAATGGACAATGAGGGAGAACAATTCTATGTGGCAAGGTCTTGAGGCAAGGAAATCTATCTGCTTTTCCCCTACCTTTTTGTTTTGATCATGAATGTCTTCAGCAAGATTCTATTCAAAGCTAAAATAAAAGGAATAATCAGAGGACTAATTTAAGATGAGATGGAGAAGAGATTGGCAGGTTGGACAGATGCTTCCTTGACATTAGAGGGAACATTGATGTTAGTTCATGCAGTCCTTTCAGCCACTCCTACCTACTGGATGTCAGTAGTATGGATACCAAGCTAGGTAATGAAAGGAATTGATAAGATGAGAAGAAAATTTTTTGTGTAGAGGTAAAGTGGCTGCAGGGGGGTAGCTTTTCTTTAGTAAATGTGTTTAAGAAAGGAACAAGGAGGACTTATGATCTGAGCTTTGGCCCAATTCCTTTATCACAGAGAGAGAGAGAGAGAGCATGTTATCATAACGAACAAGCCTAAAGTTAAAAAGAAAAAGAAACATACAAAATACAGAGTAAAAAATAAGACAGTAATACAGATGCCATATCTCATAATCCACCATGCCAAATTCTCTAACATTTGTCCCATAAAGGCGTAAAAAGAAGGAATAGGTGAGGGAGGAATTAGTATTTTACCAAAGATATCGGAGATAAGGAGGATGGCGAGTTTGGAGTCCGATGGGCCAGCGATGTAGGCCTTGAGACCCCCCAGGTCCTCCACCAAGCAACCCTGGCCGCTGGCCGGGTTCAGGGTCGGCGGGTTCTCGCAGCACTGGGAGCTCGCCATCTCCTGGGACTGGGTGGTGGAAAAACACAGCTAAGCTAATTTAATTGACTGCCAAAGCGGATGGGTTTAAGGCCATACAAATTAAAATATCGTTTCTGGGAGGACGTTGCATCACGGCTGAGATCAGCATCTCCAAAACGTGCGCTTATTTGGAACATTACCGTTGAATCTCCTCAAGCGAGTATTAAAATAAGCGAACGTTTATTTGGTCCTCTGTTTTCTTTAAATTCTTGGAGATGTGACATTTAAGTTTGCAGATGATGCAATTTTTTTTATTTACTTATTTTAATACATGGCAGTTAAAGATAACCGCTCTTTCTCTAAAAAAATCTGCTAGATCATAATAAAATAATATCATGAAAACATTATTTTTTTTAATTTAAAAATCCAAACAATAATGTTTGAAATAATAGCGATTTATCAAATAATCATTTTAATGCACCGTCATAGTGGTAGTGATTACTTTATCAAGGAAAAAGTAACGAAGATTAGAATAGGGCCTCCATTGCATCATCCACTAAATAACAAGGACATGATAATCACAATAATGCACCGTTTAGTATTGTACCAATCCATTGTAACAAAAATAAAAATTATTATCTTCCTCTTCATAATCATATATCTTCTATTAAATTTAACATTTTTCCAATCTAAATCAAAAATTATTATATAAATAATAATTGTAACACCAATGAACCGCATCTTAGAAACGTTCACTTAAGTTTGAGCAACACTAGCGGAGTTTTTTATGAGGTTCATACCCTTGAGGCAACGAAGTTTATCTTTTGGCCTAGGATGTAGTATGTTAACCGTTAAGAAATAATGACCTTGGTATCGAATCCTTTATTACGAGGCGAGAGGTCTTGCTCGCTTGACATGCAGCTAGGCTTATGCTTAGTCTTGATAGCTTATAGAGCATGATAATGAGAGCCAGGTATGGTTTGTGGCTACCAAGTGATAAAATCCAAGCTAATCAAAGGGGTTGCTTTTTATGGAGAAAGATTTATACTTGGGCTCTTGATATGATTCTCTAGACGAGATTGCTCCTAGGGGACAAATGTTCAGTGAACCTCCTCTGTGACCCATGGATTGGTAACTTGTTCTTGAGTTTGTGGCCGACTTTCATTAGTTCTGAAATGATGGCCACTGTATAGATTTGTGATCTCCTTCACTTAGATAGTGGTGGATGAGATCCAGTAACAGTTGCACGTGCTTTTGGTGATTAGTTAGGTGAGCACGTCCCCTCTATGGCCATCCCAATATATAGTTGCCACAATATCAGGGTGTATAAATCCTCTTAAATTTTGAGAGCAGTAATCGCCAATCTCTATCACTTGTATTAGATGGAGCCCTCTAGATATTTAGATGTTAGGTGGATTTGGAAGATTAGAGTGCATCCAAGGTTTTGTCTTTTCTTTTGGAAGGTGACTTGGGATTGGCTTCTAACTAAATCTCTCTTAAGGGATCGAGGCATAGAACTTTAGCCAACATGTCCCAGTGTGTGATCAAGAAGATGAGATGGTAGTGCATGTCCTTTTTCGATGCCCAAAGCCAAACGGGTTTGGTGCCTAGCAGGCATGGATCAAATAATGTAGTCTGAAATTCCTATTCATGCATTCTAATATTTTTTGGGGTGGAGCACCAAAAGTGACATGACTAAGGCAAACATAATCCAAACGTCATATATTGCACATCACATATGGCTATCTAGAAACAACTTAGTACTTGAACCCAAGAGGTGCTCGGCAAGATTCTTTTTGAAAAGAGCCTTTACTCTCACGACTGAGCTGATTGATATGACCTGAGATCCATGGAGACTTGGAACTCTCACCCTGCTCATGTAGCGACCCATCGGGTGTATATCTCTTGGGAGCCCCCTTCTTTGATGTTCCGTAAGGTCAACTTTAATGATAGTATCAAAGATAGGGGGTGGTGCTAGTTTTGTTATCCATGGACTGAATTCTAGGATGTTGGTTGCTGGGGAGAGTTAGCTTTTCGAGCTAACAATTTCTGTAGCAGAGCTTCATGTAACATAGGCCAGGATCATTTATGCCCGGAGAATCTTGTAGGCTTATCACCTCATCATTGAGGAAGATTCTGCTATGGTGTTGGCCTAGATATAGGGCTGTTTGCTAGGAGAAGTGGCTCACCCCCTTTTGCTGGACATTGCAATTTGGTTGATGGGGTGTTTACTTTCACTATTAAGCATGTCTTATAGGAGGCAAATACTGCAGCTAACGGGATGGCTATCTTTATTGTAGACCATTCATGAGACATCTTGTAGATGGATGAGAGCATGGCCCCAATGGTACTTAGGGATATTTTATTTTCTAACTCTTTTAAATGTATTTATACAAGACATGTTTGAATGATCCGCTTTACCAAAAAAATTGTTCGCTTATGTTTCTTACTCTTTATTTTTTCAGTAAACCTTACATTTTTTTACAATAAAAGGTATATTATTTATTATTGTAGGTAAGAGTATACAGATATATCAATTAGCTGAAAAAAACTCATATAAAATGATGACACAAAACTTTATGTCTATTACTTTGAGATATAAGTCCTAGGCGAAAAATAATGACACCATAATTTATGTGAACATAAATCATATGAGTGGGCAACAAAAAAAAAACTAACTTTATATTTTGTCACGTTACTCCTAACACCAATTTTAAAGAATAAATTAAAAAATTAAAAACTTTTTCTACTAACAAAATCTTTAGTCCGATAATTAAAAAATAAAAGATATTATCCTTTTCTTATTTCCAGTATATATTTTTTTACTGGTATACATTACATGATTATATGATACATACTAAATAAATTAATCATCTAATAAGTGAATACATATCTTCAAGTAAATTGATATATAATTTTCAAAACATAAAATCTATAATACACAGCTATATATATACTTAGAAAATTAGTTATCTAATAATCTAGTATACACTTCAAATAAATTGATAAATAATTTTTAGAATATTATGTTCAATGATATTGTTGATGCTGAACTTCAGAGATCAACTTGCACCACCATGAACCACCGGCCAGTCACCTTGAGTACCTACAAAACAGATCCCTGATCAGAGTTTTTCTGGTAGGGGACACTCCGATGCTTAAGTTAGTAGAGTTCAAGTAACAGATAGAGAATTATTAGAGAAAAGTAAAGGGTTACTTCCCCGCTCTCTCTTGGCTCGAAGAGTCCCTTCTTACCCAATTTATAGGTGAATGCCTCAACGGTAATTAGTTAGGATAACTCCTTATAACTAATTGCCGTTGGAGGAGTTGAATAGGATAAGCTTATTCCAACTATTTGCTATTGAGGGGGTTGGTTAGGATAAGCTCATTGCAACTAATTGCTGTTGGGGAAATTGATTAGGATAAGCTTCTTGCAGCTAATTCATCCTAATCTTATTACAACGAACGAAGGTTATAACATCCTTTTGTTATAGTAACTATTTTTCCCGCCAACTCTTTTCTATTGTTTTGGCCAAAGAAGTTTAACCGTTGACCTATTGGTCGGCCAGTCTGTCGAACTTTTGGCCAGTCAGATCAGTGGAGCTAAAGTTTGTCCATTTTGCCTATCAGTCTGATTGGCATATGTAATAGTTGCCCCCCATCCCCTATTTTCGAGGTGTCTTGTCACTTTGAAAGGAAGGAGTTGTAATGATTTTTCACCATTAATACCTTTTTTCCTAGCAAGTCACTTCATTGATAGAACCGTCATCAATGGGACTCCCTACTAATGATAGCAGGTTCTGGAACCTGCTGGCACGTTTATTTTTCCTTCGATCATTTTGCCTTGTCCACATGTCATCATTCTATTGCTGATTAGAGCGTTCTCACAGATCAGGACATCATATGGGCTTTTCCCCCATCGGCTTCATATCTTCGATTGGGATCCTAACATGACATGGCATGATCAAGGAGGTATGATGTCGACAAGGATGGATCATGGCCGTAGAGTGATTGCCAAGTGTCGAATTTTCATTGTTGGCAGAATCATTCTCACGGATCAAGGCATCCCATCAATTTTTCTTCCACTGGCTTTATATCTTTCGATGGAATTCTGATACGTGGCATGATTGGGAGCATCTCACATTATTTGAGGAAGAGATCATAGCCAATGTTGTCTTCAATATAAAGGGCTTCCCCTCCCAGGATTTAAGCTTTCCATCATTCTGAGTTTTCCCCAATCTGCGTGCATTCGCTCTCCTTCTCAAGTTCTACTTCTTCCTTTGAATCTCCTTCCTCGGGTTAGCTTTCCTTATTCCATCTTCCTTTTTCTAAGATGGTTAGGCTTTCAGAGATTCCCACTCCAGGCGGGTCTTCTATTCTTAGGTGGGAGGCCAGTGAGCCTTCTGGTGGCCCTGGTGCTCCAATGGCGAGAGGCCCAAATATGGAGGACCTCTGTCCAAATTTAGTTAGGTGCTCTCTTAGTGAGTCCAGCTTACTAATCCTACAGGATTATTATAAAATCTCATAGGATTTTCCATCAATCATCCCTCGGTCTATAAATAGGATTGACAGACGTCCTCCTGGTTGCATTGCCATATATAAAGAACACCTTAGGGTAGGTCTTCGTTTCCCTCTTCACTCCTTTTTTGTCCGACTTTTTAATCTGTACCATCTAGTCCCTACACAATTGACTCCAAATAGTGTTCGAACCATTTGTTCTTTTCTTGTTCTATGGTTGATCTCTAGATCGAGCCTAGAACTTCTCTCTTTTGTTCTCTCTTCATTCTAAAAAAAGACTTTCATGGCCAGGGATGGTGGGTTATTACACCCCATCATGGTCGAAGATTCATCAAGGGGCTTCCATCCGCTATCCATGGGTGGAAGCCTTGTTTTCTCTTTATGTCCTCTATCCATCCATGGTACTTCAATATCGAGTGGAGGGAGTCCTGTTTGACTTCGAACGATAGAAAGAATGTCCTTGTAGCTGACAAAGAAGACTTCGAAAAGCTCTTGGGGGTCGAAGTTCCTCCAATGAAGGAGCTGCTGAATGAACCAAGCCTTTTCCTGGCTTATATCAGCATGTCATCAAGCTTAGGTATTTTTCGATAAATGGGTCATATTTTTCTTGCTTCCTTCCAATTATCAATTTTTCTTTCTTCTATTGCAGATGAAAGAATGAGACCAGATGCAAGAAATCTTCATTAGGCTGTACGAAAGAGGCATGTCGCTATCTCCCCAGAAGGCATCCAAGGTCCAAAGAGAGTGCGGGTAGCCACCAAACCCTTAGAGGCAGCAAGAGAGGTCACACCGATCGTGGTTAGGACCTCAGATGATGATGACACCCCACTAGCTGGTCTCTAATGAAGGGCTTTATCTGCTAGCCAACCTCAGGAGCAGTTAGCTATTCGCCTGCCCATTGATGCTTCTTCTTCATGTGCAGACCGACAAGATAGAGGTAAGGCCCCCTAGACAGATCCTAGGTCTGAGGAGGGTCGTCGGCCTAAGGAAGACCAAGATCAATTCGTTGATCTAAATGTCTTCTCTAAAAAGTCAGGATTGGATAATCCTGACCTAGCTCATTGGCTTTTGAAGGCTATCCTTCTTCCGAAGGATTGGGAAGTGATGAAGACCTATCGCCTGGATGAGGTCCTACCATCGTTCTACTAAAACCTCCTGAAGGTAAGTTCTCTCATTCCTTCTTCTATCTTATTTTCCAAAGTATTGAACATGATTAACTTTGGTTTTTATTGCATTCCAGTTTGCTCATGAGATAGCTTTAATCGAGGAGAGAGTTTCCAGCTTCATCGTTTTAAGCCGAATTCTTTGCAACCAGTTGGAAACTGCAATGGTGGAAAAGGAGGTTGCCAAAGAACTAAAATGAGCTATGGAAAGGAAGCTGGAGGAAAGTGTCGCCACTAACTTAGCTCTACAAATAGAGCTGACGGTGGCACAAGATAAACTGACCGAAGATGAGACAAGACTTCAAAGAATGAAGAAGAAACTCCATTCCACTAAAGTACTAGTAAAGGAATTAATGGTCAAGGCCAATGAAGCCTCTGCCTTACAATCAGCGACCAAAGAGAAGGCAGCACTTGCAGCAGAGAAGGCCTATCAAGCGGTAGAAGACTACAAGAAATCCAAGTCTTTCAAGGATGAGATGACGGAAGCAGGGGCTATCAGCTATTTAATGGGCTTCAATGATTGCCAGGAAAAGGTTTTGAAAATGTTCCCTGACTTGGATCTCTCCAATATAGTTGCGGGCAAAGATGATGAGGAAGGGGATGACGAGCAAATGGTAGAAGAGCCTGAAATCACCGCCCCTCCTGAAATCGCTAGACAAATTGAAAAAATCCAGAGGAGTGCCGATCTTAAATGAAGTGCCGCTGAAGATCGATAATTTGTAGTTTTTTTTCTTTTGCATGGACTTTTGCATAAACATGTATCAAAACCTTTCAAGATACAATGGATTTCTCTTTCTTCAAATGCATTTAATGTTTGTTCTTGCATGTGAGAATTCCAAGTAGGGTAGTTTCAGTATCATGCACCATGCTAACCTTGTAGATCAGAGGAACACAAGGTTAGACCTTAGGAACTAACCTTTGGCATACTGAGATCTTTTGGTAAGTGATGGCCTCTCAATGGCTAAGTATCGAACCTATGGTAGACTGGTCAAGATCCGATGCTAAATCTTCTATAGATAACATAAGACTTTCTGGCAGAAACCTCTTTGGCAGGATTTAATATTGCAGGAGTCGATTGATTAGACTAGCTCTTTGTTCATTGTATATACTAATATTGTCAACTGGTAGGACCAGTTTGCCTCTTTTTTTCTTACCCCCTTTTTTTTGTCAGACATACCAATGGCGTGTCAGTTGGTTAGGACAATTCTCTGTTTATCGAACATATCGATATAATCAGCTGGTTAGGCTAACTCTTTATTTATCAGACATACTGATTAAATCAGCTGGTTAGGCTAACTCTTTATTTATTGGACATACTGATAGAATCAGTTGGTTAAAAGTTAACCCTTTGTTTGTCGAACATACCTATAGAATCAGCTAAAGGCTAACTCTTTGTTTGTCAGACATACTGATAGAATCAGCTGGTTAAGCTAACTCTTTTTATTAGAGGAGAAATGTGCTCAAGGAGAACTTTATTGATAATACTTACGTAAGTTCTTTGTATTCCATGGTTGATTGATCTGACACCAATCTAGGCTTTCAATCCTGTAAGCTCTAGGACGTATTACTTCGGTGACTTGGTATGGACCTTCCTAGTTTGAAGAAAGTTTTTCCTGCTCTGCTGGTCTAGATATTTCGGATCTTCAAAGTACCAGATCACCAGGTCGAAAAAATCTGGCTTTGACTTGGGAGTTATAATATCGAGCCACTTTCTATCGATAAGTAGACATTCTTAGATGGGCCTGGAGTCTCATCCTTTCAAGTAGGTCCAAATCGGCTCTTCATTGTTTTGAGTTCTTCGACTCTTTGAAATGGCCGACCCTTATGGATTGTAAGCTAATTTTCATCGGTATCATCGCTTCGCTTCCAAATATTAAGTTAAACGGCAATTCTCCAGTGGTTGTTCGGGAAGTCATTCGATACGCCCATGGGACTTAATTAGGTTCTTCGACCTGGAGTCCTTTGGCTCCATTTAGCCTAGTTTTTAGCCATGTAGAATTGTCCTATTTGTAACCTCCACTTCATCATTTGACCGAGGATGTCCGATAGAGGTTAATCTATGTATATAATAATATTGAGTGCATAAGTCCTTGAATTTCTGATTATCGTGTTGTCTTCCATTATTCGTGATGATTGCACACAGGATCCTGAACTGATAGTTATATAATTCCTTATAAAGTTCTTAACCTTTTTCTCAATTATATGTGCCAAAGGTTCAGGCCACAATGATGAACTTTCTTTGGCCGAAAGCTAAAAAAAATTGACCGAGAATGTCAATACCCCATTGAGCAAATGGCCAAGGGGCTACTAGCTGAATTACCTGACTTACAAGACGTCTCTAGATATTAGAATATTTTTGTCATTGATCACACTTCTTGACAAAGTCGGCTACATCTTTCTAGAAAATCGGCCAATAGTATCCTTGGCGCACTATCTTGTAAGCCAGTAATCTGCCCCCAGGTGGTCATCGCATATACCTTCATGCACTTCTCTAAGGGCGTAATCAGCATCCGAAGGCCCTAGGTATTTTAATAGAGGTTGTGTAAAATACCTTTTGTAGAGAACTCCCTCTATCATTACATACTGTGAGGTTATCCATCGTATCCATTTGGCTTTGATAGTATCCTCTGGCATTATGTCTTCATTAAGATACTTGATGATAGGATTTATCCGACTGGGCTCTTATTGTACTTGTTGTACCACCATACCTTCTTCAACACTACAAATTTTGAGGTATTCAACATACGTCCGACTGAGGAAATCAGGGGTTGTAGTTGCCAGTCAGGAGAGCACATCGACTCAAGAATTTTCAGTCCATGGGATATGAGATATTTCAAAGAAGTCAAACTTGGTTGTGAGATCTTATACCTTCTCCAAATATTTTATCATTATGGCATCTCGGGCTTCAAATTCTCCCTTCACTTGCTTCACAACCAAATGAGAGTCTGTAAAGACCTTCCTTGACAATTCTAAGTCCAACCAAGAGAGCTTTATACTTTGCTTAGTTGTTTGATGCTTGGAAAGAAAAATGAAGGGCATACTCAATGAGATCTCCTTCAAGACTAGCTATAATCAATCCTACTCCACAGCCAGTAGAATTAGATGCTCCATTTATATGAAATATCCACACTGAGTCAGAGCTCTCTTCAACTGCTTCCCCTTCACTAACTATTTTCTAATTATCTTCCTCGGTGCTCCTAGTGCGTTCAGCAATAAAATCTGCCAGCACATGTGCCTTCATTACCGATCATGGTTGATATGTTATATTAAACTCACCCAATTTGATAGCCCATTTAGCTATCCTTCTTGATGTGTCAGGACATCATAGAATGGCCTTCAATGGTTGATCCGTTAATACTACCACCGAGTGAGTTCGGAAATAAGGTCTTAGGCACTTTGCCACTATGACTAGTGCATAAATTAATTTTTTTGCCTTTGGGTATCTTACTTTAACATCATGTAGCACTTTGCTGGTATAGTAAAATGATTTATGAATGTTGTCAGGCTCTTTCCTGACAAGCACCTAGCTGACGGCTTCATTTGAGTGAAAAGATATAAGTATAAAATTTCTACTTCTTGGGGCTTTAAGAGCAAAGATGAATTAATCAGATATTTTTTCAACTCCTCAAAGGCATGTTGGCAAGATCCAACCATTTAAAATCTTTTGTTTGCCATAAAACTTTAAAGAAAGGCAAACACCTTTCCACCAACTGGAATATAAATTGACTTAATGAAGCGATGCACCTTATCGGTTGTTGTACCTCTTTTTTACTTGAAGGATGCCTCATGTCGAGGATTGCTCGTATCTTCTCGGGATTAGCTTATATTCCCTGATTGTTGATAAGAAAATCGAGAAAATTTTTTGAGGTGACTCTAAAGCTGCATTTGGTCGGATTTAATTTCATTCGGTGGTTTCATAGGACACTGAAGGCTTCCTCCAGATCTTTAATATAGTCAATTGCTTGGAGGCTTTTTACCAGTATATCGTCAATATAGGTTTTCATATTCCTTCCAAGCTACTTTTCGAAGATCTTATTGATCAGCCGTTGGTATGTCACTGCAACATTTTTCAAACCAAATGGCATTACTCAATAGCAATATAGACCATTCTCAGTCATAAAGGCTATCTTCTCCTCATCTTTTGGATCCATCTAGATTTGATTGTAACTTGAGAATGCATCCATAAAGCTGAGAAGCTTATGTCCAGCAATGGTATCGACTAGCTGATTTATTTTTGGCAAAGGGAAGCTATCTTTTGGATAGGCTTTGTTGATGTCAGTATAATCAATACAAATCCTTCATTTTCATTTACCTTTTTAACTATTAGTACATTGGCAAGCTAATCCGAGTAATGGACTTCCCTAATGAATCTAGGTCGATAAGCTTGCTTACCTCTTCGTTGATGAGTTTTTGTTGCTCAAGTACAAAATTTCTTTTTTTTTTCTGTCGGACAGGTTTGTATCCCGGGTCCACCTTTAGTTTATGAGTAAACTTCCATTTCTCCTACTCGTTGTCCCCCTTGCTTGGCCCTTCCTCTAAGGGGTTGTTGTGTCACAAGTGTGAAATGCCCACTAGAACGTCCATGGATTTTATCATCAACTTGATGAATTAATTTTAGGATATAGGACTTTCCTATTATAACAGGTTGTTCAAAAGGATCCCCTGTTCTTCCATCAAATATTCTGCTTTTTCCTGGATAGTCGGGTTCAAATACCCATGGATTTCTTGTTTGCTTACAGGCTTCATATAATTCAGAAAACACTAGTTTTCTCGAAGCCTCTTGTTCATATCTCTCATCAAAAAGTGCTATTCTATAATGTTTCTTTAGCAGATCCCCCACTGATCCGAGCGAATATTCAAATATCTATCCCACATTCATTTGTGAGGGTACTCCTAATGGGTTGAAGACCATATCAATAGGTACCTCTGGAGGAATCCTAGGCATATCAGCACCCAACCAGGCAATGATGTCAGCACTGCTTTGTCGAAAATCAACTAGCCTTGTTTTCAACTCCTTATCTAATAGACTTCCCACTCGGATAACTTTCGTCGGATCTTCTTTATCTAATGGCAAGAAGATAGTTCTTTCAGTGGGTTCTCTACATCTTTCAGTTTCTCTCTAATCCAGTCATTCCAAGGTCATTCCATTTACTGACTGTTTGTCTTGAATCAAGAAGCATTGCCTAGCCATCCTTTGATCTCCTCTCATTTCTCTAACTCCATGCTTGGTTGGGAACCATACCGAAAAAATAATAAGTCGATGCAATTGCTCGAAATTTATTTAAAGCTGGGCATTCCAAAATAGTGTTGTATGCTGAAGATGTTTGGACGACCATAAAATTAATGAGAAGCATTTTTTGTTGGGGTTCCATCCCAATGGTTACTGGGAGTGTTATCTCACCTTCCATCCTAACGAAATCTTCACCGAACCCTATTAATGGTATTGAATTTTTTTGCAACTTATCTCTAGGTAGATTCATCTTGACAAAAGCATCATAAAGTAATACATTGATTGAACTTCCATTATCAATCAAAATTCTCCTTACATCATAATTTGCAATAATGGCAGAAATAACTACAGGATCATCATGGGATGTTTAAAGACCTTGCAAGTCATCATCAAAAAAGCTAATAATATTGCTACTTCGATACCTCTTTGGAGTATCTTTTTTAGTCTCTCCCTCCCTTCAATTTGATCGGTGGTGTATCGTGCCAACCCTTCCATCTGTGGGTTATTGATGCGGGAGCTCCATTCCATCCATGATTTTCTTGGGAGCAACAACCTTGGCTCGATGCTCCTAATTACGAACATACTTTCCAAGATATCCATGCTTAATCAGATCTTCTATTTCATCCTTCAACTGGATACACTCTTCTATGGTATGCCCATGGTTGCGATGAAATTGACAGTATTTGTTCTTATTTCTTGATGCCGGGGGTGCTCGCATTGGTCAAGGTCTTTGTAAAAAATTCTCCTTCTCTATCTCCATCAATATATTCTCTCTCGGGAGGGATAAGGGAGTATAGTTATCAAACTTACTGTCAAATTTTTTGTCTTTGGAGTTCATCGTCGGCCTGGAACTTTATCATCATTGGGGGGTCATGGATCGTCCTTCTTTTAAGCTTCCTTCTTTGAAGTTGACCTTCCTTCAACTTGGCATCAACTTGTAGCCTTCTCTTTGGCCAATGCGTACTTTTGTATGCATGCCAATAATTTCGAATAACTGGTGAAAAATTTCTTGTCTAAAGAAAAAGTAAATCTAGATGATCGAAGTTCTTTCTTCAACGCTGACATTGCAATATATTTATTGAGATCCGATATCTCAAGTGTCGCCGAATTGAACCATACCACATATTCTTTCAAGGTTTCCCCTTCATTTTATTGGGTAGAAAAAAGGTTATCTGAATTACATGGTATCTTTCTAAAAATTCTGAAATGGGCCATGAACAGCTCTTCCAATTAATTAAAAGAATGGACAGTACCGGCTTGAGGCATGAATACCACATCTGCATGGCTTTCTTTAGAGTTGCAAGGAAGGCCAAATAGTGGAGTGCATCGCTAGCTCCTAGGATCATCATGTGAGCTTTGAAGATGCTCAAATGATCCAGGGGGTTCATTGTTCCATCGTAAGGTTCCAACTACAAAACCTTGAAGTGAGGAGGAATCACCTTCTCCATTATTCATCAGGAGAACAGAGGTCGAGAGTTGAATATGGCAGGTCGATCATCGCTTTTCCATTTATCATCAAGCTCAGTAATTCGTCACTCTAACTTTTGGAGCTTCTTCTCATAATCATCACGTCATCAAGTTTCTTTTCCTCATCGAATGCTTCCTAGGGTGGAGTCCCTCGAGGATTCAGAATGGGATCTTGGGTGTTTCCCCTTCCATCGGCTTTCCTTAAATTCATGGCACCAAGAACTTCTATGCATGGGAGAATGCCGATCCAGGGAGTGCCGATATGCGTGTCAGCTCGATTCTTGGTGTCAGATATCTTTCAAAGGAGATCGTCGGCTAAGTTTAGAAGTGGCTGGGTGCTGTTGTCCGTTAATTGCTACTTCTTAGAGATTTTGGATGGTGGCAGTCAAGATTTTCATCTTATTTAAGAGAATATCAAGTTGTTGTTGTCCCACATTCATCGTGGGAGGCAAATTATTGTTCTCCAGGGGAGGGTTGGGGTCGTTCCTTTTGGATAGCTGACACCCTTACTAGTAGAGGTGTTTTGTACCTTTATTTGTACCATCTTCTCTTCCAATTCTCTTTTCCAGATAGGAGAGGGTTTATGCTTTTTGCCCTACCTCCCTACCTAGCATGCTAATCTGTTGATGTTGAACCCCAGATATCGACTTGCACCGCCATGAATCACTGGCCGGTCACCTTGAGTGTTAGACATTAGAATAATGAAAATTAACCCAACTTTATTTGATTAAAATTGATATTTTTGGTGATACTTTGCAGGAATTGACTTCATAAACGTGTAGATCTTGATTTTAGAAGTCCAACGACGCAAACAGAATGTAATTCGGACTTCGAACGGGCCCGAAATGGATTTTAGAAGATTTTAGCACGGATTTCAAAGCCATACGATTTTTGGAGCATTGCCTTAAAATTTCAATGGCTCACGGTGGACCAGCTCAATGGTCCACCGCACGACCTGCCGGTCCACGACAGCCATTGCTGCCAGTCCACGGGCAGAGTGGTGGACCACCGTGCACCGTTTGCTCCGAAATTCGCCGGAGAGCTTCCCCCGGCACCGCCCAAGCCATCGGAGACCTCCCCGCCAGCCGGAGAAGCCCCGTTCGGCCGAAAATCTGCCCAACCTGCTGCCGCCACCCTCCGCCCACGGCCACACCGTCCACCTTCGCCGTCCGCGTGTCCGCCCGAGCTCGCCGCCCACGGCCATGCCTCCGCTGTCCGCCGAAGTCGCCGCCGCTGCCCGTTCGAAGCCACTCCGCGCCATCCGCGTGTCCGCCCAAGCTCGCCGCCCGCCACTCCGCGCCGCCCGCAAGCCACGCCGCCTGCAGCCGCCCAACCGCGCATCTCCGCCCGCGAAGCCGTCTCCGCTCAGCCCGTCCACTGCACGCCGCCACTCCGCCGTCCGCAAGCCACCTGCAGCGTTGTCTGTCCGAAGCCACTCTGCACTGTCCGCCGCTGCCACCGTGAAGCCGTCTGCCTCGTGTCCGTCTCTGCCTAGCCGCGCCTCTCCGCCCATCTGCGAGCTGCTGTTTGTCACTGTCCTCGCTGTTCAGACCGGGATATCCGAAAACAAGGAAGCATCGGAACGAGAAGAGATGTCGGACGATGCTGGATGGACGCGGGATTGTGCGATAGAATTTTTAAGTTTGATTTTTGAGATGGGGATGATCGTAAAAATATCAGATAAGGAGATAGCACAGAGTTTGAAAATTAGATTAAGATGAGGAAATCACCGCGCTTTCCACACGGACCCGACATGGTATTTTTCATCTATAAATACCTCGGTGATTCTTTTCTGCAAAAAAAAGAGAAATTTTTAGGGGGAGGTTCCACTTGCTGTCCGTAGTTCCACCTGTTGCTGTGACAGAGAGTCAGAGTCGGATAAAAAGGGAGAAAGGGACCCTTGTTCCCTTACTTTTCTTTGATTTTCTCTGTACCCCAGTTTTTATGCAATAAATATTTATTTGCTTTATATTAATCCATGATTGCTTATTTTATTTTGAAGTAATGCTGGAGTTATGTTGGATTAGCATTTAAGGTAAGTCGAAGTGAATTAATTTTAACTGACCTATACCTAAGGGACGGGCCGTGATCCACGGGTACGGGCCGTTGAGATAGGTCATATCTGAATTATTTTCACAAATTTATTATTTGCATCTATTTCTTGCATTAGTTTTAGTTTATTTTAAATCAAAAGAAATTCCTTTTTCAAGATAACCCCAAGTCTCTGTGGGATCGACCCTTATTCCCGCTATTCTATCCTTTAGAGTAGTGAAATTAAGGTTCTAAATCGGTGCATTACGACACGCATCATTGAGTACCTGCAAAATAGACCCCTAACCAGAGTTTTTCTGGTGGGGGACACTCCGATGCTTAAGTCAGTAGAGTTCAAGCAACAAATAGAGAATTATTAAAGAAGAGTAAAGGATTACTTCCCTACTTTCTCTCTTGGCCCAAAGAGGTCCTCTCTTACTCGTATTTATAGGTGAATGCCTCAATGGTAATTAGTTAGGATAACTCCTTGTAACTAATTTCTGTTAAAGGAGTTGATTAGGATAAGCTTATTACAACTAATTGCTATTGAGGAGGTTGGTTTGGATAAGCTCATTGTAACTAATTGCTATTGGGGAAATTGATTAAGATAAGCTTCTTGTAGCTAATTCATCCTAATCTTATTACAATGAAAGAATGTTATAATGTCGTTCTATTATAGTAACTATTTTTCCAACCAATTCTTTTCTATTTGTTTGGCCAAAGAAGTTTGACCGTTGACCTATTGGTTGGCCATTTGAGTCGGTCGAACTTTTGGCCGGTCAGATCAGTGGAGCTAAAGTTTGTCCATTCTGCCCATCAATCTGATTAGAATATGGAACAAATATGTTGGTGTAGAATCCCTTTTCCGGCCAGGCGGAGCTGCCAGATTGCAGGTTCGCTCCCTTGGTTCGCCTACAAAACAGACCCCTGGCCGGATGTTCTCCGATGGGGGACACTCCGATGCCTAAGTCAGAGGCAGGCTCCAGCAACAGAATGGGGAAGATTTTGAGGAGAGAGGATGGCGAGGAAAAGAACTATGGAGTTTTCAGGGTTTTGTTGTGCCTTACCTAGATTGTCCCCTCTTACCAGTATTTATATCAGCTGGTCCGGCCTGTGGCTCCATCCTCTTTCCTGCGATTACGATGATGGGAGTTAATTGATTTCCCTATGTCCATAACCGTGGGCAGTTATTGAACGGTTCCGGCCAGGCCGAAGGCATTACCGTTGGAGTTAGTGGTCATGTGGCCACTTCGACATGGTTGTGCTTTGGAGGTGATAGTTAGATAGCCGATTGTAACCGTTATCCTCCACGTTCATGGGGGTTTGAGGTAGGTCGGAGATCTGCTTTTGGACTTCCTTTTCAGGAATGTCTGTTGCTGGATCGATGGGGTGCTTTTGTCCCAAGATGTCTTCATCTTGAGACGTCTTCGGAATGGCACCTATGGCTGAAGCCGAAGATTGTATCTTCAGTGGAGGTCGAAGACCATATCTTCGACCAGGGGTGAAGGTCGTGCCTTCGGCTGAAGCCAAGGGCCATGTCTTCGGCTGAGACCGAAGGCTAACTCTTCGACTGAGGCCAAGAGTTGTGTCTTCGTCTTGCCCGTTAACTATTCAGCTTCTTCCGGGCGCTTTGGTTCGATATGCCCAGTTCGGGAGGGAGTGTATGAGTGATCGAACTGATGGTAGATCTATGCCTGAACCGATATATCCCAACAAGATATATACTATATTGTATAGTGACTTATCAACTTCGTGTTACATATTGTAAACTTCTTTGATACGTACATAGCAATGATCTAATACACTTCTATGTAAATTGATACAAGTTTCTAAAATACAAAGTTCATCAATATATAGTATGGACTACGTGATACATACATAACAAATTAGTTACTTAACAATCCAATACATACCTCCAAGTAAATTGATACACAGTTTCCATCATATCATACTCACTAATATATACTACATGATATGATAATATATACACATTGATGTCCTGTACATACTGTAAGCTTCTTTAATATATATTTAGTAATAATCCAATCACACCTTTAGATAAATCGATATACAGTTTTCATGGCATATTTTTTACGTAAAGATATATATTGGAACACTATTAGGTGTATACCAAGGAAGCATATAGTATATATTAGAAAATTTATAAATATGTATCACCAAACCATATAGTATGTACTAGTGAATATAATGTTACAAAAACTATGTATTAAATTAATTTACTTAGAAATATATATTAGATTGCTAGATAACTATTTGCTAAGTATATATCATTGAATCATGCACTGTGTTATAGTAAATTCCCTAGAAACTGTATATCGATTTATTTGGAAGTGCATATTGATTTATTTAATGATTAATTTATTTGGTATGTATCATATAACTATATAATACATATCGGTAAAAAGTGTATGTTCAAAAATGAGAAAGAAAGATAATGTAATCTTTTTTATAATCTCGGGACTCACGACTTCGTTAGTAGAAAATGTCTTTAACTTTTAAGTGTATTCATTAAGATTGATACTAAGAGAAATGAGACAAACTATAAAGCTTGTCCCATAATTTTTTCTATGATGCCTATTATATATGATTTTTGTTCAATTTACACCTTTCTCCAAAAAAAATAATATATTTGTAAGATTTAAAAATTTTTATTCAATTTTCTTTTGAAGATGATTTACAGTCCAAATAAAGAACATTTTTAGTTTAAAAAGTGAGTGAAAAAAATATTGCATATTTTTTTCTATTATTTTTTGTTGCCACCTAAGTCGCCATGGCCTGTAGCTCTAGCGTGGCTCAGATGAGCCAACTTACCCGGGCTCGTCGGATTCTTCTTCACCTTGCCTTCATGGCTGGTTGGTCCTGCAAAAAAGAGAAGACCCGGGCCGAAGATCCTAGTAGAGATACTCCAATGGTCAAGTCAATAGGACGACCAAGGAGAATAGATCCTCAGTGGCGGGAGCTTATGGTGCTCTCGTGTAGAGGAAAAGTAAAATAGAAGGAGAAAACATGAAATTAGAGCCTAAGGGGTTCTCGCTGTTTGGTCCCTTGCCCTTGCTCTCTTACCGTCGTCCCCCTTTTCTGGAGGTCCCTCTTACTGTTATATAGGAATTATTCCTTCTCGACCAAGCTCGAAGCTTCGATCGGTAGCCCCTCCCAAGGTATCCCCTACAGGAGGGGCACAAACTTGCTAGAACTTTCCCTCGAACTAGCCCCTCCCGGGGGGAATCCCCGTGCATGGGGCACAATCAGTGCACTGCAAAATTTGTCTCCCTGGTGGAGTGACCTCCTATGGAGGGTGCGGGTAGTGTGTTACAAGGACATATACTACGATTGAGAACTTCCACTTTTGGAAGATACAGATGACGTGCTACAGGATCTGGAGCTCTAGCAAAGCTCTCTTCTTATGGGAGATGCAGATAGTGTGCTATAAGGTCTGGAGCCCCAGTAGAGCATGTGCCTACCAGAGGATGTGAGTGGCGTGCTTCGAGACCTGGAGCCTCGACGGAGCATACGTTATGCATGAGACGCGGGTGACACGTGACAGGGCCTATGCCTCTAGTGGAGCACGTGCATCCATGTGACCAATGGCCTACCCGACGATGACATCGCACCTTCATGTCATAATCCAAGGCTTTCCTATTTTTTTCTTCCTGAGATCATATTCCGCTTCCTGCTGCCCTCTTACTTATGGAGACTGGGTTCGGACAGCAGCCCGACCTCCGCTAAGAGGTCGACCTCGGACAGGAGCTTGACCTCAGCTCGAAGCTTAACCTCGGATGGGAGCTCCACCTTAGTTAGGAGCTCGACCTTGGATGGGAGCTCGACCTCGGCCAGGAGCTCGACCTTGGACGGGAGCTCGACCTCGATTGGGAGCTCCATCTTAGCTGGGAGCTCGACCTCGGACGGGAGCTCGATCTTAGCCGGGAGCTCGATCTCGGACAGGAGCTCGACCTTAGTTGGGCCAGGTGGCGTTCTTCGCCGCCTCATCGCTTAGACAGATCCAACATGTGCGCCATATCAGCGGCTCGCCACATCATTTTTTATTTTAATATATTATAATAGCTATTATCATAATTTTACTTAATATTAAAATCTTGATCTACAATTTTTAAAAGATTAGATGTAGTGCTTCCTCCTATGTGTGATGGGGGTTGTTTTATTTCATAGAGCAATAAAGGGTGAAGATAGATAATGATTGTAAATATTCAAAACATAGAGATCATGACCATATTTTTAGAAAGTTTAAGTAATAACATTCCTGTATTATTATTTCAGCACATTATTTAATAACATAATTTCAGCATGACTAATATATATATATATATATATTATAAAATAGAGACACTATGTTGGCAAAGCTCTCCTTGTACCATGTGTATGATTTCTTTAATTGCCATGTATTAAAATAGCTTAAATAAAAAGCTGCATTATGTGCAAGCTTGCGTGATAACACTTCTCCACTTAACAATTAGAGATTCTCAGTTTAAATCTTGGATGATAGAATATAAATCTCAAATGTTACATCTCCAAGAATTTAAAGTAAGATAATCATAATATAAATAGGTTTCCCTTTCTCTAAAAAAATATGCTATTATAATCATAATAACAAAATAATTTCATGAAATTATTAATTATTTCAGTTTAGAATACTACAAAAAACATTGTTTTTCTCGACATTTTTTTAGATTTTTTCCGACACTTTAAAGCGTCACTAAAAATATTCTCGATGCTTTAAAAAGCATGGTAAAAGCATTGCCAAGGTAAGAGTGGAAAAAAGTTTTTCTCGATGCTTTGGTAAGCGTCGTAGTTGATCAGGATTTTCCCAACGCTTTTAAACATCGGGAATAAGATTATTCCCTATGCTTTTAAGCATCGAGAATAAAGTTATTCCCGATACTATTTAATAGCTATTTATTAAATAGTCATCTTAATGCACCACCGTAGAAATGGAGTGGTTGTGATTACTCTATCAGGAAAAAGTAATGGCGTTTAGAATAGGGCCTCCATTGCATCATCTATAAAATAACGGGAACATGACAACCACTATAATGCATTGTTTAGCATTATACTAATCCATTGTAACAAAAATAAAAATTGTTATCTTCCTCTTCATAATCTTATATGTTCTATTGAATTCAACTTTTTTCAAATCTAAATCAGAAATTGTTATATAAATATTGATTTGGCCAGTATTACCCATTGCTTTCCTTTATAATATTGTTACAGTGGTTGTTCTAACATGTAGCATATTATCATCCTCATAACCAGATGAGATTCAAGATAAAAGAGG
Organism: Areca catechu; assembly: GCA_021397845.1. NCBI lineage: Eukaryota > Viridiplantae > Streptophyta > Magnoliopsida > Arecales > Arecaceae > Areca > Areca catechu. Next base: position 30,555,479 of record CM038046.1, read on the forward strand.
AATGTAAGCAAGTGCTTGTCTTGCTACTTGTTTGAACATTATGATACAACCACCAATCCAATCTTTGCCTCGCTGCAGCTCAAAAGTCATTTAAGCCAGTTATTGCTACATGGGGGACATGAACCTCTTCCAATACCTTTCATTTACAGTTCCAAAATTTCCTGAACCATCTCATTCTCCCTCATACATAAGTGCATATTAATAATAGTAGAGGTCAAGAGGAGAATGCATTTCCTTCTAAACAAAATGAGAGCTGTTATACTTCCGATGGCTCACGAGGCATATCAGTTTGAAACCCTTGGCATGGGTTTTACAAATAAAAGCAAATGCCACCGGAACAAATTGAAACCAATGCTAGAGATGTCATAGTTATCGAGAACTGTAACCAGATCGGGCTTTGGATCAATGAAATTTTGGTTTGTTGGTATTTGATACGGCTGTATCTGCTGATGTGGAACCCATCTAGATGCCAGTTGTCAGCCAGCAGATGGAGGCGCCATCTAAGCCTGGCACCCAAGCAAGAAGCCAAAGTAAATTCCCTGCCAAGGTCAGTCCCCGGTCGAGGTCGAACTCAAGACGCCACCAAGCCAAGAATAAGAGGTAAAAGAGTTCAAATCATGGTGGGAAAAAGGGTCGCCTTCACCCAGACCCTGCCTCTAAGATAGTATAACTGACAGGCAGCAGCCCGCCGCCTGTGGCCTGCAGAGGAAAGCGCCTCATCGGAGCACCAGGACCCTCTCAGACCCCAGCTCACACCAATCGGGAAGGAACGTCCCTTTCAAGGTACGGTGCTCCCCAATCCGCCGTTTGCACCATCCACAAATAGGAGGCCGTGCTAGAGGATTCAGACCCTGGGAAGGCTGCCTGCATGCTAGTGCTTCGCTAGGTTTCTCGAAACATGGCAACCAACCAGAGCATCAGAGCCAGTAACATGATTTTCCATCTCAAAGGGGCTAACGGGAGCTCACGCGTAGTTCCTGCGTGCTGCCAGATGTCACCCCCTGGGACTCTCCCAAAAAGGGGAACATCTGGAAAGCAAGGGTCACATAGTACCTCTCCATCCAAAAAAATATAAGAGGGGCCGCCGACCAAGAGGAGAGACAAGAGGCAAAACCAGCAAGGGGTAAGGGAGGTAATTGTTGGCACGCAGAAGGAGAGAGCAAGCCAGACGTAATGCTTTTGGGGCTACCGGGAAATTCGTCGGAAGAATCCCACGGACACAGCCAACTCTACTCCAATCCTCCTTCTCTGCTAACTCCCTACACTCGCTTTCTTTTTCAAAAAAATAACGACCCCCGAACATGGAGACCTCGCCGGAATCCACCGAGGGAGATCTGTTCCCCTGGATCGCCCACTGATTTGATCATCGGAGTGCCCCCGCCGGAATCCCCGGCTAGGGTCTCTTCTCTTTTGCAGGGGACCGGGAACGCGTGTAGGATTCCAGGCGAGGGGAGCGACGCCCGACGCCGCGCTGGAGCTACAAAAGGAGAAGCAAATACTCCCCCATTCTTCCATTCTCGTATTATTATTATTATCTTTTCTCTTATCACCCTCTAGAAGTAGAGAGTCCCCCAAGCTCTCCGTCTCAGAGGTATCTGTTTTCCTGGATCGCCCATTGACTTGATCGTCGGAGTACCCCCGTCGGAATCCCCGGCTAGGGTCTCTTCTCTTTTGCAGGGGACCAGGAACATGCGCGAGATCCTAAGCCAGGGGAGCAATGCCCGACGCCACGCCGGAGCTATAGGAGAAGCAAAGACTCCCACATTCTTCCATTCTCATATTACTATTATCTTTTCTCTTATCACCCTCTGGAAGCGGAGAGTCCCCCAAGCTCTCTGTCTCAGAGGTATCTATTCCACTTGATCGTCCCACTGACTTGATCGTCGGAATGCCTTCGCTAGAATCCCCGGTCCAAGATTTTCCTCTATCTTGCAGGACCTCCCGAGCAAGCTAGCAAGCCGACCACGAGATGGAAGCTAGGGGTCCGGAGGGAACCCGACATGTCAGAGCTACAGGCCACGACGATCCAGGTGGCAACAGTATTAGACTGTGTATTAGTTGTCAAGATACACCTAGCTAGATTTTCTTTCTAGTAAAATATGTGTATTAGTTGTCAAGATATATAAAACTAGCTTTTTTTATAGTAAGATTTGGATAAGTTGTATGTAGATTGTGTATAAGTTGTATATGAGTAGGCATAGGTTGGTACTTGCCTGACTTGGTTTTATCTCTTGTATATAAGGAGACATCTTATAATATATTGGTTCATCAAGTAATATAGCAACTTTTCTTCTCTCATCATGGTATTAGATCTTTAGGACTCAAGCCCTAGATCCCAACTATGACACCATGCTATCTTGCCTTGCACCATTCCATCCTGGCTATAGCTTCTTGTTCCACTACTATGGCTCTTCCAATCATCAACATCAAGAATCTTATCACCATCGAGCTGACTACGAACAACTTCTTACTTTGAAAGAAAGTCTTTTCTAATATTCTATCTTTAAGGTGTTAGGATTTGTGAACGGTACCAGCCTCTTACCTCTTGTGTTTATTGAAGATGATTAAAAAATTATCTTCCTAATCCAGTATTTAAGACATGGCAGGAGAAGGACAGCACTGTTCAGCTATGACTCGCTACCACCATGTCCACTACTATGCTTAAACACATTCTTTCTAGTACTGAGAATATTACTAGAGATATTTGGCTTGTCATTAAGAAGTACTTTGGTGATAGGACCATCGCTATGAAGTACTAGTTGCAAAGTGAGCTTTTCATTTTGAAGAAGGGCATTATGTCTGTCTCTGAATATATCCTAAAAATTAAGGATATTGATTAGAGTCTTTTCTCTATTGGTAGTCATGGCATAGATTTTGAGCTTGTGATGGTTGCTTTTCATGATCTTGTCAAGAAATATAGAAGTTTCATTATTTCTGTTACTATGCATGATAATCTTTCTAATCTTGAAGAGCTTCGTGTGCTACTTCTTTAGTAGGAATAGCAGGATTAGCACTTTAGTGCTCTTTAGAATTTTGCTCCACCTACTAGCGATTCTACTATCTTTGTGGCTACACGTGATGGTAGTCAACCAGGCAATTGGGATGGCTACATAGATTGATCTAGTGGAGGTAGAGGCAATTATGGAGGACGACACAAGGGACCAAGATAGATGATTAACTATCAATATGGTGCTCATCCCAACTACTACTAGCAGCAATGTCTATACTATTAAGCCCCACCACCTTCCAAACTTCCTCCTAACCATTCCCTATTTCAGAAGCAATCTAGTTCCATGTGCTGATATGTGGTAAATTTAATCACATTACACTTCAATGTAGGCAGTGCTTTAATCATAATTATATATTCTATAATATACCATAATCCATTATTGCCATGAGTATTTCATAGGATGAGTCTAACCATGAGGTATGGTACCTGATACAGGAATGATGAACCATATGACTGCCACTTCAAGTATACTTTTGTACTCTTAACCTTATCATGATAATGATCATATACTAGTATAAAATGGAGAATAAATTGCTATACATACTGTTGGTGAATCTAGACTATTACACCTCATACTAACTTTCCTTTATATAATATTTTAGTCATTTCTTTTATTAAAAAAATATGTTATCTATTTGATAATTTTATCATGATAATAATTGTTCTATGAAATTTGATTCATCTGATTTTTTTATGAAGGATCTGATAATAAGAAAGGAGCTTCTTCGATGCAATAGTCATGACTCATCACTTTATCCTATTATTTTTCAAGTTTTCACTATCAGTGTTAGGAATAAGATAGTATTAGTAGCTGTCCAGTTGAGTCCTGAACTTTGGTATAGGAGATTAGGTCACTACTCCAGTAGTAATATTTTTCTTTGTTTCTTGAAAGATATTAATAATATTTTGCATACATCTGTTAAGTCTATTCAATTCAATAATTGTAATGCTTGTCATCTTGAAAAGCATGTCAAATTACTATTTAGTGTTTCTCAATCAAAATCTTCTTATCCATTTGAACAAATTCACTTTGATATTTGGTAATCACCTATTCTTTCTCTCTCTGGATATCAGTATTATGTGTTGTTTGTTGATGATTTTTCTCAATATGTCTGGATATATACTCTTAGATTTAAACATGAAATTTATGATAAATTTATGAAATTTTATGCTATGGTGAAAATTATTTACAAAGCAAATATTTATTACTTTCATTTTGATGGGGGGAAAGAGTTTATTAATAAGATTTTTACTAATTTTCTGAGTACCAATAATGATATTTTTCATCGATTATCATATCCCTATATATATCAGTAGAATGGTATTGCTGAGTGCAAAAATAGACATATAGCAAATATTATTCATACTTTTTTATTTCAATATGTCATGCTAGTATGGTTTTGGATTGAAGCCCTGCACTATATTGTCTTTCTTTTAAATCACACTCCATCATTGACTATTCTAAATGGCTTCCTTATTAAAAATTATATGGATATTCTCCTCCTGATGTGATGTTATCAGTGTTTTTGTATGTCTTTGTTATCCCAGCATTCAGGATATTGTATTGCATAAGCTCTATCCACGATCTCTACCATGTATTTTTCTTGGCCCTTTTGAGCATCAAAGGGATTTTGCTATTTATATCCTTCCTCTAGTAAAGTTCTCTTTTTCCATCATGTTATGTTTGTTGAGTCTGTATTTTCTTATACTTGTTTACAGTCATTTTCAAAGCAATCACATGACATACCTACTGTTGGTGACTTAAATAAATTGAATTTGTTTGTCTCATATTCACAACATGATTTATATCCCTCTACTACCTGCTCCATTTCTGAGTTGGTATTTCACATATCATAGTTTCATATCAATGACAACATCACTATGACTATATTTGCATCTGGTATAGTTCTAGATTCATCCAGTATTGTTGCTACTTATTCTCCTACTCTTACTATAGATATTAATGGTTCTGTAAAGATTTTTATTGATAGTCATGTGGATCGACCTCCGGTTTCGATTATGTATCACACACTTGGGTATAGACTACTCCCGAATCTACCCTAGTTCCACATCCCCTCAAGTAAATTCTACCCAGTTCAATGTTGCTATTGCTTTCGAATCTTCTAGATAACCTTATTCCATTCTACAACCCTTGCACCATATGATTCCTAAATATTAGTCCTCTTCTCTGACTGACCCCTCTGTATTGCTTGTCTCTTCTAGTTCTAATATTTTGTAGGAACCATCGATGTTCAAGGAGGCCTCTTAGCACCCTGGTTGGGTCGCTTCTATGTAGGAAAAATATGATACTTTGATATTAAATTATACCTGGGATCTTGTTCCTTCTCCATCCCATGCTAATATTATTGGATGCAAATGGGTCTATAAAATCAAAGGTTATACTAATGGTTCACTTGAGTACCTTAAAGCTCGCCTTATGGTATAATGATATAAGCAGCAACAAAGTATCGACTTTGAGAAAACTTTCTCTCTTGTTGTTAAGGCTACTACTGTTTGTACAATTCTCTCTATTGCATTATCATAAAGTTGGCCCATTCAACAACTTGATGTCAAAAATGCCTTCCTTTGTGGCATTCTTCAAGAGGAGATCTATATGAGATAGCCTCCAAGTTTTGTTGATGATGCTAATCGACATTACTTTTATAGACTCAAGAAAGTCTTATATGGTCTCAAGTAGGCTTCTCTTGCCTGGTTTCAAAGATTTACCTCATTTCTTGCTGAGCTTGGTTTTTGCTCTAGTACTACAATTGCATCTCTGTTTGTTCATTCCAGTACTCATGGTCCCTTAATACTACTCATGTATGTGGATGATATTGCAGTCACAAGCAATTCTGGCCCTCTTTTGGACTCTCTTATTGCCACTCTTCAATTTGAGTTTGCTGTGAAGGACCTTGGATCACTTCACTACTTCTTGGAGCTTGAGGTTAAGTCTAATTCCTTAGATCTTCATCTCTCACAAGACAAGTATGCTATGGAGTTACTTTCTCACCATGGTATGAAGGATTGTAAATCTATCAGCACACCACTTTCTTATAGTACACATCTCTTCATTCATGAAAGATGGCCTCTCTTAGATCCGGATAAATATCATCAAATTGTTGGGGCTTTGAAGTACCTTATCTTCACCCACCTAACTTATCTTATGTTGTGAATTTAGTAGCTTGGTTTCTTCATGTGCCATGTGAACTACATCTCCAGGCTATGAAGCAGATCCTCCGTTATGTTCATGCTATACTCAACTATGGATTACATTTCTCTTGATATTGAAATCCATCGCTTATTGCTTATTGAGATACTGATTAGGCTGGGTGTCTTGATACCCAGCATTCCACTACTAGATTTTGCCTCTTCTCGGGTTCAATCTTATTTTTTGGTCTACCAAGAAAAATTTACTATTTTCAAATCTAGTTTGAAGCCGAATATAATGCTATGGCTTTGGCACTTGCTGACATAGTTTGGATATATTGTCTTCTTTGTGATTTGGAATTCTTTTTGTCACATCTAATTCAGTTATATTGTGACAACCTCAATGCAATCTGCTTTATCACCAAGCCTGTTTTTCATGGTTGTACTAAACACGTTAAACTTGATCATCAATTTTTTTCGAGAGAAACTATAGTGTGGTGAGCTGTCCATGTTTTATATTTTCTCTGAAAAGTAAGTGGCTGATATCTCTACTAAACCACTATCTATATCGTGCTTTCGTACTCTCTGCACCAATCTTCATATTCATCCATTGGATGCTCAATTTGTAGGAGAATGTTAGATAGCTATGTATTAGTGGTCAAGATATACCTAGCTAGCTTTCCTTTCTAGTAAGATCTATGTGTTAGTGATCAAGATTTACCTAGCTAGCTTTCCTTTATAGTAAGATTTAGGTGAGTTGTATATGAATTGTGTATAAGTTGTATATGAGTAGGGGAAAGTTGATACTTACCTAACTTAGTTTTACCTCTTATATTTAAAGAGGTATCCTATAATATATTGATGCATCCAATAATATAGCAACTTTATTTCTCCTATTAGTTGGAATGACAACTACTAACAATCTGACCTTAAAATTAATTTATGCAATCGGTAAATGGGTAAATGGGAGACAGCTTTGGGCTTTATCAAAAATTTTGAAAGCACTTTAGAGTTTGTTTGGCAATAGGAATTGGAATGGAATGGAAATCGGAATAGTCATATCTTTCAAAATGTGTGGTTCATGACCAAACTTTTAATGAAATTTGAATGCTAGAAAAGAGTAGGGATTGGATTCTGTGAGGTTTTCTAGGATTGGAATGAGAATGGGACTTCCCCAACCAAAGCGCCAGAATGAGATTCATTCATTTCCATTCTTGTCTAACTTCCCCATTCAAACATATCCTAAATTCAATAGGTGAAAGGAGTGGGGGTTTCTTCAATATATAGCAAAAGTTTTCTTGATCCATGCAAGTCAATAATAAGACACTGCAAAAGCTAGAACTAGGTAATGACTTTATGCAATCATAGTCATGTCAGGCTGAAGCATTTCACTGTAGCAGATGAGAATATTAGCTCCTAGCCTAAAGGTCATCACCATAGAAACATGCAGACAAATAAATCTTTAATAAAGTACAAAACTCTTAAATTGTTATAAGATGGAATATTTCATACCTAATCTTATTCATGCATCATTTGCCAAAAGAACATCATTATATGTCCAACTACATACAACTATTAAGAAAAGGTATTATTGATTCCAATTATGAAGTTCAGTATGCATTGACCAGGAGCTCAACATGTAAAATATATAGCACACAAGTCCTCCGTTATACATAGCCTTTGTCATAATATGTAGGAATGGTCTGATAATCTGCCACTGAATGTTCACAGTGTGGTTTCTTACTTAAGATGCTTAGAAAACCAGTCTAACAAGCCTTGATGAGCCTCTTCAGCTTTCTTCACAGCCATTTCATCACTAGTATCATATCTCACAGTCCATCCATGAGCAACACCAGGGCAGATCTTTACACAGCTATTGATCTGCATCACATAGGTTGATAGAAAGCTTGAATAAGTTGCAATGATCATTAATTTTGGTCTTCTGATGAAAGACCTTGTATAAGAAATCCATTCACTTTAAATGAGGATTAACATTGTTGGTCATAATGTACAACAAACTAAAATACATACTGATATCATATTTTGTGGATGCCATCTACCTATGCATCACATGGACACAAATGGATGGTGTCAATATATAGTCCTATTGTATTAAAATGGATAATGACACAGGATTTTGATGCCTGAAGATCTTATAACATAATTTACACATCATAGATTATATTAATACATGTTACTGAGCCAATGAAATTGCCATGCAAATTGTGCATTTTGGGATCACTTGATGCTTAGATAAATGACCTTCAAAACTCAATTGTTTTCTAGGCTATTTAAATGTAGATCATGATTTATAGTGTAGGTCCTCAATTCAAAACTCCTCTGATTTTGCACCAGTAAGCTAGATGCCTCAATCCTCCACAAAGAAGAACACTCTCTCACACATTCTGTGCAGCCGTGCATGCGTTTGTGTGTGTATGTGAGAGAGAGAGAGAGAGAGATAGAGATGGATGGATAGATATAGAGAGAGAGAGAGATTCAAGCATAGCTTGGATCACCAAATAACATATAGCCTGAATGACATGACAAGTCTTTCAAGAATTCTCATACCTCAGATTTGAGGGACAAAATCTCCTCAAACTGTTTCAACAGCTCAGGTGGAGAGGTCTTGTCAATCTCAGCTCCAAGTAATGCAACATGGCATCTAACCTCTGAAAAAAATTGAATATTTGCAAGATCAAAATATAACAATTTTTTAGTAAATCAAAAAAATTAGATAAAGAGTTAAAGAATGCTCGGTTTTTCCATCTAATGATTGCAATCATGTACTTTTTCTTAATGAGACAAACAATTGTGCAAGTTTCTATTATGATACATACCTTTGATGTCATCAACAGTCACAAATGAGGGATGTAGCATAAGTGCACAGTTAATGTAATCACACTTTGCTAATTCTGCAACCACCTTGGCTGAGAGGATTCAAAAATTTGTCCTTAGAAATCCTTGAAATCAGTCATAACACAAAAATTTATCTCGAGTATATTCCTGCTAGAAAATCGTAATTCAGGTCAAAATGGTATACTAACATACCACCCCAGCAAAATCCAGCAGCCCCTATTGCAGCAGACACACCTTTATTTTTCAAAGCCTCAATTACCAATTTTGCATCTTCAAAACCCTTATCCTGCAAAATGTTTGAGGTGAAAAAAATTGAAGTGGAATAGTAATTCTCTAATTATAAGCAAGAAATAAGCTGCAAGAAACAACTGTATTAAGAAAGAAAATTACCTTTTTACTCCAATAATTAAATACACAAAGCATAAATTGTAGATGTTAAAGAGGTGAACGAACAATATGCTAACATGATTTATTCATCATTACCTAGTTCCAGTAATGATGGGGGATTGTCCTAAGAAAGATTAAAAGAATGTAATATGGCTTGCTTAAGCAGGAATAGCTGAAGCTTTGTCTCCATTAAAGCTTGAACTGTGAAGAGTGCTTCTACAAACATAGGACTAACATTTTGTATGGTACAGATTATCATTAAAATTTTTCCTTTTCATTTGTATAATTAGCTCTATTATTTCTCTATCACATCTCGCACAATTGTATAGGATGGGCAGCTGCTGCACTGAGAAATTATGTCAAGTTACACTGAGCATATGATTTAATACATTAACAGGCTTTTCTGAGCACAAAAGAATATCTTCAGATGTTAGGTTTTGTAATTGAGAATGGGAAAATCCATTTATGGTAGGATCTTTGGCTTGTTAATATCTCTTGACAATCTTCTTGCAGTCACATTAGTAATGTGAACGAAGTTATTAACCAGAGTTCTTCAAGGCTACTTGCTCCATGTAGGGTAGAGTCATGCTGTGTGGTTCAGATATGGATTGAAAATGAAATATTCTATTCCTTAAGAACACAAAGCCAAAAGATTGTTGGAACTATAGTGCATATCAGATTCTTGTCTTCCAAGTGGATTTAATCAGAGGAAAGAAAGAGGGCAATTTTATGTGGCACTTTATTTGGGAGGCTTCCACCTCTCGACAAGCTGAAAGAGAAAGATAATGAATGGCAACAATGTCCTATATATGCCAAAAGGAATTAGAGACTACGCAACAGCAATTTTTCGACTGTAAGGTTAAGTACTAGTGACTCTAGACGTTTATTAACTGAAGCTAAAGGAACAAATATCTGTTGTAAACTTGTAATTCTCCAAAAGTTTTTAACTGCTTAAAAGGATTACAATTCAAAGAAGGTAAGATTGACTGCCAAGGTCACTTTGGAGTCTGCTGTAAGTTCTGGATGGGAGAAAATATAAGTGCAAGGTAATGAAGTACTGCAAACTCTAATACATTAATTAGAGGAATGAAAAAGTGTATCACACACATGCAATAATGTATTCACAGCAAAGCCATGGATGCAATATGTAAGCAAATATGTAAAAGCTTGCATAACATGCAAAATCTACAACAAAATGCATTTGTCAATATATTTGACAGTTTAGCGAACATATTCCTTGAAATAGGTTGTTAAATAATGAACTTCTTGCCCAACAACGTTTTAGATTCTTATTTTAAGATGATTATAACATACCGGCCCAAGACTTTGAATCCATGTCATTAGAGGCATCTGATCCAGTATGCATGGATCTCCATCAAAAAATATCAGGAACTACAACAAAGAATCCAGCAGTACTTGTTGAAGCCAGCTCGCCAGTCTAAGAATATTTAGGTCATTAATCTTTAGCGGTTCACTGTTTGACCACGATCCCGATGACCGGTCTCCTCTCTGGTTCTCTCCTCACCTTCGATTGCTAGGGTTTTGTTGTCCACTGGTCCATGCCATTGTTGTTCCGATCGTTGCCCCAACTCAAGCTATAAACCTGGCTAGCCATCCCCAACTCAGGCCGTTCCAATCACTGTCTCCAAAAGGTAAAAATCTCTATTGCCCATTTTTTATTTTCCTATAGCTTTTTTCTAATCTTCTTCCTTTACTGTCCTTTTTGGCGAGCGAGATCCTCGATCTTATCTCCTTCAAGATCTTGAAACCCTTCGAACAAGATCTTGTCCTCTTATCGATATCCGGTAAGGAGCCTTTCTCCTCATTCTCCCCCAACCTCCTTCCCCTTCTCTATCCCCTCCTCTTCCGGTCGTCCCTAGTTCCAGTCCTATCCATCTCCCTCTAGAATTCCAGCATTTTTTTTTATTTTTTGGGTAAAAAGTAAATAACCCTTATACCGAGTTGCAAATAACTTTTTACATCTCTAATTTCAGCAATCTCAGTCCTACATTTTATAGAATATTGCAATCTTCATTTACAAGTGCCATAGCATGATGGATGACAAATGCTAACCCATCTTATGGTCTTTGCTTGAAGCATGCGATAAGTTGGATTTTAATTTTTATGAAGCTTCTTATCTGAATTTTAAATATCCAGTTCTTTGAAACTAATGTTCTGTTTCCTTTCAGCCATCACAGGGCAAAATCTATTGAGATACTTGTGAAGGACCTCCAGGTACTTGCTTCTAGGCTGTGTACACTGATCAACCAGAGGTATGCATTGTTTTTTCGGATGGTAGTTGTGTTCTTCTTATTTCATGGTCACCATGTACACTGGTAATGGAGGTTTAATTTACTAAAATTTCTGTATTTCCACAACATGGTGCCGCTCTTAGCTAGTCTGAATGAGTGAAGTTTAACACATTGTACAATGACTTGTGAAGTCTACTAGATGACGTTGTCGACCTCCAAGGTACCCTGTGACGAAATGGAAATGGAAGCCATATAAGCTTTTTTACACACTCACATTTTTTCGGTTAACATCGAGTTTTGTTTTGTTTATTCTGTTTCCAGCCTCATGTCTCGATCATCCTAACCTGTGTTGTGGAGAGGACGTTAGCATTACCGTTTTAGTTTCATATTCATGCTTTCATAAGATACTGTGCTTGTATCATGTAAGAATATTTTTAGTGTTAAGTCCTCCCATGTCTATTATTTTCTACCACATAGGTTTACTCCCAGACACCCCAAATGGGTGAGTATGGCTTGCTGAATATGATCATGAGAACTTGTTCTTCACATCTCAGTAGGTAAAATCATTTTCATTTTTATTTTTCCATATCCCCCAGCAGCTTTTCCTACAATCAAGTTGAAGATTGGAATACCATATGGTCCTTACAACACTTGATCCATCTAGAAAGAATTTTCTAGATTCAACTTGTCAACATATATTTATGTATTGCTTTATCCCATCTCCCGCAGCCATGCTAAGATGCTGTATACCATATCAAAGTATAGATTTCAATAGGAGCTTGATGGCATCCATTACGAGATTCAGGCCACTGATGCCACAGAGATGGACTTGGATGTGCTCAGAGACTGCAAACTAAGTCTACCAAGTTGCACAAACTTTTGTTGCAACAGAAGGCCTCCCATCCTCATGTGTAGTTAATTATGTGCTGGTTCAATGTCATAAAAATACAAAACAAAGGCATACAAAGATTCTGTATACACTCAAATGAATATTTTGAAGACTGGGATCATAAATTACCTCCTACCATGAAGTCTGAATAGGATTTTTTGATTGAGTGATTCCAATCAATGAGCAATCGTACAATTGATGGTGTATGCCTTCTTGATATGCTCTTGATCAGGGACCCAATTTTTTAGAAAATAATTCGAGGAGTCTCTACCTATCTCAGAACATAAAAACTCCTTATTTTTCACCGTATCTCCTATTCCTATTACATAGGATATTTATAAAGAAACATAGTTATCACTTAGTGGGTAGTTACCTCTATTAACTACAATGTGGCTGGAGATTAACTGAAGGGTAGTTACCAGATAAAATAAAATAGGACCACAGTTAAACAGGTTACAACATTCTCCCACTTCGTTCGTATATTTTATTTTAATTCATAGTCTCCAACACTTAAAAAGAATTAAATACATGAATCATGACAATAGTTCCTCTATAATCGAGTATTATTTTCCATGTATTACAATGCATTCAATTTCTTCACCACTAATCTATATGTGACAATATAACTTAATGAATAAACCCTTTGTTTATTCAGAGTCCAAAAGGGATTATTTATTTATTTCTCAAAAGTCAAATAATAATGTGTACACCTAAATGAGAAATAAACAAACAATTTAAATAAGAGTTATATTACACAAATAGTTGTTCATACAATTGAGTTACATCATAGGACCAATTCCCATTCGTACTACATGATCCTTAAAATTTTTAATTGGCATGCCTTTAGTTAAAGGATCAGCTATCATCAATTCAGTGCTAACGTGTTCTATAACCAATTTATTTTCTTTAATATGTTCCCTTATAGCTAAATACTTAATGTTGATGTGTTTACTTTGACTACCACTCTTATGATTTTTAGCCAAAAATACAATAGCTGAATTGTCACAGTACAATTTAAGTGGCCTAGCAATGAAATCAACAATTCTAAGCCATGAGATGAACTCTTTTACTATACACCATGCGATGGGCCTCAAAACAAGCAACGAACTCTGCTTCCATGATAGAGGTAGCAGTCAAAGTCTGCTTTGCACTCCTCTATGATATGGCTCCACCAGCCAACATAAATATATATCCTGATGTTGATTTCCGAGAATCAGCATAGCCAGCAAAATCCGAATCCGAGTAACATTCTATTTCCAAGTGATCAGTTTGTCTATACATGAGCATGTAATCCTTGGTCCCTTTAAGATACCTTTTGACCTTTTTAGCAGCTCTCCAGTGGTCCAAACCTAGATTACTCCGATATCTTCCCAACATTCCTACTGCAAATGCAATGTTAGGTCTTGTACAAACCTGAACATGCATTAGGCTTCCAACAACTGAAGCATATGGAATGTTGCGCATTTGTTCCCGTTCAAGCTCATTTTTCGGGTACTGGTTCAAATCAAACTTGTCGCCCTTCATTATTAGTACAGCATTTGGTGAACAATCTTTCATCCGAAATCTCTCTAAAACTTTATTGATATAAGTTTCTTGAGACAATCCTAAAATGCCTTGAGGTCTTTCCCTATGGATCTTAATGCCAATAACATAAGATGCCTCACTCATATCTTTCATATCAAAGTTCTTAGAGAGGAATTGTTTTACCTCATGTAGCAACCCTTTATCATTAGTTGCAAGTAGAATGTCATCCACATATAAGACAAGAAAATAAATTTTTCTCCCACTAACCTTCTGGTATATGCATTGATCCATGATGTTCTCTACAAAACCGAAGGAAGAGATTACATCATGAAATTTTAAATACCACTAACAAGAGGCTTGTTTCAATCTATATATGGATTTCTTAAGCTTGCAAACTAAATGTTCACCATCACTAGAGGAGAATCCTTCAGGTTGTTTCATATAAACCTCTTCCTCTAGATCTCTGTTAAGGAACGCAGTTTTCACATCCATTTGATGCAATTCCAAGTTAAAATGTGCCACTAATGCCATTATCACACGGAAGGAGTCTTTCTTGGATACAGGAGAAAAAGTCTCCGTGTAGTCAATTCCTTTCTTTGAGTAAATCCTTTAGCGACGAGTCTTGCCTTATATCTTTCAATGTTGCCTAATGAGTCCTTCTTGGTTTTAAAGACCCAATTACAGCCAATAGCCCTTGCACCATTGGGCAACTTGACAAGATCCCAGAATTTATTAGTTGCCATAGAATTCATCTCATCTTTTATGGCATCATACCATAATGTGGATTCCTTGCAACTCATGGCTTGTGAAAATGTTTCAGGATCATTTGTGACTCCAATGTTATAGTCAGATTCCTGTAGATATACAATGTAATCACTAGGAATAGCTGATTTCTTTACTCTAGTTGATCTTCTTAATATTGTGCCAATAACCTCCTGAGGAGTATCTTGTACAACTGGTTGTTTAATTATTTCTGGTAATTATTGAACAATAGGATCTTCTAGAATATTATCAGCAGCTTGTGAAACCTCAATGGCGGGTTGTCGAGCACCTATTTGAACTTGAGGGGCGCTATGAATGACGATCATTCTCTCAATTGAAGTGGAAGCTGGAGTATCTAAATATTCTTTCTCAGAAGAAGCCAAATACTGAGATTGATCCTCCCACTGATTAAGTCATTCTCAAGAAATTTTGCATTTCTTGATTCCACAATCCTAGTGATGTGGGATGGACAATAAAATCTATAACCCTTGGACCTTTTAGCATATCCAATAAAATATCCACTTATAGTCCTTGGGTCCAGTTTTCTTTCTTGTGGATTATAGACTCTCACTTCAGATGGGCATCCCCAAACATTTATATGCCACAAACTCAGTTTCCAACCTTTAAATAACTCAAATGGCATTTTGGAAACAGCTTTGGTTAGAACCCAGTTTAATATATATGTGGCTGTTTTGAGAGCTTCAGTCCACAAGGATTTAGGAAGCTTAGAGCTGTTAAGCATACTCCGCACTATATCCAATAGTGTTCGATTTCTTCTTTTAGCTACACCATTTTGGTCTGCTGACCCTGGCATGGTGTATTGTGCAACAATTTTATTTTCCTCAAGAAATCAAGTAAACGGACCCTTTTGTCTATCCTCAGTGTATCTACCATAGTATTCTCCACCTCTATATGACCTCACGATCTTAATTTGCTTACTGCATTATTTCTCTACCTCTGCCTTGAAAACCTTAAAAATATCTAACGCTTCATTATTATTATGAAGCAAGTAGAGATACATATATCGTGAATAGTCATCAATAAATGAGATGAAGTATCTCTGACCATACGAGTCCATATCTGGACTATAGATATCCGTATGTATAATCTCCAATATTTCTGAACTCCTCTTGGCACCTTTCCTAGATTTGTTTGTCTGCTTTCCCTTTATGCAGTCAATACAAGTTCTAAAATCAGTAAAATCAAGAGTATTAAGTACTCCATCATTTACTAATCTTTTGATTCTCTCAGTGAAGATATCACCTAATCTCCAATGCCATAAAATAGAAGAATTCTCATTCACAACATATCCTTTAATACCTGCATTAGTTTGGGCATGCATTATATTATAAGGGGCATTGTTTTGTAAATTGATTTGAAAAAGATTATCAAAAAATGTACCATTTCTAATAAGTCTAGATTTATAAAATAAATCAATAGAGTTTTCAAAAAAAATTAAAGGACACACCTAAGAGTACAAGTCTTGATACAGAAATTAAATTTCTAGAGAAACTTGGAATATAAAAGGTCTTCTCCAAATCTAGAACAAAGCCAGAATCTAAAATAAGTCTGCATGTCCCAATTGCTTCCACATGTGAACTCATCTTGTTTCCTGAATAGATGCTTTGTTCACTTTCCACCAGTTTCCTTTGACTTAGAAAACCCTGCAAGGTATTTGAAACATGGATTGTAGAACCATAATCAATCCACCATGTGTTATGACAAACAACCATATTGGATTCATAGCATACAAATGAGGTTAGAATATTTTTCTTATCAAGCTAAGCCTTGAATTTGAGGCAATCCTTCTTGAAATGCCCTTTCTTTTTGCAAAAGAAGTACTCAGGTTCCTTCTTGACTTCCTTATAGATAGGTATTTTACCCTTTTCTTTGTATCTGGCTTGAGCAGCTTTATATTTTCCCTGAGTAGCAAAATATGCACTTTCTCCCATTTCTATAGTCAGCCTTCCTTCCTCTTGAACACACATGGTCAGAAGTTCATTAATAGACCATTTATCCTTATGTGTTGTAGGATATTTTGAAAGGACTATATTGTTATGGGAGTGAATTCAGAATAAAATGCACCAAGAAAGACTCTGACATTTCAACCTCTAGGGATTTTAACTGAGCTACAATGTCTCTCATCTTCATGATGTGCTCATGCATACCTCTTATAGTAGTGAGCTTCATTGATGACAATTTAGCCATTAGGGTGCTAGCTAGTGCCTTATCTGAAAACTCAAACTATGCATCAATAGCCTTCAGAAGTTCATTAATAGTTTTGCACTCTGGAATTGAACCACGTATACTAGTAGAAATCTTAGTCCGTATGAACATCATACTGAGATGATTAGATTGCTCCCACTGTTCATAAGCAGCAATCTCAACCTGAGTGCTAGTAGAGTTAGTGAAGGTGGTTCATCCTTCCTGATGGCATAGTTAATGTCCATGCACCCTAACTGAAGAAGAATTCTCTCCTTCCATACCTTATAATTATCACCACTTAAATCGGGAATTTCACATTTCACATCAGAAATATTCACAGGTAAAATAGCTACATAAAATAAAAAAAATAATCATGTTCATGTTACTAAAATTGAGGCATACAACTTAATGTCATGTTTTACCAATGTAAGCAGGCAACAACATGAATCAATAACATATAATAACTACCTGTGGGCTAAGTTATTATATTTAAATAGATTCATTAACTCAATGATGTGTGTTGCCACCTACACCGCCGTGGCCTATAGCTTGGAGATGGTGCCGGTTGCTAACCTCGTTATTCGGAACCCAGTCCATGCGCCCGGACCTGCAAAAAAAAGAAGACACGGGCTGGGAATCCCGGCGGAGGCACTCCGATGATCAAGTCAGTGGTGATCTAGGAAAATAGATCCTCTCCTGTGGGCCCCTTTGGTCGAACTCCATGCTAGGTGGAGGAGTTTTGCTTTGGAAAGAAAGAGTTGGGTGAGAGAGAGGCAACGATGGAGGAAAGCTTGAGCTATGGTGGCTGTGTTCGTCGAGACTTTTCTGGTGAGTCTCCAGTAGCCCCAAAGTGCTCTGCCTCTCTGTAGCTCTTCTATTCGCTTGCCTTTATTTGCTTACCTTCTTCGAAGACCTTTAAAAGCTCCCTTTAGGCCATGGATCCCTTCGGCAGCCTATCTCGGTTTCCTCCCTCTCTACAGGCGCCAAAAGGTCAACATTCAGTAGCTTTCCATGCCGTGCACCCGGGTGTCTTTCCCTATCCATGATATGGAGTTATGTCGCAGGCTCTGACCTCCTAGCCAGTCACGCTACTTCAAGAAATTTGGTAGGGCCTCGATCTGGGAGCAGTCACCCCCTGGTTTGAATCTTCCGGCATGGTTTGCTCTTTCGGGTGGTGCAAAATGTCGGCCGGGGAGTGCAGTGCCTTGGCCGGGGTGCCCTTTCCTATCTGGGATAAATAATAGTGGAAGTAATCATGGCATCCTGGGGGTGTCCCTCCATGGTCCTTGGGCGGCGCACCGCTGCCCAAGGGGTGGTGACATCCTCTTCCTCTTACTTCTGAATCCCTAGAAGTGCTATGGGCTTTGGCCACGGGAACGGCCTTCAATTGCTGGTCCTCTCGTCCGAAGAGAGCTTGGTCCGAGAAGAAGGAGCTCGACTTTAGTCGAGGTGGGCTCAGCCTCGGGGGAGCCGCCTGGCGAAGGAGCTCAAAGAGAGGGGGCTCGACTCCGATTAGGGCGGGCTTGACCTCGGGGGAGCTGCCCAGTAAAGGAGCTAGAAGAGAGCGGGCTCGACTTCGATCGAGGTGGGCTCGACCTCGAGGGAGCCGTCTGGCGAAGGAGCTCGAAGAGAGCGGTCTCGACTTCGGCCGAGGTGGGCTCGACTTCAAGGGAGCCGCCCAGTGAAGGAGCTCGAAGAGAGGGTCTGACATGGCAGCTTCTACCAACATGGCATCCAGTTGGATTTGACAAAGACTCCATGTCAACGATCTTGCCACATCATTTGCCCCCACTTTCAAGTCCCGTTGGCGCATCGCATTCGGGGCAAAGTGAGTAAATGCAGAGCTGACATGGAAAGGAGAAAATCAGGTGCCATTGATACCATGATCGCCATCGCTTTGCGGACTGGGCCCCGAGACCAATGCGGGGATGACATGTCAGCATGTCCGAGAAAGCATAATGACTGATGCAGAACCCAAAATGGTTTTTTGGCAAACCGAAACATTGCTCCTCACTGATCTCGACACGTGGCAGTGATCCGATGGAGGCATTTCTGAGGGGGGGGTATGGTTGTCGTCTGGCCATTTCAAAAAGAAAAAAAGTTTCCTAAAACATCACTCCTTTCGAATTCTTCGCTCCCGCCGACGAGCCAGAGTCTTCTTCCTCTTCTCCCCCAAGTGTCCCTTACCTTCATAGCCATCAGGTTCATCTTCCTTAGTCCTCTCTCTTCTTTGGCTAGGTCGAGTTCATCCTTAGGGCCTCACAAGACCCCATTTTCCTTCTTCCTCCCTTCCTTCTTCGTTTTGCCTTAGATGGCCCACTTGGGTCAGAGCCATCATCCTTCTAGCAACCCTAATGAGGTGGGGCCCTCTCGATTGAGGACTCCCTCCGATGAGGAGGAAGAAGTTTCTCTTCATGTTCGTAGAGGCCTTCGCCCTACCGGGATAGTAATAGGAGAGCCCAGGGCTCGCCTTCCTCCTTCCCCTGTTCCCGAAGTCCCTTTCGACCCTTCTCATTCGCCTGGTCCTGATGGCATCGCTTCGATGATGACCAGGGAGTACCTATTGATAATCTAGAAAGCTTTCGAGATCCTGGACTCTGTCCGGCTCTTGATCCCAAGACCAAGGGAACAGGTCACCTCTAGTGGCTCGGGTTGGATTGCCCTCTATGAGGAATCCCTCGCAGGGGATCTTCATTTTTCTTTTCATCCTTTTTTCATTCTTGTGCTCAGCAGCTACTGTCTCGTTCTTGCTCAACTGGTCCTTAATGCGGTTAAGACCATTTTTTGTTTCATTGTCTTCTGCCATTTCCATGGGATCGTTGCCCGTTTTTTTCTGTTTAGGGCATTTTTCACCCTGAAACGCCACTCGATCGAGGATGGGTGGAGGTTCATCTCTCCTCGCTCGAAGGGAATTAAGTTCGAACTCTCCTCTTCCATCAAAGAATGGAAGAGTATGTACTTCTTCACTTCCATTGAAGGGGTCGAATGGGTCTGAAGGTGATCCGGTCCAGACTCTGAATCAAAATTCCACGGTTGAAGTGACTAATCAGGAGGTTTACGACCAGCTCATCACCGACCAAATCCCTTCTCTTGAGGTTTTGCTGTCGGAGTAAAATATATTTGAAGCCGGGGTCAGCCCAATCTGGGAGTTGGGTGAGTTCGGTATAAACCTTCCTTTCTTCTTCTGCAGGTCTCTTCGAGTTCAAGTTTAACCTTGGCTTTTTCCTTCTTGCAGGCATGAAATTTTTGATGGAGCAGCTTATCGCGTCCTTTCAGAAGAGGAGCGCACTGGCAGGACCTAGGGAGTCCCTGTTGAAGAGGCCCCATAATGAGCCCAATGTGGGGCCTAGGCCTATTGCAGCCTCTGGCCCAAGTAGAAGGATGGCCGAACCGATCCCCGAATCGCTGAGGCAGCAAGTTCCACCTCCGGTCCGGGAGTCCAATGCGAGCACACGGGCTCGGCCCGTTGCTATTGCTGTTGCTATGGCCCCACCTCCCGAAGTCATTGAGGTAGAAGCGGGAGGAGATGAGAGGAGGGAGCCGCTGTCAACAACACCGTCCGGTGTGGCGGCGAGCTCCAACAAGGACTCGAAGACATCCTCGGCCACTCCCGGGGGCACGGCGGCGATCCCAGCAAAGTCGAGGATTGGCTTCTGAAGGGCATCCATCGAGGTGGTGCCAAACTCCTCAGTCATCCAGGACCTTTCCCTGGTCATGCGCATAATGGACTTCGCCATCCAGTCGTGCGACCGGTGTGAAAGGGGAGGGAGATCACTATCGGATGCCATCCTTGGCACCTTCCTTCACCTTTTCACGGTAGGATCTTTTCTTTTCTTCTTTTTTTTTGCATGGCTGATGTCTTCATCGGTGCAGCTTGGAATGGACCTTCTCCTCATTCATGACTACTGCTTCCAGTGGACCAGAAAGGAGAACTTGAAGGAGCAGGAGATCGCGGCGCTGGCGGCTGAGGCCAAGGAGAAAACTGACAAGGCCCAAGCCACAGAGGAGAAGAATAGGGAGCTCCGAGCCGAGGTGGCGAACACTGAGAAGCACATCAAGGACCTCGAAGTGTCCCTGGCCTGGGAGAAGGATCGAGTCAAGCACCGGGCCAAAGAGCTTAAGGCTGAGATGGCCCGAGCAGAGGAGTTCAAGGCCAAGGCAGCCCAAGCGGAGGAGCGGTCTCGGGCCCTCTAGCTCAGCTAGATGCGGCGCGGGCATGGACTTTGGTGGTTGAAGAAAAGGTCGCTGGGGCAGTGGCCTTGATGGAGGCCACCAATAAAGAGGCTATCAAGGCAGTGCCGAACTTCAAGGCCTCGGCAAAATATGTTGATGAGGTCCAGGAGGCAGCCACAGACTCGTTCCTCAAGGGCTACGAGTTCTGCAGTCCATGGTGGCCCAGCTCTTTTCGGGGCTGAACCTGGAGGAGCTTGCCTTCCCAGCTGCTCCAGGCGAGGACCCAGTTAAGGCCGCAACCGAAGCGAAGGAGGGAGAACTTGCAGCCGCCACTGAAGCAGCCCGTTCGGTAGAGGTCTGAGATGATGCTAGTGTGCCCCAGCACCATCCTGGGAAGGAACCGATAGAGTAGAATAAGGACTCCTTCATTTTCCCCTTTTTGCAACTTGTGTCTTTTTCCTTTATGTTGTTCTTCTTTTCTTTCTGTCTTCAGACCGCCTGGCCTGTCGAGGGTCCTTGAACAATGTAATTCTTTACTCTTGACTTCAATAAAAATCTCCTTTCTGTTCACTAAGTCCTTCTCCTCTTCTCTTCTTCTTCTTCTCTCTCTCTCTCTCTTTTTTACTGTCCATGTACATGTTTTTGTTGCAATGCCACGCCATGGGGTACCAAGTTTTCAGCTCTTCCTTGTAGAGCTCCGGGTACCGGGGCAATTAAGAAGATAAGTCTTAAGTTTTTGAGTCACCTCCTTCATGTCGAAAATGAGGTAGAGGCTTCATGCATGTCCTCGAGGCTAGTTGTGTATTCCGGGTTCTTCCTAGCCGGGTCGAGAGTCGATGAACATTTCGAGGAGACTTGAGTGACTCCAGGAGAAACTGTTCCTAAGTTCCTGGAATACAACCGAGCTGGGGGCCTCCAGGATCTCTCGACTTCAAGGTACTGGGCTTCAGGAGTTTCTTGGCTTGAGGTGCGGGGCTTGAGGAGTTTCCTGGCTTCGAGGTGCGGGGCTTCAGGAGTTTCCCGGTTGAGGTGCGGGGCTTTAGGAGTTTCCCGGCTTCGAGGTGCTGGGCTTCAGGAGTTTCCCGACTTCGAGGTGTGAGGCTTCAGGAGTTTCCCAACATGAGGTATGGGGCTTCAGAAGTTTCCTGACTTGAGGTGCAGGGCTTTTGGAGTTTCTCGGCTTCGAGGTATGGGGCTTTAGGAGTTTCCCGGATTGAGATGCGGGCTTCAAGAGTTTCCCGGCTTGAGGTGCGGGGCTTCAAGAGTTTCCTGGGTTCGAGGTGCGGGGCTTCAGGAGTTTTCTGGCTTGAGGTACCAGGCTTCAGAAGTTTCATGGCTTGAGGTGCGAGGCTTCAGAAGTTTCCCGACTTTATCCGCCAGACCTGGGGTCGGGCAGCAATATTCCTATAAGGTAAAGATAATTTGCACAGAAGGGAGTTCTTTTATTAATGGGAGGAGGCCTTACATTATTAGTAGTACATCCTCAAATTGTTGGCATTCCAAGTTCATGGGAACCGGGCACCATCGAGTTTGGCAAGGTAGTAGGCTCCATGGGGGAGAGCCTCAACCACCTTGTAGGGGCCTTCCCAGTTCAGAGAGAGTTTGCCGCACTCTCGAGGTTAAGAGACTTCAGCCCACCGCAACACTAGATCGCCCGAGCGAAAGATCTTTGGCCTTACCCGCGTGTTGTAGTACCGGGCCACCTACTGTTAGTAGGCCGCCATCCGAAGTTGAGCCTTGTCTCTCATTTCTTCGAGGAGGTCTAAGTTGAGTAGAAGGCAAGCCAAGTTTTTAGCTTCATAATATTGCTCCACCCGTAGCATGGGCACACCAAGTTCCACCGGGATAATGGCTTCGATGCCAAATACGAGGTTGAAAGGCATCTCATCAATGGCTGTTCGGGGCGTTGTGTGGTAGGCCCAAAGGATACTAGGGAGTTCTTCAGCCCACCTGCCCTCGGCCTGATCCAACCTGATTTAGAGTCCCTGGAGGATGGTTCGGTTGGTCACCTCGACTTCTCCATTGGTCTGAGGGTGAGCCACCAAGGTGAAGTGATGATGCATATTGAGGTCGGTGTAGAACTCTTCAAACTCCCAGTTGTCGAGCTGCCATCCCTTATCGGTTATGATGGTGTGGGGGAGTCCGAAGCAGCAGATGATTGACTTCCAAAAGAATTGGCTGACCTTAGCTTTGGTGATCCATGCTAGCGGCTCTGCCTCCATCCACTTAGTGAAGTAGTCAATGGCCACTATCAGGAACCTATGCTATCTAGACATCGAAGGAAAGGGACCAAGGATGTCCATCCCCCACTGTGCAAACAGCCAGGGGGTAGCGAGCTGGGAGAGTGGCACTACCGGTTGATGCTGTATGCAGCCATGGCGCTAGCAACGATCGTACTTCTTCATGAAGTCGGTAGCATCCTCTCTCATAGTCTCCCAGTAATACACTTGACGGAGGGCCTTGTATGCTAGCATCCTGCCCCCCACATGATTCTCGCAGAGGCCTTCGTGTATCTCTTGGAGCACGAAGGTCGCTTCCGTGGGTCTCAAGCACTTCAGAAGTGGATACGAGTAGGACCTGCGATAGAGTTGTCCGTCCATCAACATGAAGCACGTGGCTTTCTTCTTGACGAGGCCAGCTTCTGCGCGGTCTTCCGGCAGGATGCCGTCGGTGATGTACCTAATGTACCGATCCATCCAGCTAGGCTCCGGGGTGACCTGCTGGACCTCCCCGGGAGCCTCATAGCTTGAATTTTCTAAGTACTCGATAAAGGCGCACCTCAGTGATGAGTCCAACAGGGTCACGAGTCTTGAGAGGGCATCGATGCGAGCATTCTCTCCACGAGGGATAAGGGAGATGTTTAAGCACCGAAAGCCCACCGTCCTCGAGCGTACCCACTCCAAGTACTTCATCATTTGGAGATCTCGAGCCTCAAATTCTTCTAAGACTTTCCGGCTACTAGTTGAGAGTCGGTGAAGACCTTCAGGATTGGTACACCCAGCTCGTGGGAGACCCTTAATCCCACGAGGAGTGCTTCGTACTCCGCTTGGTTGTTGGTTGCTACAAATCGAAAATGGAGCGCGCACTCAACTACGACCCCATCGCCATTGGCAAGGATGAGGCCTGCTCCGCTCCCTCCCGAGTTGGATGCGCCATCCACATGGAGGACCCAGACCTCCTCCTCGATTTCGAGCTCCGTCCAGCACTCCAGGTGGGTCTCCTACGGCCCCTTGCCCATGCCCACGCACTCAACCAAGAAATCAACCAACACCTGGGCCTTCTAAGATGGTCTCAATTGGTACATGATGTCGAACTCACTGAGCTTCAGGGCCTACTTGGCCAGGCATCCAGAAGTATTAGGGCAGCTGAGTATGGCCCTCAACGGTTGCTCCGTCAAGACCACGATCGAGTGCGCTTGGAAATACGACCTGAGATGCTGAGCAGACATTATAAGGGCAAAAATTAGTTTCACGAAGTAGGTGTACCTGATCTCTACATCTCGGAAGGAGTTTGCTAGCGTAATACACCAGTTTATGAGCTCCACCCTTATCTGTATGGACGAGGACCGAACTGACGACCTCCGAAGTGACCGCTAGGTACAACAAGAGTTCCTTTCAATCCTTCGGCCTCGAGAGTAGCGGCGATGATGCCAAGAACTTCTTTAGCTCCTCGAATGCTTTCTTGCACTCTTCCATCTAGGTGAAATCATGCACCTTGCATAGCACCTTGAAGAAAGGCAAGCAGTGATTAGCAGATCGAGAGATGAATCGGCTTGGGGTGGTGATCTGGTCCATGAGGTGCTGGACTTGCTTCTTCGAGGTGGGATGCTCCATGTTGACAATTGCCCGAACCTTCTCAGGTTGCCCTTTATCCCCCTCAGGGTGACCAAGAAGCCTAGGAACTTTCTCGCGGCCATGCCAAAAGTGTACTTCGCTGGGTTCAGCTTCATCTGGTACAGGAGTAGGTTTTGGAAGGCCTCCGCCAGGTTAAAGATGTGGTCTGATCTCGCCTTGCTTATGATGAGCATGTCATCCACATAAACTTGCATGTTCTGGTCGATCTGGTCCTTAAAGACTCGATTGACAGGCCATTGGTATGTGGCGGAGCATTCTTCAGGCAGAAAGGCATCATCCGGTAGCAGTATGTCCCCCGATCTATGATGAAGGCAGTGTGCTCCTCGTCCTCTTGGTGCATCCAGATTTGATTGTACCTGGAGAATGCATCCATGAAGGAGAGTAAGCAGTGCTCCGAGGTGGCGTCTACTAGTTGGTCGATCTTTGAAAGTAGGAAGCTATCCTTCGGGCAGGCTCGGTTGAGGTCGATGTAGTCCATGCAGATCCTCTACTTCCCGTTGTTCTTCTTGACTATGACCATGTTCGCCAGCTAGCTGGGATACTGCACCTCGCGAACAAAGCCAATTGTGAGGAGCTTCTCCACCTTCTCATTGATCGGCCGTTGCCTCTCCGGGGCGAAGCATCTCTTCTTCTGCCGGACAGGACGGTACTTTGGGTCGATGCTCAACCTGTAAGTGATGATGTTAGGGAGAATCCCAAGCATGTCTACCGCTATCCAGGCAAACACATTCGCGTTCGTCCGGAGGAAACTCAACAGGTGGGCCCGCTCCTTTCTTGCAACTGGACCCCAATTTGCACTGTCTTTGTCGGATCTATCCCGAGTGTAAATGTTAACAAGCGCTCAACTAGACCATCTCTGGGATCCTGCGCTCTTTGGTCGAGGTCATCGATGCTGGGGTCCTCCTCGGAACTTCTAGCTCCCAAGACAGCTTGCAGACAGTGTTGAATTGGCTGAGGTGCCCCCCTCATTTCTCCCATGCAGTAAGGGGTGGGGAATTGCACCAATAGCCACTTGGTAGAGATGACTACGTCAAGCAGATTGAGCCCGGGGTGGCCAAGGATCATGTTGTAGGCCGAAGGAAGCCTAACAACCGTGAAAGTCATCATGACAGTACTCTGCCAAGATGGTGAGCCGACAGTAATAGGAAAAGTGATCTCTCCTTCAACTCCCACGGAGTTCCCGGTAAAAATGACAAGAGGGGTGTGAATAGGCCTCAATTGAGCAGGGGACAGGTTCATCCTGGAGAAAGCATCGTAAAAAAGGACATCAGTCAAACTTTCATTATCGACCATAATCCGTTTTACAGGATGCCTGGCAATCATCATCTCGACCACCACGACATCATTATTTATATTTTGATTCCCAGATCCTTCCTCCCTCATAAAGGGAAGTACATTTTCCAAACTCTCTCCCTCTCGGATCCTCTTAGGGGCACGCTCTATTCCCCAACATATCATACCACAGGCTTCTCGATGGGTCGGTTGTCGACTATAGGGATGGGAGGAAGAGCAGCAAGCGCCTGAGATTCCGTCGGGTCTTGCCTCCCATGAATTTTACGAGGTAGCCCCTCCTTATCAGATCTTCAATTTCTCTCTTGAGGTGGCGACACTCCTCGGTGTCATGGCCATGGTTATGGTGAAACTGGAAATACTTTGTCTTGTCATGACCGTTAGATGGCCTTAGCGGGGGAGGGCGGTGCAAGTAGTGCTCGCCCTTAATCTCTATTAGGATCTTCAACCTCGAGACGAGGAAAGATGTGTAATTTCTTTTGGGATGGGGCCGCTCTTCGGCTTCATCCCTGGTCAGAAGTTCGGGGTCAGTCCGGGCTTCCGCATCCCGGACGTCTCTCTCAGAGGTTGCTTCCTCAGTGGCTTCCCGTCCAGCTCCCTCCTCATACGGTCTGCCTCCTCGAGCGGATGTACTTATGAATGCGGAGGAGGAGGTCGGAGTAAGTCTTCGATAACTTTTTATCTAGACAGTAGGTCAAATGGGAGGTCCTGAGTCCTCTCTTTAGTGCCAACATGGCGACTGGTTCATCCAAGTTGTAGATCTCCAGCGCGGCAAACTTGAAGCAGGTCACATAGTCCCGCAAGGATTTATGGTCCTGCTACCTGATGGGGAAAAGACTGTCTACTTCTCGTGGCACCTTCTGGCAGGCATCAAAATGAGCCACAAACTTCCTTTCCAACTGTGCAAAAGAGTTAATGCTTTTAGGCTCAAGTCGGGTAAACCAGACTTGAGCAACCTTCTGAAGAGTGGCTGGGAAGGCAATGCAGAAGAGGGCATCGGTCGCCCCTTGGACTCTCATGAAAGCCTTGTAGCTCTCAAGGTAGTCCAAAGGATCGATGGTCCTGTCATAGGGATCCACCTGTAGCATGTGGAACTGATTTGGGATCGGCTCCTCTTGGATTTCTCGGGAGAAAGGGAGACGGGCATCATGGCCTGTCAGCTCACGGGAGGAGCCCTGCAAGTTTGCAAACTGGCAGGACAATTTCGCCAGTTTGCGCTCCTGTTTCTTTAAGCGCTTCTCAAACATGCGCCTGATGGCCTTGTCGGTGGAGCCTTTCGCCGAGGCCGTTGGAGGAGATAAGGATGGCAATTGAGGGGGGTCGTGATGGGGGACCTTGCCTCGACGGCCTCGGCGGTGCTTAGCAATAGCCTACTCGAGGGCCGGAGACCGACTCTCCCGGTCGACAGACCCGATCCACTGCCTCTTTGCGGGGGTTCGGTGGCTTCCCCGAGGGTCAGTCGTGGCTCGTGGTAGCGACGGCCTTTCGTGGAAGGAATGCAGGCTATCGCGAGGTACGGCGGCTTGGGCCGTAGGGATCCCTGGCTGTTGGTGGGTGGCTAAGGACCGGTGTTGATGCTGCAGTTGTTGCACCACCACAGTCAGAACCTGCATCTACTAGACGAGCACGGCCAACCAGACATCTGTTAGAGGTGGTTATGGTGGAGCGGAGGGCTCCCTTTCCGGACTGTGCGAGCACCCGCGAGAAGGAGGGTCTCCCACATGGCTGGTGAAGACCTCCCGCGCGCGCTTCATCACCATGCTTCAGGTGGAGTTGCATGTAAGGGGATTGGCCTGAATCAGACTGTGTCCTGCCCCCCTTCCTGGCACGCCAATCTGTTGTCACCTACACCACCATGACCTGTAGCTTGGAGATGGCGCTGGCTATCGACCTCGTCATTTGGAACCCAGTCCACGCACCCAGACCTGCAAAAAAAAGGAGACCCAGGCCGGGGATCCCGATGGTGGCACTCCAACGATCAAGATAATGGCGATCTAGGAGAACATATCCTCCTCTGTGGGCCCCTTTGGTCAGACTCCATGCTAGGGGGAGGAGATTTTGGTTTGAAAAGAAAGAGCTGGGTGAGAGAGGCAGTGGTGGAGAATAGCTTGAGCTATGGTGGCTATGTCCATCGAGACTTTTACGGTGAGTCTCTGATAGCCCCGGAGCGCTCTGCCTCTCTATAGCTCTCCTGTTCACTTGCCTTTGTTTGCTTACCTTCTTTGAAGACCTTTGGAAGTTCCCTTTAGGCCATGGATCCCTTCGGTAGCCTACCTCGATTTCCTCCGTCTCTGTAGGCTCCGAAAGGTCAATGTTCAGCAGCTCTCTGTGTCGTGCACCTAGGTGTCTTTCTCTATCCGTGATAGGGAGTTATGTCACAGGCTCTGACCTCCCATCCAGTCGCGCTACTTGAAAAATTTGGCAGGGCCTCGATCTGGGAGCAGCCACCTCCTGGTTTGAATCTTTTGGCATAGTTTTCTCTTTCAAGTGGTACAAACGGTCGGCTGGGGAGTGCAGTGCCTTGGCCGGGGCACCCTTTTCTATCTGGTGTAAATAGTAGCGGGAGTAATATGGCATCTTGGGGGTGCCCCTCCGTGATCCTTGGGCGGTGGTGCACCGCCCAAGGGGGGTGGTGACGTCCTCTTCCTCCTGCTTCTGAATCCCTCAAAGTGCTGTGGGCTTTAGCCATAGGGACGGCCTCTGACTACTGGTCCTCTCATCCGAAGAGAGCTTGGTCTGAGAAGGAGCTCGACTTCGACCGAGGTGGGCTTAACCTCGGGGGAGCCGCTTGGCGAAGGAGCTCGAAGAGCGGGGGCTTGACTCCGACCAGGGCAGGCTCGACCTCGGGGGAGCCGCCCGACGAAGGAGCTCAAAGAGAGCGGGCTCGACTTCGGCCGAGATGGGCTCAACCTCGAGGGAGCCGCCTGGCAAAGGAGCTCAAAGAGAGGGTCTGACGTTGCAGCTTCTGCCAACATGGTGTCCGGCTAGATCTGACAGGAACTCCACATCAACGATCATGCCACATCAATGTGACTAACAAATTATATTCCTTTTCTCAATTCCTGTAGGTAAATTAAAAAAATAATTTGTTATCGCATCCTAATTAATTATATAAATACAATAAAAATTCCTATGGGATGAGATTTATTATATTAAACATAATTAATTACAATTAATGTCATTTATCCCTATGTGATCTTTGCAATATAATTTTAATTAATTAAAGATGTTGTGGCTAGTCTTCAATTAATCAAAATTAAATTGATCACATGACATTTATTCTCCATTAAATGTATGACATGGAGAAAATTTAGATGTCTGTTTCAAACTAAGTAGTAAAGTTTCCAAAGAAACTAACCCCAAGTTAATTGTAGTCCCCCACCATGTGTGGACTTTACGGTCTTCTTTATCTTGCAGAACCAACTCCTAGCAATAGGATCCTATGAGACCTTATTCTATGTCAGCAGCTATCTCAACTTCAACCTTCACTAAGTTGAGCTTGAGTCAACCCATCTTCTAGTCTGACAACAAAATATACTAGCCATATGTACTTTTCTACTTGTAGAAAAATCTTTAAAAATGATTTATCCCTAAAACTATAACTTTAGACCAAGATATCCAACATAATATGAATCCTTTGATATTTACCTTTCAAATCTTAGAATACTAATTTTCACATTTTCTGACAAGGACTCAACTTACAGAGAAATCAAATAGCAGGGAAACCAATCTCTCAAGATATGCAGCCAAATAAATCCAAGAATCTTTTACACTCTTGCCACCACTCCAACAAAGGAACCACATTGCCCATACATATCTAAGATAGAAGAAAATCTCTTCCCCTCGAAAATCTATGGCTTGAATTCCTCTATCAAAGACCACTCGAAACATCTTCTTAAAGAAAACTTCTATCTCCCCAAATCAGGGACAAAAAATCAAATTTATTATGATAAAATTGTTATACAAACTAAAAGTGTTAATATTCATCATCATTACAAAGAATGTGGAGAGTATGCTTTCTTCAAGCTTTTTATATTGCTAGTTTACTCGGGAAGCTCATTGTAATCCCAATTCCACCATGATAGTAAAAATGGGTGACCAAGAGAAATAAGAATTTCATTATTAGGACTACCAAGATGCCTGGATCAATATCTTTTATATCCAAAATCTAGAATTTAAGCACTCATAGTTCATTAAATTTAGACATCATAATTTTTTTCTTCTTAATGGTTCTATCAAAATTAGTGGCTGAAATTTGGAACCATTTTAAAATTGCTCACCAGCGACATGGGAAAAGAAGTGTTAAAGAGATATCCTAGTATCAAAGACTTCAATGTCATGAGATTCTGCAATGAAATAGGCCTGCCATGGATATTAAAGTGGGACTTTGATATCAAAAGTGATCGATTCCCACTATTTTTCATTAGAAGATTCTATGTCAAAAGATAGAATATGTTTGATGAACAACCAATTCTTCAAGGGTATATGTTGGGAAAAGCTCTAGTGCTTTACAGAAACCATGTATATTTATTGATAGACCCAAGATTAAACCTCCAAGAAAATTATGGTTCTCTTAAAGAGAAGTATGAGGTGTTGGAAATTGTGTCCCAAAACCAATCGTCTAGGCTGTAGATGGTTGTGCTATGTTGTAACTGTATATGATTTTTAAATGAATAAAAGTTATAATTTTCTTATTGGTTGTTCATCATATTTACATTTTCCTGAAATGAACTCTTGTATGATGGAGTCCTTAGAACTACATTGTTTGATATAGAAAAGATATATCAAGTAGTTCTTAAACTGTTTCACAACCAAATGATACATTGTTATAGGACAACGATGTATCAAGTGTAGGTTGTTGTATATCATATTTGTTGGTTATCCTCTTAACCAAGGAGTGTGGAGACACTAGTATGACATGCAAGTGAAATGTATGACATTTCACTGAACGTGACCATCTACGGAGCTCCCTTCTACCAAACGATTGCTTGCGAAGGGATATGGATATATGTGTCCCTCATACCTGAGGTCACCATGGCAGCTTGCAAGCAACTCACTATACTTTGGTGCCGGACTACCTGGATTTCTAATCCAGTGACGGAAGGTTTCTAGGTGCAGTCAAGTACTTGTGGAGTGGTGGTGGATCAAGATGGAATTGACCTCTCCAAATAGTTTGGAGTGAATGACTCACTATGTCTCAATTTAGCAAAACCTTGGCCAGGATAGTTCTTGTGAGGAGTTATAGAACTTATGAGGTCAAGGCATGATCTGGATAAACCAAATTAGGATTGGCAGTCGAACCCTAGGTCATCCTAAGCATTATGAGGTCAAAGGGATGACTTATGCGTCAACCATATGCCAGAGGTTTTTGTGAGGTGCTCTGTATCTTCGACCTATCCGGACGTCAGGTATCATTGCTAGATGAGGACTTTGACTGGTACTGAAAATATTGTAGTGCTACCGGCTTAGTGTTCAAACCTATGGGGTCACACACCATAGAGGATTTCTATCTGATCTTAAGGCTAATCGACGATTGAGAATCGTTTGCCATCACTGGAAGTCAATATGATTGACTTTGTTCCAAGTGTCGATACTTGAAATTTTGCAGGTGTCGATACTTGGTGAAGTGTCAACACTTGGCAATTTTCGTGAGTCGACACTTCCTGTGATGAGCAGATTTCTGGAAAGAAATTTTGGGAGGATTTTGGACAAGTTTTGACCTGATTTGAATTTCAAATTCAAACCAGTTTTGGCTTCAAAGTTATTTGGTATGATAGTCATACTTACCTGCTTGGGCTGGACCCATTTGGTATGGCCTTGATCCTCTCCCCCATTCTCTCCCCTCATCTCTCCTCTTTCCTCTTTCTCCCTCTCATGGCTGCACCTATAAATGAAGGTCGTTCTATAGGCTGCAGAGGTTAAAACAACTAGAGAGAACAATAAGAGAAAAGAGAGAAGATAGAGAAGGGTTGTGAGAGGTCTAGGGATTGGGTGTGAGAATCCTAGCATTCTAGCTAGGTCTTGGGAAGAGAGTTCTCTTGGAAAAGGGTTCCAGCTCTCCTCCTAGTCTTCCTGGAAAAAGAAGATCAGCCCAAGGATCCCGAAGAGCTAGCACTCCGAGGGAATTGATCAGAGTCGAGCCCAGGTGTGGATTACTTGCAGAGGCCAGACACGTGTGTGGCTCAAGCGCCTTCCTCCTTCTATAGCTTTTCTCCAATATAAAGATATGGTACATTTATATTTATGTTTCTATCTTGCTTTGATGTTATGATGCATGCTATTATATTATGCTAGATCCTGTTGCGGGCAGATCGGTAAATCATTTAGATCTATCTACCGAGCCTTTCACTGTGCATATTTTAAAATTATTTTAAAATACATTTTTTCTATCCTACTTTTATGAATGCATGTTTGCATATTGGTATGCTTCGTAGATTCACTTCACCTTCATGAGGCTATGAGTGAAGCAATGAAACAGTCTACATTCTTTGACCAAATATATGGAAGACCACCTCTTGAAGACAGTCAGAATCATCCAGGACCATCGACTCAATCCTTGTTATCTCTATCAAAAGAACCCCTTTGAAAAGGAAAAGACTCAAAGAAGGAAGAAGATAATCATGAAGCCAGAAGGAGTTTGCTTTTTCCTAATTGAAAAAAAAAAACAAAGAAAGAAAAGAAATGTTTTTACTAACCCATTCTACCAAAAGGTAGAAATACTTTTCTTTCAATCAAAAAAAAAAATTTCTTTGTAGGTAACCCTATTAGCTAAAATAGCTAAATTCGGGAAGCGAAACAAGGATGGACCCCACACTAGGACAAAATGTAAAAAACATCTCCAAAAGTATTCTAGCTACAATAAAAGTTCCTATCAATAGTAGATGTCTATAGTAAAAATTTTATCAATAGTAGACAAGGCATCTATAGTAAGATTTCAAATTCCAAACCAAGAGACTTTAGCCAAGATAAAACTTCTAGACTTCAAACCAAATAAACTCTGATAGCCTTTCCTCATCTATAAAAGGAGGGCCTGGCTTCAAGTAGGGGAGGCAAATTGCATAAGCCAAGTCCAAAGGCCAAATACCGCTAGAGCGGTAGCCCAGTTGGTCAGGCCTTGCCTCACTCTCATATTTAGCATGGGTTCAAGACATGATACCAGCGTTGACTCGAACAATTTCAGGGATAAACCTTGAGGCCTACGGCATGTGAGATGAGTGAGAAGTCATGGTTTCCTTCCTTATGTGTCCTCGTCAATCTAGCTAGTACTTTGGTGGTGTCATATTGACATACCCATCCTTGGATGGGGAGAGGCTTGCAAAAATTTAAGTATCTCGAATCGAATACTACCTAGCAGGGTAGGGGCCTGCAAGAGTTGCTAAGCTAGGTTTACACCCCCCCATTTCTTCCTATCCCTTTTTCTTACCAAAAAAAAAAAAAAAGGCTAGATGAGGAAGCCAAGAGAGCAAGGTAGTTCTCTCTTCCACTTCTCTCCTCTCCTCTTCTACTTCCTCTCTTCCTCTCCCCCAAAAGCCTCCTCCATTCAAATCCATCCACCAAAACCTTCCTCCTCTCCTCTACTACTACAACCCATGCCTTAACTCCTAAACCAATGTAAGCTCCAACCTTCCTATTCTTCCATTCCTTCTCTTCTCTTCACTCCTCTTCATCTTATTCCTTCTTCTCTGAAGCTCTGAGACTACCATAGTTTTCTTGTATATATTATGTAAGTTTTATTTGAGTGATCTTTGTACATATGTTTTAGAGTGTTTATCAGTGTGCTTTGTACACAAGTTTGCTTGAGTGTATAAGTGTACTTTGCATCAAGAAGTGTTCAATGTAAACCAACTACTGGTTTACATATGTAAGTGCTACTTAGCTTCTAGCTTGCTTATGTAAATATTCCATATCCTTAATGAAGTTTGTATCTTTTTTTTATATTAGTATTGTTTTGCTTAAATTACTCTTTGTTTATTGTAAATTTTTTTTTTCTTAGTCTTGGTCATTTTATATTGTTCTTTTGAATCCTAAACAAGGATTGGAATATAGTACTGTTCGTAGATTAATCCAAAAATGTGAATTTCTTCCAATCTGAACCATGGATTGAGAACAATATTGTT
Source organism: Areca catechu (assembly GCA_021397845.1). Classification (NCBI taxonomy): domain Eukaryota; kingdom Viridiplantae; phylum Streptophyta; class Magnoliopsida; order Arecales; family Arecaceae; genus Areca; species Areca catechu. The sequence goes on from CM038046.1 coordinate 30,589,945, forward strand.
GCGCCCATTCGGTTTGTCCCGGGTCGGACCGGCCCCGAGCGTCCGGTCGGCTGATCCCGCGTGGAGTCCGACTCCCCTGTTCTAGGAGGGGACCCCGCGACCCCCTTTTCCAAAGAGCCGACCCGGGAGCTTTGCGAGCTGACAGGCACCACACCATCCGTGCGTCGGCCCCTTTCGACTGCCACGGTCGGCTTCTTGAGGTCCTGCCGAACGCCCCGATCGGCTTCTAGGAGGCTAGCCGACCCACTGCTGGCGGAGTCGCTCAAAGTTTCCAGGGGCCTTTTCTCCCCGACAAGTTCTAACATTCTGTTGTAACGGACTCCAGTGCATGGCCATGACTCTTGTGGCCAGGCCACTACTATGGCGCTCCTGCCACGCCACCAGTCCATGATCTCTCCGCCATGCCTATTCGCCTGGGGGTATAATTGGGCTTTCCCCGCCTGTTCCCCAACAGAATTTGGCAGCACTCCGTGCTTATAAAAGGCACCCGGGAGACCTCCGTGAAAGGGTAACGTTCTTCTTCTTCCCCATTGCGAATTCTCTTTCCAAGTTCTTTTCATTCTGTGGCTCCAACCCTCCTCTAACTTAAGAATTGAAGTGTCCCCCGGCGAAGCCCCTCCGGTGCCTAGGGACTTCTTGCAGGTTGGTCGGTCGAGGAGTTCTCCAATGTATCCACCGAGCCCAGTCCAGGAGGAAGCACGGCAACAGATTGGCGCTAGAGGAAGGGGGGCGCTGGCCTCTGAACCTTCGTTGCACTCCTTGCTCTAAAAGGGAAGATCGACGGGAAAGATCCAGCTATGGCAGGAGGAAGAACCCGGAGTGTTTCCATGAGGGGAGGGCGCTCCCACCAGGGGCCCAACGCACACCGTGCGGAAAGCAATGTCGCCGCCACCATCGAGCCCACCATCACCCTGGGGCTGCAGCAATTCTAGACGCTGGTAAACCACATTGAGATGCTTACCTCAGCATCCAACGCTTCCAGGAGATGGCGGACCATCAGCAACAGCCACCGGTAGCTTCCTGCATCATCCAGTGGCCAGAGGTGCCTCCGCCCCTGTCCCACACAGTTCCAGAACCCCAGGGGTCCTTGAGAGCCCGCACTGAAGGAAAGAGGGCGAGGTCAACCTCTCCCTCTTTCACCAACTTTGCCCCTCCCGGCAACCGACGCCGTGCTGCAGACCCGCACAACTATGGCAGAAAGATCATGTGCATGGAGGAGCGCATCGCCGAGATAGTTGAGTGACAGAATGCCGAGGGAAGGCCGGTGCACGACACCCATCCACCTTTCTCCACGGAGATTCTGGGGGAGTCTATCCCCCTCCACTTCAAGATCCCGTAGGTGGACCCCTACGACCGTACCACCGATCCTTTGGACCACCTGGGCACCTACAAGGCCCATATGATGGTGCAGGGCGCGTTCGATGCCATCCATTGCATCGCCTTCCCGGCGACTCTGAAGAAGGCCGCATGGATGTGGTTCTCCACCATCCATCCAGGTATGATCCATTCTTTTTTCCAGCTCGAAACCCTTTTTCTTTCTTATTTTAGGACCTGCAGCCGGACTCCGAAGAACACCGACTGCCTCTTTCTCATCCAGCAAACGGAGGGAGAAACCCTCCAGGACTACATGGCCCACTTCAACTTGACTGCTATGGAGATTCCTGACTTGAATGAAGCGGTGGCCATGTCGGCCTTTAAGAGGGGGCTCCGCTCGTCCAGGCTTACGTTTTCCCTGGACAAGAAGCTCCCTACAAGCTACACTGACCTGCTAGCCAAGGCGCACAAGTATGCCTTGGCGGAAGAAAATTGGCGAGCTGGCGCCAGGCTGAAGGGAGGCTGACCCCGAAGAAGCGGGGCGATAAGGCCCCCACAGTCCGACCTCGCGGCAACAACAGCCGATCCACCCGGCGCCAGAGCCCCAAGCCGAGGGACTACCTCAAGCGGTTCAATAACTATGCACCCCTCTCCATGCCGCGGGAGAAGATCCTGATGGAGATTGAGAACGAGGCCTTATTCTAAAGACCTCGACCGATGAGAGGACCTCCTGTCTCCAGAAATAAAAACAAATACTGCCGGTTCCATAGGGACCATGGGCATGACACGGAGGAGTGCCTCCAGCTGAAGGATGCCATCGAAGACCTCATCCGCAGGGGATATCTGAACAAGTATGTCCGACCCCACCGAGATCGAGCCGGGACTTCAACTGTTAGAGACCCCCCGGAGGAGGCCGAGCTCCCTAATCAGTGCCCAACTGATGGAGGCATTGGCATGCTGCATCGACAATCCGACTGGGGGCGGAAGGAGGACCAGGACATTGTAAAAAGGCCCAGGGGATCCAATGTAATTCGTTTTTCTGATGAGGACATCTTGGAGCCTCCTCTCCTGGGAGATGACTCTGTGGTTGTGTTGACTATCATCGCCAATTATGATGTAAAGTGCATCCTTATCGATAACGGAAGTTGTGCGGAGGTTTTACTGTATGATGCTTTCATCCGGATGAATTTATCCAAGTCCAAACTGTGGGAGTCCGTGGCACCACTCACCGGCTTTGGAGGGAATTTTGTCGGGGTTGAAGGGGAGATTGCCTTGCCCGTGATCCTCGGAATGGAACCATACCAGCGAACCTTCTCCGTCAACTTTGTCGTCGTCCGTATGACCTCGGCGTACAATGTAATTCTGGGATGGCCGGCCCTCAATAAGTTCCGGATCATTGTATCCACTTACCACCTGCTGACCAAGTTTCCGACCCGTGACGGAGTTGGAGAGCTGAGGGAGATCGTAGAGCTGCCCGGCAATGCCTAGCTATTCACGACAAGCAGTTAGACGGGCGCCCCACGCTCGAGCAGCTTGATCCCAGAGACGAAGCCGACGGCCACGGTCGGCCCATCGAGAAGATCGTATTTGTGCCCCTCAAGGAGGATGATCCTACAAGGATCCTCCAAATAGGGAGCATCCTGGACGAGGGAGCTAGGCAGGAGCTGGTCGGCTTCTTGAGGAGCAATGCGGACGTCTTCGCCTGGTCGGCGTCCCACATGTCAGGCATCCCGGCGGATGTCATCACCCATCAGCTCAGGGTGGATCCTGCTTACAGGCCCATCCGGCAAAAGAAGAGGAGCTTCGCTATCGAAAGAGGGCCATTGAGGAGGAAGTGAAGAAGCTCCTCGATGCTGGCTTCATCAAGGAGTCTCACTACCCGGAGTGGCTGGCCAATGTCGTCATGGTGAAGAAGGCAAGTAGGAAGTGGAGGATCTGCGTAGATTACACATACCTCAACAAGGCGTGCCCCAAAGATAGCTTCCCCTTGCCAAAAATTGATCAACTGGTGGATGCGACGGCCGGCCACCAACTCTTGAGCTTCACGGATGCCTTCTCTGGATATAACCAGATTAGGATGCATCCCGAAGACAAGGAGAAGATGGCCTTTGTCGCGAACAGGGGCCTATATTGCTATGAGATGATGCCCTTTGGCCTGAAGAATTTGGGCGCCACCTTCCAAAGGCTGATCAACCGAGTCTTGAAAGATCAGCTTGGGAGGAATATGGAGGCGTACGTTGATGATATGATAGTCAAAAGCCTCCATCAAGCCAACCACATCAGGGACCTGCAGGAGTCCTTTGATGCGCTGAGGCGCCACAGGATGAAGCTGAACCCCGCCAAGTGCATCTTCGGGGTGACCTCCGGGAAGTTCCTCGGCTTCCTAATTACTCAAAGAGGTATCGAGGTCAACCTCGAAATGATCAAGGCCATCATCAACATGACCCCTCCGACCACCAAAAAGCAGGTGCAAGAGCTTACAGGATGCATCGCCTCTCTCAGCCGCTTCATCTCCCAGTTGGCTGAGAGATCCCTCCTGTTTTTTAAGACCCTGCACCGGTCGGACCGTTTCCATTGGACTGATGAATGCCGGTCAGCCTTTGAAGCCTTGAAGGACTACTTGAGAAACCCTCCACTCCTAGCCAAACCAACGGAAGGGGAAGCGCTATATTTGTACCTGTCAGCTTCTAGCGAGGCCGTCAGCGCCATCCTTGTGCGGGAGGAGGAAGGTGGCCAACAGAAACCCGTTTACTACATCAGCAAGGTCCTCCATGATACCGAGGTCAGATATCCTAAGGTGCAAAAGCTGGTGTACTCGTTGTTATAGCGGTAAAGCACCTCCGACCTTACTTCTAAGCACATCCCATTGTCGTGCTGACGGACCAACCCCTCAAGACGATCCTCCGAAGCCCCGATACCTTCAGACGGCTCGCCAAATGGGCCGTCAGGCTAGACAAGTTTGACATCTCCTTCCAGCCATGGCCGTCATTAAAAGCCCAGGTAATAGCTGATTTCGTTGTGGAATGCACCTAGGGGGCAGAGCCGACCCCGACAACGATCGAGGCATCCGTGGCTGAGTCTGTAAGAGAGGCTGATCTGATGGGAGAAGCCGAGCCCGCCTGGACCCTGCACATAGATGAAGCTTCTAACCTCTCGGGGTGCAGTGCAGGCTTAATCCTAGCTGACCCCGATGGGCAATGTTTGGAATATGCTCTACATTTTGCGTTCCAGGTGTCGAACAATCAGGCGGAGTATGAAGCTCTGCTTGCAGGATTGAAGATAGCAAATTAATTGGGCATTAGTAGGGTCCGCGCCTTCTCCAACTCTCAGCTGGTGGTCAATCAAGTGAAGGGAGAGTTTGAAGCAAGGGATCCTTCCTTGGTCAAGTACTTGGACAAGGTACAGGACTTGATGTCACAACTTAAATTCTTCGAGATCCTTCATATACCCTGGCAACAAAACTCCCGGGTGGATGCTTTGTCGCGGCTGGCCACCGCTGCGGTCGGCACCTCCGACCGGACCTTCGTGGAGCACCTCCAGCACCCAAGCATTGCCGAGGAGCCGATGGAGATCCACCAGGTTGAGCAAGAGGCCTCATGGATGGACCCAATCCGTGCATTTCTAGCACGGGAGCCCTTCCGGATGACCCGACGGAGGCCAGGTGCATCCGCTCAACGGCCTCTAAGTACGTCATCCTTGATGGGGCCCTCTACAAGCGTTCATTCTCTCAACCATTACTGAAATGCTTGGTGTCGGCCTATGCGGACTACGCGCTTCGGGAGGTGCACGAGGGCATCTGTGGCGATCATCTTGGAGGAAGGTCCCTGGCTTACAAAATCATTCGCCAGGGGTATTACTGGCCCACAATCCAGAAGGATGCCTTGGACTTCATGCGAAAGTGCGATGCGTGCCAAAGGTTCTCTGGCATCCAAAGAAGGCCAGCCAGCCAGCTGACCCCACTCACAGTGCCCTGGCCATTTGCACAGTAGGGCATGGACATCCTGGGACCTTTTCCCCCGGCCTTCGGTCAGCGAAAGTTCCTCCTCGTGGCCATTGACTACTTCACTAAGTAGGTCGAAGCAGAAGCATTAGCGCAAATAACTGAGGCCAAGGTGGAAAACTTTGTCCGGAACTGCATCATCTTCCAGTTTGGCATCCCGAAGATGATTATCACCGACAACGAGAGGCAGTTTGACAACTCTCAGTTTCAGGATTTCTGCCAACAATACCACATCACCCATTGGCTTACGTCGGTCGCTCACCCTCAATCCAATGGAGAGGCCGAGGTCACCAATAGGACGATCCTACATAGGTTGAAGACCTGGCTGAATGAAGCCAAGGGGCTCTGGGTAGAGGAGCTTCATTCGGTACTCTGAGCATATCGGACGACCGCGCGGTCAGCAACGGGGGAAGCCCCTTCAGCCTGACCTATGGGAGTGAGGCGGTCATCCCCGTGGAGGTCTCTCTATTATCTCTACAGGTTGATCAATTTGCCGAACCGGCCAACTCGAATGAACGAAGGGCTGACCTAGATCTACTAGACTAGACCTGACTCCGAGCAAGTATGAAGATGGCGACCTACCGTCAAAGGATGGCCAGATATTACAACTCACGAGTTAAAGCGCATTCCTTCCAAGTTGGAGATCTGGTCCTGCGGAAGGTGGAGGTTTCGAGACTGACCGAACAAGGGAAGCTCTCCCCCAATTGGGAAGGCCCTTATTGGGTTATCGAAGTGATTCGGGCTGGAACTTATCAACTAGCATACTTGGATGGGCGATAGATAGCGCACCCAAGGAATGTAGACAATCTCCGAAAGTATTATCAATAAAGTCTACAAACTTCTTCAGCTTCTTCCAGCCCACTCCGAAAGTCTGGCCACGGTCAGCAGAGGCTCTAGGGCAGCCCACTCCAAACGTCCGGCCACGGTCGGCAGAGGCTCTAGGGCAGCCCACTCTGAAAGTCCGACCACGGTCGGCAGAGGCTCTAGGGCAGCCCACTCCGAAAGTCCGACCACGGTCGGTAGAGGCTCTAGGATAGCCCACTCCGAAAGTCCGACCACGGTCGGTAGATGCTCTAGGGCAGCCCACTCCGAAAGTCCGACCATGGTCGGTAGAGGCTCTAGGGCAGCCCACTCTGAAAGTCCAATCCCAGTCAGCAGAGGCTCTAGGGCAGCCCACTCCGTAAGTCCGACCCCAGTCGGCGACCATCTTGAGACAACTCCCGCGGGACTACAAGGAGTACGAGCCACAGTGCGAGCTGACTCGCGGACGGAGACCAGGAGCAAGTGCCCAGGTATCCGGCCCAAATCAAGTTACTGTTCTCAACTACCCTACCAAATCCTGGCCCGGATGGGCCGACCAGGGGTACTCAGAGAAATTCCGAGAGAAAGACACTTGTCTCGTGCCCGTCGACCGCTTCGACGGGTCTCATGACCCTGCGATGCCGCAAAGCTGACCGGGGGTACTTAGAAGAATTTTTGAAAATAAATGTTTTGAAAACATTAGAGGAGTTTCAAAAACAAGTCTTCTCATTCATTCCAAAAGGCAATATTTACAAAAGAGGTGGGTCGGACCTTTACAAATCCCTCAGGTCCGGTCCACGGGAGATGCGTTTGGGGTCACAACCTCGGCCCCATCAGCTACAACTAGAGGGTCAACCGAGCCTGCAGCGGCTGGAGGATCCTCCGGAATGGCCACCACCTCCGTGTCGGCTGGCACTGGAGCTTCGACCCTGGCTGCTCCTTCTTCACCTTTCGCTGGGGGCTCCGCTCCGGTCTCCTCTCCCTCGGACGGGTCCCACAGCTTAGCACCTGACAGGTCCAGCTCCGGGAATAGCAGGCCCACCTTCTTCAGGGCGTCGTCATAGCCCTCCCTGTAGAAGTCGGCCAGCCAGCCCTTGACCTCCTTCAAAGCCGCCTTCGCCGACTCTGTCTCTGCTCAGGCTGTCTCTAGGTTCTCCTTAGAGGACTTTAGGGATGCAAACGCGGCCTCCTGGGCCGCCTCCAGCTCCTGGACCCTCTTCGCGGAGGTCTTGGCGACGTGCACTACACGGCAGATGCCGTCGTCCATGAGGGAGATATCATGGAGGAGCTGCAAACATACGACCAAGTTAGGGTTACACTTAAAGGAGGAAAGACAGTGGAGCAAAGAAATAAGGAAGAGTCCTTACCCTCTTGAGGTCCCGGTAGGTCTCCATGGTAACGTCGATCAGGTTCCTCTAGATCGACACCTCCCAGTCAGCATCGATCATTGCACCCCTCAGCAGGCTCTGCGCCCTCTTGGGGTGGTCCAGTTCATGCCAGTGTTGGAACTCCTCCTGACGGATCTCCTCGCCCGACTGCTCGAGCTCGTTGCCGGCCGTCCCTTCCACGGACGGCCCCTTACCCTTGTCGGTCGAAGGGGCTGCCTCCTTTGGATCGACAAGCACCACGGTCGCGACGGACATCCCCAGCCACTCTCACTCCGGTCGAAGGACTGACTCTCCCTGTGGGGCCACGCCCCCACTGCATTCCTCGCCCTGCGCTCGGTGAGGGGGATGTCGTCCCCATCCGACTCAACATCAATGATGGGGGTGGGTCACTCCTCTCGCCTCTTCTTCTGTCGCTCGACGACTGGCAGGGGAAGGGTCCCGTCGGATGACTTTGGACTTGTCAATCCATTGCATCTTTCCTCCTAGCACCAAACATCCAAAGTTAGAGAGAAAGGAGGAAAAACTAAGGAAATTATAAGGAGAGGGGTCGGCCCTTGCCTAAGAATTCTTGGAGGTTGATCCCCGCTTGATGAAGGGTCCCTTCCCCCAACAACTCAAATGCCGCCACTGGGCCGGCTCTAATAATCACGTTGAACACGCTCAGGTTGGCTGTCGATACCGACCTCCCCTCGCGGACCCTCGCCCGCGGCTCTCTCCACAACAGCTCAAACCCCCAAGGTTCGAGGCTGTTGACGAAGAAAAACCCGGCCTTCCACCCATGGACGGTCGACGGGAGGCACTTCAGGATCTTTCGACCTTGACGGGGGACAAACAGGACCCACTCCCGGCTCCTAAAGTCCTTCTTCAGGTAGAAGAAGTTACCAAAGAGGGATAGACTGGGGACAGACCTGGCCCTATGGCAGAGTACTATGAAGCAGCATATCACCCGAATACTGTTCGGGGTCAGCTGCACAGGGGTTACCTTATAGAAGTTGAAAATCTCTATGAATAGAGGGTGCAAAGGAAACCTGAGGCTGGCCTTAAGATGTGACTCATACATTGGGAGGGTCCCTGGATCTAGTGGGTTATTTGTTTTCCCCTCTCGGCCCGATAATGTGAGGTGCAGGGTGGACGGGATGCCATACACAGTCCTGAGGTTTTCGACCCGTTCCCGGGTCATGGTTGAGGATATTTCACTCGGTCCTGGGTCACTAGGCCTATGGGACGAACCCCTACTGCTAGATGCCATTGGAAGCTAGAAAAGGAAGAAGAAGAATGGCTGGGACTAACCTGGGGTTGGACTCCTATGTGCCGGGTTTTGCGGAAGAAGGAAGGGAGGACTCAATCTTGCAAGGCACAGGCGCGGTAGGAAAAACTCCCTCGCTCCGCCTTCTCCTCCTTTTATATGCCCTAGGGGAAGAGGAAGAGAAGGAGGGAGGAGTTATTGCCCGCCTCGGGCACATCCCAGCTATCCCGTCAAGAGCCGCAACCACTGGTGTTGCGTGATTCGAAACAATTGGAGCATCCCCTCATGCGGATCGTGATCCGCGTGTGCGCCGGATCGGCGGTGCGAGACTAACCCAGAGGGTAGTGCCGACCGATCGGATGCTGCCGTGTGGCGCGATGCGCCACTCCGCCTCGAATCAATGCAGGACAGCCTGGCTTTCATCATGGCACCTGACTTGCATTGACTGCCTCGCCAGCACCCCAACGAGCGGCTGACAGTTATCCAAGGAGCCATTCGAGGGGAAGGGACCCTTTCGAGCCACGTGGCCCCTCAATGCCCAGGAGCAGGGGGGGTAACTGTTGTGCCCATTCGGCTTGTCTCGGGTTGGACCGGCCCCGGGCGTCCGGTTGGCTGATCCTCGCGCGGAGTCCGACTCCCTTGTTCTAGGCGGGGACCCCGTGACCCCCTTTTCCAAAGAGCCAATCCGGGAACTTTGCGAGCTGACGGGCACCTCACCGTCCGTGCATCGACCCCTTTCGACTGCCATGGTCGGCTTCTTGAGGTCCGGCCGAACGCCCCGGTCGGCTTCTAGGAGGCCAGCCGACCCATTGCTGGCGAAGTCGCTCAAAGTCTCCAAGGGCCTTTTCTCCCCGACAAGTTCTAACATTCTGTTGTAACAGACTCCAGCGCATGGCCACAACTCCTGTCGCCAGGCCACTACTCTGGCGCTCCTGCCACGCCACCAGTCCACTATCTCGCCGCCACGCCTATTCTCCTGGGGGTATATTCGGGCTTTCCCCGCTAGTTCCCCAACAAAATTTGGCAGCACTCCGCGCCTATAAAAGGCACCCGGGGGACCTCTATGAAAGGGTAACGTTCTTCTTCTTCCCCATTGCGAATTCTCTTCCCAAGTTCTTTCCATTCTGTGGCTCCAACCCTCCTCTAACTTAAGCATTGGAGTGTCCCCCGCCAAAGCCCCTCCGGTGCCTAGGGACTTCTTGCAGGTTGGCCGGTCGAGGAGTTCTCTAGCGTATCCACCGAGCCCGGTCCAGGAGGAAGCATGACAACAAATACTATAGCAGTTACAGTAGCAATAACAGCAAAACATTGTAGTGTACCATAGCATGATTACTATAGTAATACTATAGCATGGGAAGTAACCAAAATTTTTAAGAAGAGTAATCAGTTCTAAGCATAATATACTTATGCTGAACAATGGTATAAGCCTATTATTTATCTAACTTTGATTTCCTTATGCTTTATTTAGCTTGTTTTACTTTGCTTTGTTTCTTAATTTATCCTAAGTCTGCTTTTTTGTTAGGTTGATTATCTATACTTTTACTTTGCTTTTGTTCTTATTTTTATACAGTTTGTAATCCATAGGTAATGTTGCATCTTATATCTTTATGAGTTTGTTAAGTGTTATATATATAAATAGTTTGTATCATATTCTGTTCTTAGTTTCTTTGTCAAGTTTGTTTGTCTTTCTTAGTTAAGTATTATATAAATAATTTACTTTGTTTCTCTTGTTTATTTGTTTAAGTTGTTTAGTCTTGACTTGTTTAATATTAGCCTATTTTAGCCTGTTTGTGTATAAATAGTTTGTTTTTAGTTACTATTTAATTGTGTCCTGTATATTAGTTATGTTCTCTCATATGTAGTGTTTAATATTGCAGTTTTAGTTCTTGGTTAAAGTTATTATTTTTAAATGTTTAGTTTGCTTATATTGTCTTATTAAAGTAGTTTGCTTCAGTTATTGTTGTATCAGATTTTTAGTTTGTTATCTTATATAGTTTAGTGTTTGATATTATCTAAAACACCTAAAAATAGTCAGGCCTAGATAGAGTCCAGCATGGCTCACCACATCACCGATTAGCTCAGCATAGAAAGCAGACTTTCCAGATTCTGCCACATGTATATCAGAAGCCATGCTGAGAGAAGCCCTGCACCCTCCTCTCTTCCATAAAGGAGCTGGCAACTCGGTGCTATGACTCTGTCATCAACCACTCCCACAAAAGCATGCACTCTATACAAGCATGCTTGTCATGCATACAAGCTCCGCACCATCCCCAGCCACACCGGCCATTCTTTTAAAAGCATGTGCTTTGTTAAAATGTGCCATCTACCACTCCCTATATCGCAGACCATCCCTTAGATGATAGGTACTCCTTATACCTGCCTATAAAACCATTCCTCGGGACCCTCCAAGCAAGCTTTTTAAGTTCTTAAGCTCTCTTAAGTTATTTTTTCAATTTCTGTATCAAGTTCCTTTGCCTCTAAAGTAAGCTTTTAAAAAGTCTCAAATGCTCTCTTCAAGTCTTTCAAGTCCTAGGTCGAAATCTTCACGGAGGCTAGGCCACCGAGAGCCTTCAACAAGGTGAAGTAGAAAGGAAAAGCCAAAAGGAGCCTAAGTGAGAATGCATAGAGCTTCCCCTACATTCTTGCCTGCATTCTTGCAAGCTTCACGAGCCCTTCCTAAAGCCTCGCTCTCACATTCTTGGGCCTTATCCACCTTCCTAAAGCTTTGCTTGTATTCTCTCCATCCATGCATACACTCTGCCACATCCATTCTCCACTTCTATTATCTTGCCCACTTCCACTCCATCTCTATGACACGATCCACCACCATTCCATCCACCTAGAGGCTACAAACCCCTCTCTTATGTTTGCCATCATAAAAAACTGACTTGGGCATTGAAGGGTCCACCATCAGAGAACCTTCCATCATGGTTGGACTTTCATGTCTTGGTTATTTTTGCAGGTTCTGGAATGCTCATGTGACCAGGAGGGAAACCCAGAGCCATCCAATATAGCAGCCAACTCCAACCACATCAGTAGGTCTCTAGTGGTGCCTCAATAGATTAGGACTAGAGCAAGGGCCCATCGAGCCCAATAGTTGTTGAGAGGGTCTATAGTCTCTCTCTTCATGACCGAGCAGAAGGCAATTGCAAGATCTACCATTCCTCTGATGCGGGACTAATATGCATGCAATTATTTTTGTGAATTTTATATATGGGGTGAAGTGATTAAATCTCGAATATTGGATCAAAATAAGTTGTAGGGAATTCTATATGAAATTTAAAAGCTAAGCATGCAGATTAGGACCTAAGAAAGCAATAAAGAAGGATCGCCGGGACTGAGAAGCCTCGATTAGGGCAAGTTTTCTTACAATAAAATTACTGGTGGCAGAGGGGGTGTACCTGACAATGCCTGAATGCCCGATGAAGATCGCAATGAAGGGATCTCTCATTCCTCGATGGATGTGGCTTGGAAAACCGAGCCAAAGACCCACGGATACCTGGCTTTCTGCTCGGTGGTCCGATTGTGGTCCGGTTGGAGTCGTTGGATTCGTAGGAACTCAGAGACCTGCAAACAACCGTCAGGGGTGAGAAAACAAGATTGGAAATACAAGAAAAAATCAAAAACAAGTTAGCAAGGGTGTGGGAAGAGGAGGCTTGGATGATGGCTGGAGGCAGTTGCAACACCGGGAAGAAGAAACTCTCAAAACCCCTTTATGTACACAGCAGGGTAACACACAAAAGTTGAAGGAAACTCAAGTATTTTTCATATATCAAAATCAATCCTCATACAAGAGACTAGGGTCCTTTAAATAGACCCTTAGTCTTGGGGCCCAAGTAAGGGTACAATTGATATTTCATAAGAATCATTTTCCCTCTCAAACTCTAGTTAGGAAAGTAAGGAAACCTAGGTAGAAAAATCCTTAAAAGTTCTCTCCTCCTCTCTTGACTTGGTCAACACTCCAAGGATGCCTAGGGGGGCGTATTGGGCTTCTAGGAGCAGCAAGGGGCCGGCCCAAAGGGGCTTGGGCGCATGGGTTTGGGCCTCTGGAATCTGGGGTGGCCTGGTAGCCAGGTAGCAGGAATATTCCCTGGTATCTTGCTTCTTAAGGGCTTGGGCTTGGCGCCTGGACTTGATTTCTTTGGGCTAGGATGCAGATGGACCTCTGGAATCATGGATGCCCTAGTCTATGAATATACTTTGGCATCTAGAAGGGAATCTGGGCTTCTGGAGGGCATCTGCAAGGAATCAGGATTTCTGATTTTCCACCTGGGGTCTTTAAATCTTCAAGCTGGGTTGGACATGGGCTATACTTCCATGTCTTCAATCTGGTTGGACTTGGTCTTCACTTGTATGATGTAGTCTTGAGTCTTCAGTGTACTTGGACAGGACTCAAAAAAATAAAATTAGCTTAACATGAGCTGACTAGCATTGGACTAGACTAGCTCAAACATGAGCTGACTAATACAGGACTCAAATAAAGATAACTTAGCTGAACTAAGCTTTATTATAATGGACTCGAATGTCATTAAGTGATCCACAGAGGGTTGAGAAGCCTCTGTCTTATTTTGGTACCTCTAGTGTCCCCACCATCCTCCCCTTTAAAGGAACTAGTAGTCTTAGTGGATCCCCAAGTTCTCTCTGATCAGGTTACTAGCGAGCCCTCAACTACTCCTCCTGTCATAACCGAGTAATACCGACTCCTACTCTAAGTCCAGTCACTAGTTACTATAGTACAAACTCTATAGCAATCTCTAACTTAACCTGCCCTGATGTCAACTGAGTGTCCGCCTTTGAATGTCCCCCTTCCAGCTTGGTGGGTAGAGTAGGGCAGTTCATCTCGCCCCACTAGAGTAGAAACACCCCTGGTGGCTTCCCGACTAGCAATAGCCCTGAGTAGGCTCCTCATTGCTACTTGTTGCGACCATTGGGCCCCTAGGGGGCATCCCATGAGCACCAATTCTGCCCTCGATTGGATCGCTAATGTAGGAATCATATACACAACTCCCCTATCTTACTTTCTTTGTCTTCTTCTTCTTCATAGGACACATCGATGGAGGGACTATCATACCATCATTTGGAAAGGTACAATTGATGATGGGATGAGCTAGATCAAAAGCTCCATGAGGTGGATGGCTACCTAGAGGGCCTCCACTACCAGTAGATGATGTTGGTAAGCGAGCCACTCTTCACCATGCACCCACCCTTCTCACGAGCGATCATGAAGGAGCCTGTCCCCTGTCACTTTAAGGCACTGACCATGGAGACCTATGACAGCTCCACTAATCCCTATGACCACCTAGAGAGCTTCAAAGCTCTCATGATGCTGCGAAGGAATATGATGCCTTGATATGCAAGTTCTTCTAGTCCACTTCCAAAGATGCAGCCCGAGCTTGGTATACCAGGCTCCAACCGGACTCCATTAGTTCCTTCGAGGAGTTTGACCAGAAGTCCATCACTTAGTTTCAAAGCAATCGAAGGCCCAAGAAAAACTCCAACTCGCTCTTTTCCATCTACCAGGAGGAAGGGGAGTCTTTCCAGAGTTTCATGGATTGTTTTCGAGTGGCCATGTTAGAAGTCTGTGGTTGGACCCAATAGTTGTTATGTTAGCCTTGTTGCAGGAACTCAGAGTAGGAGGCTTTTTTCATGTAAGCATCTCCAAGAGAGCCGCCCTCTTCCTTCTCTTCGGCCTAGGAGGTAGAGCGACATGGTTAGACTTCATCACCGTTCCTAAAGCCCTGACCATCATCGTGAGGAGTTTACTCCATTGAATGCTCCCCTAAAACAAATCCTAAAGAAAATAAAGAATAAAAATATTATCCATTGGCCTAGAAAGATGAGCAAGAAGTCCAAGGACTTAATAAAGTACTACCACTTCCACTAGGAGCACGAGTATGACACCAAGGATTGCCTCACTTTGAAGGAGATCGAGTCTCTTATTCGGTAGGGTTACCTATGGACCTATGTCAATCGATATAAAGATGCCGAGACTCTTGGTTGGCAAGCCTAGCCAGTCTTGGAGCCACCCACTGACTATGCCCCACTGATGGGCTCATCAACACTATCAAAGGAGGAAATCCCATCAATGGAGCTACCTTGCTAACTACAGGAGCTCACCTTCATATGGCTCTGATCACTGTCATAGGTGGTCAAAAATAATCCACCAACTCAACTCTGTAGCTAGGATGAGTCGGGATTGTATTCTCAAGAACCTTAGGACTAAGTTACGATTTAAAAAGAAAAGAAAAATAATTGTTGTTATGTGAAAATAAAAGTGAGCAAGAAATAAACTACTCCTAAGATGAAGCAAGTGAGAGGGAGTATTTCAAGAGAGGAAGAGTGCTTGTGCAGTTGCAAATTGTATTTCTCTTATAACTAAAATATAATTGACTTTAGGAATTTACCTATCTTCCCTTGGCACGCCCCGTACCCATAACAGATCATGGTGCATCTTTGGAAGGCACTAGGTATTCAATTCTTCTTTTCTCGGCACGTCCCGTATTCATAACAAATCATGATACATCTCTAGAAAGCAAGAATTCTCCCTAAAATCAATCTAATAATAAAACATAATAAAAAGCGAATAAAAGAGAATAAATAAATTCAAAAAGAAAAGCATACTCTTTTATTGCAGAACAAGAATTACAAAAGACTAAAGAACCTGCTCTTCCCTTCCGCACTTCTGCACTAACCCACTTCTAAGTTGATCCCCTCCTGTCCCCTATGCAAAGGCTCTAGAGGGACTCTGGGGAGTTGCTTTCCCCAGGCAGAGGTATAGGAGCCTTTTTATAGGATTTAACCGGGGAGATATTTTCATAGTTTTCTGATGTGGGACTAAACATGAGGACCGAAGTAATGACTAAGATTTAATTTTATAGAACTCAATGGTTAGATGATAAATCTAAATCCTAATTAACTTAGACAATAGAGTCCTGCTCCCACTCAATGTTGTACTAGCTGGTTGGTTGCCATTGGATCTTGATCGGAGGTTCAAAATCACCCTCATCATGGAAATCAATAGGAACCATTGGAGTGCTTTAAGATATGTGATCCTTGATGGGTTTTGATCGAGTCGGTTGCATTGCCTAGCACCATCACCATCTTCCCCTTAGATTGCAGCCACCGTCATCGAAACTTCGCCGGCCTTGCCCACGTGTCGCCACGACCAACTGTCGGAGCCTTGCTGGAGCTGTTGTTAAAGCCACCACACACCACTGAGAGCCACCACCAGAGAAGAAGCCTGGTGATGCTCGTGAGATGGCTTGGTGTAGAGGAGGAAGACGGTGTTGACATTGATGTCCGGATAGGGGTGGAGACAGACCGACGATGGCTGGAGATAGTGACCTGGGTGGAGAATGGTGGTGTGGCCTTGGCTTGGGCGGTGAATCAATTCTTAAATCAAAGGAAGAAAAAAGTGGCAGAGCAGCAAAAAGTTGGCCAGATCTTTGCATAGAGGGCCGTGGAGGAGGTTCTCCAGTGGTGAGGAAGGTGGATGACAACTCCAATGGTGGCGGGGCAATGATTTTGGGCTGAAAACCCCTCATGGTCCATGACTCTACACCATGGACCGGTGGCCATGGTAGATCGTGAACCAGCGGGCATGTTGTAAACCATTTAACCGGTCCATGGTGGATCGATTGCTTCAATAACCATGCAAACTTTAATAATTCTTTAAAAATCGATTCTGGGCTCATTTTAAATCAGATTTTCTTCAAACTTATTTCGTTTGAACCCATAAATCGAGCTCTTCATATTGGTTATCTTCTTTTCTATAAATAATATATAAAAATATTAATTTTAAATAAATAAATATAATTTAATTATTAAATTGATACTTTTATATATATGTATAATGTAGTTATCAGGCTCTGGAAAACCCCCAGTCCAAGAGGCACAAGCAAGATGAGGTCATCATCTTCTCGGATGCCAATCCTAAGGGCATCTAGATCCATTATGATGATGCTATTATAGTTTCCTTAACCATCATGAACTTTGATATAAGGCATGTCTTGTTGATAATGAAAGCTCCACAGACATCTTATTTTATGATGCCTTTAGCAAGATGAACCTCTCGAGGGACCATTTGTTGAGAATAAGTTCTCCCTTAGTAAGGTTTTTTGGAGATGCCACTCCTATGGAAGGCATAATTGTTTTACCAATGACAGTAGGCCAAGCACCAAAGCAAGTGATGGTCACATTAAATTTCCTGGTAGTGATGGTCCTCTCAGTCTATAATGTAATTCTAGGGAGGCCAGGCTTGAATGCCCTCCATGCCATTATCTCCACCCACCACTTATTGATGAGTTCCATATAGCCTAAGGAGTAGGTGAGGTTCGAGATGATCAAGCCTTGGCTAGGCAGTACTATGTTGCCACCCTCAAAGGCAAGAAACCCCATGAGGTGTTGTCCAAAGATAGCCATGACTATAGAGATGAGTAGGACCAATAGCGAGGTCAACCAGTGAAAAAACTCTTTTTGATCCCCTTGGATGAGTCTGACTAGGCCTGGAAGATTTAGATCGAAGCAAGGCCTCGTGTGACTAGCTCCTCACCTTTTTGAGAATGAATATGGATATCTTCACTTGGACTACCTTCAACATGCCCGGCATTGACCCGAAGGTCATGCTGCACTGGTTAAACATCAACCCTTCACACAGTTCGATGAAGTAGAAGAAGTGAAGTTTTGCTCCTGAATGATGGGAAGCCATCGAGCAAGAAGTGGAGAAGCTCTACATAGCAGGTTTCATCCACGAAGTCAACTCCCAGAGTGGTTGGTGAATGTAGTACTCATCAAAAAGGTAAGTGACAAGTGATGGGTATGTATTGATTTTTTTCGATTTAAATAAAGCTTACCCTAAAAATAACTTTTCTCTACCCAAAATAAACCAATTAGTTGATTTTACGTTGGGGCAGGAGTTGATTAGTTTCATGGATGCTTTCTCTAGATATAATCAAAACTAGATGGCCCTAAAAACAAAGAAAAAATATTATAGACCGTTGGTTCCAAAATCCATCGAGGTCGAAGAATATTGGAGCTAGTGGTGCATGAAGATCTTTAGGAGATAGAACCTATAAAAAAGCCTTGGCCAAAAGGTATTTCAGTGTGGGCCCTTTGACACTCAAGTTAGTTTGATAGCACAACAATAGTATGAGGAGTGCAAGGTGGGGATTTTGTGTACCTCAGGAACTCCCAAGGGATCCCTTTTTATAGGTAGAGGACAAGGATATTTTCAAAACGACAAAGATCTTAGTAGATTTGGTGAGAAGTAACAGGGCTTCTCATGCGATTATCAAGGGATCTCCCATTTATAGAGAATGTCTATGCCTTTTTAATTGAAACATTGTCCATTTTATGGAATCAGCCATGTTTCTTAATGATGACATTGATCACTACATAGATCCAAATATGCTCCCCTTAATTGCGAAGATATGATGGTGAATAGCGATCATAAGCCATGATGTAACCTTTTGGCCACATAATCAGGGGCATGAAAGTGAGCATCGGTTGTGTTGGTCTTTGAAAGATAGTGAAAATATTGCCTAAGGCGCTGCCTGTCACCGAACCAGGGGTCATTCTAAGCACCTCTTTTGAGACCAAGGAGTGGTCAGCCAAAAGATGCTTGATCGGATTGCCCTGGTCAAAGGCAAACATATGCCGATAGCCTTCTAAGGACCAACTGGTGAGGGACTGGTCACTACTGAGGCTGGGTCGACAAAGATGGTCTGCTGGTAGCACTTGGCAGGATCCGGTTGATTGAGATTTCATTTTTTCCATTGAGATGATAGATGGACAAGGGGGCTGCTCATGCTCGAGCATATGGTCGAGCCATGTCCAAGAGCCATAATTTCACAATAAATCATGCAATTATGCAATCCTTCTTTCATAATAAAAATATAAATTTTATAAATGCATAATTCATATTTCATGAAGAAGTTATTAACATTAAAATACTGATAGAATCATCATTTCATAATAAATCATGAATTTTATAATATGTATGCTCAATTTTTATTTTAGAAAAGATAGAATAATTTTTATAATAAAATAATAGTAATTCAAAAATAAACAAGAAGTGTTGGGGTTATATACCTCATCTATCATGAATCTTCAAACTTCATTAGGAGAATCAGCTAATCTTATTTAATATATTAAAAACATTATTAATTTTGATTTGATAAATTTAATAATGAGGAAATAAAACTATAAATCGAGTAGTCGATCCAACAAGCTAACTAGGCATCGGGATAGATCAAGGTCTCCTAGCCAAGAGTCAACATGGATCCACCAAATAAGAAGATGGGACTCGATACTAGGCTTCATAGGTCTTCTAAAAGAGAGAGTGGATAAATAGAGATAAAATAAGATAGAGAGAAAGAGAGAGTTCTCGTTTCCAATGGAAGAAATTCAAAGTAGGTCTAACATAAATCATGCCAAAAGGCTTAGCTAGGGTCAGCGACCATGGACAACCGGCAGCCATAACCAGTTGACGAGAAACATGAAAAAAACTTAAAAAATATGCGATCCAATACATTGCATGGATATCAAAATAATTTCGGGTCTTTTTTCAAAAAGATCATCTTGGGTTTGAAAAAAAGGAATACGTACCCACTAATAAAATCCATGAATCAATAGAAAGAAAAAGAGGGAGTAGAGAAAAAAATTCTAAAGATAAGGAGAAAGGATAAAGAGAGACAATTTTAGAAAGAAAGTAAAACTTTAGAGAGTGAAAGTAAGAAAATCAAGTGAAGAGAAAGGAGAGAGAATCTCTCTTCCTCTTTCTTTTTCTTTTTCTTCTTTTCTTGTCTTTTCTTTTTCTCTTTTCTTTTCTTTTCTTTTCTTCTTCTTCCTTCTTTCTTTCTTTTGGCTGAACAGGGGAGGAAGGGAGGTGGCTATGGTTGGTGGTCCGGAGGCCATGGCAGAATGGCCAACCATCTGCTTAATGGTGGTCGAACAGGGAATGGCTGATGATGAGGATTGGCTAACAAGAAATTGAGAAAAAAAAATTCAAAAATCAGGGGATGCAGCTTCTTTTTATTTTTTGGACCATTGATCACTCACTGGCAGCCATGGGTTCCATCGACAAGGGTTGTAAGGTGGCTAAGCAACCCGACCAAACGTTTGACTTCAAGGGATGGTAATGCCGGTGACTGGAAAGGGGGAGGAAAGCATCGGAAAAATAGGGGATCCGATGGGCTTTTCTCTTTGGTTAATTTTCGATGAAACTAATGGCCTCCAGTGGTGCCTAAGGCCATGGGAAGAAAGGAAGGAAAGAGAAGAAGTGGGATCGGGTTTACCTTAGCTCTGGTAGTGACTATCAGTCCAATTTTCGATGACCACTACAATATATGAAAGAGACCATAATTCTAGCACAAATATGAGATCTATCATATATTCAGAAAGCAAATGTTCTTCACAGGTCTTAGTTGTTTCCTTTTATTTCCTATTTTTTGATACAGTTGTGAAAATATGCTGTGTCAAAATTATCAAAATATGCTCTATGAATGAATGAACATATGATCTAATAATATGCTCTATAGTATAGTTTGACTTGCAGCAGGCAAAGTGGTTGATCAAAAGTTGTATCGGCTCTAAATACATGCTTGTATCACTAGCTTGTCAAAAGTCAGGTAAATAAAGAAAAAAAAAGCTAGCATAAGATGTAATTGCTTGTTGGTGCCATCATCAAATCAAGTTGGGTCACGAGGTTTGCAGCAATTATGGAACCTCCATCATTTTTTATGCATATGTTCCATGGATGGGCTAACTTGAATCCCTTAAAGTTAGCGGTAATGGATGTTTTAGGTGTCTCACAGGTCAATGACTTTCATTGGTCTAGTTGTAATGTCATTCAAAAGATTTCTTACACTATTCTCCCTACTTCACTATTAATCTTCATAAGCTGATGGTTTTTCTTAGGAACGTATAGAATATTAAGAAGTGTAGAATGTTGTATGTAACCTTTGGGATTACCAGAATATTCTATGTATCTTTGGGATTGCTAGTATATTCTACATGATATTTGGGATTGGTAAGATTATACCACAATCTCCTCATTACCTGCTTGATTTTCTTTTCTTCACTTTTATATGAGGATGTAAATATCATGAAGAAATACAAGGAAGAAATTGTCTCAACTTGCTTGCTTTTTTTCATTTCTCTCTTATATTTTTTACATGGTATCAGAGTGAGTCGTCATCGATCCAAGTTTATTCCTTTGATTAGTGCTCACAGCAAGTTATTACTAAAATGCCTTCTTTGAAAATAGTGGAAGATAAATAGTTGTCACATCTCATCTTCATCAATCCAAGTTTATTCCTTCGATTAGAGCTTACAACAAATTATTGCTAAAACACCTTTTTGCATATAGCGGGAGACAAACAATTGTGACATCTCATCTTCATCAACATGTTTGACCAAATCAAGTAGAGTACCATAATTAAATCTATGGTAGATGGTTCATCATCGAGTTTAAGTGCTGTGCATGTTCCGGCATCTCCCTATTTCATCTTACCTTCGGAGAATCCTGAAAAAGCCGAGCACCAAGGAGGGGCTACCGTGAACGCTACCACACCATCGATACAAGCAAAATCTTTCCAATACCCAGTCTTTCTCTTATACAATATCAGCAATTCATTTCTCTCCTTGGGCAAGATAAGACTCCTAAAGTACCGTAAATTTTGTTGGTAAAGCCTTCCTTGATTTTTGTCAACAATCTTGGATCCTTAGTGGTTGTACTTCCAAATACTTAATGTTTTGTAAGTCTTTTCTTTATGATATGAAATTCCTTGATAGTTCTTTCCCTGTTACTCTATCTAGTGGAGTCAATATGCCTATACATTCATATGGTGATGTTGCCTTGACCAATGATATTACTTTACATCATACCTTATGTGCTCTTAATTTTATATACAATCTTACTTCAATAAACGAACTTGCTCAAGAACTTAATTATTTTGTTCTTCTTTTTTTCACATTTTATGCTTTACAGGACCTTGCTATGAGGAAGCTGATTGGATTGGATGAACTCCGGGATGGTCTTTACTACTTCAAAGACTTGATAATAAATCTTGCCTGGGCAAATAAAGTCAATATTTCGATTAATCTCTGGCATGCTCGGTTAAGACATTGCTCTTACAAGTATTTGAAACTTGTCCCCTTTCTTTCAAATACTTCTTTTAATTTCATGAATAATTATTGTGATATTTGCGATCATGCCAGATAAACAAAAAAGCCATTTTTCTTACGCATTAATAAATTAGCCTCACCATTTGATTTAGTGCATCTTAATATATGGAGCCCATATCGTTCTTCATCATACACAGGAGTTCATTTTTTTCTTACTATTGTTGATGATGGTACAAGGGCTACTTGGATTTATCTGTTACAAAAAAATTGAAGGCATATCAATGCTTTGTTATTTTTCATGTTATAGCCAAAAATTATTTTAATATCAACATTAAATATATACGTAGTGATAATACTCAAGAGTTTATAGCTAGATCATTAAAATCATATGTCCTAAAATATAGGATCATATCACAAACTTCTTATATTAGGATATCAGAGTAAATAGGATGGTTAAGTATAAACATTGTCATGTATTAAATATTGCCTATGCTCTAAGATTCTAAGCCAACTTGCCTATGTCATTTTGGGAAAAATGTATTTTGATTGTCACATTTTTAATTAACTTAATACCCTACCAAAATTAAAGGGCAAGAGTCCCTATAAACTTTTATTTTATAAAGCATCCACCTATGATCATTTGAGAGTTTTTGGTAGCCTATGTTATGTGCATGAGATATCTAGTGATAAATTTCAACCTCATTCTCGTGCTTGTGTATTTGTTGTATACTCTCTTGGTCAAAAGGGTTATCATGTTTATGATCTAGAAACTTACAAAATATTTACTTCGCATAATGTTATCTTTCATGAGAACACATTTCTTTATTCTTAAACATTACATTCTTCTTCAGCAGTACCTCCTTTTTGTTGCCCAGGTGGCTTATCCAAGAGGGATGGTGAATTGGATATTTAAAAATTTTCTTCAAGTATGTGCTCTTTTGAAACCAGAGTGTGGTGAGTGAAGTGATTAAATGAGTAAGTAGCAGAAGTAAAAGCACAACACAGAAATCACAGCACAAACACCAAGAGATTTATAATGGTTTGGAGCAACCCAGCTCCTATGTCCACTATCCAAGATACCTCTTGAGATTTTCACTATATTCACCCATGGAATACAGCCGGATTGTTTTCACAGGTTCACAATCCAAAACCTAAACTTGGTTTTATCCTGGGCTCACCAAAAACCCAAACATGGTTTTGTCCAGGCTCACCAAAAACCCATTACAGTGTTAGTTTTAACACGGATCACTAACAACCCAAACTTGGTTTTCAATAGGCTCATCAAGAGCCTAAACTCCAAGTCACAGCACCTGCTATACTTGGGATAACTCAAATAACGAGAAGAAATAAAACAGAGCAACTAAATGACAAACTAATTGTTATCGGATGGTTACAGTTGCAGCTCTAGAGAAGCCTTCTTGAATGTGCTTTGTATGCTCTTCAAGGCTTCAACCTTTCTTCCACAAATGCCTCAAGAAGATAGATGGAAGTTTGGTGTAGTCTTGAGTGCTCTCTTGAATGCTCTTCAAAAATATTCTCTCTTTTTCTCTTTTTTTTGCCTCTTTTCAAAAAGTGATTCAAATCCATTTAAATAGTCTAGTTGACTGATTTCAAGTGGATCCAGCCGTTGTAGACCATTGGGATTCAAAATATGACCATTGTAGAGTATTTTGAATTCAAAAAGAAAGTTCTGGAGCTAGCCGTTACAAACCTTGAACTGGGCTTCGAGTCTGCTCGGATGCTTTGAGTTTGCTCGGATTCTCAGACAGGTTAAAACATAACTCTGGTCGAGTCAGCTCCTTTTCTTCGAGTTGGCTTGCCTTGCTGGTTTTTCAGAACTAAGAAAATGTGCACTCTGAAAGAGTTGGCTCTTCAAAACTTGAGTCAGCACGAATGTCAGTATGAGAAATCATCACTATGGACGAGCCGGCTCGATATCCCTCGAGTCGGCTCGAATCCTCAGGACTGTTTTTGCTCACTCTAGAAGAGTCGGCTTGCTGGTATAAGAGTCAGCTTGGTTGACTGGCTTCACAAAATAGCACACTCCACGAGTCGGCTCAAGTTCTTCGGGTTGGCTCGGATGTCTGTCTTTAGAAAATCGAACACTGGATGAGTTAGCTCGAATTCTTCGGGTCGGCTTGGATGTCTGCGTATCAGAATTCTTGTGCAGTGCCAGAACACAAAGTCAGCTCGAGTTGCTTGAGTCGGATCGAGTGACTTAGCTTTAAATGAGTCCAAACTCCATTCAAATTCTTCCAATGATTCCCAAACTTCATCCAGTGCAAATCTAGGAGGCTTAAACTTGAGAGAATACATAGACTTGCCCTCATCTACATTAGTGTACACTTAAAATCTTTTGGGCTTTCTAATTATGACTGTATTTTCAAGAAATCACTGATTTTTTATACATACTTCTGAGTTGTGATTAGAATGAAAGTTCTTTAACATTCCCTACAAAAACTTCTTAAATAATTGGAAATATTAGTAAGAAATGCATGCTCCAATATTTTGTTATCATCAAAATCATTCCATGGGTCAACAATCTTCCCCTTTTTGATGATGACAAAACACTGGGCATGGAAAAAAAAATCTTTACAATGGAGTGTGTATGAACATTTGAAGTGACAAGAATCAGAGTGTATCATTATGCATTAAAATTTTCTATATCAGACATACTATTTGTTGGAGCAAATGTATGAGAGCTATAGATTTAAAGAGATATGTATCAGAGCTTTTAAAGAAATATGTATCAGAGCTTCTTTGAAAAAAAATGTATCAGATCAAAAGATGTATCAGAGCTTAAAAATATCAGTCAGAGCTTTTAAAAGTATCAGAGCTATTGAATGTATCAGAGCTAAATTTAGGAAACATATCAGAGTATAAAGCTAAAAACTCATTAGATTCAAAATCAATTATCTCCCCCTTACTTGTATATTTCAAAGAAATATTGAATGTTTGAGTTTTCCATGCATAATACAAACACTTCTCCCCCTTTTTATCATCAACAAAAAGGTTCAAGGAGTATTCAATGAATACAGAATAAAAAAAATTGTTTGAGATAATTTCATTTTCTCATAAAAATTTTGATATTCTAATTCAAATTTATCTTGATTAGAAGTTGAATATACAATCATCATTGCACAGATAACATTGCACAAACACAATAAGTGAAAAATAGATGTTTTCAATACTTTCAAAGTTTTCATTACAACATACAAAATTTAAAAGCAGATACAAAAACACTAAAGACTAGCCTACTCACTGTCACTAGACTCAACTTTAACAGACACTGAACCATACCAAGACCTAGGATGACTAGAGGAAGCTCTAGTCCTAGTAGATAGTCTAGGAGGTGGGTGTCTAGAGTGAGGTGGTGGCTGTCTAGGAGTATAGGATGAAGAGGTTGGAGGCTGCCTAAAAGTAGATGAGCTGCTCCTCCAGCAGCAGAAGATAACCTAGACAGGTAAAGCCAAATAGTGCTAAGCTCAGTCTGTATTTCCTTGATCTCCTCATGAAAAGCAATAAGCTCACTGGCTTGAGCATTAGCAAAAGCTCCTGTAGATTCTCTTAGTCGGCCAAAATTAGTGCGAAGTAACCCCAAATCTGATGTATAATTGCCTCTCTCCTCCTGCTCTGCTTTAGAGTCTCCACTCGAAGAGTCAGCTCACGTAACTCTGATCTGAACTCCTGTAAACCATGATCTACTGTCTGACACAGACCGTCAAATAGAGAACTAAAAGATCTGGTTAGATCTTCACTGAACTGTCTTAGCTGCGTAGATATGTCAGGTGGAGTGGTGGCAGGTGGTGCAGTAGTAGAAGGCCCTGCTGGTGCTGGTGCTGAAGGAGGTGATGATGGTGCTGGTGAAGCCCTAGGACTACCAGGCTCTCTCTCTGTATGCTCCTGCTCCTCAGCCTCAGAATCTGAATGATCAGCAGCAGTGGCAGTCTCAACATCAGGCAAATGTGGCTCAGGCTCCTCATCATCATCAGTAGATGACTCCACTGCTCTCTGTCCAGATACTCTCTTCTTCCAAGCTCCATTTGTCAGGTGATATCCCATCCTCTACAATGACTTGGTAGAATATGTATCTGTGTGATGTAGTGGTCTACCATCTTCTCCTGTCAGATCAACTCTGGAGTCCTGAAATAATAAAGTGAAGACCATCCCATATGGCAGACAAGCCTTCACCTTTCTTGCAGCTTCTCTCATTTGCACCAACATGATGAAAGGTAGATTGAGGGCCTCCCCCTCTATCAAATGTCTCATAAAACATAAGTCTCTTTCACTTACCCAATCAAAATGACCTGTTCTTGGCAAGAAAATTCTACCGATCATGTTATGTAACAACCTCATCTCTAAGGATAGCCTGTTTGCTTGAACATTTCTGATGTCATCTATATCTCTTCTTTCTAAAACTGTTTTGAGGGTTTTCTGTTTATCCTTTAAAACCAAGTGATTTATACCCTCATTCAGTATTTCCAACAAACTGCTCAACTTTTCTTCATTAACAATCACTCTTTTCCCTTTCATTGTTGATTCAATATGGTATTCTCCTAAAATCAAATTTTCATAGAAGCTTCGAACTAGGTTGGGATAGGTAGGAACAATCAAAGAACAAAAGTATGTCCAACCCTGAACTTCAATCCAATCACCGATTTGAAGCTCTAAATCTTCCAAAAAAGAGAAAATGATCTTTCTACCACAAGTAACTAGACGATTAGCCATAGAGATCACTTGCCTTTGTAGTGAAGGTGATGCATTTTGTTCCTCTT
Source organism: Areca catechu (assembly GCA_021397845.1). Lineage (NCBI taxonomy): Eukaryota > Viridiplantae > Streptophyta > Magnoliopsida > Arecales > Arecaceae > Areca > Areca catechu. Next base: position 30,616,594 of record CM038046.1, read on the forward strand.
CTTGTCGTCGACCTCGAGTTGACTCATCTTCTCATATTTTCGACCTTCTTTCTCTTGGAGAGTTCGCTTCATTGCCTCGGGAGCGCTTCACAACTGCCTTCCTCAATGCCATTGCTTAAAATCAAGTAAAGAGTGAGAGTTTGAGACAGACAGGGAGGTCAAGAGGGAAGGGAGTGGTCCCTAGCTCAGAAAGGAAGGTTCTAAACTATTGGTAAGGTGAAAAAGAAAGAATAGTGGCTTTAGACAAGTCCTACGGCTTACATATAAAATGTCTAACCCGACATCCGAGTCGGCTCGGCCAAAACCTAGATTGCTCGAGTCGACTCTAGCAAAAACTCTCAAAAAGACTTGAAAACACTAAAACAAGGTTTTTAAAGATGGAAGAACACTAGTTGAGGTGGTCATTGTTCTTAAAATTGATATAGAATATTTTCTAGATAATATTTCCTTAATTTTGAAAAAATTAGGATAGAAATTCTAAACAGGGTCACACAAGCCTAATTCTCCTCTAATCAATTGAAATCTATCTACATTAAGAGGTTTAGTAAAGATATCAGCAAGTTGATTTTCAGTAGGAACAAATTCAAGCACAATATTTTTATTTTGAACATGATCCCTAATAAAATGATGTCTAATTTCTATATGCTTTGTTCTAGAATGTTGAATTGGATTTTTTGATAAATTTATAGCACTTATATTATCACATTTGATAGGAGTTTTAGATTGAATAACACCAAAGTCTTCTAGTCGTTGCTTAATCCAAAGCACTTGTGCACAACAACTCTTTGCAGCTACATACTCTACCTCAGTATGGATAGTGCTACAGAGTTTTGTTTCTTACAATGCCATGAGATTAAGTTCAATCCTAAAAATTGACAAGTACCACTATTACTTTTTCTATCTATTTTGCATCCACCATAATTAGTATCAGAAAAACCAATCAAATTCAATGAAGATTGCTTAGAATACCATAGACCAAGATTACTTATTCCTTTTAAATATCTTAAGATTTTTTTAACAACAAGTATATATGATTCTTTATGATTAGATTGAAATCTAGCACATATACATACACTGAACAAGATATCAGGCCTACTTGTAGTTAAATACAATAGTGATCCAATCATACATCGATAAAGCTTTTAATCAATGTTGCTGCCATCTTCATCTTTATCTAATCTACAGGAGGGGCTCATGGGTGTGCTCATTTCTTTGGACGACTCCATACCAAACTTCTTAATGATTTCCTTGATGTACTTTGCTTGGTTTATGAATATGCCTTCCTTTGTTTGCTTAATTTGGAGTCCAAGGAAATAGGTTAGTTCACTCATCAAGCTTATTTCAAATTCGCCCGGTATTAGCTTAGCAAATTCTTTACATAGCTTTTCATTAGTTGCACCAAAAATAATATCATCCACATAAATCTGTACAACTAGCATATCATTTGCATTCTTCTTGATAAATAAAGTTGTATCAACATTTCCTCTAACAAAGTCATTTTCAAGTAAAAACTTGCATACCATGCTTTAGGGACTTGTTTTAAACCATATAATATTTTATGAAGCTTGAAAACATGATTTGGAAGAGTATGATTTTCAAAATCGGGTGGCTGTTCTACAAAAACTTCTTTTAAAATAAAACAATTCAAAAATACGCTTTTTAAATACATTTGAAATAATTTGAAATTCATGTAGCAAGTAAATGCAAGTAACAATTTTATAACTTCTAATCTTGCTACGAGTGCATAGGTTTCATCAAAATCTATTCTTCCTGATTATAACCTTTAGCCACTAGTCTAGCCTTATTTATAATTACTTGACATTTTTCATCTAGTTTATTTCTATAAACCCATTTGGTTCCTATAATAGGATGGTTAGAGGGTCTATTAACTAAGGTCCACACATTATTTTTATCAAATTGGTTTAATTCTTTATGTATGGCCAACATCCAATTTGGATCATTTTCAGCTTCTTCTAAACTATGTGGTTCTACTTGTAAAACAAAAGCTAAGTAATCATGTGCTTCTTTATATGAAGACCTAGTCCTAACACCTTGAGAGGGATCACCTATAATTAAATCTTTAGGATGTGAAGTAACATACCTCCATTCTTTTGGGAGATCACCATGATCTCTACTTACCATTTCTTCTCCTTCTTGAGTGGGTTTATCCTTCAAGCTCATATCTTCCATTGCTTTATCAATTGTACCTACATCATTGTCTATGCACTTATCTATTTTAGATGGTGAGGGGTTAGTTTTATCAAAAATAACATGTACAGATTCTTGTACAGTTAATGTTCTTTTATTAAAAAATTTTGCTATTAATTGAATAACCCAGAAATATAGCTTCATCAGATTTAGCATCAAGTTTTTTTAGGTTATCTTTTCCATTATTATGCACAAAACATTTACAACCAAATACATGAAAGTAATGAATAATAGGTTTTCTTTCATTCCAAAGTTCATAGGGGATTTTCTTCAAAATCGGTCTTATCAAAACACGATTTAAAATGTAGCAAGCCGTGTTCACGGCTTCTGCCCAAAAGTATCTTGGAAGATTGCCTTCACATAACATTGTTCGGGCCATCTCTTCCAAAGTCCTATTCTTCCTCTCTACAACACCATTTTGCTATGGTGTTCTAGGAGCGGAGAAGTTATGATCAACGCCATGCTCAGTAATCATTAAAATATTAATTTTCAAATTCTGTGCTATGATCACTTCTAATTGAAATCACAGAAAGATCTTTTTGATTTGAAGCTTTCTTATGAAATTCTTGAAAAACTTTGAAAGCATCATCTTTATGAGCAATAAATAAGATCCATATAAATCTTGAAAAATTATCTACAATCACATGTTCATATTTCATACCACCTAGGCTTGTAGTCCTAGTTGATCCAAATAGGTCCATGTGAAGTAGCTCAAGAGGTCTAGAAATTGAAACCAAGTTTTTTGATTTAAAACTCTCCCTAGTTTGTTTACCCATTTGGCATATATCACAAACATGTTCAAAATCAACTTTGATTTAGGTAAAAATCTAACTAGATCTTTGAAAATTAATTTAGCAGTTGTATGCATGCTAGCATGACCCAATCTCCTATGCCAAAGTAAACAGGGCTTCTTAGTTTTAGCATTCATTACTATAAGACTTGTACTACTATACATGGCTAGATCATTCAGATCTACTATATATATATTTCCAAGTCTATATCCAATGAGCTTAGTACTAGAATCAAGAGAGTTAGTTACAATGCACATTGAAGATTCAAAGACAACCTTGAAGCCTCTATCACATAATTGATTTATACTTAACAAATTATGCCTCAATTTGTCTACTAGCAATACATTTTCTATAAATGTAGAAGGTGTAATTCTGATCTTATCAATTATAATGATCTTCCCCTTACCATTGTCACCAAAAGTGACCATTCCTCAATCTTTCAATTCTAGGGTGATGAATTGAGCTTTGTCACCCGTCATATGCCTTAAGTAGCCACTATCCAGATACCATCTTTTGCTTGAATTCTTGGCTACAAGACATTCCTGCAAAATAATCATGGAGTTCTTTTAGGTACCCAAGCTTTATTAGGTCCTTGCAGGTTAGTGGAGATGGTTCCTTTAGGAACCCAAATCTTTCTAATTTTACTTTTAACACTTCTATTGATATTGCATTGAAATGCTTTATATCCAACCTGTTTGCATGCATAACAAACAACTTTAGATGCATATTTTGAAGTTCTGAAACCAACAGGTTTTGATGCAGTAAACTTTGAAGCATAAAATTTAGGCACTAAAAATTTTTGCACAAAAGTTTTAAAAGGTATAAACTTTGTAGCTGAAATTTCATTTGTATGCACAAAATTAAAACCAATTCCAGCCTTATTTCCAGATACTCTTTGATCTTTCAAAATCAACTCAAGCTTGTTAGAACTTAATGTTAATTTTTCAACCAAAGGCTTGAGTTTTTTAACCTCCTTTTGTAAACGAATATTTTCTTCATGTAAAGCTTGGTTTTTCTTAAGACAATCATTTTTCTTAGTATGCAATACTTTGAATTTCTCAGTAAAGCCATTTAGATCTTTTTGCAAAAGTTTATTTTTTTCTGAAATCTCTTCCTTTTCTTTTATCAAAATATTATTGTTGTTTTTTCAAACATTTGATTTTGAGTCCTGCCTTTTTGTATTCGGATAGTAAATCATGAAATACATAATTCAACTTATCAAAAGTAAATTCATCTTGAGGTTTGGGAGATCTTACCTCATCTTCGAGACCTATTAGATATAAGTTTGCAGTTTTTGTGGTCTCTTCCTCTTCAGTTGAAGTCAACTCCTCACTATCGCTTCAAGTGGTAACCATAGCCTTCTTTTTCTTCTTCTTAAAAGTTTTCTTCAAATTCAGACAATCAGATCTAAAGTGCCCAGGTTTTTTGCATTCATAGCAGATGGGCTGTTGCTCCTTTTCTTTTTCTTTCTTTCTCCTTATCTCTGCTGAATTCTCCCTTTTTTATGAAATTTTCTCCAATATCTTCCCTTTTTCTTTTCCATAAACTTTTTGAATATCCTTACTACTAAGGCGATGTCATCATCTTCTAGTTCATCAGAGGAGGAGGGGCTTTCTTCTTCAAGTTCATCTTCCTGTTTCTTCAGCTCTGCAGCAGCCTTGAAGGCGATTGACTTCTTCTTTATTTCGTCTTCATTTCGGTGCTACATGGTAAGCTCATGAGTGATCAGGAAACCTAGTAGTTCATCCAGTAGCAGTGTGTTGAGATCTTTAGCTTCCTGGATGGCAGTAACTTTTGGATCCCATTTATCTGGTAGAGATCTCAAAATCTTCTGTACAAGGTCAGCATTTGAATATATCCTGCAAGACTCTTAAGACCATTAATAATATCTGTAAATCTAGAGAACATGGCAGAAATAGTTTCATTTGGCTCCATTTTAAATAATTCATAATTATGTACAAGAAGATTAATCTTAGAGGTTTTCACTTATGAAGTTCCTTCATAGGTAACCTCGAGTTTATCCAAAATTTCTTTTGCAGATAGGCAAGTAGAAATTCGATTAAACTTGCTTGCATCCAAAGCACAATATAAAACATTCATAGCTTTGGTATTTAACTCACCCATTTTCATGTCGTGATCATCCCATTCCTCTTCAGGTTTTGGGACATCCACACCATCAACCTTTTTCATGGGTGTAAGAGGTCCCTTTAGAATTATCTTCCATAATTAAAAATTAATATCTTGTATATATTTTTTTTCATTCTGGCCTTCTAATAGCCATAATTAGTGCCAGTGAAGAGGGGTGGTCTATTGGTAGATTGGCCCTCGGCTAAAGAGGTACTCATGGGATTAGCCATCAATCTTTACTCCAAACAAGTTTAGAGACAGGCTTTGATACCAGTTGTTGTCTATGTGCCTTACCCAAGGGGGGGTGAATTTGGTATTTAAAAATTTTCTTCAAGTATGTGCTCTTTTGAAACCAAAGTGTGGTGAGTGAAGTGATTAAATGAGTAAGCAGCAGAAGTAAAAGCACAATACAGAAATCACAGCATAAACACCAAGAGATTTATAGTGGTTCAGAGTAACCCAGCTCCTACGTCCACTATCCAAGATACCACTTAGGATTTCCACTATATTTATCCATGAAATACAGCCAGATTGTTTTTACAGGCTCACAATCCAAAACCTAAACTTGGTTTTATCCTGGGCTCACCAAAAACCCAAACTTGGTTTTGTCCGGACTCACTAAAAATCCACTACAATGTTAGTTTTAACACGGGATCACTAACAACCCAAACTTGGTTTTCTACAGGCTCACCAAGAACCTAAACTCCAAGTCACAACACCTGCTGTACTTGGGATAACTCAAATAATGAGAAGAAATAAAACAGAGCAACTAAATGACAAACTAATTATTGTCGGATGGTTGCAGTTGCAGTTCTAGAGAAGCCTTCTTGAATGTGCTTTGTATGCTCTTCAAGGCTTCAACCTTTCTTCAATAAATGCCTCAAGAAGATAGATGGAAGTTTGGTGTAGTCTTGAATGCTCTTCAAAAATATTTTCTCTTTTTCTCTTTTTTGTGCCTCTTTTCAAAAAGTGATTCAAATCCATTTAAATAGTCCCTTTGACAAGGCATCTCGTAGAGTGGTATGCAACTGGCATTGTTCCATCAAAAAATTCATGAGGCAACTCGACATTCCTCCATCTGTTGTAGATATTTGGTTAATGTTTTATTTGAGCAAATACTTCACATATAAACATCCCGAGGGCGAAGAATCCAATGCCGAGGGTTGGCGAGGCCGAAGGAGACTAGAATATAGCCATACTTTATCCTGGAGATGACTGGTGATTGCTTGTGCCTTCGTTTGCCTAGAAATCCTTGGGATTCCGAGGGTAGGGGGGGGTCAACCCCCACATCATCATCTAAACCATGCCTCAAATCATTCCACAAACTTGATTCTGACTCGAACATGCATGAGATAAAACATCATTTAGCCATTGTAAAGTAAAATTAGATGGCAGCAAGTAATTATACCCAAAACTTAGGTTGACTTGATCAAAAGCAGAGTCTTCTCATTCCACAGTTACGAGATTTTTTCCTGTTTTTCCTCCTTTCCTCTTTTGATAAAAAACAACTAAGTAACAGCACTCTTGAATAAGTATAGCCACTCCTGTCGGTGATTACAATATTCTTGGGATACATCGACAAGAGGTTCAAACTAGTATCTGCTACACTGATGATAAGCCTTATAGTTAGTAGCCCAATCAGCTGCCCATACCCTCCCTGAAAGTATGTAAGAATCCTATCGACCCCATTACTTGCACCGACCAGTTTAGTTTTGGAACATCCCTTGTTACACAACCACTGAGAGCACCATTTTTGATTATGATCTCTCAAAGTAGTTGGAGTTCTTTGATAAATTGTACCTTGAGATTTCTAATAATCCTAAACAATTATTTGGAATCTTATAATGTAAAGTTAGAATATTCACTTAGAGATAAACTACTTGTAGCTTGGACTTCCAAGTCTAGAGTATCATGGATCCTTCTGAAGTTAAAACCTATCGAGTACAAGTAAATCCAGGAAGAAAACAGGCATTGATAGAAAACATGAATCTTTAAATCAAAATTTAATTTGAAGATTACAAAGTATAAGGTGTTGTCTAAGCAGAAACTATTTCACCTATAGCAATGCCAATCACTCAAGATTTTATTGGGTATGGCCGCAACTTGCAAGGCTAGTTTTAAAATCTACAAGACATGTTCTCTCAAAAAATCTACTAGAGGTGTTACGATGGTCAATTATGAAACCAAAGAGGAAGTCAGACTATCATCGATAAACATGATGTTCTTTGATGTCATAATATATATGGTGCAAAAGCAAAGAAGTGCAACCCGCAGTCCAAAGCAAGCCTCAACAAGCAATTGACTTTGAATAAACCTTAAAATTTCCATGCATATTCAAATAGTACTAGAATAGTTAGTCTTACATAGATGACATTTTATTAAGTGTTGCCGCTGACCGTGCTTCCTCGATCGGGCTTGCTGGAGTGCACATCTCCCGGTTCCTGCAAAAAAGGTCCCATGAACCGGTGATGTTCCAGCAAGGACACTCCGATGGCTAAGTCAATGGAAGACTTGAAGCAACAGAATGGAGGAATCGCAAAGGAGATGCTCATGAGGAAGGAAAAGCCTTCATACCTCGAAGTCCTCCTTTTACCTTATATAGGCGCGGAACTCTTACCTGAATCTATTAGGAACCAGGCTGGAAATGGCCGATTTGCCCTTAGAAGAATCTTGGTAGTGGCCAGGTGGCACCAGGAGGGAATGGCACCGTGGGATCTGCAAAGTAATGGCACCGAGATGTCAGGAATATGTTGTAACAGAATTCTGATGCCAGCTGGAAGGGACCTCCAGGCCATCCTTGGAGCAACCCATTTTGGACCGACATGGGCCTGACTGAAATGGATCGGTCGGACCTCTAGCAGGTTAGTCGGACCTCTGGTGGGTCGGTCGGACCTTTGGTGGTTAAGTTGGACCTGGTCTGGTTCGAAGAGAGGCCGATTGTGTATAACAGTTGCCCCCTTGCTCTTGGCCTTCAGGAGGGCCTATAGCTTCGAAAGGCGAGAGCATCGTTTTCGCATTGAATGTATTCATCCTTGAAGGGATTGCGGATCTAATCAGGTGTGCTGCATCTGGTCACTTTCCACTGTAGAAGCTTGCACCTGGTATAGGTGTCAATGCCGCATTGGAAGCGAAGGGAGTGGCAATTAATGCAAAAGGGGCACAATGATGAGCAGCCAACCTGGCCTGCTCGACCATTGAGCTTCGGAGGTGACCTGGGTGACGTGGCGACATCTGGGCAGTTGGTGCTGCACTGGGGGCGACCCATCCATCGCTAATCTAGTGATCACGTGGATCGCAGCTAGGCCGTGCTTCCTTCCATCGCATCGGCTTCCGCTGTATGGGGAGTTGCGCCACCTGATACCCGTGTCGCGGTGCTCGAGGAATGGTGACAACCACTTCCCTCAAGGACTATATATGATGATATTGAGACTGTGGGTGAAGCCTTTGCCGCATTCGCCCTTGGAAAGAAATCTTGGCTCGCTCTAGTGTCTTCAACCTTTTAGGAAACCTAGCCTTCAGGTTAATTCTTCTCTCCTCCAAGCCTCTTAACAATGGCCTCTGGTAGCCGGAATTCCAGCTGTAGGATAGAGGGACTAGGTCCCAGCCAGATCCAGTCTGAACTAGGCAGGACGAGTAGAGGCTCTTAAGGTTACGTTCACCATCCCCTCCACCCTGCATCTCACCATCCTGGACCGGGAAGGGATGGTGACCCAGTTGCCGAGCCCGGGAGCCCTCCCGGTGTATGAGGACCACCTGAAGGCCGGCCTCTGATTTCTCCTGTGTGATTTCTTCATCCGGGTCTTCAACCTGTATCGAGTCACTCCCGCGCAGCTGATCCCAAATAGTATTCGGGCCATCAGCTATTTCACGGTCTTGTGCCAGAGGGTTCGGGTAGAGCCTAGGACTTATCTCTTTTCAAACTTTTTTGTCCTGAAGAAGGACTTCCGGAGCGAGGAGTGGTGGGTGTTCAGCCCCCGTCCCGAGCGAAAGATAATTGGGGGTCTTCCATTGGCTATTCACGGGTGGAAGTTGAAGTTCTTCTTCATTCACAATCTTCAACCTTGGGGCTTCAACCTGTCATGGGAGGAACCAAGGCCGACAGTTGATGGACGGAGGGCAGTCTTGATGGCCGACCAAGCTGACTTCAACAAGTTGCAAGTAGTCGGTATCACCATGGTGAAGGAGCTACTTCGGGTGGACAGCCTTCGCTTGGCCGGAGTCAGCTGTCATGAACATTAGGTAGGGTAGGAGTCATTGCCGTCGGTCTTTTTATTTTGTCAGCTATATTCTTTCTTTCCTCACTCTAATCTTGTTCTTGTAATAGGAGGAAAAATGAAGCTGGACCATGCAAGGATAGCAGAATAGGCCACGAGGAAGAGGGACACCCAGGCTGCGAAGCCGACCGTGGATAGGTAGCAGAAATGGCGGGCGGAAGAAAGCCCGCAATCATCGTGGTGTCGGGCTCCGATGAAGACAATATATCTTTGTCGGAGTAGTTGGCGGCAAAAGTGCCAGGACCTCTGCCTACTACCGGGGAGTCAGTCGTCCGACCGGAGCCAGACGCATCGGAGCCGACCAAGGTGAGGACGGCCCCAGCCTCACCACCAGTCGAGGGGACGGAGGTAGTCCGCCCCACAGTTGAGAAGAAAGATGCGGCCAAAGGGGTAGAGACTGAAGAGGTCAGCCACGACACCTACCAGTGCTGGCGCGCTCTTCACAACCCCCGGCAGGCCCGGGACCTGCTAAAGGGGGCCATCAAAGATGTCGACTGGGAAGAGACGAGCAAGCATAAGATGAACGAGGTGGCGAGAGGTGCCTACCTGAATCTGCTGAAGGTACTCTTGTAGCCCCTTCACTTTCTCCCTTTCTCTTTTCACTTTTTGTACATGACTAATATGGTCCGTTGCCTGTAGCTCCTTCACGAGGTCTCAATGATGGATGAAGGCCTCGACGAGATGGTCCATGCAGCAGAGGCCTTGGCTGGGGAGGTCGAAGGACTGAGGGCGGCCAAAGCGGTGGCAGTGGCATCGCAAAAGGCCATTGAGGAGAGACTTTCGGCCAGTTTGGCCGAAGTCGAGTCACTGAAGAAGCAGGCAGAGGACATGCAGACCCAGCTGACTGTGCGGGGGGCCCAGCTGAAGAAGAGGAAGGAAAAGGTCAGGTCCTTGACTCGTCGGCTGTCCGACGAGGTGGAGCGGTCCGTCGATGCAGAGAGGAGCATGCAGGCTCACAAGGCATTGGCGGGGAAGTATTTGACTAATCTGAAGGAGGCGAACGAGCCGACTTCAATGATGAGATGGAGGAGGCAGGGCGGCGAGCTACGACTATGACTTTGACGACTGCTTGAAGAAGGTGGCCGAAGCTTTCCCGAAGCTTGACCTGTCCTCAATATAGCTGATGCACCCGTCGAAGGAAAAAGAGGGTCCGGCCAACGCCCACACCATTGTCGATGCAGGACCGACGGAGGCCTTGGTTGAGGCTTCGGATGCGGTGCAGGAGGCCAAAGCCGAAGCTCCTTCGATGAGTGGGAAAGACCTTCCTCTTTTGTAAATTCTTGGCAAGACTTAGGACTAGCTATAAAAGTTTGCCTATATCTTGTACAAAAATTTTTAATCAATGAAATAACATCTTCATGTTCATCTTCTATTTTGTCTTGCTGTCATTGTCATGTTTTCTTTTTTTTTTTGAATGGGCTATTCATGCATGAAGAAGGTAGCCGACCAATGGCCCTTCATGGGGTTGCCGAGCACTACATCGGCTTTTAACTTAGCCGTTTATAAGAAATATTTCTAAGTGTCGAGAGGTCAGCTTAGTCCGAACCCATCCCCTTTAGAAATATTTCTAAGAGATCTTCGAACTAGCTGTTTGTTGGAAAATACCTTAGGTGTTCAAGGATCCCACGAAGTGCCTTCTGATGGAGATCAAATTTGAGTTGGCTATGCTAGAGCCCTTTGTCAATCGAGGTCGAACTTGAGTGGGCTGCCCTAGAGCCTTTACCGATCGGAATTGGACTTGAGTGGGCTGCCCTAGAGCCTTTGCCGATCAGAATTGGACTTGATTGGGCTGCCCTAGAGTGGACTACACTAGAGCCTTTGCCGATCGGAATCGGACTTGAGTGGGCTACACTAGAGCCTTTGCTGATCGAAATCGGACTTGAGTAGGCTGCCCTAGAGCCTTTGCCAATCGGGGTCGGACTTGAGTGGGCTACCCTAGAGCCTTTGCCAATCGGAATCGAACTTGAGTGGGCTACACTAGAGCCTTTACCGATCGGAATCAAACTTGAGTGGGCTACACTATAGCCTTTGTCGATCGGGGTCGGACTTGAGTGGGCTGTCTTAGAGCTTTTGCTGATCAGAATCGAACTTGAGTGGGCTATACTAGAGCCTTTGCCAATCAGAATCGGACTGAGTGGGCTACAATACAGCATTTGCCGATCGGGGTCGAACTTCTTTACAGAGCAAATTGCTATCTTTATTGATAATATTTGCAGAGGTTATCTACATTCCAAGGATGTGCCACTTGTCATTCGTCTAGATGCTCGAGTCGGTAAGTTTCAGCCCGGATCACTTCGACTACCTGATAGGGGCTTTCCTAGTTGGGAGAGAGCTTTCCTTGTTCGGTTAGCTTGAATATCTCTGACCTCCACAAAACCAGGTCTCTGACCCAGAAGCTTCGAGCCTTGACTCAAGAATTATAATATCTGGCCATTCTTTAATGATAGGATGCCATCCTCAGGTCCGCCTAGAGTCGAGTCTCCTCGAGCAAATCGAGGTCAGCCCTTCTCTGTTCAAAATTGGATGGTTCAATGAAATGATCAATCCAGAGGGACTGCAAGGAGACTTCCACTGGTATGACCGCCTCGCTCCCGTAGGTTAGATTGAATGGAGTTTTCCTAGTCGACATGCAGGAGGTAATCCGATAGGCCCAGAGTACCGAGTGGAGTTCTTCAACCCAGAGCTCTTTGGCATCATTCAGTCGGGTATTCAAGCCATGCAAAATCATCCGATTGGTGACTTTGGCCTCCCCGTTGGATTGGGGGTGTCCGACTGAAGTCAACCGGTGGGAGATGTGATACTACTGGAAGAAATCCCGAAACTTCTGGTTATCGAATTGCCGCCCGATGTCGGTGATGATTGCCTGCAGTATGTCGAACCGATAGATCATGCAGTTTTGGACGAAGGTCACCACCTTGGCTTCGGTAATCTGCACTAGTGGTTCAGCTTCCACCCACTTGGTGAAGTAGTCGATTACTACTATTAGGAGCTTTCGTTGTCCGGATGCTGGGGAAAATGCTCCAAGGATGTCCATTCCCCATTGTGCGAATAGCCAGGGAGCGGTCAGCGGGGTTAGCTGACTAGCCGGTCATCTTTGAATATTGGAATACCTCTGGCATGCATCGCACCTTTTAACAAAGTCTACAGTGTCCTTCTGGATGGTTGGCCAATAATAGCCTTGTCGGATGATCTTGTAGGCCAGGGATCTACCTCCCAGGTGGTCGCCGCATATGCCTTCATGCACTTCTCTGAGCGCGTAATCGGTATCTGACGGCCCTAGATATTTGAGCAGTGGTTATGTAAATGATCGCTTGTAGAGATTCCATCGAGGATGAAGTACTTTGAGGCCATCCAACGCACACGTTTGGCTTCGACTTTATCTTTTGGTAGGGTTCTTTTATTGAGGAACGCAAGGATGGGGTCCATCCAACAAGCTTCTCGCTCCACTTGATGGATTCTCGATTTCTCTTCAGCAATGCTTGGCTTTGTAGGTGCTCCACGAAAGCCCGATCAGAGGGATTGTGACGGTGGTGGCCAGTCATGACAAGACGTCCGCCCAAGAATTTTGCACCCAGGAGTATGTGGATGATCTCAAAAAACTTGAGTCGAGCCAAAGGTTCTGCACTTTACTAAAGACTTGGCCAAGGTTGGATCTCTCGCCTCGAATTCGCCCCTCACCTGGTTGACCACCAGCTGGAAATCTGAGAAGGCTCTGCTTCGATCGATGCCTAGTTCATCATGCATCCTCAGTCCTACGAGGAGGGCTTCATACTCCGTCTGATTATTTGATACTTGGAATGCGAAGCGTAGGGCATACTCCAGGCTCTGTCCGTCAGGGTCAGCCAGGATTAATCCTGCTCCGCAACCAGCAAGGTTAGATGCCCCGTCCACATGGAGTGTCCGGGCGAGGTCTGACCCTCCAGCAATATCATCCCCAGGTGTGTCGACTGTTTGCAGAGGTGTCTCCTATCTCCAGGTGCACTCTGCCATAAAGTCGGCAATCACCTGAGCCTTCATGGCCGTCCGAGGTTGGAAGGAGATGTCAAATTTGCCAAGCTTGACGGCCCACTTGGAGAGCCGACCCGAGGTATTGAGGCTTTTGAGTATTGCTTTGAGGGGTTGATCGGTCAAGATAATGACTGGATGCACCTGAAAGTAGGGCCACAATCACTTGGCTGCTACAATTAGGGAGTAGGCAAGTTTCTGCAACTTGGGATACCTTATTTCGGCATCGTAGAGTGCCTTGTTGATGTAATAGACCGGCCTTTATTGGTTGTTCTCTATAATTCAAACAAGGACGGAGCTCATAGCCTTATCCGATGCAGATAGGTATAAGTACAGGAACTCTCCTTCCAAAGGCTTAGCAAGTAAGGGGGGAGTCTTTAAGTACATCTTCAATGCTTCGAAGGCCGACCGACATTCGTTGGTCCATTGAAAGTGATCCGACTGCCACAGCATTTTAAAGAAAGGGAGACACCTTTTAGCTGACCTAGAAATGAAGCGATTGAGAGAAGCTATCCGACCTGTGAGTTCTTGCACTTGGTTTTTGTTGGTTGGATGCTCATGTCAATGACGGCCCTGATTTTACCTGGATTGACCTTAATCCCTCGTGGGTGACCAAAAAGCCAAGGAATTTTCCCGATGTCACCCTGAAGGTGTTAGGAATTATGTCCCAAAGCCAATCATCTAGGCTATAGACGGTTGTGCTACTTTGTATTTGTATATGAATTCTTTATAATAAATAAAAGTTATTTATTTTTGGCTGTCCATCATTTTACATTTTTCTGTAATGAACTCTTGTATGATGGAGTCCTTATAACTACTTTGTTTTGATATAGAGAGGATATATCAAGTAGTTCTTAAACCGGTTCACAACCAAAGGATACATTGTTATAGGACGATGATGTATCAAGTATAGGTTGTTGTATGTCACATTTGTTGGTTGTCCTCTTAACCAAGGAGTGTGGAGACACTGGTGTGACATTGAAGTGAAGTGTATGACATTTCACTGAACATGACCATCTGCGGAGCTCCCTTCTGCCAAAGGGTTGCTCGCGAATGGATATGGATATATGTGTCCCTCAGACCTGAGGTCACCATGGCAGCTTGCAAGCAACTCACTATACTTTGGTGCCAGACTATCTAGATTTCTAATCCAGTGACGGAAGGTTTCTGGGTAAGTCAAGTACTTGTGGAGCGGTGGTGGATCAAGATGGAATTGACCTCTCCAAATAGTTTGGAGTGAATGGCTCACTATGTCTCAATTCAGCAAAACCTTGGCCAGGGTAGTTCTTGTGAGGAGTCACAGAACTTGTGAGGTTGAGACATGATCTAGATAGACCAAATTATGGTTGGCAGTCGAACCCTAGGTCATCCTGAGCATTGTAATGTCAAAGGGATGAATTATGCAGCAACCATGTGCCAGAGATTTTTGTGAGGTGCTCTACATCTTCGACCTATCCGGACGCCGGGTATCATTGCTAGATGAGGACTTTGACTGGTACTAGAAATGTTCTAGTACTACCGATTTGGTGTTCGAACCTATGGAGTCACACACCATAGAGGATTTCTATCTGATCTTTTGGGCTAATCAATGATTAAGAATCGTTTGCCATCACCTGAAGTCAGTATGGTTGACTTTGCTCCAAGAATCGCTACTTGGATTTTTGCAGGTGTCGACACTTGGTGAAGTGTCGACACTTGGCAATTTTTGAGTGTCGACACTTCCTGTAACGAGCAAGATTTCTAGGAGGATTTCGTGGAGAATTTTTGGGTATGTTTTGACATGGTTTGAATTTCAAATTCAAACCAGTTTTGGCTCCAAGATTTTATGGTATGAAGGTCATATTTTCCTCTTTAGGTTGGACCCATTTGGAATGACCTTGATCCTCTCTCCCATTCTCTCCTCTCATCTCTCCTCCTTCCTTCTTCTCCCTCTCCCTGCTGCCCCTATAAATGTAAGACATTGTGGTGGCTACTGAGGTTACAACACAACAACAGCAAAAGAATTTTTGAGAGAAGAGGATTGAGAAGAGTGAGAGCCTTAGGGATTGGGTGTGTGCTACCAAGCAATCAAGCAAGGTCTTGGGAGTGAGGTTTTGGGAAAGGGTTCCTGCTCTCCTCCTAGTCTTCTTGGAAGTTAAAGAACGGCCAAGGATCCCAAAGAGCTAGCACTCCGAGGGAGTTGATCAGAGTTGAGCCCAGGTGTGGACATCCTGTAAAGGCCAGACACTTGTATGGCTCGAGCGCCCTCCTCCTTCTCACAGCTCTTCACAGCTTCTCTCCAGCTCTTGCCGAGGTATAGAGATATGATCTTTATATTGTGTTGTTTTTGATGTTATATGCATGCTAGGTCTTTATACTAGTTCCTGTTGCGGGCAGATCGATAGATAGTTCAGATCTATCTACTGAGCCTACCGCTATGCATGTCTAAAAATATTTTAAAATGCATTTCCTCTGCCCTCTTTTCTTGCATAATGTATGCTAGGTGTAGGTGTTTTTCACCTTCAGAAGGTATACTTTGTAGGGTTCAATTTCATCCGGTGGCATCTCAAGGCATCAAAGGACTCTTTCAGATCCTTGTATGGTCGGCTCTCTGAAGGTTCTTGACTATCATGTCATCAATATATGCCTCCATGTTTCTTCCAAGTTGCCCCTCGAAGACCCTGTTGATCAGCCCATGGAAAGTGGCCCCGGTGTTCTTTAGGCCAAAGGGCATCATCTTATAGTAGTACAGCTCTTTGTTATTGACGAAGGTTGTCTTCTCCTTGTCTTCTGGATCCATGCTGATCTGGTTGTACCTGGAGAAGGCATCCATGAAGCTTAGAAGCTGGTGACCGGCAGTAGAGTCCACCAGTTGGTCGATCTTTGATAAGGGAAAGCTGTCCTTCGAGCAGGCTTTGTTGAGGTCAGTGTAGTCCACACATATCCTCTACTTTCCGTTGGCCTTCCTTACCATCACGACATTTGCCAACCAGTCGGGGTAGTGGGCTTTTCTGATAAAGCCAGCTTCAAGGAGTTTATTGACCTCCTCGTCAACCGCCCTTTCTCTCTCAAGGACGAAGTTCCTCTTCTTCTGTCAGACAGACTTGTAGGTAGGGTCCACCTTAAACCGATGGGTTATGACTTCCAACGGGATGCCTGGCATGTCGGATGCCGACCAGGCGAAGACATTGGCATTGTCCTGTAGAAAGCTGACTAGCTCTGATTTGGCCTCCTCGCTAAGAATGCTCCCAATCTGTAGGACCCTAGTAGGATCGTCCTCCTTAAGAGGTACGAATAGGATCCTTTCAACCGGTTCTCCACAGTAGTCAGTTTCGGACCGGGATCAAGTTGTTCCAAGGCAAAACGGTCTCCCGATTGTCTGTCCTGAATGGTCAAATATTGTCTGGCCATCCTGCGATCCCCTCTTATCACTTTGACCCCGTTCCAAGTCAGAAACTTTGCCAACAAGTGGTAAGTAGACACGATGGCTCGGAATTTGTTCAGGGCCGGTCGCCCCAGAATGGTGTTGTAGGCTTATGTCGTGCAGACGACCACAAAATTGATGGGGAGGATTTTTTTGATAAGGCTCTGATATGATGGTTACGGGCAGAGTTATTTCTCCCTCTATACCAACGGAGTTCCCTCCGAACCCGGTCAACGATATTGCGGACTCTTGCAGTCTAGTTCTAGGCAGGTTCATTATGACAAAGGCATCATACAGTAAAACTTCAATGGAGCCTCCATTATCAATAAGGATCCTCCTTACATCATACTTAGCAATTACTGCCGACACAACAACGGGATCATTCCCAGAGACCCGGGTCTCTAGGAGGTCTTCGTCGGAGAAACTAATCACATTAGAACCCCGAGCCTCTTTGAGATGTCCTGACCTCCCTCATCCCTCCAGTCGGACCGGCGGTGGAGCATGCCAATGTTTCCATCGGTGGGGCGTTGGTTGGGTAGCTCTATTTCCTCCGGGGGGTCTCTGGTAGTGGAAGTTTCAGCTCGGCTCCTCTGGGGTCGGACGTACTTGCACAAGTATCTCCGCTTGATCTAATCTTCGATCGCGTCCTTCAACTAAAGGCAATCTTCTGTGCTGTGCCCGTGGTCACGATGGAACCAGTAGTACTTGTCCCTGCTCCTCGACATGGAGGGACTCCTTATCGGGCGAGGCCTTTGCAGGAAGGTTTCTTTCTCTATCTTCATAAGGATTTTCTCCCTCGAGAGGGATAGAAGTGTGTAAGTCTCGAACCTCCTGGAGAAGTCCTTCGACTTAGGGCTGCAGCATTGGGCCGAGGTGGTGCCATCGCTAGGAGGTCGGACTTCGGAAGCCTTATCACTCCTCTTGGGAGCCAACCTCCCTTCAGCCTGGCATCAACTTGCCGCTAGTTCTTCTGCCAGGACGTATTTTTGAGCCCGGGCCAGTAGTTCGGATTAGCTTGATGGGAACTTTTTGTCCAGTGAGAAAGTGAGCCTGGACAATCGTAGCCCCTTTTTGAAGGCCGACATAGCTACATGCTTGTTGAGGTCCGGGATCTCCATGGTCACCGAATTAAATCCGATCATGTACTCCTTGAGGGTTTCTCCTTCCTTCCGCTGCACGAGGAAGAGGCAATCTATGTTCCTCGGTGCACGGCTGCAGGTCCTGAAATGAAACAAAAAGAATTTTTCCAGCTAGGAGAAGGAATGAATCGTACCTAGTCAGATGGCGGAGAACCACATCCGAGCCGCCTTCTTGAGTGTTGCGGGGAAGGCGATGCAGTGGAGGGCATCGGAGGCGTCGTGTACCATCATGTGGGCCTTATAAGTGCCCAAATGATCTAGAGGGTCGGTTGTGCCATCGTAAGCATCCACCTGGAAGATCTTGAAGTGACGGGGGATAGTTTCCCCTATAATTCTGACGGAGAATGGCGGGCGGGAGTCGTACACCAGCACTTCTTCTCCTTTTTGCCGGTCGACCAGTTCGGCAATTTTCTCCTCCATGCGTTAGAGCTTGCTGGTGTAGTCCCTCGGGTCTTCATCGCGTCGCTGGTCATCGTTGGAGACCAAATCCGCGGAAGAGTGTGAGGCAGACCTCACTCTTTTCCCATCTGCATGAGTCCTCTGACCTTCGGGGCTCCGGGGTCACGTGGGAGTAGAGTCGGCGGACTCCTTGCTATCGACTCCCTTCGGCGACAGGCGGATGACTAGTTCTGGACGCCGCGAGCGGTTGCTGTCTGTCGTTGGCCGCGTCTTGGAGGTTTTGAACCGCGGCGGCAAGAGTGTTGATGCGGTTCGGAAGGATCTGGAACTACTGTTGTCCCAGAGTGATGGTAGGCTGGGCGGCGTCGTTCTCCCTGAAAGGTTCTCCTGAGCTTGCCTAGGAATGGCCTCTCCTGTTGGAGGTATTATGAGCTCTTCCCTTCACCATCGTCTTGTCTGGTGGATCCCTCCTTTCGAAGAAGGAACACAAGGATGGAGGTTCAACAGCCCTCCCTCTAGCACCAATCTGTTGTCGCTGAATCTCCCGAACCGGGCTTGTTGGAGTGCGCGTCTCCCGGTTCTTGCAAAAAAGGTCCCACGGGCCGGTGGTGTTCTGGCGGGGGACACTTCGATGGCTAAGTCAGTGGAAGACTTAGAGCAACAGAATGGAGGAATCGCAAAGGAGATAGCTCGTGGAGAAGGAAGAGCCTTCTTACCTCGGGATCCTCCTTTTACCTTATATAGGCGCGGAATTCTTACCAGAATCTGTTAGGGGCTAGGCTGGAAATGGCTGATTTGCCCTTAGAAGAATCTTGGTAGTGGCTTGGTGGCACCAGAAGGGAGTGGCGTCGTGGGATCTGCAAAGTAAGAACGCCGAGATGTCAGGAATCTGTTGTAACGGAATTCTGGTGCCAGCTGGAAGGGGCCTCTGGACCTCCGGGCCGTCCTTGGAGCAACCCGTTTTGGACCGATATGGGCGTGGCTGAAGTGGGTCGATCGGACCTCTGGCAAGTCGGTCAAACCCGGTCTGGTTCGGAGGGAGGCCGGTTGTGTATAACATTAAGAATTCTATAGGTCATGTTCTTCAATAAAGGTTTGGTTACTAGTGAGATAATTTTCTTTAAAAGATTCAGCTGCATCTTATACTTACTTGAGACTGAACTTCCTAATATTCGAAAAGGAGAATTCAATAAGTGAGCCAAACATCATGCTTGGAGATTTTAGAAATTTGTTACACAGGGATCAAAGAGAATACTTTCTCTTCCAAAAGGAAATCCATGGAGACCTTTGAAGCTACAAGCTTCATCCAAAAAGACATAGTGACCTTTTGGTGTCAAAGATTACTGCTACAGCGCAGACATTGTCATTCTTCTTAGTTAACCTTGGTTCTCTGAAATGAAGACTATCGTATCATCACTTAAATCAGCAAAGAGGAATCAAGAGAAAAGGCTTTTTTTTCTCTAAGCATCATGTTGAGACAATAAATTTATTAGTTAATTTGGTCATCAAGTATATTGTCCTTCGATCATCATTTTGAGGATACATATTTCTTAGATCTACCTCTAAGTTTGATTAGTCCACAGTTATATACTGCTAGTGGTTTGACTGGTAATTCCAATTCATGAAGCTATTCTCAGTGCCTGGACCAGCTCATTTGGTGCAACTGGCTAGGTTGAATGTCTTAAAAGATAAGTGATTGACCTCACATAATTGTAGTACTTCTGGACAGCCAATTGGAACTACATGGCAGAAAATTTTCAGCACTCGTTTGCAAAAGACAATAGAGATGTGTAAATTCTGAGGTTGATTCACCAATGTTCCTCCGGCTATGTGTTTTTCAGATAATTCTGAAAATTTATATCCACTTGCTAACAGCATTATGAAGTTATGATACTGCTGAAACTGATAGATTGTGAGATCAACTCTTAAGAGCATCATATCACCAACATCTGATCTGGGTCAGTCGAGAAGATCTTGCATAAGATATGAACAAACAATTCACAATTCTTACCTTTTTTTCCTCCCCTCCTTCCTTCAAGACATGTAGTTGTTTGACTGAGAAGGCAGATATATATGATACAACCAGCTGAACATATTTTTGAGCATCAACTAGATGAACATATTATGGAATGTTGTGGTGCTGCAAGAATTCAACATTGGTTCTCTGATCTCATAAACTTTCTCTTCAAATTGCTATCCATTTGTGCATATAATACATGGAATCCTAGATTAGATCAAAAAATAAAAAAGATATAGTCGCAAATGCTACATACATCATGGTTGGATTTTTCCTTCTTTTTTTTTTATATTGCTCTTAGTGTGCAGTTATCTCACAAGGATTCATATGAGCGATTGTGCAAATGCCAATGGTAATTCAATCTGGTTTATGATATCGCAATGGCAATTTGCTGGTGACATCTTGAAGGAGTGGTTGGGCAAGATGTGACCGGGTTTTTAACTAGAGGGATTAAAGATTGAACCACATCCACCATGAGAGGCCGGTAATCAGCTTCTGATTGCACACATACAGCGGCAATGGCAGCAATCTATCACATAAAAATATGACAAACTTAAAAACAGAAGTTCTTGTGACAGTTGCAGAAACTATAAAAATAACTGAGGTTGCTATCGCCTATAAACTGATGTGCTTCTGTTCAAAAATATACTGAACTAACCTGAATTAGCTCTTTCTTTGAAAATTGGCCTTGCAGAGCTGGATCCACCATTTCCACAACTTTCTCTCGGTTAGTAAGTCGAGGAAGAGCCTAAGATATTAAACATAGTTAACAAGTAGAAATATTATTTGGTCCATAAACCATGAAAAGGAAAAGTATAAATTCTTTGGTCACCAACAGTGATATGCCAAATACTTTTCAAAATGGTATTCTCTGGAACTTTTTTACAAGGCAATCTCATGAAGCTCTCATATGCAAGCAAGCAACAGTTAATAACTTTCTGTCATACAAAATGTCCTCTCCCTCGAGTTGTAACTTCTATATCAGCATGGATTGGTTGAAAAAGATATTTTCAGTAAATCTAGACCTTAAGAGTCATAAACTAGTTATATGACAAGTTAAAGCCTTTGGTGTTCAGTAGAATTAACCATGCAACATCTGAATATCATATTCTGCACAGCAAAATGGAGCATGATTTAAGCATCAAAGCTCTACTTGAATAACTAGACCTTTAACCTTCCTTGTATTAGTAAATAGCTGCTCGAAATTTTAGAGAAGCAGAAAGAAAGGACAAAATTTTACTTACCCATGAGACAAGAACATGCTCTCCAGCAGGCCTCGTTGTATCGACCGGCACACGGCCGGTCAGAAGCTGAAGAAGCACCACACCATAACTGTAAACATCTGATTTTGTAGTCAATTTGCCGGTTGATGCATACCTGCACCAAGATATTAATCTCCATGAGTGCAAATTAAATCAGATGGACAGACAGACAATGAGGATGATTTGCTGATCACTCACTCAGGTGCGACATATCCAGAAGTCCCCAGTACACGGGTCAGGACCTGACCATTAATCTTATCAGAGCCTACTTTAGCCATGCCGAAATCAGACACCTTGGCCCTATGATTATGGTCCAACAAGATGTTGCTGCATTTAAAATCCCTGTGAATAACTGCTGGGATTGTGTGCTCATGGAGAAATTCGAGGCCTCGAGCACAGTCCAAGGCAATCCTCAGCCTAGTCCACCAATCAAGAGGCTGGTGATTCTTGTTTTTTGAAGTTGGGTGGAGGTGCTGTTGTAGGCTGCCATTAGTCATGAATTCAAACACAAGGAGCCGGTGGTGTTGGTCGGCACAGTAACCAAGTAGCCCAACCAAGTATCTGGAGTTTAATCCGCTTAAAAGATCGACCTGCATCAATCAAAATGGTTGTGTTATATTATTTCATTCATCATGGTGATACTCTAGAGAATAGATTATGGAGTTGATCATTAGCACAACTAGCTGCAAGCTGCAATGAAAGTCCCAAATGTAGTCATCCACTAGAAAAGACCATGACATTGGTGGTATGGCACTATCTTTTTCTCAAGGATGCACCAAAGTTTATCACCAATTGATTTTATCCAATTTGAGTGAAAAGGAGGAGAATATGATTTTCCAACTTAGGATTAATTTTTAACGGATATTATAATTTTCTTGGTCCTTTGAACCTTAAAATTATTATATACAACGTTCCTTTGAACCTTAAAATTATTATATACAATGTTTTTATAGAGATTTTATTGTTCTGGCTCAAGTGTGAAAGATTATTGACAAAGAGAAGTTATTTATGGTGATATTATGGTAACAGTTGGTGGTGGTTGGAGTAGAAGAAAGTGTAGTAAGGTTCTGAAAGCAGGGGGCTTGGTGGCATGTAGCTCAGCTCATAACAATTAGACTGAAGAATTTTGACCAGAAAAAATAAAAAATAGAATAATCCACTGGAAATTGTCCAAAAAATTCTGACCATTATGATATTTTTTGTGCTATGTTTTTATTCATCATTTTGGAATAATGAGTTCTAGATGATAAAGTTAGGAGTAAAAGAAACTATATTGAGGATCTGAAAGCAGATGAAGAAAGAGAAGCAAAACAAGAAGAAAAGAAGAAGTGGAAATGGAACACTGAGAAGCAACATTTTATATGAGCAATTTCTTCTTCTATCATTTGTAATGAGGACTCATTTTACACCCAAAGATTAGCAGAAATGCTATCAAATCTATTATCAAGGAGAAGACCGGCCAAAGTACCAAAATTTCACATAAAACAAGGAAATGAATACATCAAAAGGCTAAAAAGGTTGGAAGTGGGGGGGACAACGAGAGAGAGAGAGAGAGAGAAGAAAAGAAAAGAATAAACAGATTAAAGTGTAAAGGAGTGAGTGGTGATTATTACCTCCATTCTGAATTCCCTTTCCCCCTGCTTTCCCTCTCTATGCAACATCTTGATCGCTGCAACAGTCCCATCACTCAAAGTTCCTCTGTACACCATCCCAAACCCCCCCTTCCCAATGACATTGCCCTCACTGAATCCATCTGTGGCCAACTCAAGCTCCTTATAGGTGAAAACCTGTGCTCCTCTTTTCCTATCTTGCAATGGAAATCCCAGTCTCCCACCATAAATGCAACTCCTGACATCTGATTTACAAATCAAACACAAACAACAACAACAAAACCAACAAGACAAACCCCATGAGATCAGAAAAAATACTTTCCTTACAACTATAATTCACTCCATCCAAAACTTTAAACTAATCATTTCACTTACCTGGGCTATAACCAATGGCGTTAGCATTGATATGAAAACCACACCTTGAAAGCTGCTTCCTGTCAAAACTGTTCTTTCTGAAGCTACTATTGTAGGTGCTGCTGTTGCTACTGTTCTTCTTAGCCTTTGCTCTATGAAATATTAGCAGGAGTGAGAAGGCTACAAGTAGTACTAAAACTACAACAATGGGTGCAGCAATAAGTATGGTGGAATTCAAGGTAAAGAACCCATGGTGGCTGTGTTGGGAGCCATGGTTTCTACTACCATGGAAAGATGGAGGTTGTGGAGGAGAAGCATTGGGTTGGATTGCCATCAACTCCTACAAAGGAAAGACTAGATTTGGAGCCTTGGAGAAGAGATAAGAGGAAGGGAAACGTGTATTGATAATTTAAGGTTGGAAGCATGTAGTGCGTTGGAATTTGGAAGAGCTTGGCTTCCTCAGCTGGGGGGTCAACCTGCACCAAGTCCCACATGAATCCAAGCTTCTTTCACATGCATTGCGCCCACCTTTGCTCCAATTTTTTGCCCCCTCGCTCACTCTCGTGATCTTTATTTTTTGGAGTTTACTCGATCCATTCGTTTGTCCCTTCCTTCGAAAGATGGGTGCTGGTGGCTCTTCCCTCCACCCTATTCAACGGTTTCTATTAATGTGAAATGCCTTTGTTCAGCTGGAGTAGTAAATGCACCACCCATGCTAAAGCTGGTACTGTTGATGATTTATGGATGGTTAGGACTCGGGACTACAATAACTACCCATTTCAAGCTGGTTTCTGGATTGGCAACCACATCAATCAAATTAATGGAACTCTATTGTTGATGTCCTATTGATTACAAGATGGATGAGTGAGGATGACCTACTCTTTTGTTGTCATTCTATGAAGTAGATTCAATGGACATGTTACATTGGTTGTTTGGTATATTTTGATTTATCCTTAGACAGTAAAAATTGAATCTTTTGTCTAATTGAAATGAATATTGGTCCCTATGTTGTCATGTGATGGATCCCCCAGTATGCTTTGCTAAACAGGTTGGAAAGGGGCCTGTAAATGTTCGAGTTCTTAGAAACGTCAAATCCCTGGATCTCACCGATGAGTTTGTTGAGCCAATGAGAGAGCAATTTACAAGGATCCCTATGGATGTATATTTCGTTCCACATTGACTATGCACTCAGTAAATCTTAAATATTTATATAAAATCAAAGAATCTAAATAAGTCTTTCCATCTTGTCTTTTTAGGTAAAGTTCTAAGTTACTACAAATAGTATTAGAATGGACATGATATATAGTTTATATAGACCGGGAGACATTGCAAAGCAAGTTTATTGGGGCTAACTATGGGCCAATCGTAGTGCTTGTGATCAGGGGTGGACCATACCAATTTTTCTAAAAAAAACAAAAAAAATATAAAAATAAATAATATTAATAAATAATTAAAATTAATTTAAATATTTTTTATAAATATTATTTAAATTATACCTATCTTATTTCATAAAATTTAATTCATTAATAATGAAATCTACCGTAAAATTTTCAGCTATCTTCTTATAGATATAAGTAACTAAATAATCGATAAAAAAATCAACTTCCATCTTGTTGCATAATATGGTCTTGACAATCATTTTTGAAAATATTTTATTTATAGTAGTAGTTGAAACCGGAAGAGTAATAAGCGTTAAGGACTCGTAAAGGATGTGCGCGCACCGGCCACAGTAGTGGCAGCATCGTGCCGAGTACCATTGGCACTGCACAACGGGATGTGACATCCATCGAGCGACGGTGCCAAAGACGATGGGATGTGAGTGCAGTAGTATTGGTGGGAGCCTGAGGCATGACGGGCGCCCACCCGTCCGTGCCCTCCAAGATCCGATTATGCTACGCGATGGATCCGATCGCTAAGACGGTGCACGACTTCACCACACGTAGTGTTCGTCAGTGTGACGAGACTGATGAAGGCCACCAAGATGGTAGTCATAGGCCATCGCATCAGTGGTATCCAGTCTTATGTATGCGCAACCGCCTAATCTCGTTGTGAGAGCGTTCTCATCGATCGCATCACATGATAAGTCCGGCCGTCATTTTATCCATCGGTGTGGTGAATGAGATGGTGCTGACTGCGTACAGTGGCTTCGACCACGATGAATTTTGAAGACGGGCGCTGGTCGAGTTACAAAAAAAAAATTCTATCTTTTTCTAAAAACTTATGAAAAAAATTTAATGAAAATAAAAAATAAAATTGGTAGTAATCCAACTTTCAAGTAAAGAAAGCCAATTTATAGTATTTGTTTCATTTTAAATTTTTTTTAAGATTCTTTAAGTTATATTTAATATCTCCAAATTTAGAAGGGCCAGATATATAAATATATATATATTTAAAAGTTTACATAAAATCTTAATTTATAAAAAAATAAAAAAAATTAAGGGTGGCCAAGCGGCCTCCTTGCTCTCCCGGCGGTCCGCCACTGCTTGTGATCATATTTGAGTAAATTTGGATCCTAAACCTAATGAAAATGTTATGGCTTAAATGGGCAGCGTATGTAAAAATCTATGCGAATGTGTGTTTAATTTCATATTGACTATATACTAGATAGATCCGGTACATCTATACACGGCCAAGAAATCTAAATAATATTTTTTAGCTAGTCTTTTTGGATAAGGTCCTTAATTGGTACAAAATCTAAAAGAACTAACTTGTTTAATAGCAAGATGCTTAGTTAGGGACAGCAACTATGCTAATTAAAACCGCAATATGCAAAATATGCTTTGCAAGCGGTTTTAAAAAAAGAAAACACTTTTGATTTCATAACTAGATAGTGTTTTAGAATTTGTAGCATCTTCAACAAAGAAAATAGCATACAACTCGAAAAAAAATCAAACATGCTTGTACATACAAGGGAGGTAAAAGAAGTTCACTTGATAAAATAATACTCGAGCAAAGGTCCAATTTGCAAAATCTCTCGGGATCTATTTGAATAATTAGATACAAATTCGTATAGGATTTGTGGGTTGGACCAGTACAACCACCAAAACTATTGGATTACATGATGGATTAGACCTATTTTCATAAATACCCAGGACTACCTTTTGAGTGGATCGACTTGAATCCTTTATAAAAAATATATACATACTCAAAAAATAATTTTAGGTATTTGTGAATATAGGCCTTGTCTATCCTGCAATCCAGTGCTTTTGATGATTATATATATTGGTCCAACCCAGGAATTGCATAAAATTGTAGATCCAATTGTCCAAATACACCCATAGTGTTAATGTAAGAGACTTCAGCTCAAGTCTTCCTTTAGTGGGGAGTTGTCTATCTTCTAAAAAATGTACTAATATTAGCATTTTCTATCTAAAATATTTTTAAAACTTATATTGCTTCCAATGACACCCTGCCAAGCCAACATAAAAAATTAAGCAAAGAAAAAGCTTGGGTATAATCTATTGCATCATTAGAAGATTTAGAGAGTTTCCTCCTCTCCCTCCCTCGCTCCCTCCCCTTCTCTCTCTCTCTCACTCTCACTCGTGTATGCTTGCAGACAAACCAATTAAATCAATTTGGCAGCATCTATGATAGAAGGAAGAGACCCACCTGGTACTCTCTCTTCGCATTTATCTTGCATGCCAGGCTGCAGAGGAGACCAAGTTCTACTTCATGCCATCCATTAAGTATGAAGAACACAAAAGCATCTTTTAAGCTAGTTTTCCAAATCATTGCTTTCATTTAGCTCATAATTGGGGGAGACCCATCTTTCAATGGACTAAACTATGCCATTGCCACTTAACAACAAACTATGCTATCGGTTGACTTCTCCAACTGAACCTACCACCAGTGAAATTTTATGGAATTAGAGATGTTGTGGACCTAGCCTCTTGTGGTTAACCCCCAACTTTTAGAGTCCTGTAATGGACAAAGAGTCATTTTTACCAAAAGGACAGCTTCATATATATATATATATAATTTGGTTAAATTAAATAGAAAACCGGTCATCTATCAATTACCTAGACTCATGAATCTTGGGAAGTAGTTTTACACTTCCACATTTTACCCAAAGGAGTCTCTATAAAATTTACCATCTTCTCAGGGTTTCTGGTGAAGCAAAGTACATAAGCTCAGTATTGGATGCCAGAGAAAATGTTATAACACAAGCAGCTTGAAACAAAAGTTCAGACTCCCAATCAGTGACTTGAATTTATATGACAGATTTTTTTAAGCTCTTTTTGGGATGGTCCCAATGTAAGATGGAACACATCTACTACCGATCATTCTCATGCTACATTCTTATTGAGTTTACAAAGAATTTATGGTCATGGTTGGATTTGGTTAGGTACCATATGCCTAGATGTTTTTGAATTGCTTAGCCTTTAACTTCTAATTTGAAAGAAAAATAAAAACCACCAAGATAGTAGCATAGGTGGAACAGGCTTAGCCCCACATTCAAAAAAATGATGCCAAGGTGGACTCGAATAATTCTATAATTAGTCTTTGAACTTGAAGGTGGGTGCATGGATTGGTCGGGCCTCTTGGCTGAGATCCACCTGCTATTTTGATGGGGCTGAATGTCCTACTCACCCATATGGTATGGGACCTTAGGATCGCATCCAATGTGATGGAGAGGGGCTGAGCCACCTTTGTTATTACCTTATATCAACATTTTCCAGCGGAGTAGAGGCTTATATGATCACGTTCAAAAGGGATAGCTATGCTGGTCACCCCTTATTAATCCGTTTTGCATATCAACAAAAAGAAAAATAAAAATAAATTTATTTAAATAAAGCCAAAAGCAACGCCATCTATTAGAAACATGAGAATTTGTTGCTTAAAAATCTAATTATTATCCTGTGCAACTATATAAAAGAGATTACTGAAGTTGGTTCTTTTTTTTTACTCAATTAAAAAAAGAAAAAAAAAAGAAAAGCATAGCAGACGTGGCTTGAGGACTATTACATAAACTTTGATTTGATATTTTAAATGAAAACATCAAATTTTCAGTTCTACAAATAATAAGTAAAAAAATCAATTTATTCTTGTTACTCTCTTAAGGCCACTTGGAGCAAGTTTTTCATCTTCTTGGGGTATATGCTTATTTAAATAGATTAAATATTTAAATCACTAGAAATTTTGCCATGTCAGACCAAGAGTTATTTTCTATATTGTTGTTTTAATTGGCGCGTTTTTGGCTACGGAGAGTTGAACTCTAAAATGAAAATGAGAATAAATAATTTTCATTCTAATTTTTTGGATGGAAGGAGTATTATTCTTATTTCAATTTTAAAGAGGAATGGAAACGTTCCATTCTCTTAAAATCTAACCGCTACTTTATTTTAGTATTCAAATTTTATTTTGATTTTGATTCCGGTTTTGATCACAAACCAAACACGATAAAGAATATGGTTATTCTAATTCCAATTCCGATTCTAGTTGCAAATCAAACATGATTTTAGAATATATATTATATTGGTTAAGTGGATACTGTAACTCTGATATCATCATAATCTATATCTTGGTTCTGCTTGCTTCAATTTTCCACATCCAAATTCACCCTTTAATTGGAGATTTTCCACCAATTAAATGGAATCCCTCCTGCGTGAGTGGATCACCACTCAGGTAGAGATGACTCTTTGTTCCAGACATGGACTATCGAGTAATGCGGTCTCACGAGAGAAGCTTGCCAAGTTGCATGTTGTTATTTTTCCTTTCTCCATTCAAGACTTATTTCCTGATAAACATTTTAAACCACGAAAATTATATATTGCAAGCACAAATTTCATTGTAATGAGCTTTCCTCCAAGGAAATTCAAGTGAACTTTGGCAACCATCCAAATCATTATCCAACTTGCATCCAAAAGGTAATTCTGGCCCGGTCCACATCTAAATTCAAGAGAAAAATTTGGCAAAACTGAAAAGATTCAATAGGTTTTTCAGTTTTCAAGAAAGTGCAGTATAATTTCATTTTCGCAAAACAAGTCTCTTTTCTTTTCTTTTTTTCTTTCTTTTTTGCAGAAATTGTCCATTTTAGACTTCACAAACTACTATGATCTATGTGCAAATGAATGCACATTAGCTTATGATCCAGTGGTCGGTGCATTCATAAATTATTCTTATAGTAATTTTGAAGAAAAGAGTAAAATGATCACTAAAGTCCAGAATTGAATGTTTCTAAACAAAAACGATAATATTTTTCAAAAACAAGAAATTATTGTGTTGACACTCGTCAAACTACTATGCCTGTGGTTCGCCAGTAGCGGTAGGAGTCTCTCGTAAACCATGCCGTCTTCTCGGAGGGTTCCTACTGGGTTTTGAGGGTTTGGAGGGTTTGCTTTCTCTTCGTTCGTGTGGCTGCTGGGTGGTTGCCTGATGGCGGAGTCTGGAGCTGAAGGAAGGCTCTCAGGCTCGGATAGGAAGGATGAAACCGGCTCTGGTGGGAAGGAAAGCCGCTCGTGGGTGGAGGTGGTGCATAGACCACCTCATGCTCCGGCTTGGACTTCTTACAAACTCACTGAGGAGGAGTTGGAGAGGCTCCAACACAACTTCTCCAAGGTGTTGATCATCCTGGAAATGCTGATAGAAGATTCGAGGAAGAAGTGGGAGGGCCTCGCGGTGACCTTCCGCAGTCTCGGCCGCCGGGTTCAGGCCCTCAGGTTAGTGAAGGAGGTTCGGATGAGACTGCAGCTTGCCGCGGACCCTGAGGTCTTCCCCGTGAGAGAGGACCATTTAGTGCTCCAATTGGCCTCCACGGATGACTGCAACCGGTGTTGGCAGCTGGGCCCTGGTATGTCGCCGGCCAACTCATGGCGCTGGCGCCGTGGTAGCATGACTTCAGACCAGGAAGGAGCCCGGTGAATTGCACTGTGGTGTGGATGAGGCTGCCTGACCTTCCTTTGGAGTATTGGGAGCCTTCAGCCATTATGGTCGTCGCCGGAGAAGCTGGTAAGCCTCTTTCTTTGGACACTTTCACCGATCTCATGCGGAAAACCGGCTTCACCAGGATCCGCATGGAGATTGACGCATCGCGACCATTGCTACCGGGGGTTTTGATCCAAGGGAGAACCAAACCCTTCTGGCAGCAATTTGTGTATGAGAGCCTTCCTCCGGTGTGCTTCCGGTGTGGAAGAATGGGTCACGAGGTGGCTGGCTACCATTTTCTACTGGAACAGGGGAAGTCTGCTCCTTCTTCTCCAGGGCTCTGTTCAGGTAACTTCGTTGATGTTTTGGGAGACAAATCCACTGAGGGATCGGTTCCTAAGGCTTTGAGGGAGGGGGAACTCCTTGCTTTTGGTCCATGGCTGACGAGGGCGAAGGTGCGCCCAAACCGGGGGGAGGGTCTTCATCTGGACCGGGGGAGCAGGTGGACCGTGGCAAGGCCCCGGTTTCATCTTCTAATCCACCTTCGTCCTCTCCTTCGAGATCATCTCCAAACAGACACTCTTCCACCCCGACCTCGCCACTTAACTTCGAAGGATGGTAAAAGCCGGCGAAGGTGGCAAGGAGGAAGTCGCCTACTCACTCGGAATCCGGCGGAAAGGATGGGGACAGCTCGACAAAGGAGGTGGGGGGGAGTTTTTTTGCTCCTCTGTTGGACACCATGCAGATTGTCCCGTCAGAAGAAATTCACCGGGACCTTCAAATGGTGGACTATGGCACGATTTCGCTGAAGAGAACCCGGAGCCAATCCATATCTCCTTCTCCATCCTCGGTGAAGTCAGCTGTTGATCCTCCAAACCAGGTATGCCCCTCTAAACTGTCTGTGAATGATTCTGATGGTGCAACTCAGGGGACCATTGGTTCGTCATCTTCTCTGGGGGTTCAGGAGAACATGAGGAAGGATAAGAAAGAATGGCGGAGGGTTGAGGGTAAGCATGGGCTGACTAGGGATGAGGGTGGTCATGGGGGCAAGGCTTTGGGTGAGGGAGGGGGTTCCTCTTCAGTGGGTGCTCAGGCTGCCTCCCACAATGAGAGGGCTAGGGGAGAGAGAGAGGGTGACCGGGCTCCTTTGACAACCACTCCTATTCAGGGGAAGGGAGGTAGTTCTGAGGGAGAAAAAAAGTTGATGGGGGGGAGCAACGGGTTTCGGGGGGGGGGGGGTGAGGGAAGGGGTTGGGTGCAAGGTGGTGATGCAGGGAGTGCAAGCTGAGGGTGGTATTCATGTTGGAGGGGGAACTGGGTTTGCACGCACTGGAGTGAATCCCCGATTGAAATCTCTTGCAAGAATGTTGGCGTCTGTGCCGCAGGTTTCATCAATCGGTCAAAACCAAAAGACCGAGGCTGCCTTTGCTTCCTTGCACCAGGTCATTTCGGAGGATAAGGATGTGTTATCTCGACCTCAAATGGAAAAGGGCGTTATTGAATCTTCCGAACCTGGTATTCAAGCTGACAAACTCTTGCTGCGCCCTGCCAGTCTAACTTCAGACCAGGGGGCATGATCCAGTATGTGATAAGGTGAAACTCGCCCTGGGATTAACTGGAGATACTACTGGGAAGCAGGAACTGGTTAATATTACTGTTAAACAAGTTTCTGTATTTAAATGACTTGAGGACGGACAGGGGTCCGACCCCAAGCTTTGACCGGTTTCTATGAAAACTTTTATCTGGAATGTCAGGGGGGCGAAAAAACCCTCCTTTTTATCTACATATCATAGGTATTTGCAGATATATCATCCACACATTTGTGTCTTACTGGAGACCAGGTTATCTGGTCCTGCTCTAGACAGTCTTAGGCATCGCCTTCCGAGAGATTGGGGTTTCTACTCTGTTCCCTCCTAGGGTCTTGCTAGGGGCATCATTATCAGCTGGGATTCTACAACAGTGAGAGTTGATGTTTTTCATAGATCTTGCCAGCTGGTCACTATTGTAGTTTCTGAACCCAACAGGCCTTCCTGGCTCCTCTGTGCTATTTATGCTAGCACGTCCTATAGAGAGCGAAGAGTGGTTTGGAAAGAGGCGTCTACCTTAATTGATCAGGGGATCCCTACGGTGGTAGCTGGGGATTTTAACACAATCCTAAGGCCGGACGACAAGCAGGGAGGTAAACCCTTCCATCCGGATATTAGTACTAGGGAATTCTCTACCTTTATCTCGGATAACGGTCTTATTGACCTTGGGTTTGAGGGTCCTCATCACACTTGGTGCAACAATCGAACCGGCCAGGTCAGAGTGTGGGAGAGACTCGACAGATACTTTGCCATGCCTTCTTGGCTGTCTCTTTATCCTGATCACAGTGTTAGTCATTTGACCAGGATTGCTTCTGATCATGCACCCATTCTCCTATCTATGACTGTCCCCCCTGCTACTCCCAAGCCCTTCATATTTGAAAAGTTTTGGCTCTCCTATCCCAAGGCCAAGCAAATTGCTAGGGAGGTTTGGAGGACGTCGGTTCGGGGGGATGCGGCCTACCGGATGTCCAGGAAATTGGAGCTCCTGAGAAGACGCCTTCTGTGGTGGAACAGGGTGGAAGTGGGCAACCTGCTAAACCAAATCAAGAAGGCTAAGGATTCTATTTATCTATTATAGACCAAAGAATATGCCTAAGGCTACTTATCAGATGAAGACCTTCAGGCTTTGCGCACTATTCTTGCCACTCACCATACCCTCCTTCAGAATCAGGAAACCCTATTGAGACAAAAATCTAGGGTTCACTGGCTCAAGGAGGGAGACAGAAATACCCGATTTTTTTATCAGGCCACTATTATCAGGAGGCATACCAACACCATCCGGGCTCTTTATTCTGACTAGGAGGGATGGATGGAGGATGCTGCTGATATTCGGAGGGAACTTCTTCATTATTTCACAACCAGGTGGACTGTTCCTACTCTCACTATTCCTAACATTTTTTCTGTTCCTCCCCAGAATTTGGTTACTGCACTTCAAAATTATGATCTACTAAAGCAGGTAACAGAAGAAGAGGTTAAATCCACTCTGTGGTCACTGGCGAAGGATAAAGCTCCAGGACCTGATTGTTATCCCCCTTTCTTCTTCCGAGCTATTTGGGAGATTCTGAGGGTGGACATGGTTGCGGCTGTTCAGCTCTTTTTTAATACGGCTACCATGCCCCCTGATTGGAAGCAAACTTATATTGCTCTTATTTCGAAGCGTCGGGATCCCTCTATGCCTTCACATTATAGATCCATCAGTCTATGCAATACTCTTTACAAAGTTTGTGCAAAACTTCTGGCGAATAGAATGAGCCTCGTCTTCCAAAGATCATTAGCCCTGAACAAAGTGCTTTTATAGGGGGACGTAATATCACTGACAACATCCTTATTGCCCAGGAATTCATGTACGATCTTCATGCTGCTTCTCGCCGCCATAGTCTGATGGCTATTAAGCTTGACATGGAGAGGGCCTATGATTTTGTTGATTGGTATTTTCTTATCAAAGCTCTGGAGGATTTTGGATTTCAATCAGGCTGGATTTCTAAAATAATATCTTGCATTAAGGCCCCTGCATTCTTTATTCTTATCAATGGATCCCCTACGGAGTTCTTCCATTCCTCCCATGGTCTCTGCCACGGTTGCCCTCTGTCCCCCTATTTATTTATTATTTGTGCTGACTTCCTATCTAGATCCCTTTCTCAGGCAATGCGGGATTCTCAGATCCATCCTTATATTGTGGGGCCAGGCTCATTCCCGGTCTCCCATCTCTTATTTACGGATGACTGCCTGTTACTTGGCCGGGCTTCCCTGGCTAATGCTAGGGGCTTCAGGAGGATAGTGGAGCATTACTATCATGCTTCGGGCCAGAGGGTCAATTTTCAAAAGTCTAGGAATACTTTAGTCCTAAAACTACCCTCGGTATCCGGAGCAGGATTACTCACATGCAAGGCATTCAAGAGCGACAAGACCTTCTGCATTATCTGGGTATTCTCATCTCTGGCACCAGGCTTACTACGCTCGATTGTGCCCCCCTTTTGGCTTCTGTGACAGATAGGATTGGAGGATGGCAGGCCAGATCTCTATCCGCCATGGGCAAGCTCACTCTAGTCCGGTCGGTGCTGGCTTCTCTCCCAGTTTATCTACTCTCTAATTCTTTTATACCCAGGAGGGTCATTCTCAAGATTGAGCAGATGATTCGTTCCTTTCTCTGGAACTCCTCTTTTGATCAGAGGAGGATACATCTTATGAGCTGGGAGAATGTCTATCGACCGATGCAGGAGGGGGGTTTGGGCATCATTTTTCTTCTTGCAAGGAGAGAAGCTTTTATGTCCCGGCATGTCGCCAGGTTTTTTCTATGTCCTGATACCATGTGGTCTTCTTTCATGAGGGCCAAATATGACGACATTCCTTTGTATCCCGGAGATTGCTCTACTTCCACCAGGAGATCATCGATTACCAGGAGGGAGATGCTTGCCAGGGCCCCGATGGTCGGCTCCCAGATTTCCTGGGTGCTAGGAGATGGCCGATCAGTTAGCTTCATGAATGACCCCTAGATTTCGGGCATTCCTTTGAGCAGATGGCCCACCTTCATCTCTATTCTGACTCCGGCCTCTATTACGGTAGCTGACCTTCACAGGCCGGGTCTCTCATCATGGGACACGGACAGGGTTTTGTCTATTTTTGGGATATCCTTGGTTACAGGGTCCTGTCTATTCCACTTACGGTCCATCCATGCTCCAACATCAGAGTTTGGAGACATACGACTTCGACTAGGGTGCCTATCACGGATCTTACTCCTACGCTAGATCGGGACCTTTATATTTTCAGGAGCTATTGCTGGATCTGGACCTTGCCAGTGCATCCCAGAGTTTCACTCTTTATCTGGAAACTCGCTTGGCACCGCCTCCACATGCAGGAGTTCATCACCTCTAGAGGGGTCAATATCACTCCTGAATATCCCTTTTGTGGGATTCAGTCGGAGACGCAAACTCATGCCATATTCCACTACGGCCGCGCTAGCCGGATCTGGGCTCTGGCGTGATTTTTTGGTATACCAGCTTAGCCTGATCACATTTTTGATACTTTTTATACCTTGCTGCGGACGGCGCCTATTATCCAGGTTTCATTTATTGCTTATCTAGCATATCAAATATGGATTTCTAGAAATGACCGGATATTTACATCTTTGAGGTATTCCCCTATGATTCTGGTGGAGAGGGCCAGGATAGCTGCGATGGAGTATTGTAGATTTGCTGTGATGCCGGCTGGGATCTGGGGTTCCCCTCTTGCTCCTCGAGCAACCTAGAGGGTTTTTATTACCTGGGAACCCTCTCCTCCGCCCTTCGTCACTATTAGCTTTGACGGTAGCCTCCACTGCAGGATGGGCGGAGCAGGTTTCATTATCAAGGACTCTTTGTTGGTTTTCTTGGCGGCTGGGGGTACCCCTTGCTTCGACTCTTCGGTGCCGGCCCTTGAACTTTATGCTGCATGGGCTGGGATCAGATATGCTCGTCGGGTACTATGCCTAGACCACCTTATCATTGAGGGAGATTCTGCCACCGTCATTTCTTGGATCTCGCAGACTTCCTCCATGCAAGTGGGTCATCCGATAGTCAGGGACATTAGACTCATGTTACAGGATTGCTCTTCTCTGACTATCAGACACATTTTCAGGGAGGCTAACGAGTAGCTGACTAGGTAGCCTCCTATGTTGCTCAGCATACTGACTCTATTTTATGGACTGACTGGTAGACTGCCCCTGTACAGCTTAGAAATATTTTGCTTGCTGACTCCTTAGGTTGTATTCATCTACGTTCAGTTTAATGAATACACCGTTTTATCAAAAAAAAAAAATAAGAAATTGAGTTTTTTCTTGCAAATTTATGGAGATCCAGCCATAAGGATGACAAAGATTTCCAAGGGTTATTATTGGATATTTTGCAAAAAGTGGACAATTTTCAATTTTTGTAGGATGGATGTTATTTTTTTTTAGTTTTGTTGGAAAAGCCATCCTTGGTTTTCCTTATCATCGAAATACACATCATCTTATGTAGGGGTGCGAATGGGTCGGGTCGGATCGGGTCATGAGTGACCCCGATCCGACCCGGTTCTTTGATCGGGTCCTAATAGTAGACCCAAACCCAATCCACTAAAAAATCGAATCGGGTCGGGACGGTCCACTATCCGAATTTTCAACCCAATGGGTCATTCGGGTTGGATCGGGTCCATGAATAATCCAGTTCTAATATACAAAGTTAGGATCTAAATATGATGTGAATAAAATATAGACAACTATATTTTAATTATTACATAGCTAACTATTATTAACTATAAAATAGATAACAAACAATATTATTTTTAAAATAAATTAAGATATAAAAATAATTATAACTAGTTCCATATAAGTTTTAAATTATAATTTAAAGGTCCAAATAGATATAATTCTAACAATATTAGTATGTTCGAATCGGGTCAGGTCGGGTCGGGTCCAAATTCAGTAAACCCGACCCGACCCGGAAAATGGAACGGGTCTAATTTTAGGATCCAACCCAGATCCACAGGTCCATAAAAATGGATTGGATCGGGTCTAAATAGATTGGGTCAGGTCGGGTCATGGGTCAACCCGACCCATTTGCAGCCTTAATCTTATGAAATGTGTAGAAGGAAAAGAGAGTGAAATAAAAATATATTATAAATACATAAATAAAATATAGAAAAATGATAAAGTGAGAGGTAAAAAAAAGAGAGATGAAGAATTCTCTTTTTCCTGACCATCCACCACCATCGGCTACTGCTCACCATTTCATCACCACCCATCACTGTTGATAATTCTTATTGTTGTCCACTATCCCCAATGATCTACATCATCGTCCATTGCTATTATTAATCTCCACCATGCTCGTCACCACTTCTACTATCTATCACCATCAATCATCTCAACTAATCTCTAACACCATCCACCATCATCAATGATCTTCATCATCACTTATCATAATCAATAATCTCTACCACTATCTATTACTATCGGCAATCTTCATTGCTCCCAAAAACTACCAAGAATCTTCACCACCATCGGTCTACTTGCATCACCTATTAGTATTTATGATTTCCACCATCACCTATCATTATCGGAATTTGTCTACCATCAACAATCTTCACCATTATCCATCATCATTGATAATCTCCATCATTGTTTAAAACCTACAATGATAGATAGTGGAGATTACTAATGCACACATTTTGAAAATCAATACACATTAAAAAAACTATAGATGCACATATTGAATTGAAATATTTTTTGAAATAATTTATTTTTTAGAGGAATATATAAAATATCTAAACATGGTGGCATTTTGATGCAATCAAAAATAAAAAAAGATAAAAAAAATTAAAAATTAAAACTTGGATTTGATGGATGTGAAAAAGAAGATCATTATCATGACAATAATGAACCAAGACAATATTTGTAAGGAATCTCAATTTGAATCCGGTAATCTACAAATGCTCAACTTTGCAATAAGATTGATTGACATGTTTAAAATTATGAAATTAATCTCATCCCCTAATTTATGGTAATTGAGTAATTGTGGATCAGCCATTTCAAATGTATTTATCAATGTTTATTATCTTTTGTAAATATATATATCAAATTTAACTCAATCATTTATTTAAGATGTATGTATTATCAATTTGAAATGTGTAAAGTTGTTTTAAAATGTGTACTTGTAACTTTTTAATATCTTTAATATGTACATCATGTTTCATCTTGTAAGTGAATCACCTATTAGGTTTCAAATCCAAAGAATTGCTCAAAAAAAATAATATATGTGTTAATTTTAAAACATTTGCATCCAATCCCTATGTATCAAATAGTTAAAGATTATTTTAACTGATGTCGGATAGGTGCTTGATAAGCCTAAATTAAATAGCATCTTTGAGAAAATCAAGAAATAAATGTTGAACAGATTATTTTAATGGATTATTTTAACATATGTTGGATAGGTGTTTGATAAGCCTGAATTAAATAGCATCTTTGAGAAAATCAAGAAATAAATGTTGAACTATTTTGGTTGGGTTTTTATAAATATTTTTATTATTTTTGTTGCCGACCTTACCGCTATGGCCTGTAGCTATGAGTTGGCGCCGGACCTCGGTCTCCTTTACTCTGGAACCCGAACGCTCCCGAACCTGCAAAACAAGGTTAGAGACCCGGGCTGGGGGTTTCGGTGGGGGCGCTCCGATGATCAAGTTAGAGAGCGACAAAGTAGAATAGATCCACTAAGACAGATCCCCGTTGGGTCTCCGTACTTAGAGGAATCCTTTATGAGGAGATGAGTGAAAGTGGACAAGAATAAGAGGGGTCAGCACTCCGGCTCTTACGACTGGGCTCGCTGGATTCGTCCCTGTGATTTTCCCAAGCCTCTGCCTGTGAGTCGCCTGTTGTCTCCTTCCGTGTGTTTGCCCTCTTGGTTGCTTACCTTCCTCCTTGCCTGTTGGTGCCCCTTTGAGGTCGTTGGATGCTACGGTGCCTCGATTCTCCCCCTCTGGGAGCCTTGGAGGTCAGTGGTGCCCATTGGCCATTCGCCTGAGGTCCCCTCCCTTTACGGTTGGAAATTAAGTGGCGAGCTTGTCCTGTTCTCCGTGTTGTCACGAAACGGAGAACTTGGCAGGACCTCGATCCACGCGAAGGTGTCCTCTGGCTCGAGGCGTTGACCGTGGCTCTTCCTTTTAAACTACCAGGTCACCGGCTGTCGGATTTGGTACCTTGATTAGGGTGTCCTTCCTAAACTGGTGTAAACGAGGTTCTACGCATCGTTACAGATATGGGAATGCCGTACTGGATGCGCCGCCTTGTGCACGCCGTCCTCAGCAGCATCCTCGGGGCTTGCGCCCTCGGTTCTTCTGTGCTCCGCGGAGAAGGCTCGACTTCGACCGAGGTGGACCCGTCTGGGGGTGCCACCAGGCGGAAGGAGCAAAGATGCTAGGCTCGACTTCGGCCGAGATGGACCCATCTGGGGGTGCCACTTGGCGGAGGAGCAGAGGCAAGCCCACTTCGACCGAGGTGGATCCCACCTGGGTCGACACCTGGCAAAGGGGCCGAGGCAAGCTCGACTTTGGCCGAGGTGGACCTGTCTGAGGGTGCCACCTAGTGGAAGGAGTAGAGATGCCAGGCTCGACTCCAGCTGAGGTAGACCCATCTGGGGGTGCCACCTGGCGGAGGAGCAGAGACAGGCCTACTTTGGTTGAGGTGGACCCCTCCTGGGTCGACACCTAGCGAAGGGGCAGAGGCAAACTCGACTTCGGCTGAGGTACACCCATTTGGGGGTGCCACCTGGCGGAAGGAGTAGAGGTGCCAGGCTCGACTCCGACCGAGGTGGACCCATCTGGGGGTGCCACCTGGCGGAGGAGGAGAGGCAAGTCCACTTCGGCCAAGGTGGACCCCTCCTGGGTTGACACCTGGCGAAGGGGCAGAGGCAAGCTCGACTTCGACCGAGGTGGACCCATCTGGGGGTGCCACCAAGCGGAAGGAGCAGAGGTGCCAGGCTCGACTCTGGCCGAGGTTGACCCATCTAGGGGTGCCACATGGCGGAGGGGCAGAGGCAAGCATACTTAGATCGAGGTGGACCTCTCTTGGGTCGACACTTGGCGAAGGGGTGGAGGCAAGCTCGACTTCAACCG
The DNA here is from genome assembly GCA_021397845.1 of Areca catechu. Taxonomy (NCBI): domain Eukaryota; kingdom Viridiplantae; phylum Streptophyta; class Magnoliopsida; order Arecales; family Arecaceae; genus Areca; species Areca catechu. Next base: position 30,656,751 of record CM038046.1, read on the forward strand.
AGGTGGACCCATCTGGGGGTGCCACTTAGCGGAAGGAACAGAGGTGCCAGGCTCAACTCCAGCCAAGGTGGACCCATCTAGGGGTGCCACCTGGTGGAGGAGCAGATGCAGGCCCACTTTGGCCGAGGTAGACCCCACCTTGGTCGACACCTGGCGAAGGAGCCGAGGCAAGCTCGACTTCGGTCGAGGTGGACCCGTTTGGGGGTGCCACCTGGCGAAAGGAGCAGAGATGCCAGGCTCGACTCCAGCCGAGGTGGACCCATCTGGGGGTGCCACCTGGCGAAGGAGTAGAGGCAAGCCCACTTCAGTCGAGGTGGACCCCTCCTGGATCGATACCTGGCGAAGGGACAAAGGCAAGCTCAACTTCAACCGAGGTGGACCCGTCTGGGGACGCCACCTGGCAGAAAAAGCAGAGATGCCAGGCTCGACTCCAGCCAAGGTGGACCCATCTGGGGGTGCCACCTGGTAGAGGAGCAGAGAAAGGTCCACTTCGACCGAGGTGGATCCCTCCTGGATCGACACCTGGCAAAGGGGCAGAGGCAAGCTCGACTTCGACCGAGGTGGACTCGTTTGGGGGTGCCACCTAGTGGAATGGAGCAAAGGTGCCAGGCTCGACTCTGGCTGAGGTGGACCCATCTAGGGGTGCCACCTGGAAGAGGAGCAGCGGTTGGCCCACTTCGGTCGAGGTGGACCCCGCCTGGGGATACACCTGGCGAAGGGGTAAAGGCAAGCTCGACTTCGACCGAGGTGGACCCGTCTGGGATGCCACTTGGAGAAAGTAGCAGAGATGCCAGGCTCGACTCTGGCCGAGGCGGACCCCGCCTAGGTCGACACCTAGCGAAGGGGCAGAGGTGCCGAGCTTGGATCGAGGTGGGCACGACCGCTGGTCAAGCCACCTAGGAGGAGATCTCGGAAGAGAATGTCATGTGGCATCGCTTGGCGACCAGCTGGGTTGACGTACGCTCCACGTCAGCAATCTTGCCATATCAGTTTCCCCCCACTCCCAAGTCCCATCAGAGCACTGTGGCAGGGACATAGGGAGTTAATGCAAAGATGACACAGAAGGATAAAAATCTTGCGCAATAATTGCCTCGATCGCCGCCGCACCACTTATCATGCCCGAGGTCCAATGTGCGGGCACCATGTCTGCACATTCGATGGGCCATAATTATGCCATGCCAGACTCGAGATAGTTTCCAGCGAACCGAAGCATCGTCATCGGGCATCTCCACACGTGGTGCTCATCCGGTGGCTCAGGCGTAAAGGGACTGTACGGCCACTATCGATCGGTTTTGAAACGAGGTCACTTACTGGAAACGAGGTCACTTAGCTTTCTCACACCTCATCGACGGTTGCAACGGTCCTTCTTCTTCTCTCGGGTCGCCATTCTTCCACCAAAACATCCTGGTGAGTGCCTTGCGACCCATATTTTCTCCCTTGCTTCTTCTCGAATCCTAGTCCTCTCGAACCAGACCTTCCTTCGCCTCCTTCTTCTCGATGGCTCCTTCGGGTCATCGTCGTCATTTTTCTTCTAACCCGGACGAGGCCGGTCCTTCCCGGCTGAGGACTCCATCATCCTCCTCATCTGAGGAGGACGTTCCGATCGACGTCCAGAGGTGATTGCAGCTAGGCAGCATAACCATCAGAGTTCCTAGGGCCCCTAGGGCTCCTCCTGTTATCCCTGCCACTATTCCTGTTGTTTCCATCTCTGTCGTTGTCCCTCCAGTGGCAGAGACTCCTTCCGGTCCCTCCAGCTTCGCCTCGACAATGACCGAAGATGACCTTTCTTGGATTCGGGACATGTATGAGTCCTGAATTCCATCCAACTTTCGCTCCCAGGGCTGAGGGAGCGAGTGACCTCGAGCGGCCCTGGCAGAGTCGTGTTCTACAAGGACTTCCTTGCCGAGGGTTTTCATTTTCCACTTACCCTTTCTTTCTTTCATTTCTCAGCCATTTTTGCCTTGTTCCAGCCCAGTTGGCTCCTAATGCCATCAGGGTAATCTTTGCCTTTATCGTTATATGCCATTTCTATGGGTTCGTCATCCATTTTTCGCTATTCAGGGTCCTCTTCACCTTGAAGCGATACTCTATCGATGACGGCTAGTGGTACATCTCCCCCCGACATAGGTGCCTCCAGTTCGACCTCCCAATGTCAATTAACGGGTGGAAGAACCGGTTCTTCTTTGTCTCGGTCGGGACGTTGATTGGGCCTGGAGTGAGCAGATCGGTCCTCGAACTAGAACTCCCAGGTTGAGCCGGCTGACCATGAGGTTTATTCTCAGCTATTAGGGGATGTTGTCCCTTCTCTCGAAGTTCTGCTCTTGAAGCAGAACTTGTTCGAGGTGGGGATCAGCTTGATCCGGGCAATTGGTGAGGCCTCGGGTCTCCTTTCTTCTCTACTTTTTTTTATTTATTTTTTATACTAACCTCTTCTCTTTTTAGGGATGAAGTTCTCCGTGGAGAGCCTGATGGAGGGGGCCCGGAAGAGAGGTGCTTCAGGCGCGGTCCAGGAGACTTCACCGAAAAGGGCCCGCACGGAGACGGACCAGGGGCCCAGGCCCACTCCGGGCTTTGGGCAGAGGGTGGCTGATACAGTCTCAGTGCCACCCTAGCAACAGACTCCCACCGTAGAGGTCGTTGATCTCGATGGGAGCAGGAAGGAAGGGCGATCGGTACCTCCTCTGGCGATCGTGGCATCCACTGCTCCGACGGTGGCCATGACCGTGGCGGTGGCCTCATCGACTATAGCATCTCAGGCTGGAGGGACTCCTGCCCAGCCCACATTCGAGCCCCGCCCTACACTGGGGGCAGGGATCCCTAGTAGTGCCTCGGTCATCCGCGACCAGGATCTAGCAGAGAAGATGATGGAGTACGCGGCATTGGGGCCACCCATGAGATCCTGCACCCTTTGGTCGAGGTCATCGACGTCAGAGCCGAGCTTGGCATTCTGGGATCCCAGGACAGCCTGCAAGCAATATTGGATAGGCTGAACTACCCCCCTCATCTCTCTTGCCCCGAAAATGGTAGGGAACTACACCAGCAATCTTTTGGTGGAGATGACTACGCCAAGTTGGTTGAGCCATGGGTGGCCCAAGATAGCATTGTATGGTGATGGGAGCTGGACAACGGTGAAGATCATCATGACCATGCTCTACCGGGGTATGGTCTCGGCGGTAACAGGGAGAGTGATCTCTCCCTCAACTCCTACAGAGTCTCTGGTAAAACCCACAAGAGGGGTGTGCACCGGCTTTAGCCGATCATGAGATAAGTTTATCCGGGAGAAAGCATCGTAAAAAAGGATGTTAGTGGAGCTCCCACTATCAACCACAATTCGATGTACATGATGCTTAGCGATAGTCATCTCGACTACCACCGCATCATTATTTATATTTTCATCTCCCTTCCCCTTCTCAAAGGGGAGTACATTTTCCAGGTCCCCTCCCTCCTGGGCTCTCTTCGGTGCGCGCTCTATCCCCTAAGAGATCATGCCCACCGGCTTCTCTGTAGGGTAGTTGTCGATTGCAGGGACGGGGAGAAGGGCCGCAAGTGGCTGGTCCTCCGCTGGGGCCTCTCTTCCCATGAACTTCTTGAGATAGCCCCTCCTGATCAGGTCCTCAATCTCCCTCTTCAGGTTACGACACTCTTCCATGTCATGGTCGTTGTCACGGTGGAATTGGCAGTATTTTATCTTGTCGTGACAGTTCTTCGAGTTCTGAGGAGGAGGTCGGTGGAGGTAGCGCTCGCCCTCGATCTCCATGAAGATCTTCGTTCTTGGAGCAAGGAGGGGAGTAAAGGTCAACTCCGGAACGGGACCATTCTTCGACTTCAATCCCGATCGGAAGTCCGCAGGGGGCCTAGGCCTTCAAGTTCCAGGTACAACCCTTGGGGCAGGCTTCTTCGATGGCTTCCCGTCCAGCTCTCTCCTAGTGCAGTCAGCCTCTTCAGCATTGATGTACTTGTGGACACGAAGGAGGAGTTCAGAGTACGTCTTGGGTGGCTTCTTGTCCAAGGAATATGTCAGTCGGGAGGTCTTGAGCCCTCGCTTCAACGCCAGCATGGGGACGGGCTCGTCCAGACTATAGATCTCCAGAGCAATTGTCTTGAAGTGGATGACATAGTCACGCAAAAGCTCTTGGTCTTACTGCCGGATGGAGAAGAGACTATCCACCTCCCTTGGCACTTTTTGACAGGCATCGAAGTGCGCTATAAACCTCCTTTCTAACTGCCGGAAGGAGTTGATGGATTCGGGCTCGAGACGGGTGAACCAAACTCGAGCAGCCTTCCGGAGAGTGGTTGGGAAGGCGATGCACAGGAGGGCCTCCTTCGCCCCCTGGACTCTCATGAGAGCTTTATAGCTCTCCAGGTGGTCCAGGGGATAGGTGGTCATCGTAGGGATCCACCTGAGACATGAGGAACCGACTCAGAATCGGTTCCTCTTGGATTTCCTGTGAGAAGGGGGGTCGGGCGTTATAGCCCATTGGCGAGTTGGGGGAGCCCTACATGTTAGCAAACCAGCGGGAGAGCTCCGCCAATTTGCGCTCTTGCTCTTCTAGGTGTCTCTCAGCTAAACGCCTGATGGCCTCATTAGTGGAACCTTCCATCGAGACCGTTGGAGAAGAAGGTGCCAATGGGTCACGGCGAGAGGCCTTGCCCCGGCGGTGCTTGCTGCACTTGGCGGCATCATTGTTCTCTACCGGGATCGGCTCTCATGGTCGGCAAATCCAGTATGATTCCTCTTTGTGGGGGTTTGATACTCCCGCAGGGATTGGTTACTGCCCGCGAATGGGATGGCCTGCCTTGGATGGAGTGCAGGCTTCCATGGGGGCCTGCAGGGATCCTTGGCTATGGTTGAGTGACCAGGGAGCGCTGTTGATGCTGCAGCTAACTAACAGTCATGGTCAGTGTCAGCAGCTGCTGGATGATAGCAGCATGCTGACCGTCTGCCGAGGATAGCTGAGTAGGAGGAGGAGCAGGAGGAGCGGGAAGTTCCCTTTCCGGGCTACGTGGGCCTGGAGGAGAGGGAACATCTCTCGCCCGGCTGGTGGAGGCTTCACGTCCACGAGTCACCACCATTCTTGGACTCGAGCTATTCTCAAGCTCATGGGGGGCTTGCTCGCACAGAGGCTTTCATCCCCCTACTTGGCATGCCAATCTGTTGCCGACCTTATCGCTGTGGCCTGTAGCTGTGAGTTGGTGCCAGACCTCGATCTCCTTTACTCTGGAACCCGAATGCTCTTAGACCTACAAAACAAGGTTAGAGACCCGGGCCAGGGGTTCCAGCGGGGGTGCTCCAACGATTAAGTTAGAGAGCGGCAAGTAGAACATATCCACTGAGACGGATCCCCGCTGGATCTCCATACTTAGAGGAATCTTTTATGAGGAGATAAGTGAAAGTGGACGAGAACAAGAGGGGTCAGCACTCCGGCTCTTGCAACTGGGCTCGCTGGATTCGCCCCTACGATTTTCCCGAGCCTCTGCCTGTGAGTCGCCTATTTTCTCCTTCCGTGTATTTGCCCTCTTGGTTGCTTACCTTCCTCCTCGCCTGTTGGTGCCCCTTGGAGGTCGTTGGGTGCTTCGGTAACTCGATTCTCTTCCTCTGGGAGCCTTGGAGGTCAGCGGTGCCCATTGGCCATTCGCCTGAGGTCGCCTCCCCTTATGGTTGGAAATTAAGTGGCGAGCTTGTCCTGTTCTCCGTGTTGTCACGAAAGGAAAAACTTGGCGGGACCTCGATCCACGTGAAGGTGCCCTCTGGCTCGAGGTGTTGATTGTGGCTCTTCCTTTTGCAGTACCAAGTCATCGGCCGCCAGATATGGTACCTCGATCAGGGTGTCCTTCCTAAACTGGTATAAATGAGGTTCCGCACACCGTTACAAATCTGGGAACACCATACTGGACGCGCCGCCCTGTATGCACTGTCCTCAGCAGGGTTCTCGGGGCTTGCACCCTCGATCCTTCCGTGCTCCGCGGAGAAGGCTCGACTTTGATTGAGGTGGACCCATCTGGGGGTGCCACCTGGCGGAAGGAGCAAAGATGCCAGGCTCAACTCCAGCCGAGGTGGACCCATCTGGGGGTGCCACCTGGTGAAGGAGCAGATGCAGGCTCACTTCGATCAAGGTGGACCCCACCTGGGTCGACACCTGGCAAAGGGGCCGAGGCAAGCTCGACTTCAGCCGAGGTCGACCCGTCTGGGGGTGCCACCTGGCGGAAGGAGCAGAGATGCCAGGCTCGACTCCAGCCGAGATGGACCCATCTGGGGCTGCCACCTAGCGGAGGAGCAGAGGCAGGCCCACTTCAGCCGAGGTGGACCCCTCCTGGGTCGACACCTTGCGAAGGGGCAAAGGCAAGCTCGACTTCGATCGAGGTGGACCCATCTAGGGGTGCCACCTAACGGAAGGAGCAGAGATGCCAGGCTTGACTCCGACTGAAATGGACCCATCTGGGGGTGCCACCCGGTGGAGGAGCAGAGGCAGGCCCACTTCGACCGAGGTGGACCCTTCCTGGGTCAACACGTGGCGAAGGAGCAGAGGCAAGCTCGACTTCGACCGAGGTGGACCCGTCTGGGGGTGCCACCTGGCGGAAGGAGCAGAGGTGCCAGGCTCGACTCCGATCGAGGTGGACCCACCTGGGGGTGCCACCTGGCGGAGGGGCAGAGGCAGGCCCACTTCGGCCAAGGTGGACCCCTCTTGGATCAACACTTGGCGAAGGGGCAGAGGCAAGCTCGACTTCGACCGAGGTGGACCCGTTTGGGGGTGCCACCTGGTGGAAGGAGCAGAGGTGCCAGGCTCGACTCCAGTCGAGGTGGACCCATCTAGGGGTGCCACCTGGCAGAGGAGCAGAGGTAGGCCCACTTCAGTCAAGGTGAACCCCATTTTGGTCGACACCTGGCGAAGGGGCCGAGGCAAGCTCGACTTCAGTCGAGGTGGACCCGTCTAGGAGTGCCACCTAGTGGAAGGAGCAGAGATACCATGATTGACTCCAGTCGAGGTGGACCCATCTGGGGGTGCCACCTGGCGGAGGAGCAGAGGCAGGCCCACTTTGGCCAAGGTGGACCCCTCCTGGGTCGACACCTAACGAAGGGGCAGAGGCAAGCTCGACTTCAACCGAGGTGGACCAGTCTAAGGACGCCACCTAGCGGAAAGAGCGGAGATGCCAGGCTTGACTCCAGCCAAGATGGACCCATCTGGGGGTGCCACCTGGTGAATGAGCAGAGGCAGGCCCACATCGATCGAGGTGGACCCCTCTTAGGTCGATACCTGGTAAAGGGACAAAGGAATCCAAAGACCCCCGAAGCGCCAGCAATCATGGCCATCATCATGCCAGATTTTCTCCTTTCTATGTCAGCACCGCAATTACTCCCTTCAACCCGAGCGCCACGCACTAACGAGCCTCGGGAGTGGGGGGCAAATGATGTGGCAGGATCGCTGACGTGGAGGAACCGGTGGGCACCATGTCTAGAAAAGACACCGCGTCAACTCTCCAGCCCATATTCCACTATCGAGCTAAGCTGAGCTCTTTCAGAATAGCAGGCCGAGCTCAGTCCTCCGCCAGGTTGAGCTCATGAGCTCGATGCCTAGGTCGGAGCCACCTTCCGCCCTCCAGAGCGAGACCCTCGGAGGCTAGTGCCCTGCGGTCGAGGTCGAGCCAAGAACTCACCCGTCGATGTGGAGCCTCTCCGAGCGCACGCCCTCTGGATCGGGTCCACCTTCCGCCCTCCAGAGCGAGACCCTCGGAGGCTAGTGCCCGGCGATCGAGGTCGAGCCAAGAGCTCACCCGTCGATGTGGAGCCTCTCCGAGGGCGCGCCCTCTAGACCGGGTCTGCCTTCCACCCCCCAGAGCGAGACCATCGGAGGCTAGTGCCCTGCGGTCGAGGTCGAGCCAAGAGCTCACCCGTCGATATGGAGCCTCTCCGAGTGTGCGCCCTCTGGACCGGGTCCGCCTTCCGCCCTCCAGAGTGAGAACCTTGGAGGTTAGTGCCCTGCGGTCGAGGTCGAGCCAAGAACTCGCCCGCCGATGTGGAGCCTCTCCGAGTGCGCACCCTTTGGACCGGGTCCACCTTCTGCCCTCCAGAGTAAGACCCTCGGAGGTTAGTGCCCTGCAGTCGAGATCGAGCCAAGAGCTCACCCATCAATATGGAGCCTCTTCGAGCGCGCGCCCTCCGGACCGGGCCCGCACTTCGCCCTCCTCCACCTAAGCACCCCCGCGAGCTCGGAACGCCTAGGGTGGAGCGAGCCTTGCCGTCCTACCACCATCACCACAAGCACGAGCGTAAAACCGACCAAGAGGGCGAAGCGCCACTACCACCATAGTGGAGGGAAAAGCGAGGGATATAAGGAGAGGCGGAGGAACAGAGCATCCCTCTATCCCCACTATTATTCTCCCCCGGCAACGTTTTCACCTTCACCCATATTTTACACTCCTCTTAGAGCGGAGTCCATCAAGAGAGGCCCGACCAGGAGGATCTGTTCTCCTGGATCGTCACTGACTTGATCGTCGGAGTGCCTCCACTGGAAATCCCGGCCCGGGTCTCTAACCATTGTCTCGCAGGTCCAGGAGCGGAGGACCGCCGGGCAACAAGACGACCGCACCCAGCGAGGAGATCCGGGAGCCGCAAGCGGCGGGCGGCAGGAGGAGCACACTCCGGCGTCGATTCAGCTACGGGCCACGACGATCTTGACGGCAACAGATTGGCGCACCAAGTAGAGGGGAAGACGGGCATGACAAAGTCCTTCATCACTCTCCAAGTCAATATATCGTAGAAGGACGGTGACGACACAAGCTAGAAAGGCCAGCAGAGTGGCAATCTCCCCTAGGCCTTTCCAGGACGTCACCTCCTCCATCCCTTTCGACAGGGAACCCACTGACGAAACCATCAGGCACATAGCGAAAGTGTGCCTGGAGAAGTGTGAGCACAAAATGGTGGGATTCTTCCGCCAGTTCATTAGCATGCGAGGTTCGACCGGCGAGCCACCAGACTACAATGCCCACCACTGGTGGAGCCCTTCACCGGTCGCGGTGAGGCGGAGTATCATCACTTCCACCATGATCACGGCCATGGCATCAAAAAAAAATGTCGCAACCATGAATAAGAGATCGAGAAGCTCGTCAAGGAGGCCCACTTCCGAAGGATTGTGGGGGCCAGGCCTCGAGCAGGGCCCCAAGTGCTCACCACATTTCCATCGGCTTCAACCACTGACGGCTACCTCACCATGAAACCGGCAAGCATCGCCGCCTGGAGGGTCGCGCGTGCGTCTACGAAGGCTAGGGGGTAGGGGCACCCGAGAGTCATTTCACTGCCATGAGGGGAGGAGAAAGCGAATGAAGAAGGTAAATAAAGCTGCCGCGGATGTCGGGACGACGGTCACGGATCACCATGGGGAGGTCCCCGCGAGGCGGTTGAAGCTCCACCGTGAGGGGTCTATTACCTCGAAGAGTTTGATGGCACCAGGCTCCCCCGATGGAGGAGGGCCTGTAGCCTACAAAGACACCTCCAATAAGGTAAGTCCCCTTACTAACAATCATGATAACGATTTTTTCCTTGCATGGGTATCCGCATGTTTTGCAGGAAAGGATCAACGGTGCCCCCGGGCCCAGCTCCAGGATGTCGAAGAACCTCCGAGCCACGTAGCTCCCACTTCCCAGCATTCCCGGGCCCAGCCCTAGGATGCTAGAGGAACTTCGAGCCACGTAGCTCCCCAACTCCAAGCATCCCCAAGCCCAGCTCCAGGACGTCGAAGAATCTTCGAGCCACGTAGCTCCCACATTCCAGCATTCCCAGGCCCAGCCCCCGGATGCTAGAGGAACTTCGAGCCACGTAGCTCCTCAATCCCAAGCATCCCCGAGCCCAACTCCAAGACATCGAAGAACCTCCGAGCCATGTAGCTCCCACTTCCCAGCATTCCCGGGCCCAGCCCCAGGATGCTAGAGGAACCTCGAGCCACGTAGCTCTCCAACTCCAAGCATCCCCGAGCCCAGCTCCAGGACATCGAAGAATGTTCGAGCCACGTAGCTCCTCAATCCCAAGCATCCCCGAGCCCAGCTCCAGGACATCGAAGAACCTTCGAGCCATGTAGCTCCCACTTCCCAGCGTTCCCGGGCCCAGCCCCAAGATGCTAGAGGAAACTCGAGCCACATAGCTCCCCAACTCCAAGCATCCTCGAGCCCAGCTCCAGGATGTCGAAGAATCTCCAAGCCACGTAGCTCCCACTTCCCAGCGTTCCTGGATCCAGCCCCAGGATGCTAAAGGAACTTCGAGCCACGTAGCTCCCCAACTCCAAGCATCCCTAAGCCCAGCTCCAGGACATCGAAGAATATTCAAGCCACGTAGCTCCTCAATCCCAAGCATCCTCGAGCCCAGCTCCAAGACATCAGAAAATGTTCGATACAAGCAGCTCACAGTCATCAACGTCCCCGAGCCCAGCTCCAGGATGCCTTCTCAAGATCTGAGCTCAGACCTCCGGCCAAGAGAACTCCGAGCCAAGCAGCTCTCTATCTCAAACGTCTTCGAGTCCAGCTTCGAGACGCCAATAGATCATGGGGCCACGTAGCTCCCATCAATGCCTCGAGCCTAGCTCCAAGGCGCCAAAGACCTGGGCCCAGATCTCAGGCAACCCCCTGGGCCCGAGCCTAGCTCCACGTCCAGGAAGGCCTCGAGCCTAGCTCCAAGGCAATCAAGACCGGTAACCCCCCTTCTTTGATCTCCCCCTCGAAAAGAAGACGAGAGGGGAAGGAAAGAAAGAGAACAAAGGGGGAAGCCCGACAGCCCTCTCTCTAATCTCCCCACTCAAAAAGAAGACGAGAGGGGAAGGAAAGAAAGAGAACAAAATAAGGGTACAACCAGCATCCTCTCCTCTGATCTCCCCACTCCAAAAAAAAAAATAAAAAACAAACAACAACAAAAAGAAAAAAGAGAAAGAAGAAGAGTGGGGAAGGAAAGAAAGAGAGAACAAGAAGGAAATATAGCATCATTGAAGCAGCTCTCAGTCATCAACGTCCCTGAGCCCAGCTCTAGGATGCCCCTCTCAAGATCGGAGCTCAGATCTCCGACCAAGAGAACTTCGAGCCAAGCAGCTCTCAGTCATCAATGTCCCCGAGCCCAGCTCCAGGACTCCCCTCTCGAGACCGGAGCTTAGATCTCCGGCCAAGAGAACTTCGAGCCAAGCAGCTCTCAGTCATCAACGTCCCCGAGCCCAGCTCTAGGACACCCCTCTCGAGACCGGAGCTCAGATCTCCAGCCAAGAGAACTTCGAGCCAAGCAACTCTCAGCAATCATCATCCCTGAGCCCAGCTCCAGGATGCCTTCTCAAGACCAGAGCTCAGATCTCTAGCCAAGAGAACTTTGAGCCAAGTAGCTCTCAGCAATCAACATCCCCGAGCCCAGCTCCAGGACGCCCCTCTCAAGACCGGAGCTCGGATCTCTGGCCAAGAGAACTTCGAGCCAAGCAGCTCTCAATCATCAATGTCCCCGAGCCCAGCTCCAGGATGCCTCTCTCAGGACCAGAGCTCAGATCTCCGGCCAAGAAAACTTCGAACCAAGCAGCTCTCAGCAATCAACGTCCCAAAGCCTAGCTCCAGGATGCCCCTCTCAAGACCGAAGCTCGGATCTCCGACCAAGAGAACTTCGAGCCAAGCAGCTCTCAGCAATCGACATCCCCGAGCCCAGCTCCAGGATGCTAACCCAAGACCGGAGTTTAGATCCTTGGCCAAGGGACCTTTGAGCCGCATGGCCCTTAGTCAACAACACCTTCGAGCCCAGCAGCTCTCAAGTGTTACAACTTGTCCCCCTAAGCAAGGTGCAGTCCTTCTCTCTGATTTCCCCATACAAAAAAAAAAGAAGAGAGAAAAAAGGGAGAGAAGAAGAGAGGAGTTGAAAGAAAAAAAAAGTAAAGAGAACAAATGATAAAGAAACTCGAATTTCACTTCATTGATCAAACACAAAGTACACGTATCTTCTGGGCCCCCGACATGCGGGGTGACCCAGACTGAGTACAAGAAATGAAAGTACAAAATGAAGCAAGGAGTAAAAAGGGTCACTCCTCCCTAACTGGCCTCCCCGCTGGGTCCTGAGGCCGGGAGCTCTCGCCCTCAGAAGTCCCTGGCTGGGCTACCCCGACTTCAGTAGGATCACCCTTGGCTGGTCTCGAAGGCTCTGAGTCTGCGCTTCCCGCGACGACCTCCTCATCAGCCTCCTCCTCCATGGCTGAAGGGTACCTGAGGCTACTGCGATTCTTGTTAGGAATAATTGCCTCGACCCGACCGCACAGGTACATGAATCCCTTATAAAAGGAATCCGATGCCATCTGCTGGATTTCAGCGGTGAAGTCCTCCGAGGCCTTGAACCTAGCGACGGCATCCTCGACACCTTTCGTGGCCTCAGCAGCCACCCTCTTCGACTCGGTGGCCTCTAGCCTGGCTGTTTCCACCAAGTTGGCAGCCATCTAACCGCCTTCTCAGCCGCGGCAAGCTTCTCCTTCACGGCCGCCAGTTCTGCCTGGGCGGCTCGGGCGATCTCCTTGTGCCGGTCGGCCTTGGCACTGTACCAATTCAATTTCTTTTTGACAACGGAGAGGTTGTCGATCGCCTTCTTCGATCGGCTTCGCTCCAAGTCGCGAGCCATCAAGAGTCCTCTTGCTCACCCCTCGACATCGGCGAGCTCTCTTTCAAGGTCCTTGATCTTCAACTCAAGGGCTCCACTTGCCCCGACCTTCTCCTTCAGGTCGGCCTTCAAAGATTTGATCTCGGCGGCCTGTTGCCGCTCAAGACGCTCCCCGCTCTGGAAGTGGCCCCTGATGAATAGGGCCTCGACACCAATCTACACCATGAAAAGAAGTCAGCAAAAAAAAAGAGAAAAAAGAGAAGTAAGGGCGGCTTACCGAGTACAGCTGAGAGAAGAGGGTGCGGATGACATCGGCCACTTGCATCCCGGCCATCTCTTGCCAGTCGCACGCTTGGATGGAGAAGTCCATCAAGCGTTCAGCAAGCTCGGGGCTCTAGAAGACCGAGTTCTCCGGCCCCATCCTGAAGGGGAGATGGCGCCGCGCCTCCTCCCTCTGGCTCTCTCCATGAGCGGGCGGCCTTGCACCGCTGACTGAAGGACCCCGGGGGGCAGGCTAGGAGGCCGACGTCGGCGCAGGTGGTGCATTTGTCGTGGCCTTGGGAGTGCCCCGGGTCTCCTCAACCCCGGTGTCGGTGACAGACGGACCTGGAGGATGGCAGAGAGCAGCAGCAACAGCGGCAACCCTCACCCGAACTACCACTTCGGGCTTGCAGCGGGGGCCTGCTGGGCGGGCCTTGGAGCCGCGGGAGCTGCCCTCTCCACCGGCACGGGAGCAGCGTGGGGCACCTCTGAGCTCGGGCCAGCAGCTGCAGTCGAGCTCAGACCGATCACCATTGTGGGAGCGACCGCAGATGCGCTCTCACTCCGAACCCGCTTGGAAGCAGGCTCCCTGGCCAGCCCGATCGGCGGCCTCTTCTTGGTAATGGCCAGAAGATCACTCTCGGAGAAGATCATACCTACATACAAATTACACAACAGTTAGAGCCTGGGAGAAACAATGCAAGAGGCGCAAGAATAAAAGAAAAGAAAAAGTTCAGGTCGAACTCACCCAACCCATCCATCGGGTTGATCCTGGAGTCGGCAAGGTTCTGCTCAGACAACAGGACCTCGAGGGGAGGAATCTTGACGGTGCGGAGCTACTCGTAATCAATCCGGTCAGCCGCATCGACCACAGAATTTTGGTTGGGGGATTGATCCGGATCGCTCTAGACCCAATCGACCCCCTCGACCTCAACAAAGAAAAACTTGCTCTTCCATCCCCTGATGGAAGAGGGGAGCTCAAACTTAATGCCCTTAGGGTGAGAGGACAAAGACCACCACCCATCCTCGGTTGGGTGGCGTTTCAGGGCAAAGAAAGCCCTGAACAAAGAGAATTGGGTCACGAACCCGTGAAGATGACAAAGCACAACGAAGGAGAAAATGATCCTAATAGCATTTGGCACCAGCTGCACCGAGACCAGACGATAATTGTCTAGGACTGATAGAAAGAAAGGATAGAAGGAAAATCGGAGACCCCCGGAGAAGGTCTCCTCATAGAAGGCAAGACGGCCCGGGCCACTAGAAGTGACCTGTTCCCCCGGACGAGGGACCGTAAGCCGGACGGAAGCCGGGATGCCATAGACATCCCGGATGGTCCTCAAGTCCCCGGCAGTGATCGTCGAAGCGACCCCACCAGGACCTGTGGACCGGATTGACTCAGGGACAGGAATAAAAGAGGAAGAAAAAGGTGAAGAAGGGCTAGATCCCGGTTCCCTGATGACTACTGGACCGGGAGGACGCCTCCTACTGAGCTCGAAGTGGGTTACGCCTCCCTCTCCGTCAGAAGAAGAAGAAGATGCCGGCCTTCGTTTTGAAGGACCGGCCTCGTCCTGATTAATAGAGGGGCGGAAGCCCGGACCAAAATGGGACATCCTCAAGGACAAAGGAGATGAAGAACATAAAGCGAAAGACCGGGAAGAAGACTCAACCCAAGAGAAGACCCCAGGCCCGAAGGAAAAAACTCTATCCTAGCAGGGGGAGGAGGAGGAAGAAGAAGCTAACATGTTCCTTTAGAAAACTCGGGGGAACTGGAATAAGGAGGAAGCTTGGGCGCGGTGGCAGCAGGCACGGAGAATTCAAAAAGAATAGATGGTTCGGATAAGGCCTTCCTTTCATTTCGAAATAACGTGATGGAGTCATACCGGTTCAGACTCTCCGCCAACAGAACCGCGCCACGTGCCGCCCATCGACGAGAATGGCATCCCGGCCGCTCTGAATTCCATGCCCATATTAACTACTCCTCGGACGTGGCCACATGGCATCCCCGTATTAGACTGCAGGGCCGGCCCCCGAAGCGCCAGCAATCATGGCCATCATCATGCCAATTTTTTTCCTTTCCATGTCAGCACCGCAATTACTCCCTTCGACCCGAGCACTGTGCACTAACGAGCCTCGGGAGTGGGGGGCAAATGATGTTGCAGGATCACTGATGTGGAGGAACCGGTGGGTGCCACATCGAGAAAAGATGACGCGTTAACTCTCCAGCCCATATTCCACTACGAGCTGAGCTGAGCTCTTTCAGAACAGCAGGCCAAGCTCAGTCCTCCACCAGGTCGAGCTTATAAGCTCGACGCCTAGGTCGGAGCCGCCTTCCGCCCTCTAGAGCGAGATCCTCGGAGGTTAGTGCCCTGCGGTCAAGGTCGAGCCAAGAACTCATCCACCGATGTGGAGCCTCTCCGAGCACGCGCCCTCTGGATCGGGTCCACCTTCCGCCCTCCAGAGCGAGACCCTCGGAGGCTAGTGCCCTACGATCGAGGTCGAGCCAAGAACTCACCTGCCGATGTGGAGCCTCTCCGAGCGCGCACCCTCTGGATCGGGTCCGCCTTCCGCCCTCCAGAGCGAGACCCTCGGAGGCTAGTGCCCTGCGGTCGAGGTCGAGCGAAGAGCTCACCAGCCGATGTGGAGCCTCTCCGAGCGTGCACCCTCTGGACCGGGTCCGCCTTCCATCCCCCAGAGCGAGACCCTCGGAGGCTAGTGCCCTGCGGTCGAGGTCAAGCCAAGAGCTCACCCGCCAATGTGGAGCCTCTCCGAGCGCGCGCCCTCTGGACCGGGTCCGCCTTCCGCCCTCCAGAGTGAGACCCTCGAAGGTTAGTGCCCTGCGGTCGAGGTCGAGCCAAGAACTCACCCGTCGATGTGGAGCCTCTCCGAGCACGCACCCTCTGGACCGGGTCCGCCATCCGCCCTCCGGAGTGAGACCCTCAGAGGTTAGTGCCCTACGGTCAAGATCGAGCCAAGAGCTCACCCGTCGATGTGGAGCCTCTCCGAGCGCACGCCCTCCGGACCGGGCCCGCACTTCGCCCTCCTCCACCTAGGCACCCCCGCGAGCTCGGAACGACTAGGGTGGAGCGAGCCTTGCCGTCCCAGCTTGGCCCCAGCCCAGACGAGGTCCTCACCAGCCGAAGACACCGGCGAGCTGCCCGAGGATCGTACCGTAGCGCCTCGCAGACCGTACTAACCACCTGAAATCGCCAGTTACACCAAAAAGGCAGGCAATGCATTGATCGAGATGCTACGTTCCTCACCAACCACTCAGATCACCGAAGAAAGAAGGCTAACTGGAAGATTCAAATCTCACGGGTGGTGGCCTACTGTTCGAGGCACCCCCAAATTTTCCGGAACAAGGCAACCAAGGAGGGTATCGGAGCGCCTGACAACGCACCCTATCATGAATCAGGAAAGGCTCCCTGGGACACCGCCGCATGCGCTTGACAGTCCAGCGGGGATCCCGAGACAAGCACCGAATGGTAACCAAGTTTACAACCAACCTGGAGGTAACACACACACAACAACTCCAAGAGACAGAGGAGAGAAAAAAAAAGAAGAAAAAAAGAAGTGCAACTCCCACCAGCAAGAGGGGACGGCACCACAACCATCACTACAAGCACGAGCGCAAGCCCGACCAAGAGGGCGAAGCGCCACTACCACCACAGTGGAGGGGAAAGCGAGGGATAAAAGGAGAGGTGGAGGAACAAAGCATCCCTCTGTCCCTGCTATCATTCTCTCCCGGCAACGTTTTCACCTTCACCCACATTTTACACTCCTCCTAGAGCGGAGTCCATCAAGAGGGGCCCGACCAGGAGGATCTGTTTTCCTGGATCATCACTGACTTGATCATCGGAGTGCCCCCACCGGAAATCCCGACCCGGGTCTCTAACCGTTGTCTCGCAGGTCCAGGAGCGGAGAACCGCCGGGCAACAAGGCGACCACACCCAGCGAGAAGATCCGGAAGCCGTGAGCGACGGGTGGCAGGAGGAGCGCACTCCGGCGCCGATGCAGTTACGGGCCATGACGATCTTGGTGGCAACGATATGTATGTGTAAATCATCCATTTCAAATATTGCAAGAAAAGTTTATAATATTTGTATCACATTTTCAAAAAGTGTATATTAGATCCCATTGTTATTAACTATAAAACATGCATGCATGATTAATTTGAAATGTATATATTAGTTGCCATGGAAATTGTGCATCACCTTTTTAAATATAAGGATCAATGATCTCCATAATTACCATTAACAATTGTGATGATGGTGGAGATTATCGATGGTGGTGAGTAGCAGTGGATATCCTCAAGGATGGATAATGATAGAAATTGTTACCAATGGTAGGTAGTAATAGAGAAGTTGGTGATGTTGGATAGTGATGTGATGAGTGGTGGTGTATAGTGACAGAGATTATCAATAATGATGTATAGTGGTAGAGATTGACGGTGATTAATAATAGTGCTAATCGATACAGAGCTTCATAACTATTATTAAGTAATTATGAAGATCACTTTTGATGGTGGGTAATGATTGAGATTATCAATAGTAATAGAAAATGAAGATTATTAGCAATGGTGGAAGGTTACATAGATCATCAACAATAGCCGGCAATGATTGAGATCATTAGCAATGGTGGATGGTCATGGAGATCATCTATAACGGTGTATAGTTACGGAGATCAAAGATAAAAATAGACAATAATAAAACCTAGAGATGATGGTAAGCAGTGATGAAGATCATCAATGGCGGTAAATTATAGTAAGGTTCACCAATGATAGCAATCACCAGTATTGGTAGATGATAGTGGCGATTGCTGGTTGTGGTGGGCAAAGATTAGATAGTCGATGGTGGTTAACTGGTTATCATTATTGATGGCTAGAGAGATAAAAACATTTCTTTTCTCTTTCTTCTCTAGTAAGTTATTCTTCTTTTTTATATATTTGATTGCATAAATATGCCAAACATTTACATCCCAATTCCTCTCTCTCTCTCTGTCTTGTGGCAATGGGCATTTTGGTCAGAAAATTATGATAACAGCTTTTTTTTTTTTTAATTAAGAAAAAAGAATCTTGTAAAAATAGGTAATCAAGTGGCTATTTTTGCAAAATGAAATGACAGCTAGCATCTTAAAAAAAAAAAAAATTTACTTGTTATCCAGGCGTGCTCACGTGCCTCCCTGATGTACCTCTTCTAGAGGGAGGACTGCATCCAAAAAAAAAAAAAAAATTCTCCATCATCCACCGCATTCACCTCTTCTCCTGTCACCTGTTCTATTCATTGGAATATTTTGCTGGCCGACCTGTCAGCGTCCACACAACTCATTCTTCTGCGGGTCACTCTCCAGTCCCCACTTCGCGTACCCCAAAGGGGAGGGCAGGAGTACACATTGCACGACAACCGCACCTCTCCAACGCATCGCCTTCTTGGTCCCCCTGGGGCACAGCACGCCTTCTAAGACGAAATGGTTGGAGCCATATTTGGTTGCCTACCAGTGACATTAACGCATTGTAATCAACGCATAATATGATGACACCTCGTATTATACAAAAGATGTTTTGCATTAACGTACTTTTAGATCTTGAACGTGCTAGCTTATCGATCCAATAAAGTATTTTGATAGTTGTACCTCGATGCAGATAAAAATGGGCAACCTCATGTTTCTAACTGGAAGCCACACCCGACGGCTCGATTGTTCGGCAGTTGATGTTGAACAATATTGATCCAGATGGCAGCGCCTGGCTGCTTTTTGCCTCCAGCTCTGTTCAATCCCGGACCATTGAATGATTGAATCGAAACCCTCGTGGCACAAGACAGAGAAAGGAAGTTCTGAACCCTTCCATGGAATTTTATGTGATAAGCAACCAAACAACTGATTTAATAAAACTCTTTTTTTTTTCTTTTGATTTTGCGTGAATATGTGTTATTTAAAGTCTGACAACCGAAATAACAATTAATGTTCGTTACAGTAGAAGTTTGCGAGAAAGCACATAAAAATGAGAGCCCCTATATTTATATATATATTATTACTGCTATCAAATTATTTTTTATTGAAACTTGAGCGGTGTTTAAGAGTCACATGGATTACTATGGCAGAACAGAGGTATCTTTTCTTGCAGCTCTTGAACGAAAACCCCTTCAATATTTAAGTCATAAATGGATAATATAGGTTACATTAATCGGAGTTGAGAGCAATAACAACTGAATGAACATATGAGAGGAGTAAAGATACGTTATGTAACTTAGACTTTATCGAGTTATACAAGATAACTGAATATCGTTAGGGAGGTGACATCTTCTCACAAGTATAATAGATTTTGGATAGGATATGATATTCTATTTCTGGAATTTTTTTTTTGTTGGAATCATGGTTGATATAATGATCATGCTTGCCACTATTTCTATTAGGATGGTTGCAACTTATTAGCAATAACTTTCACATAGATAATTGAAATTTATTTTACCATCCCTCTTGGATATCATAGACTTCTGAGTATTATGATTATTTGCTTAGTATGAGAAAGAGAACCTATACATTGCATTCAATCATTCTCGACTAAGTATGCCTAAGTAATTATCGGGACTGAATATTTATTTGATAGGTATGCATAAAGGAATGCTGACAATCAAGCCCAATTATTTATAATCTTTTAGTATAGAGTTTTATAATTTATTTGATATAGCGGTTGGCTTAGATAGCTTCCACTAAATCGATCAGAACGGATCTTTAATCATTGCTTGCCTCTTTCTTGCTTGGTATTATAGTTTTACTTCTCCCAATCGAATAAGGTGGTGCTGAGATGGTTGCTCTCGCGAGTCACAAACAGCAAAAATCAGTGCTGCTTTCTAACGATGAAATCAACGTTGCGGCTACGCGGGACTCCCTCGATTTCACATTTTACTACCACCATTAAGTATTCCCCAACCTGCACGAAATCTCCGTACAACCCGGAAATTATCCCCTGCACTGCATGCACTATATATAGGGGCGCTCCACGCAGGAATTTTTTTTTAAAATAATATTTTTATTAAATATTAATAAAAGTGGTGCCACTCCGAGTATAATTTCTAAATTAGGTATTTTTGATTACATGATAAATATGGATGGGATGGAGGAATTTGAAACGGAGGAATCGATGATTGTATCTGTGATTTATCATTAAGATCACAGGTACAATAAGTGATTTTCCATTTCAAATTTAATAAATAAATAATAAATAAATAAAATTTAAAAAAATAATAATTTTTTAAAAAAAAAATATTATTATATTATAATAATATATTATGCTATATTTTATATTATAATAAATATTTTATACTTTAAAATATAATAAATATATTGTAATATATTAAATTATATATTATAATATAGTATATTTGTTGATGCACATGTACTAATCATAACAAATATACAATATAATTTTGTTGCCGATCTCGCCGCCGCGCCCGTGGCCTCGGAACCGCCGATCCGACTAAATCGTCTTGCCCCTGGGGCCTCCTGGCTGGACCGAACCTGCAAGGCAAGGTCAGAAAACCCTGGCCGGGGATTCCGGCGAGGGAGCTCCGACGATCAAGTCAGTAGACGGCGAGAGGGAACAGATTCTCTGGGACGGGCCCCCGAAAGATTCCCAGACTCAGAGAACGTGCTAGCAAGAAAGGTGCCAGAGAGACCAGAAACCCGGCTGGGTTCCTTTGCCGAGCTCACGCCAAGCGACCCCCTCTTGGGACCTTGGATCTTGCTCTTGAAGCGGAGTTTCCAGCCTTTGTTTCTTGCTTGCCTCACTTACCTTGTCGTCTCTTCTCTCCTTCCTTTTATCTCCTCCCGTCGCCCCCCCGTTCTCCGCTCCTAGGAGGCTCCCTTGTTGCTTTCATCTCCTTCCCTCCGCCCCTTTCTCTTTCCCCTTCTGGTTCAGAGGGCCGAGCGGCTTTCCGGCCTCATTTGCCGAGCCCAGCGGGGAAAGAGTAAGGGAGGGGGGTGCTGGTCAGACTGTCGACCAGACCTCAGGCCGAGCGTGAGCGTTCTCCTTCCCAGGTGTCGGCGCTGTCCGTTATCGGGTCCTGTTTTGTCAGAGCCACGTCTCTCGACTGCGGAACCTGTCGGGCCGACGTAAGTGATGTTTCGCGTGCCGCCACCGTCCGTACGGGGCGCCTTTCTCGGGGTGCGGCGCGCACGGCTCGAGGGGCAACCTCGGAGGCCGCGCCTCCGTTCTTCGGGACCTTCTCTGTACGAGCTGGCCCACGTCGGCCGAGGTGGACCCCTCCTGGGTGGACACCTGGCGGAGGAGCGAAGGATGCTCGGCTTCGGCCGAGGTGGTCCCGTCTCCGGGCGCCACCTGGCGAAGGAGCGAAGGGGCTCGGGCGACCTCGGTCGAGGTGGGACCGTCTCAGGGTGCCACCTGGCGAGGGAGCGGGGGAGCAGCCGACCTTGGCCGAGGTGGACCCCTCCTGGGTGGACACCTGGCGGGGCGGCAGAAGGACGCTCGGCTCAGGCCAAGGTGGTCCCGTCTCCGAGCGCCGCCTGGCTAAGGAGCGAAGGGGCCCGGCTCGACCTCGGCCGAGGTGGGACCGTCTCAGGGTGCCACTTGGCGAGGGAGCGGGGGAGCAGCCGACCTTGGCCGAGGTGGACCCCTACTGGGTGGACACCTGGCGGGGCGGCAGAAGGACGCTCGGCTCTGGCTGAGGTGGTCCCGTCTTCGGGCGCCACCTGGCGAAGGAGCGAAGGGGCCTGGCTCGACCTCAGCCGAGGTGGGACCGTCTCAGGGTGCCACCTGGCGAGGGAGCAGGGAAGCCGCCGACCTCGACCGAGGTGGACCCCTCCTGGGTGGACACCTGGCGGAGCGGCAGAAGGACGCTCGGCTTCGGCCGAGGTGGTCCCGTCTCTGGGCGCCACCTGGCGAAGGAGCGAAGGGGCCTGCCTCGACCTCGGCCGAGGTGGGACCTTCTCAGGGTGCCACCTGGCGAGGGAGCAGGGGAGCCACTGACTTCGACCGAGGTGGACCCCTCCTGGGCGGACACCTGGCGGAGCGGCAGGAGGGCCCGGGCAGAGCTCGACTTCGGTCGGGGTGATAACGTCTCAGGGTACACCTGGCGAAGTGGCCGGATGGCCCAGGCCGAGCTCGACTTCGAATGTGGGGGAGCCGCAACTGACTTGGCCGAAAAAACTCCACGTGGCTCGAATCACGCCCGACGAAATCTGAGACCCGCCACGTCATCATTACGGCCGTAACAGTTGCCCCCCAATCCACCGTTCCGTTTGGGCATCATGGAACGGGACGCGGGGATTAAATGCGGAGGTGACGTGGGGAGGCAAAGATCTTGCATCATAATTGCCACGATCCTCGTCGCCGTTTCTCGGTGCGCCCAAATCCCTATAGGAGGCCGCCACGCATCGCCTGTTCGCCCGCAATTAATGCGTCGCTTCGAAGCAGAGGCCGTTTCCCTGCTAACGAGGCGTCGGTGTCGGGCGTGCGTCCACGCGACGATCATCCGATGGCCCGGAGCGGAATGACGAGTACGGCTGCTGTCGATTGAGTTTGAAAAGGAGGGGACTTTCCGGAATGAGGCATTTTCCCTTGCTCCGTCGACGGTTTACTGCAGGCTAACTCCCTCTGCCCCGCGTTGCACAGTGCATTTCGGTGAGTGCCCCCATTCTCTTCTTTGCTCTTCTCCTTTCCTCCAGTGAACTTTTCTCACCCTCTTCTCTGCCATGGCGCGCCGTCGCCATGTTTCTTCTAACCCGGACGAGGCCGGTCCGTCCCGACCGAGGACTCCATCGTCTTCCTCCTCGGAGGAGGAAGTGATCCCGGAGGAGACCCGCAGGCGACTGCAGCCTGGGGGTATCACCATTGGCATCCCCAGGGGTGTCAGGTCTCCTCCCGTCGTGACTGCTCTTCCTATTTCTTCTCTTCCTCCTCCGACCCTTCCTTCTGTCGGTCCCTCCGGTCATATTTCCACGATGACCGAAGGTGACCTTTCCTTGCTCCGGGAGGTCTATGGCATCCCGTGGTCAATCCGTCTCTTTGTTCCGCGGCCCGGGGATCGCGTCACCATGAGTGGCCCCGGCCGCATAGCCTTCTACGAGGACTTCCTTCTCGGGGGTTTTCGGTTCCCTCTGCACCCCTTCTTCCTTTCCTTCCTCAGCCACTTCCGTCTAGTCCCGGCCCAGTTGGCTCCCAATGCCATCCGGGTCATCTTTTCTTTCATCGTCTTTTGTCACTTCCACGGGTTTGTTGCTCGTTTCTCCCTCTTCAGGGCTCTGTTTACCCTAAAGCGGTACTCCACTAATGACGGCTGGTGGTATATCTCGCCCCGGCCCAGGTGTCTCCGGTTCGACCTCCCTTCTTCCATCAAGGGTTGGAAGAACCGGTTCTTTTTTGCTTCGGTCGAGGACATCGACTGGGCCTGGAGTGAACCGGATCGGTCCCCGAACCGGAACTCCCAAGTCGAGTCGACGGACCAAGAGGCCTACTCCCAGCTTCTGAGCGATGTGGTCCCAGCGCTCGAGGTTCTGCTCTTGGAGCAGAACTTGTTTGAGGCTGGGATCAGTCCCATCCACGAGCCGGGTGAGACTCAGCTTTCCTCTTACCTTTCCATTCTTCTTCTTTTAGCCGAGCTGACTGACCCTTTTTGTGTTGCAGGCATGAAATTTTTACTGGAGAATCTTCTGGAGGGCACGGCGCAGAGGGACGTCACCGAGGTGGACGAGCCTGCGGCGAAGAGGGCTCCCACCGAGGTGAGCCAGGAGGTCACGCCGGTGCCCGTGCCTAGTCTGGTGGCTGCTGCTCCCCCGCCCAGGCCACCTCGGGCCGGGGCCACTAATGCTCTAGCCGTCAGACCTGGCGGTGCTGCCGACGAGGGAGGTCCACCTGCAGCAGTTCCGCCCCGCGTCGGCCCCATCATTACCGTAGAGCCGACGGCGCCGCCCGCGACTTCAGCCGCTCCGGCGACGGCGGTTCCTCCTGGGGGGTCAGTCACCGTCATAGCCGACCTGACGGCTCCACCGCCGGTGATCACCAACCGGTGTTCTGTGATCCGTGACAAGGGGCTCGCAGAGAAAGTGATGGAGTACGCCTCCACCTCCCGGGACCGCCAATCTCGAGGTGGCCGGGACTATGCCGATGCCTTGCTCGGGATCCTCCCGCAGCTTTTCACGATGAGTCCGAACTCAGAGCCCTTTTCTTTATTACTCTGGTTGGCCTTTCTACTAACCTATTCTTCCTGCTGTGCAGATTGGGACCGACGTGCTCCTGCTGAGGAACTTCCTCGCAGGGTACGCGAAGAAGGATGCCAAGAAGGAGGAGAAGCTCGGCAAGCTCACGGTCGACGTGAAAGACCTCATGGAGAAGGGGGTCGAGCTACGAGGGAGCAACCAGGCCCTTCAGGCGGACTTGGCATGCACCGAGTAGCGCGTCAAGGACCTGGAGTCCTCTCTGTCCGAGGAGAGGATCTCCCACCAGCGGTGCACGAAGGAGGATGCGACTGAGAGGGCGCATCTCCAAGCCCACTCTCAGTGGTTGGAGCGTCAGCTGGAGGAGGCCCGGCGGGAGGCGAGTGCGGCAAGGAGCGGAGCGCCTACGTCAATGGGCTCCTGGAAGCCGCGAAGTGGGAGGCGCAGGAAGCCGTCCTGAGGTTCCGGGCCTCCGACGAGTACATCTCGGAGGTCCGGGAGGCCGCTGTGGACTCCTTCCTGAAGGGGTTCCAAGTGTGCCGAGAGAAGGTGGGGTCCTTCTACCCCGAGCTCGACCTCAGTGGGGTGGCTCTCGGGGGTAGAAGGCAAGGACCCGCTAGCGGGGCTTCCGGTGCGACGGGCGACACAGCCGCGGCCCCAGCGGGCGACACGGCCGTAGCTCCGGAGCGGCCCTCCGAGCCAGCAGCCGCCGACGGCGAGGACGTGGAGCGCGCGACTCAGACTGAGGACCCAGCCACCGCGCCGAACTAAGCCGCAGATGTATCCCTTTATTTTTCCTTTTTGTTTTTTTTGGGGACTCCCGACCTGTCGGGACTCCCTTGTTGTACTCCTTGCTTTTGAATTAATGAAGATGTAATTTTGCCAAGTCTCGACCTCGCCTTCCTCTTTCACTTTTTCTTCTCTCCTTTTTTTTTTTGAGGTGTTGGTGTGGAGTGCCGAGACGAGGGTGGACCTGCTCCGGGCTGAGTCCACGGGTGGACCTGGTCCCATCCGGCGTCCAGATCAAAGTTCGGAGCATTCCGGACTGGGTGCAGTAGAGTAGGCCTTGCACGGGCCCTTCTTTGGGCTTGCCTTCATGATCGCGTGGACGAATTGGATTCTGCCCCGCCTTCCAGACCGAAGTCCGGGACTTCCGGACTGAACCCCGGGGCCGCAGGCTTTGTTCAAGCCTTGCACGGCTTGCCGAGCTGTTCTCCATGATCGCGTGGGCGAGCTGGGCTCTGCCCCGCCTTCCAGACCGAAGTCCGGGACTTCTGGACTGAACCCTGGGGTCGCAGACTTTGTTCAAGCCTTGTGCGGCTTGCCGAGCTGTTCTCCATGATCGTGTGGGCGAGCTGGGCTCTGCCTCGCCTTCCAGACTGAAGTCCGGGACTTCCGAACTGAACCCCGGGGCCGCAGGCTTTGTTCAAGCCTTGCGCGGCTTGACGAGCTATTCTCCGTGATCGCGTGGGCGAGCTGGGCTCTGCCCCGCCTTCCAGACCAAAGTCCGGGACTTCTGGACTGAACCCCGGGGCCGCAGGCTTTGTTCAAGCCTTGTGCGGCTTGCCGAGCTGTTCTCCGTGCTCGCGTGGGCGAGCTGGGCTCTGCCCCGCCTTCCAGACCGAAGTCCGGGACTTCTCGCTTTCTCTGGCCTTCGGCCACAGTCGTGTCTGCCGAACTCAGAGGCATGCGCCAGTTTCCCTACGAGGTGAGAAAGAGCGTTTGAAGCAAAGAAACTTTATTGCAGGGTTTGGGAGAACCTTACATTATTGATAATACACCCTTAGGTTCGAGGCATTCCAAGTCCGAGGGAACCTGGACCCTCCCAACTCTTCCAAGTAGTAGGCCCCGTGAGGGAGGGCTTCCGCTACCCTGTACGGGCCTTCCCAGTTCAGGGAGAGCTTCCTGCACTCTCGTGGCTGAGAGGCTTCAGCACGCCGGAGCACCAGATCTCCGGGACGAAAAGACTTCGACCGCACTCGGGAGTTGTAATACCTGGCCACTCGCTGCCTGTATGCCGCCATCCGGACTCGGGCCTTGTCCCTCGTCTCTTCAAGAAGGTCCAGGTTGAGCATCATTCTGGCGGGGTTCTCCGCCTCGTCGTATTGTTCCACACGTAGTGTGGGTAGACTGAACTCAATCGGGATAACCGCCTCGGCTTCGAAGATGAGGTTGAATGGAGTCTCGTCGGTTGCCGTCCTCGGGGTGGTGTGGTAGGCCTAGAGGACACTGGGGAGCTCCTCCGCCCACCAGCCTTTGGCCTGGTCCAGCCTCGTGCGGAGGCCCTGCAAAATAGTCCTGTTCGTGACCTCGGCTTCTCCATTGGTCTGAGCGTGAGCCATGGAGGTGAAGCGATGATGGATGCCGAGGTCGCTGCAGAACTCTTCAAACTCGCGGCAGTCGAACTGACGCCCATTGTCGGTGATCACGGTATGGGGGAGGCCGAAACGGCAGATGATTGACTTCTAGAAGAACTTGGCGACGTTTGCTTCGGTGATCCGCGCTAAGGGTTCGGCCTCGACCCACTTCGTGAAGTAGTCGATGGCAACAATCAGGAATTTCTGTTGTCCAGACGCCGGTGGAAATGGTCCTAGAAGGTCCATTCCCCATTGGACGAATGGCCACGGAGCTAAGAGCTGGGAGATTGGGGTGGAGGGCTGCCGTTGCACCACGGCATGCCGCTGGCACCGATCACACCTCTTGACGAAGTCGGCGGCGTCCTCCTTCATTGTCTCCCAAAAATAACCTTGATGGAGGGCCTTGTAGGCTAACGTTCTGCCCCCCACGTGGTTCCCACAGATGCCCTCATGAATCTCCTGGAGCACGAGTCTGGCCTCCGTAGGTCCCAGGCATTTAAAGAGGGGGTAGGAGTAGGATCTTCGATATAGTTGCCCATCCATCAGGACGAACCGCGCGGCCTTCTTTCTGATAAGGCGGGCCGCTGCATGGTCCTCTGGCAGGGTACCGCTGGTGATGTACTCGGCGTACTTGTCCATCCAGCTGGGCTCAGGGCTGACTTGATGGACCTCCACTGGGATCTCGTAGCTTGGGGCCTTGAGGCACTCCACATGAGCACGGCCTAGCATCGAGTCCGGCAGGGTCGCCAGCCGAGAAAGAGTGTCCACACAGGCATTTTCCCTGCAGGGGATGTGGAAGATGTTGAAGCGCCGAAACCCGGCCGTGCCCGTTTTGATAAGCTCCAAATACTTCGCCATCTAAGGGTCGTGCGTGGCGTATTCTCCAGAGACCTGTCCCGCCACTAGCTGGGAGTCAGTGAAGGCTTTGAGGTTAGCCACGCCCAGCTCGCGGGAGACCCTCAGCCCGGCGAGGAGCGCCTCGTATTCTGCCTGGTTGTTGGTTGCGGCAAACTGGAAACGGAGCGCGCATTCGACGACGACCCCACCACTGTTGGCGAGAATGAGTCCGGCTCTGCTCCCATCGGAGTTCGAGGCTCCATCTACATGAAGGATCCACGTGTCCTCTCCGGGCTCCTCGGGGCCCATTTTCAGCTGCTGGTGCGAGGAGTCCTCCTCGGGCTCCTTGTCTAGGCCCGCACACTCGACCAAAAAGTCGGCCAGTACCTGTGCTTTCATGGCCGACCTCGGCCTGTAAGCGATGTCGAACTCGCTGAGCTTGAGCGCCCACTTCGCCAATCGCCCCGATGTGTCGGGTCAGCTGAGCACCGATTTCAGTGGCTGATCCGTCAGGACGGCAATGGGATGCGCTTGGAAATAGGGCCTGAGATGCTGAGCAGACACTATTAATGCAAAAACGAGCTTCTCAGGCCGGGAATACCTGAGCTCCGCATCGCGGAGAAGTTTGCTGGTATAATACACCGACCGCTGGACTCCTTGGTCATCGGTCCGAACTAGGACCGAACTGACGGCCTCCGGGTGACCGCCAGGTAGAGGATGAGCTCCTCTCCCTCCTCGGGCCTGGAAAGCAGTGGGGGCGATGCGAGCGTCTTCTTCAGCTCTTCAAAGGCCTCCTGGCACTCCTCGGTCCAGGCGAAGTCGTTCATCTTCCTCAACACCTTGAAGAAGGGTCGGCAGCGGTCGACCGACCTGGAGATAAACCGGCTCAGGGCTGCTATCCGACCGGTGAGTTGCTGCACTTGCTTCTTGGAGGCGAGCTGCTCCATGTCCAGGATGGCCTGGACCTTCTCCGGGTTGGCTTCAATCCCTCTCTAGGTTACCATGAACCCCAGGAACTTCCCGGCGGAGACGCCGAAGGCGCACTTCGCCGGGTTCAGCTTCATCTGATGATGTCGGAGGTTGCCGAAAGTCTCCGCCAGATCAGCCACGTGATCCGAATGGGGCTTACTCATCACCAGCATATCATCCACGTACACCTGCATGTGGCGGCCGATCTGGTCTTTAAAAACTCTGTTGACCAGACGCTGGTACGTGGCCCCGGTGTTCTTGAGGCCAAACGGCATCATCCTGTAATAGAAAGTTCCGCGGTCGGTGATGAAGGCAGTGTGCTCTTCGTCCTCCGGGTTCATTCAGATCTGGTTGTAGCCAGAGAAGGCGTCCATGAAGGATAGGAGGCGGTGCCCCAAGGTGGTGTCGACCAACTGGTCAATCTTTGAAAGAGGGAAGTTATCCTTTGGGCAAGCTTGATTGAGGTCGGTGTAGTCCACACAGATCCTCCACTTACCGCTGCTCTTCCTTACCATGACCACATTCGCTAGCCAGCTGGGATACTGGACTTCCCGTACGAAGCCGGCGAGGAGTTTCTCCACCTCTTCGTTAATGTCCCTCTGTCTCTCCACAGCGAAGCTCCTCTTCTTCTGGCGGACCGGGCGGCAGCTCGTGTCCACGTTCAGCCGGTGCGTAATGACCTCGAGGGGAATGCTCGGCATGTCGGCCGCTGACCAGGCGAACACGTCCGCATTCATGCGGAGGAACTGCAGCAGGCGGGTCCGTTCTTCTTCTGGGAGCTGTGCTCCAACCTGCACCGTCTTCAGTGGGTCCGAGCTGAGGGGATAAGTCAACAAGCGCTCCACGGGTCCTCCCCTGGGTTCCTTCTCCCTCAGGTCAAGGTCGTCGACGTCGGGGGCAAGCTCGGCGCCCCGGGCGCCCGGGACCGTCTGGAGGCAATGCGGGACTGGCTGGGTCGTCCCCCGCATCACCCCAAGCCCGGAAGCTGTGGGGAATTGCACCAACAACCGTTTCGTGAAAATCATGGCGTCCAGTTGGTTGAGCCCGGGATGCCCGAGGATCGCGTTGTACGGCGAAGGAAGTTTGACGATGGTAAACATCATCAAGACGGTCGTCTGCCGAGGTGGGGATCCAGCGGTGACCGGGAGAGTGATCTCCCCTTCGACCCCCACCGAGTCCCCAGTAAAGCCTACCAGGGGGGTGTGCACCGGCCTCAGCTGATCATGGGACAAATTCATTCGAGAGAAAGCATCATAAAAAAGCACATCAGCCGAGCTCCCACTGTCTACCATAATTCGGTGTACAGGATGCTTCGCGATGGTCATTTCGACCACCACGGCATCATTGTTTACATTCTCATTTTCATTCCCCTTCTCAGAAGGGGGTACATTCTCCGGGTTCCCGACCTCCCGGGCTCTCTTTGCCGCCCGCCCGACCCCAAGTGAGATTATGCCCACCGACTTCTCCGTCGGGCGGTTGTCGATTGCAGGAACCGGGGGTAAGGCCACGAGCGGTTGTCCCTCCGCCGGGACCTCATTCCTGACGAACTTCCTAAGGTAGCCTCTCTTGATCAGCTCCTCGATTTCCCGCTTCAGGTTGCGACACTCCTCCGTGTCATGGCCGTGCTCGCGGTGGAACTGGCAGTACTTTGACTTGTCCCGGGTACCTCTCGGGTTCTGAGGAGGAGGTCGATGGAGGTAGTGCTCGCCCTCAATTTCCATGAGGATCTTTGTTCGGGGAGCGAGGAGAGGGGTGAACCTTCGCTCCGGAGTGGCATCGCCCTTTGACCTCGGATTCGGGTGAGGGTCGGCAGACGGCCCGGGACTCCGAGCTCTTGGAACGTCCCTCGGGGGCGGCTTCTTCAAACTCTTCCCGTCTAGCTCTTGGCGGGTGCGGTCGGCCTCCTCTGCTCGGATGTACTTGTGGGCGCGGAGGAGAAGCTTGGAATACGTCCTGGGGGGCTTTTTGTCCAGGGAGTAGGTCAGACGGGACGTCTTGAGCCCGCGCTTCAAAGCCAGCATGGCGACGGGCTCGTCTAGACTGTAGATCTCCAGGGCTGCGGTCTTGAACCGGGTGATGTAGTCCCGGAGCAGCTCCTGGTCCTGCTGGCGGATGGAGAAGAGGCTGTCCACCTCTCTCGGCACCTTCCGACAAGCATCGAAGTGCGCCACAAACTTTCCTTCCAATTGATGGAAGGAGCAGATAGATCCGGGCTCGAGGCGGGTGAACCAGACTTGAGCGGCCTTCCGGAGGGTAGCAGGGAAGGCGATGCACAAGAGAGCGTCCGTGGCCCCCTGGACCCTCATGAGAGCCTTGTAGCTCTCCAGATGGTCCAAAGGGTCGGTGGTCCCATCGTAGGGATCCACCTGTGGCATGCGGAACCGGTTCGGAATTGGCTCCGCCTGGATTTCTTCAGAGAAGGGGGGACGGGAGTCGTAGCCCGCCGGGTCCGCCGATGAGTTCTACAGGTCGGCAAATCGGTGGGCGAACTCTGCCAACTTGCGCTCGTGCTCCTCCAGGTGCCTCTCGGCCTGGCGTCTGATGGCCTCATCGGTGGAATCTTCCACCGAGGCCGCTGGTGAAAGGGGCGCCGATCGGTCTCGGTGCAGGGTCACGCCTCGGCGTCGCTTGCTGCGATGCACCGTCTCGGCTTCATCGGCCGGGGATCGACTCTCGTGATCCGCTGAACCGGAGTAATTTCTTTTCGTGGGAGTTTGATGGCTCCCGCGGGGGTTGGAGACTGCCCGCGGCTGGGATGGCCTGCCTTGAATGGAGCGCAGGCTCCCACGCGGCCCTGCGGCCCGAGTCGCGGGGGTCCCTGGCTGCGGCTGCATGGCCAGGGAGCGCTGCTGGTGTTGTAGCTGCCGGACCGCCATGGTCAAGGTCTGCAGCTGTTGGATGACGGCCGCGAGAGGTCCGTCCGCCGAGGTCGGCTGTGGAAGAGGAGGGGGAGCTGGGAGCTCCCTCTCCGGGTTGTGAGCCCCCTGAGGGGAGGGGACCTCCCCTACACGGCTGGTGGACGCCTCGCGTTCACGAGTGATCACCATTGTCGGAGCGCGCTTTGCCTGCAGAAAGCTAGCTCCCACTAGGGGTGCTGTCCTGCACCCCTACCTGGCATGCCAATCTGTTGCCGATCTTGCCACCGCGCCCGTGGCCTCGGAACCGCCGATCCGACTAGACCGTCCTGCCCATGGGGCCTCCTGGCTGGACCGAACCTGCAAGGCAAGGTCAGAAAACCCTGGCCGGGGATTCCGACGAGGGAGCTCCGACGATCAAGTCAGTAGACGGCGAGAGGGAACAGATTCTCTGGGACGGGCCCCCGAAGGAGTCCCAGACTCCGAGAACGTGCTAGCAAGAAAGGTGCCAGAGAGACCAGAAACCTGGCTGGGTTCCTTTGCTGAGCTCACGCCAAGCGACCCCCTCTTGGGACCTTGGATCTTGCTCTTGAAGCGGAGTTTCCAGCCTTTGTTTCTTGCTTGCCTCACTTACCTTGTCGTCTCTTCTCTCCTTCCTTTTATCTCCTCCCGTCGCCCCCTCGTTCTCCGCTCCTGGGAGGCTCCCTTGTTGCTTTCATCTCCTTCCCTCCGCCCCTTTCTCTTTCCCCTTCTGGTTCAGAGGGCCGGGTGGCTTTCCGGCCTCGTTTGCTGAGCCCAGCAGGGAAAGAGTAAGGGAGGAGGGCGCTGGTCAGACTGTCGACCAGACCTCAGGCCGAGCGTGAGCGTTCTCCTTCCCAGGTGCCGGCGTTGTCCGTTATCGGGTCCTGTTTTGTCAGAGCCACATCTCTCGACCGCGGAACCTGTCGGGCCGACGTAAGTGATGTTTCACGTGCCGCCGCCGTCCGTACGGGGTGCCTTTCTCGGGGTGCGGCACGCACGGCTCGAGGGGCAACCTCGGAGCCCGCGCCTTCGTTCTTCGGGACCTTCTCTGTACGAGCTGGCCCACGTCGGCCAAGGTGGATCCCTCCTGGGTGGACACCTGGCGGAGGAGAGAAGGATGCTCGGCTTCGGCCGAGGTGGTCCCGTCTCCGGGCGCCACCTGGCGAAGGAGCGAAGGGGCCCGGGCGACCTCGGCCAAGGTGGGACCGTCTCAGGGTGCCACCTGGCGAGGGAGCGGGGGAGCAGCCGACCTTGGCCGAGGTGGACCCCTCCTGGGTGGACACCTGGCGGGGCGGCAGAAGGACGCTCGGCTCAGGCCAAGGTGGTCCCGTCTCCGGGCGCCACCTGGCGAAGGAGCGAAGGGGCCCGGCTCGACCTCGACTGAGGTGGGACCGTCTCAGGGTGCCACCTGGCGAGGGAGCGGGGGAGCAGCCGACCTTGGCCGAGGTGGACCCCTACTGGGTGGACACCTGGCGGGGCGGCAGAAGGACGCTCGGCTCTGGCCGAGGTGGTCCCGTCTTCGGGCGCCACCTGGCGAAGGAGCGAAGGGGCCTGGCTCGACCTCGGCCGAGGTGGGACCGTCTCAGGGTGCCACCTGGCGAGGGAGCAGGGAAGCCGCCGACCTCGGCCGAGGTGGACCCCTCCTGGGTGGACACCTGGCAGAGCGGCAGAAGGACGCTCGGCTTCGACCGAGGTGGTCCCGTCTCCGGGCGCCACCTGGCGAAGGAGCGAAGGGGCCTGCCTCGACCTCGGCCGAGGTGGGACCGTCTCAGGGTGCCACCTAGCGAGGGAGCAGGGGAGCCACTGACTTCGACCGAGGTGGACCACTCCTGGGCGGACACTTGGCGGAGCGGCAAGAGGGCCCGGGCCGAGCTCGACTTCGGTCGGGGTGATAACGTCTCAGGGTACACCTGGCGAAGCGGCCGGATGGCCCGGGCCGAGCTCGACTTCGGACGTGGGGGAGCCGCAACTGACTTGGCCGAAAAAACTCCACGTGGCTCGAATCACTCCCGACGAAATCTGAGACCCGCCACGTCATCGTTACGGCCGTAACAAATATATATTATATATTATAATATATTACTTATAATATACTTATATTATAATATAATATATAATATATATATATTTATTTAAAATAATAATATAGTATATTATATATTATATATAAGTAATAATATA
Organism: Areca catechu; assembly: GCA_021397845.1. Taxonomy (NCBI): domain Eukaryota; kingdom Viridiplantae; phylum Streptophyta; class Magnoliopsida; order Arecales; family Arecaceae; genus Areca; species Areca catechu. The sequence continues at coordinate 30,689,990 of CM038046.1, forward strand.
TATTATTGTTATTTATATTATAGTATATTATTTTAACTTGGGTGTTCTCGCTGGTCGCGCCACATTGACGAGCGTCACATGCAATAGAGCCGGGCACCGCCATAGCGACCGGACCCGTTGTACGGTGTGACTAGCGGGAACGCCCCTATAGCGCAACCAAGCTGTTGCATGTGAACAAGGTCATATACCACCAATGTACTGAGCGACAACTGCTATCCCGGTGATTTTCATTAGCCTTGCCACACCAACAAGCGTTACATGCAATGGAGCCATGCACCTCCATAGTGACCGGACCCGTTACACGGTGCGACTATGGAGAACATCCCATGGTATGGCTAGGCGGCTGCATGTATGCAAGACTGGATACCACCGATGCGTCGAGCAATGGTTACTATCTCGATAACCTCCATCAGCTTTGCCGCATCGACAGATGCCACATGCGATGGAGTCGCATGCCGTGCTCCTGGAGAGATGGACAGGTGGATGCCCGGGCTTGCACCGATACCACTGCCCACGTGCCCGGTCACCTTCAGTCCCGTCACTCGATATGCACCCTATCTTGTTGTGCTACACCGACGACATTCGATGTGACATCGTTACCGCCATGATCGATATATATGTATCAACAAATATACTATATTATAATATATAATATATGATATAATATAATATATTAAATATATTTTAAAATATAAAATATTTATTATAATATAAAATATATCATAATATATTATTATGATGTAATGTTATTATAGTTTTAATTTTTGATTTTTTTTATTTTTTTAAAAAAATTATTAATTTTTAAAAATTTATATTATTTTTATTTTTTATTAAATTTTGAAATAAAAAATTACAGATCATACGTGCAATTTCAATGAAAAATTGCAAGTTGCCGTATTTGCCATGTAATCAAAAAATACTTAATTTGAGATAGGGATGGCAATGGCTGTGTTCGGGCCGGGCGCATAACTTTCCAAACCAAAATCCGAATATTCAATAAACTATCCAAACCCGGCCCAAATACTATCAGGACTGGATTTTTTTTATCCAAATCCATCTTAATCGGGTATCGGATAATTCGGGTTTACCCGATCCGAATCCAATTGAGTCATATTAAATATTTTTTTTATTTTTGTCAACTTTAAAATCACCTACCATTTTATAAATCATGCATACATTAAAGAAATAAAATTTAACTATATTTTTAGTTCAACAGCATTTAGTTTCGCATTCAAATAAAATTTAGATTATCTTAAATAAATAAAATTTAACAAGTCTTAATTCAATACTTCTGAAATAAATAAAAATATAATATATATTAATTATATATATTTAAATATTAAAATAATTCGGGTCGGGTTCGAATCGGGTATATATTTATCTAGGTCCAAATCCAAAGTTAAGCATTCGAATTTTGTTCAAACCTAGTCCAAATCCAATCAAAGCATTGACTACACGGTCCAATCAGGTCAGGCCGGATCGGATATCCATGAATTTGAATTTTATTACCGTCCATAATTTAAGAATTTTATCGCTCTACGTTTATAAATATTTAATAAAAAATATTATTTAAAAAAAAAAAACTCTCCACGCTGATCACCTTTTCCTATTCTTTATGAATCTCATCTATCATGCACTTAATCTCGGATACCGTCCCACTCAACTCGTCTCCGTTTGTTCCGATGGCCCACCATTGACATGGTGCACACGGTATATGAACAAATATGAATGGGTCTCACGGAAAATAATATATGGGCATGTTCGACCAGAACTGGAAAAAAGGAATCAAAATAATCATATTCCCAATATGACTAAATTTAGAATCAAAATCAAAATGGAATTTGAATAAAAAAATGATAAATAAAAATTATGTTCCGGAGAATTGGGATAATTTCATTTATTTCTGAAAATTAAAGTTAAAAGAAGATTCATTTCAGCTAAATAGTTAGAACGGGAGCTAATAATTTTTTACTTTTATCTTTTAGTCCAATTCTTTCCGATCAAACATGAGCCGTGCCGATGAAGAGGTCAAGCAACAGAAATTGGAGGGAGGCCAGCAATGAAAAATCATCCTCTGACCTCAGGCAGCAGTGGTAGCCACAACTTTCTACAGCTGCCATCATTTGCTTTCAGGCCATGGACAGATAATCAGGCAGGATTGAAATTGAATGCCAGACCGAACTGGTTGGATATCCCAATGCCCGAATTGACTTGTCATATGGAGGAGTAAGAAAATGGTTGGGGACCTAACAACATCTAGAGCAAGACAAATGGAAGATGAGATCACGAGCACTTTTGCATGATATTGGGATTTTTATTTTCTTGTGGTTTCTTCTTCGGAAAGCTGGAGGATTGCATGATATTGGGATTTTTTATTTTCTTGTGGTTTCTTCTTCGGAAAGCTGATATGGGATTTGAATTTGAAGTAGGTTGTCCGATGCTGACTTTTATCAATTACCGGTTCTGGATTTTTCCCTCTTCAATAAAAAAAATCTCTTTGGAGAAACTGCTTGATAACAGCCTCGACAGAAATAGTTGCGGGGCATTTGCGCTGCCATGTCATCAAAAGGGAGTTTTTATAAGGAAAATAGTGGTTGTTTAGCTAGTCATTAATTAGTAATAATAAATTAATAGACGTAATGGAGTCTACCAAACTAATCCAAACCATCTTGCTCGAAGCATACAGACTTGAACCAATGTGAAATCAGTTGAATCGGATTGAATCCGTTCGAGGCAAGTCTTTGAATGCTGCTATTAAAATTCGGAGATCAATACAAAAAGGCCGATGGCAAAGTGGACCGAACCAACCTTTCATTGATTTAAAAAAGTTCTCTCCAAGATTTTTTTTTTTTTTTTTACTAATATATGAAATGCCATCCTTCATATAATATACTAGAACCATGTATCCCTAATTCGAATATAAAATCATACTAGAAATAGGATACAGTAATAAGAAAATATACTATAATTATTCAACTACAAGAATACAAACCCAGCTAAACTTTGATACCCAGCTAAACTTTGATACCATCTCCGATGAACAATTTATTAAAAATTCGACAAAAACCTCTAAATTCAAATGCTTGTTGAAATCTTTGCCTAAGAATTCGCTCTCCTACAAAGCTGGGCATAATCCAGCTTGTTTTATTACCTGTTGAGTGTACCTTTCGCTGCATAAAAGGTGAGTTTTATAAATTAAAAAAAAAAATTCGTATATTCTATTGCAAGATTAGATTCACGGTAATAGCTTAAAATCCATAGTTTAATTAAAAATGCAGAATAGAGATAATTCTAATCATAATTAATCTCCAAATTTATACAGAATTTCAGAGGCTAGGACATCTCAGTTGCCTATAAATCTCCATGAAAGAGGCTCTCAATTAGTTCTTCAAGTAGAGAGATTACCGATTGCACACAACCGCAACATTTAATACTACAATAAAAATATTACCACCGTTAATAACCTTTTTCCTTAAATAAAACAATTTAATACCATCCAAGCTTTATATTGCCCACTAAATATACAATAAACTAGATCATATAATAATAAACATCCACGTACCTAATTACAAATCTATACTTAATTATTACAATTACTACAGTAAGCAATCATTCACCCGCAATTGAGATTACTAACCCTGATAATAACATGATTTAGTTTTACCGTTACCATTTCTTAAAAAGTTATTTTAATAATATAGAAAATTGGATTTGATACAGTTTTCAATTGAATAAACATTGGAAATGCAAAACAACAAGGATGGTTAAAAAAAAAAAAAAATGGCAGCTAAATAACAGCTTGGGGTGTGCCTGAAACCCTCACTATAGCTAGAATTATCCCAGCCAGACATTTCAAATCATGAAAATTTGAGATCACCATTTTACTTTTCTGTCGATTCTTCTCCACATCCTGCCAGGGGTCACGTTCCATCGAAGCATCAAGGTCGGTCCAAAGAAAGCTTTCATCAATGTCAGGCTTGGCCCAGAAGAACGCATTAAATCTGGGGCAGAATGTACCCTCCCCTACCCTACCCCCCTTGGAAGCCACACAGGATGCTACAGAAAAATAAACAAGAACCCACCACTTATTGGATCTATTCCAATGTTCCTCTTTTTAAGCCAACCTCGTCTTAAACTTATCTCACAACCTCAATCCAATTTTAGTGAACGGGGAATGTGGACAATTTGACAACACAGAATTCTCTCCCTCCACGCCATGCGTCCCACACAAACCAGCGTCCCACCAGAATGACCTGGCAGGCAAGGGACCGACAATGTCCTACGCTCTGTCATTCACATCAACAGGCATCCACAAGATGAGAACCTAAAACAGCTACCTCTGTTGTATAAATACAATGCCAATAAGCAGAAGGGGTAATTACTTTCAAGACTGACATATATTGACAAAAATGAAGTTGGAAAGATAGAAAACAAATATAATTTTTTCCAGCTTTTCTAAATTTATTGTGCATCAGTTGCCTTTCCAGCAATTGCGTTCATAAGCACGCAAACTTTTGGATGGTGGTAACCCCTACCCAAGACTTTTCATCATCATTTTTATTCTCCTATTTTTTAGTCATCACTTTGTAGTAAAGTTTTTGGTGAAGAGCAATATCCGAGGCATTTAAGTCCTTCAGAAAAGGACAGATTGAGCTTAATAGATAAGACCCCAGCAGCATTCATCTTTTTCCTCCCTCCAGAGCCATGTTTGCCATGCCCCTGCATCACCCATCATAATGTCTGATCAGGACAACATAAGAATATAGTGTTCTGGGAAAAAATAAAGCTAAATCATGTAATTTGGACAGCAGAAAAAACGGTATGTCATATTGTTTGGACAAACAGAGCTGTCAAGTGAAAGCAATTTTGGCAGTGGCAATAGAAAATATAAATCACAGGAGATTTTCCTACACTCAGGTGGTTTGCAATTCCAAATGATCAGGAGAACTGCCTATCTGGCATCAGAATTATTTAACTCTTTCTTAGTGATCATCAATATGTTTCGATGGCCAAAATACTCAACTCGACTCGTGCATAGAATAGTTCAACTGCGATCAGAGTTAATTGACAAACCGACAATCACTAAACCTACAGTTCCAGATTTATACAGGAGATACTGAAGTGTTCGAATTAAAGCTTATAGGCTAACAGAAGATTTTATGTGTGCATGAAATAAAGAAGAGCTACTTATTTATTGTGAAACATGGTATATCAAATCATATGCTTAGCAGCATGAATGGGTTAGCTGAGCAATTTAAAGGTAATTTTGGTGGTAAGTGGAGTCTTTTGATGAAACAGATTAAAATGCTCCTGATGTGCTACAGTAACTGAAGCACCTAAGAAGATTATTAAAAGAAGCATCATCTTGTAGGGTCTTTGCCGAAAATCCACAACAAGAGCATTAAGAATGACAACATAATTTCATTATAGACCTTGGACATAACCTATCAGATCCAAGGATTAAGAAATTGGTTTTGGCCGGTGGTTTAGTCAATGGACTAAGATGAATTGGTACTTCAAGAGGTTGTGACATTTTGCAGCAGATCTAAAATCAGGGGGAAAAGGAAGCAAAGAGAAAGATGCTAAAATATCAAAACCAGTCTGATAATAGTCCAACTTCGTTCAGGTCTTACTGCAACAATCACATATATCAGAATTTTCCAACTCATCATTTGTGAAAAAAGTGTTTTTTACAGATCAAAGATGCACAGAGTGCGAAACTACATTTATAGCATGCTACATTGATGATCTTATAATATGTATATTATTTAGTTATGCAAGATTCAGTTTAATACATGAAGGCAAGAATCAAGAAAGAATTATGACAATAAGTTCCAATTCTGAGATTCACTGAACAAAATTTGAAAAGTTATTTCAGCTCCAAAAAGAATTGAATCATTTTTCTCTATAAAATAAGCACGTAATGGGTTGAAACAAATGAAATATGACCCCTCTTCAAAACTTATACACAAATGCAGAACTGATTTTTGGAGATAACAATGATATGTAGAGTTACCTAGGTTAAATATTTAGCCTTTTAAGCAGCTTAGGAGAAAATATTGGAGCATCACAGCATATTTGGCATTTGGAAATATTTCCATTAGGGGCAATGATCTGTAGCTCACAAAGGAAAAAAATGAAGAATTTGCCAAAAGTCCAAAAAAAATTCAGATAATTAATACTTAGAAAAGCAAATTAACAAAATTTGAGATGTAAGATAACTTGTAATTTTTATTTGTTCGTGCATGTAAAAAGCATAAAAGAGTTATTCTGAAATTTTGCACATAAAAAAAATAAAAATAAAAAAGCCCACAAAAAAGCATCAAAGAGATGAACAATTAACAATGCAAAGGCACCATCATTGTTATCAACAACTACCATCATCAAATTATGATTCAGAATCTGTTCCTTATATTAGTCATGAGAACTAAAAAATTTGTGTTAAAATCATAAAACTCAAAAATATTGAAAAGTTCTCAGTTGATTTGATTATCAAAGAATAATTTAAAGTATTATTTGTCCAGAAATCTTGTTACCAAGCTTAGGATAAAGAAGATGCAGGTCCAAAGTTTGATTAAAATGACTGACTAAAAAATGAGTGCATTGCTGATTTATCATGTCAGAGTCAACTACTAATATCCATCTACTATTTATAAATTCAAAAATAATCCAAATAACTAATACTTGGGAAACGAAATTAACAGAAAAGAATATAAGACAATTGATATTTACTTTTTACATCTAAAATAGCATGAAAGAGAGAAAAACAATTAAGAGCAAAAAGACACCCAAATTGTCCGCAACGTGTAGCATAATCAAGTCCAAAGTTTGATTAAAATGACTGACTAAAAAATGAGTGCATTGCTGATTTATCATGTCAGAGTCAACCACTAATATCCATCTACTATTTATAAATTCAAAAAGAATCCAAATAACTCATACTTGGGAAAAGAAATTAACAGAAAAGAATATAAGACAATTGATATTTACTTTTTACATCTAAAATAGCATGAAAGAGAGAAAAACAATTAAGAGCAAAAAGACACCCAAATTGTCAGCAACGTGTAGCATAATCAAATTGTAATTCAGGATTTGTTCTGTGAATTAGTGATGAATTCTTTGTAATGGAATCATAAAACTAGTCAATATTGAACAGTTCTAAGTTGATTTGATGTACAATAATTCAAAGTATTATTTGGCTATAAAAAGTGAGAACAATATGAAATTTCCATCATACAGAGAATCTTGTTATGAAGCATAGGATTAAGAAGTAGCAGGACCAAGTTTTAACTAAAATGGGTTCATTATGATTTATCTTATCAGAATAAATTACTAATATGGATATACTATTTCAAAGGGAGAGGGTTTTGGGGCTAGACTGTCCCCCTCAACCCATTACTTTTTGTTGTTGGACTCCACCCCAAGCCCCACATTCCCCTTGATCATGTCTTGCAGTCCTTAGGAAGTGTGACCACCCTCTTCCAGATGAAAAAAACCTAAACAGCAAAAATCTTATCTTTATGGATAATTCTTGTTTTTAATCTATGTGCTCCTCTCTCTTCTAACTTTCTCTTTAAAGAAGAGAAACAACAAATATGCAACAACTAACAATAGGGGGGCTATTTATCATTTTACTTGTAAATTATAGCTGAGACATCAGAACTATTCATGCTTTGTCTCACGTGCATCTATGTCCCTCAGAAATTTGCAGCCATCCATGATTCATACAGCATGCATTGCACGAATAAAAATATGCCAGGTTTATTAAAAACCTCATCTCATTTTCTAAAATATAAGTTGATCATTTTGGATGGTGAGAAAAATGTCAACCTCCAATTTCAAAAGTGATACCATCTCAGGTCTGCAGCCAGAAATTAAGGCAGGCATGTTGGACTGGATGAAAGAACAAGGGAAAGATAGAAGAACCCCAGAATTAACCAAGGAGAGGATATATTTGGGTAACCGTGAAAACTAACAAATAAATCCTAAAATTTGTAATTCTATTTGTACTCCTCCAAAGAAACACCTATCCTAAATCAATGAAACTCTGTAGTTATCAAAAACTTTTAACAGGTTTTTTCGGGACTCCTATAATATGCCTTATTTAACATTCACGACCCTTTTCAATAATCATAACCCCGAACTTTGTATTACAATGCAGATTGGGAATCCCTCGCTTTCTCTCAAACTAAACTGTCCTTTCCTTGAGTAGCTACTCTAATATTAAAAGATGTGTACCCAATCAGCCACTTAGCTGACCACATAATTGACAGGAAAGGACTTGGATGGTGGTGGTGGTGATCCAATTGCGCACTTAGGAAGCCTATAAGACCTTGTTAACTCAACCCATGGCCCAACAGGCTAATCTAATTAACCAAAAATGGTTCTATTCTAATTGAAAATAAGATCTGCCTTATCATCCAAAACCTGACAACAATGCTAATTCTGTATGCTGAATTTTGATTGCAATATTCTAGTTCAGGTGAATGAGGCCTTGCCTCAGGAACAAAGATCCAGCGAGTCTTGAACTACAGCTTTCATTGCTCAACATGGAGACCAAGCACATAATATTTTATAATGGAGCTGTCATTCCATTAAGAAATCTCTGGTTAGTCGACCTTACCACTACAGATTATAATTTGGAGAGAACAGAATGAAGATCCAGGAAGATCATGATGGAACTAATTTTCCTGCTTGTCCATGGTTAATATCCCCATGTCCAAATCTTGCAAAGAATGTTTTATGATTTGTTTACGAGGGTTGGACTTCTACATGATAAGGCAATGAACCTTTTGAATAATCAAAGAGTCTCCTTTTTGACATTTGACTCAAATAAATATCAGACTTATAGAATAAGGACCTTCTATTATTCTCTTCAGCCTTAGTGAACAAATTTTATCACTAAACTAATATTCCTCAATGATTCTTTAATTTTTCACTAATTATTTTGCCCCAGGTTAATGAACCTGGCTTTTAAGAACATGTGGCAACTTTTGCAAATGGCTAGTGCTTTTAATTGTGATTCTTCGTATTATCTGAACTTTCCGAATTCCTCCCATGTGTTGCCAATACCTTTTAGGTTGTCTCTATGTTATTTTGCTATTAAATGTGCAACAGAAACAATACTTTCCACGGTGAAGGCAGCTGGCTTGTTTAATTTTCTTTCTTACCTTTCTTCTTATTTTCCTTCTTTTCCATTTTCTTTCCCTTCTCCCTCTCTTTTTTTTGCTCTTCCTTGCATGTCTTTTTCTTGTACTCTTTCTCACATCATTTGCAGAACTAGAAGCCTTTTAAGAGCTCTCCTTGTGCATGGTGTGAGGGTTGTCATGCACCTCATCTGTGGCCTAACTAAGTATGCAATGGTCCCCAGCTAGTTCAGCTAGTATAGACTGATTAACTTGAGTTATGGCCCTCGTAGCTTAAAATATGGACTCTTACAACACCTAAGGATGATATGTGTGATCAATCTCAATTGTCAGACAGAAAACACTTGAAACTTACACTAAACCACTCTAGAGTAGAAAATGATCATGACAAAACCCCTGAAAGTTTTAAAAGAATCTCTAGATCTTAACAACAACTAAAGACTAAATTGGGTCTTTGGCTCCCACCCATATTAGTGTCCTTTCCCCAATTATATGTATTCTGCCAAAACACTGCATCCACATGAACAAGAAAACAATAAATCAAGACAAAAGTAGACAAAACAAGTCCCACCAAATGATCTATTGGACTTTTGCAATTATTTAGATTATAAGTCAAGCATTCCTAATTTTTTATATTCTGTGATAACCATAGATAATGTTATTCTTTATCATCTGTCAATTGCTTCCAGTAATCAAGCCAAATGGTTGGATAAAAAATACAAAAACAAAACCATTTCCATTTTACTGATATTTATGTGATGGAGATGATACTCCTTCCCATAGTAATGTAGTTTGGATATGAGCAAGACTAAGAATTACTAATTTTAAATTGTTTGGTTTTTATTGTCATTAAGTTTTTGTTTTATTAGTTGCCTGTCTAACAAAAGTTAATAAACAACATATAGTAATACCAGAAACTGGCACTTTTAATGCTGAAATTCTACTGCATGCAAAAATGGTAGGATCAGTGGAAGTGCTCTAGATTTTACACATACTGCTTACATAAAGCATTTACTTTCACATTTAACTGTTTAAATATTTAAAAATCAATGAGAACCGATCATATTGAGGCCCATTTTGTTACTCAATCTGATAAGTACTGATCATTACCCAGTCATGCATAAACTTTAGCTAATCCTTCCACAGTTTTTGTTACATAAACAATAAGGATTGATGCTGTCATATTCTAACACATTATCATGCTAACTTTTTAGTTCTCTTATACTGATTAATAAAACATAACAACCTGCAAAAAGAAGACACAGCAGATTTTCTAAAGGTTAGATGCCAACATTTTCAAATCCATTGTCAACTTCTGGCCAATTAATTTCAGATCTCTACTAATGAATATAATCCTGAGTTTCTCAGAACAAATTCAAAGTGTGAAATATTGTTTTTCCCACTTCCCAATAATATTTACAATGGTGTTTACTGTTTAGAAATTACTTTTGCACATTTTTAAAATCATTAACATCTGAGGCGGAAAAAATGGACTATGATATTCCCTTTAGGTTCAACTCTTAGAAGATCTGCTAGGCCATCACAAGAAGCGTTTACAAATTTAGCAGAAGCAGCTGCAATATCCAGTATCTTAGGTTCAGCTCTTAGAAGATCTGCTAGGCCATCACAAGAAGCGTTTACAAATTTAGCAGAAGCAGCTGCAATATCCAGTATCTTAAGGTTCTTCTCCTTCTTTTATTCCATTTAAATCAAATCGGTCTTGATCCCTAAAGTTTCATACCATTTGATTCTAGATATATTTCATCATCATCTTCAAAACAGAAAACATCCATCCCAAAATTCTCAGTTCATCAATTGAACCTTGTGGTCAAGAATCAGATACCAACAACTAAAGAACAAGGCCACATCTTATCATGATCTAAGTTAAGCTAACTAAAAGTGAAATATTTTGATGCGTTTTTCTTTCTCTTTGTTTAAAGATCAGAAAAGGAATTACAATAAGAGAAAACAAAGGGATGAAGAGAATGGGGGGCGAAAAGGAGCTCACTTTTTGTAGCGGCGGCCCCTCTTAAGGGCCCAGCCCTCGAGCTTGGCGATAGGGCACCCACATCGGGAGCGGAAGAGCAGCACGGCGCGGCCGTTGGGGGGCGCCAACCGCCGGAGCTCGGCGCGGAGGCATTCGTAGTCAGGATTGTTCCCCTGCTGCCCCCCCTTCCAGGGGAGGCCATCGATCTCCTTCCACAAGGCGGCGGCGGCGGCGTCGGGAGGGGAACGTAGGGCCTCCTCGGTCTGGAACTGGACGTCGAACTCGAAGGCCTTCCGGAGGCCGCGGCAGCCGGGGTTGCCGCAGCGGCGGCGAGACCAGAAGGGCCACCAGTGGCGGGCGCGGTGGGAGAGCTCGACAGCTGCGATGATGGCGGCAGCGAGGAGGAGGGGAAGGAAGAAGCAAGCGAGATATGGGAGAGGGGCGTCGTGGAAGGAGGTGGCGAGGGGGTGGAGGAGTGGGAGGAGGAGGAGGGAGAGAGCGCGGGCGAGGTGGGCGACGGAAGAAATGATGAGAAAAGCGCAGGAGAAGAGGACGGGGACGAGGATGAGGAGGTCGAGGGTAGCCGACGGCGAGTGCTTGCAAGGCAGAAGGCATCTAGAATTAGGGACATGGTTTGAAGAATTAGGACTAGAGTTAGGGTTTCGTTTGGGTTTGGAGGAGGAGGACATAGCGGTGATGGGGCAGAAGGGCCGGAGCATCGCTCGCTGGCGCTCACCGCCTCTCCCGCTGCCGTCGCTGGCGTTCGTTTTCTTTCAATTTTTCTCTCGCTTTTTTTTTTTTTTCTTTGCCTTCTTTCGTCACTTACTTTTTCTGCGTTGATTTTCACTGGTTAGCGTGGGTGAGACGGAGTCAATTGCGTAGTGGTGATTGGTTCGGTCCAAGTGGAGATCACGCGGCCGTTTTGAACTCGGAAGCATTCCATGCCGTCATGGGTGGGAGCACATGGGGTGTAAAGAAAGTAGTTTTTGGCTCCAATGGCCTGCACTACATTATGAGGTTGTTAGTTTCATCCCTAAAGTTATATTTGGTACATTACCTGACAACTTAAAATAATAATATAAATTACCAAGGATATAAATTATTATAATATCAATTATAAATAATATAAATTATTATATTTGATATATACAATTATATAATATAAAAAAATTTAAAATATTCAAAAATCAAGTTAATATTTTATTTATAAAATATATATTTATATTTTATTCATTTATTAAAAATATTTAATATTTGTTATAAAAAATATTTTTTATATTTTTATAAAAATAAAAAATATGCTTATATAAAATAAATGATATAGTTAATATATTACTTAAATATATTAAATAATATATTAAATTTATATACTATAATATTAAATATAATATAATATATTTTATATTATAAAATATAAGATATTATATTATATTAAACATATTATGTATCATTTAATATAATATATTAAATAAATTATACTATATTATATTATATGGAAGGGAAGAAGAATGGAGAATGGAAGGCTAGTTTGGTAATCTAAATTACCTGGAAGATGGTAATTTGGATTACCACCCCTTCCATTGATAATCCAGAGTATCTCTTGAAAGGCAACTCAGATTATATTAGATAGAATAGATTGTCATTCAGGAAAACATATCAAATACAATAATGTAGCGGGGTTTTATTAAATTATCGATAATCTGGATAGATTGCCTATTACCAAATACAATCTAAAATATATCTAAATGGGCACTGATCATTTATGATATTTAAAAAATACCATAAGATTCGATTCCATCCATCTCGTACTCATGTGCACACATTAAAATATTAAAATTAAAAAAATATAAATCCTAGAAATATTTGAATAGATGTACATCTTATGATGGATAACATCGATCAATGAATAGCACCTTATGATACTTTTTGAGTGCCGCTGAGAAACACATTGCAATCTAAATATTATATAAGATTCATGAACCAGCAAGATGAAAAGCTATAGACTAGAATTAATTTATATTTACAAAATATCTATAAATAATTTTAGAATAACCTAGCTTGATTTCAAAATAATAATAATAAGGAATGAGCCAAGGCTCTATTTTTTGTAATCCTAGAAATTTTGTTTTCAATCCTGATAATGATCTAATAGGATTATCTAAATAAGCTCTAATTTAAGGCAACTCGTAATGGATAAGATGAATATTTTTATTAGAGGGGTATTCTTAAATGCCTTGGATCCATCATCGAAATGCAACTTTGAAGGCCGTTGATCCATGTGCAGACCTATCAGCCATGTTGAAGCATTTTAACACTTAGTTTCTACTAGCTTTCTATTTTCAACATGACTCTTCTGTCACATGACCAGTCTTTAGAATTTCAAATAGCCAGTCACTCAGCATGTAGAAACGGTCACTCCATACAGATAAAATTAATGGTAACAGCTTCCTCCTATGCAAGAGCAGATGAGGGCTAAAATTTCATGCTCATAACAACATGGCTAATAGCAAGATACTCTTGAAATTGTACTTGTTTCTCAACCATCTGCTATAAATAACTAGAGTCCCAAGGATCCAAGTAAAATCTTTTCTAGCTCACTACTTCCTTTTTATTCCAGATCTCTAACTTGAGCGTTGGAGGGTTCTCGCCGAAGCCAACCTTAGTTGAGAACTTTTTTGTAGGTATCTCCAAAATGACATTCATCAATCGGCCTCCTCTCCAACTTTGAGCCAAAATATGTAACAACATATTGGCACTAGAAAAAGGGCCCATGCCCAATTTTGAGAAGAAAGTGAAAACTTTTCTCAATGCCGCCCAAAAATGTCGCTTTATCGAGAAATTCAATAGCTTGTACAAATAGAAAGGTTCCTATACTTTCATCACCACTAGCATAGCCACCTCTACCTACCATGGAGGTAACTACAGAGTAGTTCAATGAGCTGATCTAGTAGGTACACACTCTGAATGCTGTAGTTCAAGTGATGCAACAAAATAATAGTGCTCGGTAAGGGGTGCAAAGCAGCCCTCTGCCACAGCTCAACAGTCACGACCACCTCCCGTGGCATCCCATTCTCCACAAGATCTAGAGCCAAAGAGGTGTATGCGGTAAAGTATGCCTAGAAGTTCGAAATGGGCTTGAAAATGTCACCCACTCTCCACTCTGAAAGAGATTACACTCTTAGTAGGTTACCGCCTTAGCATTTTGAGACTTACAATGCTAGAGATGCCAATATAAAGAGACATCTCTAGGAAATGAATCAAAGGATCGAGGCATTGCAGAACCAGGCCCTAATCCATGATGAAAGACTTGGCATTAACATCAGCCTGCCCTTCATTGCTAGAATAATGAAGGAGCCAATGCCTACGAATTTTAAGTCCCCCATTTGGAAGCCTACGATGGGCTAGGGGACTCACTATATCATGTTAAGAGTTTTAGAACTCTCAAGTTACTCCGCCAGACTTTCGACAAAATCCTCTGTCGAGCCTTCCCTTCCACTCTCAAAGGGATGGCTAAGCATTGGTACTCTGGTCTCAAGCTTGACTCTATTGATTCCTTCAAAGAGCTGAGCTAGTTATTCGTCTCCCACTTCACCAGTAGCCAACGGCATCATTGGGGATTGAATTATCTGATCAACATAAGGCAGAGGGAAGGAGAATCCCTCTGTGCATATCTCAGTCATTTCAACGCTGCTACTTTAGAGGTATGGAATTTGGATCAGTCCATGATCATGATAGCCTTGAAGAGAAAGCTACAAAAGAATGCCTTTCTTTTCTCTTTAGAGAAGACTTATCTGCAAAACTTCATAGAAATGCTCACTCGGGCGAAAAAGTATGCCAATACTTAGGAGGCATATAATGCCCACCCGATCCCCACCAAGCTTAAGGTGGGGGAGAAGCTAGAAAGTTCGAGGTAGGCCCTTATTGAGTAGGGCAACCAGAGAAACTGGTGGAGATCCCATAGTCCTCCCTGTGGCTAATCCAGGACTCTATCGAGGAATCAAAGGAATACGTTCCCTCCTAGGGGATGTAATAACTCACCTTCTTGGCATTTTTCCAACTATACACCTCTGAATGCTCCTCAGGAGTAGATACTGATGGAGGTGAGAACACAGTTGCTACAAGCAAGGAAGATGCACTCTCGGCTTGAGTGTTGTAACTCCTACAAATACTACCTCTACTATCATGACCATGGGCATGATACAGAGGACTGCCTCTAGCTGTAGGATGAAATCAAGTGATTCAGCCTGGAGGGAATGTTGGATTGATTTCTCTGATAAAGGGCACCTCCATGTCGATCATCTCCGAGGCCCCGACTGTTACCACCATTGGAGCCTCGTGGGGTTCCAGAGCAACCCCCTAAGAAAGAGACTAAGGAAGAAAATCCCCCATTGGGTAGAGTGTAATAAGCATCGAAGATGAATCGAAATTTTTCTTTGTGAAACTCCTTCGAAGCCTAGAAAGCTTCAACAACCTTCATTGTAGCAACCTTAACCTAGTCTTTGGCACTGCTCTTGGCCTCCATTTTCTCCTCCACTATCGGGCTTTAGCTTCACTCTTTTCTAATGAAGCCCTTAGCTTCTTTATTTCAACTGCCAAAGCCTCTTGATTGGCTCTTATTTTGGAATTCTCTTCCATGGCCCTCTTTAGGGCCTCCATTGTATTTTCAGTAGCTTTTGCAGCTACTTTAACCCTCTGTTTGGCTATGCTAGCTTTCTGCTCAACCTGATCCTTGGTCACTTAAAATGTCCCGGGTTGATCTTGTGCTTCTTTCCCTCAGCCATGACATCTCAAGTATATTCTATGAAATCATTCATATAATAGATGAGCTGTTAGGAGAAAAGTTTACTGGCAATAGGAAAAGGTGAAATACCAAAAAGTTATAGGAATATTAGCTTACCTAGATAAAGTAGCTTACTATCTCATTTCGTTGAGTGGAGAGTTTGTCGCTCAGTAGCTTATTGGCATCGACATGGAAGAACATCCTGGAAAATGTCTCATGTGCCGGCATATAATCCTCCAAAGCATAGGCATGTAGCTTCAAATTGGCAGGAGAGGTCCCGGATGGCCCTGCCTATATCGACTGGATGGTCTTAGAAGGGGAAAGCTTTAGTTGGACTCAAGCTTGCCCTCTAAACAGCCTCAGCCTAGGGGGTAGGCAAACTTGGATGAGCCCTCTCCGAATGAGCTCTCTGATCTCTCGTCCAAATCGCCTGGATGGAGAGTGCTGTGATGGCTGTTGGTCTGCTAGCCTGCTTCAACCTTGAAGTCTTTATAAAGGCCAACAGTGGGGGCAAACTCCTAGTCCTGATGCATATCTTTGGTCGGCCTAAAGATCTGCATACCTCTTTCACTTGGAGGCTTGCTCTAACCTCTTCTTCATCTCTGGATCTATTTTTGTAATAAAATAGTCAAAGATCTATACAAATATCAAGTAAATTGTATAAACAAATAAAGCATTGAAGTGGGGTAGGCGGTCCATGCACACCTTGAGGACTGGCCTGGCTGATTCTGACATTATACAACATTTGATCGGAGAGGAGGTCCTTCAACGCATGAATCCTGAAGTTGTGTAGGACCTTGAACTCCTATCCCTAGTGGTCATCCAGGCTTAGCTATTTAAGAATGGACTCTTAAGGGTCACCCCAGTCAATAAACCCCCAACCCTCGTTGGATGTTTTGGACACAAACATAAAGCACTCCTTTCATAAATGTATAGATGAAGGAGCACCTTGGATTAGTAGATGGATGCCTTTCCTCTTTCAAGGTGACATGTACCACCATCCCTATGATCCAGTATGTCTTTTGAAAGTAGAAAAAAGAAAGAAAAAGAGTAATGCTTAGCTGAACCCCGGTCAAGACACACACTGCAATAAAATTGCAGATATGTCATCATGAGTTTGGAATCATCAAACTTGGTGACATATCAAGGAATTGAAAAGGAGTTACAAAGAATAGATGGAGGGGGACCTACAACCCGGCCTGAAAGCATTCCTTATAGATACTCATTAGGCCTGGGGGAGGCAGTAAACCCAGTCATTAGGCCCTAGGATCTCTAATTGAATCCCTAGGAGAATTTGGAATTGCTTGTGAAGCATAACCAAATCCATCTCCGTAAGGTTCTATTGGAAGTTCAAGAGGGTGAAGTCGAATCCACCTCCTCTTCTATCTTTGAGATGGGTATCACCAAGGCCATAGATTTCTTAGAAGTGCTCATCTTGAATGCTGAAAGAAAAAAAAAAGAAAAAGATTATGAAAAGAAAGAGAGAGAGCTGAAAGAAGAGGAAAACCAGAGAATGCAAGGACATGGTAGCAAAAAATCCTAAAGGGCCAAGAATGGTCCTGCTTGCGGTTTAAATAAAGTCAAAGACCAAGGAGTCATGGTGGCACGCTTCTCTCATTAAATTAATTATGAGAGGGCGGCAAAAGTTTGCGGTTTGAGAGAGCCTGGGTGGATGGTTGACATGTGGTATTCCCTCACTGGGTATAGTTACTATAACGGATATAGCAGTTAATGCCAGTAGTAGGTAGATTGTGCTCTGCACCATATTTGAAGCAGCACTTCAAAATCTTGTGACGTAGAAATAGTTCAAATTCTTAACCTTTCCTATTGCTGTCGCCCGACCGCCGTGGCCTATAGTAGGAGACGACCTCGGACCGCGCCCTCGTCGCTCGGGAACCTGCTCGCACACCCGGACTTGCAAAACAGAGGAGACCCAGGTAGGTGATTCCCGGCGGGGGCACTCTGATGCTCAAGTCAGTGGCGATCTAGGAAAACTGATCCTCCTGGTCAAGCCCCGTAGTTGACTCCATGCTAGGAGGAGAACTTATGTATTTGGACAATGTGAATGGATTAAGAGTAGAGCGAGGGAAGTGGCACCGGAGAAGAGCTCAAGCTAGAGGGCTGTGCCTATCGAGACCCTTCCGGTGAGTCTCCGGTAGCCTAAAGTACTTGGCCTCTCGGTTGCTCTCCTGTATGCCACCCCTTTCGCCCGTTCATTGCTTACCTTCTTTCTTGGAACCTTGGAGAACTCTTTTAAGTCAGGATGGCTGCACGCCGCCTACCTTGGGATCCTCCTCTTGCTTGCAGGCATGTACGGTGATGTTCCGTGCCGTGTGCTAGGTACCTTTCCCCATTCGTAATAGGGAACAGCATTGTGTGCTTGACCCTCCTTCTGGTCGCTCCATTTTGGGAAACCTGGCAGAGCCTCGATCGGGGGGCAGCTGCCCCATGAATTCGAATCTCCTGGGTTGACTTCTTCTTTTGGGTGGCACAAACGATTGGTCGAGAGTGTAGCACCTTGATCGGGGGATCTCTTTCCTTTTGGTGTAAGTGGTAGCTGGGGCAATTATTACGGCTTGGCGGGCGCCCCTCCATGGCCCTTAGGTGGCTTACCTCCATTCAAGGAAGGCGGCGACGTCCCTCAACCGCCGGTCACCTTGTTTGAAGTGGGGCTAGCTCAGGGAGGAGGAACTCGACTTCGACCAAGGCGTCTCAACCTCGAGAGAGCCACCTGGTGAAGGAGTCTGAAGAGAGATAGAGCTCGACTTCGGTCAAGGCGTCTTAACCTCGAGGGAGCCACCTGGCGAAGGAGTCCGAAGGGAGACGAAGCTCAACTTCGACCAGGGTGATGGGGACCGAGAGTCTATTTTAGTTTATTTTATTTGAGTCCATTTGTCCTGAGTCACTTGAGTCAAAGTGAGCCAATCAAGTCCTGTAATAAAGTGGAACATGCAAGTCCAGTTGAGTCCCTTTAGTCATGTAGTGTCGTTCAAGTCAAGAAGAGAGGCATCGGCCAGGAGATTCACCAGGCCCCCCAACCAGAGCTGGACTTCATGCACCTGGGCCCTTTAATGCTGCGAAGCCCACTAGAGAGAGCTCCAGTCCAAGACGAAGGCCCGCTGTCGACCAGGTCCACCAGGGTTTCTTGGTCCATAAATCAGGATTTCTTAGCCATCAAGTTATATACCCTGGGGTGAATTTATAAATACCCCACCCCCTCTTGTATTTTTTCAATGAATGATGAATGAATATGATTTCTTTAGTTCTGTATGAACTTTTTAGGGTTACTGTGTGATCTCTAGGGCATCTATGTGGTTACTGTGTGATCTCTAGGGCATCTGTGTGAGCCCCTTTGCTGTGTGCTTATCCTCCACGAAGAATCTGTGTGAATTCCAGTTATCCTTCATCCTCTCCTTCTTCTTCCATGCAAATCCTAATTTCTGATAACTTTTACATTCATCAACGATCCATCCCCTCTCTATTCTGCATGAAATAATATCAAAGCCGAAAAATTAGAATTTTTTCTTTTTCCCCGTGGGCAAGACTTCTCGAACCTTGGTCAGCCGCTAGCCTCAATCTTCGGTCCATCAATGGCCTGGCATCCACTTCCCTCCCCTAACCGCCAACGCTCGCATGGGATGTCCCTGTTCCGAAGCCATGCCCAAGCGTTGCTGTCAACATCTCCTCGCATGCCGGGATCCCCCGCACCGAGGACCTGGATGTCACCGTGGTCTGCTCCATGCCCCACCTCGTCAAGATCTACCTCGCTGACCCAGATCTCGCCGGATCAGTGCCACGGTCGCAGTGCCAACCTAGGCCTCACCGGCCCGTTTCCAGCCTCGATCTACCCCACGGCTAGCTTCCCCTCATGCCGGTATGCCTCGCCCGCACATCGCTCTGGTCTGCCTGGACGTGGCCGCCGGCGTTCTCGCCGAGACCTCCGTCGAAGCGTGTGGAGGAGGCCGAGCAGACGACCGCACCCTTCCATCGCCGCAATCGTTCCATCGATGAGTCCGACACCCAGCTCCTCCATTTTTGCTTCACCGATGCCGAATGCCCCATCCCATCTCCCGGCTGCCGTCGCCATCCTGCACCGACTCAGCCATGACCACCACCACCAATGAAATGCGTCGGAAGTCTCTCTGCTCTGCCCAGCCACCGCCCGTGGAGATCTCCCCGTGCACGATCGTGAAAGCAATTTGCTTTCACGGTTGCCGACTTCAACGAAGAAGAGCGTGCCGATCTCCTCCTTCAAAACCCCCTCCGCTGTCGACGACGTCGACCGCCGCTCCGTCCTCCGAGCTGACGGCAAAGGGGAGCTCCCCTCTTCTCCATCGGAAGGCCATCGCCCGCGCCCCACTGCCGCCCGCGCCCCCACCGCCACCCGCACCCCCACCGCCGTCGAACACCGTCGCGCCCCGTGCCATCCACCGGAACCATCTCCCCGAGCTGCCATCTCCGCCCCAGCGCCGCCACCGGCGAACACCCACTAGATCTGCTCCTGGTTACCGTTTCCTTGCTTGGCACGCTCATCAAAGCATTGAAGTTCTCCTTGCACGAACGTGAATGCAGAGTCGGTACTTAAAAAAAAAAAAAAAAAAAAAAAAAAAAAAAAAAAAAAAAAAAAAAAAAAAAAAAAAAAAAAAAAAAAAGGGAAATCAGTGAAAAAAATCAGAAAAAAAAATGAAAAAAAAAAAGGTTTAAAAAAAATTGAAACTAGCCTCTTTACTTTGATTTGCTTAGTTTCGGTTCCATCAACCCCGCTGAGCCTGACTCGACGGAGTCGAGTTCTCTCCACTCCAGGAGAATGATGGGGACCGAGAGTCTATTTTAGTTTATTTTATTTGAGTTCATTAGTCCTGAGTTACTTAGTCAAAGTAAGCAAATCGAGTTCTGTAATAAAGTGGAACATGTGAGTCCAGTTGAGTCCCTTTAGTCCTGCAGTGTCGTTCAAGTCAAGAGGAGAGGCATCAGCTAGGAGATTCACCAGGCCCCCTCAACCAGAGCTGGACTTCATGCACCTGGGCCCTTTCATGCTGCCAAGCTCACTAGAGAGCTCAAGTCCAAGACGAAGGCCCGCTGTTGACCAGGTCTACCAGGGTTTCTTGGCCCACAAGTCAGGATTTCTTAGCCCTCAAGTTATGTACCCTGGGATGAATCTATAAATATCCTACCCCCTCTTGTATTTTTTCAATGAATGATGAATGAATATGATTTCTTTAGTTCTGTGAGAACTTTTCAAGATTTCTGTGTGATCCCTAGGGCATCTGTGTGAGCCCCTTTGCTGTGTGCTTGTCCTCCATGGGGAATCTATGTGAACCTCAGTTATCCTTCGCCCTCTCTTTCTTCTCCCCTGCAAACCCTAATCTTTGGTGACTTCTACGCTCACCAGCGATCCATCCCCGATCTCTGTTCCGCATCACAGGGCGTCTCAACATCGAGAGAGCCACCTGGTGAAGGAGTCCGAAGGGAGATGGAGCTCGACTTAGACCAGGGCATCTCGATCTCGAGGGAGCCACCTAGCGAAGAAGTTCGAAGAGAGCAGGAGCTCGACTTTGGCCAAGGTGTCTCAACCTCGAGGGAGCCACCTGGCTAAAGGCGTCTTTACCAAAGATCAACCTATATGGAGACATCCTAATAGGTGTCTTATATGATGTCTTGTATGCCCATAATGCATCATCAAGTCTGAGGCTCCAATCTTTTCTATTTGGCTTTACTGTCTTTTCCAAAATAGACTTTACTTCTCTATTAGATATCTCAGCTTGACCATTTGTTTGGAGGTGATAAGCTGTAGATGTTTTATGAAAAACACCATATTTCTTCAATAAAGCTTCTACCGCTTGATTACAAAAATGAGTTCCTTGATCACTAATCATTGCTCTTGGTATGCCAAACCTGCAAAAAATGTTGGACCTGATAAAACCTACAACAGTTTTGGAATTGTCAGTTTTGGTGGCCTTTGCTTCTACCCATTTTGAAACATAATCTACTGCAAGCAATATATAAACAAAACCAAAAGATGAAGGAAATGGACCCATAAAATCAATACCCCACACATCAAAGATTTCACATACCAGTATAGGAGTTTGTACCATCTTATTTCTATGGGTTAACCCTCCAGTCCTTTGACACTGTTCACAAGCTTTGCAAAATACATATGAGTCATGAATTAGTGTAGGCCAATAAAAACCACTATATAACACTTTCCTAGCCGTTCTCTTAGGTCCAAAGTGACCTCCACAAGCATAAGCATGACAAAAGGCAAGGATGGACTGGACTTCAGAATCAGGTATACATCTTCTAATAATCTGATCCGAACAATATTTCCATTAGTATGGATCATCCCAAATATAATATTTTGCCTCACTCTTGATTTTATCTTTTTTAGCTCTACTTATGTCATTAGGTAAGACCTTACTTACCAAATAATTTACCAAATCAGCATACCAAGGAGCCTTATCTTGCAGAGCAAATAATTGCTCATCAGGAAAGAATTCTTGCAATGGTTCAGGATTCTCTTTTCTCACCAGTCTACTCAAATGATCAGCAACTGGATTCTCAGCTCCCT
The DNA here is from genome assembly GCA_021397845.1 of Areca catechu. Classification (NCBI taxonomy): domain Eukaryota; kingdom Viridiplantae; phylum Streptophyta; class Magnoliopsida; order Arecales; family Arecaceae; genus Areca; species Areca catechu. Next base: position 30,712,471 of record CM038046.1, read on the forward strand.
TCTTGTCTTTGATTACCAAATCGAATTCTTGTAGAAGAAGGATCCATCTGATCAGCCTAGGCTTCGACTCCTTTACCAAGAGATGTTTCAAAGCTGCATGGTCAGAAAATACAATAAATTTAGAACCAAGCAAATATGATTGAAATTTATCTAATGCAAACACAATAGCCAAAAGCTCTTTTTCAGTTGTAGAATAATTGCACTGAGCTGAGTTGAGTGTTTTGGATGCATAATGAATCACATGAGGTCGATTGCCAACTCGTTGCCCTAAAACAGCTCCTACTGTATGGTTACTGGCATCACACATTACCTCAAATGGTAAAGTCCAATTAGGAGGTTGAATTATGGGTTATGTGCTTAATGCAGATTTTAACTTATCAAAAGCTTCCTTGCATTCTTGGCCGAATTCAAAGGGTACTTCTTTTTGCAACAATCTTAATAACGGTAGGGCAATCTTTGAAAAGTCCTTGATAAATCTTCTATAAAAACCTGCATGGCCAAGAAATGAACGCACTTCTCGCACACTTATGGGATAAGATAAATTCATAATTAAATCAATCTTAGCCTTATCTACCTCAATACCTTTACATGAAATGACATGACCTAAGACACTTCCTTGTTCTACCATAAAATGACATTCTTCAAAATTCAACACAAGGTCTCAATGCAATGTTCAAGAACACGAGATAGATTATCCAAACAAGTATCAAAAGAGTTGCCATATACAGTAAAATCATCCATGAATACTTTAATGCAATTTACTATTAAATCTGAAAAAATACTTACCATGCATCTTTGAAATGTTCCTGGTGCATTACAAAGTCCAAAGGGCATCCTTCTAAACTCAAAAGTTCCAAATGGGCATGTAAATGTTGTTTTTTCTTGATCCTCAGGTGCTATCACAATTTGATTATAACTAAAATATCCATCAAGAAAATAGTAATGAGACTTATCTGCCAACCGTTCAAGCATCTGATCAATGAATGGTAGAGGAAAATGATCCTTCCTTGTCATTAGGTTTAGCTTTCGGTAATCTATGCACATGCGCCACCCATTCTGAATTCTTGTTGGAATAAGCTCATTATTTTGATTCCTGACCACTGTGACTCTAGACTTCTTTGGCACAACTTGAACTGGACTTAACCATCTGCTGTATGAAATTGGATAGATGACTCCTACATCCAATAGCTTCAAAATCTCCTTTTTTACCACCTCCATCAACATAGGGTTCAGTCTCCTCTGAGCTTCTCGGCTTGGTTTGGCATCATCTTCCAACAAAATTCGATGCATGCACGTTGATGGGCTTATACCCTTGATATATGCTATAGTCCATCCAATGGCTGTTTTGTGGTCTCTTAGTACTCTCATAAGCCTCTCTTCTTGCATTAAAGTCAAATCCTTTGTGATGATAACTGGTAATATCTTATCATTTCCCAAATAAGCGTACTTCAGATGATCAGGAAGAGGTTTCAAATCCAAATTTGGTGCCTGCACCACAGAAGGTAACAAATTTGAGTAGACAAGTGGTAAATCAATTTTGCAAATATCATACCTTTTTGAAACCAAAGGCAAGGACTGCAATGCCATAATCATCTCTTCAACTTCAAGACTTAGTTGCTTTGCCAGAGCGAACTCCCTTAATCCTCGACTAAGTACCACCTCCAACTCATCCATATATGTCAATTCAAATCCCTCCTGTGCAAACACATCCACCAGGTCAATAGAAAATACAGATTGGTTATCGCTAGGATATCTCATTGCCTCAAAAATATTAAATTTTACAAGCTCCCTATCAAATTCCATGGTAAGGGTACCATCATAAACATCAATCTTTGTTCTTGCTGTCTTGAGGAATGGCCTTCCTAACAAAATTGGGGCAGGATTTGGAGAGGTATTGTCTTCCATATTCAAAATATAGAAATCAATAGAAAAAATTAACTTATTCACCTGTACCAATACATCCTCAACTACCCCTTTAGGGTATATATTTGAGCGATCAGCTAACTGGATAATTATACCTATTTCTTTTAATGGACCCAAATTCAGAGATGCATAAATTGAATATGGCATAACATTTATGGATGCACCTAAATCTAGCATGGCATGTTCAAACTTAGTATTACTAATCACACATGGAATTGTAAATGTACCTAGATCCTTACATTTTGGAGGTAACTTATGTTGAATCGTTGCAAACACATTTTCCCCCACACTGATTTTCTCATTACCTTTTGACTTCCTTTTCATAGTACAAAACTCTTTTAGAAATTTTGCATACCTTGGGACTTGCTTGATTGCATCTAATAGAGGAGTATTTACTTCTACCTTCCGAAAAGTCTCAAGGATTTCCCTTTCTTGATCTTCTTTCTTAAATTTGGATAACCTGCTAGGAAAAGGAAGAGGAACAGAATTAGTAGAATTATGTACAACAGCTTGAGATTTTTCCTTGAAAAAACTTTCAGCATTGAATTTGGTCTCCTTCTCCACTTGATCTTTCTTAGCCACTTCTAAAGGTTTTTGAGCAGGAGCTTCAATTTCTTTTCCACTTTGTAGTGTAATAGCACTTGCATTCTCACATGGGTTTATGATCATTTGAGAGGGCAATTTTCCAGAGCCTTTAACCTCAAGCTTGCTCGCTGATGTTGCTAATTGACTAATTTGCTTTTCCAAGTTTTGAATGCTCTTTCTTGTTTCATATTGAAATTGTTGTGTATTGGTTGCCAGCATCTTAACAATCTCATCAAGTGACATATTTGGACCTTGATTTACTTGCTGCCTAGCTTGAAATGAAGGTTGGTACCGATTCTGAGTAACATAATTTTCATAGCTCAAATTTGGATGATCTCTCCATCCAGGGTTGTATGAGTTGGAATATGGATCATATCTACGCTGAGGTTGCCCTGGAAAGCTACCTATGACATTTGCTTGCTGGACTGGTTCTCCCTCTTGCAAAGTTGGACACATATCCGTAGCATGACCCGTGATCGAGCAAATACCGCATGCCTGGACTTGCTGCTTATTTCCTATAACAAATTGACGCATAAGAGAGGTTAGTTCTTCTACTCTTTGTTCGAGGGAAGATGTATTTACCTTATTCGCTCTCTTAAGTGTATGATCTATTCTTATCCTAAATTGTTGAGAATTCGCTGCCATGTTGGAAATCAAATTCTTCGCAGCCTCTGGTGTTAGATTTACCAAGGCACCTCCACTAGCAGCATCAATCATACTATTGTCCATTGGTATCAAATCTTCATAAAAATATTGAATCAAGAGCTGATCATTAATCTGATGATAAGGGTAGCTAGCACATAATCTCTTAAGTCGCTCCCAATATTCATACAACGTTTCTCCATTATTCTGCAGAATACCATATATCTCTTTCCTTACCTTGGGATCCTCCCCTCACTTGCAGATGCGTGCGGTGATGTTCCATGTCGTGTGCTAGGTGCCTTTCCCCATTCGTAAAAGAAAACAGCATCGTGCGCTCTGACCCTCCTTCTGGTTGCTCCATTTTGGAAAACCTGACAGAGCCTCGATTGGGGGGCAACTATCCCTTGGATTTGAATCTCCTTGATGGGGACATCAGCCCAGAATCTGAAGCAGCCCAGACTAAACCTGAAGCCCAACCAGAAGCCCAGCCCAGAACCCAGAAGCCCAGCCCAGAACCTGAAGCACAGTCCAGTCCAAGCCTGAAGCCCAACCCAGAACCTGAAGCCCAGCCCAGCCTAGCCCAAACCCTGGGGCCCAAGATCCTAGAGTCGATGAGCACAAATCCTGAAGTCATCATCAGCACCGATCCTGATGCAGATCCTGATGCGATCCAGCATAATTTAAATTCGAGATTTGATTAGAATATTAGGATATTAGGATTTATCTTGATTATTTGAAAAATTGTTTTAGGATTTGATTATTTGCTTTAGGATTTATCTTATCGGTTGTTTTTAGGAAGGATCTTATCAGTTGTTTTAGGATTTGTTCCGATCTCTTTCGGAGGTTTATTTAAGAACATGTTTCTTGAATAAAATTAGCGATGAATAAAAATACTTGAGAAATCATCTGGGTGCGTCCCGACTTTTCCCTTCTTCCGATTCTTCCCTCCCTCCTCCTTCTTCCCCTTCTTCTCTTCTGGTTCTCCCCTCCTTCTCCTTCCTGGTTCTTCTTCTCTTATCCTTGGTCTTTACCCCTATTCTTCTTATTCTTCCATCCTGTTCTCTTCTTGTTCCCTTGCTTATTCCTCTCTTTATTTCTCTGGTCTTCTTCCTCTTCTGCTCAAACACCGTGATTCCCTGCTTTCCGTTGGCAGCCCGTCGCCCCGTCGTCCATCAGAACAAGTTCACCGCTACCAAGTCTCCGGCCAACCACCACTGCCCCTCCGAGCCCTTGCGCTATCGTCGCTGCAGCCAAGTCCCTCGGTGAAGCCTTCTGCCAGAATTTCGCCCGTGCAAGCCGATGCCAGCCGCCTCCACCGCAGGCCTCCACGCGATGCCTTCCGCCGGTCTCTTCCTCCCTTCCGACCGAGCGTGAGCAGATCTGCGACCCGTCTCCACCTGTGATGCCTCACCGGTGCCCACCCGTTCCCTATTGCAATGACGCCCAACGCCCGTCAGCCCTGTCGATCGTCGTCGATTTTGCCACGCCAATGTCGGATTCTTAGGTCCCGGGTTCCCACGGCCATGGTGAATCCCTGCGATCGCCTGACTCCTCCTCTCACTAGCCGGAACCATCATCGTCTTCCGCCTGGAGTCGTCCCCAGCCGGCCGTCCGACTCCTCCGCTCCCGTCTCCGCTCGTGACAGCACACCGACGGCCGCCCTGCTGCCACCTCCGCCCGGTCCGTCGACTCAGCCATGGCCGCCACCATCCTCGTCCCCAGCCCCGGCGAAGCCCTACCGGAATGACTCCGCCCCTCGCCGACGCCGGCGAGGTTTCCCCGCGAGGTCCCCCCGGCCTGCACGGTCGTGAAGCTGAAGCCGGTTACCAATGCCGACTTCACGGGCAGGCAATGAACAAAAAAAAAAAAAAAGAAAAAGAAAAAGAAAGAAAACCGTGAGAAAGAAAAAAAAAAGTGAAAAAAAAAAGAGAAAAAAGTATGGCTTATTAGTGGGAAAAATAAAAGGAGAAAAAAAAATATATGAGAAATGAATGGAAAAAAAAAGTGTGTTTCATTGGAATAAAGCCTAGCCTAGGGTCGTTTCCTAGCGACCAACGGTCCGTTCTCCTTGGAATAAATATTGATCGGGGCATCGTATGCCGCATCACTCCTGGATTGACTTCCTCTTTTATGTGGTATAGACGGTTGGTCGAGAGCGCAGTGCCTCGATCAGGGGACCCCTTCCCTTTCGGTGTAAGTGGTAGCTGGGACAATTATTGCAGCCTTGCGGGTGCCCCTCGAAGGTCCTTAGGCAGCTTATCGCTGTTCAAGGAAGGTGGCGACATTCCTCAACCACCGGTCACCTCGTCCGAAGTGGGGCTAGCTCAGGGAGGAGGAACTCGACTTCGACCAAGGCATCTCGACCTCGAGGGAGCCACCCGACGAAGGAGTCCGAAGAGAGACGGAGCTCGACTTCGGTCAGGGTGTCTCATCCTCGAGGGAGCCACCCAGCGAGGAAGTCCGAAGGGAGACGAAGCTCGACTTCGGCCAGGGCATCTTGACCTCGAGGGAGCCACCTGGTGAAGGAGTTCGAAGGGAGACGGAGCTCGACTTCGGCCAGGGCATCTCGATCTCGAGGAAGCCACCTAGCGAAGGAGTCCGAAGAGAGCAGGAGTTCGACTTTGGCCAAGGCATCTTGACCTCAAGGGAGCCACCTGGCGAAGGAGTCTGAAGGGAGACGGAGCTTGACTTCGGCCAAGGCATCTCGATCTCAAGGGAGCCACCTAGCGAAGGAGTTCAAAGAGAGGCAGAGCTTGACTTCGGCCAAGGCATCTCGACCTCGGGGGAGCCACCTAGCAAAGGAGTCTGAAGAGGGACATTTGACATGGCAGCTTCTTCTGACGTGGCATCTGACTGGGTCTGACATGGGTTCCATGTCAGCAATCTTGCCACATCACCTATCATAGCTATGGAGATCTTTCCAGGAAAATTTATCCAAGTTCTAGGTCGGATTTTGGGTCAAATCATTTTAATTTTATACATTGAGTTATGATCATACTTCATATTATGCTTCAGAATGATTTATTTTTAAATGGCTCGGCCAATATAACAAGTTTAGTCAAAAGTAGTTCAATCGGTATAATAAATTTAAAATCCAATGCACAAATATTTTTGGGAAAACTTATTCTTCATTAAATGTGAAGCTTGATTACAGTTTGATTATATATCAAAATAAGAAAGGAAAATTTATAGTCTTGAAGCATTGTTTGCAACAAAATGACCTTCGGGAGTTTGTAGGAAGGTCTCGGTGCTAGCTTCACATTGATCTCTAGTGATACCCTTTTCAATTTGGGAGGCAGTACCCTTTTCAGTTTGGGAGGCAATATCGACTTTGATTGTATGGGGAAGCCACTAGGAGATTCTTATAAATGTTTCAATGCCTTGGTTCACTGCAACCCTCAAGCTCCTATCTGAAGGATCAGCACATAGAAACTTAACATTGATGGTGGGAAGGTGATGCAGGACGACTCTGAGATTGTTAATCATGCAGGAAAAATAGTAAACTAATATTTTTATGATTTTTATAATTTAGGTTTGTAGGCTAAATTTTCAAATAAAAGTAAGAACTAGCAATAAAGTAGCAATGCAAAGAATCATCATGATCGCAAAATAACTTATGCAAGATAATGAAAGTCATGACCTAGGAATTGAGAAACTCCCAGTTTAGGATAGCTAATCTTCATCAAAATGGATATCAAAAGAAGAGAAGGATGTTATCAATCAGTGATTTGAAGAACTCCCAATGAAGAGATCATGCAGCACTTTGATTGGAGCTTGGATGATGAAGCTCGGTTCTCTTGAATTTGATGATTGATTTGGATGGTCCGGGAGGCAAGGAAAGCCTCCTTTGGAAAGGTGAAACATCTCGGGGATCCTGCAAAATGTCAGGGGTCAATCAAAATAGTAATTAAATAAAAAAAAAGAACTAGGGTTTAGAATGAATCAGGTTAGGGTTTAGAAGCTAGGCGGCAAGGAAGAAGACGAAGCTCTTGATCTGGGGCATCTTCAAGGCTGCTTCTCAAGGGCATGGCTGATGCTTGGAAGCTTGATTCACTGTTGTGGGCATGGAGGATTGCAAGGGATGGTCGGCCAACACAAGAACAAGGAACCAAACAAACCAAAAAACAAAGTAACACAAACACAAGCTCGCAAGCTCAAATAAATTTCACTAGGGTTTTTGATATCATGAATAAGAATTGCTTACAAGAAGGGGAGGGGTGGGGTATTATAGATGTTTCCCAAGTCCTCTCCTAGTTAGAATAGGATTACAAAGTTGAGAGGGAAAGGGATTACAAGTTTGCTTAAGACTAGGAGAATACACTTTAAATGAAAATAAAACCAGTTCTCCTTATTCTACTTGGATTTCTCTCCTCATTTGACTTGGTCCAAGGGCTCTCTTTGGGATTGGGCACCAATATGGAATTGGGCTTGGCTTTAGGGTAGCAAGGGGCATCCTCCTTTGGATTGGTGCATGGGCTTTGGGCCCTGGAAGCTAGGGTGCCCTGGTATCAGCATATTCCTTGGAATCTTGGTTCTGGGGCTCATGGACTTGACTCCTGGGCTTGGAATCTCTTGACCTGGGGTGCTGGCATATTTCTGGAATCATGGGACACTTGGCATCTGGCATATTTCAGAGCATCTGGAGGGAATCTGGCATCTACAATGCATCTGGAGGGAATCAGGGAATCTGGAGAGCATCTGGAGGGTATCCAGGGCTTTGGGATGTCAAACAAGATCCCATAAGCTGATGTAAATGCCTATGGCTCCCGGGTGAGGCCTGGTGGAACTCCAAACTAGGGTATCCTCTCCTCTTGTATAAAAACTGGACTCTCACTGGACTCATACTTAAATATAGGACTCAATGGACTGGACTAGGTTGAGACAAATCAACTAGTCTCAACTTATTATAGGACTCAATCTTACTTGCTTACAAAATTGTGACACATGACTAAAGTTCTAAAAAAAGCTCCAATCAGTAAACCATATGGGATCCAGGGATATGTGTCTGATCCTGATATCCCCACCAATTCTCCAGGGACAGGAGGAACTCGACCTCGTCGAGTAAAGGTCAATTTGGCTGCTCAAGGAGGGTCTGGGTTGAGGCGCTGCAGATCCATACCAGTGTTCCACAAGTCCTCATATTTTGGCCGACCTTGCCACCAGACCAAATGCCGCTGACAGTCTCTATTCTGGGTACTGGTAGCTTGATCGTCCAGAGTTCTCTCAACCTTTTCCTCACCAAAAGGCCAAATTATATGTGGTCGCTCTGGGATGGGTTCACTCATAAAGAAAGGGAGTGGCTCAAGGGGCTCGTTGGGTATCACTACTGGCTCCCTAGACTCTATAAAATCTGAGATGATGAAGGTAGAGCTAATATCTAAATCAGGTGATATCTTAGGCACATAGGCATTGGGTCCATTACTCTTCATTATTTTGGATGGGCCTGCTTCGTGAGCAGAAATTTTTTTTACAATTACAAATCCTTTGCAAAAAATTCTTTATCTCTCTTTTGAAAATTAGCCAAGTTGTTATATAGTTCATTAGTTATGTTCAGTTTTTGACTAATTTTATGATGCATATGCTGTGCAGAGGCTAGTGCATGTATGGATATATGATTCAAGGCTGTGGATTTATTGGACTCAACTAACATCTAATAGACTCGACTAGACTTTCCTATTAAAGAAAATTTTATTGAACTCTACGGGACAAAACCTAACAGACTATAGACTCATTAGGTTTGACCCTTGCATGGTATGCACATGAGAACTTACTATGTACTCCTACTAGGTTCCATAGGGTTTTCCTAAAGTAAGATGCAAACATGACATGAATAATGAATGAATGCAATATGCAAACTCCTATAAAATACAACCTAATACTGAAAAAAATAAAAGAAGTTTCAAGAAAGGATAGAAAATAAGATATAGATTCAGGGTTTGTCTGGCAGGAAAAGGGTTCGGGATTGATTGAATAGAATGGAATGCAAGAAGGTGTGTCAGGAATTAGTCCTAGACTAATGAGATTTACCTTATGGGTGTGAGGTATTCCTATAGGGTCGGCTTGATGAGAAAATGGGTTATTGATTTCAGGGAAGAGATCAATTGGGGTTAAAGGAATGACTTCATCATGAGGGTATTGATAAGAGATCAAGTCCTTAATAAATTCTTTTGGCTCATAAAATTTAGGACTGGGTTCTACAACTGGATTCTCTTCTAAGGTTTCCTCAGGTGGTACTTTAGTAGCAGGGTCTGGGCTCTCTTCCTCTACTTGCTCTTCCATTACAGTTTCAATTTGGGGGTGATCAAGGTTTGCTAACTCTGGGTCGACTACTATCTGGGTATAGTCAGGGTTAGCTAAATATAGATATACTCCTACTTGGGTATGGTCAGGTTCAACTAATATTGGGTGGTCTTCTACCTGGTCATCTAATGGATCAATCCTATGGGTCATTTGGTTATTCGATTGGATCAGGTGGTCAAACATTTTATTCCTTTGGTCAAGCTTGTATTTCAACTGGTCAAACATTCAATCATGGCTTTCATGAAAATCTCTAATCTGGGATCCATGGTTGAACTGGGTTGGTTGTACTAGACTTTCGACTCCACTAACTCTGGGTTGACTTCAACTGAGTATCTATTGGTTCAACTAACTTTAAATCTTCTATGGGGAATTCCTCTTCAATGTCATTATGGTGGACCAATGGGGTGGTAAGAGGGGTTTGGCTAAAGGATAACTGGCTATTAACTGGGGTAGCAGGGATGGGTTGACTAGCAGGTTCCTGACTAATACCAGGATTCTAACTATGGAAAAGTGGACTAACACTGGGTTCATATCTAGGGGTAGTAACCTTATTGGGTTCGGGTTGACTAAAGGTTATGGGTTCATAGGTTATGGGTTCGTAGGTGATGGGTGTATAGGTTATGGGCTTATAGGTTATAGGATCAGTTCCATGAGTTGTTTGATTAGTCAATTGGGTCATCTAGTTGATCTGAGCGATCAACTGGGCAAGCTGGGTTTGGGTTTGGGGATTTGATTGGTTCATTTAGGCTAGCTGATCTTGGGTTCGGGTATCGGATTGGTCAAACCTACGGTTCATTTGGGCTGACTGATATTGGGTTCGGGTGTCGAATTGGTCAAACCTATGGTTCATTTGGGCAAACTGGTTCATGATGGCCTCAAAGTTGGAATCCATGGCTGAGTCAGTTTAGGATTTAGACTTCTGATATTGGGTTCCTAATCTAGTGGTCATACAATCAAACATTTAGTCAGAATGAGATGGTGCAACCAAGCATGCAAAATGGGTTAGCTTAATTTAGGGTTTCCTAGACCTAGAGCCAAAACTGGGTGGGTCAGCTCAACTTACACTTAACCTAGTAGCTAATCCTTCCTCTAGCTAGGTAGACGGTGGGAGTGTGGGAGGCCCCCCTACTTTCACAGGGACCCAATTAAAAATCACAACACCACTTAGGTCATTTGACTCCGGACCCTCAGCCTTAGACACCATATTTCAGTAATAGCCACAGGATTAAATGCACTAGTTGGCCCACACAATTTGATCCCGACCTGTTGGGTGTCACCTAGCCCTCTAGGGCAAATTAAGTCTAATTAATTTTAATTAAGCATATGTCAGTAGGATGATGGTTGTTTTGGGCCCAGGACAGGTGATGAAATCCTGCCCTGATGTTAGATATTGATTGCCCTTAAGATTAGATTAAAAGATGATGGCATTCAATAGTTCTGATGCAATCTAAAACAATCAAAAAATAAAATATTTTATATGTGTTTTATGAGGTGGTAAATTAGGTTTAGATTGATTAGGTTAGCAAACAGATTGGGCTTGGGATTGGGGTGTATGAAAGTTGATTAGGTTAGGTTGAGTCAAGTGCAGAAATATCAGAATTAGGATTTTAGAAGATGCAGATTTTGATATAGATTTTGATTCATAAAAAATCAAAAAAATTCTATGACAGAGGATAGATGGTGTTGATGATCTCTACCAAATTTGATGCAAAACAAAAATCAAATGATGATGCAAATCCTAGGGTTTTAGGACTGCTGCAGAAATCTCAGGATTTTTGTTAGGATTTCTAATATGCCAAATTTTAATAAATTAGAATTTCTATAAAATTAATTAAAAATTATGATAAAAATAGAGGACTAGACAGATAACAATTCAAGCAAATTTTATAGAAAAACAAAATTTCTAGATGGTCGAAATCAGATGAAAAATAGACACCTCATGCAGTGGACATATGCAGAAATTAGGGTTTGTGAATCTAATGCAGATAAAAACTATCATAAACCCGTTCTGATACCAAACTAATGCAATATGACTCTAAGATTGCTAATCATGTAGGAAAAATAGTAAACTAATTTTTTTTATGTTTTTTATAATTTATGTTTGTAGGATAAATTTCTAAATAAAAGTAAGAACTAGCAATAGAGTAGCAATACAAAGAATCATCATGATCGCAAAATAACTCATGCAAGTAATAAAAGTCAGGACCTGGGAATTGAGAAACTCCCAGTTTAGGATAGCTAATCTTCATCAAACCAGATATCAAGAGAAGGGAACGATGTTACCAATCAGTGATTTGAAGAACTTTCAATGAAGAGATCACCCAGCACTCTGATTGGAGCCTGGATGATGAAGCTCGGTTCCCTTGAATTTGATGACTGATTTGGGCGGTCCGGGAGGCAAGGAAAGCCTCCTCTGGAGAGGTGAAACATCTCGAGGATCCAGCAAAATATCAGGGGTCAATCAAAATAGCAATTAAATAAAGAAAAGAACTAGGGTTTAGAAGGAATCATGTTAGGCTTTAGAAGCTGGGCAGTAAGGAAGCAGACGACGCTATTGATTTGGGGCATCTTCAAGGCTGCTTCTTAAGGGCGTGGCTGATGCTTGGAAGCTTGATTCGTTGCTGTGCGCATGGCGGATTGCAAGGGATGGTCGGCCAACACAAGAACAAGGAACCAAACAAACCAAACAAACCAAAAAAACAAAGTATCACAAACACAAGCTCGCAAGCTTAAATAAATTTCACCAGGGTTTTTGATATCATGAATAAAAATTGCTTACAAGAGGGAAAGGGGTGGGGTATTTATAGATGTTCCCCAAGTCCTCTCCTAGTTAGGATAGGATTATAAAGTTGAGAGGGAGAGGGATTACAAGTTTGCTTAAGACTAGGAGAATATACTTTGAATGAAAATAAAACTAGTTCTCCTTATTCTACTTGGATTTCTCTTCTCATTTGACTTGGTCCAAGGGCTCTCTTTGGGGTTAGGCGCCAATATGGAGTTGGGCTTGGCTTTAGGGCAGCAAGGGGTGTCCTCCTTTGGATTGGTGCATGGGCTTTGGGCCCTGAAAGCTGGGATGCCCTGGTATCAGCATATTCTTTGGAATCTTGATTCTGGGGCTCATGGGCTTGACTCCTGGGCTTGGAATCTCTTGACCTGGGGTGCTGGCATATTCCTGGAATCATGGGGCACCTGGCATCTGGCATATTCTGGAGCATCTGGAGGGAATTTGGTATCTGGAATGGCATCTGGAGGGAATCAGGGCATCTGGAGAGCATCTGGAGGGTATCTAGGGCTCTGGGGTGTCAAACAAGATCCCATAAGCTGATGTTAATGCCTATGGCTCCCGGGTGAGGCCTGGTGGAACTCCAAACTAGGGTATCCTCTGTTCTTGTACAAAAACTGGACTCTCACTGAATTCATACTTAAATATAGGACTCAATGGACTGGACTAGGTTGAGACAAATCAACTAGTCTCAACTTATTACAGGACTCAATCTTACTTGCTTACAAAATTATGATACATGACTAAGGTTCTAAAAAAAATCCTAATCATTAAACCATATGAAATCTAGGGATCTGTGTTTGATCCTGGTGTCCCCACCAGAAGGTGAGCCTGAATCATCGACTTGCACTTTTTGAAACTGCAGTTAATCATTGACTTGCTGATATGAACGTAAGTTGTAACCTCAAGTGCACGATGAGCAGAGTAGCACGTCTAGCGAGTACGGATCGATCCCACGAGAAATTTGTGTTCGAACTGTGTTTAAACCCTCACTTAGAATAGCTGACAAGAAAGAGCAAAAGTAATTTAAATCATTGAAATAAATAATTTAAAGATCTAGGGCTTTTGAATATACTAGATCGACGATTTAGAAAATATTTTTAAGATTACTTTCGTATCTTATGTTAACCAAGTATAGAGTATGAAAGGATTCTAACAATACTCTAATACTCTATCAAGAATTCTACAAAAAAAAAGAAGGAAAACTGATTCAAAAATATTGAGTATTCTATCTATTTTTCCTCTTACACCGAATCAAGTATGAACAATGAAGGGGATGAAACCCAACCATAGCACATCAAGTCTCTTGGCAAAGAGATTAAAAGAAAGAAAAACTCTTAAAACAATAAAAGTCCAAGAAAGAAACTCTTAAAACAATAAAAGTCCAAGAAAAATAAATCTTAAGAAAATGATTTCTGATCATGATCTAGCTTCATCATCAATCCTAGAAAAAGGATTTGCTTAGCCATACATTATTAAAATAAAGCTTTAAAAAATATTAAAAAAAAAAATCAATTAACTACTTGCTGAAATTTAAATTACAGAATATAAATATAAAAATAAAAATTATACTTATTGCAGGAATTTAAATAGTATAAAATAAATTGCAAGAATGTAATTTATCATAATGCTGAAATTAAAAATTATAAAGAAAGAACTTTTTTAAAAATATTTTTTTATTTTTAATTAAATTTGATTATAAATTATTCAATTTTGAGTCAAGACTTAAAGTTAAAATAAAAATAAAAATAAAAATAAAAAGAAGGGAAAGAAAAACGACGGGTTTCTAGCTTCTGCCTCTCGGCTCCTGCTGATCGATCGATTCCAGGTGATGGACGACGGGCATTTATTTATAGCGGAGACAAACGCGTGACCCCATGGGAAACAAGCTGTCGCGCTCCAACCCCAAGACCTGGGCCAGATGTGCGACAGACGGCAGTATGTTCTGGGGTTCAACCTTCCCAGGGACATACAAGGCCTGTACCAACCTTTCTCAAATAAAATGAGTAACCAGGAAATCACAGGATTTTTTTTTATTAGATAGGCATAAGATTTACACATAGGCAAGTAGATTCAAATGTTCATAAAGCCAACAGTCACACATTTAACATTATCAAATATCAAGCAATAAAAGTAACAATGTCTACTAGATCCTAAGCCTCACTGACTGAATCCCTGGCCCATGTGTTCCTCTGGTCCTGAAAAAAAATGTAAGGGAAAGGAATGAATTTCCCCTAAACTCAGTAAGTCATCATATGTCACAAATATAAATTTACCATGAATCAGGAGTAACTCCATGCATGCGAGTAACCATAAAATATAAGCCATTTCAAATATATTTCCATTATTAACCTTCTTTATTATTTTTCTGGCATCATACAAATTTTAGGATGGCCATCCATACACACTCACCTAGTCCCTCGTAATATGGCCATGATCGGCCCATGGCTCGCCCCAAAAGAGTCTAGATCCTGTGTCACATACCGCACATCGGTGATGTGCCAGCGATAGCCCCACTGGAGGCCCAAAAGGAAACTAGCTCTGAATATCACACGAGAAACATGCTTCCTAGCATGTGCTAGAATAAAGCAACTAACTCCTGTGTCACATACCGCTCATCGGTCATGTGCCAGCGATAGCCCCGCTGGAGGCCCAAAAGGAGTCTAGATCCTCGTGTGATCATAGTCGAACTAGAGAGTAGCTAAAATCAACTCAACCCATAACTCTTATATCTTAGTCTGTGTTTAAATTTCATAACACATCAAGATACATGTATGCAGTATAAACATAAGCCGTGAAAATTCAATTATGAGTCAAATAATCATGCATGGCAAAAATTATATCGGTGAGTGATAACTTACAATTCCACCAACTAAGCACTAAACCCAATTTTCCAGGGACGATGACGATCCTGTATCACAAATTATTTTATTTATAATTTGATATAATTAATTCCTATAAAAAGAAATTAAACATAAATTAAATTCCTTGGGACATCTCCAGACAGTTCCTTTCCTCCCTTCCTCCACCTTCCTTTTTCTTTCTTTTAATTATTATTATTATTATTATATTATTTATTTTCCTAATGGTGCCTTTACTGGGTCGGCTCATCCAAAAAAATAGGCCCGGTCCAACAGAGCCTGGCTCAGCCGAGCCCGGCCCAACAAGGCCTGGCTTAACCGAGCCCAGCCCAACCCGTCTGGCCACAGCGCCCAAACCCAACCCGTCTGGCCACGGCACCCAGACCCAAACCTCACGAGGAGAACCAAGGAGGATCGACGGCAATCCTCCCGTCCGACCGCCAGGAAGAGTCGCCGGAGGAAAGGGAAGAGACCGGCAGTCCCAACGGCGGCCGTCCGACCATCAGCCGGAGAGCACAGGGGTTAAACCCCCACCCCTGTTAACAGAGACATCACTCTCTGTTAACAGGCCAACCAACAGCCCCCCCCATGCGAACGGAGAAACGGCGGTGATCCCCGTGATCGACTGCCTGTAATGGATTGCTGGAAGGAGAAAAGGAACCGGCGGTGACCTACCATCGTCGGCCATTTCCCACGATTCCAACGGAAAAGAAAAGAATCGATCGGATTCTTCCTTCCTCCCCGCCAAACACCCCTACACCAAATGTACCCCCGAGGAAGAAGGACTTACCGGCGAGATGGATTCCGATCGTAGTGACCACCGGTTGAGAGAGCACTCCGGCGAAGGCTGAGACACGCGAAGGAGCCGTCGGCGTCCACCGATAGGGAGGGTAATTGGGATCAACAGAGACACCCGAGGTCCCTAAAAAACCCGAGGAAGACCCTTATCCCCCCACCTCCGATGGCATCGACGGACTTCTCTGAAATTTCCACCGGAAAATCTGAACTTCAGAGCCAATTAAAATTTGAACTGAAGTCGGCAAGGGCCGCCAACTTCGGTCCAAATTCAGCCCAATAAGAACTGGGCCTCACACTAGCGTCCGTCTTCTTCCGGTCTCTATCTTCATTCCGTGACCAACACAACCACCGCGTATCCATTCAAAACTTAAACTCTTCGATGTTATCCCAAGCAAAGTCCGTGGTTATCCTTCGATCATCCAAGCTCCCATCTCCTGACAACAGGACGCAGCGACGGGGAGGCAACGTCACCGTGGAGAAGACCGGACTGATAACGGCTTGTGTTGATCTCGGTGAGCTCGACAACGGAGGGGGCAGCACGTTGAAGGTGACCAGAACAGGGACGGACATGGACATGGCAAAGGGAAGAGCGGCAAGCGGTGCTGGGCGAATTGGGAGCTTCTCCGGCATGGTGGCGCAGCTGAGATTTTCTGGCCATGAAGTCTTCTCTCGGCATGCGGCGACGGCAGCAGTAGGGAGGTGATGACCAGTGCTTTAGAAGCTTGAATGGAGGACGGGCGGTGACCGGGAAGAGGTAGGCGATAGCAGCTTGGAGGACGGCAACTCTGACTGATGGGCAAACTGCAGGGACAGACAACGGTTGAGACTGGTGGTTGGGAAGCTTGAACGGCCATGGGAGAAGAAGACGACCGAAACGATGATTTTTGGGATTTTTCTGGCCATCAACAGCCTCTCCGGCGAGCGAGGAGTGTCCCGGCAATGAGCAGAGGAGTTTCGGCAGCTTCCCCGGCAAAAACTTCGCTTCATTTGGCCTGTGGTCCACGGACTGAACTCGTGCACCGGCATCAATGGCAACTGTGGACCAGCGGACGACTTGTGGACCAATTGGCTGGTTCACAATGAACCAACTCATCAATTTCCGTGCAACTTCAAAAATCCCTTTCCAGCTCAACTGAAGTCCAAATTGTATACTGTTCATGCCGTTGGATCCCATAAATCATGCTCTTCGCATTAACAAGATTCTTTCATTAAAACAATGCATAAAAATATTAATTTTAATTAAATAAAGTGATATTAAATTATAAATTAATGTACTATGGTTAATTTTTATGCACTTATCACTTGCACTTTTCGAAACCAGCCTAGATGCCTTTTTATTGGTAATTTGGGTTATAACCTCCTAGTCTAAGAGTCTGCATCGGAGTTTCATTGTATACTCTTTTTCCTCCTTCGATAGGCTCTCTATGTGGTTCACCCTTGAGGTGGCAAACTGGAGTTTGGCTAGTAGCTTGGATAGCACCGTGATCGATTGAGCCTTTTCTGCAGTATGATCCTTTATCTTTCGAAGTGACTTTTCCTGATACATAGCCTCCTTCAGGGCTCTAGTACTCTTGGTTGAGGTATTTGTCCCCCTAAGGAGGGGGCTTCTCGAAGAGCGAGCCTCAGTAGGAGCTGTACTTTGGCTCTTCTTCCCCCTTTCTTTCTCCAATGCTCTCTTTAAGCACTTAATCTAATCTTGGTCTCCTGAGCAATCTCTCTATGCCCAAGTCTTTAGCTACTCAAGGTCTTGGATCTTTTTCTTCTACCTTCCTTATCTCATCATCCTGGTAGTCAACCTTTCCTTGGACCTTCCGGAGAGTTTCCTCATAGGAGTCTATCTCCATGATTAGCTCAGCATTGGCAGATTTTTCTTGTTCCAAAATATGCTCCAACCAGTCAACCCTTTCTCTTATTCCAGTAAGCGCCTGAGCTAGGGGTTCTCCAATAGAATTAGCAAACCATGCCAAATAATGTCCTAGCTACATAAATTTCAAACAGAGTTGTGTTAAGTAGAGTATAGCAGAAAATGTGAAGAATGCGAGGATCTCTTATCCATAGGTATGACTCCAGGGTATTAGTCATCTACCTCTCTACATCCCGTACAGCCAGCAATTATTTTTCCACCAGGAAAAAAAGTCTCCTAACTAGTTCTGTGGTGGTGTTAAGGCTTCCTAGTGCAAGGCTAGTGAGGGGCATTTCTTGGGGATAGCAGTTTTGAGGAAATGCTAGTGGTGGGCTTCTCGAAAGGTCTGCCATCTCCATTTGGTCACCCACGATCTCCACCACCTCCATTGGGGCCTCCTGCAGTGGACTGGCAATGTCCACTATCTTTACTAAAGCCTCCTTTGGTGAACTAATTGTGTCTGTTGTCATCTATTCCAATGGACCTACAACATCCACTGCTTCCATCATAACTTTTTCCAATGAGCCAACATAACTATTTGATGGAGCTAGAGGCTAGTAGCCGGTGGATTGACATCTTCACTTATTGAAGCCAGGTTTGAGGGCTATGCGATCGGAGGGTTGATGCCGCTGCTCGCTAGAGCCAAGAGGTTAGTCACTGGTGTAGATATCCTAGCTTGCTTCTTCTGTGATGCCCACTCGAGTGCTCAAAGCTCCTCTAATGTCATTTTGTCTCAAAAATGCTAAAAGAAGGATCACCGGAGGTTTTGCTATAGAAGTTTTCAGGATGGGCTTTGGAGATAGAATAAAGGACTTTAAAAGGAGGAGAAAAGGAGAGACAAAAGGGCATTATCATTAGCCTAGAATTTTTAGAAGATTTGGGAGTCCATAATGGCTAACCCATCACATCAATCTTCTCAACAACCAATGGCCAGTGGCATCCAAACACTACCTACATTAAATAAAGTGCATGATGTCTCATAAAGAGCTATAAGCAAGTGTTCCGAGGTCCAAGATATGATATCAACAGTACTTCCTTCATCTGACTCACTTTTAGCTTAAATTCAGGAGTACGGGGCAAGTATTATAAGGGTATTCTCAAATGCCTCAGATCCATCATCGAGATGCAACTTTGGTGGTTGCCGATCCATGTGTCGACCTATCAACCATGCTAAAGCATTTTTATACTTAGTCTCTATTGGCTTCCTATCCTTAACATGATTTTTCTGTCACATGACCAATCTTTGCAATTTCAAATGGCCGGTCACCTAGCATGCAAAAATGGCCACTCTATATGGATAAGATCAATAGCAATGCTTCCTTTCTTTGCAGGAGTGAATAAGGACTAAAATTCTATACTCATAATAGCACAACTAACATCCCAACACTCTTGGAATCGCACGATTTCTTTTTTATTACAAATAGCCAAAGTCTCGAGGACCCAAGTAAGTAAAATCTTTTCCAGCTCACTACTTTTCTTTTGTTCTAGGTCTCTGACTTGAGAATCAGAGGCTCCTTGCCGGAGCCAATCTCGACTGGAAACTTTTTTTGTAGGTCTCTTCTACAGTGATGTTGTTAGTTGGCCTTTTTTTTGACCCTAAGCCAGAATTTACCGTAACAATCTCTATACCTATTAACTCGATGAAAAAGTGAGATATTTATTCTCTCTTTAAAAATTTACTAACATTTCAAAAAAAGAGAAAATATTATTCTTGTAATGTTACTAAAAACTACATTATTTTTTATTTTTAAAGTAGAGTTTTGAAATTTAAAACCATCTACTTATTAAAGACTTTCTAAATATCACTTCATTCCCTATTTTAGAAGTGAGATTTTGATATTTAAAATCATGTATAAGGATTTTCCAAATAGATATATGCAAAAAAAAATTGACATGGGTTAAAAAGGAAAGTTTATTATTTCTTAACTAATCAATATTTTTTTAACTCAAATCAATTAAAAATCTTCTTCTCCATTTCTCTTTAGCAATCTCAACAAGATAAAAGGATAGGCTTCAATGTCATCTCAAGAAATATCGGCAAGAAGAAAATGACAAAAATTCCTAATCAAATTGATATGAATAGGATCTAATCAAATCAAGATCTATTTTATTTTTCCTTAATTATTATAAAATTTATTTTTGATAGCTTCTTTATATGATTTATTACTCATCAAATGAGCCAATTTGTAAAATTGAAAACTGATGTGGTCGGATCGCTGACGTGGAGCAAGGAGCCTGACGTAGAGCCCCTATTGGACGCCACGCCGGATTACCGCCACAGGCCCCTTCGCCGGGCTGAGCTCCCCGATGCCAACGGGGCCGCCCGTCGAAGCCGGGCTCCGTCCCCCGCCAGGTCGGTACCCGCCAGGTCGGGATGCCTAGGTCGGAGCCGAGCTTAAACCCCACCAGAAGCAGACCTCTCGAGCCCGAGCTCGGGTCTCGTGGTCCGGAGTCGAGCTCAAGCCTCCTCCACTACGAGGAGCCCCCTCGAGGCCGGGTCCCCTAGGCGCGCCTCATCCACCTCAGCCAGCCCGAGCTCGGTCAAGGCTAGGCCCCTCTGGCCTGGTACCGAGCTCGGCCCCTTTCCGTGCAGCCGAGCCGCTGCAAGGCAGGTCCCCTGCAAGTAGGTCCCATCTTTCCAGCTCGGCCCCCAACGCAAATCAAGATGTCAACCGCCAAGAAAACAGTACCTCCCATCCGAAGACGATGGCGGGCCCCTCGAAGACCGTGCGACAATACCCGCCACGTCATCATTAATGCCCACGGCCGCCATTCACACCAGGAAGAAGGAAAGCTCACATCAAGGCACTGTGCCCCCTACCGGCTTGCTGTACGACCGGAAAAAAGATACCAAGGAGCGCGATTCCCAAGAGTGGCGGTGCGACAGTTGAGGCCCTGTCGTACTTCCAGGAGGGGCAAATCGAAGGAATGTCAGAGGCTCGTGGAAGCTTCCCCAGATACCTAATAAAGAAGGCGTATAATTCACGGCACGACATTACGTCATACCCATTTGCCAACATGGGAGAACCCCGAGGCAAGTCGCAAAAGAAGACCCAGCCAGTTTAAGCAAAAAGGGAGGTAACACTCATTTCTCAATTCCAAGAAAGAACAACACAACCACCACAAAGAAGAGAGGAACCAGAGCGATACAAGGGAAGAAGGCCAGAGAGGAGGGCAAGACCACCTCGGCCAACACTATTCCCAGCTCGTCCTCATCTTCCACTCACACTATATTCCCTCCTCTTAGCGTGGAGCTCATCCAGAGGGGCTCGACCAGGAGGATCTGTTTCCCTGGATCGCCACTGACTTGACCGTCAGCGTGCCCCCGCCAGAATCCCCGGCCCGGGTCCCTGACGTTACTTCCTTGCAGGTCCCGAGGTACCGGAGGCGTTCCCAGGCGGACGGACGCGACATACCCGATGCCATCAGCAGCTACGGGCCACGACGATCCGGGCGGCAACAAAAACTATGCAATCTTAATGAATGGTAAAAGTTATGGCTTTGTCAAATATAATTCTTAGTTTATTGGGCTTTTTTTTTTTTTATCTAATGTTTAGAATCTCAGATTTTGGTGGAGGATGATTTGTTAGATAAATTTGAGTGCGTAACTTTAGATTTTTCCTTGAGATTTCATTTAAGATCATTTCCTTTTCTTTACCCAAAAAAAGAGATTTCGTTTTTTTTTTTTTTTTTTTAAGAGGTGGTTGCTTGCCCATATTTGTTTTCCCCGGTCTTGGTCAAAACAATGATCTTTTTATTTGGGATTTGAGATTTTACCTAGATTTATTTTTTTGGTTTTCATGCACAAAAGAAAATATTATTTTAGTTTTGGAGCATAGGTAATGGCTGGTTGGGTATTTGTGGTTAAACAAGAGTTATATAAGACTCAAACATGGGCATCATTCTTACCTACCTCTGCCTCTTCCTTCCATATCCAATGCTCTCTTTCTTGAACCGGTTGGAATAATATTTATCGTCATATATAACATAACTAATTATTTGAATAACCTTTTTTACAAGAAATATTATCGAAAAATTTAGAAGATATTTTTTATATTTTATTTTCTTTAATATTACTTTATATTTAATAATTTGAAAATTTTAAAATCTAAACAAGTAAAATACATAGTTTGTTTTGAAAAAATCCCAGTTATCTAATTAGAGGAAAATATAACAATAAATAGGGATGCACCATTTCTTGAACTTGGTTTCGCAAACGATAAGCTCTCCAAGACTTTCAACCAATTAGACCTGGATTCATAGTAGGGATACATAATTTCTTGAACAATTATTCTTTACTTTAGGATTGTACTCGGTCAATGTTCATCCAAAAAAAAGCAAAATAACGAAATCCCTTTGATTTTTTTAAAAAAGAAAAGTTGGAATAATTTGTCATTTAAATCATATTAGGTTGATGGTTCATTACCCAACAATATCAGGAAAGACGTGGACAATCTTTTTCTGATTAAAAACATGTATTTTTTATTTTCTTTTCAGGCTCTTTGGGTAGTGAAGGATATTTATAAAAAATAAAAGATTTTCTTTAAAAGATACTATGTATGTTTGTTCAATAGGGAATGGAGGGTAGAGTATGAGAATTGAGGCATGGCTCCCTAGTTTCTCTCAACCAGTAAAAATTTTTCATGTAAGAATCTTATCATGAAGATTTTTTTTCTTTTCAACATTAAGAGGGCCAATCCCTACATGCTACCCTACACCCACTCATAGCTCTCTTGAGCCAATGCCCATTTTCTTGCAATCATCTGAGCAAGTACTCCAAGTTAGTTGTTGTTTAGGCTTCTAATGAGAACAATCCTAGCCTTGTTGCTTCATGCATAAAGAGATATGTATATTTATAACCATTAAAGCTCTCCATTATTTGAAATGGTTTTTATAGATACTTAATGGCCATATGTATATTTACACATAAGCAAGTTTATGATAATGCTCACTTATAAAATCTTTTCAATCTATACAGAATTTCTAATATTTTTAAAGTGCTTTTGAAAAGTGATATAATTTCAAAAAACATTTTAAGTTGGGATTTTTCTATGAACATGTTCAAAAATATTACATGCATACCTGTATACATGATAAGCATGTAGAGACACAATTATGTTGCGCATATAGGTACATACATATATGTTCACTTTTAAAAGATAATTATCCACCGAAACATATCATGATTTATTCATTATACATATTTACACACATAAAAATAATTCATAGACATTTTTATGTGCAGCTATTGTTTGGAATTATTATATATGTCATTCATATGTGATTAAATCATAAGAACAAGATAATGTATTTTGCTTTATAAATTAGATTAGTTTATGAATGCATTTATAAGTAATTTATAAATCTGGATATATAGCAAAGCTTTATAAATTAGATTAGTTTATAAATAAAGAGGTCAAATTTATGGGAGATGGTTTTGTATTTTGCTATTCTTTTTTTTTTTTTTTTGATAAGATATTTTGCACCTTCTTCGTCTGCCAAATGGAGCCTACAATGTTTTTAATAGCCGTTACAGCGACCGTTATGTTTTGGGGAGCGGTCATAGCCCAAAAATTTTACCATCAACTCTCGTCGCTCATCTGCCGCTGAGAAATGCAAGCAAACGCCTTCGCCCTGCCCCTACCCTTCAATTACCTTCGGCTTCCGCCGCTGAATCCAACGCTGTGGCGGGTCCAACTTCCTCCATATCAACCCGTTCTCGGAGCTAAGTCTCCTCTACTTCTTCGAGGTTCCTGCTCTCTCTCTAAACCCAAATCACCTCCTTTCCTCTTCTTCGGATGTACCAATGAGCTTGGTTTCTCTATAACCTGGCAGCTGTGAAGAAGAGCAAGGAGGAATTCGGTGCTGAAGATGACAAGGAGTACGGCGGGCTCCCGAAAGAATTCTATGACGATGTATGACACTCCTGAATTTGTCTTCTCTTTATTTCTATCTCTTGTCGTAATTTTAATACTGGAGTGAGATCAACCCTTATGTTTGGAATGGTGTTGTCAATGTAATTGGGCTTATGCTCTTCAATCTCACTCGTTTTTTCTGCTGCGCATTTTGTCATATAGGTTGGAGTCGAGTGTTAGGTTGATTGGTTTCTTGGTGATTGATTATTGTCTTTTAATTAAATTCTATTTTTCTTCTTTTAATTGGGTTATTATTTCTGTTATTATTGTGGCTAGTTTTTGAGATAAAGTTATTTGGGCGATTTGGGGAGCCTTCAATCAAGTTTTGCTTGCTTTACTTTCAGATTGCTACCCACCAGACACCTGACTCATTCCTTTATGTTTTCTGGCACCATTACATGAACGTGGAATAAGATCGTTGGAGGTGCGTTTATGAGAAAATTGATTCAATATGGTCATTGAGTGGTGGGGCAACGTTTAAAGATAGTGCGCATGGTCATAGAATTCTGGTTATGATTTTTTATTTTTTTTATGGAGTTCATTTTTTTCCCACCTGGTGCTTGCAGCACTAAGATCTTTTTTTTTTTTTTTTTTCATGGTAATTCCAATAGTGATAGATTGTTTTCTTTGATCTGATGTGCACAAAAATAGGTGTTATATATGCTCTGGAATTTCTTAAGGACCTGTTTTATTTCTTGAGCATCACTTTCTCAGGAGATGATAGAGTGGTGGGGAGTTTGAGATTGCACCACTCAAAAAATATACACTCAATATGCACCACGTTGCTCTCCTCCATAGGATCCCAAGATTAGATAGACTATTGCATATGTCTCTGGTTCCTTAGGTTTCCATGGAGTTCAACTGAATCAACCAACCTTATTTCAGCTATTCAACCAAAGAAATTTTCAAGGACTTGTCAAGTTTACTTAATTAAACTTAGGAAGTTTGTAAATGTGATTAGTTAGTTGAAGGTTATAGTGGACTAGCATTTGTACGAATACTTGACATGCTCAACTCTTAAGAATCAGAATCAATGGTTCATTTGTTATCCTGAACTGGATCATGAAATATTTCAACAAGTGAAATGCTTAAATTTTATCACAATTTGTTAATAAAGTTAAACATAAAGCTATGTTATAGTACCAACTCCACCGATACCATTCATTGGGGATCAATTGTGTGGAATACGGATCTTCATTCCAAGGATCATGTTATCAGTGTCGATGCCACAGGAAAAAGAAAAAAAGAAAATTAAAATAAAGGTACAATCAATTGGAGTTTTACTATGAAAAAAAAAAAAATTTACAAGATTGGAACTCTCACTCTCAATCCTGTACAGTTATCTCAATAAAAAATCCTAAATCCTTCTCTCAAGCTCTCAACTCTCAACCTGTACAGGCTTTCTGAAGATCCTTCATCATTCTTTTGATCCTCACATTCAGCCTAATCCTCTGCCCATGTTTTTATAGCCTTTGCTACAAAGAGCGTCTCACCAAAAGTTCAACAATCTAAATTGCATCCAAATCAGAGTTCCGTAACTCTTCCAATATCAGTCTGACTCCAAATCAATGAGTAGCCATCCGATCACCATCTATTATGCCTCAGATCATGCTAGATCAGCCTAAATAATGCGGAACAATTTCGGGCATGCTCGAATCCTTGTGTGATCCCTCTTAGCTACTCGATCGTGCGATCATCATGCGTACACCACCGTAGACTGCACTGGTCCATGGTGAGCTACAACAGCAACCAAAGGGGAAAGGAAAAACTTTGGTCGCTTGGGCCTAGGTTGATGCGAGCATGCGTGCCTTGGCCTGGGCCGATTGCTTGCACCTGCATGCGCACCGCGCTGGGCTGCGGGCCGACGCCTGTAGACCTGTTCTAGCCCTTTTTTTCTTTCCTCTTTTGGGCTTCTTCTGGGTTTAGGTTCTCTTTTGGACTGGTTCTGGCTGGACTTCTCACCTGTCCTGGGGCCTGTATTGAACTTCTTTAGGAGCCGAATTTGAGATATTTTTTTAATAACCTCCACCTCGACTGAACATTCGGCTTCCACCTGATTTTAAGAGCTTCTTGAAAGATTTTGTTCCCATATCCTAGAACAAACAAACACCTACTGATCATGGATGGACAAACATGAAAGTCAAGTTATACCACTCAATCCTATCTCTATCACATGCTGTGCTTACCTTAACTTAAGATCTGCTCGGGAAGCCTCTTGTGGCAATAGAAATTTCATCTTACAACGTAACTTGTTATCCTTCTGAGTCTCTTATCTCATGCCTGATCCACCTACTGCCTGAGCTCCACCTTGCACCAAACTCCTGTCTGCACTAGGAATTCCATATCACACTGGACTTCTTATCAAGAAGTCGTACCCTCACTTTTTTCTTTGCAAAACAATCTACTGCTCCACAAGACCTTCAGGATTCTATCACTGGCTTTTCATGTGTAGCCATTTGAATCTAATTTGCTGAGAAAAATCAGATTCTTGCAAAAATTGGGTATGCATCGGATCTTGTCCAGTTTTTCGCTATCCCATCATGTGCCTTCAAACTGATTGTCCCAATGCCCTCATTCATATGGCTCAATCCATCTAGCAAATGGATAGAACCTTCTCTACTCTCTAGAAAGTTGAACAGCTCCTCTTTGTAATAAATGTGATGTGGACATGTAAAATCTAAAATTCACTAAGAAAAAGGGAATATCTCGTTGGATACCATTAGTGTATCACTGTAGTATCCTTCATTGTCGCTACCAGGGTTCTCCGAACCGTGCCGAACTGGCCGGTTCGGGGCGTACTGAATCGGACCAGTAGCTGGCCGGCACGTTTCGGCCACATAAAACGGTTCTTGCCCCATAAAAATATATATAAAAATATTATATCAATCCAAATCGGACCCGAACCGGGCCGAACCGGTGTTGAACCGGTCAAAATAAGGTCGAACCGCTCGGTTTGGTCAATTTGAGTCCGATTCGGCCCGGTTCGGGTCGGTTCGGGTGGGTTTTTTTTTGTTTTTGTCACATGGTAGCCATGTGACATGGTGGGGGGGGGCTTCTGAGAAAGCTCTTAAGAGCTTTAACAACAGAGAGCTCTTACGAGCACTCTGTTGTTCGTTTTTCATTTTGTGACGACGAGTTTAAAAAAAATTTAATCTATTTCAATGCAATCAAATATCCATAAATCGAAGAGAAAGGTAGAATCAAGGTATGTATTGCTTTTCTTTCTCCTATTTCCCTCTTCCCTCTCTTTTTTTTGTTAAAATCCGTGCAAAATAAAAAATTAAGAGAAATGCTATCAAAGTTTTTTTGTTAGTTATGATTTTAGAGTATGTGGTAGATGTAGGATAGATCTATACAATGATACTAAGATCTTAATTTTTTGTTAAGTATATAATTTTTTAAATACAAAATTAATTTTAAAAAATAATTAGTAAAAAAATTATAATTATAAATTATTAATCTAGGGCTCGTAAGCTACTCTTATTATAAATTTCATATCGATTTATTCAAGTTTCGATGCGTTTCATGAATAGTGCTATAGGTCTTAAATTAAAGAAAAATTGATTTTTAATGCATTTCTAGGATTTTAAAAAAATATATGTAGTATGTATGATAGAATCCTATATGAATCTAAATTTTTTTTTTTTTTTTTAAAATTTTTTAAATAAAAAAATAAAAAAAATAATTTAAATTTTAAAAATTAAGTTGATAAAGTATTAATTAATAAACATTATTATTGACCTTATATGTAATTTAAATATTCAGGTATGGATCTATCAAGGAGGAAGAAGGATCCAGAGTGAGACATTGGCTGGTTGCATGGAGAGATGCTCTCGGGTCGGCATCACTGGAGGTATAAATGATGCAATAATGAATTCAAAGGTGGGGGGTAAGGTTGAAGCAGCACTTGGCTGGCGGCTATCATGATGTATTTGCATGCTGACAGTGTCCACGGGAGGTCTGTCAGTTGATGAAGAAACACTTTGCTGATTTTAAAGCTGGAAAGGAAAGAGCAGCAAAGAAAAAGGCAGAGATGGAGCGCAGAGCCGTAGAACCACCTTCTTATTACTCCAGGAAGTCAGAGGGAGCATCTATTCCTTCTAATGAGGAGGCACAGATGGAGGTTGCTATTCAGGCGAGTTTGTATTAGCAGAGGCAACAGGAGGAGATAGCCAGGCATAAATAGCAATTTGGACCATCAACTTTTGAGTCAAGATCGGGATCCGGTTCTGCAGTGCTGCAAGAGAGTCTAAGATAGTTTAGGAGGATTTTCTTAGTCGGAAAGCCCGTTAGGAAAGATACCAGCCGTATTGCATCCATGTTGGGAGTATTTGGCAGTAGAAGGAAGTCTTCCAGGGATATTCCAGAAGGAGCTACTATCCATGATGTCAATCTACATGCCTTTCCTAGTAGAAATTTCAAGCAACAAAGGATTGACACAATGCCGAAAAAGGATAAGAAGAAGGATATGTGGCGGGCCATCTCCTCCTGGTTTCATTTTAGTCATATCCTAGTCCATGCAGCAGACAATCCATATTATCGCTCTGCTATTTCATCTATACAGGCTGCTGGTGCAGGTATAGTCCTTCAGGATCGAGGGATATCTATGATCAGCTTCTAGACAGCAATAATGAGGAGCTAGAAGGATGAATATCCTCATATTAGAGCAAGTGGCTAGTGTATGGGTTGACAGTGATGTGTGATGATTGGACTGGTCCTACTAGACGGAGCATCGTCAATTTCTTGACTTGTTGTGATGGAAAGATTTTTTTCAGAAGTCTATTGATGCTTCAGATTAGGTGCACGATGCCAGTTATATCCTCAGATTGATAGAGGAGGTGATTGATCATGTGGGAGAGCATAATGTCGTACAGGTCATCACTGATAATGGACTACAGTACAGGATCGCAGGACAGATCTTGATGGAGTGGTGACTGCATATTTTCTGGATCCCTTATGCTGAACATTATATAGATCTCATATTGATGGATATTGAAAAAATCCGCAGGGTGCTGAAGATTGTTAAGCTAGCACAGTGTATCACCAGATTTATATATAACCGTACATGGATCTTATCATTGATGAGAAGCTTTACAGGAAGAAATATTGAGACCAAGAGTTACACGGTTTGCTACTAATTACATTGCACTTGATAGTCTTCTTGGCAAGAAAGCAGAGCTACGTCAGATGTTTGTCAGTCAGGAGTGGCAGCAGAGCAGATATGCCAGGACAAATACTGAGGGAAGCAATGTGAAAAATTTAGTGACGAGACAGACATTCTGGCAGCGGGCTGAGAGGATGGTGGAGACTATCAAGCCTCTATATGAGGTACTTCGCATCTTGGACTCCGAGAGGTATGCTCAGATGGGCTTCTTGTATTTCATTATGTAAAAGGTAAAGGAAAAGATTCAGGAGGCAGATCCATTACATGCATCTGAGTATATCCGGATCATTAATTGATGGTGGAGTTATCAAATGAGTTCGGATTTGCATTTAGCAGGTATGCAGTAATTTATAAAGTCCCTAAAAACTTAAATTCAATTAGATTTGTACAAGTATGCTTGACTAATTCTTAAAATATATGTGCAACTTACTATCTGAATCTGAGATTTCAATACTCCATACTGGACATTGTCATGGATGAAAATCTTATGTCTGCCCTACGCAATGTTATATATAAGATGGAGCTCGATCCAGATGTCGCTGCTATATGCCTAGAAGAAGTAAGTTAGGTTGAAATTATTGAATGATTTTTAAGAGCATTAATTTCAACAAGTTGTACATGATAACAAAACTTTTTTCTGGCAGACGAAATTTTTTAGGGGGGCACAGATTCATTTGGATCCATTGTAGCAATCAGAAGTAAATCAAAGATGAATCCTAATAGATACTACTAAGGAGTAAGTGTAATATTATATCAGGGTTAAATTTTTTATTTTGTGAAATAAATTTTAAATGATTTTTTATTTTATGAAATATAAAATTTTAAATGATGTAATATCTTTTGTAGCTGAATGATGGGTGCATTTTGGTGGATCTACTAAAAATTTAAAGGTTCTTGCAGTTAGGATCCTCTCCCAAACGGTGTCATCTAGTGGATGTGAGCGCAACTAGTCTATATTTGGCCTTATCTATTCCAAGCAGAGGAACCGTCTGAAACAGAAACGCCTCAACGATCTTGTGTATGTAAACTATAATTTAAGGTTGGAACTAAAGTATATTCAGGAAAAAGTAAAATTGAAATATCTCGATCCCGCTGCAAGTTCATATGTTGATGAGGATGAAGATCCAATTATTGGGTGGGTTATGAGTCAGCAGCAGCAACCAGAGCTTGATGAGCCAGGATCGCCTCCTCGACCAGCCAATTTTGTAGCTAGTGAGGCTGGGGTGGATGCTGGACAATGGACAACAAGTCATATTCCTCACAGGGCTCCAGCAGATACAACATATCATCCCTCCCCACCATCTATTCGGTCTGGAGATAGAAGGAAAGGAAAGGTAGTTGTACCTCCATCGGATTACTTAGTCCATTCAGATACCAGAGAGAGTGATGATAGTGCTTTAGATAGTGAAGGATCTAGTGATCAGGGAATGACTGGAGGATAGGAGTCGTAGCCACCTATTCATATTCGATTAATTGGGAGTCGCAATTTAGCCATGCCATATAGGATACAGATCATGGATTACCATCTGATAGATCTCGTGGTGATACGATTTCATATAGGCAATGGGCTTCGCGAGGTCGTTCGGGACACGATGCAGCTGCAGCTCTTGCACGTGGAGTAGGATCCATGGATGTATCTGGGTCATCCTCATATTCAGGATCCTCTTATCCGCAGCTACTGGCAGCTTCTGGTCCATATGATCTATATGGTGTATCTGAGACGTTATATTTCAATGGTTATTATCCCATGCAGCCTAGAGCATCTTATAGATCTGATTTTGCTGCTGGTATATTTGGATGGGCCCCTGTACTGCCATATCATCAGTCTTTGGATAGCTCTCAGAGTCGGGACATCAGAGAGGGATCTGCGATGAGTTATGATCCATCACGCATACCTCCTGGGATGACCTTAGAGAAGTATCATGCTACCTAGCTGGAGGGATATACCGATTTGCCTACGTGGTACATAAATGATCCTTATATTTATGGACATCGCCACTCTACCCGATTCTAGAAATTGGTATGTAATTATATATTTATGCTACATTTCATTTTTATTAATTGCTGATAATCTTAGTTTAATTATCATTTTATATCTTATTTTAATTGAAAGTAGTCCTAAATCTTAGTATTTAGTCCTAAATCTTGAAATCAAATATATCTTAAATTCTAAATTCCAAGCGTTTAGGACTCCTAAACACTAAATTTAAACCCTAAACCTTTAAAAAATAAAATAAAAATCTTAAAATCCCAAAATCCATCAAACAAAATCAAAAAAAAAAAAAAAGGCGTACCTGTTCAAATCGGCACGCCCCCGTCGTACCGTGTGTCGGCACGGCACGGTACGGCATGGTACCGTACCTTGGTCGCTACCATCAGCAACCACCACAGTAACTTTTGTCAAATTTTTTAGCTGTGAGCATTTTCTAACTCGATGCCCCAGCTCATCGCATCGATAAAACTTGATTTTGCTTGCATCTTTCAACTTGGACCATTTATCTCATGATCCTTTGTCGCTTCACCTTTTGCCACCTACTCCTACAGAAATCGCCAACACTGAGTTCCTGTCTAAACTTGAAGCTTGGTTTTTCTGCCTGAGAATCTCGTTCTGAAATAATGCTGAGGTAACCTTCTCTATCTTGATGGTGCTCTTTTTCACTAGAAAAGCAATCATCAAGGACTCAAAGGACTGCGGCAGGAATGATAGCAAGACCAGTGTCTTAGTCTTTTTCTCAACTTTTTTATTGATACCGAGAAGATTAGTGATGATCCTCTAGAAGTTACTTAGGTGCTCCTGCACACTTTGTCCTTCAGTCATCTATAGTTAGTAAAACTGCTTCCAAAGGAATAGCATATTTAGTAAGGGACTTTGCCATGTACAGCTCCTTGAGCTTTTACCATTATGCTATCAGGAAAATCTTGCTCAGTACATGGATCACAACATCATCCACTAAATATAAGTAGATCGTGCTCATCACTTGTATATAGAGTCATCTCCAAGTCTTCTCGTCCATAGTGGCTAGTCTCTTCTCGTACATGAGAGCATTGATCAATCCTTGCTGGATAAGTACGTCTTTCATCCTTGCTTGCCAGATGGAGAAATTACTTTTTCCATTGAATCGACTGATGTCAACTTTGATTGCACTCGCTATCTTCTTCGATCTTGATCAACACAAATAATCTAGAACTCTGATATCAGTTGTTATAGTACCAATTGCACTAATATCACTCGTCGAGGGTTCACTTATGCAGAATATGGATCCTCGTTCTCAGGATCACATTGTCGATGTCGATGTTGCAAGAGAAAGAAGAAGAGAAAAATAAAATAAAGGCATAATCAGTTAGTCATGCAAAGTTTCACTATGAAAAAAATAAACTTACAAGATTGGAACTCTTACTCTCAATCTCGTACGGTTCTCTTAATAAGAAATCTCAAATTCCTCTCTCAAGCTCTCAACTCTCAGCCCCTACAGGCTTTCTGGAGACCTTGACCACTCTTTTGATTCTCATACCCAATCTGGTCCTCCATCCATATTTTTATAATCTCTATTGTGAAGAGCATCTCACCAGGAGTCCAACAGTCCAAATCGCGTCTAAATCGAAGTCCTTTAGCTCTCCTAACACGAGTCTGAGTTTAGATCACCTCATGGCCATCCGATCGCCATCCATCATGCCTCAGATCATGCTAGATGAGCCCAAATCACATAGAACAATGTCGGGCATACTCCTAGTTGTCGAATCCTCGCATGATCGGTGCTTCGCCACTCGATATCGCGATCATCACTCGTACACCACTGTAAACCGCACCCGTCCATGGTGAGCTATGACAACAACCAAAGGGGAAATGAAAAACTCCGACCGCTTGGGTCTGGGCTGCCGCGTGCTCATCTGGGCCTGGGTCATCTGCCCATGCCCTCGTGTGCGCTGTGCTGGGCCTGCATGCCTGCGCACACACCGTGCTGGGCCGTGCACCCGCGCGCACCGTGCTGGGTCATGCACCCGTGCGTGCCATACTGGTTGTGGGATGGCGCCTTCAGGCCAGCACCTACGAGCCTGTTCCAGCCCCTTTTTTTGTTTCCTCCATGGACTTCTTTTGGGTTCTCTTCTGGGCTAGTTCTGGCTAACCTTCTTACCTATCCTGGCCCTGTATTTGGCTTCTTTAAGGGCCAAATTCTAGGCATTTTCCCAACAAGCTATTTAGTGCATTGAGGATGTCATATACTCAACATTGTTGATCAAAGGATATGAAGGGGCAGGGAAAAAACATTGTAATCTAAGGTGCATCTTTGTTGGAAAACCTGAATGTTAACACCTAGTATACCCTGTCAAATTGTCACAAAACAATATCTTTTCAAGTTGTCTCAAAACAATGTAAATGGGACAACAAATTGTTACATGATTTAAATATACATGCAGGCTTTCTTTTTATTTGAGGTGTTTATATCATACACTTATCTTTACTCTTAGATTAATTTTTGCCTTTGTTGTTTTCTAGTTTTCCTTTCATAGTTTCTCACCATTCCTCCACCTCTCCTCTCTCTAATTGGTTTCTATTGTCTACTGTAGGTTGAAGGGTTGAGATCAGAATGATATTTTCTCATACAATGCTTCTCAATTTAATGGTGTAGCTTTGTCTTTGATTGACTCCATAGCGAACCTCAGTTGATAAGACAAGGCTGGGACGTGTAGCCTCAAGCCCATTTACAATGTATCATTCTCAAATAAAGAAAAAATTCTAAGAAAAGAAAATATATGCCTCCACTTTATAGAATCATTCCAAATAAGACTATTTTATGAGTACAACCATGGTGCATGGTCGCTGCTTGCTATAGTATGTGCATGCATTATATTGGTACCAGTGTTATGCATGTGCAATGAACATGAGAGGAAGCATGGATGGCTTTGGTTCCCTGCATAATTAAATATTTATGCTACTGTTTTTAAATGATAAATATATCCCAAATTTTTGTGCGTGTGCTTCCATATTTACTTTCTCGAAGAAGGGGTGGGGGGGGGGCAGGGAGAGAGAGAGAGAGAGAGAGAGAGAGAGAGAGAGAGAGAGAGAGAGAGAGAGAGAGAGAGAGAGAGAGCTGTGACATTCTTAGAGAAGTGTGTAGCATAGAACATGTGGAACCCTCAAGTTATACCCTACTTAAGTCAGAACCAATGCAAGAACAATACCAAGAGTGCTTTTTTTCTAAAAGAGGGTCACAATGGCTGAGGCTCAAGGAGTTCACATTGACACTGGAGATATGCTATCAATTTGTACCATAAAAACTATAACAAAGATTGATCCCTACATTGATAAAATCACAAAAATTAGTGAACTATTAAAAATCATTGCTAGAGGACATTGTGAATGGACCATTAAGCTCCATTCACACATACTTAAGCTTCTTAGTCCCTATACAAATGACTAAGCATTTCATGTTTTAATTGATTAGCCTACCCATGGTCATATACTTGCTCTGACGAGAACTTATTGTGATAATTTTAACAAAATAAAGTAGTGTAGTGTTCCCTTGGTTGCTTTACACCATAAATTATTCTAAATAATATTGTTTTTCATGCCATTTCAATTGTCCCAAAGTGTTCTACATGTTCAATGTCATATCTTTTAAGATGTTTTTCTTTCCTGAATTACCCTTTCTTAATATTTTAAATGCAGAAGGCAATCTCTTTATATTCTTGAAAGTATTTTTTTTTGTTCTTTTCTTTCTTAATTCAATGTGAACTTGCTAGGAAATGTCTCCCTTCATTATTTATAATTTTATATAATTCCTGCCCATCTTTCCTTTCAAGTTTTTTTTTTCTTTCTACATAACCTTAAGGGAAGACCTAATATTTGGTTTAATTTAATCTTTTGACTGAGTATAAGTTTTGACAAAATTATTCATTTTAATCATGATTTTTTGGGATTTCTTAGCTCTAGAATTAATTAGCAACTGCAATGTCTAATTCATTTGTTTATTTAAGATAAGTTTTTCCATGTTTTTCTTACTCTTCATTGACTTTGTCCATTCTAGGAGTGGCAAGCACGCCAGCGAGAGAAAGCTAAGGAGTGGGAAGAATATCGCCAGAAGGAGGAAGAAAAAGAGATTAGAAAGATAGATGAATATCGAGAGATAGGCATGCGCTTAAAGGGATACCCTGAGGAAGAAGTTCGCAAAGCAAGGAAATTAGTTTCAAGTTTTATAAGATCTACTGAAGAAGTTGAAGAGGTAATTTGCCAAACATATTTTCCCTCCCTTTTTCGTGTCATGGTAAGTGCTGATGAAGGATGTAGTGATAGTGAAGAAAAAATTGCATAGAATGGTGACATAGAGAGATGGATGCAAGCTTATTTGGCCAAATTTATAATGCTATGTGAAATATATTTTAGAATGGTGATTGGTACCATTTTATTAGTGTACTGTGGACACCACAAAGGGCAAATCAATAATAGTACCATGGTTGAAATTGTTTGAATTTGCATACCATAATATTTAACACAGTCATTATTTCGTATATTATACTTTTACTTATGGATAGCCATTTTTTGGTGTCCTTTTTGCAACCTAATATGTTTGTTGAAGTGCAACTCCTGCAATGGAATCTATATGCTGAGTGTTGACACTTGTTAATGCTTCCAGCCCAGGGTTTTTCGAACCGTGCCGAACCGGCCGGTTCGGGACGTACCGAATCGGACCGATGGCTGGCCAATATGGTTCGGCCATATAAATCGAAACAGCCCCTTAAAAATTAAAAAAAAAAAATCTTTACAGCACCGAACCGGACCCGAACCTGTTGAAACGTGACCGAACTGGCCGGTTCGGCCCGGTTTGGCTCAGTACGGGCGGGAGGGGGCAGGTGGGGGCTTTTTTTTTGTTTTTGTCACATGGCTACTATAGCCATGTGACTTATTTTGGGAGGGGGGCTGCCTTGGGTTTTAATGAACGAAAAGGCAGAGAGCTCATAAGAGCTCTGCTGCAGAGCTGCGGAAACAAAAACGACGGAAAAAAAAATTGTCTTAATTCTTTTCAACCCAATCAAACCTGCAGAAGTCGAAGAGGAAAGTAGAATCAAGGTACGTATACCTTTCTTTTTTCGTATTTCTCTCTTTTGTATCGTTTTTTTATTAAAATCCATGCAAAATAGAAAATTAAGAAGAAATACTGTCAAAATTTATTTGTTGGCTATGATTTTAGAGTATGTGGTAGATGTAAGATAGATCTACATAATGATACTAAAATTTTGATTTTTTGTTAAGTATATAATTTTTTCAATTAAATATTAATTTCGAATTAATAAATTAATTTTAAAAAATAATTAGAAAAAAATTGTTATTAATCTAGGGCTTGTAAGCTACTCACTATAAATTTCATATCGATTTATTCAAGTTTTGATGCATCTCATGAATAGTGTGCCGTAGGTCTTAAATTGAAAAAAAATTGACTTTTAATATATTTCTAGGATCTTAAAAAAATATATGTAGCATGTATGATATAATCTTACATGAATCTAAAATTTAATTTTTTTTTATTTTTCTTTATTTTTAAAATTTTAAAATAAAAAAAATTAAATTTTAAAAATTAGGTTAATAAAGTGTTAATTAATAAACATTATTATTGATCTTATATATAATTTAAATATTCAGGTATGGATCCATCAAGGAGGAAGAAGGATCCGGAGTGGGACATTGGCTGGTTACATGGAGAGATGCTCTCGGGTCGATATCACTGGATGTGTAAATGATGCAATACTGAATTCAAAGGTGGGGGGTAACAAGGTTGAAGCAGCACTTGGCTGGCGGCTATCCTGATGTATCTGCATACCGATAGTGTCCACAGGAAATTCATCAGTTGATGAAGAAATACTTTGCTGATTTTAAGGCTGGAAAGGAAAGAGCAGCAAAGAAGAAGGCAAAGATGGATCGCAGAGCTGCAGAACTACCTTTTTATTACTCCAGGAAGTCAGAGAGAGCATCTATTCTTTCTGATGAGGAGGCACAGATGGAGGCTGCTATTCAGGCGAGCTTGTATAAGCAGAGGCAGTAGGAGGAGGCAGCCAGGCATAGCCAGTGATTTGGGCCATTAGCTTTTGAGTCAGGATCGGGATCCGGTTCTGTTAGTGCTGTAGGCGAGTCTGAGACAGTTTAGGAGGACCTCCTCAGTCAGAGAGCCCGTTAGGAGAGGCATCGACCGTATTGCATCCATGTTGGGAGCATTTGGCAGTAGAAGGAAGCCTTCCAGGGACATTCCAGAGGGAGCACTATCCATGATATCGATCCATATGCATTTTCCAGTAAAGATTCCAAGTAACAGAGGATTGACACAATGCTGAAAAAGGATAAGAAAAAGGATATGTGGCAGGCCATCTCCTCCTGGTTTCATTTCAGTCATATCCCAGCCCATGCAGCAGACAATCCATATTATCGCTCTGCTATTTCATCTATACAAGTTGCTGGTGCAGGTGTAGATCTTTCAACATCGAGGGATATCTATGGTCAGCTTCTGGACAGCAATAAGGAGGAGCTAGAAGGATGGATATCCTCATATCAGAGCAAGTGTCCTGTGTATGAGTTGACGATGATGTGTGATGGTTGGACTGGTCTTACTAG
Source organism: Areca catechu (assembly GCA_021397845.1). Taxonomy (NCBI): domain Eukaryota; kingdom Viridiplantae; phylum Streptophyta; class Magnoliopsida; order Arecales; family Arecaceae; genus Areca; species Areca catechu. Next base: position 30,749,943 of record CM038046.1, read on the forward strand.
ACGGAGCATCATCAATTTCTTGACTTATTATGATGGGAAGACTTTTTTTCAGAAGTCTATTGATGCTTCAGATCAGGAGCACGATGCCAGTTATATCCTCAGATTGATGGAGGAGGTGATTGATCAGATGGGAGAGCATAATGTCGTGCAGGTCATCACTGATAATAGATCACAGTACTGGACCGCAGGGCAGATCTTGATGGAGCAGCGGCCGCATATTTTCTGGATTCCTTGTGCTGCATATTGTATGGACCTCATGTCGATGGATATTGAAAAAATCTGTAGGGTGCAGAAGATTGTTGAGCTAGCACTGTCTATCACCATATTTATATATAACCATACATGGATCTTATCATTGATTAGGAGCTTTACAAGGAAGAAATATTGAGACCGGGGGTCACACGGTTTGCTACTAATTATATTGCACTTGATAGTTTTCTTGGCAAGAAAGCAGAGCTGCGTCAGATGTTTGTCAGTCGGGAGTGGCAGCAGAGCAGATATGCCAGGGCAAATATTGAGGGAAGCAATGTAAAAAATTTAGTGACGAGACATGCATTCTGGCAGCGGGCTGAGAGGGTAGTGGAGGCTATCAAGCCTCTATATGAGGTACTTCGTGTCATGGACTTCGAGAGGTATGCTCAGATGGGCTTCTTATATTTCATGATGCAAATGGCAAATTAAAAGATCCAGGAGGTGGATCCATCACATGCATCTGAGTATATCCGGATCATTGATGGACGGTGGAGTTATCAAATGAGTTCGGATTTGCATCTAGCAGGTACGTAGTAATTTATAAAGTCCCTAAAAATTAAGTTTCAATTAGATTTGTACAAGTATGCTTGACTAATTCTTAAAATATATGTGTAGCTTACTATCTAAATCCGAGATTTTAGTACTCCGTACCGGACATTGCCATGGATGAGGATCTTATGTCTGCCCTACACAATGTTATATATAAGATGGAGCCCAATCCAGATATCGCTGCTATGTGCCTTGAAGAAGTAAGTTAGGTTGAAATTATTGAATGATTTTTAATAGCATTAATTTCAACAAGCTAACAATTTTTTTTCTGGCAGACGAAATTTTTTAGGGAGGGCACAGATTTATTTGGATCCACTGTAGCGATGAAAAATAAATCAAAGATGAATCCTGGTAGGTACTACTAAAGAGTAAGTAAATATTATATCAGAATTAATTTTTTTATTTTACTAAATCTGAAATTCTAAATGATGTATTGTCTTTTGCAGCTGAATGATAGGTGCATTTTGGTGGATCTGCTAAAAATTTGAAGGTTCTTACAGTTAAGATCCTCTCCCAGACGGTGTCATCTAGTGGATGTGAGCACAACTGGTATATATTTGGCCTTATCCACTCCAAGCAGAGAAACCGTCTGAAACAGAAATACCTCAATGATCTTGTGTATGTACACTATAATTTAAGATTGAGGCTAAAATGTATTCAGGAAGAAGTAGAATTGAAATATCCCGATCCCACTGCAAGTTCATATGTTGATGAGGATGAAGATCCAATGATTGGGTGGGTCATGAGTCAGCAGCAGCAGCAACCAGAGCTTGATGAGCCAGGATCGCCTCCTCGACCAGCCAGTTTTGTAGCTAGTGAGGCTGGGGTGGATGCTGGACATGGACAACAAGTCATATTCCTCATAGGGCTCCAGCAGATACAGCACATCATCCCTCCCTACCATCTATTCGGTCTGGAGATAGAGGGAAAGGAAAGGCAGTTGCACCCCCATCGGATTATTTAGTCCATTCAGATACCAGAGAGAGTGATGATAGTGCTTCAGATGGTGAAGGATCTAGTGATTAGGGAAGGGCTGGAGGATAGAAGTCGTAGCCACCTATTCATATTTGATTCACTGGGGAGTCGCAGTTTAGCCATGCCACGCAGGATACAGATCATGGATTACTATCTGATAGACCCCATGGTGACACGATTCCATATAGGCGACGGGCTCCGCGTGGTCGTTCGGGACATAATACAGCTGCAGCTCTTGCACGTGGAGTAGGATCCATGGATGTATCTGGGTCATCCTCATATTCAGGATCCTCTTATCTGCAGCTATCGGCAGCTTCTAGTCCATATGATCTATATGGTGCATCTAAGACGTCATCATCCAGTGGTTATTATCCCATGCAGCCCGGAGCATCTTATGGATCGAATTTTGCTGCTGGTATATTTGGATGGGCCCTTGCACTACCATATCATTAGTCTCTGGACAGCTCTCAGAGTCGGGACATCAGAGAGGGATCTGCGATTAGTTATGATCCATCATGCATACCTCTTGGGATGAGCTTAGAGAAGTATCATGCTGCTTGGCAGGAGGGATATATCGATTTTCCTACAGAGTACATACATGATCCCTATATTTATGGACATCATCACTCTACCTGATTCTAGACATTGGTATGTAATTATATGTTTATGCTACATTTCACTTTCATTAATTGCTGATAATCTTAGTTTAATTATCATTTTTTATTTTATTTCAATTGAAAATAGTCCTAAATATTAGTATTTAGTCCTAAATCTTAAAATCGGACATATCTTAAATTTTAAATTTCAATCGTTTAGAACTCTTAAATACTAAATTCTCCCTAAATCCTAAACCCTAAATCCTTAAAAAATAAAATAAAAACACTAAAATCACAAAAAATATAAAAAAAAATGGGTGTACCGGTTCAAAACTGGTACGCCACTCCATACCGTGTATCGGCACGGTATGGTATGGTACTGTACCGGTGCCGGCTGGCCTCGGTACCTGTACCGGGAACCTTGTTCCAGCCCTTTTTGTTTCCTCGTTTCTAAATCATTTGAGAGATTAAATGTTATACTAGAGACCTCCCTTTAAGCATTTTTCATATTATGTAATATAATTTCTTTTTTGTATAATTTGTTATACGTTCTTTTGCAATTCCTGATGCCATCTTGTGCACAACACTATCTTCCAAGTAAACTCATAATAAAAAGGCCAACTGACAAGAGCAACACTTTGTAAGTTATCTTTATTGAGGTAATCTCCATACATTGTTACACCATATTTATACTTCATATAGCTAGGTCTTTGAAATTCATATCTTTCTGTGGATTTATCTTGTATTCAGATGAGACCTTCTGGTTCAAATATATTCTACATATTGTACATCATGGACATATATTGAGTTCCCTTCTAATATAATATTTCTTTTTTAGAAAATTTGAATTAAATGAACCCTGGTGAGGACTTTTCTGCAACTTGAAAATCACCTGGTCTCTTGACAAATATTGTAGTACTTATCAATGCTTTCATTCATATTATTATTCTAATATGTCTGTGGATCACACTGTTTCCTTAACACCCAAAAACTTTTTAATCCATATCATCTGCTTTTGCAGTTTCTCCATGTTGATGTTAATCAGGTTTATATTTTTTTCTCTTCCTTTAAATATTTGCACTAGTTTTTGTTTAAACTAGCTCTTCTTTACATCTTAAACCAAATGGATTGCTTTGGAGACTTATTGTCTATTCCATCTTAAAATGCCCTTTTTCTTAGAAGTTAGTTATGAGGTATGCCTCAATTGACATGCCAGTTGGTGCAATTTTGTGCTCCACCTTTATTCTTATAGACTGAAATCCTGGCACTTATGTTTGATATGTTTTACATTTTCTTCATTGTATGTATCTTTGAGAAAGTCAATTCATATGTCTCCTATAAAATTTTCATAGACCTGTCAGAAGAAATCTTGGCTTGCAATTTTATCTTATCTTGGATGTCATAAAGTGTTTTACATGTTCCTTTGTATAGTCTTTGCATCCATCTATAATGGCTTTACCTAGTTTAGTTCCATATATCAAGCATTTACCTAAACATAGTGATGCATTTCAGCATTAGTCAACCTTTCTCCTGATCAGTCAAGGTTCATTTGCCTGGGATTCATGCAAGGGCTTCATAAGCTGGCTCACAATTATCTGATCATGACCAGTGGAAGCATTCCTTTCCTTGAGAGCATGGTGGGTAATGGGGATGTTGCTCATCAGTTTCAGTTGTGATACTGAAATCAGCATCCAGCTGTCAATTTTTCTAGAGTTTCCACCGGCATATCAATTAGGTTCAGTGTCTTCAGAGTTCAGAGACTGTAGGGACATGAGCTGGCTTGCGAAGATGGATCTGGCCTTTTGAAGATAGATCATCAATCTGGCCTTGGATTATCACAAGTTTGCTAAACTGGCTATTTATATAATCAATTTGGCCTTGTATTGTCATGGTATTGCTGGAACTGGCTATTCAAATGGCAAGACAACTGATTAATGTATGTTACATCAAAGCACCATTCTGGTTATTGTTGCTCATTCAACAATCAGAATAGAATGAACGACTTCTGGAAGCTTCATATTTAAGTCCTACCTTTTTAGACCTTCTGTCTTGTTGATAAGTTACTGGTAGGATGAATACATGCATTCCTGAGGCCGCAGTCATGACTTTGTGTTTGGCCAGCTAAGGTTATACTATTTTGGGGGTTCAGTTCATCCTTCATCTGTTCTCTCTTTTAAGAATCTGGTGATGTGCCGGTGCATCCTCCAGTGTTCCTGAATCCGTCACCGAGAATTTCTGTTAGTTTTTGAAGCATTTCTCTCTTCTTCTTCTTCTTCTTCCTCTTCTTCCTCATCTCGCACTTCATCTTCTTCTTCCTTTTTTTAATGTTACTTCAATATGTATTTCTGTCTGATCTTTTTCCATCGGTGAAGATCTTCTTATAACCTTGGCCCTGACTTGTTGAGTCTTTGAACTTGTTATTTAAGTCTTTTCATCTTTATCCTCTCTTTTACTCTTGATGGCTAACTTGCATTTCTTTTTTCGAACTTTCAAAGCATGAATTTCATTCCCTTCATGACTAGTTGCTTTTATCATGATCTTTCATTATCTTTTACCATTTGAACACCTTGTCAAATGTGATTTATTGGGTCATCTTGATGGCTCTTCTAACCTTTAGCATGCTCTACTTGTTGTTTCTTTGTCTCCTTTAAAGTGGCATTGAGGACTGCTAGTTCTACAACTACAATTGTTTCACTGCCTTAACTTTCTCCATTATTGAGCTGCATCAGTTTGAGTGATAAATCTACTGTTTCTTGATGTCCTTATGGAACCATCATTACCATCCTCACATCGCAAGGCTTTCAATGGCTGAAAAGATTTAGTATTATCTCTTAGTCTTTAGATATAATCAAGTGAATTTCTTGAGGATCTTATTTTTTGTGCAATGTAAGCAGCCGTACATGGAGAGCCATCTCATTTTGAAATTCTTGGCACTTATGGTTGAATCAGATTAGAAGTGGGATGTTCTGTTTCTCTGACACCAGTATTGCAACTAGGTTGTCGATGCTTTAGGAAGTATCAGCAATTATTCCTTTTCTTGATGTGTTTATGCTCGGATGCTGAGCTTATGTCAAGTGTTTCTTCTTTATCCATGTTTTCATTTCTAAGGAGTGTTCTAGCCTTCTAGGTGTTTGGTTAAAAATTATAAACAAACTGAATTTGTTTCCATGGTTGTATGTGAAGCGAATTTAAACCTGTTTTACCATGTGCAGAAGATTGAGGAGGCCGCTGAGAAAGGCGAACTTAATGAACTTGTTCTAATGGTCATTTGGAATCGTCTTGATCTTGCTCGACGTGATGTATGTACAGCTCTTTGATTTTTCTTTATTTGTCGAATGATTCTTGATTCCTTAAATGCTTCTTATTATTATAATACTTAATCCTTGGACTGGGTTGTATTGCAGAACTTTAAATTCTTTTTGTTGCCTCCAAAATGGCTTAAGTTTATGTTTTTACTTGTGGCATTTGATTTCTGGTTCTTTGCAACTGTTTGTAGTGGATTAAACTTTGGGAATTTAAATTGCTATTAATTTTCTATAGTATCAAGATAATGAAGTATACGGAATTTCCTTGAAAACTACCATTGAGAACCTATGCGAGAGTGTGTTTAGTCCCACATTCACTATGCACTAAGTAGATTTTGGATAGGAAACCAAATAATACCTTTTTGGCTTGTCTTTTTAGGTGAGGTCATGGGTTGTTATAAATAGTATCAGAGAGGACCCAACTCATGGCCTATATGGACTTGGAGATACTACAACATGGGCCTATTAGGGCTGACCGTAGACTAATTATGGTGTTTATAACTAGATTTTATTTGATTTGGACCTTTAACCTAACAAGGATACCAAGACTTAAAAATGGAGGGAGTATATGAGGTCTCGTATGGGTGCGTATTTAGTTCCACACTAACTATGCTCTGGGTAGTTATTGGGTGTTTTTATTGGGCCAAGGAATCTAAATAGATACATTTTGGCTAGCTATTTTGGATGAGGTTCAGAGTTAGTCCCAGGTTCGTTATGCCAATATTGGAGCCTGGACCAGTTAACCTCTGTAGTATAGTTTAGTATGCCTCTAGATCATTCCATACTAGACTCAAACCAACACAACAAAGCAGAAGGTGAAGGAAAGAGAGGAAAAGAGAGAGGGGGGAGGGAAGGAGAGGAAGAGAGAGAGGTAGCCTTTGGAGGCAGTCAGAGGGCCACTGTGCTTGCTAGAGAGCCGGTGAAGGGAGGGGAGGGAGAAGGAAAGAGAAGAAAAGAGAGGGGGGAGGGAGTGAGAGAGACTCTAGGGACCTGTCGAGGCTACTAAGGGGTGGTAGTGGCTGATCGAAACTTAGGCTTTTATCCCTATTTCATGTTCTTTCTTTCTTTTTTTGTAAAAATCAGCTAAAGTCGACAACGTCATTGCCGATTTCTCTTAATAACCTCTTTTTTTAATTTTGCTAACATTGAATGGAATTGGCAACAGCGATCGGCCTCCTTCGGTCCTCTGGTAGCCTCGGCAGGCCTTCGAAGGCTTTCTCCCCTCTCCTTCCCTCTCTCTCTCTTCCTCTCTTTCCTTCTCCCTCTCCCCCCACCTTCCTAGCCCTCCTTCGACCTGTAAGGAAAACTAGTAGCGAGCATGCTTTCTATTTTAAAACTTTTTCAAAATAACATGCAGCGGAAGCATGATTGAGAGGATTAACATTTAATCTAAGCATGCTTGTAAAATTATTCTATGCTACTTAGTCCAAGATCTTACATGAATGATTAATATAAATTATGAAATCATGAACTCATGCTATGAACATTTCAAAGCAAAATATCTATATATGTAAAACCATACCTCGTATGAAGTGGAGACACTCTCCGCTGCGAAAGATCCAGGAGGAGGAAGAAGAACTCTGCTTAGCCGCACACGTGTCCGGCCTCTACAGGTGGTTCACACCAGGGCTCTTTCAAAATCTACTTCCACTCCAAGTGCTAGCTTGTTGTGGAACGATTTGATCGGAACTCCTTTTTCTTCTTTTGATGCCGGACTCTCCGAATGAATGAAGAAACTCAAGAGGTGGAGAATGAGTGGTTGAAACCCTTCCCAAATACTCAATCCCAAGACCTAGATCACTAGGTACAAATATGCACACTTTTTCAAAAACTTCACACCCATACAAAAACTAGAACCTTTCCTAATTTCTTTCCTTTTGATTTTTCCAGCATTTCTTTACTGAATTCTTTCCTATTTTCGTCCTCCCATTTCAGCCCATTTTGTAGATGGAGAGGGAGAGGGAGAGTGGGGAGTTATGGATGATAATGGAGTGGTAATGGATAGTTATGGGGAGTTATGGTCATGGGAAGTTACATAACTCCCCAAAACTGAATTTAAACTTATTTAAATTCAGATTAATGTCTTAATTAATTTTAGTTCATAACTGAAATCAATTGGGTCAAGTGTGCATACATTGGGTTCAACCCAATTGGACCCAAACCTATTTTGAACCAAATCCCATTTGATTCATTCCAAATTTTTATAGCTCAATCAAATTGGGTTATCAAGTAATCACATTACTTAATTCACCTCCATGCATCACCAACTATTAGTGAAAATTTTATGTCACAACCTTTTGTGACATCAAGTGTCTACACTTGCGAAATCAATAAGTGTCGACACTTACACAAGTGTCGACACTTTCAAGAATATCAAGTGTCGACACTTGGATAAAGAAAAACACTTTTCCTTTGTGAGTCCACGAACGATTTTCAATCATTCTCCGATCACTAGATCAAGTAGAAACCCCTATGGTGTGTGACCTCATAGGTTCGAACATTAAACCGGTAGTACTGGAATATTTCCAATACCAGTCAAAGTCGCCATCTAGCAATGACACCCGACGTCCGGATAGGTCGAAGTTGAAGAGCAATAATCAAGAACCAGGAGATATGGAAACCTTGTAATTAATCCCTTTGACCTCAATGCTCAGGAAGACTTAGGGCTAAACTGTCCAACCCATAAAGTCCATCAACAATGTGTCTCAACCTCACAAGTCCTGTAATACATTACAGAGACTGCCCTAGCCAAGGTTTTGCTAAATTGAAAACACAGTAAGATATTTGCTCCAAATACTTTGGAGGGGTCAATCCCATCTTGATCCAATCACTGCTACACGAGTACTTAACTGTACCCAGAAAACTTCCGTCCCTGGATTAGAAATCCAGATAGTCCAGCACCAAAGTACAGTGAGTTGCTCGCAAGCTACCATGACGATCTCATGTCTGAGGGATAACTACGTCCATATCAAAACTCTAGGCAGAAAAAGTACAGACGAGTCACGTTCGATGAAATGTCAAACACAACATCTGCATGCCATACCAGTGTCTCCACACTCCTTGGTTAAGAGGACAACCAACGACTATGGCACACAACGACCTATACTTGATATACTATCATCCTGAAATAAGTGTATCATTTGGTCGCGAACAATTTTTAGAACTATATGATATATCCTTTCTATATCACATACAAATAGTCCTAAGGACTTCATCACTCAAGAACTCATTTCAGAAAGATGAAATAGTGATGAACTGCCAGAATAAACATTTTATTCAATAATATAATTCATATACAATTATATCAAATGTATAACTGTCTACAGTAGAAATTGACTTTGGGATACATTTCCCAACACGACCCTCTAGCAAGCTTCTAGAGGCTCTCTCCCTCTCCCTCTCCCTCTCTTTTCCTCCCCCCCTCTCTTTTCCTCTTTTTCCTTCTGCCTCCCTTCCTCATCAGTGTTTTGTTTTGACTTTTGAACACTGGAACCATCCCAGTCTACCGTCGATATAGTTTGACACTCCCAAACTGGGCAATTTGGAATGGTTCTGCCTTCCTTAATTGTTACACTATCTTTGTTGTCTAACTTGATAAATTTGTTACAAACTAAGGATGGTGATACATGAGGGCTAAATCGTCATAATTAACTTATATCTAGAATATCATTGTGTTGCCCAGATATGGTGCCCAAGAGGGGGGGGTGAATTGGGTATTTAAAAATTTAAGGCAATATATGTGCTATCAAGTTTTAAGGTGAAGAGTGATAGTGCTTTAATGATTGTGCAACGGAAGCAATGAAATAAAATGACAATTAACGAGCTAAAGAAGTTAAAGAGAAAGCCAATGCAAACACACAAGAAATATAGTGGTTCGGTGCACCTAGCACCCACCTACATCCACTCCCCAAGCTCCACTTGGGAATTTCCACTATAATCTTTAGATTACAGCCGACTTGTTTGACCAGGCTCACAAGTCAAAACCTTACACACTTGTTTTGGCTTCGGGCGAACAAGCAACCCTAGTTGGTTTTATCAATTGGCTCACCAACAAACCTCACTCACTTGTTTTGGCTTCGGGCTTACAAGCAACCCTAGTTGGTTTTATCAATTGGCTCACCAACAAACCTCACCCTAGTTTCAAATTCCCTTGAAACTAGCCAAAGACAAAAGAGTATGAATACAATTAATGAAAACTAAACAAACTCCTTTTGAGCAATAATAAATTCGTTGAAGCTCTTGATGGAGACTCTTCAAGCCTTTTGTCTTGGAATCTTGGACCTCACTAAATGCCAAACACTTGAATGTTGGATTCCTCAAAGATGGAAAGCTTTTGGGTAGGGAATCTCTTGGTTTTCTCATACTTTTGGCTTGGAAGTGATTGAAGGCTTTGTACTTTGAACCTATACTTTTTCACTTTGTCTCCTTGTCTTTTTTGAAGTTTGGTGGAGGTTAAATACCTCATTCATGCTGAAACAACTCCACAAGACCGTTATATTCAAAAATATGGCCGTTTATGGCCGTTAGAAATCAAATCAGAAGTTCAGAAAAACTAATCGTTATGCCATGAGTCGACCTCATGAGTCGACCTCTGGATCAAGTGTCGACCTCATGAGTCGACCTCCAGTGTAATTTAGGCAAAAGTTCAGAATACCATAGTTCTGCCCATTTTGAATTCTCAGGCTATGAGTCGACCTCTGGTGTCGACCTCTGGACAGGTGTTGACCTCTGGTGGTCGACCTCTGGAGCGTGCCACTGAGATTTTGCCGTGCCGGCCATGCTGAACTTTTCTTCTCTTCATGAGTCGACCTCTGGTGGTCGACCTTTGACAAGGTGTCGACCTCTGGGGGTCGACCTCTGATCTGAATTTTTCTGAAACTCTTGAGATATGCGTGCCATGCTTGAGTTTCTTTAAGCCTTTGTTTCTTTTGTCAAATATTTCTTAATAAGAAGGTCCATTTTGAGAATTTTGATCTTGTCCAAGGTAGAAGAGCTCTTTTCCAAATCAGGTAAACTTAGTTTCATCAATGTACTTTTGATACTCTTTTTGAATAACCTAAGTCCTGAAACTTTTATCTAGAGATGAAACATTAGTCCAAACATATACTCAACCTTTTGTTAATCATCAAAACTAAGGAGTCAAAGCCAACAATCTCCCCCTTTTTGATGATGACAAAACCTTGAGTATATATGCAATTAAGTTCAAGAGCAAAATATAGCAATAATAAAAATTTTCAAAGAATCCTTTTTCTTGTGAAAATATTCTCATAAGTCAAAAAGATAAGAATCATATAAACTTTACTACTCATAAGACGGAGTCTCATAAATACATATATACTTTTCTACTCCCCCTTTTTGTCAAGAATCAAAAAGTCAATTTTGTAGTGAAAGATATATTAATGAAACTTATGTTTAGTTACAATAAAGTATAAAATACATGCTCCCCCTCAATTTGTGCATTCAATACAACAAAATATTCTAACTTGAGGGTTTAAGAAGATAAATGCTAAGAGCTGGTATCAGATAAAATGGCACAATATAGATAAAAGCAAATGTATTCAGTTACAAAATTGCTTACAAAGTAGGCATAAAACACTGATACAACAAACCATACAAAGCAAACTAAATACAACAAGTAAATCTATGAGGCTACTCCTCATCAGAAGGTATGTCAAAAGATACAGGAGCCATGATCCTAGATGAGGATTTTGGAGTCCTATGAGAGGAACTCCGAGTCCTCAGAGAGGGACCAGTCCTAGGGGTAGTCCTACGAGATCTATAAGTCCTAGGTAAGGGCTCCACAGAAGTCGAGACAGAGGCAGTAGCTGAAGGAGTGGACGGATCAGCATGCTGAGTAGACTGAGCTGAAGTCTGCCTGCTGACTAGCTCATAAGCTGTGGGATCATCGATGTCTGTCTCTGTATGCTCATCTATGTCATCCGGAATCCCAGTGATAGTCTCAAATAGTGACTCTGTAGGCTCAATATCAACTGGCACAGCTGTGGCTGGAGGATCTGAACTCGGAAAATCAGTGGAAGGAGGATCAGCTGAAGGGGGAATCTCTGGAATCGGCTCTGCAGGTGGAACATCAGATCTACCTGCTCCAGGCTGATCTCCATCACTGTCACTGTATCCACTAGAGTCATCAGCATCATCATCACCATCATCATCATCATCATCATGTGGAGGAGATACTGTCGGATCTGCAGTCCCTGATGGCAGTGCTAATCTCAGTAAGCTGAGGATCTGTCTGAATCCTGTATCCATACTAGCTGAGAGAGCACTAATGCGTGTGTCTGTGTGTATCCGCAGATCATGAAGCTCCTGCCGTACACCAGTGATCTCTGTCCGGACCTTTGAAATCTGATCAGTCACTCGCTGCTCGAAGTCCGATATCCTCACTGAAGTCCTCCGTGGTGTAGCAGTAATAGTAGGTGCTGGAGCTGATGAAGGTGGTGGCGAGAATGGCTCAGCCTCCGCAGTCTCTGTCTCCGGTGCTGGGCGAGGAGGTGTACCATGATCAGTAGGCCCTGAAGGCCCTGCCTCAGCAGCTCGGATCTCATCCTCCTCATCTGGCTCCTGGTCAGACTCTCGTCGTACCCATCGGTCGCTAATCAGTCGAAATCCCATTCTATGTAAGGATTTCTCTCCATAAGTATCTGTGTGCTGTAGCTGACTGAAGGGTATGCCGTCGAATGAGACACCATGCTCTCTGAATATCTGAGTCAGTCCCATCCCGTACGGCTGCACAAGTCTCCTGTGAGAAGCTGCCTCACCCATCTGCTGAAGCATGATCCTGGGGAGGTTGATGGGAGTCCGCTGGCTCAGGGACACCATCAACACCAGCTCACGCTCAGTGATAAAATCAAATCTCCCGCTCTTCGGAATCAAGATACGGGCGATGATGTGATGCAGCACTCTCATCTCTAGTGAAAGCTGGTTAGCGGACACTGTGGAAATGCCGCTAACATCCACACGCTCTAGGATACACCTGAAGGCGTGCTCTCTGTCGCTGATCGTAGTGGCAGCAGTGCCATGAAGTGGAATCCTCCAGATGCGACTGATGACCTCAGGTGTCACTGGAATCTCAATCCCTCGAACTGTAGCGGACCATCCAATGCCATCAGTGGCCATGGATCCATAAAACTCTCTGATGAGGTCTGGATAGAGTCTCTCGGACATGGTACAAAAATGAACCAGACCTGCATCTCTCAGTACATCTCCAATGAAGAAGTGATGCTGATCCCAGAATGGAATATCCACGCGCCTCCCACTAGCAATGCTCTTGCGGACTAGGCTGGCTGGCACTGGTGCAGGTGGCTCTGGGGTCGGCTCACGTTCATGTCTGACTTTCCTTCGCCGCTCAGTACTACCCTGCCCCTGTTCCAATCTCCTTTTCCTTACTGCCTGGTGTTTTCTCGGACCCATGTGAAAGGATGAGGGGTAACTTAGGAGAAATGCAAAGAGGTAAGGCTAAGAGGAAAAGAGAGGGAAAGAGAGGTTCACGGATTGGGAAAAAGAGAGGAATGTAAAATAGTGAAATAGGGTTTGTGAGATTGGAGAAAATCGAGAGTAAATGAGGAAAAGGTAAGAAACGGAGGAAAGAAATACGTGTTTTCAATTGAAAAACAATCGAGATTTGAGGGTAGAAAGATTCGAGGGCTTTCGGTTGTCCAAAATCAAGAATACGGTCAAAAAGAGGGTTGATTCCAAGAAAAGCAAGAGAGGAGGTGAGGATTTCCCAAAAAGATCGAGGAGAAGGGTGGAAATCCACTATTTGGAGGTTTAGGGAAGTTGTAGGGGGACCACACGAAGGAGAGGTAAGAAAAAGAAATGAAAAAAAAAGCTTGCGGACGGGTTTTAAAAATGCAGGTTTTCGTTCAAGTGTCGACCTCTGAAAATTTTCAGGGGTCGACCTCAAGTGTCGACCTTCAAAACTTAAGTGTCGACCTCAAGTGTCGACCTCCGAAAACCTCAAGTGTCGACCTCCAACAATAAATCACCCAAAATAAAATTCTGTAAAATTTAAAAAATTGATAAAATTTAGAAACATAACCTTTAAACATATTTAAGAATTTATAAATCATTTTTGAGGAATTTTGATGAAAATTGAAGAGTTTCAAGCAAAAGGATCAATGACTCCCATTTCTCTTCTAATCATACAAAATCTATCTTCATTCAATGGTTTTGTGAATATATCAGCCAATTGATAATCAGTACATATAAATTCTAACAACACATTAGAGTTTTGAACGTGATCTCTTATGAAGTGATGTCTTATTTCAATATGTTTGCTTCTTGAATGTTGTACAGGATTTTTTGTTAAATTGATTGCACTAGTATTATCACATCTTATGGGTGTCTTAGTTAGTTTGATGCCAAAGTCCTCAAGTTGTTGTTTGATCCATAAAATCTGAGCACAACAGCTTCCAGCTGCTATATATTCGGCTTCCGCCGTAGATAGAGCAACCGAATTCTGTTTCTTACTGCTCCATGAAATCAAATTAACTCCTAGGAATTGACAAGTTCCACTAGTACTTTTTCGATCAAGTTTACACCCAGCAAAATCAGCATCAGAATATGCAATTAATTCATATGAAGACTCCCTAGAGTACCAAAGACCAATTTCGATAGACCCAGATAAGTATCTAAGTATACGTTTTACAGCTAAGAGATGTGATTCTTTAGGAGCAGACTGAAAACGTGCACACATACAAACACTAAACATTATATCTGGTATACTGGCAGTTAAATACAGCAATGAACCAATCATGCCTCTATATAATTTTTGGTCTACTGATTTACCACAATCATCTTTGTCTAATTTACATGAAGAGCTCATAGGGGTACCTATTGGTTTTGTAGTCTCCATCCCAAACATTTTTAATATCTCCCTTGTGTACTTGGCTTGGTTGATGGAGATCCCCTCTTTGGTTTGCTTAATTTGGAGTCCGAGGAAGAAGTTGAGTTCTCCCATCATGCTCATCTCGAACTCACTCTGCATTAACTTCGCAAATTCTTGACAAAGACATTCGTTAGTAGCACCAAAAATAATATCATCTACATATATTTGTACTACTAAGAGATCATCATTTTTCTTTTTCAAAAACAGTGTATTATCTACATTACCTCTAGAAAAATCATTTTTCATCAAAAATGAACTTAATCTATCATACCAAGCTCTAGGAGCTTGCTTTAAACCATACAATGCTTTATGCAATTTAAAGACATGATTAGGAAATTCATGATTTTCAAAACCAGGAGGTTGTTCAACATAAACCTCTTCTTCAATAAATCCATTTAAAAAGGCACTCTTTACATCCATTTGAAATAACTTGAAATCCATAAAACAAGCAAAAGCAAGTAAAAGTCTAATTGCTTCTAGCCTAGCAACAGGAGCAAAGGTTTCATCGAAGTCGATCCCTTCTTCCTGGTTGTAGCCTTTAGCAACAAGTCTAGCTTTGTTCCTAATTACAATACCATGTTCATCAAGTTTATTTCTAAAAACCCATTTTGTGCCTATTACAGAAACATTAAGGGGTCTTTCAGTTAAAGTCCAAACATTATTTCTTTTAAATTGATTTAGTTCATCTTGCATAGCATTAATCCAATTACAATCTTTTTCAGCTTCTTCTATTGACTTAGGCTCTATCTGAGATACAAAAGCTAAATAATCACAAACATTTCTAATAGAAGAGCGTGTACTTACCCCCTTTGATGGATCACCTATTATTAGCTCTTTAGGGTGTCCATGTGCATACCTCCATTCTTTAGGTAATGGTTTTGGTGAAGTTGCATTGATTTCTTGAGTTTGATCTTGACTTTCTTGATCATCATTTCCTTTGGGCTCATCTTCATTGATTGTCAATTGTTCAAGTTTCTTTGTACCTGTTTCAACATCAATAGAATCTTCTTTTCTAGAAGATTTTTCGTTAGATTCATCAAACACTACATGAATTGACTCTTCAACCAGAAGTGTTCTTCTGTTGAAGACCCTGTATGCCTTGCTAGAAGTAGAGTATCCTAAGAAGATACCCTCATCTGACTTGGCATCAAATTTACTGATATTATCTTTGCCATTGTTTAATATGAAACAGCGGCAACCAAATACACGAAAATACTTGAGATTAGGTTTTCGATTTTTCCAAAGCTCATATGGTGTTTTCTTCAAAATAGGTCGAATTAAAACACGATTTAAAATGTAACAGGAAGTATTAATGGCTTCTGCCCAAAAATATCTAGGTAAATCATTTTCGCAAAGCATTGTGCGTGCCATTTCTTCAAGTGTTCTATTCTTTCTTTCTACCACCCCATTTTGTTGAGGTGTCCTAGGTGCAGAGAAATTATGACTAATACCATTTTCATTACAAAAAGTTTCAAAATCATGATTTTCAAATTCAGTTCCATGATCACTACGCAAAGAAACAATAGTGAGATCTTTTTCATTTGAAACCCTTTTATGAAATTTAACAAAAGCTGAAAATGTTTCATCCTTATGAGCTAAAAACATTACCCAAGTAAATCGTGAGTAATCATCTACAATTACTAGCCCATATTTTTTACCTCCCAAACTAGTTGTTCTGGTTGGTCCAAAGAGGTCCATATGCAATAATTCAAGGGGTCTAGTAGTAGATACTACTCCTTTAGGTTTGAAAGTAGATTTAGTTTGTTTTCCAAATTGACATGCAGCACAAATTTTATCTTTTTCAAAAGTGAGTTTTGGCAATTCTTTTACAAGATTCTTTTTGCTTAATTTTGAAATCAACTGCATACTAGCATGCCCTAGCCTACGGTGTCAAAGCCAACTAGTTTCACTTGCCTTGGCTTCCTTAGCCACTAGGCATTGACCACTTTCCATGGCTAGATCATCAAGATCAACCATGTAAATGTTTCCATGCCTAAGACCAGTGAACTTGATGCCATCGACATCTAGACTAGATACCATGCACAAAGATGATTCAAAAATTACTTTAAAACCTTTATCACAAAACTGACTAATGCTAAAAAGATTATGCTTCAAGCCATCAACAAATAATACATTATCTACATAAGCATTAGGGGTGATATGGATTTTACCAATTCCGACGATTTTGCCTTTTCCATTATCACCAAATGTGACGTTTCCACCATCAATTGCAGCTAGTGATGAGAATTGCTTCACATCCCCAGTCATGTGCCTTGAGCAACCACTATCCAGATACCACATTCTTCTTTTATTTTTGGTTGCAAGGCACACCTGCAAAAAAATGATCAAGTTGAAACTTTAGGTACCCAAGTCATCTTGGGTCCTTTAGGGTTAGTCAAATTGGTTCCTTTTGGAACCCAAATCCTTTTAGAGGTATTTAATTTTCTTCTATTACAAACATATGATTTATGACCTACTTTACCACATGCATAGCAGGTAATATTAGAAGATGCAGGTATGAAAAAGTTTTTGTAAAGTTTTTGCTGATTGTGTGGTTTAAATCCAAGTCCAGCTTTATTAAACACTGCATGTTGGCTATTTAAAAACATATTTAGTTTTTCTGAACTAAAGGTAAACTTTTCTACAAAAGGTTTTACTTTTTCTAACTCTTCCTTGTAATTCTTATTTTGAAGCAATAGTTCTTTATTTTGTTTTTCAATGTTCTCATTAGTTTTAAGACTTCTATTATTTTTCAAAGAATTATTTTCTTTAAAAAGATTATCTTTATCATTTGTCAAAGTCTTTACATGTTCTTTTAATTTCTTGTTTTCTTGAGTTAAATTTTCAATTTCACTTGAAAACTTTTCTGAATTTTTTGTAAGTTCAAAGTTTTGCTTTCTTAATTTCTTATTTTTTAATTTTAATTTTTCATATTCCATTACTAAGTCATCAAAAGCATCATGCAATTCATTGAAAGTAAATTCAGTTTCAGGTTCAGAATTTACCTCATTATCTTCATTGGCCATGAAACATAGGTTGGCGACTACCTGCTGCTCTTCTTCACTGCTGGAGTCCTCACTCTCACTCCAGGTAGCCATCATGGCTTTCTTTCTTAACATCCTTCTACTCTTTTTAAGCAAAGGGCAATCAGTTTTGTAATGTCCAGGCTTCTTGCACTCGAAGCAGATGGGTGGATCCCTTTCTTTCTCTTTCTCTTTCTTCTTGTTGTGATCACCTTTTTGTGGCCTTGTCTTGTAGAAGCCCTTCTTCTTTCTCATGAATCTTTTAAATTTTCTTGTAATTAGGGCTGTCTCATCATCATCAGCTTCTTCAGATTCATCACTTGACTCTTCTTTTGTAGTGGACTTGAAGGCTATGGCTTTCTTTTTCTTGTCATTGTCCACTGTTTTCTGCTTTAGTGAAAGCTCGTAGGTCATCAGTGATCCAAGAAGCTGCTCGAGAGGTAGAGTGTTGACATCCTTGGCTTCTTCTATGGCTGTAACTTTCGCATCCCATGAAGCCGGAAGAGACCTGAGAAGTTTGTTAACCAGTTCACCATTAGATATAATTTTTCCCAAACTCCTCATACCATTTACTATATTGGTAAATCTAGTATACATTTCACTTATGCTTTCAGTTAGTTCCATCCTGAACATCTCATACGTATGAATGAGCATGTTCACCTTAGTGGTCTTCACTTGATGTGTACCCTCATGGGTAACCTCAAGTGTATCCCAAATTTCTTTGGCGGAAATACAATTTGATATTCTGTTGAATTCACTAGGATCAAGTGCACAGAATAACAAATTCATCGCCTTAGCATTTAACTCAGCTTGTTTGATGTCATTGTCATCCCATTCTTCTTCAGATTTTGGGGTGATAATGCCATTAACCAAGTGAGTGGGCTGATGAGGCCCTTTAGTGATTACTCTCCAAATATGATAATCTACAGCTTGTAAATAAATACGCATACGAGTTTTCCAATAAGTGTAGTTTGTGCCATTAAAGAAGGGAGGACGATTTGATGCTTGTCCTTCAACAATACCCATTCCAATTGGGGCGGCCATGATCTTTCACTCAAGATCGTTGGACCTACAAGAGAGTACCGGTGCTCTGATACCACTTGTTGCCCAGATATGGTGCCCAAGAGGGGGGGGTGAATTGGGTATTTAAAAATTTAAGGCAATATATGTGCTATCAAGTTTTAAGGTGAAGAGTGATAGTGCTTTAATGATTGTGCAACGGAAGCAATGAAATAAAATGACAATTAACGAGCTAAAGAAGTTAAAGAGAAAGCCAATGCAAACACACAAGAAATATAGTGGTTCGGTGCACCTAGCACCTACATCCACTCCCCAAGCTCCACTTGGGAATTTCCACTATAATCTTTAGATTACAGCCGACTTGTTTTACCAGGCTCACAAGTCAAAACCTTACACACTTGTTTTGGCTTCGGGCTAACAAGCAACCCTAGTTGGTTTTATCAATTGGCTCACCAACAAACCTCACTCACTTGTTTTGGCTTCGGGCTTACAAGCAACCCTAGTTGGTTTTATCAATTGGCTCACCAACAAACCTCACCCTAGTTTCAAATTCCCTTGAAACTAGCCAAAGACAAAAGAGTATGAATATAATTAATGAAAACTAAATAAACTCCTTTTGAGCAATAATAAATTCGTTGAAGCTCTTGATGGAGACTCTTCAAGCCTTTTGTCTTGGAATCTTGGACCTCACTAAATGCCAAACACTTGAATGTTGGATTCCTCAAAGATGGAAAGCTTTTGGGTAGGGAATCTCTTGGTTTTCTCACACTTTTGGCTTGGAAGTGATTGAAGGCTTTGTACTTTGAACCTATACTTTTTCACTTTGTCTCCTTGTCTTTTTTGAAGTTTGGTGGAGGTTAAATACCTCATTCATGCTGAAACAACTCCACAAGACCGTTAGATTCAAAAATATGGCCGTTTATGGCCGTTAGAAATCAAATCAGAAGTTCAGAAAAATTAGCCGTTATGCCATGAGTCGACCTCATGAGTCGACCTCTGGATCAAGTGTCGACCTCATGAGTCGACCTCCAGTGTAATTTAGGCAAAAGTTCAGAATACCATAGTTCTGCCCATTTTGAATTCTCAGGCTATGAGTCGACCTCTGGTGTCGACCTCTGGACAGGTGTTGACCTCTGGTGGTCGACCTCTGGAGCGTGCCACTGAGATTTTGCCGTGCCGGCCATGCTGAACTTTTTTTCTCTTCATGAGTCGACCTCTGGTGGTCGACCTTTGACAAGGTGTCGACCTCTGGGGGTCGACCTCTGATCTGAATTTTTCTGAAACTCTTGAGATATGCGTGCCATGCTTGAGTTTCTTTAAGCCTTTGTTTCTTTTGTCAAATATTTCTTAATAAGAAGGTCCATTTTGAGAATTTTGATCTTGTCCAAGGTAGAAGAGCTCTTTTCCAAATCAGGTAAACTTAGTTTCATCAATGTACTTTTGATACTCTTTTTGAATAACCTAAGTCCTGAAACTTTTATCTAGAGATGAAACATTAGTCCAAACATATACTCAACCTTTTGTTAATCATCAAAACTAAGGAGTCAAAGCCAATACATTGCTTTAGGCATAATTGCCTATTAGCATGTTTGAATCTATTTCCACTTGGGACCATGATAAACTGGATAATATGGTGTCATTTTGGCTGTTGCCACCACGTTAGTTTGTTATACTATTTGCGAAGTTCTTGATTATACCCCTAACTGTATATCCATGTATAAACAAAGTGCTATATGATCACTTAGGTAGGTAAATTTAGCTCTACCCAGCCAAAACCCAACCTATCCTATCTCAGCCATGTAAGTCCCATAAAAAAAATGACCACACAAGTAGGCATGGTCAAATACACTTGATGGAGCTGAGCAAATCCAGGCAGCACTTGAACTACAAACAAATTTTGAGGAAAAAACTACTGCCAACTTTACTTTATGGAGGTCATTTTGAAGGTTTGACATAATAACACTTCTTGTTGAATGAGTAAAACACACATGTTACACTTCTGGGAGATCATAGATAGTTTGATAGATCTAGAATATGATTATACCATCAGTATACTTTCATTCCAGCTGCTGTTCATTTGCCTAACACTACCATATCAATTTTCTTCTTGTTTTCATCATCGTGATATCTTGGTTCTTATGGAAATGCATTTCTGTTTAACCTGAATTACAATGTCACCTAATCAAGTTTTTTTGGTTTGTTTCCATAACCAGGAAGAAAAGGATGTCGTTAGAAGCCTAGATCTCCTCTATAGAAAGATAGAGGCATGTTTTTTCATTCAAATTTATGTTTTTGTTAGGTACCTCCATAGCCAAGTATTTTAGGTTTCAGTACATTATTCCAATCAACAAAGCTTGTGTTTGTGGTCCATATTTTAGCATTCTGATTATCTTATCTCCTCTGAACACTTCATCTCAAAATATCAACCACTTCTAGACTGAAATTTTGAAGAGGGAATCTACACCTGCCATGAGATTGCTCAATGACCTTTTGAACCTCCATGATGGATTTGATGATGAGGGGTGGCTGAAGAAGTGCAGACAGTGCATGACAGACACCTTTCCTCGAGAAGACCCTCTCAGTATGCTTGTTCCTGCTGGGTTTGACATTGAAAAAGTATGTCTTTTTTAAATAAGTTTGTACATCAAGTTTTAGAATCCTATTTGCTTGATGTGTATTAGTAACCAAATCATTGAATAGCATTATCATATAAATACTCAAGTACTCATTTACATTGTGGACAGCTTTTTCAGAAACTGTTAATGCAGAAATGCATTTTCATATTAAAATTTGTTAAATCTATCATGGTATTTATTATGTTCCATGAATATAAAAGATACTGGTGGTTAGTTTAGAGCATAATACTTGGTGCATGACATATAGTTTTGTTATATTAGATTTATTATGAGTTCCCAGTAATTAGATTATGATCAATACTTTCATACAAGATGCTTTGCTCTTGATGTAGTTTTGCATTATGCTTGAATCATCAAATCATTCTATCTACAAGCATGATGACCTTGTATGCATCCTATGTTGATACCTTTTTTGCACCTATCTTACATTAGATTTGAATCATTTGCTGCAGAAATATATACTCTGCATACAGTCTTCAACTCTAACAAAATTCTACTTTATATGGTATAATGTTTTTTATGTTTAAAGAAAGCTGCTGTCTATGATGAATCCCACTTCACTGGAGAGCATAAAACATGCACAGGAAACCAAATGAAGTATTTGTACTTCTGGGGTATGACTAAATTTGTAATGCTCTAGTGCTAGGATTCCGCATTTTAAATCATTGTATTCATGTATAATTTATGAATATTCATTGATACAAGCATACAAATGAAATGATTATACCTTTTTTTTTTTTTAAACTAGTAATGTTGTTGAAGGATATGAATACCGGTGCTAACACGTGCATACCGGCCACAAAGAACCTTCATGGGTAGGGCATTGGTACCGATATTCCCCTCACTAACTGATCTTTATTAACACATGATGCATCTTCCTATTCTTTTCCTTTTTGCTGTTTCAGCACCAAGAGGCATACCTGGTGTCAATATAGTACCATATTGTATAGGTGAGGTACCGATACAGGGACCAATATGACTACTTGAACCATTTTGAATATTCTATTTATGCTAGCATGTCTCTTTAATTATGACCTTGTAGGTAATGCTGTCCAGATTCCTAGATGAGTTACAGATCAGCAGGACCTGGGACTCATCCCAACCTTTGACTAGTATACAGTTATTTCTTGAGAGGGCTGAAATCTGTCCAATACCACATAGATTGAGTTAATTCTTACATCTTCATTAATCTCTTGATGCCCTCAAGGCCTAGGCATAGGCCTAGGTCCTTGCACGAATAGGGTCCAGTGTTGAATGTGGTTGAGGTGGCATGCATGTGTAGTGAGATACGTGGGGCAAAGATTACAAGACAATATTTCCCCACATCTGGCTTGTTGTAGGTTTTGTCCCTAGCAGAGACAGAGCATATGATATGTTATGTGGTTTTGTTGTGTTTGAGCCTGATAGGTTAGGCCGGACTCACTTGGAATGTAGATTTAGATGCGTAACTCATGAGTATGGATATATGTTTATTTAGATTGGGTTTAATATGGTCAGGTAACTAGTCTCCACATATGGTGTGAGTTCGGTCACCTGGTATGCTAGTTACATTCAGATTTTTCAGTTGGTGAGGACTTGTGAATAACTCAAAGTTGAAAAGGTTGTAGTAAGGGGATCAGTTCACTCTTAATGCTGTTCAATGAAGGACACGTTTGGACATTTATAGGCCATACTAAGTGTCAATACAAGTTGTTAGGCTAAAGGGCAATTATAGAATGGTTGGGGTGGTTAGAGTATAATCACAGGATTATTTATGTTCAAAATGCTCTTATTATGATTAAATGGTGGGGGAAGTGATCATCACTGGTTCGTAGACATTGACCACCAAGGCAACCATCTGAATGCAATGATTCAGCCTCACACATAGTTGTTAACAGATTTCCAGTGGGAACATAAAACTGTCCGTCTTGTAATTTACCTTGAAACTGAGCCATTAGTCAATTGAACAATATCAGAATGTGCGAAATTTTTCTGAAAATTCTATGGAAAAAGAATTACGAAATAAACATGGCAATAGTTTGATAATTTCAATAATGGTATATTCAGGGTTTTCGGTACCTTCCCGAACCACCCGGTTCGGAACATAACGTACGGTACCGGCCAAGAACCAGTATGGTTCAGTCATGAAAAACGGTCCAGAATACCGGTGTACTATTCCGGTACATTTTGTCTTGTTCAGGCCCGGTTCGGGTCCTGTACGGACTCTGGTATGGTACGGTATGGTGGTGATCGGTGTGGGGCCCGGTACCAGTTCAATATTCCTCGGGTATATTGCTTTGAGGAACATACTCTGACTATACTTTTTCAACTGACATACTATATTTCAACTAGATATTTGCCTATTCACTTGGTTCATTTATTGCTCTGTGGAGCTTTATTGACACAATTTCCCCCTCTATAGTGAAAGTTTAAAAACCTTACTTTGTAATAATTTGCATTATATCCAATGAGAATATGAATGTTTCTGGTTAAGTACACTTATCAGTCTTGTATCCTCTTAGCTGTTGAATTTAATAATGACATACTCCAATATCTCCTACCAGGTGCAAAACATATTGGATAAAATTATTTCTAGAAGTTGTTAAATTGATATGCAAAATGTTGCTTTTGCAATGGTTTGGTGAGAGGAAGTGTTGTAAGTTGGGTCTTAACCTTCTTTAGAACCTCCTGCATATGGTGGTGTTGTGCATTACTTATTTATTGCAGGCTCTTATTGCAGAAAATCAACAATTGTTGATAGCTTAACTTTAAACATTCCTGAGCATTCACAGCCCATTCTGTGGCTCTAAATAAGTAGCATAACATTTTGTTTAGAATTGGTTTTAAGTGTTTGAGTGACAACTGGTGATAGTTGGTCTGAACTAGGCCTTACCTTCATATATGACCTCTTGCTTATGGTTCTGTCAGCCATTATTACTTAACAACGAATGGTATCTGGGGCAGGAAATCAGCATTTTGAGACAATTTGTCAAATCTTTGAGTATTTGCTCTCCTTTAAGTGACATAATAGAGCAAATTATATCACAACAGTGCTTGGTCTCCCTTGTATTGATTTGGTCAACTTGTACTCATCTATTTTTCCTGAGACCAAAATTAAAATGTTCTATACATATTCAAGTCTATCCGTTGTTATTGATTGAAATCTTCATTCTTAACAGGATAATTTTATTTGAATTCACTACATTGATGTTGTTTCTGCTTCAACAGCACCAAGGCCGAATTGGGTTGCCACCCATGGATGATGATGATGTTCTCCTAAGGGTTGATTTTGTCAGAGAGGTTGATGCGCTCCTCCAGGAGGTCCGAGCTGAACAAGGCAACATCCAGTCTCCACAGGGACTTGATCCTGAATCAGTTGCAACCCGGTTGAAGCAGCAGGAGAAGGAGCAGACCATTCATCAAGTAGAGGCTCTTCTCGAGCTAGCAATCTCATTGAAGTGGTGATAACTGTGATCTAACCCTGGAAGTTGTTTTTATATGTCATCAGAGGGCTGGTCTTTGTCATATGCTTCATCTCGTAAACATTGAGAATAAAGATAGCTCTAACACCTGCATTTCTCCGTTATGGATACAAGAAATTCAAGCAGCAGTAGCAAGTGCTAACAATCGTGGCTGCCGCATCCTTAAGTGTAAATAACTAAATACCATGCTCAGCTAGTTCCTTATTAATATGCTTGTTGCCATGGATCAATCGTGTGAAGTATACAAATCATTCTGAACACCTTTAGATTGTATTCGACCAGACGGTTGGATGGCTGGCTTGCATCCCAATTTCTCTCCCACATGGCGATTCCAGTACATTGCTCTTGCAATCCAACATCATACAAGACAGAAGTCATGACCTATTAGGATCTCTTGGATGGATTTGACAATGATAAGTAATCCATATTCGAGAATTTATCAAGAATGTTCTTGTACATCAAGAGTAGTCAAAGGCATGATGTTTTTGGCAACCCACTGCCCGGTCTGGCATCGTAAGATTTATTTTGTTTGAGCCTTTATAACATGAGTAGGAGATTGGACAGTTGGGCTGCCGCTGTCTATATTAATATTTGAGGTTATTTTGTTATTTTGAACGGATTTGCTCAGTTTTTGGTTGTATATTGCCTTCCTATTGTTAGTGCAATATATGACATTTGATTAACTTCATCTGTCTTGATATGGTTTATACTGCAAAAACCTATTTCCATATTCACACTTAATAGGGATCACATCCATACCATGTATCCAGGTATGAGTTAATGGTAGTGTACACTGACATAACCCACTCATCTCTAAAAAGTCCAACATTAGAGAGGGTGCGGACTTGTTGGCTCTCTGGAGCGTTTCTGCAGTGAGAGTTTATTAATCAATCATGAAGACTACTGAAATTATAATAAAGCTACATGTAACAGATGCTTGCGCATTTGATTTATTTTATTGTTAAAAGCTGGTAACCTCAGGGTCATTACCAAGAGCCATACTGGTGAACAGGACTTAATTTAGGTGATGGGAATTGGCTGTGTGGTTAGCTAGGGACTCCCCTAGGTTTGAATTGCAACTGATCTGTGATTTGATTATATTGGACTCAAACTAAATTAAACTAGATACTAGGTAAATTAATTAGATAGGTTATGCAATGCCACCCGAAGAATGCATAGCGCATGCAAGGCTTTCCACACAACCATGCAGATTGGCAGATTCTTTGCCGGTATATGTTAATGATAGCTGTGCCGTTCTCAATCTGAAAGCAGCATTTTTTCCAATAAATTATGTGCTGCATAACGAATCCGTTCAGTAGATTCTGCATTTGTCTCACAACAAAAAAATACACAGGAAGCAAAATATTAAATACCAGCACACTTTTGGAGAAACAAATTTATAGGTATCCATGAATACATCCATGGTAGGCAAGGAACGGATCTTCAGTATTATGACCTTAACAAGGAATTCTGAATACTTCATTCTTGCCGGCACTAATTGTGACAAGCAACTAGCAATAATATAGATATTATATTAAAATGATTCACAAATAAGCAGAGGATGGCACCAAAAGGTCAGAAATAATTACAGAGCACAAAGACTTCTGGGAATTCCCTAGCTCTATTTTAACCATAATATGCCATATGTCAAATACTTATTTACAACTGCAAATGTGTTTAACCAGACTAGAACACTAGAGAAAACCATCTGAACCATCCACAACATCCATTCTAGCATATCTAGGAAACTGGAAATCCATCAAAATTCACGATCAGGGAGGATCAGAGGAGCTACAAGGGTCCAGATATAGAGTACTGCAGTGGCCCACTCAGTGCAAATCCGCACCCAAACTGACGTCCAACCAACATCAATCAGCTCTGAGCTGTCTGCAGTGGAGCTGGTCCACCCAGTAAGAAGCATAGCTGAATACATGCTAGCAAGAGCAAATATAAGATGGAAGAATGTGTATGAGTAGGTGACAGGCCGGGCTTCGCTTTCGCTTTCTTTCTTATCATCTTTTCCCGACTCCACCTCGGCCTCTTCAAGTAGCGGCTTTGTTGAACCTACAACACATAGATATGAAGAAAGAAAAACAGCAGTCAAGTGGATATCTTGACCACTGGCCACTAAAGAGGACAACAGAAAGTAGCAACTTGTTGACACATTATCATATTCAACTCCAATGACAAGAAAGCGAGTACAGCACTTCAGAGCGCTAACTATTTCAACTCAGGATAATTGAAGATATCTGGAATGAAGACGTTGACATGATAATTAACTTGTTCAAGGATTCAAGTCCCAGCGGGACGTCTCATGGGATACTGGAACGGGGTATCATCTCATGTGTTGGGACAGGACGTCCCGTCAACGTCCCAGCATCCTAATCGGGATATCTTGGAACATCCCCTATCCCGAGTGTCGGGACGGGACGCCAATGCATCCCGTTCCATGGAAAAACCGGGATAGCCCCGTCCCACAGGATTTAAAACCTTGAACTTGTTAAATGATTCATCTATGGTATACAATACCTGACTTAGGGGAGGATGGGGGTGACAGAAATGATGTGGATGATCCAGTCCGAACAGCAGAATAAACAACTGAGACAACTGTTGTGAGCAACCCAAGAACAAGCGTGCCTGTAGAAACTTGTTTGGAATGTTTATGGAGACCATTGCATGCATAATCTCTGGGCTCACTTGAGAGGCCACTGTAGCACAGGTATGCACAGTAAACTGAGATTACAGAAGCAGGCAACAAGCTGCCATTCACCTGTCCAGATCAGCAACAACAACAAAAAAAAGGGATCATTTGCAACTTCTGAGACAATGCACATTGAAGGAAACGAGAGTACTAATGAGAAAAGAGGTTTTTTCCAAAAATGATACAGAGAAAGGCCACATTGAGCTTTTCTCAACAGTGAATAGTTTTGCTGTAGTTACCAGAACTGGAAAATGGGATTCCCTACAATAATAGTTGGATTAGGCTTCCCTTTCCCCTCAGTTTTTCCTGTACCAACTACTGTTTTAATGTGTTTCAGTCTGGTAACAATGGTTAAAATATTCTAGAATCCGCCTCAACTTTAAAGCATCACATTCACAATAGCTATCCATGAATACGAAAAAGACACTGGCATATTGCACAACTTTTTTGATAATTTCTATCAAACTGCATCTCTAGACATATATTCTAATGTAAACTCTTATGGACATCTCCACCGCTGTGTGACACCGCGGCTTGGTTACTGCACTCATGGTACACACATCATCAATGCATGCAAAAGAAGAAAACTGGAGCATATACAAGAAAATGAATCTTCTAGACCTTTGTGCTTACCTCTATTCTTTTGTTCTACAAATAAATTCTATTGCCTATATTAAATGCACCAATAAAAAATGGCTAGTGAGCCATACAAGCAAGCCAAGTTTCAACTGTAGCTTGGGTTTTTATATTTGAAAGCTGGCTAAGTTCTAAGCTTGACTCACTTATAAGTGGAGATGAAAAATGGAGCTTAAACTTGTCTGATGTCCTAAACATACAGGGATGAACTAGCTTATTATTGAGACAAGTCAGAGCTATTCACAAACATTTTGTTTCAATCAAAAACCTAGACCTTGCCTAAATGCAACCAACTTATTAGGTGTGGCCCCAATAGCTAGGAGTCTTAACTCAAGTTTGAACTAGATCCAATTATCTAAACCATTGCTTTAAAACTTGGTTTCAGTTTCTATTTCAGTCTCCTAGGCAGTCTCAGTTTGGCTCTTTTGATGGCTTTAGTAATTCAAAAATGTTAGAGAAGGATCTAATTTTTTTTTTAAAAAAAAGATAATAAATCAAGGCAGGTTATTTCACCATTGTTTGCATTTTAATTCAATCAAGCACAAACAAGAGAAATACACAAAAAAGGTATAAAATTTATTACGTACACCTAATTAAAGCTCATTTATGCATAATTGATTCTGTTCCATTTAACTAACCATCTAAGGAAAGCCAATCTAAAAAGTGCATGTCATTCAAATAACCCATTTAAGCATACTTCACTCTACTTCATTAATAACCTAAGTAAAAACTAATTTATAGGGCTGAAAATAAGTCAGATTTTATCTGACTGTATCCACATCCGCATTCAATTTAGCTCGGACTCGAATATATATATAGTTGAATCTGATCAAATCTGGATATAGATTAAGATAGCTAGTTAGAAAATTATCGAGATACAAATTTCTATCAATATTTTAGATTTGGATCCAGGTATCTATTTTATATATAACTCAAATTCTGGCCCCCGGATTTACTCCTTGCTTTCAATAGAGCTTTGGATTATAATTATTTCTCTTACATGTAATTATTATTATCTTAGATTATGATTATAACTATTTTAGATTCTTTATGATCATGTCATTGCTATTAATTTTCATCATCAAATTTTGTAAAAAATTTGATTAATATCCGAAATAGTATTTGATATATATCTATATCAAGATAAACAAATATAAATATGCTTAATATCTAATATATATCCATATCCATTTATAACAAAAATGGATATGTTTAATATCCAATTTGTATTCGTATCCATTTAAAATAAATATAGATATTAATTTTTGATATCCATTTAATATCCGTATTTATATCCACATTTGTTGAAAAATATGGATATATCACTATTCGATACATATGCGATCCATTTTCAGCCCTACCTGTTTATTTCATTACTTTATTTTGATATTTCATTTTACTTTTAAAAAAATAGTGAAAGAAACTAAGCAACAAAAGAATCAAACCAACGCTTAATGCTTCTAATTGGTAAATAGATTGTTCAAAAAATACAAAGAAACGAGATTCCTAGAAAAAAAAATAAATATATTCACTTGCTAAACAAAAAGAAGAGCAGTTTTAATCAATTCTGAAACTGTCGAATGGGTCAAAATTACCTAAAATCAATTGAAATAGCCAGATCAGCCAAGACCAATTGACATTGACTGAAACTTGACCAAAATCAAAAACCCTGGTTAACTTTTTTGGTCAATCTCCCCTGAAACCAATCCATTGTGGTTGAAACTTAAAATCTTGATCTAAACACAACCAAACTAAAGCCTACGTAGAACCCATATCACATCTCTTTTATAAAACCCAAAACACACTATAATTTGATCCAAGATCAAATGAAGGTGAGCATTTTCTGTGCCACAACAATAAGGCAATGTTTAGAGTGTGTATTGTGCCTGAATGAGTCCTTTATGCTTAGAGTGCAAACGAGTCAAGTTGCTCACGAGCTACTCAAGCTTGACTTGGTTACCATCAAGCTCGAGTCAAGCTCAAATAGCAAGTACTTGGTTCAAAAGCTTGCAAACCTATTTGATTTTATATATTTTTTAATAACATTATTTTTATTTATTATATATATACTATGAGTAAACTAAGGCTTGAATCTGAGCTCAAACTCGAGCTCAAGTATGGCATTGTTGATATTGGAGTCGAGTTGAGTCAATCTCAAGTATTATATTTTTTCATGGAGTCAAGCTCAAGCCTCTAGGTACTCAGCCTACTCGATTGCAACCCTGTTTTATGCCCATCTATTTGTGGACCATGCATGTTGGCAAAAGTAGGTGCAGATAATGCTAGAATTAATTGCGGCAATTGAAACATGGCAAGGAAAGGCTTAGAGTCCAAGTTTTGTTTTTAGAAATCAAAAACATTATGAATGCAATATCAAGTGTTTTTCAGAGAAAAACATGTATTATCATAATCATATGGAACTAGTTTTTAAAACAAAAAGGTTGTCACAAATAGTTTAGTACAAATGATAGAAAAAATTATCCAATATAACACAGGTGGCTCTTGCAAAATACATGGTGAGTTCTTGCCTAAAATAGAAGAATGCTAGCTTGAACCCCACTAAATTACTAAAGTGACATAAAGGGACACCTTAATACTGAATGCTTGAGTGGTGCCATTTAGTGCTTGCAAGAAATATTTTCCAAATTGAGTCAGATTTAAGGACATTACACTGTATATTTAGCCATCCAAAGAAAAGCAAGAAAAACAGTACTGGTACTCAGCACTCCATGACACAATGAAACACAACCTCGCCCCCTCCCCCACCAAACCACACACACCCCAAAAGAAGGGGAAAAAGCATTATTTAATTGAATATGCCTGTCAGTTCCGCCTCCAAATATAATATCATATTTTCTTTAGCAAATGAGGGGGCAGCAGGTATGCAGTATTTCAATTGTTTCAGGTGGACGGAGAATCAGTTTGCAAGGTACTAACTAGAAAGATCAATGTCACAGACGGGGATAGAAGCAATAAATAAGTTTTCCTGAAATAGTCCAGAAGGGATTCACACACACACACACACATACACAAAAGAAAAAAAAAAGGGTGAGGACTAAGGAACCCGTTATATAGCATCTAACCCACATTGTGGGTTGGACAAGTCTTTGCTATATTGTAAGGATATCAAAGATTTGTGAAACTCATGAACAATAACATGCTAAAAGTTCAAAATGCATCCTCAAAATCAAAAAAATATAGAAATAGAACATATGTTTCAGGAGTAAAAGGCAAAATCAAGATGGTTAAAAAATATGTATCTCCTTCACAAGAGTGATAGCAAAAATCCTAAGCCTTCTGATCGAGAAACAGCAACAAGGGCATCTATTTTCTCCAGTGCAGCAACATCAAAAGAACCTATGTCATACATGCCATTTGATAAAAAGTTGTAAGATGGACTCCAAGGATCTCTTGTAAGCCATGTTTTCGATGATGGTGGATAGGAATACTTGAAAATACATTTAGGTCACTAGTTTTGAAAAAAAAAAAAATCAAAAGTTTATGGTAGAAGGATATGATCAAAAGATTTATAGTAACTTCTGTATGCCTCCATAATATTGATTAAGTGCTTCACAATTACAACTAGTATTAATATCATTAAAATTCTTTCCCAAGCTTCTGAATTTTAAAAATAAATAACAAAATACTTATCAATCATCCATACGATCTGCATTTACAAACATAAATTCTTATTTGTGCTAATTTTTAATAAAAAATGTCAAAGATTATCTCAGAGATTCCAATTACCTGTGGGAATAGTGCAACAACAGCAAAGGCAAAAGCAAGAATCATGGTCATGACAATGAAGAAAACATTAAGACTGCAGTCATGACCTGAGGGATTGAACCACATGAAGAGAACTCCTGAGAAAGAGTATGTACCAAGGTAGCATACCACCGACACTGACAGCAAAGCAATGTACCTGCAACATTAAGATGTCAAGAAATAAAATGACAGTGATAATCAATTCCAAAATGTCTCCTTTTTTAAAAATAATTCAGTATTAACTAACCATTTCTGCTCATCTTTTTCAACCCATGCATCATTCCATCTGTACGTGAAGTCTAGTAGTAAGATCACTTGAACAAAAAGAAAGAGCCCAGAGCCAAATTTTGATAGGGTTTCTGCACTAGACCAAATTCCCAGAAGAATGCACATTAGATTGTTATAGGACATCAAAATTCAGAGCCTCAAAGTGTCAGCATCATACAATCGATAATCTCAAGCAATTAAACTTTTTTAAAAAAGCCGAAAAAGATCATGTCAGAATATTCAGTCACATGGCTGGGGCATGTTGGGTGCCTGATAAGTCATTTTGTACTAATAAATATCTTGGTACTTCTATTGCCTGGCAATTAGTATCCTTAGCTACAATACAAAGCTAGTGCATATCCATGGGCACCCCATACTTTTGGCAAATTAGCCGAGTTTTATTGTGGGGCCATCCATCTGTGCGTAGATGCCTTTGCATCTCATTAGAGATCCATGTTTCATCTTGGCATCCGATGGTCAGTCCCTCTCCAGATACAATGGTGAATGGGGATTGTCAAAAATTAGGTGGTAGTCACCTCATGACATAGCAGCTATAGAACTAGATTTCGTATGACAAGTTTTTATGCCAACACTGTCATCCTGCCTTATGTTGATTTTAGGTTTTTCATAGCATTGAATTTTCATTATAAACCCTCAATTCTAAAATTGGCATTACCATAGCCACTAAGTGTTCACTTTCCATGAAGATGTAAATTCAAATCCAATATCGATCATAGAGCCAATGGGCTTCCTTTGCCTAATGTTCAAAAATGGACACTTCCATTCCTATGACTGCTAAAGTAGCACTAGGTGTGGTAATGGGTTGGTCAACATGAACCCAACTTGAGCCCAATGCAAATGTGGACTAGGCTTGGTGGGTTTGGCATGGCCAAGTTTGACTTGGGTTGGAATTCTCAACCTAACACAAATTTAGGTTGGATTCGGGCTGAGATATTAACCCAAACCAACCTAACCTAAACTCAAACCCATATAAATATACACTATACACGTATCAGATGCATCTTTATTTTCCAAGATCTCACAAGCATTTTGTTTAATTGTTTGAAATTCAGATCCACATTATACTCACACACAACCACCCCTAATTCATTTTGCTTTGCTTTTAGATGGTATTCAAATGGCATGGAAATATCTATAGGTGATTTGGCTAAACTGATCTAACCAACCTGACCAGACCTGACTTGACCCACATTGCACCAGCCTGATCTTGAACCCGAGCTTAAAAAATTAAGGTTAGGTTGGGTTTGGGTTGATGAGTTTGGGTTAGAGGTTGAGTTGGGTTGGGTTCTAGGTAGATGTCTTATGGTCTGTGTTTGGCCTCAGATGACCTCCAACCCAACCCAACTCGCCTTATTTCCATCCCTAAGCAGCACCAGGCTTCCTCCTTGAAACACTAATATAGGAACTTCCAAATAGGGGTGTGAAAGATAAAGGCAACAATGACACATTCTTCTCAATATAAGGACTCATGGTTGACAGGAGTAGGAAGGGAGAAAGTGTGGTCAATGGGAAAATGAAGGAACCTCTCTTATTTGGTTATGGTTTTCAAAGAAAAGAAATTAGAAAGTGGCATTCTCATAAGAATAAACTTTTCATGTTTCATGAAAAAGAAATCCATTTGAAACATGGATTTTTGGCTTTCCCATTGGAAGGAAATTGGGATCCTTTTTTTTTTTTTGCAAAAGTTCCCTTAAAGCCAATAAATAGAATGGGGTAAGGTCTTTTCCTTCATTAAGGATATAAATAGGTATTTTACATAGATTTCTCGGGAAAGTAGATGCTCAACCAGCTATAAGGCACTTTAGAATATATCACTTTTCCATGGTCAACCAAATATGCCAAAACCATTTTTCCAAGCATCATATTTCTAAAAATCAACTTCCTAAGAAAAAAAACGTTCTAATGAGAGAATTTCCTTCCTACGAACCAAACAAACATTAAAGGTGACATTATGGATCATGGGCAAACTCAAATTCAAAAGCAAGGGTAGGATGGTCAGTGGAATGGGCAGCTACAGTATCACGATTAAGGGCAAAGATAAAGCACATGGAGTAACTCAAATTTGGATGGCTTTTGAGAATGTGCGCGTTCTTCTTTGAGAAGGGTGAAAGGAGAAGAAAAATTCTTGGCAAGCAACAAGATATTAAACTTGTACCTCATTCCCTTGAACAAACATTGTGCTCTTAAAATGAGTATAAAGCTAGTGGGCACTACATTTTTAATTTGCTTGCAAGTGATGATACTTTTGGATGGTTGGACATGGAATGAGATGATATGACAAGGTTAGACACTCTACTTTGAAGTGTCTTACTGATGTCAACAATAAGTTCTTGACACCCCACACTTTGGTTCTAGAATATCATGCAAGGGACACTTAGTTTTAAGTATGGGACACTTAAAGCAAAGTATCATAAGGTTTTGTGGACACTCCAAAGTTCAAACAGAAAGAGTCATTATGTTTTAATACAAAGTTTTCATAATTTATGAATACTTTAAGCAAAATATAATTATGACCTAAATTAAGGATTGCTGAACCGATACTAGGACCTGTCCCGATCAGCGATCGGTACGGTACTGTATCATATTGGTAGATGCACTGAGCTTGGTGAATTGAAAAAAAACTATCTTCCTCCCCTCTCTCAAGCAAGGATCACTAAACTAGACCCGAACCGGATCCAAACTGGATCAAACCAAGCCCAAACTGGACTGAACTAGACCGTACCGTACCGAACTGACCCGTAGCATACAGAACCAACTCGTAATAGTCCGATTTAGATCAATTTTTATGGTTTAGATCTCGAACTATTTTTTAGAACTAAACCGTATCGATTCTTGGCCGGTACAGTACATCCCGAACTAGGCAATTCAGGACAGTATTGAAAACCATGTCCTAAATATTAATTATCAATTTAGGTATATTGCAAATCTTAAACAACTTTAAATAAACCTAGCGAACATATTAAAATAATTGAAAACTCATAGCTATTCCATTGATTGACTTGTTAGATAGCATCTATAATGCTAAGTTTCTCTTTTTTTGGAATAAGCATTAAAACATAACCTATACATGTAAGTGATAAATTGTATATATTATATGCAATGTCCTTGTGCCTAGACTTTTGGAGGCTGCTGTATTCGACACTTGAAGGCACTTAGACACTTGGCATATGTGCAAAGTGTCTAGGTAGCACTGGTAATAGTGTAGCCATTGCAAACATTGTGGAGAAAAGTTTGGGGTTAGTTATGGAGAGAGAAAGAGAGTGAGTAGGTAGGAGATTATAAGGTCATTAGGGTGCTATAATGGGTAGAATTTTGGTTGTCATGGGAAGAGAGGTGTAAACCATGATGGTTTCCTCGTAACGGAAAAAAGGTTTGTTAGTAGGTGTCATGGCCAAATGAATCAATCAAAATGTTGACTTCGAGATTTTCCCCATAATGCATTGTTGTGTATCAGAATGAATTTCAAACTGCAGCTGAGGAGTTGGGGGGCAAGAAGGGGAAAGAGATGAGTTAGGTGGGGATACATGTCAAACAATTAAATGTATAATGTAAGAAAGAGAAAGGTATAAATATAAGATAAGACAAAAATAACAAAGTGGTGATGGAAAATGGCATTTCCACATTCCTGATTTTTTTTTAAAAAAAATAGTTTAAACTTAGCACTGCAACAATAAGAAGAATTTTCAACTTTCATATTTTAGTTCACTTATTATTTTATCCATGCACTTTTTTGGATATCAAACTAATTAAAAGGTCTCTTATGGTTGATTTTGATTTAAATGAAAGATGTTCTTTATCCTCAATGTTTCTTAAGATAAAAGAAAATCAAAGAAATCAAGCTTAATAGACTAATCCAAAAATATCAAATCTTCTACATTCCACAATCATTTGGCTGTAATATGTGCTGGCCAGACATAGAACAAACAGAACACGAAGAAATGATCTGGTTCTGGCCATTATTGTGGCAAAAAATATGTTTAATAAATAAGAAAAGAAATGGAAGTTGTTTAGTTTTTATTAACTCACCATAGATTGTAATGACAATATTTGGGAGGAAGAACATAGCGACAATGAGCACCGCCCAGATGATAATTTTTGCAGTCCATCCACCATGATGCCATGAATCTCGTTTGTCATTTTGGTCCTTGACACCGATCATCGACAGGGCAAATATTGCAAAAAACAAGAAACTTCCTAAACTGACACGGAGGACTGCATCAGTTTGAAACCATTCTTTTGGGGGTGTCTTGGAGAAAGTATTTATCCCTGCAAAGAAGAATGGTCCAAGTAACTAGTTACGTAAAATCCCTGTTGAAGCATAAACTTGATAACAGTGCCAAGTAGTCCAGTGACTACTCCATGGGAAGATGAGCAACAAAAAAAAGGGTGAGCCATTCTTTTGGCATACAAGACTATATAAATGAACATTACAACCGAAATCAGAAAAATAATGAACACACTTTCTGGTCATATTACAAGATATGCAAAGTGTTATAATAATCAAATTCCTAAATTAGGATACAAGGATGCTTATTTGATGAGATGTTCAAGACACAAATAGACAAGGAGAATATAAATATCAACAAAATCCTGCCACTTAGTAGCAAATCAGACATAAGAGCTACTGCACTGGTGCTCCAGTTCAGCGGGTGCTCCTTTTGGCTTCAAATAAGACACAGCTGTGCGGCTTCAGTTCATAGGATGATAATCCTGCAGCCTGATGAACATTGGGATCAAAGTCACTTGAAAAGAATCCTGGAAATGGAAGGGCAGTATCAACCAATCGGAGCCAAACAATTTCTTCAGACTGTTCAGGCAAGACAGTACTCTCCAGACAGTCACCAGCATTGAAACAAATGAACAAGTCACCATCATTTGAATTTGACAGCTTGTCATCCGTCTCTGCCCTCAATGTCATGGCAAGGAACTTGCATGATGTCTCTCCCCAATTTGGTGGAGATTGACAACTTCCATGCCAGTCAATATTTTCTAGTTTCAGAAAGTCCCTTCTCTGAAAAATATCTCCTCTACGCATTCTAAGGGAACTCAGAAATGCAATGAATTTTGTAATTTGCCTGCCAAAGACTGTTTTTAGGCCATTCCAGCAAATAGGTTGCCTGTCAATGTAAGATGGTGAACCACGTGTTGAGTAGCCACAGTCATCTCCCATATTAAGAACAGGAACACCAAGTGAAACAAACAGGACAAACAAGAAATTGCGTATCTGTTTAAGCCGGATATCAAGGACAGTCTTATTGTTTGTGGGACCTTCTTCACCACAATTCCAACTTAATTCTGAAGCAAGGTCACCATCACTGAAGCTGACCAAATCAACAAGAGTTAATCCAAAATTTTTTGTAATATAATTGAAAGAGAATGCTGGACCCCTGGAAAGGAAGAGATCTCCACTGCCACAAAGCCGGGTAGCAAGGTTGCTGAGAAGTCCTTCACCCCTCAAAAAGTTCCTTACATCACTGCAAAATCTTGTGTTCATCTCCGCCCACCTTTTCCAATGAGGGAATTGGATTTCCATGTACGAATTGTCAAGTGGGGACCAGCAGTCTGCAATGATCTTTGTGTTGGATAGTGTTGGATCAAATGCTATAGCTTCAACCAAAGGTGGGCGAGATAAATAATCACCATGTAGGCCTTGAGCCAGAAACGAAGAATTAATAAAGCAAAAGCCATCAACGTGAAATTCTACTACCCAATGGCGGAGGCTGTCCAAAATCAGTTGCTGAACAACAGGATTTCTGCATTTCAATGCATTATGGACCCCAGACCTCAAGTCTCCATCAATATTATAATAAGATGAATCATCAATTCCTCGAAATGATATTGTCTCACAGGCTGCATTTCCCCCCTCACCGGTCTGAGTGTAAGCAACCTCCAAAAGAACCTCTATGCCATGGGTGTGCAGCATCTTAACCATCTCTTTCATTGAATTAATAGCCGAAACACCATCCGATGCATACCCATATGAGTTCATTGGTGAAAAGAAATGATATGGAAAGTAGGGACCTTTTTGCTCATCAAAGGAAAATATTGGCTCTAACAAAACTGCATTCACGCCAAGAGTTTTCAAATGTTCTACTTTCTCGATCAGACCAGCAAAAGTCCCAGCAACATTTTCAGGCAGCCTGCTGGTCTTGTCCTCCGTAAACTGCCCCACATTCAGTCGATAAACAACCAGTTTCTCCATTGGCAGACATGGACGGACATCACCGGTCCAATCAAAGCTAGGCTCGATTCCTAGAGAACCAAGACACTTTGCTACGGACACCGATTCACCTCGATCCGGAACAAAATCTCCAAGCACCTTGGCATATGGATCCAACAAGACATGACGCGCATGAAATCTTTCCCCCTCATCCCAAAGTACCGATCCCTTGCAGCGATATCCATAGCTGACATGGTTCCCTACACCCTCCATCGAAGCATGCCATATATCACCTGTACGATTAACATATGGATCCAAATCAATTTCCAACGACGGTTCCCTTGTTCTCCCATCAAACAGACACAGAACAACACCCTCCGCATTCCTCGAGAACAAAGAAAAATTGATGGCTCCATCATCAGAAATAGAAACACCCAAGGGCATAGGACATCCCGGACCTATACCAACAGGAACACAAAAATTTGTCTCCCTATGACTTCTTATCTCAGAGACCAACAGCGAGGACAGAAAAAATGAAATATAGAATGGGATCCGAGCAGAATCAAACTCCAACTCCACCGTATATCCTCCTGACGAGTTCCGGACAAACTCCACCTGCGAATCCTGAACTAATAATTGCTTACAATCAGACCTGAACATGCCCCAATTCATAACCAATCCCTCCTCACCAACAACATCCCAAGGCAAAGACGAAACTTCAACACGAACACCATATTTCATATCTTTCACCCCCACCGATACCTTCACGAGCCCCCCGGTTTCAGCCCTAAACACGTAAGAAAGCGGCTTCCGTAACTCCTGAGTGGAATCACTCACTCCCAAATCAGAATCTAGTTGTTCAAGAGAACTCTGAGACATTGCACGGACTATTAAACTATCAGAACTATGAGAACTCATAGGAAGTTTTCCATCATATACCCATCTCAAACTTTGTGCCCGAGGAATCAGCTTGACGATGCCGCGGTCCAAACCGCATACTGCCAGTCTCATTATCGGTATTGGAAGAGTAGTTGCCATGATGAATGAACACGATTGGGAAAGGAGTAAAATTACTCCAGAAAATTGTTCAGATCTTGGGGAGAAGAAAGAAGGTATAGGGTTTTAAGGAAGGGAGGAAGGGGAGTAGTAAATTTAGAAGAGGGGGGAGAGGAGGGGGAAGGGGTTCTTACATGGGATTTTTTCTAGGAGGGGGGCGGCGACCTCGCGGAGGATCCCGGCAAGGATGAGGGAGAGGGCGAAAAAGCCGCAGTAGGCGAGGCGGGCGGAGCGGCGGGACATGGAGGACGCGACCGAGGTGCAGAGGCCGCAGGTGCAGCTCGCACAGCACGATGCCAAGCACGACGCCGCCCACATCCCTTCTTCGCTTTACGCTTTCCTTCCCTCGATCTCTTCTTTCCTTCTCTCTAATTTCTTTCTTTTCACGGCGTTGTCTGCTTCCTCCCAATCTTTTATTCTTTTTCTCTCTCTGCTCCACGGCCAGAGATGTCCGGGAAATAACGACGTTGAAGATATAAGAACGCGAGGGTTGTTTCTTGTACACGTGGGGAAGGGTTGTTGAGAATGGTAGATCAATCAGTTACACGGTTCACGAATAAAATCTCATTCTAGTAGGTTCCCAGATTCTGGAATTAGAATTTAACCAACAGGTGTTAAATTTGAATTGGGTGAATCCCACCATGATCAGGCTGGTTGAGATCATTTTGTAAATTATTTAAAAATTACTAAATAATTTTAGTATTATCATTTATTAATTGTATTTAATATTTTTTTTGGATGTAATAAAATTTATTTAGACTAAGTAGTAACTAGTAAGCAACATGATGTTTAGAAAAAAAAAAATGATAATAAACTATAAGATTGTGAATTTCACTTCTAAATTTTAGATAAATATTATATAACTATAATATGTTGAGAAAAAGACACGAATTCAGTCATGAAAGAAATTCTAAAAATATCCAAATAGATGGAAAATGATAGCTCAAAGAAGAGAACTGGACCAGGCCCACATGCATGGCCCATAGGCACCAACCCATAACCAGCGTGACCCAGCAGAGCACACGACTCAGCTCAGCACACGAGCACACACACGAGCGGGCACGTACGCGGCTCGCATGCACGCAACTCATGAACTACCAGCCTAGGCATCGGTGGCTTCTCCTTTGCGCGGTGTTGCAAGGATCGCCGGTCCACAAGTGGTTTACATGTATGATTTGCATGATTTGATGGACAAGCGCTATCTGCGCGTTAATCGGATGGTCATAAGTATTTGCTGGCATGATCCATGTGGACTGAACCTGTTTTGCATGTTTTTCAATGCGATGGAGGTGATCTGACGACCGGAAGTGGATCTACAGTCAAACTAGTATTTGGAGAGATTACATGACTCTAATTTGGATGTGATTTGGAT
Organism: Areca catechu; assembly: GCA_021397845.1. NCBI lineage: Eukaryota > Viridiplantae > Streptophyta > Magnoliopsida > Arecales > Arecaceae > Areca > Areca catechu. Next base: position 30,790,643 of record CM038046.1, read on the forward strand.
CATTGGACTCATGATGAAATGCTCTTCGTAGCAGAAGGTATAAAAATATTATAGACAGAGAAGCAAGCTACATGTGAGGATCAAAAGAGTGGTGAAAGGTTTCTAGAGAGCGGTTAAGTTGAGAGCTTGAAAGAAGGATTTTGATGTTTTTTTTTGAGAGACTTATTCGGGGTTGAGAGTAGAAATTTCAAATCTTATAAATTTATTTTTTTTGTAGTGAAATCTTGCCTTCCCAAATTATTTGTACTTTTTATTTTATTTTTTCTTCTTCCTTCTATGGCATCGACATTGATAATTATGATCCTGGAAACTGGGATCCGTATTCCATAAGAGTGATCCCTTAATGAGTGGTATCATTGTAGTTAGTACCACCACAACTAGTATTACAGTTCCAGATTGCTTGTATTGATCGAGATCAAAGAAGATAGAGAGAATAGGTGCAATCAAGTTGAAAATAAGTCAGTTCGACGAGAAGAGCAATTTTTCTCTTTGGTGAGCAAGGATGAAAGATGGTTCATCCAGCAAGGATTGATTGATGCTCTCATATGTGAAGAGAGGCTAGCCACCATGGAGGAGAAGATTTGAAAATGGCTCTAGATGCAGGTGGTAAGCACGATCCGCTTGTTTTTAGCAATTAACGTGATGATCTATTACTAAGTGAGATTTTTCTAATGGCACTATGGGAGAAGCTAAAGAAGTTATACATGGCGAAGTCCCTCATCAATACACTATTTTCTTGGAGGCAGTTTTATCAATTGTGGATGATCGAAAGATAGAGTGTAGGAGCACCTAAGTAATTTTTAGAGGATCCTCACTGATCTTCTCAGTATTAGTGAAAAAGTTAAGGAGAAGACCAAGATGCTGGTCTTGTTGTCATCCCTACTGCAGTCATTCGAGTCCTTAATGACTGCTCTTCTAGTAAAGAAGAGCACCATCAAGATAAAGAAGGTCATATCGGTATTACTCCAGAATGAGATTCTTAAGAAAACCAGGCTTCGAGCTTAGGTGGGAATTCAACATTGCGGTTTATAGAGCAACAGGCGATAGAAAGTGGAGCGATAGAGAATAACGAGGCAAGCGGTTCAAGTCGAAAGATGCGAGTAAGATCAAGTATCATCGGTGCTATGAGCTAGGGCATTGTATCAAAGATTGCCCATAGCTCAAAGATCGGATGAGGGCTACTGTGATGGTAGCCAATAGTAGCAATAATGGATATATCAGTGATACACCTATAGTATCCAACGAGGTACCCCCTTCTTCATAGTAGATTTTAGATTCTACATGTATATATCATATATATTATAGCGAGGAGTTCAACTCTTTAGAGGGTAATAAGAGTTCTGTCCATTTACTAAATGGATCAAGCTATGTGATCAAGAGGTCGGGATAGTCAGCTTGAAGGCACATGATGGGATAATGAAGAAACTGGGCAAGGTTTGATGCATACCTAGTTTTCGCAAAAATCTAATCTTCTTTAGCAAGCTGAATTTAAACAGCTATACATGGAGAACCAATGATGTAGTCTTGAAGGTCATATGTGATAATAGGGTCATTTTAAAGGAAAACAAGTGAGGAGGGCATTATCTTTCGACATGGATTTTAGTGCTACATGGAGTTGCTGATGTAGATGGAAGCCCGGTGCGAGGTGGAGCTTCAGCAGTGGTAGATTGAGCACGAGATGAGAGACTCGGGAGAGGATGATAGGTGACATTGTAATGTAAAGTTCCTAGTACCACAACAGGCTTCCCTGAGTAGGTCTCAAGTCAAGATGAGCACAGCACATAATGGTGATGGGATCGGGTAGCCTGGCTTGACTTCCATGTTTGTTAATCTATAAATAGCAAGCATTTATCCCCGAGCATGAGGATGAAATTTTTCAAGAGCTCTCAAAGTTATGTGCAGGTTGAACATCAAGTCGAGATTGAGGTTGTTGCAAAAATATCTCGAATTCAGCCTCTGAAAGAAATCTTGAAGAGGCCCAAAAAGGTGGAGAAGCCCAATCCAAAAAAAAGAACCAAAGAAAAAGGTTTCAAGCGGACCAAGCTCGTAGGATTTAGCCCGTAGCTAGTGTAGCCGAGCGATGCGCATTAGGAATGGCAATGGGCCGGATTCCTAACTACCCAAACCCAAATCCTAATATCCAATAAACTATCCAAACCTAGCATAAATACTATTAGAACTGGGTTTTTTTTGTTCAAATCCATCTCAATCACATATCGAGTAATTTGGGTTTACCTAGTCCAAATCCAATCAAGTCACACTGGGCATTTTTTTTATTTTTATCAATTCTAAAAATATCTACCATTCCATAAATTATACATACCTTAAATAAATAAAATTTAACTATATTTTTAGTTCAACAATACTTAGTTCCATATTCAATCAAAATAAAATTTAAATTATCTTAAGAAAATAAAATTTAACAATGCTTAGTTTAATACCTCTGAAATAAATAAAGGCATAAACATAATTTAAAAATATATTTAACTCGAAGTTTCAAGTTTCAAAAAGATTTAAAAGAATAATTCTCGATTAATCCTTAGTTGCAGCATCATTCTTTACCCAATCCACCTACAAACAATTAATCATTATTAGTAATAATTGAATCAGGGGATTAACGGAGAATCGATGGATTAGCCAATTAGGACCCTTTCCAATCCCCTTTTTAAAGAATAATGATATGGGTATAAGAATTTTAAGATTTAACAACTAATAGATAATAATTGATAAAATATATTTAATATAATATATATTAATTATATATATATATTAAAATATTAAAATAGTTTGGGTCGGATTCAGGTCGGGTGTATATCTATCCAGTCTTGGCCCAAATCCAAAGTAAGCATTCGGGCTTTACTCAAACCTAGCCCAAACCTGGTCAAAGCATTGACTACACGACCTAATTGGGTCGGGCCGGGTCAGGTACCCATGAGTTTGGATTTTGTTGCCATCTCTAGTGCGCGTGCGGGTGCACGACCCAGCACAGCACATGGGCACAGCCTAATGCAGTACATGGGCATGAGCACTGGCCCAGGCCTAGATGGGCATGTGCACAACTCTCAAGTTGCTAGCCCAGGCATTAGTGGCTTCCCCTCTGTGTGGTGTTGTGTGAACTATCAGTCCACGGGTAGTTTACATGCCTGAATTGTGCAATCTGACAGATGAGCATGATCCACACATTAATCGAATGTCAGTGAGTGTTCACCGATGTGATCCATACAGATTGAACTTGTTTTGCATCTTTTTTTATGCAAGGAGGTAATCCAACAATCAGAAGTAGATCTGCAATCAAACTAATATTTGGAGAGACTACAGGACTCCAATTTGGACACATTTAGATCATTGGACTCCTGGTGAGATGATCTTCGTAACGAAGGCTATAAAAATATGAGCAGAGGAGCAGGCTAAGTGTGAGAATCAAAAAAATGGCGAATGATCTATGGAGAGTGGCTGAGTTGAGAGTTTAAGAGAGGAACTTTGGGATCTCTTGTCGAAAGACTTGTACGGGATTGAGGATAAAAGTTTCTAATCTTGTAAATTTTTTTTCTTATAGTAAAATCTTGCATGAACAAATTGTTTGTACCTTTTATTTTATTTTTTCTCTTTTTCCTTTTCCTGTAGCATCGAGATCAATAATCGTGATCCTAAGAACAGGAATCCATATTTTGCATGAGTAATCCCCCGATGAGTGATATTAATATAGAAGATACCATAATATAATATAAATAATTAAGATTTAGATTTGATCAGGTTGAATAACCTCTTCCCTTGAAGTTAATTGATGGGGGACTAACTAAATGTGAAGATGAAATGATGATGCAAGTGATTTTTAGGGTTTTGTGATTTTTAGATTTTAATGGTTTTCTTTGGATTCCCAAAAATAAGTAAGAGATGATCTAGGATTCTATAATAACAAGAACTATTAAGAAGCAGGTAGTCCCTAAGCAGTGATAAAGAGAGGATCCCGGGATTGATAAACCCCGTAGAACTTAGCTCTTCGATCAAGACCTACTTAGGAGTCAGGGGGCAAACCTTAAAGATCTGAAGCGCCCGATGCAGAGATCGCTCACTTTGACGGATGCGGCCTGGATGATCGAGTCGTCAACCCTGCGGAGGCGCCGGCTAGCTGTCCGAAGATCTTGATGGCAAAGGCAACCATCTTCGTACTCGTATCACTTGGAGGACCTGCGAGCATTCAAAGAAGATAAAGGTTAAGTCTCAATCGGAAGGAAAGCAATGGAAGAATGAAAGAAAGAGTTGTTGAAGTGATAGTGGAGTTCTTCTTGATTCAGAGTCGGATGATGGAGTTGCGGAAGTGACTGTAGTTTGAGACCTCACACCTCTCGATGCCCGAAGGTGAAGGCGCTCCCTCACGAAGATCGACGTTCCTAGCGAACGAAGGCAACTAGAAAGAGATTGGACTGAAGAAATGTATTTTTTTTTCATTCATCAAGATTAAAAACTATAAAGGAGAGGTTAGGTTCTTTAAATAGGCACCTTAGGACCCTTTTGAATTTCAAATAAAAAATTTACAAAATTCTTGAATGGGTGCCCAAACTTTTGACTTTTCTTCTCTCCTTGGCCGATCAAGAGCTAGCTTGATTGGGCGTGGCATGTTGCAAGGCTTGGAGGAGGGATCTTGGCACCTTGAACTTGGAAAGAAGCTTCTTTGTTTTGGAAGAAAACATGAAGAGAGGCTTGGAGCAAGGCATGTGTTCTCCTTCCTTCCTTGGTTGTGCATCCTTTTTTGGTACAAGGCATGATATGGGGAGTGTGAGGTGGAGGCGCCCATGGATCTTGTCTCTTCCTTCCAAAGAGGTTCAAACAATTTGGGAAGAAGACTTGATTGGAGGGCTTGAAGCAAGGGATTTGAATTCCCCACTTCAACTCCCATTAACCTTCTCTTTGGCCGACCACCCTTGCTTGGAAAGGAGCTTGATAGGGGGAGGGAAAAAGGGCTAGTGCCAAGTGATGTGTTCCTCCTCTTTGGGCATCCAAGGATGGCAAGTGTGCTGCCCACATGGCAATATGTCATGGCACCACATAGGATGAAAAGGTGGGCCCTGTGCTGACTTGGATTCCTTCCAAACTTGGCTCCAAGGAGACTAAATTTTAAGACCAATTCTTGTATGGACCTATACTTCCAACAGACTCAGACTGGACTCAATTACAGGACACAATTTGACCTAATTGGTCAAAGCACAGATTCAATTCAAAGCAAAAGGAAAATTACAAGGTTGAGGCTTGAAGCCTAATTACAAGACCTGAAAATTGAAATCCTAACCAGAGGTCTGGTGCCCACACCAATTCTCCCGGGGTGGGAGGAACTCGATCCTGTCAAGTAAGAGTTGAGTTGGCTTAGGTACTCCTTCAGAAGGTCGGGATAGAGGCGCTGCAAGTCCTCCCAGGTAATCCACGAGTCATCGGACTCAGGCAGCCTTGCCATCGGACTAAGAAACGTTGATAACATTTGTCCCGGGTAGTGATAACTTGGTCATCCAGGACACGCTCGATCCGCTCTCCTCTCTTAGGTATAATTGGAGGTGGACACTCAGGTTCAGGTTCACTTTCAAAAGAAAGGTCAGGCCCAAATGGCTCGCTAGGTATGTTTGTTGGTTCCTTGTACTCGACTAAGTCTGAGATATTGAAAGTCGAGCTAATGCCATAATTCGAAGGTAGCTCAAGAACGTAGGCATTAGGGCCAACTCTCTTTATCACTCTAAAGGAGCCAGCTCTACGAGCATGAAGTTTCTTAACGGTTCTTGGTAGAAACCGTTCAAGCCTAAGCCTAATCATTACAGAATTCCTTTGATCAAACTCTTTAGCTCGTTTCCAGGAATTAGCCAAATTATTTTAAAATTATATTTAATGCATAATCCTAACATGATGCAAAATGCAGACTCAACTATGCATTCCTATTGAGAAAAATTTTTTTTATTGGACTCCTAGGGTCTAAACCTAACAGACTTTTGACTCTCTAGGGTTGACCCTAGTCTGGTATGCACTAGAAAAATTACCATGAATCCCTATCAAATGCCATAAAGTATACCAGAAGTAGGTGGAAAAAGGAATGGGCTCTAAGGGTTCATGCAATCTAGTGATCTCAACAAAGAATAACCTCATGGCTCTAAACATGTGAGAAGGCTCAGGGAAGGAAGGAAATAGGAATCGGAGTCTTGGGGCAATCTATGAGCATCATGAAACAGACCTTGGTTATTCAGGATAATCTTAAGATTTGGACATTGTTCTATAGGTGCAAGTTCCAAGGCTAGATGGGTGTTCTTAGATGGTTGAAGGTCATTAGGAAGGTCTTTGGGAATGTTATCTTGAAAGTCCTCAAAACTAATGTCTACCTCCTGGGGTGGTTCCATAGGGACTTGTTCCTGGACCTCCTTTAAGGGCAATACTTGTGAACCTTCACCTTCCTCTACAATGTTCGATCCTGGCTTAGTTACTCCTTCAAATTCTCTAGCGGGTTCAGGATCTTTTTCTTTTGGTTCCTCAATGATTTCTACCTGGGGCCCACCTACATCACACTTCACCATTGGACTTGACTCAATCTTTTCTTCCTGAAATTTTTCAGAAGGTTCCTCTTTCTGGGTTGGTTCATGAGTCTCTTTAGTAGTAGGGGTTCCCTCAGTAGTCTCATCCTCTAACTGTTCTTCATATTCATCCACTAAGTGTGCTTCAGCTTCATATACTTCTACTTCAGGCTCACTGGTGGGTTCAAGATTTTCTAAGGGTCCTTCCAAAGTAGCTTTCGCCTGGCTGTTTTCTGGGTCAACCAATCTGTTGCCCAGAAATGGAGCCCAAGAGGGGGGGGTGAATTGGGTCTTTTAAAAAATTTAAGACAATAATGTGAGGGACAAGTGGTGCTTGTGAATAATGAAAAATTCAATGCAAGATATTAGCAATAATTAAAGAGCAAGAGAGGAAGAGAGTAATCACACACAAACACAAGGTTTATAGTGGTTCGGTGCAAACCTAGCACCTACATCCACTCCCCAAGCCATCCTTGGGAATTTCACTATAATCCACACTAGATTACAGTCGACTTGTTTTTCACAAGGCTCACAAGTCAAAACCTAAGTTGGTTTTGTCACTTAGGCTTACCAACAAACCTTAACACTTGTTTTGTCTTCGGGCTCACAAGTTAACCCTAGTTGGTTTTAACCCATTGGCTCACCAACAAACCACAATAACTTTCTTTCAAGACACCCATGAAAGCAAGGTCAAATCACAATAAAAATAGATATGTAATTTAAAAATACAACAAACTCTCTTCAAGAGTAGATTGGAATCTTTGAAGCTCAAGTTGATGCTTTGTCTTCACTCTTCCTTGGAATCTCCTTCAAGGTGCCTCTTTTTGGAATGAAGTAAGGATGAGCTTGTAGGCTTTTCAATGGAATCAAGCTAGAAGAGGCTTTTGATGTGAAGTATGGAGAGAATATTGGCTTTTTGGCTTTTGAGTAGACTTCAATGCACTTTAATATACTTCTCTTCACTTCTCTTGCTTTAAAATGAGGTTGGTGGAGCTTAAATACACAAAAAACCTTCCAAAAAATGGTTTGTGACCGTTGGTACCTTGGAAATAGCCATTTGGAGCTTGAAAAGCAAGTTCTGCAAGCCAGAAAAATAGATCCGTTAGAGCTGTCAGGCTGCAAGTGTCGACACTTGGCTGTCAGGTGTCGACACTTGGCTGTCAAGTGTCGACACTTGATATCTGGAAATCGACACTTGAACATTCAAGTGTCGACACTTGACACAAAAATCCTCAATATTACAAAGTTATGTATTTTCAAAAATCTCAGGCCTTGAGTCGACACTTGGAACCTAAGTATCGACACTTGGTGTCGACACTTGAATATAGGTGTTGACACTTGGCGTGCCAAGGATTTTTGTCTGTGCCAAGTGCTGAAGTGTCGACACTTGATTGTCCAGGTGTCGACACTTGAGACTGAAAACTTTTAGATTCAAGTGTAAATGCCTTGAAAACATAAATAAAATTCTTGAATACATGAACACATAATATTTAAATATTTTGATGCCCTTTTTCAATGAAGAGGATGCCCGGATTTGTGAGAATTGCTCCGTGCCATTACGTGCCATACACCATAAATTTTTGAGATTTTGAGATGCTTTCTTCCTGAAAACTCACAACTTAAAATCCTCATTAGAATATAATATGCACTCAATGTTTTTGTTATTCATCAAAATCACTGGGTGGAGCCAACAATCTCCCCCTTTTTAATGATGACAAAACCTTGAGTAAAAAGGCAACATATTTCAAACTTTAACCATTTAATTTTTGAATATGAATTTAAGTCCATTAAAGAATCAATCTCCCCCTTAATTAGATACTTCTTATTAAGGTAAACTTCAAAGATTCTTACAAGGTGAAAAATCAACACAATCAATACAATTTCTCAACAAATTTATGAATTAACACCTTTTTCTCAATAAATTTATATATCAATAAAATCAATACACTTTCTCCCCCTTTTTGTCAATCATTAGAAAGGGAAATTTTTCCTCCCCCTCACAATGAGCATGGAGACAAAAAGATAGTAGAGAAACACATATCATAGATAACAGAGTCAAAATTATGCTAATATCAAAGAGTATCAGAGCTAAAATATACCAAGATAAAAGAGTATTAGAGCCAAAAAATAGTAAATTGATTCATTGAAGCACAAATAAAGAGTACTGAACAGAAATATATATATATATAAGATAAGTTTTCAGTACAAAATTTGCTGAGTCATCAGCAAGAGCTGAAACATACATAAATCATCAGAGTCAAATAAGTATCAAACATACAACATAAGAGCTAAAACAGACATCTGTGAGGCTAATCCTCATCAGATGGAACATCAAGACTGAATGGAGCACTGATCCTAGATCTGGTGGCTAATGCCCTAGGAGGTGCTAAAGCTCTACGACTCCTAGTGCGGCCGGAAAGACCAAAGGCGGGTACAACCCTAGAAGATCTAGTGGAAGGAGGTGAAAGACGATCAGCTGGCGCAATAAGGTCCGGTGTGGAATCAACCAAGGCGGTAGTAGGAGCTGGTATAGTAGGAGGATCTCGACTGACCACCTCATAAGCATCGGCACCGCCAACACTGTCGCTGTCACTGCCCACTACCTCTGTAGCTCGATCAATATCCTGATCACCACCCTCAGCAGAATTAGCATGGTCGCTCTGGTGATCGCCACCATCATCATCATCATCGTCATCATCATCAGATCGTGCAAGTGCAGGGGCTGCCGGAGGTATAAGGGATCTCAACAGACTCTCAATGCGAGAGAATCCTTCCTCCATGGATCTACGAATCTCAGCATGCTCCGAGGTAGTATGTGCTCGTAGAAGCTCGACCTCGCTACGTAGCTGAGTCACCTCACCTCTGATCTCTGTGAACTGTGCTCTGGCATGCTCCTCAAAAGATAGTCCTGTAGACGGTGGTGGAGGAGCTGAAGTGTCAGGAGACAAGTGCTCTGTATATGTCAATGGGATATCGACTGGAGGAAAAACTGCTGGCTCAGATGGTCCAGCCTCAGCCTCTCGAATCTCGTCCTCCTCAACTGGCTCCTGGCCAGACTCTCTGCGAACCCATCGACCTCCAACTAACCTATATCCCATCCGGTGCAATGACCTTTCGTCGTATACGTCTGTGTGTAGTATCTCCTTGGGGATCTCCCTCTCCAATGATACTCCACACGCTCTGAAAAGTCGGGTCAGTGCCATGCCGTATGGTAAACAGTATCAGCGCTGAGTAGCAGCATCATACATCTGAGTGAACATCAGGGATGGAATATCTATCTGCCTCCTCTCAATCAGACTCGTCATCACCATCAACTCCCTCTCGGTGATGAAGTCAAATCTCCCAGTCTTCGGTAGTAGGATCCGTGCAGTGATATGGTGCAAAAGGCGCATCTCCAATGATAACTGGTTCACGGTAACTACTGATATATCGCGAACATCCTCTCTCTCAAGGATGCACCTAAATGCCGCCTCTCTTTCATCCACTGAAAAGGCACGGACTCCTCTCCGGGGTATCTCCCATACATGGCTCAGAAGCTCATCAGTCAATGAAATTTAAATACCTCTGACTGATGTCGTCCACAGTAGTCGTCGACAGTCCAGTGCACCATAAAACTCCCTCACTAGGTGAGGATAGTACATCTCCTGCATGGTGCAGAATGGTACTAGTCCTGCATCAGTGAGTACCTGTCGAATGCCGAAGTGGTGCCTGTCGAAACACTGCAAGTCGACTCTCCTCCCTGAAGCTACTAACTTCCCTGCCATCCTCTCTGCAGGGGGGAGCTCGGTGTGGCTGTACTGCTCGGCTGTGCTGAATCAAATTTGGCCTTCGATCTCCTCTCAACACCATGACTGGGCCTCTCCCTAACTGCAAGTCTCTTCCTAAGACCCATTACAGCCAACTGACCAGGGAAAAAGGAAGAAAGGCTTAGAACAAGGGACTGGCTACAGGTTGAGATTAGAAAAATGTTCAGATAGGTTTTGAAAACTAGAATCAACAACATTTGAAAAATTGTAAAAATAATATTTGTAGAAAATATATTTTGATTAAATGACAAACTCCGAACAATATTTATAGAAAATATTTTTGTTCATTAGAGCACTTTTGAATCTTTGGAAAAATAATTTTTGTAAGGTCTAAAAATCAAAAACTATGGGATTTGGGTCTAAACACTTAGGGTTTTAGCAAATAGGCAAAAATGTCGCAAATGTATCACGAAAAACCTTTCTAAATCGGTAATAAAAGGATTTAGCATACTTAATTGAGATGAAAACCCAAATTACTGTGGTAAAAAATCAATAGAACAGTGTTTTTTATGAAAAGTGGGTGAAAAGGGCATGAAAACGACCAAAAGATGAGGGAAATCCGAGAAAAATACGTTTAAATCACTATTCCCTCAAATGGAATTTTAGAAATTCACTAAAACACGCAAAAATTCGGTTAAATTCATGAAAAATATTCGAAAAACCCCAATCATGATTGTTTGGTTCGAAAACAACAAAACCAAAAACAAGGAAAAATAAAATGAAAATGCAACTCGAAGATTTTGGCGTTAAACTAACTAAGACACCCATAAGATGTGACAATACTAGTGCAATCAACCTATCTAAAAATCCTGTGCAACATTCAAGAAGTAAATACATTGAAATAAGACATCATTTCATAAGAGATCATGTACAAAACTCTAATGTAATTCTTGATTTTGTTTGTACTGATGATCAGTTAGCAGATGTGTTTACCAAGCCTTTGAGTGAGGATAGGTTCTGTCTGATTAGAAGAGAGTTAGGTGTCATTGATTCATTCTCCTAGAACTCTCTTAGTATCAATTATACCTAAATCCTAGAGCTCAAAACCTCTTGATTAAAGCCCCAAAAATCTTATCAAAATATTTCCTATTTTTCAAAAAAATTTTCCGGATTTTCTCGACTTTTTTGGCCAAGTGTCGACCCTTGGAAATTGTCAAGTGTCGACACCTGACCAAGTGTCAACACTTGACACATTCGAAATGTCGACACTTGCGAAACAGGAATTATTTTTAAAAAGGCCGACCGAGGGTTTTGTAAGTTTCCTTCCCCTGCCGATTTCTTGCAACAGTGGACCCTCTGTCCAAATCCTTCCTTTCACTCTTTAATCCATCACAAATCAGGTATTTCCCCCTTCCAATTTTATTTTATTTTTCCTCGTTTTTGGTTTTGTCGTTTTCAAACCAAACAACCGTGATTGGGATTTTCCGAATATTTTTCATGAATCTAACTAGAGTTTTGCATATTTTAGTGGATTTCTAAAACTCCATTTGAGGGAATAGTGATTTAAACGTATTTTTCTCGGATTTCCCTCGTCTTTTAGTCGTTTTCACGCCCTTTTCACCCACTTTTCGTAAAAAATACTGTTTTATTGATTTTAGCCGAAATAATTTGGGTTTCCATCTAAATTAAACATACTAAATCCATTTATTGTTGATTTAGAAAAGTTTTTCATGAAATATTTGCGACATTTTCGCCTATTTGCTAAAACCCCAAGTGTTTATACCCAAATCCCATGGGTTTTGATTTTTTAGGCCTTACAAAAATTACTTTCCAAAGGTTCAAATATATTTTAACGAACAAAAATATGTTCGAAATATCATCAAAATCCCACTTTAAACTGATTTACGATTTTTTCAAATGCTGTTGGTTTAAATTCTGGTTTTCAAAACCTATCTGAACATTTTTTTAGGAATGAAACTCTCCTTATCTCAACCTGTAGCCAGTCTCTTGTTCTAAACCTTTCTTCCTTTTTCCCTGGTCAGTTGGCTGTAATGGGTCCTAGGAAGAGACTTGCAGTTAGGAAGAGGCCCAGTCGTGGTGTTGAGAGGAGGTCGAAGGCCAGATTTGATACAGCACAGCCTAGTAGCATAGCCACACCGAGCTCCCCCCTGTAAAGAGGATGGCAGGAAAGTTAGTAGCCTTAGGGAGGAGAGTCGACTTGCAGTGTTTCGACAGGCACCACTTCGGCATTCGACAGGTACTCACTGATGCTGGATTAGTACCATTCTGCACCATGCAGGAGAGGTACTATCCTTACCTAGTGAGAGAGTTTTATGGTGCACTGGACTGTCGATGTCTACTGTGGACTACTTCAGTCAGGGGCATTCAGATTTCATTGACAGATGAGCTGCTGAGCAGAATATGGGAGATCCCCCGGAGGGGAGTCTGTGTCTTTTCAGTGGATGATAGAGAGGCTGCATTCAGGTGCATACTTGAGAGAGAGAACGTTCGCGGTATATCCGTAGTTACCGCGAACCAGTTATCATTGGAGATGCGCCTGCTGCACCACATCACTACACGGATTCTGCTACCGAAGACTGGGAGATTTGACTTCATCACCAAGAGGGAGTTGATGGTGATGATGAGCCTGATTGAGAGGAGGCAGATTGATCTACCATCCCTGATGCTCACTCAGATGCATGATGCTGTGACACAGCACCGACACTGTCTACCATACGGCATGGCACTGACCAGACTTTTCAGAGCGTGTGGAGTATCATTGGAGGGGGAGATCCCCAAGGAGATACTACACACCGATGTGTATGACGAGAGGTCATTGCACCGCATGGGATACAGGTTAGTTGGAGGTCGATGGGTTCGCAGAGAGTCTGGCCAGGAGCCAGATGAGGAGGACGAGATTTGAGAGGCAGAGGCTGGACCATCTAAGCCAGCAGTTTTTCCTCCAATAGATGTACCATCAACACAGGCAGAGCACTTGTCTCCTGACACTTCAGCTCCTCCGCCACCGTCTACAGGACTATCTTTTGAGGAGCATGCCAGAGAGCAGTTCACAGAGATCAGAGGTGAGATGACTCAGCTACGTAGTGAGGTCGAGCTTCTACGAGCACATACTACCTCGGAGTATGCTGAGATTCGCAGATCCATGGAGGAGGGATTCTCTCGCATTGAGGGTCTGTTGAGATCCCTTATACCTCCTGCAACCCCTGCAGTTGCACGATCTGATGATGATGATGATGATGATGATGATGGCGGCGATCACCAGAGCGACCATGTTGATTCTGTTGAGGGTGGTGATCAGGATGGAGACCGAGCTACAGAGGTTGTGGGCAGTGACAGCGACAGTGTTGGCGGTGCCGATGCTTATGAGATGGTCAGTCGAGATCCTCCCACTACACCAGCTCCTACTACTGCCTTGGCTGATTCCACACCAGATCTTGTTACGCCAGCTGATCGTCTTTCACCCCCTTCCACTAGATCATCTAGGGTTGTACCCGCCTTTGGTCCTTCCGGCCGCACTAGGAGTCGTCGAGCTTTAGCACCTCCTAGGATATTAGCCACTAGATCTAGGATCAGTGCTCCTTTCAGTCTTGATATTCCATCTGATGAGGATTAGCCTCACAGATGTCTGTTATAGCTCTTATGTTGTATGTTTGATGCTTATTTGACTTATATGATATCTGTATGTTTCAGCTCTTGCTGATGACTCAGCAAATTTTGTATTGAAAACTTATCTTATATATATATTTCTGTTCAGTACTCTTTATTTGTGCTTCAATGAATCAATTTACTATTTTTTGGCTCTGATACTCTTTTATCTTGGTATATTTTAGCTCTGATACTCTTTGATATTAGCATAATTTTGGCTCTGATATCTATGTTATTTGTTTCTCTACTATCTTTTTGTCTCCATGCTCATTGTTAGGGGGAGGAAAAATTCCTCTTTCTAATGATTGACAAAAAGGGGGAGAAAGTGTATTGATTTTATTGATGTATAAATTTGTTGAGAAAAAGGTGTTAAGTCATAAAGTGTTAATTCATAAATTTATTGAGAAATTGTATTGATTGTGTTGAGAAAAAGTTGTAAGAATCTTTGAAGTTTACCTTAATAAGAAATATCTAATTAAGGGGGAGATTGATTCTTCCTAACTATGAAGTTTTTGCCTCTCTAATGAACTTAAATTCATATTCATAAATTATAATGGTTAAAGTTTGAAATATATTGCCTTTTTACTCAAGGTTTTGTCATCATCAAAAAGGGGGAGATTGTTGGCTCCATCCAGTGATTTTGATGAATAACAAAATATTGAGTGCATATTGTATTCTAATGAGGATTTCAAGTTGTGTGTTTTCAGGATGAAAGCACCTCAAAATTTCAAAAACTTATGGTTTATGGCATGCAATGGCACGGAGCAATTTTCACAAATCCGGGCATCCTCTTCATTGAAAAAGGGCATCTAAATGTTTAAATATTATGTGTTTATGTTTTCTAGAATTATATTTATGTTTTCGAAGCATTTACACTTGAATCTGAGATTTTTCAGTCTCAAGTGTCGACACCTGGACAGTCAAGTGTCGACACTTCAGCATTTGGCACAGAAAAAAATCCTTGGAATGCCAAGTGTCGACACCTATATCCAAGTGTCGACACCAAGTGTGACACTTAGGTTCCAAGTGTCGACTCAAGGCCTGAGAATTTTGAAAATACAGAACTTTGTAATATTGAGAATTTTTGTGTCAAGTGTCGACACCTGTGCATCAAGTGTCGACACTTGAATGTTCAAGTGTCGACACCCAGAGATCAAGTGTCGACACCTGACAGCCAAGTGTCGACACTTGCAGCCTGACAGCTCTAATGAATCTATTTTTCTGGCTTGCAGAACTTGCTTTTCAAGCTCCAAACGGCTATTTCCGAGGTACCAACGGTCACAAACCATTTTTTGGAAGGTTCTTGGTGTATTTAACCTCCACCAACCTCATTTTAAAGCAAGAGAAGTGTATTGAAGTGAATTCAAGTCTACTCAAAAGCCAAAAAGCCAATATTCTCCCAAATACTTCACATCAAAAGCCTCTTATAGTTTGATTCCTTGAAAAACCTACAAGCTCATTCTTATTTCATTCCAAAAGAGGCACCTTGAAGGAGATTCCAAGGAAGAGTGAAGACAAAGCATCCACTTGAGCTTCAAAGATTCCAATCTACTCTTGAAGAGAGTTTGTTGTAGCTTTAAATTGTATATCTGTTTTATTTTGATTTGACCTTGCTTTCAAGGGTGTCTTGAAAGAAGGTTATTGTGGTTTGTTGGTGAGCCAAAGGGATAAAACCAACTAGGGTTAACTTGTGAGCCCGAAGACAAAACAAGTGTTAAGGTTTGTTGGTAAGCCTAAGTGATAAAACCAACTTAGGTTTTGACTTGTGAGCCTTGTGAAAAACAAGTCAACTGTAATCTAGTTTGGATTATAGTGAAATTCCCAAGGGTGGCTTGGGGAGTGGATATAGGTGCTAGGTTTTCACCGAACCACTATAAACCTTGTGTTTGTGTGTGATTACTCTTTTCCTCTCTTGCTCTTTAATTATTGCTAACATCTTTCATTAAGTTTATCATTGTTCACAAGCACCACTAATCTCTCATTTTATTGTCTTAAATTTTTAAAAGACCCAATTCACCCCCCCTCTTGGGCTCTATTTCTGGGCAACAAGTGCGACCAGTGCCAGAGGTACGCCAATATTCAGAGATAGCCTGCGAGTCACCTGACCCAATTGGCAGCCCCATGGCCTTTGCCCAGTGGGGAATGGACATTCTTGGCTCATTCCCGCCGGCATCTGGGCAAAGGAAGTTCCTCCTTGTGGCCATTGACTACTTTACAAAGTGGGTAGAAGCCGAACCACTCGCCCAGATCACAGAAGGCAAGGTGGAGAATTTTATAAAAAAATTCATCATATTCCAGTTTGGCATCCCACATGTCATAATCACAAACGACGGGAGACAGTTTGACAATCCGAAGTTCAAGGACTTCTGCGCTCGGTATCATGTTCAACATCGGCTGACTTCCGTTGCTCATCCACAGTCCAACGAGAAGCCGAAGTCACTAACCAGACCATCCTCCATGGTCTGAAGACAAGGTTGAACGTCGCCAAAGGGCTTTGGGCCGAAAAACTGACCTCCGTTCTTTGGAAATATCGGACTACCCCGAGAACGACCACCAGCGAGCCTCCGTTCAACCTGGCATACGGTACCGAAGTTGTACTACCTATTGAAGTCTCCTTACAGCCCCTGAGAATTGACAACTACGAAGAGCATGGAAACTCCGATCGTAGAGGGATCGACCTGGATCTACTGCCAAGTGCCAGACTTCAGGCCCAGATAAGAATGGCGGCGTACCAACAAAAAGTCGCAAAATACTACAACTCAAGAGTAAAGGAGCAAATTTTTCACACACGGGACATGATATTATGAAGGACGGAAGTATCCAGGCCAGCAGAACAGGAGAAACTCTCCCCCAACTAGGAAGGTCCATATCAAATCGAAGAAGTTGTTTGACTAGGAGCATATCGACTCAAGACCCTGGATGGGAAGACTCTATTCTGGCCATGGAATGTACAAAACCTTCGCAAATACTATCAATAAACGAGTTCCTAAATTTCCTGTGCAAAATCGCTCAATTCTACTCAACTCAGAACGGCTCGTTGCATCAACTAAACGACAACAGCCTAAACAGCCCGATCTGAAAAATCGGTCAATTGCGCAAAGGAGAGTCTGATCCACTCACCTTATCGGTATGCCCGACGAGCGCAACGGATGGCCTAGTCAGGCCACCAAGAAGATAAAAGGTGCAGGGATGGTTTTTGTAACCTATCTTATGGTGAATCCGAAGACGCGCCAGGGCGGGCCTGAACAGCCTACCTTGATCACGACAGAAGTGCACAGGGACGGTGTAAGCACCTTACCCTACGAAAAATCCGAAAACATGCCTAAAAAAACCATCGTCGTCCTTTTAATCGACAACAGACATTCCAAAAATGGTCCAACCAACCTCACTTCTTTCCTATAGACCGAAAATGGTCCGGGGAATTTACATTCCAAACAAAACATGATATAACATATCGCAAGAAACACATGGAAAGAGGTAAGAAAAAGATATTTCATTTCACTTCTTTTTTTGATTTTTATAAAAAAGAAGAAGAAGAAGAAACTTTCATAAAGAGAAAACAAAAAAAAAGAGACTCTCAAAGAGAGCCAAAAAAAAAAAAGAAAAGGTAGTAGCAGAGAGGTTGCTGGAAATTTTCAATAACCTCCCGCTGGATTTTTCTCGTACCGGCGGGGGGAGATCTGGAGGGACGACGAAGGGGCCCCGGGATTCTCATCCGAACCAGAATCCGACCCCTCATCGAAGTCGAAATCAAATTCATGCCCGGAAAAGGGAACGGAGGGCTTGATGTTGTCCAGGCCCTTCAAGTCATAAAACTTGAAGGCCTTCCCCCTACATTCCTAGAACCCCTGATGGTAGGAGTCCAGAGCCGCTTCGGTGACCTCCTCCTTGAAGGCAGCGGACGCCTTGAAGTCCAAGACAGCATTCACCGCCTCCTTCTTGGCCTCCTCTACCTCTGCGGCTGCCGCCGCGACTTGGGCCCTGGCCTCCCTCGGTTGGGCCTCCAACAGGCGGACCTTCTTCTCCAGACGGTCCACGAGAGACTCATCGTCATCTCCCGGCCCGAAGAACTCCGGACTCCTCTTCCTCTTTAGGTCGACAACCCTTCTCTTTGCGGCCCAATGGAGCTCAGAAGTGCTGAACCTCATTTTCAATTGGAAGGAGTCTGCGAGAGGAGTGGCCCTCGATAGCAGAAGGCAATGTCCTATTTATAGAGGCCCTGCACTCACGACCGACTGCGAGGAGGCATGCTCCACGTCTTTTCTCAGTCGCATCAGAGAGTGCCACGTGTCCGAGCGATGCTTCGATAACCAAAAGGCCGCTCGGGGGTCATTCCCGGGACAACAACTGCTGGCGCTTCGAATCCGGAGAAATCTCCATCGTGCGACGGCAACATTAATGGCTCCTTTTTAGAAAAATGAGATCTGAAGGCACACAAGGCGCAAGAAATTATGACTGTACGAGTATCGATATGCCGCGTGGACAATGAGAAATGCGATCAAACTCCCCTAATCATCGCATGACGGGGAGTTGACGCCTATCTATCCCAACGGATAGATTTAGTATCAAAAGGAGGATGACAGCAGCCTAATCAATTATAGACGGTCTTCGGCAACGGAGTTCTGACCTGTCCCAGAGTTCGTCTTCGTCAACTACCAATCGAACGTCCCTCAGCCACGGCCGCTCGACCAAGCAGGAGAAAAGCAAGTGAAACTTGTTCAGGCTATGTCTAAAAATACAATACAGCATACGCAGGAGGAGAAGAAGCCACTTTAAAATTTGGAAAAAATTGTCATACAAAAGCCATTGATGGTACAAAAGAGGAAAGGAAGAAAATGCATCTAAAGCTACTCTGATTATTCAACATCAATAGGAGGAGACCCGACACCACATGACTGAAGCAACTTGTCAACCTGTGTAGAAAAGATCTCGTCAATTTGGGCCGGGGCCGGAGAACCTTCGGCTTAGACTACCCCAGCCTGAACTAGGATCGGAGTTGGGGTCGTCCCCAGATCTTCGACTGGTGCAGAGGCCTCCTCACCCAGGCACGGCGCCTCTTCGGTCTCTACTGCAGCTTCGGCCTCTTCTTCCTTCTCTTCTTCTTCTTCGGTTATGTCAAAGAGAGGGATGCCAGAAAGATCAAGGTAGGGGAAGGCCTCCCTTACCTTGGAAAGTCTGTCATTAAAGCCATGCTGGTAGCCATACAAAGACGCTTCATTCATTTCGTCTTGGAATTGTGAAGACTTCTTGAAGTCTGCTACATCATCGTCCACTAGCTTTCTCAGGAATATGGACTCTCTCTTGGCCACTTCGGACTCTAGAATCGCCTCTTCGGCCCTCCTGGTAGCCTCCTCTGCTGCCTTGGTCAAGCTCTCTATCTTCTCCTGATTCTCCTTGGCAGCTTGCTCCAAGGAGTCAATTTGTTTCCTGCTTTTCCTTCACCCTGCCCCTTGCTCCGCTATTGTCAGATAGGCATTCTTTAATTCGCCCTTCAGGTCATGAACCTCGTCGTTCACCCGGGCAAGGCGGTCCTCTATAGACTGTCTCAACTCTTCGGCCACTTCCTTTGCGGCCCTGGCAGTATGAAGTTCCTCCTTGAGGCCGTGGATGAGGCCGTCAACATTTTTCAGGCCCTCCTCCATAAAGGTAAGGTCATAGACCAACTGCATTAAAAACATGGAGTCAAGGATCGAGTAATTCTTAAAACAAAGGAGACGACGAGGACCATACCTGTTGCAGGGCGGAAAAGGCAAAATCGGACACCTTGGGAAGGTTCTGATTTCGAAGAATTGCCAAGTCATGAGGCAGCAGCATGCTCTTTAGCACCTGCCTAGCTACGGCGGGGACCAGTAGTCCCCCGTAGGTGAAAGCTCCGAAGAGTTAGCCGAACGGCTTCCAGCTGGCGAAGCCCCTCAAACGAACTCTCCCTCGACTTGTTGCGCTTTGCCCCTATCAACCGCGCGGGGGCAAAATGGTGGCACATCCACCGCCTGAGGCAGACTCCCCGTTGTGCGAATCCGGAAAGTAGCCACCGGTGGAGTTTCGACTTGATAGGGTCTTGATGGGGCCCCTCCGGCGGGTGCCGCATCTTCCCCTGAGGTTCCCTGGGATGACGAAGTGCTCCGGTCCCCCTCAGGACCGTCCCTTCGAGCCTTCTTCCAAACCGCCGACCTTGTGAGAAGGGCTTGTGCTACCCTCTTCTCAAAGGTCTGACGGAGCCAGCTCACCCCGGGCTTCATTCCGCCACCTACAAGCAGAAGAACTTCTTTCAGTTGACTGAGCTACAACAAAACCAGAGGAAAGGGAGCATAAATTTTTATTACTATACCTAATGCGTGGGATTTGCTAATTCCCGCAAGATGGAGATTTCTCTCCTCCAACAACTCCCGGATAGCGGCAACTTTCGAATTAACCAGGAGATCGTAGTCCGACTCATCAGCCACCAAGACATTCTTTCCATCATTGGCGGTTAAGCGAGACTTCTTCTAAACAGTGTCGAAGCCCCATGGATCGAAGGACAGTACGAATACAAAAACAGGTTTCCACTCGTGGATGGCACTGGGATGTCCTTGATGACCTTGCGGCCTGGTCGAGGGCCAATCACCTACCATCCGTTGCTATGGAAATCCCTCTTGAGTATAAAAAGGGCCGTGAATAAATTGGTCCTAGGTTCTATGTTTGCGATGCTGCATAAGACTAGAAATCCACAGATGTTTCGAATGCTGTTAGGGGTCAACTGCGCTGGCACCACTTGGTACAGGCGGGAGATTTTGATGAAGAAAGGGTGCAAGAAAAATCGAAGGCCAGCCTTCAAATGATCTTTGTACATGGCTAAGCACCACGGAGGAGGTTTGTTCACCCATTCCTTGGGTTCGAGAAGGACAAAAGGGAACCTCTCAGGGGAGCGATAGCATTCCCGAAGAAAAGCCATCTTCCCCTGAGAAACCAAACTAGAGATTGACTCCGAACCTACTATGTCGCCGGCCCCCGAGGGCCCTACCTGTTCCCCCTGGCTTTCTATAATTTCTTCCATGATTAAAGAATGAAGCAAAGAGGCAGAAGAAAGATTTTACCTGCGAAAAAGACTGGTAATCCAGAACAGGAAAAGCTGAGCGAAGGATGAGACGAGGTTGAAGAAGCTTCTTTAGCTGGACCTTCTCCCTTTCCCAAGAGAAAAACAGGGGTCTCTGAAGCCCTGCCAGGTTGATTTGACCAAAGGTTATCCAGGGAGATAATCCGCCTTCAACTAACCACCAGGATCGAGCGCATCCATCATCCAATGGATAGGGAGAAGCCGTCACAACCATTCAAATCTCAACCAAAAGATTGGGTGAACCATCACGCAACAAGAAAAAGAGAGACGGTCCCAGGGCCGCCCACTCTCTCCCTCTCCCCCAACCAGGGAATGACAGCTGTCCACCACCTGATTCCCAAATCGCCCAGCAGCCATGATGGCCAGTCCAATCAGAGATCCCATAATCAACCACTAAACTATTCCTTGGGAGGAAAACGACAAAGCAATAGTACTCTCACTTCTCGAGGCAAACCTTCACTTCAAAAACTGAGAGTAGGGGGGCAACTGTTGGGGTATCCCGATTCAAGTACGAACCGAACACTAGTTCGGTTCGCTGAAGATCTTTTCTCCGGACCACTGACTTCGGACCAAGAGAGGTCAGGCCAACTACAAGCAACCCGAGGCTTCTCATCGGTCTACGACATCCGAGGGCCAGATCTTCGGATGATGTCTTCGGCCCTAATCGAAGACCAAGCCTCTTGACGACTTCCGAAGACACGCTCTTCGGTCCCTGCCGGAGACGCAATCTCTGGCTCTGGGTAGACACCAAGTCTTCGACCCATGCAGAGGACGAAGTCTCCAACTGAGAATCTCCCTAAACAGGGAAAATCTGAAGACGGGACCACAATCTGGCCCAGATAGGCAACAGTAACCAACGGTTACTATCGACAATCTCCATGCCACGATCATGGCGCGTAACTCCAGCAGCCACGCTTCCCGTCTGGCCGGAACCGCTCAAGACAATCCACGATCGCCAATCATGGAAAGAAATTAACTCCCCATAATCGCCGGAAAAAGAGCAGGGCCGCAGGTCGGACGTCTCCATTTAAATAACGGCAAGGGGAATTGCTCGAGAGGTACGCGCAGATGCACATACTCATACACTTACGCATTCTCTAAGAGCCTTTCCCTTTCGTTCCCGATATTCTTCTCCATTCTGTGGCTGGGATCCGCCTCTGACTTAGGCATCGGAGTGTCCCCCGCCGGAACGACTCCGGCAAAGAACCTATTTTGCAGGTAAACCAGAAAGCGGTCCTGCGGTACAGTAGCTCCGACCGGCCGATACAGGGACTCCACGTCAACAATACCCTTTTCAAAGAAAAAAACTGCCAGTAGCGGAAATAATATACAAAAGTTATACCTCCTAAAAGTTCTAACATGCAAGGTTATACGTCTTAAGAAATTTTAATATACGACGTGATATTTTTGCCCTTGAACTCTACATCTATTTGAAGGGGTCAAATTGATATATATGTTATAGGATTTCATTAACCACAAAGGAAGACGGCAGGATGAGAAATCTATATTTGGCTTGCTAACTTTGCACCACTTGTCATATTTTGAAAAGGACGCATCATGTACAATGGTTATTCCCCCATCCGGTGATGCTGTCGCCTTCCAAACGAGGGAAGGTGGTGAGAAGTATCCGTGAAAATGGTTGGCCATTGTAGCTCTCCTCCATTAAACTATTGTTGCACCCTTTAATAACATCATTTCAATGGTACCATGGTGATTTTTTTTATGAGACGGTGGTCCTCTGGTGCACTCTATGTGCACCAAGGGAATACACGAAAGAAGCTGGGGCAGGTGCCCGTGCTTTTCAAATTTCTTCTTTTTATGAGAATTTTTCTCCTCTAATTATCTAAACTCTTGAAAGGCCATGACCAGCTGGACCACATAGCTGGCACCTCGTTGTTACACATTATAGCCCATTACCATATGACACGTACCCCCTTCATGGTGGGGTCCTCAAATCGCGGGCTTCTTCACTTAGATAATTTGATGTGACTCCTTCCTTCTACCCAACTATGAACAATTTCGAAAACGACTTCCTAGGCCGACGCTTTTCATCCCCTAAAGTAGAATTAGATCACATCACCCGTGTAATCTTAGGTTAGCAAGTGGCTACTTTGAATAGATCTAGAATTCCAGCTGATCTCATTTAAATCCTTACCGCATTGAAAAAAAAAACTTGGAATAAATCAAAGATTTCCATGAATTAATGAAAACAGATTTGAATGCACAGCGTTTCAAAGTTGACCGGAATATCGAGACATTCTTAATGCTTATGGATCCACATAAATTTTACCATATCTCATGAAATCCCGCACACTAAGATCTGTATGTTGGATAAATGTAAACTTCACACATGACCTTGAGATTTTACAAGACTATGAGCAAATTTACCTAATTAGTGGATGAGATGCATATTGTTGATAAATGGAAACCCAGTCTAACCTGATCCACTATGCACCGTCATTCGATTTTGATATGGGAGCTTCACCTTCTATGCGAGATACATGTTGTTGCAGCGACTTCTCCTGGACCGGGCTCGGTCGGCTGTGCTGGAGCGCTCTTCTCCCGATCGACCTGCAAAAAAGTTCCCAGGCGCCGGCGATGTTCCGGCGGGAGACGTTTCGATGCTTAAGTTAGCAGGAATTTGAAGACAACATAATGGAAGAATCAGAGAGGCAGCATATAGAGAAAGGAAAGAGTACTTAGCTTAAAACAGGGTCCTCCGGGTACCTTATATAGGTGCGGAACTGTCCATAATCCGTTAGGGAGGAGTTCGAAAAAGATCGATTTGCATCTAGGAGGATCTGGAGAGTGGCCATATGGCGCCCGGATAAGGCAGCATCGTGGGAGTAATGGAGCAGTGCTGCTGATGTGGCAGGATTTCGTTACAATCGAAAGAGGTTTCTGAAATTCTCTGGGCCCTGGAGTGAGTCGGTCGGACGCCGACTAGGTGGGCTAACCGGTCCTCCGAGAGGGAGTATCTGTCGAGACTTCCGAAGGAGAACAGTGGGTCGGACCCCAGCAGGAATGGGTCGTTCGGATCCCTAATCCAGTAGGTCGGACCTCCGAAGGAAAACAGTGGGCCGGACCCCAGCAAGAATGGATCGTTCGAACCTCTACTCCAGTGGGTCGGACCTCCGAAGGAGAACAGTGGGCCGGACCCCAGCAGGAATGGGTCGTTCAGACCTCTACTCTAATAGGTCGGACCTCCGAAGGAGAACAATGGGCCGGACCCCACCAGGAATGGGTCGTTCGGACCTCTACTCCAATGGGTCGGACCTCCGAAGGAGAATAGTGGGCCAGACCCCAGCAGGAATTGGTCGTTCGAACCTCTACTCTAGTGGGTCGGACTTTCGACTGGGATGCGTCCGTCGGAGCTTTAACCGAGCGGTCCAGTTGGACCGGAGAGGAAGGCCGGTTCAGGTTGGCGATGAGCCAATAGGGTATAACAGTTGCCCCCTTGCCCTTGGCCTTCGAGCGGGCCCATAGACTCGAGGGACGAGGGAATTACTTGGCAATAAATGCACCTGCCTTCAAGATGATGACGAATCTGATTTGGCATGCCGCGACCGGCCGTCTTCTGCTCCGAATTTCTACCTTGGATAGGTGTCAGCATCGGATTGGCTGTGGCAGAAGAGGCAGTTATTGCTGGTACGGTGCTATGATGGGCTATTAGCCCGAAACGCCCGCCCGACGCGCCCCTGATGCGATGTGGGCCACGCTGCACGATCCGACTGGTTGGCATGGTGCCCAGAACAGCTCATCCACCGTCGGCTAGGTGGCCACACGGATCATGATCAGATGCGATCCGTCGCGTCCCTTCAGCCTCCATGTCAAATCAGGGAGTCGTGTCGCTTGCCATGGGTCGCGATGCTCGAGGGGCGCTGGGAAGCGGCCCCTCAGTGCCTATAAAAGGAGGGGAGAACACCCGGAGAGGGTCTTTCGCTGTGCTTGGGGTTTGGAGTGAGAGAGAGCCTTCTTCCGCTGCCCTCGCTTCCTCTAGGAACCTCGCCCACCAGGTCAGTTCTGCCTCCGTCTTCTTCTTTTCTTCGTAGCCTCCATTAGAATGGCTTTTGTCGGCAGGAGTTCTTCTCGTGGGAATAGGGAACTAGGTCCCTACGACATTCCCACAACCATGACCAGGGACAGGGTAGAAAGCCTTAGGATCGTTTATAACATTCCGACCATGTTGCATCTTACCGTTCCCAATAAGGAGGGGAGGGTGAACAGTCCTTTAAACTTATGAGCTTTGCCTCTGTATGAAGACCACCTTAAAGCTAGCCTCCAATTCCCACTTCATAGCTTTTTCATCCAGGTCTTCAATAACTATAGGATTACCCCTTCATAGATGACTCTGAATAGCATTCGGGTCATCTGCGGCTTCCTGGTCCTTTGCTGGCAAGCCAAAATCGAACCAAGATTGTCTTTGTTTTCCAGTTTTTTTCTCTTGAAGCAGAACTTCCGGAGCAGGAGTGGTGGATGTTTAGTCCCTGTCCCGGTCGGAAGATACTAGGGGGACTTCCGTTGGCCATTCACGGATGGAAGTCTCGATATTTCTTTATAGATAGCCTAGAGCCGTGGGGGTTCGAGCTAGCATGGGGGAATCCTCGGCCGAAGGTCATCGATAGGAGGAGGATATCAAGGGCCGATGATGCCGATTTTCATAAGCTGAGTGATGAGGATCCGACGTCCGTTCACCCCTTGCTCCTCTAGGAGAGTCTGCATCAGGCTGGGATCAGCCGATAGCGATACCTGGGTAGGATAGATGCCCGCACTGAAGACCTTCTCCTTCCTTTTGTCGAATTCCTTTGAGGTGAACAACTCTGCTTGTGCTTTTTGACAGGTGGTAAGATGAAGCCGGACCGATCGATCATCTCGGTGCTGGCTTCTCAAAGGAGGGTCATCCGGACCACGAAGCTGAAGGCCCAAAAGCCCAAGAGGAAAAGGATGGAGGAGTCGACATCTGAGAGACCGGCGAAGCATCGACCAAGGGAGTAGGCTACCACCGTCGTCTCCATCGAGTTAGACACCGACGAGGTACCATTGTCGGACCGTCTAACATCAAAGCCGGTGGAGCGCTCGTCTTCATTTGGGCAGTCGGCTGCTAGGGCTGAAGAGGAGCAAAAGATGCCGTCCCATGAGGAGACGGTCCCAATCTCGTCGCTCCTCGAACCGACGGAGGAGGCTTCTCCAGCCAAAGAGAAAATAAGAGCCGTAGAAAAGAGGGTCGATAAGATGGAGGTTGTCGACGTCAGCGACGGCGAGCGCCAACTGCAATGTGCAATATAGGATGCCAAGTAGGTCAGAAGCCTGCTAGAGAGGGCCGTCGTGGGCATCGACTGGAACAGGTCAGGCCAGCGATCGGTAAATGAAGCCACGAGGAGTGGCTTTCATCACCTGATGGGGGTGAGTCATCCGAATCTGAACTTTTTGCCTTGGTTTATTTGATACTAACTTTGCTCTGTCATGGACAGCTACTCCAAGACATGCTGCTGATGGATGACGGCTTGGGTGAATTATTGGATCTGAAGGAACACTCGAGCTAGGGACCGAAGAGCTGAGGTGGTGAGGGATGCCGTAGAAATAGCACTGGTAGCCGCCAGGTCAGAGTTGTCCATCCTACATGCGGCTAAAGAGGAGCACTCTGCCTTACGGGCTGAGGTAGAAGCTTAGAAGAGCTAGATCATAGATTTGTTGACCCAGTGAGACGACTTGGGTGCCAAGCTGAGGGACAAGAGGCGACAGGCGAAGCTCCTGGCATGCAAACTAGTCGAGGAAAAGCGTGTCTCTTTGAGTCTAAGAAGCGTTCGAGGGGGCGCTAGGCCGAAGCCGAAAGGTACAAGGGTCTGCTAAAGTCGACCCAAGAACTGATGAAGTCGGCTTCCGAAACTGCCATAAAGAAGTACAAGGCTTCGGAGGGGTTCAAAGAAGAGATGAACGAAGCCGGATCATATAGCTTCGACTTTGGATACGAAGAGTGTCTGAAGAAGGTCAGCCTTGCCTTCCTAGAGCTTGACTTCTCCTCTCTACAACTGTCGAAGCGGGTAGAAGAGGAGAATGCCGAAGAAGAGGGGGACCCGTCCAATGGGGGGGCGAACCCCACACCGAGGCTGACGCAGAGGAGGCCGGAACGGATGTTCAGGCCGAAGCTGATGCGGACACAGCTGACGTTCCAGCGAGCGCTCCGGTGATGCTCAAAGGGACTGAAGCAGGGGCCGAAGTCCCGGATGTGTCAGTAGAAGTAGAAGTTGTTGATGTAACTTCGGTAGATCAGACTTGAGTCGCTTGTAAAGGTCTGACCTACCCTTTTTGTAAAGAACATCAATGAAATATCCTTTTGCCATATTTCTATGTTTTTATGGGTACACGTAGTCGGTCATTTAGGTAAGACCACGAGTAGTTGAATAACAGCTTGAATGATAGCCTTTCGAAGTAGATGTCGTAATGATTCAAGCCGAACTAGGATATAAGAACTTCTTCCCAAGTGTTAATCCATCGGCTCGTCCGAATCCGAGAGATGTTGGAGACCGGACGACAGACAGTAGCTCAGGCCGGGTGGTGAGGACACAAGAGCCAGGAAGAGGAAACAAACTGTTACGGCCGTAATGATGACGTTGCCGGTCTCAGATTCCGTCAGGTAAGATCGAGCCGCGTGGAGGTTTCTTCGGCCGAGTCAGCTGCGGCTCCCACGCTACCGAGGTCGAGCTCGGCCCTTGCCCCCCCCGGCTACCTCGCCAGGTGATATCCCGAGATGTTATCGCCCTGGCTGAAGTCGAGTTCGGTCCAGGGCCCCTCCTGCCACCTTGCCAGGTGTCCACCCAGGAGGGGTCCACCTCGGTCGAGGTCGGCTACTCCCCCGCTCCCTCGTCAGGTGGCATCCAGAGACGGTCCCACCAAGGTCGAGGTCAAGCCGGGCCCCTTCGCTCCTTCGCCAGGTGGCCCCCGGAGACGGGACCACCTCGACCAAAGCCGAGCGCCCTCCTGCCACCTCGCCAGGTGTCCACCCAGGAGGGGTCCACCTCGGCCGAGGTCGGCTGCTCCCCCGCTCCCTCGCCAGGTGGCGCCCAGAGACGGTCCCACCAAGGTCGAGGTTGAGCCGGGCCCCTTTGCTCCTTCGCCAGGTGGCCCCCGGAGATAGGACCACCTCGACCGAAGCCGAGCGCCCTTCTGCCACCTCGCCAGGTGTCCACTCAGGAGGGGTCCACCTCGGCCGAGGTCGGCTGCTCCCCCGCTCCCTCGCCAGGTGGCGCCCATAGACGGTCCCACCAAGGCCGAGGTCGAGCCGGGCCCCTTCGCTCCTTCGTCAGGTGGCCCCCGGAGACGGGACCACCTCGACCGAAGCCGAGCGCCCTTCTGCCGCTCCGCCAGGTGTCCACCCGGGAGGGGTCCACCTCAGCTGAGGTCAGGCCGCCCGTACAGAGAAGGTCCCAAAGAGCGGAGGCGCAGGTTCCGAGGTTGGCCCTCGAGCCGTGTGCACCACAGACGGTGCCCCGTACAGATGGCGGCGGCACGCGAAACATCACTTACGTCGGCCCGACAGGTTCCGCAGTCGAGAGATGCAGTTCTGGCAAAACAGGGCCCGTCAACGGACAACGCCGACGCCTAGGAAGGGTAGCGCCCACACTGGGCCCGAGGTCTGACCGGCCGCCCTGCCGGTGCCCCCCCTCCTTTACCCTTTCCTCGTTGGGCTCGGCAAACGAGGTCAGAAAGCCGCTTGGCCCTCAAAACCAAAAGGGGAAAGAGAAAAGGATGAGAGGGGGCGACGAGAGCGACAAGGGGAGCCTCCCAAGAGCGGAAAACAGGCAGGCAGCGGGAGGAGATAAAAGGAAGGAGAGAGGAGACGACCAGGTAAGGTGGGACGAGTAAGAAACAGAGGCTGAAGGCCCCGCTCCGAGAGTAAGATCCAGGGCCCCGAGAGGGGATCGCTTGGCGTGAGCTCGGCAAGGGGACCCAGCCAGGTTTCTGGTCCCTCCAGCACCTTCTTGCTAGTAAATTCTCTGAGTCTGGGATCCTTCGGGGGCCCGTCCCGGAGAAGCTGTTCCTTCTCGCCGTCTACTAACTTGATCGTCGGAGCTCCCTCGTCGGGATCCCCGGCCAGGGTCTTCTGACCTTGCCTTGCAGGTTCGCTCCAGCCAGGAGGCCCCAGGAGCAAGGCGGTCTGGTAGGATCGGCGGTTCCGAGGCACGGGCGCGGCGGCGAGATCGGCAACACAAACCTTTTCCAATTCTATTTGGATCACCAATGAGTAAGTCAATGTGTTCTTCATGAAGAACACTCGAGTCCCAGTTATTTTGAGTTGTAATTAGATCAAATTGAGTTGTAATTTGATCAAATTGAGTATAATTTGGTCAATTAGGTTGTTGGGTTACCAATTGAGTCCATTGAGTCCATCAATTGGTTTAAGAGTCTTGTAAATAGCATTAATTTATTTTGTTTGATGAATTGTCTAGTTTGAGTCCTGTAATTAGTATTTGAATAAGTTAAGGGGTGTCATAGGTACCCAAGACCCAAGTCGTCATTACCTTGGCAGATCAATTTTAGGTAAAAAAAGGGTTGTCCAAAATTTCATTCAGACATTCAAACATTTAGACATCTAGATACTCAAACATCCAGACATCAAGACATCCAGATATTGGGACAACATTCAAAATCCATCTTTATCCAAAAGAGGTGCCCCATCCCATTTTTCATCGCCCATTTGAGATTTCAATGAGGCGCTAAATTGAGAGGAATAAAGCAGAAGGACTTTGCTTCTTATCTGGTGCCCCCTCCCTCATTCTTGATGCCCATTCCAGATGACGCTCCCCATGGTCCATTCAAAAATTAAATGGAAGAGTCCAAGATAAATGGAGGTTTATCCAAAGTTCAAAGGAGGAGTTATCTTCTATCTTCTTTTAAATTCAAAGGAGGGATTTTAAACTTAAATTCAAGCATTCAAATCCTTTCTTATCCCATCCCATGTTGCTGACCAAGGGAATAGAATTCAGGTTTTATGCCAAGGATGAGAAGGAATTAGCACCAAATGAGAAATAAGAAAGAAGGATTAGCGCCTAACTTCATTTTGCTGAACAATTTTTAATGTTGTCGTCCAAGCCATGGAGAGAAGGAATTCAAAATTCAAAATTCAAGGAAGAAGCCAAGAAGCCAAGGAGTATTCAAATTTAAATGTAATTTAAATTTAAAAGAGTCCTATGATATCTTCATGTGTGAAGTACTCTATAAATAGGACCCCATACCCTTTGTAATTATTGATTATTGAATTATGAAATGAAATGCTATCTTTTTCCACAAAGCTGGGTAGGCTTAGTGATTTTCTCTAAGGGCGGGGAGGTCCTTAAGAACTCAAGGCGGGGAGGTCCTTAAAAGCTCAAGGCGGTGAGGTCCTTGAGTGGAGGTTCTGCCATATTCGACAATTGCTACTGATCTTCTTCAAGCTCTTCGCATCCAACCTTTCGATTTTCCATTTCGAATCTGAATTATGTCAATCTTAAGTTTTGTTTGCTGCCTTCTTTGTAGATCCCAGGTATTCAAGGACCTTAGAGGATGGATCCTTTGCTTCCGAACCAAGATCTGACGGTGGATCTGAAATCTGGAGTCTTGATCTTCATCCTATTACGAAATCTGAGTGACCAAGCAGCAGATCCATCTCGATTCAAAGTGAATCTCCATTGGAGTAAGTAACCAATCATTTTCTTATTAGATTTGGTAATTGAAGCATGGAATAACCTGATCTTAGATGGTTTCCTAGCCATCGGGTCCTTATTCTTCATAGCTTGCGGAGCAAATTGCGGTTAAGTGGTTAATTACCTTCTTTACTCTCTTCAATCTATTATGTTAGTTGCTTTACTATGATCATTGCTCTCTAAATCATCTAGGCTAAAATTGAATCATCCTACACCGCATCGTATCTGTCCCGCATCACCGGGCCAATATCCTTAGGGTTTTTCTTCCCAAGTGTTGGTCCGTCGGCTCATCTGAATCCGAGAGATGTTGGAAACCGGACGACGGACAGTAGCTCAGGCTAGACCAATATCCTTAGAGTTTTTCTTTCCAAGTGTTGGTCCGTCGGCTCGTCCGAATCTGAGAGATGTTGCCGA
Organism: Areca catechu; assembly: GCA_021397845.1. Classification (NCBI taxonomy): domain Eukaryota; kingdom Viridiplantae; phylum Streptophyta; class Magnoliopsida; order Arecales; family Arecaceae; genus Areca; species Areca catechu. Next base: position 30,821,787 of record CM038046.1, read on the forward strand.
TCGGAGTCGATCTTTCGGAGGTGGGCTACCCTAGAGCCTTTGCCGACCAGAGTCGATCTTTCGGAGGTGGGCTGCCCTAGAGCCTTTACCGACCAGAGTTGGTCTTTCGGAGGTGGGCTGCCCTAGAGCCTTTGCTGACTGGAGTGGTCTTTCGGAGTTGGGCTGTCCTGAAATCTTTGCCGACTGGAGTCGGTCTTTCGGAGGTGGACTGCCCTAGAGCCTTTACCGACCGAAGTCGGTCTTTCGAAGGTGGGCTACCCTAGAGCCTTTGCCAACCGGAATCGGTCTTTCGGAGGTGCTTCATAAGAGAAGTTGTAGACTTTATTGATAATACTTGCAAAGGTTGTCTACATTCTATGGACGAGCTATCTTCTGTCCATCTAGATACTCGAGTTGGTATATCCCGGCTCGAATCACTTCAACGACTCGATAAGGACCCTCCCAATTGGAAGAGAGTTTCCCTTACTCGATCGGTCTCGAAATCTCTGCCCTCCGCAAGACTAGATCTCCGACTCGGAAAGCTCATGCTTTGACCTGCGAATTGTAATATTTGGCCATCCTTTGGCAGTAGGTCACCATTTTCAAGCTTGTTCGAAGTCTGGTTTCTTCAAGTAGGTATAGGTTAACCCTTCACTGTTCGGAGTTGCTCGGCTCGGTACAGTGATCAATCCATAAAGATTGCAAAGAGATCTCAACGAGGATGACGGCTTCACTTCCGTAAGTCAGGTTGAATGGAGTCTCCCCGGTTGCCATTCGGGTGGTCGTCCGATAAGCCCAAAGTACTGAATGGAGCTCTTCTACCTAAAGTCCTTTGGCATCGTTCAACCGGGTCTTCAGCCCATTTAGGATTGTCCGATTGGTGACTTCGACTTCTCCATTAGACTGGGGGTGGCCGACTGAAGTGAGCCGGTGAGAAATGTGATATTGCTGGCAAAAATCTTGGAATTTTGGATTGTCGAACTGCCTTCCATTATCGGTGATGATTGTTTACAGGATGTCGAATCAGAAGATGATGCAATTATGGATAAAGTTTCCCACCTTGGCTTCAGTGATTTGTGCTAGCAGTTCGACCTCCACCCACTTGGTGAAGTATTCAATCGCCACAATAAGAAATTTGCGCTGGCCGGATACCGGAGGGAAGGGTCCCAGTATGTCCATTCCCCATTATGCAAACGGCCAAGGCGCGGTAAGCGAGGTCAGCTGGTTGGCTGGCCTCCTCTGGATATTGGAGTACCTTTGACATGCGTTGCACCTTCGGACGAAGTCCGACGCATCTTGCTGGATTGTAGGCCAATAGTACCCCTGTCGGATTATCTTGTAGGCCAGGGATCTTCCTCCGAGATGGTCGCCGCAGATGCCTTCATGTACTTCTCTGAATGCATAGTCTACATCTGTTGATCCCAGGCATTTCAGCAGCGGCTGTGAGAATGACCACTTGTAGAGGGCGCTGTCGAGGACGACATACTTGGAAGCCATCCAGCGTATACGCTTGGCTTCGGTCGGGTCTTCCGGGAGAGTCCCTTTAGTCAGAAATGAGAGAATTGAGTCCATCCATGAGGCTTCCTGTTCAACTTGGTGGACCTCGGTCGGCTCTTCGGTGATACTTGGGCTCTACAGATACTCCACAAAGGCTCGGTCGGATGTGTTGGTGACGGCCATAGCTAGTCATGACAACACGTCCGCCCGGGAGTTCTGCAATCGAGGTATATGGAGAATTTCAAAGAATTTGAACTGAGACGCGAGACTTTGTACCTTTTTCAAGTACTTGACCAGAGTCGGACCTCTTACTTCGAATTCGTCCTTCACCTGATTGACCACCAGTTGGAAGTCGGAGAAGGCCCTGAGTCGGTCGATGCCCAATTCGCTGGTGATTCTCAATCCTGCAAGAAGGGCTTCGTACTCCGCCTAATTATTCGACACCTGAAATGAAAAGTGGAGTGCATATTCCAGGCTTTCCCCATCGGGGTCAGCTAGAATCAGGCCAGCCTTGCAGCCCACAAGGTTGGACACTCCGTCTACATGGAGGGTCCAAGCAGGTTCGGCTTCGTCGATGGCGTCGGCCTCAGGTGATTCTGCTATCTGAGAGTGTGCTTTCTGCTTCCAGAAGCATTCTGCAATGAAGTCGGCAATTACCTGAGCCTTCTGCCCTCTAGAGCGAGACCCTCGGAGGTTAGTGCCCTATGGTTGAGGTCTCAGCACTCACCCGCCAACGTGGAGCCTCTCCGAGCGCGCGCCCTCTGGACCTGGTCCGCCTTCTGCCCTCCATAGCGAGACCCTCGGAGGTTAGTGCCCTGTGGTCGAGGTCGAGCTCAGCACTCACCCGCCAACGTGGAGCCTCTCCGAGCGCGCGCCCTCTGGACCGGGTCCGCCTCCCGCCCTCTAGAGCGAGACCCTTGGAGGTTAGTGCCCTATGGTCGAGGTCGAGCTCAGCGCTCACCCACCAATGTGGAGCCTCTCCGAGCACGCATCCTCTAGATCGGGTCTGCCTTTTTCCCTCCAGAGCGAGACTCTCGTAGTGCCCTGTGGTCGAGGTCGAGCTCAGCGCTCACCCGCCAACATGGAGCCTCTCTGAGCACGCGCCCTCTGGACCGGGTCCGCCTCCTGCCCTCCGGAGTGAGACCCTCGGAGGTTAGAGCCCTATGGTCGAGGTCGAGCTCAGCGCTCACCCCCCAACGTGGAGCCTCTCCGAGCGCACGCCCTCCGGACCGGGCCCGCACTCTGCCCTCCTCCACCAAGATGCCCCTGCAAGCTCGGAGCATCTAGGTCGGAGCGAGCCCTGCCGTTCCATCTCAGCCCCAGCTCGGACAAGGTCCTCACTAGCCCAGAACGCCGGTGAGCCGCTCGAGGACTGCACTGGAGCGCCTTCCAGGCCGTACTGACCACCTGCAACCGTCAGTTACACTAGAAAGGAAAGAAGCACGTTGATCGAGGCACCACACTCCTCACCAACCACCCGGATCACCCAAGAGAGGAAGCCAACCGAGAGATTTGAATCCCATGGGCGGTGACCCACCATTCAAGGCACTGCCAGGTTTCCCGGAATGAGGCTACCAAGAGGAGTGTCGGAGCGCCTGACAACTCCCCTTATTATGAATCAGGAAAGACTCCTCGGGACACCGCCGCATGCACCTGACAGCTCGATGGGGATCTCGAGACAAGCGCCCAATGGTAACCTAGTTGCAACAAACTCGGAGGTAACACAACAACCCTAACACACAAGCAAAAACCATAGGCCAGAACAAAAAAAAAAGGAGAGAGGTGCAATCCCCACGAGGAAGAGGGGCATGGCACCACCAACACAAGCGTAAGCTCGACCAAGAGGGCAAAGCGTCACTACCACCACCGCAGTAGATGGGAAACGAGGGAAACAAGGAGAGGCAGAGGAATAGGGAACCTCTCTGTCCCCACTATCATTCTCCCCTTGCAACGTTTCTATCTTCACACACATCCTTTACTCCTCCTAGTGCGGAGTCCATCAAGAGGGGCCCTACCAAAAGGATCTATTCCCCTGGATTGTCACTGACTTGATCATCGGAGTGCCCCCTCCAGAAACCCCGGCCTGGGTCACTAACCCCTGTCTTACAGGTCCAGGTCCGCCGGACGGCGAGGCAGACAAGGAGAGCGCAACCAACTTGGAGGTCCAGGAGCAGAGGATCGCCAGGTAGCGAAAGGAAGAACACTTCGGCACCGACAGCAGCTACGGGCCACGGCGATCTTAGCGGCAACAGGATCATTTTCAATGACATGGAACTCCAGGAGGTCTTCGTCAGAGAAGGTGATTGTGTTGGAACCCCTTGACCTCTTGACAATGTCCGGGTCATCTTCATATCTCCAATCGGACCGCCAATGCAGCAAGCTAACATCTCCACCAGTCGGCCGTTGGTTGGGGAGCTCCGCTTCCTCCGAAGGGTTTCTGGCGGTTGAGACTTCGGCCCGGTCCTGATGGAGTTAGACGTACTTATGCAGGTACCCCTTCCGGATGAGGTCTTCAATGGCGTTCTTCAGTTGTAAGCACTCCTCGGTGCTGCGCCTATTAGACGAGGCCTTTGTATAAATGTCTCATTCTCGATCTCCGGGAGGATCTTCTCCCTTGGAAGGGAGAGGGGCGCATAACTCTCGAACCTCCTGGAAAAGTCCTTCGACTTCGGACTTCGACGTTGGGCCGACCGATTGTCATTGCTGGGGGGTCGGACTTCGGGAGCCTTGTCGCTCCGCTTCTTGGGGGTCGGCCTCCCCTCTTCCTGGCATCGACTCGCTGCCTGCTCCTTGGCCAAGGCGTACTTCTGCGCCCTGGCGAGCAACTCTGTGTATCTTGTCGGGAACCTCTTGTCCAGGGAAAAAGTAAGCCTGGACGAGTGGAGCCCTCTTTTGAAGGCCGACATAGCCACTGCCTCATTCAGATCTGGGACCTCCATGGCCACTAAGTTGAAAGGGTCATGTAGTCTCGGAGGGTCTCTCCCTCCTTTTACAGTATGAGGAAGAGGCAGTCGGTGTTCCTCGGGATCCGACTGCATATCCTGAAATGGGAGAGAAAATGATTTTTGAGCTGAGAGAAAGAATAGATCGTACCTGGTTGGATGGCGCTGAACCATATCCGAGCGGCCTTCTTCAGGGTTGCTGGGAAGGCGATACAGTGGAGGGCATCGGAGGCACCCTGTACTATCATGTGGGCCTTGTAGGTGCCTAGATGGTCCAGCGGATCGATGGTGCCGTCGTAGGGATCCACCTAGGAAATTTTAAAGTGACGAGGAATCGTCTCCGCCAGAATCTCATCGGAGAAAGGCGGACGAGAGTAATATACCTGCCCCCCTTCGGCTTTCTGTCGATGGACTATTTCAGCAATACGCTTCTCCATGCGTAAAATCTTGCTGGTGTAGTCCTTCGGAGGTTCAGCATGGTGCCGAACACCAGCTGGGACGGATTCAGCATAGAAGGGTGAGGCAGACCTCGCCCTCTTGCCATCGGCACGAGCCTCTAGGGACCTTCGGGGCTCCGCAATAGTGCGAGAACAAGGCTGAGGGACTCAGGCTATCGGCTTCCCTCAGCGACTGGTTGACGGTCGGTGCAGGACACAACGGGTGGCTGTTGCCGGTTGTCGGCCGCCTCCTGGAAATGCTGAACCGCATTGGTAAGCATCTCGATGCGGTTCATAAACTTCTGGAACTGCTATAGTCCTAGAGTGATGATGGGCTCGGTGACAGCAACGGTGGCGGCAGCGTCAATTTCCCTCGGAGGTCCCTCGGACCTGGACGGGGAATGACCTCCTCTGACGAAGGCAATTTTGGTTCTTCTCTTTGCCATTGCCAGTCCTCGCAGACTGATTCCTCCTTTTAGAGTGAGAGAGCAAGCCCTTCCTCTAGTGCCAATCTGTTACGATGACTTCTCCTGGATCGGGCTCGGTCGGCTATGCTGGAGCGCTCTTCTCCCGGTGGACCAGCAAAAAAGTTCCTAGGCGCCGGCGGTGTTCCGGCGGGGGACACTCCAATGCTTAAGTAAGTAGGAGCTTGAAGGCAACAGAATGGAAGAATCAGAGAGGTAACATATAAGGAAAGGAAAGAGTACTTAGCTTAAAATGGGATCCTCCGGGTACCTTATATAGACGCGTAACAGTCCAAAATCCATTAGGGAGGAGTCCGAAAAAGACCAAATTTCTCCTAAGAGGATTTGGAGAGTGGCCACATGACACCCGAATAGGGCAGCGTCGTTGGAGTAGTGTAGCACTGTAGCTGACATGGTAGGATTCCATTACAATAGAAAGAGGTTTCTGGAATTCTCTAGGCCGTGGAGTGAGTTGGTCGAACGCCGAATGGGAGGGCTAACCGGTCCTTCGAGAGGGAGTGTCTGTCCGGACTTCCGAAGGAGAACAGTGGGTCAGACCCTTGCACGAATGGGTCGTTCGAACCCTTACTCCGTGGGTCGGACCTCCGAAGGAGAACAGTGGACCGGACCCCAATAGGAATGGGTCGTTCGGACCTCTACTCCGGTGGGCCGGACATCCGAAGGAGAACAGTGGGACGGACCCCAGCAGGAATGGATCGTTCGGATCTCTACTCCGGTGGGTCGAACCTCCGAAGGAAAACAGTGGGTCGGACCCTAGCAGGAATGGATCGTTCGGACCTCTACTCCAGTGGGTCGAACCTCCGAAGGAAAATAGTGGGTCGGACCCCAGCAGGAATGGGTCGTTCGGATCTCTACTCTAGTGGGTCGGACCTCCGAAGGAGAACAGTGGGCCGAACCCCAGCAGGAATGGGTCGTTCGGACCTCTACTCCAGTGGGTTGGACTTCTGACTGGGATGCGTCCGTCGGAGCTTTAACCGAGCGGTCCGGTTGGACTGGAGAGGAAGGCCGGTTCAAATTGGCGATGAGCCAATAGGGTATAACACAGGTCCTCTACGATTCAAGAGGAGTGCAAAACCTATCAATCAACTTTTATCCCACATATGTTGTGCATCAAAACCAAGATCAATGTATGTGGATATAGGTTTCGTTGTTGCATGTAAACCACTTCTAAAAGAGGCCCAAACTCTAGGACGAGTAGAATAAAGTAAGTGAACAACAAGGAAAGAAGAGATAATCGCTAAGACGGTAGTCCGGTTGGTAGAGATTTGTTTCATAACCGATCAAATTAAAAAATTATGCAAAGATCTTGTACCGAATATTATCCCGTGGAGTGGGAATCCAGAAAAATAGATATATGGAAATTTATCCTTCATTTTATTTTTTTTATCAAGAAAGAAAAAAAAGAAAAAAGAAAAAAGAAAAAAAAAAAGGGGAGGGGGGGGGGGTGAAGAGGCGATGCCAATACCAAGCAATGAGAAGATAAGCCTACCTTTTCTAGTTCCTCAGCTGCGTGACCTTGTCCCCCGTGCACTCGGGAAACACGCCGTGCCAGTAGACTATGAACCTGAAAGCGCGTGACACGAACAGTAAAAATACCCATGTTTTGAAGCAAAACTATACGGAAAGATCTCCATTAAACTATGGACGCAAGGTAAAGCGTCCAATGAAGGGAATATCTCCCATACATACGTGTACGGTATGGATGAACCCACGTTGCCCGGTTTCGTCACACCAAACTCCTCTAAAAACCACGAGGCACGGAGGACGCGACACGTGGACTCCACCAGCTAGAAGGGAACACGCATGGCCGTGGACATTTCTGGGCAAGGAAAGAGATATTTTGGAATCCCGTTCGGGAGGTACACGTGTCGGAAGATGGTGTCATCAAGGGGAGCATCTGACGCATTCGGGGAGGAAGCAGGGCAATGCGATCGAGACACGCGTCCTCCACCGAAGGAAATCCGACACGTGGTGGATGCCGAAGAGATCCTACCGGAGGGGTATCGTCTACCGAGACCACGACACGTGTCAATCCGTTTCTCGGCACCGGACAGAAGCTTCCCCCGGTCCGCTGCTCCTCCTCTGCCCTCTTTTTGTCGTTTTCCTCCGCCTCGACCCCATCCTCGACCGGCTTTTGGATTCACTTCTTTACGGTTAACCGAATCCGGTTCGGATTAGAAGCTCCGCTTATGCGGAGCCCCCCAAACAACGGGGAAACGCATTTCTCCAGTTCTTCTGCCCGTAAATTCGTTGGTCTTACATGGGAAACGCCATGGTGTGATTTGAGGGACGTAGTTGTACGCGCGAAGGAAAAATACATCTTCTTTCGCACGAATCCATCTTCGACAATGGTCGCTTCAAAACTCATCTTTTTCTTTTTCCCGTAACAAAAAATAACCACTTAAGAGTGCTCTGAGATCTGTGAGGGGTACGATCCAAGGAACCGGTGATTTTTTTTTTTTTTTTGGTGGGGGGAGGACGGGTAAACCGTAAACATTTCCCTAAACTTATTTAACAAGCTGTAACTAAGTCTAATAAGACTTGGCCTTGCCATTTTTATTTATTTATATAAAAATTCATTTCCCGTGGACGCTACGTAAGAAGTATGATCCAAACTAGACAGTGCAACCGGATTTAAAACTCTTGAATCCGGTTTAGGGCTGGGGAGCATTTGTGACTTGGTGAACCATACGATCCGACCTGTCTTATAGTTCGAAGAAGAATCAAATCTACGGAAGCACGCGGTGTCGGCAGGAGCACCGGACCCAGGGTGCGAGCTATATATGGCGAGTCTGCCGACCAACACGTCCGCAGAGCAGAACTCAAGATCCAATCAGATTCAGAGGGCAACCCAACAGGCGATGATCGAGCACACCGCAATGATCGAGCACACCTGGAACCCCCTGGCCTCCACGAGCGACGATCCCGGCAGCAGCAGAAGCAGGAGCACCACCGGCGCCACCAGCAGTGGCGGAGTGCACGGCAATACGGCCGTATCGGTGTTCCCGCGCGGCAGCGGAAGCGACGAGTACACGGGGCTCCAGAACGAGCGGGTGCTAGTGCTGGTGTACCGGTCGATCAACTGGGACCCCCACCTGGTGTGCGTCGCCGCCTGCGTCTCCCGCCGCGTCCGCGCCGTCGCCAACCGCGTCCTCTGGCGCGAGGTCTGCATTTCCCGCGCCCCGCGCATGGTCTCCAACCTCACCCCCGGCGGCGCCAGCCGCATCGGCGGTGGGTGGCACGCCCTCGCGAAGCTCCTCTTCTTCTGTTGTGGTTGCGCCGCATCCACCCGCTTTTTCCCCCTCCCCGAACGCCGCAACCTGACCCCCGGCCACTTCACCCCCGTGTCCCGCTTCTCCAAGACCTCCGGCCGCTCCTTCCTCACCCGCCGCTGCTGGGGCGACCTCCTCTACGTCTCCGACCCCTGCGAGCACGCCGCCGGCTCCCCTTCCGAGGAGGACCTTGGGGCGTACCGCGGAGTCTTCCGGGGATTCATGCGGTCGAGGACCCGGGCGTATCTTATCAGCCGGCAGGCGGCGCTGGAGTCCCGGGTGCGCTGCCCCTACTGCGGCGCCCGGGTCTGGAGCATGACCGCCGCCGGCCTCGTCCCCCGCAGCGCCTCCCGCCGCCTCGGTTCCCACGAGGGTGACCTCGAGTACTTCGTCTGCGTCAACGGCCACCTCCACGGCTTCTGCTGGCTCGCCCATTTATCCTCCTCGGACGAGGATGACGAAGATTGCGGTGACCGCAACGACAGCGACGACGACGGTCATGTTACATGCTGAGACAGAGATTCATGCTAGAGAGAGAGGTGTTTGGATGCTGATTGTTAGGTTGGTAGATAGGCGATGTGGGACAATTTTTCTTCACAATCTTCCTGCTCTGTTTTGTTCACCCGGTCTCCTGTTCACTTCATGTATCCACTGCTGCTTCTTCTGAATCCAGAATAAAAAGGAGCATCTGGTGGGCCCTCTGCCCTTTATTTCTGTGCTAGTTCCTGTTTTGTACGATGAGTAGTACAGTAGTGATGGACTGGTTGCCTCTCTTCAGCTTTTTGTTCTTTTTTTGTTTTGTTTTTTTTTTTAATCAGGACTGGGTACGAACAGGGATGCTCTGTTTTTTATTGGATTTTGAATTTAGAACTTTGGATACGAGGTGTGATGTGGAATTGCCGCGTGGATTTGATGTGATGGTTGTGCTGCGATCATCGGTGAGTTTAAGTTCATTCTAGTGTTGTCATAATAGTAGTATCACTGAGCAATATTAGGACATGAATCCTCGGTTGAACCTGATTCCAGAATTGATACCGTGGAACTACTGCCTTTTGTCTCGTGGACCGACACCGCACATTAGGCAATGAAACATTCATCAACCGAAGAAAACGTTTCTGCGAGGTCCATGTGTCCATGGAATAATCTTTTAGAGATCATATAAGATACCAGTTGCAGAGAAGATTCTAGTTTCATCGCACCTATAAAAGCATCTTCCTGCATATTTTTTTTATTACGTTCCGAATCCAACATCGAAATCGGCTACGTACTCGACCGTACAAATTCTAGATTTTATCCTAGAGATCATGCAATGTCTAAATATATAAGAGTCATTAAATTACAGCAATTGTATCAACATAAATTAAAAGTATAATTAAACAATTCTTTTATTCAAATCAAACTACTAATGGTCCACTGATCCATAATAAGTAATTGCAACCGAAAAACTACATAAAATTAACTAGCAAACTAAAAATCAATGTTCCGTCTCACGTCCAGCCTAAACCTTGCTATGCATCATGAGTCTCTGAAAAATCAAAAAGTAGGGAGTGAGCTATACAGCCCAGTAAGGTTCCCTCACAATCACACCAATATTAATATAAAAACTGAAAGCAGCAAGATCACAGTAATATAACAAGAAAACGATAAATTTTCGGTCACGCAACCAAAACCAATCACATATCAAGTATATCAAAAACCTTTCATAACATTATATTTTCTTTATATGTTTTTATTAGTTTTCCTTTTTCTTTAGGGTTCTGGACTAGCCATTGTCATGCGACGCCCATGACTGGTAACCTCACAATCAATCATATATTCTAAGCCCGTAGCCAGGCTAGCTCACGTACAAAGCCCGTGACTCTGGCTATCCCATGTTTTAAATGCTCATGGCTGATTATTCTTCATACAAAACCCGTGGCTCCGGCAACTTCAGATCCATGGCTAGTCCATACACCGTTATCACTTTATCCATCTATATCATCTTATCAAACATAACATTCATAGCTTTCTAATAACTGTATCATGGTCCAACCCACACAAATAACACATCATTCATGGTCCAACCCACACAAATGACACATCATTCATGGTCCAATCCATACAAATAACACATCATTGAAAATACATGGTATACCAGAACATAGCTAGTAACATCAAAAAAATCATGCTATCTAACATATAAATATCAACTATTCCATGCAAATCTAGCTATGTATGCTGATGCTCATATGCCCGAATCAAATCATGTCGAAATAGACATACATATATATATAGTGGTGAACAGGTCCAGAGATCCTTACCTCTCAAGAATCAACTGTCTATACCTGAACTAGTTCGTACCTGAATTTTGCACGACGCCTTCCTGCTCGGAATACTGATTCCCTACATTAATAAATAATTTTATTAAAAATCTAAATTCTCAATTTTTCATGAATCTCGAGAAAATTCCTTGATTCTCTCTCTTTCCTCTTCTTTCTCTCTCATCTTTTTTTTCTTTTCTTTTTCCCTTTTTTTATCTTTCCACGGAATAAAGGACCTCTTCTTTTTTTTTTTTCTTTCTTTCTTTCTTCTCCCGAATGGTGGCTTCTCCCTCAGCCCGATCAAACCGGCCTAACCCCGACTGCTGGCGGCCAAGGGAGGCGGTCTCCGGGAAGGGAAGCTCGACGAACGGAGGCGGTTGGGGGTGACGCGGCCTCTGGCAGTCCATGGCTCCAAGACAAGATCAAATTGAACGAAAATCTAGATTAATTCCTCCTAAACAAATAAAAGAACTCACCGAGCCTCGACGGATTTTTGGATGCTTGCCAGAGAGGGAAATGATGGCGTGGAAGAATCGATGGAACTCGATTCGGCGACAATGGAGGGAAATTTAAAGAGGAACACCGATAGTTTCCTCGTCGTTTGGGAAGTAAAGACCCCTTGGTCGGAGTCCTAGCTTATCCCAAACTCATCGTCGACTTCTCCCCTGCCCGCCACAACTCTCCCCCCCGAGTCCTCCGGCGAAGTCCCCGGCCGAACAATGTGAACACGCCTCCCTTGTTTTGGCTTCGGACTCTCTTCTTTTTTTTTTTTCTTTCGACTGGGTCGAGCCGACTGGGCTTGCCAACTTCGGCCCAAAGCCCAGGTTTCACATTCTTCCCCTGTCAAAATAATTTCGTCCTCGAAATTAGCTTGATTGAACTTAACCCTTGAAAATAGCCAACCGTCATATCACTCTCAAACTCTCAATTAGTCTATCCCTTAAGGTACTTACTTTCCAAGTCTTATTCAAAATTTGATCTTTTTAATTTATAATCCAGATCAAGTTTTTGACATCCAAATCATATCCTAATCACTAATATCATAGTTCCAAGTGGTCATAAGTCGAGTCCATGTTATGTCTTAATAACCACCAAGTGATTTCCAAATCACAAATGTCCAGTCTCGAATAATCATGACCTGAATTCCGATATCATTCATATCTAAAAAAATCACTTATACCACAGTTCCAAATCATCATAATCTAAGTTCTAACACTATTCTTGTCATATCCTAATAATCATCATGTCATTATGATTTTAATCACTTGTATTTTCATCCCAAATGGTCATAACCTACTCATACCTGTCACTACTGAATTGGATGCGTTGGCATCCTGCTGCATGAGTGCGTACACCCATCCTTGGGTACTTGGGTTTTGCTGCCCTCCTCTTGGTTGCTGTCTTCCTTGAGATGGTCGATATAGTGATCCCTTTTGATTATAGCACATAATCGTCTTGTGACCCTCCCTTCCGCAGTTATAGCACTTCCCTCCTGGCTAAGTACAGTCTCGCTTAAGATGCGGCCCACCACATTTATAACGCTGGATCTCCTCCTTTTGTTGAGTCTCGTCACCTAGAGCATCATTATCAGGCTTCCATGTCTTTGTATTGATGTTTCCATTAGGTTGATCCAGAAATCCTCCTGATCTGAATCTTTTCTTCAAAGCTTTTTCTTTTTCAGCTTGAGCCACATCCAATCTCCTTTTTATGATCAGTGCCTTGTTGATGACCTCCTTATAAGTGGGTAGCTCGAAGGCAGTAACCTGATGTTGAATCCGACCTCTAAGTCCATTTTCAAATTTCCTGGCCCGTATCCCTTCATCGGCTATCAATGATGGAGCATATCTCGACAATTCTTCAAACCTTGCAGCATACTGAGAAAAGATTAAGCTACCATGCTCCAAGTGATCAAATTCTCGAAATTTTTGTACCCGAACACTCTAAGGAAAGTACCTATCATAAAAAACTTTTCTGAAATATATCCAGGTAAAAGGTGCATCGTTTGGTCCCTGCTTCCCAAGCTCCAACTCCTACCAAGCAGCTGCCTCATCTTGAAACAAGAATGTAGCAAAAGTAACCTTTTTCCCTTCCGGACACCGCAAGGCTTGGAATACTTTTTCTACAGCCTTCAACCAACCCTTTGCCTCCATGGGATCAGATGTTCCCTTGAATACCGGTGGCGCATACTTCTTGAAATATATCAAAGTGATTTGTCATTCTTGTGGAATCCTGACTTCCGACTGTCACTGTGAAACTCCTTGTTGCTGCTGTTGCAATAGTTGCTGCATGAACTGTTGCTGTTGCTGCTTAAGTTGTTGTTATTGCTATTGTGCTTCCATCAATCTCAGCATACAGTTCTTGCAGTGGCTTGTTATTGCACCAAAAATTGTATCAACTGAGGAAGGCCAACCTGGTCCCCAGGCTAAACTCCAGATCCTCCCGATGTTCCCATTTCTACAGTCCCAGTCTTCGGGGTGTTATCCATAGGATTGGGCGTTGGTTCCTGTGAATGCTCCTCATCACCAGATAAGATCCCAGTATCCTCGTGCTGCTCTATAGGATCCCAAGCATTTGCTCCATCCGTAAATCTTGTGGGCCTCCTAGCATGTCCATGCCCACCACCACGTGCCATGGAAATCCTATACCAGTCATCGTCAGTATACACCTATCTTTTAAACTAACAAGAATATATTACATTATCTACCCCAACCTAAAAATCAACCCACACTCTCTCGATGAACGTATACCTTAAGATCCTACAACTTGGTTTGCTTTGATACCACTCTGTCGCGCCCTGAATCCAGCATCGGAATCGACTACGTGACCAGCCACACAAATCCTAGGTTTTACCCTAGAGATCATGCAAGGCCTAGGATACAAGAGTCATTCAGTTAAAATTATAGCAATTGTATCAACATGAATTAAAAGTATAACTAAACAATTCTTTTATTCAAATCAAACTACTAATGGTCCATTGATCCATAATAAATAACAACAATCGAAAAACTATATAAAACTAACTAGCAAACTAAAAGTCGATGTTCCGTCTTATGCCTGGCCCAAACCTTACTACGCATCCTGAGTCTCTGAAAAATCAAAAAGTAGGAAGTGAGCTATACAGCCCAGTAAGGTTCCCTCACAATCATACCAGTATTAATATAAAAACTGAAAGCAGCAAGATTACAGTAATATAATAAGAAAATGATAAATTTTCGGTCACGCAACCAAAATCAATCACATATCAAGTATATCAAAAACCTTTCACAACATTATATTTCAATTATATGTTTTCATTAGTTTTCCTTCTTCTTTAGGATTCTGGACTAGCCATTGTCATGCGACGCCCATGACTGGCAACCTCACAATCAACCATATATTCTAAGCCCATGGCCAGGCTAGCTCACATACAAAGCCCGTGATTCTAGCTGTCCCATGTTTTAAACGCCCATGTTCGGCTATTCGTCGTACGAAGCCCGTGGCTCCGGCAACTTCAGATCCATGGCTAGTCCAGACACCGTTATCACTTTATCCATCTACATCATCTTATCAAATCATAAAATTTATAGCTTTCCAATAACTGTATCATGGTCCAACCCATACAAATAACACATCATTCATGGTCCAACCCACATAAATGACACATCATTCATGGTCCAATCCACATAAATGACACATCATTCATGGTCCAACCCATATAAATGACACGTCATTCATGGTCCAATCCACACAAATAACACATCATTGAAAACACATGGTATACCAGAATATAGCTAGCAACATCAAAAAAATCATGCTGTCCAACACATAAATATCAACTATTCTATGCAAATCTAGCCATGTATGCTGATGCTCATATGCGCGAATCAAATCATGTCGAAATAGACACACATATATATATACTGGTGATCAGGTCCAGAGATACTTACCTCTCAAGAATCAACTGTATATACCTGAACTAGTCCGTACCCGAATTTTGCGTGACGCCTTCCTGCTCAGAAGATTGATTCCCTATATTAATAAATAATTTTATTAAAAATCTAAATTTCTAATTTTTCATAAATCTTGAGAAAATTCTTTGATTTTCTCTCCTTCCTCTTCTTTCTCTCTCCTCTTTCTCTCTTTTTTTTCTTTCCTTTTTCTTTTTCCTTTTTTTTCTTTCCACGGAACAAAGGACCTCTTCTTCTTCTTTTTTCCTTCTTTCTTTCTTTCTTCTCTCGAACGTTGGCTTCTCCCTCAGCTCGATCGAACCGGCCTAACCCCGACTGCCGGCGACCAAGGGAGGCAGTCTCCAAGAAGGGAAGCTCGATGGACGGAGGTGGTTGGCGGTGACGCGGCCTCCGACAGTCCATGGCTCCAAGACAAGATCAAACCGAATAAAAACTTAGATTAATTCCTCCTAAATAAATAAAAGAACTCACTAGGCCTCGACGGATTTTTGGATGCTTGCCAGAGAGGGAAACAATGGCATGGAAGAATCGATGGAACTCGATTCGGCGACGGTGGAGGGGAATTTAAAGAGGAACACCGATGGTTTCTTCGTCGTTTAGGAAGCGAAGACCGCCCGGTCGAAGTCCTAGCCTATCACAAACTCATCGTCGACTTCTCCCCTCTCCTCCACAACTCTCCCCCCGAGTCCTCTGGTGAAGTCCCCGGCCGAACAATGTGAACACTCCTCCTCTGTTTCGGCTTCGGACTCTCTTTTTTTTTTTTTCTTTCGACTGGGTTGAAGCCGGCTGGGCTTGCCGACTTCGGCTCAAAGCCCAGGTTTCACACTTTTTCTTTTTTTTTTTTTTCCTATGAGATGATTGATAGTGCTTCTATTTAAAAGATAGAGTGAGGCCTTCAATTATGTAGGATTTTTTTTTTTTTTTTGAAAACTTAAGATCTACTTAATTCTTGGGCTCGTAGGGATTTGCTGTCTCTTAGTTGATTTTGGTATTCCATGCCTACTTTCCACTAAAGATGTCCCATGAGTGTAGTTTGGTACGCAAACAACCCTCGATACAATTGTCATTATGTAGTGGACGGCGATACAAAATCCTCTCACAAAAAGATCACATATCTGGCATATAACTATCTTCTTGCTCCTTTCTGTGACACACAGTCGGAAGCACAAGAAGAAAGAGGTGGAATTGGAAAGTTACACTCAAGCTTTGTAACTTTTTCTTGTATTACCATAGCATTTCTAAAGCCGTAAATTATGATTTGGAAGCATAGAAAGGATATAGCTACGTACCTCTTGTAGCATAGAGAATTCGAAATTTGATTTGTGATTACTATTTATGAATGAAATCACAAATGGAGATCGATCATTTTCATGGCCTAAATCCTTCTTCACTTTTTGTAGAGATGATGAGTGAGAGTTGGGGAAGAGTTAGAAAGAGATAGATCCTTTCCTCCTTTCTTTATATATCTTTTATTTTATCAGAAAGTTATTTTCAATTTGAAAATAATATTATGCGAAGGTAATTGCTGAAGGTAGTTATATTCTCTGCATCCTATTTTCTCTTCTTTTTATAATTTATCTAGGATAAATAATGGATCGGGCCATCCATTATGGACGGATTCGGATCTACAACCCAACATCTCTTACTCATGCATAATGTGTTCTTCAATCTCATAATTATTCTAAAAAAATGTAATCTCTCATCTCTACAGAAAATTCATACAAGTAAATAGGCAATGCGACTTATATACTTTATCATTTTGAGAGTTCATTGCTATACAACTATTAGGTATATATAACAGCTCAAACATTAAGCAGAGTGTTGGCGTGGAGTCCCTGGATCGGCCGGTCGGAGCCACTGCATCGCAGGACCTCTCCCTGGTTCACCTGCAAAACAGGTCCCTTGCCAGAGTTGTTCCGGCGGAGGACACTCCGATGCCTAAGTCAGTGACGGATTCCAGTCACAAAATGGGGAAGATGTCGAGAGTGGAAGAGAAAAAGAGTTCTTGGAGATTGAAAGTGTGTGTGTGAGATTATTCACGCGTACCTTTCGAGCCATCCTTCTTACCCATATTTAAAAGATGGCCTCCGGTCTATGGCCCGCTCTTTTCCCGGAGATCATGGGGAGCCAATCTTTCCCATGATTGGCGATCGTGGGTTGTCAATGAGCGGTTCCGGCCAGATCGAAGATGTGGATGCAGGAATTGCGCGCCATGATCATGGCATGATGAGTGTCGATTGTAACCGTTGGTTACAGTTTCCTTTTTGGAACAGATTGTGTTTCAAGCTTCGGGTTTTCCCTTGCGTGGGTCGAAGGCTTGGTATTTCTCCAAGGCCGAAGATCATGTCTATGGCGGGGACTGAAGTTCGTATCTTCGGAAGTCGATGAGTAGTTCAGACTTCGACCGGGGCCGAAGGTGCTACCCGGAGGACTGGCCTTCGAATGTTGTAGTTCGGTGTGAAGCCTTGAGTTGCTTGCGGTTGGCCTTCGCTTAGTCCGAAGTCCGTAGTCTGGAGAACCGAGGCTTCGATAAGTCGAATCGAAGCCTGGTTCGTAGCTGAACCAGGATATCCCAATAGTTCCCCCCTACTCTTAGTTGTCGAAGCGAAGATCTGCCTCGAGAAGTCAGAGTATTATGGCCTTGTCGCTTTCTTCCTGAGAGACGGCGCAGTAAATGATTACGGGATCTCTATTGGGTTGTCCATCACGATCTGAGAATTAGGTGGTGGACAGGTGCCATTCTCGGATTGGGGAAAAGTAGGTGGCCTTGACGCTATCTCTTCTCGTCCCGTTGCACTATGGTTGAGGCAATCTTTTGGTTGGGATTTGGATAGTTGTGGTGGTTGTTCTCCGCCCGTTGGATGAAGGATAGATCTTATCCTGGCGGTCAGTCGCAAGTGGGTTACTTCCCAGGGTAACCTTGAGTCAAAGTAACCCTCGGTGGGGGTCCAGAGACCCTTACTTTTCTTTTGGGAAAGGGTGAAGGTCCGAGCAAGGAAGCTTCTTCAATTTTGTCTCATTCTCCGTCCAAACCGTTCTGGACTACCAGTCTATTCTTCAGGTAGAATCCTCTCATTCCTTTGTCATGGAAGAGACCGTAGAGAGTCAGGGGAAGCAGGTTGGGCCCTCGGAGGTCGGAGATGCAGTAGGTCCGGAGTCGGTCCCCAGCTTGGTTTCTCAGAGCAAGGCAACCCTTCTTTGATAATGCTACCGCATTCCTGAGAAATTTCCCTTTGTCCTCCCTGCGCCCGAGGAGCGGGCGAACAAAGCTCCCCCTGGGCGCCTAGCTGTATACGAAGATCACCTGAAGGCTGGTCTTCAGTTTTTCCTGCACCCCTTCTTTGTTAAGATTTTTTGCTTGTACCAAGTGGTGCCAGCGCAGTTGACCCCAAACAGCATCAGGAACATCTGCGGGTTCCTGGTTATGTGCAGCATTGCCAATGTAGAGCCTAGGACCAACTTGTTATCAGCCCTTTTCATCTTCAAGAGGAACTTCCACAGCAATGGATGGTGGGTGATCGGTCCCAGATCAGGCCGTAGGATGATTAAGGACATTCCCAGCGCCATCCATGGGTGGAAATCTATCTTCGTATTTGTGTTGTCTTTCGACCCATGAGACTTCGACACTATGTGGAAGAAGCCTCGCCTGACCGCCAATGACAGAAAGAAAGTCTTGACAGTTGATCAGTTGGATTATGATCTTCTGACAAACTCGGAAGTTGCCTCTATCCGGGAGTTGTTGAAGGAGAGGAACCTCCATCGAGCGGGAATCAGTAAATTCCCCTCATTAGGTATAGCAGTGGAAATTTCTGCTCCTCTACTTTAGGTTTCGTTGTAGTTCATTTAACTGAGGTGATCCCCTTTGCCTGCAGGTGGTGGGATGAAGCGTAATTTGAGCTGGCTTCACCAGACTTCGGAGAGGAGGGTTGCACAGGCCCCTTCCACCAGGTCTGCAGCTCGGAAGAAAGCTCGGAGAGATGGTCCCGAAGGAGACCAAAGCACTTCGTCCTCTTTGAGGCACCTCAGAAAAAAATGCAGTGGTTGCGGAAGGGGTTCCAGCGAGGCCCTGTCCAATTGAGACTCCACCGACGGTCGCCTCCCCAGTCGACACAACGGTGGGCCCGCCTCAAGGAGTGGATGTGCCGCCGGTTTGCCCCTCTGCTGCCGATAAGGGAAAAGCGCGGCAAGTCGAAGGAGAGTCCATCTACGGGGCTTCTTTAGCCGGAGGCCATTCGACGAACCCTTCAGAGCTCCCACCTATGGGAGAGTTGCTGGTTCTAGAGGAAGCCAGGCAAGCATTGAAGGGTACAATACAGTGCCACAACCTGGCAATTCTCTGGAATCAGAGCTTTCTCAAGGTGTCTGATTCTGGCTTCGCCGCCCTGCAACAGGTATGACTATCACCGCCTTCTTTGCCTTGAGAGTTATTTGATCCTCGATTCTTCTTTTTTGATGTAGTTGGTCTATGACTTCACCTTCATGGAGGAAGGCCTGGGGAACGTAGACAGCCTCATCTACGACCTCAAGGAGGAGCTTCAGACTGCTAGGGTTGCCAGGGAAGTTGCCAAAGAGCTGAAGCAATCCATGGAGGACCGTCTTGTCCGGGTAACTGATGAAGTTCGTGACCTGAAGGGCGAACTGAAGAGCGCCCACTCGAGGATAGCGAGACAAGAGGCAGGGTGGAGCAGGAGCAGGAAGCAAGTTGAATCCCTGGAGCGGACTGCCAGGGAGGATCAGGAGAGGATGGAAAACCTGTCCAAGGTGGCAGAGGAGGCTTCTAGGAGGGTCGAAGAGGCGATCCTGGAATTCGAAGTTGCTAAGAGGGAGGTCGAAGCCACCAAGAGGGAGTCCAAAGCTTTGAGGAAGCGAATAGACAATGTCGTGGCTGACTTCAAGATGTCTTCACAATTTCAGACAGAGATTGATGAAGCATCATTGTATGCCTACCAGCACGATTTCAACGACGGGCTTTCCAAGGTAAAGGAAACCCTCCCTCACCTCGACCTTTTGATAATCCCCTCCTACAACATAATTGGAGAGGAAGGAGAAGAAGCGGAGGAGGCCGAAGCCGCAGGGGAGGTCGAGGAGTCGCCATATCTGGCAGAGGAGGCTGCTACCCCAGTCAAAAATCCGGAGGTGATCCCAGCTCTGATCTCGGCCCAGGGGGCAACTCAGGCTGGAGGAGTCCTGGCTGAAGGTTCTCCCGTCCTGGCCCAGATTGTTGAGATCCTCTCCAAGCAAGTTGACAAGTTGCTCCAGTCCTATGGTGTGGAGCCTTCTCCTGCTGATGTTGAGTGACCTGGATCACTCTGAATGTATTTTCTTCCTTTCTTACTTGCATTGCTAATGAACTTTGTATTGCAATCTTTCCAGATTTTGGAATGAATTCTCCTTTTTTTGCATATGCATTGTTGTGCCTCATGTGTAGCCTGAAACGGTTCTATCATTTCTCCTTTTACCTAGTCGAATGATAGCCTCCGAAGGCCGTTCAGTCGATAAGAACCGGTTTTACCGTTCTCTCTTATGCTTGGTTGAATAGTCATGGCCGAAGGCCATTCAGTCGATGAGGACGAACCCTTGAACGGACCAAAACTCCATTGCATTGCCTTTCCTCGGATGTTGAGCTTGTCCGTTGGGGCGGACAGGAGTCATCTCCCCGCCAATCAATAATTAGGGGGATTTGATTAGGATCATCGTTGTCCACGTGGCACATCGAAATTTGTACAGTCGTAATCTCTTGCGCCTTATGAGTCGTCGGGCCTCTTTTTTCCAAAAAGAGACCATTAATGATGCCATCGCACAATATGGATTTCTCCGGATTCGAAGCGATGGCGGTTGCGGTCCTGGGGATGGCTTTCGAGAGACTTTCTGGTTCTCGAAGCATCACCCGGACACGTGGTGCCTTCTCATATGGCCAGGAAGGACGTGGGACACGCCTCCCCATAGTCGGTCATGGGCACAGGGTTTCTATAAATAGGACCCTGCCCCCTGCTGTCGAAGGCCATCATTTTTGTTGGTGTCTTCCCCCCATTACCATGAGGTTCAGCACTTCTGAGCTCCGTCATGCAACGAAGAGGAGGGCTATTGACCCCAAGAGGAAGCGAAGTCCGGAGTCATCTGGGCTTGTAGGCGAAGAGGAGGAGCCTCTGATGGACCGTCTTGAGAAGAAGGTCCGCCTTATGGAGGCTCAATTGAGGGAGGCCCGGGCCCAAGTCATGGTGGTGACCACGGCGACGGAGGAGGCGAAGAAGGAGGCGACGGATGCCATTGCAAACTTCAGAGCTTCTGCCGCATTCAAGGATGAGCTTACCGGGGTGGCCCTGGACTCCTTCCACCAGGGGTTTTGGGAGTGCCGGAGGAAAGCCTCCAAGTTTTATGACTTGAAGGGCTTGGATAATATCAAACCCTCTGTTCCCTTCCCCGGCCACGAATTCGATTCTGACTCCGATGAGAGGTCAGACTCGAGTTCGAATGGGAACCTCGGGGGCCCTTCGTCGTTCCATCTGGTCTCTCCCCGACGGTACAGGAAAAACCCGTCGGAGAGTTAATGCAAATTTTCTAACCTTGCTGCTGCTGCTGCTGCTCTTTTTTTTTCTTTTTTTTTTTATATCTCTCTTTAGGAAAGTTTCTTTTCTTTTTCTTACTCTCTTTTTAGGAGAGTTTCTTTCTTTCTTTTCTCTTTCTTTTCATTTCTTTTTGTAAAAAATTGAAAGAAATGAAAGAGCTTTTCTTTTACCTCTTTCTGCGTATTTTCTGTGATGTGTTGCATCACGATTTGTCCATAATGTAGACTCCGTAGACCACTTGTGGTATGTAGGAAAGAAGTAGGGTCTGTTGGACCGTTCTGAGAGTGTTTGTTGTTGACAGAGTGGACAACAGTGATCCTTTTAGGCACGTGTTCGGATTTTCCGTAGGGTAGGGTGTTTACACCATCCCTGTGCACTTTCTGTCATGATTAAGATAGGCTGTTCATGCCCGTCTCGGTGAGTATTCGGATTCACCATAAGGTAGGTTACAAAAACCATCCCTGCGCCTTTAATCTTTTTGGTGGCCTGGTTAGGCCATCCATTGCGCTCGTCGGGCATACCGATAAGGTGAGTGGATCAGACTCTCCTTTGCGCAGTTGACCGATTTTTCAGATCAGGTCATTCGGGTTGTTGTCGTTCAGTCGATGCAACTAGTCGTTCTGAGTTAAGTAGGGTTGAGGAGCTTTACACAGGAGTTTTTTGAAACTTTTTCATTGATAGTATTTGCGAAGGTTTTGTACATTTCATGGCCGGGATAGGGTCTTCCCCTCCAGGGTCTTGAGTCGATATGTCCCTGGTCGAATGACTTCTTCGACTTGACATGGGCCTTCCCAGTTGAGGGAGAGTTTATCCTGTTCCATTGGCCTAGACACCTCTGCTCTTCGCAATACCATGTCCCCCATGCAGAAAGTTTGCTCCTTCATCCTTGCATTGTAGTACTTGGCGACCTTTTGCTGGTATGCCGCCATTCTTATCTGGGCCTGTAGCCTGGTGCTTGATAACAAATCCAGATCAATCCTTCTGCGATTGGAATTCTCAGGTTCTTCATAGTTGTCAATTCTCAGGGACTGTAGGGAGACTTCGATAGGTAGCATGGCTTCAATACCGTAGGCTAGGTTGAACAGAAATTCACCGGTGACTGTTCTTAGGGTAGTTTGGTACGCCCAAAGAACAGAGGTCAGTTCTTCAGCCCAAAGCCCTTTGGCGGCGTTCAACCTTATCTTCAGACCATGGAGGATGGACCGGTTGGTGACTTCGGTTTCTCCGTTGGACTGTGGATGAGCAACGGATGTTAGCCGATGCTGGATATGGTACCGAGCACAGAAGTTCTTGAACTTCGGATTATCGAATTATCTCCCGTTGTCTGCGATGATGACATGTGGGATACCGAACTTGAAGATGATAGAATTTTTCATAAAACTTTCCACCTTGCCCTCTGTGATTTGGGTCAATGGTTCGGCTTCCACCCACTTCGTGAAATAGTCGATGGCCACTAGAAAAAACTTCATTTGCCCTGATGCTTATGGGAACGGGCCAAGAATGTCCATCCCCCACTGGGCAAAGGGCCATGGGGCTGCCAACTGAGTCAGGTGACTCGCAGGTTGTTTCTGCACATTGGCATACCTCTGGCATTGGTCGTACTTTCGCACGAAATCAACTGAGTCCTTCTAGATGGAGGGCCAGTAATACCCTTGTCGAATAATCTTGTATGCTAGAGATCTGCCTCCCAAGTGATCCCCGCATATGCCCTCGTAGACCTCTCTCAATGCATAATCTGCATCGGTGGGTCCGAGGCATTTCAGCAGTGGTTGGAAGAACGATCTCTTGTAGAGGGTTTCATCTAAGACAACGTATTGAGACGCCATCCAGCGGATCTTCTTGGCCTCTGCCCTATCTTCGGCCAGTTCTCCTTCATTCAGGAATCTGATGATGGGATCCATCCAGCTTGACTCAATATCAATCTGGCGCACCTCTGCAGCCTCTTCGGCAATGCTTGGAGTTTCAAGATGTTCAACAAAGGTGTGCCTGAGAGACTCCGGTGCTGTAGTTGCCAGTCAAGATAGTGCATCCGCCCGGAAGTTCTCTGATCGGGGAACATGAATAATTTCAAAATGTTTCAGTTGGAAGGATAAAGCCTAAACCTTCTCCAGGTATTACACCATGGTTAGATCTTTGGCTGCGTACTCTCCATTGACTTGATTCACAACCAGTTGAGAATCGAAGAAAGTTCGGAGTTGTCGGACTCCCAGATCTTTGGCGATCCGAAGTCCGACAAGTAGGGCCTCATATTTGGCCTGATTATTGAAGGCATGGAAGGAGAAACAGAGTGCATACTCTATGATCTAGCCATCAGGTTCGGCCAACATGAGTCTAGCCCCGCACCCGGTAGCATTGGAAGCTCCATCCACATGAAGCACCCAAATGAACTTCGTCTCCTTTGGGGCTTCTTCTTTTTCCGAAGAGGCTTCATCTTCGGACTTCCAGGTGCACTCGGCCAGAAAATTGGAGAGCACCTGGGCCTTCATAGCCGCTCGGGACTGGAAGCTAATGTCAAATTCGCTTAGCTTTACAGCCCACTTGGCTATCCTTCCAGAAGTGTCCGGAGATTGGAGAATGACCTTGAGAGGTTGATCAGTCAGCACCACGATAGCGTGGGCCTGGAAGTATGGCCATAGTCACTTTGCTACAATCACTAAAGAGTAGATCAGCTTTTGTATCCTTGCATACCACATTTTTGTATCATGCAGGATCTTGCTGATGTAGTAAATCAGCTTATGGGACCCGTCTTCTTCCTTCTGGACAAGAACCGAACTCACTGCTTCATCTGAATCAGAGAGGTACAGGTAGAGGACCTCGCCTTCTTTTGGCTTGGAGAGTAGTGGCAGGGTCTCCAAATACTTCTTCAATTCTTCAAAGGCAATGCGACAGTCTTCAGACCATTCAAAGTCCTTTGACTGCCGAAGTACCTTGAAGAACGGAAAACATTTCTTGACTGACCGAGAGATAAATCTGCTTAGGGAGGCAATCCTCCCTGTCAACTGTTGGACTTCCTTTTTACAGGAGGGATGTCTCATATCCTTCAAAGCCTAGATCTTCTCGGGGTTGGTCTCAATCCCTCGTTTGGTGACAAGGAAGCCCAGGAATTTACCCGACGTGACCCCGAAGGCACACTTCGCCGGGTTTAACTTCATGTGGTAGCACCGGAGAGCACTGAATGACTCCTCCAAGTCATGGATGTGGTCTCTCCAGTGGAGACTCTTGACGATCATGTCGTCAACATAGGCCTCCATATTTCTTCCCAGTTGCTTTTCGAACACCTTATTGATGAGTCTTTGAAATGTTGCTCCGGCATTCTTGAGGCCGAACGGCATCATCTTGTAGCAGTAGAGACCTTTGTCAGTGATGAATGCCATCTTCTCCTCATCTTGCGGATCCATTCTGATCTGGTTGTGGCCGGAGAAGGCATCCACAAAGCTCAGCAACTTATGGCCGGTGGTAGCATCGACCAGTTGATCAATTTTTGGGAGAGAGAAGCTATCTTTTGGGCAAGCCTTGTTGAGGTCTGTATAGTCAATGCAGATCCTCTATTTGTCGCTAGCTTTCTTCACCATTACCACATTGGCCAGCCACTCGGGGTAGCAGGCCTCTCTGATGAACCCTGCCTTGAGGAGCTTGCCAACCTCTTCATCAACAGCTTGCTATCTTTCGGGGGTGAAGCTCCTCTTCTTCTGTCGCACTGGGTTGTACCCAGGGGTTACTTCCAGCCAATGAGTAATCACTTCAGTGGGAATCCCGGGCATATCCAAAGTCGACCAGGCGAAGACATCAGCATTGTCCTTGAGGAAATGGATCAGCTTCGTTCTGGTTTCCTCATCAAGGGCGCTCCCGATCTGCATAACTCTGGAGGGATTTTCCTCTTTCAAAGGTATCAGGATGGTCCTCTCCATGGGTTCACCAAGGTTTGTGGTCGAATCTCTTGGATCCAGCTGATCCGGAGTAGTCGAATCCTTGAAATACCTGTCTTCAATCATTAGACATTGCCATGCCATCCTCTGGTTTTCTCTAACTTCTCCAACACCATTCCTAGTGGGGAAGCGTACCAAGAGGTAGTGAGAGGAGATCATGGTCCGGAACCTGTTCAGGGAGGGCCTCCCCAGAATAATGTTGTATGCTGAGGGGATCTGGACCACCGTGAAGTTGATCGGCAATGTCTTTTGTCGAGGCTCGGAGCCGAGGGTTACAGGCAAGACTATCTCCCCTTCAGTATAAACTTGGTTGCCCCCGAAACTGGAGAGTGGTATGGGGGATCTTTGCAGTTGATGTCTAGGCAAACACATTTTGGAGAATGCATCGTATATCAAGATATCAGTCGAACTTCCATTATCAATAAGAACTCTCTGTACATCATAATTGGCCACTACGGCCAAAATTACAAGAGGGTCGTCATGCGGGAGCCGTACTCCTGCAAGGTCATCATCGGAGAAGAGGATGGAGTTGTTATCCTTCAGTTGCTTTGAAGCTTCATCTTCATCCCTTCTCTAGTTGGTGGGCTGGTGTATTATCCCAACACCTCCATTGGTGGGTCTTTGATTTGGTAATTCAGTCTCTTCGGGAGGTGGCTGGGAAACAGTTGCTTCCGACCGGGGTCGCTGGCAACCGATGTACCACCCCAGGTATCCTCTCTTAATGAGATCCTCGATCGCATCCCTCAGCTGGATGCATTCTTCTGTGTTGTGGCCGTGGTCTTGGTGGAATCGGCAGAATTTGTTCCTGTTCCTTGTGGAAGAGGAGGCCTTCATGGAACGGGGCCGTTGGAGATAGTTTTCTTTTTCTATCTCCATGAGGATTTTCTCTCGAGAGAGGTTGAGGGGGGTGTAGGAGTCGAATCTTCCTCCCAATGCTCTGGGCTTGGGTGGGCTTCTCTGGCAGTCTGCATATCTGCCGCCATTGTTATTGGAAGTTTGGGGGCCTTGCCCCATATTCTTCTTCTTCTTTGAAGGGGGTTTTCCTTCAATCAAACATCGATTCGCCACCTGCTCTTCAGCATCGGTGTATTTCTGAGCCCTTGATAGGAGCTTAGCATACCTTTTAGGGAACTTCTTGTCCAGGAAAAAAGTAAGCCTGGAGGTTCGAAGCCCCTTTTTCAGTGCTGACATGGCCACGTGCTCATTGAGATCGGGGATCTCAAGCATGGCCGCATTGAACCTAGAGATGTAATCTCTCAGGCTCTCCCCTTTATTCTGGTGAAGGAGGAAGAGTGTGTCCGTATTCTGAGGAGTCTTGTGGCAGGTCCTGAAATGCAAGACAAATAATTTTTCTAACTCGGAAAAAGAATCGATGGTACGTGGGCGCAGGCTTGAGTACCACATCCGAGCGGACTTCTTCAAGATAGCCGGGAATGCCAAATAGTACATTGCGTCCGAAGCTCCTTGGATCATCATATGGGCTTTGAAGTTGCCCAAATGGTCGAGGTGGTCGGAGGTGCCGTCGTAGGGTTCCATCTGGGGAACCCTGAAGTGCCGAGGAATGTCCTCAGCCATGATGCAGTCGGTGTAGGGTGGGCGTAGATCACCCACAATCAAGTCATCGGGATCTCTCTGATCCCACATTCTCTATTCTCGCGCCCTTGCCATTCTGATTCGATGGCTATGAACCTCCTGTCATAATCGGGAGTCTGCTTGGGCGCTCTCTCCACTAGAGTGGAGTCTTCGGAGGAGGAGGAAGAAGTTTGTCTAGGCCTTTTCCCTTTTTGTGGGAAATCGGCAGACCTAGGCAGTCTTGAAGTTCGGCCTTCGGGAGAAGGCCGAGAACGGGGGGAGGGATGTGCTGAATCCTTCCATGGTGCTCTCCTTCTTCGGGATC
This sequence comes from Areca catechu, assembly GCA_021397845.1. Classification (NCBI taxonomy): domain Eukaryota; kingdom Viridiplantae; phylum Streptophyta; class Magnoliopsida; order Arecales; family Arecaceae; genus Areca; species Areca catechu. The sequence continues at coordinate 30,849,035 of CM038046.1, forward strand.
GAGAGCTATGTTTAGAAACAGCCAGTGCATTTGCCACCGGAAAGGTTCTGTCTTGGAACTCTTGAACCATGGCCGTCAGGTTGGCGACCTGGTTCATAAGAGCTTCGAACTGCTGTGCTCCCTCAACAACCATGGAAGGTGGAACATCGTTCTCCTCCGGGGGTGCACCCCCTGAGACGGAGCACGACTCCAGCTTGTAGAAGCATTTTGAGCTTTTTCTCTTGCCATCAAAAATTTCTTTGTTTCTTCCCCTTGTCTAGGAGGGAGCTTAACAAATGTTAATAATATGCCCCCCTACCTGGCACGCCAATCTATTGGCGTGGAGTCCTTGGATCGGCCGGTCGGAGCCGCTGCATCGCAGGACCGCTCCCTGGTTCACCTGCAAAACAGGTCTCTTATCAGAGTTGTTCCAGTGGAGGACACTCTGATGCCTAAGTCAGTGGCAGATTCCAGCCACAGAATGGGGAAGATGTCGAGAGTGGAAGATAAAAAGAGTTCTTGGAGATTGAAAGAGTATGTGTGCGAGATTATTCACGCGTATCTCTCGAGCCATCCTTCTATCCATATTTAAAAGATGGCCTCCGGTCTGTGGCCCGCTCTTTTTCCGGAGATCATGGGGAGCCAATCTCTCCCATGATTGGCAATCGTGGGTTGTCAATGAGCGGTTCCGGCCAGATCGGAGGCGTGGCTGCAGGAATTGCACGCTATAATCATGGCAAGATGAGTGTCGATTGCAACCATTGGTTATAGTTTCTTTTTTAGAATAAATTGTGGTTCAAGCTTTGGGTTTCCCCTTGCGTGGGCCGAAGGCTTGGTATTTCTCCGAGACCGGAGATCATGTCTACGGCGGGGACCGAAGTTCGTATCTTCAAAAGTCGATGAGTAGTTCAGACTTCAGCTGGGGCCGAAGGTGCTACCCGAAGGACTGGCCTTCGGATGTTGTAGTTCGGTGTGAAGCCTTAAGTTGCTTACGGTTGGCCTGTGCTTAGTCCGAAACCTGTAGTCCGGAGAACCGGGGCTTCGATAAGTCGAACCGGAGCCTGGTTCATAGTCGAACCGGAGCCTGGTTCATAACTGAACCAGGATATCCCAACACAGAGCAAGTATGTAGTATCCTAGATTTATTTAGTCACATTTCAAATTCTCTTGATCTCTTTTACAATAATAGTTTTGTATTCACAATTATGCGTAAAGCTTAATTGGTCAACTAGTGAATACAATTAAATATGACACTAAAATAATCTTCCTTTTTTCTAGAGTCTTTCCATCTCTAATCCAACTGCTCTCCGAATATGTTCCATTAGATCGAATCATTCATGATCATTGGAAACAATCCAAGATAGCTAACATTGAATTAAAACTTCAAGAAATAGCCAAAAGTCAATGGTAGTATCAATTTGAGATTCCTTGTAATCTCAAGGGTCTCACACAACTAAAAAGTAGAGATCTAGTCTTATGTTATCCTTTTAGTCCAATAATGCATGTGTAGTATGAGACATGTTACGGTATTGCTTTCCTTTTCCCATGGAATGTATGTTTATATAAAAGTAATACTGTACGGGTGATAGTTCAAATATACTAAATATCTAACTTGAGTTCTCAACTCTACTCTTTCTTTTAGTAATATTTCAACAAGACTTTTGTTGATCTCTGGAATGATTTTGATGATAACAAAACATTGGAGCATGTATTTGATATTGACTCTTTTCAAATATTTAAGAAATTTTTGTAGGATGATTCAAATGCACAATCATTTTTCCTACAATTATGAAATCATTGTAGTATATCAAGTTTCTCATAAAAAAAGTTTCTTGTATTGAAGAGCCCAAAAAAAATTTATTTATATATTCATAAAAAAGGGGCCAATCTTATATAATTTTTTAAGTTTAAATTACTAAGATTAGGTTTAGAAAAAGTTTGAAGTTGTTTGGAAGTTGTTGGAAGAAGTTTGAAAAAGTTTGAAAGCTTTTGGACAAAGATCACTCGAGCCGACTCAAGGAATAGAGCTGATACAGTGATCTGGCATGGCACAAACATTTCTAGTACACTGCCAATCGAGCCGACTCACTGATGAACCGAGCTGATCTCTTCCAAAGTAGCTAAAATGCTGTTTTGAGAAACCAGTCAACTGAGCCGACTCAATGACAATCCGAGCCAACTCCTCCAGAGTGAGTAAAATTCAGTTATGAGAGATCAGTCATCTGAGCCGACTCGATGGAAGAGAGTCGACTCGACCAGAATTTAGTTTTTACCTGTCTGAGCATCCGAGCCGACTTGACCCATCCAAGCCGACTCGAAACCCAGTTTCAGAATAGTAATGGCTAGCTCCAGAATTTGAATTTCTTGGTTTTAAAAGCTTCCAACAGCTCGATTTTGACTCCCAAGGCATTCCAACTGTCATATTTACTTGGGATCAGTTCAAAAGACTATAAATGATGGATTTGAATAAGTTTTGAAAAACTTTAATGAGGGTATTGAATATTCCAAAGAGCATTCAAGCAAGAACTCAAGTCTTCACCAACTTCTAATCAATTTCCTGAGTCAATCATTGGAGAAGTTTGAAAGACTTAAGAGCATTGAAGAAGCAATCAAGAAGGCTTCACAAAGAGCTTCAACTGCAACCATCCGATAAAGTTTGGTTTGTCTTTAGTGTTGCTTCCTTTGTAACTCTATTTTGAATTGTTCCAAGTACAACAGGGGCTGTAACTTGTGAAGTTATTTTTTAGGTTTTTAGTAAGCCTTGAAAATCAAGTTCGGATTGTTAGTGAGCCTGGAAAAACTAATATTGTATTGGGTTCTTGGTAAGCCCGGTGTAAAACCAAGAGTGGGTTTTTGGTGAGCCCGTGAAAATCAAAGGTTGGGTTCTTGGTGATCCTGATGTAAAACCAAGATTGGGTTTTGGTTTGTGAGCCCGGTGTAAAACAAACCAACTATATTCTGTTGTGAATATAATGAAAATTTCAAGTGGTACCTTGGATAGTGGATGTAGGAGCTGGGTTGCTTTGAACCACTATAAATTCGTGGTGTGTATGATTGCTTTGTTTGTGTTTATTATTTGCTTCCGCACTTAACACTTGAGACACTTCACTCACCACATAAAGATTTCAAAAAGGCACATATTTGTTAAAAAAGTTTTCAAACCTAATTCATCCCCCTCTTGGATTGGCCATCTGGGTAACAAATGGTATCAAAGCCACATCTCTGTGCCTCTAGTTTAACAATTAGGAGAAAAGATTAATGGCAACACAAATGAGCACCTCTTTGGCTGAAGGCCAATCTACCAATAGACCTCCACTTTTCACGGGCACTAATTATACATACTGGAAAGCAAGAATGAAGATTTATATTCAAGCAGTAGATTTTCAATTATAAAAAATGATTTTAAAAGGACCTTGATGCAAGATGATAGCATCCTAGTTATGCATGTAAAGAATTAGAAATAATAATTTTCAGATTTCTAAGTTAGAGTTGGTTCCTGAAAAAGATATAAGAAGATGCTAGGATTTTATGTAAGACAAGAAATTAAAGTGCTCATAAACTAGAACCTATCAAGCAATAAAAAAGATGGATCCAAGGACTAAGTAGCTCCTAATTAAGGCATGCCAGGATTCAAAACCATAGAAATTGGAGAGTTGGGATGGTTTTCTTATCTAGAAATGATGTTCAAGATGTTGTGGAAGGGGTCGCTCTGCTCAGATCGGTGCCTGGATGATCGAGTCGCGTTCCTGCAAATTTGCCGGCTTTTTATCAGCTTGGTTTCAGAGCAAGGAGGTCCTCTTCCAATGCTTGCTTCACCTGAGAAATCCAGCAAACACCACAAGTTAGGCACGTAGATTTGGAAAAAATAGTAAACAGGGTGAAAGAAGAAGATATGGTGAAAGAGAAGGCTGCAGGGGACTCATGGCCTTGGAAGATGCTTGGGCATCTGGATCTTGGAGGGGTGGCCTGGGGGCTGATGGGAGGATGCTAGGCTTCCTTGGATGGCGGCCTCGATGGGGATAGGTAGGCGGGCATTAGGGTTTGTGGTAGATTGGAGGGTGGCAGCCTAGGTGAAGTTGTATGAGGCAGTTATGAAGGCTAGGTAAGATGGCGTCAAGGGTTCTTTGGGGCTGATGGTTGGGCGGCCAAGGTAGGTTAGATGGGCAGCTAGGGTTGGCTAGGGTTTGTAAGTAATTCAAGTCTCACACTCACTCTCTCACGGAGGACAATGCACAAGGCACGGAATTGGACAAGAATAATAATCTTTCATTCATCAAAATTCTACTTACAAGAGGGGGAGGGGAGGGGTATTTATAGACTCACTTAGCCCTCTCCCTATCATAGTAAGAGTACAAGTCTTTGCCAAAGTGAAATACAAAATTAAATTAAACTAGAAGACTGATCTCCTTGTAAAAGTGTGCTGGCTGACTTCTTATTGGATTGCATAGCTTCTCTTGGGCTTGGGCTCGATAGGGCACCAACTCTAGATGGGGCTTGGGCTGGGGGTGCCAGATCATGAAAAGGCCTGGGAGGGTGCCAATGTAGATGAGCTAAGTGTTGGGTGAGCCAAGGCCTGGGTGCCAAGGCCGGGGTGCCATGGGCCTGGGGTGCTATGGGCCTGGGGGGCGCTGGAATCTTGTAGACCTGAGGTGCCTCCTCTTGGAGGCCTGGGGTGTCACTCCATCAAAGGTCTGGGCAGCATGAGGGGAGTCTAGATGCTGGGCTGGTGACTTAAGTATGGGTCCAATGGTTCTTCTCTTGAACATGACTTGAATGAAAGCCAAAAAGTTACAAGACTCAAATGACTTGACTGAAACACAAAGGACTCTTGACTGGACTAACACAACTAGACTCACATAATAGGACTCAATTGATGGAATCAATTTATTACAGGACTCAATGGACTCATCTGGCTCACTTAGTACAAGTGACTCATGACTAATGGACTATAGGACTCAAAATCCTAATCAGAAATCCACAACGGGCCCAGTAATCTCTATCTGATCCTGGTGCCCGCACCAATTCTCCCGGGATGGGAGGAACTCAACACTGTCAAGTAAGGCTCCAATCGGCTCTGGTACTGCTCCATTAAATCTAGGTCGAGGTACTGCAGATCCTCTTAAGAGATCCATGAGTTCTCAGATTCGGGTCGACCTTGCCAATGAACCAAATATCATTGGTAGCCTTTTTTTGGGTACTGATGGCTTGGTTATCCAGGATACACTCGATCTTTTCTCCTCTCACAGGCCAATTGTTGGTGGATACTCTGGGATGGGTGAACTCTCAAGGGAAGGGTTAGGCCCAAATAGTTCACTAGGTATCATTGATGGCTCCTTATACTCAACTAAGTTTGAGATGTTAAAAGTTGAGCTAATGCCAAAATCAGGAGGCAACTCAAGCACATAGGCATTAGGTCCAACCCTCTTTATTACTTTGAAGGGTCCAACTCCACGAGCATATAGTTTCTTTACAGTCCCTGGTGGAAATCGGTCAGGCCTAAGCCTAGTCATCATATAATTCCCTATAGCAAATTCTTTAATTTTTTTTCAGGAATTAGCCAAATTTTTATAAATTTCATTGCTTACATTAATCTTATAACTAATTTTCTTATGCAAATCCCTAACATGCTGTGCAAATGATTCAACAAACTCAGAGACTCGTGCATGCAAGGGCAAGGGGATTAGGTCTAAAGGTCGGTTAGGCTTATAACCATGAACAACCTCGAATGGGCTCTTGCCTGTGGACCTATTGACTGAACTGTTATAGGCAAACTCAGCTCGAGGTAAAAGAAGGTCCCAATTCCCAGTGTTCTCACCTACAAGGCATCTCGGCAGGTTTTCTAAGCTTCGATTTACTATCTCGGTTTGGCCATCAGTTTGAGGGTGGTTGGATGTGGAAAACTTAAGCTTGGTTCCTAATAAGTGCCAAAGGGTCTTCCAGAAGTAACTGGTGAAACGGACATCCCTATCAGATACTATGGTTTTAGGAAGGCCATGTAACCTAACCACATGATCAAGAAAACATTTGGCCACCTTGGAGGCATCAAGAGTCTGAGAGCAGGGTATAAAATGGGCCATTTTTGAGAACGTATCGACCATTACACAGATGGAGTCATGTTTCCTTAGGGTCTTAGGTAGTCCTAACATAGTCCATGTTAAGGTCTTGCCATGGGCGATTAGGTACAGGTAAAGGGATGTATAAGCCAGTGTTTTTCTTCTGCTATTTAGCAATAGCACAAGTTTGACATCTGGACACAATGTGGGCAACAACCCTTTTCTCTATCGGCAGCTTTGGTCCACTCAAATTCTCCCTTCCTAATGCAATCTATGATGGGTGCTACAATGATACTAAATTCTCGGATAAATCTCCTATAGAAGGTGGCTAGACTATGAAAACTACGTACATCATGAATACTATTGGGTACTGACCACTCAACTATGGACTTAACCTTTACAGGGTCAGCTAAAACTCCTTCGAGGGTCACTACGAATCCTAGGAAGATGACTCTATCGATCATGAAATCATACTTCTTCAAATTGGCATAGAGACTCTCATTCCTAAGGGTCTAGCAAACTTGCCTAATGTGGTTTAGGTGGTCTTCCTTAATCCTGCTATAGATCAAGATATCATCAAAGTAAACCACTACAAATTTTTCTATGAACACATGTAGGACTTGGGTCATGATCCTTATAAAGGTGCTAAGGGCATTGGACAAATTGAAAGGCATCACTACCCATTCATAAAGACCCCTTAGTTTTGAATGTAGTTTTTCACTTATCCCCTGGTCTGATCCTAACCTGATGATAGCCGCTCTTAAGGTCAATCTTTGAAAATATGGTTGCATCGACCATCATATCTAATATATCATTCAATCGAGGGATGGAAAACCTATATTTCACCGTGATTTTATTTATGGCACGACTGTCGACACACATTCTCCATATGCCATCTTTCTTAGGGGTGAGCAGGGCAGGTATGGCACATGGGCTCAGGCTCTCCCTAATAAATCCTTTCCTTAGGAGTTCTCCTACCTATCTCTACAGCTCTAAATGTTCAGAAGGGTTCATCCTATGATGAGGCAGGTTTGGTAGGGTGGCTCCTGGGACTAAGTCTATGGCAAGCTGGACATCCCTTAATGGGGGTAACTGGAATGGCAAATCTTCAGGGAATACATCTTCAAACTCTCTTAAGATTTCCTAAACCTCTTGAGGGTGCTCCTTCTGGGTTTGATCAGGTACTTCTTTAGTAGCTAATATCCAAACTGTTGATCCTTCAAAAATCTCTCTTTCTAGCTCCTTAGTAATAATCAGATTGACTCTTGATTTCTTCTCTTTCAATGAGCTAGATCTCCTCTTGACATTGTCCTTAGGTGGGGTGGGGTTAATCACAATCTTCTTCCCATGAAAATTAAAAGAGCATGAATTGGATCGGCCATACAGGATAGCATCGTGGTCATATAGCTAGGGTCTGCCTAGGATAATGCTACTAACTCTTATGGGAATGACATCACACCGTACCTTTTCCTGATAAGATTGAAGCTAGATCATGACTTGGCATCTAGATTTGATGGGAATGGATATTGAGTCTATCCAGGATACCTTATAGGGGCTGGAATGGGGAACAATAGATAAGCCTAGATTTTTGGCAGCACTAGTTGAGATGGCATTCACACAGCTCCCACTATCTATAATGATCTTGCAAACCTTATCCCCTATTTTGACAAAGGTCTGTAGGATGTTGGTTCTACACCAATCCTCTTGGATCTTGGTCTGGGCTAAGATGCACCTAACAACTCCTAACAGGTCAGATGGCTCAACTACTTTTTCATCCCGCTCATATGCATCTATTGGGTTCTCCTCTGTTGACACCATTATTGATTTTAATGATAAGCAAAATATTTAAGTATAAGTTGAGTACTAACATGTTTCTTGAAGTGTGTTTAATAAAAAAGGTACTCATCAAAACAACTAAATTGGATTGCTTGTCAAATGATAAAGAAGGCATTTGTATGGATGAAAGATTAGTTATAAATGGACTTAAGTACTTGAGAAATGCTTGAAAGGACTTAAAGAGTTTAGCTCAAAAAGGTTTCAGCAGGGTTTCAATAATTTTTAAAGAAATCTCAGTAAGTGTCGACTCAAAATGTCGACTCACAGTTCAAGTATCGACTCATGGCAGTGCAAGTGTCGACTCAAGTCGGCATGTAGAAAAAGTTTCAGATGGCATGGCTGAAGTATCGACTCATGCCATTCAAGTGTCGACTCAAGGTATCGAATCAAGGATCGACTCAAGACCTGAGGTAAATTTCTTGCAAAACATGCTGAAGTTGAAGACTTGCCTCAAGTGTCGACTCATGGATATTAAGTATCGACTCAAGTATCGACTCATCTGAAGAAGTGTCGACTCACCTGAAAATTCCAGAGAGCTTCAAAAAAAAATTTTGAACTAGGTGTCGACTCATGGGACTTAAGTGTCGACTTACAGCTTGAAATGTCGACACTTGGAGTTCTGAGAACAATAATGGCTAGTTTTTCAAATGCAGAACTCGGCTCTCTTGGCTCCCAATGGCTAGTTTTTCATGTCTAACGGTCATAAACCGACTAAGGCCTTGGAATGGTATTTAAGTGATTCAAATTAAATTGGAACACAAGAGGATGAGAAGAGAATAAGAAAAAGAAAGAGAAGCAAGTGATTCACTCATATTCATTGAGAGCAACTACCTTTAAGAAAAAAGAAGTCTCCAAGCATTCAAAGCTATCAAGAAGCATTCAAGTTCAACACTTTTGAGCATTGATTGAGGCTTTATCAAGTTCAAAACAAGCAACTTCTCCAAGCTTCAAAGAGATATCAGCTTTATATTAGAAAGCTTTTCTTGTTGCTTTACTTTATCTCATATCTTTGTTGAAAAGGTTTTTGGTGAGCCTAAGAATAAAACCAATGAGGTTTTTGGTTAGCCTACTTGAAAACCAAGAAGGATTTTGTTTAGCCTACTTGAAATTCAAGAAGATTTTTGGTAAGCCTAGTTGAAAATCAAGGAGGTTATTGGTTAGCCTTTGAAAATCAAGAGGTTTCTTTTGGTGAGCCTTGTAAAAACCAAAAGGGGATTTTGATTAGTGAGCCCAAAAAACTAATCGACTGTAATCATGGAAGATTATAGTGAATTTCCAAGTGGACCTTGGGGAGTGGATGTAGGTGCATTGGAAAGCACCGAACCACTATACTTGGCTTGCGTTTGTGATTGTCTCTAGCTTTCTTTACTTGCTCTTATATTTGTTGTATTTATATTTCCACTGCATACTCTTCAAGAGCATACTCTTTTACCTCACACTAGCACTTGATTTAATATTTGTATTGGCACATATTCTTGCAAGTAATTTTTAGAAATCCAATTCACCCCCCCTCTTGGGTTGCTTACTGAGCAACATCCTCAGCTTCATAGACTTCTTCTCCAAATTCATCTATGGGTTCAGGTTCTTCTTCCTCAAGTTCTCTTATGTGTAGGGATCTGGTTGGGCACTGGCTAGCATAATATCCTACCTTATGGCATTTGAAGCAAGCGTTATTAGGGTTAGGACTTTGGTTCCTCTAGACTTCAGGTGCCTTACCCTTGTCATCCCTAGGGGTCACTGGGTTGCTAGGACTAGGTCAGCTCAGGTTAGGGTTGGGTCAGCTCGGATTATGGTTGGGTCGGCTCGGGTATACTTGCTAGGACTTGGTTTGGGAATCGGGGCACTGCTCTTAGTGGGCTCAGGTCGACGGTACACGAGTCCCCTCTGGAATCTCTCATAGTTTTTGGCTATCTAGTAGGCTTGCTCAAGATTATTGACCTCCCTCAAAAATAGCTCTCTCTGGATGTCATCACGGAGTCCAGCCCTAAACCTAGATAGGATCACTAGCTCAGACTCGTCTATACTACACCTTATGGCTAACTCATCAAACTTGGCTATGTATTCTGATACAATCCTATTTCCTTGATTTAACCTCTGCCATTGGTCTAGGAGTCTCTAATAGTAGGATTTAAGAAGGTATTTTTTCCTAAGTTTTAGCTTCATGGCTTTCTAGGTGACTATAGGAAGTTCATCTCGTTGTCTAATTATGCGCTCGACATTCTTCCAATATAGCCTAGCCTGGCGGACTAACCTTAGCTTGGCAAATTTGCACTTTCTCTCCTCACTTATCTCATACCATTCAAAATATTGTTCCATGTCTCCTTCCCAATCTATGTAGATGTTAGGATCTAGGCTACCATCAAATGTGGGTGCCTCTAGCCTGATGTTTCTAATGACTCTTTCATCCTGGTCCAAGAATTCTTGATTGGGCCTCCAAGATTGGGCTCCAGAAAGGGGTCAGGACGTGGAGCTCTCCTAGGGTTGGGCTCCAAGAATGGGTCAGGAATTGGGGTTCTCCTAGGATTGAGCTCCAAGAATAGGTCAGGGTGTTGGGCTCTCCTACGGTTGGGAGGTGTGGGAAGAGGTGACTCAAGCTCGGGTTCAGTGTTAGACTCTTGGGTTCTCTTTAGGTTTCCTAAATGGCCTTCTATTTGGGTAAACCTATTGTTCATTTGGGTGTTCAGTTGGGCAAACTGATCATTCATGGTCTTCAACAGGATTTCAAGATTAAGTTCCATGGTTAGATCGGGTTGGGGATGAGACTGATGGTAATGGGCTCCTGATCTGGTTGTCATGCAACAAGCACACAAGAATTTGAACGTTTTAGGGTTTGCTAGACCTAGAGCCAAAGTAAAGTGAGTCAACTCAACTTACACCTAACTCAACAACTAATCCTTCCACTGGCCAGGTAAAAGGTGGGGTGGTGGGAGGTTCCCCCTGCTTGTCACAGGATCCTAATTAAAAATCACCAGTCCACTTAGGGCATTTGCCTTTAGACTTCTAGCCTTAGACACCAGCTTTCAATAATAGTGGGAGGGTTGAGTGCACTAGTTTTCTCACTAGATTCGGACCCGACCTATTGGTGTCCCTAAATCAATTAAGTTTCTACTTGATTTTAGTTAGGCTTGGGTTCGAATGCAGGATGGTTGTTTTGGGCTTAAGAAAGATGATGAAATCTTTCCCTTATCTGACAGAGTAGAAATGCCCTTAGGTTAGCTTGATGCAAAATGATGCACACTCTTATGACCCTAATGCAGTCAAAAATCAGAAAATAATTTTTTTTTTGTGTTTTATGAGGTGGCAGACTTAATTTTCAGTTGATTAGGTATGCAAACAAAAGTGGCTTGGGTTTGGGGGGTTTGGATGTAAATTAAGTTCAGCCCTAGGTTAACATACAGAAATTTCAGCAGTAAGTTTTTTTTTTAGTTTTATGTTTGCAGATTTTTTTTGTTCTATTTTTAGAGCAAAGAATTATAAAAAAATACAGAAAATAAATATCTAAATGCGTGCTTAATTACTTCTAAATATGATGTAAAACAAAGATGGTTTGATGGTGAAAATCCCTAGGGTTTCTAACTAGTTACAAAAATTTTAAGATAGCAGAAATTCTGTGTTAGGGTTTTTTTATGATGCCAATTTTATTTATTTTTATCTATAAAAATTAATTAAAATTGTAGAAAAAATAGAGGGCTCGACAGATATCACAAGATGCGAATTTCGGGTCTCACACCCACTCCCTCACGAAGGACAATGCACAAGGCACAGAATTGGACAAGAACAATAATCTTTCATTCATCAAAATTCTACTTACAAGAGGGGGAGGGGAGGGGTATTTATAGACTCACTCAGCCCTCTCCCTGTCAAAGTAAGAGTACAAGTCTTTGTCAAAGTGGAATACAAAATTAAATTAAACTAGAAGACTGATCTCCTTGTAGAAGTGTGATGGCTGACTCCTTATTGGACTGCATAGCTTCTCTTGGGCTTGGGCTAGATGGGGCGCCAACTCTGGATGGGGCTTGGGCTGGGGGTGCCAAATCATTAAGAGGCCTGGGAGGGCGCCAATGCAGATGGGCCAAGTGCTAGGGGCACCAAGGCCTGGGGCGCCATGGGCCTAGGGTGCTATGGGCCTAGGGGGTGCTGGAAACTTGTGGACCTGGGGCACCTCCTCTTAGAGGCCTGGGGCGCCATTCCATCAGGGGTCTGGGCAGCATGAGGGGAGTCTAGATGTTGGGCTCGTGACTTGAGTGTGGGTCTAATGGTTCTCCTCTTGGACATGACTTGAATGAAAGCCAAAAAGTTACAGGACTCAAATGACTTGATTGAAACACAAAGGACTCTTGACTGGACTAACACAATCAGACTCACATAATAGGACTCAACTGATGGAATCAATTTATTACAGGACTTAATGGACTCATCTGGCTCACTTAGTACAAGTGACTCATGACTAATGGATTACAGGACTCAAAACCCTAATCAGAAATCCACAATGGGCCCTGTAATTTTTATCTGATCCTGGTGCCCGCACCAGACCTCACACACCTACCAAGAAAGTTAATGGCATAGACATCCCAAAATCGAAAGAGGAATGGGATGAATATGACATGAAGATTGATGAATTAAACACCAAAGCAATGAATTTTTTATATTATACTTTGGATGCTAACAAGTTTAACTGGATTTTCACTTGCATTTCGATAAAGGAAATTTGGGATAAACTTGAAGTTATCCATGAAGGCACCTCTTAAGTTAAAACCTCCAAAATAAATATTCTTGTACATAATTATGAACTATTTAAAATGGAGCCCAATGAAATAATATCTGTCATGTTTTCAAGATTTATAGATATTATTATGGTTTAAAAAGTCTTGGTAGGGTGTTCTCAAATACTGTCTTAAGTTAAAACCTCCAAAATAAATATTCTTGTGCATAATTATGAACTATTTAAAATGGAGCCCAATGAAACAATATCTGTCATGTTTTCAAGATTTATAGATATTATTATGGTTTAAAAAGTCTTGGTAGGGTGTTCTCAAATACTGTCATTGTGCAAAATATTATTAGATCTTTACCGGATAAATGTGATCCCAAGATCACTGCAATTCAAGAGGCCAAGGACTTGAACACACTCCCTTTGGATGAGCTTCTTGGTTCCCTAATTACTCATGAATTGACCATGCAGCACCAAAGTGAAGATGACATTAAAAAGAAGAAATCAATAGCTTTCAAAGCTGCAGCTGAATTTAAGAAGCAAGAAGAAAAAAAAGAAGAAGAAAGCCCCTCCTTTAATGAAGAACTTGAAGATGATGACATTGCTTTAGTCATGAGGAGATTCAGAAAATTTATGGGCAAGAAAAAATCAAGGTACTGGAGGAAACACCTTGAAAAAGGTGAACACGGTAAAGAGAAGGAGAAAGATAAAGAAAGAGTTAAGGAGCAACAACCAATATTCCATGAATGCAAAAAGTCGGGCATTACCATTCTAAATGCCCTACATTAAAGAAAGGATACAAAAAAAAGAAGAAGAAAGCGATGGTAGCTACGTGGAGCAATAGCAACGAATCCACATCAAATGAGAAAGAGGAATAGACCACAAAGTCGGCAAATATTTGTTTGATGGGTCTAGAAGATGAGGTAACATCTACTCAACTCGATGATGAATTTACTTATGAAGAGTTACATACTACATTTTATGAACTCCTGTCGAATATAAAAAGGCTAGGTTGAAAATTAAAACTTTGAAAAATAATTATGATGCTTTACTAAAAGAAAAGAGTGAAGTTTTAGAAAAGAACAATCTTTTGCAAAAAGAATTAAGCTGTATTTCTAAAAAATGCAATGTTTTGCAAGCTGAAAAGGATGAGTTCCTTGAAAAGAACAAAAGCTTACAAAATGAAATGAGTCGACTCAAGTCCTTAGTTGACAAATTGATTTTAAGTTCAAATAAGCTTGAGCTGATTTTGAAAAATCAAAGGAAATCAAAAAATAGAGCTGGAATTGAATACAATTCATTGAATGCAAATAAGTTTTCAGCTCCAAAATCTTATGTATCGAAGTTTTCAGCTCCAAAACCTTTTGCATCAAGAGTTTCAACATTTGCATCTTTTCAAAAGCCAACAGTAGTTTGCTATTCTTATAATGGGGTTGGACATAAATCTTTTGAATGCAATTTGAGAAAGAAAAATAAAAATAAAGTGAAAAAGATTTGGGTTCCTAAAAGAACCACTCCTACTAACCTTCAAGGATCTAAGAAAGCTTGGGTACCTAAAAATATTACTTGATTATTTTGCAGGAGTGTCATGCAACCCAGAAGTTAAAGAAAAGATGGTATCTAGATAGCGGCTATTCAAGACATATGATGGATGACAAAGAACAATTCATCATCCTTGAAATGAAAGATGGAGGAATGGTAACATTTGGTGACAATGGTAAGGGAAAGATCATTGACAATGGTAAAGGAAAGATCATTGACATTGGTAAGGGAAAGATCATTGACATTGGCTCTCCTTGATAAACCCTTTTCCAAGAAGCTCACCTACCTATCTTTGAAGCTCTAAGTGTTCAGTTGGGTTCATCCTATAATGAGGTAGGTTAGGCAAGGTAGCTCTTGGGACTAAATCAATTTCATGTTGGACGTCCCTAAGAGGTGGTAAGTGGTCAGGTAAATCTTCAGGAAATATGTCATTAACCAATTGGCCAAAGAGTGAGGAAAAGATTAAGAGAATCCTGGACGATCAAGCCATATGTACCTGGAATAGAGGCTATCAGAGGTATTTGGTCCGGTGGCAAGGTCGGCCAGAATCTGAGGACTCGTGGATCACCCGTGAGGATCTGCAGTGCCTCAACCCAAACCTACTCGAGCACTATGAGAGCCAAGTTATCCCACACTCGACAGGATCGAGTTCCTCCCATCCCGGGAGAATTGGTGGGGACACCAGGATCAGACACAGATCACTGGATCCCATTCGGTTTACCTAGTCATGTGTCAAAGTTTTGAAAATTTGTAATCAATTAAGATTGAGTCCTGTAATAAGTTAAGGTTAGTTGATTTGTCTAAACCCTCAACCTAGTCAGTATTTTGAATCCTGTACATCAGTTATGAGTCTAGTATGAGCTTAATTTTTGTACAAGAGAGGAGGTTACCCTATTTTGGAATTCCACCAGGTCACATCCAGGAGTCAGAGGCCACTACATCAGTCCATTGGATTTTGTGTGATAACCCAGGATCCAAGATACTTCCAGAAATCCTGATTCCTTCCAGATGCCCTCCAGATGACCAGATTCCCTCCAAATGCTTCCGGAATATTCCATATGCCAGAAGCCCATGTTTTCCAGGTTATCCCAGCACTCCAAGCCTTCAAATTCAAGTCCAAGCACCAAGCCCAGGTCTATTAAGAAGCAAGATTCCAAGAATATTCCCCTATCAGGCCATCCCAGCTTCCAGGGCCCAAAGCCCAAGAGCCCAGGCCTCCCTTGGCCAGCCCACTTGCTGCCCATGAAGCCCAACATGCCATTCCAAGAGGGCTTAGGCATCCTCACAAGTTGACTTGGTCCAAAGCCAAGTGGGGAGAGGAAAGAAGAGAAGACTAGGTCAAATTCTAACCTAGTTGGGATTCCTAATCCTTTTAAACCTTGTAATTCTAACCTAGCTAGGAAAGGACTTGTAGTCTAACTAGGAAGAGGACTTGTAACCTAAGTGTAACCCTAGTTAGAGAGAGCATGGGAACTCTATAAATATCCCACCCCTCATCCTCTTGTAATCATCTCTTTCTTATGAATACAACTTGCTGAAATTTTATGTTATTGCCTTGTGATTGGTGTCTTTGTTTTGGTTCTTTACTTTGAGTGCTCTCCTTGTGTACCCTGGCCGAATTCCTGCTGCCTTAGTATCCTTTTGCATCCTTGGAAACTAGCCATGTCCAAGGAAAGGAAGCCCTAGCCGCCGTCCAAGACAAGGAGCTTCTTCCCTCCTCGCCTGCCATCTCCTAACCCTAATCCTGATTCCTTCAAAACCCTAGTTCCTTTTCTCCTTTTTATTTGTTGTTTTGATTGACCCTAATGCTTGCAGGATCCCCGAGGTGCTTCACCTCCCCTGAGAAGGCCTTCTTTGCTTCTAGGACCACCCAGATCAGCCATCAGATTCAAGGGAACCGAGGCTTCTTCCAGGCTCCGATTAGAGTGTGATTGATCTCTTCAGTTATTGAATTTATAATCTCTGAATGGTTAGAAACCTTCTCTTCTCTTAATTTCTGATTCATTGAAGATTAACTATCCTACGCCAGGAATTTCTCAATTTTTAGGTCCCGTCTTTTATTTATCTTGCATGATTCAGCCTGTGATATGATGATTCTTAGAATTGCTAATTACTTGCTAGTCTTTACTTTACTTTTAAGAAATTAGCCTACAAACCTAAAATCTAAAAATCACAAAAAAACTGGTTTACTATTTTTTCCTGCATATTTAGCATTCTTAGAGTCATCCCACAATAGTTGGGGGACTCCCTCGAGGTCGAGCCTACCTCGGTCGAAGTCGAGATCCCGCTCTCTTCGAGCTCCTTCGCCGGGTGGCTCCCTCGAGGTTGAGTCCACCTCGACCGAAGTCAAGCTCCTGCTCTCTTTGAGCTCCTTCGCCGGGCAGCTCCCTCGAGGTCGAGCCCACCTCGGTCGAAGTTGAGCTACCGCTCTCTTCGAGCTCCATCGTCGAGCGGCTCTCTCGAGGTCGAGCCCACCTCAGCCAAAGTCGAGCTCCTTCTCTTCAGACCAAACTCTCTTCAGATGAGGGGTCCAGCGACCGGAAGCCATCCCCATGGCCAAAGTCCATAGCACATCGAGGGGATTCAGAAGCAGGAGGAAGGGGACGACGCCACCTCCCTTAGGCAATGGACCCCCACCCAAGGACCACGGAAGGGCACCCCCCAAGATTTCATGATTACTCTCTCCACTCTTGTACTAGATAGAAAAGGGCACCCTGGCCAAGGCACTGCACCTCCCAACCGACCGTTTGCACCATCCGAAAAAGAAAATCATCCCAGAAGATTCAAATCAGGGGGGCGGTTGCTCCCTGATTGAGGCCCTATCAAATTTTTCAAAGTGGAGAGACCAGAGGGAAAGTCAGAGCCAACGACATAACTCCTTATCATGGATGGGGAAGGCACTTTGGCGAACGGCATGGAGCGCTACCAGACTTTGACCTTCTGGCACCTGCAAAGGGAGAAGAACCCTGGCTGGAAGGGTCCATGGCCTAAAAGAAGGTTCAGAAGGTCTTCGAAGAAAGTAAGCAAGCAAACGGGAGGGCCAGCAAAGGGCAGAGCATTCTGAGGCTACCGTAGCATCGAAGGGTCTCAACGAACACAACCGTCACCACTCGAGCTCTCCTCCACCACTACCACCCTCACTCTACTCTTTCTTTCTAAAGCAAAATCTCCTCCTCCAAGCATGAAGTCTGACCAAAGGGGCCCATAAGGGAGGATCTGTTCCCCTAGATTGCCATTAACTTGATCATCGGAGTGCCCCCGCCGGGATCTCCAGCACAAGCCTACTCTTTTTTCCAAGTCCGGGCATGTGAGCTAGTTCCCGAGCAATGAGGTCGACATCCGAGGTCATCCCTAAGCTACAGGCCACGACGGTATAGGTAGCAATAGATTGGCATGCTAGGAGGGGGGGCAGGACACAGTTTGATCCAGGCCAATCCCCATACATGCAACTCCACCCGAAATATGGTGATGACATGCACGCGGGAGGTCTCCACCAGCCGTGCAGGAGACCCCTTTCCTACGAGGGCCCGCACAGTCCAGAGAGGGAGCCCCCCGCTCCACCGCAACCGCCTTTGGTGGATGTTCAGTTGGCCATGCTCTCCCAATAGATGCAGATTCTAATTGTGGCAATGCAGCAGTTACAGCATCAACATCGGTCCCTAGCCACCCACCAATAGCCAGGGACCCCAGCGGCCCAAGCTACCATACCCCATGATAGCTTGCATTCCTTCCAAAGAAGGCCGTCGCTACCACGGGCCACGACAAACCCTGGGGAAGCCACTGGACCCCGGCGAAGAGACAGTGGACCGGGTCAGTCGACCGAGAGAGCCTATCTTCAACCCTCGTGAAAGGGATATGCCCTACAAGCCAATCTATGTTGTATCTCCCAAACCATTGTAATTGACAATATTCTAATAAAGGCATTATTTTTCATCATACGTTGTGTTTATTATTATATCATGAACCCCATAGATTAGTGCTATGATTTTAGGATTAAGATGAGATCATACCAGTGAGACCTAAAGTCTTAAAACATTAATCTAAAATATTCCTAGTCAAAGAAACCTTGAGTAGGGGATCAAGATTTTTCCAGTAAGACTAGCACATCCTATGTATACTGAATAAGGTGACTGTTCTCACAGTTACTTGTGTATGATACTAATATTAGGATGTGGGTGCTCATTAGAGAATGAGTTCACTGATATGATCCAACTTGAGAATATCTAATGGAGTCTTAGCTACATGTCAATAGAAGGCTCTCATAGTGAGAGTGGTACAAGTAAGCCTTTGACCTGAGACTGCCATAAGTACCTTATGTACATAAACCCATGCTTTGGTTCAATCCTAATCATGACACGGAGTCATGCACAGGTTTGATACTGGGAATGGTGAATTGGATATGAAGGTAATGAGCAGGTCAACAAGAAATCGATCACTCTTAGTAAGAGGAGATTGCATCCAGCTAGTTATCAATCGAATGATGATTCAAGGAATCTTTGATCAAAGTAATGATATTAGAGATGGTTTCTAATATCAAGATAATTGAATCATCAATATAAGATTGAGCTAGGTACAGATATAATATTGGATTTGATATATATCCATATCCATAATTATATTTTGGATGCAGGATGATCGAAGGATTTAATTATATGGTAACTTTTCACTGAAGTGTAGTTTTGGTATTTCACCAGAATTTCCATATCTTCCGGGTAGACATGACACATTGCTAGACGTCAATCTTGTCTTGTGGGTTGATTAAATTGAATGATCACTTATTAGGAAGAGTCCTAATTGATCATCATCAGGTAAGCCTGATTTGACCTAAATCGATTAGAAAGAGTTCTAATCAAATTAGGTCAACTTGTGTTCGAACCCACTGCTGGCTAGATGTGGAACCCAATGGGTCACACACTTAAGAGAATTGATCAAGGATTTAATTTTGTAATTAAATCATTTTGCATGATGACACTCTAGCAGGTGTTGCAAAACCTAGCTTCTATTCAAATTAGGGTTCCGGATTGATTCAATTTAGGTTCTAATTGGATCTAATTAGACCCTAATTGAGGATATAGGGATTATGGCTAACCCTATTGGCTAACCATGCACCTAGGCTGGCCCCCCACCCACCCCTTAGCATTTTCATGCCAAAATGCCAAGAGTCCATGCACTA
This sequence comes from Areca catechu, assembly GCA_021397845.1. Taxonomy (NCBI): domain Eukaryota; kingdom Viridiplantae; phylum Streptophyta; class Magnoliopsida; order Arecales; family Arecaceae; genus Areca; species Areca catechu. The sequence goes on from CM038046.1 coordinate 30,868,329, forward strand.
ATGGACTCTTGGCGCGCCATTTGGAAGAGTCCATGGCACATGGACTCTTGGCGCGCCCCACTTAATTCTCCGATGAATTAAGATGGGGCGGCCTCATTTCTTAAAATTAGCACCTCAGATATGCCCCCTTGGATGGGAATCCAACGGTTATTGGTTTTTTAAGAAAGGAAGAAAGTACCTGTTGCTTCCCGGTTGCGCGAAATAACATCTCTTCGGAGATTTAAATTCGCGACTCCTTTCTTTTAAAAACATCACGACTTTTCCTTTAAGAAAGGCCATGGGATTTATCCGGAAGGCTATGAGAAGGAAGGATGGGGCGTGAGAAAATAGGAAAGGGGCATGAGAAAAAAGGGAATGGTGTTTACGGAGAGTTGTGTTCTTTTGAGAAGACATCTTTTTGTAGTCTATTTAAGGAACAGAGGCCTCGGGTGTTTTGGTTAATGTACAACAGATTTTTTTTTTTATTTGTCTTTCCTTTCCAGGAGACTGATTCCTCCTTAGCTTGTTTAGGACACAAGAGTTTCCCTTTTACAGAGTTCTCTTCTCTGTTGAAACTCAAGTCTAAAACAAGAGATAGGAAGAATCTCTCGAACGGTAAAAGAAAAGAAGATATACTCTGTTTCCTATTTCCTTTAAATTAAGACATTAGTGTCTTAAATCCTCCTCCTCCTTCAAGACAAGAGTGTATTCTTAGGACAAGGTCTTAAGAAAGGGAGAGGAAGAAGAAAGAAAGAAAGTAAGAAGTCCCTGCCATGGAGTTTTTCAGCCATAGTCATCTTGAGTTCTGGGAGAAGAATTCAAGTGAAGGAACCTTTTGAAGAAGCGAGCAGCTTGATGAATTTTCTTATGGATCACCATTGGAGGGTGGACATTTGGATGCCTGGTGAATTCAAAAGGGTCATTCAACATCATGTTTTGATCCTACATCAAAATTGGGTTTAGCGATAACAGGTTGGTGCCCTAATTCTAATAGTGTAGGTTTGCATGTTTCTCATATATTTTAATCCTGAATAAGGAGATCCTGGCTAAGGGTTTTTGTATAAATTTCATCATTTTGAAATTATCTTTCCGCTGCGTTGCACCGGATTCCTTTCAGTGGTATTAGAGCTACCCTTATTACAGTTAAAACATATGAAAATTATTTAAATATCTTTTTGTTGTAGTGTCGCATGTTAGGGTTTTTAAACCCTTGAATGCTGATACACTTAGCACATTTATGGGATGCATGTATGTTTGAGAATCTATGTTTGATGTGTGTCACTAATTAGGGTTTTTCACTCAAACCATAATTATTATAGAGATATGTTTAGTTTTGAAGTCATCATACTGAAATAAGGTTGCCCTGGCATAATGGTGGATCCATTATGTGGTAAATGGTTGTCCTAGTATGATGACACACTTAGCACATATTTTCTTATTTATAAGAATGAGATGTTGATTGTGATACATTCTATAAGGATGTGCTGGCAATTTATAAATCCCTCCTCTTAAAAATTATATTAAGTCTTAGTATATTTAACTAATAAGCATCACTAGTCATGATGTACAATTGATCATTCGGTGTCTAGAAAGGTCGTTCTGGGAAGGTAAAGAGAATTATGATTTTTAATTGGTTCCGTTGACTGACCTGGCCAATTTTTATTGGTGTCTAGGAAAGCAACGGGGGGACTCCCACATCTCTTCCACTTGCCTGGCCGATTAGATTAAATTTAAATATTGACTAAAATGCTTAAGTGTTAAAAATACTATGTATTGGCCTTCCTTCATGCTGGATCATTATTGTGTTATGAACCACATTAGGTTTGTTGTGTTATCTGCAAGACCTAATATGGTGATTGACATAATACTAGTCTAGTGCATAGATATGCTTATAGTATATTCAGTATAATGCTTTGTTGTGTTATCTGCAAGGGCATTATATTTGAGTATTGATTGTATAGAAATTAAAGGGTCTTGACTTAACTAGAACATTATGGTTTGTTGTGTTTTCTGCAAGACTAATAATATTCTAGAGGCCAAGTTACTTCTTGAGAATTATATGAGATATAATTGGAAGAGTTTCCTACCTTTGAGCTTATAAAAGATTTGTTGTGTTTTCTGCAAGATCTTTTATAAGTTATTAGGATCTCAATCTCACTAAGAAAAATCGATCAGGGTTTTTCTCGATTATCATAGTGAGGGCTATGATTTTTTGATAAAATAGTGGGAGACATGATTAAATTGAAGACCTAATTTAATTATGTAAGTCATTTCATGGTTGTTTGCTTATGTATTGTTCTTTATTAAATGTAGATAAATGGCATCTTCATTATCACTGCGAAGTATTATAGATACCAACAAACTGACTAGTCCAAACTATGTGGACTGGTTGAGAAATTTAAAGATTGTGCTGAGTTCAGAAAAACTTTCTTATATTCTTAATACCCCTAGTCTTAATCCACTAGGGGACGATGCCACACAGGAAGATATGGCCACATACTAAATGTGGCAGAATGACTCCCTAACTGTCAAGTGTATCATACTAGCCTCTATGACCAATGTGTTACAGAGACAGCATGAAAGCATGGATACTCAATCCATAATGCTCAATTTAAAAGAGCTTTATGGAGAACATAGCAGAACTGCTAGATATGAAATATTTAAGCAGTTATTCCGTGCTAGGATGACAGAGGGAACATCCATTCAGGATCATGTTCTGAAGGTAATTGACTTAATCACCAGATTGGGTCAATTAGGTTTTATCATGGATGGGGAGTTGAATCAGGATTTAATCCTGCAATCACTCCCGGAGTCATTTTCTCAGTTTGTCTTGAATTATCACATGAACAAACTGAACACTTCCTTGCCTGAGCTGTTAAATATGTTAAAAATAGTGGAGAGCCACGTTAAGAAAGATAAGGCTCCACTTCTTCTTGTTGATAAGACCAATAAGAAGAAATCAGGCAAAAAGGGTTTTAATAGGAGGCTAAACCCTAAGAGTGGCATCAATAAGAATAAGAAAGGAAAGAAGGCCTCCAAACAGTCGACCTGTTTCTTTTGCGGCAAAGCGGGACATTGGAAAAGGAATTGCAAGGCTTACCTTGCAACTGTGAAGCCTGGTGCATCAGATGCGCCAAAAGGTATGTATGAGATACATGCTATATTGAAATTAAATTCATCTATATCAAATACTTGAGTATTGGATACCGCTTGTGGTTACCATATATGCAAATCTTTGCAGGACCTCCACAAGCTTAAAGTATTGAAGGAAGGTGACTTCAATCTCTACGGTGCTGATGGTGATATCATCCAAGCAGAAGCTGTAGGGACCTATATTCTGAAGTTGCCTTTAGGAAAGATCTTGGAGTTAGAAAATTGTTATTATATGCCTAAGATTATTAGGAACATTATATCTATTCCTTTGTTGTTAAAACAAGGATATGTAATGGATGTAATGAGCACTAGTTGCTCGATAATGTTGTCTAATAAAATTATTTGTTCTGGCATATTTAGCAATGGGCTCTTAACTCTTTCTTCCAATGATAGTGTTTTTCATGTCAATAATAAAAGAAAAAGAGAAGACTTTAATAATACTTTACTTTGGCATCATCGACTTGGTCATATTAATAAGTCTAGGATAAGCAAGTTATACAAGGAAAAACTCCTTGATCCTTATGAGTATGAATCATTAGGAACTTGCGAATCATGTCTCATGGGTAAGATGACCAAGACTCCATTTACTGGACATGGAGAAAGGTCAACTGAGTTATTAGGACTTATACATACTGATGTTTGTGGTCCAATGACAACTCAGCCCAGAGGTGGATACTCATATTTTATCACTTTTATAGATGATTTATCTAGGTTCGGATGTGTGTATCTTATGAAACATAAATCTGAAGCCTTTGATAAATTTAAGGAGTATCAAAGTATGGTCGAAAACCAAACTGGGAAAAGTATTAAAGTTCTTCGTTCTGATCGAGGAGGAGAATACTTATCCACGGAGCTTTTAGACTATCTTAAAGTTAATGGAATTCTTTCTGAATGGACCCCTCCTTATACACCACAGCTAAATGGTATAGCTGAAAGGAGGAATTGTACGTTATTAGATATGGTACGATCCATGATGTGCTTTACAAATTTACCCATTTCCTTTTGGGGTCATGCCCTAGAAACTGTTGTTTACATTCTGAACAAGGTACCTTCTAAATCCGTTGTTAGTACTCTATATAAAATTTGGAGTGGAAAGAAACTGTATCTGAAATATTTTAAGGTATGGGGATGTCCAGCTTATGTTAAAAGAAATTTTGGACATAAGTTGGAACCTAGAGCGGATAAATGTTTATTTGTAGGATATCCTAGAGAGGGTAGAGGATATATGTTTTACCATCCTACTGAACAAAAGATTTTTGTCAGCAGGCATGCCACTTTTCTAGAAAAAGAGTTCATTTTAGAAAAGGGCAATGGTAGAACTATTGAACTTGAAGAAGTACAAGAAACACAGATAGACAGTTCTCAACCATTAGAACATATAGTTAGGATAGAACCAGAACACAAAACTCCTCCCTGTAGGTCTGATAGAGTGTCACGGGCACTTGAGAGGTATGGGTTTATTATTGAAAATAATGAAGCCCAAGTCATTCAAAATGATGAACCTCTGACCTATACGGAAGCTATCTTAAGTACTGATTCAGATAGATGGTAAGAAGCCATGGAATCCGAGATAGACTCTATGTATGTAAACCAAGTATGGTCTTTGGTCGATGCACCAGAGGGTGTTAATCCTATTGGATGCAAATGGGTCTATAAGAAAAAGATTGGGGCTGATGGCCAAGTTGAAACCTATAAAGCCAGATTAGTGGCAAAAGGTTTTAGACAAAAATAGGGAATTGATTATGATGAAACATTCTCACCTGTTGCCATGCTCAAATCAATTCGAATTTTACTTGCTATAGCAGCATACCATGATTATGAGATCTGGCAGATAGATGTGAAGACTGCATTCTTCAATGGTTTCCTTGAGGAAGAAGTCTACATGTCACAGCCAGAAGGTTTTATTTCAAAGAATAAACCTAATCAAGTATGCAAGCTAAAGAAATCCATTTATGGATTAAAGCAAGCTTCAAGGAGTTGGAACATCCGCTTTGATGAAACTATTAAAAGGTTTGGTTTTATCAAAAATGTGGATGAACCCTGTGTTTATAAGAAGACTAGTGGGAGTGCCATAGTCTTCTTGGTTCTGTATGTAGATGACATACTCCTCATTGGGAATGATATCCCAATGTTACAATCAGTCAAGGTTTGGCTATCAAACCAGTTTTCCATGAAAGATTTGGGAGAAGCATCTTATATACTAGGTATTAAGATCTATAGAGATAGATCTAAGAGGATGTTAGGTTTATCCCAATCTAGGTACATTGACTTAGTACTGAAAAGATTCAGCGTGGATGGAAGTAAAAGAGGTTTTCTTCCTATGAGTCAAGGCATACATCTTTCTAAAAGGATGTCTCCTAAGACACCTGAAGAAAGAAATAGAATGAATTCTATACCTTATGCTTCGGCAATAGGGTCCATAATGTATGCCATGTTATGTACCAGGCCTGATGTAGCATATGCTTTAGGCATTGTCAGTAGGTTTCAGGCTAATCCAGGAGAGGATCATTGGAAAGCAGTTAAAAATATTCTTAAGTACCTGAGAAGGACTAAGGATATTTTTTTGGTTTATGATGGTTCTGATCTTAAACTAGAAGCTTATTCTGATTCTAGTTTTCAATCAGACCCTGATGATAGCAAATCCATTTCGGGATATATTTTTACCCTAAATGGTGGAGCAGTGAGTTGGAAGAGTACCAAGCAGCAGACTGTAGCTGACTCAACCATAGAGGCAGAATACATAGCTGTCGTGAAGCTGCCAAGGAAGCAGTCTGGATGAAAAAGTTCATCACAGAGATGGGTATTATTCCTGAGATTGAAAACCCAGTGCCACTTTACTGTGACAACACTGGAGCTGTTGCTCAAGCTAAGGAACCAAGAGCTCATCATAAGTCCAAGCACATTCTGAGACGCTTCCATCTCGTCCGAGAAATAGTAGAAAGACAAGATGTCTACATAAATAGAGTTGATACAAAGAACAATGTAGCAGACCCGTTCACTAAGGCTCTACCACAGCGAGAGTTTGATCGCCACCTCGAGTGTATGGGACTAAGATTTAAATGCGATTGGCTTTAGTGCAAGTGGGAGATTGAAAGGGATATGCCCTACAAGCCAATCTATGTTGTATCTCCCAAACCATTGTAATTGACAATATTCTAATAAAGGCATTATTTTTCATCATACGCTATGTTTATTATTATATCATGAACCCCATAGATTAGGGCTATGATTTTAGAGTTATGATGAGATCATACCAGTGAGACCTAAAGTCTTAAAACCTTAATCCAAAATATTCCTAGTCAAAGGAACCTTGAGTAGGAGATCAGGGTTTTTCCGGTAAGACTAGCACATCCTATGTATACTGAATAGGGTGACTGTTCTCACAGTTACTTGTGTATGACACTAATACTAGGATATGGGTGCTTATTAGAGAATGAGTTCACTGATATGATCCAACTTGAGAACATCTAATGGAGTCTTAGCTACATGTCAATAGAAGGTTCTCATAGTGGGAGTGGTACAAGTAATCCTTTGACCTGAGACTGCCATAAGTACCTTATGTACATAAACCCATGCTTTGGTTCAATCCTAATCATGACACTGAGTCATGCACAGGTTTGATACTGGGAATGGTGAATTGGATATGAAGGTAATGAGTAGGTCGACAAGGAATCGATCACTCTTAGTAAGAGGAGATTGCATCCAGCTAGTTATCAATCGGATGATGATTCAAGGAATCTTTGATCAAAGTAATGATATTAGAGATGTTTTCTAATATCAAGATAATTGAATCATCAATATAAGATTGAGCTAGATACAGATATAATATTGGATTTGACATATATCCATATCCATAATTATATTTTGGATGCAGGATGATCGAAGGATTTAATTATACGGTAACTTTCCATTGAAGGGTAGTTTTGGTATTTCACCAGAATTTCCATATCTTCCGGGTAGACATGACACGTTGCTAGACGTCAATCTTGTCTTGTGGGTTGATTAAATTGAATGATCACTTATTAGAAAGAGTCCTAATTGATCATAATCAGGTAAGCCTGATTTGACCTAAATCGATTAGAAAGAGTTCTAATCAAATTAGGTCAACTTGTGTTCGAACCCACTGCTGGCTAGATGTGGAACCCAATGGGTCACACACTTAAGAGAATTGATCAAGGGTTTAATTTTATAATTAAATCATTTTGCATGATGACACTCTAGCAGGTGTTGCAAAACCTAGCTTCTATTCGAATTAGGGTTCCAGATTGATTCAATTTGGGTTCTAATTGGATCTAATTAGACCCTAATTGAGGATATAGGGATTATGGCTAACCCTATTGGCTAACCATGCACCTAGGCTGGTCCCCCACCCGCCCCTTAGCATTTTCACGCCAAAATGCCAAGAGTCCATGCGCTAATGGACTCTTGGCGCGCCATTTGGAAGAGTCCATGGCGCATGGACTCTTGGCGCGCCCCACTTAATTCTCCGATGAATTAAGATGGGGCGGCCTCATTTCTTAAAATTAGCACCTCAGATATGCCCCCTTGGATGGGAATCCAATGGTTGATGGGTTTTTGAGAAAGGAAGAAAGCGCCTGTTGCTTCTCGGTTGCGCGAAATAACATCTCTTCGGAGATTTAAATTCGCGACTCCTTTCTTTTAAAAACATCGCGACTTTTCCTTTAAGAAAGGCCATGGGATTTATCCGAAAGGCAGTGAGAAGGAAGGATGGGGCATGAGAAAATAGGGAAGGGGCGTGAGAAAAAAGGGAATGGTGTTTACGGAGAGTTGTGTTCTTTTGAGAAGACATCTTTTTGTAGTCCATTTAAGGAACAGAGGCCTCGAGTGTTTTGGTTAATGTACAACAGAGTTTTTTTTTATTTATCTTTCCTTTCCAGGAGACTGATTCCTCCTTAGCTTGTTTAGGACACAAGAGTTTCCCTTTTACAGAGTTCTCTTCTCTGTTGAAACTCAAGTCTAAAACAAGAGATAGGAAGAATCTCTCGAACGGTAAAAGAAAAGAAGATATACTCTATTTCCTATTTCCTTTACATTAAGACATTAGTGTCTTAAATCCTCCTCCTCCTTCAAGACAAGAGTGTATTCTTAGGACAAGGTCTTAAGAAAGGGAGAGGAAGAAGAAAGAAAGGAAGTAAGAAGTCCCTGCCGTGGAGCTTTTCAGCCATAGTCATCTTGAGTTTGGGAGAAGAATTCAAGTGAAGGAACCTTTTGAAGAAGCGAGCATCTTCATCAATTTTCTTATGGATCACCATTGGAGGGTGGACATTTGGACGCCTGGTGAATTCAAAAGGGTCATTCAACATCAAGTTTTGATCCTACATCAAAATTGGGTTTAGCAATAACAGGTTGGTGCCCTAATTCTAATAGTGTAGGTTTGCATGTTTCTCATATGTTTTAATCCTGAATAAGGAAATCCTGGCTAAGGGTTTTGGTGTAAATTTCATCATTTTGAAATTATCTTTCCGCTGCATTGCACTGGATTCCTTTCACCTCGAGCAAGTTACTGCTAAGCATTGCCGAGACCATCGAGATAAGGCCCCCCATCGTGACCCCCCTCAGTTGTCATCTTCACCTCCTCCGTCGGCCTCAGCAGAAGGCTCCACCGATGAGGCCATCAGGCGCATGGCTGAAAGGCACCTAGAGGAACAGGAGTGCAAGCTGGCGGAGCTATCCCGCCAATTTGCAAACTTGCGGGGCTTCTCCCGTGAGCCTGCGGGCCATGACACCCATCCCCCTTTCTCCCAAAAATCTAAGAAGAGCTGATCCTGAGTCGGTTCCACATGCCTCAGGTGTATCCCTACGATAGAACCACCGACCCTCTAGACCATCTTGAGAGCTACAAGGCTCTCATAAGAGTCCACGGGACGATCGACCCCTTATTCTGCATCACCTTTCCAGCCACTCTCTGGAAGGTAGCTCGAGTCTGGTTTACCCATCTCGAGCCTAAAAGCATCAAATCCTTTGCACAGCTGAAAAGAAAGTTTGTGGCCCACTTTGATACCTACCGGAAGGTGCCACGAGAGGTAGACAACCTCTTCTCCATCAGGCAATAGGACCATGAACCCTTGCGAGACTATGTGACCCGCTTCAAAGTTGCCGCACTGGAGATCTATAACTTGGATGAACTATTCGCCATGCTGGCATTGAAGAGAGGACTTAGGACTTCCCATCTTACCTACTCCTTGGACAAAAAGCTACCGAAGACGTACTCCGACCTCCTCCTTTGTATTCACAAGTACATTTATGCCGAGGAGGTGGACTATATAAGGAGAGAGCTGGACGGGAAGCCATTGAAGAAGCAACCTTCGGGGGAGACATCCGGGATGCGAAAGCCCAGACCAACCACCCCGAACTTCTGTCCAGGTCGAGGCCGAAGAGCAACCCCATCCCAGAAGAAGGATACATTCCTCTTCTCACCTCGAGGTCGAAGATCCTCATAAAGATTGAGGACGAGCGTTACTTGTACCGCCCTCCCCCGCCGAGGCCATCCAACGGTCGTGACAAGATAAAGTATTGCCAGTTTCACTACGACCACGGCCACGACACTGAGGAGTGCCGCCACCTCAAGAAAAAAATTGAAGACCTGATAAGGAGGGGCTACCTCGAAAAATTTATGGGGGACATGGCCCTGGTGGAACCTCAGGTGCTTATGGCTCTTCCCCCCATCCCTACAGTCAACAACCGATCCACTGAGAAGCTTGTGAGTATGATATGTTGGGGAATAAAGCACGCTGCCAAGAGGGCCCAGAAGGGGAGAGGTCAGAAGATGTACTCCCCTTTATAAGGGAGGAGGGATCTGGGAATCAAATGTAAATAACAATGCGGTGGTTGTCGAAATGATGATTGCCAAGCATCTTGTAAAGCGAATTATGGTTGATAGTGGAAGTTCGACTGATATCCTTTTTTATGATGCTTTCTCTAGGATGAACCTATCCTCTACTCAATTGAAGCCTGTGCACACTTTCCTTATCAGTTTTATTGGAGACTCGGTGGGGGTTGAAGGGGAGATCACTCTTTCCATTACTGTCGGGTCACCACCTCGACAGAGCACTATCATGATGACCTTCATGGTTGTTAGGCTCCCTTCGACCTACAACATGATCCTTGGCCACCCCGAGCTCAATCTGCCCAATACGGTCATCTCCACCAGGCAGCTATTGGTGCAATTTCCCACTCCTTATGGTGTAGGAAAAATGAGGGGGGCACCTCAGTTGATTCAACACTATCATCAAGCTATCCCAGGGGCCAGAGGTTCCGAGAAGGACCCCAGCATCGACGACCTCAACCAAAGGGTGCAGGATCCCAGAGATGGCCCAGTTGAGCGCCTGTTGACATATCCACTTGGAGTAGACCCAACGAAGATGGTTGTTGCCCATGTGGCTTTTCCCAAGAGGGGGGTGAATTGGGAATTACAAAATTTTTGCAAGTATGTCTACAAGTAATTCCTTTTAGTGGTTAGGTGCTGTGTCAATCAGAGATTAAATGCAAAAGCTGAAAGGTAAATCAAAAACAACACAAACAAGGTAGGTTTATAGTGGTTCAGAGCAACCCAGCTCCTATGTCCACTACCCAAGTTCACCACTCGGGTTTCCACTATATCCCCCAAATCGAAATACAGTCGGATTATTTTACAGGCTCACAATCCCAACCTCTACACTTTGGTTTTTGAACTGGGCTCACCAAAGAAACCCACACTAGGTTTTTACAGGCTCACCTAGAACCTCTATACTTTGATTTTTGAAAAAGGCTCACCAAAGAAATCTATTTGGTTTTAACAACCAGGCTCATCAATAACCCAAATATTCTAAGAATAGAGTAAAGAAGTAATAAAAATGACAAACTCTGTTGTCGGGCGGTTGCCAAGACAGCTCGAGTGAAGCTCTATTGAATGCTCTTCAATGCACTTCAATGGCTTCCTTGCTTTCTTCAAAATGTGCTTCAAGCTTCTAGTAAGAGTTGGTGAAGGCTTGAAGGCTGACTTCAAAGCTCAAGTGCTCTCACTTCTTTTCTCAATAAGTGTTCAATAAATGTCCATTAACTCATTAGTCTATCCAAAGATGTTCTCATACCTTATTTATATAGACTTCAACTACCTTCCCTTGATTTTGAATGTTGTAGACCGTTGGGAGGTGATAGGTTATCGTTGGAGCACTTTTGGAATTCAAAAACTGGAAACTGGAACTAGCCGTTGGAGGTGACCCCGTCATTCCAGTCGGCTCGGACAATCTTTGAGTCGGCTCGGATCAAGTTCGAGTCGACTGGGCTGAATGCCAGTCAGCTAGCTTCCATAGTTAAGAAAATGTGTCATTCTGGTCGAGTCGGCTAGACTGAATTCCAGTCAGCTCGGATCTTAGAGGCTCTCAGAGCAATCTCAACCAAGTTCTGGACGAGTCGGCTGGGCTGAATTCCAGTCGACTCGGATCCCTGAAAATCTCAGAACACTTTCAACTAAGTTTTGGACGAGTTGGCTGGGCCTTGGTGCCAGTCGGCTGGATTTGTATGCCAGAGAACTTCTTTCCTGTGCCAGTGCCAGAGTCGGCTGGTTCCTCCATCTAGTCGGCTCGAAAGTTGTTCTTCAGCCAGATCAACTTCAATCTTCTAGAACACTTGTGCCAAGCTTTAAAGACTTCTTCAAGGACTTCTTACAATAAATTCAAGAAAAATTGAAGCTTGAAAAATTACTAGAAGTAACCCTTTAACTTGATTTAAGTTGGAAATTTTTGTAGGGTTCTTCTTTACAAGATTCTAGGCACTTTACAACTCAACACAAAACATTAAAGATTGTAGGATGTAGAAAGTATGTCCATGTAGTTGTCCTACAAAAACTCGTCAATCATTTGAAAAGTTGTTAGATAACCAAATGTATGCTCCAATATTTTGTTATCATCAAAATCACTTTAGGAGTCAAGAATCTCTCCCTTTTTTATGATGACAAAACACTGGGCATAAAAAGAATCTATTCTATTCACAAGTATGGATGTGTATCGTAATAAGCATTTACACTTGTTTGACAATTCATAAAATCAATTGTAATCTCAAATGTATATCAATATATGCAATACAGTTATGCACAAGGTCAAATTCATAAACTGTAAGTATCAGAGAATGATTGCTTGTATGTATCAAGCAGCATTAAGTATTAATTGATAGATATAATAAGTAGAGAACATCATAGTAATCATTGAAGCATGTAACTTAAACATATATATCTCCCCCTTTTTATAAAATTTCTAAATAATATGAAATTTCTCTAAGTTTCTTCCCCTTTAACATTCATTTGAACATTTTAACAGAAAAGTATACAAAAGATCATTCAAAACTAATTAAGCTCCCCCTGTATATTGCAGTTCATTGAGTTTCTTCTTTCATGCACTCTGTGGTTCTCCCCCTTTTTGTCATCAATTCAAAAAGGTTAAACAGATAAGCTCATAATTTTAAATAGGTTGAGAAAGTTTCAAGATTTGTTTGAGATAATTTCACTTTCTCAACATAGAGAGAGAATTCTATTTAAACAAATAGAGAGAGTAAACAAGATAATACATATACACACATTACACAGTGACCAAAAAGATGTTCATCTCATTTCTATCAAAAAGGTGTTCAGTACATCAACCATTACAAAAGTTTCAAAAAGCTTCCAAAAAGTACTGAAGTTACAAAATATCTAGTCAGAATCATCCCTAGGAACATTGGCACCATGCCAAGAAGTGGGTCTAGGATGTCTGCTAGAGGAAGCATGAGGAGGAGGAGCCCTAGGGTGATGAGAAGTACTAGGAGCCCTAGTGGAAATAGGAGGTGGATCATACAAGGGTCTGGTCCTAGCAGTGACCTCCAAGGATCTGACAGTACCACAGATAGACACCATCTCCATCCAAATTGCTCCAAGCTGTTGCTCCATGTCTTTGAGGCTTGCTGGCACTTTGTTCACTGCCTCCTTCATCTCACCTATTTCTTTCTGCATTGATATAAGCTCAGAAGCTTGGACATTGGCAAATGCCTCAGCTAATCCTCGAAGTCTTCCAAGCTCTGACCTGATGATCCCAATGCCTCTAGTGTAATCATCAGCCATACTCCTTATCTCTGTAACTATGCCCATCTTGCATCTAAGCTCCCTCAACTCAGTTTGGTATTCATTTAATGTAGTGTCCACATACTTCAAAATTGCTTCAGAACTTGAAGAGATATAATTCAGGATTGGTTGAAGTTCTATCTGAGGAGTTGATCTTGAAGCTTCCATAGCTTCAACCTTTCCTTATATATTTGACATATGCTCTTCCAGTCTGTCCAATCTGCTGTCCACTGACTTTTTTAAATCACTAAATAGAGAAGTTATTGTACCTGTCAGTGTATCTAACAAGCTTCTTAGCTGTTCTTCAATCTGAACTTGAATGATTGGAGGTTGTGGTGCTGCAGAGGGATAGTCAGGTAAAGGAACATCAGCTACAGGCAAGTCAAACTCCGGTGCAGGCAATTCAAACTCCACTGTAGGCATATCAAACACAGGAGAAGGTGCTCCAATCTCCTCAACAGTAGCAGCAAGCTCAGATACAAGTGACTCAGACTCAGGTACTGGTGTAGAAGAAGTTCCAACTGCTTCTATATTCTCTTCCTCTTCTTCTTCTTCACTACTACTTGAGCTGCCAATAGCCCTTACATTTGTGCTTTTCTTTCTCCATACTCCTTCCACTTGGAAGTACCCCATCCTCTCTAGAGTTTTGGAAGTGTATACATCTGTATGATGCAATTCTAATCCATCTTCACCATCCAAACTGATTCTATGAGATTTAAACAATAGGGTGAGCATCATTCCATAGGGTAGACATGATTTAGCCTTTCTAATTGTCTCCTTCATTTGCATAATTATAATGTAGGAAAGATTGATAGGAGTTTTCTCTAAAATGTGTTCCATAAGGCATAAATCTTTTTCACTCACCCAATCAAATCTTCCGGTTCTTTGTAAGAAAATTCTACAAATAAAATTGTGAAGCAATCTCATTTCCAATGACAGGGTGTTAGCAAAAACTATACCAATTCCTCCAACATCTTCTTTGTTCAGTATTGTTCTTAGAGTCTTCTCTTTATTGTCAATTACTAGAAACTTCACTCCCTCTGAGGGTAAGTCCAATACACCTTGTAGAAATTCCTCATTGACTATAATCCTCTTTCCTTTAATAGTAGACTCCACATGATTAGTTCCCAATCTTAAATTTTCATAAAAACTTCTAACCAGAGAGGGATAGGTCTTTTCATTCAAAGAATAAAATTTTCTCCACCCTTGATCTTCAATCAAGTCCCCTATTTTCAATCTAATCCCCTTAATAAACTCAAAATTAATGCATCGACCAGAGGTTACCGGACGTGTAGACATCGAGGGCACTTGGCTAGGAACGGTTGGAGCATCCCTTGCGACCTCTTCTACAGGTTCCTCACTGTGAATGGTGCTACTTGGCTCTTCTTGATGCCTTTTTGACCTTCTTTCCTTCACAACCGATGGAGCAGCCCTAACGGAGCGTTTATTTGTTGCACACTTGGGTGCCATTGCTAGGAAAGATTGAAAATTGAGAGATTGGAGTATTTGGAAGGGAGATAGAAATTTTTGGAGCAAGTTTTGGAGAGGAGCGAACTGTTAGAGAAGACAAAATAGAGGTTAAATGGTTCGGAGAAGGGTTTATAACCCAAGGAAAAGCACATAGGCGCAAAATTCCAGTCGACTCGAGTAGCCCTAAAAAGGCTCGAGTCGGCTCGGCCAGAGCTCTCCAAAAACCATCAGAAGATCTAGTCGACTCGAAACTGCTCGAGTCAGCTAGGCCAGAACTCGCTCAAAACTCTCAGAAAATCCAGTCAACTCGGATTAAGATCCAGTCGACTCGAATAGAGAAAATCAAGTTTTTGAAATTTTGAACATAATTCAGAAAGATTTTGAAGAGAATTTTTGAGGAAATTAAGGCTCTATAAAATAGAATAAATTTAGGAGGTTCTTTATATAATATTTCCTTAAACTTGAAGGAATTAGGTTAGAGAATTTTGAAAGGATCGCAAAGTCCTAATTCACTCCTAATTAGCTAAAATCTATCTTGATTGAGTGGCTTAGTGAATATGTCAGCTAATTGATCATCAGTAGGAACAAAATCAAGCACTATATTATCATTTGAAACGTGATCTCTAATAAAATGATGTCTAATTTCAATGTGCTTGGTTCTAGAGTGTTGAATTGGATTCTTTATCAAATTGATAGCACTTGTGTTATCACATTTAATTGGAATTTTAGATTGTGATACACCAAAGTCTTCTAGTTATTGTTTAATCCACAATACTTGAGCACAACAACTACCAGCAGCCACGTAGTCAGCCTCAGCTGTGGACAAGGCTACAGAGTTTTGCTTCTTATAGTACCATGAAATTAAATTCAACCCTAGAAATTGGCATGTACCGCTAGTGCTTTTTCAATCTATTTTACAACCAGCATAATCAGCATCAGAGAATCCAATCAAATTCAGAGTAGAATATTTAGAATACCAAATTCCTAAATTAGTTGTTCCTTTCAAATATTTAATTATTCTTTTTACATCAAACATATGTGTTTCTTTTGGTGATGACTGAAATCTAGCACATACACATACACTATATAATATATCAAGTCTATTTACAGTCAAATACAATAAGGATCCGATCATACCTCTATATAGATTTTGGTCAACATTGGATCCATTCTCATCTTTGTCTAATCTGCAAGCTGGGCTCATGGGTGTGCTCATTGATTTGCTACTCTCCATACCAAACTTTTTGATGATTTTCTTGATGTATTTATCTTGGTTGATGAAGATGCCTTCCTTTGTTTGTTTTACTTGAAGTCCAAGGAAGTAGTTCAGCTTGCCCATTAAGCTCATTTCAAATTCTCCCTGCATAAGCTTAGCAAATTCTTTACATAGAGTTTTATTAGTTGCACCAAAAATGATGTCATCCACATATATTTACAACTAAGATGTCATTATTCTTCTTTTTTAATAAGTAGAGTTTTGTCTACATTACCTCTTGAAAAATTATTTTCAATTAAGAAAGTGCTAAGTCTATCATATCAGGCTCTAGGTGCTTGTTTCAAACCATACAATGCTTTGTTTAATTTAAATACATGGTTTGGAAAAGTGTGATTTTCAAAACCTGGTGGTTGTTCCACAAAAACTTGTTCAGAGATAAAACCATTAAGAAATGCACTTTTTACATCCATTTGAAAGAGTTTAAAGTTCATGTAGCAGGCAAATGCAAGTAGTAATCTAATAGCTTCTAGTCTTGCTACGGGTGCATAAGTTTCATCAAAATCAATACCTTCTTCTTGGTTATATCCCTTAGCCACTGATCTAGCTTTGTTTCTTATAATGTTTCCTTGCTCATCTAATTTATTCCTATAGACCCATTTGATTCCTATTATTAGATGGTCAGTAGGTCTATCTACAAGTGTCCATACCTTATTTCTTTCAAACTGGTTTAATTCTTCGTGCATTGCCATCATCCAGTTTGGGTCAGTCTCAGCCTCTTCTAAGCTATGGGGTTCTATTTATGACACAAAGGCTAAGTAATCATGTGCATCCTTATGTGCGGACCTAGTCCTAACACCATGTGAAGGATCTCCTATTATTAATTCTTTAGGGTGAGATATAACATACCTCCAGTCCCTTGGTAGATCGGTGTGATCCTTGCTTACCGTTTCTTCTCCATCTTGAGTGTCTTTGTCTTGAATGCTCAAGTCATCCATTCCTTTTTACAATGTACCTGCATCATTGTCTATGCACTCTTCTTATCTAGAAGGTGTAGGGTTAGTTTCAATAAATACAACATGAATTGACTCTTCAACAGTAAGAGTCCTTTTATTAAAAACCCTATATGTTTTGCTATGTAATGAATAACCTAGAAAAATTGCATCATCAGCTTTAGAATCAAATTTTCCTAAATTATCTTTTCCATTGTTATGCACAAAGCATTTACATCCAAACACATAAAAATAACTAATATTGGGTTATTTATCATTCTAAAGCTCATAGGGGATTTTCTTTAAGATAAGATGGATCAAAACATGGTTTAAAATATAATATGCAGTGTTCACCGCTTCTGTCCAAAAGTACTTTGGAAGATTGCCTTCACACAACATTGTGCAAGCCATTTCTTCCAATGTCCGATTTTTTCTCTCTACAACACCATTTTGTTGAGGTGTTCTAGGAGCGGAGAAGTTATGATCAATGCCAAATTCAGTACAATAATCTTTAAAAAATTGATTTTCAAATTCGGTTCCATGATCACTTCTAATTGAAATCAAAGATAAGTTCCTTTGATTTGAAACCTTTTTATGAAATTTTCTGGAAACATGAAAAGTTTCATCTTTCGAAGCAATAAACAAAATCCAAGTAAATCTCGAAAAATCATCTACTTTCACAAGAGCATATTTCATACCTCCTAGGCTTGTGGTCCTAGTAGGTCCGAAAAGATCCATGTGAAGTAGTTCAAGTGGTCTTGTTGTACAAACTATATTCTTTGATTTAAAACTCTCCCTAGTTTGTTTACCCATTTGGCATGCATCACAAACATGATTTAAATTTACTTTAAACTTAGGCATGCCTCTAACAAGATCTTTAGAAATTAATTTGGCAATTGTATGCATGCTAGCATGACCTAATCGTCTATGCCATAGTAAGCCTGACTCTTTGATCTTAGCATTCATTACAACTAGACTAGGGCTACTTAACATGGCAAGATCATTAAGATCTACCACATAGATATTCCTGAGTCTATGTCCAATAAACTTATTGCTAGAATCTAAAGAGTTAGTTACTATACACATAGAGGATTCAAAGACAACCTTGAAGCCTTTATCATACAATTGACTTATACTTAAGAGATTATGCTTCAATTTGTCTACTAGCAAAACATTTTCAATAAAAGTGAAGGGAGTTATTTTGATCTTACCAATACCGATTATTCTCCCTTTACCATTGTCTCCAAAGGTGACCAAGCCTCCTTTCATTTCAAGGGTGATAAATTGGTCCTTGTCACCCGTCATATGTCTTAAGCAGCCACTGTCTAAGTACCACCTTTTTTTTAATTTTTGGACTGCAAGATATTCCTGCAAAACAGTCAATGAATTATTTTAGATACCCAAGCTACCTTGGGTCCTTGCAGGTCATCAAAGGTGGTTCCTTTAGAAACCCAAATCTTTCTTACTTTCTTAAGGATATTTCTAGAATTATATTATGATGAGTACAATGCTAGTGTAATTAGGTTTCATTGCTCTACAAACCATACTCAAAACATTATTCATATGCTTGCCGCATCAACACCTAAGCTACCACCTCACCTCTCTTGGACGCCCACAGTTGAATTCAAAAACAAGCCAACCGACCACTATTCTCTCCTTATTCCAAGCAAGGATCAAGGTGGCTTCAACTCTCCTCCCATGTAGCAAGGAACTTCCCATGATTCTCTTGTATTTTGGAATTTCAAAATTGTAATAAAGGCTTATAAAAAGCTCACCAAACCCTTCTTGTAGAAATTTTTTAATCAATGAAAGAATGAAAAATCAAAGTTTCTTCTATTCTATTTATATTATCAAATGTCCTCCGAGAGGGAGTGGGTGAAAGACCCTTAGCTACTACAATCAATCTTCCATGCCAAGAGTGATTTTCCCTTCCATCTAATCATTCCATTCCATCTTCAAGGGTGCAAGGAGGTCATACAAGGAGGCCGGCCAAGCTACTTCCACTCCATCAAGCTTCTTCTCAACTTCAATCCTCATTTCATTAACATTCCATCTTTAAAATTTCTTTCTAATTCTAATATGGTTTGTGTAGGATCCCCGGGATTTCCAGGTTCCAAAGAAGAAGGTTTTCCAAGTTAAGAAACAGAGACAAGAAGCCCTCCCATCCAGAGAAATTTCCTTGTCATCCAAGAGCTTCATCCTTGAGTATAACCTTTCCAATTGTAAAAATGTTAATGGCCGGGCATCCATCTTTTAATACTTTCAGATCTGAAATATTAGAGTAATTAAGCCCTAGCCTATGTGGTTTCTTAACCACAGCAATCCTTTCTCTTTACTACTTTGAAGATTTTCATTCAGGTTTAATTTAACATGCAAATTCCTCCATGAAGATTTCATTTTTGTTTACATGGAAAAGTAGCCTAGTTTTTTACTTCATTTTTCATTTAACTACTACTATCTCCTCCTATATTACATCATTCCATATCATCCCACATCAAATTGGTATCAGAGCATGGTAGGTTAGGGTTAAGTTCTTTAAGTACTTGGATCGGGTGCTTCACCAGGCCATCCGGTCTTTTAGGAGAAAAGTAGGATTTCAAGACCCGCTCTTCCCATTCCACAGGGATCTCCTAAGGTGTGTTGGGGTGCCATCATGATTGACCCATGAAGAAGAAAACAAAGAGTATGTTAGATCACATTTTCGAATTTCTGCACTTAGGACTTTCTGTTTTCTGCTTGCTGTATTTCTGAGGAGGCTTACTATAATTCATATAAAACTATAAAAAAATAGTTAATTTTTTATTTAAGTAATTTTTTTCCTAATCCATATTAAGTTATCTATCATCATGCATAATTTTATCCTCAGAAAAAAATCACAAAAAAAATGAAAATTCCTGTACTCCATCACTGTTGCTGAAATTCCTGTATGTTCTGTTCTGTTCCTTTTACATTATCTAAATTTCAGGATCTGCTCAGCATAGCACAGATTTAATTTTTAAATTTATTTTTATATGGAATATCATCTATAAGTTAGCAATCTTTTGTGATTTTTTTGAATTTTTTTGAGACTATTACACAGCACTTCTCAGCCCCACTTTGAACTGCAACACACAAAATTTCTGTTGCTGAGATTAGGGTTCATATGCATGTTTGCACCATCTCATGGCAAATCAATCTAAGGGCATCAATATGACATAGGGGCATGATTTCATCACTTGTCCTTAGCCCAAAATCACCACCCTGCATATCGAACCCAATCCTTAATTAAAACTGAGTAGACACTTAATTTGCTTTAGTGAGCTAGGGACACCCACAAGGTCGGGTCGAACCAAGTGTCAAGCTAATTTAGATAAATTGTTTGTGTGTGCTTATGTATCTGGTGTCTAGGCAAGTAGTTTAGGGACGAGCCCGAAGGAAGGTGGGTTTGTCCAATTACCTGGCCAATTTCAAATTGGTGTCTAAGGTAAGCAAAGAGGGACCTCCACCAACCTTACACTTACCTGGCCAGGTGCCAAGTTACTACAACCAAGATTGTCATCTTGATCTAACATTTGGTTTGGACTCTAGGTCTAGCAAACCCCTAGCCCGAGTTTGAGTCTGTGTGCACATGACAACTAGATCAGGGACATTTTACCAGCAAGATCGAGCTCAATCAAGTGCAACCATGGACCAAAATTTTGAGACCTTGATTGAAACCCTGAATAATCAAATGGCCCAACTGAACCAAAACCTGACTGACCAATTGACCCAGATCAATCAGAGCATGACTGATCAGATGACCCGCATCACTACTAGGCTTGACCGATTAGAGGCTCATACCCCTGGAAGAATCCAAGAAGCCCAAATTGAATTAAAGCTTGAACCAAAATTTTATACACCCATCAATCCTAGAAGGGCTCAGTACCAAAAATTATTTCCTGAACCCAATCCTAGGAGGCATCATCAAGACCCTTTCTTTGAGCCAAATCCTAAGAGACCCAATCCTGATCGAGTCCATGACCCGAACCCTAGGAGAGTACACCATGACCCAGCTTATGAGCCAAATCCTAGGAGACCCAATTAGGATCAAATGGACTGTGAAGATCGAACCCCTAGGAACATTAGGTTGGAAGCACCCACTTTTGATGGACAACTAGATCCTAAGGTTTATATAGATTGGGAGAAAGAGATGGACCAGTATTTTGACTGGTATGACATGACTGAAGAGAGAAAGTGTAAGTTCGCGAAGCTTAGGCTAGTCCGTTAGGCCAGGCTGTACTGGGAAAATGTTGAAAGATTCATTAGACAAAGAGGTGATGTTCCTATAGTAACCTAGAGGGCAATAAAGCTTAGGCTTAGAGAGAAGTACCTTCCCATATCCTACCACCAAAGACTGTTAGACCAGTGGTAGAGATTGACCCAGGGGACCAAGAGTGTAGCTGAGTACATTGCAAAATTTGATGAGTTTGTGATGAGATGCAATGTCGATAAGTCTGAGTCAGTTACCCTGTCCAGGTTTAGAGCCGGATTAAAAGAAGAGATCCAGAAAGAGTTGTTCTTAAGAGAAGTCCACGACTTAGAGCTAGCTTACCAGGTAGCACGAGATGCTGAGAGATTTAATAGGGACCAACTTATCATAGACCAGAATCCCCAAGAACTAGTGCACCTAGTCAGTAGCTAGGACCAAGTCAGATGCGACCTAATCAACCCAACCCTAATACACCTCTGACCCGTAGAGACAGTAGGGGTAAAGCACCAGAAGTTCAGAGAACCCCAAACCCTAATGCTCCTTGTTTTTGATGCCATAAGGTAGGCCATTTGCTAGCAGTTGCCCAAATAGAGCCTTACACATAGGGGAATTAGAGGAAGATAAGATTGAACCCATAGAGCCCCTGGATGATTGTGTTGAGGAAGTATATCAGGTCGAGGATAATTTGGCAGATGAGTATGAAGGTGACAAGGATCTTGTAGAGCATGACCTTTTGGGAGTAGTTAGATGCATCCTTACCCAGACTAAGACCCAAGAACATTTGCGTAGGACTAATATCCTACAAACCTTTGTCAAGTTAGGGGATAAGGTATGTAAGATAATCATCGATAGTGGGAGTTGTATGAATGCCATATCCACTAGTACAGTCAAGACTCTAGGATTAGTCACAGCCCCCAATCCAAATCCCTATAAGGTTTCTTGGATAGACTCCACCTCAATTCCTATCAAGTTTAGGTGTCTAGTCCAAATCCAATTATAGTTCTATCAGCAGAAAGTGTGGTGTGATGTCCTACCTATGGGAGTGATTAGTATCATCTTAGGTCGACCCTGGTTGTTTGACCATGATGCAACCCTTTATGGCCAATCTAATTCTTGCTCATTCATGCACTTTGAAAAGAAATTTGTGATCAACCCTACACCACCTAAGGACATTAATAAGAGAGGATCGAGCCACCTAAAGGAGAAAAAGACTGGAGTCAATCTAATAACTACAAAGGAAATTGAGAAAGAGCTCACTGAGGGTACACCTATTTGGATCTTAGCCACTAAGAAAATTCAAGAGTCTTCCTAGAAAGAATGCCCTCAGGAAGTGGTTGAAGTGTTAGAGGACTTTAAGGATGTGTTTCCAGATGACCTACCTGACCACCTTCCACCACTTAGGGACATCCAACACGCCATTGATTTAGTCCCTGGAGCAATCTTACCCAATCTCCCACATTATAGGATGAACCCTACCGAACATCTAAAATTACAAAGACAAGTAGGGGACCTCCTTAAGAAAGGATTTGTTAGGGAGAGTTTGAGTCCTTGTGTAGTCCCAGCTTTGTTGGCACCTAAGAAAGATGGCACCTGGAGGATGTGTGTTGATAATCGTGCCATCAACAAAATCACTGTAAAATATAGATTTCCTATTCCCCGATTAGATGACTTGTTAGATATGATGGCTGGAGCTACTATCTTTTCTAAGATCGACCTTAAGAGTGGCTACCACCAAGTGAGGATTAGACTCGGGGATGAATGGAATACTACATTTAAGACTAAGGATGGGTTATTTGAATGGGTAGTGATGCCTTTTGGATTGTCCAATGCACCAAGTACGTTTATGAGGATCATGACCCAAGTCCTATGAGCTTTTATGGAAAAATTTGTTGTGGTTTACTTTGATGACATTTTGATTTATAGTAGGACTAAGGAAAGCCACTTAGACCACCTTAGGCAAGTGTGTTCAACCCTTAGGAAAGAGAATCTCTATGCCAATTTGAAGAAGTGTGAATTCATGGCCCCTAGAGTCACTTTCCTAGGTTTCATTGTTACCTCTGATGGAGTTTCAACTGATCCTGAAAAGATCAAACGCATAGTTGAGTGGGTTGTTCCCAAAATTGTTCATGATGTTCGTAGCTTTCATGGCTTAGCCATCTTCCATAGGAGATTCATTCGAGGCTTTAGCTCCATTTTCGTCCCAATAACTGATTGTATTAGGAAGGGTAGTTTTGATTGGACCAAAGCAGCCAATAGAGCCTTCCTAGAGATAAAAGATAAGATGACACAAGCACCAATTTTGAGGTTGCCCGATTTTTCCAAAGTATTCGAGGTCACTTGTGATGCATCCGGAGTCGGAATAGGAGGAGTTTTAAGCCAAGAGAGCCACCCCATAGCTTTCTTTAGTGAAAAGTTAAATGAGGCTAAGCTTAAATATTTCATCTATGATAAGAAGCTTTATGCGGTAGTACAAGCTTTAAAGTATTGAAGACACTATCTTCTACCGCAAGAATTTGTCCTATTCTCTGATCACGAGGCCCTTAGGTTTCTTAGTTCTCAAAAAAAGCTGAATCCTAGGCACGCCAAATGGGTAGAATTCATCCAAGCCTACACTTTTATCCTGAAACACCGTGCTAAAACTGAGAATAAGGTAGTCGATGCGTTGAGTCGTAGAGCCTTGCTTCTAAATTCGGTTAGCACTGAAGTCATTGGATTTGAGAAACTTATGAGTATAAAACCTGTCCAAACTTTAGTAAAATTTACCAGGCTTTGAGTCAAGGACTATCTAGTGACCATAGTGAGTATACCCTCCTAGATGGATATCTGTTTAGGGAGAATAGACTCTGTGTTCCCAAAACTTTGAGAAATTTTCTAGTTTGGGAGACACATGCTGGAGATTTAGCTGGTCACTTTAGAAGGAATAAGACCATTTTAGCTATTGAGGACCAGTTTTATTGGCCAGGACTTAAGAGAGAAGTTGTCCGGATAGTGGCCAGGTGTCGAACTTGTGCTGTTGGCAAACAACAAAAGCAAAATACTGGGCTCTATACACCCTTACCTGTTCCCAATTGCCCCTGGCAGGATCTGAGCATGGATTTTGTATTAGGCTTACCTAAGACCCCATGGAGACACGATTCGATTTTTTTCATGGTCGATAGGTTCTCAAAGATGGCTCATTTCATTCCTTGCTCCCAAACCTATGATGCCTCTAAGGTCACCAAAATTTTTCTAGACGGAGTGGTCAAATTACATGGTCTTCCTAAAACCATAGTGTCCAATAGGGATGTCCGATTCACCAACTACTTTTGGAAGACCTTGTGATATTTGTTACGAACCAAATTGAAATTTTTCACTGCCTACCACCCTTAGACTGATGGACAAACCGAGGTCATATATAGAAGTCTAGGGAACCTATTGAGGTTCTTGTAGGGGAAAGTCTGGGAAACTGGTATTTACTTTTACCTCGTGCTGAATTTGCGTACAACAGCACAGTCAATAGGTTTACTAGCAAAAGTTCCTTTAAAATTGTCCATGGTTATAAACCTAGAAGACCTATCGACCTCATTCCTTTGCCCTCACATGCATGAGTATCTGAGTCTACCGAGTCATATGCACGGCATATTAAGGAGTTTCATAAGGAAATTAGTAAGAAGATTCAAATGAGCAACGAAGTTTATAGGCATATGGCTAATTCACATAAAAGGATGAAAGAATTTAACGAAGGGGACTCAGTAATGATTAAACTTAGACCTGAAAGGTTTCCACCGGGAACTATGAAGAAACTCCATCCCAAGAGCTGGACCTTTCAAAGTAATAAAAAAAGTTGGACCTAATGCATATGTGTTAGAGTTACCACCAGAGTACAACATAGTTCAACATTTAATATTTCAAATCTGAAAGAATATAAAGAATCAGCATTAATTCCTAGTGAGCCTTTTGGACCTTACCCTGCCTTTGAGACGAAACCCTACCTGAGTGTCCACCAGCAATTCCACCAGACCAGAGAGACAGGATTGAACGTATCTTGGATGACAAAGCGATTACCACTAGAAATAAGGGCTATCAATGTTATCTGGTTCATTAGCAAGGTCGACCATAATATGAGGACTCCTGGATTACCCTAGAGGATCTACAACAAATTGACCAAGATCTATTAGAAAAATATCACAGTCAGACTGATCCTTACTAGACAGGATTGAGTTTCTCCCACTCGAGAAGAATTGGTGCGGGCACCAGGTTCAGGAAGAGACTTCAACCAATGCCAAATTCTTTATGGATAGAAAATTAAGAATTTGAGTCCTGTAATAAGTTGTAATTGTGTTTATGAGTCCTGTACTTATTTTCATTTGAGTAATTAGGTCCTATTAATAGGACCAGGTCTATGCTAATTTGATCTTTTAAGTCAAATTAGGTGCATTTTGACTTTGTAATTAGTTAATTCCCTAAGTTGGTCTAAGAAGGGCTTACTTTGGGTTTAAAATCAAAGCTAGAAGACTTGGATAATGGGTGCAACAAATCACTTCAACCTACCTTGACATGGAGGATGCCACATCATCACATGCAAGTGGATGCCAAGTCATCTCCAAAGGCCACATGGAAGGACACCTAAGCTGCCACCTCACCTCTCTTGGGCACCCACATTTGAATTCAAAAACAAGCCAACCGACCACTATTCTCTCCTTATTCCAAGCAAGGATCAAGGTGGCTTCAACTCTCCTTCCACATAGCAAGGAACTTCTTATGATTCTCTCCTTGGATTTTGGAATTTCAAAATTGTAATAGAGGCTTATAAAAAGCTCTCCAAACCCTTCTTGTAGAAATTTTTTATGCAACGAATGAATGAAAAATCAAAGTTTCTTCTATTCTATTTGTATTATCAAATGTCCTCCGAGAGGGAGTGGGTGAGAGATCCTTAGCTACTACAATCAATCTTCCATGCCAAGAGTGATTTTCCCTTCCATCTAATCATTCCATTCCATCTTCAAGGGTGCAAGGAGGTCATACAAGGAGGCCGGCCAAGCTACTTCCACTCCATCAAGCTTCTTCTCAACTTCAATCCTTATTTCATTAACATTCCATCTTTCAAATTCCTTTCTAATTCTAATATGGTTTGTGTAGGATCCCCGGGATTTCCAGGTTTCAAAGAAAAAGGTTTTCCAAGTTAAGAAACAGAGACAAGAAGCCCTCCCATCCAGAGGAATTTCCTTGTCATCCAAGAGCTTCATCCTTGAGTATAACCTTTCCAATTGTTGAAATGTTAATGGCCGGGTATCCCTCTTTTAATACTTTTAGATCTGAAATGTTAGAGTTATTAAGCCCTAGCATGTGTGGTTTCTTAACCACAACGATCCTTTCTCTTTACTACTTTGAAGATTTTCATTCAGGTTTAATTTAACTTGCAAATTCCTCCATAAAGATTTTATTTTTGTTTACTTATAAAAGTAGCCTAGTTTTTTACTTCATTTTTCATTTAACTACTACTATCTCCTCCTAGATTGCATCATTTCATATCATCCCGCATCAGTGAACTTCATCCCTACAAAACAAAAAGAAGTTGGTCAGTCTTCCATTAAAGCCGAACATACTTGGAAGGAAAAGAAGCTCGATCGCAAGCCTTACCCTGAGGTTGGGCCTGGCTGACCCTGGCATCGATGAGGTGTCACTCAGTCAGCAGGTCCTGAAGAGCCGGGACCTCAGATGTGATGAGTCGGTCATACACTTTCTTGTCGGTCGGCTCGATTACAGGTTATCAGTTGGGGGAGCGGTTTGAGTCACTCTAAACCCAATCCACCCCCTTAACCAAGGCGAACAGAAACCCACCCTTCCACCCCTTGATGGAAGTAGGCAGATCAAGTTTGAGGGTCCCCGATGGGGGGCCACAAACCACCACCCATTATCAACTGGGTGGCGCTTCAAGGTGAACAAGACCCTGAAGAGAGAGAAATGGGCTACAATCCTATGGAAATGGCAAAGGATAATGAAGCAAAAGATAGTCCTAATAACATTAGGGACAAGTTGGGCTGGAACTAAGCGATAATTGCTCAGAAAAGAGAAAAAAGGGGTGGAAAGGAAGACAAAGGCCCCCGAAGAAGAAATCTTCGTATAGGGTGATCTAGCCTGGGAAACTAGAAGTGGCTCGTTCCTCCGGCCCTGGGACCGAGAGCCGGATGGAATCGAGGACCCCATATGTGCTCCAGAAGCGAAGGAGGTCCTCACCGGTTATCACCGAAGCAATGCCGGTGAGACTAGCCAACTCCCTAATGGGAGGAGAAGGAGAGGAGGAGGGGGAGGAGCTGCAGGGGGTCCAATGATAATCCCTGTCCGGTGGGGATCCCTGCGGGCCATTGTAGGGACTTCCTCCTCCTTGCTATCCAAGGAAGGAGGCCTCGAACAAGATGGCCCCGCCTCATCGAAATTGTCCGGGCGGCAATGCCCTCTATCAAAAGAACTCATGGAAGAAAGCAAGAAGGGGAGAAGACAAGAGAAAGACAGGAAGCCTACAGGACTCTACGGGATCTCCTCCAGCACGGGCCAAAGGAGAAGAACAGAGAAAGAAGGAGAAGAAAGGAGAAGGAGGAGAAGCTAACTTGCTAAGACTCTGAATGCTGGATCAAGAAGACTGAGGAAGAGAGGGACTCTGTAGAGAAACTTTGCCTCTTTCGCTCGAAAAACCCTTAAGGAGCAAGAGGACAAGTCATTTTCAAAAAGCCTGCAGACCTCCGTCGCCTTGTACCAGTGGAAGACGTGCATCCTATCTCCTCCCAAGCCAACCAGGGCCTACCACGCATCGAAATCCGTTGGAATCGATGCTTCAATTCGAAGGCAACCCCTTCAGGCCTGGCACAACAATTATGGCCCCCTTTAAAAGGGCTGACATGGTGTCACCTCATTATTCCAAAAGCATGATCTCTAGGGTGCCAGTGCTCGAGGCATTAATGGTGTAGGAAGGCATGTCCCTCCATGTCAACATGATCATTTACTCCCTTCACCCCGAGCACCACATCATTCTCCGGGCTCGAGAGTGGGGGGCACCTGATGTGGCATTACTGCTGATATGGAATCCGTGATGGCACCAGCAGGCAGTCACACTAGTGAAAAGTGCCACCTGGATGTGGCGACCAAACGTAGATCCATAGTCAAGTTGCCTTGGCATTTGGAGCACGCTCCAGCCTTCCAGAGTGGAGCCCCCAACCGAGGCAATGCTCCCGCCTTCCGGGGTCGAGCTCCCGAGATAGAGCTTCCCCGCCTTCCGAGGTCGAGCCCCTGGTCAAGGTCATCTCCCATCCGAGATCGAGCTCCCGATCGAGGTCGTGCTCCCGCTTCCCGAGGTCGAGCTCCCGAGATAGAGCTTCCCCATTCTACTGAGGTCGAGCCCCCTACCGAGGTCAGCTCCCATCCAGGGTTGAGCTCCTAGTCGAGGTCGTGCTCCCGCTTCCCAAGATAGAGCTCCCCCATTCTATCAAGGTTGAGCTCTTGGCCGTGTCAGCTCCCATCCGAGGTCGAGCTCCCGGTTGAGGTCATGGTCCCGCTTTTCGGGGTCGAGCTCCCGAGGTAGAGCTCCCCCCATTCTACTGAGGTCGAGCCCCTGGCCGAGGTCAGCTCCCATCTAGGGTTGAGCTCCCGGCGAGGTTGTGCTCTGCTTCCCGGGGTTAAGCTCCCGAGATAGAGCTCCCCCCATTCTAACGAGGTTAAGCCCTCGATCGAGGTCAGCTCCCATCTAGGGTCAAGCTCCTGGTCGAGGTCATACTCCTGCCTTCCAAGGTCGAGCTCCCGAGATAGAGCTCCCCCTTTTCTGCCAAGACCGAAGTTCTTGCTAGTAGCCAAGGGAGGAAGATCAGCGGAAGTTTAGACCGTGGCATGGAAGCTCCTAGCTGCCTGCAACCTCTAGGAGATGGCGCATGCCCTACCAAAAAATTTAAGCTCTACAATGCTTCATCCGCACGCTCTGCGCAGTGAGTGCTCCACTAGGCTCTAGGCCCTGTAGCGTGCTGCCATGTTATTGGTCGTGCAACCGGGGTGTTGCCCAGATGGCCAACCCAAGAGGGGGTGAATTGGGTTTGTAAAAAATTTAATAAGTATGTGCCTTTTGCAAACTTTATGTGGTGAGTGAAGTACATAAAGTATTGCAAGTGGAAGTAAATAAGCAAAGCAAGAACAAGCACAAACACCACAAAATTTAGAGTGGTTCGAAACAACCCAGTTCCTACATCCACTACCCAAGGTGCATACTTAGGATTTCTACTATATTCATCCCAAATATAGCCGAATTGTTTTCCTATGGACTCACAATCCAAAACCCTTACAAAGTTAGTTTTTCTAGGCTCAGTAACAACCCAATTTGATTTTCAAGGCTAACCAATCAACCTCAAAACAACTTACAAGTTACAGCCACCTGCTATACTTGTAACAACTCAAAAATAGGATTAAAAAGGAAGCAACACTAAAACAAATCCAAGGTTGTTGAATGGGAACTGTTGAAGCTCTTAATGAGGCCTTCTTGAATGCTTCTTCAATGCTTTTCAAGGCTCTCTTATCTCTTCAAAGATAAAC
This sequence comes from Areca catechu, assembly GCA_021397845.1. Taxonomy (NCBI): domain Eukaryota; kingdom Viridiplantae; phylum Streptophyta; class Magnoliopsida; order Arecales; family Arecaceae; genus Areca; species Areca catechu. Next base: position 30,898,004 of record CM038046.1, read on the forward strand.
TCAAGAAGTTGGTGGAAAGTTATTAGAGAACTTGAGTTTTCACTTGAAAGCTCTTAGAATATTCAATGCTCTCTTTTTCTTGTCAAAAAATTTCTTTTTCTTCACTTAAATCTCTCATTTATATCTTCTTGAAGTGTTCTAGGTGAATATGGCTGTTAGAATTCCTTGGAAACCAAAAACTAGCAGTTGAAAGGCTTTAGAACCAAGAAATTTAAATTCTGGAATTAGCCGTTACTATTCAAATTCTGGGATTTGAGTCGACTCGCAGACTTCGAGTCGACTCGGATTATCAGTGAAAAAATTATGTAGCCTGTGAGAGTCGGCTCATTCCAAATTAGAGTCAGCTCAATTGACTGGAGTCTCAGAAGTATATTCCAGTCACTCTGTAAGAGTCATCTCGAATTATCATTGAGTCGGCTTGAATGCTGTGTATCAGAAAATTTTATGCCGTGCCAGACAATGTATCAGCTCTAACTATTTGTGTCAGCTCGAGTAAAACTTCTCCAAATGCTTCCAAACAACTTCAAACTTCTTCCAAACTTCTTCAAACTTCTTCCAAACAACTTCTGAACAACTTCTAAGATCTTTAAACTTATAATTATGTTAATTTGGCCCTTTTACATGAATATACAAATGAATTTATCTAGGGCTCTTAAATACATAAAACTTTTTCTTTGACTACATTGATACACTACAATGATCTTAGAATTGTAGAGTAAAAGACTGTCCATTTGAAATATCCTACAAAAACTTCTTAAATATATGAAAAGTATTAGTATCAAATGCATGCTCCAATATTTTGTAATCATCAAAATCATTCCAGGGATCAACACGGGGACTCTGACCCTCACGACACGAAATCTATGCCTCCTACAAGAGGAGCATTTCATTAAGGCCCCAAGCCCTGCAACACTCTGATGGTCTCTCCTGGAATAGAAATGCACCACCATGGCTCGAGGCTCAATGGCACAACGCCCGCACCTCCCACGAAAAACTGCACCACCAAAGGAACAAGATTTGTACTATGTGGTGAACACCCCTAATAGAAGGATTTTCTTTCGAGAATCGGTCCGCCGCCACGGGGGAGGCCATAATTAAAGAAAAATCCCTTCCAAAAGGGATACCAGAAAAGTGACATCTCAGAGAAGCCCCAAACTTGATCTGGGCCATCCCTTTCACATAAAATAGGAGAAGGGACCCCCAAGAAGAGAGAGAAGCAACCGGTAAGACACAGAAAGCAAACAGATAAGAAACCAGCCAAGAGAACCTCCCATCTCTCTGATCTGCACTTCACCTTATCTTTCCATTTTTTGAATCTCATCTTTCACCGTCTACGCGGAGAGATCCCAAGCTCTCCATCATAGAGGTTCTGTTTTCCTTGATCATCCCAACTGACTTGATCGTCGGAGTGTCCCGCCAGAATCTCTAGTCCGGATCTTCTCTTTTTTGCAGGACAACCTGACCAAGAAGCTGACCGAAAAAGAGGACTAAGTGCCCAGACGGAGCCCGACGCATCTGCCACACGTCAGAGCTACGGGCCACAACAATCTAAGTGGCAACAGTGATAATCAAATAAAAATGTTATATGTTGTTATGTAAAGGTCATATGAGGAGAGCATTCTAAGAGGGAGATAATCTGAAAGCTTGAGGATGATGTTAAGATTAGGTATTTCTAATATTTGGACCATCATGATATTTTTGTAAAGTTAATTAAGGATAAATAATTTTATTGACATTGAAGGGTTAGTATTTTTTTTAGAAGAGTTCAAGAAAATTCGATATGTATTGTAAATGGAAAGGAAAGGACCAAGTTTTGAGACTAATTAAAAATTTGAGGATGACATAAAGGTTGGATACTTTCAAGAATTAAAGTTTCAATCAAGCTAATTTTGATGACAAAATTATTTTAACGGAGGGAGAATATGAGAATTGGGTTATTTGGGCTGAAATCAGCAAGCCCAGCCAACTTCAACCTAGCATGCAAAAAAAAAAAGGGACAGAGAATACCAAAATAGGGAAAGCTTGTTCTCCCCTTATCCGGCCAGAGAGCTCACCGAAAAAGTTGCTGGGGAGAGCCATGGAGGGGAGGGGGTGGTTGGCGATGAGTTTGATACGGATTGGGACTCCGATTGGCAAGTTTTCCTTTCCTAAATGGCAAAGAAACCGTCGAAGTATTTTTTTCTTTAAATTCTCCTCACCGCCGTCCAATTGAGACTCCATCGAGCCTCCGTCCATGCATCTTCCTTCTCTCCAGCGAGCGACCATGGGCCTCTTCATCGTCGGTGAGTCTGGTTGCTTTTATTTTTTTTAGGGGGGATTTAATCCAGTTTTGGATTGGTTTTTTTTGTTTGTTTGCTTGGGTCGTTCACCATTGGTGGCCGCACTGCCATTCACCTCGGGTCCGCCGATCCTTCTTTCCGGTGACCACCTCCCATGGCCACCGGTAATCATAAGGAGGCTGGTTCGATCGGGCCATGAAAGAATAGGGGAGTTCGAGAGAAAAGAAGAAAGAAGGAAGGAAGAAAGAAAAAGAAGAGGAAGGAAAAAAAAGAAAACAAAGAAAACAAAGAAAGAAAGGAAAAAGAAAAGAAAAGAAAAAGAGAAGAGAAGAGAAGAAAAAAAGGAAAAAAGAAAAAAAAAATGAGGAAAGGAAAAAAAGAAAAAGATGAGAGAGAAGATGACAAGAGAAAGAGGAGAGAGAAAGAAGAGAGAGAAAGAAGAGAAAGGAAGAGGAGAGAGAAAGAAGAGAGAGGAAGAGGAGAGAGAAAGAAGAGAGAGGAAGAGGAGAGAGAAAAAAGAGAGAAAGAGGAGAGAGAAAGGAGAAAAAATATAAATATTGAAGGGGGGATCAAAAAGCTCTCTTGGAATTCATGAAGTTAAAATTTTATAGATAAAAGATTTGGATTTACAATTACCCTAGGATTATTTATTTATATTAAAAGTTATTATTGTAGGGGGCAGCTTTCTGAGCAGAAGAGCATTATGCGGGTTCCAGGTATGGACCAATATCAAGCGTGTTGTTATCTCTAGTGAGATAAAGATATCTGGACATGATCATCAATTTTATACATGTATAAAGCTATGACATGATTTGATCCGAGCATATGAACATTGGCATGCATAATTGTTTTCGCACGGTATATCTTGACCTTTTAAGATAGATAGTATGATAGATGTTATTATTATTCGTGTTCCTGTATACCATATTTTAATGAGTAAAGTTATCTTTGGATGGGTTAAACCATGATATCGATTTTTGGAAAACTATAAATGACATGATTTGACTACATGAAGTGAGTTGATGAAGTGTTAATTAAGAGAATACGGTATTTGGACTAACCATGCCACGGGATCATGGTTACATTGCCTGAGCTATGGGCTTTATACGTGAAATAGCTAGCCACGGGCAGATAGTACGTGAGATAGCCTGAGCCACGGGTTTTGTACGTAATATAACTGACCATGGATGGATAGTTCATGGGACAACCTGAGCCACAGGCTTTGTACATGGAATAGTCTCCCATGAACGAATAGTACAGGGGACAGCCTGAGCCATGGGCTTAGTAGTGGGCTACCCTGGTCACGGACGAATTGTACATGGTCGATTTGAGGTTGCCAGTCATGGACTGGAGTATGACTGTGGTTAGTCCAGAACTCTAAAGAAGAAGGATGATTAAATTGAAACATAAAAATAAAACATGATGTTACAAAAAGTTTTGTTATACTTGACATTTGAGTTATTTTGGTTACATGATCTGATAAACTATTATTTTTCAGTTATTTTCAAGTTATACTATTATTGGTGTGACTGTTTGGAGACCTTACTGGGCTGTAAAGCTCACAACTCCCTACTTTCTTCCTTTTCAGAGTTGTGCAGGATATTCGAGCTTGGTAGTGGATTGGATTCGTGGTGAAATGATGCATAGCAAGGATTGGGTTGGGTGTGAGACTGACCATCAATTTTTAGATAGTTTAGTTAGTTTTGTTTAGTTAGATTTGTTGTTGAGACTTATGTAATAACTCAGTGGATCATTTAGTAGTTTTGATTAAAATAAATAGATTATTTAGTTATTATTAAATTATTTAAATAATGTTGGTATAATTGCTGTGATTTTAAATAAAGTGACTCTTGTATACCTAGGTCTTGTATGATATCTATAATGTAATCTAAGATTTATACAGCCGGTCACGTAGCCGATTTTGGTGCAACATTCGGGACATGACAACTCCTTGCTCATGTCTTTTCTTAGATGAAACAACAAAGTGTTTAGGTTTCAAGCTTACATAATATATAAAGTCATCAAGCAGGCAGCCTCCATTTCCAGAGGCTGGACATCTTGGCTGTGAGACAACTCGTCAATGTTATCTGGTCAACTGCCTTGTGCTTAACATTGGCATCGCAGACCCATAGTTGTCTACACCCAACAGCTTACCCTTGATTTCTCGAACTTCTCCGGGCATGTTGAACACCTAATTGGGTATTAGGAATGGCCACGAGCCATGTATGGATCGGGTTGGCCATTGGCCAATATCCATATTTGACTCCATTTAAAATATCATATTCATATCCATTTCATACTTATCTCGGATCGGGTCATGCAGAGGTGTGTAGCAAGTCAGATGAGATAGCCAAAAATGATCTTAATAAGAAACAACTTATCATGTAAAAAAATAAAATAATTAGATTTAAATTAAGTTTACATTAGGGATACTATTATCCGTATGCATCGTCCTGTACCCGCTTCGAGTTTTTTTTTTTTTTTTTTTTTTTTTAGGAAGGGATAAAATCTGTCCTATTCCAGTCGAACCATCTCTATCATGCACAAGATGAAATTGTCAAAATCCACTGAATTTGCGAGGCAATCAATCCTTTCACACGTGGTGAATGCGTGGGAGGACCCTATCATGATGAAATTGTCAAAATCCACTGGCAATCCTTTCACACAAGATGAAATTGTCAAAGTCCACTGAATTCGCCAGGCAATCAATCCTTTCACACGTAGTGAATGCGTTGGAGGACGAGCGTGATGGTCATGGTACCAGTGACCTCGTATCAAGAATAAATTTATTTTTTAATTAAAAAATTTTTGATATAATTATTTTTGGAAGGATCCGTATTTTAAATTCATGATCGATAATGAAATAAAAATTTTATTGACCGTACAGTAATTCTTCAAATCTATACCTCCTATCATTATCAATAAAACAACAACAAAAAAAAATTTCCTCATAAAATAAATAAATAAATAAATAGATAGATTTGTATCTCAGTAAATAGACTAATAGGATGTCAAGTAACCAAAATACTCTTGGGAGATTTTGTTCTCACCATCCAAGTCCGAGAAACCCCTCCCATTTCTTGTGCATCACAAGTTCACAACCAACATTTTGGTTCTTATTCATTCTGTATTCTTCCAAAAATCCCAAATATAAGTGTTCCGCGATTTTGCATCTAGTAAAAGATGTAATACAAATTTTCCATTGAGCAAGATGTGGTATAATTGGTACATAATAAAAATACATGGGGAGGTAAAACTGGGGGGAGGGGGGAGAGAATAATGCGAGAGGGAGAGTGAGAGGTGATCTCTCTCTCTGTCTCAATCTCTAATTCGGTTGATTTAGGTTTAAGGATTCTAACAAGTATAAAACAATTTGATAGAGGTTGAGATATTTAATTATGTTTCTCTTTCTTGAAAGGCTCTAGCTAATTTTAATCTCTAATCTGATAATCGATGTTAATGGAAGATAAAAAAAAAATAGATAATTTTAATTCTGAAGTACATGTATAAAAAATAAATGTTTCTGAAATCTAGATCTCATTTTTATTCGATAGAATTAAGAATATTTTAGTCACAAAATTTAACAAATAGAACCTATGATATATCTCTCTTTTTGATTTTAATAATAAAAGGAGGGAAATGTATACTCACATTATAATTATCTAGATCCAAATTTGTAGAAGTGCATCAAACTAGAGCTTCCATTCCCTATGCAAAGAAATATTTATAAAAAATAAGAGAGATGAAGAAAAGCAAGCAAGTGGACAAGATTTCTTCTTTATATTTTTTCATGATATGTACATCCTTATATAAAGATGAAAAAAATAAAAATATGCAGATAACGAGAAAATTATGGTATGATCCTATCAATCCCAAGGATCATGTAAAATATTCTAGCAATCCCAAAAATCATGCAGAATATACGAACAATCCCAAAGATCATGTAGAATATTCTAGTAATCCCAAAGATTACATAGAATATTCTAAACAATATACGTCTTAATATTTTATACATTCCTAATAGTCTCCATCAAGTTAGAGCATAGAGATCTTGACTATCCAACTCACATATAATCTTTTGAAAATGATTACAGCCAAGAGCTTTAGTAAAGATATCTGTAAGTTGACAATGTGTGGGAACATATCGTATAGCAATGTCTTGAGACTACAGCTGCTCTCTGATAAAATGATAATTGATCTCTATGTATTTGGTCCACTCATGAAACAAGATTTGCGGTGATGTATAAACCGCTTGATTATCACAAAAAAGGAACATAAGACCATGATGTGGAATACTGAGATCGAATAAGAGAACTCGAAGCCATAGTAATTTACTAGTAATATGAGCCATAGATCAATACTCGGCCTCTATAGAGGAACAAAACACTATTGTCTACTTTGTGCGCCAAGAAATCGGAGCATCTTCTAAGGAAATATAGAAACCTCTTGTAAAGCACCTTGTCATGGGATATCCTATCCAGTCGGCATCATAATAAGCATATAATTAAAAAATATTGACACTTGGAAAAAATGTCTTGACCCGAAGATCCTTTCAAATATCACAGAATATGAAAGACTGCATCCAAGTATGATTGTCGGGAAGATTGCATAAACTGTGTCAGAACATGTACTAAGTATTCAATGTCCGGCCTAGTAATGGTCAGATAAATGAGTCTTCCCAGTAATCAACGATTTGGACCTGGATCATTAAATAGTTTTCCATCGTCCATCTTGAGCTTGAGTTGTTGCTATATGAAAAATTTTATGGACTTGGTCCCTAACATTCTGGTTTCTTGAAGAATGTCAAGTATATATTTTCGTTAGCATACAAATTGCCCGAAGGTGATTGAGCCACTTCTAATTCAAAAAATACTTTAAGGTACCCAGGTCCTTAATGTAAAACTTGTCTTGTAAAAATTGTTTCAATACCTGACATTTCGAAGGATTATTCTTTGTAATAATCACATCATCCACATAAACAAGAATGGTAATGAAAGAGTCATTATCCTATTTGGTGAACAGAGAGGAATCATCTTTGGATTAAATGCAGCCATATTGGAGCAAAGAGTAAGAGAATTTTTTGAACCACTCTCTCGATGCTTGCTTGAGCCCATAAAGATGCTTATGTAATCGATAAATATATATATCACATGGCTTTAAAAATCCTGGTGGGGGTATTATGTACACTTCTTCATGAAGGTCACCATAAAGGAAAGCATTGTTGGCATCCAACTAATATAACTACCAATGTTTGGCAGAAGGAACAGCTAAGAGACACCGTGCTATAGTCAATTTAGCCATTGGGGCAAAAGTCTCAGTATGGTCAAGCCTTTCTATTTATATGTATTCCTTTGCTACTAAACGAGCCTTGAATCGCTTAATAGAACCATCAGCATTGTATTTAATTTTGTATACCCATCTCGATCAATGGGTTTCTTCTCATGTGATAAATGCACTAATGTCCAAGTACCGCTTTGCTGGCGTGCTGTGAGCCGACCCTCATTGTTTCTTACCACTTAGAATTCTTTATAGCTTGAAAAAAGTTTTAGATTCTTCATAAGAGGTGATATCTGAGAGGAAAGTTTGATGGGAGTATTAAGCTTAGAAGAAGTGACATAGTAAGAAATAGGATATGGCTTACCTGAGGTCACTGAATTAGCAGATGTTTCTGGGGATCTCCCCACTCCTGGAGTATGATAATATAGTCATGTAATCATAGGGTTGCTTCCTGTCTCTAATGGGCCGCAAGTTAGGACCAATGGTCTTAGAAGATGAAGGCTCTTCAAGAAAAATAGTGTCAATTATATCAAGAGTCCGGTTCGAACTTGATATTAAGTTCAAATCAATGGAATTAGTTTGTATTTGATCTGACTCATGAGGAAGAATAGAGTTTGTGATGCGGGACATCCCGATCAAAATTTAATTACAGGGCTTGGATCGTTGGTCGTCAAGAAATGACCCTTAGGCTGAGTTAGTTCATGAACCAATTATTCAAATAAACCCCCTTTTTCTTCACTATTTTTTTTGTAATTTTCCTCTACTCTTGAAGTCAGCAAAGTGGGCCGGTTTTGCTTTGAGAAGCATGCAGAATCTTCCCGTTGGCTTGAAATCAACAACCAGGAGGGCGGATCTACTTTCACGTTCGTGCCAACCCAAGGAGGAACTTCAGAGGGTGGTTCCGGCGGGGCTTTTGCCGGCATTCCCGAAGGAGCCATCACCGGAGACGGGTGGCACGGCCAACGGACGGTGGCATGGTTGGGAGAAGGGTAGTTCGGCGGCATGGGGGCCTGGTTCCGAGGGCTGATGATGGTGGAAGGGGGCTAGGTTAGAAGGGATTGATCGCTGGAGAGAGAGAGGTCCGGTGGGAGGCAGACCGCATGACGGTGTCGTAGCTCAGGAGCTCCGGCGAAGCAAAGACTGCTCCGGTGATTAGCGGCAATGGGTTGTCACCGACTTTGATCATCGTCGGTAATGGGAGGAGGCTGAGACCAAATGGCAAATCTGAATGGATGTGGGTGCGCGGCGTCGATCTGATGGCCTGGGGCCGATTCCGGTCGATGGGAGGAGCTTGGCAGGAGATGGGATGTCGACGGGCAGAGAGAAGAGGGAAGGGGGAAGGAGTATCGATAATTCAGAGAAACAGGGAAGAAATAGTAAAGAAGCAGAAGAGGATAGGACAGGAGAGAAGAAGTAGAATCCAGAAAGAAGAAGGGAGAGAAGAGAGAGAAATAGGAGAATCCAGGGGAAGAACCGGCAGAGAAATAGAGGAAGAGAGAAGATGAGAAGGGAAGAGAAGAGGGAAAGGAGGGGGGGTAAGGAATCGAGACACACCCAAAATTGGTTTTCAAAATTTTCTTCGCTTCTTTATTCCAATGAGACAAAACACTTTAAATAGACTAAAACCTATCGGAACTTCTCAATAAGTTGAGAATCCCAATCCTAACAAATCCCAAACAAATTCTAAACAACCGGAATAATAAGATAAAAAAGATAAAAAAATATTCGAAATAAATAGGTCCTAAAATCTTCGATCCAAAATAACTTATTCGAAACAAACCTGATTCTAAAATAAATTCTAAAATAAAGAAACAAACTAATCCCTAAAACTCCGATCCTAAAACATCTATGCTGGGTGGGATGGCATGCATCAGGATTTATGCTGGGCATGCATCGGGATATGTGCTAGGCATGCATCGGGATCTATGCTGGGCATGCATCGAGATTTATGATGCATCGAGATCTGTGTTGGCTAATGTTCCAATCATTCTCCTGAAGTGGGAAGAACTCAACTCTGTCGAGTCAGACTCCATCTTCAGCTTACATCATTCCCCTGGGACTCCAGACTCCAACTTGAGATAACCATGAGATAATAATTTTTTTTTTATTTTACTATAGCCTAAACCTATAGCTCTGATACCGAATTTGATGCAGGATAGCCCGATCAAAATTTAATTACAGGGCTTGGATTGTTGGTCATTAAGAAACGATCCTTAGGCTAAATTAGTTCAGGACCAATTATTCAAATAAACCCCCTTTTTTTTCTTTTTTTTATTTTCTTTTCTTCTTTTTTTCATTATTTTTTTAATTTCCCTCTGCTCTTGAAGTCGGCAAAGTGGGCCGGTTTTGTTTTGAGAAGCATGCAGAACCTTCCCGTTGGCTTGAAGTCGGCAACCAAGAGGGCAGATCTGCTTTCATGTTCGTGCCAACCCACGGAGGAACTTTAGAGGGTGGTTACAGCAAGACTTTTGCCGGTGTTCCCGAAGGAGCCGTCGCCGGAGATGGGGTGGCACGGCCAACGGACGGTGGCATGGCTGGGAGAAGGGCAGTTCGGTGGCATGGGGGCCTGGTTCTGATGGCTGATGATGGTGGAAGGGGGCCAGGCCAGAAGGGATTGATTGTTGGAGAGAGAGAGGTCCGGTGGGAGGTGGATCATATGATGGTGTCTGTGGCTCAGGAGGTCCGGTGGAGTGAAGACTCTGCTCCGGTGATTGGCGGCGGTGGGTTGTCACCGACTTTGATCGTCGTCGGCAACGGGAGGAGGCTGAGATCAAACGGCAGATCCGAATGGATATAGGTGCGCGGCGTTGATCTAATGGCCTGGGGCCAGTTCCGGTCAGTGGGAGGAGCTTTGCAGGAGATGGGGCATCGGCCAGGCAAAGAGGAAAATTTTCTTTGCTTCTTTATTTCAATGAGATAAAATAGTTTAAATGGACTAAATTCTATTGAAACTTCTCAACAAGCTAGGAATCCCAATCCTAACAAATTTAAATAAATTTTAAATAATTAAAATAAGAAAATTAAAAAATTAAAAAATATTCAAAATAAATAGATCCTAAAATCTTCGATCCAAAATAACTTATTCAAAATAAATCTGATCCTAAAATAAATCCTAAAACAAAGAAACAAATTAATCCCTAAAACTTCGATCCTAAAACATCTATGCTAGGCGGGATGGAATGCATCGAGATCTATGGGATATGAGCATGCATCAGGATCTATGCTACATCGGGATCTGTGTTGGCTAATGTCCCCATCAGTTTGAGACATGTCCTTGCTCAAATAAGTTAAATTATTGATTCCTAAAGAAAATGGGATGTTATAATTAATCTAATTTAATTATGAAAAAGGGGTGCTCGTGAAGAAGGCAATATTGATAATAAGGAAATGTGTTCTCGTGAAAGATAACATCACGTGAAGTAAATATTTTATAAGTTTCTAGATCATAGACACGATAACCCTTTTGACCAAGAGGGTATCCAAGAAATACACAAGCACAAAAACAAGGTTGAAATTTGTCATTGGATATCTCATGCATATAACATAAGCTACCAAAAACTCTCAAATAATCATAGGTGGGTGGTTTATGAAATAAGAGTTCATAAGGATTTTTGTCATTCAATTTTGGTGTAGGTATCAAGTTAATTAAATAAGCGGCAATCAAAACACATTCTCACCAAAATGATATAGGCAAGTTAGCTTGAAATCTTAGAGCACGGGTAATATTTAATACATATCAATATTTATACTTAACCACCCCATTTTGTTCTAGTGTCCGACATAAGAAGTTTGTAATATGATCACATATTCTAAGAGATATGATTTCAATAGTCTAATTACAAACTCTTGATTATCACTACATGCATATTTAATGTTAGCATTAAAATGATTTTTGGTCATAGCATAAAAATTAACAAAGCATTGATATACCTCAGATTTTCTTTATAACAGATAAATCCAAGTAGCCCTTATACAATCATCAACAATAATGAGAAAGAAATGAGCTCCTGTATGTGACGAAGTATGATATAGGCCCCATATGTCAATATGAACTAAATTAAATGATGAAGCTAATTTATTAATGCTTAAGGAAAAGAACTTTTTTGTTTGTTTGGCATAATAGTAAATATCACAACAATTATTCATGAAATCAAAAGGAGTATTTGAAAGAAAGGGAACAAGTTTCAAATACTTATAAGAACAATGTTCTAATCGAGTATGCCAAAGATCAATCGAAATATTGACTTTATTTGCCTATGTAGGATTTATTGTCAAGCCTTTGAAGTAGTAAAGACCATCCCAGAATTCATCCAATTCAATCAGCTTCCTTGTGGCAAAGTATTGTAGAGCGTAAAATATGGAAAAGAAGATAACAACACAATTAAGGTCTTGAGTAAGTTTGCTTACTGAAACAAGATTGCATGTAAAACTAGAAGCATACAAGGTATGGTGTAAAGTAATTCATTCGTCAAGGCAATATCATCATATGAATGCACGGGCATACTGACTCTATTAAGTAGAATAACATGTAATGAAACATCAAGGGATTTCATATTATTAAGAAATGACTTACAAAATGTTAAGCATTCAGAAGCGCCACTATTAAGGATCCAAGATTAATGGCAAGAATCAAGGACGGCCTTACCAACAAACACTTTGAGTCTTATTTTTTCTAAGGACGGAAATAAGTTGCTGATATTATATAGAAGAAAGACTAGGTATTGAAGAGATTTCGCTTGTGGTCGATAGCATGGTAGTGTTTACGGTAGCCCTTGGTGATTCGCATTCAATGATTCTCAGAAGGTGAGATGAAATAAGAAGATGCTAAGTCATGCACAATATTTAAGATCAATGACGAACCATCTACCATAGATTCAATTATGGAACTCTGCTTAATTTAGTCGGACATGTTGATGAAGATGATATGTGATAACTATTTCTCCTGCTATGTGCAAAGAAGGCGTTTTAGCAATAACTTGCTATAAGTACTAATCAAAAGAATAAACTCGGATCGATGAAGATGAGATGCGGCGACTATTTATCTCCACTACATGCAAAAAAGGTATTTCAGCAATAGCTTACTGTAAGCGCTAATCAAAGAAATAAAGTTGGATCGATGATAATCCATTCTGATATCATGTAAAAAATAGGAGAGATGGAGAAAAGTAAGCAAGTGGAGGAGATTTCTTTCTTGTATTTTTTTATGATATGTGTTGTCGCCAAGATGGTCATGGCCTGTAGCTGATGCCGAGCTCGGAATGCTCCTGTCGCTCGGGATCCTGCTCGGACGTCCGGACCTGCAAAACAAAGTTAGTAGCCCGGGCTGGAGATTTCGGTGGGGGCACTCTGACGGTCAAGCCAGTAACGATTCAGGGGAACAGATCCTCCTGGTCAAGCCCGAGTGTGGACTCCATGCTAGGAGGAGAATATAATGCACTGGTAGAATGTAAAGGAGTTAAGCACAGAGCAGGAGAAGTACCGGCTGAGGAGCTGAGGTGGCTGTGTCTGTCAAGACCTTTCCCGCAGGTCTCTGGTAGCCTGGAACTCTCAGACTGGTTTTTTCATTCTCTCCTGTGCGCCTGGCTCTTCTTTTCTCCGCTCAACTATGTTTTTTCTTACTTATCTTTATCCTGGAACAATGAGGAGTTCTTTTATGCCATTGGAGGATAGCCAGGTACTTGCCTTGGGATCCTCGCACCATTTGCTGGTGCATGCGACGTCGCCTAATGCTGTGTGCAGGATGCCTTTTCTTGTTTGTGAAAGGGGATGGTACCGTGCGCTGACATTCCTTCTGGTCGCTCTACATCCGGAAACATGGTAGGGCCTTGATCAGCTGGCCGCCGCCTTTTAGATCCGGATCTGCTGGTTGACTTCCTCTTTCAAGGGGTGCAGATGGTTGGTGAGGAGCGCAGGGCCTCAATCAAGGGTCTCTTCCCACTCTGGTGTAAGTAATGACTAGAACCATTATCGCGGCCTGGCAGGCGTCCTCTCGCAGTCCTCGAGCACTGGGCCACCATCCTGGGAAGGTTACGACTTCCCTCAGCAGCAGATCTTTTTATCCAAGGCAGAGCCGATCTGGGGAGGTGGAGCTCGACTTCAGCCTCGGCGTCTCGACCCGAAAGGAGCGCGGCCGGGCGAAGGAGGGTGAAGCTCGATTTCGGCCTCAACATCTCGACCCGAAGGGAGTGTGGTCAGGTGAAGGAGGGCGGAGCTCGACTTCGGCCTCGGCATCTCGACCCGAAGGGAGCACGGCCGGGCGAAAGAGGGCGGGGATCGACTTTGGCCTCAACGTCTCGACCCAAAGGTAGTGCAGCCAGGTGAAGGAGGGCGGAGCTTGACTTCGTCCTCGGGTCTCAACCCGAAGGGAGCGTGGCCGAGCGAAGGAGGGCGGAGCTTGACTTCGGCCTCGGCATCTCGACTCGAAGGGAGCGCGGCCGGGCAAAGGAGGGCGGAGCTTGGCTTCGGCCTCGGTGTCTCGACCCAAAGGGAGCACGGCTGGGTGAAGGAGGGTGGAGCTCGACTTCGGCCTCGATGTCTCGATCCGAAGGGAGCGCGGCCGGGCAAAGGAGTCCGGGTAGAGGCATCCCATGTGGCAGCTTCGTCTGCAATGTCACTCAATGAAATCTGATATGGGTTCCACGTCAGCGATCCTGCCACATCATTTGCCCCCAACTCTCGAGAAACCGTTGGCACGCGGTGCTCGAGGCGAAGGGAGTTAATGCAGTGCTGACATGGAAAGGCAAGAATCCGACGAAATAATTACCACAACTGGCGTCACTTCGAGAGGCAGTTTTTGAAGCCAACGCGATGGGGACACGTGGCCACGTCCGAGGGGTACTTATTATTGGCACGAGATTCGGAACGGTCGTAGCTAAGACGAGGCGCTTCCTTTGCTGATTGCTGACATGTGTCACAGATCCGATGGTGGTGGTGCAGCAGCAACGGTACGGTTAGGCATCTGGTCACTTCGAAAAGAAAGGCAGTCTTTCCCAAAATACCTCTTCTTTCAAACTTCGTGTGCCCGCCATCGTACCAGCAACCCTTCTTCTCCTCCGGTTGCTCTTGTCTCCAGGTTCGTCCCCCTCTCCTCCTTCCGGCTAGATAGAGTTTCCTTCTAGAGACCAAACCTCCCCGGACGTCATCTGCTCGCAATTTCTGCTTCTTTTTCTTCATTTCTCTTCACCTTCTTCTTCGCCATGTCCCGCTTCGGTCTAGGTTTTCATCCCATGACCAATCAGGGCAAGGCCGGGCCTTCCCGACCGAGGTCACCTTCTTCTTCCGATGAGGAGGAAGAAGCGGGACACTTTGAGTTTAGTAGGAGGCCCACACCTCGAGGCATAGTGATTAAGGAGCCTTCTTCCAATCTTCATCCTCCTCCTCCACCCGAACCAGCCCCCGAACCTGCTCGATCGATAGGTCTCGATGGGGTCATTTCGACGATCTCCGCCAAGGAACTGGTGACCATCCGGGAGACCTATGGTGTCTCGAACTCCATTCGACTTTTGGTACCTTGATCTGGGGAGCGGGTCACTTCTAGTGGCCCACACCGGATTGCCCTCTACGAGGAGACACTCGCAGGAGGCCTTCGCTTTCCGATCCACCCATTCTTTCTTTCTATGCTAAGCAACTACCGCCTGGTCCCTGCTCAGCTTATCCCCAATGCCATCAGAACAATCTTCTACTTTGTTATTTTTTGTCATTTTCATGGGATAGTTGCCCGTTTTTCTTTACTCAGGGCTTTCTTTATCCTGAAGCGCCACCCCACCGAGGAGGAGTGGTAGTCTATTTCTTCCCGGCCAAGAGGCCTGAAATTTGAGCTTCCCTCTTCCATCAAGGGATGGAAGAGTAAGTATTTCTTTGCTTCATTAGAGGGGGTTGATTGGGTGTGGAGCGACCCGGATCATGCCCCAAACTAAGACTCTGTGGTTGAACCAGCTGATCGGGATATCTACGACCAGCTTCGTGCCGACCAGGTCCCCTCCCTGGAGGTTCTGTTGTCGGAGCATAACCTCTTCGATGCCGAGGTCAACCCAATTCAGCAGTTGGATGAGTTCAGCTCGAGAACTGTCTCTTGATGCCACCTCTTTGATTTTCCAAGCTCAGGGCTAACATCTTCTTATTGTGCAGGCATGAAATTCTCTTTAGATGACCTCCTCTCCTTCTCCCGGAAGAGGGGTGCAGCGGAGGGTGCCAGCGAGTCTCCTTTGAAGAGTGCTCGCGTAGAAGGCGATGCGAGGGCTACTCCCGCTACACCAGCCGAGCCGAGCAGGAGTGTTGCATCGCCCAAACCTGAGCCGGACAGGAGGGTGGCGGAGCCCTCTCCCTAGCCGAGAGGGACCACCGTGCTTAGCCTCGAGGCACCGAGGTGGATTGATCCACCCCCGATCCGAGAGCCCGAGGTGGTAGTCCAGGCCAGATCCGCTACATCTGTCGCCGCGGTGATGTCTCCTCCTCCGATGGTCATCGAGGTCATGGAGGAGGAAGAGCAGCAGGCGGTGGAACAAGTGGCATCAGCGCAGTTCGAGGCGGCGCCGAACTCCCAGCGTGCCCCGGACACTCCCACGGGAGGAGGGGCAGATGATCCTGCATAGACAGCAGGTAGGAAGGAGCGGGACTACTACAAGGTCCCTTTCAAGCTAGCGCCCCTCTCTCATTCGGGACCAGAAACTAGCCGAGCGCATGATGGATTTCACCGTCCAATAATGCGATCGGCGGGAGAAGGTGGGAAAGCTCCTCAGTGACTCCATCGGTAGCACCTTCTTCCAGCTCTACTCGATGAGTGCTTCCTCGTTTTGCTTCGTCTTGCCTTTCTTAGCTTACATTTGAGGCTGACATCTTTCCTGGTGCAGCTCGACGCCGAGCTCCTCCTCATCGAGGACTACTGTCGATCCTAGGCCAAGAGGGACAGGCTGCAGGGAGCAAAGCTCGAGTCCATAAGGGAGGATGTAAAGTGGAGGACCAGTGATGCCTGGGAGGCCTCCATGAAGGTCAAGGAATTCCATGGCGAGATCTCTAGGGCCGAGAGGTAGATCAGGGAGCTATAGGAGTCCCTGGACCAAGAGAAAAGCTGGTCCAGGGGCAAGTCGAGCGAGCTCGAGGCCAAGGAGGCCAGGCTCAGGGAGCTGGACACCGGGGTCGCCACAGAGAGGGGACGGACCCAGTCCCTCCTGACAGAGCTGGAGGTGGCAAAAGGTCAGGCCATCGCTGCCGAGAATAGGGCCACAGAGGTGGAGGAGAGGACTGCCATGGTGGTCAGCTCGATGGAAGCTGCAGAGAAGAAGGCGGCCGATGCGGTCTACCAAGTCGGGATTGTTAGGAAGAGGGCCACAGATGCGGTGGCTGACTACAAGGCCTCCAGCAAATTCGAGGCTGAGTTTCGAGAGGCTGCAATAGACTCCTTCCACAAAGGATTCATATACTGCCGATCCCAGGTAAAGGGGTTCGTCCCAGCCAAGCATATGAGCAGACTGAGGCTCCCGGTGCAAGGGAAGAGCCAGCTGCCTCCGAGCCAGCTCCGCCATTGGAGGCCACCGAAGATGTGGCCCCACCACCGGAGGCCCCCAAAGACACCGTTCCAACTGTTCGCCCTCACGGGAAGGGGACGGCCGAGTAAGGTAGAGAACCTCGTAGTTTTATCTTTTCTTTTTCTTTCTACTCTGGGCTGCCCGGCCTGTTGGGGCCCGGGAATACTTGTAAGAAATTTCAGCAAGTATTAATGAGATTACTTTTTGATCATTCAAATCTGTGTCCTTCTTCCCTCTCCTTTTCTTTTTCTTTTCTTTTTTTTTTTTTGAACTCTATCAAGCTCGAAAATGTAATGAAGTCAGAGGGAAGTCCTTCAACTTACTGAGTTGTCTCTACTTTGCTCTTGAAGTGGACGAATGCTTCTGAATGCTTTGCTTGATAAGATCCTTTTGGTCTCACTAGGATCAGCTCCAATCGTACCAGAGAACTGGACTCCTAGCTTCGGTGCTGGGCTGACCGATCTTTGATACCGGAGAGCTGGGCTCCAGTCTTTGGTGCCGGGGAGCTGGGCTCCGAGCTTTGGTGCCGAAGAGCATGGGATCCGGGCTTAAGTGCGGAGAGCTGGGCTCTAGGCTTTGGTGCCGGAGAGCATGGGATTCGATCTTGAGTGCCGGGAAGTTGGGCTCCAGGATTCGATGCCGGAGGGCATGGGATCCGGGCTTTAGTAGCGGAAAGCTGGGCTCCAAGCCTTAGTGCCGGAGAGCTAGACTCCAGGCTTTGGTGCCGGAGAGCTGGACTCCGGGCTTGAGTGGCGGAGAGCTGGGCTCCGAGCCTTGGTGCCGAAGAGCTGGACTTCGGGCTTTGGTGTCGGAGAGTTGAACTCCGGGCTTGAGTGGCGGAGAGCTGGGCTCCGGGCCTTAATACTGAAGAGTTGGGCTCCGAGCTTTGCTGGTGGAGAGCTGGGCTCCGGGATTTGGTGTTGGAGAGCTAGACTCTGAGCTTAAGTGGCGGAAAGCTAGGCTCCGGGCCTTGGTGCCGGAGAGCTGGACTCCAGGCTTTGGTGCCGAAGAGCTGGACTCCGGGCTTGAGTGGCGAAGAGCTAGGCTCCGGGCCTTAGAGCCGAAAAGCTAGGCTCCGGGCTTTGGTGGCGAAGAGCTGGGCTCCGGACTTTGGTGCCGGAGAGCTGGACTACGGGCTTGAGTGGCAGAGAGCGTGGCTCCGGGCTTTGGTGCCGGAGAGCTGGACTCCGGGCTTGAGTGGCGGAGAGCTGGGCTCCGAGCCTTGGTGCCAGAGAGCTGGACTTCGGGCTTTGGTGCCAGAGAGTTGGACTTTGGGCTTGAGTGGCGGAGAGCTAGGCTCCGGGCCTTGGTGCCGGAGAGCTGGGCTCCGGGCTTTGGTGGCGGAGAGCTGGGCTCCGGGCTTTGATGCCGGAGAGCTGGACTCTGAGCTTGAGTGGCGGAGAGCGTGGCTCTGGGCTTTGGTGCTGGAGAGCTGGACTCCGGGCTTGAGCATGCCAGACCTTGGGCCGGGCAGCAATATCCCTGCAAAGCAAAAGAAGATTGCACAAAAGAGAATCTTTATTATGATTAGGAAGAGGCCTTACATTACTAATAGTATTTTCTTAGATTGTAGGAGTTCCACGTCCATGGGAATTTGGCACCGTCCAGACTCGCAAGATAGTAAGCTTTATGTAGGAGAGCTTCGACCACCTTATAGGGGCTTTCCTAGTTCGGCGAGATCTTGCCACACTCTCAGGGTTAAGACGCTTCAACTCGGCGCAACACCAGATCGCCAGGGCAGAAGACCTTCAGCTTTACCTGCTCATTGTAGTGCAGGGCTACGCGCTGTCGGTAAGCCACCATTCGGAGTCCGGCCTTGTCCCTGGCTTCCTCGAGGAGGTCCAAGTTGAGAAGTGTTGGGAATTGTGTCCCAAAGCCAATCGCCTAAGTTGTAGGTGGTTGTGCTCAGTATTGTAATTTGTATATGAATTAATAAAACTTTATTTTGGCTGCGAGGAGTTTGTCCTTCTCCTAGTTGATCGCCCTTTGCCTCTCCGGGGTGAAACTTTTTTTCTTCTACCGGACAGGGCAGTACTTCAGGTCGATGCTCAACTTGTAGGTTATGATCTCTGGCAGGATCCCGAGCATGTTAGTCGCCGACCAAGTAAACACATCAGCGTTCGCCCGGAGAAACTCCAGCAGGTGGGCTCGCTCATCATCTTGCAGCCGCGCACCTATTTGCACCATCTTTGTCGGGTCAGTCCTGAGAGGATACGACAGCAGGCACTCGACTGGGCCACCTCTGGGGTCCTGTGCCCTTTGGTCGAGGTCGTCAGCGCTGGGGTCGCCCTCGGCAACCCTGGCCCTGGGGACGGTTTGATGATAATGCTGAATTGGCTGAGGTGCCCCCCTCATCTCCCCGACACCGTAGGGAGTTGGAAATTGCACCAACGGCCGCTTTGTGGAAATGACCGTGTCGAGCAGCTTGAGCCCGGGTCAGCCAAGGATCACGTTGTAGGCAGAGGGAAGCCTTACAACTGTGAAGTTCATCATTACGGTACTCTGCCGAGGTGGCGTCCCGGCAGTAACAGGGAGAGTAATCTCTCCCTTGACCCCTATTGAGTCACCTGTGAAACCAATGAGGGGTGTGTGCACAGGTCTGAGCTAAGCAGAGGATAGGTTCATCCTGGAGAAAGCATTGTAAAAAAATACATCGATGGAGCTTCCACTATCAACCATGATGCGTTTTACATGATGTTTTGCAATCGTCATCTCAACGACCACGGCATCATTGTTTACATTCTTATTTTCACCCCCCCTTCCTTCATAAATGGAAATACATTCTTAAAACCCTCCCTACCCTGGGCCTTCTTGGAAGCGCACTCGACTCCCCAGCATACCATCCCCACCGGCTTCTCGGTAGGGCGGTTGTCGACTGCAGGGACCGGAGGGAGTGCAACGAGTGCCTGAGGTTTCGTTGGGGGTCTGCCCCCCACGAAACTTCTGAGGTAGCCCCTCTTTATGAGCTCTTTAATTTTCCTCTTGAGGTTGCGGCACTCCTCGGTATCGTGGCCGTGGTCATGGTGGAACTGGCAATACTTCGTCCTATCATGACCAGTGGATGGCCTTAGCAGAGGTGGGTACCTCAAATAGCGCTCACCTTCGATCTCCATAAGGATCTTCGCCCTTGGGGCGAGGAGAGTATTGTAATTTTCTTTCGGGATGGGGTCTCTTCTCGGCTTCGGCTTCTGGCAAAAGTCCGATGTGGCTTGTCCAGGCTTCTGCGTCCCAGAGGTCTCCTCAGGAACTGGCTTCTTCAGGGCCCTTCCATCCAGCTCCCTCCTCGTGCGATCCACCTCCTCGGCATGGATGTACTTCTGAACTCGGAGGAGGAGCTCAAAGTAAGTTTTGGCGGGTTTCTTATCGAGAGAGTAGGTCAGGAAAGAAGTCCTGAGCCCTCTCTTCAGCGCCAGCATAGCGACTAGCTCATCAAGGTTATAGATCTCTAGCGTGGCAACCTTGAAACGGGCTACGTAGTCCTGTAGGAGCTCGTAGTCCTGTTGCTTGATGGAGAAGAGGTTGTCCGCCTCTCGTGGCACCTTTCGACAAGCATCAAAGTAAGCCACGAACTTTTGCTCTAGCTGAGCGAAGCAGCTGATGCTCTCCGCCTCTAGGCGGGTGAACCACACCCGAGCTGCTTTTCGGAGAGTGGCAGGAAAGGCGATGCAAAGGAGAGCGTTGATCGCCCCCTGGACTATCATGAGGGCCTTGTAGCTCTCAAGATGTTCCAGAGGGTCGGTGGTCCCATCGTAGGGGTCCACTTGCGACATGCAGAATCAGCTCGGAACTGGCTCCTCTTGGACCTCTCGGGAGAAAGGGGGACGGGCATCATAGCCCGCCGGCTCGCTAGCGGAGCCCTGCATATTTGCAAACTAGAGGGTAAGCTCCGCCAGCTTGCACTCCTGCTCCTCCAGGCGCTTCTCTGCCATGCCCTGATGACCTCGTCGATAGAACCCTCCGTGTAGGTCAAAGGAGATGGAAAAGGTGACATGAGGTGGTGTCCATGATGGGGGATCTTGCTTTTTCGATCTCGGTGGGCCCTGGCTATTATCCATTCGAGGGTTGGGGACCAGCTCTCCCGAATGGCAGATCCAACCCGTTGTCTCTTTGCCGGGGTCTGGTGACTACCTCGGTGGTCTGTGGCGACCCGCGACTGCAAGGGCCTTTTTGGAAGGAATGCAGGCTGTCACGGGGTGCTGCGATGTAGGCCGCGAGTGTCTCTAGCTGCTGGTAGGTAGCCAAGGATCGGTGCTGGGGTGGAGTTGGTGCATCACCGTAATGAGGATCTGCATCTGTTGGGCGAGTGCGGCCAACCGAGTGTCCGCCGGTGGTGGTTGAGCTGGAGTGGGGAGCTCCCCTTCTAGACTATGCGGGTCCCCATGGGAAGGGGGATCCCCCGCACGGCTGGTGGAGACTTCTCTTGCTCGTGTCGTCACCATCCTCCTAGTGAGCTATCTGCAAGGGGACTAGGTTGGATCAAAATGCATCCTGCCGTCCCCCTACTTGGTGTGCCAATCTGTTGCTGCCAAGATCGTCGTGGCCTGTAGCTGATGCCGAGCTCAGAACGCGCTCCTGTCACTCGAGATCCTGCTCGGATGCCCGGACCTGCAAAACAGAGTTAGTAGCCAAGGCCGGGGATTCCGGCGGAGGCACTCCGATGGTCAACTCAGTAACGATCCAAGGGAACAGATTCTCCTGGTCGGGCCCTGAGTATGGACTCCATGCTAGGAGGAGAATATAATGCACTGGTAAAATGTAAAGGAGTTGAGCGCAGAGCAGGAGAAGTGCCGGCTGAGGAGCTGAGATGGCTGTGTCCGTTAAGACCTTTCCCGCAGGTCTCCGGTAGCCCGGAACTCTCATACTGGTTTTTTCATGCTCTCCTGTGCACCTAGCTCTTCTTTTCTTCGCTCAACTGTGTTTTTTCTTCCTTACCTTTCTCCTGGAACAATGAGGAGTTCTTTTATGCCGTTGGAGGACCGCCAGGTACTTGCCTTGGGATCGTCGCACCGTTTGCTGGTGCATGCAGCGTCGCCTAATGCCATGTGCGAGATGCCTTTCCTTGTTTGTGAAAGGGGATGGTACCGCACGGGCTGACATTCCTTCTGGTTGCTCTACATCCGGAAACATAGCAGGGCCTCGATCAGCGGGCCGCCGCCTTCTGGATCCGGATCTACTGGTTGACTTCCTCTTTCGGGGGGTGCAGACGGTTAGTGAGGAGCGCAGGGCCCCGATCAGGGGTCTCTTCCCATTCTAGTGTAACTGTTAGAACCATCATCGCGGCCTGGCAGGCATCCTCCTGCAGTCCTCGGGCGCCGGGCCACCATCCTAGGAAGGTTGCGACTTCCTTCAGCAACAGATCTTTTCATCCGAGGCGGAGCCGATCTGGGGAGGCGGAGCTCGACTTCGGCCTCGGTGTCTCGACCCGAAGGAAGCGCGGCCAGGTGAAGGAAGGCAGAGCTCGGCTTCGACCTCGGCGTCTCGACCCGAAGGAAGCGCGGCCAGGTGAAGGGAGCGCGGCTGGGCGAAGGAGGGCGGAGCTTGACTTCGGCCTCAGCATCTCGATCCGAAGGGAGCGCGACCGGGCGAAGGAGAGCAGAGCTACGTGGTGGGCAGCATAAGCAATGATTTCTCCTCTCATCTAATGCCAACCACGGCTCCTCAATCCCCATGTTTTAACCTCAAGCACCGGTTTGGTGCTGAAGTTGTAGGGGGTAGCTGGGAGCCCAATGTAGTTAGCATCGCAGGGCAGCCGGAACATGGCTTAGATTGGTGTGGATCCAGAGGCTACCTCAAGCTACCAAGCACCTACCTGGCTACCTTGCATTAGCCTTCATAACATTGCCATGGTTTGGACCTGCTGTCAGCACTAATTGGCTCAGATAATTAAGAACGAAATGCATAACATTGCTATCTTCAAACTAATTGGAAAAATCCTCTGATCTTTAGCACTTATTGAGATTAGTTGTTGTATACCTTTGTCTATAATTCAGATTTCCTATCAAGGGCTTTGGAAGAGGTTAAAAAGGACCTAAGGCAACATGGATGAAAACTAGGAATGGTAATCGGGTTGGATCAAGTATGTATAGATCAGGTTAGATATGGGTCATATCGAAAAACCTCAATCTAAACATGACTTGTTTGTTAAACCGATTATAATTTAAGATTTAAAGATGACACGTTTAATAAATAGGTAATCCGATCTGTTTAACCCATTTATTAAATAGATAATCTGCTAACCTAACTCAATCTGACATATTTAATATATTTAATAAATAAATAACATTTTTATCTAATCCAACCCAACCTAATATATTTAATAAATAAATAAATCAGGTTAAATGGGTTACTCGATCCGACCCGATCCAAAAATTAAATGGATTAAATATGTTAAACATAAAAATCCTGAACTCAATCCATATATTAAACATGTTAAATGGATCGATCTATTTACGATCCAAACCCGTTTATTCCATACCAAACATATTTATGATGAATCAAATGTGGGTTAGGTTGACGAATCAGGTAATATTTTGTCACCCCTAATGAAAACCGTAATAATTGATTGGGAAGAGCTTATGGTAATACTAGAGGTAGCCCTTAAAATATTTGACTGATAAAAATTGACCCTCGATAGTCAAGACTAGACTTGATGATTGTGGTTAGGGTTGGAGGTGGATAGGGAATTATCTATCCAGATCTACATCCGTATCTACATAAATCCAGATATGGATAAAAATTTAAGCATTAGACTAATATCTATATCCATATTCATATCTATAAAATAAAATAGATATAAATATGGATAGACAACTATCCAATCCATATCTGAATATCTGTTTATGCTTGTAACCCTATTTAATTTTATATAATACTCATTAATTTTTAAGCAAAATACAAAAGCATATTAACATACTATTATCTTGATTCATTTCTCTACATAGTGATATCTTTGATTTTATAATCATAAAGTTTAATTATCCAACTTATATCCATATTTTTAATATCCAATTTATATCCGTATCCTTTTAAAACAAATATGGATATAAATTTTTATATTTGATTAATATCCATATTTATATTTATCAAACAAAATAAAAATAGACATGTAGATTTTAACTTTAATTGTAGTTAGGGTTTCTTCAAATTCTACCATTGTAGGCTGCCTTTTGTCATTGCATTTATAATGCCTTAGATTTCACTCACTAATTATTAATAGGAAACTAAAAATAAGTTGATGATACAAACCCTAAACATATCTAAGTATCATGTCCAATAAGATATCAAATATCAGCAAGATCCAATTTAAAGCATATGTACTTTCTAGCTGGCTATACTAGGAAGTTTCACAATTAGATATAATCTAGCATTTTAGTTACAACTCAACCTACAATAAAACCATAAATCTAGTAACAGTCAACCCAGCCTTTCAATTTGAATATGCTCACCCATCCTTGTTATGGTAGCATCAAATATGTTTGGCCCCAATAAAGCAATGCGATGTTATGACAATCACCGACAATGAAATTCTCTCTCATTATGTGGGCACTGTAAAATTTGACAAAGCTCAAGTCATCATCACAGCTCATGCCTTGTTATCCCTCCACTTCCTTCTTCACCCAAAGGATTAGAAAGGAAAAAGTTTTCCTGGCTCCCAAGAAAGACATTGCCAACACTACCAAAGTCATGGTGGTGGCATCAACATGAGCAAGGACCGAGTAACTTGTGGCCAAGTATCATTGGCTGAATAACTTTAGTCAAGTGACAAGCTATCCTAGCAATCTCAACAACCTCCAGCTATCTCAGCAGAAAGACACGGAAAACAAGATCCTGACATTACAACGGATACTATTCTAATAAAAAAGATACGAGAGATAATATCCTGACACCATCCCAACGTATGCTGACATTCTACTAGAACCTGTCAGAAGGCACTACCTTCCTAACAGCTCTCCATTATCCCACATGATGCTATAAATTGATATGAGGGACACCCGGCAGGTAAGCTGGTAACCCCCACTACACACTCATTTTTTATTTGGGCTCTCTCGTCATTTTCTTCCTCAGCTTTGGTTATTGTATAGATCACCCTACTGACTTGAGCGTCGGAGTGTCCCCGCCGGTAACCCCCGGCCCCGAGACTTCTTTGCAGGTCCCCGTTCGAGAGCCACTAGCTACAGGGCATCCAATCCTGTTAGAGAAGACCGGAGGACTCCCCGGTACTACCACGACCCATCGAAAGGTGATCTGGCAATAACAGATTGGCATGCTAGGAAGGGGGTAAGATTCAGGAGCTCACAGGCAACCAGCAGATCAATGGCAACCTTTTGCAAAACTAAGGGACATATCAAGAGCTCAAGTACTTCTTCTCCGGAACCCATGGGACGATCTCGAAGATAAACCTAGAGCCAATAGGAAGCATCACCAGTTTCCAGTATGGTGGTGAGAGATAGACTAAGTCACCATCTTCGATCTTGCTATGGCCTGTCGGATCTCATGAAGATGCGTTGCTGCTCACTGGAGCTCGTGACGGCTCGTCTCCACTCGCCGAAGCTCACCTCGGCCCGCTAGGGCTCACAAGCAAGAAGGAATAAGAAGGCAATAGGAACATTCAAGGAAACGTAAATGGGTTCAAATTCTAGAGGAGATCCTCTCCATCACTCTCTGGGAAAGCCATGTCCCTTTCTTCCAACCTTGGTCAAGGGCCATTGCTTCCCCTTTCACCAACTACAATAGGAAATTGTGTGAGAAATGAAACCGAAGGTTGGGTCAACGATACCTCCTTCCTTCAACTTCAATCTAAGAGCTATCCCCTCCCTTTTTCCATAGAGCTCTCTTCTCCACAAAGAGTCTCATGGAGAACGAAAGAAGAAGAAAAGAGACATTCACAAGCTAGGTAAAGACTTCCATACACCACTCTTCGCGAGAGGATCACAGCTCCCCCTCATTGTCGGGTTCTTCTAACCCTGCACCGTTCTTCTCAATGATGGCTCCTATCATTAAGGTAATGCATAGACTCCTTACCCAAGTGATGCATAGTTCCTATCATTAAGGTAATGCATGGACTCCTTACCCAAGTGATGCATGGCCTCCTCCAACGTGCCGCATGGTTTCCACGTGATGCATGCATCACCCAACTTCAATTGAAGCCTCTCTTGGTACGATAACTGAGCTAGAGAGTCAAGCCACTTGCAGCGAGTACTTTGGACGAGCAACTTCTGGACAAGTACCACCAACACCTACAGGCTCCCACCCGACCGACTCTCGGCCAACTCTCCACAGTTCAGACCCTCAATGGCCAACTCTCCATGGTGCAGTCCCTCAATGATTGACCTTCAACAACCGACTCTCCATAGTTCAGCCCCTAATGACTGACCTTCAATGCTCGACCTTCAATGAATGACTCTCCATGGTCCAACCCTTCAATTGCAATCATTCAATGGTCGACTCTCCATTGTCCGACCTCTCAATGGCCGACCTTCCATGACCAACTCTCCATAGTCCGACCCCTTAATGGCCGACCTTTCACGATCGACTCTCCATAGGTCGGCTCCTCAATGGCCGACTCTCTACAGTCTGGCCTCTCAATAGTTGACTTTTCATGGCCGACTCTCCACAATCCAACCCCTCAATGGCTGACCTTTCATGGCCGACTCTCCATAGTCCAACCCCTCAAAGGCCAACCTTCCGTAATCAACTCTCTACAGTTCAGCCCCTCAATTACCAACCTTCAATGGCCAACTCTCCATAATATGGCCCCTCAATGATTGACCGTTAACAGCCAACTCTTCACAGTTTGGCTCCTCGATGACCGACTCTCTACAATTTGGCTCTTTTATGACCAACTTCTGAGAGTCGAGTCAACTTCTGACAGTCAAACTCCCATCCAGCCAATTAATCGTCCATCAAAGAAGATGGTTGGCTAATTAACCCCAATCTTGGATAACTCTCGTCAGGATAACTCCTGACAAAGATAACTCCTGTCAGGATAACTCCCATTCATGAAACTCCTTACAAAAGTAAATCATGTCTCATTCAGGTAACTCCTTACAAAGGTAACTCCTACCTCATTCAGATAACTCTTCACAAAGATAGCTCCCACTTCATTCGGGTAACTCCTCATAAAGGTAACTCCTATCTTATTTGGATTTTATACATATTATTCAAATTTTTCTTAAATCAGATTTTGCTCCCACTCTCATTCAAGTACAATACCCGTTATTTATATTTTTCTTAAATCGGGTTATACTCCTGCTCTCATTCGAATACAATACTCGTTATTCAGATTTTTTTTAAATCGAAATTCACTCCCACTCTCATTTGGGTACAATACTCGTTATTCCGATTTTTCTTAAATCGGATTTTACTCCCGTTCTTATTCAGGTACAATATCCTTTATTTAAACTTTTCTTAAATCGGATTTTACTCCAACACTCATTTGGATACAATATCTGTCAGTCAAGTATAATTCTCATTATTCGAATTTCTCTCGGACAGGATTTACTCTAGTTATTTGGATTTCTTTCGAAGTCAGGTTTTACTCCGGCTCTCATTTAAATCAAAGCTAAACAGGTAGCGCTACTCCTTTCATCTAAAAAGTAATAAAAGTTGAAATCAACGATATTTTTGAACTTAGGAGTATGAGGCACTGTTATGGTAGCATCAAATCTATTTGGCCCTAACAAAGTAACATGACATTGTGACAATCGTCGATAATAGAATTCTCTCTCGTTATGCAGGTATTGTGAAATCTGACAAAGCTCAAATCATCATCACAACTCGTGCCTCGTCATCCCTCTACTTCTTCATCATAAGGATCAGAAAGAAAAAAATTTCTGGACTCCCAAGAATGACCTCACCAATACTACCAAAGTCATGGTGACATCAACACAAGCCAAGACCTAGTAACTTGTGGCCAAGTATCATTAGCTGAATAACTTTGGTCGAGTTAATGACAAGCTATCCCAGTAACCTCAACAACCTCCAACTATCTCAACAGAAGGTCATGGAAGATAAAATCCATATATTACAACAGACACTATCCCAACAAAAAAAATATGAAAAATAATATCCTAATATTGCAATGGATACTATCCCAACAAAAAAAATATGATAGACAATATCCCGATACCATTCGAATGTATCTAGACATTCTATTAGAACCTGTCGAAAGGCACCACCTCCCTGACAGCTCTCCATCATCCCGCATGATGCTATAAATTGATAAGAAGGACACCCGATAAGTAAGCTGATGACCTCCACTACATGCTTATTTTTTATTTGAACTCTCTCGTCATTCTCTTCCTCAGCTTCGGCTATTGCACAAATTATCCTACTGACTTGAACATCGAAGTGTTCCCGGCGATAACCTCGATCTCGAGATTTTTTTCACAGCCCCTATTCAAAAACCACCAACTACAGGATGTCCGATCCTGCCAGAAAAGATCAAAGGACTTCTAGCACCACCACGACCCATCGAAAGGTGATATGGCAATAACAATCCCCGTACTGCCCCTCGATACTAGGGGTTGCACCTAAATGCAACCAAACAAAATAAAAGTAGCTGGAGTAGTTGCAACTCCAACGTTGCCAAACAAAATAAGAGTAGCTGCTGTTGTAACTCAGCAGCTCGGCATTTCAACTACAGGGCAACTTTGGTCATGACAAGCCAACGATGCCCGGTGAATGCAAGCATAATGTCAAGAACAAATGGTTTTTGAACATTATTAACTTTTAAAAAATAAGGTCAAACAAAATATTTAAGAAGAATTCGCATACATTATAAGCCACTCTTTTCTTAAGACAGATTTGTTAAACTAGACACTTTCATTATCGAGATAACACGAAGAAGAAGACATTGATGCTTTCATTTCTTCTGATAGTAAAGAAATGATATTACAAACTAGAGGAGAAACATTAAGAAAACCATGAAAACTAACGTTATTAATACAAGATGGTATGTCTTATAAATGAAAAAACAAAAAAGGATTTCTTAGTGAAGAACAGTATAAAATCCCTCAGGTAATGGTAGTGTCTAAAGCCATGCAATTCAGTTCTTTTGCTCAATCTTTATACAAACCTGAAGGCTTCTAGAGAAAGGTGCTTTGAACCTGCATCTAACAAGATGTGCTGTAAACTGTTTATGGAATAAGGATGCATGAATAAGCATTATATGATACACGCTGACTCTTTTATCCCTGCTATGGAATGCATATGTTAATAAGGTTCATCAAAGAACAAACAAATAAATATCTGATTTACAGCACATTAATCCTTGCCAACAATAGCTTAGGTTTAAAAAAAAATGATGAAAAATATTCTCAAAGCTCATGCCCTTTATCATCATCAAGGGTTGGCCCTGCAGCAAATTAATTTCACACAAAATTGGCATATAGAATCTATAACTTCAAAAAACAGAGAGCCATGAATCTTGTAGCTGTGCTATCAGAACACTTCAGTAGACATCATAGAGCTACACATTGATGGAAAAAGATAATTAAATTTTTCTTGTAATCAAATGTCCAAGAAAAAATATATGATCAATTTAAGAAAATGGCTACATCATATGTGGAAGTAATGATGCTAACTTATTTCATTTCCATGATATCATATGCAATTTCATAGTGGATATGACTAGAAATATGGTAAAAAATAACCATTCAGACAAGAACCATGTTTTTCAAAAATAAATAAATAAATAAAGAATAAGAACAAATTTCGTATAGCTCATTGTGTTGCCAATCTTAAGCATAACTACAATTTCCATGTAGAAAGACTTCAAATCCGAAATCTGTATCCAGATAGAATTTGCTTGGAAAGAAAGGGAAATGATGCTTGAAATAGCTTCACTCTAGAGTGATAAAGTTTATATGTTCTCCGAATATAGGCCACAAGTTTACAGTATGGCACATCCACCCATGCCAACAACAGCCTGGCCAAGCAAAACCCAATGCCTAGTGCTGTTCAGGCTCATGCATGATAATGCCATTGACAAGAACAAAAGGTTTATAACATAATTATAATAGCAGAATATTTACTTTAAAATGTCAAAATCAACATGAGCAAATAACTTCAAAAACAGCATTTCAGAAACACAGAAAAAACAGAATTAAGAGTTTCCAATTCCAATAAAAATTTTCAATAACTGTCATTAATAGCCAAGGCATAAACTAAGTACAATCATGAGCTATACATATATCACCTTTGAGGTAGATTGGGGAAAAAATCTCAAATGTATTTCCCTAGAAATAAATGATACCTATAGTTTTCCATGAAAATAGTGGAAGATTATGGAAAGCATTAGACAATAGCAATGTCTAAAGCAAAGAGGACCCAATGTTAGCATTGCTGTTAAAATCTTAGGATTGACGAATGTATTATAATTTGGATCAAAACTTGGGATTCACAAACCCAATGCATTACAATCCACAATAGAATGTCCCTAAACAATCTAGAACTCATCCTTGGCTTAGGATGGGTTGAGACCATAGGATCTAGATTCTATCATGGACTATACAGTCCTAGGATCATAAGAACCAACTTCGATCATGCTATTTACATATAAAATCATGCTGATGTATATTGTTATTATTTAATTGACTTCATGGCATTCAAATTAATTATCACTAATAAATCTTGAGCAGTAAAATTAGCAAGCACATAGTTGGAGGTTACATAATTAAAAAATTTTAAAATGGATGCAAATTTTGTTATTTTTACAACCATAAGTTAAAAGCTCATCATAGAATTTTTCTAAAATGGATTATTAAATTGATAGCTCTACAAAAATATCTTGAATAAACAGATTAAATTGTTTATTTCATTAGGCACGCTATATATGGGCTTATGATGGTGGAAAGTAGATGTTGTATGTCTGACCTTTAACTCTCCATTCATCAATTTAATTTAATAGTTGATTCATATTTCAATGTTCACCTTTCATTTTATACTTTCAAAATTTTTGAGATAAGTAAAAAAAATCTTATGATTTGCAATCCAATCCATGACTTAATCCCACTAACCACCTTTCTTTTTACGATCCATTCCTGATCTTAACAACAATGAGACTACAATAACGTCAACCAAATTTGAGACCAAAACCAAACAGAAAAATTTTGATGATGGGGTTTCTAAACAAAGATCGAAGCAGCTGAATTTGATCTACTACATCTAAACTACATAATACAAGAGTTATTTATTTTGGAGACTCCTTGGATGTGCATCAATTATTGAAAATGGATAGTCTCAGACAGTGTTTTTACTCGTTTTATAAGTTAGAATCATCAAAAAGCAGTTAAAATTTGGTTTTTCTATTTTTAAGATGCCTAGATCAATATCAATAGTTTTCTCACAAAAAACGAAATCCACAGTTTGGATTCTCAATTTTTGTAGACTATGATGCAAAGTCACCAGCTCAAGTTGTGTCAATTGCATTTTGACAACCTGTGCAGGCAAGGAATCTCCAAAACATATATAGTTTAGTAGATAACACAGGCTTGAATCTTCATTTTGGAATCTCCATCTCCAAAAATCACCTGATTAGTTCCTGACAATAGTCTATCTCTAATAAGAATGATGGCAATAAGACCTCCAGTTTTGCCCCCCCCCCCCCCACCCCAACCGAAATCCTAACATTTGATAGTTATCTTGAAGCTAACATCTCTGGTGACTAGCATGCTTCTTTCTTTTCTTTCTAGTAAAGATCAGCCAATAGGCGTTTAGATTCATTAAGAGTTTTCCAAGAGATAACATATGTCCTCCCTAGCTAACTCTTGAAGTGTCGCGAGAGGAGACTGAGGATCTACCTATTGGGCATCATCACATTGACATTTACGACTGGCAAACTGACATCAGTTATGACTCTCAATGGAAAAGGAGGAAAATTTCCTCAAGCGATATTAATGAGATCACTTGTATATCCATAATGCCCCCCCAAAAAATAAATAAATAAATGAATGAATGAAAGCAATGCATAAATCAAGACATCTTCTAAAAGTTCTCCAAAATGTCTTGGAGCATTGTATTAGTTATTCTAAGTTTTAGGAAATAAACTATTAAAAAAAAAGAGAGAAGAAAATATTGACGTTACAATATTAAACAACATGCAATTCTTTTTCCCTTTTTCCATTTTTTCTTGAGAGATTTCAGAAAAATATAAGAGAATTTAATAAAGCAAAATCATCTCAACCATTCAGATTGGAGGTGAAGCCTCTGATTAGAATTATGGCACACTCATCCTCGCTAACAACAACCCAGGCAATGATAAACCTGATGTGCAAATGTTGTTGCAGCTCATGCCTATGGCTATCATCGAAGGCCAGCATCACTGCAAGCATAAATACACTAAAAGAAACACTATGTTATATTTCAATGTTTCTCTCTCTCTCTCTCTCTCTCTCTCTCTCTCTATATATATATATATATATATATATATATATATATATATGACACTAACAACAAAATATCACCAAAGAAGAAATAGAATTATGTAACACGGGCAGTAGCTTATCTTCTCATTTTCTCCACCATCCGCAAAGACAATGTGTCTCCTTATCCATCATACCATCCTGCATCTAGGTTTCCTGCATTTGGTTGCCAGCATATCTTTGGACCAACCCTCATGATATTCTAAGGAAATTTCCATATGCTTATTAAGAGTTCGATAATTACCTGGGTACACCTTGACGTCAATGATAAAAACTGAAGAATAGTTTTTATTAGTAGTCAGATGAAACATTCCTTTCAAAAGGTTGTTCATTTTATTCTATGCGGCTCTCAAATCTACCATACTGATTTCCCTCTTCCATGTAGCTCAACCATATGAGGTATCTTTAACTTGAAATGAATGTAGTGACCAGATGCAGTAAAAAATGCAGTTTATAACTTTGTGGGAGGTAACACCAAATATTGCATGTTTAACTAAGTAGGACCAAAAATGAAGCCTTAGATAGATTTAAGGCCTATAAACCCAAGGTAGAAACCAACTAGATTGCAAGATCAAGAATCAAGATCCTTTGGTTAGACTCTGGTGGAGAGTATCTTTCAAGTGAATTTCTCCCAATTTGACAAGGACCACGATATAGTCCATGAGGTTATTGGTGCGGGCACCAGACTCAGAAGAAGACTTCAGAGCTCCATCTGGATCTCTGATTAACCTTGCCCGAAGAATTAGGGTTTTTGGTTTGTAATAAGAGTTGACTAGATCAACTCAATTTAGCTTGAGTCTACATTACCTGCATTTTATTTTGTTGAGTCATGTTGACTCAGTAGTGGACTAGGGTTTCAACCAGGGATGTTACATTTTCTCCCAAGACCAGGCAAGTGGACACCACACTCCCAGCCACACTCCTAGTCCAGGGGGCGCCATATCCACATCCAGCAGCCTTTGGTCCCCACTCCACAGATGGCAACTTCCTTCTTTCATGCACCAGATAAAGAGAAGAGCACAAATCAAGGGGGCGGCCAAGACTTTCCCAAGTGATTCCAAGCAAAGAAGGGAAGAAGTTTTTCTTGGAAGAGAATATCAAGGGGCGCCCATTACCTGCCAAAAACACCTAAAACAAAGATGGAAGAGCCTTGACTTAGGGAGGAAGAAAAGGAGGAGTCCAAAAGAGTTCATCCAGGAAAGGAAGAAAATTTTCTTGAAAAATTCCAAGCAAGGTGGCGCCATCTACCTGCCATTTATAACCCAAATCCTAATTTTTGGTATTTTGGCCAACCATATGTAAGGAATTTGCCCTAATTTGGAGATCCCCTCCTTTAGTCCCACATGGGAAAATATGAAACCCTTCTCCCTTGTAAAGCATTATAAATTACATCCCTCTTGTAAGTTGAAAACAATCAATCAATGAAGAAAAATTATTTTTGCTATTCTCTTGTGTTGAGTAACCTAGGTTTCTCTTCTTCCGCACTATTCTAAGTGTTGAGCTCCATGAGGGGGTAATCCGGGTTCCATTGGAGCCTTGAGGAGGTGAGAGATCTCCATCTTTATCCAAAATCCTAGGTTAGCCACTTAAAAATCCAAAACCCTAGCCGCCCTTCATTATTTTCAATCCATCGAACCCTAGCTCCTTCCATCTCCCACGGCCTCTCTCTCTCTACAAGTCCAGGCCGTCCACCTTCATCCAGATCCAGTCCGGCTACTTCAGATCCAGAGCAAGTTCCAAGGAAAATCACATCAGCTTCCAGGAGAATCCAGTTTTCAGCAATTTCAATCTTCAAGTTCATCAACCTGGTAAATTTTTCCCTTGACTCTCTGATTCCATCAATTGTTTTTCTTCTCTTCCAGATCTTGAGTTCAGGAGAAGCCAACCCGCCAAAGGACCAGTATTGGAGGATCCATTGCGAAGATATCTGAATCCGAGGATCCAACAATCTGCTCGGGAGAGTTCTTCCACCAAAATCTGTGAAGATCATTGTCTGGTTAGGTAAACCATCTCTTCTCTTTATTTCTGTTCTGTTGAAAGTTCGGAGCGAAACCCTAGGTCTGGGAGTTTCTCAACCCCCAGCGATCCGTTGCTTCTGAACTACTCTGATAATTTAGTTTCCTTAAAATTGTGCTTTCAATTATTATATTAGTATCTTTCAATGTTAGGTTAACTTTTCTTTGATTTGAAGCCAACTTCTACAAACATAAAAAAAATAACATAAAAAAAATTAGTTAATCTTAATTTACTTCCGCATCGCATCCCTTTATTTGTTCTGCATCAGTTATGGCTCCTTATTCACCTCAATCTAATAGGGTGGCAATGAGGAAACAGAGGACCTTAACTGATATGATTAATGATATGTTAGGTAAGTCGGGTCTACCAAATAACTTTGGGGGTAAACAATCCTCATTGCATGTTGAAGCCTTAATAGTGTCCCTTATAAAGGAAATAAGATAACATACTATGAAGAGTGGAAGGGTAGAAAACTTAACCTAGCATCCCTTAATGTGTGGAGGTGACTAGCTAAGCTTAAAATATCCCAAAAAAGTGGATGGAGTCATCCTAAGATATATCCAAAATAGTGTGGTCTATAGGTTTCTTATAATTAATTACAAGATTAGGGAGTTGTCCTCCAATACCATCATAGATTCCCATGATGCAGCTTCCTTTGAAAGTGCAATCCCTTTTAGACATCGAGAACAACCTATAGAGAGCATTCCATCTATCGAACCTTACAGTAGTATGGAAAATTCCTAGAAAAACCTAGAAGAAGAAAGAGACCTACGATAGAGAAAAATCTAGGTGATAACTTCATTGTTTATTTTGTTAAGGACACTCCTATAACCTTCTTAGAGTTTATGTCATCAATGGATGCTAGCTTTTGAACGGAAGCAGCGAGAAGTAAGATGGATTCCATCCTCTCCAATTGTACATGGGAATTAACTGATCTTCTCCCTCCTGGTTGCAAACTAGTATGATGTAAATAGCTTTTCAAGAAGAAGCTTAGACCCGATGGGGCTATTCAAAAGTTCATAGATAGGCTTGTGACTAAGGGGTATAGTCAGACAAAAGAAGTAAATTTCTTCGGTACCTACTCACCTTAAATAGGATTTTCACTATCCAAGTGCTTGTTGCACTGGCCACCTTATTTAGACTCCAAATCCATTAAATAGATGTTAAACTAGCTTTATAAAATGGAGATTGGGAAGAGGAGATCCATATGGAGATACAAAAGAGATTTGTGGTTCCTGGCCAAGAAAACAAGGTTTGTGGATTTGCAACTCCTTATATGAGCTAAAATGAGCCCCTATGCAATGGCATGAAAAAGTTAATCACACTGTATTGTCTACTAGTTTTGTAGTTAATGAAGCAAAC
Source organism: Areca catechu (assembly GCA_021397845.1). Lineage (NCBI taxonomy): Eukaryota > Viridiplantae > Streptophyta > Magnoliopsida > Arecales > Arecaceae > Areca > Areca catechu. Next base: position 30,933,884 of record CM038046.1, read on the forward strand.
AAGTGCATTAATACTAATATGAGGGTCATCCTACTCTGTCTATGGATGACACCCTAGTTTCTAGGACAAGCCTAGATCTAATAAATGAAAATAAAAGTTTTCTATCTAGTACTTTGACTTGAAGGATTTACCTTTACTTGATGTCATACTTAATACTAAATTGATTACAAATGAGAATTGCATAATTTTGAACCAATGACATTAATGGAAAAATTATCAAAAATGTTTAACCATTTTGACTGTAAACCTGTGTCTACTCTTTTTGAGCCTTATGTGAAGTGAAGAATCAAGGAGAAGGAACTAACCAACTTAAATATTTTCAAATAATTGGATCTTTCAACTACCTAGTTAATGCTGCAAGACCTGGCATTTCTTATGCTTTTGGTAGATTAGCTAGGCATACTTACAAGCCTAACAAAAGTCATCAAAGTCCACTTCAGCACTTGATGAGGTATCTCAAAGGAACTATGGTATCCATTATATTAGTTTCCCCATTGTCCTTAAGAGATTCATTGATGCCCATTGGCTCTCCAACTCAAACAAGAACAAGGCTACAAGTGGAAGCTTATTTATTTTTTATGTGGGACACTTTATCTCTAAATACTTGTTGCAAAACCTTACTAATAAGCCCCACTTCCCTGTCCCTCCACACAAGTTAATGTAGCTTCCACATAAGACAGACAAAAGATGGGATGTCACCTTTTCTACATTGCATATTCTTTGCAATATAGTGTCCAACTATCAACTATTGCTATGCCAGATAGCGGCAACTCTCCCTCAACAAACTCTCAACATCAGAAATAACAAAAACATAAGTAATAATGACTACAATGTCAGCCCAACACCAAATTATTCTCTTCTTCCGCTTATCACTTCCCAATTTAATCATAATTAGTTTATTTCCAATTTGAATCAAATGATGTCTCCAGCCAAGCAGTTAGCTTGTCACTAAGAAATACTGCAAGCAGATTTACCAAGATACCTTCTATTTTATGGTTATAATGGAAGTTCAATAAAAGAATCATTCTCTTTGTTCTCTCAAATGCCCTTTTTAGCATAACTAGTTGATTTTCAATTCAAACTGAATCAAGTTGCTGGCAAAAAATGTCAGTTTGAAAGGCAGATTCTCTTTCTAGAACCAGATTGGAACATGGAAACCATTTTAGTGCTCAATGGAGACCTAAAATGTAAGAGTACCTGTCCTGTGGTTAATGAATGTAAGGAGTAGTTCGATGGTTAGAAAGAAAATAAGATCTTGTTTGGTGGAAGAAGTGTTCTTCTAACAATGGTGTAACTCAATCAGAGCAAACAAACTCAATTAGAAGAAGTAGAAAAGGTTTGGAATCATATAGGCAGGTTGAGTGGTGACTCCCTTAGACAGCAAAACTTTGAACAGTAAGTTACAGCAAGGAAGCCATGTGTTGTCAGGTGGCAAGAAGCAAATATAATTAGGTGAAGAGGCACAATTTCTGTGTTCTCCTTGGATGATTTTTACTTTGTTGGTTCTCAAGCAAGTGCAACTTCAGAATAAAATTGTCTTTTCAATGTACTGGACAAAGTGAGTATCAGGAAAACCACAGAGACTGCTAGAATTTAGAGAAAGGAAGGATAAGAAGGGTAAGAGTGCTGAGATATTAGGTGTATGTCCACAAACTTTCAAAATTGCTTCACATAGAAAATTTATCAATTTAAGGTTAGGTATTATGTGACCTTGATACACTGTTTGCCTTACCCAGATATTCATTGCAATGAGAAATAATAGAGTACATGTTATATTTGTTGTAATGTGGCAGGCCTTGGAGAACATGGAACTGAGCTTTGTTCCAAAAAGACCTGGATTGAGTATTCAGGTCTCTTGGAAGTTGGATCTTGAAAGACAGCACTAGAAGTTCAAAAGAGAGCTGGAATATTGAACAGAAGGGGCAGAAAAAACCCTACCCTGCTTATACATATTCGAAGGGAAAAGAAATGCATCACGTTAACAACCACATTAAATCCAAAACCATTTTAAGATCACGGTTAAGCTATTTGAATATGCTGCATTATCTAATGAGCATGTATTGCAGGGATACATACACCATATCAAACATGCCAATCACTCACACAGATCAATAGGAGTACAAGAGTCCTGGCACATGCAAATATGTATAAGCCAAAGACAAAAGCACTCAAAAACAAAAACCGTTTGTCTTGCAAAATAAGGAATGTAATTGCACTAACTACAAGAATTTTTCATCCACCAATGGAAAAGGTACAACTTTTTAAACCTGGTCGAATCTACTACTAACTTGTAATAAGAGTCTATTGCATATATTTATGCGAGCCCCAGAAAAAATAAATACATGGACTACAACTAGATGAACAATTAAATATAACAAGAAGCAAACCAAAGACTGCAACTGCCTCACCGAGATAATATGGCGTGACAGAGAAACATTCAATCCTTCACCTTTTTTCCCATTAGAAACCTCAAAGAATATACCAGATGAATTCAATTTCCCTGCCACATTGTGTAGCCAAAACAGACAAGCTTCCATGGCAAAGCTCATATCCTGATAGTGACAATAAAAATCCCGGCCATCTCCAGCTCCCCTTAAAAATTTTCTTTAGAACACCTAACAACAACTCAAAAAAAACTCTAAGATTTGGACCTTCTGAACTCAAACCAAATCTCGTAGTGGTTAAACAGCAAACTATCGTGGGTATGCTTCCCAACATACTCCAATCCCAGCTTCATCAGCCTTCTTGTACACTCATCACCGCCTAGTCTCGAGCAGAACTTGATGTTGTGGGAGACAAAGATCCGACCTTTCTGGGGCTTTAGCCTCTCCACCAGCCTCTCCAACCCCACCCAGACAAGAGCGTCAGGCATGTGAAGGAACACAGCACTGGCATAGATAAGATCGTAATAAATGCCATCGCCAAAGCGGGTGAACTCCATGTCGTCCCCAAGAAGGATAAGTGGCCGCTTGTGGAGGAGGCCCTGGGAGGGGAGTTCGTAGCGGAGGGCGGCCATGAGGGAGAGCTCGTCGCGCTCGAGGCAGTGGAAACGGGCGGGGTCGAGGTAGCGGATGAAGTGGAGGCCAACGCGGAGAGTGCCGCAGCCGATCTCCAAGACGAGGTCGGAGGGGGCGAGGGCTACGGCATTGGCGAGGAACTCGAAAACGTCGCGGCCGCCGGCCCACGGCTCGCCGTAGTTGCTGTGGTGCTCCTCCACCAGGAGTTCGCCAGGGCAGGGGACGGCGGTGTGGTTACCGGCATCATCGCCCTCGTAGTGGGAGATGCCTTTGAATCTGTAACCAAAAACGAAAATAAAAAAAGTTTTGTAGAAGAATTTGCACCAAAGAGAGGGAGGGGAAAGGAGAGCGGGTGATGGTTTACCGGCGGAGGTCTTCGAGCTGTTCAGCGCGGGTCCGGGGGTTGATGCCCTTGCGAAGGGAGTGCCAGGCGGCGGGGGAGGAGGGGGGTTCTTGGATGGAGTTGAGGCTGAGCTGAGATTTGAGCCAGGCGATGTCCTCCGGGGTCGGTGAGATCCGTTCCCGGGATCTGGGGTTGGAGATAGAGGTAGGGCTGCCGCCTCCGGCGGCAATGGTGGAGATGGTGGTGGTGGGGCAGGAGGAGGAGAAGAAGGGAGAGAGGGAAGGAAGGAGGAGGAAGAGGAGGATGGCAGTGGTACAGCACACAAAGAGGAGGACGGGGACGCTGACACCATTGGAAGGGGGAGAAGCCATGGGAGGGTGGGCGGAGGTGGAGAGGATAGAGATTTAAGGACGCAGGTGGTGGTGGTGGTGTTTGGCCGCCGAGGTGTTCGACGGCGGACCCGCGCTACCGTGGGCGCACCGGTGTGTGCGGCAACACCAACACCGACTGAAGGGCTTCGTTGCAGTGGTACAGTGGATGACCTTTGTTATAATCTCTGGTGGATAGGATTAAAACATGGGGCCTGGGAGTTTGAATAAAAAAAAAGAGAGAGAGATTATAAGGAAAGAAGAAGAGGAGCGAGAGAAAGAAGAAAAAGAAGAAACGGGAGGAAGAATCAATGAAGAGAGAAGAGAAAAATAGAAGAAAAGAAAAGGGTAGAATTTTTACTTGTTGGTTGAAAGTTTAATAAAAAAAAAATTAATTATAATTTTTTATTTTTAAAGGATAAGATAGAGATTATAAAATTTTTATTTTTTTTAATTTTTTTTTTAATTTTATTTATTTTAGAAAAAAATTATAAATTTTGAAGGATTTGTTTTCCTCCCTCACTTTCTAATTCTATTTATTTTGGAAGAGAAAAAAATAATAGATTAGATTTATTTTTTCATTCTTTCTCTTCTTTTTTTTTTAAAAAAAAAAAAATTCTAATCGAGAGAAAAGATTAACTTTCTTTTCTATTCTCCTCTCTAAATTAGGATGTTAATTTTATTTTTACTGATTAATATCTCGCATGAATACACACATAATCAGTTTACGAGAGTAATAATAAAACACGATAAAATAAAATACTTAATCTCATGGGCAGATCAAATCTTCCCACATCCATATTCACTGGTAATTAAAAACTTTATATACATATCTATCTCATATTCATGTAGGGTTGAATTAGATAGAATCAAGTAGAGATGCAGGATGGTCCAATCAAAGCTTATCAAGTAAAAATTAAAAAATAATTATAATTTTGAAAGAGATATTTAGATTAAAATTAAATTGGATTGGATTCAAAATGAGATATATCATTTTTCGTGCCTGGCTCGAATATGTTCCAAATATTTTTTTCTAGAATTCATATACATTCCCAATTTTAATTGGATCAGATAAAATCCATATATTTGGGGTCCTATAGATTAGCTAAAATTATCATTTAAAATCTTGTTTCATGCTAGTTTATGATGAACTCTATCACGAAGACCTGCCCTTCCTGAATGATATAATAAATAAATAAATAAAATATATAACCAAAACAAATCCATCAAAATAGTGTAGGCTATTACAAATGTATCATTAATATTAACCAAGAAAACTGTTTTCAAACAAAACATGTGTTGATATATAATTTTTGTAGTCTTCTGCAACTCAAAAGGGAGAAAAAACTATAAACTTCAAAGAAAATTTTCTTAACCTACAAGAATGCCACAAAGAAAGTAGGTATTGACAATGATATTGCTTGACTTAAAAAAAAAAAAAAAGAAAGCAAGCAAGTCTTGGTAGGATGACTCGGGTGTCATGAGTTTGAAAAATGGTAACAGTTTCTCCTAATGCAGGGATAAAATATCATGCATTCAACCCACATCAAATTCTATTACAGTGGAAGCAACATTTATTTGGACATCTTTTTTCCAAGGATGCCATGGAACACTAAAACATTGTTTCTTTTAAAAAAAAGAGAAATAGGTATTGTTAGTATCGAAATTCTTTTTTCCAAGGATGCCATGGAACACTAAAACATTGTTTCTTTTAAAAAAAAGAGAAATAGGTATTGTTAGTATCGAAATCAATCGGATATCTGGGATACTGGAGTTGGTGGCAAGAGAAGGTCTCCAGAAGGTGTGACCTACAAAAAAACTCTAATCAAAAGGTGTTCTAGCAAGGACCCTCTAACATTCAAATTAAATCTCAAGCATAACAGTATGAGGAGTGTAAGGTGAAGCTTTTTGCATATCTTGGAGGCTTCCAAGGGATCCTTTTTTTATAGGCAAGGGATGAAAACATTTTTGGGATGAAAAGATCCTAGAAAATTTGGTAGGAGGTGATAGGATTGAAGATCCTATCACGCGGACTGTCTAGGAATCTTCTTGTTCATATAAAATATCTACTCTTCTTTAATTGGAACATTGTCTTTTACAGCAAATCAACCATATTTTTTAATGACAACATTGACCACTATATGGGTCCAGCCACACTCCCCTTAATTGTGAATATATATGGCAGTGATTAACGATCATGGAACGTGACATGACCTTCTGGTCATGCAATTTGGGATATGGAGATGGGAATCAGTTTTGCTAACTTTCAAATGATTTAAGTAGGAATATTGTCTAAGAACTTGCTCGCCATTAGATACAAGGATTCGAAAACGGGCCGAGTGCCTCTATTGAAGCTAAAGGTTGACCGATTCGAGAGATAGTAGGTCCTGGCTACTAGAGCCAAGGCTTGGCTAGTACTATTATAGATCATTAAGCTACGGCTCGGTCTACCAGAAGATACTTGGTCAAATTACACCAGCTGATGAGGGTGTGTAGTAGCTTTTGGAGAATCAGTTGATGAGAAAGGATCATCCATCACTGAGACTGGCTCGGATAAAGGTGATCAACAGTCAGTATTTAGCTAAAAAAAGTATTAATTTTTATGATGGGTCCGATCGAACATTAAGATCAACCATGCCCAAACACGTGGTTGGATTGTGTCTGATAATGGTGGAGCCGAAAGGAAATCACCAGCTGATTGAGGATCAAATTTGGTGGGTGATCGACAAACATGTGGATCCAATCCAATGAATAATCGGTAGGCACGTAGCTGGACCAACTAACCAGGCTTATTGATTTGGGCCTCGTATTCTTGGCCCAAGCAAGATTCCCCTCAGCACGTGTCTTTTGAAGACAATAGGAATAGGTGCCCTAGGTTGAATTTGGATCCATCCTAATTATTGAAAAATCTAGTGCAATTACCAACCATCCATTCATTACAAAACAATTAATGATATGAACATATCCAACTCCAATTATCAAGTATTTCACATATATATTTACTACTCATGATTCATATTGGACCCTTCTAGCTTGAGTTTGTACGAGAAAAAAACTAAAAACATGTTTGGTTGGAAAGTGTTGGGTTTTGAAATAGAAATGAAAATAAGTGACTTTTATTTTAGCTATTTGATTGAAAAAAAAGTTCTATTTCTATTTGGATTGGGAAAGGGAACGAGAATGTCCCATTCTTTCATTACCTGATCCTTGCTCTCTTTTAGAATCCAAATTCTATTATGATTTTAATTCTGGTTTCAATCAAGAACCAAACATGTCGGAGGGATAAATCTATTCCGATTTCTATTCCAATACATTTCAATTCCAACTGCAAATCAAATGCATCCTAAATTCTTTTAAAGTAATTTTTTTTTTTTTTTAAAATACATAACTTGAACTTGCTTAAATTGGCAAAACTCTCGATGATGATCAATATATAATTGATTATATCCTATTTCAAGCTCTCTCGACATTAATCACATTTCTTCTTCTATGCTTTCGGGTACTTCAAAAATGGATTAATTGGCCCCTGTCAACACCTTTCAGGTTTATTTAGTGGCTCTTTTTCAACACTATAAGGTATATTTCGGAATATGGCATGGTAATATTGTGCTTCAGCCTGGGCATCCTTATAGCAATCCGAAAGCAGGATGTTTGTTCATGATAGCCTGTTGGGTCTCTTCATCATCACCTTAGTACCATTACTCAGACCTATCTCTAATATTCCAGGGTTGGGTAGGGCAGTGACACTGCTTGGGCTCATTAATCTATTGGTTCTCCCAGGCGTGCTGCATTTTTTTTTTCTTTTTTAGTAAATAAAAGAGATAGAAAGGTTAAATCTGGTATAGCTATCTTGCAGATTCCTATCATGCTAGATAATATTTGACACAGGATGCTTAAATTTTTATAAGATTTTTCTATTTATAGGTGAGATAATCAACTGACACCACTAAAATGCCAGCTGATAGAACAGAAATAAAGAAGAAAAATTCTGATCTCTTATCTAATCCAATTCACTATAAGTTCAAAAATAATTTTTAAATTTAATCGAGATCATATATATATATATATATATATATATATATATATATATATATATATATATCATGCTTTGAATTCGTGGTCGGATATGACTTGCCGAGGCATCTATTTTTAGTCCAGGGTTCTTGTTGTAAATATTAGACTTTGTACGATGCTTTTACAATCCAGCTCTCTCCCCCTCTCTCTCTCTCTCTCTCTCTCTCTATATATATATATATATATATATAAATACGTCCCTCGAGCACAACCAAGTGCTAAGTTGCAGTAAAGCAAGCTAAAATGAAAAATATAGGCAGAAAAAGGGGCCAGGATACAGAAAAAAATATTGATTAAAATGTATATTAGGATTCATCCAATAAAAATATTATATTATTTATTTTGAAAAATATATATATATTTGATTAAAAACTTTGAATGAAAAGATTTATTAATAATTTTTAATAATTTAATTTTAAAAATTATTTTAAAATAATATATATATATATATATATTTTATGGAAAGATTCACGTGCACGTGTACGCATGGAACAACACGGGCGCCGCTCTCCGAAAAGTACATAACGATATTTCTCTCCACGATCCATCGGCGTCACCTCCCGGTTCCCGGATCCGTCAAGCGGCCCTTCCAGTCCTTTCCTATACTCCCGCGTCCGCGTCCAGATACAAATTCTCTCTCTCTCTCCTCCGATGTCCCTTTCCGTCCTTCCCATCCAGTCTCCTCCCCTTATCAATTTCACTTCTTCCACATCGCCCCACCCACTCCCTTCCCCTCCTGCCTTCGACCAAGATCTCGAACTCAACCCAAGAAATGGGCCAAGAGGAAGCCGCCAAAGCCATGGAAAAAGTAGGGCGAGACGTAGCAAGAGAAGGAGAATATAAAGAGGGAGAGGAGGAGGAGGAGAGCTGCGACTTCTGCAGCGAGGCGAAGCCTCTGGTTTACTGCCGGGCAGACGCGGCCAGACTCTGCCTCCGCTGCGACCGCCAGGTCCACGCAGCCAACTCCGTCTGCTCGCGCCACCCCCGCTCCCTCCTCTGCGACTCCTGCCGCGCCGCCGCCGCCTCCATCTTCTGTCCCTCCCACCGCCGCCTCCTCTGCTCCAACTGCGATTTCGACGCCCACCGGCGCGGTGGAGTCGTCCACCAGGATCGCCGCCCGGTCGAGAGCTTCTCAGGCTGCCCGACGGCGGCGGAGCTTGTCGCGGTTCTTGGGGTCGGCGGAGATGTGAAGTCGGTGGCGGAGGGTACGGGTGATGATGGTGGTGGCGGGTGGTTGGTGGATGAGGGATGGATGTGGGAGACGCCGCCGGTGTTTAGTATCGATGATTTTCTCGTGCCGACGACTTCTTGCCATGGCTTCCAAGCTATAGGGATTCCCCCTTTGCCCAAGGTATCGGGAATGGACTTGATTTGTTACTCATATGAATATTAGTTTTGCTGTTTTGTTCTTAGGTTTGTTTTTGAGTTCTGTATCTTTTAGTTGCTAAATTTGTTACGGGGGGATTGTTAACAGGGCACATAATCGCAAACATGAATCAAATTATTGGGTCCTTTTAAAGGGTAATTTTTTTTTTTTTTTCTCAAGAAGAATCAAATTATGCTGGTCTAACAAAGATAAAGACTAGACATCAAGAAAGAATATATCCAAAAGATGTTTCAGATGTTAACGATTTTATATGCTTGTTTTAATTTGATCATTCACGATACTGGTCTACTTTCAATTTGTGGGAATTAGTATGGTAATTCGTTTTGTTTTCATTCCCTGCACTTTAGTCAAATTGATAGATTGGTATGTGCCTTTGAGAAGGGATCTATTAGGTGATTTTGTATCTATTTTTGCGTTTCTATACTTTGCAAGAAGGCATTGATATGAGTTACTTTATGTTGGTTCCCATTAACATTCGCTCTAGCCATTAACGCATATAGCATAGATTACCATGCTCGCGATTCCGTTATATTCACACTTTTTGCAGTACGGTCTTTTCCTTTTGACCTCAGTTACGTTCCAAGATGTGGTTCCTGATATTCTATGCAATGTTTCATGTTTTCTGCTAGTTTAAGTTAATATTCTCTAGCTTTGTTTCGTGTGCTGTCTATTCTGTTCATTAGCACAATATTGTTTGTCATTACAAGGATTGTTGTTTTGCCTCTCATGTGGGATAGTTGGTTTAGTTCTATCATTAATCTTAACATGTGGTTGAAATTGCTTTTCCTATGTTTTTTTTTTTCAAAAGAGAAATCTGTGGGTTGTTATTTGCTTGTGTTTAGCTGCAATTTAATTCTCTGAAGGACTGTTTTTTGGCATCAGGACCGGAATTCAACTTGTGGAAGACATAAGGAAGAGATAGTCCGGCAGCTTCATGAACTTATTAAGTCTGAAATCCATGTGATAAATGATTATGAAGAGCTTGAACAAGTTACGATATTCCAGACCCTGGCACCACAACAAAATTTTCAATTGGGTAATTTGGGTTCTGATGTTGATCATGATGGAACATGCATAGTTGTACCTGCTTGTGAGGTTTGATCTACTTCTCTGTTTTTGCTCATTTGAAGAATTCTGTGGCTCATAATATCCATTTTCTTTCATTTGGTGGTTACTATGGCCACTGTGGGAATTTACTTCTTCTGATTTGTGGCATTTACAGTTATTTAGAATTTGGTCTCCCTCAAATAATTTTCCTTGAGGATTTTTATATGCGATGCCTAAGCTTATTCCTTCCAATGAAGAGTTTTGAAGAACTGTGTTCTGCCATCTCTTGTCTGTTGGTTCTTGGCAGAACCAAAATGAATAACTTGCACAATTGGCTAATTTATGTGATTTTCTAATCACACTCTTCCTAGGTTTCTTTAAATTGTGGAAAAAAAGAAAAGATATGCTCAAATAGTTATTGAATAGGAGCTATACTTTGATATTGTTTGGTATGAAATGGTAATGTAATAAGTCAATTTTTTGAATTTATCTTAGTTCAGATGAGATCTTAGGCTTCACTAATTCATTTTGTCACAGACTTACAAGAGGTCTCAAGCAATTCAAGATCTTCATGTAATTCAACTTGTTTAATTTTCCAGTTAATCTTAAATATTCTAAAATTCTCATGTTACCCAAATTTTATTGAAAATTAGGGCTCTTATGCACATGAGATGCACATGCTGCTGAAAGGGTACATGATAGGGTTGATTGTTAGGTTTACAGAACAAAATTTGAGGCAAAAAGAGTCAGTGAAGTTAAGGAGGACCAAGGGGAGTTGCACTTGGATGAATGGTAGTGATATAGATGAGCTGGTCTAGCTCACGTCAACCATAGATTCATTGGACTGTCACATTCCTTTTGCCAAGATCTTTTATGTGATTAGGATTCATTGGACTGTCACATTCCTTTTGCCAAGATCTTTTATGTGATTAGGCTTAACTAAATTCATCATTATTTGGCAAGTTAGTCTAGTAACTAGCTCGTCAATCATGTTTCTTCTTTTCTGCTTGCTTTTCTATCAGGTGTAAACAAGTGCTCCTCTTTCTTCTTTTAAGGCTTCTGCAAAACCAGCAATTCTCTCATTGGATGGTGGCTTGTTGAAAATTGTTATTTTTTTCATTTATTTGTATGTAGGCTCATTTTTCCTCTTTTCTGCTTACTTTTCTATAAGGTTCAAATGAGTGCTCCTGTTCTTTTTTTAAGACTTTGGCACGACCATCAATAATAGCATTAGGTAGTGGCTTGTTGAAAAATTGTCAATTTTCATTTATTTGAATATTGGCCAAAGGGATTCTTTAAAACTCATTTTTCATGCTTATTTTAAAACATCGTTGTCCATTTGTGTCAAAAACAATTACAGTTCATGTATATATTACTTATCTCATTTTGTTTTGCATTTTTTGTCATTATTAATGAACTCCATTATCAGTTTTTTTTTTAAAAAAAAATGAAAAATCTTCAACCTTTTGTTGATTTGGTATGGAAACATTAATGGTTGCTTCTATAACCTAGGTTTCACAACATTTTGGAAGGGTAACATTTGAAGCGCGACTTCCTATGTTAGCAATTTACTAAAAGATGGCAGCCTAGACTGCCTACATGCCTGTCTTAATGTTTGGCATGATATGAGTGTTGCAGACCAGATTGATTTTTGAATTAGTATTGAATGTTGTCAATTTGATGCTTTCAATTGACTTACTAAATTTTATTTGTCATATAATGTTTTATTTTATGAAATAAAATTATTTTTTAGATTACTCTTTACATATATTTTTTTAAAATATATTATTTTGGGGCTGCCTTAACCTCTGATCCCCTGCCTAGTTGCTAGACAGCCCCTCCGCCTATTGTTTACTTCTCACAGCTATGTAAAACATTGGCTACTGCTATCGAGAAAAACAGATAGAAAAATGAAATTATGGATGTCAGAATGTAAGATGACCTTTTTTTCTTCATGTATTAAATGTCTTGTGATTGTGAGTACTTGGCATATGCAATTGACTAAATGTCCTAGGAGGCTAGGACCCTTGTGGCAGTCAAATAAATGATTGAGTGTGACTACCTTTAGTTTGCTACACTGAGGATCTAATAAAATAAAATTAATGGAGCTTGAATATCATTTTAAGAGGCATTTGTGTAGGATTTGAGGCTTCTTTTTGTGCTTTTGACTTTCATACAACATTTCTATGGTATTAAAAAGAAATGTGGAATCTGTGGATCCACCTACATGTTCCATTTGAGAATAATGGTCAAGCTCATGGTGTTATCCATTTTAAAATTAAGCTCGACAGATGCTTCAAGAAGTGAAGAGGCAGTTGAGATGGAACCTTGAATTACATTTAGATAGAGAAGTGTTTAGAACGTACAAGGTTGAGAGAGGAGGGTGCAGAGAAAGGATTTCATATTATTTTCTCCTTTTGCATCTAGGGAGAGAGAGTGCATAAACATGCATCTAGGGAGAGAGAGTGGATAAACAATCATAAGAGCCACTTTGCTATTACATACCTGAGGCCATGACCAGTTGAAGACACTTATCTCAAGTAATTCCGTGATATGATAGGTTGCATGATCATGACATTATAGTCAAACAAACTTGTTGAATGATGATTTTTGTACATCAACTGCATTAGACTTTCATCTGCTAGGGATAAAAGAAAGGAGGATTACTTACATTAAATCATTAGCATATGGTTTTTTATTAAAAATTTAGACAGATAATGTACAAAGGATGGAATTCCAATAAGCTCTGCATTCTGAAAAGTATTATTTAATTTTCCACTTTGTGGTTGTGACTTACGCTACAAAATAAAGCCTAAAAGATGATTTTTTTACTGCTCATTTATAGGAAGCCATCCAATTCAATAACCTCCTAGTTCATTTTCAGTAAAGTCTTAAGCACATATAGATTGTGATGGCAATGAATGATAATTGACATCTAGATTGTGATGGCAATGAATGATAATTGACATCTTGAAGAAGATTGACTTTTGAGTATTTTTGAAAATTCGTTTACCTGAAATATTAGAATGGTTTTTAGTAAAATATTGTTATCCTTTTAAGTTGACATATCATGCTCCTTTAAAGTCAGTTATGAAAGGAGTGTGAAAGTGTATGCTTAAGGTTCTTATTTTTTTAATAATTTTAATTTATCTATATCTGATTCAATTTAGTTTTATTCAAATGAATGAAATTTATTAAGTTTAGATATTAGAAATTGCAAAATGCATAACCACTGCATATGCACCCACATATGGCATGTGTGCTATGTGGTATCTTTACAGTTTGCATAATGCAGTTGCTTTTTAATACCTTGAAATCTAGAGGGATCCTTTTGAGTTGCCTTAACACACCTTCCACTAGAGATGGACAAAGATTCTACATCACCTAAAACAAAAGGTTCGGTAACATCTATTGCATAAGCCCGAAGAGATTTGAATGGAAGCAAATATGAAATCTCTCAAGGAGTTAGACCTTAATCTTCTTAATGGAAAGTTTGTATCTGCTTATGCCATCCTTTTGCTATATCAAGAAGAGAAAGTTGATGAACTTTCCTCCATGAGTGAGAGAGTAGGCTTGGTGAAGCTTTTTCTGGTACTGGTGATTCCTTGGGTTGAACAAACTAACATGATATGGGCTGATGGTGAGGACCTGTTAGCAGTTGGTGACTCTAACAATGCAAACATTATCTCATCTCCTTACATATTATGCATGTTGGCTTTCTTCATTCTTTTAGCAAGTTTCAACTTTTTTAATCCATAGGATTGTAGAAGCTACACTGTTTACACCAAACAATGCAATTGAAGTCGTGATAATTTTGTAGGATTATATATGTATAATAGGCTTCCCTAACCCTTTACCTTCATATTGACCTCTCTCGAGTAAATGCCTATAGGTGGGACCATGCAATACAACTTATGCTTTCACATGTTATACATGAGGTCGATTTAGATAAAGTCTGCATGTCATCAAAATTCACCATTAGGTCATGAAGGTTATTGCATTCAAATATGCTCCATCTTTTCCTTTTTCCTTTTCTTTCTTTTTCTCCCTTTTTGGTCACTAGGTTTCCCCCTAGCCTACCTTGATGCCAACTAGATACTCAAGTTTTATATCCTAACAACAGCCTAGCTGCCTTGACAACCTTAAAAAGGATTATGATGCTTTCTCACTTCTTTTGGTAACACCTAAGAGAATAAAGTGATGATATCCTGGGGAAGGTACCACCAAAGACATTTTGAAGAAAGAAGACCGTACATGTGAACATTTTATTAAGCTAAACCACTCTTTGTTGCTTTAACATCTCTTAACTTTCTTTTATGATCTTTTCTCAATTTTCTTGTAAAATAATTTGCTCTCAAACTAGTGAGATCCAAGAAAACTAACATTCTTAATGGATAATAGATCTAATAATAAGATTTCATCACGGACATGCATTAGTGTTGTATATTTGTAATAATGTCGTTGGTCTCATAACTTGATTTATCTTAATTTTATGCATAGTGATTTTTAAGGCATATTAATTGAAGATCAATTTTGATAAAGCACACGCTTCAATAATCTTCAGCTTGGATTGAATTCAATGAAAGCTAGCATGGAGATCCAGCTTATTCATTTTACCAAACCACTTCTTGGTGATTGATTAGCTTTGTCATGGGTGGGTAAGTTCAAATAACCCATCAAATATCTAGCATTCTAATGATGCAAACTTTTTTTCAAACTATAAGACTTATCAGGTTGATCACCATAATCAGTTTAACCAAAATCTAAGTTTTCTTCAAGAGATGGACCTTGCTCTATCATGATCACATAGGTATTAGAATAAAGAAGGTTTGAGTGACAAACAGGTATGTTAGACGAGGTTTAAGAGTTGTACTTGTTGAGAATAAAATGATGGTAATGAAGGAATGGTAGGCGGTTTCATGTATATATTTTGAAACTTTTTCAAAAACAAACAGCGGAAGATATAAATATTAATCATATTAATCTATACTATGTATAAGATCAAATCTAAAATAGCCTACAAACAAGATCATGACATGCTATATTGCATATAAAATCTGAAAACAAAACAGGAAGCATAGATCACATCTATGCAATATACTGATACTGCAGATCACATCTGTAATAACCATGAGTTCAGAACTTATTATCTTTGCACGGGTCAAAGATCACCGTTGCTGATTATCGTGGAGTTGAGGTTCTTCAAGCCACTCACATGTATGGCCTCTCTACAGAACGTCCACACGAAGCCCTCGAACTGATTAATCTCCTCAGAGTGCTAGCTCCTCGCAGAGACCACTTGATGGCTGATAGAAGATCCTCTTTCAGATTCCTTGGATGCTTTAGAAGATGAAGGAAGATAGCTAGGAGGATTCAAAGGTGATGGAGGAAATAATATTTTTCTCTTCCCAAAATCATAGAACAACTTCTAAGGAAACCCATGCTCAGGACGCCCTCTCTGTTTTTCACTAAAAAAACCCCACTTCCCACTCTCTAATTTTTACGATGAGAAGTCTTCAATCTGCTCGCATGCCAACTCTCAATAATCTTAAGAAGAGGCATCAAAGAGATGTCAAGATAAATATAAGAATGAGTTCGTTTTGATTCGAAATCAAAACAACTTAATCTTGAATTCAAAACTTAAGTTGATTTCAAATTCAATTCTCATCCCAATCGTGAGTTCGAAATTCAATCTTTATCCTAATCAAGTGGGTCACCAGGAGAGGCGTGAGAACACCTTGGAGCATGGGGAATCTTTACGCAAAATTTGATTTTGCATGAAGGATGGCATGGGACTATGGGGCTTAGGTGTGAGGGGGTTACTTAATTCATTTGGACTTCCAATTTGAACTAAAACCAAATCTTATTTGGTTAGACCCAAAGAGATGAACCTAATCGAATTAGGAATTCAATCAAACAAAATCCTAATCCAATTAGGAATTAATTGAGTCCAAGTTCTAATCAAATCAGAAATTAAGCTTAGCGATTAGGTTACTATATAACCTACTTAGGTCAAACCTAAATGAATACAATTCAATTAGACTTGAACCAATCCTCATTGCTTAATCAAATTGAGC
The DNA here is from genome assembly GCA_021397845.1 of Areca catechu. Taxonomy (NCBI): domain Eukaryota; kingdom Viridiplantae; phylum Streptophyta; class Magnoliopsida; order Arecales; family Arecaceae; genus Areca; species Areca catechu. The sequence continues at coordinate 30,950,197 of CM038046.1, forward strand.
TAATCAACAATTCAATTGCCAATTAATCTTCCTATAATTTGCTAACTGTTATTGAATTATTTTATCATTGATAAGTTGACTCACTGTTAAGTCGACTCATAAATGAGTCGACTCACTAAGTCAACTTAATGCAAATCATCAATCATTATCGACAATTCAACTCTTGAACGATTCATAATCGTTGATCAGCCATCGGATCAGGCAAAAATTTCTATTATGTTTGATCTCATAGGTTCGAACACTAAGCTGATAGCACAGGCACAAATTTCTGTACTAATCAAAGTGACCATCTAGCAATGATACCTGATGTCCGGATAGATCGAATAGTTGCAAAGCAACATTCAAGAACCTCTGGCATATGGTTATCATATAATTCATCCCTTTAACCCTCAATACTCAGGATGATTTCAGAGGTAAACTGCCAATTCTCAATCAGTTCATCTAGATTGTCTCAACCTTATAAATCCTGTGACTCATCATAAAGATTATCCTGGTCAAGGTTTTGCTAAACTGAAATATAGCAAAGCATTATCTCTAATCACTTAGAGTGGTCAATCTCATTTTGACTTACATACAGACTTCGCAAGTATTTTACTATACCCAAAAACCTTCCATCGCTGAATTAGAAATTCAAGTAGTCCTGCATCAAAGCACAGTGAGTTGCTTCAAGTTATCATGGTGATTTCATATATGAGGGACACTTATATCCGTATCCTTCACACACAACCCTGGAAGTAGAGTGCTTTGCACGTGGGTCATGTTCAGTGAAATGTACTCCTACACTTTATCTGTATGCCATATCAGTATCTCCACTCCTTGGTTATGAGGATAACCAACCCATATATTACATGACCTATACTCAATAAATATTATCGTCCTTAACAACGTATCATTTGGTCACGAACAAGTTTAAGAACTATACCGTAAATCCTGCTTTATCAAATTAAAATTGTTCTAAGGACTTTGTCATTAAATAGCTCACAGAAGAAAGATGCATACATAATGATGAAAATGCCAAATATTTTTTATTAATTAATAATTTATATATAAATTACAAAGAGCATAACCATTTACAGCTTAAACGATTGGCTTTAGGACACAATTTTCAATAGATAATTGCTTGAGATGGAATGAGCGGTGCATTAGAGATCCAAGAGAAGCTACTGAAATATGTTTTAAATAGTCTAACGGAAGGGAAGAGACAAGCTTACATGGATAAATTTGGAAGAGCATGTTCCTATTCCAATTTCATTTTCTCAGTGAAACCTTAGCTAGTCATCCCACCATTTTGCCTAGAAAAAGAAGTTGGAAAAGTTGGCGTGATATCATAAATTATCTTTAATAGGAATATGTGGTTTACAAAGATCACAAGTCATGCACAAAGACATAAAAAGCCAATGAATAGTTAGGACAAGACATGGTTATAGTAATAAGTATTATAAATGGCAAAAGGAGAGAGATAAAAAGATAAGAAGGAATAATTGTATTTTCTTACTTCTTCATGGTACAGGTGGGCTCTATATATAGAGCAATAAGGAATTCCCAATTGATGCATTTCCTAATATAGAGAATATTCATGATTGATATATTTTCTAATATACATGATTGATATATTTTTCAATATACATGATTGATATATTTTTTAATATATATAATTGATATGTTTCTTCAATTAATATGCAGCCATATTATAGTAATTGCTATATCAATAATTACTATCTATTTCAACATATATATCAACACTCTCCTTCAAGCTAGAGCGTAAATATTATGAAGCCCCAGCTTATTACAAATATAATCAATCCTTGGACTCAATGACTTAGTAAACATATCAGCTAGCTGATCATTAGAGCTCATAAAAGTCATAGAAATAATATCCGACTGTAGTTTTTTTAAAATAAAATGACAATCTATCTTAATGTGCTTCGTATGCTCATGAAACACAGGGTTCGGGGTAATATAAAGAGTAGCCTGGTTATCATAAAACAACTTCATAGGCTCAAACTAAATAATCCCAAGCTCCCTAAGAGAGACTTTAACCATACTAGCTCGCATGTGATTAAGGCCATAGCACGATATTCCGCCTCAACACTAGAACGAGCAACAACTCCATGCTTCTTGCTCTTCCATGAGATAAGATTATCACCAAGAAAGACACGATACCAAGAGCTAGATCGTCTATATGAGGGAGATCTTGTCCAATCTATATTTGTATAGCCAAACATCTGGCTATGACCACGATCCTGATAAAATAATCCTTTGCCTGGTGCACTATTTAGATATCTAAGAATGCGAACAACAACCTCCCAATGACAAACAGTAGGAGAGTCGAGAAACTAGCTGGCGATACTAACAACAAAAAATATATCTAGCCTAGTGACCGTAAGATAATTCAGTTTTCCAACTAATCTTCAATATCTTCCAAGATCTGACAAAGGCTCCCCCTGACCAGGAACAAGCCATATATTAGGATCCATTGGAGTATCAGCAGGACGAGATCCTAACATACCTGTTTCCTCCAACATATCAAGAACATACTTCCTCTGATTCACAACCATACCTTAATGAGACTAAGCAATCTCAATACCAAGAAAGTATCATAACTCTTCCAGATCTTTGGTATGAAATTACTGATATAAATAACCTTTCAGAGTAGTAATGTCATCACTAATAATAACAACGTCATCTACATAGACAATCAAACTAATGTTCTTGCCTAACTCTAAATTGAAGAATAATAGAGCTAAACTTTCCAAACTAGGCCCGGGAAGATTGCTTGTCCATATAATGACTTCTTCAACCAATATACATACTTTTCCTAAGCAACATACCCAGGAGCTTGCTCTATATAAACCTTCTCGTGAAGTTCACCATGCAAAAATGCATTCTTAATATCTAGCTGATGAAGAGGCCAGCAAAAAATAGCAGCTAAACTTAGGAGAAGACGAACAAATGTGAGTTTAGCCACAGGTGAGAATGTATCAAGATAATCTTGGCCAAACACCAAAGTGAAGCCCTTTGTAACCAACCGAGCCTTCAATTTGTCAACCTGCCCATCAAGAGAACACTTAACAATATAAATCCCGCGACAACCAACAATGGACTTACCTGGAGGAAGTAGAACAAGGTCTCAACTATCCAAAGCACGGAGCACAAACATCTCATCATCCATCGCCTGCTTCAAGTCAGAAAAGGCAAGTGCCTCTGTAACAGTATAAGAAATAGAGGCTGAAGCAAGCGAGAAAATACAGGTAGAATATCTGGAAGATAAAGATAGATAATTAACAAAACGATCAATGGGATATTTTGTTCGATTACCTTTGCGCAGAGCAATAGGAACATTTAGGTCAAAAGGAGAGCTAGTGTAGTAGGACTATCTAGTAGAGAAGCGACTGGTACTGGTGTTGAATCTGTGGGCTCACCAGAAGCGATCTCAAGTGGTGCACAATGTTGATATGTTTGAAAACTCGGCCGATCAAATCTAGAGGAGATAGAGGAGGAATGGAGCATAGGTGACGAGGATGTGTCAGCAGAAAGAAAAGATACAGGCAGCCCAATAGAAATAGACTCCTCATAAGAGACAATAGACTTAGAACCAAGAGAAAAATAAGGAATGAACTCAAAGAATGTGACGTCTGATGATCTAAAGATACAATGAAGAATAGGAGAGTAGCACCTATATCCCTTTTGAGATCAAGAATATCCAAGAAAGATACATTTTAAGGATCTCGAAGATAACTTATCATGTCTAGGACCAAATTGATGGACAAAACATGTGCACCTAAAGACTCTAGGAGATAAGATATACAAGGAATCCCTAAAAAATAAAATCGAAAAGGAAATTTAATCATGCAACACGAATGAGGGCATACGATTTATGAGATAACATGCAGTAAGAGCAATGACATCCCAAAAAATGAATAGGTACATGCATATGTATAAGAAGTGTCCGTATTATATCAAAAAGATGACAATTCTTGCACTCTACTATCCTATTTTGTTGAGGCATATAAGTGCAAGATGTCTGATGAAGAATTCCATGAGTAGTCATAAAGTTTTGAAAATTAGTGGATAAGTATTCACAGGCATTATCACTTCGAAGAATTGTAATAGATGTATGAAATTAATTTTTAATTTCAGCATAATTTAGAACGATGACGTAATAAATAAACCCAAGTCATGTGAGAATAATCATTAATAAAAGTGACAAAATAGTTAGATTTCATAGAAGAAATAATTTTATTGGGTCCCCAAATATCATATGAATAAGGTTAAAGGGTGCTGAAGCATGTTTATTTGACCAAATAGAAAAGGACCATGCTCTGCTTTCCTAATGACATGACTCATAATTTAACTTATGGATACTAAACACACTGGCCACCATTTTTTGGAAATTCTGGAGACGAGGATGATCCAATCGGCTATGAATTTGAAGAGGCGTAGTAGCAACTGCACACACTGGTGGTCCAGATAGCCGATACAAATCATGAGACTCAAAATCGAAACTAATCATCCTCTCTATTTTCAAGTCCTGCACTACCACAGAATCAGAAGAAAGGATAACTGAGCAATGCAATTGTTTAGTTAATTGGCTAATAGATATTAAATTAATAAGAAAATCAAGAATATATAAAATAGAAGACAAGGATAAATTTGGAAAAAGGGAAACAGTTCCCTTATCTTGAACCGGAGTAGTGGATTTATTAGCCAAAATAACATGTAAGAATTATGACTCAATGATATGGGCAAAACTATGTTTGTGCCCAGACATGTGATTAGAAGCACCAAAATCAAAAATCTAAAGGATAAGGTTATCTGATGAGTGACTAAGATAGGCAATCAGATTACCATGCTGTGCTAGAGTAGTGATAGATGAAGAAGCTTGCTAATAAGCCTAGAACTGAAGAAACTGCGTATACTCCTCTCCAAAGATCGTAACAATATCAGAAGTCGGGGCAGACACTGCCAAGTTGTCCTTTGCTAATTGAGTTTGCACATTATGTGCAATTCACTGTGGAAATCCATGAAGAGTGTAATAGGTATCTAGGGTGTGTCCATGATGATTACAGTGGGTGCACCAAGAACGATCACCACCACGACCACCTCTACCACCATGGCCTCGATGGCCATCTCATCCACCTACTAATCTCCTGAGGATTGAGTGGACAAAGCGGAGTAGTCGAAGGATAAAGCTACATTAGGATTGTTTATCCATGTGGATATTCGAAGTAAACATGAGTAAATATCTGCAGGAGAGGGTATAGGATCTGAACTAAGGATCTGGGTGCAAGTACCCTCTAATTCTGAACGAATCCCATGGTGACATAAAACAGTTATCAGACGATCCCACTGAACTTGCTAGACCCGAATATTAGGAAAAAATGGTAACATGTAACTCAGTGGCAAGTGTCTGATGGCGTTCTAGATAAGATTGCATATCAGAATCTCCCTATCAGAGATGAAAGAGAATCAATCACATTATACAAGTGTGTAAAATTGCTCGAGTACAATTCTCAAGCATGGATCCAGGTACTATAATATGTATGGATCGGTTTAAAGATAGAAATTAGGTCATAGTCAATGGTCTGTCAAATCAAACCAAGAATCTAAGCATCAACTCTTTCCCACCGATCTCAACTAGCAGTAAGGATCTGATCAATAGAGGATATAAGATAGTTAGAATGCCTTAACCTTTGCACCATAACTCCACAAATATAGCCCATGATGAATAATTTTTACCATTCAACTTGTCAACGATAATCATAGCAGATCCGGTGAGGGCGGGTGTATTCACCCTGAAGGTGGGTGTGGTGGATGTGGCTATAACGTGAAGTTGGAGCCTTTGGACAATGATCTTGGATTGAAGAGAGATCCAATTAAGGGTAGCAGAAAATTCTGGACAAGAAGAACAGTGGCTGTTGCTGTTCAGAACAGATTTTTTTCTGAGAAAATAAGATATGGACAGATTGAAAGGCCGATGGGGCTGAGACTAGCCGGCGGCTGCTGCTGCAGGACACTAGGACAGCAGCAGCGACAAGCCTCTGCTAATCTGTTGGACATGCGACAGAGGAACTGGTGACCTTTTAATCTGCTATTTGCGACCAGGAAGATAGCAGTGGATAGGAAAGATTATATATTTATGGTTATTGATCTGAACAAACAGCATTGTTGAACAAAAAAAATAGCAATGAGGACTGCTGCAGCGGATAGGGAAGACAAAGGGCCAACCAGATAGAAACTGAGCGGCAGTAAGGACTGCTGCAGGACAAAGGATTGCGGCTAGGGTTTCTCTTCTTTTGGCTCTGGTACTATCTCGAAAGAGGAAGAAATGAAAAGAAAAGAAGGAATAATTATATTTTCTTACTTTATGGTATAGGTGGACTCTATATATAGAGCAATAATAAATCCTTAATTGATGTATTTCCTAATACAAAGGATATTCATGATTGATATATTTTTTAATATACATAATTGATATATTTTTCAATATACATAATTGATATATTTTCCAATATACATAATTGATATATTTTTTTAATTGATATGCAGCCATACTATAATAATGACTATCTATTTCAACATATACACCAGTAAATGTAGTTATATTTCTTACTTTATAATTAAAAAGAATATTTTACAACATAAATTCTCTTCATAATCCTTGGTTCCTTAGTTATTGAACCTATTCCCCTCTAAGGAAACTCTTTTTACTAAGATTTACAAGACCTTCATATTGCTTCACATATTGACAGAGAAAAGTTGATAGATAATTGCTGCACGGTGACACAAGAAAGAACCATTTATATGGATTTTGTAAGCACTTTATTAATTAATGAAATGTTTGACAATTATTGTGCATTTTGATGACTCTAGTCCTGGTAAGATGTTCCACGAGATGACAGGATGAGGTGTCATCCTAAGTATCAAGATAGAGCCATCCTAACATTTTCTTGGAATCCTGTTAAGCACAACCTGAGACATCCCCCATCCCAAGTGCTGGGATAGGGAGGATAGCAGCACATCCTGTTTTATACAAAAACCAAAATGGCTCCATCCCATGGAATTTGAATGCATATATTACAATGTTTAGCCTTGACTAATCCACAAGACTTTGCAGGAATTGATCAGTAAAGCTGTATTGACTATTAACTTCTGAAGTTGTCCTTTGTTGAATTAATTTATTTTAGAAAAATAGGATTACCATATTTGCTTCTCTTGTTTGTTTCTCCCCATCACCAATTTTCTTTTCCATTTTGTTTATCTATCTGTTAGCAACATGAATTATTTGTTGAAGCTTGCTCTAAGTTCTATAATTATTGAAAGTGCTTGCTTATCGCATCTTTGTTATGCCCAAGAGGTTTTTGGTTGCACTAGTTATAGTCCATGCTCCTACAATACCAACTTTATTTTACTAAAACAATTTAATTAACTGTATCCACGTTATCTTTGATCCAGCAAATCTGACAATCGTTCACTGCACTCAAAGTGTTGTAAATTTAGGAAATTCATATTAAGTTTTTTTTTGTTACAGGATAATACACTTCAGTGCAAACACAGTGCTTGTCAAGAGACAACTGATACATTGGAAGCAGTATTTCCTTATGAACAACATATAGGAGACTCCTCTATGGTAAACTTGTTATCTGTAGATGAGACTACAGACAGTCAAGCAAATGCAAATGAAGCCAGTGCTGCTGACAAGAACACAGGGCATCCTGTCATTACACAAAATTTACCATCATTACCACTCAAGAGTGGAAATGGGCTTGCTTTTGCCAACCGTGACTCTGTTATCTCACGGTACAAGGAGAAGAGAAAGACAAGGAGGTAAGTGGATTTCTAATCATGTATTTTTTTTCGAAGCAGTCTTTTTTGGCCCTACATGATACTTTCTGATACATTCATATGTCAAACCTAGTTCATGTTCATTTTCTCAACCAAACAGATATGATAAACTTATACGGTATGAATCACGAAAGATTCGGGCTGATAGAAGGATGAGGATCAAGGGGCGGTTTGCCAAGGCAAATCAAGCTACACAATTGGAAACAGATGAAAAACCTAAGCTAGGTGACTAAACTTTCCTTGTTGGAGCATGGTCACTAGCACAACTCTCACTCGTTCTATGGTCAGCTCGCAACCAAGTCACCTTGCAGGAGTTACAATATGAACTAGTTTATAGACTGTATTGTGATGGTGGTTGATTGTCTCATGCAGGCACTATGATCCACCAAGTGGCTAAGCTGCGTTTAATATGTTATATATTAAAATGTAGAACGATGCTTATGGCTAAGTTCTGGTTGCTGTAAGTAGAAGTACAACATTTTTCCCCTAGTGAAGAATAATGTTATTCCTATAAGTGAGATTATCCGAACTTTCATGTAATGTAATTCTATTTACATTTTGTTATATAAATAGTATTGTGCTTTACTAATATGATAAAGAGACCACATTATATAATAATAGAATATGACTACACAAATACTGATATATTTTAAATAGTAATTAATATAGTATCATAATACTATATCAATAGAGGGGAGGTGCTCCTTCGCAATGTGTGGTAAAAGCATGGGACCTAGAATAGACTATGCCCAATTAAACCATTATTCTCATCCTTTTTGGCATAGCTATTCCAAGTCTAATTTGGAATAGCCTTATACCTACCTTATATACTGTTAGGATGAAAGTGCTACAAATATAATTATGCTCGGGATAAATTTTACCTCTTGTATGCTAATTAAAACAAATAATAACTTAACAATAAATCAAGCAAAATGTAAATTAAACCTTAAAGAAGAACACTAGATTTACATAGAAAATTCTTCAATATGGAGATAAAGTTCATGAAACCAAAGTTCAGATCAAAATTTCACTATCACTAAATAATAGGTACAACAAAATTTCTCTTAGTGCACTAGAAGCTCTCCAATCAATATATAATAATCATCTTAGTATAGGATATCAGTACTATTGAGACATACAAGGAAAAAACAAAGACCTCACCAAACATGCAGATGATTAAAACAATCATGGAAAAGGCTGTTTAAGGATCAAAACCATTCAATTTGTTACCCGATGCTTGAAATAATATACTAAAATTTTATTAAAATCAGGATAAAAACAACTCAACGATCATCCAACAAAATAGCCTCCTTTTTTTTCTTCTCCTATTTTTTGTTTCATCGCCCCTCTTTTGGTTGCTTCTTTTCTCTCCATGCTCTCTTTTTCCTCTATGCTTGCCCTAGTCCACTTTTTTATTATTTGATTGGCAGCTCCTACCACATGAGCGAGACACCACCAACAAATGTTTCCCTCACGCCCATGTGGGGAGGACCAGCAAATTAGTACTAGCTCTATAGCTTGCAAGCTTCTCTACAAGCAATAGCTTAGCATATCTGAAGTATTTTGATCTGTGTTAATCTTCTCCGGCTACAACAGCTTCATCTCCAAAGCATCCCATATCCAATGATACCTCATATCAATATGCCTTAACCTCGAATAGAAAGTTAGATTCTTGCTGAGATAAATTGCACTATCACAATATATGAGAAATTTCTCTAGTCTCAAACCAAGTTCTTCAAGAAACTTCTTCATCCATGACAACTCCTTGCTGACTTCTATCACTGCAATATACTCTACCTCTGTAGTTGACAAAGCAACACATTTCTACAATTTAGACTGTCATGAGACAACTCCCCATGAAAAAGACATCAAGCATCTCGATGTAGACTTCCTAGAATCAATAGCACATATCTTGCATGCATCCGTATATCCATCCAACATAGATTTATTAGTATCAAAACATAGACATACTCTACAAGTCCCTCTAAGATACCTGAAAATCCACTCCACTGTAGCCCAATGTTCTTTCCCGAGATTAGAAAGAAATTAGCTAACAACACCAATAGCATGAGCAATATCCAGCCTAGTACACACTATAGCATATATCAAACAACCAACTGCAAATGCATAAAGGATCTTCTACATCTCCCCTTTCTCTTTCTTACTAGCAGGATACTGTTTATAACTCAATCTTAAATGACATGCAAGCAAAGAGCAACTGGTGTGGAGTTGCTCATCTAGAACATCTCTAATACCTTCTCTATGTATCTCTCTTGAGATAGCTACAGTCTCTCATTCTTCTAGCTACAGTCTCTCATTCTTCCTATCATGATCGATCATCATATCAAGTATCTACTTTACTGATCCTAAGTCTTTCATAGTAAAGCTCTTACTCATTATAAGCTTTGAATCTTCTTGGCATCATGACCAATAATCAACATATCATTAACATATAATAGGAGAATAACTAAATCATCATCATTAAACCTCTTTACAAATACACAATGGTTAGAAGTGGTTATGTTACATCCATGATCAATTATAAAGGAATCAAATTTCTTGTACCACCATCAAGGAACTTGTTTCAAACCATATAGGTTCTTCTTCAATCTACATATCAAGTTCTCCATGCCTTTAGCTATGAATCCCTTTGGTTGCTCCAAATAAATTTATCTTCAAGATCAATATCAAGAAATGGTGTCTTTATTTCAAGATGCTCAATTTTAAAATTCAGTCTGGCTGTCAAACTAAGAACAACTCAGATCAAAGACATCTTAACCACGGGTGAAAAAATCTCTTCAAAATCAATGCCTTTCTTTTGACTGAATCCCTTCATAACTAGTCTCACCTTGTACCTCGGTTGTGAGATATGTTCCTCTGTCTTAAGTTTAAGCATCCTTTTTTTCTTCAATGCTATCTTCCCCTTGGATAGCTCTATTAGGTCAAATGTATGGTCCTCATGCAATGACTTTATCTCTTCTTACAGTTTTCAAACCATTTTCCCTTCTATGCATGTGACATAGCCTCCTGAAGGCATTCTGACTCTTCTCTATCAGTCACCATCATATACTCGTGAGGATGATATATTTGAGAAAGCTATGCTTTCTAATAGACCTTCTCAGCTACTATTCTGCCATTTACTATATAGGAGCTTACTCACTATACTCATCTGATACACTATCACCATATATAGGCTCATCATTCATCACATCACTATCCTCTACAGTCTGTCCATCATCAAAATATGCTCTGGCTTGAGACATAGAAGAAGAATCAATTAATAACTCTGTAGCAGACTTTGGCTTATCTACTTTCTCTATATCCTCCATGGTTTGATCTTCAAAGAATAGTACATCTCTACTTTTGACTAGCTTCTCTACTAGATCCTATAGCTTGTATCCAAACTACTCATGTCCATACCCTAGAAAAATGCATTCCTTTAACTTATTGTCAAGCTTTGATTGCTCATTTTTAGAAATATGAACAAAAGCCTTGTATCCAAATGCTTTGAGATGGTCATAGAAAATTAATTTTCCTATCCATGGATACCATCTTAGGAGCATTACCATCAAGGGCAAATAAAGGAAAAAGATTAATCAAGTTAACTGTAGTCCTCATAGCTTTATCCAAGAAAGAGCAAGGCAATTTCAAATGAGAAAGCATGCACTAGACTCTTTCAATAATAATGTGGTCAATTCTGTCTACCACTTCATTCTGCTGAGGTGTCTTAGGGATAGTCTTCTCCAATCTAATGCCATGCTGTCTATAGTATCTCTCAAATGGACCTCGGTATTCACCACCATTATTTGCTCAAATGCATCTTAATTTTCTTTCCTTCTCCCTTTCAATACTAGTATGGAATTTTTGAAGACGTCAAATACCTGATCTTTAGATCTCAAAATAAAAGTCCATAACTTTTGAAAATGGTCATCAATAAAAATAACAAAATATAGTACACCACCAAGTATTTTTGTAGTCATGGAGCATACTTTAGTGTAAATTAAATCTAACACATATGATCTCCTATGTGAGGAGAACTTATGAAATGGAACACTATACTGCTTTCCATATAAACAATGAGTTCAAGGTTTCAAGCGCATACCTTTTAATAAAAGCAGGTTATACTTGGATAAAGCATCAAGTCTCTTCTCACTCAGATGGCTAAGTCATCGATGCCACAAGTCTATGGAGGTCTCTTCAACTGCACACGTTAGTTTGCAATCAGTAAAAATTAGCTTTTCTGTCTTTTGCTATAACCAAGGAATCTTTGATGAGCTTCCATTTTTCTTCACCAAAGTAAATGGAGTAGCCCTCATCGTCTAGGGCACAGTTACAAATCAAGTGCAATTGGATATCGGGAACATGCTTTACATTTCTCAATAGCAGTTTGCACCCGATGTTGGTTGCTAGAAAAACTAGATAATGCATTCCACTAAAAATAAAAATATTGGTTTTCTATTCTAAGCATGCAAGCATATCAAATTAAAACGTTTTCAATAGATATTCACCACGATCTTATGATCCATGGATATCTTCTCAGTTTCTTTGAAGCTGCACATGTATCTAGTCTCTACAGATATACATACAAAGTCATTATCTGATCAAAGACTCCAATCTTACTAGGGTGCTAGCTCTCTTTGCAGATATCATCTTTAATAGTTGATTTCTTTTGTATTCTTCTCAAGAACAACAAGAAGATGGGACTTTTCCAAAATCTATGTTTGTTGAAATCCTTCTAAAGGATTTTCAGCAATCTCATTCTCAAGAGAACAAAGGAATAAGGAGACTATGAAAAGAAGAGGAACAAGGAAGAGGTGCCTAATTTCTTTTCTCTCCTTTTACTCTCTCCCTCCCATGAACTCTTTCATGTAAATCTGAATTTTTATTTTTCAGATTTCCAGCACCTCTCATGCTTCTCAAAAACCCATGCCTAATCCCTATTTATTTCCATAAACCAATGCCACAAAATCCCCTAGGGTTTGAATCAAATTCAAACCCTAAAATAAGATAAGGTTGGAAGGGAGAGAGACTCCCTAGGGTGTCCAACTCTTGGATTCTCCACCTTATTTTTTTCATGCAAAATAAGAGGCATGGCCCCTCTTGTGTGACAAAAATATGGCATGAAGGGGTTTGGGGCATGAGAGATTTTAGGCACACATCCTAAGGCATGTAGGTTTTGGGGAAACTAAGAAATAGAGTCCCAGGAGCGCACTACTATTGTACGCCTCCCCTCTTTCATGCCAAAAAGCTTTCCACATAAAATCATATGGGGTGTGGACAATAGAGGAGATGTGATCCCTCTAGAAGTCCTTCTGTTAGGGGAAAATTAGTTAGGGTTTGAATTTGAATCAAATCCTAATTTGATTCAAACTCAAACTAATTTGACTTAGTTAAAATAAGTCAAGCCCAATCAAATCCTAATTTGACTTGGACTTGGCCCTAATTAATTAATTTGATCTAATAAAACTACTATTGCAATAATTACAATTAAGTCCTATAACTTTTGCACTTTAGTCCTACTAATTTGTAACAATCATAAATCAGGCCAATTGTCAATTATATTGATAATTAGGTGCTATAGCAATTCATAAATCATGATCCAATCTAATTTTAGATTGAGTCAAACTCAAATCATGTTTGATCAAGTCAAATCCAATTTAACTTGACTTAAACTTAGTTCAATTAATTAATTAGATCAAATCAAATTAATTAACTCTCATAGCAATAATTGCAAATCAAATTCAGCCATCCAATTAGTCGCAACGTCTATTGTGTGTGATCCTATAGATTTTATTTTGTATGGTAGTAAGATATATTAGGATCATCATCATCCATAACATCATTAAAACTCCTTTCAATGGGTTGGAGCCATTCCAACTTAACTTAATGAGAATTATTGATCATCAAAATAATTCTTACGAGTCTCACTATCCACTAATGATGCCTAGTAACATGTAGTGACAATGTAGCAAAATGAAATGATGAACCTCTAAAAATAGTTACCATATGATATAGTCTTTCTATCGTAAGTCCCGACTAAATGGAGGTTATGGATAACTAATCAAACCATCATCTATCATATATCAAATTTATTCAACTTAAGTTCTTGATGTGAAACTTTTGCAAACACCTTTCTACCATTCACTCTGCCTCGGTCAAGGTCTTCTAAACTTAGTCTCATAAATTGTGTAGGACTTCTCCTTATCTGCTAAGATCAATTGATCACATTTAAGTACACATTTATTGCTACAGCAAACCTATTATAACCAACATGTACTATAAGAATCCATATTGCTGGAGATCAGGATATGTGTAGTCAAACTATAGAAATCCCACTATGAATAGTCGAGGCACTGTAGGTCAAAGGACCAATCACACCACTACAATATTGAGCAAGTCACTGATGAGTAAATAGACATCCTAGTAACTCTCATATTGGTTATGCTTTGTACTATTGTTCTCTAACAACCACCTGTACTCTCGTTCTAGCATCTTCACATTATAAACTCGAGACTCACTACCTTAAAGAGAAGTGATCCATGCACCAATCTCACCGAATCAATCACCATTCCCATTTTGATCAAATAATCGGAAGCTATATAAAAATTGATCACTAATGACAGATGCCTTAAACTTTTAACTCTTAAGAATATGTCATCATCTTATTAATTCCTTGGACCATTCATGGATACATACATAACATAAATAAAATTATTACTCAGTTTTATTAGTCAAATATAAAATTATCCTAAAATAAAAAAATATTTATCAGTAAGATTAGCTTCTAGGATGTACATCTAACAATCTCCCACTTGCACTAAAGCCATCGACCACGGGCCTAAACTCCACCTTCTCAAGGTAGACTTCGGTCTCTTATTGGCTCAATGGCTTAGTCAGCAGGTCTGCCACATCATATATAGAGTCTACTTTCTGCTCAATGGCTTAGTCAGCAGGTCTGCCACATCATATATAGAGTCTACTTTCTACATTTTGAAGTACTCCTATTCGACATAGTCATGTATATGGTAAAATTATTGCTCTATATGCTTAGAGTTATGGTGAAACCTAAGCTCCTTAGCTGGTACTATGGTACCATAGTTATTTTAGTAAAATGTTATTGCATCCGATGATATCACACTCAGTTCTATAATAAACTTCTTGAACCAAAAAACTTAACATCTTCAAAGGTGATAATATCTCCGCTTTCATGGTAGAAACTACAATGATTGGTTATTTAGAACTCTTCTAATTTACCAAATATCCATTGCATAAGAGCACACACCTTGATATAAACTCTCTATCATCAACATGAAATATAAAGTCTGAATCAGTATATTATTGTACCCTCAACTCTCCTCTAGAGACCTAGAACATATCATTAGTGCTTTTCAAGTACTAAAGAGTGTTCCTCACGACTGTCTAGTGCTCCTAGCCTAGTTTGACTGATATCTACTTATGATAATCACAGGAAGGGCTATGTCAAATCGTATACATGGTATGGCATATACGAGACTCTCTATAGCCGAAGCATAAGGGATCATGCTCATCCACTGCCTAAGGGATAGAAGTCCCCTGTTGGAGTTTCCATGCTGAACCCTTTTAGCATTTTCACTATGCACATCTTCTATGAGAGGCCAAGCATCCTTCTTTATCCCAAAATATAGGAGCTTCTCCTAGGTCTTTCATGAAGAATTCTCTAGACAACCACATCTCAACCAAAATCAACATGGAAACAACATCCTAATCAGGAGGATGTCATCCACGTACAATACTAGGAACATGACAACACTCCCACTAATCTTATAAACTATGGTTCCTCCTCATTCTTGATGAAATCAAATAATTTGATCACATTACTAAAATGGATGTTCCAATTCTGAGATGCTTGTTTTAATCTTGCATCTTGTAAATTTTATGATCCCCATCACTAGAAATGAAATCTAAAAGGCTACTTCACAAAGATGTCTTCACAAGATATCCTTTCATGGAAGTAGTTTTACATATGTTTGCAAGATATCATAATCATGATGTTTTGCAATAGCAAGCAATGTCTGGATGGACTTTACATAGCCACTAGCAAAAAGGTCTCCACTTTTTGCTACAAGCCTGGCATTAAGGGTCTCTATCCTTTCCATCCAATTTTGTCTATGTTTTTATAGATCCATTTGTATCTAATAGGTACTATAACTTTTAACGGATCCACTAAGGTTAACCATTTTTAGGAGTCAATGTCTGACATCATCTCATTGTAGGATTTGAGATTATCTCCATGTTCCCTGTCTTCAACAAGGAACACTTCCTCTATAAGAGTACCTAAGTATCTTTTAGGAAAATGGAAGATCCTACTCAATCTATGAGGTAGATGAGTACTACATGTACTGGCTCATCTTGAATAGGTTCTATAGATTCTATGACTTGTTGCTTTTCAGAGATTCTCTCTTCAAACTCAATTTTTTTTTGCTATCTCTATCTAGGATAACCTATTTATCCAAAATGATAGTATGTCTGGTTACTACCATTATGATCCTCCAGGAATTAAAAGTAGTATTTCAAAAACTATTTTGGGTAGCCAATGATACGAGACATCATAGACCTAGCTTCTAACTTGTCCCCAAGTAGTTGCTTGACATGAGTCGGACATACCAAATCTTGAGTGTTGAGAAAAGAGCACCTCGATTCTACCTAGAAGAAGTCCAAACAAGATTGAAAGCAAAAAAACCTAGCCCAGAGTGCGAAAAGGAGTGTAGCCAGTGTGTGGCCCATAATGGGTGTTGCCTAGTTAGGCATGTAGCCTAGCATGTGGCATGGCATGCAACACGATGCATGCACATAATTTACACACCGTGCAATTTGCACGGTCCATAGACTACATTTCTCATGGTCCATAGCATTTCTTGGGCATTTCTTACATGATTTGTATGATCAGATGGCCCCCCACATTCCCGTGCAAGATATGATGATGATAGAGCAATGTCAACTCTGGTTGGATGCTGTCTGAGGCTGAGTATGTTTGATGATGATCGGGTAGCCAGAGGTCTTCTATGGGTCAAACAAAAGTTGGACAAGAAATTGGAGTCCTTTTTCAATACGATTTAAAGCTGTAAACTCTTGTCCAAGTGCTCTTCGACATAGAAAGTATAAAAGAAAGATAAAGAGCTAGAGAGCGGTGTGAGGATCTAGAGGGCTTCTAGGAGGAATGGCACAAGCAGAGAAAGCTTGTTAAGGCTAGAGGGTCTCCTTGAGAAGTGAGAGCTTGTAAGGCAGATTTTTGAAATTTCTTGTTGAGTTTTTTTATATAGTGAGTGTAAGATCTCCCTTGTAATTTTCTCTCACGGTGAAGACTTGCATGCCCTATTGATAGTGTTCTCTATTTTATTTTTTATTCTTCCTTCTCTTGTAGTATCAATAATGACATTGTGATCTTGGACACGGGGATCTGTGCTCCACATGAGAGATTTTTTAATAAGTGGTATTAGAGCAAGTAGTACCATAATAACTGATATCAAAGTCTCAGATCATCTAGGTTCTTCATGTTGATCAAAATTGAAGAAGATAGATAAGCACAATTAAAGTCGACATCAATCGATTCAATAAGAAAAGCAATTTCTTCCTCTAACAAGTAAGGATGAAAGACATGGCATCCAGTAAGGATTGATTGATGCCTTCATATGTGACAAAAGGCTGGACATAATAGAGGACAAGATTTGAAAGTAGCTCTAGATATAGGCGATGAGTCTAATCTACTGATAATGTGGTGATTCATATACTGAGCGAGACTTCTCCGATAACAATGTAGGCAAAGCTTAAGAAATTATATATAGCAAAATTCCTTGCCAACATGCTCTTTCTTTGAAAATAGTTCTATCAACTATGGATTAGTGAAGAATAGAGTGTACACGAGTATCTGAGCAACTTCTAGAGGTTTCTTATTGATATTCTTAGTATAGGTAAGAAGGTTGAAGAGAAGACCAGGGATTGGTCTTGCTATCATTACTTCTACACTCCTTTGAGTTCTTGGTGACTACTTTTCTAGTAAGAAAGAGTACCATCAAGATAGAGGAGGTCATTGCAGTACTACTCCCAAATGAGATTCTCAGGCAGGAGAACCAAACTTTAAGTTTAAGTAGGAACTCAACATGAGCGATCCCTAAAGGAGTTAGTAGTAGAGGATGGAGTGCTAGAGGATCGCATCTCGATCCAAGTTGAATGACACCAGCAAAATCAAGTGCTACCAGTGCGACAAGTTGGGAATCATGTTAGAGATTACCTGTAGCTCAAAAATTGGATGAGTGCTATGCGACGATGGCAATGATAGCAACAATGATAGATACGGTGATGCACTCATGGTATCTGTAAGATATCTCCTTTCAAATAGTGGATTCTAAATTTTATATATCCCTATTATGTATATTATAAAGAGAAGCTATTCGGTTCTCTAGAGAGTAGAGAGGGTATTGTCCATTTATCAGATGGATCGAGCTGTATGATCAAAGACAAAAGGATAGTTGGCTTAAAACTTCATGATAGAATATCGAGAAAATTATGTGAGATCAAATACATATCCAATTTTAGCAAGAATCTAATTTCATCGAGTAAATTTGATTCAAACGACACACGTAGAGAGTCGATGATGAAATCCTTAAGGTTATTCGTGGCAATAGGATTATCCTCTAGGATAAGAAGTGTAGAGAATACTATCTTTTAACAGAAATTCCAGAACAAAGTGGAGTCCCTGATGCAATAGGAGTTCAATGCGAGGTGGAGCTTTGGGAGCAGGTGGATCAGACATGAAATGAGAGACTCAAGAAGAGACAAGTGACATCCATGGTGAAGTTTCTATTATTGCAAGAAGCTTTTCGAAGCAGGTCTCAGGTCAAGGTGAACACAGTACATGACAGAGATAGAATCAAGTAGCCTAGTTCGACTCCAATGTTTGACCATTCATGAGTAGCAAGCATTTGTCCCAAGGTATAGGGGTGGTAGTTGTTAGCACCCAAGTCACCATGGCCTGCAGCTCTGACGTGGCCCGGATGAGTCGGCCTCCCCAGGCGTGTCGAGTTCTTTTTGCTCTCACCTTCGCGGTTGGTGGTCCTATAAAAAAGAGGAGACCCAGACCGGAAATCTCGACAGGAATACTCCAATAGTCAAGTCAGTAGAATGACTAAGGAGAACAGATCCTCTATGATGGGAGCTTACGATGCCACCGCATAGAGAAAAAAAATAAAATAGAAGGAAAAAATAGGGAAACTAAAGTCCTGGGGGTTATCGTTGTTTGGCCCTTTGCCCTTGCTCTTACCGTTGTCATTCCTTATTGGAGGTCCCTCTTACCATTATATAGGAATTGTTCCTTTCCGACCGAGCTTGGAGGTTCGACCGATAGCCCATCCCAGGGTGTTCCCTATGTGAGGGGGACAAACTTGTCAGAATTCTCCCTCGAACCAGCCCCTCCCTGGGGGGATCCTTGTGCAGGGGGTGCAGTCGATGCATTGCAAAACCTGTCTCCCTAGTAGAGTGACCCCTTACGGAGGGTACGGGTAGCATGCTATAGAAGCATGCACTATGATTAAACACTTTTTGCTTTTAGGGGATACAAATGACATGCTACAGGATCTGATACCCTGGCAGAGCATTCTTTTTGTAGGAGATGTGGTAGCATGCTACAAGATCTGGAGCCCCGGTGGAGCACGAGCCTGCCAAAGGATGCGAGCGATGTGCTCCGGGACCTGGAGCCTTGGTGAAGCATACGTTACACAGAAGGCATGGGTGGTGCGCACCAAGGCCTGTACCTCCAGCAGAGCACGTGCCTCCATGTGAACGATGGCCTGCCTGACGGTGACATCGCACCTTCATGTCATAATCCAAGGCTTCTCCATTCTTTTATCCTCCTGAGATTGTATCTCGCTTTCTACTACCCTCTTACTTGTGGGGATTGGGTTCAGACAGCAGCTCAACCTCTACCAGGAGCTCGACCTCAGCTAGGAGCTCGATCTCAGCTAGGAGCTCGATCTCGGATGAAAGCTTGATCTTAGCTGGGAGCTCGACTTTGGATGGGAGCTTGACCTTGGACGAGAGCTCAATCTCAGTTGGGAGCTCGACCTCGGATGGGAGATCGACCTTGGACGGGAGCTCGACCTCAGATGGGAGCTTTACTTTGGACAGGAGCTCGACCTCAACCAGGAGCTCAACCTCAACCAAGAGCTCAACCTCAACTAGGAGCTCGACCTCGGACGGGAGCTCGATCTTAGCTAGGCCAGGTGTCATTCTTCATCATCTCATCGCTTAGCCAGATCCAATATGGGTGCCATGTCAGTGGCTTGCCTCATCAGATGCCCCTGACTCTTGAGCCCTGGAGTGTATAATGACCTCTTAGATTCAAGGCGAAGGAAGTAATAATGCCGCTGACATGGAGGGCCACTATACCCGATCATTAAATACCACGTTTCTTGATGATTTACGGATCATGCTCGTGCCAACCAGGGGTGCTATGTCAGCAAAAATATTGATTCGAAATGATGCCCTTTTGTCTCCTGGTGCAGCGTCCTATGAACCAAAGCATCCGGGCAGCGAGGGGTTGGCACATGTCCAAACCCCGTTGGCTGGCATAGTGAAAGGCCGCATCGATCAACCAATTGAATTCGAAAGAGGATTTCACCGTCTCTTCCAGATAATGGCATGTCCTTTCATTTCCTTCTCAAAGACCTTCAAGCGGAAAGGGAGGAGCGGAGAAGAAAAAGGGGGGAGCTCCATACCCATTCCTGGAACCTTCGACTTTAAGTCTTCTATAGGTTAATCCCCTCCTTCCACATCCTTCCCTTCAGGCTCGTGCTGAGGGAGTGCCCTTCAGCTTTAGGTTTTCCTCCTTCCTCTGCTTCCTCTTTCTTCCTTGCTATGAGTTCCTCAGGGAGTGACCGCTATCCCCAGGGTGTCCACTGACCCACCCCGGTGTAGCAGAGGCATCACGAGTGGGGCCTCCTTCCTTGGGTAGCGAGGAGGATGTTCCATTTAAGGTCCCCAGTAGATGGTACACCTTAATACCCTATATTTGCCTCTCCCTCCATCTTCAAGCCTAGACATGGCTGGACCATCTGGGATTGCCTCGACAATGACAAGGATGGATGCCCGCCAGCTTTGGGGCATCTACAGGATCCCGGACACCATCCAGATCTCAGCCCCGAACCCGGGAGAGTGGGTCACTTCAGGTGGGTCAAGCCGAGTCACCCTATACGAGGAGTTTTTCCCGAGAGGTTTCTGGCTCCCTCTTTATCCTTTTATCCTTTCCTTTTGGATCATTATAGATTGGTTCCAACCTAGTTAATCCTGAATTCCTTTAGGGCCATTTCTTCCTTTATAGTCTTGTGCCATTTTCATGGCATAGTTGCTAGGTTCTCCTTGTTCAAAGCCATGTTCATCCTGAAGCGCCACCCTACTGAAAAGGAGTGGTAGTTAGTTGCCCCATGATCCAGGATCATCAAGTTTGACCTGCCCACTTCCATCAAGGGGTGGAAGAGCAGGTATGTCTTCACCTTCATTGAGGGGTAAATTGGGTGTGGAGTTCCCCGACCACTCCCCCAATCAGGATGCTATGGTGGAGCCCATTGACCAGGAGATATATGACCAACTCATCACCTTGAAGGTTTCATGCGGGCAGGACCTCCTCTCCGAGCAAAATTTGTTCGATGCTGAAATTAGCCTAATCCGGTCCCTAGGTAAGATTTGAAATTTACTTCTTCTTGAGACTTTCGGTGATTGACTGAGCTTTCCTTTGCTGATGCAAATATGAAATTCTTCATTGACCGGCTCAAACAGATGATCCGTAAGCAGTCGTCATCAACAAGGCCTTGAGAGGAGCCAGCAAAGAGGCCCCGCAAGGAGCCGAAGGAGAGGTCTCGCGAGGAGCCTCTGACCCACCCTTGGGAGGATAGGGCTTAGGGTGCCCTGGCACCGAT
This sequence comes from Areca catechu, assembly GCA_021397845.1. Classification (NCBI taxonomy): domain Eukaryota; kingdom Viridiplantae; phylum Streptophyta; class Magnoliopsida; order Arecales; family Arecaceae; genus Areca; species Areca catechu. Next base: position 30,971,988 of record CM038046.1, read on the forward strand.
CACGAGGTTGGCCAAGCCTGTGACCTCGGAGCCCAGAAGAAGCGTCGAGTTGAGGGAGGGGACACCTCAGGCCCCTCCCTCAGAGGCCCCTAAAATTGTAGAAATCCTGTCATCGTCCAAGGCTGCCATCGTGCCTGACCAAGGAGGAAGTCCATGGCCACCTGTGCCCGCTGTAGTGCCAGAGCCTCACCCAACAGGTCTGGAGGTAGCGAGGCCCTTATCATCCACAGCAACTCCACCCTCGGGGATGGCCAGGGGACCTGTGATGCTACCGCCCGACGCATCGGTGACCCTCGATGCAAGGCTGGTGAAGAGGTTGCTAGGATTTATCCTACAGCCTTGAGACCGGCAAGAGAGGGACGGCCGCACATTGGGGGACACCATCGATGGGGTCTTCTCCTAGCTTCTCATGGTGGATCTCTCTTTCTTCTTCTTCTTTTTCTTCTTCTTCTTCTTTTTTTTCACAACATTCCCCTGTGCTGCAAGTTATCCAGGATGCATTTTTGATCAAGGATGTGTGTCGAGCACTGCTCTGGCAGGATGCTAAGTCCCACAACAGAGCAGAGGTCATCGTTGCTTGGGCTAGAGTTCTGGAGGAGTAGCTGCCGGATATGGAGGCCTAGGTGAGAAGTTTGGAGGCCAAGCTCTGGGAGTCCTAGGACATCGTGGGAGATCTGGAGATATGCGTGGAGGGTCATGAAGCCATGCTGGCAAAGAGGGAGAAGAACACTACCAACCTGGAGGAGCAGCTTGCCAGGTCCACCTCCACTATGCTCTGCATGGAAGAATGAGTACAGGGCCTCTAGGTCCTGCTAATCGTGGTGGAGTGGGCCGCCGTGGCGGAGGAGAAAGCTACCGCCGCGACAATGGTAATGGAGGCCATGAAGAAGGAGGTGGCCAACTCCATTAGATAGTATAATGCCTCGACTGAGTTCGAGGAAGGGGTCCAAGAGGCTGTTTGCGACATATTCATGAAGGGGTTCGACGAGTGCAAGAGAAAGATGGCGCAACTCTTCCACCTCCCCGACCTACATGAAATCGTGCTCATGAATCCTGAGGATGAACCTGTCAGTGCGGTACCACCTACTGAGGTTGCCCTAGTGCTTCCCGTCGCCCCGATCCAGGTGGAATCCATATAGGCCGCCCCTCCAGCTCTGCCTCCAGCAACCCAGATAGCCACAACCGCTCCAGCACTAGCTCAGCGAAGCTCGGTGAGAGAAAACATGGAGCAAACGATGGAAAAGATCGGAGCGCTAATTGAGGCCACCATGAAATCCCTCGGGGTGGGTAGCACACCGACTTCTAGTTCACGATCGATCTAGGACTTTTTCGACCTATGCTTCCTTTTCTTTTTGTTGTAATGAAAATATTTTGCTGAACTTCCAACCTGTCGGGAAGTTCACCCAAATGTAAACATGTTTCCATCAATGAAACTTTCCATTCATTAATTCTGAATTCTTGTTTTCTTCTCCTTATGTGTGTGAGCATGCCCATTGCCTAATCCAGCAGCAAGATGCCATTGGAATTGGATGAATTATCGAAAGTACCGACCCCAGTGGAATCCAGTTGCATCCTTCCTGCTTACCAGCTAGTTAAGGCTAGTATTGAATTAAATAGGCGAATGCGAGAGCTGTGGAACTGGCCACCGGCAAAGGTGAGGCCGTGGGGCACCATTTCCTCCCCCCACTAGGCCTGGGGCCCCATGGAGGGAGGTGGGGGTTTCATATCTCTGACCTTCTTCGCCTAGTAGATAGGTGCAAGGCATTGAGGCTCCCGGCTTGCCTCGCTGGACCTGGGTACTGGCGAATAAGTGCAGGGCACTAAGGCTTTCGACTTAGGTGCAGGGTGCTAAGGCTCTCGGCTAGAATTCGGGGTGCTGAGGCTCCCGGCTTTCCTCACCGGACCTAGGGACCGATGGATGAGTGCGAGATGCTGTGGCTCCCAGCCTTCCTCACCGGACCTGGGGACTCATGGATGAGTACAGGGCATTGAGGCTCTCGGATTTCCTTGCCGAACCTGGGGACCAACAGATGAGTGTGGGGTGCCGAGGCTCCTTGCTTGAGTGCGGGGCGCTGAGGCTCCCAGCTTTCCTCGCCGGACCTAGGGACCGATGGATGAGTGCGAGGCACTAAGGCTCCCAGCTTTCCTCATCGGACCTTGGAACCAATGGATGAGCCTGCTTTGAAGAAATAGGGCTGAACCATGCTATCGAGGAAGCATTTCATTTCATCCTTGAATATGGGGGTACATCATTGATAGTACATCCTCAAGTTTGTGGCATTCCACGTTCGGGAAAATGTAGCTCCATCAAGGTTAGCGATTTGATATGCTTCTTGGGACAAGGCTTCGACCACCTTGTAGGTGCCCTCCTAGTTTGGGGATAGCTTGCCACATTGGCTGGGTTGAGAAGCTTTCGCATGCCGGAGGATGAGGTGACCCAAGTGGAAGGCCTTGGGTCTCATTCAAGAGTTGTAGTAGCGGGCCACCTGCTGTAAGTATGTCACCATGCAAAACCATGCCTTGTCTCTCATTTCATCCAATAGGTCAGGGTTGAGGAGGAGACGTGCAGGGTTGTCGGCCTCATCGTACTGTTGTATCTGCAACATAGGTAAGCCCACCTCAATCGGGATTATAGCTTCTATGCCAAAAACTAGATTGAAGGGTGTTTCGCCCATGCCATCCGAGGCATGGTGTGGTAGGCCCACAGCATGCTAGGAAGTTCATCAGCACACTGGCCCTTCACCTCATCCAGTTGGGTGTGGAGTCCTTGGAGGATGGTCTGGTTTGTGACATCGGCTTCTCCGTTAGTCTGGGGTGAGCTACCAACATGAAGTGATGATGGATGTTTAGGTCGGTGCAAAACTCCTCAAAAGCCTGGTTGTCGAACTACCATCCATTATCTGTGATGATGGTATGGGGAAGCCTGAAATGGTAGATGACTGACTTCCAAAGGAAGGATCTCGCCTTGTCTTTGGTGATCCGGGCCAGGGGTTCTGCCTTCACCCACTTGGTGAAGTAGTCAATTGTGACGATCAGGTACTTTTGCTGATTGGATGCCAAGAGAAAAGGTCCGAGGATGTCATCCCTCACTAGGCGAATGGCCACGAAGAAGAGAGCTGGGATAGCAGGGAGGCCGGCTGGCATTGGATGTGGGTGTGCCTCTGGTAGCGATCACACTTCCGTACAAACTTGGCTGCGTCTTCCCGCATGGTCTACCAGTAATACCCCTATTGGAGGGCTTTATAGGCCAGCATCTTGTCCCCCACATGGTTCCCACATATTCCCTCATGTATCTCCTAGAGAATATAAAGAGCCTTTGAGGGTCTCAGGCATTTTAGTAGGGGGTAGGAGTAGGACCTTCGATAGAGCTGTCCATCAATGAGCACGAAGTGAGTGGCCTTCCACTTCAAGAGACCGGCCTTCCGCTTCAGGAGGCCAGCCTTCGTGCTGTCTTCTGGCAGGGTACCGTCGGTTATGTACCTGATATAAGGATCCATCCAGCTTGCCTCGGGGGCAACCTGTTGGACCTTGCCCATGACCTCAAAACTGGGGACCTCCAAGTATTCGATGAAAGCACACCCCAGCAATGAGTTTGGTAGGGTTGCAAGCTTGTGGAGTACATCGACGTGGGCATTCTCTTCATGGGGGATGTAAAAAATTTGGAAATACTAGAGGTTCACTATGTACGAGCATACTCGATCCAGGTACCTTACCATCATGGGATCCTGAGCCTCATACTCGTCGAAGACTTGGCCCGCCATGAGCTACGTGGTGCGGGCACCAGACTCAGAAGAAGACTTCAGAGCTCCATCTGGATCTCTGATTAACCTTGCCCGAAGAATTAGGGTTTTTGGTTTGTAATAAGAGTTGACTAGATCAACTCAATTTAGCTTGAGTCTACATTACCTGCATTTTATTTTGTTGAGTCATGTTGACTCAGTAGTGGACTAGGGTTTCAACCAGGGATGTTACATTTTCTCCCAAGACCAGGCAAGTGGACACCACACTCCCAGCCACACTCCCAGTCCAGGGGGCGCCATATCCACATCCAGCAGCCTTTGGTCCCCACTCCACAGATGGCAACTTCCTTCTTTCATGCACCAGATAAAGAGAAGAGCACAAATCAAGGGGGCGGCCAAGACTTTCCCAAGTGATTCCAAGCAAAGAAGGGAAGAAGTTTTTCTTGGAAGAGAATATCAAGGGGCGCCCATTACCTGCCAAAAACACCTAAAACAAAGATGGGAAGAGCCTTGACTTAGGGAGGAAGAAAATGAGGAGTCCAAAAGAGTTCATCCAGGAAAGGAAGAAAATTTTCTTGAAAAATTCCAAGCAAGGTGGCGCCATCTACCTGCCATTTATAACCCAAATCCTAATTTTTGGTATTTTGGCCAACCATATGTAAGGGATTTGCCCTAATTAGGAGATCCCCTCCTTTAGCCCCACATGGAAAAATATGAAACCCTTCTCCCTTGTAAAGCATTATAAATTACATCCCTCTTGTAAGTTGCAAACAATCTATGAATGAAGAAAAAATTATTTTTGCTATTCTCTTGTGTTGAGTAACCTAGGTTTCTCTTCTTCCGTACTATTCTAAGTGTTGAGCTCCGTGAGGGGGTAATCCGGGTTCCATTGGAGCCTTGAGGAGGTGAGAGATCTCCATCTTTATCCAAAACCCTAGGTTAGCCACTTAAAAATCCAAAACCCTAGCCGCCCATCATTATTTTCAATCCATCAAACCCTAGCTCCTTCCATCTCCCACGGCCTCTCTCTCTCTACAAGTCCAGGCCGTCCACCTTCATCCAGATCCAGTCCGGCTACTTCAGATCCAGAGCAAGTTCCAAGGAAAATCACATCAGCTTCCAGGAGAATCCAGTTTTCAGCAATTTCAATCTTCAAGTTCATCAACCTGGTAAATTTTTTCCTTGACTCTCTGATTCCATCAATTGTTTTTCTTCTCTTCCAGATCTTGAATTCAGGAGAAGCCAACCCGCCAAGGACCAGTATTGGAGGATCCATTGCGAAGATATCTGAATCCGAGGATCCAACAATCTGCTCGGGAGAGTTCTTCCACCAAAATCTGTGAAGATCATTGTCTGGTTAGGTAAACCATCTCTTCTCTTTATTTCTGTTCTGTTGAAAGTTCGGAGCGAAACCCTAGGTCTGGGAGTTTCTCAACCCCCAGCGATCCGTTGCTTCTGAACTACTCTGATAATTTAGTTTCCTTAAAATTGTGCTTTCAATTATCATATTAGTATCTTTCAATGTTAGGTTAACTTTTCTTTGATTTGAAGCCAACTTCTACAAACATATAAAAACAACAAAAAAATTAGTTAATCTTAATTTACTTCCGCATCGCATCCCTTTATTTGTTCTGCATCATTTTTGGTATCAGAGCCCAGTCTAGGGTTTCTGATTTGCTTGCTTGCTTGTTTTGATTGTTTTCTCTTTTTATTTTGTCTGCTCGAAGTAGACTCCCCAGGACGTCCGGTCCTAGGAACTAAGCGAGGCGCAAGCCTCCTCCTCCCATTCCACGGGGTGTTCCTAGGGCGTGTAGGGGATCCATTGGGTTATAACTTCGTAGCAGGGATTATAAACGGGGAAGACAATCTAGTTGCAGCCCGTAATTACCCTGTTGTCTGAATTATTTGTCCCTGCATAAAACTCCGAATTGCATGATTTTTGCTTCGTTGAAACCAGTATAATTGAACCTATTTTTCATAATTTTTCTGTGATTTATTGGTTTCGGTAAAAATTCTGAGCATTAAAATACAGCAACTCTTTTTTTTTGTGTTCTGCAATTCAATTCTTTTTGGAGTGATCATCTCATAATTTACTTAAGGGCAATTGAGCATCTAAGATAAGGGGAGGAGTTGATTACCTCTCCTTAGCCCAAAACCACCATCCAATCATTCGAACCTAGACCTAATTTAAAATCAGTTAGACCTAATTTGCCCTAGTGGGCTAGGGACACCAATTGGTCGGGTCTAGGCTAGTGTTGAGTCAGTTTGCCGAGTTATTCTATGTGTGCTTAGCACTCAGTGTCTAGAACAGTGGTTCAGGGATCCATTCCCGAAGGGCTTGTGTGCTGGTCCGCCTACCTGGCCAATCACTGATTGGTGTCTAGGATTGGCAATCAGGGACCTAACACTCCCCTTACACCTGCCTGGCTGAGTCCTGAGTTACTACAGGCTAGCTTGCCACTCTGATTGGGCATCTAGTTTGGACTCTAGGTCTAGTGATCCAGTAGTCGATTTAGTCTAGTCTCATTTTGTGTGCTTGCTTGAATCATCATGTCTACCAGAAACGGAGTGCCATATCAACATGGTCAAACCCAACCTGATTTAGAGGCCATGATCAGAACTCTTACTGAAAGTATGGCTAAAATGAATCAGGATATGACAAACACTGTGGCCCAGTTTAGCGCACAAATTCATGAGGATCTTACCCAACTTAGGGACCGAGTCCAAGTACTTGAAGAACCTAGACATCGGAATTGGACTCCTGACCCCGATTTTAATGTGCCTCAACCTCACCCACATCAGGAGCCTAGAAGGCCTTTATATAGAGATCCTGAACCTAATCATAGGAGGCCTGACCCAGAGCCTGAAGATAGAGATGATAGGTTCATCAGGAATATCAAATTAGATGCACCCACTTTTGATGGTAGTCTGAACCCTAAGGTGTATTCTGATTGGGAGGGTGAGATGGATCAATACTTTGAGTGGTATGCTATGTCTAAGGAGAGGAAATACAAGTTTGCCAAGATGAAATTAGTACGTCAAGCTAGGTTATACTGGGGGAACATTGAGCTAACCACTAGGAGACGGAATGTTGAGCCCATAACCACTTGGCAGGGTATGAAAGAAAAACTGAGAGATAAATACCTACCCATTTCATACCAGCAAAATCTGTTAGACCAATGGCAAAACCTGAAACAAGGAAACCGATCTGTCTCAGACTACATAGCTACTTTTGATGAATACCTAATGAGATGTGATGTGAGTGAAGCCCACGAAGTCACTTTGTCTAGATTTAGGGTTGGACTGAGGGAAGATATCAAGAGAGAACTATTTCTGAGAGAGGTTACTGATCTAGACCAAGCCTACCAGATTGCACTGAACACTGAGAAATTTCAGAGAGGACCTATACCTTCTAGGGTTAGTGCCCCAATCCCAAGGAATGGACCTAGCCAAGTTATCCCTAGTAAACCTTTTCAGGGTACTTCTACCCCTAGGCCCATGGACAAAGGTAAGGCACCTGACACCCAGAGAACCCCTAGTTCAAATATCACCTGTTTTAAGTGTCAGAAACCAGGTCACATTTCCAGTCAGTGTACTGCCATAGCCTGTTTCAAGTGTCATAAGGTAGGTCATGTTGCTAGCCAGTGCCCACGGAGATCCCTTTACATAGAAGAGGGAGAGAATGATAATTCCGAGCCCAGTGAGGAATTTGAAGAAGTTTATGAGGCCGGAATGAATTTGGTTGAGGAGTATGAAGGAGAGGAGGAACCCAATGAATCTGACCAATTAGGAGTTGTAAGATGCATCCTATCCCAGAACCTAGTTCAAGAGGATTGGCGTAGGACTAACATCCTACAGACTTTTCTTAAATTAGGGGATAAGGTATGTAAGATCATCATAGATAGTGGAAGCTGTGTAAATGCCATCTCTACTAGCACTATCAAGATGTTAGGCTTAATCCCAGTTCCCCATCCCAACCCCTATAAGGTTTCTTGGGTAGATTCTACCTCCATACCCATCCAGTCTAGATGTCAAGTCCAAATCCAAATGCAATCTTATCACGAAAAGATTTGGTGCGATGTCTTACCCATGGGGGTGAGCAGTATAATTCTCGGAAGACCTTGGTTGTATGATCATGATGCCACCCTCTTAGGAAAATCCAATACCTGTGTCTTTAGTTTCAATGGGAAGAAGATTATGATCCATTCAGTTCCCCCTAAGGACAAGGTAACTAAAGGAGCCGGTAAGGTTAAGGAGATGAAAACTGGAGTGAACCTAATCAGTGCTAAGGATCTAGAACAAGAAATTCATAGTGGTTCACCCATCTGGATGTTGACTGCTAAGGAACTTAGAACTTCGGAACCCTCAGAGCCTCCTCAAGAAGTTAAACCTGTTTTAAAAGAATTTGAGGATGTCTTTCCCGAGGATTTGCCAGACCACCTTCCACCTCTTAGGGATATCCAGCATGCTATAGATCTAATCCCAGGAGCGACTTTGCCCAACTTGCCCCATTACAGGATGAATCCATCTGAGCATGAAGAACTGCAAAAGCAGGTTGGAGAATTATTGAGGAAGGGGTTTATTAGAGAAAGTCTTAGCCCTTGTGCAGTCCCAGCCTTACTGACCCCAAAGAAAGATGGCACGTGGAGGATGTGTGTTGACAGTCGTGCCATCAATAAAATTACAATCAAATATAGGTTTCCCATCCCTAGACTAGATGACATGCTTGATATGATGGCTGGTGCAATGGTTTTTTCTAAGATTGATCTCAAAAGCGGCTATCATCAGGTTAGGATTAGACCCGGGGATGAATGGAAAACTGCTTTCAAAACTAAGGATGGTCTTTATGAATGGGTTGTTATGCCTTTTGGGTTGTCCAATGCCCCTAGTACTTTCATGAGAATTATGACCCAGGTACTTAGAGCTTTCATAGGAAAATTTGTGGTGGTCTATTTTGATGACATCCTGATCTATAGTAAGACCCCAGCAGATCACCTAGGCCACCTTAGAGCAGTCTGCCAAGTTTTGAGGAATGATAGACTCTACGGTAATCTTAAGAAGTGTGAATTCATGACTAGTAGAGTTATCTTTTTTGGTTTTGTAGTAACCCCTGACGGCGTGGTGGTCGATCCTGAGAAGATTAGGTCCATAGTAGACTGGCCAGAGCCAACCAATGTGCATGAAGTTAGAAGTTTCCACGGCTTGGCTACCTTCTATAGGCGATTCATCAAGGGATTTAGTACTTTAGCTGCTCCTATCACTGATTGTATTAGGAAGGGAGAATTTCATTGGACTAAGTCAGCCCATAAAGCCTTCCTAGATCTTAAGGATAAAATGACCCAGGCACCCATTCTGAGATTACCCGATTTTTCTAAAGTATTTGGGGTTGCCTGTGATGCTTCAGGTGTAGGAATAGGTGGAGTCCTAAGCCAAGAGAATCATCCCATAGCATTCTTTAGTGAAAAACTTAATGATGCTAAGCTTAGGTATTCTACCTATGATAAGGAATTTTATGCGGTGGTGCAAGCTTTGCGTTACTGGAAACATTATTTGCTACCGCAGGAATTTGTACTATTTTCGAACCATGAGGCTCTTAGATTTCTGAACTCCCAAAAGAAGCTTAACCCTAGGCATGCTAAGTGGGTAGAATATATCCAGTCCTATACTTTTGTCCTGAAACATAAGGCTGGAGTTGAGAATAAGGTAGCTGATGCCCTTAGTCGCCGATCTCTGTTATTAACTTCTGTTAGAACTGAGGTCATAGGGTTTGAGCAAATCAAAGAGGAATATGAGTCTTGTCCGGATTTCACAACTGTGTATCAGGATCTAGTTCAAGGACCAGTATTGGAGGATCCATTGCGAAGATATCTGAATCCGAGGATCCAACAATCTGCTCGGGAGAGTTCTTCCACCAAAATATGTGAAGATCATTGTCTGGTTAGGTAAACCATCTTTTCTCTTTATTTCTGTTCTGTTGAAAGTTCGGAGCGAAACCCTAGGTCTGGAAGTTTCTCAACCCCCAGCGATCCGTTGCTTCTGAACTACTCTGATAATTTAGTTTCCTTAAAATTGTGCTTTCAATTATCATATTAGTATCTTTCAATGTTAGGTTAACATTTCTTTGATTTGAAGCCAACTTCTACAAACATATAAAAACAACAAAAAAATTAGTTAATCTTAATTTACTTCCGCATCGCATCCCTTTATTTGTTCTGCATCACTACGAGTCCGTGAAGACCTTCAGTTTCATCACACCCAACTCGGGGATACCCTCTGGTGCGGGCACCATAATCAGAAAGAGACTCCAACCAATTCAAGCCCATTCCGAATCTTTATGGTTGGACTAGAGAGTCCGGTAACCTTTCTTTATTTTGAGTCCAAAAGAATCATGTAAGTCGAGTCCATGTTGGGTCCTGTAATCTTTCTTTTGAGTCCAAAATAATCATGTAAGTCGAGTCCATGTCGGGTCTAGTCTTAGTCCAATCCAAATGGGTCAACTAGCATCAAGCCTAAAGAAGACTCACAATGTATACCCCAAATCAAGACCAAAGCCAACTCAATTGAGGACCACATGCCACATCACTTGCGCCACCTCAACTTGAGACCACATGCCATGTCAAGAGGGGACCACATGCCACCTCACCACAAGAGGGCACCATCCCAAGTTCAAATTCAAGGAAGTTGGCCAAGGAGGATTTCAAGCAAGAAAATCAGCCCTCTCCCCTTATATTACTCCACTTGTTTGGGGATTTGAAATTTCAAAATTTGTGAGGCTTTATTTAAAGCCTTGGACGCCCCTTGTAAAGAGGAATTTGATGAATGAATACAATTTTTTCAGAAATTCTCTATGTATTTCTATGTGCCTATGTGGATCTTTGTGCCTAAGTGAACCTCTTCCTCTCCTCCATCATTTTTTCTCCCTAATCCTTCTCTTTTACTCTTCATCTTCCAAGCAATCCTCTTCCTTCAAGGCGAATTAAGGATATCCTCACAAGAAGAAGATCAGCACCAACACAAGCTTCTACCATGGCGCCAAGGATCATTTCCAACAAACTCTCCTTTTGAGTTCCATCAATCTTCTCATTTCTAATTAAGCTTCTAATCATCTTGGTTTCTTTGTTGCAGGGTTCTCTAGGTTCCAGATCTTAGGAGGAAGGATTACTTGCTACAAACCAGAAAGTTAGATGGCCCATCTTATGTGGTATGATCTTTCATTTGAGAACCTTAAGAGCGAATCCCTTGTGCTTGAGATTTCAATGCTTGAACTCCTAGTCTTTTAAGATCGGGATCATTAAATAGGGCTAGCTTGACTTGTGTGCAAATTCTAATCTTGTCATATTTCTTTAATATTTTGATAGTCCTCTTAGCTGGGTTTAAGTATAAGCATTTAGGGTTTCTTATTTAGATCTCCTTGATCTTATATGTTGAATCACTCATATGCAAGGAAGAATTGCTAGTTAAATTTTGGTTAATCTCCTTTAGAGTCACATGATTGCATCCTCATCTTGCATACCACACCATTCTTGGTATCAGAGCATGGTAGAATAAGTTCCTGATTGCATAGCATTAAGTCCTTGAAGTACTTGGATCGGGGGCGTTACCAGGCCGTCCGGTCTTAGGAGAAAGTAGGGTTTAAACACCCTCTCTTCCCATTCCACGGGGATCTCCTAAGGCGTGTCGGGGTGCCATTGTGATTGACCCGTGAAAAAGAAAGCCAAAGGACTTCTTAGATTTCATTTGTGAATTTTGCATTGGGCACGTTCTGTTTTTCTGCTTGCTGTATTTTCTGTAGGCTGACTGTAATCCGCCTGCAACTCCAAAGGCAAGTATCACATTCCTCATTGTAATATTTTTTTTCCTGTTCCATTTTAAGTTGTTTATCACCGTTTTAAATTTCAATCTGAGAAAAAATTTACAAAGAAAATGAAAATTCCTGCAGTCCATTAGTGTTATTAGGATTTCTGTTCTGTTCTGTTCCTTTTCATTATCTTCATTTCAGAATCTGCCTAGGATAGTACAAATTCTATTTTGAATTTTTGTTTCATCTGGTATGTCATCTAGAAGTTAGGAGTTTTCTGTGATTTTTTTAGGTTTTTCTGACATTTTTTTTTGCACTTATCAACACCACTTTTAAACTGCAACACACTACTTCTGCACCTGAAATTTGAAATTTGCATGCATCTCATGACAAATCAAATTAAGGGCATGAAATTGACATAGGGTCAGAATTTCATCACCTGTCCCTAGCCCAAAAATCACCAAATTGCATATCGACCCAATCCCTAACTAAAATTGATTAGACATTAATTGCCCTAGTGGGTTAGGAACATCAATTTGGTCGAGTCTGGGTTATTGTCAACTCATAGTGTTAACTAGTCTTGTGTGTGCCCTATTACTTGGTGTCTAGAATTGGGACTAAGGGCTTGGGTGCTGATCCATCTATCGGGCCAATTCCACCGGGCCTAGGTAGGCCAGAGACAGGATCTCACACTCCCCTTGTTCTAAAACCTGGCCAAGTATAGAGTTACTACAATCTAGCTTGCCACCTTGATTAGGCAACTAGCTTGGAACTCTAGGTCCAGTTCAATTCAATTGGGAAAGCTTGTGCAACCCATTTCTTCATCTATTATTGGAAGCTGGTGTCAAGGATAGAGGTTAAGTGGCTCAAGCCTAAGCGGTTCTTGTGATTTTTAATTAGGACCCAGTGAAAGCTGGGGGAACCTCCCACAGACCCACCTCCTGACTGGCCAGTGGAAGAGAGTGGCTATTGATTTGATTGTACCTAGTCAACTCAGTTTATTTGGACTAACCGGTTTAGAAAACTCGTAGTTCGGGTCTGAGTCTAATTGTTTGCATGACAACTAGGTCAGGCACACCTTACCACCCTTCACAAGCCCAACCAAGTTCATCCATGGACACTAGTATGGAAACCCTTATGAGATCTATGATTGAGCGACTTGAACGTTTGGATGCTAGGTTTGACCAGTTCGAGGAAAGGATAGGAACCCTAGAGGAATCTAGGTTGACCCCAATTGAACCACCTTCACCCAGATTACCTTCAGTTCATCCTAGAGCCCAACGACAGGAACATACACCTGATCCAATTCATAGAAGGTCACATCAGGATTATACTGATCACACTCCGGAGCCAAATCCTAGAAGACCTCGCCATGATACTTTTGATCAGGATGATCGGGCTTTAAGGAATATACGTCTAGATGCACCAACCTTTGAGGGAAGCCCAGATCCTAAGGTGTACATAGACTGGGAGGCTGACACGGACCAATATTTTGACTGGTATGATATGTCTGAAGAGAGAAGATTCAAGTTTGCCAAAATCAGACTAGTCCGTCAGGCTAGGTTGTTTTGGGGAAATCTCGAACGCATAGCTAGGCAGAGGGGAGACTTACCTATAGTGACCTGGAGAGACATGAAGAGAAAGCTTAGAGAGAAATATTTGCCTATGTCTTATCAGTAAAGGTTGTTAGATCAGTGGCAACGATTGACACAAGGAAATAAGACTGTTTCTGAGTACGTTGCTAAATTTGATGAGTTTGTAATGCGATGCAACGTAGTCGAGTCTGAGGCAGCCACATTGTCGAGGTTTAGATCAGGATTGAATGAAGATATAAAAGGGAAACTATTTTTGAGAGAAGTCCATGATTTAGATCAGGCATACCAAGTTGCCATGGACTATGAGAGGTTTCAAAGGAGAGCTACATTTAGGCGACCTGAACCCATTAGGTTTAATCCCCCTGTTAGTCGACCTAGTTCAGTTCCTGGTACAACCAATAGACCAAGATCCAGTTCGAATCCAACCCCTAGGCACAACCCTGCCATTCCCCCAATTCCTAGAGAAGACAAAGGAAAAAGCCCTGAAGTTCGAGGTGAGAGGGAGCGAGTTTGCTATAAGTGTCGTAAACCAGGTCATTTCGTGAGCCAATGTCCCTCTAGAACTTTACATATAGGGGAGGCAGAAGAAGGTGAATCAGAACCCCTAGAGAATGATGAAGAGGAGGTTTATGAAGCAGGGGATTGCTTGGCTAATGAGTATGAGGGAGATGAAGAAAATGTAGATTCATCAGATGTGTTAGGAGTTGTGAGATGTATCATGACACAGACCAAGGAGCAGGAAGACTGGCGTAGGACTAGCATCCTACACACATTTGTCAAGATAGGAGAAAAGGTCTGTAAGATCGTGATCGATAGTGGAAGCTGTGTCAATGCCATTTCCACTAGTGCAGCCAAGAGTCTAGGATTACCCACTGAACCACATCCCAATCCATATAAGGTATCCTGGATCGACTCCACTTCTATCCCAATCAAGCAGAGATGTCAGTTCCGACTCCAACTTCAGTCCTATCAGGAACGAATCTGGTGTGATGTACTCCCTATGGGAGTAAGTAGCATCATCCTAGGTAGGCCATGGCTGTTTGACCATGATGTGATAATTTTTGGTCGATCAAATTCCTGTGCTTTCAATTTCAATGGCAAGAAAATTGTCATTCATCCAACCCAGCCTAAGGACAACACCAAAAGAGGAGTTAGCAGCCTGAAAGAAAAAAGGACTGGATTAAATTTGATAGGAGCAAGAGAATTAGAAAAAGACATTAATGAGGGAGCACCTATTTGGATGGTAGCTGCTAAGGAAACTATGGACCACACCCCTGTAGAACCCCCTCAAGAGGTGGTCCAATTATTGAAAGACTTTGAAGACGTGTTTCCCGAGGATCTTCCAGACAATCTTCCACCTTTAAGAGACATACAACACGCAATAGATTTAATCCCTGGAGCGACTTTACCTAATTTGCCTCACTATAGGATGAACCCAACTGAACACCAGGAACTGCAAAGGCAAGTGGGTGAACTTCTTAGGAAGGGGTTTATTAAGGAAAGCTTAAGTCCATGTGCAGTCCCTGCTCTGCTGACCCCTAAAAAAGATGGCACCTGGAGGATGTGTATAGATAGCCGTGCCATTAATAAGATCATTGTAAAGTATAGATTCCCAATCCCAAGATTAGACGATATGTTAGATATGATAGCCGGATCAACAATTTTCTCCAAGATAGATTTAAAGAGTGGCTATCACCAGGTTAAGGTTAGGCCTGGAGATGAATGGAAGACCGCTTTTAAGATTAAAGATGGATTATATGAGTGGTTAGTCATGCCGTTCGGTCTGTCCAATGCACCCAGCACCTTTATGAGAATTATGAATCAGGTGTTGAAAACTTTCATCGGGAAATTTGTGGTGGTCTACTTTGATGACATTCTTATCTATAGCAAGACTAAGGCAGACCATTTAACCCACCTAAGGCAAGTTTGCCAAGTCCTTAGAAAGGATAGCCTCTATGCCAATATCAAGAAGTGTGATTTCTTAACACATAGAGTTATCTTTCTAGGATTCGTAGTAACATCTGAAGGAGTGTCCGCTGACCCTGCGAAAATTAAGTCAATAGTAGAGTGGCCTGTACCCAAGAGTATCCATGATGTCCGTAGTTTCCACAGTTTATCCACCTTCTATAGGAGATTCATTAGAGGGTTTAGTATGATAGTGGCTCCAATCACTGATTGTATTAGGAAAGGAACTTTTGAATGGACTAAAGCAGCAGACAAAGCCTTCCTAACAATTAAGAAAAAAATGACACACGCACCCGTCTTGAGGTTACTCGATTTTACCAAAGTGTTCGAGGTTGCTTGTGATGCTTCTGGGGTAGGAATTGGAGGTGTCTTGAGTCAAGAGAATCACCCAGTAGCATATTTTAGTGAGAAGTTAAATGAAGCGAGACTAAGGTATTCCACCTATGATAGGGAGCTGTATGCGGTAGTTCAGGCATTACGTTATTGGAGGCATTATCTTCTACCGCAAGAGTTTGTCCTATTTTCTGACCATGAAGTTCTTAGGTTCCTTAGTTCTCAGAAAAAATTGAACCCTAGGCACAGAAAATGGGTAAAGTTCATACAAGCTTATACGTTCGTACTAAAACATCGTGCCGGAACTGAAAATAGGGTTGCTGATGCGTTGAGTCGTCGTTCAATGTTGTTGAATTCTATGAGCACTGAGGTAGTAGGGTTTGAAAGATTAAAAGAGGAATATCCTACATGCCCTGATTTTGGTGACATCTATCGATCCCTTCAACAAGGACCATCTAGTGAGCATAGTGATTATACCATTTTAAATGGATACCTTTTCAGAGGAAATCAGTTGTGTATCCCCAAGACCTCTGTTTAGGAATTTCTGATCTGGGAAGTTCATGCTGGGGGCTTAGCAGGACATTTTGGTAGAAATAAGACCATCTTAGCAATAGAAGACCAATTCTTTTGGCCTGGTCTCAAAAGAAATGTGGCCCAGATCGTAGCTCAGTGTCGGACCTGTGCTGTTGCAAAACAGCAAAGACAGAACACCGGTCTGTACACGCCCTTACCTGTCCCTGATGGTCCATGGCAAGATATCAGTATGGATTTTGTGGTAGGTCTACCTAAAACTTCTAGGAAACATGACTCTGTTTTTGTGGTTGTCGATCGTTTCTCCAAAATGGCGCACTTCATCCCGTGTTCTCAAACTTTAGACGATTCGAAAGTGGCCAAGCTTTTCTTAGATCAGGTGGTTAAGCTTCATGGTTTACCCAAGACCATTGTGTCAGATAGAGATGTCAAGTTCACTAGCTACTTCTGGAAAACCCTCTGGCACATGTTAGGTACTAAGCTGAAATTCTCTACGGCCTATCATCCTCAAACCGATGGCCAAACTGAAGTAGTAAACCGAAGCTTAGGAAATCTCTTAAGATGTTTAGTCGGCGACAACCTAGGAAACTGGGACTTACTACTTCCTCGCGCTGAATTTGCCTACAACAGTTCGATTAATAGGTCTATTGGGAAAAGTCCATTCGAAGTGGTCCATGGATACAGACCTAGGAAACCTTTAGACCTAAGTCCATTACCAGTACATACACGAATATCTGAGTCTGCTAAGTCATATGCACAGCATGTTAAGGGTTTGCACAAGGAGATTAGTCAGAAGATTCAAACAAGCAATGAACTCTATAGGCATATGGCTAATTCACATAAACGGTTAAAGGAATTTAATGAAGGAGACTCTGTAATGATTAGGATTAAACCAGAAAGGTTTCCTCCGGGAACTATGAAGAAACTCCATGCCCGGGGAGCCGGACCCTTCAAAATAATAAAGAAAATTGGACCTAATGCTTATGTAGTAGACTTACCACCTAGTTATGGCATTAGTTCTACATTCAATGTTTCCGATCTGAAATAATACAAGGAACCTGCATTGATACCGGATGAACCTTTTGGTCCTGACACTTCTCTTGAGAGTGAAATGCCAATTGAGTGTCCACCACCAAATATTCCTGAGCGAAAGGAAAGAATTGAAAGGATCTTGAATGACCAGATCATCATTACTAGAAATAAGGGCTACCAATGCTATCTGGTTCGATGGCAAGGACGTCCTGAATCTGAAGATTCCTGGATCACCAAAGAGGACCTACAACAAATCGACCCGGATATATTAGAAACTTATCACTCGACAGGGTCGAGTTCCTCCCACCCGGGGAGAATTGGTGCGGGCACCAGAATCAGAAAGAGACTCCAACCAATTCAAGCCCATTCCGAATCTTTATGGTTGGACTAGAGAGTCCGGTAACCTTTCTTTATTTTGAGTCCAAAAGAATCATGTAAGTCGAGTCCATGCTGGGTCCTGTAATCTTTCTTTTGAGTCCAAAATAATCATGTAAGTCGAGTCCATGTCGGGTCTAGTCTTAGTCCAATCCAAATGGGTCAACTAGCATCAAGCCTAAAGAAGACTCACAATGTATCCCCCAAATCAAGACCAAAGCCAACTCAATTGAGGACCACATGCCACATCACTTGCGCCACCTCAACTTGAGACCACATGCCACGTCAAGAGGGGACCACATGCCACCTCACATGCCGCCTCACCACAAGAGGGCACCATCCCAAGTTCAAATTCAAGGAAGTTGGCCAAGGAGGATTTCAAGCAAGAAAATCAGCCCTCTCCCCTTATATTACTCCACTTGTTTGGGGATTTGAAATTTCAAAATTTGTGAGGCTTTATTTAAAGCCTTGGACGCCCCTTGTAAAGAGGAATTTGATGAATGAATACATTTTTTTCAGAAATTCTCTATGTGTTTCTATGTGCCTATGTGGATCTTTGTGCCTAAGTGAACCTCTTCCTCTCCTCCATCATTTTTTCTCCCTAATCCTTCTCTTTTACTCTTCATCTTCCAAGCAATCCTCTTCCTTCAAGGCGAATTAAGGACATCCTCACAAGAAGAAGATCAGCACCAACACAAGCTTCCACCATGGCGCCAAGGATCATTTCCAACAAACTCTCCTTTTGAGTTCCATCAATCTTCTCATTTCTAATTAAGCTTCTAATCATCTTGGTTTCTTTGTTGCAGGGTTCTCTAGGTTCCAGATCTTAGGAGGAAGGATTACTTGCTACAAACCAGAAAGTTAGATGGCCCATCTTATATGGTATGATCTTTCATTTGAGAACCTTAAGAGCGAATCCCTTGTGTTTGAGATTTCAATGCTTGAACTCCTAGTCTTTTAAGATCGGGATCATTAAATAGGGCTAGCTTGACTTGTGTGCAAATTCTAATCTTGTCATATTTCTTTAATATTTTGATAGTCCTCCTAGCTGGGTTTAAGTATAAGCATTTAGGGTTTCTTATTTAGATCTCCTTGATCTTATATGTTGAATCACTCATATGCAAGGAAGAATTGCTAGTTAAATTTTGGTTAATCTCCTTTAGAGTCACATGATTGCATCCTCATCTTGCATACCACACCATTCTTGGTATCAGAGCATGGTAGAATAAGTTCCTGATTGCATAGCATTAAGTCCTTGAAGTACTTGGATCGGGGGCGTTACCAGGCCGTCCGGTCTTAGGAGAAAGTAGGGTTTAAACACCCTCTCTTCCCATTCCACGGGGATCTCCTAAGGCGTGTCGGGGTGCCATTGTGATTGACCTGTGAAAAAGAAAGCCAAAGGACTTCTTAGATTTCATTTGTGAATTTTGCATTGGGCACGTTCTGTTTTTCTGCTTGCTGTATTTTCTGTAGGCTGACTGTAATCCGCCTGCAACTCCAAAGGCAAGTATCACATTCCTCATTGTAATATTTTTTTTCCTGTTCCATTTTAAGTTGCTTATCACCTTTTTAAATCTCAATCTGAGAAAAAATTTACAAAAAAAATGAAAATTCTTGCAGTCCATTAGTGTTATTAGGATTTCTGTTCTGTTCTGTTCCTTTTCATTATCTTTATTTCAGAATCTGCCTAGGATAGTACAAATTTTATTTTGAATTTTTGTTTCATCTGGTATGTCATCTAGAAGTTAGGAGTTTTTTGTGATTTTTTTAGGTTTTTCTGATATTTGTTTCTGCACTTATCAACACCACTTTTAAACTGCAACACACTACTTCTGCACCTGAAATTTGAAATTTGCATGCATCTCATGACAAATCAAATTAAGGGCATGAAATTGACATAGGGTCAGAATTTCATCACCTGTCCCTAGCCCAAAAATCACCAAATTGCATATCGACCCAATCCCTAACTAAAATTGATTAGACATTAATCGCCCTAGTGGGTTAGGAACATCAATTTGGTCGAGTCTGGGTTATTGTCAACTCATTGTGTTAACTAGTCTTGTGTGTGCCCTATTACTTGGTGTCTAGAATTGGGACTAAGGGCTTGGGTGCTGATCCATCTATCGGGCCAATTCCACCGGGCCTAGGTAGGCCAGAGACAGGATCTCACACTCCCCTTGTTCTAAAACCTGGCCAAGTATAGAGTTACTACAATCTAGCTTGCCACCTTGATTAGGCAACTAGCTTGGAACTCTAGGTCCAGTTCAATTCAATTGGGAAAGCTTGTGCAACCTATTTCTTCATCTATTATTGGAAGCTGGTGTCAAGGATAGAGGTTAAGTGGCTCAAGCCTAAGCGGTTCTTGTGGTTTTTAATTAGGACCCAGTGAAAGCTGGGGGAACCTCCCACAGACCCACCTCCTGACTGGCCAGTGGAAGAGAGTGGCTATTGATTTGATTGTACCTAGTCAACTCAGTTTATTTGGACTAACCGGTTTAGAAAACTCGTAGTTCGGGTCTGAGTCTAATTGTTTGCATGACAACTAGGTCAGGCACACCTTACCACCCTTCACAAGCCCAACCAAGTTCATCCATGGACACTAGTATGGAAACCCTTATGAGATCTATGATTGAGCGACTTGAACGTTTGGATGCTAGGTTTGACCAGTTCGAGGAAAGGATAGGAACCCTAGAGGAATCTAGGTTGACCCCAACTGAACCACCTTCACCCAGATTACCTTCAGTTCGCCCTAGAGCCCAACGACAGGAACATACACCTGATCCAATTCATAGAAGGTCACATCAGGATTATACTGATCACACTCCGGAGCCAAATCCTAGAAGACCTCGCCATGATACTTTTGATCAAGATGATCGGGCTTTAAGGAATATACGTCTAGATGCACCAACCTTTGAGGGAAGCCCAGATCCTAAGGTGTACATAGACTGGGAGGCTGACACGGACCAATATTTTGACTGGTATGATATGTCTGAAGAGAGAAGATTCAAGTTTGCCAAAATCAGACTAGTCCGTCAGGCTAGGTTGTATTGGGGAAATGTCGAACGCATAGCTAGGCAGAGGGGAGACTTACCTATAGTGACCTGGAGAGACATGAAGAGAAAGCTTAGAGAGAAATATTTGCCTATGTCTTATCAGTAAAGGTTGTTAGATCAGTGGCAACGATTGACACAAGGAAATAAGACTGTTTCTGAGTACGTTGCTAAATTTGATGAGTTTGTAATGCTATGCAACGTAGTCGAGTCTGAGGCAGCCACATTGTCGAGGTTTAGATCAGGATTGAATGAAGATATAAAAGGGCAACTGTTTTTGAGAGAAGTCCATGATTTAGATCAGGCATACCAAGTTGCCATGGACTATGAGAGGTTTCAAAGGAGAGCTACATTTAGGCGACCTGAACCCATTAGGTTTAATCCCCCTGTTAGTCGACCTAGTTCAGTTCCTGGTACAACCAATAGACCAAGATCCAGTTCGAATCCAACCCCTAGGCACAACCCTGCCATTCCCCCAATTCCTAGAGAAGACAAAGGAAAAAGCCCTGAAGTTCGAGGTGAGAGGGAGCGAGTTTGCTATAAGTGTCGTAAACCAGGTCATTTCGTGAGCCAATGTCCCTCTAGAACTTTACATATAGGGGAGGCAGAAGAAGGTGAATCAGAACCCCTAGGGAATGATGAAGAGGAGGTTTATGAAGCAGGGGATTGCTTGGCTGATGAGTATGAGGGAGATGAAGAAAATGTAGATTCATCAGATGTGTTAGGAGTTGTGAGATGTATCATGACACAGACCAAGGAGCAGGAAGACTGGCGTAGGACTAGCATCCTACACACATTTGTCAAGATAGGAGAAAAGGTCTGTAAGATCGTGATCGATAGTGGAAGCTGTGTCAATGCCATTTCCACTAGTGCAGCCAAGAGTCTAGGATTACCCACTGAACCACATCCCAATCCATATAAGGTATCCTGGATCGATTCCACTTCTATCCCAATCAAGCAGAGATGTCAGGTCCGACTCCAACTTCAGTCCTATCAGGAACGAATCTGGTGTGATGTACTCCCTATGGGAGTAAGTAGCATCATCCTAGGTAGGCCATGGCTGTTTGACCATGATGTGACAATTTTTGGTCGATCAAATTCCTGTGCTTTAAATTTCAATGGCAAGAAAATTGTCATTCATCCAACCCAGCCTAAGGACAACACCAAAAGAGGAGTTAGCAGCTTGAAAGAAAAAAGGACTGGATTAAATTTGATAGGAGCAAGAGAATTAGAAAAAGACATTAATGAGGGAGCACCTATTTGGATGGTAGCTGCTAAGGAAACTATGGACCACACCCCTGTAGAACCCCCTCAAGAGGTGGTCCAATTATTGAAAGACTTTGAAGACGTGTTTCCCGAGGATCTTCCAGACAATCTTCCACCTTTAAGAGACATACAACACGCAATAGATTTAATCCCTGGAGCGACTTTACCTAATTTGCCTCACTATAGGATGAACCCAACTGAACACCAGGAACTGCAAAGGCAAGTGGGTGAACTTCTTAGGAAGGGGTTTATTAAGAAAAGCTTAAGTCCATGTGCAGTCCCTGCTCTGCTGACCCCTAAAAAAGATGGCACCTGGAGGATGTGTATAGATAGCCGTGCCATTAATAAGATCACTGTAAAGTATAGATTCCCAATCCCAAGATTAGACGATATGTTAGATATGATAGCCGGATCAACAATTTTCTCCAAGATAGATTTAAAGAGTGGCTATCACCAGGTTAGGGTTAGGCCTGGAGATGAATGGAAGACCGCTTTTAAGATTAAAGATGGATTATATGAGTGGTTAGTCATGCCGTTCGGTCTGTCCAATG
This sequence comes from Areca catechu, assembly GCA_021397845.1. Classification (NCBI taxonomy): domain Eukaryota; kingdom Viridiplantae; phylum Streptophyta; class Magnoliopsida; order Arecales; family Arecaceae; genus Areca; species Areca catechu. The sequence continues at coordinate 30,994,224 of CM038046.1, forward strand.
CACCCAGCACCTTTATGAGAATTATGAATCAGGTGTTGAAAACTTTCATCGGGAAATTTGTGGTGGTCTACTTTGATGACATTCTTATCTATAGCAAGACTAAGGCAGACCATTTAACCCACCTAAGGCAAGTTTGCCAAGTCCTTAGAAAGGATAGCCTCTATGCCAATATCAAGAAGTGTGATTTCTTAACACATAGAGTTATCTTTCTAGGATTCGTAGTAACATCTGAAGGAGTGTCCGCTGACCCTGCGAAAATTAAGTCAATAGTAGAGTGGCCTGTACCCAAGAGTATCCATGATGTCCGTAGTTTCCACAATTTAGCCACCTTCTATAGGAGATTCATTAGAGGGTTTAGTACGATAGTGGCTCCAATCACTGATTGTATTAGGAAAGGAACTTTTGAATGGACTAAAGCAGCAGACAAAGCCTTCCTAACAATTAAGGAAAAAATGACACACGCACCCGTCTTGAGGTTACTCGATTTTACCAAAGTGTTCGAGGTTGCTTGTGATGCTTCTGGGGTAGGAATTGGAGGTGTCTTGAGTCAAGAGAATCACCCAGTAGCATATTTTAGTGAGAAGTTAAATGAAGCGATACTAAGGTATTCCACCTATGATAGGGAGCTGTATGCGGTAGTTCAGGCATTACGTTATTGGAGGAATTATCTTCTACCGCAAGAGTTTGTCCTATTTTCTGACCATGAAGCTCTTAGGTTCCTTAGTTCTCAGAAAAAATTGAACCCTAGGCACGGAAAATGGGTAAAGTTCATACAAGCTTATACGTTCGTACTAAAATATCATGCCGGAACTGAAAATAGGGTTGCTGATGCGTTGAGTCGTCGTTCAATGTTGTTGAATTCTATGAGCACTGAGGTAGTAGGGTTTGAAAGATTAAAAGAGGAATATCCTACATGCCCTGATTTTGGTGACATCTATCGATCCCTTCAACAAGGACCATCTAGTGAGCATAGTGATTATACCATTTTAAATGGATACCTTTTCAGAGGAAATCAGTTGTGTATCCCCAATACCTCTGTTTAGAAATTTCTGATCTGGGAAGTTCATGCTGGGGGCTTAGCAGGACATTTTGGTAGAAATAAGACCATCTTAACAATAGAAGACCAATTCTTTTGGCCTGGTCTCAAAAGAAATATGGCCCAGATCGTAGCTCAGTGTCGGACCTGTGCTGTTGCAAAACAGCAAAGACAGAACACCGGTCTGTACACGCCCTTACCTGTCCCTGATGGTCCATGGCAAGATATCAGTATGGATTTTGTGGTAGGTCTACCTAAAACTTCTAGGAAACATGACTCTGTTTTTGTGGTTGTCGATCGTTTCTCCAAAATGGCGCACTTCATCCCGTGTTCTCAAACTTTAGATGCTTCGAAAGTGGCGAAGCTTTTCTTAGATCAGGTGGTTAAGCTTCATGGTTTACCCAAGACCATTGTGTCAGATAGAGATGTCAAGTTCACTAGCTACTTCTGGAAAACCCTCTGGCACATGTTAGGTACTAAGCTGAAATTCTCTACAGCCTATCATCCTCAAACCGATGGCCAAACTGAAGTAGTAAACCGAAGCTTAGGAAATCTCTTATGATGTTTAGTCGGCGACAACCTAGGAAACTGGGACTTACTACTTCCTCGCGCTGAATTTGCCTACAACAGTTCGATTAATAGGTCTATTGGGAAAAGTCCATTCGAAGTGGTCCATGGATACAGACCTAGGAAACCTTTAGACCTAAGTCCATTACCAGTACATACACGAATATCTGAGTCTGCTAAGTCATATGCACAGCATGTTAAGGGTTTGCACAAGGAGATTAGTCAGAAGATTCAAACAAGCAATGAACTCTATAGGCATATGGCTAATTCACATAAACGGTTAAAGGAATTTGATGAAGGAGACTCTGTAATGATTAGGATTAAACCAGAAAGGTTTCCTCCGGGAACTATGAAGAAACTCCATGCCCGGGGAGCCGGACCCTTCAAAATAATAAAGAAAATTGGACCTAATGCTTATGTAGTAGACTTACCACCTAGTTATGGCATTAGTTCTACATTTAATGTTTCCGATCTGAAAGAATACAAGGAACCTGCATTGATAACGGATGAACCTTTTGGTCCTGACACTTCTCTTGAGAGTGAAATGCCAATTGAGTGTCCACCACCAAATATTCCTGAGCGAAAGGAAAGAATTGAAAGGATCTTGAATGACCAGATCATCATTACTAGAAATAAGGCCTACCAACGCTATCTGGTTCGATGGCAAGGACGTCCTGAATCTGAAGATTCCTGGATCACCAAAGAGGACCTACAACAAATCGACCCGGATATATTAGAAACTTATCACTCGACAGGGTCGAGTTCCTCCCACCCGGGGAGAATTGGTGCGGGCACCAGAATCAGAAAGAGACTCCAACCAATTCAAGCCCATTCCGAATCTTTATGGTTGGACTAGAGAGTCCGGTAACCTTTCTTTATTTTGAGTCCAAAAGAATCATGTAAGTCGAGTCCATGTTGGGTCCTGTAATCTTTCTTTTGAGTCCAAAATAATCATGTAAGTCGAGTCCATGTCGGGTCTAGTCTTAGTCCAATCCAAATGGGTCAACTAGCATCAAGCCTAAAGAAGACTCACAATGTATACCCCAAATCAAGACCAAAGCCAACTCAATTGAGGACCACATGCCACATCACTTGCGCCACCTCAACTTGAGACCACATGCCACATCAAGAGGGGACCACATGCCACCTCACATGCCACCTCACCACAAGAGGGCACCATCCCAAGTTCAAATTCAAGGAAGTTGGCCAAGGAGGATTTCAAGCAAGAAAATCAGCCCTCTCCCCTTATATTACTCCACTTGTTTGGGGATTTGAAATTTCAAAATTTGTGAGGCTTTATTTAAAGCCTTGGACGCCCCTTGTAAAGAGGAATTTGATGAATGAATACAATTTTTTCAGAAATTCTCTGTGTTTCTATGTGCCTATGTGGATCTTTGTGCCTAAGTGAACCTCTTCCTCTCCTCCATCATTTTTTCTCCCTAATCCTTCTCTTTTACTCTTTATCTTCCAAGCAATCCTCTTCCTTCAAGGCGAATTAAGGACATCCTCACAAGAAGAAGATCAGCACCAACACAAGCTTCCACCATGGCGCCAAGGATCATTTCCAACAAACTCTCCTTTTGAGTTCCATCAATCTTCTCATTTCTAATTAAGCTTCTAATCATCTTGGTTTCTTTGTTGCAGGGTTCTCTAGGTTCCAGATCTTAGGAGGAAGGATTACTTGCTACAAACCAGAAAGTTAGATGGCCCATCTTATATGGTATGATCTTTCATTTAAGAACCTTAAGAGCGAATCCCTTGTGCTTGAGATTTCAATGCTTGAACTCCTAGTCTTTTAAGATCGGGATCATTAAATAGGGCTAGCTTGACTTGTGTGCAAATTCTAATCTTGTCCTATTTCTTTAATATTTTGATAGTCCTCCTAGCTGGGTTTAAGTATAAGCATTTAGGGTTTCTTATTTAGATCTCCTTGATCTTATATGTTGAATCACTCATATGCAAGGAAGAATTGCTAGTTAAATTTTGGTTAATCTCCTTTAGAGTCACATGATTGTATCCTCATCTTGCATACCACACCATTCTTGGTATCAGAGCATGGTAGAATAAGTTCCTGATTGCATAGCATTAAGTCCTTGAAGTACTTGGATCGGGGGCGTTACCAGGCCGTCCGGTCTTAGGAGAAAGTAGGGTTTAAACACCCTCTCTTCCCATTCCACGGGGATCTCCTAAGGCGTGTCGGGGTGCCATTGTGATTGACCCGTGAAAAAGAAAGCCAAAGGACTTCTTAGATTTCATTTGTGAATTTTGCATTGGGCACGTTCTGTTTTTCTGCTTGCTGTATTTTCTGTAGGCTGACTGTAATCCGCCTGCAACTCCAAAGGCAAGTATCACATTCCTCATTGTAATATTTTTTTTCCTGTTCCATTTTAAGTTGCTTATCACCTTCTTAAATTTCAATCTGAGAAGAAATTTACAAAAAAAATGAAAATTCCTGCAGTCCATTAGTATTATTAGGATTTCTGTTCTGTTCTGTTCCTTTTCATTATCTTCATTTCAGAATCTGCCTAGGATAGTACAAATTTTATTTTGAATTTTTGTTTCATCTGGTATGTCATCTAGAAGTTAGGAGTTTTCTGTGATTTTTTTAGATTTTTCTGACATTTTTTTCTGCACTTATCAACACCACTTTTAAACTGCAACACACTACTTCTGCACCTGAAATTTGAAATTTGCATTCATCTCATGACAAATCAAATTAAGGGCATGAAATTGACATAGGGTCAAAATTTCATCACCTGTCCCTAGCCCAAAAATCACCAAATTGCATATCGACCCAATCCCTAACTAAAATTGATTAGACATTAATTGCCCTAGTGGGTTAGGAACATCAATTTGGTCGAGTCTGGGTTATTGTCAACTCATTGTGTTAACTAGTGTTGTGTGTGCCCTATTACTTGGTGTCTAGAATTGGGACTAAGGGCTTGGGTGCTGATCCATCTATCGGGCCAATTCCACCGGGCCTAGGTAGGCCAGAGACAGGATCTCACACTCCCCTTGTTCTAAAATCTGGCCAAGTATAGAGTTACTACAATCTAGCTTGCCACCTTGATTAGGCAACTAGCTTGGAACTCTAGGTCTAGTTCAATTCAATTGGGAAAGCTTGTGCAACCCATTTCTTCATCTATTATTGGAAGCTGGTGTCAAGGATAGAGGTTAAGTGGCTCAAGCCTAAGCGGTTCTTGTGGTTTTTAATTAGGACCCAGTGAAAGCTGGGGGAACCTCCCACAGACCCACCTCCTGACTGGCCAGTGGAAGAGAGTGGCTATTGATTTGATTGTACCTAGTCAACTCAGTTTATTTGGACTAACCGGTTTAGAAAACTCGTAGTTCGGGTCTGAGTCTAATTGTTTGCATGACAACTAGGTCAGGCACACCTTACCACCCTTCACAAGCCCAACCAAGTTCATCCATGGACACTAGTATGGAAACCCTTATGAGATCTATGATTGAGCGACTTGAACGTTTGGATGCTAGGTTTGACCAGTTCGAGGAAAGGATAGGAACCCTAGAGGAATCTAGGTTGACCCCAACTGAACCACCTTCACCCAGATTACCTTCGGTTCGCCCTAGAGCCCAACGACAGGAACATACACCTGATCCAATTCATAGAAGGTCACATCAGGATTATACTGATCAAACTCCGGAGCCAAATCCTAGAAGACCTCGCCATGATACTTTTGATCAGGATGATCGGGCTTTAAGGAATATACGTCTAGATGCACCAACCTTTGAGGGAAGCCCAGATCCTAAGGTGTACATAGACTGGGAGGCTGACACGGACCAATATTTTGACTGGTATGATATGTCTGAAGAGAGAAGATTCAAGTTTGCCAAAATCAGACTAGTCCGTCAGGCTAGGTTGTATTGGGGAAATCTCGAACGCATAGCTAGGCAGAGGGGAGACTTACCTATAGTGACCTGGAGAGACATGAAGAGAAAGCTTAGAGAGAAATATTTGCCTATGTCTTATCAGTAAAGGTTGTTAGATCAGTGGCAACGATTGACACAAGGAAATAAGACTGTTTCTGAGTACGTTGCTAAATTTGATGAGTTTGTAATGCGATGCAACGTAGTCGAGTCTGAGGCAGCCACATTGTCGAGGTTTAGATCAGGATTGAATGAAGATATAAAAGGGGAACTGTTTTTGAGAGAAGTCCATGATTTAGATCAGGCATACCAAGTTGCCATGGACTATGAGAGGTTTCAAAGGAGAGCTACATTTAGGCGACCTGAACCCATTAGGTTTAATCCCCCTGTTAGTCGACCTAGTTCAGTTCCTGGTACAACCAATAGACCAAGATCCAGTTCGAATCCAACCCCTAGGCACAACCCTGCCATTCCCCCAATTCCTAGAGAAGACAAAGGAAAAAGCCCTGAAGTTCGAGGTGAGAGGGAGCGAGTTTGCTATAAGTGTCGTAAACCAGGTCATTTCGTGAGCCAATGTCCCTCTAGAACTTTACATATAGGGGAGGCAGAAGAAGGTGAATCAGAACCCCTAGAGAATGATGAAGAGGAGGTTTATGAAGCAGGGGATTGCTTGGCTGATGAGTATGAGGGAGATGAAGAAAATGTAGATTCATCAGATGTGTTAGGAGTTGTGAGATGTATCATGACACAGACCAAGGAGCAGGAAGACTGGCGTAGGACTAGCATCCTACACACATTTGTCAAGATAGGAGAAAAGGTCTGTAAGATCGTGATCGATAGTGGAAGCTGTGTCAATGCCATTTCCACTAGTGCAGCCAAGAGTCTAGGATTACCCACTGAACCACATCCCAATCCATATAAGGTATCCTGGATCGATTCCACTTCTATCCCAATCAAGCAGAGATGTCAGGTCCGACTCCAACTTCAGTCCTATCAGGAACGAATCTGGTGTGATGTACTCCCTATGGGAGTAAGTAGCATCATCCTAGGTAGGCCATGGCTGTTTGACCATGATGTGACAATTTTTGGTCTATCAAATTCCTGTGCTTTCAATTTCAATGGCAAGAAAATTGTCATTCATCCAACCCAGCCTAAGGACAACACCAAAAGAGGAGTTAGCAGCCTGAAAGAAAAAAGGACTGGATTAAATTTGATAGGAGCAAGAGAATTAGAAAAAGACATTAATGAGGGAGCACCTATTTGGATGGTAGCTGCTAAGGAAACTATGGACCACACCCCTGTAGAACCCCCTCAAGAGGTGGTCCAATTATTGAAAGACTTTGAAGATGTGTTTCCCGAGGATCTTCCAGACAATCTTCCACATTTAAGAGACATACAACACGCAATAGATTTAATCCCTGGAGCGACTTTACCTAATTTGCCTCACTATAGGATGAACCCAACTGAACACCAGGAACTGCAAAGGCAAGTGGGTGAACTTCTTAGGAAGGGGTTTATTAAGGAAAGCTTAAGTCCATGTGCAGTCCCTGCTCTGCTGACCCCTAAAAAAGATGGCACCTGGAGGATGTGTATAGATAGCCGTGCCATTAATAAGATCACTGTAAAGTATAGATTCCCAATCCCAAGATTAGACGATATGTTAGATATGATAGCCGGATCAACAATTTTCTCCAAGATAGATTTAAAGAGTGGCTATCACCAGGTTAGGGTTAGGCCTGGAGATGAATGGAAGACCGCTTTTAAGATTAAAGATGGATTATATGAGTGGTTAGTCATGCCGTTCGGTCTGTCCAATGCACCGAGCACCTTTATGAGAATTATGAATCAGGTGTTGAAAACTTTCATCGAGAAATTTGTGGTGGTCTACTTTGATGACATTCTTATCTATAGAAAGACTAAGGCAGACCATTTAACCCACCTAAGGCAAGTTTGCCAAGTCCTTAGAAAGGATAGCCTCTATGCCAATATCAAGAAGTGTGATTTCTTAACACATAGAGTTATCTTTCTAGGATTCGTAGTAACATCTGAAGGAGTGTCCGCTGACCTTGCGAAAATTAAGTCAATAGTAGAGTGGCCTGTACCCAAGAGTATCCATGATGTCCGTAGTTTCCACAGTTTAGCCACCTTCTATAGGAGATTCATTAGAGGGTTTAGTACGATAGTGGCTCCAATCACTGATTGTATTAGGAAAGGAACTTTTGAATGGACTAAAGCAGCAGACAAAGCCTTCCTAACAATTAAGGAAAAAATGACACACGCACCCGTCTTGAGGTTACTCGATTTTACCAAAGTGTTCGAGGTTGCTTGTGATGCTTCTGGGGTAGGAATTGGAGGTGTCTTGAGTCAAGAGAATCACCCAGTAGCATATTTTAGTGAGAAGTTAAATGAAGCGAGACTAAGGTATTCCACCTATGATAGGGAGCTGTATGCGGTAGTTCAGGCATTACGTTATTGGAGGCATTATCTTCTACCGCAAGAGTTTGTCCTATTTTCTGACCATGAAGCTCTTAGGTTCCTTAGTTCTCAGAAAAAATTGAACCCTAGGCACGGAAAATGGGTAAAGTTCATACAAGCTTATACGTTCGTACTAAAATATCATGCCGAAACTGAAAATAGGGTTGCTGATGCGTTGAGTCGTCGTTCAATGTTGTTGAATTCTATGAGCACTGAGGTAGTAGAGTTTGAAAGATTAAAAGAGGAATATCCTACATGCCCTGATTTTGGTGACATCTATCGATCCCTTCAACAAGGACCATCTAGTGAGCATAGTGATTATACCATTTTAAATGGATACCTTTTCAGAGGAAATCAGTTGTGTATCCCCAAGACCTCTGTTTAGAAATTTCTAATCTGGGAAGTTCATGCTGGGGGCTTAGCAGGACATTTTGGTAGAAATAAGACCATCTTAGCAATAGAAGACCAATTCTTTTGGCCTGGTCTCAAAAGAAATGTGGCCCAGATCGTAGCTCAGTGTCGGACCTGTGCTGTTGCAAAATAGCAAAGACAGAACACCGGTCTGTACACGCCCTTACCTGTCCCTGATGGTCCATAGCAAGATATCAGTATGAATTTTGTGGTAGGTCTACCTAAAACTTCTAGGAAACATGACTCTGTTTTTGTGGTTGTCGATCGTTTCTCCAAAATGGCGCACTTCATCCCGTGTTCTTAAATTTTAGACGCTTCGAAAGTGGCCAAGCTTTTCTTAGATCAGGTGGTTAAGCTTCATGGTTTATCCAAGACCATTGTGTCAGATAGAGATGTCAAGTTCACTAGCTACTTCTGGAAAACCCTCTGGCACATGTTAGGTACTAAGCTGAAATTCTCTACGGCCTATCATCCTCAAACCGATGGCCAAACTGAAGTAGTAAACCGAAGCTTAGGAAATCTCTTAAGATGTTTAGTCGGCGACAACCTAGGAAACTGGGACTTACTACTTCCTCGCGCTGAATTTGCCTACAACAGTTCGATTAATAGGTCTATTGGGAAAAGTCCATTCGAAGTGGTCCATGGATACAGACCTAGGAAACCTTTAGACCTAAGTCCATTACCAGTACATACACGAATATCTGAGTCTGCTAAGTCATATGCACAGCATGTTAAGGGTTTGCACAAGGAGATTAGTCAGAAGATTCAAACAAGCAATGAACTCTATAGGCATATGGCTAATTCACATAAACGGTTAAAGGAATTTAATGAAGGAGACTCTGTAATGATTAGGATTAAACCAGAAAGGTTTCCTCCGGGAACTATGAAGAAACTCCATGCCCGGGGAGCCGGACCCTTCAAAATAATAAAGAAAATTGGACCTAATGCTTATGTAGTAGACTTACCACCTAGTTATGGCATTAGTTCTACATTTAATGTTTCCGATCTGAAAGAATACAAGGAACCTGCATTGATACCGGATGAACCTTTTGGTCCTGACACTTCACTTGAGAGTGAAATGCCAATTGAGTGTCCACCACCAAATATTCCTGAGCGAAAGGAAAGAATTGAAAGGATCTTGAATGACCAGATCATCATTACTAGAAATAAGGGCTACCAACGCTATCTGGTTCGATGGCAAGGACGTCCTGAATCTGAAGATTCCTGGATCACCAAAGAGGACCTACAACAAATCGACCCGGATATATTAGAAACTTATCACTCGACAGGGTCGAGTTCCTCCCACCCGGGGAGAATTGGTGCGGGCACCAGAATCAGAAAGAGACTCCAACCAATTCAAGCCCATTCCGAATCTTTATGGTTTGACTTGAGTGTCCGGTAACCTTTCTTTATTTTGAGTCCAAAAGAATCATGTAAGTCGAGTCCATGTTGGGTCCTGTAATCTTTCTTTTGAGTCCAAAATAATCATGTAAGTCGAGTCCATGTCGGGTCTAGTCTTAGTCCAATCCAAATGGGTCAACTAGCATCAAGCCTAAAGAAGACTCACAATATATACCCCAAATCAAGACCAAAGTCAACTCAATTGAGGACCACATGCCACATCACTTGCGCCACCTCAACTTGGGACCACATGCCACGTCAAGAGGGGACCACATGCCACCTCACATGCCACCTCACCACAAGAGGGCGCCATCCCAAGTTCAAATTCAAGGAAGTTGGCCAAGGAGGATTTCAAGCAAGAAAATCAGCCCTCTCCCCTTATATTACTCCACTTGTTTGGGGATTTGAAATTTCAAAATTTGTGAGGCTTTATTTAAAGCCTTGGACGCCCCTTATAAAGAGGAATTTGATGAATGAATACAATTTTTTCAGAAATTCTCTATGTGTTTCTATGTGCCTATGTAGATCTTTGTGCCTAAGTGAACCTCTTCCTCTCCTCCATCATTTTTTCTCCCTAATCCTTCTCTTTTACTCTTCATCTTCCAAGCAATCCTCTTCCTTCAAGGCGAATTAAGAACATCCTCACAAGAAGAAGATCAGCACCAACACAAGCTTCCACCATGGCGCCAAGGATCATTTCCAACAAACTCTCCTTTTGAGTTCCATCAATCTTCTCATTTCTAATTAAGCTTCTAATCATCTTGGTTTCTTTGTTGCAGGGTTCTCTAGGTTCCAGATCTTAGGAGGAAGGATTACTTGCTACAAACCAGAAAGTTAGATGGCCCATCTTATGTGGTATGATCTTTCATTTGAGAACCTTAAGAGCGAATCCCTTGTGCTTGAGATTTCAATGCTTGAACTCCTAGTCTTTTAAGATCGGGATCATTAAATAGGGCTAGCTTGACTTGTGTGCGAATTCTAATCTTGTCCTATTTCTTTAATATTTTGATAGTCCTCCTAGCTGGGTTTAGGTATAAGCATTTAGGGTTTCTTATTTAGATCTCCTTGATCTTATATGTTGAATCACTCATATGCAAGTAAGAATTGCTAGTTAAATTTTGGTTAATCTCCTTTAGAGTCACATGATTGCATCCTCATCTTCAATACCACACCACCCTCAGTCCCATGAGAAGCACCTCATATTCGGCCTGATTATTAGTTGTCTTGAAGAGGAAACACAGTGCATACTCAGTGACCACCCCATTAGAGTTGGCGAGGATGAGTCTGGCCCCACTTCCTCCAGCATTGGATGCACCGTCAACATGGAGGATCTAGGCCATCTCCCCCATGGCTAGATCCTGCTTGGGTTCGATCGGTTCGCCAGCCTCCTTTGCATCCTCGCTCATGTAGGTGCACTCCACCAAGAAGTAGGCCAAGATCTAGGCCTTCTAGGATGGCCTCAGATAGTAGGAGATGTCAAACTTGCTGAGCTTCACCGCCCACTTGGCCAGGCACCCTGAAGCATCTGGGCGACTCAAGATGGCCCTCAAAGATTGGTCAGTGAGAACCATGGTTGGGTAAGCTTGGAAATAGAGTTTTAGATGCTGGGCAGATATGATAAGCACAAAAATATTTTTTTCGAATCGAGCATACCTAGTTTCTACGTCACGAAGCATCTTACTAGTATAGTAAACTAGTCTCTGGAGGCCATCTTTGTCAACGTGGGCTAGCACCAAACTAATCGCTTCTAAGAAGATCGCCAAGTAGAGGAGGAGCTCCTCACCGGTCTCAGGCCAGGAAAGTAGTAGGGAGAGGCGAGGAACTTCTTCAATCCCTTAAATACCTCCAAGCATTCCTCCATCTAGACGAAGTCATGCATCTTGTGCAGGGCCTTGAAGAATGGCTGACAATGCTCGATGGAGCACGAGATGAACCAGTTGAGGGCGGCGATGCATCTAGTCAGGTGTTGGACCTCCTTCTTGAAAATGGGATGCCTCATGTGTGTGATCGCTTGGATCTTCTCCAGGTTGGCCTCGATCCCTTGCTGGGTGACCATGAAACCCAGGAACTTTCTCGTCGTGATGCCAAATGCGTACTTGGCCTATATTCAACTTCATTCAATAGAGATAGAGGTTGTTGAAAGTCTTTGCCAAGTCAGCAATGTGATCCGACTCCTGGCCACTTATGACGAGCACATCATCCACATAGACCTGCATGTTGCGGCCTATCTAGTCTTTAAAGACCTTACTGACCAGGCGGTATGTTGCCCTAACATTCTTGAGGTCAAAGGGCATCACCTTGTACCAGAACGTACCTCTATCAATCATGAATGCCATGTACTCCTCATCCTTCAGATGCATGTGGATCTGATTGTACCTGAAGAATGCATCCATGAAGCCAAGCAACCTGTGCCTCGAGATCATGTCCACAAGCTGATCGATCTTAAAGAGCGGAAAGCTATCTTTCGAGCATGTCCAATTGAGATCGGTGTAGTCCACGTAGATCCTCCACTTCTCGCTGGCCTTTTTGACCATTACCATGTTTGCCAGCTAGCTAGGGTACCTTACCTCACAAACGAAGCCTACGATGAGAAGTTTCCCAACCTTCTCATCAATCGCCCTCTACCTCTCTGGGGTGAAGCTTCTCTTCTTCTACCAGATTGGGTGGCTATTGAGGTTGATGTTTAACTTGTGGGTGATCACTTCCAAGCAAATTCCTGGCATATCTACTGTGGTCCAGGCAAAGACATTAGCGTTAGCCCATAGGAAACTGAGTAATCGGACCCTCTCCTTCTCGACCAGCAGAGCTCCCACTTACACCATCTTCAGGGGGTCTTCGCCCAGGGGGAATAATGTAGTGGCTCAATTGGCCCACCCTTCGCTCTAGCTCTATCTGGCTTAGCTAATTAATGGGCGGGCCTTCCTCGACCTCCCGGACTCCTGGGATGGCCTGCAAGCAGTGCTGGACTGGCTATCGGGATCCCCTCATCTCCCCGACCCCACATGGGATCTAAACCTAGACAAGGAGGCGCTTGGTTGAGATGGTGGCATCAAGTTGGTTGAGTCCAAGATGCCCTGGGATCACATTATAAGGTGAAGGGAGCCTTACAATGGTAAAGGTCATCATTATGGTGCTTTGTCGAGGTGGCATTCTAATAGTGATCGGGAGGGTAATTTCTCTCTCTACCCTGACTGAATCTCTGGTAAAGTTGACTAGGGGTGTAAACACTAGCTTCAGCAGATCAGGAGACAAGTTCATCCTTGCAAAGGCATCATAAAAAAGGATATCGACTGAGCTTCCACTATCAACCATAATTCTTTTTACAGGATGCTTTGATATTCTCATTTCCATGACAATAGCATCATTGTTCGGGTTATCGACCCCAGCTTGCCCCTCTCCCATATAGGGAAGTACATCCTCGGTTCTCTCCCTTCCCCTAGCCCTCTTTGACCCTCACCCTGCCCCTAAGGAGATCTTTCCCACCGGCTTCTCCGTGGACTGATTATCAATGGCAGGGTGTTAGGCTTCCTCACTTTGGGTCCCTAGGGAAGCTCTTCCTTTCATGAACTTCCTGAGGAAGCCTCTCCTGATCAGGTCTTCGATCTCCCTCTTCAGGTGGTGGCACTCCTCGGTGTTATGGCCATGATCACGGTGGAATTAGCAATATCGAGATTTATCGCATCCATTGGATGGCTTTAGTGGGGGAGGACAATGCAGGTAGCACTCGTCCTCGATCTCCATTAAGATCTTGGCTCTCGGAGCGAGGAGAGGTGTGTAGTTGTCATCCTTGGCAAGAGCATCTCTTGTCTTGGGGCCCATTCGAGGGACTGGGATGGTTTTGGACACAAACGGGTCACCTATCTCCTCCTGGGCCTACTTCTTCAGGGGCGTTCTATCCAGTTCCCTCCTGGTACAATCAACCTCCTCCATGTGAATATACTTGTGAGCATGGAGGAGGAGCTCCAAGTAAGATTTTGGAGGCTTCTTATCAAGGGAGTAAGTAAAGTGAAAAGTTCTGAGCCCCTGCTTCAGTGCTAGTATGGCGACAGGCTCATCAAGGTTGTAGATTTCTAAGGTGGCCACCTTAAAGTGGGCCACATAGTACCGAAGGGACTCATGATTCTGTTATTGAATAGAGAAGAGGCTGTCAACCTCATATGGCACCTTCTAGTAGGCATCGAAGTGCACCATAAATTTCTTCTCCAACTGCTTAAAGGAGTTTATGCTCCTCGACTCGAGGCAAAAATACCAGACCCAGACTGCCTTATGGAGCATGGCCAGGAAAGCAACATAAAAAGGGCATCGATGGCCCCCTGGATCCTAATAAGAGCCTTATAGCTCTCAAGATAGTCGATGGGGTCGGTGGTCCTGTCATAAGGATTCACCTGCGGCGTGCAGAATCGGTTGGGAATCAGCTCCTCCTGTATTCTACGGGAGAAAGGTGGACGAGCATCATAGCTTGCAGGCTCGCATGGGGAGCCCTAGATCTTGGCAAACTGGCAAGCTAGATCAGCCAGTCTGTACTCTTGCTCCTCGAGGTGCTTCTCTGCTCGACGATGAATGACCTCATCTATCGATCCTTTGGTAGAGGATGTCAGGAAAGAAGAAGGTGCTAACAGGAGGAACAAATGCTTTAGTTCCCTACCGTGTTAGCTTCAATGGCATGACATTGCGGCATGGTCCAAGACCGGGGAGTGGCTCTCCCGGCCAACCGAACCACCCCGATTCCTCTTCCCGGCCACCCGCAGGCTTCCTCGTGAATATGAGGCTGCTCGCAATAGCCTTTCCTGGAAGGACCTTAGACTGGCATGGGGATCGGTGGCATAGGCCACAGGTGTCCCTGGTTGCTAATGTGTTGCCAGGGATCGGTGGCAGTGGTGCAGTTGGTGCACCACCCTAGCTAGGGTCTTTACCTGCTACATGAGTGCAGCGATCTACACAAATTGATCGGTTGGAGGTGGAGGAAGAGGAAACTCTTCCTCCTGGCTTTCTCGGTCACCGCGGTGGGATGGGTCACCCATGCAGCTGGCAGAGGCTTCCCGTGCATGGGTCACCACCATGGGGTCGTGGGAGGTTGGCAGGTAACTGCTTTATAACTCCGGTCTCCCTCCTACCTAGCATGCCAATATGTTACCGCCCAAGTCACCATGGCCTACAGCTCTCATGTGGCCTGGATGAGTCGGCCTCCCCGAGCGCGTTGGATTCTTCTTCCTCTCACCTTCGTGGCCAGTCGGTCCTGCAAAAAAGAGGAGATCCAGGTTGGGGATCCCGGTGGAGACACTCCAACGGTCAAATCTGTAAGACGACCAACGGAACAGATCCTCTGTGGTGGGAGCTTAGGGTCCCACTACATAGAGAAAAAATTAAATAGAAAAAAAAAATAGGAAAACTAGAGTCCGAAGAGTTATCGATGTTTGGCCCTTTGCCCTTGCTCTTACCATCGTCCCTCCTTTTTGGAGGTCCCTCTTACCATTATATAGGAATTGTTACTTCCCAACCGAGCCTGGAGCTTCAACTGGTAGCCCCTCCCAGGGTGCCCCCTACGGGAGGGGCACAAACTTGTCAGAATTTTTCATCGGACCAGTCCCTCCCGGGGGATCCTTGTGCAGGGGGCATGGTCGGCATGCTGCAAAACCTATCTCCCTGATGGAGTGACCTCCTACGGAGGGTGTAGGTAGTGTGCTATAGGGGCATGCACTATAATTGAGAACTTCCACTTTCGGGGGTACACACGATGTGCTATAGGGTCTGGAACCCTGGTAGAGCACTCTTCTTGTGGGAGATGCAGGCAGCGTGCTATGGAATCTGGAGCCTTGGTGGAGCATGCGCCTGCCAAAGGGTGTGGGCTGCGTGCTTTGGGAACTGGAACCTCGATGAAGCATACGTTATGCAAGAGGTGCGGATGGTGTGCACTAGGGCCTGTACCTTCAGCAGAGCACATGCCTCCATGTGAATGATGGCCTGCTCGATGGTGACATTGCACCTTCATGTCGTAATCCAAGCCTTCCCCATTCATTTATGCTCCTGAGATCGTATCTCGCATCCTGCTGCCCTCTTACCTACAGGGACTGGGTTCGGACAGTAGCTCAACTTCCCTAATAGCTTGATCTCAACAAGGAGCTCAACTCCGGGCAGGAGCTCGACCTCATCTAGGAGCTCGACCTCAACTGGGAGCTCGACTTTGGATGGGAGCTCGACCTTGGATGGGAGCTTGATCTTGGACAGGAGCTCGATCTCAGCTAGGACCTCGATCTCAGCTGGGAGCTTGACTTTGGATGGGAGCTCGATCTTGGACAGGAGCTCGACCTCAACTGGGAGCTTGACTTTAGACAGGAGCTCGATCTCAGCTCAGCCAGGAGCTCAACCTCAGCCAGGAGCTCAATCTTGGCCAAGAGTTCGACCTTGGACAGGACCTTAACCTCAGCTGGGCCAGGTGGCATTCTTTTCTACCTCATCGCTTAGCCGGATCCAATGTGGGTACCATGTCAGCGGATCGCTACATCAGTAGTTATAAGTTCTCAAAGTCAAAAGAAGGTTGAATATCGAGTCGATATGGAGATTATTAAGAAAAGAGGACCTTGATTCAGCCCAAATGAAGACCTGAACAAAACCTAGAGCAAGAAAATCCAGTTTAGAGCTCAAAAGGGGGCTCGACCTAACATGAACGAATTGCAAACATGTGTGGCCTATAGCGGGCATGGCCCAGCACATGCGAGTGACATGTGCAGGCATGCGGCCCTACCCATAGCATGGTGAACATGTGTGGTTCACACGCCATGCAATTCATGTGGTCCATGGACCATGTTTCTCATGATCCATAGCATTTCCTGGTCATTTCACACATGATTTGCTTGATCGCTGACCCCCCATGTTTCTAAGCAAGATCTAATGATGATGGAGTGATGCCAACTTTGATTAGGCACTATTTGAGACTAATTTTGCATGTTCGATGATGATTAGGTAGCTAGAGATCTTTTGCAGGTCAAATAGGAGTTGAACAAGGAATTGAAGTTCTTTTTCGACATGGTTTAAAGTATTGAACTCCTATTGAAGTACTCTTTGACACAAAGGCTATGAAAGAAGGACAGAGAGCCGAGAGTGGTGTGAAGATCTAGAGGGCTTTCTGGAGGTGTGGCACTGATAGAGAAAGCCTAGAGGGGCTAGAGGGTCTACTTGAAAGGTGAGAGCTTGTGAGAGAGATTTTTGGAGTTTCTTGTTAAGTTTTTTTATACAGTATGGGAGTGTAAAATCTTCTTTGTAATATTTTTTCATAGTGAAACCTTGAAAGCCCTATTGATTATATTCTCTATTTTATTTTTTCTTCTTCCTTCTCTTTCACCATCAACAATGATATTATGATCTTGGATATAAGGATCCATATTTTACATGATAGATTTTTTAATAAGTGGTATCAGTATAAGTAGTACCATAACATTGAGATGATCAAGATTTGGATTCTTATCATGCCTTATCTTATATGGTGTGGTAGGAATCGATTTAGAGGAAACCTTACTGAATAGATAATTCAAAGTAATCAATGCATGCCCCTAAAGAAGCAAGTAAAGAATCAATGAAGCTCATTATGAACCAAACCATATCAATAGGGCTTGATTCCTCCACACTAACATCCCATAGAGGTATTCCTTAAGGAGTCCATTATGAGATTTTGCAAATTTCCATGATATGATACAGAATCTCCCACTAAGGCATTCAACCCCTCAATCTGATCAAAGAATCTTTAGAAGTCTTCTAGTTTTCTTCTTTATACCTAAATTCTTCAAACTTTTTAAAAATTCAGAATTGTTTCTCATACACATATACCTATATCATGAATGATCATCAAAAAAGTGATGTAGTAAAGAGAATCATCTCTGACCAGCTCATCGAATAGGCTACATATATCATAATGTATCAGGGTAAGCATATTAGCGGTCCCTTTTTCCTTTGTCCTACAAAGGATGGCTTGATCATCTTATCTTAAAGATATGATTCACAAACTAGATATTACTCGGTAATCGATGACCCAAAGAGACCATCTTTTTTCTAGTTTGTTAGTCCATTCCTCTCTATATGACTAAGCCTGAGGTGCTATTTATACTTTAGGTCTATCTCATCTGTAGATCTCTCAGATCCATGGTACTCACTATCTGCTTAGAAACAAATACAAATGCATCCATATGCAATTGTTAGTTTTAACTATGAGCAGATTTGATATACCTTCCAAAGGCATGTCCTTGTTCTTGTTCTTTTTGGATATTTCAAATATACAAGACTGCTCCCATACCAACAGCTATGATAGTGGAAACACTTTTTCTTGTCAATGGCCTTCCTCATGGGAGTTTATTTCTTAGGCATGCTCTTGATCTTTTGCTTCTTCACAAGCTTCTTTCAATCAAATTTTCTCTTGGAAGGTGAAGCCCTCTCCATAGAGAATAGTGCCCCTTAAATTCTTCAAGGTTCCTTGACTAATTACCAACATATTTGACAAATTGATCCTTGAGTAGTCAGTCTCATTCATATGGCAGTTTACTATAAACTATTCATGTGAATCAGAAAGGGATTGCATGATCAAATCCTAGCAATTCTTTATTAGACAAGCTCCTCAAGGTTCTTGACCATTGTCAAAACTACCCTTTGGTCAACTATCAAATGGTTTGATGATACGGGAAAACCTAGTGGAGAATATTACTTAACTTCTCGGAACCTAAAACCTCTTTTAATTCCCTGAGCCAGTCTTTATAATTGATTCTAGTTAGTTTTCTAGAGGGTTGGAAACTGATTTTTGTTCTTGTAGAGAGTAAAGATTCTAGTTAGATTTTTTTAGTATTTATATTTTAAATAATTTATTTTAGAATCATTTTGAAAACAAACAAGGCTCCCACTATTTTCTCAAATCTTTTATACTTCTTTGGTAAATAAATGGTAACCCCTTATGACTAGGATTTCAAGTGGTTACTATGGTCCTACTGATCTATGTTTACCTCACCTGACAGTTATTGATGATACACAAACCGATGAGTGGATAATTCTTGTCCAATGCTTCTCAAGCATATTACAATGATATATGGTCTCTAAGTCCTATAGGTCTTCCCTAATAATTATTGGCTCTATTTCTTAGTTAAGTCAGACCCACCATTCATATATAGGAAAAGCCATAATTTAGTCCCTCACCTAATAGTTATTAGGCCCAATTCCATTTTCACTCCATAGTATCTCATGCTAAAAGAGTGGTTGCACCCCATAATACAATGAACCAATGTATCCAGCCAAGAATAATTAATACCAGAAAGATGCCCGCACATTTATAATTTTGGAAAATCGCTAGACTTAATATATGCTAGGAGATTTAATTTATTTAAGGTCTCATCTAATTAATTATCTACATCTTATATAAATAACTAATCAAAAAGGGCATGGATAGAGCACAAATCATTAAGCACCCAAAGTCAAAACTAATCAACCAATTGGCCAAGTATAAGATTAGCGGGAGGCTTCCCGTGCTTTGGCAATGGTACTAATTAACCACCATTCAAGAACTATTCTCAAATACTAATTAATCAATTAATTTTAAACTTGGTTAGCATTAGTGATTCAGGCTTGAGCCATTGAACCAAAATTGGGTCTATGAGTAAATCATTTTAAACACATGTATGTTAAGCAATTTGATCATCTGCAATTTTTGATTTGATCTCGAGCATCCTTGATCCAATCGCATTCAACTTCTTGATCCATCGCAATCAACTGCCCTTTTTGATCCATGTCCATCATATACTATTCAAACAATCCTCAATGTGTAATCACATTACAAATATAATTTGATCTACTACAAATTATCGTCGAAAAGAATAATGGTAGTTCCTTTCTGTAAAATAGAAATTCGTTCTCGTATAATCTTGTATCATATAATCAAATAATAAGTTTCTATTCTAACATAGAAAGAAAAGATAATATATAGGATGGGTAGAAAGAGCCCCTCCTTTGTCTTGATCTATAGTTTGAAACTATGGGATATAGATCTTAGAATGCATAAATATATAAGATAGGTAGAAAGAGCCCCCCTTTAACATGATCATCCCCTCATGCATAAATATTAAAAATTCTAGATCTTGAAACAAAATTTTCGATCTTGGAATGCTTGAATCATAAGATCTTGAAACAAAATTTTTGATCTTGAAACAAAATCTCATACATCTCATATATAAAAAAATAGATCTAAAAATTTCTGATTAACATATCATCAAATGATATTCAACATCATTCTAGGACAATCTTTGCAGCATAACAGGATTACACTATTATGCCAAGACAACTTTATATTGAAATGATATTGAGTATAATCATTAATTTTTCAGATCTATGAATAATAAAATCAGATTTTTAGGTATGAATATTATTGATTTGCATGCTTTAAATGATCTTTAAATCATTTCGTTCATGATTTTTATTGCTTGTGATCAACCATCATAGCAATAGGATCATAAAAATCAGCAAACATAATCGATTATATGCAGATCTAAGATCCTAATCTTAAGCATATGAGGGTGGCTATGATATCATTATTAGAAAAACTAGATGATGAGTGGAAAATAAAAATCTAGTTTTTCTATCCTAAGCATACAAGCATATCAAATTAAAACTTTTCCAATCTCTGGATGCAAACATGAGATCACATCTCGTGAATACCAAGATCCCTCATAGCATTTAAGATTAAGATACAGTAATAAAAGCAATAAACCAAGAGACTTAATCTCCACGTTACACTGGTAGATATTCACTATGTTTGATGATCTGTGGATATCTTCTCGATTCCTTTGAAGTCATACACGTGTTCGGCCTCTACAGGTATCCATATGAAGTCACAATCTGATCTAAGACTTCGATCTCATGAGGGTGCTGCTCCCTTTGCAGAGATCATCTTTGACGGTTGATTTCTTTTATATTATTCGCAAGAACAATAGAGAGATGAGACTTTTCCAAAAGCTATATTTGCTGAAATCTTTCTAAAAGATTTTCAGCAATCTCCTTCTCAAGAAAACAAAGGATCAAGATGACTATCAAAGGAAAAAGAACAAGGAAGAGGTGCCTAATTTCTTCTCTCCTTTTCTCTCTCATGAACTCTTTCACGTAAATCCAAATTTTTATTTTCAGATTTCTAAGACCTCTCATGCTTCTCAAAAATCCATGCCTAATCTCTATTTATTTTTATAAACCAACACCATAAAATCTGCCAAGGTTTGAATCAAATTCAATCTTAAAATAAGATAAGGTTGGAAAGGAGAGAGACTTCCTAGGGAGTCTAACTCTTGGATGCCCCCACCTTATTTCTTTCATGCAAAACAAGAGGGAGCACAACCCCTCTTGTGCGGCAAAAATATGGTGTAAAGGGGTTTGGGGTGTAAGAAAAATAGGTGTGAGAAATTTTAGGTGCATATCCTAGGGCATATGGGTTTTTGGATAACTAAGAAAGAGAGTCCCAAGGGTGCACAACTCTTGTGTGTCTCCTCTCTTTCACGTCCAAAAGGTTTCCGTGTGAAATCATATAGGGCATGGAGAATAGAGGAGGAGACGTGATCCCTCTAGGAGTCCTTCTGCCAGGGAGAAATTAGTTAGAATTTGAATTTTGAATTTAAATTAAATCCTAATTTGATTCAAACTCAAACTAATTTGACTTAGTCAAAATAATTCAAGCCCAATCAAATCCTAATTTGACTTGGACTTGGTCCTAACTAATTAATTTGATATAATCAAATTAATATTGCAATAATACAATTAAGTCATGCAACTTTTGCACTTTAGTTCCATTAACTTGTAACAATTATAAATCAGTCCAATTATCAATCATATTAATAATTAGGTGCTATAGTGATTCATAAATCATGATCCAATCTAATTTCAGATTGAGTCAAACTCAAATTATATTTGATCAAGTCAAATCCAATTTAACTTAACTCAAACTTAGCCGAATTAATTAATTTGATCAAATCAAATTAATTAACTTATATAGTAAGTATTGCAAATCAAATTTAGCCATCTAATTAGTCATAACCTCTATTGTGTGTAATCCCATAGATTCTATTCTATCTGGTAGTAAGATATATTAAAATGTCCATCCATAACATCATTGAAACTTCTTTCAATGGATTGGAACCATTCCAACTCAACTCAATAAAAATTATTGATCATCAAAATAATTTTCATGGGTCTCATAATTCACCAGTAATGCCTAATAGCATGTAGTGGCAACCTAATAGAATGAAATGATGAATCTCTAGGTGCAATTACCATGTGATACAGTCTTTCTATCGTGAGTCTTGACTAAATGGAAGTTATTGATAACTCATCAACCCTATCATCTGTTATATATTAAATTTATTCAACTTAAGTTTCTGATATGAAATTTGTGGAAACACCTTTCCACCATTCACTCTACCTTGGCCAAGGTCTTCTAAATTCTATCTCATAAATTACATAAGACTTCTCCTTATTTCCTAAGATCAATAGATCCTATCTAGGTCCATACTTATTCCTACAACGAACCTACTGCAGCCAACATACACCGCAAGGATCCATATGGCTAGGAGACTAAATATATATGCAATCAAACTATAGCAATCCTACTGTAAATAGTCAAGGCACAGTTGGTTAAATGACCAATCATACCACTACAACATTAAGTTATTAACAAGTGAGTAGACATCCAAATAACTTCTCATGTTGGTCATGCTTGGTACCATTGTTCTCTAATAATCACTAGCACTCTAGCTCTAGTATTCCCACATTGTAGACTCGAGATCCATTTATCCTAAAGAAAAGCGATCCATATACCAATTTCACTAAATCAAAAAAAATCTCTATGTTGATCTAACGATCAAGAGATATTTAGGGATTAATCACCAATGATAGATGCCTCAAATTCTTAATTCTTGAGAATATATACGTGTCATCATTTTATTAATTCATTAGATGATTCATGGATATATACATAATATAAATAAAAATGTTACTCGATTTTATTAGTCAAATATAAAATTATATCCTAGAATAAAAAATATATATAAACCAAATTAGCTTCTAGGACATACATCTAACATTGGTGTCCAAGCAAATATCTTTCATATCCATAATTTGAGCTAGTGCATCATTTCTCATCCTAATATATCCAAAATCACCTTTAGAGTAGGATGAGAAGAAGTCTCTTAAGATGCTGAATTAATTATCCAACTAGGTTCCTGGCATGTAAGATTAATACATCCATCATCATGGGCAATAATGACATCATTATCAAATGTAACTATAGTCGTACTCTATGCTTCTTATTTCTTTCCATCACTCTTATCCTAATCTTTCTTGTACTTTCTGTACTTTTTTTAAAAGTATCCTACCTTATTATAGTAGTAGCAACTAACATTCTTCCTAGACATCGACTAGCATCTAAATTTTTCCTTGTCTCTCCTATCATGGGGCTCACCATCCTTTTTGCTGTAGAAAGGTATATTTTTACTTCTCCCCCTTTGCTCTATAACTAGTATCTTAGAGCATATACCTATCAAACCATACTTCTTTTTTCTATTTATTTCATTCAATATACTATTATTCACCATAGTCATGGTAAGTTTGTCATCGATAGTGGAATTATTCAATCTCATCACCAATATCTCCCAACTATCTAAAAAGGAGGTCATCAAAATCAATACCTGCATCTCATCATCAAGAAACAACTTCATTATAACCAACTAATTGAAAATCTTGTGGAAGTTATTTAAGTACTCTATAGCATTCTGCCCATCTCTATACTTCAAGTTCACTAGTCTTCTAATCATGTAGACTTTATTCTGTGCATTCTTCTAGTGATACAAATCTTCTAGCTTATCTCAGACCTAATAAGCATCTATTTCTATCGCATCATCATAGATTACATTCACATTAATCCACTGTCTGATCATAATTATGACTTTCCTATTCAACTTTTTCCACTCATTAACATTGACATTATCCAACATTTTTTCCTGTTATTCAATTAGCTCAAATAAATCTTAACAATATAGCAAATCCTCCATCATCATCCTCCACAAGAAATAATTAAATAAAATTAATTTAACTATACCAGATTTATCATTCACTTTAACTAGCACAAACCATACTTGACTATCTAACCACAACTCTAATACCGGTTATTACGATGAAAGTGCCACAAATACAATTATGCCCAAGATAAATTTTGCCCCTTACATGCTAATTAAAATATGCAATAACTTAATAATATCAAATCCAGTAAAATATAAATCAAACCAAATACAAGGATACCAGATTTATGTAAAACATCCTTCAATATGGAGGTAAAAACTATAGAACCGAAGTCGAAATTAAACTTCCACTATCACAAAATAATAGGTACAGTAAAATTTCTCTCTAGGAGCTCTCCAAGCAATATACAATACTCATCTCAATATAGTATATCAATACTATTGAGAAATACAAGGTAAAAAATAAGAAATATTTCACCAAATATACGGATACTTGAAATAATATATGGAGAAAGTTTTTCAAGGATAAAAATTATTCAACTTGTAGCTCTCGATGCCAGAAATAATATACTAAAATTTCATTAAAATCGGAATAGAATCAACTCCACAATTGTTCAACAAAATTGTCTCATTTTTCTATCTTCTATTTTTTTGTTTCGTCATCTCTCTTTTGGCTGCTTCTTTTTATCTCCGCCCTCTTTTTTCTTCGTTTACCTAGTCCATTTTTTATTATTTAGTTGATGGGTCCCAAAACATGAATGGGATACCACCAAAATATACCATACCTAATACGCATTTTAGATCAATACCCTTCTTTTTTATTTTATAATAATAATTATATTATACAAATATTATAATATACTATGATAATGAATAACATAATTATGATATATAATACTAAGCATAATATTACAAACATATTACAATATCTTAATATATTATATTTGTATTTAAAAATAAAAGTATTATTATAATATATGTTTATAATATATCTCGCATGTAATAAAAAATAGTATGTATATGAGTACAAATATGTTTATTATTACAATTTATTATATTTCATAATATCATATATTTGTATATTAATGTTTTAAGATATATAAAAATTAATATGATATGTTGATTGATATCAGAATTCTAGTGTAACATATAAAAGAAAAATATGATTAATATATTAGAAATATCTTATCATATGATACTATATATATTTAATAATAAATAAAATATTATAATATCTATATTATAATTTGCACATAATATTTTATTATAGAGTAATTTACTATCATAATAGTATTCTATTTACCATTAAATATATATGGTGCCATATACTAAGATGTTTATATCAGTCATAAAGTTATAACTTGCTATATTACAACTACAATATTGATTATCACATTATATTAATTTTTATGTAACATGATTGAACATGTAATATCAAAAAAGAAAAGAATGTATGAAGGTATGATATTATAAAATAGAATATGTTACAATAGCATATTACTTAATAAATATAAGATCATCTATTAAAATGTCGCATTAGATTTGCAAATAATATATTACCATAATGATAAAAAGCTGAACATTTCTTATGAATTTTAAATATTATTAAATAAGGATAAAATCTCAAAATGCATAAATCATCTGATTCAAAACCACAATTATGACATCTGTACTCTCCTGCTTCATACCTTTCAATGCATTACACTTAAACAAAAAACTACTCTCACATTGTAACCCAAAATGCTGAGGAGAGGAAATGTTCCTTCTTTTCTTCTTTTTCTTTTTGTTTTTTAAAGGATGCTCCAGAGAATAGATCTAGTGGAGTAAAAGATAGGATGGGCCTAAAACCTAAAAAATAAAAGCATGTGGCTATATTCGTTGCCCATAAATGTTCTAAAGAGGAAAGACTTTTCTTTTACCTTTGCATACTGAAAAATCATTATTAGGATAGCAAACACAGACCTATTTAACTTGAATATGATCTTTTTGGGAAACATTATTAAAATATATTATTAAATAGATTAATAATATTTTTTATATTTATATAAATATTATTTTGTAATATACGCTTATTATTGTTGTTATGTTGTGCAATTATATTATATATTGTATGTTTCATGTCGGTTGAAACAATTCTTCAATTTCCATCTCATAATATAAAATATACAATAACAGGTTAATGGCAATGTTGCTTTGTGAAGAAAAGGGCAGTTTGTTTCTCTTTGTCAATTTATAAAAGACCAAACAAACTGTGCTTCAGCCTATTCTATAAACTCTTGATAGCCAAACAAATTCTAACACAGGCATTTAGTATAATTAGCCTCCTTGCATTACTGTTCTCATTCCTATTTTTCCTATTCTGATGCTAATGTGGCTGAAAAAGGACGGGGAATGGAGTCACAAAAACGAAGAGATATGTGAATTTGTTGCAGGTTGACGACTCTTTAAGTATACCGTGGTCAAAATTAGTCACAAGCAACCTTGCAACAAAAGACTTGAAAGCGAATAACTAAAGAAACCTACAGGTCGCAGAACACTTACCTGCGCCCATCTATGCTCCGTTACAAAAGACTCGCAGCTCAAGGTTTCCCCACTCTACGTAAGTTCTAGCACACTTTGAAATACATAATTGATGCCATGTTTTATAAACTTCTAACACTACTTTAAAATATCCCTCTCAACATACCCATGCTTTTAGAACTGAAAATTTGGAGGAAATAAAAAGCATTTTAATTGCAAGATTGCACGAGAACTTCAAAACCTCCTATAACAACCTTGAGCCTCAGGCCCCCCCCCCCAACAATCGGGGTTAGGTAGGAAACAGCTTATTATCTTCCAAGACTGTTCAAGGACATCGAAATCTATCCAAACTGTAATCTTGTACTCTAAAATTCTTGAAAATAAGATTTTAATGGAGACCTGATTTTTTATCTTGAAAGAAAAAAGGAAAAAGAAAAGTTTAAATCTAACATGGATTCTTAATGCTATAACATGAAACAGTTAATTGGTTTTATTACTTATTGCTTAACTTCTGACAAAACATACCACGATATGTTTTTTTCTTTTTTTTCTCCCCTTTTCCATGAACTTTTGCCCGTGCACTTTACCAGTTGACGTGGGTATGTAGAAATTCGCTTTTTGTAATACCACATACAAAACTCATCACAAGTAGAATCTCAAAGTTCAGACAAAATTACCTTGAATGTAACTGAAACAAGTCAATGACATGAAATGTTATGGTAATAAACAAAAGGGTACAAATCAGAATTTATCGGACAAAAATACGGTCATATGCCATACTGACAATACGGTCATATGTGATGCTACAGTTTGATTCAATCATCAATCACAGAAACTTCTGCAAAATAATTTGGATAGGTACTGGTTTATTAACCTGACTAGTAAAGGTTGTAACCTTCTTCACCCCAATAAAATTTTCAAAGAAGGTTGTAACCTTGGAATAAAGAAGTGTACAAGGTAGACACATTTCATAACCAAACTGATGGAAGAATTTGTAATCAAATGGCATTAATCCATAAATAAACAGGCTGCAGGAGACCTTTGGAAGAAGCGAGGCAACACAATTCGACAAATTCATAGAGCGGCCAAAGCCATCTAAGGGCTTGAATCAAAAATTTATATTAATTTATGTTTTTTTACGGAGCCCTTACAGTTAAGAAGGGCAATATAAAAATGACAAATTGCAGGAGAAAAGAGAAGGGATTATGAACCTCCAAAAGAAATAACACTATTGGACTAACACTGTTTTACCTATAATTATTAGATTAATACATGACAGCCTAAAGCTATGACACAGCTCTTCCCGCAAACAACCGACTTTCCGCCTCTGCTTTTGCAGAATAATACCCAAATACATATTTACAATGCGGCAGGTTGCATTTCTCATTGTCAAACAGGAATCTATCCTCGAATAAGCTCTGATTTGAATGGAGAGGCGTCTCATAGAAAGTTCCTCTCATTACCCAAAAAAACAGATACTTCCTGGACTGTCTGAGCTAGCTGTCGTTGAACCCAGATCAAAGAATTTCACCTACATATGTGTAATGTCAACAGATGTACAAGGAACTGCATTGATTAAAAAAGAAAGCTGAATTACTTAACAAAAAACTTGTGGCATACCATAACTGTTGACAACAAGATGCTTATCTTGGTCTCCAGTGACCAGGTGCTGTAAAAGCAGAAAACAGAATTCATTTAAACAAAATTTACCAAAACCATGTTCGCTGAACCAATCTGATTAGCTGACGTGTTTAAACCAGGATGTGCAGCAATGTTAGACTATCTTAATATGAATTATAAAATAAATATAAAGCTATATAATAATAAAAAGGCTATATTTTTTTAGCTGTTGCACCTCCAGCTGCTTGAGAAACTTGACTGTCTATTGATGGTCTTGAAGCAAATACAGAGTAACTGGAAACCCTGGGACGAGGAGGCCACCCAGGGCATGGAATTGGTGGGGGATCTGATGGTGGACCATAACGGGACAGAGAAACAGGAGATGCCTCCACCTTGTCAGAAACCAAGGGACCTGTACAGAAAGGCATTAATTTCAGGTCCATGATAACCATTACTGCAGACCTATTTCTTCCTTAAAGAACAAGTCCTACAGTTCCTACTGAACATAAAGCATCCTACCTGAACGAAAAGCTGGTGAAAACCTGCCCTGCTCGACAATCTCTTGTTGGACTGGTCCCCTTGCCCCGCTATCACCGTAGAAGTTTCCCCTATGGATATCATGTACATAGGGCAATTTCTCAGTGAATGAAGAACAATTCCCCCAAGGTTGAGCTCTTTGTTGTAGTTCAGCATGGACATAGGAGAACTGATTTGAAACTGTTGGAGGGGGTGGCTTTAAGTGATAAACCTTATTGCACATAGGTGCAGTGACCATGGACTGAAAGTTAGTCCCAGAATTGTTAGCTGGATGAGAAACAGGGAAGCTGCCATAAGAAATAGACGACTTATGAGAGGTGACAGGTGGTGGCATCTGTTTTGGAGGACCTCCATGTCTAGGCATATAATACGGAACCAACTCCAAGGGCATTGAGTTGGCATTCAGAGTACTTGGACGCTGACCAAAAGACTCTGATTGTTGATTTTCCATATTCTACACACGATCAAAAAAGAAGCTTAAATTAGAAACAGTGAAACTCCCACACCGCATAATTTTCTCAGGAAAGCTGAAGAACTCACATGGGTAATGCTAGAAAGATGGAAGTCAGCAGTATCAGCAACAGCATGCGATCTGGGTTGATGTTGTGAAACAACACAGTGTGCACTAGAGCAAGGAGGCAAAGGTGGAGGAGATGATGGCAAAGGGGGTGGAGATGGTGGCCTCTCCTCAGGGAGTGGAGGAGAAAAGGGCAATGGATGATGCTGATCAGGTTGATTATGAGTACTGCATATGGTATCATCTCCTGAAACATGAGAGGATCTCACTTCAATTTCGCAAGGAGGAGCTACATCCTCCATCTCAAGCTCACCATCAACATCTTCTAGGATACGCCGGTGCTTCTCAGTGATTTCCTTCTCATGATCAACTACAGCATGCCGTTCTGGAGTAACAGCCTCGAAACCTTTTTCACCAGAAGTATTTGCTTCCTCATCTTCAAGCAAAGTAGTACGAAGTAAGCATGGCAGTTGGAAACTGGTATTGCTGAAGCCCACAAAAAAAAAAGAAAGCAAAATAAGTACAACTGAGAAGTATGCTCGCAGCAAGAGAATAAATTACACTGGTACTGAAGCACTCAAGAAATTCAAAAATTGTAACAACTTTTTCCAGCTAACAGAATTCCTTGAACTTTGTTTTGCGAAAAAGCCTAAACAATCTAATATACATACCCAATTATCCAATACACCATGACCACCTCCTCAATGAACATCCAGCTCAAACCAGCAAACACCCCAAAATGTACCTCTATGATCATTATCATCACTATGAAACATTTTGTAAATCCTACTAATTCTTTTTAACATTGACTGGATCAGGAAAAATATATATATTGCTTCTGCAAAGTACGATGTTCTTAACAACCTTGTAAACACTCAAGTTACTAATGTAAAAACTAGAACATATTACCAATAACATGGGTTATGAAGAAAGGTTTCATATGAGACCTGACAAGTTCTCATTTAACAGGCCTGGAACTCCACCAAAGAACAGATTTTAGCCTGAAAGTTTACCAAACTGACTAAACAGGACATACACAATGCATTGCTATGAGCTTTAGCATGCTCATAGCATGTGTTCTAAAGTGCACGTGCATGCATGAGAGAGAGAGAGAGAGAGAGATCCATAACATCTAAAGTACTCAAAAAAAATGATATTTCAATTATCTTGCAAATAAAACAGAAGTTGCTAATGTGGACAGAATTAAATGATGCTATGGAATAGCAGAGCTGTTACAACTGCCCACCTAGGCGCCTAGCTCAGCCCAAACTACCTAGGTGAGGCCCACCTAGATGGCCCACTTGGGTCATTGGGTATCCTCCTGGGCTGTCCTGATCCATTAGACACTTGCCCATCCAAACAGTATCCGAGCAACACCATTTGAACCTGGGCTTAACTGAACCCCTTCACCGGCAACTAAAAAGGGGGGGAAATGAAATGTGAGAGCCAAACCATCGACCTGCCCATCCCCTCTTTCTCTTTGCTTTCCACCTAGGGTTGTCTCTCAGCTTCTAGGGCAAAAAGGGGCTCCATTCCACCATCGAACCAATCTTAGCAGTGACGAGTCAAACAAGGGCCATGAGACACTGGCACCAAGAAAAACTTGGTACTAAGAGATGGGCAGGGATTTGAGAGGGACATCAAGGTAAGTCTGCATCTTTCTCATTTTTTCCATTTTCCTAAAGGCTGGCACCAAGGGCCATGGGACACTTGGCATGGGGATCTGACAGGGACCTCAAGGTAAGTCCACATCTCTCTCACACTTCCTTTGTCTTATGAGAGAAAATTCTGTTATACAGACATATCATCTACTTAGCACGAGTATTGGTGGGGGAGTTTATTATTGTTAATCCATTTAAGGGCCAGCCACAAGTGGTTTAACAGGGGTTCTAAATTCAAATTGCAGTGTTCTTTCTTTCTTCACCTTGTCTCCAACCCAAAAGGAAAAGAAATAATAAAATAATCAGTGATTCTGTTCCTCTCACCTGTTTCTGTCATTTTTTTTCTTTTTTTTATACCCTTTTTTTTTCATTTTGATTTTGGAGTTATAATTGATGTTCTCGGGTAGATATTTCTTTTGTATACTTTCCACCCTGCCATATTTTAATCATCCTTTGTGTTCTACTGATTGATGATGGGTTAATTATAATCATATCTTGTATTCTATATTTTAGCTTAAGTTGGACTGGGAATTTCAAATGTGTTCAACTCACAAAAAGGGGTTGAAAATTCAATTTTACTATGGCTTCTACACTTATTGTTGTGTTTTCTTGTTCTCCATTTTAGGAAAATGAGAGCTTAATTATTTCATTTTCCAACTGTTTTTCTCTTTTATTTTGCTCTGTTTTGATTTTTTGTTGTACTAATATCGCAGTGTCATTGCTATAATCATAATAGCAAGTAGTAACATGCTAGTGTTACTACTATGATCATCACACTATGTGGTAACATACTAGTATTACTATTAAAATAATAGTATCACCATCATGTATAATTGATATGATTTCTATATATTGCCAATTTTCTTTCTTTTAGAATTACTTTTTCTCTTAGCATTGCCACATATCCTTGAATCATGTGACATTGATAGCTTATCGAGAACAATGCCATTTTTAATCAATAATTGAAATATACGAAGGTACAAATTACTTTGTAAATTTTATACAAATTTGGTCATTTTTGGTGGGTGCCTAATAACCCAGTCTATCACCTAACTTATAGAAGGTTTGACAATTATGAGAATGAGTTAATTAGACTAAAAGGCAGATAAACCAATTGATAGGTTTGTGCAACAATTTAACACCTGGTTTCTAATATATCAAAATAAAGTACCAACTACCAAGTAATCATGTGCTGCACCTATGCTGTTTATGAGATTGCATGCACAGTAACATAAAGCATCATGTCATCCCATGCATGTCAAAAGCTCATCGACAAAGAAAGGTTGAAGCAAATGCATATCAGTCCATGCTAGTTGATGGAACAAGAAGCACGACACATTGGTGCAAATCCTCACAAGGCCCACTGTCTCGGTATCAGGCCCTAATATCAGTGCCACCCAGTCACTATGTAACATAAAGCATCATGTCATCCCATGCATGTCAAAAGCTCATCGACAAAGAAGGGTTGAAGCAAATGCATATCAGTCCATGCTAGTTGATGGAACAAAAAAAAACGCCACAATGGTGCAAATCCTCACAAGGCCCACTGTCTCAGTATCAGGCCCTATATCAGTGCCACCCAGTCACCATGTTGCTATGCCCGGTATAGGGGCAATTTGACATACAGATATCAAACCATGTACCAATACCAAACCAGTATGGTATACCCTGTACCATTGAGTTTGGTACAGTATGGCATATCTTGGATCCTAATAAGTCATAGGCAATGCTGTGCTTATAACTGGCTGGCATAGTACGTAGCATAGGATAAGAACAAATACAACCAGCGAGACCAAAAGGGAAAAGAAATAAGGACAATTTCTGTAGATATCCAAACCAAGGGGTAACAAATCTCATATTAGTTTGTCCAATTAGATATGTGTGTGTGTCTGCACATGGTAGATCATTATATCTTAAAAAGCTACATAATTTATGTAGAAGGTAAGCAGATAATATAGAGCTAAAAGCTTCAGGCAGGGATTAAAAGAATACTGGGACAATGGAATTACAGATGGTGGTGCATAGACATGCACAAAGAAAAGAATTGATGTCGCCCCAGTCAAAACTGAAGTTTTACTTAACATACTTTTTATTGGGCCTCAGGAGTATTATATTTAAATCCTGGAAGATGGCTACGTATTTTTCATTTTCCTGTGATTTTGCAATCAAATTAGGGGGCTATATAGATCATGAAGTTATAGTCCTACTTTGAGCAGCAATATTATCTACAGGCCCTTACAGTTTTGGTCACTTTCAGAAAGTTCTGAAGTCATAAGGATTGTGCTTTGAAGAGATTTTGATGGCTTTTTTTATGCCAGGAGCTATGGAATTATAATTTTTTTGCTACTTTAGGTTTGCCCTAGTCAAATGAATGCTGTAGTTTATCTTCAATTAGATTTAGATTTAGTTATTTTTAACTATTGGACTGTATTTTACTCAATATACTATTTATTGGGCCTCAGGAGTATTATATTAGAAATTGGAAGGTTTTGTATTTTTCATCTCCTGTGATTTTGTAATCAAATTCTATTCAGGTAACAAAGTTGAAGTCCTATTTTAAGCAGCAATATTATCTACAAGCCCTAACAGTTTTGGCTGCTTTAAGAAAGATCTGAAGTCATATGGATTGTGATTTGGAGATTTTGATGGCTTTATGTCAGGAGCTGTAGAATTACAATTTTCTGCTAGGAAAATTCCATTCTCTTGGAGATCCTATTCTTGGAAATATTAGTGCAGTGTGACCTTAAAAAAAGGAGAGTTTGTTCAAATTTAATTTAGTTTTGCGGGAATGAATAAAATTCACAGGATTTCTTCTCCCAAGCTGCATCTTTCCTGGTTGATCTTCATCCTTGGGGCCAATCCAGAGCACCCTGGAGCAAGTCTTATTCTTTTATGCAGAAATAATCAGAAAAATACCAAAAAAATAAGAATTAAAATTTATTCTTGAATCTAGGGTCTTCACAACTTCAATTGAGGACTAAGATGCACCATTAAGCAAAAGAACTCGTCCAAAAGAATATTCATGGAATCACTTAGGCATGTGATAGAAAAACGCTTCCAATTTAGGCTATATGACCAAGTCAGGAGGATGAAACAGGATGACACTCTCTAGTATTTTTCTAGTATTTTGCACAGACAATCTTCTCTACAGACTAAATGTTGCCTTGTTCAATATGACACATCGATTAAGAGACACACAGGTAGTGCCATGATTATTCATTCATTTAGGACTCCAATAAGTGTACGATTGACGCGGGACGGACCCCGAATCAAGATTTATTCCAAGGAGATCATATCGTTGGTCATTAAGAAACAACCATAGGCTAGGCTAAACCAAATCCAATTATTTTTTTCATATTTTTTTATTTCAAATAAACTCATTTTTTTCCCATATTTTTTTATTCAAATAACCTCTCTTTTTTTTTTCTATTTTCTATTTCCCTTTTTTTTCACTTTTTTTTCCCACGGTTTTCTTCTTTTTTTCCTGATTTTCTCTCTTTTTTTTTTATTTTTCCTCACGTGAAGTCGGCATTGGCATGATGGATATGCTTCTCCGACCGTGCCTGGGTATCTTCCTTCACGGACCGAATTGGGGAGGGCTCGCGGAAGCGGCGGCTCTCCAGCGATGACGTTGGGAGGAGGCGGCAACACGGCCGGGGCTGGCATCACAGGATCGGTGGAGACGGTGGCAGGGCGGCGGCGGTCCCCCATTCTTCTCCACGGATGAATCTTGGCTGCGTCGGGCCCGATAGGAGAAGCAGGGCGGTTGGCTCTCCGGTGAGGTCGGCGAACGGAGGATGTCTGATTGTTGTTGGAGAAGAAGGATGCGGTGATGGTATGCCGGTAGGGAAAAGCGGTTAGTTTTGGGGGTTTTGTGGAAGATGAGAAAGGGTTTTGCCGGAGCTTGGGAGGTTGAGGGAGAGTTGATTCACCTAATGTTTTGATTGACAGAGATTGAGAGAAATAAGGGAGGAGAAGAGAGTCTAGAGAACTCAGAGAGAGGAACAGAGAAAGCGAGAAAGTCCAGGAAGGAGAAATAACAGGAGTCTCTGAGCAGGGAGAAAAGCACCAGAGAGAAGAAAGAAAACTCAGAAAGAAGGGGAGAAACAGAAGAGAGAAGAGGGGGAAGAGTCGGGACACACCCAGACGTTTTCTCAAATAATTTCTTCGCTCGCTAATTTTATTCATCAAGAAACATGATCTTAAATAGAACCTCCGAAAGAGATCGGAACAAATCCTAAAACAACTGATAAGATCCTTCCTAAAACAAATTTTGAAACAATCGAGATAAATCCTAATATCCTAATATCCCAATCAAATCTCGAATTTAAATTATGCTGGATCGGTGCTGCATCAGGATCGGTGCTGATGATGACTTCAGGATTCGTGCTCATCGTCTCCAGGATCTTAAGCCCCCAGGGTTTGGGCTGGGCTGGGCTTCAGGTTCTGGGCTGGCTTCTGGGTTGGGCTAGCTTCAAGTTTTAGGCTGGGCTGGGCTTCAGGTTTGATCTGGACTACTTCAAATTCTGGGCCGATGTCCCCATCATTTTCCCTGAGGTGGGGAGAACTCGACGGATGGGGAGAACTTGACTCCGTCGAGTCAGGCTTCAAAAAAGTGGATCCTCGATGCATCATCGGTAGACTGAACAATTCAAAGCAGAAAGCAAATAAAAATGGAATTAATCCTAACCTAACCTAACCTAAACTTGCTCTAATACCAAATTATTGATGCGGGACAAACCCCGAATCAAGATTTATTCCAAGGAGATCGGATCGTTGGTCGTTAAGAAACAACCCTAGGCTAGGCTAAACCAAATCCAATTATTTTTTTCATATTTGTTTATTTCAAATAAACTCATTTTTTCCCATATTTTTTTATTCAAATAACCTCTTTTTTTCTATTTTCTATTTCCCTTTTTTTTCCCTTTTTTCCACAGTTTTCTTCTTTTTTTCCTGTTTTTCTCTCTTTTTTTTTTATTTTTCCTCACATGAAGTCGGCATTGGCATGCCAGCTATGCTTCTCCGACCGTGCCTGGGTATCTTCCTTCACGGACCGAATTGGAGAGGGCTCGCGGAAGATGCGGCTCTCTGGCGACTACATTGGGCGGAGGTGGCAGCACAACCGGGGTTGGCATCACAGGATCGGCTAAGACGGTGGCAAGGCGGCGGCTGTCTCCCATTCTTCTCCATGGATGGATCTTGGCTGCGTCGGGCTGATGGGAGAAGCCTGCAGCGGTTGGCTCTCCGGTGAGGTCGGCGAATGGAGGATGTCTGCTTGTTGTTGGAGAAGAAGGATGCGGTGATGGTATGCCGGTAGGAAAAAGCGGTTAGTTTTGGGGGTTTTGTGGAAGATGGGAGAGGGTTTTGCCAGAGCTTGGGAGGTTGGGGGAGAGTTGATTCACCTGATGTGTTTTGATTGATTGACAGAGATTAAGAGAAATAAGAAAGGAGGAGAAGAGAGTCTGGAGAACTCAGAGAGAGGAACAAAGAAAGAGAGAAAGTCCAGGAAGGAGAAATAACAAGGAGTCTCTGAGCAGGGAAGAAAGCACCAGAGAGAAAGAAAACTCAAAACGAAGAAGGGGAGAAACAAAAGAGAGAAGAAGAGGGGGAAGAGTCGGGACACACCCAGACGTTTTCTTAAATAATTTCTTCGCTCGCTAATTTTATTCATCAAGAAACATAATCTTAAATAGAACATTCGAAAGAGATCGAAACAAATCCTAAAACAACTAATAAGATCCTTCCTAAAACAAATTTTGAAACAATCGAGATAAATCCTAATATCCCAATCAAATCTCGAATTTAAATTATGCTGGATCGGTGCTGCATCAGGATCGGTGCTGATGATGACTTCAGGATTCGTGCTCATCGTCTCCAGAATCTTGGACCCCCAGGGTTTGGGCTGGGCTGGGCTTCAGGTTCTGGGCTGGCTTCTGGATTGTGCTGGCTTCAAGTTTTAGGCTGGGCTGGGCTTCAAGTTTGATCCGGGCTGCTTCAAATTCTGGGCCGATGTCCCCATCAATGACCTCTTGCACCAATAAGTAGTGATATTCACTAGGTTTTTCGCTCCATTTTGAGGACCACAATCTCCAATTTTAGCAGGAAACTTCAAACCTTTGACAGCCTTACATGAATAAACCCTTATTCAACTAGATGGATTGGAGGTTATTCTTCCAATTCAAGTCCTTAAGAAGGCTTCTAGTCTCTTTAAGTAGAAAAAGCTCATGCATCAACAGATCATTGTTCGAGTAGACAGGCCTCCATATTGCATATTCTAAATGTAAAGGTATGTTAGAGGTGAAGGATGATTGCATGGAGGAGATTATGCTAATAATTATAATGGTTACTGCTTGACCACCGCAAGAGTATAATCAATCAATCAGTTCTAGATGACAAAATATCCTCCACAAGATCTATTAAGCAATTAACTGTTGGTGGACAGGCTCAAATTGAAATAATGGCAGAGCACATATGTCCCTCCAAGATGAAAAGCATAGGCCATCGAGTGTTGTGCTATGGAAGCCAAAGTTTATGGCACCTTCATAACCACATGGAAAACAATGGATTAAACATGGATCTTGTAAGATGTTTTCAATTGTATTTCTTTCTTTTATATGATAAGAACTTAAGATTCTTCCAGAAAGAAACAACCTTCTTCAAGTGATATACAAGAACTTTGCTCTGCAGGAAGGAGGTTATGTTTCTCACTTCCATTTGTACCTCTGTGAGAGGTACCATCCATTGCAATTTAGCTTCAGACTGTCATGATGAAAAGAAGAATTTCTCCCCTTCTGGGTGAGACTCAATGCTTCAAAGGTGAACACCTTCAACCCTAGATAACCAGGCAACTTATTATTGTGACACCATAAGGTATCTCCCTCAAGGTTCCCAGTATTCTACTTTTTTCTTATTAACAATTTCTTAGGTTGCATTTGGTGGATCGCCAGAAAATCCTGAATGGTAATCTAGATTACCTGCAAGATACATTATCACTGGATAGATTGCTAGTAATGCTGATTACTGTGTTTGGTATATACAGGTAATCTATCAGTAAGATTGATTACTGTATTTTGTATGACAAATAGATACCAGTAATTTAAGCTCAGATTACCAAAATACCCCTAAGTTAAATTTATTAAAATTCATATATTATTAAAATACCCCTAAGTCAAAAATCAGTTATTCCCCATCTTTTCATAAATATTACGAAAGGATGTTTAACATGAGGGCTTAAAAAAAAAAATCTGATTGAAACGATACCGCTAGATGAGGGAAGGGAGGAGAAAGAGGGAGGGGAATGCTTCGTTATCACCGAAGTGAAAGGGATGGCACAATTTTGTAAAAATAAAAAATACCAGATTACCATGTCTCCGGTAATATGGATAGCCACCTCTCCCTGAGGTAATTTGGATTGCCACATGAGAGGTAATCCAGATTACCACTACAACATAGATTACCAGTTCAAAGAAATACCAAACAAGGTTATCTGGTGGGCCCAGTTTAAAATTACCGGTAATCTGGATAGATTACCGTCTACCAAACGCAACCTTAGTCTTATCCTTTCAAATTCCCATCTAGACTTCTAAAAGAACACCAATGACTTAATATTATGCCACATAGTCAAATCAGAAGCTTAAGTAAAGCCTTTGATAATAGCATATATAAATTATCCTTTTTAGGGTTCGAGTTGCTCTAAAATCTAGAAGTGTATAAATAAGCAACACTGCATAAACATAACTGTTCAATGCACCATAATGGTGCCATCCTAGACCCTAATCAATTCATTCTCCTAATCATGTATCATGCCAATGATGCCTCCAAACAATTATGCCAGAAAACAATAAAAAAAAATAATGCCCCCTATATGATTATAAATTGGAAAAAATTTTGACAATGTTGAGTTGTCGACTGATGATGGCTAATGTTTTTTTTTTTGATCTGAACAACTGACATACTCAAAATTTAATCCCTATGTTACCCTTGAATAAATGACATACACAAGACTCTAGCAAAAGCAAGTAGAATGCCTGCCACTTTTCCCCATCAGTTTATGTGTTCCTACTTTCTAGTAAGTTTCAAATAGGGTCCTAGGTTTCTATTATAGAGCAACTGGAGAAGCTGACTCCTATGTAGTTCATTAGCACATCTGCACCATTAGAGAAACTACTACCAAATGTACAAAAAAACCAAATTCAACTGCAGCTATATGCACTTTGATACAATGTTTGCAAGTAGATTTGTAATGAGCTCTCAAAATAAAACAAGTGCAATTTTATTTTAAAATTAACAGTAATCACAAAATTATTCATGTAGACTTCAATGGAAAATCTGCTATCAGTAATGACAGAATACGTAAAAAAACCAATTTTAAAACAGTTGGTCCATCAACACATAAATCAATATGACCCTATGCCAAAGCTACATTTCCAGTCTAACAAAGGCAACATATGTTACTTCAACAAGCTCTAGCAAAGTAAGGCGCAAGAGATAGCCAAAAAAGAGTAAGGGCTTCAAAGTCTATAGAAGATTTCATGTAGAATTCTAAGGTTCTCTCCTATATTTTCTTCAAATGAAGAATACAAAATAATTCTACCAGTACCAATACCTACAACTATTGCATACATGCCAAATGCCAAACTTCCATACAAATCAGGTAGTATAGGTCATGGAGAGTACAGAACAGGGGTGGATGGAGCTAAACAACCATATTCTATTGCAATCACTTTGGCATGGACACAATGAAATATTAAACATAAAATCTACCATGTGACACAGAGAGAGAGAGAAGAGAATGAGAGAGAGAGAGCCACAAACCACACCTTCCATACTCATCAACAAGCATTCCCTCCATCTCCCTGACAGGATCATTAAGAGCCCTCTCAGTTCTTGATGGACGTCGTGAAGGAGCACAGGTAAATGATGCTTCATTTACAGAATCAAGCTCTCGTATGTAATAGCATATAATGGATTCTGGAAGTGTTTTTCTCTCAAGCCATAATCTCAAAACCTTTATACAAAAATACAAAAATCAGCAAGCATTAGATTGTGGAACCACTAACACACCCCACCCCACCCCCGGGTGCAAAATGCACCACAGACACACATACACACAAAAAAAAGAATGGAAGAAAAAGAAATACTGAAGGTTCTTGCCTTGAGGCATTGTCTGCGGTTTTCCCGTGCTGCATTTCCAGGAGGTGCCGCAGAAGATAACAAACGTGGAAGCACTGATTGGACAAGAGAGGGGTAAACATCTCCAGCTCCACCTGGAGAGGTTTAGGAATATTTGTTAAATGTTAACATTCATTGACAAGCAGCATGGAAAAATAGCTCACAAGCTAGAAAAACTACAATACAAGTACCTTTTTGACTTCGCGAGCATTGAGTAATTGAATCTACAAGGAAGAATAGATCAACCCTTCTGTACAAGCTAGACTCTCTTTCCAGGGTCTGAAGAAGAATATCAACCACCTAAAGTGAACAAATAACACAGCAGCAGAAAACAAGTGAAGTCATATTGATAGAGAATATTGAATTTCAGTCACTTATTAAAATAACAGGCAATTATATATGTAGATAATAAAGCATGTTCCTCCTTTAACAATTAACTACAATTTAAACAGGATGATCAAAAAGGTGAAATCTTTTCAGAAACAAAAAGATGAAATCTTTTCTATAGAAATGCCAGGGATCTCCAAGACATCATGTTATAGAAAGATTCTCACAAGTCTAAAGCTGGATATACAATAATATAGCCATGAATTGAGAGGGGGTAAAGCTTATAACATCACTTTTGATATTGCTGAAAAGCAAAACAGAAGATCATGAGCATCATTAGCAGCTTCGTAATGACTAATTTTTGATGTCTCAACAACCACATGAAACACAAGAAAAGAAATACTTTTGCTGGTTCCAGTGTAGAGAATTCTTGGAGGTGTGCACAAGTAAAAAGAAGGACCAGGAAAATAGAAGATGCTACAGCCCACAAAACAGGGCACATATTACAGAGGAAAACAAGAAAGGTAAATCATTCATCTCAAAAAAGATGTCAGGTCAGAGACCAGCAAATAAGAGCAGCGGAACATGGATATTTCTTAGAATCTAACCATGTATTTTTATCATCAATAGAGAAAGCAGCAATTGGGTTGGCACAACTAGTAGAATAACAGGCATCAACAGTTACAAGAAGGAAAATGACTTTGCATGGTTTTCAACCAAGAGAATCCAATCATAAAGCACCAGTATTTAAATAATTTTCACACAAGAAAAATGAAAGAAGTGTGGTGAAATGTGCTGAAACTTTTCCTTCAACCACGACAGAGTTCAGGTAGAGACAAAGCACATGAAACCACAACGGACAAAAACAATGGTTTCTCTATCTCATGTATCAAGTCCCACATTACGAGCTCACGAATAAATCAACAAGGACTAGTAAACAAACTAGAAGGGGCAGCTAATTGATATAGATAAGCAAAGGTTTGCAAAGAAGACCTAATCCAGATATAAGCCAGTACACCAATTTACACCCATGGTATGATCAGGAGGCACGATCAGATTAAGACCCAGCATGAAATCAAAGAAGTCATGCTTAATTATGTGACCATGTGAATGAGTTGAGTGTGAGTGCATGTGAGAGGGAGAGAGGAACCACCAAGAAACCCCTCCTATTATTTGCTACTAACTTGGTGATTTGTTTCCAAGGAACTTCACCCATTTCATCTATAAGGCTCAAACATCAAGAAGAAAAAAAAAGGGAAAAGACTAATAACTTGGGCTTTCGGTACTGTCCCGAACCACCCAATTTGGAGCATACCGTACCATACCGGCCAAGAACCAGTATGGTTCAGCCCTAAAAAATGGTTTGGGACCCGAATCATTAAAATTGACCTGAACCAGACTGGTACAAGTCGGTTTGGTATGGTACAGATCGGTTCAGACCGGTATGGCCAAGTTGAACTCAGTTCAAACCGGTACGGATCCGATTCAGATCCATTTCAGCAATCCTTGCTTGAGAGGGGGAGGAAGATAGTTTTTTCTCAATTCACCAAGTCCAGTATGTCTACCACTATGGTACAATACGATACCGATCACTGATCAGTATAGATGCCGAAACCGGTTCAGCGATCCTTGCTAATAACCACTTAAAGATTTTGAAAAAGGAAAAATCAAAGCACTAAATGAAGTAACACTTATCAAAGAGAGAATTGCAAGTGCCACAAACAAATTCAAGAGAGCAAGATTCCCCCAAAAATAAATTCGGCCAATAAATATGTCTAAATGTCAAAACTCATATGAGTCAAGCTCAAGTTTCCTATCTGCAAATAAAGCAAACCTTCAGACATGGACTAAATTGGAATGCAAATATTCAGAACTGGACTTTAACATAGTAAATATATGGTATAGATTTCAGTGGAGATTGTTCTTCATTCATGTGACAAAAAAGATTTGGAGGTAATACTTTTGAAACAATGTATTATTAAGTTTTATCATTCAATACCACAAAAATATGATTTTCTGCAAGCAAAAATAACCATAAAAATACAGTTTTCTTCAAGCAAAACTTACCCGCTAAAATTTCATGGAAAGAAAGAGATTAAGATATCATACAGGGATGCTTATGCAATACTTACTAGCTTAGGAGATCGCCTAAGTAAATAGAGGGGTAAACAATTGATGGATCATAAAGTGGAGATTGCATGAGAACAAAGTGAATACAGATGGCAAATGGCAGCCTTTTCTGTTTTGCTTTTAATTTTTATGTGTATTCAATCCAAAGTTATTAAATATAAGCAACCATTCATTTATCAATCATGTTTGTGTCCACTATGATACCAGTACGGACCGGTACTGGAAGAAAACAAAGGGGGAGGGAGGGTTACTTCACCGCTTTTTGCTCAATAGTCAATACTGGTCCATACAAATACCATAATAGAGAGACATCAGCAGGTGCCTGTTTGCACCAGTTGGTTGGAGCCAGCATCCTGAAAGCAGCCTTTCACCAGTCCACTTTAGTATAGTCGCTATTGATCAATCCTTGAATCATTGACACAATCTTTTATATTGTTGCCTTGACACCAATCACTTTTCTCTCTTGGACTGTAGGGGCTTGCATTTCTGAAATCCATGTTTTTGTTTTTGGAATAGCTTTACATCTTATTAATCAACCTTGCCAAAAAGCCAAGGATTGAAAATGGTTTTTACAAAATTCATGTATTTATTATTGGGGACCTTCCAACTTCTGCATCACGTGTATTGGCATAAGAATATGTCACAAGTTTGGCATTCAGGAATACCTCAGCTAGAGGTAATTATTCAGAATCCAGAAAGAATCTGGCAACTTCATCCAAAGTTTGGAAAGAGTTCAGATATCCAACAATTAGAAAAATAGAAAAACCTGGAAAAAAACATGGTATTTCTAAAATACTTATAAACTTTTAATTTAAATTAAATATAGAATAAATAAAAATAACAAATAATAGCCAGTGTTAGCAACAATATATGGTAGCATTAACTTGCAACATATTTTTTTTAATTAATCATGAATAAATCATAAAATTCGTGTATAATTTGAGACTTGAATAGTTCTGGATTGATTCATTTTTGGAGAATAATTCAGAGCAAGGATTCAGGTCCCGGCGGGACATCCCACGGGACATCGGGACGGGGCATTATCCCATGTGTCGGGACAGGACATCCCACCAGCATCCCAATGTCCCAATCGGGATACCTTGGGACATCCCCTTTCCCGAGTGTCGGGACGGGGCGGGACGCCGACACATCCCGTTCCAGGAAAAAACCGGGACAGCCGTCCCACGGGATTTAAAACCTTGATTCAGAGAACAATTTGGCCAAGAGAAAACTAAAAATACTTCAAGAAATATTCAATAATTCGGAGAATATTGTAACTCCACAAAATCAAATGTGGGCAATCAATGTTGCCAAAAGAATTCAATTTTTTGAGTTCCTAAAGTGACAACTGACAACACTATTAAACACTTGAATATGACATAATTGAACACATTCGTAGCACCACAGGATAGCATATTGCCACGTCAACTAGAAGTGTCAAGACTGTGTGGGTTTTTAGCATGTCATCAAAGGGCACCAGATGCAAGTGATGGCTCTATATTTTCAGCACATTGAGTGTTTAACCATATATTTTTAAGGTGCCCTTGACACTTCTATCATGAATCACATCATTACCCTTTTCTCTCCAATGTAAAATATAATGAACAGAAGTTTTTTGTAAGGATTATTCATGAATCAATCAATCTAGCAATCTTTTATGCATAATTTTTTAGTATCTTATATTTTAGGGTGTTCCCAAATCCAGCATTTTTCAAGGTTGAAGTGTTAATACTTCCAAACACCTGGAAGCCTTGCATATATACCCTGTCCCTTAGTATGTTAGGTCCCAGGCCATGACTTACATGATGATGTTTGATTCCAAATAGCACCGATTCACATTATTAATAATCATCTATAATGCATAAGATGCACAAAAATCAAGAAACAGATCTTGAAGTCTTCTAGTCTACACATCACAGTCATT
This sequence comes from Areca catechu, assembly GCA_021397845.1. Lineage (NCBI taxonomy): Eukaryota > Viridiplantae > Streptophyta > Magnoliopsida > Arecales > Arecaceae > Areca > Areca catechu. The sequence goes on from CM038046.1 coordinate 31,038,433, forward strand.
AAGGGACAGATCTTGAAAATGGTAAACTTGTGTTTTACACAAACCAGCCGAAAGTAGGGGCAAAACCAGCTGAAAGTAGAGGCAAAAGTATTTAAACATGTGCAGCTGAAGCATAAGCATATATATTCACAGTTTTTAAGTGGCAAATCAGGCAAAACAGTACTTGGCAAAGCTATATCAAAGGCATGGAACATGCATGCTTCTTTTTTAAAAAAAAATCATCTTCTCAACTGAACAATACACCTCAACAGCCTATATACAACAAAACATAACATACATTATCATTCAAGATACCACAAAATATAATTTAAAATTTAGTAAACTCTTTCAGTAGCAGCAAGGAATGGTACAAAATGGTCATCAAACTCTATATGCCCAAATATAATCACAGCTAAAAATGTTTTCAGGGAAGCACATAATCATGTCTACTTTACATGCCTAAGAAGCAATAATCTCATAGTAGCATAGAAAAAAAATAAATAAAGAAGAGTAAAACAACATGATCTAACCTCCCCAGCAATCCCATATTTAGCACACTCGATAGCAAGGCGTGTTGCTCGACCTATACTCTCTTTTGTTCTTGTTAATGTGCAAAGCAAAGCTTCAAAAGATTTCCTTACAGCATTTGCTTCTACATGGTTGGTTAATTTGCTTAAGCTTTTCTGTCGCGGACCACCACGAGGACTTCTGCTACCATTTCTTAGATGTTGAAGTCTATCATCTATAGCAGATGTATGATTGATCATGGGATTTGAAGGTGAACCTTTTCCAAAAGAATCTTCCTTGTAGACTAAAGATGGATTTATCACAGCCTCAACCTTATAATCTACAGAGTTCTCAGAAAATGACATGGACCGAGACAAAAGTCGCTTAGCCTGGGCAGCAGCAATCAAATCTTTCATGGGCATCAAATCAGGAGAAATGCATTGATCCCTTGAAGTTACCCTGCATCTGATTTCTCTTGCAGCATCCTCCCTATAATGCCAAGATAGAAAAATGCTATTAATGAATAGGAACGAAAATTTCTAAATAAATCAGTTCATTGGGAGGGGGGACAAAGACACATCTTAAGGTGCAAATGCAAAGGTTCAGTTATCAGGTCAAAATACATGTATGTGGGTGTATTTCCTGGCAATTGTCCCAGGAACATTCCCGTGCATCTTACACCATTATGTCTGTTAGTATCTTGTTTAATAAGTCCCACGGATCCACAATGAATACAGTTGTTCCAGTCAAGGATTTAATTATGTATCAGTCCATATCGGTCATGACAGATCATAACAATAAGTTACCAGTAATGCTACAGTACCAACACAGGTTTTTTACCTCTGTTTTTGCTGCCTTGCACCATGAGGCATATACTGCATTGTAATGGTGCCCTATTGTACCAGCAAAGGTACCTATGCAGGTACCAGTACCATTAACTTAAAACTTCTAGGCACTAAATTTAATATACAAGATCTTCAAATAAACAATGTGTCCCATGCCAAACGCCCACCATGTGAAGACAACGAACAGAATCCAACTCAAAGACCAATTTAGATGAATGTTGTAAACTCACATGAATGATGATTGACGACATCTATAACTTGGCAGATGACAACCATCCAGCTTTCCTATATTGAAGTTGATAAATGAAACAATAGCAGTCTAATACACGAACCCTAACATGGTAGCCACTAATTTGTTAATAGAAAAACAAGAATTAACATAAGAATATCGGCTGAAGGTATGTTACTTCTCAGAGACTAATCAAAGCATTTGCAAGTTTGAGATTGCAGGACCACACCTTGCTTTCAAGTATAAACATATCTGAAGAATAAAACCTTACATGTCACGGGTTTGAGCATCTTCATCAGATTGAATGCTAGAAGACTTTGCAGGCCTAGATGTCCCATTTGTTGTAGAACTACCATTTGTAGTCGATATAATCATGAAAGCTCCAACAGGAGAAAAGGAATCACTTTCCCCTTTAGCATTCAAAAGAGAGGTCAGCTTCTGCATGGTTGGTTCCACTGTTTGGTCACCACTTATATTGCCCAGAGGAGAATGCAGGCATTTCTCTTCTGGTTGCAGAATATCGTTCTCATTTACTTTTCCTAAAGATGATGATAATTGATCAGGCATACCTTGCCGGTTAGTCGGATTAAACTGCTTCTCGGTTAACCTGAAAGAACAAGGTTGCATACTCTTGTCATGTATATCAGCATCAACTATTTTAGACATAGATGACCCATCATAGTTTTTAACATCCACATGGATTTCATTGCAATGTTTATCATGAGGATTCCTAAAATCTTCAGAATTGGTGTCATCAGTTTTCACTTCTGAAGAAGCTATTGTAGGTGCAACCAAATTTTGTGAGCACGATCCAGATGCACTCATGTTAAATGCATTACATTCAGAATAGTGGGTATCATGCAATCTTGTAGCGTTCTCAATGTTCCCACAAGTAGAAAGATGGAGAGAATTTGTCTCAGGAGGTACGATGCAACCATTTGGCATCATTTCCATTGGCCTTAGGGCTTCGGGACAAACATCTGTAGCTTCAGCAGCATTGGCGGACATGGCTTCCAAAGCACGATGTAGGCGTTTTGATGGAGGCAAAGCTGCTTCAACATCTAATGTAAAACCCTTCAGTGGATACTTTTTAGACTTCCATAGCATAAGATCTCTTCCTGAAGGAAGAGAATGATCATTTATAGGGGATGAATTTGAGTCTTCGACCCCTCGCGATGTCCCATTGGGAAAAAAATTATTTCCAGGACTGGTGCATGTAGAACATTTATCACAGTTATTTATCATCACTGTCACTTCTGATTTGTCATTAGTGCCAAGAAGATCATCAAACTGTTTCTCCTCTACATGTGGTTTACCCATTCGAACCCTTGCTCTTTTCACCAAAGGAAGGTGTTTATCTCCATCTGCTTTATGATCTGTTTCACTTATTTCACCGCGAGAATTTGGAGACTCTGAAAGGCTTCGACTTGGATCAACCTGCAGTTCCGCATACTTGTCCAATCTAGCACATTCTGTACTATTAGATGCCCGCTTCCTGTTTGGTTTCCTTTTTTTCTTAAAGATCACCGTCTTCATGGGGAGGTCAAGTTGGCCATTCTTCCTACCTTCATTCTCCAAGCACCCATTTGCAGTGACTTCAATTTTACTAGGATCAGGTACAGCCTCTTCTTTCAGATTATTGACTTCATATTTTAATGCAGCTATGTCAGATGCAGTATCATCTCTGCCACCATCTTTAGGCAAACCTGTAGTAACCGGCACAGCCACATCATGGAAATTTGAGGTATCTGGCATGTTTTCGGCACTCTTATTTATCATGGACTCTTCCTGCACTCCATCAGTAGTCACATTATCACCAGCTGAGTCAGAATCATTGCATAGCATATCTGACTCTTTAACTTCTGGGGGATCACCAGTAGAAGAATTTCTAGACCTTCGAAGGGATGTTAATCTTTTCTGAGCAATAAAACTCTGCAGCGGAGCATCTATCAATCTCTTCTTTCTTGAATTTGTAATAGTAGCCAAAGGACGCTGCTTAAGTTGATCAAGGATTGAGACCCTCTCAGCTGACTCATCAATTGTTGAGTTTATATTGTGGGGATTGCCTTCCTCTGAGGTTGCAGAAATTTCTTCAGAACTGAATATATCATGGCTTGCTATCACACATATGGCATCAGACGTCTGGTCTTCTGCAATATGAGAACCATGTTCTGGGCTCTTTCTAAAAGAATTACTTCTGTTAGTTTCCAAATTTCCATCATTTGGTGCAATGTCCTTGTCCCTCGAACTAAACTCATCACAGATCTGCTTCTTTAAATTTTCATAGACATCAATTATTTCATCAACTGCACGGCCAAAATCAGCCCCTTTACCCTGGCGCTTAACTAAAAGAGATTTCTTTTTCTCCTCCGTGAAAGCTTCAATATCAGCATAGTTGCAAAAGGCTCTGCATAACCAAATTCCACACCAACAAGATTATAATAAAGAAGACTAGCAAGGCCTAAGCATTGATATTCAAATCAAAAAGTACAATGACTGAATTATTGACTCAGCCATGACGAGCAGGTATCGAAACAAAAGGTTTTGTTTTTCAAAGAAAATGTATGCTAGAACCATTGGAAAGTAAACTCATGACCAATAAGTTCATTTATGACAATAAAGTTTTGTAGTTAGTAATTCAAAGGTTCAAAGTTAACAATGTTGTATTGGTAAACCAAGTATCATGAAGACAACATGATTGAAATGCCACAACTTATAAAAATATATATTTTACAATACAAAAACAAGCTCACACAACAAGATTAAAACACAAAGTATAAAGAATACATGTTTTACAACACAAAACACATGCACGCGTGCACACACATGCATGCATGCAAGTGCAATATCTTAAAAAATATGCCATAATGTCATTGTACTGGTCTACCAGACGTACATCAAGGATCAACTTGAAATTTCTTGTTCCTTTATGGTGGATACAGATGAACAGGAAAATAAGCACAACGAAGCACTGCATTTGTTTAGAAGAGGATAGTGGATGTCAAGTTGATAACAGGATTAACATAATGACAAATTTATAAACTGGTATGTGGACAACAATTGATAATAAAGATTAGCCACAATGGAACAGAAGACATTACTTGCAATTTAAAAGGGATGCGAATCATCAATTGATAAAAGACAACTTTCAGCAGTACTGAAATAGGAAAAGCTGACTGGTTCTCTAGCAAACATGTCAAGGACCGGTAAGAATGAACATGGGGTCGACACAATAACATACAAACATCCACATCAAATATAAGATAGAGAATCAAAATGTCGAATACATCAGCAATATCAGATTTAAAGGCAGCATCAAGTCCTGACTGCTTTCTTGTATCCTATATATAAAAGATTATTAAAAAATAAATGAGAAAAAGATTCAGTGGCAGCATCTTTCAATTGTGCTCCTATTAGTCACCGAATATACTGCAATGATAGGTAAAGAGCAGACATGTGCATCCCAAATTATGTTTTTAAAAAAGAAATGACAATTGAGTATCAAGAAAATATTGTATAGAAAACCAATCTGCCAATGTGGAAATTAATACAAAGTATTTGCCTTTTCTCCTTGCTACTCTAATAAAGTACATGAACACATGGATATACATATCAAATATAGCAGTAAACAACAGCTAGTTCCGGACTTCAAAAAGCACCAGCATGCATGGTAATAATGTACCAACAGTGCTTGCAAGAGTATAAAGATATATGACCATATGATGGCACAAGCAAAGCCAAAACAACATCCATAACAATTTGAGACCCTACACAATAATCTGTGGCGCTAGAAAGCAAGATGATGTCTTGCTTTTTTTCACTTCCAGGAAATGACAGAACTTCTAAACAGGACGAGCAAGTCAGAAGAAGTGCTTGTTCGCACAATCAATCCCCATTAAACTTGTCAATATGATATGAAGATCCAAGATGGCAAGATATGATGAGTTCTCATGTAATGGAGCACTAAAATAACAAATAAGGGCTACACAGTTAGAACCAAAGGTTTTCTAAACTGATACCAGTACCAGTTGCTGGCTGTTACATACCATACCAACACATGGTACAAGCAAGTGTGCCGGTCAAACCGGCCCACTATTTTTTTAATTTTCTATTTTTCATTTTTTTCTTAAGGTATATAATCATTTTTTTAAAATTTTTTGAATGATTTTAGATCCAAGTTGATGCCATTCCATTTTGTTACTTGTTTTCTCAAATATCTTAATACATTTCTATCTTTATATAACATGCTTTCCTCTATTTTCATATGATAGCCATAGCTGAATCATTTTCTAAAATGGCTAATAAAAATTTTCCTCGGGCTATCTCTTTTTTCTCAAATGTGTTAAAATCTTTCCATCTTTATTATAATGTACTTTCCTCCATTTTCATACGATAGCACGAGAAAAAATATGGTTACTTGTTTTTTAAAATATTTATTATATTATGAAAAGGCAAATATGGTTACTTATTCTTTCAAATGTCTTTATGCCTTTCCATTTTTATATAAAAGATGTTTTCCTCCATTTTTATATGATAGCCATAACTTGATCGTCGTGAATCAAGGATCACTATAAAATATACTATTATAGTATGAGATGGCTAGATATGATATTTGTTCTCGTGCTATCCCTTTTTTCAAATATCTTGATGCATTTCCATCTTTATACAACCATAGTTGTGCTTCATTTTTATATAATAGCCATAGTGATACATTACCTTCCTAAAATAATAGCAAGCTAGGATATTCGTGAGAATCCGCTAACCAAATCAAGCAAGAAATCTTACGCAAGCAAGTATTTAATATGCAAAAAAACTTATAAATTTTAATATCTATGGTACTCGTGATCGAAAAGTCTACTAAAAATTTTAAATTGAAACAAGCAAAAATTATGCAAATTCTTCTAAATGAGACACATTGACCTTCACCAATATTCTTCCAAGAAATTAAAAAATAAATTTTTGTTTCATAAAAATCAACTTAAAGATAGGGCAGGATATGAGATCAGTCACATTTAGTAGGTTTAGATTATGATATTATTGAGATTTTTAACAAATTGATCATCCAAAATCAAAGTTCTTCAAAAGGTTCGTATGGACAAAACAAGATATTTATAAACTTTTGCAAGGATAAAGTAGAAAAGAACTCTCCTATAATTAATCTTTAAGTTTTCCATGTTTTCCTTTTTTTCTTTTTTTCTCACCGTGGAAATGAGTATGAAAAGGAGAGGAGAAGTCTTGTGCCTTCTCCTCTCAACCTAGCCACCTTGAAAAAAAAAAAAATCAAAACCGGGCTGAACTACCCGCAGTTCAGCTTGGAACCATGCTAAACTGCCCAATTCAGCCTAATTTCTCTCAATTTGATGGGGAAATCAAATTCCACTACCAAATCGACCTGGTTTAGGCTTGATACGGCATTCAGCACGGTTCCAAAAATCCTGGTTAGAATAACCAATATGCTATAACAATGCCAATATTCACCGAGAAAAATAGACCACCCAATAACCAGTAAAATTGAGTAAGAAACAATAAGACCCACCTTTAACAGGATGATAGTCAAAGGTTCCAATATACCATTGCATGAAGGACAGCGAACGAAAAGAACGTGACCATGGTAGTTCTCTACGATCCCAATATAAAGAAGAGCTCACAAGTAAAGCAAATGCACAACCAGACACGAGAAAGGTGTTTAAGTTCATGGACTGCACAATGAACAGCGCAAACAGTAACAAGGGACTGAGTACTTCAGATCATGCATCATGACTGAGTACTTCAGATCATGCATCATGACTGAGTACTTCAGATCATGCATCATGACTGAGTACTTCAGATCATGCATCATGACTGAGTACTTCAGATCATGCATCATGACTGAGTACTTCAGATCATGCATCATGCGAATGGAGAAACTCATCACAAATAATAGCAAAAGCATAGTACATTTTCCTTCACTTTAAGGCTTAGGGTATTACCAAAGTCAATGCATTCTTTCACTAACATCTAGGGAAAAGAAAAAAAAAGAATAATAACATAATCCAGCAAACCATCAAAGCAATCTCATTACTTGGTCATTGATGATGGTGAACGAACCTCATATGGAAGACAAGATTTACATGTAAAAGTTGAAGATTTCAAAAATTACAATAACAGCCATGAACCTAAGGCTTCGAAATTCAGCTTTAGTTTTGTTTGTGCTAATATAAGTTTCAGTTTCTGCATTTTCAGTACTTTCAGTGGTTTAGACCCTAGTTTTAATAGTTTTGCTTAAACCTATAAAATAAACCCAAAAAAGGAAAGAATTAAAAATCAAGAAAATTTAATAATTCAAGAAAGTTAAGCATCATTTGACATATACTAATTTGTTTCAGATCCTTGCATTAATTCAGTGGCATTGCACTGTATCCATCAGAAGATTATTTTAAGAAATAAAATACTCAAAAAATTGTTTTGAACATAAAAGATTATTTGATGACAGTGACAATGGGAATATCTAACTGATTTTATCAAAAAAAAAAAATTGTCATCCTTTAATTCACTTGGAATATATTGTCATTTTGCTCCCAAAATAGTTAAGACGAAGCTGGATGGCTATGTTAACACCTTCAAATCTTCTCAGTACTTGCAATATCTAAGTACAATTTGTAGAAAATACTACATGGCATTTAATGAAATGAAAGGCATCACAAAATATACAGCCCAAATAGAATAAAAGTTGGCCTGATAAGTGTCAAGGGAAACTCCAGAACCAGCCTTACCTGAAACTAAAATGTTTTGAATCTTCAAACCATGCATCAACCACTCTAAAGCATTGTACAAAATGATGGAGCGCTTGCTCAAACTAGTGGCTTTCCAATGAATGAAAAAAATGGGAGTGATAATAAGCGAACAGAAATCCATATCAAACTAGAGAAAAATGGATTTTAAAGTTAAACGGGCACCAATAAAAAGGAGGATTGTATGAGAAATTAACTCTTCAAACACAAGTCAATGATGAATGTAGCAAGTGCCAAAGGACTACCATAATATAGCTGAACACTCAGAAAACTCATAAGGGAAACCAAAAGGGCACACAAGAACAGCCTTGAGGATAAAGCTCAGGAAATTATGCAATAGATGTTTGTGAAGAGAATATGAAGCAATCGACAAGCTAAAAATCAAACCATCCAAAATGAAGATGCCTTGAGCAAAACCAAGGCAGCAAATCTGCTAAAAGAGAAATGACTAAACTAAAGATTCGAGGACAAAGCAGAGGGCTGAATTCCAATGATAGTTTTGTTAAAATTAGAGGGGTAACTAGTGACAGAAAATAGCATAGCAGATGAAAGAAACTGCTCAATATGTTCAAAGCAGGAAAATCAAAACGCGCCAAAAAGTATGAAGATCCCCATCTGATGGAATCTGAAATTGTTTTCCTTAATAAAGACCTAGAATGATGCCCCTATAGGCATAACCAAGGAATACTAAACCAGTACCGGGCCTCGTACCAGTCATCGACCAGTATGGTACATTACCAAACCGTACCGGAACCATACCAAGCTCATGAAATTATAAAAAAATTCCTCTTTTTTTCATGCCTATATTGTTTAATCTGAATCGGACCCGAACTAGGCCGAACCAGACTGAACCGAGCAAAATGCATCGATACGGTACCGTATTGTACCGGTCCAATACAAGATTTTTTGAACAGTCCAGAGTTCCGAGCCATTTTTCATGACTGAACCGTACCGGCTCTTGGTTGAGACGGTACCAAGAACCTTGGGCATAACAAATATAAAAAAACATCAGGTGATACAAAGGTCTTTAATGAAGCATGCATGGTGAAAAACAAAAATAAAGAACAAATATCATAATGAATTTGATCGAGTAAGAAATATTCTATTGGCATTCAGCAAAGGAGAAAGCAGGTGCTCTACCCACCTATGAGCCAGATATGGTTAGAGAAAATCTGTAAAAACACACCAATACACACTTAAATTGAAACAGAGTCTAAATCCTAAGCAAAGTTAAGACAACAACTATATCATTTCCCCCAGCTAGTCAAGTCAATAGGGAGAACAAGCAAAAAATACGAGGATAAGGAAGGCTTATGAGCATGCGATCATGGAGTACGAGCACCCCAAGCTTTAAAATCAACTTCAATATGTTAGACATCTAGCATTACACACACAGAAGTAGAAGCGATAGTAAATCTAGCAAGATCTAGCAGACTAACAGAAGCTAATTCACAAAGGAATACAAAACATACAAGACATCATAAAATTTTTTAAAAAATAAAAACATGTGACAACTGAAATTTGAAATTTGACAGCCAAATTTAAGGAGCAGCAAACCCAACCAAGCAGATCAGTAGGGTAGACCTACATGTGATGTAAATCCAGAATGGCTGAAAGACTGGGGAATGGAAAGAAAGGTTGAAAGCATTAGATGCCATGATCTAGAGATCAACATCCACTAGGTTCGATTATCTGAGAGTCTAAATTAGAAGAGGAGAACAATGGCCAATAGGATTCAAGAATCCAAGAGTATATAGAAAAAAGAATCACATTTGAAATTGTTGGAGAGATTTTGAAAAATCGATTATAAATGTCCTCACTTAAAGAAGGATACCATGCTAGAGGGAACAACATAAAGCTACACCTCATGCATCCATCAAGTGCAAACACAACAAACAAATAGCAGGCTCAAGCAAAAAGCTACAACTCTCTATAAAAGGCACTTTGACCTGAGCAATAGCAAGAGGCAGCAAAGTACAAACTTGTTACAATCCAAGATCTCATCGAAAAAGGCTAGCTAGAAGGTAGGATTTGGATTCCTTGGCCTTGTATAAGTACCCAAGATCTACCCATATAACATAACCAATATAGGACTAAAAAACACATCCACATGGGTCATCACATACTCCTCCCATTTAAGTCCTAGCATCATCGTCGGGCTAAGGATTCAAATCCATTCAAATCCAATCAAAAAACCATGATTAGCCCGTGGTTAGCCTAAATAGACTCGTTCTGCAATGTCCCCAAGCCCACATGACCCATGGGCCAGGTCCGCTTTAATGACATCTGTCATAATCCAAGACCTCATCCAAAAAGGCTTGCCAAAAGATATTATCTAAGTTACTTGGCCCTATATAAATACTGAAGATCTATCTAGTACATAGCCAATATGTGACTAACACATGCCCGCATAAGTCCTTACAAAACCTACTCTAATACCATCTTATTTGCACCCACTCCACCCATACGTTGCTCACTTTATTATAACAGTTAGAGAATATACAACAAGCACAATACATAAAGCCATAAGTAGAATGCCGAGAAAAAGTGATCATAATCTAGTAAACAAAAGGAGCACAATGAATATCCAGGAACCAAGGTCAAATGGAAGATCCTTGCCATGCAAGACAAAAGCAACCTTCACACAAGGCTAGAATTTCAATTACAGATATGAAGCATATGTGATGAACAATGTGCAAAAGAATCTTAGGTAATATTAAATTACTTGATGGTTCAAAACCACCAAGCTTTGACATGCAAGATAAAAGATGCCCTGCCCTGATATCTTAAAAGTTAAACATCTAAAAGCGACAATGCAATACTGAGCATACTAGAAACCACTAAGAAGCTTACATGTTCATGCATATGACATAAGTAGACTTGCACAAAGAAAAAATAAGCATTTCACAAGTAGGAGAGTCTAAATACATTTTGGGTCTCGATCATGTTTGGATCCTACCTGAATTTTCATGTTCAGATCCTCCAATTCAAACTAAATACATTTTGGGTCCCAGTCAAATCTTGGAAGCATATTGAATAGGTTCGAAGATTTGGTTTTGCAGATATGCAACCTTAAAAATCCATATTATTTTCAGTAGATGCACTCACTTGTTGTCTCTCTAGATATGATGTTTTAGATTGCGAAAAAGACAACAAAATTATAGATTTCTATGCAAAAGAAGGTGCATTTATTAATTTTTCTATTCATCATTTTCTTCTTCTACTTGTAGCTGATGAGAAAGAAGATTACAAACAAAAGCAAGATGAGTTGTGTTGGCACACCAACTCCCCCACACAACCCCCCACCCAAAAAAACCAAAAAGAGAAACCTCAGCCACACTGTCCCATTGTTACCCTCCAGCATTGTTTTTGCTACCAACACCCTCCACCAATAACATGATCAAAAAAAAAAGAAAAAAAATAACGAAAGATAAAATAACCCCTCAACACGTCTATCCATCCCATTCTGCTTTAACAGACTACCAATCTCCACCCCAACACTCAGATTATCCTTACCTGTCCACCCTGACCACCATGCCCTGGAATACTCCTCATCAATCCACCAACCTTTGCCAACACCATGCTCCACTTCCCATCCTAAATCTTGCATGCTTAGTAGGGGTGCCTAGTGTTAGAACTCCAAGATTGCCCCACACTTCAAGTTAGAACTTGACGGTTGATAAGAAAAAATTCCAAACAATACAAATGAATAAATAAATGAACAAGAAAATATATGTGAACATCTTTAACAAAACTGAGTGATGAATAATGTTTTGAATAGAAAAGGTGTGCTTCAAGTCGCATATATTTGAAAATAAAAAATAGAAGATAAGACAAGATCATCACTTAACAAGAAGCATGCAAACAACTTCAATGGTAACATGTTCGGCACGAGGAATAACTGTTGAAAAGTTGGTTCTAGCAACATGATTGTTAACAAGGCACTTGAAAAATCTAAGCTAAGTTTGGTAATACAGGTTAACATAAGTTGGACGCTACCTGTTCATAACAACAAGGTGTGTGATAAAAAAGAATCAACAACTAGAAGACTGGAACACCTAAACTTGAAGTATCCACTTAACAAAACCCACCACCCCACAATTGCCCAATTCCACTCCACTCTAAAACCCCTAGAAAAGCTCCTAATTCTTTAAGGGCATGTTTGGTTATGGGATAACTACAAGGATATACCCCCAGGGTATATCCTTGCAAACACAAAAAGAGGAATGGAACAGGGGCTTATAATGCTTGGGGATACAAATGGGCGTACACAATATAGTTTTCTTCCACCATTTTAATGGAACAGAATTATACCACAGAACAAGCTTGCCTGTATCCCCTCTAATTACCTTTTTGCCATATCCCCTATATAAACACATAAAAAAGAGAGGGCAATTTCATCCATGAAGCCGAACAGGCCGGTTTAGGATGTACCAAATTGGACCAAATTCGATAGTAGCACGGTTCAGTCCATCGGTTCAAAACAAAGAGGGAGAAGGGGAGAGAGGGAGAATGGGAGGGAAAGGAAGAGGAGGAGAGAGAATGGGGGAGGAGAGGCTGGGAGAGAGAAGACTCCAAAACCCTCATCTCATCAGTTGGGGTTCTCCTATATTTCAAAACAACAAGGAATGCCCCTTTTTTTGTTGCCATTTTCGAATTGAAATCCGCAAATGGTTTGCCGACTTCAGTTTAAGTTGGCAAAAAATGAAGAAAGAAAATTATTTACCAACTTCAATTCAAAATAACAAAAAAAAAAAAAACATCCCAAAAGGTACAGTACAGACCCATATACCAATTCAGCGAAACTTGATTTCATCTTTGTGAAAAAATCCAAAACATCTTGAATTTCAATATAGATTAAATGCACTTTATTCCCTAAATTTGCCACTCCAACCAAATGCCAAAATGCTCCTATTCCATGGAATAGATATATCCCTCCAGCAGTACAAGGGTATCCCTTTCAAAATTTATTCCACAACCAAAGGCTAGGCAATAAAGCCTTGGCCCAACCCAAAATTTGTTTAAAGGGATGGGACAAGATCTGGATTTAGATACTGTTTTGTATATTTATAAATTCAACCCAAATCTGCAGATAGTTCAAATGGCATTCAACCCAAATATAGTTTGTTGCTTTATAATGAGAAATTTGTTAAGGTTTAATCAAAGAACTTATTTGATAGTTGAATCAACTTAGCCTCAATTAAATGATAAGGTAGAGAAACAACAAATGTTAGCCAAGTTGAGTCTGAAGTTAGAGTCAAAGCAAACTCTAGAACCAAGAAATGAAGGATGCATAAATTATAACATAGACATACACCTAAATGGTGACGAATGAAATATTTTCCCTTCACACACAAATGAGCTAATGTCTCAAACAGAAGTGCAAAGTAAACTCATTATATGTAAGCTAGTCATGAGCCAAAAGAGGGCAACGAAGGGCAGCAAAATGGATGGGACATAATATCAATATTGATATCGGCCAGGCATGCTAGGGGCTTGAGGGGAACAATCTTGAACAGAAGAGACCAATGAGCATGTGCAACTCAAGTTTCAAGAAAACAAATTACCTATTGATCATATTACTTCTATATTGATCATCATTAACCAATATAAAGGTGTTTAACTTAGGTCCCATTACATTGATTCAGCATCACATCCACATAACCATTAGGATTTAAACAGAACAATCATGAGCTAATCAGACTCCAGCAATTATATGTGCAATGGCAACCAAGTAGCCAATTCTATTAAAGATCAAATGAATTATAAAGGTTGTAATTTAGCAAGAACATTGAGCCAATCAAACCCAAAATTATTAGCTTAAAATTTCACATGCAAAAGTTATGCCCAACCCCGCGCCGCCCGACACCCCCACCCCCCCCCCCCCCCCCACCCCAAAAAAAAAAAAAGGTGGGGGGGGGGGGAGTGTAACCTCCAAATCATGGTTTTTTTCCTTTGTTTGGGTATTATGCAATGATGCAATAAGCCCATGAATGCAAGCAAGATCCTCAACTCCATACAAGCATGTACCTGAAAGTCTGTATGTCCAACATTATTCAAATAAAATATCAGCCATATCTCAAACAAAATAAATGCAACTCAACTATGAGGCAAGCTGCAAAACAGTATTTAAAATGTATCTCCCTGCCCCCTTTCTCTGTTTACAAAAGCTCTTCAAACTCTCAAGACAACTACATATCCAACGAATTCCAAATGTGCAAGCCATTCCTTAGTATATGATGAACCGAAAAAAAAAAAGAAGAAGAAGAAGAAAAGAGTTTTCTTTCAAAGAATAAATTAGTAATTTCAAGTACCTTTCAAAAAGTATTACAACAGTATGATGTTTTCGTTAACACCAAGTGCAGTTAAAAAGTTGTTTTGAAGAAAATGTAAATATCTATGAGCTTTTAAAAAGTTTATATATACAAAGTTATAAAAAGTAGTAAGAGAATTTGGCAAGCAACATGTATGGCAGATGCATGTAAGCCAAACTGGAACCCCATAACCCACATCATATTACCAACAATCAAACCTGAATTGGTTTATAATTTGGATTTTGGACCCAAAACTGATCCATTTAATTTATTAATTCAAGATCAAAGCAATTAAATTAAAAATTGGTGAGGTCTAAATCCTATGGGTTAAACCAACATTATTATGGTGCAAGTGGGTCAAACTGCTTCATGTTTGACCAAAGTGAAACAAAATATAGACATAATCTAGATCTGATATATTGAACTAAGATTATAGAGTATGGATAGCTGATGATTGTTGGATTACCGTGAATTGCTCAACTGCAAATTATACAGCATCCAATTTATTTAACTAGCCATCTTGCAGGCATCATGTCTTCCATGGGACCCCGGTGGATTATCATGGAATTGTTCAAATGCAAATTTTACAGCATATAATTGAGTTTAATTAGTCAAAATGGAGACGAATGTCCTCCAACAGACCTACATTAAAGATTTGGTAAGACCATAAGAACTCAAGATTGACACACTGAAATAACCAAAGCCACATAAAAATCAAGTGCAAATTCTCTAGCGAATGAATGGAGCAATAATTGCTTCAAACACAACTTAATGAACTAAAGTTCTGCTTTACATGAACAGAGGCAATACTGCCTGTACATGATTTATCTAATCAACACACATGTATGCCAAGTTATGGAAACGAGCACTACAATTTGTGAAAGTCCCTTCCTATGTTCAAAACCAGTATTTGGTAGGATCAGCAACAACATTAGCTTCATGCTACAGGTATTGTTAGCCGCTCATCATTGAGTCTAGGAATCTAGAGCAACACGACCAACTATTATAATAAAAATGGTATTGGTGACAACAAGAGATCAACAAGACTAATGCAAAAGGCAAGGGAATATTTGAGATTGAAAAGATATCACAAACTTTACAAGTTAATATTACTTCCATGATGGAAAAAAAATTCTGCTAGATGTGACATGGAGGCTCAAACACTCAATAATGCACTTTATGACTAGTAGATAGTTGTTACGTCAGCAATCTTCCCAAAGTTCCCAAAGATATTTCAAGCCATTATGGATGACTAAGCATGTAGCATACCATCATCAAATAATCATCACAAAGAAAAGCACCACATAAGAATAAATAATTTGCATAAATTTTGTTTTCTAGGGCTGGCAAATGAATGAGCTGCTCACGAGGAAGCTCATGTTTGGCTTGAAATTCAGCTCGAGCTTGGTTCACTCATTTAGTGAATGAGTTGAGGTCAAACAAATTTTTCTAAGCTAGAAATTTAAACAAGCCGAGCTCAACCTAGAATAGGTTTGCTCCTTTTCAACTCACAAGACAGCTCATTTACATTATATATTATATATTTATTATGTACCACATATAAGTATATTACTTGGTGCATTGACATGTGATAAATAATAGATTGTTCGATTAAAATTCAATAGCTCTGATTGTATGACTGATGAGTAGTGATGAAGCCTTAAGTCCTCAAGCCCTTTCTCTTCCATTCCAGGTACATGATCACTTTCCCCCTCTCCCACCGAGCTTCTCCTCCATGGCGTCCAACCATCTGCCGCTGACATGGCTAGTGACCCACAATCTATGGCTATTAGACCTAGAAATAGCATCCAAACCCATCGGTTCTCCTTTGTGATGGGAATAGCCTTGACATAAGGAGCAAAGGCAGAAAGCAAGGTGGGGCCCTAGTCTGCAATAGCGACAACCAGCAAAACAGCTGAAACAGTGTGGTCATGCCAAACAAAAAGGCACGGGCACGAAGCAAGCAGCAAGAGGACTACCACTAAAGGTGAGTACAAGGTTGTTGTGCTCATGAAGGGACTAGAGGCTTCACTTGGTTAAGGTCATTTGACAAAGGAAGTTCCCCAATGCCAACCTTGATGACTGCACATAGTATATCTACAATTATGAGTCCATCGACCATTGTTCTCTCTCTCATTTTGATTAGGGCTAATGTTTGGTTAGATTTAATTCCGAGCTCCAGCAAGATGAACTTAAGCTAGCGTGAATATTAACATGTTGAGCTTGACCTGAGGTTTCTCAGCTCGACTCAAACTCGAGCATAGCTTGAGCTAGACCACTTTAATTTTGAGTCGAGCTCAAACAAAGCTTAGCTTGCTTGAATTTAGCTTGTTTACACCCTACTTTTTCTCTAATAATTATAATATATCAGAGCAGCACAGAAAAAAAGAGGGTTAACTCAAGTTCAAATGGTTATTACATCATTCACCTCAATGCTTGTGTTAATACAATGGTTACAGACATTTCTTCCTTGCATCATTTATTGCAAAAAAAAAAAACATACAAAGTGAAACATCCAGGGAGCAAAGGGTTGTTTCAAGTCTTCCTGCATATGCATCTAATCATATTCCATGATTGTTAAGGAAAGCAGCCGACAAAAAATATATATATATAATGTAATGTCTAATAAAATATTTCCAGAAACTTCTTCCTTATCATCTATGGCAAAAAGTCATGTGAAGCGAAACATCCAGTGGTGCAAGGAGGTGCTTCAAGTTTTCATAAACAGGCTTGTCAATCTTAAGCAAAGCAACAACCAGTATATACATAAAATGTAATAGCCTGCAATCTGCTTCTAAAAGAATTCATCTTTTGGGTGATTATGGACACCATTCCTCTGATAATCAAGCATAAGCACTCCGTCCATGAGCTAATGGAGAACCTAATCATTACACAAACATGAACAGCAAGCCTTAACTCTTCAATTTCAGTTATATAGATTCTACTTCAATATCAACTCATGTCAAAGGCAAATTCCTCCAAAGTGAATGGTAAGGCCTTACTTCAGTTATATTTGTGATCCTCTCCTACTCCTGACCTACAATGCACAAATCGAAACTATTCAAGCAACACCTTTTCTTGACCACTACTGGTGATAAACTATTCTTTACCCTACTGTTCTTATTTCAAAACTCAAATTCTCTTAGTTCTCCGGACCATCAACCACAACAAAGTTTCTAAGAAGAAGAAAGAAAACCATTAGACTCAACTGAGCAAAAGAAATGTACCCATGAGAACACAAAGATAGCAGAACAAGGCAATAATAAGTCAACACAAAAGGGGGGGAAGCTCAAGAGTGATCACTCTAAGAAAAAGCAGAGGGGGGAAAAGAAGACTAGATACTGATTGATTCTAACAACATCAAAAAAGAGAGCCGAACATGTTCCTTCAATGATGCCCGACATGTTATTTCCTTTCTATGTGATTCATATGAAAACCATGCTCTCAACCTAATCTCAATAATATCGATGAGTAGTATAGGAAGCTTGATAGAAATCCTAGTCCAAACATGCCAACTGAAACAGCGGAAAACAACCTGTTACCTAGAAAAGCTATGAAAATTGGCTTAATATTGCAGTATTTTGATCATGATTCCAAATTGTAGGACATCCTGCATGACACCAAGATGGGGTACTGTCCCGACTCCCAAGTACTAGGATAGCATCATCCCACCATCCTCTCCACATCCCAATCAGCATGTCATGGAACATTATTAGAACCAAGGATCGGAACAGGAGTGTCCCATTCCATGAAAAAACTAACACAGCCCAGTTCCATGTGATTTAAAACCTTGATTCTAGTTATATTCCTCCTCCTATGAGATTGCCAATAGTTAATCCCTTCACACCAACATCGAAACAAGCAAAAAAAAAAATTCTTGCTTCAAAAAATCTTTTTTGGTGACTTTCAAAAGATCCTTGAAAGAAACATCTAAGGATGCACTTCCCTAGTCAAAACCACCCCATAGTTTAATATCAAAACCACTTAAACTCAACATCATAATATCTACTAAATTGATCATGTACTAGTAGGACTGCTCAATGCCCAAAATCATACTTCATATAATATAGTGAGCACAAGAAGTATCCTACAAACATTTTTTTTAATGTGATGGCAACACTTGATCATCGTTAAACACTCCAACAACATGTCCATGCACCATACTTCATCCCAGAAAAGTATCCTTGTCTATCTTCAATCCTTGTGTAAAACCAAAGTGCCTATATTAACTCCTATAAGAGCTTATGACTCATACTCAATTCTAACTTTTACAAACTGTTCGAATTGAAAGCTTAGCACATGCAGTGAATAGAACAATGAGGATATAAATTTCCAATCAATCCGACCAAGGTAATTTCATTCTGTCATTGAAGTCTAGGAATGGTACCAATTTCAAACAAGCATGTTATAAACAATACTCACATAAATTACAGGCTCAATTCCAAGACAAAGCACAATCTATGTCCAAGAATAGAAACCATTAAAAGGCATCAATTTAACTCATCAATGATTGTATTTTATATTATTTCATTCAAAGAGCATAAAAATAATAATCAAGACTTAATTGCACTAAATAAGAGACCTTTCAGGCTGTGGTTTCATAAAATGGGCATATGTCAATCGTAAACAATCATAGCCTTTCTTTCATTAGCTTGTTATACAGCTACAAATAAAAAATGGCTGAGTAAAAGCACAGTACCTGATAGAACTGCTGTACCAATTTGATCTTTTTTAAGATAGCTGTATAAAAGAAGATATCAATGATATCTGAAGCCCCTTTTAAATACAGAGACGTATTTTCATACATAAATGAATATAACCATCTCCCAAGATTAATCATTGCCATAAAAGACTTGGAAAACAAAAAAAAATTCAATTATCCCAAAATATCTCCAAACAAGGAGCCACATGGTAGCAACAGCAGTATACGGGGAAAAGACTTTTATAAAATCCAACTTTCATTTGCAACAAACTTTCATCAAGCAACTAATGCCTAGAAATTTATGATCACCCAATCAAGTACTCACATCTGCTTGGTTCCATAGAAGTAGACAAGCAGCTTCTTCCGAACAGATGAAAAGCCCCACTTCTCCGGTTCACTAATCTGCCAACCAACAATCAAAATCAATAAGCAGAAGTTCTTAACACTACATGTAACGAACATGAAACCAAATCAAGGGGGCAGGGGGGAAATTAAAACTTAAGAAAGGATGAGGCATAGCATATTCTTCAGGCATATACTTCAAAATCACATCAATAAAGAGGAATGAACAGAAGAATTCAACCAGCCAAGTACACAGAACCATCCTGGTGAGAGCATCTCCAGGACAGGAGACGTGCAGTCGACTAAAAAAGATTTTTTTCATCCAATTTGCTCAGTTCACATCAAAAGCGGCGTATAAGATCGTCATCTAACTCCTATCCCTTGATCAAGAAAGGAAAAGAGATTGTGCACCGACCCTAGCAAAGAAAAACGAGGTCTTGGGACAAGAATCCCTAACCACTCAAGCACACCAACTTAGGGCAAAAGACTCCGACAAAAGGAAAAAGGAGGGCAGCCAAGTACCACGGCCGGCCAAGCCGGAAAGCCCTTCATCTTGGCGAGGACAAGATCGCCGACCTTCCACAGCTGCTGGGAGGCGGCGGCAGCTGCTCTCGCGGAGCCCTTCCTCCGAGCGGGCGCCATCCAAGAAAAGAGATCCCCGACACCGATCGCTCGGGCTAGGTCTAGGGCTGGGTCATGCGATTGCGGTATCCAGAGAAGGGGCCCAGGAATCTCGGGCAGCCTCCCTCCCCTGCTTCCCGGAGACAAAGACAGCTCCCGATCGACGATGGGGTTCTTAGGCGGGCGGAGGCGGAGGCGGTGGCGGAGGGGCACGCAGGCATTGAATCGGCGGTAGAGGGAGGGGGGGAGATGGTTCTGGGTGCGGTCCCTGATAAGCCCTTTATATTTTAGTAGAGGAGAGAGAGAGAGAGAGGATGGCTTTTGGTGGTACGTGGCAGGACCGCAATCACATCCCACACTTCTACCGTAAATCCGGTACGCGGGTTGTGTACGAGTTTACATACGAGGCACGGGTAGGCCTACGGAAGTGGGGTCCAGCACGGTAATCCGCTGGTCCCTCCCGGCCTAGGAAGGAAAATGGATGGAGATCGCTCGCCGGTTCAGCGGTTTCTCATGCTTGGCGTCCAGCCAGGCTGCCAATCTACGGGTTTGGGTGGGGAGACCGGGGCCGCGTCGAAATAGAAAGTGAAAAGTTCACCTAGAGCCGGCCAATCTCTTTTCAATCAATATTAAAGCTGTCAATATGGATTGATCCGGCCGACCTGCTCCTAATCCATATGAATTTATATTTTATGGGCCGGATCAAACTAGATTCATTTACATAAATGAATTAAAAAAATCCAATTCGATCCGATCTTATATGGGTCATAGATTATGATCGGACCAGCCCATTATATAGGCTGTGGACTGGAATCATGGACTAGGACCATGGATTAGGACTAGGACAGTGGACTAGCATTAGAGCCGTGGACTAGAACCGTGGATATTGAAATCATATAAGTATATAGTCCTCGTCACGGCATGGAAGAAATTCTGGTCACCAATCGACGACGCGAAAGAGTTGGCATCACCGGTTGTTCCTTTGCTAGAATAGGAGAGCAGAGCAGCAGCAAAGTCCCAGTAGGCTGGTCCCGAACTCCTTATGAATCGAAAATTCGGAAGTAATTTGAATCGCCGAAAGCCCGGAACCATCGAGTATCGTCATATCGAAGTGGAAATGGGAATGTGGAAATGGGAATGGAAACAGCCGAACACTGCGAACAGGAAATGGGAACGACGCGGAAGATTGAGAAAAAAATCAAAATATCTTTCCATTTTAAGTTTAAAGTTTTAAACTTTTAATTTAACATAGACCGATTTACTCTGATAAGTGGACCTGGTAATCCATAACATGTTTGCCATTTTTCGTTTTGAATCTTTCAATTTTAATATATTTTTTTAAAAAAATTTATTGGCCCATGGGCTGACCCGACCATAACCCTGTTGAGCCCATGGGCTACAAGAGCCGGGTCAAAAAGCCCACTTATATAAATGGGCCAATTTTTTCCAGTCCGGTCCGATCCATTTATAGAACTAAATAGGTTGGGCCATTTTGATAGGTCTAATCAATATCCATAAATTTTTTTAAAAAATAAAAATTATGTTTAAATTACCTACATATATTAGGGATATCTTGAAACTAACAAATCTGTTATAATTAAATCACCATATTTATAAAAAAAAGGAAAAAACAAACTTCCTTTTAGGATTAAATTCCTTTTTATGAAAAAAAAATTTATGTTTTAGGAAAAAACATTTAGGATTCCGAGAATAAGTGAAAAATTAGTTTTCTTTTATAAAAGTATTCTAAGAAAGTATTCTTAGAAAAATTCAAAATATCACCGTGCAGAAAAAAGAAAAAAAAAAAAAAAGCATGAAAAGAAAAAAATCATAAATCATAGAAAAAATATTTTTTAAAAAATATATTTTAGAAATTTGTTTAAGGTTCATTAAATATTGAAAATACCGTATCAAAAAGTTCAGAATAAATAGGCTCTTTTTAACAAATTATTTTCTAAAAAAATCCTTTTAAAAAATATTATTAAAATAATATTTTTTATTAAAAATTATTTTTCCTATACAAGAAAAATATATGAATGAAAAAATTAAATAAAAATATATGAATGAAAAAATTAACTTCTTTTTAGAAAAACCATACAAAATTCTATCTAAATTTGATATCCAAAAAGAATCTGAAAAAAAATACATGTAAAAGAAATGCCGCCTTACATAAAATCTATAATATTTTTTAAAAAAAATATGAGAAAGATTTTGAATAAAATCCTCACCTCTATAAATATTGCCACCAAAAAATAATATGAGAAGAAAATCTTAGAATAGACCAAAGAAAAATTAAGTATATTTTAAAAAATATATTAAGGAGCCATTTAGAGCCTAAATCTAGTATATGTGTTATAAATTTTAAATTAACTTTACCCTTCTTAACATATTATTTTCTTATTAAAAATAGTTTTTCTTTAGAAAAATAATATTAATATAATATTTTTCTACTAAAAATTATTTTCCTTCATGTATAAAATATAGGAACAAAAAAATTAACTTTTAGGACAAGCAGAACTCTATCTAAATTTAACATGCAAAAAAAAAACTAATAAAAAATATGCAAACTAATATGTTACATTCCATGTTGTAAAAAAAATCCTCACCTTTAATTTTTTTGATATTTGATGAGCCAATCAATGTCAAGATGATTAAAGCAAGTAGCAAACTATAAAAAAAAGTCTTATATCTATTTCTTCATGCATTTGATGTACTAGTCAGTCTCACAACAATCAAAGCAATTAGGATAGTTAATAATACATTATTTTCCATGATTAATGAGGGTTTTATAAAATTAATGGCCAAAGCTAAATTTTTTTTTTGTTTTTCTTATAATTATTCATTTATTCTTATAATGGGAACGGTTGAAATATTGTATGTATAAATTAGCCTAAACTTGATTGATATGGCTAGGAGCAAGACTTGGATTTTATAAGAATGACAATTATGTATTTAATTTCTTTAACACAATTTACGGCATCAATAATGCATATAAAGTAAATAAATTTAATATTTTATCAATCATTATCTATTAATGCTCGTTCATATTTATAGGTTTGTATTATTAAATTTTAGCAATCATCCTTCATATAGATTTAAATGAAGGCTTATGACTCTTGTTCAACTTACAATATAAAGATATTATTATTTCTGTTAAAAAAAATCCATTAATGTTAATGAGGTAGAAAATTTATAATATAAAAATACTAGTCATTTTCTTTTTTAGCTCTACGTATCTCATATGTATTAAAACATAGGATAAATTATAAAAACCTCTCGAGCATATGTCAAAATTGCAATTACATCTAATAATTTGAAAAACTTATAAGTACATTCGTTACTTTTATTTCAAGCCTATAGTTTAACCAATACCATTAATTAGTCCATTAATCCTAAATGGGATCTACATGTTATGTCATATTAACCTCCTAAAATAACCAAAATGACCATTAAGGAAAAAGCATTTAGGTCCTACTCTCCAGCTCCATTATTCTTCTCAAAACATGATGACGAACTCCAATCTTTTCCTTAAAATACAATGGCCCCCTACTCTTCAGCTCTTATGCATCATTGATATCCTTCCAACCCTCCTTCGAGGTTTTTCCATTCTATTCAACTTCGCTCTTTATTCCCCACCCATCTCTTTCTGCAATCCCAATGGATATACCAAAATCTTAGATCGACATCCTATGAAACTCTAAAAACTCCTTCCTAAGCCGGAATCCTAAGCCTCTTAGAGCTTTACTTGAATTTGTTAGATCCACATGCAATTTATTAAAGCTCTACTTGAATTTGTCAAAGTTTTATCAAATTTTTATTGTTTAAAATCGATGTTAATGCATATATTATTGGTTTAATGAAGTTTATTATGCCTTTAATTGAATGTATTAGATTTTTGCTATTTAAATTTAACTGAATGTAATTAATTAGATGTAATTAAATCGAATGTAACTAAAATTAATATAATATGTTATCTTGATCTGAAATTACTATCACTTCATTTACTTCTATTTCTTCTTAACCAACATTGTTTGGCTTTTTTTTTTATAGGTTATCCTAATATTTCAACTCAAAGCAGGTTCTCATAATAGCTCATCATCGTGGCTAAAACATTTTAATAAGCGGTGTCCTTATGGTTGCATAGCATCAATAAAAATTTCAAGCTCTCAAAAAAATTCAAACAAGTTTTATTATAGTTGTGAAGAGCATCGCTTTGTATGTTGGTATTTGCTTACAAATGATCATCTATATCGATTGATGATTCACTTTAAGATATAAAAAAAGAAATTGGTAATTTAAGAATGAAGTTAAGAAAGTTATATTGTAAGATTAAAAAATTATGTAAGAGTAATGCTATGATAAATTGATTTTTAATCAAAATAATAGCACTACTTGTTTTTGTAATTATGTTTTTATTCAGTAAAAAAAAGTTTATTTTTCTTATCTTACAACTGGATTTCTTGTCACTGCTCAATAGATCAACTAATTCAATAAAGTTCACATCATTCAGCTAATCACCACTATCATCATCCTCAGATCTCTCATCATTATTCTCATCAGTTGAATCATTCGCATCCTCATTATGTGACTCTTCCTCTATCATCTAATCACCATCATCTCATTCAAAAAAGATAAACTTCTTCTGACAGTACCAAAACATCATCTTCCCTGCTGACTTTCATTTCTCCTCCAACTTTCCCTCCACCTTTCCCTCCAACATCCCCCTCAACTTGTCCAAGTCATCCAACTCCTCCAACATCCTCCAATAACTTCCCCTCTTTCTCTATCTTCTCCTCCAACTTGACCTCCAATATTTCTTTCAACTTTTCATCTTTCTTTAACTTGCCCTCCAATTTGACCTCTAACTTGGACTTTACCTACATTCCATCCAGAAGGAATAACTATAGAAAGAACTAGATCCTCTATATTATTTTTAACAAACAAATATATCTCCTTGACTCTTTGATATGTACTAACATATGGATTACATTATTATCATTTTTAATCAAAAATCCACTATCACATAAAATTATAAAATTCACATTCCTCCTACCAATGAGTGTATACAAATTAATTAGCCACCATTTCTAAATAGGAGTAAAGATTTTTATCTATATTGTTGATTTAATATTCTTTATCCATTGCTGTAGTATACAACTAAATTATGATAAGCTATTACACCCCTACACAAATTAATCACTATATTAATTCATATGAAAAGTTAGTAGTTGACCAACTAAAAGATAGTATTCTAATAAAAGAGAAGAAGAAAAAAAGAGAAAAGGAAAATAAAAATCACATTTATATATTTATTTTATAGAATCTCTCCTCTTGGGCATAGAGACCTGGAGAACAGCAGCAAAGGAAGTCCAAAAAGGTTTGGGTGGTAGCAAACTTAAGTCCTAGTTGGACTAAGATATCTTGGGCAGCATGATTTTTCTAGTACCAAACAATTCCTAATGCTAATCCTCTTCCTACAAGAAATAGAAGTCATATTCCATTAAGATTCTTAGGTATGTAGAGGGATATGGAACTTCAGATAGGGTGCACCTCTTGTTGCAACTAGTGTACAAAATTATGAGGAGAGAGAAGCCCTTGCATGAAAGACTCTTGGTGCTAATCTTTCCTAATGCTAAGACATTTGCACGTGCCCCCTTTCTTGCTTCTTTGGGCACACGTGGAAGGACCTAGGGCAGCGTGCAAACCAGAAAGAGAGGGAGGAAAGAGAGGTTTTAGGGTGAGAAAGAGCTATTAATTTCACTCAAGTTTAGGTTACATGGTATGCCTATTTGTAGATAAAAGACTCTCCTAATTCAATTAGGAATAGGAACATGAACCTAAATCTTAATTTAAACAATTTTTAAGGCAAACCTAATGTAATTGCACTCAATCCAAGCCTATATATACCTATGACCTGATGTGTTCTCACCCCATAAATCTAAACATGGCCTAAATATGGATTAACCCTTTCAAGACCTAAAATCCTAAATCATAAGATCGCGGAGAGCCGAACCTCTATCCTAGGATCAAATCGATCTTAGACTCCTAAGGCCAATATCATGGCTCCTCTCCTAGCCTTCCACTTCCAAGACTTGGCAAACTCTTCGCGATACATCTACACGAACCTGTTGTCGCTGTGTACTCTAACAACTCCCTATACAAAGTTCATTGTTAATTCCATGCATTTGATCCTTGAAGCTCCTTGGGAAGCTTGTTGCCCAGCAAGGTAGCCCAAGAGGAGGAGTGAATTAGGTATTTAAAAAAATTTAAGTAGTTATGTGCTTTACTTTGA
This sequence comes from Areca catechu, assembly GCA_021397845.1. Taxonomy (NCBI): domain Eukaryota; kingdom Viridiplantae; phylum Streptophyta; class Magnoliopsida; order Arecales; family Arecaceae; genus Areca; species Areca catechu. Next base: position 31,065,034 of record CM038046.1, read on the forward strand.
GTGTTTGTGTAACTAAGTGATTATGCCAAGAAGATATGCAGTAGAAATAACAAGTTAAATGCAGAGTAATAAGAAGCAAGTAATAAAGGAGGCAATCACACATAAACATAAAAGTTTATAGTGGTTGGGTGCACTCCAAGCACCTACATCCATTTTCCAAGCTTCTTCTTAGATATTTCACTATAATCTTTTCAAGATTACAGTCGACTTGCTTTCCAAAGCTCATAAATCAAAACCTAAGTTAGTTTTATCACATAGGCTCACAAACAACCTTTACAACTTATTTTAATCCAGGCTAACAAGTCAAATCCAAATTATTTTTGTCTCTTAGGCTCACCAACAACCTTCAATACTAGTTTCAATACCTTCGAAACTAGAATAAATAAATGAAATCAAGCATATATAAAGTAAATACAAGAATTAGTTCCTTAATGAGCATAAATAAATATCGTTGAAGCTCTCTTGGTTGCTTGAGTTGACTTCTCCTTGGAATCTCTTGAATGCATACTTTTGGTTAAAGACTTGAAAGCTCAAACTCTCAAAAATGAAAGTTTTTTTTAGGTGGAATCTCTTAAAAGCTCTATTTATCTTTTCAAATGATTGAAACTTGTATCTTTTTTATTCTCTTTCTTTCTTGTTGACTTTAAGAGTTTTGGTGAGGTTTAATAGCTCAAATTCACTGAAACAGTCATTGGAGACTATTGGAGGGATCAAACTAACCATTTGGAGCCATTTGGAAATAAATCTAAATTTTTGAAAAACTAGTCGTTGCACCAAGTGTCGACACTTGAGTTCTTCATGAGTCGACATTTGAATCGACACTTGGATCAGCTCAAGGCAAAATTTGAATTTCTTGCGCTCTGCTCCACTTCCGGTCTCAGGCTATGAGTCGACACCTTGAGTCGACACTTGGACTGTAAGTCGACACTTGAGAAACTTCAAAAAATACAAGTTCTGTTCATTTTGTTCTCAGGTGATGAGTCGATCTTTGAAGTATCGATACTTGACCGTGAGTTGATACCTTGAGTCGATCTTGCCATGCCAGTCTAAAATTTCTGTGTGCCAGTCTTCTTAAGTGTCGACACTTGATCCATGAGTTGACACTTGCTCTGTGCCAAATCAAAAATCTATGCCAAACTCTGAAATTTTCAAGATCTCATCCAAAAATCCTTTAAATACTTCTAAGGTTAGGGAATCACTAAAACATTGAAAAATATCTTGCTTTGATATTAGTGAGCTCGATACACTTGAATGAGAAATTTTATGTATATATGACCTGAAATTCATGCTCAATTTGAAACATTAGTCTAAACACATACTCAATGTATTGTTATTTACTAAATCAAGGAGCCAAAGCCAACAATCTCTCCCTTTTTGATGATGACAAAACTTTGAGTATAAAAGTAATTAAATTCCAAAAAAATAAACCAGTGTAGTATCTACAGATTTGTAATTGAATGACTCTATCAAAAATATCTTCACATTTGTTTTTCAACAAAGTTCAAAGTTCATTCAGTAAAATTTTAAGAGTTTCAAAGGTAAAAATTTTCAAAGACTCTCCCTGTCTTAAGTAACATTTAAAAAACATTAGAATTCACTTATAAAACTATTTATACCTTAAGTAATACCATTATCTTAAGTAACACTATAACCTTTTATACCACTTATCTACTCTCCCTTTTTGTCATCATTAAACATTAAACATTAAGCATTAAAAGGGAATTTTCTCTCCCTAAAACAGTCCTTTCATCATAATACAACATTCATTTTGACAAATGGAAGAGAGATCATAGAAACAACATAAGCATACATAAACTGAACTTTCATTCAATAAAGGTTTCAGTACAACATAAGCATAAACTGAAACATAAACATACATAAACTGAAGCATAATCTAAGTATGAAAATACAAGCATAACAAGTGTCTGTGAGGCTACTCCTCATCAGACGGAAGCTCAAAGAAGATAGATGCCATGATCCTAATGGCTGAAGATCTAGGGATCTTGTGGGTCAGGCTTCTAGTCCTAAGTGAAGGGCCAGAGCGAGGAATAATCCTAGAAGTCCTAGTAGTAGTGTGTGAAGGAAAGGTCTCTACAGGAGTCAGAAAGGCTGAAGCAGTGTCAAGCTGAATATCACTATGAGTAACTATAGAGTGATCATGAGTATCTGGTGTCTGTCCCTCCTCGCTGACAATCTGAAAGTCTGCTACTCCACCACTGTCATCATTGTCAGAATCAACAACATCAGTGTCACCACTTGCATCACCATCAGCTGTGCCATCACCATCTGTAGTTGCATCACCATGATCAAGAGGAGTACCACCACCAGGAGAGGCATCATGTATATCACTGTGATCGTCGTCATCTGCTGGCGGAGGTGGAGGTGGAGGTCCTGAAGGTCCTGCCGAAGGCAACAAGGATCTCAGTATATCTCATATCTTAGTGAAGCCAGCCTCCATCAATTATCGAATACCTGAGAGTTGCTCATCTATATGAGCCCTCAGTCCATGAATCTCCATATGAAGTCTGGTAGCTCAACAGCCAATCCAATAACCTCCTCTCTAACATCAACTATTTGGGCTATAATGCGCTCCTCGAAGGTGGATACTGTCTCTGAAGCAATGCGAGGAGCAGTTGCTGGAGTATGTGTAGATGCTGGTGTAGCTGGCTCAAAACCTGATGTAGTGACAGGTGCAGTTCTTAGAGGGGTAGTATGCTCAACAGGTCTAGATGGCATTGTTTCGGCTGCACAAAGCTCGTCCTCATCCAGCTCCTGACCAGACTCTCTGTGCACCCATCGCCCAGCCACTCTCTAGTAACCCATCTTATGAAGTGATTTTTCTCCATACGTGTTTGTATGGAGGATCTCCTTGGAGGGCTCTCCCTCTAATGGGATACCGAACTCATGAAAGATCCAAGTAAGCCCAATGCCATAGGGTAAATAAAGACGACGCTGGGTGGCAGCCTCACCCATCATTGATGGGAATTTGCTATCTCAAGGATACCATCAATATAAGCTCTCGCTCAGTAATGAAATCAAACATGCCGATCTTTGGTACCAAGATCCGAGCGATAATATGATGTACGACTCTCATCTCTACTGACAGGTGATTCGTAGAAACAACTGATACTCTGCTAACATCCTCCCTCTCAAGTATACATCGAAATGCAGCAGCCCTGTCTCCAACACAATTTGCAGCCCTGCCACGAAGTGGAATTTGCCACACTCTATTGATAAGCTCAGGGGTCACTGGAATCCGAACACCCCTGACCTCAGTAATCAATCGCAAACCATCAGTGGCCAAGGACCAGTAGAACTCCCTGATGAGTTGGGGATAATATCTCTCACTCAGAGTGCACAAAGGGATAGGTCCAGCTCCTCTAAGCAGATCTCCAATGATAAAACTCTCTGAGTCCCAGAACTGCACATCTACTCTCCTACTAGAGGCAATAGCCTTCCCAGCCACTCGTGCTGCTCCTGGGTGTTGCCCAGTGATAATGCAACCCAAGAGGAGGGGTGAATTGGATTTTAAAAATTATTTTAACTATTTCAATTGATATAAAATAAGTATATGCCAATTCAAATCAAGTGCTTATATTTTGACAAAGTGTTTGTGTGCTTAATGAAAATATACAACGGAATTAACAAAGTAAATGCAAGAGTAAATAAGCAATAAATAAAAATAATCATAAACACAAGAATATATAGTGGTTCGGTGCACTCCAAGGCACCTACATCTACTTTCCAAGTTTCTCTTAGATATTTTACTATAATCACAAAGATTATAGTCGATTAGTTTTCCGGGCTCACTAATCAATACCCAACTTATTTTTCCGGGCTCACAAATCAAAATCCCTTGTTGGTTTTATAACTTAGGCTAACCAACAACCTCCGATGATTTTACGGGCTCACCAACAACCTATGTTACTTTTACGGGATCACCAACAACCTATGTTGGTTTTACACAAAGGCTAACCAACAATCTCTTTAATTTTCCAAGGCTCACCAAAAACCTTTGATACAACAATGTAAGAATGAAAGTAAAGAATACAATAAAGTTTTCTAAAATAAAGTAAGTATCTCTTTGAAGCCCTTGGATGATATTGAAGAAGCTTGTCTTGAATTTGTTGAAGTCTTTGAATGAAGCTTGATGTTGTGGACTTGGATCAACTCTTTTATCTTTGGAAGCTTGAAGGCTTGAACCACTCAACTCTTGAATCCTTGAAGGATATTCAATGATCTTATCAAAAAATTACTTCTCCTTTGATTTTTGATGTTTATATAGCTCTCCAACCCATAGATGACCGTTTATGACCGTTGGGGATGAAAAACTAGCCGTTTGAAGCAAGTTGGAATCAGTTCTGCACTTCTAAAAAACTAGCCATTACTCCAAGTGTCGATACTTGAATCTGATAAATCAATACTTGAGTTTTTCATGAGTCGACACTTAAATCTGGTGAGTCGACACTTGAGTCAACTCAAGGCAAAAATTCTGGATTTTCACAGTTCTATCTTTTTCTTATTCTCAGGCCTTGAGTCGATACTTGAACTTCTTCATGAGTTGACACTTGCTTATGCCAGTGCTGAAACTTGCTGAAACTTTTCCAAAATTGATTTTTAGCCTCTTCAAGTTCATCCATATAAATTCCAAATTTCATATACTTGATTTTTCATTAATTTAAGGACTTTCTTCAACTAAAAGCATGTATTTCTTCATTCAACATGGATGAGTACTAAGGTCTGATAAACATACTTAAAAATATAATCAGTACTCATATATATTTAAATATTTTGTCAATCATCAAAATCAAAATCAGAGTCAACTATCTCTCCCTTTTTTATGATGATAAAATCTTTAAGTATATGAATAAAGTAAGCTTAAAAGATTAACAATAGTATAAATATGTAAGCTCAAAATCAATAAGATTAAAATTTTCAAAATATGCAAAATTTTCAAATTTTCTCTCTCTTATTAATTCTTTTCTTAAGATTAAAATATTTTATTTTCTTCTCCCTGGTAGGGACACCGGAGGCACCAGAATAAGATAGAGGCTTTTCAACCCTCTATGAATTGATCAATAATTTATGAGTCCATCTGTAATAAGGGCTTAGCCCATTTTAGTCCATTTTAGTTATTATTTGAGTCTTTTGAGTTTCAATTCTGTACTAGTCAGCTCATGTTGAGCTAGTTCAGTTCAGTATTAGTCAGCTCATGTTGAGCTAATTTTATTTTTTTGAGTCCTGTCCAAGCATACTGAAGACTCAAGACTATATCATACAAGTGAAGACCAAGTCCAACTAGATTGAAGACATGGAAGTATAGCCCAAGTCCAACCCAGCTTGAAGATTTGAAGACCCCAGGAGGAAAATTCAGAAAACCCTGATTCCTTGCAGATGCCCTCCAGATGCCCAGATTCCCTTCCAGATGCCAAGGTATATTCATAGACCAGGGCATCCATGATTCTAGAGGTCCATCTGCATCCTAGCCCAAAGAAATCAAGCCCAGGTGCCAAGCCCAAGCCCTAAAGAAGCAAGATACCAGGGAATATTCCTGCTACATGGCTACCAGGCCACCCCAGCTTCCAAAGGCCCAAACCCATGCACCCGAGCCCCTTTGGGCCAGCCTCTTGCTGCTCCTAGAAGCCCAACACGCCCCCCTAGGCATCCTTGGAGTGTTGGCCAAGTCAAGAGATTTTTTAGGGATTTTTTCTACCTAATGTTTCCTTATTTTCTAGCTAAGGTTTGAGAGGGAAAATGATTCTTATGTAAAGACTTATGTGCCCTTACTTGGAGCCCAAGGTTAAGGGTCTATTTAAAGGACCCTAGCCTCTTGTATGAAGGGAGATTTTTGATATGAAATAAACCTTGAGTTCTTCTATTGTTTTGTGTGATTACTCTACTATGTGCATAAAGGGGTTTGAGAGTTCTTCCCGGTGTTTGCAACCATCTTCCTGCCGCCAACCATCCTTCCAGCGCCCTCCAAAACTTTCTTTCCTTTGCTATTTTTCTTTGTTTTTTTGATTTCCTCTGAGTTTTCTAACCCCTGACAGGTCGTTTGCAGGTCCCCGAGTTCCTATGAATCCAACGACTCCAGCCAAGCCTCAATCGGACCACTGAGCAGAAAGCCGGGTATCCGCAGGTCTTTGGCTCGGTTTTCCAGGCCGCATCCATCGAGGAACGAGAGATCCCTTCGCTGCGATCTTCATCGGGCGCTTCAGATATTGTCAGGTACACCCCCTCTACCTCCAGTCTTATTATTGTAGGAGAACTTGCCCTAACCGAGGCTTCTCTGCCCCGGCGATCCTTCTTTAGTACTTTTCTAGGTTCTAATATGCATGCTTGGCTTCAAAAATTCATACAAAATTCCCTATAATTAATTTTGATATGAAATTCAGGAATTAATCACCTAACCCCACATATAAAATATAAAAAAAGAATTGTATGCATATTAGTCCCGCATCATTTGGTATCAGAGCTTAGATTAGGGCTTATTTTCTGCAATTTTTCAGTCCGTATATACTTTGTTATTTAAATTATTTCTATCTGATAAAAACTCCAATAATTCTAAAATTTATTTTTTTGGATTCATCATAATTCACAATAATTTTAAAGAATTTTTGTAGATTTTATTATGGCCTGTGAATTTTTTGCAAGCCAAAATACAGCCTGTAAATTTTTGGCTCTGTTTTTTCAGCAAGACAAGTTTGGAAGTTTTAGGGTTTTGTTTAGCATCTTTTGCATATCTTTTAATTTTAGTATATTTCCAGCATATTAGGCCATAATTTGCAAGTTTTCTTCTATTTAAGAAAATACCAAAAAAATAAAAAAAAATTACATATTCTCCAAAAATACCAAAAACATCTAAACCCTAATTTGCATCCTCATCTGCCTGCCATCATTGCATAATCTTCCTTTAAGGGCACTCTTGCTATTTCAGATGGGGGGAGGATTTGATCACCTCTCATTAGCCCAAAACCACATCCCTTGCATTCGGTCCCAAGCCTTAACCTAAAATTAACTAGACTTAATTTGCCATAGTGGGCTAGGGACACCAACTGGTCGGGTCTGGGCTAGTGTTAGATCACTGTGTCAAGTTAACCTATGTGTGCCTTGTGCTCAGTGTCTAGAATGGTGGTTTAGGGATTCAATCCCGAAGGGCTTGTGTGCTGGTCTGCCTAGCTGGCCAATCTCTGATTAGTGTCTAGGATTGGCAATTAGGGACCTAACACTCCCCTTACACCTGCCTGGCTGAGTACAGGGTTACTATAGGCTAGTTTGACATCCTGATTGAGCATCTAGTTTAGACTCTAGGTCTAGTCAGCTGTAGTCGATCTGATCGAGTCTTGCATGAGCACTAGATCAGGGGTTTCATATCACCCACCTCCTTCACAAATGTCTGAACCCATGGAAAATGTGTAAGCCCAAATAAAAGCACTCACTGAGCAACTAACCCAATCCATGGCCCAGTTAACTCAGTCTAGTACCCAAACCAACAATAGAATTGACCATCTTGCCAATAGGTTTGATCAGTTAGAAGGCCATGTAGGGACCCTAGGAAGAACCCATGGATCACAGTCTGAGCCAAATCTTCAGTCCCTCAACCTAGGAGGACCCCAAACCCTGATCTATACCATGAAGTCGAACCTAGGAGAGCCCCTTATCCTGACCCGTACTACAATCCTCAACCTAGGAGGACCCCAAACCCTGATCCATACCGAGAGGTTGAACCTAGGAGAGCCCCTCAGCCTGACCCATACTATAATACTGAACCTAGAAGAACCCCTTACCATGACCCTTATTATGATACTGAACCTAGAAGAACCCCTTACCATGACCCTTATTATGATACTGAACCCAGGAGAACCCAATACTCTGACCCATATAGGGAGCCCAACCCTAGGAGAACCCAATATTCTGACCCATATAGGGAGTCCAACCCTAGGAGAACCCAATATCCTGACCCATATAGGGAGCCCAACCTTAGGAGGACCCCATACCATGATCCATCCTTAGAACCTGACCATAGAGCTGACCCAAAATCCTATGACCCCAGATCCTATAATCCCATGACCCATAGATCTGCACCCTTGTCCTATGAGCCCAGAGAACCCATAACCCCTAAGTATCAATCTAGTACTAGCCAGGTTTTTCTTAGTCAACTTGAACCCCATAGGATTAGCACCCCTAAATATGAGCCCAGTAGTGAGCCACTACCCCTTAGGCAACCTGAACCTACTAGGATTAGTGTCCATAATCAGAAACCAGGACCTAGCCAATTTTTTCCTAGCCGACCTTCTCCAACCATTCCTGAGATTGACAAGGCTTACATTAACGTGGAAGTGTATGAAGCTGATGCAAACTTAGTGGATGAGTATGAGGGAGAAGAGGAGACACCTTTAGATGACCTAGAATTAGCTAACCTAATAAATACCCAGGTAGAAGCCAACCTAGAGGTAGTTGACCTTGACCACATCCAACCTAAAGCTATAGTGGAAGAACAAATAGAGGAAGAGAACCTAGGTACTGCTACTAGAGCCTTACCTGAGGAAACCATAGAGGAGAGCCAAATTATAGAGTATAGTCCTAAAATACAAGAACCAGAAGAATTTGTTAAGGACTTGATCTCTTTGAATCAGTACCCTCAGGATGAGCCTCCTCCTATAGTTCCCATTAAGGATCTCTTCCTTGAGATTAGTAACCCATCCTTCCATTATGCAAACCCCATAGATATACCACAACCTCGTAAGGTTAGCCTCATTAGTCTAGGATTAGTCCCTGACATGCCTTCTTATATCGAACTTTATCCAACTAACCTTGAACCTTTTTCCCTACCCTACCAAACTACTTCTGAACTCACTTCCTATTTTCTGCCCTTTCCTGACACTTCCAGCATTTCTAGGATTATTAGATTGCATGTAATTAAGATTAGCATACTACATGCATTCATCACGCATGTTAGGTTTGCATCTTACTTCTGGCAAACTCTTTGAAATTTGCTAGGAGTTCACTATAAATTTTCATGTGCATGTCAAGCTAGGATCAAACCTAGGGAACCTATAATCTGTTAGGTTTAGATCCAAAGAGTTCAATAAGATTTTCTTCTATAGGAATGCATAGTCAAGTCTGTTAGGTGTTAGTATGAGTCCTTTGAATCATTTATTAGGAGTCTGCATGTGCCCAGCATGTTCATCACCTACACTAATTTAAACAAACTGGCTAATTCCCGAAGATGGATCAAAGAATTTGATGTAGTGGATTCTGTCTTGGTTAGGCTTAAGCCTAAAAGAAGCTTCATGCTCGCAGAGCCGGACCTTTTAAAGTGATAGTGAAGGTTGGATCAAATGCCTAGGTGTTAGACATGCCTTCGGATTTGGGCATTAGTTCTACCTTCAATATTATAGACCTGGTTGAGTACAGGGAACCGGCAGCGATACCTAGTGAGGCTTTTGAACCTATTCCTTTTCATTATGAGTGACCCTAACCCAGAGTGTCCACTAATAAATTTGGCCTGAGAGAGGAAAACGGATCGAGCGTATCCTGGACGATCAAGCCATTATGACCTGAGGCCATGGTTATCAACGCTTCCTAGTCCGATGGCAAGGCCAGCCAGAGTCGGACGATTCATGAATTTCTCACGAGGACTTGCAGCACCTCAACCCAGACCTCCTCGAGAGATATGTGAGCCAGCTTGATCTTCACTCGACAGGGTCGAGTTCCTCCCACCTCGGGAGAATTGGTGGGGACACCGGAGGCACCAGAATAAGATAGAGGCTTTTCAACCCTCTATGAATTGATCAATAATTTATGAGTCCATCTGTAATAAGGGCTTAGCCCATCTGAGTCCATTTTAGTTGTTATTTGAGTCTTTTGAGTTTCAATTATGTACTAGTCAGCTCATGTTGAGCTAGTTCAGTTCAGTATTAGTCAACTCATGTTGAGCTAATTTTATTTTTTTGAGTCCTGTCCAAGCATACTGAAGACTCAAGACTATATCATACAAGTGAAGACCAAGTCCAACTAGATTGAAGACATGGAAGTATAGCCCAAGTCCAACCCAGCTTGAAGATTTGAAGACCCCAGGAGGAAAATTCAGAAAATCCTGATTCCTTGCAGATGCCCTCCAGATGCCCAGATTCCCTTCCAGATGCCAAAGTATATTCATAAACCAGGGCATCCATGATTCTAGAGGTCCATCTGCATCCTAGTCCAAAGAAATCAAGCCCAGGTGCCAAGCCCAAGCCCTAAAGAAGCAAGATACCAGGGAATATTCCTGCTACATGGCTACCAGGCCACCCCAGCTTCCATAGGCCCAAACTCATGCACCCGAGCCCCTTTGGGCCGGCCTCTTGCTGCTCCTAGAAGTCCAACACGCCCCCTAGGCATCCTTGGAGTGTTGGCCAAGTCAAGAGAATTTTTAGGGATTTTTTCTACCTAATGTTTCCTTATTTTCTAGCTAGGGTTTGAGAGGGAAAAGGATTCTTATGTAAAGACTTATGTGCCCTTACTTGGAGCCCAAGGTTAAGGGTCTATTTAAAGGACCCTAGCCTCTTGTATGAAAGGAGATTTTTGATATGAAATAAACCTTGAGTTCTTCTATTGTTTTGTATGATTACCCTACTGTGTGCATAAAGGGGTTTGAGAGTTGTTCTTCCCGGTGTTTGCAACCATCTTCCTGCCGCCAACCATCCTTCCAGTGCCCTCCAAAACTTTCTTTCCTTTGCTGTTTTCCTTTGTTTTCTTGATTTCCTCTGAGTTGTCTAACCCCTGACAGGTCGTTTGCAGGTCCCCGAGTTCCTATGAATCCAACAACTCCAGCCAAGCCTCAATCGGACCACCGAGCAGAAAGCCGGGTATCCGCAGGTCTTTGGCTCGATTTTCCAGGCCGCATCCATCGAGGAACGAGAGATCCCTTCGCTGCGATCTTCACCGGGCACTTCAGACGTTGTCAGGTACACCCCCTCTACCTCCAGTCTTATTATTGTAGGAGAACTTGCACTAACCGAGGCTTTTCAGTCCCGGCAATCCTTCTTTAGTACTTTTCTAGGTTCTAATTTGCATACTTGGCTTCAAAAATTCATACAAAACTCCCTACAATTAATTTTGATCTGAAATCCGGGAATTAATCACCTAACCCCACATATAAAACATAAAAAAAGAATTGCATGCATATTAGTCCCGCATCACTCCCCCTTTTACATTTTCTTTCATTTCTCATATAATTTTTCATATTTATCATATCTTTTCCCTTTTCATACTTAACATTTTTCTCCCCCTTTTTGTCATCATGAAAAAGGGTGAAAGGCAATACAAAATGGAAATTAAGGTGGAAAGAATAGCAAGTAGATTATCAAAATCAATACATGAAATCAATTAATCATGATATCAATTAAATATGATACTAATTGAACATGATACCACAAAAATGACATGCACATGCAAAAAATAATTCAATATGTATTAGCTCTAACATGCATAACTGATAACAAGATAACAGTTCATTCACCTCACTTATTCATGGGATAAGGCCATAGTGGCACCCCAACATGCCATAAGAGATCCCATTAAATGGGAAGAGAGGGTCTTTAAACCCTACTTTGCTCCTATGACTGGATGGCCATGGTGACTAACCCAATCCGAAGCAGTTACTAGGAGCTCTTCTCTCTCATTTTTTAAGATTCTTAATAAATCTTGATACCAATTGAATGTAACTCCCTTCAAAGGATTAGATTTGAAAATAATGAGGAGTATCAAAGCAATATAAGTATGATATCAAGAAAATATTGAAAGCATCATACATGACAACAAATCTTTGGATGCTCCTTCTAAATATTATTTTCCCTTAAAAATATGCATTCATTAAGGAATAAAATATAAAAGCACAAGCATATCATAATTTTAGATAATTTCAGATATGAACATAAATACTAAATCTGAAAGCAAATATTTAAATTTCCAAGATATACAAAATTCTCAAAATGCAAGGGATTGATCATCATTATTTCAAATTTATTCAAAATGATTTGATATCCATACAGATGCTAGAAATAATTTAATAGCAAGTCAGCTACTGGAGCAAGGGTTTATCAATATGTATACCTTCTTCTTAAATGTAACCCTTAACTACCAGTTCCATAATTATTCCAAATCATTTCTAGTCTAAGCATGGATACAAAATAGAATACATTTCATGAAAACTATATGATTTGAAATGATTTTGATTATACATACAAAAGTTAGAAGTAATCTAGTACTTAGTTTAGTTGCTGAAGCAAGGATTTATCAATATACATACCTTCTTCTTAAATATAATCCTTAACTGCCAGTTCTAGCCTTGATCCAAATCATTTATAACTTAAGCATAGATGCCAAAATTGAAAATACATAAATCATAACACTTCACTTAAAATAATTTAAAACTATATTAATCAAAATCAAATGAAAGTCTGATAATCACAAGTTTAATCATGAGAGCATGAAATCCATCAACATCAAAAAGTTCATGATCATAATAAATGACTATTATTCTAAACTTGATTTTAATTAATCAGTTAAAATAATTTTCAAAGTAATATGCAACTTTAAAAATATTTTTAATGAAGTAATTTAAGATATATTAATCAAAATCAAGTAAAGGTCTTATAATCACAAGTTTAATAATGATAGCATGAAATTCATCAACATCAAAAAGTTCATGATCATAACCAATGACTATAAGTCTAAACTTGATTCTAATTAAATATTTAAAATAATTTTTAAAGTAATTTATGCAACATTTGTAACAAATATTCAACTATATTTTTAATTATGGAAGGAAATGTTTATAATTTACCAATATCTATAATCCTTCCTTTACCATTTATTCCAAAATGTAGCTTGTCTACTCTTTGTATTGTCTTGTACAGCCACCTTTCAAAAACTTTCTTTCTTCACATTGGGCTGCAAGATACTCCTGCAAAATAAACTAGGGGGACAATTTTGGTACCCAAACTTTCTTGGGTCCTTTAAGGTTAGTAAATATGGTTCATTTTAAACCCAAATTTTTCTCAATATACAAGGATATGCATTAAGTCCAAATTTTTCATATTTAAAGCATGCAATATTAGAAGAAGTAACAATAAAGAAATTCTTGCTTTTCAACTCAAGATTTTAGTTTTTCTTTAAAAGCTCATCATTTGATACAAAAATCTTGGATCCTCTTAGAATTTCTATTTTATTTAATAAAATATTTTTCTCATTTGAAAACTTATTGCATAACTCTTTCAAATCAATTTTTTTTTTCTAATTTTTTTTTTCAGAAAGATTATTCTTATCATTTTCTAAAAATTAATTTTTATATTTAAATCATGATTTTTATTGGCAAGATTGATGTTCTCAAGAAAACAAGAATCTACATGTCTTTTTAATTTCTTGTGCTCATTTTTTAATACTTTGTATTTATACACAAGATCATTAAATGCATCATGTAATTCATGAAAGATAAAATCATATTCATTTTCAGCACATACCTCTTTCTCATTTATCATGAAGCAAAGATTGGCAATTTCTTATTCTTCCTCCAAACTAGTATCTTCACTATCGTTCCAAGTTGCCTTCATTATCTTGAATTTCTTTTTGGCCTTGAGGACTATTACCTTTTTCTTCTCTTGATCAGCAACCACTTCTTTGTGCCATAAATTCAACTCATAAATCATGAGTGAACCAATAAGATCCTCTAAAGGCAGGGTATCAATAACTTTGACTTCTTGGATCGTCATTACCTTTGGATCCCATGATATTGGCAAAGATCTAAGAATTTTATTAACCAAGTCAGTATTAGTATAGACTTTGCCAAGATTTTTTAATTCATTAACAATAGTCATAAATTTAGTATACATATTAGATATAGATTCAAAATGTAGCATTTCAAACATTTCAAAAGAATGAGCAAGCATATTAATTTTAGTATTTTTTACTTGAAGAGTATCCTCATGAGTAATTTCAAGTATGTCCCATATCTTCTTCGTCGATGTACATGTGGAGATCCTATTGAATTCATTAGAGTCTAATGCACAATAAAGCAAGTTCATTGCTTTGGCATAAATTTTAGATTGCTTAATGTCATATTCATTCTAATCCTCTTCAAGCTTTGGAATAGAAATGCCATTAACCAAAATGAAAGGAATATGATGACCATTAACTATAACTTCCCAAAGATAATAATTAATAGATTGAATATAGATGTTCATGTGAGTTTTCCAAAAAGTATAATTAGTGCCATTCAAAAATGGTAGTCTATTAGTTGCATGTCCTATAGCAAAACAAGTACCTTCTAGGATTGCAATGATCTTTTAATTCAAAACCATTGGATTCTTTGCAAAGTACCAAGTTTAGATACCAACGATTTTGGATTCTGGGCTCTGATACCAATTGTTGTCCAGTGATGATGCAACCCAAGAGGAGGGGTGAATTGGATTTTAAAAATTATTTTAACTATTTCAATGGATAAAAAACAAGTATGTGCTAATTCAAATCAAGTGCTTATGTTTTGTCAAAGTATTTGTGTGCTTAATAAAAATATGCAATGCAATTAACAAAGTAAATGTAAGAGTAAATAAGCAATAAATAAGAGCAATCACAAACACAAGAATACATAGTGGTTCGGTGCACTCCAAGGTACCTACATCCACTTTTCATATTTTTCTTGGGTATTTCACTATAATCACCAAGATTACAGTCGATTAGTTTTCCGGGCTTACTAATCAAAACCTAACTTATTTTTTCGGGCTTACAAGTCAAAATTCCTTGTTGGTTTTATAACTTAGGCTAACCAACAACCTTCGATGGTTTTACGGGCTCACCAATAATCTATGTTGGTTTTACGGGATCACCAACAACCTATGTTGGTTTTACACAAAGGCTAACCAACAACTTCTTTGGTTTTTCAAGGCTTACCAAAAACCTTTGATACAATAATGTAAGAATGAAAGTAAAGAATACAATAAAGCTTTCTAAAATAAAGTAAATATCTCTTTGAAGCCCTTGGATGATGTTGAAGAAGCTTGTCTTCAATTTATTGAAGCCTTTGAATGAAGCTTGATGTGGTGGACTTGGATCAACTCTCTTATCTTTGAAAGCTTGAAGGCTTGAACCACTCAACTCTTAAATCCTTAAAGGATATTCAATGATCTCACCAAAGGATTACTTTTCTATTTGATTTTTGGTGTTTATATAGCTCTCCAACCTATAGATGACTGTTTATGCCCGTTAGGGATGAAAAACTAGCTGTTTGAAGCAAGTTGAAATCACTTCTGTACTTCTGAAAAACTAGTCATTACTCAAAGTGTTGACATTTGAATTTGATGAGTCGATACTTGAGTTCTTCATGAGTCAATACTTGAATCTAGTGAGTCGACACTTGAGTCAGCTTAAGACAAAAATTCTAGATTTTCACAGTTCTGTATTTTCTTGTTCCCAGGCCTTGAGTCGACACTTGAACTTCTTCATGAGTCGATACTTGCTTGTGTTAGTGCTGAAACTTGCTGAAACTTCTCCAAAATTGATTTTTAGCCTTTTTAAATTCTTTCATATCAATTCCAAAGTCTATATACTTGATTTTTCATTAATTTAATGACTTTCTTCAACTAAAAGCATGTATTTCTTTATTCAACATGGATGAGTACTAAGATCTGATAAACATACTTAAAAATATAATTAGTACTAATATAGACTTAAACATTTTATCAATTATCAAAAACCAAGATCAGAGTCAACACCGGAGAAATTGGTGGAGGCTGGTCCTATGGCTCCTGCTCGTGCTGACCAGTGGGATCCTGACGGACTTTAGTCCTTCTCTCTCTACTTGTCTTACCCTGCTTAGACCTCCTCTTGTGGTAAGCTAACTGCTTTCTTGGTGCCATTCCACATAGAAACAACACAGAGTAGAGTAGATAGGGAAGAAAAAATGAACTGGGGAAGGAAAGAGGGAAGAAAGGAAGTGTCGGCCAACAGTGGACCAAAAGGGAAGAACATACCAAAGATGGGGAAAATCGATGGGAAAAGAGGGAGAATCCAAGTAAGAATTGGACCAAAGGTGGATCAAAATGGAAAGAAAGGGTTCAGAAGAAAGAAAACTATGAAAGAAATAAGAAAAACTTGGGCTGAACCACAGAAAAACATGAAGATCAGTGAGAAAATGGATGGATTGAAGATAATATGAGATGAAAAGGAAGAAGATTACCCGAAAAAGGAGGGATAGTGATGGGGGACGAATTTGATGAAATGATTATGTGGAGGTGTGATCTACTCACTTAGCATCATCATACAAGAATTTGAGCTCCAGATATGGCTAAAATTATGCATAGAAGAGATGAAGAACTTCAATATGAAAATTAGGTGAGCAGAATTCTGAACATCCTTGTGCAAGCTTTCTTTCAAGAAAATAAAAAGTAGGATCTAAGGGCATAGAATCCCTCAAACTAGGCTAAGCTACCTTTAAGAACCTTAGATCCATAGATTAAGAGGGTCTTCTTCCCAACAATGAAGAGGATCAAAGCTTAAAATGGAAGGATAGCACTCATCGCTCAAGAATTGAAGTCTAGGAACAAGATCTATACTTCCTACTTTGAACTTACCTTTGGAGCTTGGTCCTTGGCATGGAGCCTTCATCATCAGCTTCAAACCATCAAGAAAAACCTGCAAATGATCCTAAATAAGGTCGTGACGATGAAGAATTGAAAGAAAATGAATGATTCAGTAAAGGAAAGTGAGGGGATTTGAAGAAGGTTGCTAAATTTTTGGGCAGCACGTCCCCTTCTTTTTGGACTACTTGGATCCTAGGTAGAAAAGCTTGAAAATGGAACTAAGATCTTTCAAACTCAAGGCACTCACTCAAACTCAAACTCAACACTCCAACTCAAACTTCAAGAGAAACACTCAAAACTCCAAGGAGAACTCATGAACTCGGCAAGGTGGAAGAGAAAACAAACTGCAAGCTTTCATTCAACTCAAATATTGCATGCCTTACAGGAGGAGGCCTTGGTCCTATTTATAGGCCAAGACCAGCCATAATGGGCGGCAAAAGGGTGGGTTAAGGAGGCAACTAATTCAGATTTAGTTGGTAATTAATTACATGATTAGTTCATAGTCTAACTAATCATAACAAGAGAAAGTCCTAGAAGCTCCATGTGGTGCCATCTCCTTGAAACATTTGTCTTCATCCAATCCTTCCACATATCCTTTTAAGTTTGGTCTTTCAATAGGATCCAAAGTAGATGAATGATTCATAGCTTGGCCAGTTCGAGATGGGCTTCAATGTAGATGATCTTGGCCAGCCCATGGACTTGGAAAAGAAGGGGTCTTCACTAGTTTTATTTATGGACTTGAACACTTCATACTTACTTCATTCAAATGGAATTAGGAGACTTCAAGAGGTGCTTCATAAAGTTGAATTTCTTCTTCAAACATTGGTGGGAACCTGAAAAAAAGATTGAACTAAAACCAAAGTGTTGACTCTAGTCTTGATTTTGATGATTGATAAAACATTTAAGTATATATGAGTACTAATGCATTATAAAAGTGTTTATCAGTTTCAAGTACTCATTAAATATTGAAAGATTGAAAGATTTCCATTCAGTTGAAGAAGCTATGAAATTTCAAGTTATGGACCTTGAAACATATATTGAAGTCCTTGAATGACTCAAATATTAAATTTGGACAGGTTTCAACACTAGTTAAGTCAAGTGTCGACACTTGGAGTGTCAACTCACAAAAAGGCTTGGACTGATACGTAGAGAAAATTTCAATCGGCATGCTGAATTGTCAATACATTGATGTGATGTATCGACTCAAAGTGTCGACACATGGATCAGCTCATTGCCTGAGATTTTTGTGTCATAGAACTTGCTAAAGTTGAAGACTTGCCTGAAGTGTCAACACATGGATAACAAGTGTCGACTCAAAGTATCGACTCATTAGATGAAGTGTCGGCTTACCAATGCACAACAGAAGATTTCAGAAGACATTTTTTGGTCAAGTGTTGACTCACTGTTCCAAGTGTCGACCCTAAGTGTCGACTCATGACCTGAAGTGTCGACACTTGAATGGATGACAGCTTTGCAACGACTAGTTTTCTGAAGAGCAGGACTTCCCCAAAATGTTTGTAACGGCTAGTTTTTCCTCTTCAACGATCTCTAACGGTCATTTAAGGTTTGGAGAGCTATATAATCAACACAAATCAAATGGGGAGGCAATTCTTTGGTAAGATTATTGAATATCCTTCAAGGATTCAAGAGTTGAGTGATTCAAGCCTTCAAGCTTCCAAAGATAAGAGAGTGCATCCAAGTTCACATCATTAAGCTGCAATCAAAGGCTTCAACAACTTGAAGATCGGATCTTCATCAACATTCAAAGATCTTCAAAAAAATATTTACTTTATTTTAGAAAGCTTTATTGTATTCTTTATTTTCATTCTTACTTTGTTGTAAAGGTTCTTGGTTAGCCCGGAAAACCAAGGAAGGTTGTTGGTGAGCCTTAAAATCAATTAGGTTCTTGTTTAGCCCGAAAAACTAAGAAAGGTTATTGGTTAGCCTTGGAAAACCAATTAGGTTCTTGGTTAGCCCACAAAACCAAGGATGGTTGTTGTCAGCCTTAAAACCAATTAGGTTTATGGTCAGTTCAGAAAACCAAGTGAGGTTTTGACTTGTAAGCCTTGTGAAAACAAGTCGGGTTTTGATTAGTGAGCCCAAAAAACTAATCAACTGTAATCAGTGGAGATTATAGTGAATTCCCAAGTGGACCTTGAGGAGTGGATGTAGGTGCCTTGGAGTGCACCGAACCACTATAAATTTGTTGTGTTTGTGTGATTGCTTTTACTTTTATATTTACTTTATAATTTTTGCTGCATATTATTTTGAAGCACACAAACACTTTGACAAAATACTTGTACTTGATTTGAATTGGCACACACTTATTTCATATCCATTGAAATAGTTTAAATAGTTTTTTAGAAACCCAATTCACCCCCCTCTTAGGTTGCATCATTATTGGGCAATAATTGATATCAGAGCCTGGAACCCAAAATTGTTGATATCCATACTTGGTGCTTTGCAAAGAATATAACGATTTTGAGTTAAAAAATCATGGCAACCATTATAGGTATTAGTGTTAGACTACCGTTTTTCAATGGTACTAATTACACATATTGGAAAACACGCATACACATTTATATTCAATCTATAGATTATTATCTTTAGAAAATGATTGTTAATGGTCCACATATTCCTTTAATATTGGTTAATGGCATTTCCATTCCAAAACTCGAAGAGAATTGTGATGAAAACAATATTAAGCAATCTGAGCTTAATGCTAAAGCAATGAACTTGCTTTATTGTGCACTGGACCCTAATGAATTCAATAGAATCTCCACATGCGAAATAGCGAAGGAAATATGGGATACACTTGAGGTTACTCATGAGGGTACTCCTCAAGTAAAAAATACTAAGATTAATATGCTTGTACATACTTATAAAATGTTTAAAATGAAACATTATAAATCTATATCTGATATGCCTACTAGATTTATTAATATTGTTAATGAAATAAAAAGTCTAGGCAAAGTTTATACTAATGCTGATTAGGTTAAGAAAATTCTCAGGTCCTTGCCAATATCATGGGATCCAAAGGTGACGGCGACCCAAGAAGCTAAAGATATAGAAACCTTATATTTGGAGGAGCTCATTGGTTCACTCCTGACCTATGAGTTGAACTTATGGCAAAAGAAAGTGGATGCTAATGAAAAGAAGAAAATAATCATCTTTAAATCCATTACACAAGATAAGTCTTCAAGTGAGGAGTCAGAAGATAGCGAAGATGAACATGAGAAGGAATTTTTGGCTCATAAATTTCGAAGATTCATGAGAAAAAGGATCAAAAAGAAAAATACAAAGAAGGCAATGATGGTTACATGGAGTGAAAGTGAAGACTCTAGTTCAGAAGAAGAACAAATTCAAAAATTAGCTAAACTTTGCTTTATGGCAAATGAAGTAAATTCTGAAGCTGAAAATGATTTTACTTTCGATAAGTTACATGATGCTTTTAAAGATCTTGTTCATGAATATAAATTGTTAAAAATTGAGCACAAGAAATTAAAGAAACATGCTAATTCATTCTCTTTTGAAAATAACAATCTTTGAATTGAAAATGAAGAATTAAGAGCTTAGATTGCTATCTTGCGAAATGAAAAGAATGATTTTTCTAAAGAAAAAGAGATTTTGGAAAAAGAAATTATTGATTTGAAGAATTTATGCAATAAGTTTTCAAATGAGAAAACTGATTTATTCAATGAATTAGAAATCTTAAGAAGATCCAAGATTTTTGTATCAAATGATGACTTTTTAAAAGAAAAATCTTGAGTTGAAAAACAAGAATTTCTTTATTAATGCATCTTCCAATCTGACTTGTTTTAATTATGAAAAATTTGAAATTAATGCATATCCTTGTAGATTAAGAAAAAAATGGGTTCCAAAAGGAACCATATTTACTAACCCTAAAGGACCCAAGAAAGTTTGGGTACCAAAATTGTCCACTTAGTATATTTTGTAGGAATGTCTCGCAGTCCAACAAGAAGAAAGAAAGTTTTTTTTAAAAAAATGGCTGTACAAGACAATTTAAAGAAGTGGACCTACTACATTTTGGACTAAATGGTAAAGAAAGGATTATACATATTGATAAATTCTGAATATTTCCTTCCATAATTGAAAATGTAGTTGAATATTTATTATAAATGTTGCATTAATTACTTTGAAAATTATTTTAAATATTTAATTAGAATCAAGTTTAGACTAATACTCATTTGTTGTGATCATGAACTTTTTGATATTAATGGATGTCATGCTCTCATGATTAAACTTGTGATTATTAGACTTTCACTTTGTTGCCGTCAAGATCACTATGGCCTGTAGCTGTTGTCGAGGTCAGAGCACGCCCCTTGATGCTCTTGGGTGATTCCGCTCTACTGGACCTGCAAGAAACAGGGTTAGTGACCCGCGCTGGGGATTCCGGCGGGTGCACTCCGACGGTCAAGTCAGTGACGATCCAGGAGAACAGGTCCTCTTGGTCGAGCCCCTCTTGATGGACTCCATGCTAGGATGAGTGAATGGTGTGAGAGTGGGGTGTAAGTGTGTCGGGAGGATGGTGACTGAGCCAAAGGATTCTCTAGGTGGCCTTTTTTCCTTCACTTGCTTGGATCTGGTCGTGTGTTGCTCTATGGTTGAGCTTACACTTGTGTTTGCACTTGCGTCCCTCCTCCCTTGGGGGTGTCGAGCGTTCTTTATAGTTTAGGCGACCATTGAGCGCCTATCTCGGGACCTGCACTGGGCTGTCAGGCATGTGCGGCGGTGTCCCGGGCTGTGGACGGGATGTCTTTCCCAATTCATGATAAGGGAAGCTGTCATGTATTCTGACATTCCTTCTGGTCACCCCATTCCGGGAAGCCTGGCAGTGCCTTAATTGGGGGGCCGCCGCCCCCCGGGATTCGAATCTCCTGGTTGACTTCCTCTTCCAGGTGGTTCAGGTGATTGGTGAAGAACGTGGTACCTCGATCGGAGGTCTTCTCCCTTTTTCGATGTAAGTAACAGCCGTGGGTAGTCATTGTGGCCTGGTGGGTGTCTCATCATGATCCTCGGGCTGCTCATCGATGTCCTGGGATGATGACGCTGTCTCCCTGCTTGCCGGTACCTTCGCCCGAGCTTGGGGCTGAGCTAGAGAGGCAGGGCTCGACTCCGTGGGGCTCGGCCTCGATATGGCTCCACTTAGTGGAGGAGGGCTGAGCTCGACTCCGAACTAGCGGAGCTTGACTCCGGACCAGCAGAGCTTAACTTCGGGACAGCTCGACCTAACGAAGGAGGGCAGAGCGCGGCCCCGGCCTAGAGGACTCGACCTTAGAGAGGCTCCACGTGACAGAGGAGGGCAGAGCTCGACTCTGAACCACGGGGCTCGATCTCGATGGGCTCGACCTGGGGGGTGTCGCTCGGGTCTGGCCTAAGCATCCCAGGCTTGTGGGCTCAACCTGGCGGAGGGTAAAGCATGGCCCCGACCCAGAGGACTCATCCTCGGAGAGGCTCCATGTGGTGGAGGAGGGCAGAGCTTGACTCTGGATCATGGGGCTCGATCTCGAGGGGTTCAATCTGGGGGATGCCGCTCGGCTTTGTCCTGAGCATCTTGAGCTCGTGGGCTCGGCTCGGCGGAGGACAGAGCTTGGCCTCGGTGGGTGGCCCCATTGTTTTGAAGGAGCTCAGCCTGGCGAAGGAGTCCGAGTAGAGTATCTGTCATGGTGACTTTTTCTGACGTGGCGTCTGACAGCTACTCCATGTCAGTGATCTGCCACATCATTTGCCCTCCACTCCCGAGGCTCGTTAGTGCACGGTGCTCGAGTCAAAGGGAGTAATTGCATTGCTGACATGGAAAGGTGAAGATCTGGCATAATTATGGCCATGATCGCCAGCGCTTCGCGAAACGGTTCCCCAGGCCATTACGGGGGTGCCACGTGGCCACGTTCGAGGAGTAGTTATTACCGGCATGGAATTCAGAGTGGCCGGGATGCCTTACCCACCGATGGCCAGCATGTGGCGTGAATCCATTGGTGGAGGGGCTATAACGGTATGGATGAGATGGGTCATTTCGAAATGAAAATAAGTTTTTACCCAAAACATCTATTCTTTCGAATTCTTCATGCCTGCTGCCGTACCCAAGCTTCCTCTCCTCCCCGATTGTCTCAGACCCTCTAAGGAACCAGGTTGGTCTTCTTCTCTTCTTCTTCCCATCAGAGTAGGATTCTTTCTCCAAGTCTAGAGCCTTCCCCAAACTGAGTCTGTCCCTTCTTCTTCTTGTGTCTCCTGCTCCTTCCTTTTCCAAAGATGTCTCGTTTTGGTTCGGGCTTCCATCCTTCTACCAATCAGGGCGAAGTTGGTCCTTCTGTGTCGAGACCGCCATCTTCTTCCTCCGATGAGGAGGGGGATAGGGCGCGATTTGAGTTCAGTAGGAGGCATCCCCTTGGTCTCGTAGCTATTAGGGAACCATGGGCTGGTCCTCCCTATCCTTGTCGTCCTCCTCCCCCATCTGAACTTGTTCCCGAGTCTGTCCGGTCAGCAGGTCCTGGTAGGATCGCTTCAACGATCACTGCTGAGGAACTGGGAACCATCCGGGATGTCTATGGCATCCCGCATTCCATCCAGCTTCTAATCCCCCGACCAGGGGACCGGGTTACTTCCAATGGCCTGGGCCGAATAGCTTTTTATAAGGAGACCTTCTCATGAGGGCTCCGCTTCCCCTTTCACCCTTTCTTCTTATCGGTGCTGGATAACTTGTCCCTGCTCAGCTGGTCCCAAACGCTGTTAGGACTATCTTCTCCTTCATCATACTCTGCCACTTCCACAGGGTTTGTTGCTCGGTTCTCCTTGTTCAGGGCATTCTTTATCCTGAAACGCCACCCCTTCGAGGATGGGTAGTGGTCCTTATCTTCTCGCCCGAAAGGTATTAGGTTTGAGCTCCCCTCTTCCATCAAGGGATGGAAGAGCAAATTCTTCTTCGCCACGGTTGAGGGTGTCGACTGGGTCTGGAGCGACCCAGATCAGTCCCCCAACTGAAGCTCTGTGGTTGATGCGGCTGATCGGGATAAGTACGAGCAGCTCCGCACTGCCCAGATTCCTTTCCTTGAGGTCCTGTTATTAGAGCAGAACCTTTCTGAAGCTTGGGTCAACCCAACAAGGGGGTTGGGTGAGTTCGGCTCAACCTTTCCTTTCTTCTGTGCCCTTCATACCTTCCCTTATGAGCTCTATTCATTGTGTAGTTTGTGTGTAGGTATGATCTTCATGGAGAGCAACTTGCTGGCGATCACTAGGAAGAGGCCACCAACCGAGCTGGCCGATGAGCCTCTACCGAGATGGGCTCGGGGCGAGAGCGCGTCGACGGCTGCTCCCGTAGCGCCGGCCGACCTAAGTAGGAGGGAAACCAAGGTCATTCCTGCGCAGGTGGAGAGGATGACATCTACGGCGTCGGGGCCAAGTCAGCAGGCAATCCAAAACATTCCAGAGCGATCGAGGCAACAAGAGACGGCCCCTATCCCAGAGCGTGAGGTGGTCATCCGGGCCAGGGCTGTCGCTGCCATCGTCGTCGTGTGCCCCTGCTCTCTAGGGCCTGCCATTATTAAGGTCGAGGAGGTGGAGGGCTCGAGGGGGAGCAGGACATGCGGCCGAGGCGCCGCCTGAGAGGAGGCCAAGCTCTCAACCCACACCGGAGGGCACTTCCACCGGAGGGGCAAGTGATCCGGCTCCCGAGACGGGCAGGAGGGAAAGGTAGCACCACCGGATCCCTTTCAAGTTGGGGCCGGAGAGCTCTTTGCTCCGAAACCATGTATTGGCGGAGTGCATGATGGATTTCTCCATCTAGGCATGTGACCGTCAAGAGATGGCCGGACAGCGTTTGGGGGATGCAATCAGCAACATCTTCCCCCAGCTCTTTTCAGTAGGCAACTCTACCCTTTTCATTTCCTTCTTTTTCTTCTCTCTTTTTTTTGCTAACCTTTTGCATGATGTAGATCGGCGCCGAGGTCCTCTTGATTAGGGATTGCTGTAGGAACTGACTGAAGAATGATCAGCAGCGAGCAACAGAGGTCGAGTCTTTGAAGGCCGACCTGAAGGAGAGGACCGATGCCAATGGGGTACTTGGTCAGAAGATCAAGGATCTCGAGAAATAGCTCACCGATTCTGAGGGGTGAGCAAAGGAGCTCCAGGAGAGCCTTGACTAGGAGCGAGGTCGGTCGAAGAAGAAGGCCGAGGAACTCGCGGCCATTGAGAAGAGGTTGACCTTGTTCAACATCGAGGCAGTTCAGTAGAAGGAGAAAGCATAGTCCCTTCAGACCAAGCTGGCTGCGGCAAAGGAGAAGTTGGTTGCAGCTGAGAAGGCGGCAGCGGAGGCGGCTAAGTCGGTGGAGACGACAGGGAAGCAAGCCGCCAAGGTGAGGGAGGCTGAGGGGGCCGTGGCTAGGTACAGAGCTTCAGAAAAGTTCACTACCGAGATCCAACAAACGGCGTCGGACTCCTTCTTCAAAGGTTTTATGTACCTACATGGATGAATCGAGGGATTCGTTCTCGATGAGGGCCGCAGCCACCTCAGCTACCCTCAGTTTTTGGATGCGGAGCCAAGCCCAAAGGCAGGCATTGGAGAAGTCGCTACTCCAGAGCCTTCCCTGCCAGTCGAGGTCGGAGCTATGCCACCTGAAGCTGGAGCTGCATAGTTGGAGGCCCCTTGGGATGGAACCTCGCAGCCTCGTAGCCAGGTTAGGGGGCAGCTCGAGTAGAGTAGCTCTTTCTTGCCTCCTTCTTTTTTGTACTTGGTTTGGATCATCCGACATGTCGGGGGCCCAAGGATGCTTTTGTAAACAAATTTTACTAATGAAATGAATCTTTTTAACTACCTCATCCTGAGCACTCCTTGCCTCTCCCCTCTTCCTTCTTTTCTTTTCTCTTTTTTCTTTATATATATATATATATATATATATATATATATATATATATATAGGTGTGTGGTGAGATCAGAGAGGAGGATCCCACCTTGTCTGGGTTTGGCCTTCATGTTTCAATGTTGGCAAGTTGGGCTCAGGACTTCGATAGTTTGAGAGCAACTGGGCTCAAAGACTTGTTGGCCGGAGAGCTGGACCCCGGTCCAAGGTTGTCTAAGAGCTGGGCTCAGGTCTTGGAGTCTTGGAGCTGGGCTTGAAGACTTGCTGGCCAGATAGCTGGGCCTCGGTCCAGGGTTGCTTGAGAGCTGGGCTCAGGGCTTGATGTCTTGGAGCCAGGCTCGAAGACTTCTTGGTCGGAGAGCTGGGCTCAGGTCTTGTCTTGAAGCTAGGCTCGAAGACTTTTCTTCTGGAGAGCTGGGCCCTGGGTCTTGGTCGCTTGAGTGCTGGGCTCAGGAATTGGTGTCTTGGAGCTGGGCTCGAACACTTCTTGGTTGGAGAGCTGGGCTCCGGTCCAGGTTCGCCTGAGAGCTGATATTAAGAGTTGGTGTCTTAGAGCTGGGCTCGAAGACTTGTCTTCCGGAGAGCTGGGCCAGGGGTCTTGGTTGCTTGAGAGATGGGCTCAGGAATTGGTGTCTTGGAGCTGGGCTCAAACACTTGTCTCCGGAGAGCTGGGCCCCGGGTCTTGGTCCCTGAGAGCTGGGCTCAGGTCTTGGTGTCTTAAAGTTGGGCTCGAAGACTTCTTGGCCGGAGAGCTGGGCTCCGGAGTTGGTGTCTTGGAGCTGGGCTCGAAAACTTCCTGGCCGGAGAGCTGGGCTCCGGAGTTGGCATCCTGGAGCTGGGCTCGAAGACTTGTCTTCCTGAGAGCTGGGCCCTAGGTCTTGGTCGCTTGAGAGTTGGGCTTAGGAATTGGTGTCTTGGAGCTAGGCTCGAAGACTTCTTGACCGGAGAGCTGGGCTCCGGTCTAGGTTCGCCTGAAAGCTGGGCTCAGGAGTTGGTGTCTTGGAGCTAGGCTCGAAGACCTGTCTTCCGGAGAGCTGGGCCCCGGGTCTTGGTCGCCTGAGAGCTGGGCTCAAGAATTGGTATCTTGGAGCTCGGCTCGAAGACTTCTTGGCCAGAGAGCTGGGCTCAGGAGTTTGTGTCTTGGAGTTGGGCTCGAAGACTTGTCTTCCAGAGAGCTAGGCCCCGGGTCTTGGTTGTTTGAGAGTTGGGCTCAGGAATTGGTGTCTTGGAGCTGGGCTCGAAGACTTCTTGGCTGGAGAGTTGGGCTCTAGTCCAGGTTCACCTGAGAGCTGGGCTCAGGAGTTGGTGTCTTGGAGCTGGGCTTGAAGACTTGTCTTCTGGAGGGCTGGGCCCTGGGTCTTGGTCACCTGAGAGCTGGGCTCAGGAATTGGTGTCTTGGAGCTAGGCTCGAAGACTTCTTGGCCGGAGAGCTGGGCTCCGGTCCAGGTTCGCCTAAGAGCTGGGCTCAGGAGTTGGTGTGTTGGAGCTGGGCTCGAAGACTAGTCTTCCAGAGAGTTGGGCCCCAGGTCTTGGTGTCTTGGAGCTGGGCTCGAAGACTTCTTGACCGGAGAGCGGGGCTCCGGTCCAGGTTCGCCTGAGAGCTAGGCTCAGGAGTTGGTGTGATGGGGGACCCGAAACCTATCCGGGTTTCACCTTTTATTATTTTTAGAATTTTTGTATTTTAGTTATTCCCGCTATTCCACCTATTCCCTTTATTCCCATGTTATCCCGATGTTATTCCAACTTTATTCCAGGCTATTCCTATCTCCTTCAACCTTCAGAAAAAAATCACAGAGGCCTTTTTTTTTCGATT
This sequence comes from Areca catechu, assembly GCA_021397845.1. Classification (NCBI taxonomy): domain Eukaryota; kingdom Viridiplantae; phylum Streptophyta; class Magnoliopsida; order Arecales; family Arecaceae; genus Areca; species Areca catechu. The sequence continues at coordinate 31,092,339 of CM038046.1, forward strand.
TTTTGCCCCACCGGTCCGCGATCGGCCGTGCCCGACCCCCGCCACTGCCGCCCGCCCGCCGGTGCTCCGTGATCCGCCGCCCGGCCGCCCCGCCGGCATCCCTGGGGCCTCACGCCCGTGGGAAGACCCGCGGTCCGTGGAAGACCAACGGTCGCCCACGGTCGCCGCCGCCGTTTCGCCACCGCCGTCGTGCCGCCCCGCCACCGCCGTCCGCCCGCCGACGCGCCACCAGGCCGCCCCGCCGCCGGCATCCCTGGGCCTCACGCCCGTGGGAAGACCCGCGGTCCGTGGAAGACCAACGGTTGCCCACGGCCGCCGCCGTCGTGCCGCCCCGCCGCCCGCCGCCGCCGCCGTCCCCCGCCGGCGCGCCACCAGGCTACCCCGCCGCCGCCCACTGGGCCGGGTGCCAAAGATCCAGATGCCCCCTGTTGCTCGGCCATGAAGGGAGCTTCCGCACGTTTTTCAGAGCAACCAAATGAAGCTTCTGCATGCTTCTCAAAGTGATGGAAGAAGAGTTGTTTTGCACGATTTTTGGAGTAGCACGAGTTTCAGAGCGGAGGGGATTTCAAAATTCAAATAAACGGGATTTATTTGGAAATTTTTTTTAATGAATGTAATTTGGGAAATTTGGGATTTTGATTTTGAATTTGATTTCAAAATCAAGGGAGGATTTCAGGGGATTTTATTTTTAAATTTCAAAAGGGATATGGGCATCTATAAATACCCATACTCCTCTTGTAAAAAAAAAAATAGTTGAATGAAATTTTTGAGTGTTCTTCCAGTGTGTGGTTCTGGGCTGAGGCCCTTTTTCCTTCGTCCTTCGGGATGTCGAGGGGTGTGAGGCCCCAAGTATCTCCTTTCTCCCACCCACCTTCGTGTCTTCCCCTCGTGGCCTTGAGAACCATCCTAGCGCCTCTAAGTACTGAGGAGGGCGTAATGCCTTAGAGGTGGACGGTCTCTTCGTTAGAGTGAGTCCCAAGATCCATGAGTTCTCCCCCACCCCCGTTCTTCGTGACCTTGAGATCCATCCTAGCACCTCTAAGTATTGAGGAGGGCGTAATGCCTTAGAGGTGGACGGTCTCTTCGTTAGGATGAGTCCCAAGGTCTAGGAGTTCTCCCCCACCCCCGTCCTTCGTGACCTTGAGATCCATCCTAGCGCCTCTAAGTATTGAGGAGGGCGTAATGCCTTTGAGGTGGACGGTCTCTTCGTTAGGATGAGTCCCAAGGTCTAGGAGTTCCCGTCCCAGCCTCCCATCCCCATCGTTCCTTCGCCATCTCTGCCAAGAAAATTAAAAAAAAAAAAACCAAAAGAGCCCAGTCATTTTAGGATTTTCAGGGGTCATTCTATCCTAGTCCCGGAGGCTTCTTAGACCTCCCATAATCCTTGGTTTGTTTTGGGTGTTTTTCCTCTTTTCAAAATAATAATAGGTTTTCTTCGTGTCCTTCGTTCTACATCAATTGGTGTCTGAGAGTTAGGCTCAGGAATTGGTGTCTTGGAGCTAGGCTCGAAGACTTCTTGGCTGGAGAGCTGGGCTTCAGTCCAGGTTCACCTGAGAGCTGGGCTCAGGAGTTGGTGCCTTGGAGCTGGGCTTGAAGACTTGTCTTCTGGAGGGCTGGGCCCCGGGTCTTGGTCACCTGAGAGCTGGGCTCAGGAATTGGTGTCTTGGAGCTAGGCTCGAATACTTCTTGGCCGGAGAGCTGGGCTCCGGTCCAGGTTCGCCTAAGAGCTGGGCTCAGGAGTTGGTGTGTTGGAGCTGGGCTCGAAGACTAGTCTTCCAGAGAGCTGGGCCCTGGGTCTTGGTTGCCTGAGAGCTAGGCTCAAGAATTGGTGTCTTGGAGCTGGGCTCGAAGACTTCTTGACCGGAGAGCGGGGCTCCGGTCCAGGTTCGCCTGAGAGCTAGGCTCAGGAGTTGGTGTCTTGGAGCTGGGCTCGAAGACTTGTCTTCCAGAGAGCTGGGCCCTGGGTCTTGGTCGCCTGAGAGCTAGACTCAGGAATTGGTGTCTTGGAGCTGGGCTCGAAGACTTCTTGGCCGGAGAGCTGGGCTTCGGTCCAGGTTCGTCTAAGAGCTGGGCTCAGGAGTTGGTGTCTTGGAGCTGGGCTTGAAGACTTGTCTTCCGAAAAGTTGGGCCCCGGGTCTTGGTCGCCTGAGAGCTGGGCTTAGGAATTGGTGTCTTGGAGTTGGGCTCGAAGACTTCTTGACCGGAGAGTTGGGCTCCGGTCTAGGTTCGCCTGAGAGCTAGGCTCAGGAGTTGGTGTCTTGGAGCTAGGCTCGAAGACTTGTCTTCCAGAGAGCTAGGCCCCGAATCTTGGTCGCCTGAGAGCTGGGCTCAGGAATTGGTGTCTTGGAGCTGGGCTCGAAGACTTCTTGGCCGGAGAGCTGGGATCCGGTCCAGGTTCGCTTGAGAGCTGGGCTTAGGAGTTGGGCTCAAAGACTTGTCTTCCAGAGAGCTGGGCCCCGGGTCTGGTGTTGGAAGGCCTGGTTCTGGGCTTTGATGTCTTGGAGCTAGGCTCGAAGACATGGTGGCCGGAGAGCTTGCTCCGGGTTGCAACCATCCTGCAATGCAGATAACCTTTTGCGCAAAGGAAAATCTTTATTATTAATGGAAGAAAACCTTACACTATTGATAGTATCTCCTCAAATTGCAGGCATTCCACATTCGAGGGAACCTGGTACCATCCAGGTCCTTGAGGTAGTAGGTTCCATGTAAGAGGGCCTCGGTCACTTTGTAAGGGCCTTCCTAGTTCGGCAAGAGCTTGCCGCACTCTCGAGGTTGAGATGCTTCAGCTCGACGCAGCACCAAGTCCCCGGGCCTAAAGACTTGTGGCCTTAGCCACGCATTGTAGTACTGGGCCACTCATTGCTGGTATGCTGCCATTCAGAGCTGAGCTTTGTCCCTTGTTTCTTCGAGGAGGTCTAGGTTGAGCAGAAGGTGCGTCGAGTTCTGCACCTCGTTGTCCTGCTATACTCGTAGCATGGGCATGCCGAGCTCAACCGGGATGACCGCCTCAGTGTCGAAGACAAGGTTGAAGGGCATCTCGTCGGTTGCCGCTCTGGGCGTTGTGGGTAGGCCCACAAAACACTTGGAAGTTCCTTCGCCCATCTACCCTTGGCTTGGTCCAGCCGGGTTCTGAGCCCTTAGAGGATGGTCCGATTGGTTACCTTGGCCTCCCCATTTATTTGGGGATGAGCTACCAAGGTGAAGCGGTGTTGGATGCCGTGCTCAACGCAGAACCCTTCGAACTCCCGATTGTCAAATTGCTGCCCGTTGTCGGTGATGATGCAGTGGGGGAGTCCGAAGCGGTAGATAACCGACTTCCAGAAGAATTGGCAGACATTGGCTTCAGTGATCCGAACTAGTGGTTCTGCTTTGACCCACTTGGTGAAGTAGTCAATTGCCTTTAGCAGGAACCTTCGTTGTCCAGGTGCAGGGGGGAATCGCCCTAGGATGTCCATTCTCTACTGAGCAAAGGGCCAAGGGGATCAGAGCTGGGAGATCGGTGCCGCCAGCTAGCACTGTATGTGGGCGTGGCGTTGGCATTTGTCGTACCTTTTTACGAAGTCGACGGTGTCTTCCCTCATAGCCTCCTAGAAGTACCCCTAGCGAAGAGCTTTGTAAGCCAGTGTTCTTCCTTCCACATGATTCCCATAGAGGCCTTTGTGTATCTTTTGGAGTACGAAAGTCGCCTCTGCAGGCCTGAGGCACTTCAGGAGCGGGTAGGAGTGAGACCGGCGATAGAGCTGGCCTTCCATCAGAATGAAATGGGAGGCCTTCTTCTTGACGAGGCTAGCTTCCACGTGGTTCTCTGGCAAGGTGCCATCAGTGATGTACATGACATACCTTTCCATCCAACTCGGCTCGAGGATGACTTGGTGCACCTCCTCTGGGCTTTCGTAGCTTGAATTATCGAGGTACTCGATGTAGGCATGCTCTAGTGATGAGTTTGGCAGGGTCGCGAGTCTCGATAGTGCATCCATGCATGCGTTCTCCCCCCGGAGGATATGGAAGATGCTGAAGCATCGGAAGCCTGCCGTGCTGGAGCGGACCCGATCCAGGTACTTCATCATTTAGGGGTCTCTGGCCTCATATTCTCCTTGTCCTCAGGGTGCATCCGGATCTGATTGTATCCGAAGAATGCATCGAAAGCAGCCTGTGCCCTGAGGTGGCGTCCACCAGCTGATCAATCTTTGGCAGGAGGAAGCTATCCTTCGGGTATGCCTTGTTGAGGTCGGTGTAATCTACGCGGATCTTCCATTTGCCATTGTTCTTCTTCACCATTACTACATTCGCCAGCCAGCTCGGATATTGCACCTCTCAAACAAAACTGGCGACGAGGAATTTGTCTACCTCCTCATTGATGGCCGCCTGCCTTTCCGGGGCGAAGCTTCTTTTCTTCTGCCGAACTGGCCTATACTTTGGATCAATGCTTAGCTTGTGAGTGATGACATTAGGGGGAATACCTGGCATGTCCGCCGCCATCCAGGCGAACCCATCTGCATTTGCCCGTAGGAACACCAAAAGGTAGGCCCTCTCCTCCTCCTGCAGCTGGGCCCCAATCTGCACCGTCTTCGCAGGGTCATCTCCGAGCAGATAAAAAAGCAGGCGTTCGACCAGGCCTTCTTGAGCCCTTTGGTCAGATTGTCCGCCCTGGGATCGCCCTCGGGAGCCTTAGCCCCAGGAAGGGTTTGGAAGCAGTGCTGCACTTGCTGGGGTGCTCCTCTCATCTCCTCGACACCATAGGGAGTTGGGAACTGTACAAGCAGTCTCTTGGTGGAGATGACGGCGTCGAGCAGGTTGAGCCCGGGTCAACCTAGAATCACGTTGTAGGCTGAAGGAAGCCGACAATCATAAAGGTCACCATGATGGTGCTCTACCGAGGTGGGGTCCCGGCAGTGACTGGGAGAGTAATTTCTCCCTCTACCGTTACAGAATCTCCTGTGAAACCAACAAGGAGAGTGTGCACAGGTCTGAGTTGAGCGGGAGAAAGATTCATCCTGAAGAAAGCATCATAGAAAAGTACATATGTAGAACTTCCACTATCAACCATGATACATTTTATAGGATGCTTCGCGATCGTCATCTTGACGACCATGGCATTATTATTTACATTTTTTCCCCCGTCTTTTTCTTCTCTCATAAAAGGGAGTACATTTTTAGAATGCCCTGCCCCCCGGGCCTTCTTGGGTGCATGCTCCGCTCCTCAGCATATCATCCCTACCGGCTTCTCGATAGGACGATTTTCGATCGCTGGAACTAGCGGGAGAGCGACGAGCGCCTGAGATTCTGCTTGAGGTATGCCCTCCACAAACCTTCCGAGGTAGCCCCTCTTGATGAGCTCTTCGATTTTCCACTTGAGGTTATGGCATTCCTCGATGTCGTGGCCGTGGTCTCGGTGGAAGCGACAATACTTCATTTTGTCATGGCCAGTAGACAGCTTCATCGGAGGCAGGCACCTCAGGTAGTTCTCACCTTCGATCTTTATGAGGATCTTCATCCTCGAGGCGAGGAGGGGGGTGTAATTCTCCTCGGGAATGGGAGCACCTCTCGACCTTGGTCCTTGCCAGGAGCTCGGAGCTGGGGGCCCCGACTTCCACATCCTGGATGCTTCGGTGGGGGTTGGCTTCTTCAGCAGCTTCCCGTCGAGCTCCCGCCTTATACGATCCGCCTCCTCGACGTGGATGTACTTCTGAACTCGGAGGAGGAGCTCGGAGTAGGTCTTCGGGGGCTTCTTATCGAGCGAGTAGATCAGGCGAGAGGTCCTGAGCCCTCGCTTTAGGGCCAGCATAGCAACCGGCTCCTCAAGATTGTAGATCTCTAACGTGGCAGCCTTGAAACAGGCCACTTTGTCCCGCATGGCTCATGGTCCTTCTGCCTGATGGAGAAGAGAATGTCTGCCTCTCGTGGCATCTTCCGACAGGCATCGAAGTGGGCCATGAACCTTTGCCCCAGCTGGACGAAGGAGTTGATGCTCTCCAGCTCCAGATGGGTGAACCACACCCGGGCTGCCTTCCAAAGAGTAGCAGGAAAGGCGATACAGAGGAGGGCATCGATGGCCCCCTAGACCCTTATGAGGGCTCGGTAGCTTTCTAGGTGATCCAGGGGGTCGGTGGTCCCATCTTAAGGATCCACCTGCGGCATCCAGAATCGACCTGGGATCGGCTCCCTTTGGATTTCTTGGGAGAATGGGAACGAGCGTCGTAGCCCACTAGCTCGCTAGCGGAGCCCTGTAGATTGGCAAACCGGCAAGATAATTCTGCCAGCTTGTGGTCATGCTCCTCCAAGTGCTTCTCCACCATGCACCTGATGGCTTCATCAGTGGACCCCTCCATCGAGGAAGACGGAGAAGGTGACATGGGTGTATGGTGCCCATGGTGGGGGGTCTTGCTTTTTCTACCTCAACGGAACTTGGACACCACCTGCTCGAGATTTGGTGAGCGGCTCTCCCTGTCGGCAGGCCCGGCTCGTTGTCTTTTCATCGAAGTTTGATAGCTACCCCGGTTATCAGTAATGGCCCACGGCTGCGAAGGCCTTCCTTGGAAAGAACGCAGGCTATCGCAAGGGGCTGCAGCATGGGCCGCGGGGTCCCTAGCTGCTGGTGAGTAGCCAATGATTGGTGCTGGTGCTTGAGCTGGCACACTGCCGTGGCGAGGATCTGCATCTGTTGGGTGAGTGTAGCCAGCTGAGATTCCGACAGAGGTAGTTGAGCTTAAGCGGATGGTTCCACCTTTGGGTCATGCGGGTTCCCTCGGGGAGGGGAGTCTCCCGCATGGTTGGTGGAGACTTCTCTCGCCCGCGTCGTCACCATTCTTCCATCGAACTGCTTGTAAATGGAGGCTTAAGCCGGATCAAAAAATGTTATGCCCCCCTACCTGGCATGCCAATCTGTTGTCGCCAAGATCATCGTGGCCTGTAGCTGCTGTTGAGGTCGGAGAGCACCCCTTGATGCTCCAGGGCGATCCTGCTCTACTGGACCTGCAAGAAACTGGGTTAGTGACCCGGATCGAGGATTTTGGCAGGGGCACTCCGATGGTCAAGTCAGTGATGATCTAGGGGAACAGGTCCTCCTGATCGAGCCTCTCTTGATTGACACCATACTAGGAGGAGTGAATGGTATGAGAGTGGGGTGTAAGTGTGTCGGGAGGATGGTGATCGAACCAGAGGGATTCTCTGGTTGGCCTTTTCTCCTTCACTTGCTTGGATTTGGTCATGTGTTGCTCTATGGTTGAGCTTACACTTATGTTTGCACTTGTGTACCTCCCCTCTGGGGGTGTCGAGTATTCTTTGTAGTCTAGGTGACCATTGAGCACCTGTTTTGAGACCTTCGCTAGGCTGTCAGGCACGTGCGGCGGTGTCCCGGGCCGTGGACAAGACGTCTTTCCCGATTCATGATAAGAGAAGCTGTCATGTGTTTTGACATTCCTTCTGGTCATCCCATTCTGAGAAGCCTGGCAGTGCCTCGATTGGGGAGCCACCGCTCCCGGGATTCGAATATCCTGGTTGACTTCCTCTTTCAGGTGGTTCAAGTGGTTGGTGAAGAGTGTGGTGCCTCGATCAGAGGGCTTCTCCCTTTTTCAGTGTAAGTAACAGCCGTGGGTAGTCATTGCGGCCTTGCGGGTGTCTCACCACAATCCTTGGGCCACTCGCTGGCATCCTGGGATGATGACGCTGTCTCCCCGCTTGCGGTACCTTCGCTCGAGCTGGGGGCTGAGCTGGAGAGGCAGGGCCTCGATGTGGCTCCACTTGGTGGAGGAGGGCTGAGCTCGACTCCGGACCAGCGGAGCTCGACTTCGGGCAAGCTCGACCTAACGGAGGAGGGCAGAGCGCGGCCCTGGCCCAAAGGACTCGACCTCAGAGAGGCTCCACGTGGCGGAGGAGGGCAGAGCTCGACTTCGGATCACGGGGCTCGATCTCGAGGGGTTTGGCCTAGGGGGTGCCGCTCGGATCTGGCCTAAGCATCCCAGGCTTTCGGGCTCGACCTGGCAGAGGGTAAAGCATGGCCCTGGTCCAGAGGACCCGTCCTCGGAAAGGCTCCACATGGCAGAGGAGGGCAGAGCTCGACTCCGGATCATGGGGCTCGATCTCGAGGGGTTTGATTTGGAGGATGCCGCTTGGCTCTGGTCTGAGCATCCTGAGCTCGCGGGCTCGACTCGGTGGAGGACGGAGCTCAGCCTTAGCAGGTGGCCCCGTTGTTCTGAGGGAGCTCAGCCCAGCGAAGGAGTCCGAGTAGAGTATCTATCATGGCGACTTTTTTTGATATGGCATTTGATAGCTATTCCATGTTAGCGATCATGCCACATCATACTTGATTTTGATTAATATAGTTTTAAACTATTTTAAGTGAAATGTTATGATTTATGTGCTTTCATTTTTGACATCTATGCTTAAGTTTGAAATGATCTGGAACCAGACTATAACTAGTAGTTTATGATTATATTTAAGAAAAAGGTATGCATATTGATAAATCCTTGCTCCAGTAGCTAAACTTGATACTAGATTACTTCTAATATTTGTATGGGTAATCAAAATCATTTTAAATCATATGGTTTTTGTGAAATGTATTCTATTTTGCATCCATGCTTAGACTAGAAATGATTTGGAACAAGTATTGAAATGGCAGTTAAGGATTACATTTAAGAAGAAGGTATGCACATAGACAAATTCTTAATCTAGTAGCTAGACTTGGTATCATATTATTTCTAGCATTTGTATGGATATCAAATCATTTCAGATGAATTTGAAATCATGCTAAAGATTTTTAAATGATCAATCCCTTGTATTTTAAAAATCATATATATCTTAAAAATTGAATTCTTGATGCTTATGCTTTCATATTCTATTCCTCAAATGAATGCATATTTTTAAGGAAAAATAATATTAAAAGGGAGCATCCAAAGATTTGTTGTCATTATATACATGTATGATGTTTTTAATATTTTCTTGATATCATACTTATATTGTTCTGATACTCCGCCTTGTTTTTCAAATCTATTTTTTTTAGGGGAGTTACATTCAATTGGTATCAAGATTTATTTTCATTAAGAATCTTTAAAAAAAGGAAGAGGTCCTAGTAACTGCTTTGGATTGGGTTAGTCACCATGGCTGTCTGGTTATAGGAGCTAGTAGGGTTTAAAGACCCTCTCTTCCCATTCACTGGGATCTCTTATGATGTGTTGGGGTGTCACTGTGGCCTTATTCCATGAACAAGTGAGGTGAATGGATTGTTGTCTTAATCATACCTAGGTTATGATATTATAGCTAATATACATTGAAATTATTTCTTGCATGTGCTTATCATTTTGTGGTATCATGTTCAATTAGTATCATATTTAATTAGTATCATATTGATTTTGATAATCTACTTGTTATTCTTTCCACCTTCATTTTTATTTTGTTTTGCGTTTCACCCTTTTTCATGATGACAAAAAGGGGGAGAAAAATGTTAAGTATGAAAAGGAAAAAGATTTGATAAATTTGAAAAATAAAAGAAAATGCAAAAGGGAGAGAAGAAAGCAAAATATTTTAATCTTAAGGAAAGAATTAGCAAGGGGAAGAATGTTTAAAAATTTTGAATAATTTTTGAAAATATTTTTAAAATCATATTTTGAGGGAGAGCTTGATACTCATTGATTTTAAGCTTACATGTTTATCTTATTGTTAATTTTTTTAAGTTTTAAGCTTATCCCGTTCATATACTTAAAGGTTTTGTCATCATCAAAAAGGTGGAGATTGTTGACTCTGTCTTAATTTTGATGATTGACAAAACATTTAAGTATATATGAGTACTAATGCATGTTAAAAGTATTTATCAGTTTCAGGTACACATTAAATGTTGAAAGATTGAAAAGATTATCATTCAGTTGAAGAAGCCATGAAATTTCAAGTTACAGACCTTGGAACATATATTAAAGTTCTTAAAGGACTCAAATATTAAATTTGGACAAGTTTCGATACTGGTCAAGTCAAGTGTCGACACTTAGAAGTGTGACACTTGGAGTGTCAACTCACAAAAAGGCTTAGGCTGATATGTAGAGAAAATTTTGACCAGCATGCTGAAGTGTCAACACATGGATATGATGTGTCAACTCAAAGTGTCGACACATGGATCAGCTTATCGCTTGAGATTTTTGTGTCACAGAACTTGCTAAAATTGAAGACTTGCCTGAAGTGTTGATACATGGATGACAAGTGTCGACTCAAAGTGTCAACTCATCAGATGAAGTGTCAGCTCACCAGTGCAGAACAGAAGACTTCAAAAGATATTTTTTGGTCAAGTGTTGACTCACTGTTCCAAGTGTCGACTCATGACCTGAAGTGTACACTTGAACGGACGACAGCTCTACAACGGTTAGTTTTTTGAAGAGCAGGACTTCCCCAAAATATTTGTAATGGCTAGTTTTTCCTCTCCAATGATCTCTAATGGTCATTTAAGGTTAGGAGAGCTATATAATCAACACAAATTAAATGGGAAGGCAATCCTTTAGTGAGATTATTGAAAATCCTTCAAAGATTCAAGAGTTGAGTGATTCATGCTTTCAAGCTTCCAAAGATAAGAGAGTACATCCAAGTTCACATCATCAAGCTACAATTAAAGGCTTAACAACTTGAAGACCAGATCTTCATCAACATTCAAAGAGCTTCAAAGAGATATTTGCTTTATTTTAGAAAGCTTTATTGTATTCTTTACTTTCATTCTTACTTTGTTGTAAAGGTTCTTGGTTAGCCCGAAAAACCAAGGGAGGTTGTTGGTGAGCCTTAAAACCAATTAGGTTCTTGGTTAGTCCGGAAAACCAAGGGAGGTTATTAGTTAGCCTTGGAAAACCAATTAGGTTCTTGGTTAGCCCGCAAAATCAAGGAAGGTTGTTGGTAAGCCTTAAAACCAATTAGGTTCTTGGTCAGCCCGGAAAACCAAGTGAGGTTTTGACTTGTAAGCCTTGTGCAAACAAGTCGGGTTTGATTAGTGAGCCCGGAAAACTAATCGACTGTAATCGATGGAGATTATAGTAAATTTTCAAGTGTACCTTGGAGAGTGGATGTAGGTGCCTTGGAGTGCACCGAACCACTATAAATTTGTTGTGTTTGTGTGATTGCTTTTACTCTTATATTTACTTTATAATTTTTGCTGCATATTATTTTGAAGCACACAAATACTTTGACAAAACACTTGCACTTGATTTGAATTGGCACACACTTATTTCATATCTATTGAAATAGTTCAAATAATTTTTTAGAAACCCAATTCACCCCCCCTCTTGGGTTGCATCATCATTGGGCAACATAATGATTGTTAGTTTATAGTTTGTTGGCCAATAAGCAACCCAAGAAGGGGGATGAATTGGATCTCTAAAAATTATTAAAATTAATTTACTTGATACAATGCAATCCAATTCAATAATTAAATAAGCAAGGTACTATGAATTCAATTGTAGTGCTCTTAAATAAAAATGCAGTGGAAAAAAAGAGCAATAAATGAAAAGCAAGTAGATAGATCAATCAACCACAAAGATCAAGAAATATAGTGGTTTGGTGCTATCCAATGCACCTACATCCACTCTCCAAGATTCCCTTGGGAATTCTCAATAATCACACCGATTACAGTTGATTAGTTTTGCAGGCTCACTAATGAAAAACCTAACTTATTTTTACAAGGCCAACAAGTCAAAACCTCACTTGGTTTTATGAGCTAACCAAGAACCTAAATAGTTTTACGGGCTAACCACCAAGCTCCCTTGGTTTTCCGGGATAACCAAGAACCTAAGTGGTTTTGCAGGCTAACCACTAACCTTATTGGTTTTCAAAGACTCATCAATAACCTCCCTTGGTTTTACAATAGGCTAACCAAGAACCCTTACAACATATAATGATTTGAAGTAAAGAAACAAAGTAAGCTTTCTAAACAAAAGCGGGTATCTCTTTGAAGCTCGATGTAGAGATACTTTGAACTTGTTGAAGCCTCTTGAATGCTTAAGAATGGATGATCTTCAATGCTCTTGAAGGCTCTTGAATGCTTGGAGGTTTGCTTTTGCTTGAGAGTAGTTGAATCTTCAATGAATAGGAGTTAAAGCTCTCACTTGAATGTTCTTTTCTTATTCTCTTCAATAATATTCAACAGTTCTACTTTTGATTTGATTTGGAGCATATAAATACTTCTCCAAGGCCTCAAATCCCGTTTCTAGCCATTAGACTTGAAAAACTAGCCGTTGGAGGGCAAAAGAGTCGAGTTCTGCATTTGAAAAACTAGCCGTTACTATTCCCAGAACTTCATGTATCGATACTTCAGGCTTTGAGTCGACACTTCCTGTCGACACTTGAACTTCTTGAGTCAACATCTAGTTCAAATATCTTCAATCTGTTCTTCTGGAAATCTCAGATGCTTCGATACTTTCTCAGGTGAGTTGACACTTTGAGTCGACACTTCTCTTCCATGTGTCGACACTTCAGCAGTTCTTCAATTTCAGCAAGTTATATGGCTTGAAAATCTCAGGTGATGAGTTGATCCATGTGTTGACACTTTGAATCGATACTTCAGGTCCATGTGTTGACACTTCAGTATGCCATTTGAAACATTCTTGCATACCGGCCTGAGTCGATATTTCACTTTCATGTGTCGACACTTGGTATCATGTGTCAACACTTTGAGTCGACACCTTAGTGAAAACTTCATAGAAAAGGCTGAACTTGAGCTGAAACACATTTCTACTTAACTCAAATATCCAATCAAGTACATTTTGACTTTCTAAGTCCTCTTTGGGCAATTCTTTTCATTCAAACTTGATTTCTTCAAACAAACAAACTTCTTCAAATTTATGAGCACCTTTTTCAACAAAAATACACTTCAAGGAAACCATTAGTACTCAACTTATACTTAACCATTTTGCTTATCATCAAAATCAACAACGGAGTCAACATAATTTCTTCTTCTTGCCAATGTCCTCATTAGATAGGGCTGGAAATCCATAGTTCACGAAAGTTAGGAGGGTTTTTAGGACCACAAGAAGCTAAGGAATGAAAAAAAAATGGGTCAAAAAGGTTTCGGGATGCTCTAAAAATCTCAGACCCGATGGTCGTGAGTCAACACTTCGAAATTGTTCAAGTGTCGACACTTCAAAATTGTTCAAGTGTCGACACTTCATGTGAGTCGACACTTAGGCAATTTGTAAGTGTCGACACCTGACCTCAGTTGTTTTTGTGATATTTGAAGGGATTTGAATCATTTTTGGAGGATTTCATCAAGAATCTGAAGAGTTTAGACAAAAGGATCAATGATTCGTAACTCTCTTCTGATCATGCAAAATCTATCTTTACTAAAAGGTTTTGTGAAAATATCAGCAAGTTGTCTATTAGTACATACAAAATCAAGCATTACATCACCATTTTGCACATGATCTCTTATGAAGTGATGTCTTATTCCAATGTGATTGCTTCTTAAATGTTGTACATGATTTTTAGTTAAATTGATTGCACTAATATTATCACATCTTATGGGTGTCTTAGTTAATTTGATGCCAAAATCTTCGAGTTATTGTTTGATCCATAAGATTTAAGCACAATAGCTTCCAACTGCTATATATTCGACTTTCGCCATAGATAGAGCAACTGAATTCTGTTTCTTGCTAAACCATGAAATCAAATTAACTCCAAGAAATTGACAGGTTCCACATGTACTTTTTCTATCAAGTTTACATCCAACAAAATCAGCATCAGAATATGCAATCAATTCAATAGATGAATCTCTAGAGTACCATAGTCCAATATCAATAGTGCTAGACAGATATCTAAGTATGCATTTAACAGCTAATAAATGAAACTCTTTAGGAGCAGACTGATATCTAGCACATATATATACACTAAACATTATATCTGGCCTACTTGCAGTCAAATATAATAATGAACCAATGATACCTCTATATAATTTTTGATCTACATTTTTACCTGATTCATCTTCATCTAATTTACAAGAAGAGCTCATAAGTGTACCTAATGGCTTGGTAGTCTCCATTCCAAATTTTTTAAAGATTTTTCTTATATACTTAGCTTGGTTGTTGAAGATCCCTTCTTTTGTTTGCTTGATCTGGAGTCCGAGGAAGAAATTAAGCTCTCCCATCATGCTCATCTCGAACTCTCCTTGCATAAGCTTGGCAAACTCTTGGCAAAGAACCTCATTAGTAGCACCAAAAATGATATCATCATCAACGTATACTTGAACTACTAATAAATCATCATTTTTCTTTTTCAAAAATAATGTAGTGTCTACATTTCCTCTAGAAAAATCATTTTCAAGCACAAATTTACTTAATCTATCATACCAAGCTTTTGGAGCTTGTTTCAAACTATACAAAGCTTTATAAAGTTTAAAAACATGATCAGGGTATTCATGATTTTTAAAACCTGGGGGTGTTCAACATAAACTTCTTCTTCAATAAATCCATTTAGAAAAGCACTTTTGACATCCATTTGAAATAGTTTAAAATTCATGAAACATGTAAATGCTAATAATAGTCTAATTGCCTCAAGTCTAGCAACAGAAGCAAAGGTTTCACTAAAATCAATCCATTCTTCCTGATTGTAGCCTTTGGCAACTAGCCTAGCTTTATTTCTTATTATAATATCATTTTTATCAAGTTTATTTCTGAAAACCTATTTTGTTTCTATTATAGAAATATTTGATGGTCTTTCAACTAAAGTCCAAACTTTATTTCTTTTAAATTGATTCAATTCATCTTGCATAGCATTTATCCAATTGCAATCATTTTCAGCTCCTTCAATTGATTTTGGTTATATTTGAGAAATAAATGCTAAGTAATCACAAACATTTTTTATTGAGTAATGAGTACTTATCCCTTTCGATAAATCACCAATGATAAGTTCTTTAGGGTGTCCATGGGCATACCTCCATTCTTTAGGTAATGGCTTTGGTGTTGATGCTCTAGTTTCTTGTACTTGTTCTTCATTTCCTTGATCACCATCTTGATCTTTGGAAGCTCCTCATTGATTGTCATTTTTCCAAACTTTTGAATATCTGTTTCATCATCAAGAGTATCTTCTTTTCTAGAAGATTTTTTATTAGTTTCATCAAATACTACATGGATGGATTCTTTAACTAGAAGAGTTCTTCTATTGAAGATCCTGTATGCCTTGCTAGAAGTAGAGTATCCTAAGAAGATACCCTGACTTGGCATCAAATTTACTAAGATTATCTTTACCATTGTTTAGAATGAAACAATGGCATCCGAAAATATGAAAATATTTAATAGTAGGTTTTCTATTTTTTCAAAGTTCATATAGTATTTTCTTCAAAATAGGTCAGATTAAAATGCGATTTAACACATAACATGTAGTATTTATGGCTTTTGTCCAAAAATATCTAGGTAAATCATTTTAATAAAGCATTATGCATGCCATTTTTTAAAAAGTTCTATTCTTTCTTTCTACACTCCATTTTGTTGAGGTGTCATAGGTGTAGAGAAATTATGTTCAATACCATTTTTATTACAGAATATTTCAAAATCATGATTTTCAAACTCAGTACTATGATCACTATGTAAAGAAATGATTAAAATATCTTTTTCATTTGAAACCTTTTTATGAAACTTGATAAATGCAGAAAAAGTTTCATCCTTGTATGCCAAAAATATTATCCATGTAAAATGTGAATAGTCATCTACAATCACTAAACCATACTTCTTATCTTCCAAACTAGTTATTCTAGTTGGTCCAAAAAGGTCTATATGAAACAATTCTAAGGGTCTAGTGGTAGATACTACTCCTTTAAGTTTGAAAGAAGATTTTGTTTATTTTCCAAATTGACATACACTATAAATCTTATCTTTTTCAAAAGTAAGTTTTGGCAAATCTTTTACTTTTTTCGTTCAATTTTGAAATCAAATGCATACTTGCATGTCCTAGCTTACGATGCCAAAGCCAACTAGTTTCATTTGTCTTGGCTTTTTTTGCCAATAGACATTGACAATTTTCCATGGGTAGAACATCAAGATCAACCATGTAAATATTTCCATGCCTATGACCAATGAACTTGATACCATTGTCATCTAGACTAGATACCATGCACAAAGAAGATTCAAAAACTACCATAAATCCTTTATCATAAAATTGACTTATGCTAAATAAATTGTGCTTTAAACCATCAACAAACAAAACATTATCAACATAAGTAGTAGCGATGATATAGACTTTACCAATACCGATAATTTTGCCCTTTTCATTATCACCAAATGTCACATTTCCACCATTCAAAGCTTATAGAGATGAGAATTATCTCACATCCCCAGTCATGTGTCCTTGGCAACCGCTGTCGAGATACCATATTTTTCTTTTATCCTTGGTTGCAAGACACACCTACAACATAAATCAAGTGGAAACTCTAGGTACCCAAGTCATTTTGGATCTTTTAGGGTTAGTTGAATTAGTTCCTTTTAGAATCCAAACTTTTTTAACAGCATTTAATTTTCTTTTGTTACACATATAAGATTTGTGTCCAACTTTACTACATATATAACAAGTAAAACTAGAGGAAGCATATACAAAAAAATTTTAAAATACTTTTGTTGCTTTTGTAGATTAAATCCTAACCCATCTTTGTTAAAAATTGCCCTTTGGTTATTCAAAAGTATATTTAATTTTTCAAAATTGTATGTAAACTTTTCAATAAAAGGCTTTACTTTTTCAAGTTCTTCTTTATATTTCTTATTTTCTAGTAAAAACTCCTTTTGTTTTGCAAGTTTTTCATTTGCAGCAAAAATTTTGTCCTTCTTCAAAGAATCTTTTTATTTTAAAAGATCTTTTTTTTCATTTTTCAAAACATTGATTTGCTCACTCAAGTTTTTGTTTTCTTGAATTAAGTTTTCATTTTCTATCAAAAACTCATTTGTTGATATTGAAAGCTCTAGGTTTTATTTTTTCAAATCTTTGTTTTTCAATTTAAATTTTTGATATTCCATAACTAGCTTTTCAAAAACATCACGTAATTCATTGAATGTAAAGTCATTTTTAGGTTCAAGGCTTACCTCTTCTTCATTTGCCATAAAACAAAGGTTGGCCACCTCTTGTTCTTCATCAAAGCTTGAGTCTTCACTTTCGCTCCACGTTGCCATCGTAGCCTTTTTCTTAAATTATTGTTTGCCTTTCTTGAGAGTGGGGCAATCTAGCTTGTAATGACCCGGTTTCTTACATTCGAAATATATTGGTTGCTCCATTTCCTTTTCTTTTTCTTTCTCCTTACTATGATCTCCTTTTTGAGACTTTTTCTTGTAAAAATTCTTTTTCCTCCTCATAAATCTCTTGAACTTTCTTGTAATGAGAGCTGTCTCATCTTCTTCATCCTCTTCATCAGATTCATTACTTGATTATTCCTTGGTAGTGGACTTGAATGCAATGGCTTTCTTCTTCTTATCATTGTTTATAGTTTTTTGCTTCAAGGACAGCTCATATATCATTAATAAATCCAAAAGCCGCTCAAGTGGAAGTGTATTGACATCTTTGGCTTCTTCAATGGCTATGACCTTTGGATCCCAAGAAGTCAAAAGAGACATGAGGATTTTGTTAATAAGTTCAGCATTAGAAATTACTTTTCACAAACTCCTCATGCCATTAACAATATTAGTGAATCTAGTATACATTTCACTAATAGTTTCAGTTGGTTCCATCCTAAACATTTCATAAGTATGAATGAACATGTTTACTTTGGTGGTCTTCACTTGATGTATACCCTCATGGATAACTTCAAGTGTATCCCAAATCTCTTTTGCAGAAGTACAATTTGATATTCTATTAAATTCACTTGGGTTAAGTGCATAAAATAGTAAATTCATGGCCTTTGCATTAAGCTCAGCTTGCTTAATGTCATTCTCATCCCAATCTTCTTCTAGCTTGAGAGTGGGAATGCCAATAACCAAGAGAGTGGGTTGATGAGAACCTTTAACTATTATTCTCTAGATATTATAATCAATAGCTTGAATGTATATGCGCATGCGTGTCTTCCAAAATGTAGTTTGTGCCATTAAACAATGGCAGTTAGAGGCTTGTCCTTCTACAATACTCATACTAATTTGAGCTGCAATGATCTTTAACTCAAGATCGTTGGACCTACAAGCACAGTACCAAGCTCTGATACCACTTGTTGCCCAGCAAGGTAGCCCAAGAGGGGGTGAATTGGATATTTATAAAATTTTAGTAGTTATGTGCTTTACTTTGAGTGTTTGTGTAACCATGTGATTATGCCAAGAAGATATGCAGCAGAAATAATAAGTTAAATGCAGAGTAATAAGAAGCAAGTAATAAAGGAGGCAATCACAAAAAAATACAAAGGTTTATAGTGGTTCGGTGCACTCCAAGCACTTACATCCACTCTCCAAGCTTTTTCTTGGAGATTTTACTATAATCTCTTCAAGATTACCGTCGACTTATTTTTCAAGTCTCACAAGTCAAAACCTAAGTTGGTTTTATCACCTAGGCTCACAAACAACCTTTACAACTTATTTTAATCCGGGCTAACAAGTCAAATCTAAGTTGGTTTTTCTCTTAGGCTCACCAACAATCTTTAACACTAGTTTCAATACCTTTAAACTAGAACAAATAAATGAAATCAAGTGTACAGAAAGTAAACACAAGAATTAGCTCCTTAATTAGCAAAAATAAATGTCGTTGAAGCTATCTTGGTTGCTTAAATTGACTTCTTCTTAGAATCTCTTGAATGTACACTTTTGGTTAAAGACTTGAAAGCTCAAACTCTAAAAAATGGAAGCCTTTTTTAGGTGAAATCTCTTAAAAGCTCTCTTTATCTTTTCAAATGATTGGAACTTGTCATTTCTTGATTCTCTTTCTTTCTTGTTGACTTTAAAAAGTTTGGTGAGTGTTAAATAGCTCAAATCCACTGAAAAAGTCATTGGAGATCGTTGGAGAGATCAAACTAGTCGTTTGGAGTAGTTTGGAAATAAATCTAAATTTCTGAAAAACTAGCCGTTGCACCAGGGACCGACCGCCAAGGGGGCAAGGGGGGCCTTGGCCCCCACTAATTTTTTTATTTTTTTTATAAACTAAGATTTTATGTAAACTTTTAAATATAAATATATATTTATATATTTGGCCATTCTAAACTTAGATATATTAAATATAATTTGAAGAATATTAGAAAAAAAACTTAAAATGAAACAAATACTATAAATCAGCTTTCTCTACTTGAAAGTTGGATCACTACTAATTTTATTTTTCATTTTTATTAAATTTTTTTCATAATTTTCTAGAAGAAGATAGAATTTTTCTTTTATTACTTGACCAGTGCCCGTCTCCAAAATTCACTATGGTCGAAGCCACTGCACGCAGTCAGCACCATCCCATTCACCACGTCGATGGATAAAATGACGGCCGGACTTGTCATGTGATGCGATCGACAATAACGCTCCCATGATGAGACCAGGCGGTTACGCATATACAAGACCGGATACCATTGATGTGTTGGCCTATGACTGCCATCTCGGTAGCCTTCATCAATCTTGTTGCACTGATAAACACTGTGTGCGGTGAAGCCGCGCACCGTCTTAGCGACCGGATCCAATGCATAGCATAATCAGATCTTGGAGGGCACGGGCGGGTGGGTGCCCGTCATGCCCAGGCTCCCACCAATGTTACTTCACTCACATCCTATCATCTTTGGCATCTTCGCTTGATGGATGTCACATCCCATTGTGCAGCGCCAACAGTACTCGACGTGATGCTGCCACTATTATGGCCGGTGCGCGCATCCTCTACAAGTCTGTGATGCTTATTACTTTTTCGATTTTAACTACTACTATAGAGAAAATATTTTCAAAAATGAAAATTGTTAAGACTTGATTATGCAACAAGATGGAAGACGATTTTTTTATCGATTATTTAGTCACTTATATCGATAAGGAGCCATTATTAATAAATTTAATCTTATGAAACACGATAAGTATAATTTAAATAATATTTATAAAAAATATTTAAATTAATTTTAATTATTTATTAATATTTTTATTTTTATATTTTTTGGCTCCCTTTAGAAAAGTTGGTGTGGTCCGTCCCTGCGTTGCACCAAGTGTCGACACTTGAGTTGTTCATGAGTCGACACTTTGAGTCGATACTTGGATCAGTTCAAGGCAAAATCTAAATTTTTTGCGCTCTGCTCCACTTCTAGTCTCAGGCTATGAGTCGACACTTGGACTATGAGTCAACACTTTGAGTAGACACTTGGATTGTGAGTTGATACTTTGAGTCGACACTGAGAAACTTCAAAAAATAAAGTTCTTTTCATTTTATTCTCGGGCAATGAGTCGATCTTTGAAATGTTGACTCTTGACCATGAGTCGATACCTTGAGTTGATACTTTCCATGCTAGTCTGAAATTTCTGCATGCCAGTCTTCTGAAGTGTCGACACTTGCTCTGTGCCAAATCAAAAATCTATGCCAAACTCTGAAATTTTCAAGATCTCATCTAAAAATATTTTAGATGCTTCTTTATAAAGGCCAAAAAAAATGTTCCAAGGTTAGAAAATCGCTCAAACATTGAGAAATATATTGCTTTGATATTAGTGAGCTTGATACACTTGAATGGAGAATTTTATATACCTATGATTTGAAATTCATACTAAATTTGAAACATTAGTCCAAACACATACTCAATGTTTTGTTATTCATCAAAATCAAGGAGCCAAAGCTAACAAGGCTACTGAGACATCCACCTCTATGTGGGCTGAAAGTCCTTCCTTGTATTTGGACACCATCTTGCATCCTATAGGCTCTATCCTCCTTTGCACCTACACAAAGCATTATCTTAACTTCTCCCGAATTGCAACTCTCTTGTCTTAGCTTGGATCCACCTATCTCTACCTTGACTTGCCTCAGTCACCTCATAAATATCAGGGCCTCCTCTCACTATAATGAATGCATGTAACACCATCTCCTCAAAAAAATACTTCTTTAGTATCTGCACATCCTACGTCTAGCCAAGTAGTACATCGATTATCGCCACTAGTACTGGAATTTTGCTCCTTTCTTTGCAGCCCTCGACACCGAACCTATACTTTTCCATATATGGAGGCATCTCTAGATAGTATTCCACTCGAATATTGACTCCTTATGCTCCTACAAAAGGTAAAATAGAAAACATAAGTTAGTTGTCCAACACTATCCTATTGAACCTCTTACAGCTCCTCCATCTCCACCAAAACTATTTTGGATTCTCTGAACATTGGGCTCTTTCGAAACCACCAAGAAGAAGTCCTCCCCCTCTAAATTAGTGATGAAACTTAGGTAATCAGACTATTTATTTTCTCTCTTTTACTTCTTTCAAAGCAGATAGTTCCATTTAAAATGCCATGCTTCATTACACTTAAAGTACCTTCTCTCTTTACCATCCTTCCGGATCTTAGACTATCCCCTTTACTTTCTACCATCATTCTATCTCTAGGATTTCTTTCCTATGATAAAAACCTCTTGAGAAATACTATTCTTTGTCATCCATTCTCTCTGCTCATTAGACCTAAGCACTGACACTCTCTTCATAATGTAGTATCTCCTTACATCACCAATGGATCAAAGCTACTGGACAGTAAGCACAGCAATAGCAAGCTTTTATACTCCTCTTCTATTTGCATCCTAGAGCTCAGTAAGTCCATGCTTATCTGGTCAAACCACTGAATGCAGCTAACTATGTCCCCACCTTCCTATATCTAAAGGCTGTATAATTACTTCTTTAGTATCAACTTATTGCACATATTCTTTTTCATGTACATGGTATGTAACCTCGACCACAATCTCTTAGATATCCTCTCCTTTAGCATGCCGTACAAAATCTCATATGCCAAACAATCCTTAATAGTTGAACATACCCTCTTTTCTACCAAACTCCATTACCTATCCATTATATCCTTTAGCTTTTTCTCTAAAGCCAAATTCAATCCAAGTTGGACCAGTAAATCTTTTACCCTTACCTTCCATGTCAAGAAGCTTCTTTTTTCATCAAACTTCTCAAACTCTACCTTCATCCTGCTACTTGTGGTAACACAACAACAAACAAACCACAAGGTAGAACTCATAGAATACCTTGAACAAGGTGTGTAGATTTTTGTATGGACAGCCTTCCTTCTTCTTCTTCCCCATGAGACCAGATGACTCATCTTTCTTTTCCATATGAGCCAGAGCTTCTTAACTCATGTAAGGAGGCCAAAAAAGGTTTTAGACATTCACAAAAAAAAATCACCATAATAAAGGGGAGAGGGCAAAAAGGGTTTTAGACATTCACAAAAAAAAATCTGGATTGATAGGATTTCTTTGGATGGTTTCTTCCTCCTTCCTTCTTCCTCTGATTCCATGCAACCAAATCTTAAGGGGCACTTTTTCTTGACTCCTACCATATGTGGAGGCTCTCATTAGGCTCTAGAAAACATGGAACTAGTAAGAAAAGATTCCAAGAAAAGGGCGGAAAGGGACTCTGACATGATAGATTTTTTTATTGGCTGCCTTGTGCTACACCTTGCACTCCAAGGACTCCTTAAATCCCGTTTGGCTAAGCTTTTGAAAGACTAAAGCACTTTCTGGTCCTCCAAAAGAACTTTTAATAGTTAGTATAGTATTTGGTAAAGAAATATAAAAGCTATTTTGGCTTTATCCAAAAGTCTAAACTACTTATCCGAGAGAAGCTCTATTTTGGAGCTTTCCACCAAAAAGATTTTTAAGATTATATTTTAAAGATTATATCAAGAAGCTATTTTAACTTTATTAAATTTTATTTATTTTGACCAAAATATCCATGAAATAATCATATAATTATGTTTTTATCTCTATAAAATATAACATGATAGGAACCCAATGTGGAAAAGGGACTTCAATTGCTTCAACTCCTTCCTGATATTTTTTTTCCAATCAATCTCAACTCCTTCCATTTATTAAATCCTAATCCCAATTAGGAATCAAACTTTCTTGTTGATTAGGTTATCTCATAATCCAATTAGACCAAACCTGATTGAATCTAATTCAATTAGACTTGAACCAATCCTCATTACTCGATCAAATTTAGCTAATCAATAATCTAAATGCTGATTAATCCTCCAAAAATTAACTAATTGTTAGTAAATTATCAATTACTAATGACTTGACTCATCGATGAGGTGATAGATAAATGAGTTGACTCAAGATTAATCATCAACTATTTTGATAATTAAATCTTAGAACGATTCATAATCGTTGATCAGCCAATAGATCAAGTAGGAACTTCTATTATGTATAACCTTATAAGTTTGAACACTAAGCTGGTAGCACAGAAATAACTTCTTGTACCAATTGAAATGACCATCTAGTAATGATAACTGATGTCTAGACAGGTCAAATCATTACAAGGCAACATTCAAGATTCTTTGGCATATAGTTACCATATAATTCATTCATTTGACTCTTAATATTCAAGATGACTTCAGAGTTAAACTGTCAACCCTTAATCAGTACATCTTTATTATGTCTCAACCTTATAAATTCTGTGACTTATCACAAGGATTACCCTGATCAAGAATTTGCTTAATTGAAATATAGCAAAGCATTATCTTTAATTACTTGGAGTGGTCAATCCCATCTTGACTCACACACAAACTTTACAAGTACTTGACTACACATAGAAACCTTCCATCACTGAATTAGAAATTCAAATAGTCTGGTACCAAAGCATAGTGAGTTGCTTGTAAGTCATCATGGTGATCTAAGGTCAGAGGGATAGTTATATTTATATCCTTCGCAAGTAACTCTTGACAGCAAAGTGCTCAGCAGGTAGGTCACGTTCAATAAAATATATTCCTACATTTTATTTGTATGCCATTCCAATATCTCCATACTCTTTAATTAGAGGATAACTAACCCATATGGTATACAACGACCTATACTCGATAAATATTATTATCCTTTAATCATGTATCTTTTGGTCGTGAATGAGTTTAAAAAACTACATGATAAAATCCTCCTTTATCAATTGGAAGTAATTAAGTTCTAAGGACTTTATTACAAAAGCATTTATTACAAGGAAATGCACATATGATAAACTTCCAAATAACTTTTATTAATTAATAATCCATATGCAATTTTAAAGAGCATAACCATCTACAACTTCGATAATTGGTTTTAGGACACAATTTCCAATGGTGGATGTCATAACGAGTCACGGGTATCATCATTCGACTGCATGTTGTCATAAGGTACTGACAAAGTTTGATTCGGGGAGTACTTTGGCCATAGGGGGTGTCATAAGAAGGCCACAGGATATCCTAAGTAGGTGAAAAAGCTTGATTCATGAAGTATTTTGGTGATATAAGATGTTGAAAAGACTCGATTCGAGAAGTTTTTTGAGGACGAGATGTCATAAGTAGGCTAGAATGTATTAAGAAAGGTTGATTCAAGGAGGGGATGTCATAAGTTGGCCATCGGGTGTTATAATCAGGCCATAGGATACCATCTATTATTTAAAAGGATCGTTCATGTAAAAGGATCGGTTCATGCAGAAGATGTCATAGGTTGGCCAGTAGGTATCATAATCGGGCCATGAGATTTCATATGCTAATGAAAAGGCTAGGTTCATGGACGAGATGTCATAAGCTGGCCACCAGGTATCATAGGATCAGGAAAAAAGATTACTAAGGAGAACATTCATGTCATGGTGAACCTACCAAATGCATTAATTGGTTTAACAACCTAGGAGGGTGCTGTAATAAAGGAACCATATAACAAAAAGGAACTATAAAGGTTTTATTTACTTCCTGTTAGCTCCGATATATTGTCTCACAATAATTTAAGTAGGAAGCTATTGCTAAAAATCTAGAATGCGGAGTAATGGTAGGGAAATAGAGCTCTGATGGTCGGTACTCAAACAAAGGAGGAATGGGAGGAGGAAAAAGAGTGAGAATAGGAACCTGCCTACTATTTTGGCATGAGCAAAGAATGGGAAAAAGGGATTATTTTATAGAAAAAGGGTATTTTTGTCCATGAATATTTAAAATTTCGATTATAGAATGCATTAAATTTTCGATCAATTCTGACATCCCGCATGTGCCTCCATTTTCTGGCGTGATTTGATGCCAAAATGATGGAAACCCAGTTGCACCATGTAGGCTCAATGTGGCCTAATCAAGATGTGTAGTGCGCTTCATGTCAGATTTTCTACACCGGGGACCATGCACAAAGAAGTAAAATTCTTTGTGCACTACATGTGGTGCAAGAAATCTGAGCTGGACAGCATCGCCCCTCTTCATTAGTCCACATGGATCCCTCCTAGCATGACGGGATGAGATAGGATGCCGTATCGATGGTTTTCAAAATCCGCACACTGTCGTGCCTCCATGTCTTTTCAAATGAGGGAAAGTCATTTTGCCCTCTTCTTCTCTGAAAGAAAATAGCCATACCAGAAAAGAAAGATGTTTCTTCTACTCTAAACAGAAAAAAATCTATGCACCGAGCTCCACTCTACCCCTAAAAGTCCCTTTTTATTGTTTTTGATCACCCTCTTCTCTTCAATAGTCTAAGTTTTCATTTTGACAGTTGACAACAACCATCTCCATCATGTTCCAAGTTGCCGATGAACTTTTTCATTTTCAAGTGAATGATGAAGAGCTAGGATTCCTAAATCTTTCTGTTAAAGGAGTCTAAAGATTTCGTGTTCAAACATAGACGATGAACACAGTAGCAAACAAAGAAGAAAGTGCAGTTGACGGAAGAATGCATAACAATTATTATTTATACAGGAGGATGACATTCCTTTAAAATCCGGAAGACAATAAGCTAGAGAACTACAAGAAGATAAAAAAATTATATATTTTAATATAATAATTTGAAATTCATGCCCAAAAAGGATGTCATAATATTTTTTAAAAAATTAAAACACCCATTCACAAAATAATGACTTCATGGCATAAAATTATGACACCATGCACAGTTTCAAGGTGAGAAGCTTAGAATTCTTCTAGTAGTTTAGGATTTCCTAGACTTATGACACTTTATACCAAAATATGCTTTTTTTATGATTAGTACACCATTTTTTCAAAATTATAATGATGTGGGGAGAAACCCCATACCTAGGATCTTGAAGGTTTTAGGATTGATGATAATTCAATCGAATCCGATTTAGAATAAATAAAAGCCACATCCGATAATTTTAGATCCTTATATCTTGGTCCATAATATTTCAAGTATGAATAAAGCATAAAGAACAACTGGATAAATCGGATGTGCCCAATAGAAAGCGTTGGAGAGATAAATCCTGTCCCTGAGTGCCTCACCGGTTGCCCGATTTTGTCCCTTAGGAGGAGAGAACTTGGAAAGGTGCTTTGGCTCCTAGTCCTACCAATAATAACTTTAATATACGGCATACCTGATTTTCACGATCTTGGTTCCCCCTCAAATCAGAGATCTTTAACTTTACTCCTATACCTATATCAAGTTCTCATAGCCCTTAAGAGGCTTAGGCTAAACTATCATAATGAATATTCGGCCAACTAGATTATTATCCAATCGATCCCCTGATCAAAGTGTATGTACCTATTTACTTTCGATATATTGGAGACCTGACTCCCTCGAACCATGAGCTTCATGGAACCTTGATTGCAAAAGGCCCCCAAACTTATCCAACTCAGGTACAAGGCCCTGACCTAATCGGCTACTTCTATTAGAGCATCCATCAAATGATTGAAGGAGAAACCTGCCAATGCTCACTTTAAAACATCCTCTGTAATGACAAATTGTCAAGTCCCAGCATCAGAATCAATCTTAGTCATTAAAGAAGTGTGGCCTTTCTCAAAGCCATAGTTCTCGAAGCCATTAAGGCAAATAGTGAGATGGCACATAAGACAAAACTCCTCATCAATGGAAGGAGGATATTCTAGGTAGAAAAGGATGATCTTCACCTAGAAATCTAGATATCAGCTCCAAAATCCTATCATTCCCTATCCGTTGGCTGCCATACTGAGTTATCTCTAAACTACCCTAGAGACTTGATTATAAAAGGGGTTCTTGGCTAATCCCCAGAGGTAAGCGCGCACCCTCCACCTGCTCTTTATATATTTTTATGCACTTGCACCTATTTTTCCTAGATGGTCTAAAATACTGACTTGACCATCAGAGAGCCTTTACTAAAATCTTCTCCGACCAGGACTTCTTTTGTAGGTATAGCCATCTCTATCTCCTCTCTAGCTCCCTTCGACATCCGAATGGATTTTAGTATTATCAGATAGAGGAAGGGCTACTATTTGAAAGGTGGCTATTGCCACCCGGATCACCGTGGCTTGCAGCACTAACGCGTCAGGTTTCCTCCGGATCCTTGGCTTCCATCTCGCGGTCGGCTTGCTAGCCTGTGCAAAGGTCCTGCAAGACAGAGAAGAACAGATACCTCTAAGGTGGATAGCTTGGGGCACTCTCTGCTTCCAGAGGGTGATAAAAGAAAGGATAATAGTAATACGATAACAGAAGAATAAAAATTAGGAGAGTCTTTACTTTTTCTCTTTTTTCATACTCTTTTTCCACTTACCCTTACTTACCATTTTCTGCGGGTCTTATATAGATGAGAGGCTTTCTAGGAGGTTCCCGGTTCTCTCCTTTGGAGGAGGTTCTCCATTGCTCGCTGGTGCCTCTCTGTTGGGCTGGTTTTGTGCCCGAGCCTCTAGCCATAACGGCATGTTGCCACTTTGGTGGAGGCCATCTGGGTGCTGCAGGGCATTGGGCCGCAGGGGGACGCCCTTCTCTAGAAGGTCCAGGCATCCTGTCATGGAAGCTGCCATCTTCCAGCCGTGCGGTTGTCGACGTGTCGGAATACTGCAAGGCTGGGAGCCTGACATTATCCGGATCATGTAGATCGTGCGCACGATGTGCCGCAGGGAGGTGCCTGTCCCCATGGCAGGGTATGCGCCACCTCTCGGAGGGTCAGGGTGGCCAGGTACTCCATTGTCTTTGCTTTGAATTCTGGCTTCTTCCCTCTTTGCGGCTTTAGCGGGTAACCATGCTCCTGGTAGGAGGGTCTGCTTTGGAGAGGTGGACCCAACCTCAACCGGGAGCTGACCTCAGACGGGGGGCCCGTCCAATGAGCCCTGCCTCGACTGGGAGCTAACCTTGATAGGGTAGTCCTTTATGGAGAGTCGGACTCGACCTCAACCGGGAGCTGATCTCAGATGGAGGGCTCGCCCAATAAGCCCTGTCTCAACTGGGAGCTGACATCGGCAAGGTGGTCCCTTGCTGGAGAGGTGGACTCGACCTTAACTGGGAGCTGACCTCAGACGGGAGGCTCGCCCAAAGAGCCCTGCCTCGACTGGGAGCTGACCTCGACGGGGTGGTCCCTTTGGCTTTTTGTCATGCGGCCTTGTTCAGGTGGTGGGCTTTGCCATCATGGCCGTCTGCAGGCTCCACATCAGCGGATATCATCGCTCCGGTCCATGTCAGCGGATGTCGCCATATCAGTGACTATTGCTACATATCGCATGTTTTCAAAAGGCATGTCCGCCCGGCACTCCGGTGCCACCACTTCTCAATAAGACAACCAACAAGCCAAAAATTCAGTTCCGAGGGTTCAGGTCGATCCCCTTACATAGAAAAATCAACTTGACATCCTAGAAAGGCTTACCAGTAAGTGCATGAGTTAGCTACTATTGTTTGAGCAATGCAACATCCGACGATGCTTGTAACACCGATGGTTGTACCACCATCTCAAGCAGAACCAACTCTACCACCACAAATCCCTACATCTTTAGAAGCGGCATGCCTGGAGCCATGATGGCTCTCATTTCCTCCAAATATTGAGAATGGGGAACATGTTCCTCCCATAGCCTAGGGAGATCCTAGGTAGCCAATAAGGCATTCCCCTTCACCTCAATCAGATGAAGTCTCCACCCTGGCTCGTTTGCCTCCTCAACCTCCCGAAGTACACCCAGCCAGAGATGCTAAGGTGGATAGTAAATTTCTAGATATAAATCAACATCTTGAAGCCCTATAGGGCTTAGCGCCACCTGGAAATAATGATCTTGGTTTTACTACTAAATTGCCTTTCAAGCCCGTATTTTGCAAGAATCGCTATTGAAACACTTCAAAATGATATAGTTAGAGATGTATGATGGGTCTGCTAACCTGGTGACCATCTCCAGAATTTTAAAACTTTGATGCTCTTACTTGGAGCTACTGATGCAGTGTTGTGTCATACTTTTCCTTCAACTCTTAGAAAACTGGTGCGATATTGGTATTCTAGCCTGAAACCAGGCTCTATTCATTCCTTTGACTAGCTAAGTCAGTCTTTTGTTACTCATTTCACTAGTAGTCGAAAGCCGTGGTGAAGCTCTGATTCCTTGATTCACATCAAGCAAAATGAGGGGCAACCCCTCAGGTCCTATGTGGGCTGATTCATTGAAGCGACCCTTGAGGTATATAATCTTAATTATTCGATCACCATGACCACCATGAAGTACGGTCTTTGCTACTATCTATTTCTTTTCTTTTTCGAAAAGAAACCATCGATGGATTTTTCTAAGATGCTTGCTAGGGTTGAGAAGTATTCTAGTGCAGAGGAGGCATACGGAGCTGTATCACCTACTGCCCCACCAACACTATCTCCTGTACCCATCTTTGCTTCGCTACTCACTTCGATGCCCAAGGAGCGACCCTTAGCTTCAGGATTCCCCTTAAGGAGAGAAGATCAAGGAAAAAGGCCAAAAAGCCAATCACCTCCCTGACATAAATTGGTGTTTCTCAAGATTTGGCATCTTCAAAGTCCAGATCAGTCGAATTCTCTACTATCACGGAAGTTTGATCAATATGCCACTCTAAATGCCCTATGTGCCCAAGTCCTGAATCAAATTTGGGGACAGTTGCTGGAAGCAAGGAAGATGCAATCAAAGCCTGAATAAAGGAATTGGAATAAATATTGCTTTTATCACTGAGACCATAGTTAGACACAAAAGAATATATATAGCTCTAGGATAAAATAGAGAAGCTCATTTATCATGGTAGGCTAAATTGGTTCCTTCAAGATCGAAGAGAAAGACCTAATGTCCCAGTCCTATGCCTACCCGAACCACCACCACGAGTAGAAGAGCTTGCAGACCGACCCACCAAAAATGATGTCAATATGATTACTGGAGGACTGGAGAAAGACATTGGAACCAATAGCCCAAGAAGGTGTTTGGCCAAAACCATAACTTTCACTTTAACTGATGCAAGTGGGATCCAATATCCTTACCATGATCCTATTGTGGTAACTTTTAAAATCGATGACTGTAATGTCCATCATGTACTTATGGATAGTGGAAGTTCGGTAGACATTTTATTCTATGATGCCTTCTTAAAAATGAATATCCCCCTATAACCACTGAGAAAGGTAGATGCGCCGATAACTAAGTTCTCAAGAAAATCGATCCCAACTAAAAGCATCCACACTCTACCCATGATAGCAGAAAGTGTCCCTCGGTGTTCACTAGTATGTCTCACCTTTACAGTTGTAAAGACACCTTCGGCCTACAATGTTATATTCAGCCAACCAGGGTTAAATCCCTACGGGCAATGGTGTCTATCTATTACCAGCTATGAGGTTTTTTACATCCGAAAAGTAGGCGAAGTACATGGAAACAAAGTTTTAGCAAGACAATGCTACTTAATGGCTCATCAAACTGGACAAGCTAATCCCCTGGGTAGCCTCCTAGTCAAGGATTGGATACTAGGGATAAACTAACTGAATAGATAGGGAGACCTGTAGGGACCTTGTAACAATCCCCCTACATAATAGAGACCCCCAACACGTTGTTCAAATTGGCTTGATGCTGGATGAAAATATAATATAGAAACTAATAGCCTTCTTACAAGAGAATGCCGATGTCTTTGCCTGGACACCCACAGATATGCCCAAGATTGACCTGAAAGTGATAACCATCACCTGATGGTAAACCCAAATCATCACCTTGTGAAATAGAAGAAAAGAAGTTTCACACTAGACAGCCAAAGAGCCATGGTAGGGAGGTACAGAAACTCATCGATGTAGGGTTCATTAAGGAAGTTAACTATCCCAAATGGTTGGCAAACATAACATTGGTAAAGAAGGCCAATGGAAAGTGGCAAACATGTATGGATTTCACTGACCTCAACAAGGCTTGCCCTAAAGACAACTATCCCCTTCCCTGCATCGACCACCTCATGGATGCGACGGCCGATCATGAACTCTTAACTTTCATGAATGTATTTTTAGGATACAACCATATTCATGTGGTACCTAAAGACGAGGAAAAAACTTCTTTTATCATTGACCAGGGTTTGTTTTGCAATATGATAATACCATTTGTTTTAAAAAATGCAGAGGCAACTTACTAGAGATTGATGAACAAAATCTCAACGATCAGATCGACCAAAATATAAAGGTCCATGTTGACGATATTCTAATCAAAAGTTGCATTTCGTAAAATCATATATAAGATCTTGAAAAAACTTTCACTATCTTATGTTGATATTAGATGAAATTAAACCTCACCAAGTGCACATTTGGAATAACCTCCAGCAAATTCCTTAGATTTATAGTGTCCGACCGAGAAATCGAGGCCAACCAGAAGAAAATCTCAGCCTTGACATAAATGATTGCACCGAAAAGCATAAAAGAATTCCAAAGGCTTACTGGGTGGGTTGCCTTTCTTTCAGATTCTAAAAAAAATAAAAGGACTTTGAATGGACTGCGGATGCTAGAAGGCATTCAAATAGCTTAAAGCTTATCTTGGTACTTCATCGCTCCTTAATAAGTCGAAGGATGGTAAGCAGCTATATTTATATCTAGCAGCCTCTCCTTTAGCTATTGACTCTGTCCTTGTTAAAGAGGAAGACCTATTGGAGGATGTTTCCAAGTGTGTGGATAACCTTCTACCAGCAACCAACCTCAAAACATTATATTGGAAGTAGCAGCAACAGGGGATTGAAGCAATCAGCTTAGCAGGAATTCAGCCTTCATGTGCAGAAATTTCTTAACTTGTTCAGAGTGCCCCGAACGTTTCAGATATGATATGGATGTGAAACCACCTCTCTTGAGACCTCCAACCAGTAAGGATTCAACCCTCCAAAGATCCTGGTCAAACTCCAAAAGGTTAGATAGGGACAACTCCAAAGATGCTAGGTGCTGGGTTTCCTACTTGGACTAAGAGTCCCTAGGAACTAAGAAATTTTCTCCTTCCTAGGGTATGGTGGCTTGGATGCTGATATTGCCCTGATAGAGAGTGACAAACCAGAGAGGAAAAGAGGGAGGAAGAAGATGGATATTATGGAGAAAAGGTTATTTCATTATAATGGCTCGTTATTTCATTATGATGGCTCAAATCAGCCCCATATGCAAAGTATATATATACTAGGTCACCATGACCTAACTCTAAAACTCCCATAAGCCAACTTAATGCATAATTGAGTTTTCCAAGCCTAAGTACACCTTTGACTCAGCCCAATTACATATACTTAGGACTCAAAATCATCCCAATACAAGTTGACCCCTTGAGGTCCAAGTTTCCTAAACCTCAAGACCCGAAAGGCTAATAGCCTTTCATCCTATGGCCCAAACTAGCCCTAGAAATTTCAAGACAGCATCATGATCATTGGACCTTGGCCTTAACCTTAGTCCCCTGAGCCTTGGAAGCACCACATGAGACCCAACAATCTCCACCTTGGTTCTTCAAGGCTTCAGCCAACTCCATCTTGTCCACAAGCTATATCAATGCCACACACTTGCAAAAGCTATTACTCGGTAGAACCTTCGTTAATGTATCTGCTGGATTCTCCTTGGTGTGTACCTTTACCAGCTCCACCTTGCCATCCTCCATGAGCTCTCTGAACCGATGATATCTGATATCGATGTGCTTGGTCCGAGCATGATAGATAGAGTTCTGGGTAAGTAGAAATGCACTCTGGCTATTGCAGTACATCCTGACAACCTCCTATTCGAGGCCCATTTCCAATACTAGACCCTTCAGCCATAGGACCTCCTTTACTGCCTTTGTAACTTTAATGTACTCCATCTCAGTGGTTGATAATGTCGTAATAGGTTGCAAGCAGGATCTCCATGATATAGGACCTTTATATATGTTGAATATGAAACCTATCATCGAACGACGGGTGTCAGCATCTCCATCGAAATCCATATCCATGAACCCTCCTATCGCCCTCGAGCCTCCTTGGACATGTTGGAGTGTCCCTCAGCACCTTCTCGCTGTCCGTAGTAGATGCCAACTCCAGCCATGCCCGCTAAGTACTTGAAGACTCCCTTCAGTGCTCCCTACCAGGCTGTGATCGTCAATGCTCGTCAGTTTTCATTCTCTTTTTTCTAATTTGATTTAAATCAATTAAATACCTTCCCAATGTCTCAAACCCAATTTCTAGCTGTTAGACATAAAAAACTAGCCATTGGAAGCCAAGAGGAGTGAGTTCTGCATTTGAAAAACTAGCCGTTACTGTTCCCAGAACTCCAAGTGTCGATACTTCAAGCTGTGAGTCGACACTTAGGGTCGACACTTTCAGTCCATGAGTCGATACCTAGTTCAAATATCTTCAATGCAGCTTTCTGGAATTCTCAGATGTGTCGGCACTTCTTTAAGTGAGTCGATACTGTGAATCGACACTTAGCATCTATGTGTCGATACTTTAGACAAGTCTTCAACTTTGGCAAGTTCTGTAATCCAAAAAATCTCAAGTGATGAGCTGATCCATGTATCGGTACTTTGAGTCGACACCAAACATCCATGTATTAACACTTCAGCCATGCCACTGAAACTTTCTTTGCGTACCGGCTTGAGTCGACACTTTCTTAGTCATGTGTTGACACTTGAGTCATGTGTTGATACTTTGAGTCGACACTTCACTGAGATTTTCATAAAAATAACTGAACTTTTGCTGAAACAAAATTGTGTTGACTTCTTGTGTCCTTTCAATAATTCTTCAACTACCAAAGTCTTCTTTGAGCAGATCTTCCATCCATATTTGGGACTTTTCAATTAATCAATCTTTTGTTAAGTTGATGAGCATCTTTTTCTATAAAAACATACTTCAAAGAAATCATTAATACTCAACTTATACTTAAGCATTTTGCTTATCATGAAAATCAATAATGGAGTCAACAATTTTACCCTTTTTGATGATGACAAAACCTTTAAGTATAAATTGCATAATAGAGGCTTTCAAAGGAAATTTTTAATGTGCATAGAGATTATTGCAAAAGGTATTGAAAAAATTAAAAGAGATGTATCCGAGTTAAGAGTATTGCCATAGCTAAGAGTATCAAAACTCAAAATATATAAGAGATAACATCATGTATCATGATATTCTAAGAAAAATGCTGAAGAGAGACAATTTCAGCAATAAACAATACTCCCCTTGAAGAGATGATCTATAAAAAAAAATTAGTGGACATCTTTTAAGCATCAAAAGATTAGAATTGGATAAGGAATTTAATTCAAATCAGATTTTCAATACAAAAGAGGTATTGAAACATACAAATTTTAAATACTCCCTCTCGCTCAATGCACAAAAATTTTCAAAATTGTAGAATTTTAAATTTCAAAATTTCTCTTTCAATCATACAAATTTATACTTATTTCTCATATATACTTATACTAAAGTTTCTTCCCCCTTTTGTTATCATTAAAAAGGAAGGAAGAAATAAATGAGTTTGAATAAAGAAGTAAGCCGGTCACTCAATCATAAAGGAAGACAATGAGTTACTGAGAGCAACTAATGCATTTCATTCACTCAAAGTCATAAGGTGAAACATAATATTTCATTCACTTAAAACAAGTTTGATACATAAAGGGAACATCAAAATATACAAAAAGTATAGAAATATAAATCATATAAAAACTATCCTAAGCATTATCCTCATCATCTGATGATCCAATCTCGATCGGTCCAGTATCAGTGAAAGCACGAGATCAGGGCCACATCGATCTAAGATCATGAAGACGAGTCTTGGTCGGTCTGGAAGGAGTATGATGACCACGATCTCTGCATCGAACATAAGTCCTCCCTCTAGCTAGAGCAAAAGAGGTAGAAGCTATGTCATCAACATGAATAGAACTGATCGAAGTGATAGACTCAACAGCTATTGGATGTACTGTATGGTCAAATAAAGGACTGGAATCAAGATGATGGAAATCAGGTATGTAGAAACCTAGCTCTCGAATAAGAGAAGATTTATGCAATGATGGTGTATCAACTACAGGTATATCAAAAATTGGTGTATCAGCTGAAGAAATGATAGGTGTATTAATAATAGGTGTATCAGCTGAAGAAATAATAGATGTATCAATGATAGGTGTATCAGCTGAAGAAATGATAGATGTATCAATAATAGAGGAATCAATAAGAGGTGAATCAATAACAGGTGAAAGTATAGGAATGGCAAAATGATCAACAGATCTAGAAGGTGGTGTGGATATGATAGGAGTCTGAAAAGATGAACTCGAAGGATCATGAATGGGACTCCTAGGTAAGTCAGCTGCTGTCTTCGGTACTGGCTCTATCATTCATTTGGAAAGTCAAATCTATCAGAGTCAGTCTCATCATCATCATCATCTCTATCTAGTCCCAGAGCAAGTGGAACTAGAGCTGAATCTGGAATAATCCCAGAAGAGGGTCTAGATAGTGTAGACAATATAGCAGTGATGCCATCACTCAATTCTCGAGGCTCTCTCTCGTCTCTATAATGAAGCTATCAAGTCATTGTCGAATAATCATAATATCTGTCTTAATGTGATCGACTCTATCTGTAAGACTCTCTGAAGCTCCTGGAACATCTGATTGTGCTGGCTGAGGCTGGTTAGCTAGCTTAGATTGAGGAGCAGGCTCTGGCTGCGCTGCTGGCTCAGGCTGAATCTTAGGTAGATGTGCCTCTAAAGGTCTTGCCTCGCTTGAATATATACGCTCCTCCTCTATAGTGTCCTCATCTCTGTCATCAGCCAGTCCCGATACTCGACGACTCCACTGGCCTCTAACCAACTGATATCCCATTCGGTGAAGTGATATGATGTCATAGACATCAGTGTGTAAAAGCATCCGGTAGGGCTCATCATCAAATGTCACTCCATATTCTCTAAAGAGTAAGGTCAAGCCCATCCTATAGGGCAAACATAGTCTCTGACTGATTGATGCCTCCATCATCTGATGTACCATAAGTACCGGAAGGCAAACTGGTGTATGCTGAACTAAGGAGACCATCACAAGCAGCTCTCTCTCTCTATGATGTAGTCAAAATGTCCGGTCTTCGATAGAAGAATCCGGGAAACAATATGATACAATAACCTCATCTCAGCAGAAAGTCGGGATGCTGCAACAGTGGCTCCCTCAAGTAGAACATCTAACTCAAAAATGCACTGGAGTCCACTGAACCTATCCACTAAGCTGTCAACAACAGATCCTGTCAGGGGTATATCCCATACTCTGCTTAGACCCTCTGCAGTCACCGGGATATCTCCACCATGAACCTGCGTTATCCATCCACCACTGCCACGGGCTAAAGATCCGTAGAACTCTCGTATTAGGCCCAGGTAGAATCTCTCAGTCAACGAGCAGAATGAAGTCAAACTAGCATCTCTAAGCCACTGACCAATTCGAAAGTGCTGCTAGTCGATGAATCCAAAGTCTACACGGCATCCTCTGACAACTGTCTTCGACCCCATGCGACTGGAAGCTAGAAAAAATGGCCAAGTAGGTGAATCAGGTGCTCTAGCTTCATGTCTGGCTTTTGTCTTTCTCTCTTCTTCATGGTTGGATGGTCGAGGGCAACGAACAACTTGCTTTCTAAGTCCCATTCCACAGATTCATGGATTGAACAAGAAAGGAGAGGAAACCTAGGGTTTCCACGGTTCAAAATGGAAATGGAAGAGGGATCGTAACAAAAACCGAACCAAGAACTGTTCAAAATGGGAATTTGAGAGGGTTTTTGATGAAATTTGAAGGAAAACAGTGATTAGAACAGTGCTAGGGCAAGTGTCGGCTCGAATTGGGAAGAAATAGTGAAGAAAACACTTCGTTTTCACCTTTATTCTCGGTTTGCAGCCGTTCATGTGTCGACTCACGACACAGGGCCATATGTCGACACATATAGGTGTTGACACATCGACTTAAAATCGAGAAAAAAGAAAATGAAGTGCAGAGCAAAATCACTAGGAAAACAATGACATTCAAGATGATTAAATGTAATTGATGTCAAATTTGATCTTTTATGGGCCAAGGAGAAGAAAATTTCAATCAAAAGGATTAATAATCCTAAGTTCTCTTCTAATCATACTGAACCGATCTTCTTGGAGAGGCTTAGTTAAAATATCAGCTAATTGTAATTCAGTACAAACAAATTCAAGTACAACATTATTATTTTCAATATGATCTCTAATAAAATGATGCATAATTTCAATATGTTTACTTATAAAATGTTGAACAGGATTCTTAATTAAGCAAATAGCATTAGTATTATCATATTTTATGGGTGTGCAAGTTAATTTGATTCCAAAATTTTCAAGTTGTTGCTTAATTCATAAGATTTCAGCACAATAACTTCCTGCTGCAATATACTCAACCTCAGCTATGAATAGTGTAACTGGAGTTTGTTTCTTGCTAAACCAGGAGATTAAGTTAACTCCAAGAAATTAGGAAGTTCCACTAGTACTTTTTCTATCTAGTTTATACCCAACAAAATCAGCATCAAAATATCCAATTAAATCAGCAGATGAGTCTCTAGAGTACCACAAGCCAATATCAATTATACCAGATAAGTATCAAATAATACGCTTAACATCCAACAGATGAGATTCCTTAGGCTCAGACTGATATCTAGCACACATGCATATACTGAACATTATATCTAGTCTACTTGCAGTCAAATATAATAAAGAGCCAATCATACATCTGTAAAATTTTTGATCAACATATTTACCATGCTCATCTTTATCAAGTTTACACGAGGGGCTCATAGGTGTACCTATTGACTTAGTAGACTCCATCCCAAACTTCTTTATAATTTTCCTTGTAGCTTGGTTGATGAAGATTTCATCTTTGGTTTGCTTGATTTGGAGTCCGAGAAAAAATTGAGTTCTCCTATTATGCTCATTTCAAACTCATCCTGCATTAGCTTAGCAAACTCTTGACAAAGAATCTCATTAGTAGCACCGAAAATAATATCATCAACATAGATTTGCACTACTAATAAATCATCATTTTTTTTTTAGAAATAAGGTTTTATCAATATGGCCTCTAGAAAAATCATTTTCAATCAAAAATTTGCTGAGTTTTTCATACCATGCTCGGGGTGCTTGCTTTAAACCATAAAGTTCCTTGTGCAATTTGAAAACATAATCAGTATGTGTATGATATTCAAATCCAGGTGGTTGTTCAACAAAAACTTCTTCTGCTATATAGCCATTTAGAAAAGCACTTTTAATATATATCTGAAATAGTTTGAAATTTATAAAATAGGCAAATACTAACAGTAGTCTAATTGTCTCAAGTCTAGCAACAGGAGCAAAAGTTTTATCAAAATCAATTCTTTCATCCTGATTGTAGCCTTTGGCAACTAGCATAGCTTTATTTCTAATAACAATTCTATTTTCATCTAACTTATTTTTAAACACCCATTTAATCCCAATAATAGAAATATTAGATGGTCTTTCTATTAATATCCAAACATTATTTCTATCAAACTGAATTAGTTCATCTTGCATAGCATTTATCCAGTTAGGGTCTTTTTCAGCATCTTCAAAACATTTAGGCTCTACTTGAGAAACAAAAGCAATATAATCACATTCATTTCAAATTAAAAATCGAGTTCTTACTCCTTTTAATAGATCACCTAGGATTAATTCTGTAGGATGTCCATAAGCATACCTCCACTCCTTAGGTAGATCTTGGTGCTTTGGTGTGGATTGTATGACTTTACCTTTTTCATCTTGGTCTTGATTTTCTTCATTATGTTGAGAGGGTTGATCATCCAATGTCAACTTTTACAACTTATCAGCACCTGTACATGCATTAGAGGTATCCTCTTTTCTAGAGGATTTGTTAGTAGACTCTTCAAAAACCACATGTACGGACTCCTCTATAACTAGGGTTCTTTTGTTAAAAACTCTGTATGCCCTGCTTGATGTAGAGTATCCTAGAAAGATACCTTCATCAGACTTGGCATCACAATTTCTAAGATTGTCTTTACCATTATTCAAAATAAAATATTGATAACCAAAAACTCGAAAATACTTTAAAGTTGGTTTTCTTTGATTTCACAGTTCATAAGAAGTTTTCTTTAAGATAGGCCAGATTAAAATACGATTTAAAATGTAACATGCAGTATTAATTGCTTTAGCCTACAAATATCTTGGCAAATTATTTTTGTAAAGCATAGTTCGTGCTATTTCTTATAAAGCATGATTTTTCCTTTCTACTATCCCATTCTGTTGAGGTGTCCTAGGTACAGAAAAATTATGTTATATACCTTTCTCATTACAAAAACTTTTGAAATCTTGATTTTTAAATTCAGAACATGATCACTTCGTATATAAATAATAGAAGTCCTTTTTTATTTGAAACTTTTCGGTAAAACTTTACAAATACAGAAAAGGATTCATCTTTATGAGCAAGAAAGAAAATCTAAGTAAATCTTAAAAAATCATCCACTATAACCAATCCATATCTCTTACCTCCTAGACTAGATGTTCTAGTTGGTCCAAAGAGATCCATATAGAGTAGTTCTAGTGGTCTACTAGTGGTAACAAAACCTTTAGGTTTGAAAGAAGTTTTGACTTGTTTTCCAAATTGACAAGCTTGACAAACTTTATCTTTTCCAAAAACTACTTTTGGTAAATCTCTTACTAAATGTTTTTTACAAAGTTTTGAAAGTAAGTAAATATTAGTATGTCCTAGTTTTCTATGCCAAAGCCAACTAGTCTCATCTTTAGTAGAATTCATTGAAACTAAGCATTCTTCATTAGACAAGGATAGATTATCTAAATCTACCAAATAAATATTACCATGCCTTTTTTCAATGAATTGTACTCTATTTTTATCAGGACTAGCAATCATGCAATAAGATGATTTAAAAACAACTTGAAAACCTTTGTCGCAAAACTGATTAATACTTATAAGATTATGCTTCAAACCTTCAACTAGAAGTATATTATTAATACATGTAGAATGGGTGATGTGAACCTTACCAATGCCAATGATTTTTTCTTTACCATTATCCCTGAAGGTCA
Organism: Areca catechu; assembly: GCA_021397845.1. Lineage (NCBI taxonomy): Eukaryota > Viridiplantae > Streptophyta > Magnoliopsida > Arecales > Arecaceae > Areca > Areca catechu. Next base: position 31,132,568 of record CM038046.1, read on the forward strand.
CACTCCCTCCATTCATTTCCTCAAAAGAGATGAATTGCTTCACATCTCCTGTCAAGTGCCTTGAGCAACCACTATCAAGATACCATAGTCTTTTGTTCTCCTTGATTGCAAGATACACTTGTAAAACAAATTAAGTTTTGTTTTTAGGTATCCAAGCCAACTTGGGTCCTTTAGGGATTAGTGCTTAAATTGGTTCCTTTTGAAACCCAAACTTTTCTAGAGTTATTAATTTTTCTCATATTACATTGAAAAGCTTTGTGTCCTTATTTTTTGTATGAAAAGCATGTGATACTAGATGATGCAGGTACAAAAAAGTTTTTCAAATACTTTTATTGTCTTTGGGGTCTGTATCCTATTCCTGCTTTGTTAAAAATAGCTCTTTGTTTGTTTAAAAGAAGATTTAGTTTTTCTGAGCTAAAATTAAACTTTTCAACAAAAGGTTTTATTTTTTTAAGCTCATTTTTGTAATTTTTGTTTTCTAATTCCAAATCCTTGTTTTTCTTCAAAAGATCACTATTTGTAATGATAGTCTTAAGTCTTTTCAAAACATCATTTTCCATGATTAAGGCCTTATTTTTCTTTTCCAAAACATCAAGTTATTATTTTTTTTCACTAACTTCATTCAAAAGAGAATTGTTTTCATGAGAAAAACTATTTGTATACTTTTTCAACTTTCTATTTTTAGTTAAAATCAGTTTGTAATCATGCATTAATTCATCAAAAGCATTTCTTAATTCATCAAAAGTAAAATCTATTTCTGTATCAGAAGTTACCTCTTCCTGCTCTTGATGTGCCATGAGACATAGGTTTGCAATTTCAGCTTGTTCTTCCTCTGAACTGGAGTCTTCACTATCACTCCAGGTCACCATCATAGCTTTCTTCCTAAGCTTCTTTTTTGACTTCTTTAGGAGAGGGCAGTCAAATTTATTGTGACCAGGCTTCTTGCACTTGAAGTATGTAGGTATTTCCTTCTCCTTTTCCTTTTCTTTCTCCTTTTCCTTTTTCTTATCTTTAGTTGATTGAAACTTCTTCTTATAGGGAAACTTCCTTCTCTTCATGAATTTTCTGAATTTTCTAGCAAGGAGTGCTTCTTCACTCTCTTGTCCTTCTTCTTCTTCAGATTCATCATTTGAGAATTCTTCTTGAACAGTAGATTTGAATGCAATCCCCTTTTTCTTCTTGTCCATATTCATAGATTTTTGCTTTAGGTTGAGCTCATAAGTTATGAGCGATCCCACCAATTGCTTCAATGGTAGCTTGTCAACATCCCTAGCTTCTTGGATGGTTGTTATCTTTGGATCCCATGATGTTGGAAGTGATCTGAGAATTTTGTTAACAAGATCAGTATTAGATATTACTTTTTCTAAACTTGTCATTCCATTTACAATATTTGTGAATCTTGTGTACATGTCAGTGATAGACTCATTTGGTTCCATTCGGAACATTTCATATATGTGCACTAGCATGTTCACTTTTGTGTTTTTCACTTGATCAATACCCTCATGGGTAACTTCAAGTGTGTTCCATATTTCTTTGGCAGATATGCATGTAAAAATCCTATTAAACTCATTAAAATCTAATGCACAACAGAGGAGATTCATTGCTTTTGTATTGATCTCGAATTATTTAATGTCATTTTCATCCCAATCCTCTTCGAGCTTTGGGATGGAAACACCATTAACTACAATCGAAGGAATATGTGGACCTTTGTCAACAACCTTCCACAAATTATAATCAATAGAGTGCATATATATTCTCATCCTAGTTTTCCAATAAGTATAATTTGTTCCATTGAAATATAGAGGTCTATTTGAGGCTTGTCCTTCAACTATGCTAGTACCAAGGGGGGCTGTCATAGATCTTTACTCAAGGTGGTTAGACCTATAAACTGAGAGCAGGGCTCTAACACCACTTGTTATCCAGTAAGCAACCCAAGAGGGGGGGTGAATTGGATCTCTAAAAATTTAAATACAAGTGTGTGCACTAATCTAATAATTAAACTTAGTACTATGAATGCAAGTGTAATGGACTTTTAATAAGTAAGCAGTGAAAATATAAAAGCAATTAGAGAAGAGCAAATGAAAGAGACAAGCAACCACAAATACAAAGGAAATATAGTGGTTCGGTGCTATCCAATGCACCTACATCCACTTCCCAAGACCCACTTGGGAATTCACTATAATCTCAATCGATTATGGTCAATTAGTTTTCCGGGCTCACTAATCAAAACCCGACTTGTTTTTACAAGGCTCACAAGTCAAAATCTCACTTAGTTTTCCGGGCTAACCAAGAACCTAAATGGTTGTAAGGCTAACCACCAACCTTCCTTGGTTTTGTGGGCTAACTAAGAACCTAAATAGTTTTCAAAGGCTCACCAATAACCTCCTTGGCTTTCCAATAGGCTAACAAAAACCTTAACAACAAATATAAGTTTGAAGTAAAGAAATAATGAAAGCTTTCTAATAAAAGCGAGTATCTCTTTGAAGCTTTGTTGTGGTGCTGCCTTCTACTTGATAAAGCCTCTTTTAATGCTTAAAAAGGTTGATCTTGAAAGCTCTTGAAGGCTCTTGAATGCTTGAAGACTTGCTTTTGGCTTGGAAGTAGTTGAACTCAATGAATAGGAGTGAATGCTCTCTTTTCTTTTCTCTTGGTTATTCTCTTTTCATTCTCTTTTTTTTATTTGATTTGAATCAATTAAATACCTTCCCAAGGCCTCAAATCTGGTTTCTAGCCGTTAGACATGAAAAACTAGCCGTTAGGAGCCAAGAGGAGTGAGTTCTGCATTTGAAAAACTAGATGTTACTGTTTCCAGAACTCCAAGTATCGACACTTCAAGCTATGAGTCGACACTTAGGGTCAACACTTCTAGTCCATGAGTCGACACCTAGTTCAAATATCTTTAATGCAGCTTTCTGAAATTCTTAGATGTGTCGGCACTTCAAGTGAGTCGATACTGTGAGTCGACACTTAGCATCCATGTGTCAACACTTCAGACAAGTCTTCAACTTTAGCAAGTTCTGTAATCCAAAAAATCTCAGGCGATGAGCTGATCCATGTGTCGACACTTTGAGTCGACATCAAACATCCATGTGTTGACACTTCAGCCATGCTACTGATACTTTCTTTGCGTACCGACTTGACTCGATACTTTCTCAGTCATGTATTGACACTTGAGTCATGTGTCGATACTTTGAGTCGACACTTCACTGAGATTTTCATAAAAACAATTGAACTTTTGCTGAACCAAAATTATGTTGACTTCTTATGTCCTTTCAAGCATTCTTCAACTACCAAAGTCTTCTTTGAGCAGATCTTCCATCCATATTTGGGAATTTTCAATTAATCAATCTTTTGTTAAGCTAATGAGCACCTTTTTCTATAAAAACATACTTCAAAGAAATCATTAATACTCAACTTATACTTAAGCATTTTGCTTATCATTAAAATAAATAACGGAGTCAACAAGATCTTCATGGCCATCGCCTCCCATGGCCGTCCAAACTCCCATTCACCGTTCGTCTTCCTCATCGTCTCCTTCCAAGCTGCCGGAAAGTCGCAGCCTCCCGCTCACTGTTCATCACTCCCCTTCACTCTACCATGGCCAGAAATTCCTCACCGACATGAGATGCAAATCATTGCCTATCTTCCCGGCCAACTATCATCGGTCTTCTTCATTTGTGCCATCTTCACCATGATCAGTTCAACGCCTGCTACCAACCATTGTCGGCCACACTCAGCGCAAACACTGGATGTGCTGCACTTCGCCACCTCCTCCTCCTCCAGATCGATCGACCTTCCTTCCAATTATCCGCCCAAGATGTTTACTGTTCTATGTAGCGGAAGCACTATAGTCGATCTATAGGTGTGTCGGGAATTTGGATGTCCAAAAGAGTATGAAGGAAAGAAAGGTTGGATTCTAGAGGGATAACATCGATGACAGATAATAGATGATGATAAGACTTCAGTTTTTAAATGGAAACGTATATGTCGAGGGGATGAGGATGGAAAAAAAATGCGGGCGTGACACGTTCTCAATTGACTATAAAAGAACATCACCCTACTTCGTGAAGGGGTCGGTCAGTTGTAGCTAAGGCTGCAAATGAATCAGGTTGACCCGTGACCCGACTCGACCCGACCCATTTAGACCCGATCCAACCCATTTTTATGGACCCGTGGATCTAGGTTGGGTCCTAAAATTAGACCCGTTCCATTTTTCGGGTCGGGTCTGGGTTTACTGAATTTGGACCCGACCTGGCCCAACCCGATTCGAACATACTAATACTGTTAGAATTATATCTATTCAGACCTTTAAATTATAATTTAAAATTTGTATGGAACTAGTTATAATTATTTTTATATCTTAATTTATTTTAAAAATAATATTATATGTTATCTATTTTATAGTTAATAATAGATAGCTATGTAATAATTAAAATATAGTTGTCTATATTTTATTCGGATCATATTTAGTTCCAAATTTTGTAGATTAGAACCAGATTATTTATGGACCCGATCTAACCCGAATGACTCGTTGGGTTAAAAATTCTGATAGTGGACCCGAACCGACCCGACCTGATTTTCTAGTGGATTGGGTCTGGGTCTACTATTAGGACCTGATCAAAGAACCGAGTCGGATCGTGGTCACTCATGACCTGATCCGACCCGACCCATTCGTACCCCTAGTCGTAGCTTTATTTTTCCGAAGCATTTCTTTTCTGAGAATTGTAGCCTCCAGCCCATTTCTACTTTCCATCCATAATTTCTTTCTATTCCTTCCTTCCCACCTTCTTCCACCATAAGCTAGAGAGAGCTTCTATCGAGAGTCTTATTTTTATTTCTTTTAAAACTCCAAGCCCTGTTAATGGCTTAGGAGTTACATAGTTTGTAATGATTTTTTTATTTTTCTAGTAATAAAAATTTATTATCCTTATTCTAATTATTTTTGCGATTTTAATTCTTAGTATTAAGATAGTTTAATTTCCTATCATTTAATTCTTTGCAATTAATGTAGTTACATTTCTTCATATCTTTAGATTAGCAATTTTAAAGCAATTTAAATATCTGCAAGTAGTGTAGAATTGATCTTTAAATAAGTTTTCAAGTTTTAATTTAGATTATGTCTAGCTAAGCAGAACCGCTAGGGTTGGCGATAAAGCTGGACCATGAGTAGAAGATTTTCTTTGGGATTTCTTCTTGAGTTTTGATTTTTAAGAATCTTCCTTTCTGTTTAAACTTCTTGTTGAGAGACTTGATGAATTATTGTTGGGTTTCAATCCCTTTATAATTCATACTTGATTCAGTGCAAGGAGGGTAACAGATAGAAGGCTAATAATGTTTTAAGTTCTTTTCGTTCTTCTTTCTTATAGAAACCTTGATAGATTATTGTTGAGTTGGAATCTCTTCATAATCTATGCTTGATTAATACAAAGAAAGATACTGAAAAGATGATATGAGAGAAATCTTAAGACAATTTTCTAACTCATTGGTCTAGTGAATTCGTAAGCTCTAGATCTTTAAATTGTTTGTCTCTTCAGTTTAATTAATTCTTGATTTAAGTAGAGTCTCTCATCTCTGTTAAAGCTCGTCTATCAAGGGTTTGAACATAGTTACACCAAAGGCATATGGCACCCTCTCCATCTTTTGAACCTCCATCTCAGTCTGTGGTGCCATGGTCTTCGAGAGTCTGAAGTGTCCGGCTATGGGTAGCTCTATCGGTTTTGCTTCCTTCATCCCATACATCTATAAAATCTTCTTTATGTAGCCACCTTGAGATAAATGTAGCACCCTCTTATTCCAATCTCTGAAGATTTCCATGCCTAGGATCTTCCTCGCAGGTCCCAATCCTTCATCTCAAACTCCCGAGACAAAGCTGTCTTAAGTTTCTGCACTGTCTGCTTACTCTTGCATGATATCAGCATGTCATCCATATACAAGAATAAGTAGATCCTAGAACCATCATCAAGAGTCCTCACATATATACAAAAATCATGATAGCACCTGAAATATCCAATGCTCTTCACAAAAGTATCGAACCGCTTGTACCATTTTCTTGGCGACTGCTTGAGCCCGTACAATGACTTCTACAGCAAACAAACTTTCTCTTATGATCCTCGTTCTCTGAAACCTGGTGGCTGCTCCATGTAAATGCTCTCCTCTAAGTGTCCATGAAGAAATGCCATCTTGATATCTATCTGTCGCAGCTTTAAGTCCTGAGCTACTACGATGCTCAGTAGCACCCTGATGGAAGTATGTCTAATAACGGGAGAGAAAACTTTACTAAAGTCTATTCCTTCTTTTTGTGAGTAACCTTTGGAAGCCAAACGAGCTTTGAATCTGATGCCTCCTTGTTCCAAAGGTCCCTCCTAGCATTGGTAAACCAATTTGCACCCTATGGGTTTCTTCCCCTGTGGCAACTACACCAACTGCCATGTATCATTCTTGTGGAGAGACTGCATCTTCTCGGACATTGCTTGGACCCACCTCTCTCTATCTGGGCTCTCCATAGCCTCCTCGTAGGTATATGAGTCTCTATTGGCTATCACCAGGGTATATGACACCATCTCTTCAAAGCCATATCGGTCAGGTTACTTGATGGTCCTCTTGGGCTTGTGCAGCACAACCCCTTATCTCTCCTAGGTCCAGCTTGCTCCCACTGGTCCTCCTGGTCTCGATCATCTATCTGAGTTCTCTTCACATGTAGAGGCACCCTCTAAGAATGCTCCACCTGAATGTCCAATCCTCCAGATGCACCTGCAAGTGGCAAAATAGAAAATGAGGTAAGCTATTCAGCACCGCCTTTCTGGACCTCCTGTTGCTCCTGCTGCTCCTCCATGCCACCTGACCTCTGGAGAACTGATCTCTCATCAAAGGTCACATCCCTACTGATGCCGACCTTCATCTTCAAGGGATCCCACATCCTGTACCCCTTGACTCCTCGTGGATACCCCAAGAATACCATCTTCTTTGACTTGGCATCCAACTTACTACGCCCACCAGCACCGATGTGCACATATGCCGTGCACCCAAAAACTCGTAGATGGCGAAGCCCAATCCTCCTTCCAAACCATCTTTCCTCTGGAATACCACCATCTAACTTTGTATGCAATGACCGATTGACCAAATAGCAGGTTGTGTCAACTATATTAACCCAGAATGCCTTAGGAAGCCTTGCCTGCAGCCTCATGCATCTTGCCTTCTCTATAAGGGTTCAGTTGATTCTCTTGGCCATGCCATTTTGCTGAGGAGTTTCTTTGACTGAAAAGCTCCTTTTGATACCACACTCCTAACAAAAGTGCTGGAACTCCCTGCTGTGAACTCACCATCGTTGTCAGACCTCAAGCACTTTACACTGCGACCTTGCTCCTTCTCAACTTCTGCTTTCCATACCTTGAACTTTGAAAAGACCTCTATTTTTTTCTCATGAAGTAGACCCATACTTTCCTTGAAAAATCATCTATCAAGGTCAAGAAGTACCTCACTCCATTTCTGGTTGAAACTAGAGATGGTCCCCATACATCAGTGTGAACTAGCTCCAGTGGAGCTACACAGTGGGCTGAACTGTTGTTGAAGTGGATCCTCCTTTACTTTTGCATCTGGCATGGCTCATAGATATTTGAAATGTCACCAACCAGATCTGGAATTGATCCATGCTTGCTCAGTTCCTTCATCTCACGATCTCCCATGTGGCCCAGGCAGTAGTGCCACAATCTATAGTCTCCCTATGGATCTTATGCTGCCACTACTATATCAGATTGCTCCATCACAACTGACCCCCTCCATCCTGTAGAGATTATTATCCATCCTCCTACCTCTCATCATAAACATGGATCCATTGGAGATATTAAGTACTCCACTCCTGGCTCGACTGCTGAAATTGTAACCGCATCGCTCAAGGTAGCCCAGTGATACTAGATTTTTCATCAGCTCGGGAACATGCTTAACATTGATTAATGTCCTTGTGATCCCATTGAACATCCTCACTCATACACTCCCAATACCAGTGACCTTGTATGAGTGATCATCTCCAAGTATTACACTTCCCTCATCGATCTTGGTATAGGTCAAAAACCAAGACCGATTCGATGATGAGAACAGATTGAATCCAGGGTTCATATATCTGCGTACAATCTGTGATCATCTAATACCACCAAGAGATCATCCTCCACCTCTTTATCAACCATGGCACTCACCGAATCTGATCCTCCTATGTCTCCCTTCTTGTTCTTCAACTGAGGACAATCCTGCCAAAAGTGCCCAGTCTCATTATACTTAAAGCACCTTGCATCTTTCCTGCTCTTGCTCTTCCTTCTGGACTTCGACCGTCCTCTCTACTTGGACCTCTCCCTTCCTCTTCTGGACCTTTTCCCAATGACCAAGCCCTCCTGGGGAATTCCTTCTTTGGTTAGCTTCTCCCTCTACTCGTTGGAATGCAGCACCGAGATCATGTCTTCATACTTGAGGGTCTCCTTGCCGTACAGCAGTATAGTAACCAAAGCATCAAAGGAAGGGAGCAGCGAGCATAGCAACAGCAAGGACTTGTCCTCCTCGAACTTGACCCCAATATTCAACAACCATTGCACATCTGGTCAAACTTCTAAATGTGATCTACTATGTTTCCGCCTTCCTACATCCGAAGGCTGTAGAGTTGCTTCTTTAGTATCAACTTCTTGTACATGTTTTTCTCCATGTAAAGCATATGTAACTTTGACCAGAGACCTTTTGAAGTCCTCTCCTCTATTATGAAATAGAGAGCCGCATTCACCAAGCACCCTCTGATCATCACACAGGCCTTCCTTTCCATGGATATCCATTACTTCTCTAATACCTCGTTAGGCTTTTTCTCCAAAGCCAGATCCAGTTCCAACTGGATAAGGAGATCTTCAACCCAAACTTTCCACATGGAAAAGTTTCCTTTCCCATTAAATTTTTCAAAATCTACCTTCATGCTGGTACTCATGGCTAGATCCTAGCCAAACATACAATAATAAAAAAAAATCATAGGATTGAGAATTACCTTGACAGGCTCTGCTAAAATTTCAATAATTGAAGATCTGCAATTTCTGGCATCTCCTACTAACTCCATGCAACTCGGGCTCTAATACCACTTGTTGGAGGATGTTCCCAGGTATGTGGATAACCTTCTTCCAGCAACCAACCTCGAAACATTATATTGAAAGTGGCAGCAACAGGGGATTGAAGCAATTAGCCTGGAGGAATTCAGCCTTCATGTGCAGAAATCTCCTAACTTATTTAGAGTGCCCTGAACGTTCTAGATATGATATGGATGTGAAACTGCCTCTCTTGGGACCTCCAACTAGTGAGGACTCAACTCTCCAAAGCTCCTAGTCGAACTCTAAAAGGATAAAGAGAGGGATGACACCAAAGATGCTAGGCACTGGGTTTCTTACTTGGACTAGAAGTCCCTAGGTGCTAAGGAATTTTCTCCTTCCTAGGGTATGGTAGCTTGGATGCTGATATTACCCTGATAGTGAGTGATAAACTAGACAGGAAGAGAGGGAGGAAGAAGATGGATATTAGGGAGAAAATGTTATTTCATTATAACTGCTCCAATCAGCCCCATATGCAAAGTATATATATACTAGGTCACCATGACCTTACCCTAAAACTCCCTTAGGCCAACTTAATGCATAATTGAGTTTTCTAAGCCCAAGTAGACCCTTGACTCAACCCAATCACATATACTTAGGATTCAAAACTAGTCCAATACAAGTTAGCCCCTTGAGGCCCAAGTCCTCTGAACTTCAAGACCTGAAAGGCTAACAGCCTTTCATCCTAGGGCCCAAACTAGCCCTAGAAATTTCATGACAGCATCATGATCATCGGACCTTGGCCTTAGCTTTGGTCCCCTAAACCTTGGAAGCACCACATGAGACCCAACAAGATCGAATATAAAAGCTGATATATTATGTCAGCCGAGTCTTCCAAAATTCCAAGATAAGATATACTCAATTGGAAAAGCTCGTCTTCGCCCTTGTGACATCGACCAAAAAGCTTCGATCGTATTTTCAAGCCCACATAATTGTGATCCTCACCAATCAACCACTTCAAATAATTTTCCATCGACTTGACATCTCAGTAAGATTGTCAAATGGATACTTGAACTTTTTGAGTTTAATTAAGCATTTCGACCAAGGCCTTCTACCAAGGCACAGGTACTAGCAGACTTCCTAACCGAATGACCATTCTCAAAGAGAAACCAGAAGAGGAAAACTCAAGAGCTGAAGACCCCATGCAATAATGGATGCTGTTGTGGACAGAAACTTGAACACCAATAGCCTGGAGTAGGGCTTGTACTTATTAATCTTGAAGGATGGGATGTTCAATATACCCTTTGTTTTAGATTTTCCTCTACTAACAATGAAGCCGAGTATGAGGCCTTGATTGTTAGCCTTACCATCACCAAAGAAATGGGGTTCGGCATCTCAAAGCCCATAGCGATTCTCGACTTGTGGTAAGTCACATCTTGAATGAGTATCAAGCTTGAGAGCAAAATATGAAGCAGTACCTTCAAAGGATTAGAAACTTGACTCAAACGTTCTATAATTTTAACATCTAGCATATCCCTAGGAAAGAGAATCCTCGAGCTGATACTCTATCCAAGCTTGCAACATCCATGCCCAATGACCTGTGTATGTAGGCCTTCTTTAAAATTCTAAAAGAACCCAGTATTAATAAGCCAACATCGATACTCCATGTAGATGCTAAACCTTGCTGGATGGATTCACTCCTTCGGTATCTGCATGATGGGAGCATCCTCGAAGATAGGGAGAAAGCTCGAAAGATGCGAAACAGAGTCTCCATATTCATCCTCCTTGAAGATAAGCTCTATAAGAGGGGGTTTCCCTAGCCTCTATTAAGGTGCTTGCACCTCCCAAAGCAAAGTATTCCCTTCAAGAGGTTCATGAAGGGATTTGTTGCAGTCACTTAGGGGGCAAGACTTTATCGCTTAAGATTTTGAGATAGGAATACTATTAGCCCACCATGGAGCAAGATGTAAGGGATATGGTTTGAAAGCATGACCAATACCAGCACCACTCCAATGTATAGCGATGGCCAGCTACTCCACTTGCCCTTATAAGCGCGCCATGGTCTTTCACTTAGTAGGGCATGGATATTTTGGAACCTTTTTCTCTAGCCATCAAAGGATAAAAGATTTTACTTGTATCAATCGATTATTTTACTAGGTGGATAGAAGCTAAACCACTTGCTAAAATTACCGAAGTTAGAGTGAAAGACTTCATCTAAAGTCAATTACATGTCGCTTTGGATTACCTCGAGCCATTATCACTGATAATGGTTGGCAATTATGTGGTTCTAAACTTGCTAAATTCTATTAGAACCTGGGTGTGGCTAATTACCCAAGTCCAGTGCTTTATATCAGTCAGTCACCCCCAAGCCAATGGGGAGGCCGAAGTTGCTAACCACATTCTTTTATAGAGATTGAAGATGCATTTGGATCAAATAAAAGGATGGTGGTTAGATGAACTATATCATGTCCTTCGAGCTTAATGAACCATATAAAGGATTTTGAAGGATGAAACATCCTTCAATCTTACCTATAGTACCGAAGCCATCATCTCTTTGGAACTCAGGCTCTCATCTCCAAGAATAGAGAATTTTGAAGAAAGTAGCAATCATGAACGACTTCGAAAAGACTTGGACTTGATAGAAAAGGCATGCGAGTGCACGACAATAAGGATGGCCGCCTACCAAATGAGGATCACCCGCTACCATAATGTCCAAGTCCAAGGCATGTTCTTTAAGGTGAAAGATTTAATTTTGAGGTGGACTGAAGTATTCCAACCAACTCACCAAGGAAAGCTCTTTCCCTCCTGGAAGGGGCTATATCAAGTAAACAAAATTATCCATCTCAGTACTTATTATCTAATATAGTTAAACTGGATGCCCTTATCCAGACCATGAAATTTGGAAAACTTACGGGTATACCATCAATAGTGTGAACCCTTGCGATCTTGAGAGTATCATGAAGGTTGTGTTTTTCTTTCAACAAGATATCTAAGGGGCTAAACCAGCTGCTAAATCGAAAACCTCGAAGGAGAGGTTGCATTATGAAATTTGTTGATTAGTATGCAAACCTCTAGAAGCAAGAGAAAAATGATCATAGGATCGGAACTCAACCAGCAATGGGCACACGACATTATGCACAAGGCACAATTAAAGAAAAAATATCTTTTTCATCAAAAAGTTCTAAGATGCATATATTTTTCATTCTTGACTAAATTACACTCCATGGAAAGTACCTTCTGAAATATTGGTGGGGATATTGAAAACCATCTAGAGGGCTGCACTGTGGTCGAGAGATACATCATGCAAGTGAATAGAGTCAAAGGAGGGCATACCTTGACCCCTGTCACATAATGTCAAGGCAATGCAAAGATCTTCTCCAGCAAGCTGGCGAATGAGGAAGAAGGAATCCACATAGACCAAATGCTCCCCCTATTACAAGAAGGAAAGGGAGAAGAACATCATAGAGGACTTTAGCTACTCGTCACTAACAACCCAGGTTCTCAAAAAGTGTTCTTAGCATTTCCTTCATTTCCAATACCTGTTGACACCGGGTGCTGAGAGGAACTGGGAAAGGAGACTCATAAGGAAAGACTCTCCTCTAGTCCCATACTTGCGCTAACAAGGGTAGCAGCACCATAGTCGAGCCATCGGCTATTTCTAATATCTTCCATGCTAAGGTAAACAACTCTCGCATACTATTAATCCTTCTCAGGTACTCATCTCTAGCTATATTTGAAAGAAAATCATGCATTTTTGATACTAACATTTGTGGCTAAGGGCATTGCTTGGAAAAATCAATGAAATCCTTCTATCAGGATAGGAAAAGCTAGTAGTGGCAATGAGAGGGGAATCCCCAAAAACTTCCAATTTATAAGAAGATCAGACATAAGCCGATCGGCTGGATGACTCACCAGCATTTAATAAGGATCTCTTTCTGCCATTAACAATTCCTAGGAAAGGAAGATGATGTGGTGGATTATTGGGATGAAATCTTGTCCCTCTCACCTTAAAATGAGCACCAATGCCAGTAGGACTCTTGGTCGAGTAGTGCCGCATATACGCTCTTGACTCAAGATATTTAACCAAAAGTCCTAGGATCTGGTATCAATTGTACCCTTTATACTCAAAACATCTCGAAATCCCTGAAAATGAGCCAAAGTATCCACTAAAATGAGCTGGAATCCTGAAAGCCCTTGATTGAGATAAAAAAAAGATTTAATGTTCAAAAACCTTTAGCTAGGCTAGTGTTGGAAAGCCTTCGACCGGATGCTCAACTTCCAAAAGCTCTTAATTGGGATAAAAAAGATTAAATACCCGAAAGTCTTTGACCGAGCCAGCATCGAAAAGCCTTTGGACTAATGCTCAACTCCTGAAAATTCTTGGCTAGGATAAAAATAATTGAATGCCCAAAAATGTTTGGTCGGGTCAGTATTGGAAATCCTTTGACCTGATCTCAACCCCCGAAAGTCCTTGACTAGGATAAAAAAGATTCAATGCTTGAAAGCCTTTGATCGAGCCAATGTCGGAAAGCCTTCGTCCCTATGTTCAACTTCTAAAAGTCCTTAGCCGAGATAAAAAAGATTTAACATCCAAAGGCATTTAACCAGGTCAGCATCGAAAACTTTCAGCCTAACGCTCAACTCCTAAAAGCCCTTGGCTTGGACAAAGAAGATTTAACACCCAAAGACCTTCAACCTAGTCAATATTGGCAAACTCTTGGAAGCTAGGGTCGAATCCCATGTGGGATCCTGTAAAGCTTGCAACTAGATGTTCAATGTTATAAAACCTCTTTTGCTAAAAGAGCCATACTGGCACCTCTTGGTTAAAAATTGAATGAGAATAGAACCAAGCATTTTCTACTCTTCTAATAGTTTCGATCTAGATCATTCCAAACTTTATAGGAAAGAACCAATTTGATAAGCATTTAGTATTAGATGACCTATTCTAATATAAGCCCCATATGCCACAATCCAAGTCATTGCCTAAGGATAGCATTGTCGGTATATTTAACCCCATGACAATAATAATTACAGGTTTGAACCAATGGTCGGTGGGCTCTTAATTTCATGATATTAAATTCGACGTTAGAGAATATTTGCAACCAAACATACAGAATCATGCCACGGTTGGAAAAATAGAAAACTAAAACTATTTCATTGATAGTATTATAGAAGAATCCTGAAGGCTTTACAGATTGGCCATCTATTTAAGACTGGTCAGTGGTATAATAAAAGTAGAAATATACAAGAGATAGCAGAGGTTCAAAAGGATAGCAAGGCAATACTTCATTCAGCCCCAGCCATTCCTGTTCCCGAAGCTACCGCACCTTTAATTGGAGGATCCTCATCTAGCTCATCCTCATCTAAGAAGTCCAGGTTGAGATCCAAATTGCATTTGAGAACCCTCCTTCGGGTATTGTCCATGCTTTCGGCAAAGGTAGGCTAGGAAAAAAGTAGTTTCTCATGATGGCATTCTTCAGAAGCTCTGTAAACTTCCACCGCCTTTCGCATTACCTCTTTTTGTGCTCTGAGATTAGAAATTCCTTGCCGCGTAGCCTTGAGAGATTCCTTTTCTTAGAAGAGCTCCTCCTTTAGTCGGCCCTTCTTAGCCTCTGAATGTTTGAGCTAGAATCGACTATCTTTTGGCCAACTTCTACCTCCTTCAGACATGCCACTAGCTCCTTCCTCTTCTTTTTTTTGGCCGACTAGCAGCCTCTCAGAATGTAGTAGTCCCTGATGAAAGGCATATCTATAAAATGATAAGTTCAGTAACAAATCACCGAATGAATAAGATCGAACCTAAAAAGAAGATGGAAAACTAACCTTCAAGATAGTCCAAACTGTATCTTTATGGTGTTGATGATTTCCTTCTCCCATAACACGATCCATGTCAATGGGATGAATGAATTTCTCAAATAGGCTCCTGGCCAACTCCCAGTTATCGAAGGAGAAAACTTCAAACCTTGGAGCTTGAGCACCCGAGATTTCTTTGGAGATAGCCATAGTAGGGGCGAAGGAAGAGCCCTAGCCTCTGGTCAATCGGGGGTGCTTCATAGTAGCTGAAGAAGGGACCTCCAGAGCATCGGATGGTTGGGGGCAACCATGGCTTGAATCTCCAAGTGATGCCTGATGGCAAGAGCTGCTTTGATCTTCCTTTTCTTCAAGGTCGCCTTTCTCAACTCGTGGGCAACTAAAGGATCCATGTCTAAAATTAGAAGATAAAAGATAATAGAAAAGAAAAATGCAAGGATTTAAATCGAAGAGAATAAGAGGAATGGGTTAGGATTTTTCTTACTTTTTGGCTGAACCCCATTTTAAAAAAGGTTGCCTTGGATAGCAAGACTTTCAAGCTTGGGACTTGAAAGCACTGAAGAACACTGATCCATCCCTCCTCCTTGGATAAAAGGACAGGATGAGTTAATTATCGAGACTGGATACCTCACTACAAAAAATCCCAACGATTGATGTCTGGGTACCTTATGAAGAAAAATTGCTCATTTTAATGGTGTATGGAGGAAAGAGTGCCCGGAATCAAAGAGCACTATCCTTTATGACGATTGATAGATAGTGATGTTATCGTTAAGACACCGTGGCTATCAGTTTACTTAACCGACTTCTAGATTGAATTAAAAATCCATAGAAAAGTAAGTTGGGTCAAATCCACGGGGAAGGCAATATAATGAATGTTTTGAAATCCTTGATTTAAAAAAATAAAGAGGTTGAAGCTGGATAAACTGAAATTAAAAATGCAAAAAAAAAAAAAATATGTGGTACTAGGATCTATTATTTAGACCCTAGCATCTACTTGCAACGAAAATAAAAGAAAAAAAATTAAAGATGCAAGAAAATAAACTTTATGTTAATTGAACTTATGATCCTATTACAAGAAAGTAAAAAGTATGCTGAAATGAAAGTAAAAGCAAAGAAAGAACAAAGATTGGAAGGAGGTCGATGCAGCTTCATTGGGAAGGCGGTTGATGAATTTCCTTCTTTCTTTGTACTCCTTGGAGCGAACTGGGCCCGGCTGCTTCTTCTTCTCTAGTTCTTAATCTGAAGGTGACATCAGCTCGAAGATGGCATAGGGACAGCACTTCTTTCCAAGATACCCCACTCTTAAAGATCAACCCTTAACCCAAGTACTGCTTTCTATCCTATATCGTGCTCTCTCTAGATGATTTCTTCTTAGGTCAGGGGTCCTATAAATAGATCTGGGCTAGGGCTTCTTCCTAGTCGAATTTGAACTCAATCAGACTCCACATCGGCAATATATCATGAGAAGAAATCCTGACCGTTTGATGTATAGCCTGATGGGGTAATCGGAGCTGAACTTCCTTCTCTCATAGTAGAGTCTAGGAGGGACTCTCTCTGGATCTCCAAATTGAAGTTTAGATTCCTCTTCCACTGGGATTGTGCTTCTCCCGGTGAGGGGCGGTGGCGGTGATTGGCCGAAAAAAGAGCATGCGGGTGGCAATTATGGTGGCTATGATGAGGATCAGGTAGAGCAGGGGATGGGGGGTAGCATCGGATGGTGGCAGTGCTGGAGCGACGATGAGTAGTGGTGAGCTGGGTGGTGGCCGACAGAGCTTGATCGATGGGCACGATGGCAGTGGTTTTGGTCAAAAAAATGGGAAGAAGGCAATGCTATTCCGACGATCCTGGGCTTCTCGGTGGCGGTCGGTGGCAAGCAATGGTGGGTGGTGACACTAGGTGGAGGAAGGCGGACAGCGACGAGGGGTTGTGGTTTGGAGCGGGCGATGGCCTATCAGCGAAGAAAAAAGATGGTAGTTGATGGCTTTTCCATAGTTTTTCTGGTAAAGGAAGGCTCCCGGCGATGAGGGGAAGCTCCCGGCAGTAGGGCGGTGGCTCGGGACAGCGACTCGGGTGGTGGGGTGATGTAAAACCCTCCACAGTCCATGGCTCAGCGATGGCAGATGGTGGACCAAGCGGGATCCCGTAGATCGAGCGGCCGGTCCATGGTGGACTGGCTGCTCCAAAAAATTGTGCAATCCTTTATTGATTTTCAAAATATAATTCTAGGCCCATTCGGACTCCGATTTGCATGTCGTTTATACCGTTGGACTCCAAAAATTGAGTTCTTTATAATGATGATCTTTTTTCTATAAATAATATATAAAAATATTAATTTAATATAAATAAAGATAGTTTAATTATTAAATTAATACTTTTATGTATGTATATAATATAATTATTAACAAGCAAACTACTATCCGTGATATTGGCGATGTTTACCGGAGGAAAAAATTCTAAAAAATGAGATCGAAGGATGAATCCTAGCTAAAATACAAACTATCAAAAAACCAAAAAAGAACCAAAGAGTATTTGGTGTAAACTATCTAAGGAGGAAATCCTATAGCCTTAAAGAATTAAATAAAAAAAGGAACCAAAGGTAACTTTAGGCTGGTCAAAAAAAAAACTCTCTATACAGGGCCACCTAGCCTGGAGAGTGACTGCATGCTCGATCAGTATCAAGTGGGACTTCCAACTCGAAGTCCGGGGAGATTTGGAACTTCTTGCAAAATCTTTTCAAATTTAGTTCCAGGATCATGGACTGGATAAGTTTGGAAAGGAAGTTTTCTTTGAGGTCTCCCAGAACTTCCTCTTTAGGGATCCCTGGAAGCTCCTCTGCAAGGGTTACGGAGGATCCTTCTTCGGGATCCACCAGTCCCTGTGATAATCTTGTGACAACCGATGCTTCACCAGTTAAAATGACACTCGCCACTTCGGTGGGAATCTCAAATCGATGGCTTCATGGTCCGAAGACCAGGGACCCTCCACCTCAAAGGTCTACTTTGAATCTAACATCCTAAGATCAAACTAAGAAATTTTAAAATAAAAAAAATCCCTTTAAAAGGCAAGTGAGAAGAACTCTAAGAACCTAATATGAGAAACAAATAATAGGGGACCCCTAGAACTAATATAAGAACTATCACAAAACAAATAGAAGATCTCTTGATAAGTCCACCTGGAAAATTGAAGAACCCAAAAAGAGAAAAGAGATGAGCAAACAGTGATAAATGCCAGCAAGACTCATCAAAAATGGATGAGGAGGAAAGAAAAACTCGAAAAAATAGAGATGTAAAAGATCAAGAATGAACCGAGTGGCAAAGGCTCCTCCATTTATAAATTCGGTCAATGGCCTAGATTGAGCTGAGGATTGATTGATCTATTGGATACGAGATGGATGGCATCCCATGATAGGCTGGAACACATCCCCATGAACCGTCATAACCAAAGCATCTCTAATGGGGACATCATCAACATGGATCTCGGAGCAAGCATGAATCTCAGAGCATATCCAGAATAAATTAGTTTGGGATTTATTATTTTTAGGATTTGGTTGGTTAGGATTGAGATATGGATAGGCTTATCTTATCATATCTTGTATTTGAACTTGAATCATCCCTATCTTTTTATCTTGTATTCAAATTCAAATGAGGGTTGGACAG
This sequence comes from Areca catechu, assembly GCA_021397845.1. Taxonomy (NCBI): domain Eukaryota; kingdom Viridiplantae; phylum Streptophyta; class Magnoliopsida; order Arecales; family Arecaceae; genus Areca; species Areca catechu. Next base: position 31,151,082 of record CM038046.1, read on the forward strand.
GTCTATAAATACCACCCTCAGTCATTTGTAAAAAAAACAGTTTTTGAGAATAATTATGAGTTTTTAGAAGAGTGATTCTTCTTGCCTTCGCCTTCGGCATCGAGGGGCGTGAGGCCCTAGTTATCCCCTTTTCCATTCCATTTTCTTTATCCCCCCATGATCTTTGAGATTCACCCTAACGCCTCCAAGTATCGAGGAGGGTGGAATGCCCTAGAGGTGAGAGATCTTTTCGTTAGTGTGAGTCCCAAAGTCTATGAGTTCCAAACCCTAAGTCTTCCATCCCCATTGTTCCTTCACCATCCCTAGAAAAAAAAATTCAAAAAAATATGATACCCTAATTTTGGTGACTTCTAGGCTCGCCAATGATCCTACCCCCTGTCCTCCATCAATTTTTAGTATCAGAACCATAGGTCAGGTTAGGGTATGTTTCTTTCCCAATCCCAGATTCCCCCTACCGGTTTCACCATTCTCTGCCTTCCTTGTGCTTGATCTACTGCCCACAGCCACCATTCACAGCAGCGATATCGTCTTCATCCACTGGCCTCCCATGGGTGCTCCCTGCAACTGCCCCCTCGCCGTCCCCAAAAAGAAGAAGCCCCGCTCCATCGAGATGGTACGGGTCTCCCCTTCCAGACATGCGAGTGGTTCCTCCCCGGCCCACGCCCTCGCCGCCCTTGCCGCCTTCTGGTAGACCCACCTCGCCTTCACTGTCGCCGTCGCCGCAGGTGTCCCCCACAAGTAGCAGACCCCCGCCGTCGCAGCTGCCGTCGACAACCAAAGCCCTAGCCCCAGCCCCACCCCCCCTCCGGCCCTCCCCATCCTCCTCCTTCGTCGCCTCCAAAAATCGCCTCCACTCCTCTCCCTCCTTCGCCCACAATGCCCGCGTTGCCCTCGCCCTCATCGTGCATAGCCTGGACATTGATCTCAGGACCCTGCCCCCACCTCGATGTGGATTTCGGCCACCGCTCCCTCTCAGCTTCCATTTCCTTGAGTTTTTTTTGGAATTCGGTAAGGTAGGCTATGGCATCGTCGAGAAGAGAGGCCTTGTCCATCTTAGAGATGTTTGGTACCATGGCTCTGAGAGCGAAGAACCTCTGGTTGAGCTTCTCCCTCCTCTGGTGCTCAGCTTCAATATGATTGAGAGGCTCTTCTCTCCCATTCACGGGCTTCCGGCCTCTCTTTCGTGGCTAGATGCTTGTCCAGTTCAAGCAGACCCCAAAATAGATCATCTCCAGTTCCAGATTTTGATTGAGTGGAAACACGAGAAGTAATTTGGATGGGTGATGCAGCCTTGGAAGGAGATGATCCAGGAACTGGCCAAGATGATCCACTTCCATGACTACTACAGTTTGATTGGGTTGTTGCAGGAGTTGTTATTGAAATTTGCTACTGGATAGACACCAACATCCTTTCCTGTTCCCTCTGAATCTCTCTTAATGATGTGGATTTCTGAATTCTACCAGAATCCGTATGCCATGCTGGAGCAGGTGTGTAGTTTGCTTGATCCCCTTCCGAAGAACAAAATCTCCTAAAGATGGACCTGTAGGTGGAGTTGGTAATGTCTCTTTTGCTTGCTGTGTTTGTCGAGTGCTTTTGCCCTTCTCGGTAGGAATTAAGGGACTAGAAAGATCAGCTGGTCATAGATGTTTGCAAGAAGTTCTTCCCGGATTTATCTATTGGATTTGAGGACCCTCTATAAGAATTTTCTTAATTTGGGCTAACATTAATTGGAATTTTGTTTTATTAAAACCGGGTTGATTTTATGGTCAATGTTGATAGACATAGGTTGAGCCCATTATTATATGATCATTGTTTGGGCTAGGAGCACCACATGTGGATTGGTGTGGTTGAGGCGGCACAATGTAGGCCTAGGCACAACTAGCCCGTGATGGGAGAGCCTGTTAGGATTTGCTTATAAATAATAGGCTAGGTTCCCTCTCCACTCCTTATGATATATGATGTTACGTGAGATTGGTTCTCACGGCTTGCCCATCGATGAGTCACCTGTTACGAGAGGATGCTGGAGAAAAGGACCCTGACTTCGATGGTCATGTGAACATTGCTTCCAGGTTTGGAGCATGGCGATTACAGGTATGTCTTGTAATACTTTTTCTCGGATCTATTGATTATGATTCTAATCATTTGATTGATTATGGGGTTGAGGAAATCTTTATTTTCCAACATTTGGTATTAGAGCCCTGATGTCCATAAAAGATTGGAATCATAGATCCTATTTTCCATACTTTAGATCTGATAAAATATAATTTTTTTTATTATTATTTCTTCCTTCCCATTGATTGCCTGACCATTGTCGCCTTGATGGGTGGCCGTCGGTGGTGTTGGTGGTCTTCATTTTTTTTTGTTTTTTTTGACACCCTAAAGCTGACGGGCATAATTAACCATCGTCTCCGCTTCTCTAAAACCAACCAAAAAAAAAACCCCTATGGTGATCGGGCGTCAGACCCGATCCTAGTGATTGAAACTTAGGATCTCGACCAATTAACTTAGATCCCAAAAAAAAAATAATAATAAAGCTGGACCGCCGGCTATCGGACGGCGAGCATGGCATCTCCTCTTGCTAGTCGGTAAGGTTCTTCCTTGCCAGATCAAGGAGGGACATGTTGCTCTGCCGCTCATGGGTTTCGGCTTTGTCACGGGGGATGCCGAAACCCTAGTTCCTCCAAGGATGGGCCACCGCCATCTCTCTGTTCTATGAGGAGAAGGACGACGTGCAGAGTCGGAGGGCCATGGATGCAGGCTTGGCCATGGTGGAATTGTTGGACACCATTGCAGTTGTCGATCGGGTATTCCAGTCGATGGGTGGCTGTCTCACCGGTCTAGGCACCGATGGTGAGGGGTTTTGGGTAAGCGACAGTGGTTGGGTGGTTTTATGAGCCATCATTAAAGTGGTTTTGGAAGCTTGGGAGGAGGAGCACCGGTGTCGGCTCCTTCTTCTTCGGGCTTGTTCCTTGGCTGCCGGCAATCTTTCGATGATGGCCGTACATTGTGAATGGCTGGTGACCAATCGGTGGTGGCAGAGCAAACCTTAGACATGGCGGCCATGGTAGATTTGGGGAGTTAATCGGTGATTATTGAAAAGAAGGGAGAAAGATGATGAGTTAATTTGGATTTTGGGTTATCGGGTTTTAACCCGTTTATATCCGAACCCACTAATAAATCCAACCTAATTATGAAATTGGCTGACCCAATCACATTGGATCAATTTTTAATTTTGGATTAAGGAAAATTTTGTATGTCAGCCCCTATAAAATTAATAATTTCAAATAGGTCTGAATAAAATTATAGATAGACCCTTAAAGGTTTGGTAATTATATTTAAGTCCAATCAGCCATTTTGCATTTAGACTCCTGGACTTTTTTTGAAATTTTATATTAATCCTTTTGCATTCAAGTCCCTGCATATATATATATTCATATTGTTTCAAAAAAAAAAGGGATCGGTAGTGGTGAGAACCACCGTGCCCTCTTCCTCCTCCCATACCTTGTTAGAAGTGTCCGGCAACGATTGACCGGTGATCATTTAGATGGTGGTGACTATGGCTCATCCACCAATGCTGGTGTCGATCGGTGCTGGGCTCTTGGGATGCTGCTCCTGGCTCTGTTTTTCCAAGAACCTTTAAGGGGTCCTCCACTATATTACCACCGAATGGATCCTGTTGGATTTTGGAGGCTCGTGGTGTTCTATTGTAAGGACCTCACCATCTTCCGGAAGGAGACAGCGGAGGCTGTTGCCAGATTGCTGAACCCCGTCCGATTTGTGGTGAATGCCATGGTGGATTTTTGGACATCTAGATGAGTGGTTGATGGCTCTCTTGTGTCGCTCTGTTCTTGTCTTTTCTTGAACTTTGGATCGCTAGTGGCTAGGGAATGGCCGCCAGTGGTTAGTTTGGTTGGTGACTCTCTGTGGAGGAAGATTCCAAGCTCGAAGAAGTCATTAATGGAGTTTTGAATGTCTCAATTGAGATAAAAAGGGAGGAAGAAAAGAATATTTAAAGATTTTTTTGGGTTGATGGGTTATCGGGTTACAACTCACTTTGAACAGAATTCATTAATTATAAATTTAGCCCAAATTGTAGATCTGGCTGGATCTAATTTCGTTGGGATTTGTTTTAATTTTGGGATCAAGAAGATTTTTAAGCTTAAGCCCCTATAAATTAAATATGAGTCCATATAAATTTCTGAGATTTATGGTTTGGTCATTTATCATTTATTTGATAAAAATCATTGTAACTTGCTCATTTTATATTTGATTTGAGCAATTTTTAGACCGTTGGACTCGTAAAGATTTGAAGAATATTTTGTTAGAGTTCTTTATATTTGGTAAACTATTTAAATAATTTAAAATTATTTATGTACAATTCTACTCACTATCATATAGTTTAAGTATGTTTTTCCATAGCCTCAAAGGGTTTGGAGCACTCTATAAATTTTGAATAGTTGAGTTATTAAGAATCAATTATTTATCTTTTATTTGGAATTGTATATTGATGTCTCTATAACAATTGACTCAAAATTGACTGTAATTGATTGTGACACTTATTATATACTATAATTTTTGCCCAAAAGTGTTTTATAGTTATGTAGTAAGTGTATTGATAGATGTGGCATTGGAATACATTATCATATAATATTTATGATCAGTGGGGTGCATGTTGTTAAAGTATCCCATTTTGGACTGATCTTTTTTATGGCATACATGTCGTTAAAGTATATTATTTTGTGTTTATTGGATATTTATCTTCTCTGTATGAATAATTTGTGGGTTGTCATAAATATTTATCACCAAAGTGATTTGTTTGTGTCAGTCCATTGAATTTTTTCATTATGAGAGGGTTTCTGGTTATTGCATACAACCGCCTGCCCAAAAAGGGTTGTTGTATATTTTAATCGAGAAGGTTGCATGGGGTATTGTGTTGCAATAGTGCTATAGTTTTCATGGGCTTTCTACCCAAAGGGGATAAGTTTATGTCTGTTAGGATATTTCATTTGCTTGTGTCTTCATGTGAAGAGTACTTATACATATTACATGTTCTACCCAAAGGGAAATATGTGATATTATTTTTGGACTCTTGTATATTATTTATGGTATATGCCCATTGACTAGTATTTATCATTCCTGCCATCTTTGATTATACAGTAATGTTGTTATTGAATTTTTTTGACTGGATCAAAATATCAAAGGTAGAGGTATATTAAGCTTAGAAAATTTGTCTGCCCAAAAGGGACAGATTTTCGAATGCCTTGTATCCTCATTGTGTTAACCTTTATTTTGTTTAAAAAAAATATATATTGGGTATAAGAAATTTGTTTACCCAAATGGAGATATAATTTCAAAATTTGTATTGACCTCATTTTCGGAGCTCAAAAGTACATCTCATTTTCTACCTATAGGAGAGTTTTATATGATGATGCACATGGTATATTTATTGAAAATGGCTTATTATATTCAAAGCCTTTATTGATTTATTGTTTGTACCTCAAGTTGTTGCATCATACATGAGGTTGATTGATGTTTTATACCATCTTAGAGGTCATGACTTGATGATCGCTCTTTGGAAGGTTAGTGGTTTTCGATGGATGGTGACCACCAAAGTGGCATGTTCATTGAGATTTACTAGGTCCTTCTGTGAGCTTTTTAGAAGGGATTATGTAGCATTATATGTTGAAGTGAGATTCCTTATGTGAATCATTTTCTTTCTAAAGAAAATTTTGTTGCATTGGACCAAAGGCTCACATTAAAATAATGCTTATAAAATTTCTCTGAGATATATTGTTATATTTCTCTATTGATTAACTGCATAGAGACTGTTTAGCAGTTAGTTTTTTTTTGTATTCAATAAAGTTAATGCTCCCATTATGATGACTCTGACTGAAATAAAGATATAAAAACTGAAATTGTACTAGCACTAAGTATGATGGAATATAGATATTATATTATATAATGATCTTCCATCTTGGTTGTCTTATTAGAGTACTCTGAAATAAAGCTGCCTATAAAAATAATAAAGAGTAAATCATTTTGAAATATATTTATATAATTGATTCCATTATGATTGTTGTATTTGAGAATGGTGATTTATTTTGACCTCATTTGTATAGATATATAGAATCTGATAAAAAAAAGTTTGGATAGCTGATGGATAGATAAATTAATATGTGAGTTGAATTGTATGATGGTGTTAGGATTTATATCTTGAAACTAGAGAGAATTGCACCTAAAATTAGTATTATGAGATTTCTATCTCTAATACATAGGCTGCTCATCATATTTAGTTTTCCTGCCATGCTATTTAATGATCTTAAAATCATATTCGTAAAATAATTAATAAATTATATCCTATTTTATCTCAGAAGTTTTTTTGATACTTTTGAGAAAAGGATAAGGTTATTGATAAGGTATATCAATCATATTTTTAGATCCCATATATAATAAATAAATAGTATTATTAAATATTTGTATAAGTATGGAATAGTTGTTTGATACACCATGCTTGAAATTTTTAAGTAAAATGATGTGACTGAGAGGCAAAGTATACTCTGAAAGATATGGTGTGAGTATGATGAGTAGATGCAATTTACTTTGATATCTCTAATATATAATTCTAATGATTACCATCTATATTTTGAATAAAATTCTTGATAAAAGGTAATACAAGATATCTTTTGAGTTAAAGTTTGATAGGAAGCTCAATATCTTTTATCTTTATGGTTGGAGCTGTCCTGCAACACTTAATCATTGATAATCCATCAGCGAATAAACCTTGGTTTTGTAATAATACGTTGTTTATTTTGGTTGTCTAGATAATTTTAATTGAATACAGATTCTACTATCCTAATTGAGAGGTATAAAGAATATTGAGTCAAATCTTGCCACATTTGTAGATTCTGATTTGCATAATGTCATATGCTTACATTGCAAGAAAATAAGTTTTTGCTTTTATAAATATTTTATTTTATCCTACTGGAAAACAGTGGGAGAGCAATATTAAATATACAAACTGATGATTGTACCTCCATTACTAGTTGATGTAGCACTAGTAAAGAAATTATATGTAAGAAAAAGATACATGTCATTTCTAATGACAATGTAAATGCATGGAGGTTTTGTTTTATAGAATGCTTGAAATAGAATCTAGTGGCATTCTTGGATTTACAAGCAAAGTTTGTGGCATGTTGCAAAGTCACAATTCATATTGTTTTATTATAAAACTTTGTTCTGGGTCTCATAATTAGTGATTATGTTTTAAAACCACTTATAATTTCTTATAATCATAGGCAGCTATGTTCTTTAAAAGAACAATAAAAGTTTTCATTTTTTCTATCTATGAGAAAATAGAATTTTTATCAGTCAGAGGTTGTAGTTGAAAGGGAGATATTTTATACAATATTCAAAGTCAATATTTGTTGATCCCCTAATCAAGATTAAGATCCATAGTTTTTATAAAACATGTCAAGAATATGGACATTTTAAAATCTTTTATTTATTTTTTGGATTAGTGGGTGTTTGATGTATTTATATATTGACTTAATTGATAAACTTTATTTGTCTTTGATTGCTGGATTGTAATACAAGAACACATAAGTGTCAAGTGTATAAAGTCCATGTTGGCCGATCCTCTAACTAAGAATTTGAAGTCCGTATGCTTTACAAAGCATGTTAAAAATATGTGCATATTGAATTCTTTTATTGTACTTGGTTGGTGGGAGTGACTTTATATTTATGATTTATTATTATAAAGCTTGGTTTTATTTGATTTTTCTATCATGTGTATTTATATACATTGTTGACATGATAGTTGATGGTTTACATTTCTATATGCTTATGTGCATATGTGGAGTAAAGTATAACATAGTATTTCAAGAATATGTTTTATCTTGAAAATGACAGTTGTATGGATATGCCTCATTTGATAATTATGAGATCTCATTGTGTTTGGAGACATACAGACTTTTTTTGAAGTCATGAGATTTCTCTAGCTTATGATATAGCATGTGGTTATAGAAAAATCTTGATTGAGGGTACATATGTTTAATTTATTTTGATTATGAGATATCTCTTTTGGTTATGTACCTGATCGAGATATGGTGTCGAGTTTTAGATTTGTTGTACTGTCTCGTCATTGACACCATTGTTGAGTATGTGAGACAGGATGGCTTGTTGTTTGATGCCATCATGATTTCTCTTGCTTATTTTGTTTCTAAGCATGTTGACGAGAAATTGGAGGACTGATAATGAAAAATAGCATGTTTTTTTTGATCACCTTGATGCTATTTTCTTGCTATACTACTATACCAAGACTTATGTCGACGGTGTTTATGATACTTGTAACCATGGATAAGTCTTGTATTGGTTAAGTAGTACAGTGGCCCCATGATTCGGCATCATGTACTGTTGGACCGAGTCGTTTGTAGGTGCTATCTATGGATCATATGGTGGCAACATGTTGTTTTTAACCCAAGAGTTGTTTTGAAAGATAAAATGTTTTCAAAATTATAATTAATGTAGTCCAAGTGGGAGAATGTAAGAATTTCCTTAATTTGGGCTAACATTAATTGGAATTTTATTTTATTAAAATCGGGTTGATTTTATGGTCCATGTTGATAGATGTAAGTTGAGCCCATTATTATGTGACCATTGTTTGGTCTAGGAGCACCACATGTGGATTGGTGTGGTTGAGGCGGCACAGTGTAAGCCTAGGCCCAACTGGCCTGTGATGGGAGGGACCGTTAGGGTTTGCTTATAAATAATAGGCTAGGTCCCCTCTCCACTCCTTATGATATATGACATTACGCGAGATTGGTTCTCATGGCTTGCCCATCGATGAGCCGCCTGTTACGAGAGGATGCTGGAGAGAAGGACCCTGCCTTCGATGTTAATGTGAACATCGCTTTCAGGTTTGGAGCATGGCGATTACAGGTATGCTTGTAATACTTTTTCTCAGATCTATTGATTATGATTCTAATCATTTGATTGATCATGGGGTTGAGGAAATCTTTATTTTCCTACACCCTCGTGTTCAACTACAAATTGGCGATGCAGTTGAATTCTTGCAAAATGCTCCTAAAGGGATGTATGATGTAGTTATTGTTGATTCATCAGACCCCATTGGTCCAGCTCAAGAGCTTGTTGAAAAGCCTTTTTTTTTTTGAGACAATTGCAAGGGCTCTGAGGCCCGGTGGTGTCCTTTGTAACCAAGTAGAGCATATGTGGCTTCATACACATCTGATTCACGATATGCTCTCTATCTGTCGTGCGACCTTCAAGGGTTCTGTCCATTATGCATGGACAAGTGTTCCTACATATCCTAGTGGAGTGATTGGGTTTTTGTTATGCTCAACGGATGGCCCGCCTGTCAATTTTCTGAATCCCATAAACCCAATCGAGAAGCAGGAAGAGGCATTCAAAGGCAAGAAGATGATCAGATTCTACAATTCAGAGATAAATAAGGCTGCATTTGTGTTGCCATCATTTGCAAAGAGAGAGTTGGGGTCCTTTTATAGTTCATAAGCGGTTCAACCAACACAGACAAATGATGTATCAAAGATGGATGCAGAAAAGGAAAATTCTTCTCTTCAGACTTCTGTCGATGGGGCTAACTGATTCTATCACACTATCGACAACGGGAAAGTAAAAGATTGAAGTTTGCTGAATAAACAATTTGTAGAAGTTTGGAGTCCAAGACAAATAATATCAAGCTGAAGATGGGAGACTTGAAGCATGACTCGACGGAGTCGAGTTTTCCTCACCTCAGGGGAATGATAGGGACTTTGTCAGCATGGATCCTGGAGCAAGCATGAATCCTGGAGCAAGCATGAATCCTAGAGCTGCACGAATCTTGGAGCATATCCAGAATAAATTAGTTTGGGATTTATCTTTTTGAGGATTTGGTTGGTTAGGATTGAGATATGGATAGGCTTATCTTATCCTATATTGTATTTGAATTTGAATCATCCCTATCTTTTTATCTTGTATTCAAATTCAAATGAGGGTTGGACAGGTCTATAAATACCACCCTCAGTCCTTTGTAAAAAAATAGTTTTGGAGAATAATTATGACTTTTTAGAAGAGTGATTCTTCTTGCCTTCACCTTCGGGCATCGAGGGCCGTGAGGCCCTAGTTATCCCCCTTTCCATTCCATTTTCTTTATCCCTCCATGACCTTTGAGATTCACCCTAATGCCTCCAAGTATCGAGGAGGGTGGAATTCCCTAGAGGTGAGAGGTCTCTTCGTTAGTGCGAGTCCCAAAGTCCATGAGTTTCAAACTCTAAGTCTTCCATCCCCATTGTTCCTTCACCATCCCTAGAAAAAAACTCAAAAAAATATGATACCCTAATTTTGGTGACTTCTAGGCTCGCCAATGATCCTACCCCCTGTCCTCCATCAATCTCAAACTCACCTCGTCTGTCTCATCACCTTCCATAAGGGGAAATCATTATTCCATCAAGTGCCATGATGCCTTAAGTTATGGAGAAGCCATAAATGTTCATTGCCCCCTCCGAGTAATCCATGATGAAACATCTTCTCAAACATCATACCATACCAAGGAAAATTTGGAAACAAAAATGATTTGATCGAGAACAAATTTTGGTCACCTTCCTATCGGTCCTAAAAAATCAAATTGATCAAAAATTACTAAAGGAAAGAAGTCAGGATAAAAAATATCTGAAGAATAATACCACATCAAGACACTTAAGAAAAAAATTATATTTTATTTCAAAGATATCTAATAGGTTAGAAATAAGAAAGTAAAAATTATAATGTCAGTCTCTTCTTCCTTGCTAGTGATTGGTTGGGTCGACATGATCAGATTGAATGGCCTCCGCTGTAATTGGAGGCTGAAGTAGATGCGCTCCAACCTCAGAAAAAAATTGGATTGCCAGGGTTTTGCAAACCTCAAAATTGGCTCCATATGATTTGCTTTTGACATGCTGAACTCGAGTTTTAGCAGCTTCCATGCATGCATCGGCCAAAGTTTTCTAGCCTTTAACCTTAAGATCTCATCACCGTAATCAGCCACCTTATCCCTCAAGCCATCAATAGTAACTTTGGTCATCTTTAACTAGTTTTGCAAGGACAAGTTATCCTTCATATCCATCGTTTGGTGATTCTGGATCCATTGAAAGGCAACCGCATTTTTGTGCTTCTCCTCCTTCAATTTCTGCCAAAGGAGCCGAGCCTCAGCCATAGCTTCGTCCCTTGCCCGCTCAGCTTGATAAAGCTTATTGTCTTGTCCCGAAGGGCTGTTATCTTGTCCCTGACCCTGAGCAAAGCGAAGTTCCTTTCACAGCCATTCATTTTGATTTCAAGCCAAATTGAGTTCCTCCCAAAGCCATTGGATTTTGCTATTTGCTTCAGCATTTATATCTTTCATCGTCATTTCATGATTCTTTTCTTATTCGGCGACCTCTGTCTCCATGTTCAAGATTGCCTAGGCCTCACCTATGCATGCAGCCTCCAACTTTCGATGCATGGAGCAAGATGATTGCCTGTCTCCACTAGCTTTACTACCAAATGAACAATATTCTTTGAAAGAGCATCTATGCATTTTTTATGTTCTCTAAATTCTCTTTGCTTCGGCGGTATGAGTCTCGACCTTGCCTAGCTCCCTCTCAGCATCTACAACCTTTTTTTCCATCTCGGTGGCCTTTGCTTTGGCACCTTTGATTGACATCATGAAGAAGTATAAATGATGAGTTAGCTACGACACCGTGTTTTTAGATATTGCAAAAAAAATAGTCAAGTCAAATAATGGTAGTTTAGGCAAGAAACCTCCTGCATTCCTGAATGATCACCTCGAAGGCTGCATGTCCATGCTCTTCAGACTCGTCTTCAAGCCTGATAATCGCCTACCACTCGAAGGAAGGATCGGACTCTCTCTTTAGCAAATAATGGACTCTAAAAGTGTTGGAGGAATCGGGATTGCTCCCTAAGGTATTGACCTTAGAAACACCATTGGAGGAGGTTGAACTTTTACTACCCGAGGCCTCACCCCTATGGCACTTCAAGATAGCTCTCCATAAACTTCGAACATCGCATGGATCCATGTGATATTCAATATCGCCAAAATAGCTCACCAGAAATCATCCTCTTACACTAGAAATCACCACACAGTGAAATTAGGATAGTCCCAACTCAAGCATCTATGATTGTAAAGTAATTCTAAAATTCCTTTATAAATGGACTGGCCAGGGTAGATCCTCACATCTCTTGAGAAAAACATCATAAATGCAACATAAAAACTTTCTGACGGGCTTGCCTTTCAAGAGCTTGGAAACTAGTGAAGTTGCCGGGATCCCCAAGGAGTGGCACTAGAACTGCTTCTCAGCCCAAACATTCAACATTCAGATTAAGGAGTAGGAGGCTAATGATGTAGGAAGAAATCCCGTACCTAGGATACCAAAGGTTTTAGGACCAATGACAATTCAATCAAATCCGGTTTAGGATGGACAAAAGCCACATCCAGCTATTTTGGATCTCGATATTTAGGTCCATGATATTTCGAGTATGAGTAAAGTAAAAAGAATATGCAGATAAACTGGATGTGCCCAACAGAAAGCATTGGAGGGGCAAATCCTGTTCCCTAGTGCCTAATCGGTTGCCTGGTTCTATTCCCTTAGGAAGAGAGAACCAGGGAAGGTGTTTTAGCTTCCAGTTCTATCGATAGTAACTTTAATATACAGCACACCCGATCTTTAGGATCTCGATTTCTCCCGAACCAAAGATCTTTTGATTTACTCCATTATCTATCTCAAGCCCTCTTAGCCCTTAATAGGCTTAAGCTAAACTATCCTAATAAACATTCGACCAACTGGGTTACTGTCCAACCGATCCCTTGATCAAGGTGGATGTGCCTATTTACTTTTGGTATAATGGGAATCTGACTCTCCTGAGCCATGAGCTTCGTGGAACCTTAATTGCAAAAGGCCCCCAAACTTATCCAACTCAGGTGCAAGGCCCTGATCCAGTCAGCTACTCTTATAAGAGCACCCATCAAATGACTAAAGATGGAACCTGCCAATACTCACTTTGAAATATCCCCGTAATAGATATACTGTCAAGTCCTAGCATTTAGAATAAATCTCAGTCATTAAAGAAGCATGGTCTTTCTCTAAGTCATAGTTTCTAGAGCTATTAAGGTAAACAGTGGGATGACACATAAGACAAAATTTTTTATCAATTGAAGGAGGATATTCTAGGTAGAAAATGATGATCTTCACCAAAAAATCTAGATGTTAGCTTCAAAATCTTATCATTCCCTGTATGTCGACTACCATTCTAAGTTATCTCTAAACCATCCTTGGGACTCGACTATAAAAGGGAGTTCTTGGTTAATGCCTAGAGATAAGTGTGCACCCCTCTACTTGCTCTTCATATATTCTCATGCACTTATACCTATTTTTCCTGGATGGTCTAAAATTTTGACTTGACCGTCGGAGGGCCTTTGCTGGAATCTTCTTTAACTAGGTCTTCTTTTGTAGGAATAGCCATCTCCATCTTCTCTCCAGCTCCCTCCGGCATCCAAACAGATTTTAATATTATTATATGACATCCCAGTTCAAAAATTATGATACCCTATAAAATTATAACATTCCAGTAGGAAACAAGAAACTGAATGCATTAACCTCTCCTACCAGAACTTTCTTTTATCATGGCATGAATTATAACTCTCAAAATCTCAAAACATGCTATAGTGAAAGCCAATATAATTTAGATCGAAATAGAATTATAATATCCTAGTTTAAAATTTATGATATCCAATATGAAACTAGAAATTGAATGCATTAACCTATCCTATTTGGACTTTCTTTTATCGTAACATATATTATAACTTCTAGAATGTCTAACATGCCACAATGAAAAAAATAATATAATTCAGGTCAAAATATAATTATGACATCTATTCAAAACTAAAGACATCGTAGTTCAAAAATTATGACATCTCGGTATTAAACATGAAACTAAATGCATTAACCCCTTTTATCAGGGCTTTTTTCAATCTGTAGCTTGAGTTATAACTTCCAGAATGTCATACATGTGATGATAGAAAAAATAATATGATTTAGGTAGATATAGAATTATGATATTCTAGTTCAAAAATTATAACATCATAGTTCCAAAATTATGACATCCTGGTATGAAACAAGAAACTGAATATATTAACCCCTCATACCAGGACTTTCTTCCATCCGTGGCCTAAGTTATGAATCCTAGAATATCACAACATACTAAGATAAAAAATAATATAATACAGACCAAAACAAAATTATGATACTCTAGTTCAAAAATTAAGATATCCTAGTTTAAAAATTATAACATCCCTATACAAAATAAGAAATCAAATGAATTAACCCCTCATACCAGGAGTTTCTTTCATTCATGGCCTGAGTTATGAATCCCAGAATATCATAGCATGCTAAGATGAAAACATAATATAATTTAGGTTGAAACAGAATTATGATATCCTACATAGATTTAAGCTAGGATGCTTTACAATTTTTATAAGAGTTAGATATAATTTATTTTTTCATAATCTAGCATTCCTTTATTTTTCTATATTTTAGGTGATTTTCTTATTTTTCCAGAGCCTAGTATGAAGCCCTCATAATTATTTAAGAATTGTTGCAAGCCAGCAGTTTATATTGAAAATATTTAGAAGATGGATTTTTTTTTTGCTTATGTTGATATAATATGGAAGATCCCATTTGGTACCTTCGTAGATATGCTATCATTCATAATTGAAGGGCGATTCCTTATAGATATAATTATATATTATAAAGGATGTGATGAGGTCAATTTTTATGGTAAAGTAGTTACTTTCAATATGGAGAAAGTGACACTGATTGTGGATTTTCCATGCCATGAAAAAAAGATCTCCATCACAAGCCAAAATAAAAATGACAGGTTATTCCAAAGATTTGGACAGTAATTGGATCTTCAACATAAAGGTTTGAACAAATTAATAGTCCAGCTTCAATCCTTAAAGATACAAGAGGACATTGAGGATACTATTAGACTTTGGATCATATACATGCTTGAAATATTTTTGGCTCCAAAGTCAAATCAAATATGTTCAAGATATCTCATCCCTTACTTGGATGAGTTATCTCAGTTAGTAGCAATTTTCTAGGCTTTTGCAATCAAGAACTTGATGGTTATTGGTATTTCAAAGATTACTGATTGCTTGCGATCTGGGAAGCCAGTCCAAGCAAAGACATGCGACAAGGATAGGAGGCAGCCTGCCCTATTTGAGTATTAGGCAGCTCTAGTGGTAGAAATCATTTACATGCAAAAATGAGTGTAATTATTTTTATTTGAATTCTTTCATATTTTTAATATACAAAATGCTAATGTGTTGGTGTAGTTCCTCGAGCATACTATAATGAGAGCCCTAGTATATCCTAATAAATTACTTAGGTTATTGAAGTGGTATGATAGCTAGTTAAAACTGCAGAATATTCAGGTTGGCAATATGTAGTCTTATGAGTTGGTAAGATAATCTATGATACATAAATCTTTTAAACAATAAATTATCATTATAATTACTAATTTAATTTGATTTTCTTCTTTGCTTGTAGTGGAGGGTGCTATTATATCTAGGCCATAAGAGCAATGACTTATCGCTCCAGAAGCAGGAGCATCATCGGATCCAAAAATTAACTATGCATCCTATGCAGAGATGAAGATCGAACTTGAAGATGTCAAGAAAAAACTTGTCATTATTGAAAACTTCCCAAGTTTATTGCTAAAAAAAGAGAGCAATGCAAATAAAAAAAGAGGACACAGGGGAGGAGGGGGATGATAGAGAGGAGGTGGAATTTATGAAGTAAGACGAAACGAGGATGGAAGGAAAAATGAAGGATACCCTGTGATTGAGAATGCTGAAGGGGACAAACAATTATCTTTGGTCCCTTCAATTTTCAAGAGGGTGAAAAAATAACCTAGGCTGTAGGAGGCCTTACAATTAAAAATGGATCATAGTTTTGACATCGATCAAACCATCAAAAGGTCTAAGATAGTGGCCACATCACAAGATGATCAATCAATTTTGCCTCTACAATTTAAAGAGAATGAAAATTTAATTAACAATTTTTTGAAAGAGAGTATTAGCTTGTAAGTGTTATATGTTTTTTCTATTATATATGCTAATCATTCTTTCAATATCTTGTTTTATGATATTCTTTATATATATCCATTCCAGAGAGGTTGTGTATACTAATGAATATGGAGGTATTATTATGATACGTTCATGATCTTCTTGCTAATTAAATGATAGTTGATGATGCAAATATTGGAGTATAACTTTGTTTTCTTATTATTCTTGTTGTATATTATGATATCTATTTTTTTAATATTTTTTATCATGATTTTAGTATTGTATGACATCATGTTATATTTTATTAATTACTTTATTTTATATTGATAGATAATTGATGCTAGATAGAAGTTTTTAAGTAAGAACTAGAGAGAGCATTTGGATAAGTACCATAAGTATATCATTGCATTTGTTATGACTATTAGGATATGTATGACATCTCCATTATCATTTTATGAATTTGCTGGAATGGTTGGAAATATAATTTTTGATGAAGTTGGTGATAAAGAAAAAGAGTTTAGATTTTTCTTCACCATTATCAACTCACATTCGCACTTGCACCTAGTTGCAATTGACATGGAAAAGAAGGTATTCATGCACTTAAATTCCATAAAATACAATGCTAGATACAAATCTAATACGAAGAAGTGACAAAATATTGTTGGCCTAATATTTTATATCTACTATGATAATGAAGACGTGATGAAGTAGGCCATGAAAAAAAATATTGAATGCCCTTCTTAACCAATTGGTTTACTAGATTGTAGCCTTTATTATTTAAAATACATAAAATTTCTTGCTCATAGGGGTAAGCCAGATCATTGGAACATCATACAAGATGATATCAGTCTATATCGATGACAGTTACGAGCAAGAATATTGAAAGAGAGCGTTAATTAGAAGATATATAGAGTTTTAAAAATTTAGAATCAAAAAGCTAAATATTTGTCATGGTTTTTTTTCTTTGATTTATTAACTTTTGTAAGATGATATTAGAAATTTATAATTTAATTGATATTATCCCTTAAATATTAATAAAATATATATATATATATATATATAATTATTTCAAACTAGAATGTTATAAATATATTTTACTTATTACATGCAGTTTTTTGGATATAAGATATTATGTTTTGCACTGAAATATTAAATTTTTAAAAGGATATCATAATGTTATACAAGGATATCATATTACCATCTATAAACTTTTTAAGATATTTTTTTATAGGGATGTTATGTTTCATTCAGGGTGTTATAATTTTTGAATTATAGCATTATAATTTTGTTTCAGCATATATTTATTATTTTTTTCTTGGTGGTGTATCATGACATTCCAAGAGTCATAATTCAAATAATAAGTGATAGGTAGTTCTAGTAGAAGAGGTTAATGTCTTTAATTTCATATTTTTTATAGAAATATTATAATTTTTGGGTTAGGATATCATGATTTTTTAAACTAAGGTATTATAATCATGTTTTCGCATGTATTTATCATCTTTTACTATTCGTGACATATTATAACATTCTAGATTAGTGCCTTTAGCTTTATATTTTCAACAAGGTGTCATAATATTTGAGTTAGGGTGTTATAATTTTTAAACTAGGATGTCATAATCCTGTTTTAGTATATATTTATCATCTTTTACTATCTGTGACATGTTATGACATTTTGAGAGTCATAATTTAGGTCACAAGTGATAGGTAATCTTGGTAGGAGGGGTTAATACATTTAGTTTCATATTTTCTATAGAGGTGTTATAATTTTTGAATTAGAATGTCATAATTTTTGAACTAAGATATTATAATCCTGTTTAGGTATATATTTATTATCTTTTATCATCTATAGCATGTTATAATATTCTGAGAGTCATAATTAAGGCCATAAATAATAGGTAGTCTTGGTAGAAGAGATTAATGCTTTTAATTTTGTATTTTCTACAGGCTGTCATTATTTTTGAGCAAGGATGTTATAATTTTTAAATTAGGATATCATAATCCTATTTCAACATATATTTATCATCTTTTACCATCGATGATATTTTATGATATTCTAGGAGTTATAATTCAGGCCACTAGTAATAGGTATTCCTATTACAAGGGGTTAATGCCTTTCATTTTATGTTTTCTGCAGAAATGTCATAATTTTTGAATAAGGATATCATAATTTTGTAACAACAGGATATTATAATTTTTTAACTAGGGTATTATAATTCCGTTTCGACATATATTTATCATCTTTTTTCATCAATGATATGTTATAACATTATATAGCAAACATGAAACTAAAGGCATTAACCCCTCGTACCAGGATTATCTATCACTTATGGCCTAAATTATGACTTCTAGAATATCATAATATGCCACGGATGATAAAAGATGATAAATAGATATCGAAATAGGATAATGATATCATATTTTAAAAATTATGATATCCTAGCTCAGAAATTATAACATCAATACAAAAAACATGAAACTAAAGGTATTAAACCCTTATACTAGAACTACCTTCACTTGTGGCTTGAATTACGATTCCTAGAATGTCATAATATGCCATAAATAGTAAAAGATGATAATATATGCTGAAACAGGATTATGATACCTTAGCTAAAAAATTATGACATTCCTTTAGAAAATATGAAACAAAGGTATTAACCCCTCCTATCAAAACTACCTATCACTTGTGGCCTGTATTATGATTCCCAAAATATCATAACATACCACGGATGATAAAAGATGATAATATATACTAAAATATAATTATCATATCCTAGTTCAAAAATTATGACATCCTAGAACAAAACCATAAATTGGATATTTTGATCTTTTATACCAGGACATTTTCACTATCCATTCCCTAAATATGACACCCAGAGTATAATAATGCAGTTTTGAGATAACTTGAATATAAAAATGTGAGAAACATGACTATTTTGGTATAAAACAGAAAATGAAGATTTTAGTCATCCATGATAAGACTTTTTAACTATGCATTGGCTTGAATATAACTTCCGGAGTGTGATAATATGTTCAAGAAATAAAAATTTCTGAAAATATGATATCCTTTTATAAAAATTATGAGATCTTAGTTCAAAAATTATGATATCACGATATAAATAAAAAAATTGAATGTTTTCATTCTTCTATCTAGACTTCCCATCAACGGTTGGCTAAAACATAACTCTTAGAATATGATAATACGACACAGGGATAACTTAACTGGAAAATCATTGAATTAGACTTATGACACTCCTTCATAGAACTATGATATCCATTCACAAAATTATGACATCTAGGCATAAAATAGAAAACTGAATATTTAAATCTCCATGCTAGGACTTTTTCACTGCCAATTCCTTAAAATGTGACTAATTGAAAAAAGCTAACACTTTCGATATTCAAAATATGACTGGATTAAATAATTTATGACATCTTGGAGTATTATATAGTGTCCTAATACATTAAATTTTTCTGGCTACCAAAATAGTTGGTGTAATAAAGAATCTACAAAAAAATTGTAAATAACATTGTATGAAGGATTTTTTACTTTCTGTTAGGATGACAGTTTATCTTGAAGTTATATAATAAGCCCTCTTGGATCAAAATTGTTCCTTATACCTGACACTTAAAATACTTTTTAGATCAAGAAAGAATCTTCTTTAATCTCAGACGCTATTTGATACCTTAGATATAACTATTGTTGATCCTTGGAATGATTTTGATGATCACAAAATATTGGAGTATGTACTTATTACTAATTCTTTCAATTACTTGAGAAGCTTTTACAGGAAATTGGTTATCTTTAGTTTAAATTGGTTTTCAAATTGATTGAGAGGTAATTCAATTTTGTATGGACTTTTATAAACTTTAACTTGTAAAGGCCCTAATTTTTGCCAATCTTATAATCTTGTAAAATGGGCTGAAAATTATAAAATTGAGAGTATGTAGATTAGCTCTTGTTCAATTCAAGTGTTGAAGAGTTTTGGAGAAGTTTGAAACATCAATTGAAGTTTTGGCAAGAGCTGACTCATGGATCAAGAGCCGACTCCTTATGGCACGACACGAAGAAATTTCAGAGTTTCAGTATCAAGAGCCGACTCCTGTCCCAAGAGCTGACTCGTTCAGAGTTATGATTTTTGGTGAACTAAGACTTCGAGCCGACTATGCCCTGAAGAGCCGACTCGAGCAATTTGATGATTTGAAGTGATTGAAGGCAAGAGCCGACTCCAGCGTGAAGAGCTGACTCTTACATAAATTTATTTTGGGCTGTCTGAGACTTTGAGCCAACTCGTGGACCTCGAGCCGACTCGAGCAGACGTTTTCTGCGCTCCAATGGCTAGTTGCTGGAAGTGATTTTTGAATTCTATTTTGTCTCCAACAGCTCTTTCACGAATCCCTAGGCCCTACAACGACCATATCTCATGGAAAACTATAAAAGGGATTGCTTTTGAGGGATTAAATGATTATTAGAGCATTATTATTGATTTATCTTGAGAAATTGAAGAGCCTTCAAGACTTTCACCAACCTACTTCATGAGCTTTCAAGATACGATTCAAAGCTTCACCAACTCCACTTTATCATTGAATCCACTCATTAAAGAAGCAAAGAGCAGCTTGAAGAGTAATTAAAGAGCATTCAAAGTTAGGCTTCGTCTTGATCTACATTGGCAACACTTAAACAAACTCGATTTGTTGTAGTTGCTTGTTTATTTCTCTCTATCTTTGTTTTCTCTTTAAGAACAGCAAGGAACTATGTCTTAAGAGAGGGTTGATTTTTATGTGAGCCTTGTGAAAACCTAAGTTGGGTTCTTGGTGATCCCAGTATAAAACCAAGTGTTAAGGTTTCTTTGGTGATCCCGTTCAAAACCAAAGGAAGTTTGGATTTCTTTGGTAATCCTGGTAAAACCAAAGTATGTAGGTTTGGATTGTGAGCCTGGTAAAACAATATGACTGTATTCCGGTTAGGGAATATAGTGGAAATCCCAAGTGGTGCTTGAGTAGTGGACGTAGGAGCCGGTTGCTTCAAACCACTCTAAATCTCTTTGTGTTTGTGTTTGTGCTTACTTTAGCTTATTGCTTTTACCTAATTACTTCCGCATAACATATTGCACCACAACACTAAAAGAATTTCAAAGTGCACATAATTGTGAAAAGTTTTTTAATCCCAATTCACTTCCCTCTTGGGAAGCATCTGGGCAACAAGTGGTATCAGAGTAGAGTCTCTAAAATTTACTTAGAGTAAAGATAGATGGCACATCCCATGAGCACTTCATTGGCCGAAGGTCAATCCACAAATCGACCTCCACTTTTTATCGGAACCAATTATATATATTAGAAGGCAAGAAGGAAAATATACATTTAAGCCATTGATTTTTATTTATAAAAAATTATTTTGAAAGGACCTCACACACCCACTATTAAAGTTAATGATATAGAGGTTCCCAAACCAGAACAGGATTGGGATGAAAATGATATGAAACTAGCTGAATTGAATGCCAAAGCTATGAATCTACTGTATTGTGCTTTGGATCCAAGTGAGTTTAACAGAATTTCAACTTGTAATTCTGCTAAAAAAATTTGGAACAAGCTAGAAATTATACATGAAGGCACATCAAAAGTCAAAACATCAAAAATCAATCTTCTTGTACATAACTATGAATTATTTAAGATGGATCCTAGTGAGACTATATCTGCTATGTATACTCATTTTACTGATATTATAAATGGTCTCAAAAGTCTTGATAGAACTTACACTAATGCTGATCTTGTCCAAAAGGTTTTGCGATCCTTGCCAGATAAATGGGAAGCTAAGCTGACAGCTATTTAAGAGGCAAAGGACCTGAATACTCTACCACTGGATGAGTTGCTTGGTTGACTAATTACACATGAATTAGCCATGCAACAAAGGACTGATGAAGACTCCAAGAAAAAAAAAGCTATAGCATTTAAAGCTACAGAAGAGGACAAGGATGAAGACTCAGATTCATCGGATGATGATGATTTAGAAAATGATGAGATAGCCCTTGTAATGAGAAGATTTAAAAGGTTTATGGGTAGAAGAAAAATAAATAGATGGAGAAAGCAATTTAGAAAAGAAGATTTTGGGAGAGAGAAAAAGACAAAGAAAATGATAAGGAAAAGGATCAAGTACCAATCTACTATGGATGCAAGAAATCGGGACATATCCATCCTGACTATCTTGAAGCAAAGAAAAAGATGATCACTAGAAAGAAGAAGAAGGCAATGCTTGCAGCATGGAGTGACAGCGATGAATCTACATCTACTGAAGAGGATGGAGAGATAACAAAGACTGCACATATCTGTCTTATGGATTTAGAGGATGAGGTAACTACTTCTGAACCTAATTTAGAATTCACATATGATGAGCTGCATAATGCATTTTGTGAATTACTTGTAGAATACAAAAAAGCTGGTTTGAAAATGAAAACCTTAAAAAATCATCATGATGCAATTAAAAAAGATAAAAATGAGTTTGGTGAAAGAAATAATATTTTGTAAAGGAAATTAAGTTTAATTTGTGAAAGACTTAAAACCATCTAATTTGAAAAAGAAGAGCTTATTGAAAAAAACAAAGGTTTACAAAATGAAAATGATGATTTAAGGAAAGAAGTTCAAAAGCTCAAGCCTTTGATTAAAAAACTAACCCTAAGTTCCAACAAGCTTGAATTAATTTTGAAAAATCAAAGAAAGATAAATAACAAATTTAGAATTGGTTACAAAGATTCTATTTCAAACAAATTTTTTGCATCTACATCATATGCTCCTAAGTTCATTACTTCAAAACAACTTAAACCTAAATTTGCATCATCTCGTACTTTTTATTCGAAGTCAAGGATTGTATGCTATGCATGTAATAACTTTGGTCATAAGACATTTGAGTGTCATTTGAAATATAATGACAAAAAAAAAATTAAGAAAGTTTGGATTCCAAAAGGAACCATTTCTACTAACTTGCAAGGACCCAAGAATGCTTGGATACCTAAATCTATTATATTATTATTTTGTAGGGATGTCTTGTAGCCACAAATATAAGAAAAAGTTGGTATCTGGATAGCAGCTGTTCAAGACACATGACGGGTGATATTGATCAATTCTTCATCCTAGAATAAAAAGACGGTGGAATGATAACATTTGGTGATAATTGAAAAGGAAGGATAATCGATATCGATAAAATCAAAATTACTCCTTCTACATTTATTGAAAATATGTTACTTATAGAAAAGTTAAAGCATAATATTTTAAGTATTAGTCAGCTTTGTGACATTGGTTTTAATATTTTCTTCAAGTCATCAAAGTGTATAGTAGTTGATCCACTTGACTCTAGTACTAAATTCATTGGACATAGACTTGGTAATATTTATGTAGTAGATCTTAATGATATGACTATGTCAAGCAATACAAGTCTTGTAGCAATGAATGACAAGAGTAAGGAATCAAGTTTACTATGGCATAGGCGACTCGGACATGTTAGTATGGATACTATAGCAAAACTGATTTCAAAGGATTTAGTCAAAGGTTTGCCAAAATTTAAACTTAATTTTGATTATGTTTGTGATGCTTCTTAATTAGGAAAACAAGCGAGAAGGAGTTTTAAATCTAAAAACATTGTTTATACTACTAGACCCTTAGAGCTACTTCACATGGACTTATTTGGACCTACTAGGACTACAAGCCTAGGTGGTGTGAAATTTGGCCTTATGATTGTAGATGATTTTTCAAGATATACATGGATTTTATTTATTGCACATAAAGATGAAACTTTAAAAGTATTCAAAAAGTTTTATAAAAGAGTTACAAATTTGAAAAATCTATCTGTTATTTCAATTCGTAGTGATCATGGCACTGAGTTTGAAAATCAATATTTTGATCACTTTTGCACAAAGCACGGCATTAACCATAATTTCTCAGCTCCTAAAATACCACAGCAAAATGATGTTGTAGAAAGAAAGAATCGTACTTTGGAAGAGATGTCCAGAACAATGCTTTGTGAAGGAAATCTTCTAAAATATGTTTGGGCTGAAGCTGTAAATACCACATGCTATATTTTGAACAGAGTTTTGATTAGACCTATTGATATGTCAACATCACTGATGTGGAGTATGCGTCAGATCCAGTTGGTCGCCGGGTAGTGCCACGCGACGTCATCTCCAGGCTCTCCTGCCAGGTGGCTTGGCTAGCGATCAAGTCGACCTCGGGCCGAGCTCGGTGAAGGTGAAAAACACCTACACCTAGCATATATTATGCAAGAAACAGGACAGAGAATATGCATTTTAAAATAATTTTAAGACATGCATAGCGGAAGGCTCGGTAGATAGATCCAAACCATCTATCGATTTGCCCGTAACAGGATCTAGTATAATAACCTAGCATGCATATAAACATCAAAGCAAGAGAAAACATAAAAATACCATACCTTTTCCACAAGAGAGAATCCAAGGAAGTGCTATGAGAAGTAGGAGGGCGCTCGAGCCACACACGCGTTTGGCCTCTACAGGATATCCACACCTGGGCTCGACTCTGATCAACTCCCTCGGAGTGCTAGCTCTTCAGGATTCGTGGGCTGAACTTCTTCTTCCAAGAAGACAAGAAAGAGAGCAGTTCCCCTTCCCAAAATCTCCTTCCCAAGACCTAGCTTGATTGCTAGGTGGCTCACACCCAATCCCTAAACCTCTCACAAAGTACAGTGAGTTGCTTGCAAGCTGCCATGGTGACCTCAGGTCTGAGGGATATATATACCCATATCCCTTCGCGAGCAACCCTTTGGTAGAAGGGAGCTCCACAGATGGTCACGTTCAGTGAAATGTTATACACTTCACTTGTATGTTACACCAGTGTCTCCACACTCCTTGGTTAAGAGAACAACCAACAAATGTGACATACAACAACCTATACTTGATACATCGTCGTCCTATAACAATGTATCATTTGGTTGTGAACCAGTTTAAGAACTACTTGATATATCCTCTCTATATCAAACAATGTACTTCTAAGGACTCCATCATACAAGAGTTCATTACAGGAAAATGTAAAATGATGGACAGCCAAAAATAAATAATTTTTATTTATTATTAAAAATTCATATACAAAAACAAAATAGCACAACCATCTACAACCTAGACGATTGGCTTTGGGACACAATTTCCAACAACTCCCACTTGGACTAAAGCCAATCAATATAGAATCTCATTTCCATTTTCCTTTTACAACAGTCGAACTCTTGAACTCTGACGGCTTTAGTGAAGGGGTCAGCTAGGTTCTCCTTTCCATCGATCTTCTGAAGGTCGATGTCACCTCGTTCCATGATCTCTCGTACAAGATGATAGCACCATAGAATATGCTTTATGCAGTGATGAGACTTCGGCTCTTTAGCTTGAGCAATGGCTCCAGTGTTATCACAGTACACCAGAACAGGACCATCAAGGAAAGGTGCCACTCCCAACTCGTCAATCATAGAACCATTAGCCCATTTGTAAATGCAAGGCTCGTTTTCATTACTAATGAAGCCATACGACTTGATACATTTATCAAATCGCATGTTCCAACTCCTGGATGCTTGCTTCAGTCCATAGATGGACTTTTGAAGCTTGCACACCTTTGACTCGTTTGTGGATGTGAACCCTTCAGGTTGTATCATATACACCTCCTCTTCCAGCTCACCATTCAGGAAAGCTGTTCAGACATCCATTTACCAGATTTTATAGTCAAAGTGCGTCATTAAAGCAAGCATAATCCGAATGGATTTGAGCATTGTCACAGGAGAGAACGTCTTGTCATAGTCAATACCATAACGTTGACGATATCCCTTGGCAACCAGACGGGCTTTATAGGTCTTCACCTGTCCGTCTGCGCCCCTTTTCCTCTTGAAAATTCATTTGCACCCAATGGGTTTTATCCCTTCAGGTGGATCAACCAATGTCCATATATTGTTGATCTCCATGAACTCCATTTTGGATTTCATGGCTCCTAACCATGACTCAGAGTCAGACCTCTGCAATGCATCCATATAGGTGATCAGATTTTCATTGTTCTCATCGAGTTCAATGGGATTACCGTCCCGGACCAAGAAATCGTAGTATCTATTCGGTCGGCTCGATATTCTACTGGATCTCCTTAATGGTTCTAGAGTGATCTCTAGGTGTGATCTAATTATAGCCGGTTCTATGTGGTCGATTAAATGTGTTGGTTCTTCTACTTGTTAAACTTCACTAAGTTCAATCTTAGCGGCTATAGTTCCTTTACCAAGGAACTTTTTTTCTAAAAAGATAGCCCTAAGACTGACGAACAACTTTTGTTCCTCAATTAAGTAGAAGTAATATCCCTTAGACTCTTTTGGATACCCAACAAATAGGCACCAATCAGACCTGGGTCCAAGTTTGTCCGTTTCCAAACGTTTTACATAAGTCGGGCACCCCCAGACCTGAAGGTGTGAAAGTGTCGGCTTACGTCCAGTCCATATCTCATATGGTGTTTTACTAAAGAACTTACTTGGAGCCCTATTCAGAATATAACAGGCTGATTCTAAAGCATATCTCCAAAAGGATACAAGCAGATAAGCAAAGCACATCATGGATTGGATACAAGCAGATAAGCAAAGCACATCATGGATCGAACCATGTCTAACAGGGTTCGATTCCTCCACTCAGACACTCCATTTAATTGGGATGTCCCTGGAGGTGTCCACTAAGAGAGAATCCCATTCTCATCGAGATATGTCAGAAACTCGCTGGAAAGGTATTCACCATCTCAATCGGATCGAAGGGTTTTGATACACTTTCTAGTTTATTTTTCTACTTCATTACGATATCGTTTGAACATTTCAAATGACTCAGACTTATATCTCATCAAGAAGACATAATCGAACCTCGAAAGGTCATCCTTGAAAGTAATGAAATAAACGTACCTACCCCTGGCACTAACATTCATGGGTCCGCATACATCAGTATGTACCAGACTCAGAATTTCTCTAGCTCATTCATCTTTTCCAGTAAAAGGTGACTTAGTCATTTTTCCAAGAAGATAGGACTCACAGGTTGGAAGTGAACAATCTTCACTAAAATCAAGGATACCCTCGATTTTCAACATATTTATCCTGTTCCTATTTATATGACCTAGCCTACAATGCCATAGGTATGCATCTGACATTATCTATCTTAGGGCGTTTGCTAGACATGTATATTACACTAACAGGTCGTGACAGTACATAAATGCTATCACGTATTTGTCCATTCAAAACAACAGAATCATTCAAAATGATTTTGCAAATGTCATTCTTTATAAATAGTTCATAACCATACATGGCCAACTGGCCTACAGAAATGACATTCAAAATAAAAGAAGGACAAAAATGATACTTGTTCAAAATGATAGTACATGACTCGAAAACAAGTTTAAGGACTCCCAACATCAGAACTGGAACTTGCTTCCATTTTTCACGTTCAAGAACCTCTCGCCATCCTCGAATCTTCTACTAACTTGAAGTCCTTGTAAAGAATTGTAAATGTGAATTGGACTTCCTGTATCAAATACCCAGTTAGTAGTATCGCAAACAGAGAAACTACAAGGTGTTATCATATAAATACCTTATCCAGGACCATCCTGCAGCTTTCTCTTCTTGGACCTGTTCGGATCAAGATATACAATATAAAGAGGACAGTTCCTCTTCCAGTGTCCCTGCTTCTTGTAGAAGAAGCACTCTGCACGACTCTAATCAGCCTTCACTTTCTTGGCCTGACTGGGTCCAGAAGCACTAAGCATCTTTTTCCCTTTATTCTTCTTCTTCTTCCCTTTCTTAAAGGGACGATGCCCTCCCGAGGAACCTCCCACTAGATTCACCACCCCTTTATTCAACTAGTGGTCTTTCTCAAAAGTCTATAGCAATCCTAACAGACCGTGGTAGTTAACTATAGGCTTATTCATTCTATAATGATCGAGAAAGTCTAGATAAGAGGAGGGGAGAGAATTCAAAATCGCATCTTTTCCAAGCTGTTCATGCAAGGGACAGCCGAGCTTGCCCAAGTGCTCAATCATCTCGATCATGTATAATACATGATCAGTGACCGAGGCCCCATCATGCATCCGCATGTTGTAGATAGCACAGGAGACCCTGTACCTCGCAACATCGTTTGGTGTCCCGAAAGACTCCTTCAACTTTTGAAGGATTTCTTCCAGCTGGGCTTTCTCGAACTTGCGACTGAACTCGTCATTCATCGCAGCCAACATAATGCATCGGACAGTGATCTTGTCAGAGAGCCACTTCTGATAAGTGTCTCTGACCGAACCCCAAGCATTGGCAGCAGGGATCTCAGGTGCCGGATCCGATATCATATATAGGATCCGTTCGTGCTCTAGGACAATCCTGAGCCTTCGATACCAACTATCGAAGTTGGGTCCATTGAGCTTCTCATTATCGAGAAGAGACCGGAGAGACAGGTTAGAAGACATCTGAAAGGAAAACCAAAACTAATTAGCATATATGAATAATTAACCTAAAGACATGGACTTAAGTCTAAAGTCCCTCCCATTATTTTGCACAGATTGGTAGCCTCTACCTCCAATCTGAGGAATTACATTAATTCCTTAGCGGGTACTAGAGTCCAATAGACAACACATGAGCCCGACTTTGGCCGGCTCACCCATGCATGTCTAAAGGTAGGTTCTTTAACCGATTACTTCTCCAAGTAATCTCTAATAATAGGATTTTGCCCCAAGGAGTACTTCAATCGGCCTTTGAGCCTCCTATTAAAGGTCCTGGTTAGGTCCAATCATTAACATGATAAAATTCAATGCTTCTAACTAATGAATGGTCAAGCCTGACTTTGGCCGGCCCACCTGACCACCGTTAAGAGAGTTGCACTGAGCCATCATATTAGGCATAGCAATTCCAATAACCCGATGACCATCCGATCTTTGGATCTGTCGATGAACACCGAACTAATGGACACATTACTATCCCACTTAATGGAAGGCTAGGACTTGGTTATCTTTATAACTTTGTCCTTTTAAGGACCTAATAATTTAGAGGGTTTTAACTTAATGTGATAGATGAAGAGAAGAGAAGACATGGATCAACCTCCCACTGACCAAATCAATAATCTAGGAGGGTTGCATATTACAAATGATCCATGGGCACCTAAAATCAGTTAAGACTGATTAACCTTGGATGACAAGGATTAACACGAGTCAATGAGCTATCTAATCAATCCTGATTAACCACATTGGCCAGGTAAGTGAGATCATGGGTTGGGTTCCATCATTAACCGTCTTGCCTAGACACCAACAGAGTTGGCCGGTAAGAGGTAGCCCCAAATAACCATGATCACAATGCCAAACTTACCTCGACACCAATCGGTTCATCAAACTCGATTAGACTGGCCTAAAGACTCGGGCTTTCCACTAAGCCACAAACTAGATCCATTTAGATTATGGACTAATCAATCTAACTATTAGATGGATATAGAGAAGAAATCCTAACTCAATATTTGATTAGATTAGTTCTCTAATTAGTCCAATGCATCTAAACTTAGGTCTAACCTAATTAAGGACCTAATAGAAGCTAACCCATGACCCTTAAGGCTTATTGAAATGACTTAAGATCTTTGAATCATATTCCTAGAGTTCTTAGTCAATCTTAATTCAAAATTAAGTTCAATGGCCTTAAAATAAATTAAAACAATTTTAATTTATCAGTGTAAAACAATTTTACAACAAAACAGAATTTGAATTCACTATTTTTAGCATTTTCTACAGCCAAGTGTCGACACTTCAAGAGAAAGTGTCGACTCAAGGCCTGAGACAGGGAACAGAAAATGAACAACATGTTTTCTGGCACGCCTCAAGTGTCGACACTTCAGGGGTCAAGTGTCGACACTTCAGGCTCGAGTGTCGACACTTCAAGGACAAGTGTCGACACTCCAACCTGTCTTAGAACAAAAATAGAAACTAGATCTCAGGAAAATTTTTTCATGAGCCGATACTTCAAAAGGCCAAGTGTCGACTCACAGCCTGAGACAATGAAAAAATAGTGATTTTAAATCTGATGTTTATCCAAACATACAATCAAAATCGATCAAAAATAACTCTTAGATCTTATCTAAAGTCATTTTATGATCATGCCATTAGATTAAAATATTTTTAACCTACAAAATTTCTTTCTTCTTATTTTCTTTTTCATGAGTCAATCATAGTGGCACCCCTACATGCCATAGGAGATCCCATTGAATAGGAAGAGAGGGTCTTGTAGCCCTACTTCTCTCCTATGACTGGACGGCCTGGTGAAGCACTCAATCCAAGTACTTAAGAAGAAAGGAGATGATATTATAAGCATGCTAACATCATTATACTACAAAATGAACTTGGCTCTGATGCCATTGAAGGTGAAAAACATCTACACCTAGCATACATTATGCAATAAATAGGACAGAGAATATGTATTTTAAAATAATTTTAAGACATGCATAGCGGAAGGCTCGGTAGATAGATCCAAACCATTTATCGATCTGCCCGCAACAGGATCTAGTATAATAACCTAGCATGCATATAAATATCAAAGCAAGAGAAAACATAAAAGTACCATACCTTTTCCAAAGAGAGAATCCAAGGAAGTGCTGTGAGAAGTAGGAGGGCACTCGAGCAACATACACATCTGGCCTCTACAGGATGTCCACACCTAGGCTCGACTCTGATCAACCTCCTCGGAGTGCTAGCTCTTCGAGATCCGTGGACTGAACTTCTTCTTCGAGGAAGACAAGAAAGAGAGCAGGAACCCCTTCCCAAAATCTCCTTCCCAAGACCTAGCTTGATTGCTAGGTGGCTCACATCCAATCCCTAAACCTCTTACAAAACCCTTTTTCTTCCTTTCTTTTCTTTTCTCTCTTGCTGTACATGTATGTGTAACCCCAGCAGCCACTACAAAGACCTCTATTTATAGGAGCTGCCATGAGAGGGAGAAGAAGAAAGGAGAGATGGAGGGAGAGAATGGGGGAGAGGATCAAGGCCATTCTAAATGGGTCCAACCCATTAAGGTAAGTATGACTTTCATACCAAATAACCTTGGAGCCAAATCTAGTTTGAATTCGAAATTCAAACCAGGTCAAAACATGTCCAAAAAAATCCTCCACGAAATCCTCCCAGAAAATTGCTCGTCACAGGAAGTGTCGACACTCAAAAATTACCAAGTATTAATACTTCACCAAGTGTCGACACCTGCAAAAATCCAAGTGTCGACACTTGGAGCAAAGTCAACCATATTGACTTCAGCTGACGACAAACGATTCTCAATCGTCGATTGGCCCAAAAGATCAGATAAAAATTCTCTATGATGTATGACCCCATAGGTTCGAATACTAAATCGATAGCACTGGAACATTTTCAGTACCAGTCACAGTCTTCATCTAGCAATGATACCCGACGTCCGGATAGGTCGAAGATGCAGAGCACCTCATAAGAACCTCTGGCATATGGTTACCACACAATTCATCTCTTTACATTATAATGCTCAGGATGACCTAGGGTTCGATTGCCAACCCTAATTTGGTCTATCCAGATCATGCCTCAACCTCACAAGTTCTATGACTCCTCACAAGAACTACCTTGGCCAAGGTTTTGTTGAATTGAGACATAGTGAGTCATTCACTCCAAACTATTTGGAGAGGTCAATTCTATCTTGATCCACCACCGCTCCACAAGTACTTGACTGCACCCAGAAACCTTCCGTCACTAGATTAGAAATCCAGGTAATCCGATACCAAAGTACAATGAGTTGCTTGCAAGCTGCCATGGCGACCTCAGGTCTGAGGAACACATATATCCATATCCCTTCGCGAGCAATCCTTTGGCAGAAGGGAGCTCCGTAGATGGTCACGTTCAGTGAAATGTCATACACTTCACTTGTATGTCACATCAGTGTCTCTAAACTTTTTGGTTAGAGGACCCAACAAATGTGACATACAACAACCTATACTTGATACATCATCGTCCTATAATAATGTATCATTTGGTTGTGAACTAGTTTAAGAACTACTTAATATATCCTCTCTATATCAAATAATGTAGTTCTAAGGACTCCATCATATAAGAGTTCATTATAGAAAAATGTAAAATGATGGACAGCTAAAAATAAATAACTTTTATTTATTATTAAAAATTTATATATAAAAATAAAATAGCACAACCGTCTACAGCCTAGATGATTGGCTTTGAGACACAATTCCCAACACTCGGCACCTCTCCCACTTTGCCAGGTATCGACCCAGGCGGGGTCCACCTCGATCGGAGTGGCCCTGCCTCTACTTCTCCACCGGGTGGCACCCCTAGATGGGCCTACCTCGTCGAAGTCGAGCCGGGCTCTCCCTGTTTTTTTGTCAGGTGGCACCCCCAGACGAGTCTACCTCGATCGAAGTTGAGCTGGCCTCTGCCACTTCGCCAGGAGTCGACCTAAGCGGGGTCCACCTCGATCGGAGTGGCCTTGCCTCTACTCCTCCACCAGGTGGCACCCCTAGATGGGCCCACCTTGCCGGAGTCAAGCTGGGCTCTCCCTACTCCTTCACCAAATGGAACCCCCCAAATGGGTCCACCTCGATCAAAGTCGAGCTGGCCTCTGCCACTTTGCCAAGTGTCGACCCAAGCGGGATCCACCTTAGCCGGAGAGGCCCTGCCTCTACTCCTTCACCAGGTGGCACCCCCAGATAGGCCCACCTCACCGAAGTCGAGCCGGGCTCCCTCCGCTCCTTCACCAGGTGGCACCTCCCAGATGGGTCCACCTTGGTCGAAGTCGAGCTGGCCTTTACCACTTCGCCAGGTGTCGACCCAGGCGAGGTCCACCTCGGTTGGAGTGGCCCTACCTCTACTCCTCCACCAGGTGACGTTCCTAGATGGGCCCACCTCACCGGAGTCGAGCCGAGCTCTCTCTGCTTCTTCGCCATGTGGCACCCCTAGATGGGTCCACCTCGGTCGAAGTCGAGCTAGCCTCTGCCACTTCGCCAGGTGTCGACCCAGGCGGGGTCCACCTTGATCAGAGTGGCCCTGTCTCTACTCCTTCACTAGGTGGCACACCCAGATGGGCCCACCTCGCCGGAGTCGAGCTGGGCTCTCCTTGCTCCTTCACCAGGTGGCACCCCCCAGATGGGTCCACCTCTATCGAAGTCGAGCTGGCCTCTACCACTTCGCCAGGTGTCAACCCAGGCAGGGTCCATCTCGATCGAAGTGGCCCTATCTCTGCTCCTTCACCAGGTGGCACCCCCAGATGGGCCCACCTTGTCGAAGTCGAGCTGGGCTCCCTTTGCTCCTTCGCTAGGTGGCACCCCCCAAATGAGTCCACCTTGGTCGAAGTTGAGCTGGTCTTTGCCACTTCGCCAGGTGTTGACCCGGGCGGGGTCTACCTCGATCGGAGTGGCCCTGTCTCTGCTCCTTCGCCAGGTGGCACCCCCAGATGGGCCCACCTCGTCGAAGTCGAGCCAGGCTGCCTCCGCTCCTTTGCCGGGTGGCACCCCCAGATGGGTCCACCTCGGTCGAAGTCGAGCTGGCCTCTGCCACTTCACCAGATGTCGACCCAGGTGGGGTCCACCTCGATCGAAGTGGCCCTGTCACTGCCTCTACTCCTTTGCCAAGTGGCACCCCAGGAAAGGCCCACCTCATCGAAGTCAAGCCAGGTTCCCCCTGTTCCTTCGCTAGGTGGCACCCCCATATGGGTCCACCTCGATCGAAGTCAGCCTTCTCCATGAAGCACGGAAGGACCAGGGGCGCAAGCCCTAAGGAGGCCACTGAGGATGGAGCGCATAGGCGACACATCCAGTACGGTGCCCCCAGGCCTGTAACAGCGTGCGGAACCTCGTTAGCACAAATTTAGAAGGGGCACCCTACTCGAGGTATCGAATCCAGCACCCAGTAACCCGGTACTCCAAAAAGGGAGGGGCACGGTCAATGCCTCAGGCTCGAGGGTGCCTTCACAAGGATCGGGACCTCGCCAAGTTCCCCCTTTTATGACTGCATAGCAGACGAGATTGGCTCACTACTTAACTCCCGACCGTAAAGGGGGAAGACCTAAGAGAATGGTCATGAAGAATCGCTAACCTCTAGAGCCTCCCTAGGAGGAGGGATAGAGGCATGGATGTATCCAACAACCGGCGACCTAAAAAATGGGACGAGGGGGGTAAGAATAAGAAAAGGCAATCGAGAGGACAAGCACGCACATGGGAAGAGGAGGCGATCCTACGACAGGAGCTCCAAAGGAACTCGCAAGAGTGAGCCCAATGAGCTGGATCACAAGAACCAGAGCGTTGATCTCCCTCATTCTCACACATATTCTCATCAAAGATTCCTCTAAGCATAGAAGCCCATCAGGGGTCCGTCTTAGTGGATCTATTCTACTTTATAGCTCTCTAACTTGATCGTCGGAGTACCCCCGCTGGGATCTCTGGCCCAGGTCTCTAACCTCATTTTTGCAGATCCGGGAGCATCGAGATTCCGCAGCAAAGAGGATTGCAGTCCGGCGCCAACTCACAACTGCAGGCCATATTGGTAAGGTCGGTAATAGATTGGCATGCCAGGTAGGGGGGACAAGACCCCTAGACGAGTAAGCCCCCCTCAAGCTCGCAAGTAGCTCAATTCCAAGTATGGTCGTGACTTGCGGACATGAAGCCTCCACCAGCTGGGCGGGGGAGGTTGCCTCTTCCCTAGGCCCCCGTAGCTCAGAAAGGGAACTCCCCGCTCCTCCTGTTCTACCCCCTCAGCTGCCCTCGGTGGACGGTCAGTATGCTGCCATTGTCCAACAATTGAAGACACTGACCATGGTCGTGAGGCAGCTGCAGCATCAACAGCGCTCTCTAGTGACTCAACCCTAGCCAGGAACCCTTGCGGCCCAAGTCGCAGGCCCTCGTGGAAGCCTGCGCTCCATCCAGGGTAGGCCGTCCCACCCATGGGCAGCAACCAATCCTTGCGAGAGTCACCAGACTCTTGCAAAGAGAAATCATTTTGGGTCGGCGGATCATGAGAGCCGATCCCGACGAAAAACAATGACGCTGCCAAGCGCAGCAAGCACCGCCGCGGCAAGGACCCTCACCGCGACCCATCAGCACGTTCTTCTCCAGCAGCCTCAGTAGAGAGTTCCACTGACGAGGCCATCAGGTGTCTAGCTGAGAGGCACCTGGAAGAGTAAGAGCACAAACTGGCAGAGCTCTCTCGCCGGTTTGCCAACATGCAGGGCTCCCCAAGTGAGCTAGTGGGCTATAACGCCTCACCCCCCTTCTCATGGGAGATCTAAGAGAAATCAATTCCAAGTCAATTCCGTATGCCTCAGGTGGATCCCTACGATGGGACCACCAATCCCCTGGACCATCTGGAGAGCTATAAGGCTCTCATAAGAGTCCAGGGGGTGACGGATGCCCTTCTGTGCATCGCCTTCCCTGCCACCCTCCGGAAGGCCGCTAAAGTTTGGTTCACCTGCCTCGAGCCTAAATCTATCGACTCCTTCTAGCAGTTGGAAGGAAAGTTTATCGAAATGTGCCAAGAGAAGTGGACAGCCTCTTCCCCATCTGCCAGTAAGACCAGGAGCTTCTGCGGGACTATGTAACACGCTTCAAGACTGCCGCCCTCGAGATCTATAGCCTGGACAAGCCCATCGCCATGTTGGCACTGAAGCGAGGGCTTAGGACCTCCCGTCTGACGTACTCGTTGGACAAAAAACTACCCAAGACGTACTCCGAACTCCTCCTCCGTGTCCACAAGTACATCCAAGCTGAGGAAGCTGACCGTACCAGGAGAGAGCTGGACGGGAAGCCTTCAAAGAGGCCCACCTCGAAGGATGTTCAGGGGACCCGCAGGCCTGGGCTGCCCGTGGACTATCGGTCGGGGCTAAAGTCGAAGAATGGTCCCGCTCCGGAGCAGACCTTTACTAGTGTGGGCACCAGAATCAGGAAGAGACTCCAACCAATTCAAGTCAAATCCGAGTCCTTATGGTTGGATGAGTAAAAGAAAGTCCTGTAATTTTTTTCTCTTTCTTTAATTTTGAGTCCAAATAATTATGTAATTCGAGTCCATTTCAATTTTATATTGGGACTAGTCCAGCCTGATTAACCTTGTATTTGAGAGTTGGGTCCAAATGAGTCAAGTCCAATCCATGAAGAATCAAACCAAACCACATTTGAAGACTAAAGAAGACTCAAGACTTATACTCCAAAGCAAGACCAAAGCCACCTCAAGTGGGGACCACATGCCACATGACACATGCCACCTCATAATCCAAGGTTGCTGCCACATCACACATGCCACCTCACCATCCAAGGTTGCTGCCACATCACACATGCCACCTCACCATCCAAGGTTGCTGCCCAAGAGAAGAAAAGGGAAATTTGAATTTGAATTGGCTACAACCTCCTCCACAACTTCCTCCACTCCTCATGGGATGCGCCCCATATTTTTCTCCACAAATTTTTCTCCATGATATTTAGTGTAGTTTGAATTCAAAATTGCTTAATAGTCTATAAAAGACTCTTAGTCTTCTTGTTAAAAAAAAAAAGGAAATGAAAAAAAAATTAAAAGTTTCTTCTATGTGAGTTCTATGTGCCTAGGTGGTAGTTCTAAATTCTTCTCCCTATCCCACGCCAACCCTACTTTCTCCTCCTCCATCTCCAATGCCTAAGACACTCTCCTTCTTCTCCAATCTCAAGCTAGCCCTTCAATATTCAAGGTTGATCAAGAAGACCATCACAAGGAGGCCGGCCTAATCCATTTCAAGTGATCTACCATGGTGCCAAGATTATTCTTCAACAATGCTTCATCGATTCTTCTTTAGTTTCTTCATTTCATGACTAACATATCTTACTAAGTTCCTAATCTCAAGGTTTCTTTGTTGTAGGGTTCTCCGGGATTCCGAATTCAAGAGGAAAGAATTACTTGCCACAATCCAGAAAATAAGAAGGGCCCTCAATTTGTAGTATGGTCTTGTCATTTGGGAGGTCTCTTCATGAGTGATCTTGACCTACTTGAAAGATTAATGCCAGGTATGTTCTAGTGTCGATTAGGTCTGAAATATTAAATTTGCCTAGCTTAACTTGTGTGGTTCGAATCTTATTCCTATTTCTTTGTTATTTTGATAGTCTCATTAATTAGGTTTATGTTTGATCGTTCGAGTTCTCTTCATTAGACCTCCTTTGATATTATATGCTGAACTAATCATATGCAAATAAGAAATTGCTAAGTTAATCTTTGCTAATCTCCTTTAGGGTTGCATAGTTGCATTCTCATCTTGCATGTCCTCACCATTTACTCCATCCTTGCTCCAAGAACCAAGATCCTCATGGAGATTGAGGGCAAGGGATACCTCCACTGACCTCCTCCTCATAACTTAAAGGCTCATCGCGATAAGATGAAGTACTGCCAATTCCATCACGACCATGGCCATGA
This sequence comes from Areca catechu, assembly GCA_021397845.1. Taxonomy (NCBI): domain Eukaryota; kingdom Viridiplantae; phylum Streptophyta; class Magnoliopsida; order Arecales; family Arecaceae; genus Areca; species Areca catechu. Next base: position 31,188,613 of record CM038046.1, read on the forward strand.
TATGGAGGAGTGCCGTAACCTGAAGAGATAGATCAAGGACCTCATCAGAAGGGGCTATCTCAAGAAGTTCATGGAAAGGGAAGCCCCGGTGGAGGACCAGCCACTTGCGGCCCTTCCCCCCGTTCTTACAGTAGATACCTCCCCACGGAGAAGCCGGTGGGCATGATTTCTTGGGGGATAGGGTGCATGTCAAAGAGAGCCTGATGCAGGACAGATATGCATGCGATTATTTTTGTGTGTTTTATATGTGGGGTGAGGTGGTTAAATCCCGAATATTAGATCAAAATAAGATGTAAAGAGTTCTATATAAATTTTATAAACTACGCATGTAGATCAGGACCTAAAAAAGCAGTAAAAGGGGATTGCCAGGACTGAGAAGCCTCGGTTAGAGCTAGTTCACCTAAAATAAAACTGCTGGTGGTAGAGGGGATGTACCTGGCAATGTCTGATGCACTTGGTGAATATCGTAGTGAAGAGATCACTCATTCCTCGATGGATGTGGCCTGAAAAATCGAGCCAAAGACCCACGGATTCTCGGCTTTCTGCTCGGTGGTCCGATTGCGGCCCGGCTGGAGTCGTTGGATTTGTAGGAACTCGGGGACCTACAAACAACCATCAAGGGCGAGAAAACAAAGGCTGGAAACAAGAATAATTTCTAAGAAGGCAGCAAGGGGCATGTTGGAAGAAGAGGCTTGAAAAAAGGTTGGTCGGCTAGCACTTCGGCAGGACTTTAGGCTCACAAAAGATCCGTTAATGCACAAGCAGGGAGGCACACAACAAGAAAAGAACTCAAGAGTATTTCATATATCAAAAAGTAACTCCTCATATAAGAGACTAGGGTCCTTTAAATAGACTTTTAGTCTTGGGCTCCAAGTAAGGGTACAATAGTATTTACCTAGGAATTCTATTCTCACCCAAACCCTAGCTAGAAAATAAGGAAACAAAGGTAGAAAAATACCTAGAATTTCTCTCCCTCTCCTTGCCTTGGTCGGCCAAGAGGGGTGACTCTAAGTGGCTGACCAAGGGGAGAGTCAACCTAAGCATTTGGTGCCCTAGCTCCTTTCCTGGGCCTAGGCTGGCCCAATTTGCTTCCAGTTGCGGTCCAGGGCTTTAGGGTTTCTGATTTCTCCTCTTGAGGTCTTCAAATCTTCAGGCTGGGTTGGACTTGGGCTTCACTTCCATGTCTTCAAACTGGTTGGACTTGATCTTCACTTATATGATGTGGTCTTGAGTCTTCAATGTACTTGGACAGGACTTAAAAAATTAAAATTAGCTCAACATGAGCTGACTAGCACTGGACTGAACTAGCTCAACATGAGCTGACTAATACAGGACTCAAGTAAAGATAACTTAGATGAACTAAACTTTATTACAATGGACTTGAATATAACTAAGTGATCCACAGAGGGTTGAGAGGCCTTTGTCTTATTCTGGTGCCTCTAGTGTCCCCACCAATTCTCCCGGGGTGGGAGGAACTCGACCCTGTCGAGTGAAGATCAGGCTGGCTCACATATCTCTCAAGGAGGTCTGGGTTAAGGCACTACAAGTCCTCTTGAGAAATCCATGAATCGTCTGACTCTGACCAGCCTTGCCATCAGACCAGGTAGCGTTGATAGTCATGGCCCCGGGTCATTATGGCTTGATCGTCCAGGATACGCTCGATTTGTTTTCCTCTCTCAGGCCAATTTATTGGTGGACACTCTGGGTTAGGGTCACTCACAATGGAAAGGAATAGGTCCAAAGGTCTCACTAGGTATCACTACCAGTTTCTTGTACTCAACCAGGTCTGTAATATTGAAGGTAGAACTAATGCCCAAATTTGAAGGCAAATCTAACACATAGGCATTTGGTCCAACCCTTTTTATCACTTTAAAAGGTCCGGCTCTGCGAGCATGAAGCTTCTTTTAGGCCTAATCCTAACCAAGATAGAATATACTACATCAAATTTCTTGGCCCTTCTTCGGGAATTAGCCAGTTTCTTTCAAAATTAGTGTAGGTGGTGAACATGCTGGGCACATGCAGACTCCTAACAGGTGATGCAAAGGACTCATACCTACACCTAACATACTCGACTATGCATTCTTATCAAAGGAATTTTTATTAAACTCTTTGGACCTAAACCTAACAGATCATAGGTTCTCTAGGTTTGGTCCTAGCTTGACATGCACATGAAAACTTACAATGGGCTCCTAGCAAATTCTATATGGTATGCCAGAAGTATAATGCAAACCTAACATGTATAATGAATGCATGCAGTACGCTAATCTCAACTAAATGAAATCTAATAATCCTAGAAATGCTGGAGGTGTCAGGAAAGGGCAAAAAGTAGGAACTGGGTTCCAAATCAGTCTGGTAGGGCAGGGAAAAAGGTTCAAGGTTAGTTGGATAAAATAGGATAAAAGAAGGAGCGTCAGGGACTAATCCTAGACTAATGAGGTTAACCTTATGAGGTTGAGGTATATCTACAGGGTTTGCGTAATGGAAGGATGGGTTACTAATCTCAGGGAAGAGGTCCTTAATGGAAACTATAGGAGGAGGCTCATCTTGAGGGTACTGATTCAAAGAGATCAGGTCCTTAATAAATTCTTCTGGTTCTTGTATTTTAGGACTAGACTCTATAATTTGGCTCTCCTTTATGGTTTCCTCAGGTAAGGCTCTAGCAGCAGTACCTAGGTTCTCTTCCTCTAATTGTTCTTCCACTATAGCTTTAGGCTGGGTATAGTCAAGGTCAACTAAGTCTAGGTTGGCTTCTACCTGGGTACCTACGGGGTCAACTAATTCTAGGTCTTCTAGAGGTGTGTCTTATTCTCCCTCATACTCATCCACTAAATTCATATCAGCTTTATACACTTCTGCATTAATATATGCCTTGTCAATCAAAGGGATGGTAGGGGAAGGTCGGCTAAGGAAAAATTGGCTTGGTCCTGGTTTCTGATTATGGGCACTACTCCTAGTAGGTTCATGTTGCCTAAAGGGTAGTGGCTTACTACTGGGTTCATATTTAGGAGTACTAATCCTATGGGGTTCAAGTTAACTAGGGGAAACCTGACTAGTACTAGGCTGATACCTAAGGGTTATGGGCTCTCTAGGCTTATAAGACAAGGGTGCAGATCTATGGGTCATGGAATTGTAGGATCTGGGGTCATAGGATTTATGTTCAGCTCTATGGGTCTTGGGTCTACTGGGCTCATGGGATATGGGCTCATAGGTTCTAGAGTCATAGGATTTGGAGTCATAAGATCTATAGGTTGTAGGTATACTAGGCTTATAGGGAGAGGGTGCATAGGATCTATGTTCATATAATTTAGGTAGTGTGGGTAAAGGTGGCTTAGGTTTGGATCTAGTCTAGGTCCTATGGGTTTTCTCTAGGGTTCCTATCCTATTCTCTGTCTGGTCAAACTTATGGTTCATCTGGGCTATTTGGTCTATAAGGGCTTGAATTTGGGCTTTCAACTTATCCATGGGTTTAGCCAAAGATGGAGATGGTGGATGATATGATGCTCCTGATCTAGTACTCATGCAAGACTCGATCAAACCAACTACAGCTCCCTAGACCTAGAGTCCAAAACTAGATGCTCAATCAGGGTGGCAAACTAGCCTATAGTAACCCTGTACTCAGCCAGGCAGGTGTAAGGGGAGTGTTAGGTCCCTGATTGCCAATCCTAGACACCAATCAGAGATTGGCCAGGTAGGTGGACTAGCACACAAGCCCTTCAGGATTGAATCCCTGAACCACCATTCTAGACACTAAGCACAAGCCACATACAGGTTAGCTTGACGGTGATCTGACACTTAGCCTGGACCCGACCAGTTAGTGTCCCTAGCCCACTAGGGCAAATTAAGTCTAATAGATTTTGAGTTAGGCTTGGGACCGAATGCAGGGGATGTGGTTTTGGGCTAAGGAGAGGTGATCAAATCCTTCCCCTATCTGACATAGCAAGAGTGCCCTTAAAGGTAGTTTATGCAATGATGGCAGGCAGATGATGCAAAATTAAGGTTTAAGTATTTTAGGTAGCTTTTATATATGTAATTTTTTTTTTGTTCTTTTGCAGAAATATGATTTGCAGCCAATGACTTAATATGCTAGAAACATACTAAAAATAAAAGATATGCAAAAGAGATGCTAAACAAAACCCTAAACCTTCCAAAGTTGTCTTGCTAAAAAAAATAAAGCCAAAAATTTGTAGGCTATATTTCAGCTTGCAAAAACTGCACAGACTGAAATAAAATATGAAACAATTCTATAAAATACTTTGAATTAATATAAATTTAGAAAAAAAAATCAGAATTTTTAGAATTTTGAGAAGGGAGAAACAATTAAAAGAACAGTGTATATATGGACTGTGAAGGGTGCAGAAAATGAGCCCTAATCTAAGCTCTGATACCAGATGATGCGGAACAGATATGCATGGGATTATTTTTGTGTGTTTTATATGTGGGGTGAGGTAGTTAAATCCCAAATATCAAATCAAAATAAGATGTAAAGAGTTCTATATGAATTTTAGAAACTACGCATGCAGATCAGGACCTAAGAAAGCAGTAAAAGGGGATCGCCGGGATTGAGAAGCCTCAGTTAGGGCTAGTTCACCTATAATAAAACTACTAGTGATAGAGGGGGTGTACCTGGCAATGTCTGATGTGCCTGGTGAAGATTGCAGTGAAGAGATCACTCGTTCCTCGATGGATGCGGTCTGGAAAATCGAGCTAGAGACCCGCGGATTCCTGGATTTTTGCTTGGTGGTCCGATTGCAGCCCGGCTGGAGTTGTTGGATTCGTAGAAACTCGAGGACCTGCAAACAACCATCAAGGTGAGAAAACAAAGGCTAGAAACAAGAATAATTTCAGAAAAGGCAGCAAGGGACATGTTGGAAGAAGAGGCTTGGAAGAAGGTTGGTCGGCTAGCACTTCGGCAGGACTTCAGGCTCACACAAGATCCCTTAATGCACACAGCAGGGAGGCACACAGCAAGAAAAGAACTCAAGAGTATTTCATATATCAAAAATTAACTTCTTATACAAGAGACTAGGGACCTTTAAATAGACTCTTAGTCTTGGGCTCCAAGTAAGGGTACAATAGTTTTACCTAGGAATTCTATTCCCATCCAAACCCTAGCTAGAAAATAAGGAAACAAAGGTAGAAAAATCCCTAGAATTTCTCTCCCTCTCCTTGCCTTGGTCGGCCAAGAGGGGTGACTCTAAGTGGCCGACCAAGGGGATAGTCACCCTAAGCATTTGGCGCCCTAGCTCCTTTCCTGGGCCTGGGTTGGCCTAATTTGCTTTCAGCTACGGTCGAGGGCTTCAGGGATTTCGATTTCTCCTCCTGAGGCCTTCAAATCTTCAGGCTTGGTTGGACTTGGGCTTCACTTCTATGTCTTCAAACTGGTTGGACTTGGTCTTCACTTGTATGATGTGGTCTTGAGTCTTCAGTATACTTGGACAGGACTCAAAAAATTAAAATTAGTTCAACATGAGCTGACTAGCACTAGACTGAACTAGCTCAACATAAGCTAACTAATATAGGACTCAAGTAAAGACAACTTAGATGAACTAAGCTTTATTACAATGGACTTGAATATAACTAAGTGATCCACAGAAGTTTGAGAGGCCTCTATCTTATTCTGGTGACTCTGGTGTCCCCACCAGAGCTCGGGAGAGAGGAGATCTGGAAAGTGTACTCTCTTTTGAAAAGGGGAAGGGAGGTGAAAATGAAAGTGAAAATGTAAATAACGATACAGTGGTGGTCGAAATGACCATCGCTATGCATCTTGTACATCGGATTATGGTTGATAGCTTTCTCCCGGATGAATTTATCTCGTGATCGGTTAAGGCTGGTGCACACCCCTCTCGTAGGTTTTACCAGAGACTCTGTGGGAGTCTAGGGGGAGATCACTCTCCCTGTTATAGTCGGGACTCCACCCCGATAGAGCACGGTCATGATGACCTTCACCATTGTTTGACTCCCATCACCATACAACACCATTTTGGGCCGCCCAGGGCTCAACCAGCTTGATGCAGTCATTTCCATCAAAAAATTGTTGGTGCAGTTTCTCACTATTTTCGGGGTGGAAGAGATGAGAGGGGTAGTTCAGCCCGTCCAGCATTGCCTGCAGGTTGTCCCAGGTGCCCGAAGTGCTAAGCTCGACTTTGATGTCGATGACCTTGACCAAAGGGCACAGGATCCCAGGGGCGGCCCGATGGAGCGCTTGTTGACATATCCCCTTGGCTCGGATCCATAGAGAACGGTGCAGATAGGAGCCCAACTCCTAGAGGATGAGCGAGCTCACTTGCTAGACTTCCTTCGGGCGAATGCAGATGTATTCGCCTGGTCTACGGCAGACATGTCAGGTATTCCCCTAGACGTCATCACCCACCTATTGAAGATCGATCTGAAGTGCCATCTGGTTAGGCAGAAGAAGAGGAGCTTTGCTGTAGAAAGGCAGAAGGTGATCAACGAAGAGGTGGATAAGCTCCTCACTGCTAGCTTCGTGCGGGAGGTACAATATTCCAGTTGGCTAGCGAACATGGTGATGGTGAAGAAGAACAACGGCAAGTGGAGGATCTGTGTGGACTACATTACCTCAATCGAGCTTGCCCGAAAGATAGCTTCCCCCTCCCGAAGATTGACCAACTTGTGGATGCCACTTTGGGTCACCGCCTTCTATCCTTCATGGATGCCTTCTCTGTGTATAATCATATCCGGATGCACCCAGAAGACGAGGAGCACACTGCCTTCATCATGGATCATGGCACCTACTGCTACAAGATGATGCCCTTTGGCTTGAAGAATGCCGGCGCCATGTACCAGCAGTTGGTCAACAAGATCTTCAGAGACCAAATTGGTCGCAACATGCAGGTATACATGGACGATATGTTGGTGATGAGCAAGCCGACCTTGGACCACGTCAACGACCTGGGGGGGACCTTTCACAACCTCCATCTCCACCAAATGAAGCGAAACCTGGTGAAGTGCGCCTTCGGTGTGGCGGCGGGAAAGTTCCTCGGCTTTATGGTGACCCAAAGAGGGATAGAAGCCAACCCAGAGAAGGTTCAGGTGATCCTTGGCATGGAGCCGCCCACCTCCAAAAAGCAAGTCCAACGGCTCACCGACCGGGTAGCGGCCCTGAACCGGTTTATTTCACGATCCGCTGATCGTTGCCAGTCCTTCTTCAAGGTGCTGAGGAAGATACATGACTTCTCCTGGACGAAGGAGTGCCAGGAGGTGTTTGAGGAGCTGAAGAAGACCCTGGCATCACCACCACTGCTCTCCCGGCCATAGGAGGGAGAGGAGCTCCTCTTGTATCTGGCAGTCACTCCAGAGGCCGTCAGCTCTATCTTAGTCTAGATGGACGACAAAGGAATCCCGAGACCTGTGTACTATACAAGCAAGCTCCTCCGCGATGTGGTGCTCAAGTACTCTCGATCCGAGAAGTTGATTTTTATGCTAATAGTGTCTGCCCAGTGCCTCAGGCCTTATTTCCAAGCACACCCCATTACGATCATGACGGACCAATCGTTGAAGGCCATGCTCAGCCGACATGACACATCTGGATGCCTGGCGAAATGGGTGTTGAAGCTCAGCGAGTTCGACATTACCTATTAACCGTGGTTGGCCATGAAGGTGCAGGTACTGGCTAACTTTCTAGTTGAGTGTGTAGGCCTGGATGAGGGACCAGAAGAGAACCCTCAGAGTAAACAACCAGGTCCTGAACCAGAGGAGGACATATGGGTCCTGCACGTGGACGGAGCCTCTAACTCCGGTGGGAGCGGGGCTAGCCTCATCCTTGCCAATAATAAGGGAGTCGTAGCTGAATGCACGATCCACCTCCAGTTCGCCGCTATCAACAACCATACGGAATACAAAGTGCTCCTCGCGAGACTGCGGGTCTCCCGCGAGCTTGGTGTGACCAACCTGAGGGTCTTCACCGACTCGTAGTTGGTCGCCGGGCAGGTCTCAGGTGAGTATGAGGCACGGGATCCTCAAATATTGAAGTATCTGGAATTGGTGCACGCGAGCATGGCGGGTTTCAAGCATTTCAGTGTCTCCCACATTCCGCGCGGTGATAATGCCCGTGCTGATGCCCTCTCTCGCCTAGCAACCCTGCAGGACTCATCGTTGGGCCGCGCCCATATCAAACATCTCCAAGCCCCGAGTTATGAAGTCCCAAGAGAGATCCAGCAGGTCACCCCGAAGCTCAGCTGGATGGACAAGTATGTCAAGTACATCATCGACGGCACCTTGCCCGAGGATCGGATAGAGGCCAGCCTCATTAAGAGGAAGGTCGCACGTTTCGTGCTGAAGGATGGACTACTCTACCGGAGGTCATACTCCTACCTGCTCCTCAAATGTTTGAGGCCCACGGAGGCTGCACTCGTGCTCCAGGAAATTCACGAGGGCTTCTGCGGGAACCATGTGGGGGGCAGGACTTTGGCATACAAGGCCCTCCGTCAAGGATACTTCTGGAAGATGATGAGGGAGGACGCGGCTAACTTCGTTAAGAGGTGTGACCACTGCCAATGTCATGCCATTGTGCAATGCCAACCGACTGCGTTGCTCTCCCAACTCTTTGCCCCCTAGCCTTTCGCCCAGTGGGGCATGGACCTCCTCGGTCCCTTTCCTCCCGCATCTGGACAGTGTAAGTTCTTGATTGTCGCCATCGACTACTTCACGAAGTGGATCGAGGTCGAGCCATTAACCCGGATCACAGAGATGAATGTTAGTAAGTTCCTTTGGAAGTTGATCATATGTCATTTCGGACTTCCCCACACCATTATCACCGACAACAGATGTCAGTTCGACAACCAAAAATTCGAGGAGTTCTGCAGCGGCCTTGGAATTCATCATCGCTTCACCTAGGTAGCGCATCCCTAGACCAATGAAGAAGCCAAGGTGACTAACTAGACCTCCTGCAAGGGCTCCGGACTAGGTTGGATCAAGCCAAAGGAAGAAGGGCTAAAGAACTTCCCAGCGTCCTATGGGCGTACCACACAACCCCAAGGATGGCCACCGATGAAACTCCCTTCAACCTTGTCTTTGGAGCGGAAGCAGTAATCTCGGTGGAGCTTAGCCTGCCGACACTGCACGTGGAACAATATTATGAAGCCGAGAACGCAGCATGGCTGCTGCTCAACCTGGATCTTCTCGAGAAAATGAGGGACAAGGCACAAGTCCGGATGGTGGCCTACCGGCAACGGGTGACCAGATACTACAACTCCAAGGTAAGGCCAAAGTCCTTCCACCCGGGAGATCTGGTGTTGCATCGCGTTAAGGCCTCCCAACCTCGGAAATGCAAAAAAATTCTCTTTGAACTGGGAAGGTCCCTATCAGGTGGTCGAGGCACTCCCTCACGGTGCCTACTATCTTGCCGAGCTCGACGAGAATCGATTTCTGCGAACATGGAACACCATGAACCTAAGGATGTATTACCAATGATGTAAGACTTCCTGAATATTAACAATGAATTCTTTCTTTGCATAATATTTGTTTCTATCTTGTAGGACCAGCACCGCCCGGCGTTAAGTCTGGCGAACGAGGGCAGGGCAAAGATCCCGCGAAGCGGTCCGCAAGAAATGCAAAGTCCCGGAGTTCAGTCCGGAAAGCCAAACGGAATTCAGTTCCAGCATGAGGCATCGGAGTTCAGTTCGGAAGGTGGTGCGGAACCTAATTCTCCCATGGAGTCCCAGACTTAGGTCTGGAAGGTGGCAAGGAACCCAGTTCCCCCATGAAATCCTGGAGTTCAATCTTGAGTGTCGAGTGGAATCCAGTTCCAGGCCCCAGAGTTCAGTCTAGAAGGTGGTACGGAGTCCACGAGATCCCGAAGTTCAGTCCGGAAAGTCGAACGGAACCCAGTTCCGGTATGAGGCACCTAGTTCAGTCCGGAAGGTGGCGTGGAACCTAGTTCCCCCACGAAATCCTAGACTTCGGTCCGAAAGGTGGCAAGGAACCCAGTTACCCCACAAAATTCTGGAGTTCAATCTGGAGTGCTAAGCAGAACCCAATTCCAGGCCCCAAAGCTCAGTCCAGAAGGTGGCATGGAGTCCACGAGATCCCGGAGTTCGATCCGGAAAGCCGAACAGAATCTAGTTCCAGCATGAGACGCCGGAGTTCAGTCCAGAAGGTGGCGCAAAACCTAGTTCCCCCACGGAGTCCCGGACTTCGGTCCAGAAGGTGGCAAGGAACCTAGTTCCTCCACGAGATCCCGGAGTTCAGTCCGATTGATGTTCCTCGACCTAAGTCCCGGTACCACAAGATCCCGGAGCTCAGTTCGGAGGATGCGCTGACGACCTACATCCCGGTGTTAAAAATTTTCAAAGTGCAAGCCAGAAGCCCCAGGAGTTCCTTCTTGAAGCCTGGGGGTCTCTAGAACCTTGTTTCAAACTGAGGGCCCAAGTCAAGCTGCAAGTCAGAGTTGTAGGGTTTGGACTCCCACAAAAGATAATGACAAGCAACAATATAACAATCAAGCACAATACCAGCAAGCAGCGAAAAGGGAGTTTAAGGCAAGAAACAATGAAGAAAGGTAAACTTCCATTTCTAATGTAAGGTTTCTTACAAGTAAGAGGGTCCCGACAGACCGAGTGACCCAGAAAAAATAAAAGAGAAACCCTATACTAGAACATAAAATGGAGGAATCCACGGCAGATCCTGAAGCCCTTCAAAAAGGAATCCACGGTAGCCTCGTGCAACTCCTTCTCGAACTCTTTGAAGGCCCGGAACTTCAGCACGGCCTCCTGAGTCTCCTTCTGCGAGGCGCCAGTAGCCCGTTGACATAGGAGGTCTTCTCGTTGGCCGCCGCCAACTCTTTTAGGACCTCCTCGACCCGGCGCTCCAGTGACCGGGACTGTCCCCTGAGGCAGGAGATCTTCGTCGTGTCATCCTTGGCCTGGCGCTGACTCAAGATCCTCTCCTCAGAAAGAGAGGCCTCAAGTTCCCTGACCCGCCCTTTGAAACGGGCTAGGTCCTCTCGGAGGGTCTCGTTCCTCCCCCTCAGCTCATGGCCCTTGTCCATTAGATCCTTCACGTTAGCCGCCAGCTTGCCCAGTTTCTGCTCCTTCTCGGCTTCCTTCTTCGCCGAGGTGGAGAGGAAGTTCCGAAGTAGAAGCATGTCGGTTCCGATATGCATTGAAGGAAGAGTTGAGGCTCTAGGAGGACCCAATTGGAACATTAAAAAGAAGGGCTAGATGCTTACCGTAAAGAGCAGGGGGAGGATCCTGAGTAGAGCATCCGCATAGTCCCGGCTGCCCCTCAGGCGATGGTCCCAGGGCTGAGCTGTGTACTCCATCATCTTCTCCGTGAGACCCTGGTCAAGGATGATGGAGGAGCCCCCATTGAGAATGGGCGGTATAGGCTGAGGCTCGGGAGGGGACTGAGCTGGTGTCCCCTCGTCGGGCGGAGTTGCGGTCGAAGGTGCAGCTGCCGGTGCAGCCGTTGGTGCTGTCACTAGCATGGCAGCTGGTGCAGCAACAACCAGGGGAGGTGCCGGTCGCCCCACCTCCCTGCCCTCATCGATCTTGATGACGTCTGTGATGGGCATCTGCTGCAGAGATGGCCTGGGGGCCGAACCCATTGCCCTGGGCCTAGCAGGAACTGGAGTGGGCCTGGGCCCCTGGCTCGTCTCCGTTTGAGCCCTCTTTGTCGGAGCCTCCTGGGCTCCTTCAGGGGCGTTCCTCTTCTAGGCCCCCTCCATCAGGCTTTCAATGGAGAACTTCATCCCTGAAGAAAGAAAAAGGTCAAAATGTCGAATGATTCAAAAAAAAAAAGAGAGAAAAGGAAAAAGGAGAGTAGAGGCCCACCAATCGTCCATATTGGGCTGATCCCTGCCTCGAACAAGTTTTGCTCTGAGAGCAAAAATCAAGGGAAGGGACTACGTCGCCCAGTAACTGGGAATAGACCTCCTGATCCATCAGCTTGACCTGAGAATTCCGGTTCGGAGACCGATCCGACTCACTCCAGACCCAGTCGACATCCCTAACTGAAGTGAAGAAGAACCGGTTCTTTCACCCCTTGATCGATGTGGGGAGGTCGAACTGGAGGCACCTGGGCCGGGGAGAATGGTACCACCAGCCGTCATCGGTGGAGTACCGCTTCAGGATGAAAAGGACCCTGAACAGTGAAAAATGGGCAACGAACTCGTGGAAGTGGTAGAAAACTATGAAGGCAAAGATAACCCTGATGGCATTGGGAGCCAACTGGGCTGGAGCGAGTCAGAAATGGCTAAGGAAGGAAAGAAAGAATGGATGGAGAGGAAAATGAAGACCCCCACCGAGGAAGTCATTGTAAAAGGCGATTCTACCAGGACCGCTCGAAGTCACCCGATCCCTCGACCCTGGAAGTGAAAGCTGGATGGAGTCCGGGACCCCATACATGTCCCGGATCCAGGAAAGGTCTTCTCCGATCATTTTCGAAACGAAGCCGGAGGGACCGGAAGAAGTCTCTGCCACCAGAAGGGGAAGGGCAGAGATGGAAACCGCATGAATGGTGGGAGGAGCCCTAAGGACTCCGATGGCTATACCGCCCGGCTGCAACCACCACCGGACATCGATGGAAACATCATCCTTCGAAGAGGAGGGCGATGGAGTCCTCAGTTTGGACGGACCGGCCTCGTCCGGGTTAGAAGAGGGATGGCGATGATGACCCGAAGGAGCCATCGAGACAAAGAAGGAAAGGGAAGGCCTGGTTCAGGAGGACTAAGACTCGAGAAGAAGCAGATGAAGGAGATAGGGGTCGCAGGGCACTCACCGGGATATTGTGGTGGAAGAATGGCGACCCTAGAGAAGAAGAGGGACCGTTGCAACCGCCGGAGGTGTGAGAAAGCTAAAAGATATCATTTCTAGAAAGTCTCCTCTCTTTTTAAAACCAATCAACAGCGACCGTACAGCTCCTTTTTTCACCAACGCCATCGGATGAGTGCCACGTGTGAAGACGCTCGACGACGACGCTTCATTTTGCTGGAAACTATCTCGAGTCTAGCACGGCATAATTATGACCCACTGAACACGCGGACATGGCACCCATGCATTGGATCTCGAGCACAACGAGCGGAGCGGTAGTGATCTTGGCATTTATTATGCGGGATTTTTGTCCTCCCACGTCATCTCCGAATTAACTTCCCACGTCCCTGCAGCGGCACTCCGATGGGACTTGGGAGTAGGGGCAACTGATATGGCAACATTGCTGACATGGAGTATGCGTCAGATCCAGTTGGCCGCCGGGCAGTGCTAGCGGTGTCATCTCCGGGCTCTCCTGCCAGGTGGCTTCACTAGCGGTCAAGCCGACCTCGAGCGGAGCTCGGCACCTCTCCCACTTCATTAGGTGTCGACCAAGGCGGGGTCCACCTCGGCCGGAGTGGCCCTGCCTCTGCTCCTTCACCAGGTGGCGCCCCCAGATGCGCCCACCTCGTCGGAGTCGAGCCAGGCTCTCCCTGCTCCTTCGCCAGGTGGCACCCCCAAACGGGTCCACCTCGACCGAAGTCGAGCTGGCTCTGCCACTTCATCGATGTTGACCCAGGCGGGGTCCACCTCGACTGGAGTGTCCCTGCCTCTGCTCCTCTGCCAGGTGGTGCCCCCAGATGGGCCCACCTCGTCGGAGTCGAGCCAGGCTTTCCCTGCTCCTTCGCTAGGTGGCACCCCCCAGATGGGTCCACCTCGGTCGAAGTCGAGCTGGCCTCTGCCACTTCGCCAGGTGTCAACCCAGGCGGGGTCCACCTCGGCCGGAGTGGCCCTGCCTCTGCTCCTTCGCCAGGTGGCGCCCCTAGATGGGCCCACCTCACCGAAGTCGAGCCAGGCTCCCTCCGCTCCTTCGCTAGGTGTCACCCCCCAGATGGATCCACCTTGTCCAAAGTCGAGCTGGCCTCTTCCACTTCGCCAGGTGTCGACCTAGGCAAGGTCCACCTCGACCGGAGTGGCCCTTCCTCTGCTCCTCCACCAGGTGGCATCCCCAGATGGGCCCACCTTGCCGGAGTCGAGTCGAGCTCTCCCTTCTCCTTCGCCAGGTGGCACCCCCAGATGGGTCCACCTCAGTCGAAGTCGAGCTGGCCTCTGCCACTTCACCAGGTGTCGACCCAGGTGGGGTCCACCTCGATCGGAGTGGCCCTATCTCTGCTCCTCCGCCAGGTGGCACCTCAGATGGGCTCGCCTCGCCGGAGTCGAGCTAGGCTCTCCCTGCTCCTTCGCCATGTGGCACCCCCTGATGGATCCACCTCGATCGAAATCGAGCTAGCCTCTGCCACTTCACCAGGTGTCGACCCAGGCGAGGTCCACCTCAGCCGGAGTGGCCCTGCCTCTGCTCCTTCGCCAGGTGGTGCCCCCAAATGGGCCCATCTCGTCAAAGTCGAACCGAGCTCCCTCCACTCCTCCGCCAGGTGGCACCCCCTACATGGGTCCATCTCGGTCGAAGTCGAGCTGGCCTCTGCCACTTCGCTAGGTGTTGACCCAGATGGGGTCCACCTCAGTTGGAGTGGCCTTGCCTCTACTCCTTTACCAGGTGGCATCCCCAGATGGGCCCATCTCGTCGAAGTCGAGCCAGGCTGCCTCCGCTCCTTCACAGGGTGGCACCCCCAGATGGGTCCACCTCGATCGAAGTCGAGCTGGCCTCTGCCACTTCGCTAGGTATCAACCCGGGTGGGGTCCACCTCGATCAAAGTGGCCCTGTCATTGCCTATGCTCCTTTGCTAGGTGGCACCCCAGGAAGGGCCCACCTTGCCGAAGTCAAGCCAGGTTCCCCCTGTTCCTTCACCAGGTGGTACCCCCAGATGGGTCCACCTCGACCGAAGTCAGCCTTCTTCACGGAGCATGGAAGGACCAGGGGTGCAAGCCCCGAGGAGGCCGCTGAAGATGGCATGCACAGGCGGTGCATCCAGTACGGTGCCCCCAGGCCTGTAATAGCGTGCAGAACCTCATTGGCACTAGTTTAGAAGGGGCACCCTGCTCGAGGTACCGAATCCAGCACCCAATAACCCGGTACTCCAAAAAGGGAGGGGCACGATCAACACCTCAGGCCCGAGGGCACCTTCGCAAGGATCGAGACCTTGCCAAGTTTCCCCTTTCATGACTGCATGGTAGATGAGACCGGTTCACCACTTAACTCCCGACCGTAATGGGGGATGACCTAGGAGAACGGTCGTGAATTATCGCTGACCTCCAAAGCCTCCCCAAGAGGAGGGATAGAGGCACAAATGTATCTAGCGATCGGTGACCTAAAAAAGGAGATGAGGGGGGCAAGAATAAGAAAAAGCAATTGAGAGGACAAGCACGCGCACGGGAAGAGGAGGTGATCCTACGATAGGAGCTCCAGAGGAACTCACAAGAGCGGGCCTAATGAGCTGGGTCGTAGGAACCAGAGTGCTGATCTATCTCGTTCTCACTCATCTTTTCATCAAAGATTCTTCTAAGCATGGAAGCCCATCAGGGATCCGTCTTAGTGGATCTGTTCCACTTTACCACTCTCTAACTTGACCGTTAGAGTACCCCTACCGGGTTCTCCGGTCCGGGTCTCTAACCTCATTTTTGCAGGTCTGGGAGCATCGGGATTCCGTAGCAAAGGGGATCGCAGTCCGGTGCCAACTCACAGCTGCAGGCCACAGCGGTAAGGTCGGCAACACCTATCATTAGAAAAACCTCCTATGAATTGTGGAACAATAGAAAATCTAATATTAAATATTTTCATGTTTTTGGATGTAAATGTTTTGTTCTTAACAATGAAAAGATAATCTTGGTAAATTTGATGCGAAATCTGATAAGGCTATTTTTCTTAAATATTCTTTAAATAGTAAAGCCTATCAAATTTTTAACAAAAGAACATTGACTGTAGATGTTGCCCAGAAATGGAGCCCAAGAGGGGGGTGAATTGGGTCTTTTACAAAATTAAAACAATAATGTGAAGGTCTAGTGGTGTTTCTGAATAATAAATTCAATGCACAAGATTGAATGCAGCGAAAAACAATAAGTGAGTAGCAATAACCAAAGAGCAAGAGAGAAAGAGGGCAATCATACACAAACACAAGGTTTATAGTGGTTCGGTGCAATCCTAGCACCTACATCCACTCCCCAAGCCACCCTTGGGAATTTTACTATAATCCAAACAAGATTACAGCTGACTTATTTTTCACAAGGCTCACAAGTCAAAATCTAAGTTGGTTTTGTCACCTAGGCTCACCAACAAACCTTAACACTTGTTTTGTCTTCGGGCTCACAAGTTAACCCTAGTTGATTTTATCCCTTTGGCTTACCAACAAATTACAACAACCTTCTTTCAAGACACCCTTGAAAGCAAGGTCAAATCACAAGATAAAAATAGATATACAACTTTAAGACTAAGACAAACTCTCTTCAAGAGTAGAATGGAATCTTTGAAGCTCAAGTTGATGCTTTGTCTTGACTCTTCCTTGGAAAATCTTTCAAAATGCCTCTTTTGGAATGATGTAAGGATGAGCTTGTAGGCTTTTTCAGGGAATCAAACTATAAAAGGCTTTTGATGTGGAGTACTTGAGAGAATATAGGCTTTTAGGCTTTTGAATGGACTTCAATATACTTCAATTCCTTTAAAATGAGGTTGGTGGAGGTTAAATACACCAAGAAACTTTCAAAAAATGGTTTGTGACCGTTGGAGCCTCGGATCTAGCCGTTGGGAGCTTGAAAAGCAAGTTCTGCAAGTCAGAAAAATAGATCCGTTAGAGTTGTCAGGCTTCAAGTGTCGACACTTGGCTGTCAGGTGTCGACACTTGGTTGTCAGGTGTCGACACTTGATTTCTAGGTGTCGACACTTGAACTTTCAAGTGTCGACACTTGATTCACAGGTGTCGACACTTGACACAAAAATCCTCAAATGGCAAAGTTTTGTATTTTCAAAAATCTCAAGCCTTGAGTCGATACTTGGAAACCTAAGTGTTGACACCTGGTATCGACACTTGAGTTCTGGGTATCGACACTTGGCGTGCCAAGGATTTTTGTTCGTGCCAAATGCTAAAGTGTCGATACTTGGCTTTCCAGGTGTCGACACTTGAGACTGAAAAGCTCAGATTCTAGTGCAAATTAGCCCAAAAACATAAATATAAATTTGAAACTTAAATGAATCGTAAACAAATAATAATTAAACATGTATATGCCCTTTTTTCATGAAGAGGATGTCCAGATTTGCGAAAAATGCTTCGTGCCATGGCGTGCCATGATACATAAGTTTTTGAGATTTTGATGTGCTTTCTTCCTGAAAACTCATAACTCGAAATACACATTAGTATACAATATGCACTCAAAATCACTGGGTGGAGCCAACAATCTCCCCATTTTTGATAAAGACAAAACCTTGAGTAAAATAGCGTTAAGTTTCAAATTTCAACTGTTATAATTCATGAATATGAATGTAAGTTCATATGAGCCATAATCTTCATAGTTAGGAAGAATCAATCTCCCCCTCAATTAGATATTTCTAATTAGAACAAATAATATGTTATTTCAGGATAACAAATCAGATCAGATTTGAAGGTTCACACAAACAATTTATGCATTTATACAATCTATACTATTACTCCCCCTTTTTGTCAATCATTAGAAAGGGGAATAACCTCCCCCTCACAATGAGCATGGAGACAAAAAGATGGTAGAGTATCAAATATGACAGGTATCAGAGCCAAAAAGATCCAAAGAGAGGATCAGAGCTGAAGAAAGCAAATTTAACCAATCAATCATAAATAATAAGCACTAAACTAAAATATATAACTGATAAGAGAAGTTTTCAGTACAAAATTTGATGAGTCAGCAGCAAAAACTAAAACATACAGAATGTATCAGAGTCATACAGTAATCAGAAACATACAAAGTAACATGAAACATAAAAGACATACAACAGAAAAGACAAAAGACATAAAATACATCTGTGAGGCTAATCCTTATCAGATAGAATCTCAAGACTAAAAGGAGCACTGATCCTAGATCTAGAGGCTAAGGCCCTAGGAGGTCCTTGGGCTAAAGCCCGATGACTCCTAGTGCGGCCAGAAGGACCTAAAGCAGGTACAACCCTAGATGATCAGGTGGAAGGGGGGGAGAAAAGATCAGCTGGTGTAACAAAGTCTGGTATGGAATCAACTAAGTCAGTAGATGAAGGAGCAGCTGGGGTAGTGGGAGGATCGCGACTAACCACCTCAAAACCATTTGCACAGTCATCACTGTCACTGCCACTATCCACGATCTCTGTAGCTCTATCCTCATCCATATCTGCCTGATCATCACCATCAACTGTATCAGCATGGTCACTCTGGTGATCATCACCATCATCATCATCATCATCATCATCATCAGAAGATACAACTGCAGGGGCTGCTGGAGGTATAAGGGATCTCAATAAATCCTCAATACGAGTGAAGCCCTCCTCCATAGTCCTACGGATCTCAGCATGCTCCGAGGTAGTATGTGCTCGAAGAGTCTTAATCTCACTGCGTAGTTGAGTCAACTCACTCCTGATCTCAGTAAACTGCTCTCTGGCGTGCTCCTCAAAGGGTAATCCTGTAGAAGGTGGCGGAGGAGCCAAAGTACTAGGTGTCGAATGCTCTGCCTGTGTCGATGGAATATCAATAGGAGGAAAACTAGCTGGCTTAGATGGTCCTGCCTCTACCTCTCGAAGCTCATCCTCCTCATCTGGCTCCTGGCCAGACTCTCTGCGTACCCATCGACCCGCGACTAGTCTATACCCCATACGGTGCAAAGACCTCTCATCATAGACATCTATATGTAGTATCTCCTTGGGGATCTCCCCCTCCAGTGATACTCCACATGCTCTAAATATCTTGGTCAGAGCCATACCGTAGGGTAAACAATGACGGCGCTGAGTCACGGCATCGTACATCTGTACTAACATCAATGAAGGAAGGTCGATCAGCCTCCTCTCTGTCAAACTGGTCATCACCATCAGCTCTCTCTCAATGATGAAGTCGAACCTCCCAGTCTTTGGCAGAAGAATACGGGCCGTGATGTGGTGTAACAGACGCATCTCCAAGGATAATTGGTTTGCGATGACTATAGACACACCACGAACATCCTCTCGCTCAAGGATACACCTAAATGCTGCCTCCCTGTCATCTACTGTAAAAACACTGACTCCCCTATGGGGGATCTCCCAGACTTTGCCCAATAGCTCTGCAGAAAGTGAAATATGAACACTTCTCATGGTCGTAGTCTATAGAAGTCGTCGACAGTCCATAACACCGTAGAACTCCCTCACTAGATGAGGGTAGTACCTCTCCTGCATAGTATAGAAGGGTACTAAACCTGCATCAGTGAGCACCTGTCGCAAGAGAAAGTGGTGCCGATCGAAACAATCCAGGTCGACTCTCCTCCCAGAGGCCACTAACTTCCCTGTCATCCTCTCTGCAGGGGAGAACTCGGTGTAGCAGAACTACTAGCCTGTCCAGAATTAAATCTAGCCTTCGATCTCCTCTCTACACTATGACTAGATCTCTCCCTAACTGCAAATCTCTTCCTGGGACCCATTACAGCAAGCTGACCAAGAGAGTTCAAAGAAGATAAGCTAGGGGGGGATTCATTCAGACTAGGAGCAAAGGGACTGGTTAAAAAATCATGTTACAAGATAGTCTTGAACCAAACTCAGAGTTATAAAATACCAAGATAATTTTGAAAAGCCACAAACAATTTGAAGGTGAGCATTTTATAAGCTAGATAATGTTTTTGGCTGGAAATTTTATAAGAGTATATTTTGTAATACCAAACTACCAAAATATCTGGGTTTTGAGCTTAGAACATTTAGGGTTCTACCAAAATAAAAATGTGGCAAAAACATTATGATAAATTATGATAAATCACTATAAATATGTATTAAATACTAGTTTTTAGGTGAATACCCAAATTTTTGGCTAAAAACCAATCAAACAGTGATTTTATCCAAGTTCGAATGGAATATGCGTGAAGAATGGCCTAAACCGTGAGAAATCCATGAAAAATGCCGTGTAAATCACCATTTCTTCAAACGGAGTTTTGGAAAACCACTAAAACTCGGGAAAATCCGATCATAATCTCAAATAAAATCGAAAAAACCTAAATTTAGGTTAAACGGTTTAACGGTAAGGAAAATGAAAATCTGAGAAATAAAATGGAATAAAAAGAAATTGGAAGAGGGAATACCTGATTCGTGAGGGGTTAAATGAGAAGAGGAGAGATTTGGATAGAAGGGGACCACTGTAGCTTAAAATCGACAGGGGAAAACAAAAACAAAAACCCTCGATCGGTCCTTTAAAAATAGATTTTGTTTCGCAAGTGTCGACACTTACTATTTGTCAAGTATCGACACTTGGTCAGGTGTCGACACTTGACAATATCCAAGTGTCGACACTTGGCCAAGAAAAGTTTTAAAAAAAAATCAGAAAAATTTTCAAAAAAATCTAAGAAAATATTTAACAACTTTTGGGGCTCAAAGCAAGTGGTTTTTGAGTGAAATTTCTTAGGTATTATTAAAACTATGAGAGTTCTAGGAGAATGGGTCAATGACACCTAACTCTCTTCTAATCAGACAAAACCTATCTTCACTCAAAGGTTTGGTAAACACATCTGCTAACTGATCATCAGTACATACAAAATCAAGAATAACAATAGAGTTTTGTACATGATCTCTTATGAAATGATGTCTTATTTCAATGTGTTTACTTCTTGAATGTTGCACATAATTCTTAGTTAGATTGATTGCACTAGTATTGTCACATCTTATGGGTGTCTTAGTTAGTTTAATGCCAAAATCTTCGAGTTGTTATTTGATCCAAAGGATTTGAGCACAACAGCTTCCAGCTGCTATATATTCGGCTTCCACCGTTGATAAAGCAACTGAATTCTGTTTCTTGCTACTCCAAGAGATCAAATTTACTCCAAGAAACTGATAGGTTCCACTAGTACTTTTACGATCAAGTTTACACCCAGCAAAGTCAGCATCAGAATAAGCAATCAATTCAAATGAAGAATCTCTAGAGTACCATAAACCAATTTCAATTGAGCCAGATAGATATCTAAATATGCATTTAACAGCCAAAAGATGAGACTCTTTAGGATTAGACTGATATCTAGCACACATACAGACGCTAAACATGATATCTGACCTACTGGCAGTAAGATATAGTAATGAACCGATCATGCCACGATATAATTTTTGATCAATAGATTTACCTGATTCATCCTTGTCAAGTTTACAAGTAGAGCTCATAGGGGTACTTAAAGGCTTAGTGTTCTCCATCCCAAACTTCTTGAGTATTTCTTTTGTATATTTTGTTTAGTTGATGAAGATCCCCTCTTTGGTTTGCCTTATTTGGAGTCCGAGAAAGAAATTCAGTTCTCCCATCATGCTCATCTCGAACTCACCTACATTAATTTTGCAAAATCTTGACAAAGAGATTCATTAGTAGCACCAAATATTATATCATCTACATAGATTTGTACTACTAAGAGATCATCATTCTTTTTCTTTAAAAACAAAGTTTTATCTACATTACCTCTAGTAAAATCTTTTTTCAGCAAAAAGGAGCTCAAACGATTATACCAAGCTCTTGGAGCTTGTTTCAATCCATATAAAGCTTTATGAAGTTTATAAACATGATTTGGAAATTCAAATTTTCAAAACCAGGGGGTTGCTCAACGTAAACTTCTTCTTCAATTAAACCATTTAAAAAGACACTTTTAACATCCATTTGATATAGTTTAAAATTCATGAAGCAAACAAAAGCCAACAATAGCCTAATTGCCTCAAGTCTAGCTATAAGAGCAAAGGTTTCATCAAAATCTATCCCTTCCTCCTGATTGTATCCTTTGGCAACTAATCTAGCCTTATTTCTAGTAACAACACCATTTTCATCAAGTTTATTTCGAAAAACCCACTTTGTACCAATAATTGAAGTATTTGAAGGCCTATCTACTAATGTTCAAACATTGTTCCTTTTGAATTGGTTAAGTTCATCTTGCATAGCATTTATCAAATTACTATCACATTCAGCTTCCTCAATAGTTTTAGGTTCAATTTGAGAAATAAAAGCCAAGTAATCATAGATATTTCTAAGGGATGATCGAATACTTACACCTTTAGATGGATCACTAATAATTAGTTCTTTTGGATATCCATGAGCATACCTCCATTCTTTTGGTAATGGATCAACTATTGATGTGTTTTCATCACCTTGTGCTTGATCTCCTTTAGTGTTTTGATCATCGTTCTATTCCTTGGTAAGCCATTCATTGTTGTTTACACTTTCAGTTTTCTTGCTACCTATTTCATCAGAGAGTACATCTTCTTTTCTCGAAGATTTTTGGTTAGATTCATCAAACACTACATGTATGGATTCTTCAACAACAAGTGTTCTTCTGTTGAAGACCCTGTATGCCTTACTAGATGTGGGTAGCCTAGAAAGACTCCCTCATCTGATTTGGCATCAAATTTACTTAAATTATCCTTACCATTGTTTAAGATGAAATAACGGCATCCAAAAATGCGAAAATAACTAATTGAGAGTTTTATACCATTTCAAAGCTCATAAGGTGTTTTCTTTAGAATCGGTCGAATTAAAACTTGATTTAAAACATAGCATGCAGTATTTATGGCTTCCGCCCAAAAATATCTAGGTAAGTCATTTTCACAAAGCATGGTGCATGCCATTTCTTCAAGAGTTCTATTTTTTCTTTCTACTATCCCATTTTGTTGAGGTATCCTAGGTGCAGAAAAATTGTGATGAATGCCATTTTCAATACAAAATTTATCAAAATCAGCATTTTCAAATTTGGTTCCATGATCACTTCTCAAAGATATGATTGAAACACCTTTTTCATTCGAAACTCGTTTATGAAATCTAATGAATTCATAAAAAGTTTCATCTTTATGTGCCAAAAACATGACCCATATAAATCGTGAGAAATCATCTACAATAACTAGACCGTACTTCTTACCTCCCAAACTAGATGTTCTAGTTGGCCCAAAGAGGTCCATGTGAAGCAACTCCAAGGGTCTAGATGTAGAGATTACTCCTTTTGGTTTTAAAGAGGATTTGGTTTGTTTTCCAAGTTGACATGCACTGCAAATCTTGTCTTTTTCAAAATTGAGTTTAGGCAAATCCTTTATCAAATTCTTTTTGCTAAGTTTTGAAATCAAATGCATGCTTGCATGTCCTAGTCTGTGATGCCAAAGCCAACTAGTTTCATCGATCTTGGCTTCCTTTGCCACTAGGCATTGACCATTTTGAATAGGGAGATCATCAAGATCAACCAAATAAATATTGCCATGCCTATGACCAATGAACTTGATGCCATTGTCATCTAAACTAGAAACAATGTACAAAGAAAATTCAAAAACAACTTTAAAATCCTTGTCGCAAAACTGGCTAGTACTAAACAAGTTATGTTTCAAACCATCAATATATATGACATTATTAATATAAGAAGAAGGGGTGATATGGACTTTACCAATACCGACAATTTTGCCCTTTCCATTATCACCAAAAGTTACATTGCCACCATTTTGATATTCGAGTGATGAGAACTGCTCCACATCTCCTGTCATATATCTTGAGCAACTGCTATCAAGGTACCACATTCTTTTCTTGTTGGTTGCAAGGCATACCTGTAATAAAGAGCAAGTGTAGACTTTAGGTACCCAAGCCTTCTTGGGTCCTTTTAGGTTAGTGGCATTAGTTCCTTCAGGAACCGAAACTTTCTTAATATTATTCAATCTTCTTTTGTTGCACATATAAGATTTATGCCCTTTAGTACCACATGTATAGCAAGTAATGGATGAAGATGCATGTACAAAGAAATTTTTAAAAAGTTTTTGTTTCTTATGAGTTCTGAATCCTAAACCTGCTTTATCAAAAACTGCTATTTGGTTGTTCAAAAGCAAATTCAATTTTTCAGAACTATAAGTAAATCTTTCTACAAAAGGTTTTAATTTTTCAATTTCTTCTTTATATCTTTTATTTTCATCCAAAATTTCTTTGCTTTGTTTTGAAAAATTTTCATTTGAAAGTGAAGAACTTTTCTTTTTCAAAACTTCTTTTTCTTTTTCAAGAGCTACAATCTTATCATTTAATTTTCTATTTTGAAGAAGAAGGCATTCATTTTCATCTAAAAGTTTATCATTTGTTTTGGCTAAATCCAAATTTTGCTTTTTTAAATCTTTATGTTTTGATTTTAGTTTTTGAAATTCTATATCTAATTCGTCAAAAACTTCATGAAGCTCATCAAATATAAATTCATTTTCTATTTCAGAACATACCTTATCATGATCCGCCATCAGGCAGAAGTTTGCTACCTCCTACTGTTCTTCCTCAGAACTGGAGTCCTCACTATCACTCCAGGTTGCCATCATGGCTTTCCTTCTCAACTTTCTTCTATTTTTCTTGAGCAAGGGGCAGTCTACCTTGAAATGGCCGGGTTTCTTGCATTCAAAACAAGTGGACTGCTCCTTCTCCTTCTCATTGTCTTTCTCTTTACTTGGCTCACCTTTCAGAGGTTTCTTCTTGAAGTTGAACCTTTCCTTCCTCATAAACCTTCTGAACTTTCTCGCCATTAGAGCCATCTCATCTTCTTCATCATCTTCTTCGGAGTCATCGCTTGATTCTTCTCTTGTAATAGATTTGAAAGCGATTACTTTCTTCTTTTTATCGACTTCCACGTTCTTTTGTTTGAGGGAGAGCTCATAGGTCATCAGTGAGCCCAACAGTTGTTCAAGTAGAAGAGTGTTGACATCCTTGGCTTCTTCAATAGCTGTTACTTTTGCATCCCATGAAGCCGGTAGAGACCTGAGAAGTTTGTTCACAAGTTCACCGTTATAAACAACTTTTTTTAGGCTTCTCATGCCATTCACAATATTTGTGAACTTAGTATACATCTCACTAATAGACTCAGTAGGTTCCATTTTAAACATTTCATACGTATGAATAAGTATGTTAACCTTAGTAGTTTTCACTTGGTGTGTACCCTCATGGGTAACCTCAAGTGTATCCCAAATCTCTTTGGCGGAGAGACAATTAGATATTCTATTAAATTCACTTGGGTCAAGAGAGCAAAATAATAGATTCATAGCTTTAGCATTGATCTCGATTTGCTTAATGTCATTCTCATCCCAATCATCTTCCATCTTTGGAGTAAGAATGCCATTAACCAACATTATAGGTTGATGAGGACCTTTTATAATTGTCCTCCACAAATTATAATCAAGAGCTTGAATAAAAATGCGCATGCGTGTTTTCCAATACGTGTAATTTGTGCCATTGAAAAGTGGGGGACGATTTGAAGCTTGACCTTCAACTATATCCATTCCTATTAGGGCTGCCATGATCTTTTACTCAAGATCCTTGGACCTGCAAGAGAGTACCGGTTCTCTGATACCACTTGTTGCCCAGAAATGGAGCCCAAGAGGGAAGATGAATCGGGTCTTTTACAAAATTAAAACAATAATGTGAAGGTCTAGTGGTATTTGTGAATAATAAATTCAATGCACAAAATTGAATGCAGCGGAAAATAATAAGTGAGTAGCAATAATCAAAGAGCAAGAGAGAAAGAGGGCAATCACACACAAACACAAGGTTTATAGTGGTTCGGTGCAATCCTGGCACCTACATCCACTCCCCAAGCCATCCTTGGAAATTTTACTATAATCCAAACAAGATTACAGCTGACTTATTTTTCACAAGGCTCACAAGTCAAAACCTAAGTTGGTTTTGTCACCTAGGCTCACCAACAAACCTTAACACTTGTTTTGTCTTCGGGCTCACAAGTTAACCCTAGTTGGTTTTATCCCTTTGACTTACCAACAAACCACAACAACCTTCTTTCAAGATACTCTTGAAAGCAAGATCAAATCACAAGATAAAAATAGACATACAACTTTAAACCTAAGACAAACTCTCTTCAAGAGTATAATGGAATCTTTGAAGCTCAAGTTGATGCTTTGTCTTGACTCTTCCTTGGAAAATCTTTCAAAATGCCTCTTTTGGAATGATGTAAGGATGAGCTTGTAAGCTTTTTCAGGGAATCAAACTATAAAAGACTTTTGATGTGGAGTACTTGAGAGAATATAGGCTTTTTGGCTTTTGAATGGACTTCAATACACTTCAATTCCTTTAGAATGAGGTTGGTGGAGGTTAAATACACCAAGAAACTTTCAAAAAATGGTTTATGACCATTGGAGCCTCGGATCTAGCCGTTGGGAGTTTGAAAAGCAAGTTCTGCAAGTCAGAAAAATAGATCCGTTAAAGCTGTCAGGCTTCAAGTGTCGACACTTGGCTGTCAGGTGTCGACACTTGGCTGTCAGGTGTCGACACTTGATTTCTAGGTGTCGACACTTGAACTTTCAAGTATCGACACTTGATGCACAAGTGTCGACACTTGACACAAAAATTCTCAAATGGCAAAGTTCTGTATTTTCAAAAATCTCAGGCCTTGAGTCGATACTTAGAAACTTAAGTGTCGACACCTGGTGTCGACACTTGAGTTCTGGGCGTCGACACTTGAGTTTTGGGTGTCGACACTTGGCATGCCAAGAATTTTTGTTCGTGCCAAATGCTGAAGTGTCGACACTTGGCTTCCCAGGTATCGACACTTGAGACTGAAAAGCTCAGATTCAAGTGCAAATTAGCCCAAAAACATAAATATAAATTTGAAACTTAAATGAATCGTAAACAAATAATAATTAAATATGTAGATTCCCTTTTTTCATGAAGAGAATATCCAGATTTGCGAAAAATGCTCCGTGCAATGGCGTGCCATGATACATAAGTTTTTGAGATTTTGAGGTGCTTTCTTCCTGAAAACTCATAACTCGAAATACACATTAGTATACAATATGCATTCAATATTTTGTTATTCATCAAAATCACTGGGTGGAGCTAACAGTAGAAGAATCAATATTTGTTGTTTTCAATGAATCTGACATTACATCTTCTAAAAGAAAGGATCTTGCTGATGATGATGCAGGTACACTAAAACATGGACTGAAGGATTTAACTTTTAAAGATAAACAATCAAGTGAACCACATGAAGAAGAGGTAAGCAAAAATCATGATGATATACCAAAAGAATGGAGGTATGTACACTCACATCCAAAAGAATTAATTATAGGAGATCCATCTCAAGGTGTTAGAACTAGATCTACACATAGAGATACACATGACTTAATTACTTTTATTTCTCATGTAGAACCACATACTATAGAAGAAGCTGAAACTTATCCTAATTGGATATTAGCAATGCATGATGAATTAAACTAATTTAGGAGAAATAATGTTTGGACCCTAGTAGAAAGATCTAATGACTATCCTATTATAAGTACTAGGTGGGTTTATAGAAATAAATTAGATGAAGAAGGAAATATAATTAGAAATAAGGTTAGATTGGTAGTACAAGGATATAATCAAGAAGAGGGAATAGATTTTGATAAAACTTATACACCAGTAGCTAGATTAGAAGCCATTAGATTATAATTAGCTTATGCATGCTTTATGAATTTTAAATTATTTCAAATGGACTTAAAAAGTGCATTTTTGAATGGTTTTCTATCCGAAGAAGTTTTTGTTGAACAACCACTGGGTTTTATTGATCACTCATTTCCAAATCATGTTTTCAAATTGAATAAAGCTATTATTGGTCTGAAACAAGCACCTAGAGCCTGGTATGACAGACTAAGTAAGTTTTTAACTTCAAATAATTTTGTAAAAGGTAGTGTTGACACTACACTATTTATTCAAAGAAAAAATAATGATATTTTAGTTGTTCAAATCTATGTTGATGATATTATTTTTGGATCTACTGATGAATCTTTGTGTCAATATTTTGCTAAGCTAATACAGGGAGAATTCGAAATGAGCTTGATGGGTGAGCTGAGTTACTTTCTTGGATTTCATATCAAACAAACTAAAGAAGGTATCCTGATCAACCAGGCCAAATATGTCAAGAAGATTATCAAGAAGTTTGGCATGGAATCAAGCATAGAAATTGGAACACTCATGAGTCCTGCATGTAGACTTGATAAAGATGAGAATGTCACACATGTTGATCAAAAGCTATACCGAGGTATGATCGGTTCATTACTTTATTTGACAGCTAGTAGACCTGATATTTTATTTAGTATTTGTATGCGCGCACGATTTCAATCTAATCCAAAAGGGTCACACATCATAGCTATTAAAAAAAAAATTAAGTATCTTAAAGGCACATGCAATCTAGGTTTATGGTACTCCAAGCACACATCTTTGAAATTAATTAGTTATTCTGATGCTGATTATGGAGGTATAAAATTGATAGAAAAAGCACAAGTGGCACTTGTCAATTTCTAGGTGTTAACTTGATTTCATGACACTGTCGCAAGCAGAACTCTGTAGCACTATCTACTGCTAAGGCAGAATATGTGGCTGCTGGGAGCTGTTGTGCTCAAGTATTAAGGATCAAGTAACAACTAGAAGATTATGGTTTTGTCCAATCTAAAATTTTTATTAAATGTGATAACACTAATGCTATTAACTTATCCAAAAATCCAATTCAGCATTCACGAACTAAGCATATAGAAATCAGACATCATTTTATTCGTGATCATGTTTTAAATAATGTTGTTGAACTAGAATTTGTACCTATTGAAGATCAACTTGCTGATATTTTTACTAAATCCCTTAGTCAAGATAGATTTGAGAAGATTAGAGGTGAATTAGGCATGTGTGACCCTTTATGAACATTTTGACCTAATCCTTGAAAAATAAGGAAAAATTATCTAGGCATTTCATTTTTCCTTCTAGAGCTTATGACAACCTATTTTAGTGATTAGAAACCCATAGAAATTGATTTTAACCTTTTTCGAGTTTTATACTGAATTTTGGCTCGAGCCGACTTGAGTCATCAGGCGGTTTGGCGAGCTGACTCGAGAGTCGGGCCGAAGGTTTTTTAAATAGGGCTCTATAGGATTTCATTCCTTATTTTCCACTTTCCCTTAGCTGACTCCTAACCCTAACCTAGGAAAAGCTCCTAGAACTCTTCCTAAACCCTCCAAACTCCTAACTAAGCTAGATGGCTCCTTGTAAGGCCGTAGCCAAGAAACCTAGGAGGTTGGTTCGGACGGTTGCGGAGGAAAGGAGGACAAAGCGGCGTTTGGATACCTTGAATCCGGAAGAAGAACAACAAATTGAGCATGAGGTAGAGCAAGAGGCGCCAAGGCAAGTTATTTTAATGGAAAATAGACAAGTTGCCCTGGGTAGATGTATTGATTTCAATTTCCTAGAACAAGAGCATTTGCACATTGGAGATTGGTTGACTAAACAGGGTTGGAGAGATTTTTATATGCTAAATCTTTCCACTTATCTCAACCTGGTTAGGCAATTTTTTGAAGGTATGTCCTTAGGTGCATTCCATATTGAAGGAACTGTGAAGGGTAAGCACATTGAAATTAGTGAACAAAAATTATCAAGCATTCTTCACATTCCAAAAGAGGGTGAAAGTTACCTAGTTTTGAAGGAAAAGCAGAAGACATTGAGATTAGTGCTTGAGAGGACAAATGTAAAGGGTGTTATTCATGTTAGTGCAAACCAATTATCATTGGAAATGAGATTATTGCACAACATCATTAGTCGTATCTTCTTACCCTAGATGGGGCGGTTTAACTGGGTTAGTGAGCGGGACCTGGTCTTTATGAGATGCCTGATTGAGGGGGAGGCCCTTAACCTACCATTTATTATGCTATCATAGATGAGAGAGGCTGCTCGTAGGGCACGAGCATGTCTACCATACGGTATGGTTTTCACACTTCTATTTCAGGATGCCCTAGTTGACTTGTCTGGTGAGGACAACCGACCACTCTTATACACAGACAGATACAACTTGAAATCTCTGACTCGGATGTGATTCATTAAAGTAGAGGGTCACTAGATTAGGAAGAGCTTAGGTCTTCCAGTGGCTCACTCAGAGGATGACTCAGATGAGGACATTTAGGTAGCAGAGGGACATGGTGCAGAGGTAGAGGCACATACTGATGAGGTTGGACCCTCAGAGCCAGCTCCTACCACTCCCCATTCACCTGTCAGAGGATCTACAACTATTGGACCTGATGCTGATGACTGATTGCAGTATGTATTGGATGAGATCTCGAGTCTTCATAGAGGGAGAGTTGAGACTGATGCCAGGATTTCTGCTCTTCAGTCAGAGATGTACCAGGGATTCCAGGATATCATGACTATTTTTCGACAGCTTACTGCAGCCAGTTAGTCTGTACCGACTACTTGTACTCCAGCACCTGACACTGGCATTGATTGTGAGCAGGGACAGGTAGCACATTTTAGTGACATTCCTTTAGAGGCCACTCCTGCTGAGGCTGAGGCTGGTATCGAGATTCTAGGATCTGTTGTTGGACGCACTCCAGCCATAGAGATATTGTCTACCACCAGCACTTTGGCCTTATCTTTCGATCCTCCCACTGCCAGACACACTCCTATTGTCATTTCTTCAGAGTCCAAAGTGAAAGCTAAAGTCAAAACCAAAGCTTCTAGGACTACCACACCTATTAGGACTAGACTTAGGGACCTTAGGCCTAGGTTTCCTAAGTTCAGGCCTACTCCAGGCATCTTAGAGGTCGGTTCCTCCTCTAGTGAGAAAAACCTTAGTGGTGATGATTCTAGTCCATCCTTTTGATATTTTAGTCTTTCATCTTGATATTTTTTTAGGACTTTTTGCTAGTTATGTTTTGTTGTTGTGCCAAGGTACATTTATACTGTATCACTTATGTGCTGACTTTTCATATATATACATATAATCTTTTATAAAACATGTCTCTTTATGATACACATTGTCAATGATTTTATGTGATACACATTGTCAATGATTTTATGTAAATGTATGTTCTCATATTTTATATACCTTTTGTTGATGACAAAAAGGGGGATAAGGGAGAATGTGCATGAAAATGTGATGATATGAATGTTAATTCATGAAAAATGTGTATGAATGTTTATAAAAACATGAACATGGTATGAAAATTTGAAGAAAAGATGAAGAAATGTTATTACATTAGTAAGGGGGAGCTTGTGTCAAGTTTTTGTTAAATTTTCATGGAATTTACTTCAAATACTATTTAATTTTGTAAGTTTCGATATGCAATGTATAGATGATACCCTTGATACATTATATAATGATACATTATGTTTTCGATACTTGATGCACATATGATATTCTTGATACATTGTATCGATACATATGATACAGTGTTGATGGTTTTCAGTTTCATTATACATACGATACATTTTGATACATTGTATTGATATCTTGATACTCAATCTGTTTGATACATACTATGTCTAATATCATTTGAATTGTGAATATGATACATAGTAATTGCAAAGTATTTTTAAATTCTGCTCATGTCCAGTATTTTGTTATCATCAAAAAGGGAGAGATTGTTGACCTCTGGAATGATTTTGATGATCACAAAATATTAGAGCATGTACTTGTTACTAATTCTTTCAATTACTTGAAAAGTTTTTGTAAAAAATTGGTTACTTTTAGTTTAAATTGGTTTTCAAATTGATTGAGAGGTAATTCAATTTTGTATGGACTTTTATAAACTTTAACTTGTAAAGGTCCTAAATTTTGCCAATCTTGTAATCTTGTAAAATGTGCTGAAAATTATAAAATTGAGAGTATGTAGATTAGCTCTTGTTTAATTCAAGTGTTGAAGAGTTTTGGAGAAGTTTGAAGCATTAATTGAAGTTTTGGCAAGAGCTGACTCATGGATCAAGAGCCGACTCCTTGTGGCATGGCACGGAGAAATTTCAGAGTTTCAGTATCAAGAGTCGACTCCTATCCCAAGAGTCGACTCATCCAGAGTTATGATTTTTGGTGAACTGAGAGTTCAAGCCGACTCTGCCCTGAAGAGCCGACTTGAGCAATTTGATGATTTAAAGTGATTGAAGGCAAGAGTCGACTCTTGCAGAAATTTATTTTGGGCTGTCTGAGATTTCGAGCCGATTCGTGGACCTCGAGCTGACTCGAGTAGACATTTTCTGCACTCTAACGGCTAGTTGTTGGAAGTAATTTTTGAATTCTATTTCATCTCCAACAGCTCTTTCATGAATCCCTAGGCCCTACAAAGGCTATATATCATGAAAAATTATAAAAGGGATTGCTTTTGAGGGATTAAATGATTATTAGAGCATTATTATTGATTTATCTTGAGAAATTGAAGAGCCTTCAAGACTTTCACCAACCTACTTCAAGAGCTTTCAAGATAGGATTCAAAGCTTCACCAACTCCATTTCATCATTGAATCCACTCATTGAAGAAGCAAAGAAGCAGGTTGAAGAGCAATTAAAGAGCATTCAAAGCTAGGCTTCGTCTTGATCTACATCGACAATACTTAAACAAACTCGATTTGTTGTAGTTGCTTGTTTATTTCTCTCTATCTTTGTTTTCTCTTTAAGAATAGTAAGGATGTGTCTTAAGAGAGGGTTAAAGGTTTTTAGGTGAGCCTTGTAAAAACCTAAGTTGGGTTCTTGATGACCCCGATATAAAACCAAGTGTTAGGATTTCTTTGGTGATCCCGTTCAAAATCAAAGGAAGTTTGGGTTTCTTTGATAATCTCGGTAAAATCAAAGTGTGTAGGTTTGGATTGTGAGCCTGGTAAAACAATTCGACTGTATTCCAGTCGGAGGATATAGTGGAAATTCCAAGTGGTGCTTAGGTAGTGGACGTAGGAGTCGGTTGCTCCGAACCACTCTAAATCTCTTTGTGTTTGTGTTTGTACTTACTTTAGTTTATTGCTTTTACCTAATTACTTTCGCATAGCATATTGCACCACAACACTAAAAGAATTTCAAAGTGCATATAATTATGAAAAGTTTTTTAATCCCAATTCATTCCCCTCTTGGGAAGCCACCTGGACAACAACTACCATAGCACTTTTCAGAACGAGAAAGAATCTTGTTTCAACCTTGGACCAATTCTTTAGATCCGACATAGAAAGCAGTATTTAGAGCAATGAAAAATTGTCGGAAGTTATAAAAAAAATATTTTAGAATGAGCAAAATCTAAATAAGATGGCTGAAAAAAATAAGCTAAAAAAAAAAGATATTTTGATCCACTTAAAATTTTTAAAATAAAGACAAATCAAATATTAATACATGTCATGCACATACTATGTGTCACTCTCCTATCATTTAATAATTGTACCATCCCGTCTTGTTATGCCAGGTGGGATCCGCATGGATCAGTAAAATGTGACGATACACGCTAGCTTGGAATTTCAGCACCGTGAACATGATGCACAAACAATTTTATACACAAAGAATCACTTCCTCCATGTCTTCAAGTTTTGGACCTGAAAATTAGGCCTGAAGGCTGGGCCGGGCCAGGCCGAGCTAATTTTTGTTGTACCAGGGGCTGGGCCGACCCGCCCGACGTGCAGGTCTCCGTGGGCGACGAGGTGCGGAAGGTCCAGTGGTTCTCTGGCATTTTTTATTCTTGGGTCTCTGCGTTCTTCCTCTCAGAAGATGGCAGCTTCGCATGCGAATGTGCGACCCTTCAAAACCCTAGACGTTTATCTGAAGAGGTCCGCGGAGGAGCGGACCTGCGCACGCTTCCGCTGCTCCGCCGCCTTGCCACCGCGGCCCAGGAGCTACAGCATCACCCTCCTTCCCGGCGACGGCATTGGGCCCGAGGTCGTTTCCGTCGCCCAGGACGTCCTCTCCGTCGCTGGCTCCCATGAAGGTAAAACCTCCCAAAAACCCTAGAAAGATCCCTCATTTCCTTTAGGGTTTTAACGGTCCCAGAGTTCAGAGAGTTGGCTCCTGTCATCCTTTGTGCTTTTTCTGGATTGCAGGAATCGAGTTTGGATTCCGGGAGATGCCGATCGGCGGCGCGGCAATCGACTCGGTTGGTGTTCCGCTGCCAGAGGAGACTCTTGCCTCTGCTAAGGAGTCGGACGCGGTTCTTTTAGGTGCCATTGGAGGGTCCGTATTATTTTGTTTTCACCTATTAGCGGGGCCTTTATCAGATCGTGGCCTAGGTTAAATTCCTTTCTTTGTCCATTTTTCCTTTTGTTTCTATAATGGGAATGGTTGGAGTTTCATAGGTACAAATGGGATGGGAATGAGAAGCATCTGAAGCCCGAAACTGGGTTGCTGCAGCTACGGTCAGGGCTGGGTGTTTTTGCGAACTTAAGGCCAGCTGCTGTGTTGCCACAGGTACCATGTGAGCCGAACTGTATTTAATTTATCTATATTTTCATTACAGTGGGAGATCAGCATCCAGTTTTGGCATTTTTGTTCTTGGTTGTTCTCATTGATATAAAAGAACATATAATATATTAGTTTTATTCTCCTATACTTGTGCATTCACACTTTCTAATTTCTATGAAGAAATCTGTATCTTTGATATGATACAACGCCCTATCAACACATAAAAATTCTACTTTGATTATTTTTAAGCAAACCATTCCTAGAAGGATTTATGAGAATAAAAAACCTTTTGACTTCCAATTAGGAGAAACAAACCTGATGATTGCAAGCCAACAATTTATAGGTTAAACTGATTCCCAGACACTCTTTTGTTGTAACCTGTAACTTTTCATGTAACTCGATTTAGGTATTAACTGGGTCCCTCTCCATTGATCAGTGTTTTAGATCTTAACTGAACAGATAATTAGAATATGCCATAGGGCATAGCTGTGAAAGTGTTCCTCCGTTTCTCTTTATACTTGACTCTCTTGACTTTGTTATCATTCGCTGAAGAACTTACATCTTAACATTTGTCACAAAAAGGGAAGATAATGCATATAAACAAAATCCGTCCATATTTCACATCATTATCTGTATTCTTATTTGCATATTATTCAGATTTTTTCTCCATGCTATGTAGACTCTGAGATGAAGTTAATGGCTGCTTACTAAAACTGCTTATCATGTTATATGTGTGGATGATATCTTGTCTTTTTTCTTGTGATGTTGATCATTGGTCATTGTTATTCATTCATTATTTTCTAGTTAGTTGACTCATCAACTCTCAAAAGGGAGGTTGCTGAAGGAGTTGACATCATGGTTGTAAGAGAGCTTACTGGAGGTAAATATCCTCTATATTTTGTTTGTGGAGTTCTTTTATCCTTTCTTTATATGGTATAGCTTGTGCAGTTACTCAGTTGTAGATGGGGCTCTCTAGTCTTATATGTCTCGATAAATAAGTTGATCCTGTCATAAGATGCTTTTCTTCAATAATTTGGATTTTGATGTAAAGTCTGGCAACAATACAGTGACAATCCTTCATTTTTTTTAAAAAACAGGAATCTACTTTGGAAAACCTAGGGGTTTTGGAACCAATGACAAGGGTGAGGACATTGGTTTCAATACCGAAGTCTATTCTGCATTCGAGGTATTGGAAATTTATATTAAATCACTTCAGACCTATTTCAGTTTTTTTGCACTAATAATATTACTGATAGATATTCAAAGTTTCTGTCAATCATACACCATTGACTTATGTGAATGACCTTAATATATCAAAGATTTTATGTATAGTGACCTTTATGTTTAACTCCTTTATTTAAAGAGTAAACCTCATGAATTGAAATTTAAAAGTATCCATCAATTATTAGCACAAGATATCTTATTTATCTATGTTTTCATTTTCTAATATTGATATGTAAAGCTTTCTTATATAAAGGACAAGAAATCTTTTTCCATTTCTTGTTCTTTTTTTTTTTTTTCCCAAATATTCTCCATTAATTAAATCTTAACTTATAGAAGACAACGAGAGAACTCTTACTGCCATTTTGTAGTTATGAAAAGCATGCAAACTTTCAAACATATCTTTATTGTGTCTAATATTCCTTTCAAAAAGATGACCCAGAAAAATGAAAAGAAAAAGAAATGTGGCGGCATGTAGTTAGGCCATATCTCTTAACCTTGACCCATTTCGTAATCATTTCAACAAGAATATATAACTACATGTGAAATTAAATTAACAATTTAGAGTCAAAATTTATATACATAGATAACTATATAAATGACATGACAACTTATTAAAGTAGGAAGATAAAGTTCAAATTATCCTATATATTATAAAAAACATAGGAACATATGGAATTATCAATACAACTCTAACGAGAAAGGATAATAAGGCTATATCAATCGTAAACATAATATTCATAAATAAATAAATAATTTAACTGAAGTCAATAAAATGAATTGATGATATATATGCTAAATAGTATAAAAGGCAAGATTCTAAAAACCACAAGAATGGGATGGTACTAGTGGTACCATACCATTCTAGTGACACTTGTATATAGTGTGTTAATTTGGGATGCAGCCCTGTACTGTGTGTTGATAAATGTCTATTTTAACAAGACCAAGCATGCCTGCTGATACTGGTTTTTGTATCCTTGATAAAAAGGTCAATAAGCTTTGTTGAATTAACTGGTGATTTTAAGAATGAAATAATTTAAGTTAAACTGATATTATATTGTATTTTGCAAGGGTAATATCTGAGACTATGTAGAACCAATAAAAGTAATAACAATGTGAGTATTTGTTGTAATATACACAATATATAAAATGGCATCTTAAGCACGTAAATATTAAGATTTTTGAACATTTTTTTTCTGATTTTTCATTTGCTTTGTAGTTGTACGAGTCTTCAACTACTATCATTTTTTTTTCTTTAGAGAGATTAATGCAATTAGTATTTTGTTAGCTGTTATGTGTTAAACCACAGTTTGCTAGCTTGCTTATCTGACATAGGACACCTTAGGACAGTAAAAACCATCTAAACTTTTCTAGTTATGGCTCTTGTTGCTAGCTCCTTTTGACATCCAAAATAATCAAGCGGAATGTTTACCAATCTTCTAGCTCAAACCTCACTTGAGAGGAAGTGGAGCTGATATTTGGTTAACATTTATGATGCTTTGATAAGTTTTTGGGATGTCTTTGACGTAGTTTAATTTATTTCTGATTTTTGGCAATCTGCCTTCCTTAGTTATTAATGTTTATTTTTTTGGTGATTTCTTCCAAGATTGATCGGATAGCACGTGTGGCGTTTGAGGTTGCTCGAAAACGACGTGGCAAACTATGCTCTGTTGACAAGGCAAATGTGTTGGAGGTACCCTTAAGTACTTTTCCAAACAGTGCACATATTTATTTCTACAAGTAAGAATGGAGAAATGTATGACTTATTTTCATACAATTCCCAAATAACAGACTATTATGGTTCGTTTCCCTCTTGCACATGATTGTGTTGTAGTCTGCTTCATGATGGAATACTCTTGAGTGATATTCATCTATTGTTTGCCCCAGTTTGTTTTTATTAGTTGATCTCATGATCATGATTATGAAAAAACTGGAGGCATCTTAACACAATCACATTATTACAGCTGTTTGTTTGTTTGTTAAAACCCTCTTTCATTTGTGTAAGTTAAATTCTTGTTTTACTGAGTTACAAGACTATTGTGTTGTAAACTTTACAATGGGATGCATGAGGAAAATATAAAAGTGTGATTAAAAGTGTGCCCTCTAGATGGGATACGAAACTCCATGAGGGAGATATGAAATGTTGAAGATAACCCCATTAAATTGACCCCTTGGAAAGATTTTCTTTGATGTGGCTCCATTGCTTTCAATGAACTCAAGGGTAAATTGTTACTATATTCAAAAACTGGTGACTCTCCTATTAAAAGACTTGATGCAGAAGTGTTAAATAAGAAACCTGGATGTTATAAAAGATAAAATTTGAATTTTACTGATTTGCTTACTTTAACTTATTTGGTTGGGTTAACCAAGGGCATGTCCCTAGTGTACATCAATAAATATCTTAAAACATATATTTACATTTGAATTTAAAATACACTCCATGTTATAATGTCAAAGGAAAAGTAAGACCCACTTTAAACTTTTTGTCATTTTAGAATGGATTTGCCAAGTTTGGGGACATGATGATCAATTCTTGCTATGAGCTTGAGTTTGCCAATTTAATGACACGGTGGTCAATTTGCATTGGATTTGCCTAGTTGAACATGGTGGAAACTTTGTTTTAATTTTGCATGTTTTAAGGATGTGGAAGTCGATTTTACTTTGAATCTAACTAGAGTTAAAGGATTAACTCTAGCTGGATTTTGAGAAGGCTTAGAGGGCTAACTTTAATTTGATTTTTTTTGGGCTGAGGACTAAAGCTTAATTTGAGTTTTTTAGGATTTAGAGGGCTAAACCCTAATTTAAATTGTGCGAGTTTGAAAGGGATAAACTCTAATTTTAATTTTGAACAAAATCCAAATGCAATTGGTCAGACAAAGACCAAGTCCCACAATATTTTAAAGGGGTCGCTCACTAGGGTCTAAGAAGTCAAGCTAGCAGGCATTTCATAAATTCAAAAAAGAGTACTGTACTTGCATACTATAAGATGGACTCAGAGGGCTGCATCCAACTTTCATTTTAATACATGTCAAAAGGCCAACCTAATTGAAATTTCAATTTGACAAATGGTTTGAGAGTCAACATCCTCCAGATTTATTTTCAATTAAGTTTGTAGACTGGGTCTCTTTTGAAGTGACTGGTTGAAGGCTCATAAATGAAGAACCCAATCTGAATTTAGTTGACTATTTTTGCCCATTTTGGTATTTAGATCTTTTTTCAGCTATAGGTCTTGAATATAGGTTTACAATTTCAATCTCAAACAGCCGAGGTTTGTATCTTAAATTCATACTTATTTGAACTGAAATCACTTGGTCTTCTAACTCATGCTTGGCATGTCTACACCCATTCAAAACTCATGCATTTGAATTCAGTATTGAATTTGGACAAAGCTTATAATGGCTCAAACTTGATGTAATGTTTTCCGCAAATTACACTCATTGCTATTCTTGAATTTTTAAAAATGTGGCTGTATTGACAAAGCTAATAAAGCCCATTTGTTACTTGAATCTTTGAGTTTAGAGATAATACAGTGAATCTATTGGATGGGCTCCAATGTACTTGGATTCTCAAGTCCTTTCTGCATGATTCTTAAAAGATTTTAATCTCAGCCTCATTTAAATATTACTTGATTTGCAAGCTAGGATGTCTTCAGCCTAACAATGACTAAGTTCCACTATTCTGTATGACCAAAAGGTTTTGCTTGTGGACTTCAACATGAATCCCAATATATCAAAACTCATTGCTTGAAGAATCAATGTGCCTTAGCCCTTCCTTTCCCCCACTAAAAAAAGAAAAGAGAACTTGTAGCTTGCAGTTTGAAACTGGAAGCTGCTTTTGTTTGAAATCAATCTTCATTGTTCTAACCATTGTTTACAACATGACATTATAACATATTAAGCCTGAAATTTCAGTTCTTGTTTCCAAAACAAGAAATCTGGATTTTATTTTGTTGAACATGTTAAACATGAAATTTGAACTGTAAAATCTTGTTATGAAGATTTTGAGAGCTGAAATGTTAAGAGTCTGAAACCCAAAAACTTACACCTTGAAGCTTTATTGTCTTAGACCTAACCTGAATGTTAAACCATCATTGTTTAAATTTGAAGCTTAAGTGCTTAAACCATAATGTTGGGTACTTTAGTCTTTATTGCTTGACATCTGGAACCAAAACCTT
Organism: Areca catechu; assembly: GCA_021397845.1. NCBI lineage: Eukaryota > Viridiplantae > Streptophyta > Magnoliopsida > Arecales > Arecaceae > Areca > Areca catechu. Next base: position 31,228,179 of record CM038046.1, read on the forward strand.
GTATTAATCAACACTCAAAATTGAAACCGATCGTCTGAAGACTTCATATATGCATTCTTTTCTTGTCCTCTTAAAGCTGGACTCAGTTGTTTTTTGAAAGCGGAAACATGATTGCTTGAACTTTAGACATAGGACTGAATTCTGAATCTTAGAGTTGAAATCAAAAGCCAATTTTTTGAGACTTGAATTGTCAAATCTAATAATTATCATATGAAGCCTGAAACTTAGATTTTGATTTTTGAGTCATCGCTTCTCAAGTTTGGAGCTTCAAAACTGAAGTTACATTGTTTGACACCTGAAACCTGACATGGAACATTGAGAAAAAACCTGGTTCTTTGCTGTCTTAAACTTTTCCAGATCATGGGTGCTAGATTTGTTATTGGTTCTTTGCATCTTAAGAAGCATCGCATTTAACAGTTTGAAGACTAACTCTCTCTGGGAGGACTTATGGAGAGAACAAGAGGGATTCCAAAAGAAAAGACAACCCTGGAAGAACTCCCAGAAATCTCCAGCATCTAAGCCCCTTTCTAGATGAGTTTGGTTTTATTTGAATCCCTTCAAAATCCCCAGCTCAAGGGCTTAACAGCACAACTATAAAAGGTAAGTAGGATAACCCGTCTCCATGCTTCAAACAGATTCAGTGTCACCCATAAACGAAAAGCAAACAAAAAGCAAGCGATCTTTCTCTTTACTCATTAAGTGATTATCATCAGGTTGATTACTGAGAAGTCAGCCATTGGATCACTTTTGAAGAGAGTTTATTGGGTCTCTCAGCAGCATATATTTAAGATTTTGGACTGATGACAGGTTTGATCTCAACCATACATCGCGACATTTGAAAACTTATCACTGATAAGGTTAAGGCTGGGCTTAATTATCAAAGTCCAACTCAGCACCTCCCCTGTGCCCCCCTCCTCTCGTGCCTGCTCCTTTCTTTATTTTGAATGGATCGGAAGACAGAGGAAAGTCAGGGAGGAAGCACTTCTTTTATTCATGTACTTCCTTGTTAATAGAAATTCGCCCATAATCAATAATCATCTTGGATTTATCTTTAGTCAACTTGGAAAAGAAACAAGATAGGTGATTTTATGAAAAAGGGTGTGTTATTATCTGGTTGCTTAAGAAGAATAAATCTCTAACTAGATAGTACTCGTGACTATCTGTATTTTCTCTTCTGCATCATACTGAGCTATTCTTGCCTTTTATGTATTAAATGAGATAAAAAATTATCAAATCAAACCTAATTGATGTTGGATTTTGTTCTGGAATGACAAAGGTTTAAGATGCCTTCAACAGTAAATTGCAGACTTGTTGAAACAAGCTGACCTTTACTTCTAAATTATGTTGAAACATATTTAATCCAATTCAGTGCTCATGGTTGGCCCCTTGAATAATCTCAGGCTATTATTTGATCATTTTAGGCATCAATGCTATGGAGGAAGAGGGTGGCAGTATTGGCTTCCAAATTTTCTGATGTTCAGCTCTCCCATATGTATGTTGATAATGCTGCAATGCAACTTATTCGTGATCCCAAACAGGTTTATTCTCTTCTTGGAACTTCTTAAAATCTTAGTTTGTCCATGTCTGAGGAACGACATACAATGTTTGTCATACCATGCTATGTTTTGATGTTTATACCATGTGAGGTTATGTGTTCTTTTTCACTGATTGTCTTTTAATGCAGTTTGATACAATTGTTACAAATAATATTTTTGGTGATATTCTATCCGATGAAGCATCCATGCTTACTGGAAGTATTGGTATGCTTCCATCTGCCAGTGTTGGTGAATCAGTACGTGTAAACCTTGTGCCTATTTTCTGTCTCCAGATTTAGCATTTTTAGAAGGATATTTAGGTGCCTTGCAACTTAACATTATTAGGTAGCTTTATGTGCTTGGATGTTTTTTTGGTAGGGTCCTGGCCTTTTTGAACCAATCCATGGATCTGCTCCTGATATTGCTGGGCAGGTTGATTAATCTCCAGAGTCTCTTTCTTTTATTTTCTTTTTTTCTTGCTTGCCAATTAAATCTGCATTTTCATGTAATGTTCTTTTCTTTCCTTAACTTTCAGGACAAAGCAAATCCATTAGCAACAGTCCTTAGTGCTGCAATGTTATTACGGTATGGCCTTGGTGAAGAGAATGCTGCAAAGAGGATCGAGACTGCAGTAATGGAAACACTAAATAGACGGTTTCGAACTGGTGACATAATTTCTACAGGCATGGTAAGTGGACTTCTTGAATTTGCTACTTCTCTGATTAATTTGGTTGCTACCAATGAACTTGGTTTCATCACTCTCTGAATTCCTTATTATAGTATCCATCTTCCCTGCAAACCTCATGTAGTTCTGGTTGGAATATGGGCTACAAAATATGAAGTGCAAGTTGGGATTTATTGATTTGATCTGAAAATCAGTAAGAAATCTGCTATTGAACTGCAGAAATTTTGATTCATGTTAGGGGACAAGCAAATAGAAGGAAGAGGGAAATAGGAGAGAATAAGAGAGGAAGCAAGAAGATAGGAAGAAGGGAGAAAAAAATGGAGGCCTCCGGCATTTTCTTTCAATATCAAATTCTAGATACAAAATCCATCCCATGTACATGTTGCTAATAGCCTTTAATAGGCATTCCAGTCTCCTTCCTTTCCTATTTAGGATGGCCGGTTAAGATCCCAGTTGGGCTTATTCAGTCAGCAAACCATGCTAATTGAATCCTTTTCTTGACTCTGCAATCAATCAAAAGGCCTCTTAAACCTGGACAAACCCTAATTGATATATTTAATAAAAAGAAAAACTTATCTAAATAAGATAACCTTTAGTGCAAACAAAAGACATGGTCAAAGCCATGTTTGCCTGCATTGCCCAAAGAACCAGCAAGGGCTTGACTGAACCAGCCCATTTCTGTTTTGTACTGCCCCAATTTCCCTCTGCTGTACTTTATCATGTCCTATGATCCTCAGGGTAATGCCACATACTTTATCCCACCCTTGGTTCTCTAAAGCTTGATGGTGGAGTCTAATGTGATTTCTCCTCATGATTGGTCTGTTATATAACTGTAGTAGACTTTATCCTCAATATTCACAAGCTTCTTGCTAAACTGCAAGAAGATACTGATAATTGGAACTTGGAAGTGTTAGCTTATGATCAAATGGATCTAGGAAGTGGTGCATGATTAATGTTATTGGCTGCTTAGGGATCTTGACTGGATGATCCTCACATGATGAATCTTTGGTTATAGGATGTAAAACCATTGTATTTATGAACATGGACTCATCATAGAATTGATCTTTGATGAGACTTGATTCTATTAGAGTAGTTTCTTGATTTCTTCCATGATTGGATTTTTTAAAAAAAATTGATTAGGTTCTTCAACTGTTTGTTTTGATCTAAAAGGGCATCCCAATGCACGAGGCTCCTTCCATTGTAAGAGGGTCAAATGTATGCAGCCTTTTTCTCACATGTAGAGAGACTGTTTCCATGTTTCAAACCTGACACTCGTGTCACAATGAAGCAACCTTACCATTGCACCCCCCCTGCCCTCCAACTGTTTGTTTTCATCTGATAGCTAATCCTGTTCTTGTCCTGGCCAGACTGAGATGCTGGAGTTACGGTCACTTTTGACTGTATGGATAAGATTGTAGCCAAGAGTTTGGAATGATGGTGGAACTGCAACAATGGGTTGTGCTGACCGCATCAAAGCTTCCAAATGAGTGTACTTGTCATCTAGCTTAGCCTATAATTTAGCGAGATCCATAATCTTGTCCATGTCTTGATCATTGTAGGTGTGTGGTTTGGATGTGCTTGCTCTGATACCAAATTGATGTACCTCCAGTTAGACAATGAGCTGCAAAATATGAATCTGCTGCAAGTTAGTGAATAGATTGATTTAATCTGAAAATCAGTGAGAAGTCTGCTATTGAACCACACTAAATTTGATTCAGATTGGAAGTCTGTGTGGTCTTTTCTTTCAATATCAATTTCTGGATACAAAATCCATTCCCTGTATTGCAGGACACTAATGCCTTTTAATAAGCATGACCAGCTTCCTTCCTCTCCTAATAGGACTCTAAAATAAACTCCCAAAGATGGCAGGCTAATATCAATCGTAATCTGGATTATTTAGTCAGTAATTACCTTCCTATTTGAATCCTTTTTCTTGACTCTACAGTCAACCTCTCAAACTTGGACATGTAAAATTTTATACAAAGATTCCTAATTGATAGATCTAATAAAAAGGAAAACTTAGCCAAATAAGATAATGTTCACTGCAAATAAAAGTCCTGGTCAAAGTCATGTTTGACTGCATTGCTCAGAGAAGCAGCAAGGGCCTGATTGAACTGGTTCTTTTCTGTTTTGGGCTGCAACAAACCTTGATCCATCTGTATGGGCTTGATTTCAAGGGTCAGCATAATGATTGGTATAGTTTGAGAGCATTTCACAGTGGGCAATATGCTCTTAGCTGTAAGAATTGGTACTGAATTTCTGGCTATCTTTATGGAATGGTGGAACTCCTACAAAACCTCAAACTGCCTAAAACATTTGAGAAATTAGATTTCAGTCCACTATTTAGAGTTTTTGCTATCCTGAAATCCGTCTATGATGATTCTCTCCTTTCTTTTGTTTGTATTCAGACATTGGTAGGATGCAAGAGGATGGGGGAGGAAGTGCTGAGGTCTGTCGATTCCCAGACAGCATTAACTGCCTCACTCTGAAATTATTTGTTCACTGGTATCACAAAGGGGAGAGTTGGTAGAAAGATCTTAAACCAAGGAAACACAGTACAGGGAAGAACTGTATGATTATATTCGCTGATGAATTTGTGATGGTTGCTTATTCAAGGACAATAATGTTTGAAACTCAATGTTGTATGTGATTCTGGTGGAGGTTTGTATATGATTTTGCATGTTTGCAGGATTGAGTCTTTATTTTAAACTGTCAGATATTTGTTTCTGGCAGTAAGATTGCATTGGTTTCTCTGCAAATGGAACTCCATCAATGCAAATCACCTCATATCCCAATCATTTGGTATCCGGTTCCTGCTCTGCTTGTCTCTAGACTGGGCTTCATCCTGAAATTGGTTATGGGTGATTTCTTCTGTTTTATGTCAATAAGCAAGCTGCCAGGCTCAGTTAGGCTCCGATATTGGGGCACTGTCTCAGCTCGGTTTGTTTGTTATCTGAGTGTGTCAAGGGGGTGACTTAGCCATCCATTAACAAGTTTGAGCTTCCTTTAGCTATTGTTTGTTTCATCTTGGAGCTTGGTATTACATCGATGGTACTTCTGAATGACTTTATTTATCTAAAAAAATTACTTTAGTGTGGGGGCAAAGTCTCAGTCTAGTCTCTCAGTCGGTTGTGGTTGAAAATTTTATCATCATAGGGAAATTATTGCATTTGCCAAGGTTTTAAATTTCATGAAATAGAACTATTTTGATTTTTTCATATGTGCTGGTGTCTTGTCCCGTCTTGATGATATTTAGGATAGGAAATGTTTTAAAACATTCTGATTGAGATATTGGTGGGATGTTCTATCTCAATATATGGGATGGTATCCCTGTCCTAATGTCCTGCAGGATATCCTATTGGAATTTGAATTCTTGGCATAATGTTTGTTACAGTTGGAACTTGCTATTTGAGCTTGCTGCATTCATCATGTGCATTCCAAGTCTCTTTATAGGAGCATCTGCATACGATCTACGGTTGACTCTCTCATAATGGGGACTCGAGCCTGGAGAGGCCTGTGGGGGAGACAAAGCAGACTCAAACTAGCATCATGGGTGCAGTTCTTAACTGTGGGCTGGTTACTTGAAGTCCTATTGACCCAATGATGAGGAATTATAATTTGAGGCAGCATAGGCAGTGTGGATTTGAGGTGTTTCTCTTACCTACTTGATTGTGTGCTGGCTATGTCAGTTCCATCTGACCAAATGAAGAAGTGTCGGGATTTTATGTTGCATGGGCAGCTAGATATAAGGTCGTTGTTGTAAAGCTTGTTTTACTTTTATCTGAAATGGATTATCTTAACTTCAGCCAGTTTTCTAGCCTAAGTGCCTAGCCAATATGTTAAATATCGTAATTAGACCAAGTTTTATGTTAAATTCCAGCTTTCTTGATACTTTATGTGAACTTATTGATTAAAGCCGTCAAAATAGGCTTTGGTCTCCGTGCTGGTCATCTTTAAAATAATAGGACTGGGCTAGCATTCTAGTAGCCTATTTAATAAAAAAAAAATTTTAGCCCGGTCCTTTTACGACCTGGCTTGGGTTGGCAAGTATAGACTGCGGGCCGATCTTGTTCATTCATAATAAATTCAAAATCTAAAATTTTTATTTTCTGCTTTGAATTATCTTCTTTTTGAGTTCCTTTTGGGCAAGAAAAATATATTTACAAAGAAGGATATATTTAGTTTTGAGGGATTAAATTTACTTAAAAGATAGTGGTAAATTTTTTATATCTTTTTTTTAAAAAAAAATAATTATCTTATCAATTTTTATAATTTTTAATTATTTTATTTTTTTAGTAAGTTACGAGGGCAGTTCTTTTTACTTATAAGGATTAGGATAGGGCTATCTATTTGATGGCCCATTTATTAAAAGAGCCTTTTTTGGTCTAATTTTAATGGGCTTGGCCCATGAAGGGCCAGCCCATTTTGATGGGTCTATATATAATATTAATTTTTAGCTCCTCGTAGGTCCAATTAAGCAAAACTCTTTAAGCTTGGGCTAATGTGCAAATAGAGAAAGGCTTTGCACATCGCACCAGTTGAGAAAAAATACCATACAATCTGATTGGATCATGTAAATTCTGTATTTCAACATGTATTTAATGCGTACAGCTTTAATGATGAAAATGTTCATCTTTTTAAAAAAAATTATGACATTTCGTAGCTTATATTATGATGTTTATGTATCATAAGACTGAAAGATATTTTCTACATTAAAAAGTTCAAAAAATTTTCAATGACGAAAATATTCGCGGTCTTATGACATCTTGTGAATAGGATTATGATATTCTTTTTATAATGGAATGTCATAAGGAAAAGTCATTTTTATCATTCAAATATGTATTTAATATTTGTAGTTTACTTTTCCATTAAAAATTTTGAATAATATAAATATCCTTCTTTTATGACACCTCTTTGTGAATAGGATGTCAAAATTCTGTTCACAGGATGTCACAAGATTGAAGATATTTTCATTATTAAAAAATTTAAAATTTTTAATGACAAAAATATCTTTCGACTTTATGACATGAGGGTATTGTAATCCAAGCATGGGATGTCATAATCCAAATTAACTACTATCATAATTTTTTTATAAGAAAGAGATACTTTTGTTATTCAAATTTTTTAACAAAAACATAAAGGTATAGAGATTAAATATGCACTGAAAATTAAGATTTACATGATCCTCACATGATCCAATTATATTCAGCAGTGTATTGTTTTTATACCATCCTCGGTGGACTAAGAATTACTCTAGTAAATAACTTGTTCTGACCCATAAGTGATCGCTGTACTCGGGATACGGATGCTCCTTTGTTTAGGCAAAATTGCTAAAGTTAATGGAAAATCTCAAGAAAAATGTTACGTATTTCATGTGTAACTTTTATGTTGTTTATATTATTGATGGTCTATATCTATTTCAAAGAAGAACTAGCAGCCACAAGATGAGCAATAGAAGATTCCGGGTAAAATGTCAACGGTTGTCTTCAATGATAGATGTTCCAACTGCAATTTCTGATTATTGTAATGAAGCGGAGCATATAACATCGGTAAAATAATAGCATTATTTATTAAGTTGTTCTTTAGATATTAGGATATGGCTTTCACATTGACGTGGAGATTTAGTTTTGAATATTGTCATTCTAACCAATAAAAAAAAAGGTCAAATAGACATTAGTGTTCTATCGTGTAACAAGTATTATAATGAAATATTTCCTATATAAAGTTGGAAATTCTCTATGCATGTTTTGCATCGCAAAAAGTTATATATCCTCGATTGGCACCATGTCATTTGAACACGAAGATGGCTGTCTGGCATCCCAGGGGAACCTGCTACGTATGTCATGCAAAGTGACTTCATAAGTCAAATAGAAGTTAGTGTTCTATTGTGTAACAAGTATTGTAATGAAATATTTTCTATATAGAGTTGGAAATTATCTGTGCCTATTTTGCATCGCAAAAAGTTGTATATCCTCGACTGCTATCATGTTATTTGATCATAGAGATAGACGGTTGTCTGGCATCCAAGTGCAACCTGCTGTGTATGTCATGCAAAGTGACATGGCCCACCACATCCCATTAAATGGAGCGACAAGTCATAGTTACAAAGGAATAATTTTAGCTACTCTTGTCCATATGCAACCTCCACTCTTTTCTAAGCCCCATCTTAATTTTATTTCAAGTTTACACCGTACCAGATGAAGATACTTCACTACTAGCTTTGGGCTGCCCATGTAGACTTGAAAGAAGATAACATTGTTTTCAAGTATCGGGATGTGTCAAATACAATGATAAGTTCCTAGACAAATAATTTTAAGCTTTTGGCCCTCAAGTTGTGGGCTGATTGCACTGTGATGGAGTTCAAGGTAGACAAGTTAATCTGGTAGCCTAGAGAGGCTAAGTGGACCATGTGGCTCCATCAAAAAGAACCGATCTATTGCTGATGCAAGAGAGATATAAGGGATGCTCTTTACTGTAACCAACTAAGGGATGGTGGTTGAGATGGAAATTTACATAATCCTATTGATACTTCCTTGGAAGATCAAGGTGCCAAGCATAATTGTGACCATGCTTGAGGTGTAGCAATACTATGAGCTGAGGATGAGTATCACTAGTTACTTTGACAATGTGGAGTTGTTGGAGATGGTGACTGTAATGGAGATTTTTTTAACTGATGAGCTCCTGTTTAGCACTTGAAGAGGAACAAATATGACAATAAAGGAATTGTCCTCGGAAGGACATAACCTAAGGAAACTATTAATAACCATAACCTATGGAACAAGTTCTCTTTTCTTGGTTTTGGAAAGAAAGCTTCGAGATATCAACATAACTTTCTTTTTATCTCTTCTCTGGTTCTCCTATAAGTGAGGGTACGTATTGTAATAATCATCATCAATTGTAACAACCACCATGTAAGAAAAGTTATTATTGAAAATAATTTTTTATTTTATTATAAAGGCAAAAAGAAGGTTTCATTTTTAAATCTCTCGCTCTTGACAGTAATAATAGAACCATATCGATCATGGAACATGGCTATCCTTACAATATAACTTAAGCTTAGAACTTGCCCTCTAAAGAAAAGGCTTAATTTATTCTAGGTTTTTTTTTTAGGTACTCTTAATTATTTGTATGGATATCTGATGTGGCGAGATCGCTGACATAGAGAAAGCTGATAGGCGCCACGTCAGAAGAAGACGCCGCGTCTATTCTCCTGTCCGGACTCCCCTGCCGAGCTGAGATGAGCTCCCTCGGGACAGCGAGCCGAGCTCTGTTCTCCACCAGGTCGGACCCGCAAGCTCGGGATGCCTAGGCCGGAGCCGCACTCTGCCCTCCAGAGCGAGACCCTTGGAGGTTGAGCCCTGTGGTCGGAGTCGAGCTCAGCACTCCTCCGCCACGTGGAGCCTCTCCGAGCGTGAGCCCTCTGGACCGGGCCCGCACTCTGCCCTCCAGAGCGAGACCCTCGGAGGTTGAGCCCTGCGGTCGGAGTCAAGCTTGGCACTCCTCCGCCACGTGGAGCCTCTCCGAGCGCGAGCTCTCTGGACCGGGCCCGCACTCTGCCCTCCTCCATCGAGACGACCCTGCAAGCTCGGGACGTCTAGGTCGGAGCGAGCCTTGCCATTCCAGCTCAGCCTCGACTTGGACGTTGGCACCACCATCCCAGGACATCGGCGAGCCGACCGAGGACTACACTAGAGCCCCTGCCAGACCGTACTGACTGCCTGCAGCTGCCGGTTACACTAGAAAGAGGAGAAGCACACTGATTGAGACGCCACGCTCCTCACCAACCACCTGGACCATCCAGAGAGGAAGCCAACCAGGAAATTCGAATCCCAGGGATGGCGGCCCACCGATCGTGGTACCACGAGAAGTGTCAGATGACAACTCCCCTTATCACGAATTGAGAAAGGCTCCTCGGGACACCGTTGCACGTGCTTGACAGCCCGGTGGAGATCCCGAGATGGATGCCCGATGGTAACCTAGTTCACAACAAACTTGGAGGTAACACCAACAACAACACAGGCAAGGTACAAGCCATACCACAAAAAAACACAAGTGCAGGCTCCACCAAGAAGAGGAGCATGGCACCACCAGCATTCTCAAGCAAGGTCGGGCGGAAGGGCCATACAGAGACTCCCTCTAACCAGGCCACACTTCCCCCGACACGCTTGCACCCCACTCTCACACAACACACTCCTCATCGTGTGGAGTCCATCAAGAGGGGCTTGACCAGGAGGATCGTTCTCCTGGATCGTCACTGACTTGACCGTCGGAGTGCCCCCACTGAAAATCCCGGCCCGGGTCACTAACCCCTGTTTTGCAGGTCCGGGACCAGAGGACTGCCAGCCAGCGAGGGGAGCACACTCCGACGCAAACAGCAGCTACGGGCCATGACGATCTTGACGGCAATAGAATGGCACGCCAGGTAGGGGGAAACAAGCCCTCCATCTCTTTGCAGATTGACGCTCCATGGAAGGATGGTGATGACACGAGCATGAGAGGCCTCTACCAGCCGTGCTGGGGGCTCCCCTTCCCGAGGGAACCCACGTAATCTCGAGGCGGGGCCACCCACTCTAGCCATTCAACCACCTCCGGCGGAGTCTCAGCTGGCTGCACTCACTCAGCAAATGCAGGTCCTCGCTACCGTAGTACACCAGCTTCAGTATCAGCACCAATCCTTGGCTACCCACCAGTAGCCAGGGACTCCTGCAGCCCCCCACGACAGCCTGCGTTCCTTCCAAGGAAGGCCTTCACAGCCGCGGGCCGTCACCAACGATTGGGATAGTCATCAGACTCCCGCGAAAAGGCAACGAGTCGGGTCTCCTGACAGGGAGAGCCGCTCACCAAATCTTGGGCGGGCAGTGCCCAGACCCCACCGAGACAGAAAGAGCAAGACCCCCCATCACAGAAAGCATGCACCCATGTCATGTTCTTCGTCTCCCTCAGCGGAGGGGTCTACTGACGAAGCCATCAGGCGCACAGCGAAGAAGCGCCTGGAGGAACATGAGCGCAAGCTGGCGGAGTTCTCCCACTGGTTTGCCAACATGCAAGGCTCAGCCAGCGAGCCAGCATGCTACGACGCTCGTCCCCCATTCTCCAAAGAAATCCAAGCAAAGTTGATCCCAAATCAGTTTCGGATGCCGTCGATGGATCCTTACTATGGGACCGCGATCCCCTGGACCATCTAGAAAGCTACCGGACCCTCATGAGGGTCCAGGGGGCCACCGACGCTCTTCTTTGCACCGCTTTTCCTGCCACCCTCCAGAAAGCATGCCGGGTGTGGTTCACCCATTTGGAGCCGGAGAGCATCAACTCTTTCGCCCAGCTAGGATAGAAATTCGTGGCCCACTTCGACGCCTGCAGGAAGTTTCCACGAGAGGCAGACAACCTCTTCTCCATTCGGCAGCAGGATCGCGTGCCCCTGCGGGACTATGTGGCCCGCTTCAAGGCTACCGCGCTGGAGATTTATAACCTTGATGAGCTAGTTGCCATGCTGGCGCTGAAGCGAGGGCTCGAGACTTCCCGCCTGACCTACTCGCTTGATAAAAAGCCCCCCAAGTCTTACTTCGAGCTCCTTATCCGAGCCCAAAAGTACATCGCGCCGAGGAGGCGGACCGTACGAGGCGGGAGCTCGACGGGAAGCCACTGAAGAGGCCAACCTCCACCAAGATGCCCGGGACCCGGAAGCCAGAACCCCAAGTCCCGAACTCTCGAAGGAACCGGCTGAGACCGAGAGGGGCTCTCGTTCCTGAGGAGAATTACACCCCTCTCCTTACCCCAGGGACAAAAATCCTCATGGAGATCGAAGGCGAGGACTACTTGAGGCGCCCGCTTCCGATGAAGTCCTCCACTGGCCATGATAAATCGAAGTACTACCGCTTTCACCGCTACCACGGCCACAACACTGAGGAATGCCACAACCTCAAATGAAAAATTGAAGAACTCATCAAGAAGGGCTACCTCAAAAGGTTTATGGGCGGCAGTCCATAGGTGGAATCCCAGGCGCTCGTCGCTCTTCAACCAGCTTCAGCCATCGACAATCATCCTGCTGAGAAGCCGGTGGGCGTGACTTCATGGGGAGTTGCGCGTATGCCCAGAAGCCCGGGGGGCAGGGGGTCCTGAGAATGTACTCCCCTTCATGAGGGAAAGAGAAAGCGGGGGAAGAATGTAAATAATGCTGCCATGGTCGTCGAGATGACGATCGCGAAGCATCCTGTAAAAACGCATCATGGTCAATAATGGAAGCTCAGCAGATATGCTTTCTTATGATGCTCTTTCCAAGAGCACCACTATGATGACTTTCACGATCGACAAGCTTCCTTCAACCTACAACGTGATCTTGGGATCAGCTTGGGCCCAACTTTCTTGACGCCGACCTCAACCAAACTCGCCGGCAACGGGCATCCCGGCATTACAACGCCCGGGTTAGGCCAAGAGCCTTCGAACCCGGGGACTTGGCGCTGCGCCGGGCAGAGACGTATCAGCCCCGGGAATGCGGCAAGCTCCCACCAAACTGGGAAGGCCCCTACAAAATGATAGAAGCCCCCTCACAAGGGGCCTATCACCTCGAAGATCTTAATGGCGTCAGGCTCCCTTGAACATGGGATGCCTGCAATTTGTGAAGATACCATCAATGATGGAAGCACCAACAGCATCCCCGAGCCCAGCTCCAGGATGTCAGCCTGAGATCGGAGCTCAGACCTCTGGCCAAGGGGTCTTCGAGCCAAGCTGCTCTCAATCTCAAACGTCTCCGAGCCCATCTTCGAGGCATCAAGGGATCTTCGAGCCATGCCGCTCTCAATCAACAACATCCCCAAGCCCAGCTCCAAGATGCCAGCCCAAGACCGGAGCTCAGACCTCTGGCCAAGGGGTCTTCAAGCCAAGCTGCTCTCAATCTCAAACGTCTTCGAGCCCAGCTCTGAGGTGTCAAGGGATCTTCAAGCCATGCCGCTCTCAATCAACAACATCCCCGAGCCCAGCTCCAGGACACCAGCCCGAGACCGGAGCTCAGACCTCCGGCCAAGGGATCTTTAAGCCAAGTTGCTCTCAATCTCGAACATCTCCGAGCCCAGCTCCGAGATGTCAAGGGATCTTCAAGCCATGCCGCTCTCAATCAACAACATCTCCGAGCCCAGCTCTAGGATGCCAGCCCAAGACCGGAGCTCAGACCTCCGGCCAAGGTGTCTTCGGGCCAAGCTGCTCTCAATCTCAAACATCTCTAAGCCCAGCTCCGAGATGTCAAGGGATCTTCGAGCCATGCCGCTCTCAATCAACAACATCCCCGAGCCCAGCTCCAGGATGCCAGCCCGAGACCGGAGCTCAGACCTCCGGCCAAGGGATCTTTGAGCCAAGTTGCTCTCAATCTCAAACATCTCCGAGCCCAGCTCCGAGACGTCAAGGGATCTTCAAGCCATGCCGCTCTCAATCAACAACGTCCCCGAGCCCAGCTCCAGGATGCCAGCCCAAGACCGGAGCTCAGACCTCCGGCCAAGGGGTCTTCGAGCTAAGCTGCTCTCAATCTCAAACATCTCCGAGCCCAGCTCCGAGATGCCAAGGGATCTTGGAGCCAAGCAGCTCTTATCAATGCCTCGAGCCTAGCTCCAAGGCGCCAAAGACCTGAGCCAAGTCCTCAGGCAACCCTTGGACCGGAGCCCAGCTCTCCGGCCAGGAAGGCCTCGAGCCTAGCTCCAAGGAAACCAAATCCTGTGGCCCTCTTCTCTGATCTCCCCACTCAAAAAAGAAAAAAAGAAGAAAGAAGAAAAGAGAGGGGAAGGAAAGAAAGAGAATAAGAGGAAAATGCAGCAACAAAACTTTCATTTCATCACCCAAGGCGCCAACCCAAGACCGGAGCTCAGATCTCTGGCTAAAGGACCTTCGAGCCATGCTACTCTCAATCATCAACCATCTTCGAGCCCAGCTCCAAGGCGCCAACCCAAGACCGGAGCTCAGATCTCCGGCCAAGGGACCTTTGAGCCACACTGCTCTCAGTCATCAACCGTCTTCGAGCCCAGCTCCTAGAGCCAACCCAAGACGGAGCTCAGATCTCCGGCTAAGGGACCTTCGAGCCACGCTGCTCTTAGTCATCAACCATCTTCGAGCCCAGCTCCAAGATGCCAACCTAAGACCAGAGCTCAGATCTCTGGCCAAGGGACCTTAGAGCCACGCTGCTCCCAATCATCAACCATCTTCGAGCCCAGCTTTGAGATGCCAATCCAAGACCTGAGACCAGTCCTCAGGCACCTTGGACCAGGGCCCAGCTCTCCGGCCAAGGAATTACCGAGCCCAACTGCTCACAACTGCCAGAACTTTGCGTCCGACTTACCGACACCAGAGCATGGTAACTCAGCCCCAGGCAAGGTGAGACCCTCTTCTCTGATTTCCCCACTCATCAAAAAAAAAAAAGAAGAAGAATAAAGAGAAGAGAGAAAGGGGAGTGAAAGAAAGAGGAAAAAGAGGGAAGAGCCAAGCGGGAGACAGGTTGCAAAGAAGATTCAAATTTCATTGACTAAGTGCTAGTTACAAGCATTTTATGGGCCCCCGACATGTTGGGTGACCCGACCAAGTACAGAAAGAAAATAAAATACAGAAGAAGGGAAAAATGACTACTCTACGCTGGCCGGCCCCCCTGCTGGGCCTTGAGGCTGAAAGGCCCCGCCTTCAGGAACCTTTGGCTGATCAGCTCCGGCCTCACATGACTCGACCTCAGCTGGCGTCGAAGGCTTGGAGGCCACAGCTTCCTCGGCAACCTCCTCTTCAGGCTCCGCATCCGAGGCGGAAGGATACCTGAGGCGACTGCGGCTCTTCTCGGGGACAAGTGCCTCGATCCAGCCGTGCAAGAACATAAAGTCTTTGTAGAAGGAGTCCGATGCCGTCTGATGGATCTCGGCAACAAACTCCTCTGAGGCCTTGAACTTTGCAACGGCCTCCTCGATGCCCTTTTTGGCCTCGATGGCCCCCTTCTTTGCCTCGGCGGCCTCCATCCTAGTAGCCTCCATCGACTTGGTCGCCACCTCTGCCGCCTTCTCAGTCATGGCCAGCTTTTCCTTCCCTGCTGCCAGCTCCACCTGGATAGCTCGGTACGCCTCCTTATGCCGATCAGTCTCGGTACTATACCAGTTCAGCTTCTTTTCAACGGTGGAGAGATCATCGATAGCCTTCTTCGAGCGATCCGCTCCAGGTCATGGGCCTCAAGGAGCCTCTTCGCTCACCCCTCGGCATCGGCAAGCTGCTTCTTCAGGTCCTTGACCTTTTGTTCGAGCGCCCCATTGATCCTGGCCTTCTCCTTCAGATCGATCTTCAGGGACTTGATCTCGATCGCTTGTTGCCGCTCGATACGCTCCCAGTTCTGATAGCACCCCTTAATGAAGAGGGCCTCGGCGCCGATCTGCACCATGAAAAGAGGTCAGCTCAAAAAAAAAAGAGAGAAGAAAGGGACAACTTACCGAGTAGAGCTGGGGGAAGATGGCGTTGAGGACGTCACCCAGCCACATTCTAGTCATATCTTGCCGATCACATGTCTGGATTGAGAAATCCATCATGCGCTCGGCCAGCTCAGGGCTCCGGAGGAACGAGCTCTCCGGGCCCATCTTGAAGGGAAGACGGCATCATGCCTTTTCCCTCCTACTCTCTCCTGGGATAGGCGGCCTTGCTCCACTAGCTGCAGGGCCCCTGGAGGCAGGCTGAGGAGCCGACACCGGTGCAGGCGGTGCCTCAGTCGTAGCCTTGGTCACGGCCTGAACCTCCTCGTCCCCGATCTCGATCATAGGCAGACTCGGAGGACTGGAAGATGCAGCGGCAGCAGCTGCGGCCCTCGCCCGGGCCACTACCTAAGGCTCCACAGCGAGGGCCGCCCCCTGATGATCGTGCCGCTCTGGGGTCATCTGGGCCTCCTGCTGGACCGGCCCCGGCATCGCAGATGCATCCCTCTCCATGACTGCAGAGGCAGCTCGGGCCGCCCCTGAACTCTGACCAGCGAAGGCAGCAGAGCTCGAACGGCCACCATGGTAGGAGCAGTCGCGGGCGCACCCTCGCCCCAGGCACGCCTAGTCGAGGGCTCCCTGACCAACCCGATCGGCGGTCTCTTTTGGGTGATCGCCATCAGGTCACTCTCTGTGAAAATCATCCCTGCATGTAAATCACACAACGGTCAGAGTCCGTAGGAGGCATTGAAAGGAATGCAAGGAAGAAGAAGAAAAGTTTAGGTTGAACTCACCCAACCCATTTGTTGGGTCGACCCTGGCACCGAAAATGTTCTTCTTTGATAACAAGACCTCAAGAGAAGGAATTTGGATAGTGCGGAGCTGCTCGCAGTCATCCCGGTTAGCCGCATCGACCATAGAATTTTGGTTGGGGGACTGGTCCAGATCGCTCCAGACCCAGTCGACCCCCTCAACCGCGATGAAGAAGAATTTACTCTTCCATCCCTTGATGGAAGAAGGGAGCTCGAATCTAATGCCTTTCAGGCGAGAGGACAAGGACCACCACCCGTCCTCAGTAGGGTGGCGCTTCAGGGCAAAGAAAGCCTTGAACAAAGAGAACCGGGCAACAAACCCGTGAAGGTGGCAGAGCATGATGAAGGAGAAGATGACCCTAATGGCGTTTGGCACTAACTGGACGGGGACCAAACGATTGTTGTCTAAGATGGACAGGAAGAAGGGATGGAAAGGAAAGCGAAGACCCCCAGAGAAGGTCTCCTCGTAAAAAGCAAGGCGGCCCGGGCCTCTGGAAGTGACCCATTCCCCCGGGTGAGGGATCATAAGCCGAACAGAATGTGGGATGCCATAGACATCCCGAACGGTCCCCAATTTCTCGGTGGTGATCGTCGAGGCGACCTCACCAGGACTTGTGGACCGGATAGACTTAGAAATTGGTACAGCAGAAGGAAGAGGGAGAGAAGGACCGGACCCTGGCTCCCTGATGAGCACCGGATCGGGAGGACGCCTCCTACTAAACTCGAAGCGAGTCGCATCCTCCCCCTCACCGAAGGAGGAAGAAGACGCCGGCTTCTGCTCGGAGGGACCGGCCTCACCCTGATCAGTGGAGGGGCGGAAGCCCGGGCCAAAACAGGACATCCTCAATAATAAGGGAAGTGAAGGACTCGAAGTGGAGGACGAAAGAGCAGACTCAACTTGAAGGAGACCCCAGACCCGGAGAAAGAACCCTACTCTGGCGAGGGGAGAAGAAAGAGGAGACTAACCTGGTTCCTTAGAAGATCTGAGACAACTGGGAGGAAGAAGAAAGCTTGAACGCAGCAGTAGGTGCAGATAATTCAAAAGAATGGATGTTTCGGATAAGGCCCACTTTTCATTTCGAAATGACCCGATGGATTCGTACCGATCCGACCCCTCCGCCAATGGATCCACGCCATGTGCTGCCCATCAGCAAAAACGGCATTCCGGCCGCTCTGAATTCTGTGCCAACATTAACTACTTCTCGGACGTGGCCATGTGATGCCCTCGCATTGGTCCGCAGGACCATCTCATGAAGCGCTAAGCAATCATGGCCATCATTGCACCGGATCTTCGCCTTTCCACTTCAGCTCCATAATTACTCCCTTCGACCCGAGCACCGCGCACTAACGAGCCTCGGGAGTGGGAGGCAAATGATGTGGCAGGATCGCTGACATGGGTGAAGCTGATAGGCACCACGTCAAAAGAAGATGCCGTGTCGGACGTCGTGTCTATTCTCCTGCCTAGACTCCCTTGTCGAGCTGAGCTGAGCTCCCTCGGGACAGCGAGCCGAGCTCCGTCCTCTGCCAGGTCAGACCCGCGAGCTTGGGATGCCAAGGCCAGAGTCGCACTCTGCCCTCCAAAGCGAGACCCTCGGAGGTTGAGCCCTATGGTCGGAGTCGAGCTCAGCACTCCTTCGCCACGTGGAGCCTCTTCGGGCACGAGCCCTCTGGACCAGGCCCGCACTCTGCCCTCCAGAACGAGACCCTCAGAGGTTAAGCCCTGTGGTCAGAGTCGAGCTCAGCACTCCTCCGCCACGTGGAGCCTCTCCGAGCGCGAGCCCTCTGGACCGGGCCTGCACTCTGCCCTCCAGAGCGAGATCCTCGGAGGTTAAGCCCTGTGGTCAGAGTCGAGCTCGGCACTCTTCCACCATTTGGAGCCTCTCTGAGCACGAGCCCTCTGGATCGGGCCCACACTCTGCCCTCCTCCACCGAGACGACCCCGCAAGCTCGGGGCATCTGGGTCGGAGCGAGCCCTGCCATTCCAGCTCATTCCCAGCTCGGACGTTGGCACCACCATCCCAGGACACCGGTGAGCCGATCGAGGACTACACTGGAGCCCCTGCCAGACCGTACTGACCGCCTGCAGTCGCCGGTTATACTAGAAAGAGGAGAAGCACACTGATCGAGATGCCACACTCCTCACCAACCACCTGGACCATCCGAGAGAGGAAGCCAACCAGGAGATTCGAATCCTAGGGACAGCGGCCCACCGATCGAGGTACTGCCAGGTTTCCCAGAATGAGGTGACCAAGAGGAGTGTCGGAGTACATGACAACTCCCCTTATCATGAATCGGGAAAGGTTCCTCGGGACACTGCTGCACGTGCCTGACAGCCTGGTAGAGATCCCGAGATGGACGCCCAATGGTAACCTAGTTCACAACAAACTTGGAGGTAACACCAACAATAACACAAGCAAGGCACAAGACATACCACAAAAAAATACAAGTGCAGGATCCACCAAGAAGAGGAGCACGGCACCACCATCATTCTCAAGCAAGGTCGGGCAGAAGGGCCATACAGAGACTCTCTCTAACTGGTGTGGTATGCATGATGAGGATGCAATCATGTGACTCTAAAGGAGATTAACCAAAATTTAACTAGCAATTCCTACTTGCATATGAGTGATTTAACATATAAGATCAAGGAGATCTAAATAAGAAACCCTAAATGCTTATACTTAAACCCAGCTAGGAGGACTATCAAAATATTAAAGAAATAGGACAAGATTAGAATTCGCACACAAGTCAAGCTAGCCCTATTTAATGATCCCGATCTTAAAAGACTAGGAGTTCAAGCATTGAAATCTCAAGCACAAGGGATTCGCTCTTAAGGTTCTCAAATGAAAGATCATACCATATAAGATGGGCCATCTAACTTTCTGGTTTGTAGCAAGTAATCCTTCCTCCTGGATCTGGAACCTAGAGAACCCTGCAACAAAGAAACCAAGATGATTAGAAGCTTAATTAGAAATGAGAAGATTGATGGAACTCAAAGGAGAGTTTGTTGGAAATGATCCTTGGCGCCATGGTGGAAGCTTGTGTTGGTGTTGATCTTCTTCTTGTGAGGATGTTCTTAATTCGCCTTGAAGGAAGAGGATTGCTTGGAAGATGAAGAGTAAAAGAGAAGGATTAGGGAGAAGAAATGATGGAGGAGAGGAAGAGGTTCACTTAGGCACAAAGATCCACATAGGCACATAGAAACACAGAAAATTTCTGAAAATTTGTATTCCTTCATCAATAGCTCTTTACAAGGGGCGTCCAAGGCTTTAAATAAAGCCTCACAAATTTTGAAATTTCAAATCCCCAAACAAGTGGAGTAATATAAGGGGAGAGGGCTGATTTTCTTGCTTGAAATCCTCCTTGGCCAACTTCCTTGAATTTGAACTTGGGATGGCGCCCTCTTGTGGTGAGGTGGCATGGAGGTGGCATATGGTCCCCTCTTGACGTGGCATGTGGTCCCAAGTTGAGGTGGCGCAAGTGATGTGGCATGTGGTCCCCAATTGAGTTGGCTTTGGTCTTGATTTGGGGTATACATTGTGAGTCTTCTTTAGGCTTGATGCTAGTTGACCCATTTGGATTGGACTAAGATTAGACCCGACATGGACTCAACTTACATGATTATTTTGGACTCAAAAGAAAGATTACAGGACCCAACATGGACTCGACTTACATGATTCTTTTGGACTCAAAATAAAGAAAGGTTACCGGATTCTCTAGTCCAACCATAAAGATTCGGAATGGGCTTGAATTGGTTGGAGTCTCTTTCTGATTCTGGTGCCCGCACCACTAACCAGGCCACACTTCCCCCGACACGCTTGCACCCCACTCTCACACAACACACTCCTCCTCGTGTGGAGTCCATCAAGAGGGGCTTGACCAGGAGGATCTGTTCTCCTGGATCGTCACTGACTTGACCGTCGGAGTGCCCCCGCTGGAAATCCCGGCCCGGGTCACTAACCCCTGTTTTGCAGGTTCAGGACCAGAGGACCGCCAGCCAGTGAGGGGAGCATACTCCGGCGTTGACATCAGCTACGGGCTACGACGATCTTGGTGGCAATAATATATAAATTATTTTATGCTATAATTAGCTTGTACTATTTAATTCTTTTCAAATGGATTTATGATTACTTTTATTTAGATGATAATTATTTTATGATGACCGATAAGAATCATTTTGATTATAATAAGATTTACAACTACTTCAATAAATATTATTTTAATTATTAATCTAGTTATTATTTTGATACAAATAATGATCAAGTTTTTGTGAGTGAAGCCTTATACAATTTTTGAAAGCTTATTGATAAACTATTCAATGCATAACTAATACTTTAACATAATATTTAGATTACACAGAAATAACAAATCATCATTATTGAGGCATAAAAAAGAACCTGCAATTACTCTCATTGACCATGTTATACTTATTAATTGATGACATCAATTAACATAAATAATTTTTAATATTAAAATATTTTGGCATGCCCTATCGTACACCATGTGACCGTCAATAATAGATGTCACAAAATATATTATTATTCACGATAAAAGTATGTAAGGACATTAGTCAAATTAGCTTACAAAGGCTAGTCAATTGATAACAAAGGCACCAATGGCATGATGTGGATTGGCTTGAAAATGTTGATTGATCAATGATAAAAATACTCAAGGTGCATAAATTGAATTGGCTTGAAAAAAGTTAATTGATTGGAATACGTGTGCTCAAGAAATATAATTCAAGTTGGCTAAAGAAATATAGTAAATCACAAATGACCAATTAACTAAGAAAGGTTAGTTTTGTGGTCCTCTTGGATCAAGAATCATAAATAATACATTGAAAGGATAGGAAATTGAAAATACTATTCAATACATGTCGGCATGATTTTAGTATTATAGCTAGTTTATAAAAGTATTTTTGCTTTCTATGTATATCATAAGGATAAAACTAATTATTGTGGATACTTTTGTTAATTTTTTAATAAAAAATCTTAAGTTGGTAGAAAAATATGCTATTATATATTGAAAAGAGTAAACTGTTTAGTAAAAAAGTGATACTATGATTATATTATAATGCAAACATTGTAGCTCATATGACAAACTTCTCATGCCTCCATTTAGCATATTCTTATGACACTCATTTTTGATAATCATATTGCTATCATTTTAGAAACCTATAAAAATAAGGCAAATTTACTCTAATATATGAAGCTTATAAGGGATAAGATAGTTAATAAATTATGATCTAGGTTAATGGTAGGAAAAATGGCTTTTTATGGCTCCTATCTCTACTTATATTAGGGTTTCAAGAGAAATAATGAAGAAAAGAAAAAATAAAAGAAAGATGGGAAGAGATAGTGAGGATAGAATATGGTTTCGATGCTTGCTTAAAGGCATATTCTCTTATTGCCTTGTTTGTAAGAGGATAAGTGTAAATGATAGGATTAAGGCTTTATCATTGGATGAAGGTAAAGAATAACATGGGGAAGAGATGAAGATTTAGAGATTTTACATGAAATTTAGTAATCATCTAAGATTTTTAATTTTTACATATTTTCTACCATGAATTCTAGGTAGAATAATGGTTATTTATAAAAGAAGAGGAGTAATTTATATATTATGATTTAATAAGAGATAGGAAACTCATAGATCTAAGGGCTGTCATGATGTGCTAAATGGCTTAATCATATTGGCTGGGATGTAAAGGAGAGGATTGTTCATGTGCGTAGATTCAAGAGTTTAGATTAAGTATGATCATGCTTCTTCTATTTCTTTAGGATTCAAGAATAGTTTTTTGAATTTAATGGCTAGAATTGATATGTATAACATGTTTATATTGACTAGAAGGAGAAGGTAGGATTGTGGGGGTATAGGATTTGGATTTGAGATTGATATATTTGTTAGTTTGTTTTTATTTAGATGGATAGAATGAAAAGATAGAAAAGAGGGCTAGAATAAGAAGAGAGATTATGATCTAAGGTTATGATGTGGAGGAGGAGAAAGAGATCCAATGGATGAGAATGAAGTAGCATAAATATGATTTAGGTTATCAAGGAAAGCTTTAAGGATCAGATGGATTATTGAAGTGAGGTAAGAAGGCAAACATAAAGCATCCACCTCAAGCCCATGAATGGCATGGAATTAGCATAATGGCAGGAGAGAGAGTTTGTTATGCATGATATCTCATCTTTGTCCTTATGTGGTGTTGAATTGGTATAAAATTGATAGTATGAAAGAGTAGTATTCAAAAAGATGCATCGCATAATAGGAAAGGGTGTGGGATTGTGTCAGTGATGGATAACTATAATAAAAATTAGGTGGAGGTCATACTAATAAATAAGTAATTCCAAGAGAAAGGATGATGGAGGCTAAAGAAGAAGGTGATTTTAGTTGAAGTACACATCCTATATGAGATAGAATCCTTTTTATGGTTATCATATATGCTAAAAAAGAGAGGTGAGGATATTATGGGTATAGTTATGAAAATTATATTGGATTCAAATTATTGGATTCAAATTAGGTTCCATTTAATTGTAAATGTTGGTTTTAAGACTTAGGTATATATATTATATTTGTCCTAGGTTGTGTCAACGGGAGGAGTTGGGCTAGGCTAGGGTGCTAAGGATAGGCGTAGGATCAGGTTGGGTAGAGTATGACTATATATGATAGAAGTAATTAGGTTTAGCTTGGAAGGAATATCATTGGATAGGATTGGTTTGAATTATATATGATTGGATATGATTGATTTGGATTAGATATGGTTATCCTTGGATCAATTAAACTTTGCTAGGTTAAAGTGCATAGGATAGTGTTAGGATTAGATTGGATGGGCAATGATTGGATCAGTTCAAGTATATTCAGGTGTTATGTTTAGATATGATTCGGGAGGATTAGATTAGATCAGGTATATTGGATACAATAAGGTTGGGTTAATTCAAGTATATTCAGGTGTTATGTTTAGATATGATTGTTGGTTTTCTTCCAGGAACAGAAAATTGCAATTAAACAGGCATCAGCAGCCTGTCACAACAGAAGTATATATAAAAATAATTTTATATCTAAACATGCAAATCATAAATAAATCTAATTTATTTATCATAAATTTTTAAGATGCTGCATAACATGAGAAAAATATTAGATCTGAAATAAAAATTATTTTAAGCATAAAATACTTACTTAGATCACTATTTGGGCCTGCTTTGAAAAGCGTGCAGATCTACTACTGAAAAGTCGGGATTCTGTCAGAGCCGCGCAATCGTCCGGCCTCTACTGGTATCCACACAAAGCTCTCAAAACTGAGTTGTAGAGGGCACCGTACTGCTGGATCCTTGTAACCCTCTCCTCTTTCAGCAAACTGCTTGCTTTAAGAACCGTGCCGATCCGAATCCGGACTAGCTTTCGACTTTTGCCTTGCAAATTGGAGTGCAAGACCTTGGACCCTTTTTTCCACTTCTTTCTTTTATGTAGAAAACCTCTCAACACTTTTGAAGATCTCAAGGAAGAAATAAACTAAAAGGGAAAAGAATACTCTGCGCTAAGAGAGAGACTCTCACGAGAAAAGACGTCGAAGAGAGATGATGCCCAAAATAACTCATGCCAAAGAGAGGTATTAAGTTCGGCCAACCCCTCTCCTTTTTATTTTTCTCACGGTAAAACTCTCAAGTCCTCCACGCCAAAACACCGGTGTTTCAATTTCAACAGGTTGAAAATTAAGAGTGGAAGAGAAGGACTCTCCCCTCTCTTATTTCCTTCATGCCAAACTAATATTAGCGCCTTGGTTTTCATGCCCCACTATTTGCTGCACAAAATAAATGGGACCCACAAGGTAGGCATGTGGAGGGAGGGGGAGACATGGAGAGAGAGTCCCAGTCCAACTAGACTCTAGGTCATGGTCCAAATGAAGTTATTTTGCAGTCAAACTGAAGCCGATTTTAAATCCGATCAAACCATTTTGAAGAGGACATTAACCCGAATCAATTAGGATTAATTGAGTCTAACTCAATTAAATTAAATCTAACTTAATTTAATTAATATTTAATCCATAATTAATTAATTGTAACATTTACAACTAGGTCAAATATTAATTGTAATACTTACAATTCGGTCCAAATTGATTTGCTGATTGGTTACTTGAGCTCCTAATGTGTGGTGACCCCTCAGGTCCTATCCTGTCTGGTAATGATACATGCTTTAATCTCCATTATACATCATCGAAACTCCTTTCGATGGACTGAAATAATTTCAGCTCAACCCTAATTAGGATCATCGATCCGAGAATAATCCTAACGGGCTCTCATAATCCACCAGTGACATCTAGTAGTATGTAGTAGCAACTCAGTAGAATAAGATTGGAACCCCTAGGTGTAGTTACCATGTGATTCGGTTTCTCTATCAAAATCCTGACATGATATTGGTTACGGATACTCGTCAAACCCATCAGTTATATGCTTAACCTAATTGAGTCAAGTTCAATTGTGATACTAATGAAAACACCTTTTCATCATCACCCTACTATGGCCATAGATTTTTGGACTTAGTCTCATTAAGCTTGTATAGGATTATACCTTACTACTAAGGTTCATAGATCCCTACAAGTGAACACCCTACTCCTATAATAAACTTACTGTATCCAACGAACACCGCAAGGTCCCGTATGGATAAGAACCATGTGATTGTGCTATCAAACCACAGCAACCTTATTGTGAGTAGTCGAGACACTCTAGGTCAAGGAACTATTCACACGACTACAGTATCATAAAATTATCAACGAGTGAGTAGTCATCCGTATAACTTCCTGTACTTGGTTATGCTTAATACCATTGATCTCTATCAACTACTTGCACTCTCATTCCAGTGTCACCACACTGTAGGTCAGAGACTCATCTACCTAGAAAGAGAAGTGATATGTGCATCGATTTTAATGGATCAATCACCGTCCTCGTGATATTCCAACAATCGAGAGCCTTTAGGAGTTAATCTATAAAGACACATGTCTAAGATTCTCAACTCTTGAGAATATGTGTCATTGTCCATTAACTCCATGGACGATTCATAGACACATTAATATGAATGAAACTAATGCCCTTTATTAATAAAGAAGAATTTAGTACAAAGTTAATGCCCTAAAAATTATAATGTGTCAAGCCAACATGGCTTTCAAGGCATACATTTAACAATCTTTCACTTGCATTAAAGTCAATTGGCTACATATCTAAGTCCCATTTTCTTAAAGTGGACTTCAGCCTTTTGTTGGCTCAGAGTCTTAGTCAGTGGGTCTGCCACGTTATCCATGGAGTCTACTTTTCGCACCTCAACATATTTCTTCTCTAGGTGTCGCGTATGATATAAAACTGCTGCTCAATATGCTTAGACTTCTGGTAAGATCTGGGCTCCTTAGCAAGATAAATTACACCATTATTGTCACAATATATGGGGATGGTATTAGATGGCATCACTCCAAGCTCCACAATGAACTTTCTGTACCAGAAGGCTTCTTTTACAGCTTCAGAGGCAGCGATGTACTCTGCTTCCATTGTTGAATCTGCTATGATGGGCTATTTGGAACTTTTCTAACTAGTTGCCCCACCATTGCACAAAAATATAGACCCTGATGTAGACCTTTTATCATCACGATCAGACATAAAGTTTGAGTCTGTATATCCCTTTATCCTTAATTCTGAACTCCCTTCAAAGACTAAGAACAAATCTTTAGTCATTCTCAAGTACTTAAGAATGTTCTTCACAGCTATCCAGTGTTCTTCACCTGGATTCGACTGATATCTGCTCGTGTACTCACAGCAAAAGCTATATCAGGTCGAGTACATAACATGACATACATAAGGCTTCCAATTACCGAAGCATATGGAATCTTGCTCATGCGTTGAATCTCTTCAAGTGTGTTAGGACATATTTTCTTGGAGAGATTAATGCCATGCCGAAGAGGTAACAATTTTCTTTTAGAGTTCTCCATGTTGAACCTTTTCAGCACTCTTCTATGTACAATTTTTGCGAAAGGCCAAGCATCCGATTAGATCTATCTCTATAGATCTTAATCCCCAAAATATAAGATGATTCACCTAATTCTTTCATAGAGATTTCTTAGATAACCAACTTTTGACCGAAGTCAACACGGGAATATCATTCCCAATAAGGAGGATATCATCCATGTACAATACGAGGAATGTCACTGCTCTCCCACTGGCCTTCCCATAAACACATGGCTCATCCTCATTTTTGATAAAATCAAACGATTTGATTGCATCATCAAAACGAGTATTCCAACTCTGAGAAGCTTGCCTCAATCCGTAGATTGATCTATACAGCTTGTAGACCTTATGATCTTCATCATTGGAAGTAAAATCCAAAGGTTGCTCCATATAGGTATCTTCCTCAAGATATCCATTCAGGATCCATCTGTCGTATTTTCCTTTTGTAGATCCATTTACAACCAATAGGTACAATACCCTCTAGTGGATCCACTAAGGACCAAACTTGGTTAGAATGCATTGAATCAATTTATGACTTCATAGCATTCAACCATTTCTCGAAGTCGATGTCTGACATTGTCTCATCATAAGTCTTAGAATCAATCAACTGATCCTTGTCCCCAACAAGAAACATTTCTTTTATATCCTCTGTAAGCATACCCAAGTACCTTACAGGAGGTTTGGAGACTCTAATAGACTTACGAGATGGAGGAGCATTTATGTGTATTAGTTGATTAGGTTCAATTTGATCTCTAGCTGGCTGCTCTTCAGAGACTTTCCATTAAGCTCAATTAACCTCCCACTACCACCTTTTTGAATAAACTGTTTTTCAAGAAATGTGGCATGTCCACTCACAATCACATTATGAACTTCTTGAAGGTAAAAGTAATATTCTAAAGTTTTTTTAGGATATCTTATAAACCGAGCTTTCACAGATCTAGATTCTAACTTGTCCGACATTAGTCTTTTGACATAGACAGGATATCCCCAAATCTTGAAATGGGCAAGACTTGGTTTCTTACCATGTCAAATCTCATATGGTGTGGTAGGAACAGATTTAGATGGAACCCTATTTAGAATATAAATTGAAGTTTGTAGGGCAAATCCCCAAAGAAATAATGATAAGTTAGTGAAGCTCATCATGGATCGGACCATATCTAATAATGTCACGTTTCTCCTCTCAGACATCCCATTGAGTTGGGGCATACCAGGTGGAGTCCATTATGGGACTATGCCATTGTCCTTAAGATAACCTAAAAACTCTCTACTAAGGTATTCTCCTCCCTGATCTGATCAAAGAACCTTAAGGATTTTACGTGTTTGTTTTTCTACCTCATTTTTGAATTCCTTGAACTTTTCAAAAGATTCAGATTTGTATCTCATAAGAAACACATAACCATACCATGAACAATCATTAGTAAAGGTTATGAAGTAGTAAAAACTATTCCTGGACTGCACATCAAATGGACCACACACATCAGTGTGTACCAGGGCAAGTAATTTTATGGCCCTCTCCTCATGTCCTACAAAGGGTAACTTGGTCATTTTGCCTTGAAGACATGACTCACAAGGTGGGTATGATTCAGAATTAACTGAATCTAGGATCCCATCCCTTTCCAGTTTATTAATTCTGTCCTCACCTATATGACCGGCTTTAGATGCCACATAAATTTATCATTTAGATCATCTCAAGGATATTTATGTCCTATGGCATTCACTTTAATTTTCTCGTTAATGTTCAAAGATGCATCGGCATGCAAATGATAGAGACTGTCAATTAAAATAGCTTTTACAACCAATTTATTTCTCAAATAAATTCTATAAAAGTCTTTATTGAATATAAATTCAAATCCTTCTTGTGCTAGCACAAAGACAGAAATCAAATTTCTACTAGCTCCAGGCATAAAATAACAGTCACTTAGAACTAATCTAAACCCTAAAGGTAACACCAAAGAATATGATCCAATGGCTTGAGCAGTAACTTTTGCTCCATTTCCAACACGTAGGACCATCTCACCTTCTCTCAATATTCTATTTCTTTCTAGACCCTGCATTGAAATGCATATATGAGCACTAGAGCCAAAGTCTAAAATCCAGCTAGAAGTAGATGAAACGGTTAGGTTAGATTCAATAACGAGTATAGGCTTACCTTCAGAAGGCACATATTCCTTCTATTTTTTTAGGCTTTCTAGGTAGAGAGGATAATTCCCTTTTCAGTGTCCATCTGTGTTATAGTGGAAACATTTTCCTTTGCTAACCTTGGCTTTCTTGGGAGTGTCCTTCTTTTTCTGTTTGTTCTCATTCTTCTACTTCTTCGCGGGTTTCTTCTTCTTCCAAGTAAACTTTCTTTTGGAGGAAGACTGCTCCACAGCGTAAATAGAGCCCCTTGAACTCTTCAGGGTCCCCTCATTGCTTATCAGGATGTTCAACAATTTAGGCAAAGTGTAGTTCAACTTGTTTATATTATAGTTCATAACAAATTAAGCATATGAACTAGTCAAGGATTGGAGGATCAAATCCACCTGAAGCTCTTTGTGAATTGGAATGCCTAGCTTCTCAAGCTATTCAATATCTTTGATCATTGTCAAACAATGATCATGCATTGACTACCCTTCACGTATCTTGTTGTTGAAAAGCCTTTTCGACATTTCGAAGCATACAATCCGACTTTGTTCATCATATAACTCTTTTAGGTGAATCATAATCGATTTAGCAGTTGGCATATCCTCATGTTGGCACTGCAATTCATTTGACATTGAGGCCAACATATAACATTTAATGCAGTCGTTTGATGAGCATTATTATCATCTTCCATCCATTTCTTATATGCAGTCGTTTGATGAGCATTTGGATGGTCAGGTAAGACAGGGAGTTCCTGGTCAAGCTAGCCCAACTTCTCAGAACTCAAAATAATTCTGAAGTTTCTCAACCAATCTTTAAAATTGAGGCCAACTAGTCGGTTTGTCTCTAGAATACGGACTAAGGGATTTGAAGCAGACATGGTTAACTACGAGAGTAGAAGATTCAAATTAGATGCTTTATACTTAATTATAAAAATTATTTTAGGGTCTTTAAGAAATAATTTTAGAACTCCCACTATTTTCTCAGATCTCTCACACTCCCCGTGGAGATATGAAAACTTGCGACTTTAGGTTTCTAGTGGGTACTACGGTCCTATCGATGTGCGACACCTCACCGTATCCGATTATTGGTAACACGCTACACTAATAAGTGGCTAACTCTTGTCCAATGTATCTAATACAAGTTGTAGCTCTTGGTCTCTAAATTATGGAATCTCAACGTGCCCGTTTATTGGTCCAATCATTAGTTAAGTCAGACCCATCATTCCTGCTAGACAAAGCCATCATTGAGTCCCTCAACATGCTCGTTTATTGGACCCAACCCCATCAGTGCCTAGCAACATCTCTTGCCTAATAGGTAGTTATGTCTTCCCAATGCAACTAGACCACTGTAACCAGCAGAGAATAATCAATACCAGTAGGACACCTGCACACCTACAATGATGGAAGACCTATACTTAATATTTATTAGGAGCTTAGGTTCAGATCTCTTCTAAATTGATTAGCCAAATCATGACTAACCAATTATATTTAGTCAGCATAATTTCATGTCTGACTAATTACATTAGGTCAGCACAATCTCATGTCTGACTTAATATAACCAGCATGGGTGAACTCAAATCAAAAGTGACCCTTTTGAAAACTTAATCAACCAAATTGGCCAGGTTAGTTTGATCCATGGGAGGGTTCTGCCAATATATCCTCTTTCTGCCAAACTAGTTGGTTAAAAAAGAGTTAGCCCCAATTAGCAAACCATGATCAAAACCTTCCTTAGATACCAATTGACTGACAAGATTCAATTAGGTCATCTAATGATCTGGGCTCATCACTGAGCCAAATTAGATCTTAACTTATCGATTCAAATGAATTGATCTGACCAGACTACATCTAAAACCAATTTTGAGCATACTTGACCTAACCCAAATTATCAGTTAAGTCACTTGCACAAAATCATATTAGGGTTACTTGTTGATCTAATCAAGCCATAATCACCGCAGCCCAATCTCTAGACCTAATTTGTTCAACCCAAACCCTCATGCACCTAATTTGATTTTCTAGATCAAATCAATTTTAAAATTAAGTTTAAGTGCATGACATTAATGGCTTATGATCATGAATCACATTTCAGATCTAAACCCTAATTTTGTGCATCTCATACAACAACATACATAATCAGAAATCGATCAAAACCATTTTGAAAACTCTTTTTTAGAATCGGTATACATCAAATTAGGACAACCTTTGCACAATAGGGGATAAACCCTATAGCAGGATAACTTTATGTCACTTTGTGCAACCTTTGATCAATTTAATTTCAGATTATTAAATTTAATTTTAGATCTGAAAATTATGATTTTAATTTCAAAAATAATTTTTCAAAACATAAAATTCTATGCTAGAACGATCTCATATTCAACATATATCTAATACAATCATAATTATTTATCTGATCTGAATATTTTTCAGATCTGATTCTCATGCATGCATGTTAAAGAGAGAACCGTGGCTTTGATACCACTGTTGGTTCTCTCCCAGGAATATAAAATTATAATTAAACAGGCATCAGCAGCCTATCGCAGCAGAAGTAGATATAAAAATAATTTTATATCTAATCATGCAAATCATAAATAAATCTAATTTATTTATCATAAGTTTCTAACATGCTGCATAACATGAAAAAAATATTAGATCTGAAATAAAAATTATTTTAAACATAAAATGCTTACTTGGATCACTATTTGGACCTGCTCTGAAAAGCATGTAGATCCACTGCTGAAAAGCCGGGATTCTGTCGGAGCCATGCAATCGCCCGACCTCTGCTAGTATCCACATGAAGCTCCCGCAACCGAGTCATAGAGGGCACCGGACTGCTAGATCCTTGCATCCATCTCCTCTTTCAGCAAATCGCCTGCTTTAAGAACTATATCGATCCGAATCCGGACCGGCTTTCGACTTCTGTCTTGCAAATCGAAGTGTAAGACCTTGGACCCTTTTCTCCTCTTCTTTCTTTTATGTAGAATACCTCTCAACACTCTTGAATATCTCAAGGAAGAAATAAACTAAAAGGGAGAAGAATACTATGTGCCAGGAGAGAGACACTCAGGAGAAAAGATGCCTAAGAGAGATGACGCCCAAAATAATTCATGCCAAAGAGAGGTATTAAGTTCGGCCAACCCCTCTCCTTTTATTTTTCTCACGGTAAAACTCTCCAAGTCCTCTACGCCAAAACACCAGTGTTTCAATTTCAACCGGTTGAAAATTAAGAGCGGAAGAGGACTCTTTCCTCTCTTATTTCCTTCATGCCAAACTAATATTAGCGCCTTGGTTTTCACGCCCCACTATTTGTCGCACAAAATAAATGGGACCCACAAGTAGGCATGTGGAGGGAGGGGGAGACATGGAGAGAGAGTCTCAATCTAACTAGACTCTAGGTCATGGTCCAAATGAAGTGATTTTACAGTCAAACTAAAGCCAATTTTAAATCTGATTGAACCATTTCAAAGCAGACATTAACCCGAATCAATTAGGATTAATTGAGTCTAACTCAATTAAATTAAATATAATTTAATTTAATTAATATTTAATCCATAATTAATTAATTATAATATTTATAATTAGGTCAAATATTAATTGTAACACTTATAATTAGGTCCAAATTGATTTGCTGATTGGTTACTTGAGCTCCTAATGTGTATGACCCCTCAGGTCCTATCCTGTCTGGTAATGAGACATGCTATAATCTTCATTATACATCATCGAAACTCCTTTTGATGGACTAAAATAATTTTAGCTCAACCCTAATTAGGATCATCGAACCGAGAATGATCATAATGGGCTCTCATAATCCACCAGTGACACCTAGCAGTATGTAGTGGCAACCCAGGAAAATAAGATCGGAACCCCTAGGTGTAGTTACCATGTAATTCAGTTCCTCTATCAAAATTCTGACATGATGTTGGTTACGGATACTCGTCAAACCCATTAGTCATATGCTTAACCTAATTGATTCAAGTTCAATTATGATACTAATGAAAACACCTTTTCATTATCACCCTACTATGGCCATAGATTTCTGGACTTAGTCTCATTAAGCTTGTATAGAATGATACCTTACTACTAAGGTTCATAGATCCCTACAAGTCAACACCCTACTCCTACAATAAACTTACTGTAGCCAATGAACACCGCAAGGTCCCGTATAGATAGGAACCATGTGATTATGCTGTCAAACCATCGCAACCTTATTGTGAGTAGCCGAGACACTCTAGGTCAAGGAACTATTCACACAACTACAGCATTAGGAAGTTATCGACGAGTGAGTAGTCATCCGTTTAACTTCCTGTACTTGGTCATGCTCAGTACCGTTGATCTCTATCAACTACTTACACTCTCACTCCAGTGTCACCACACTGTAGGTCAGAGACTCATCTACCCAGAAAGGGAAGTGATATATGCACCAATTTTAACAGATCAATCACCGCCCTCGTGATATTCCAACAATCGGGAGCCTTTAGGAGTTAATATATAAAGACACATGTCTTAGATTCTCAACTTTTGAGAATATGTGTCATTGTCCATTAACTCCATGGATGATTCATAGACACGTCAATATGAATCAAACTAATGCCCTTTATTAATAAAGAAGAATTAAGTACAAAGTTAGTGCCCTAAAAATTACAATGTGTCAAGCCAACATGGCTTTCAGGGCATACATGTTGGGTTTGATGACCAGGGCGGAAGCGTGGATTTCAAAAATTTATTATGAAACCACTGCCAAACCCTTAACCCAAGACCTCCTTACTAGGAATTAAAACATATAAACATGCATATATGATATAAACTAGAGTTTAGGCACCAACCTGAACCGCTAGTATCCAATCTGATGAAGAATACCCTGATTCAGCCTTCTTCTCCACCAGGCGCCCAAACGTTCGCCCTCCAACGGTGATTCACACGGGGCTTGACCAAGACACCAGCACCTTCAAAGAACTTGGTTCCACCAACTAGACTTTCAAACTTAAGCCTAATAGGATTTGGGCAAATTCCAATCCAATTGGACTAACTCTTCTTTGAATCAGCCTTTCTACTCCTTCCCTTCTTCTTCCTCTTCTTCTCTTCTTTACTTTTTCCTAATTCCTCTCCTGATTTGAACACTCCTAGGCCTTCCAAAGACCTTATCCAAAAAGGGCTAGAGTGTTTAGAACAAGAGGATAGGATGTAATAAAAATAAGAAAGAAATAAGTCTTCGAGATCAAATTTGTTTAACACCCCGAGAGGCTATGCTATTTATAGCGCACCAAGGGGCTTCTGAGATATCCATTCATGCCAGAAGACATGACTCTTCTATTAGGACACGAAGCTTGGCAAGTATTGCGATCCTTGGATTCAAAACTTTCGAGAAAAAGAAGCAGAGTGACTCTTTAAATCAAGAGTCGCTTCTCTTCTTAAATCCAAACGCCATACTTTAAACCAAGCGACTTCTGGATTTTTAATCTGTGCCCAAGAGGTGTTAGGACACGCACCAGAGGAGTCCATGCCATTTATCTTTCTCAAAATGTGCGTGAAAAAGAGGGGACGCCACTCTTAGCGCCAAGAGTCCCAAGGGGCGTGGACTCTTCTTCTTTTGACATGAAGATGTGTCCAAAGGGACGTGGAAGACTCCAAGAGGCATGAAAGTGTGTTTGACTTGGTCCTCTACTTAATGCAGAAAGACTCTTGGCCAGGGGGTGCCTTTGGATTATTTTTCATGCAATTTCTATGTAGAAAACATGTTGGCGCCCAAGAGTCCCACTTAGTCCAAACATTTCATATGCCCAACTTAGCCCAATTGATAAATGGATAATCTCAGGTTAATTAATCCAAATTGGCTGACTTAAACCTTGGTCTTCTAGCCAAGGACTGACCCAACACTTGAGCCAAATTTAATTTAACTTTAATTAATCCAAATTAGCCCAAATCGGAACCTGATTCGAAACCGATTCGAATCTAGGTGCTAAGGTTTGCAACACGTGCTAGCATGTTCACCTGCAAACATGGTTTAATCCAATTAAACCCTTGATCAGAACCTTTTGTGTGTGACCCATTGGGTTCCACATCTAGCCAGCAGTGAGTCCGGGTGTAACTTGACCTGATTTGATTGGATCACATCCAAACCGATTTAGGCCCGACTAGGTCAATTAGAACCCAATTCTAATTAACTGATTGAATTACCATAATTCAATCAAATCCCCACAAGACAAGATTGACATCTAGCAACATATCATGCCTACCCGAAAGATGTGGAATTTTGGTGGCATTACCAAAATACCCTTTAGTGGTGAGTTACTGGGCAATTCAGTCCTTCGATCAGCTTGCACCCTGAATATTACTATGGATATGGATACTTGTCAAATCTAATTTCATATTCATTCCTAGCTCAATCTGATAATGATGATTCATTAATGAACCATTAGAAACTATTTCTAATGTTCATACTTTGATCAAAGATTTCCCGAATCTTCATTTGATCGAAATCAGCTGGATGCGATTTCCTCTTACTAGGGTTGATCGATTCCTTTTTGATCTACTCACAACCTCCATATGCAATCCACCATACCCAGTATCACCCCATGCATGACTCAGTGTCTTGATTGAGTGTGAACCAAAGTATGGATTCATGCATACAAGGTACCATGGCAGTCTCAGGTCAAAGGACCACATGCACTACTCCCACTATGAGAACTATCTATTGACAAACAGATAAAGTTCCATTAGATGTTCTCAAGCTGGATCCATTTAGTGAACTCATTCTCTAATGAGCACCCTCATCCTAGTATTAGTGTCAAACACAAGTGACTATGAGATCAATCACCCTCTTCACCAAGTATACATAGGATGTGTTGGTCTAGCCGGAAACATTGATCCCCTACTCAACATCCCATCGACTAGGAATATTTTAGATTAGGGTTTTAAGGCTTTAGATCTCACTGGTATGATCTCATCATAACCCTAGAACTATAGCCCTAATCTATGGGGTTCATCATATAATAATAAAATAATTAAGACACAGCGTATGATGAAAATAAAATGCCTTTATTAATTGATAATGTCAATACATTGGTTTGGGATACAAAGAAATATCCTATCGAAATACAACATTTTGATTGGCCTTTAGGGCATAATCCTTTCAATACATCTAACAATGATTAGGTACGATTAGATTGGATAAGGTATATTGGATACAATAAAGTTGGATCAAGTTAGCCCTAAGATTGGATCAATTAGTTTTAGGCTAGACTAAGGTGCATAAAATAGGGCCAGGTTTAGATTGGATTGGTATGATCAAATAGGATTAGATGTATAAGTGCATTTAACTAAAGAAGTTATTTTATCCTATTATATTCAAATGCATACTCGCACATTATGGGCATGCCAAAGTCTCATTGAGTGGAAGCAAGAAGGCCTCGATGCTTCTATGAAATATATTTTGTTCTTTTAGTTTTTGTATAGGTTCTACAAGTAATAATTCATAGAATAAAATATCACAACTTTGCTTATACTTTTATAAATCTTAGCAGGGTTGTATAATACCCTACTCAAAATGAACTAGGCATGGTCCCTCCATTTGACTAGCTCGTAAGCATGGTTTAGGTTCAAAATATGAAATTAGGAAAAAAAGTACATATATTATGCACATTCAAGAGAGGAGAACACTCTCAATGGAAGTTGTCTTCCTCCTTGACTCCCCATGGGAGTTTAACACTATGAAGCTCAGGAGCTTAATCTCAGCCTTATTTAAAATCCTCTAATATTTTTTTTATACCCACTATTGATTGAAAATTGCCAATGTCTTCCTTCGTCTTTATCTTGATTGTAGTCCACTACTGAATCCCTTGGCCTAAACATCATTTAAAATCAAGGTAAGAATCTTTAATCTTTTAATTAAACCTATTTTCCATCCTTTTTACTTGTTAGATCATGGAATTTGACCAAATAGCCACCAGATTTGGCTAGAAAAGAATGTTCAACTTTGATTTTTAGACCTTTATTTTTGGATTTGATTTCTTTTTGCCTATCTTTTTTCTTTAGTTAATGTCACCAATGTTTTCCCTTCATATTATCTCTATTGGACAGTTATGACCTAATATCAGAGCCTTGGTTACTGTGAGCAGCTGGAGTCGAAATTGACCAAACAAGAGGACCCCTATTTGGCTTTGTTTTCTAGCCATGTTCTATGCCTTTTTCTATCAATTATTGTCATTGGTCATCATTCATAATAGTCTATCCATTGATTCTTCGGCCAGTAATAATTAGCCACTATAGGCCCCATAAGGTCTCTCCCTTATTTTAGGAAAGAGTTATCATTTCTCTCTCTTCCTCCTCTTATTTTTCTCTTTAATAAAATTTGCTAGATCCTAGGGAATGTTGTTTTCTCAATAATTTTAACCAACCCTAGTGAAAGGGATCGATCCAGGCCTCCAGGTGGCATGCTAGCCCCCTCACCCTATCGTAGATTAGATATTGTTAGATTATTCCATCGATATTTCTTATAGTAGCTGAAACTATATTGAATATGGGTCAGATAAAACATATCTATATTTATTTTATTTAAGAATACAAAAATGGATATGTATATTAGTTAGATGTAAAAATTTATATCTATATTTATTTTAAACAGATACTGTTACAAATAGGATACTAGAAGTATGAATGTAAATATGGATATAATTTTAATAATAAAACTTTATAACCATAGAATTAAAGATATTATATAAATGGATGATAAACCAAATTAATATATATTAATACAATTATAAAATTTTTTAAAAGTTGATAATGTGCTATATAAAATAACATAGGGTTATGGTTGAATCGGATATTTGGATATGGATCAGATATTTATCTATCCATATCCATATCCATTTTTCTTTAATAGATATGGAAACAAATACAGATATTAGTTGAATGCTTGAATTTTTATTCATATCTGGATAGATTTGGATAAAAAAATAGCTCTAGTCAGTTATTATTTATATTACTTTTATCCCCATCTTATAGTGATTTTTTCATTCTAGCATGACTCTTGATTGATTGGATAACTCTAATAGGATCGATCGAGATACTGGGTAGCGTCAGCTAGCCCTTTGAGAATATTGGGATTTAGAATTTTTATTCTTAAAATAATCATGATAAAATTTTAATAAAAATATAATTTTTGTATATTAGGCTCTGAGAGGGAGTTTCAAAATTAATTGGACTTGTTAGTTGATTTTACCACATGGTAAGTAATGCAGCTCTTTTTCAAGATTTATCGATGAATTTTAAACTATTTTCTATATTGAATCATTAATAATCTATGAAATTGATGCATAGTATTTTTAATTATTAAATATTTTTTTTGAGAATATTGAATGATTCATGATTGAATGTATTGATTTTAATATGGATTATATTTGATTGATTTCAATGTTGCATAGCTTTATAAATTTACCAGTTTAGAACATACACTATTTTTTTAAAAATAATTTGATCTACAATATATTTGTACACATAGTTAGATTATGTTTCGATATTCTATAAATGGAGATTATATGTTAGCATTTGGATTCCTTGCTAGTGGAGATTATTTATTTGCACTTCACTACCCTACCAGTGGAGGTTGTATGTTGGCATTTCAATATCCTAGTAGTAGGAGTTGTATGTTGACACTTGGATACTTTGCTAATGAGGGTTCTACATTGACATTTTGACATTCTATCATTAGAGGTTATGTAGCAACATTTTGATTATTACTGGAGAAAGTCTTTATACACTACTCTCGATGGAGAAAAAATATACCATGTAATCTGATTGGGCCACATAAATCTTGCTTTTCAATGCACATTTAATGCGTATAACTCTACCTTTTCGTTAAAAAATCTGAATGATAAAAATGACTCTTTTAAAAAAAATTTATGACATATCGTGGTTTGCATTATGACATCACTTGACTTGGATAATGATACCTATGTATCATAAGACTAAAAATATTTTTATTATTGAAAAAAATAAAAAAATTAATGATAAAAATATCTTCGACCTTATAACATCCTATGAACAATGTTATGATTAAGGATGCAAATGGGCCAAGTCAGATCAGGTCATGAGTGATCTCGATCCAACCCGGTTCTTTAATCGGGTCCTAATATTAGACCCAGATCCAACTCACTAGAAAATTAGGTCGGATCGGGTCTACTATCAATTTTTAACCTAACAGGTCATTCGATTGGATCGGGTCCATAAATAATCCGATTGTAATCTACAAAACTTGAATCTAGATATAATCTGGATAAAATATAGATAATAATATTTTAATTATTACATAGCTAACTATTATTAACCATAAAATAGATAACAAATAATATTATTTTTAAAATAAATTAAGATATAAAAATAATTATAACTTTATCTTTATGTCAAAAGTAATCTCCATATAAGTCTTAAATTATAATTTAACGGTCCAAATAGATATTGTTGCCGCCAAGATCGCCGTGGCCTGTAGCTGCTATCGAGGTCGGAGCGCACCCCTTGATGCTCCTGGGTGATCCCTCTCTGCTGGACCTGCAAGAAACAGGGTTAGTGACCCGAGTCGGGAATTCTGGCGGGGGCACTCTGACGGTCAAGTCAGTGACGATCCAGGAAAACAGGTCCTCCTAGTCGAGCCCCTCTTGATGGACTCCATGCTAGGAGGAATGAATGGTGTGAGAGTGGGGTGTAAGTGTGTCGGGAGGATGGTGACCGAGCCAGAGGGATTTTCTGGGTGGGCTTTTCTCCTTTACTTGCTTGGATCTGGTCGTGTGTTGCTCTGTGGTAGAGCTTACACTTGTGTTTGCACTTGCGTACCTCCCCCCTGGGGGTGTCGAGCATTCTTTGTAGTCTAGGTGACCATTGAGCGCTTGTCTTGGGACCTTCACTAGGCTGTCTGGTGCATGCGGCGGTATCCCAGGCCGTGGACGGGATGTCTTTCCCGATTCGTGATAAGGGAAGCTGTCATGTATTCTGACATTCCTTCTGGTCGCCCCATTCTGGGAAGCCTGGCAGTGCCTCGATTGGGGAGCCTCCACCCCCGGGATTCGAATCTCTGGTTGACTTCCTCTTCCGGGTGGTTCAGGTGGTTGGTGAAGAGCGTGGTGCCTCGATCAGAGGGATTATCCCTTTTATGGTATAAGTAACGGCCGCGGGTAGTCATTGCAGCCTGATGGATGTCTCACTGCGATCCTCGGGCTGCTCACCGGCATCCTGGGATGATGATGTTATCTCCCCGCTTGCCGGTACCTTCGCCCGAGCTGGGGGCCGAGTTGGAGAGGCAGGGCTCAACCCCGTGGGGCTCGATCTCGATGTGGCTCCACTTGGCGGAGGAGGGCTAAGCTCGACTCCGGACCAGCGGAGCTCGACTTTAGGCAAGCTCAACCTAACGAAGGAGGGAAGAGCATGGCCCCGACCCAGAGGACTTGACCTCGGAAAGGCTCCATGTGGCGGAGGAGGGAA
This sequence comes from Areca catechu, assembly GCA_021397845.1. Taxonomy (NCBI): domain Eukaryota; kingdom Viridiplantae; phylum Streptophyta; class Magnoliopsida; order Arecales; family Arecaceae; genus Areca; species Areca catechu. The sequence continues at coordinate 31,268,195 of CM038046.1, forward strand.
GAGCTCGACTTCGGACCACGAGACTCGATCTCGAGGGGTTCGGCCTGGGGGGCACCACTCGGGTCTGGCCTAAGCATCCCGGGCTTGCAAGCTCGACCTAGCAGAGGGTAAAGCGCGGCCCCGATCCAGAGGACTCATCCTCGGAGAGGCTCCACATGGTGGAGGAGGGCAGAGCTCGACTCCGGACCATGGGGCTCGATCTCGAGGGGTTCGATCTGGGGGATGCCTCTCGGCTCCGGCTTGAGCATCCCGAGCTCGCGGGCTCGGCTCGGCTCGGTGGAGGATGGAGCTCGGCCTCGACGGGTGGCCTCGTTGTTCTGAGGGAGCTCAGCCCGGTGAGGGAGTCCGAGTATCTATCATGGTGACTTTTTTTCACGTGGCATCTGACAGCTACTCAACGTCAGCAATCGTGCCACATCATTTGCCCCCCACTCCCGAGGCTTGTTAGTGCACGGCGCTCGGGTCGAAGGGAGTAATTACATTGCTGACATGGAAAGGTGAAGATCTGGTATAATTATGGCCATGATCACCAGTGCTTCATGAACGATTCTCCAGGCCATTACGGGGGCACTACGTGGCCACGTCCAAGAAGTAGTTATTATCGGCATGGAATTCAGAGCGGTCGGGATGCCTTACCCATCGATGGTCAGCACGTGGCGTGTATCCGTTGGCGGAGGGGCTATAACGGTATGGATGAGATGGGTCATTTCGAAATGAAAAGAAGTTTTTATCCAAAATATCTATTCTTTCAAATTCTTCGTGCCTGCTGCCGTACCCAAGCTTCTCTCCTCCCTGATTGTCTCAGACCCTCTAAGGAACCAGGTTGGTCTTCTTCTCTTCTTCTTCCCATCAGAGTAAGATTCTTTCTCCGAGTCTAGGGCCTTCCCCAAACTGAGTCCGTCCCTTCTTCTTCTTGTGTCTCCTGCTCCTTCCTTCTCCGAAGATGTCTCATTTTGGTCCAGGCTTCCGTCCTTCTACCAATCAGGAAGAAGCCGGTCCTTCTGTGTCGAGACCACCATCTTCTTCCTCCGATTAGGAGGGGGATAGGGCACATTTCGAGTTCAGTAGGAAGCATCCCCTTGGTCCCGTAGCTATTAGAGAACCGGGGGCTGGTCCTCCCTGTCCTTCTCATCCTCCTCCCCCATCTAAACTTGTTCCCGAGTTTGTCCAGTCAGCAAGTCCCGGTAGGATCGCTTCGACGATCACTACTGAGGAGCTAGGGACCATCCGGGATGTCTATGGCATCCCGCATTCCGTCCGGCTTCTAATACCCCGACTAGGGGACCGGGTTACTTCCAATGGCTCGGGTCGAATAGGTTTTTATGAGAAGACCTTCTCAGGAGGGCTCCGCTTCCCCTTTCACCCTTTCTTCTTGTCGGTGCTGAATAACTACCGACTTGTCCCTGCTCAGCTGGTCCCAAACGCCATTAGGACCATCTTCTCCTTTATCGTACTTGCCACTTCCATGGGTTTGTTGTCCGGTTCTCCTTGTTCAGGGCATTCTTTATCCTGAAGCACCACCCCATTGAGGACAGGTGGTAATCCTTGTCTTCTCGCCCAAAGGGCATTAGGTTTGAGCTCCCCTCTTCCATCAAGGGATGGAAGAGCAAATTCTTCTTCACCATAGTTGAGGGGGTCGACTGGGTCTGGAGCGACCCATATCAGTCCCCCAACCAAAGCTCTGTGGTTGATGTGACTGATCGGGATGACTACGAGCAGCTCCACACTGTCTAGATCCTTTTCTTGAGGTCCTGCTATCAGAGCAGAACCTTTTTGAAGCTGGGGTCGACCCAACGAGGGGTTGGGTGAGTTCGGCTTAAGCTTTCCTTTCTTCTGTGCCCTTCATACCTTCCCTTATGAGCTCTAATAATTGTGTGGTTTGTGTGCAGGTATGATCTTCATGGAGAGCGACCTGCTGGTGATCACTAGGAAGAGGCGGCCAACCGGGCTGGCCGATGAGCCTCCACCAAGATGGGCTCGGGGCAAGAGCACGTCGACGGCTGCTCCCGCCACTCTAATCGACACAAGTAGGAGGGAAACCGAGGCCACTCCTATGCAGGTGGAGAGGACGACGTTCGCGGTGTCGGGGCCAAGTCAGCGGGTAGTCCAGAAAGTTCCAGAGTGGTCGAGGCAACAAGAGACGGCCCCTGCCTCGGAGCCTGAGGTGGTCATCCGGGCCAGGGCCACTGCCGCCGCCGTCGCCGTGTCCCCCCGCTTTCAAGGCCTGCCACTATTGAGGTCGAGGAGGAGGAGGCTCAAGGGGGAGCAGGACATGTGACCGAGGCATCTCCTGAGAGGAGGCCGAGCTCTCAACCCACACCGAAGGGCGCTTCCACCGGAGGGGCAAGTGATTCAGCCCCCGAGGTGGGTAGGAGGGAAAGGGAGCACCACCGAATCCCTTTCAAGTTGGGGTTGGAGAGCTCTTTGCTCTGGAACCACGCATTGGCGGAGTGCATGATGGATTTCTCCATCTAGGTATGCGACCATCAAGAGATGGCCGGACAGCGTTTGGGGGATGCAATCAGCAACATCTTCCCCCAGCTCTTTTTGGTAGGCGACTCTACCATTTTCATTTCCTTCTTTTTTTTCTTCTTTTTTTTTTGCTAACCTTTTCCATGATGTAGATTGGCACCAAGGTCCTCTTGATTAGGGACTGCTGCAGGAACTGGCTGAAGAATGATCAGCAGTGAGCAGCAGAGGTCGAGTCTCTGAAGGCCGACCTGAAGGAGAGGATCGATGCCAACGGGGTACTTGGTCAGAAGATCAAGGATCTCGAGAAACAGCTCATCACTCTGAGGGGCAAGCAAAGGAGCTCCAGGAGAGCCTCGACCATGAGCGGGGCTGGTCGAAGAATAAGGTCGAGGAACTTGCGGCCATTGAGAAGAGGTTGATCTCGTTCAACACTGAGGCAGTTTGGCAGAAGGAGAAAGCACAGTCCCTTCAGACCGAGCTGGCTGCGATGAAGGAGAAGTTGGCTGCAGCTGAGAAGGCGACAGCGGAGGCGGCTAAGTCGGTGGAGATGGTAGAAAAGCAAGCCACCGAGGCGAGGAGGGAGGCTGAGGGGGCCATGTCTAGGTACAAAGCTTCGGAGGAGTTCACCGCCGAGATCCAATAAACGACGTCAGACTCCTTCTTCAAAGGTTTCATGTACCTGCATGGACGGATCGAGGGATTTGTTCCTGATGAGGGCCGCAGCCGCCTCAGCTACCCTCGAGCTTCGGATGCGGAGCCGAGCCCAGAGGCAAGCATTGGAGAAGCCACTACTCTCGAGCCTTCCCTGCCAGTCGAGGTTGGAGCTGTGCCACCTAAAGCTGGAGCTGCACGGTTGGAGGCCCCTGGGGACAGAACCTCGCAGCCTCGTAGCCCGGTTGGGGGCCAGCCCAAGTAGAGTAGCTCTTTCTTGCCTCCTTTTTTGTACTTGGTTTGGGTCATCCGGCATGTCGGGGGCCCAAGGATGCTTTTGTAAATAAATTTTACTAATGAAATGAATCTTTTTAACTACCTCATCCTGAGCACTCCTTACCTCTCCCCTCTTCCTTCTTTTCTTTTCTCTTTTTTCTTTATATATATATATATATTTTAAGGTGTGTGGTGAGATCAGAGAGGAGGGTCCCACCTTATCTGGGATTTGGCCTTCAGGCTTCAATGTCGGCAAGTTGGGCTCAGGTCTTCAATAGTTTGAGAGCAACTGGGCTCAAAGACTTGATAGCCGGAGAGCTGGACCCCGGTCTAAGGTTGCCTGAGAGCTGGGCTCAGGTCTTGGTGTCTTGGAGCTGGGCTCGAAGACTTGCTGGCCAGAGAGTTGGGCCCCGGTCTAGGGTTGCCTGAGAGTTGGGCTCAGGGCTTGATGTCTTAGAGCTAGGCTCGAAGACTTCTTGGCTGGAGAGCTGGGCCCCGGTCCAAGGTTACCTGAGAGCTGGGCTCAGGTCTTGTCTTGGAGCTAGGCTTGAAGACTTTTCTTCCGGAGAGCTGGGCCCCGGGTCTTGGTCGCCTGAGAGCTGGGTCCAGGAATTGGTGTCTTGGAGTTGGGCTCGAAGACTTCTTGGCCGAAGAGCTGGGCTTCGATCCAGGTTCGCCTGAGAGCTGGGCTCAGGAGTTGGTGTCTTGGAGCTGGGCTCGAAGACATGTCTTCTGGAGAGCTGGGCCCCGGGTCTTGGTCGCCTGAGAGCTGGGCTCAGGAATTGGTATCTTGAAGCTAGGCTCGAAGACTTATTTTTCGGAGAGCTGGGCCACGGGTCTTGGTCGCCTGAGAGCTGGGCTCTGGTCTTGGAGTCTTGGAGCTGGGCTCAAAGACTTCTTGGCTGGAGAGCTGGGCTTCGGAGTTGGTGTCTTGGAGCTGGCCTCGAAGACTTCTTGGCCGGAGAGCTGGGCTCCAGAGTTGGCATATTGGAGCTAGGATCGAAGACTTGTCTTTTGGAGAGCTGGGCCCCAGGTCTTGGTCGCTTGAGAGCTGGGCTCAGGAATTGGTGTCTTAGAGCTGGGCTCGAAGACTTCTTGCCGGAGAGCTGGGCTCCGATCCAGGTTCGCTTGAGAGCTGGGATCAGGAGTTGGTGTCTTGGAGTTGGACTCGAAGACTTGTCTTCCGGAGAGCTGGGCCCCAGGTCTTGGTCACCTGAGAGCTGGGCTCAGGAATTGGTGTCTTGGAGCTGAGCTCGAAGACTTCTTGGCCGGAGAGCTGGGCTCCGGTCCAGGTTCGCCTGAGAGTTGGGCTCAGGAGTTGGTGTCTTGGAGCTGGGCTCGAAGACTTGTCTTCGAGAGAGCTGGGCCCCGGGTCTTGGTCGCTTGAGAGCTGGGCTCAAGAATTGGTGTCTTGGAGCTGGGCTCGAAGATTTCTTGGCCGGAGAGCTGGGCTCCGGTCCAGGTTCACCTAAGAGCTGGGCTCAGGAGTTGGTGTCTTGGAGCTGGGCTCGAAGACTTGTCTTCCGGAGAGCTGGGCCCCGGGTCTTGGTCACCTGAGAGCTGGGCTCAAGAATTGGTGTCTTGGAGCTGGGCTCCAAGACTTCTTGGCCGGAGAGCTGGGCTTCGGTCCAGGTTCTCCTGAGAGCTGGGCTTAGGAGTTGGTGTCTTGGAGCTGGGCTCGAAGACTTGTCTTCCGGAGAGCTGGGCCTCGGGTCTTGGTCGCCTGAGAGCTGGGCTTAGGAATTAGTGTCTTGGAGTTGGGCTCGAAGACTTCTTGGCCGGAGAGCTGGGCTCCGATCCAGGTTCGCCTGAGAGCTGGGCTTAGGAGTTGGTGTCTTGGAGCTGGGCTCGAAAACTTATTTTTCGATGAGCTGGGCCCCGGGTCTGGTGCCGGAAGGCCTGGTTCGGGGCTTTGATGTCTTGGAGCTGGGCTCGAAGACATGGTGGCTAGAGAGCTCGGCTCCGGGTTGCAACCTTCCTGTAAGGCAGATAACCTTTTGTGCAAAGGAAAATCTTTATTATTAATGGAAGAAAACCTTACACTATTGATGGTATCTTCTCAAATTGCAGGCATTCCACATTCGAGGGAACCTGGCATTGTCCAGGTCCTTGAGGTAGTAGGCCCCATATGAGAGGGCTTCGGCCACTTTGTAAGGGCCTTCCCAGTTCAGCGAGAGCTTGCCACACTCCCGAGGTTGAGATGCTTTAGCTCGATGCATCACCAAGTCCCCGGGCCTAAAGACTTTTGGCCTTACCCACGCGTTGTAGTACCGGGCCACTCGTTGCCGGTATGCTGCCATTTGGAGCCAAGCTTTGTTCCTTATTTCTTCGAGGACGTCTAGGTTGAGCAGAAGGTGCGTCGAGTTCTGCGCCTCGTCGTACTGCTATACTCGTAGCATGGGCACGTCATGCTCAACCTGGATGACCGCCTCAGTGCTGAAGACACGGTTGAAGGGCATCTCGTCGGTTACCGTTTTGGGCGTTGTGTGGTAGGCCCATAGAACACTTGGGAGTTCCTTCGCCCATTTACCCTTGGCTTGGTCCAGCCAAGTTCTGAGCCCTTGGAGGGTGGTCCGATTAGTTGCCTCAGCCTCCCCATTTATTTGGGGATGATCTATCAAGGTGAAGCGGTGTTGGATGCCATGCTCAATGCAGAACCCTTCGAACTCCCGGTTATCAAATTATCGCCCGTTGTCGGTGATGATGCAGTGGGAGAGTCTGAAGTGATAGATAACCGACCTCCAGAAAAATTGGCGGACATTGGCTTCAGTGATCCGAGCTAATGGTTTTGCTTTGACCCACTTGTTGAAGTAGTCAATTGTCACTAGCAGGAACCTTCGTTGTCCAGGTGTAGGGGGAATGGACATGCTACTAGTAGGAACCTTCGTTGTCCAGGTGCAGAGGGAATGGTCCTAGGATGTCCATTCCCTACTGAGCAAAGGGCCAAGGGGATGAGAGCTGGGAGATCGGCACCGCCGGCTGGTGCTGTATATGGGCGTGGCACTGGCATTTGTCGCACCTTTTAACGAAGTCAGCGACGTCCTCCCTCATAGTCTTCCAGAAGTACCCCTGGCGAAGAGCTTTGTAAGCCAATGTTCTTCCTCCCACATGATTTCCATAGAGGCCTTCGTGTATCTCTTGGAGTACGAAGGTCGCCTCTGCGGGCCTGAGACACTTCAGGAGTGGGTAGGAGTGAGACCGGTGGTAGAGCTGGCCTTCCATCAGAACGAAATGGGAGGCCTTGTTCTTGACGAGGCTAGCTTCCACGCGGTTCTCTGGCAAGGTGCCATCAGTGATGTACCTGATGTACCTATCCATCCAGCTCGGCTCGGGGGTGACTTGGTGCACCTCCTCTGGGCTTTTGTAGCTTGGATTATCGAGGTACTCGATGTAGGCATGCCCCAGTGATGAGTCTGGCAGGGACGCGAGTCTCGACAGTGCATCCGTGCATGCATTCTCCCCCCGGGGAATATGAAAGATGCTGAAGCGTCGGAAGCCTGCCGTGCTGGAGCGGACCTGATCCAGGTACTTCATCATCTGGAGGTCTTTGGCCTCATATTCTTCGGAGACTTGCCCGGCAACTAGTTGGGAGTCGGTGAAGACTTTCAAGATCTGCACGCCCAGTTCACGGGAGACTTTCAGACCCACGAGGAGCACCTCGTACTCCGCCTAGTTGTTTGTTGCGGCGAAGTTGAAGCGAAGGGCACACTCTGCCACCACCCCAATGCTGTTAGCGAGGATGAGGCCTGCTTCACTCCCGCTGGAGTTGGACACGCCATCCACATGGAGGATCCAAGGCTCCTCCCCTGGTCAAAGCTCCGTTTGGGGCTCCATTATTATCTGCTCCGACTCCTCAACGAGCCTGGTGCATTCGACCACGAAGTCGGCTAGGACTTGGGCCTTCTACGAAGACCTCGGCCAATACTTTATGTTGAACTCGCTGAGTAGTAGGGACCACTTGGCCAGTCTCCCTGAGATCTCGGGATGGCTAAGTATGGTCCTCAATGGCTGATCCATCATGACCACGATAGGGTGTGCCTAGAAATAGGGCCTGAGGTGCTTAGCAGACATTATTAGTGCAAAAATGAGTTTCTCGGAACGAGTATACCTGATCTCCGCATCGCGGAGGATTTTGCTGGTGTAGTACACCGACTTCTGGGATCTATCCCCGTTTGTGTGGAGAGGACCGAGCTGACGGCTCCGGGTGTGACCGCCAGGTAGAGCAGGAGCTCCTCTTCTTCTTCCTATCTGGAGAGCAGCAAGGGAGAAGCCAGGAATTTTTTCAGCTCCTCAAAGGTCGTCCTGCACTCCTCCGTCCAGGTGAAGTCATGCATCTTGCGCAGTGCCTTGAAGAAGGGAGGGCAGCGATCGACCGACCTCGAGATGAACCGGATCAATGCGGCGTACGCCCAGTCAAGCACTGAACCTGCTTCTTGAACATCGGGTGCTCCATGTCAATGATCACATGGACCTTCCCGGGTTGGCTTCGATCCCCCTCTGAGTGACCATGAAGCCAAGAAACTTTCCCGTCGCCACTCCGAAGGTGCACTTCACGGGTTTAACTTCATCTGGTGCTCTCGGAGGTTATGGAAGGCTTCGACGAGGTCGGTGACGTAGTCTGAGCTCGGCTTACTCATGACAAGCATGTCATCCACGTACACCTACATGTTCCAGCTGATCTGGTCTTTAAAGACCCTATTGAGCAGATGCTAGTATGTGGCCCCAGCGTTCTTTAGACCAAAAGACATCATCCTGTAGCAGTATGTCCCTTGGTCGGTGATGAAGGCAGTGTGCTTCTCATCCTCAGGGTGCATCCGAATCTGATTATATCCGAAGAATGTATCCATAAGCGAAAGCAGCTTGTGCCCCGAGGTGGCATCCACTTGCTGATCGATCTTCGGCAGGGGGAAGCTATCCTTCGAGAATGCCTTGTTAAGGTCGGTGTAGTCTACATAGATCCTCCATTTGCCATTGTTCTTCTTCACCATCACTATATTCGCCAGCCAGCTTGGATACTGCACCTCTCGAACGAAACCGGCGGCGAGGAGTTTGTCTACATCCTCATTGATGGCCGCCTACCTTTTTGGGGTGAAGCTTCTTTTCTTCTGCCGAACTGGCCTATACTTTGGGTCAATCCTCAGCTTGTAAGTGATTACGTCGAGGGGAATACCTGGCATGTCCATCGTCGTCCAGGCGAATACATCTGCATTCACCCATAGGAACTCCAAAAGGTGGGCCCTCTCCTCCTGCTGCAGCTGGGCCCTAATTTGCACCGTCTTCGCAGGGCCATCTCCGAGTGGATAAGAGAGTAGGCGTTTGACCGAGCCTCCCCTGGGGTCTTGAGCCCTTTGGTCAAGAACGTCCGCCCTGGGATCGCCCTCGGGAGCCTTAGCCCCGAGGAGGGTTTGGAAGTAGTGCTGCACTAACTAGGGTGCTCCCCTCATCTCCCAGATACCATAGGGAGTTGGAAACTATACAAGCAGTCTCTTGGTGGAGATGACGGCGTCGAGTAGGTTAAGCCTTGGTTGGCCTAGAATCACGTTGTAGGCTGAAGGAAGCCTGACAACCGTAAAGGACACCATGACGGTGCTCTGCCGAGGTGGGATCCCGGCAATGATCGGAAGAGTAATTTCTCCCTCCACCCTTACAGAATCACCTATGAAACCAACAAGGAGAGTGTGCAAAGGTCTGAGTTGAGCGGGAGAAAGATTCATCCTGGAGAAAGCATTGTAGAAAAGTATATTTGTGGAGCTTCCACTATTAACCATGATCCATTTTATAGGATGCTTCGCGATCGTCATCTCGACGACCACGACATCATTATTTATATTTTTCCCCCATCTTTCCTTTTCCTCATAAAGGGGAGTACATTTTCAGAATGCCCTGCCCCCCAGGCCTTCTTGGGTGCGCGCTCAGCTCCCCAGCATATCATCCCTATCGACTTCTCAGTAGGACAATTGTCGACCGCTGGAACTGGTGGGAGAGCGAGAGCGCCTGAGATTCTGCTTGAGGTCTGCCCCCCACAAACCTCCCGAGGTAGTCCCTCTCAATGAGCTCTTCGATTTCCCACTTGAGGTTGCGGTATTCCTCGGTGTCGTGGTCGTGGTCGCGGTGGAAGCGATAGTACTTCATTTTATCACGGCCAGTGGATATCTTCATCGGAGGTGGGTGCCTCAAGTAGTTCTTACCTTCAATCTTCATAAGGATTTTCATCCTCGGGGCGAGGAGGGGTTGTAACTCTCCTCGGGAATGGGAGCATCTCTCGGCCTTGGTCCTTGCCGGGAGCTCGGAGCTGGGGGCCCCGACTTCCACGTCCTGGATGCTTTGGCGGGGGTTAGCTTCTTCAGCGACTTCCCATCAAGCTCCCGCCTTGTACGATCTGCCTCCTCAGCATGGATGTACTTCTGAGCTCCGAGGAGGAGCTTGGAGTAGATCTTCGGGGGCTTCTTGTCGAGCCAGTAGGTTAGGCAGGAGGTCCTGAGCCCTATCTTTAGGGCCAGCATAGCAACTAGCTTCTCAAGATTGTAGATCTCCAATGCGGCATCCTTGAAATGGGCCACGTAGTTCCGCAATGGCTCGCGATCCTACTGCCTGATGGAGAAGTGGCTATCTGCCTTTCGTGGCATCTTCCGATAGGTATCGAAGTGGGCCGCGAACCTCTGCCCCAGCTGGGCGAAGGAGTTGATGCTCTATGGCTCCAGATGGGTGAACCACACCCGGGCTGCCTTCCGGAGAGTAGCAGGAAAGGCGATGTAGAGGAGGGCATTGGTGGCCCCCTGGACCCTCATGAGGGCTCGGTAACTTTCTAGGTGGTCTAGGGGATCGGTGGTCCTGTCGTAAGGATCCACCTGCGGCATCTGGAACCGACCTGGGATCGGCTCCCCTTGGATTTCTTGGGAGAATGGGGGACGGGTGTCGTAGCCTGTTGGCTCGCTAGAAGAGCCCTGTAGATTGGCAAATCAGCGAGATAATTCTGCCAGCTTGCGGTCATGCTCCTCCAGGTGCTTCTCCGCCATGTGCCTGATAGCTTCATCAGTGGACCCCTCCATCAAGGGAGACGAAGAAGGTGACATGGGTGTATGGTGCCCATGGCGGGGGGTCTTGCTTTTCCTACCTCGGTGGGGCTTGGACACCACTCGCTCGAGGTTTGGTGAATGGCTCTCCCTGTCGGCAGACCCAGCTCGTTATCTTTCCACCGGAGTTTGACGGCTACCCCGGTTGTCAGTAATGGCCCGCGATTGTGAAGGCCTTCTTTGGAAGGAACGCCGGCTATCACGGGGGGCTGCGACATGGGCCGTGGGGGTCCTTGGCTGCTGGTGAGTAGCCAAGGATCGGTGTTGGTGCTGGAGCTGGTGCACTACCGTGGCGAGGATCTGCATCTGCTGGGTGAGTGCAGCCAGCTGAGATTCCGGCGGAGGTGGTTGAGCTTGAGCGGATGGTTCCACCTCTGGGTCATGCAGGTTTCCCCGGGGAGGGGAGTCTCCCGCATGGCTGGTGGAGACTTCTCTCACCCGCGTCATCACCATCCTTCCGTCGAACTGCTTGTAAAGGGAAGCTTAAGCCGAATCAAAGATTGTTCTGCCCCCCTACCTGGCACACCAATATGTTATCACCAAGATCGCCATGGCATGTAGCTGCTGTTGAGGTCAAAGCGCGCCCCTTGATGCTCTTGGGTGATCCCGCTCTGCTGGACCTGCAAGAAATAGGGTTAGTGACCCGGGGAGGGATTTCCGGTGGGGGCACTCCAACGGTCAAGTAAGTGACGATCCAAGGAAATAGGTCCTCCTGGTCGAGCCCCTCTTGATGGACTCCATGCTAGGAGGAGTGAATGGTGCGAGAGTGTGGTGTAAGTCTATCGGGAGGATGGTGACCGAGCCAGAGGGATTCTCTGGGTGGCCTTTTCTCCTTCACTTGCTTGGATCTGGTCGCGTGTTGCTTTGTGGTCGAGCTTACACTTGTGTTTGCACTTGCATACCTCCCCCCTGGGGGTGTCGAGCATTCTTTGTAGTCTAGTTGACCGTTAAGCACCCATCTCGAGACCTTCGTTGGGCTGTCAGGCGCGTACGACGGTGTCCCGGGCCATGGACAGGATGTCTTTCCCAATTCGTGATAAGGGAAGCTGTCATGTGTTCTGACATTCCTTCTGATCGCCCCATTTCGGGAAGCCTAGCAGTGCCTCGATTGGGGTCTACCGCCCCCGGGATTCGAATCACCTGGTTGATTTCCTCTTCCGGGTGGTTCAGGTGGTTGGTGAAGAGCATGGTGCCTCGATCGGAGGGCTTCTCCCTTTTTCGATGTAAGTAACGGCTGCGAGTAGTCATTACAGCTTGGTGGGTGTCTTAGTGTGATCCTCGGGCTGCTCGCCAGCGTCCTGGGATGATGACGCTATCTCCCCACTTGCCAGTACCTTCATCCAAGCTGGGGGCTGAGCTGGAGAGGCAGGGCTCGACTCTGTGGGGCTCGGCCTCAATGTGGCTCCACATGGCGGAGGAGGGCTGAGCTCAACTCTGGACCAGCGGAGCTCGACTTCGGACGAGCTCAACCTAACGGAGGAGGACAGAGCGCAGCCCTGGCCTAGAGGACTCGACCTCGGAGAGGCTCCACGTGGTGGAGGAGGGCAGAGCTCGACTCCGGACCATGGGGCTCGATCTCGAGGGGTTCGGCCTGGGGGGCGCCGCTCGAGTCCAGCCTAAGCATCTATTGCTTGCGGGCTTGACTGGCGGAGTGTAAAGCACGACCCTGGCCCAGAGGACTCATCCTCGGAAAGGCTCCACATGGCAGAGGAGGGCAGAGCTCGACTCTGGACCATGGGGCTCGATCTCGAGGGGTTCGATCTGGGGGATGCCGCTCGGCTCCAGCCTAAGCATCTCAAGCTCGCGGGCTCAGCATGGCGGAGGACGGAGCTCGACCTCGATGGGTGGCCCCGTTGTTCTGAGGGAGCTCAGCCCGGTGAAGGAGTCCGAGTAGAGTATATGTCATGGCGACTTTTTTTGACGTGGCGTCTAACAGCTACTCCACATTAGCGATCATGCCACATCAGATATGATCCTACTAGTATTAGTATATTTGAGTCGGGTCGGGTTGGATCGAGTTGGGCCCAAATTCAATAAATCTAGACCTGACCTAGAAAATGGAATGGATCTAATTTTAGGACCTGACCTGGATCCATGAGACTCTAAAAAAGGGTTGGATCGGGTCTAAATGGATTGGATCGGGTCGGGTCGGGTCACAGGTTAACTCGATTCATTTGCAGCCATAGTTATGATACCTTGCTCACAAAGAGATGTCATAAGAGAGGCATTTTCATCATTCAAATATATATTTAATGCCTATAGTTTATTTTTTTATGAAAAATTTTGAATGATAAAAATATCCTTCTCTTATAATATTTTTTTATAAACTACGTGTCATAATCCTATTTACAGGATGTTATAGGATTGAGGATATTTTTGTTATTAAAAAAATTTTAATCTTTTTTTAATGATAAAAATATCCATCGGCCTTATAACATAGGAGTGTCATAACTTAAGCATGGGGTGTCATAACCTAAGTAAATTGGTATCATAATTTTTTTATAAGGGAAGGGTATTTTTATTATTCAAAGTTTTTTAAAAAAATGTAAAGTTGTAGGTATTAAATGTGTATTGAAAAGTAGGATTTGCTTAGCCCTTATGTCGGCCAATTATATTTGATGATGTATTTTTTCTACATCGCTCGTGGTGGACAAAGAATTACTCTTATTATTGAGCTCATTTTATGGCCCAACTAAAGGTATAAATCTGGTTATAGTTTATGGTTGATAAGATAAACTTAAAGATTTGAAGGACCGGCCTCATTCGGGTTAGAAAAGAAACGGCGACGATGACCCGAAGGAGCCATCAAGAAGGAGAAGGTAAAGAAAGGTCTGGTTCGAGAGGATTAGAGTTCGGGAGGAGGCAAGGATGAAAATGGGGTTCACAGGGCACTCACCAGGATGTTTTGGCAGAAGAATGGTGACCCGATAGATGAAGAAGGACCGCTGCAACCACCGGCGAGGTGTGAGAAAGCCAAGATATCTCATTTCTGAAAAGTCTCCCCTCTTTTCAAAACCAATCGACAGCGGCCGTAAAGCCCCTTTATGCCTGAGCCACCGGATGAGCGCCATGTGTGGAGATGCCCGACGACAACACTTCGGTTCGCTAGAAACCATCTCGGGTCTGGCACAGCATAATATGGCCTATCGAACGAGTAGACGTGGCGATCGCACATTGGGCCTCGGGCGCGACGAGCGGAGCAGCGGCAATCGAGGCAATTATTGCACAAAATTTTTGTCCTTCCATGTCATCTCTGCATTAACTCCCCATGTCCTCGCCGCGGTGCTTCGATGGGACTTGAAAGTGGGGGGCAAATGATATGGCAAGATCGCTGACATGGAGCGTATGTCAATCCAGTTGGCCACCATGCAATGCCATGTGGCGTTCTCTTCCAAGCTCTCTTATCGGGTGCTTGACCAGCAGTCATGCCCACCTCGATCCGAGCTTGGCACCTCAGTCCCTTCGCCAGGTGTCGACCCAGGCGGGGTCCACCTCGATCGAAGTGGGCTTGCCTCTGCTCCTCCACCCGGTGGCACCCCCAGATAGGTCCACCTCGGCCAAAGTCGAGCCTGGCATCTCTGCTCCTTCCGCCAGGTGGCGCCCCCAGACGGGTCCACCTCGATCGAAGTCAAGCTTGCCTCTACCCCTTTGCCAAGTGTCGACCCAGGCAGGGTCCACCTCAGTCGAAGTGGGCCTGCCTCTGCTCCTCTGCCAGGTGGCACCCCTAGATGGATCCACCTTGACCAGAGTTGAGCCTGGCATCTCTGCTTCTTCCACCAGGTGGCACCCCCAAATGGATCCACCTCAGTCGAAGTCGAGCTTGCCTCTGCCCCTTCGCCAGGTGACATCCCATGTGGGGTCCACCTTGGTCGAAGTGGGCCTACCTCCGCTCCTTCGTCAGGTGGCACCCCCAGATGGGTCCATCTCGGCCAAAGTCGAGCTTGCCTCTGTCCCTTTACCAGGTGTCGATCCAGGTGGGGTCCACCTTAGTCGAAGTGGGGCTGTCTCTGCTCCTTCGCCAGGTGGCAACCCCAGATGGGTCCACCTTGGCCGAAGTCGAGCCTGGCATCTCTGCTCCTTCCACCAGGTGGTGCCCCCAGATGGGTCCACCTCGGTCGAAGTCGAGCTTGCCTCTGCCCCTTCGCTAGGTGTCGACCCAGGTGGGGTCCACCTCGGCTTAAGTGGACCTACCTCTGTTCCTCCGCCAGGTGGCACCCCCAGATGGGTATACCTCGGCCGGAGTCGAGCCTGGCATCTCTGCTCCTTCCACCAAGTGGCACCCCCAAACGGGTCCACCTCGATCGAAGTCGAGCTTGCCTCTGTCCCTTCGCCAGGTGTCGACCTAGGTGGGGTCCACATTGGCCGAAGTGGGCCTACCTCTGCTCCTCCATCATGTGGCACCCCCAGATGGGTCCATCTTGGCCATAGTCGAGCCCGGCATCTCTGCTCCTTCCATCAAGTGGCACCCCCAGATGGGTCCACCTCGGTCGAAGTTGAGCTTGCCTCTACCCCTTCGCCAGGTATCGACCTAGGTAGGGTCCACCTCGGCCGAAGTGGGCCTACCTCTGCTCCTCCGCCAGGTAGCACCCCTAGATGGGTCCACCTTGGTCGGAGTCAAGCTTGGCATCTCTGCTCATTTCGCAAGGTGGCGCCCCCAGATGGGTCCACCTCGATCGAAGTCAAGCTTGCCTCTGCCCCTTCGCCAGGTGTCGACCTAGGTGGGGTCCACCTTGGTTGAAGTGGGCCTGCCTCTGCTCCTCCACCAGGTGGCACCCCCAGATAGGCCACTTCGGTCGGAGTCGAGCCTGGCATCTCTTCTCCTTCCGCTAGGTGGCACCCCCAGATGGGTCCACCTCGGTCGAAGTCAAGCCTGGCGCCTCTGCCCCTTCCACCAGGTGGCACCCCCAGATAAGTCCACCTTGGTCGAAGTCGAGCCTTTTCCATGGAGCGTAGAAGGACCAAGTTGCAAGTCCCAAGGATGCTACTGAGATCGGTGCCCTCAGTGCGGCGCGCCTAGTACAGCATCCCCAGATCTGTAATGGTGCGTGGAACCTCGTTTACACTAGTTTGGAAAGGACACCCTGATCGAGATACCAGATTCAGCGGCCGGTGACCTGGAACCCCCAAAAGGGAGAGCCACGGTCAATGCCTCGAGCCCGAGGGCACCTTCACATGGATCGAGGTCTCGCCAAGTTCTCCCTCTCGTGACAATATGGTGAACGGGAGAAGCTCGCCACTTAATTCTCAACCGTAAGGGGAGGCGACCTCAGGGGAATGACGAATGAGCACCGCGGAAGCTACCAAAGGAGAAGAATCAAAGCACCGAAGCACCCAACGACCTCAAAGGGGAACCAACGGACGAGAAGGAAGGTAAGCAACCAGGAGGGCAAACACACGGAAGGAAAAAATAGGCGACTCACAGGCAGAGGCTCGGAGAAATCACAGGAGCGAATCCGGTGAGCCCAGTCGCAAGAGCTGGAGCGCTGACCCCACTTGTTCTTGTCCACTTTCACTCATCTCCTCATAAAAGATTCCTCTAAGTATAGATACCCAGCGGGGATTCATCTTAGTGGATCTGTTCCACTTTGCCGCTCGCTAACTTGACCGTTGGAGTACACCCATCGGAACCTCCAGCCTGAGTTTCTAACCTTGTTTTGCAGGTCTGGGAGCATTAGGATTCCAAAGCAAAAGGGACCGAGATCCGACGCCATCTCACAGCTATAGGCCATGGCGGTAAGGTCGGCAACAGATTGGCACGCCAGGTAGGGGGGCACGAAAGCCCCTACGCGAGCAAGCCCCCCCACGAGCTTAAGAATAGCTTGATCCCAAACATGGTGGTGACTCGCGGATGTGAAGCCTCCACCAGCCAGGCGGGAGAGGTTCCCTCTCCCCCGGGCCCCCGCCGCCTGGAAAGGGAACTTTTTGCTCCTCCTGCTCCTCCTCCTACTTAGCTACCCTCGGTAGACAGTCAGTATGCTACTATTGTCCAATAGCTGTAGACCCTGACCATGGCTGTGAGGCCGCTGTAGCATCAGCAGTGCTCCCTGGTCACTCAACTACAGCTAGGGGCCACAGGCCCCTGCGGAAGCCTACGCTCCATCCAAGGTAGGCATTCCCATCTGCGGGCAGCAACCAACCCTCGCGGGAGTCATTAGACCCCCGCAAAGAGGAATCATACCGGGTCGGTGGACCACGAGAGCCGATCCCTGGTGGATAACAATGATGCTGCCAAGCATAGCAAGCACTGTCGGGGAAACGCCCCTCGCCGCGACCCGTCGACACCTTATTCTCCAGCGGCTTCGATGGAAGGTCCTACTGATGAGGCCATCAGGCGTGTAGCTGAGAGGCGCCTGGAAGAGCAAGAGCACAAACTGGCAGAGCTCTCCCGCTGGTTTGCCAACATGCAGGGCTCCCCCAGCAAGCCAGTAGGCTATAACACCCAAACCCCCTTTTCCCAGGAAATCCAAGAGGAACCGATTCTGAGTCAGTTCCGCATGCCTCAGGTGGATCCCTACGATGGGACCATCGATCCCCTGGACCACCTGGAGAGCTATAAAGCTCTAATGAGAGTCCAGGGGGCGAAGGACGCCCTCCTATGCATCACCTTCCAGCCACTCTCCGGAAGGCCGCTCGAGTTTGGTTCACTCGCCTCGAGCCCGAATCCATCGACTCCTTCCAATAGTTAGAAAGGAGGTTTATATTGCACTTCGATGCCTGTCGAAAAGTGCCAAGGGAGGTGGATAGCCTCTTCTCCATCCGGTAGCAAGACCATGAGCTTTTGCAAGACTATGTCACCTGCTTCAAGACTGCTACCCTGGAGATCTATAGTCTGGACGAGCCCGTCACCATGCTGGTATTGAAGCGAGGGCTCAAGACCTCCCGTCTGACATATTCCTTGGACGAAAAGCTGCCCAAGACGTACTCTGAACTCCTCCTCCACGTCCATAAGTACATCCATGCTGAGGAGGCTAACCACACCGGGAGAGAACTGGACGGGAAGCCTTCGAAGAAGCCTGTCCCAAGGGATGTACCTGGAACTCGAAGGCCCGGGCCCCCTACGGACTTCCAGTCGGGATCAAAGCCGAAGAATGGTCCCGTTTCGGAGTAGACTTTCACTCCCCTCCTTACTCCAAGAATGAAGATCCTCATGAAGATCGAGGACGAGCATTACCTCCGCCGACCTCCTCCTCAGAATCCGAAGAACCGTTATGACAAGATGAAGTACTGCCAATTCCACCGCGACCATGGCCATGACACGGAGGAGTGCCTTAACCTGAAGAGGGAGATTGAGGACCTGATCAGGAGGGGCTATCTCAAGAAATTTATGGGAAGAGAGGCCCCAGTGGAGAACCAGCAACTTGCGACCCTTCCCCCCGTCCCTGCAGTCGACAACCGCCCTATAGAGAAGCCGGTGGGCATGATCTCTTGGAGGATAGGGCACGCACCGAAAAGATCCTGGGAGGAAGGAGACCTCAAAAATGTACTCCCCTTTGAGAAGGGGAAAAAAGATGAAAATGTAAATAATGATGCGGTGGTGGTCGAGATTGACCATCGCTAAGCATCCTGTACATCGAATTATGGTTGATAGTGGGAGCTCCACCGACATACTTTTTTATGATGCTTTCTCCCAAATGAACTTATCTCATGATCGGCTAAGGCCAGTGCACACCCCTCTCGTGAGTTTTACTGGAGACTCTGTAGGAGTCGAGGGAGAGATCACTCTCCTTGTTACCGTCGAGACCCCACCCCACTAAAGCACGGTCATGATGACCTTCACCGTCGTTCGACTCTCGTCACTATACAATGCTATCTTGGACCGCCCAGGGCTCAACCAACTTGACACGGTCATCTCCACCAAAAGTTTGTTGGTGCAGTTCCCCACCATTTTTTGGGTGGGTGAGATGAGGGGGGTAGTTCAGCCCATTCCACATTGCTTGTAGGCTATCCCGGGTGCCCGGAGTGCCGAGATCGACACCGATGTCGACGACCTCAACCAGAGAGTGCAAGACCCCTGGGGTGGCCCCGTTGAGCACCTGCTAACGTACCCCCTTGGCTCGAACCCATAAAAGATGGTGCAAATAGGAGCCCAACTTCTAGAAGATGAGTGGGCTCGCTTGTTGAGTTTCCTTCAGACGAACACAGATGTGCTTGCCTGGTCTGCGATAGATATGCCAGGTATTCCCCCGGACGTCATCACCCACTAGTTGAAGATCGATCCGATGTGCCATCCAGTTCGGTAGAAGAAGAGGAGTTTTACTGCAGAAAGGTAGAAGGTGATCAATGATGAGGTGGAGAAGCTCCTCACTGCTGGCTTCGTATGAGAGGTGCAGTACCCCAGTTGGTTGGCGAACATGGTGATGATCAAGAAGAACAATGGTAAGTGGAGGATTTGTGTGGACTACACTGACCTCAACCGAGCTTGCCCAAAAGATAGCTTCCCCCTTCGGAAGATCGACCAGCTCTTGGATGCCATGTCGGGGCACCGACTCCTCTCCTTCATGGATGCCTTCTCCGGGTATAATCTGGTCCGGATGCATCCGGAGGATGAGAAGCATATCGCCTTCATCACGGATCATGGGACATACTGCTACAAGATGATGTCCTTCAGTCTGAAGAACGCCGATGCCACGTACCAGCGGTTGATCAACATGATCTTTAAGGACCAAATTGGCCGCAATATGCAGGTATACGTGGATGACATGCTCGTGATGAGCAAGCCGACCTTCGACCATGTCGACGACCTGATGGAGACCTTCCACAACCTTCGCCTCCACCAAATGAAATTGAACCCGACGAAGTGTGCTTTCGGTGTGGTGGTGGGGAAGTTTTTTGGCTTCAAGGTGACCCAAAGGGGGATAGAAGCCAACCCAGAGAAGGCTTGAGCAATCCTCGACATAGAGTAGCCCACCTCCAAGAAGCAAGCCCAGCGACTCACCGACCGGATAGCAGCCCTGAGCTGGTTCATCTCGCGATCTGCCGATCGTTGCCAGCCCTTCTTCAAGGCGCTGAGGAAGATGCACGACTTTACTTGGACGAAGGAGTGCCAAGAGGCATTTGAGGAGCTAAAGAAGACCCTGGCATCATCACCACTGCCCTCCTGGTCAAAGGAGGGAGAAGAGCTCCTCCTGTATATGGCAGTCACTCCAGAGACCTGTATACTATACAAGCAAGCTTCTCCGTGATGTGGAACTCAGGTATTCTCGATTCAAGAGTTAATTTTCGCACTCATTATATCTGCCCAGCATCTCAGGCCTTATTTCTAAGCGCACCCAATCATGGTCCTAATGGATCAACCGCTGAAGACCGTGCTTAACCGACCCGACATGTTTGGATGCCTGGCAAAGTGGGCATTGAAGCTTAGCGAGTTCGACATCGCTTATCCGTCAAGGTCGGCCATGAAGGTGCAAGTACTAGCTAACTTTCTAGTTGATTGTGCAGGCCTGGGCGAGGGGCTGGAAGAAAGCCCTTGGAATCAACAGCCAGGACCTGAACCGGGGAGGATATCTGGATCCTACATGTGGATGGAGCCACCAACTCCAGTGGAAGTGGAGCTGGGCTCATCCTCGCCAACAGCGAGGGAGTCATCACCGAGTATGCGCTCCACCTCTAGTTCGCCACCACTAACAACCAGGCAGAGCACGAAGCGCTTCTCACGGGACTGAGAGTCTCTCGCAAACTGGGTGTGACCAGCCTGAGGGTCTTCACCAATTCATAGCTGGTAGCCGGGCAGGTCTCGGGCGAGTATGAGGTGCGGGACCCCTAAATGTCGAAGTACCTAGAGTTAGTGCATGCGAGTGCAGCGGGTTTTAAGTGCTTCAGCGTCTCCCACATCCCGCGTGGTGAAAATGCTCGCACTAACACCCTCTCTCGCCTGGCAACCTTGTTGGACTCATCATTAGGTTGCGCCTACATCGAGCATCTTCAGGCCCCGAGCTATGAGGCCCCCAGAGAGATCCAGCAGGTCACCCCGAAGCCCAACTGGATGGATAAGTATGTCAAGTACATCACTGACAATACCTTGCCCGCAGATCGCATAGAGGCCGACCTCATCAAGAGAAAGGCTGCGCGCTTTGTGCTGATGGATGGATTGCTCTACCGGAGGTCCTACTCCGACCCACTCCTCAAATATTTGAGGCCACGGAGGCAGCACTCGTGCTCCAGGAGATCCACGAAGGCCTCTACGAGAATCATGTGGGGGGCAGGACTCTGGCGTACAAGGCTCTCCGTCAAGGGTACTTCTGGGAGACGATAAGGGAGGACGTAGCTAACTTTGTCAAGAGGTGTGATCATTGTCAACATCATGCTGTTGTGCAATGCTAGCCGGTTGTGCTGCTCTCCCAGCTCTCTGCCCCCTGGCCATTTGTCCAGTGGGGCATGGACCTCCTCGGTCCCTTTCCTCCTGTGTCTGGGCAACGTAAGTTCCTGATTGTCATCATCGACTACTTCATGAAGTGGGTTGAGGCAGAGCTGTTGGCTCGAATCACAGAGGTGAATGTCAGCAAATTCCTTTGAAAGTAAATCATATCCCGCTTCGGGCTTCCCCATACCATCATCACCGACAACGGATGCTAGTTCGACTGTCGAGAGTTTGAGGAGTTCTGCAACGAACTCGACATTCATCATCATTTCACCTCAGTGGCGCATCCTTAAACTAATGGGAAAGCCGAAGTAACCAACCAGACTATCCTTCAAGGGCTCCGAAGTAGATTGGATCAGGCCAAGGGAAGATGGGCTGAAGAACTTCCCAACATCCTGTGGTTGTACCACACAACCCCAAGGATGGCCACAGATGAAACTTCCTTCAACCTCGTCTTCGATGCAGAAGCAATAATCCCGGGGGAACTCAGCCTGCCAACATTGCACATGAAAGAATACGACGAAGCTGAGAACCCAGCACGGCTACTACTCAACCTAGATCTCCTTGAGAAAATGAGGAACAAGGCTCGAGTCGGATGGCGGCCTACCGGTAATGGGTGGCCAGATACTACAACTCCAGGGTGAGATCGAAGTCCTTCTGCCCAGGAGACCTGGTGTTGCACCATGCCGAAGCATCCCAACCTCGAGAGTGTGATAAGCTCTCTCCAAACTAGGAAGGCCCCTATAGGGTGGTCGAAGCACTCCCCCACAGTGCCTACTATCTTGCCGAGCTCAGCGGAGCTCGATTTCCGTGGACGTGGAACGCTGTGAACTTGAGGATGTATTACCAATGATGTAAGGCTTCCTGAACATTAATAATGAAACTCCTTTTTTATGCAATACTTGTTTCTGTCTTGTAGGACTAGCATCGCCCGGCCTTAAGTCTGGCGAGCAAAAGTGGGGCAGAAGTCTCGCGCGCAGTCTGTAGGAAATGCAATATCCCAGAATTCAGTTTGGAAGGTTGTGCGGAACCCAGTTTCAGCATGAGGCCCCGGAGTTCAGTCTGAAAGGTGGCACAGAACCCAGTTCCTCCACGAGATCCCGGAGTTCAGTCCAAAATGTTGCACGGAATCCAGTTTCGGCATGAGGCCCCGGAGTTTAGTCCGGAAGGTGGTACGGAACTCAGTTTCTCTACGAAGTCTTGGACTTCAGTCCGGAAGGTGGCATGGAACTGAGTTCCTCCACGAGATCCTGGAGTTCAATTCGGAAGGCCGCGCGAACCCAATTCTGGTATAAGGCCCCGGAGTTTAGTCCGGAAGGTGGCACGAAACCTAGTTCCTCCACGAGATCCTGGAGTTCAGTCCGAAGATCGCACGGAACCTAGTTCCGGCAACCAAAGTCCCAGTACCAAAGATTTTTAAAATGCAAGCTAGAAGCTCCAGGGGTTCCTCTCCGAAGCCTAGAGACCTCCTGAATTTGGTTTCTAACCAAGAGTCCAAGTCGAACTACAAATTGAAGTTACTGACTTGGCTCCCACGAAAAGGCAGTAATATATAGCGATAAGGAGTTCAGACGCACCATCCACAAGCAGCAGAATAAAGGAGTCAAGACAAAAAGAATAAGGGAGATAAAAGGAGGAGCTTCATTTCCAGCATAAGGATTTCTTACAGGCAAAAGGGACCCGACAGACCGGGTGGCCTGAAAACAAAAAAGAAGTCCTACACTAGAATACAAGCTCGGGGTCACTCCGCCGGCTCCTCCCCAGGTTGGGGAGCCTCATCATCGCGGTCGCCTCCCTAGAAGGTTGCCCGGCAGTCCCCTCCTTGGCTGCTCCTTGTGTCGCAGCCTCGATCGCTCCTTGCACCGTAGTTCTGATTGCTCCTTGTGCCGCAGCACCGGCTGCTCCTTGTGCCGCTGCCCCCCTGGGGCCACCCAGATCGAGCTCAAGAAAGAGAGGCTACCTTCTTTTGGCAGACCCCAAAGCCCTTCAAGAACAAGTCCACAGCAGCCTTGTGGACCTCGTTCTTGAACTCTTGGGAGACCCGAAACCTAGGCACAGCCTCCTGAGCCTCCTTCTGCGCTGCCTCTAACAGCACTGAGACGTAGGAGGTCTTCTCCTTGGCCACCGTTAGCTCAGCTAGGACCTTGCCGACCCGATTCTCCAACGATCGAGATTGCCCCCTGAGACAGGAAATCTTTGCCACATCCTCATCGACATGGCACTGAGTCCGGATCCTCTCCTCAGACTGGGTGGACTCGAGCTCCTTGATGGACCCCTCGGATCGTGCTAGGTCCTCTCGGAGAGCTTGGTTGCTTCCCCTCAGCTCAACGCCCTTCTCCATGAGGTCCTCCACATTGACTGCGAGCTTGCTCAGTCTTCACTCCTTTTTGGCTTCCTTTTTGTCGAAGATGAGAGGAAGTCACGAAGCAGGAGCACATTGGTCCCAATCTGCACCAAGGAAAAGTTAGGGCTTTTAAAAGATCCAACTGGAACATTATAAGGGAGAGCTTGATACTTAATGTGAAGAACAGGGGGAGGATCCCGAAAAGTGTATCCTGTAGTCCCGGCCACCCATCAGCCGGCGGTCCTGGGACTGGCCCACGTACTCCATCATCTTTTCCGCTAGACCCTGGTCGCGAATGATGGAGGCGTTGCTAGGGAGCCTTGCCACCGGTCCGGGGCAAGGCTTGGAGGAGGGCTGAGCAGGAGTTCGTCCAGCCTAAGAAGCTATAGTTGACGAGGCCGTCGCCACGGTCGCGGCCACCGTTAGAGCAATGGACGCCATGACCGCCGAAGGAGGTACTGGTCGCTCCTCCTCCCTGCTCCCATTGAGATCAACGACCTTTGTGGTGGGAGTCTGCTGCTGGGGTGGCTCTCAGACCGTATCAGCAACCCTCTGCCCTGAGCCCAGAGTGGGCTTGGGCCCCTGGTTCGTCTCTGTGTAGGCCCTTTTCTATGGAGTTTCCTGGGTCGTGCCTGAAGCACCTCTTTTCTTTGCCCCCTCCATCAGGCTTTCCATGGAGAACTTCATCCCTGAAGAAAGAAGAGGTCAAAATATATTTAAAAAAAAGGAGAAGAAAGGAGGCCCGGAGCCTCACCAATCATCTAGATCGGGCTGACTCCCGCCTCGAATAGGTTCTGCTTTGAGAGAAGAACCTTGAGGGAAGGGATCACGTCACCCAACAACTGAGAGTAGACATCCTGGTCAGCTGGCTCAACCTGGGAGCTCCGATTCGGGGACCGGTATGGCTCACTTAGACCCAATCAATGTCCTGAACCGAGGCAAAGAAGAACTGGCTCTTCCACCCCTTAATTGACGTGGGGAGGTCGAACCGGAGACACCTAGGTCGGGGGGAAAGGTACCACCAGTCATCATAGATAAAGCATCGCTTCAGGGTGAAGAGGGCCTTGAACAGCGAAAAATGGACGACGAACCCGTGGAAATAGCAGAAAATGATGAAGGCAAAGATGACCCTGACGGCATTAGGAGCCAACTGGGCCAGGATAAGATGAAAGTTGCTGAGAAATGAAAGGAAGAATGGATGAAGAGGAAAACAAAGACCCCCGGCAAGGAAGTCCTCGTAGAACATGACTCTGCTAGGGTCGCTTGAGGTAACTCGCTCCCCCGGCCCCGGGAGCGAGAACCGGATGGAGTTTAGGATCCCATACATGTTCTGGATCCAGGAAAGATCATCTCTGGTCATCGCTGAAATGGAATCGGAGGGACCGGAAGGAGTCTCTGCCATCGGAGGGGGAATGGCAGAGATAGGAAGGGCGGGGATGACAGGAGGAGCCCTAGGGACTTCGATGGTTATACCGCCTGACGGCAATCGCCTCTGGACTTCTAAGGGAACGTCCTCCGCCGACGAGGAGGACGATGGAGTCCTCGACCGAGAAGGACTGGCTTCATTTGGGTTAGAAGAGAAACGGTGACGATGACCCAAAGGAGCCATCAAGAAGGAGAAGGTAAAGAAAGGTCTAGTTCGAGAGGACTACAGTTCGGGAGGAAGTAGGGATGAAAATGGGGTTCACAGGGCACTCACCAGGATGTTTTGTCAGAAGAATGGTGACCCGAGAGATGAAGAAGGATCGCTACAACCGTCGATGAGGAGTGAGAAAGCCAAGAGACCTCATTTTCAGAAAGTCTCTTCTCTTTTCAAAACCAATCGACAGTGGCCGTACAGCCCCTTTATGCTTGAGCCATCGGATGAGCGTGTGGAGACGCTCGACGATGATGCTTCAGTTCACTAGAAATCACCTTGGGTCTAGCATGACGTAATTATGGCCCGTCGAACGCGCAGATGTGGCGGCCGCACATTGGGCCTCGGGCACGACGAGCGGAGTGGTGGCAATCGAGATAATTATTGTGCAAAACTTTTGTCCTCCCACATCATCTTGCATTAACTCCCAATGTCCCTGCCATGGCGCTTCGATGGGACTTGGAAGTGGGGGGCAACTAATATGGCAAGATCGTTGACATGGAGCGTACGTCAACCCAGCTGGCCACCAGGCAATGCCACATGGCATTCTCTTTCGAGCTCTACTGCTGGGTGGCTTGACCAGCGATTGCGCCCACCTTGATCCGAGCTCGGCACCTCTGTCCTTTCACCAGGTGTCGACCCAAGCGGGGTCCACCTCAATCGAAGTGGGCCTACCTCTGCTCCTCTGCCAGGTGGCACCCCAAGATGGGTCCACCTCGGTTGGAGTCGAGCCTGACATCTCTGCTCCTTTCGCCGAGTGGCACCCCCAGACGGGTCCACCTCGACCGAAGTCGAGCTTGCCTCTGTCTCTTCATCATGTGTCGACCCAGGCGGGGTCCACCTCGATCGACGTGGGCCTACCTCTGCTTCTCCACCAGGTGGCACCCCAAGATGGGTCTACCTCAGCTGGAGTCGAGCCTGACATCTCTGCTCCTTCCGCCAGGTGGTGCCCTCAGACAGGTCCACCTCGACTGAAGTCGAGCTTGCCTCTGCCCCTTCGCCAGGTGTCGACCCAAGTGGGGTCCACCTCGGTCGAAGCGGGCTTGCCTCTGCTCCTCCATCAAGTGGCATCCCCAAATGGGTCCATCTCGGCCAGAGTCGAGCCCGACTCTCTGCTCCTTCCGCCATGTGGCACCCCCAAATGGATCCACCTCGATCGAAGTCGAGCTTGTCTCTGTCCCTTCACCAGGTGTCGACCCAGGTGGGGACCACCTTAGCCAAAGTGGGCCTGCCTCTGCTCCTCCTCCAGGTGGCACCCCCAGATGTGTCCACCTCGGCTAGAGTCGAGCCTAGCATCTCTGCTCCTTTTGCCAGGTGGCACCCCCAGATGGGTCCATCTCAATCGAAGTCAAGCTTGCCTCTGTCCCTTCGCCAGGTGTCGATCCAGGTGGGGTATACCTCGGCTGAAGTGGGCTTGCCTCTGCCCCTTCGCCAGGTGGTACCCCCAGATGGATCCACCTCGACCGGAGTCGAGCCTGGCATCTTGCTCCTTCCGCCAGGTGGCGCCCCCAGACGGGTCCATCTTGATCGAAGTCAAGCTTGTCTCTACCCCTTCACCAGGTATCAACCCTGGTGGGGTCCACCTCGACGAAGTGGGCTTGCCTTTGCTCCTACACCAGGTGGCACCCCCAGATGGGTCAACCTCGACCGGAGTTGAGCCTGGCATCTCTGCTTCTTTTGCCAGGTGGCACTCCAGACGGGTCTACCTCGACTGAAGTTGAGCTTGCCTCTGCCCCTTCTCTAGGTGTCGACCCGGTGGGGTCCACCTCAGCCAAAGTGGGCCTACCTCTGCTCCTCCGCCAGGTGGCACCCCTAGATAGGTCCACCTCGGTCGGAGTCGAGACTGGCATTTCTGCTCCTTCCGCTAGGTGGCACCCCCAGATGGGTCCACCTCTGCTGGAGTCAAGCCTGGCACCTCTGTCCCTTCTGCCAGGTGGCGCCCCTAGATAGGTCCACCTCGGTTGAAGTCGAGCCTATTCCGTGGAGCACGGAAGGATCGAAGGCGCAAGACCCAAGGATGCTGCTGAGACCAGCGCCCCCAGTGCGGCACGCCCAGTACGGTGTCCCTAAATCTGTAATGGTGAACAGACCTCGTTTACACCAGTTTGGGAAGGACATCTTGATCGAGGTACCAGATCCGACGATCGGTGACCTGGAACCCCCAAAAGGGAGAGCCACGATCAACGCCTCGAGCATGATGGCACCTTCACGTGGATCGAGGTCCCACCAAGTTCCCCCTCTCATGACAACATGGTGAACGGGACAAGCTCGTCACTTAATTCCCAATCATAAGGGAAGGCGACCTCAGGGGAATGACGAATGAGCACCGCAGACCTCCAAAGCTCCCAAAGGGGGAGAATCGAGGCACCGAAGCACCCAACAACCTCAAAGGGGCACCAACGAGCGAGAAAGAAGGTAAGCAACCAAGAGGGCAAACACATGGAAGGAGAAAATAGGTGACTCATAGGCAGAGGCTCGAAGAAATCGCAGGAGCGAATCCGGCGAGCCCAGTCATAAGAGCTGGAGTGTTTACCCCTCTTGTTCTTGTCCTCATGCACTCATCTCCTCATAAAAGATTTCTCTAAGTACGGAGACCTAGCTAGGATCCGTCTTAGTGGATCTGTTCTACTTTGCCACTCGCTAACTTAACCGTCGGAGTGCCCCCGTCGGAACTCCCGGTCCAGGTCTCTAATCTTATTTTGCAGGTCCGGGAGTGTTAGGATTCCTAAGTAAAGGGGACCGACATCCGGTGCCATCTCATAGCTATAGGCCATGGCGGTAAGGTCGGCAACAAGATAATTATTGCAACTTCTGGCTTGTGATCTTGGGTCAGGAATATAACAAGCTGTATATAGACCAGTGAAGGCCATTTGAAAGATAATGGCATGTTCAAAGATTATTATTTTTTTTTTTGCTTGCTCTTAGAGAATACAATCTTCACAGAGATGCACTTTGCATAGAGAAAAACTAGAAGCAAACATAACTTGCAAATTTTGTAATGTTCTTGAAAACATTATATTCTTCAAAACTGCTACTTGCAGTAGTTGTACGGAGACTTTATTTTTTTGATTGAAGTCAGAGGTAGCCCAAGCTCCCCCTGCTTTATCTAAATTAGATCATGTACATGATAATAGAGATTTACATAGAAAATCAATGAGTCAATAGAGGGACAGTGGAGTACAGTGGTTATAGAGTTCAGAAAATTTCAGTAAAATTGACATAATAACAATTTTAAAAGTCAACGTGATGTATTTTCCAAGGATTTTAACTTCTCCCAAAGGTGTTGATAAAGATTTTTAATTTTGCTAATACAAAGATGCTCCCGATTTGGAAATGACGCAACGATCTTCTGATACCATTTATAACAACCCAGGACCTTATCCAGAAAAACTAGCTGAAGGTAATTTTTAATTTCTCAATCATATATCTTTCCAACAAATAACCGATGTGAGACTAAATATATGCCTGCACTAGTCTTCACATACTCTTTCTGTTTAAGTCCAGGCATCCTCGCCAGGCTAGGGATCCAAATCTATATATTTATTAATATCATATAAATTATCATGCCCCAGACTCGAATATGCGAGTTAGGGTTCAAGATAATTGCCATGTACACATAGAAAACTCTTTCCATAAATGGTATTTCATCATGATATTACAATTAAATTATAGAATAAAAAAAATCAAATAACTGATGTTTAAAGTTTTATTTGGAATAAGAAAAATCCAAACTAAGGGTCAATAGAATCACAACTAAATGTTCAACATAACTAATAATATAGAGTCTTGCATCAATTCTGATAAACCCTGATTGAAGATATAAACTAAATTCCAATCCAGTCACTCTCCCAAAAACCCATGTTAAGCTAGTTGTCCGAATGTGAAAAATAATAAAAATTGATAATCTGCTAGATAGCCCAGTAAATAATGAATACTTTTACTAAATAAATCAGGTAAACTATTATATATCTCAATAGCAAAATAAGTGCATCAGTATTAAATCATCATATATAGTGTTGCTGCAGAATCACCGGGGTCTGACCTCTTCCTGGTTCTTCCTCTTCGGGAGCCTGCAAAATAGAGAATGCGTTGTGTCGGGGATTCTGGCGAAGACACTCCGACGATCAAGTCAGTGGGACGATCATGGAGAATGAAAGACCTCTGAGATGGAGAGCTTGGGGGACTCTCCATCTGCCAGAGGGTGGGGAGATGAGAAGAGAAGCTCATAATTAAAAGAGATGGATTACGAGAGTTACCTCCTCCATACCTGGGATCCGCCTTTATCTTATATAAGCATAGAATAGTGCCAAAATCTATTGGGATGGAGTCGGAAAAGACTGATCTGCCCCTAGAGAGTGGCCACATGGCACTGATGTGTCAGAATTCTGTTATAACAGAATTCTGGTACGTGAAGATGCTTCTGGAGTCATCGAGATATCCTTGGAGTGGGTCGGTCGTACCTCAGCAGAAGTGGGTCAGTCATACCTCAGCAGAAGTGGGTCAGCTGTACCTCAGCATAAGTGGGTCGTTCGGACCTCTCCTTCAGTGGGTTGGTTCGGATCTCAGCTTCAATGGGTTAGTTCGGACCTCAGCTTCAGTGGGTCGGTTCGGATCTCAGCTTCAGTGGGTCGTACCTCTGGTTGGTCGGCCTTCTTGGTCGTCGGCCTTCAGGGAGGTCAGTCTTCAGGGAGGTCGGCCTTCTGGGTCAGCCTTTAGGGAGGTCAGCCTTCTGGGTTGGCCTTTTGGGTCGGCCTTTAGGGAGGTCGGCCTTCTAGGTCGGCCTTCAGGGAGGTCAGCCTTTAGGGAGGTCGACCTTCTGGGTCAGCCTTCAGGGAGGTCAGCCTTCAGGGAGGTCGGCCTTCTGGGTCCGCCTTTTGGTATAACAGTTGCCCCCCATGCTCTTGGCCTTTGGAAGGGTTCACACCATCAAAGGGTGAGAG
This sequence comes from Areca catechu, assembly GCA_021397845.1. Lineage (NCBI taxonomy): Eukaryota > Viridiplantae > Streptophyta > Magnoliopsida > Arecales > Arecaceae > Areca > Areca catechu. The sequence continues at coordinate 31,297,944 of CM038046.1, forward strand.
CATCACTTTGGGTTGTTTGGATCTTTGTTATAGCATTGATCGGATCCTTGCAGGAGCAAATGGTCCTCGGATCTTTGTCGACTGGGATCGGGCTTTTGGAATTGGGCACTGTCGATGCACCACTTAATGCGCCAGATTGTTATCTGGATATTCTTCAAACCTGCATTTCAAGAAGCATACCTGGGATGGAACTAGACAGTTCATGGGAGTGCGAGGGCACGGAAATAGCCTTGGGGCCGAACCTGACGCAGAGCAGGCCGCAGGAGCACGCAGAGGCAGACCGTGGGACGCGTGGAGGCGCGCAAGGGCGCGGAGAAGCCTTGGGGCCGGAACCGGCATAGAGCAAGTCAGGGTCGTTGGGCTGCCCCCTCCACATGCGGACGTCGAAAATGATGCAGGGCGAGCCGACAGGCGCAGAGACAGCGCGGGGAGCGCGGAGACATCCGACAGCCGTGGGAAGAGCGCAGGGCAAGTCAGGGTCGTCGGGCTGCCCCCTCAGCATGCGGATGTCGAAACTAATGCAGGGCGAGCCGACGGGCGCAGAGACGGCGCTAGGAGCGCGGAGACATCTGACAGCCGTGGAAAGAGCACAGGGGCGTGGAGGCATCCGACAGCTGCAGGAAGTGCGAGGAGCGCGCAGAGACGGACCGTGGGGCGCGTGGAGATACGGGCCTGGCGCGGGGGCGTCCGACAACCGCAGGCTGCGCGGGGAGCGAGCGAAGCTGACGCAGGGGCATCCGGACGTGTGGAGGCGGCCCGGAGAGCGCACGGAGCCACGCGGGGGTGTCCGGACGTGCGAAGGCCGTGCAGAGCCGACGCGGGGGTGTCCTCGGGCACGGAGGCAAGCATAGAGGCGCGCTTGGGCACCGAGACGGCCGCAGGGGCATGCTAGCTGTTCGACGATCGATTGGGGGCACGCTCGAGTGCGGGATCCTAGCACGGAGACGGTCGCGGGTGGTGCGGAGACGCCCGTGGGGACGCGGGCCTGGGAACGCACGGATGCTGGAGCCTAGCGCGGAGCAGGCCGACCGTGCGGGAGATGGCCGGAGCAGACCATGAGGGTGCGCTGGAGCCGGAGCTGGTGCAGGGCAGGCCGACATCGCACGGTAGATGGCCAGAGCAGGCCAGGGCGCGCTGGAGCCGGAGTCGGCGCGGGGTAGGCCGACGGTGCGCGGGAGACGACTGGAGCAGGCCAGGGCACGCGGGAGACAGCTGGAGCAGGCCAGGGTGCGCGGGAGATGGCCAGAATAGGCCAGGGTGCGTTGGAGCCGGAGCCGGCGCGGGGCAGGCGGCGGCGTGCGGGAGACGGCCGGAGCAGACCGTGAGGGCACACAGGGGCCGGAGCCGGTGCGGGGCGAGTCGACGGTGTGTGGGAGATGGCCAGACGTGCAGTCCGTGAGGGCGCACAAGAGTCGGAGGCAGCGCGGGGCGGGCCGACAGCGCTCGAGAGACGGTCGGACGCCGCAGGGGCAGGGCGCGCGGGGGCGCGGAAAAGGCCGAGAGGGCGCGTTGCAGCGCGCGGAGGAAAAGACGGGGCCCCTTGCAGGCGTAAGGGCGGCCGTGAGAGCGCATTGGGGCACGTGGAGGTGACCGCGGACACGTCCGGACCCGCGGCCTGGCACGGAGCAAGCCGCGGGAAGTGCGCGGAGGCATCCAGACCGAGCGGAGGTGACCGTAGACTGGAGCGGGATCTGAGCTGACGGTGGGCGAGGAGGCCGCCCTCCTTCTAGCGCCAATCTGTTGTTGCAGAATCACTGGGGTCTGACCTCTTCCTAGTTCTTCCTCTCCGGGAGCCTGCAAAATAGAGAATGCCTTGTACCATGGATTCTGGCGAAGACACTCCGATGATCAAGTCAGTGGGACGATCGTGGGAAACGAAAGACCTCTGAGATGGAGAGCTTGGGGGACTCTCCATCTGCCAGAGGGTGGGGAGATGAGAAGAGAAGACTTATAATTAAAAGAGATGGGTTACGAGAGTTACCTCCTCCGTACCTGGGGTCTGCCTTTATCTTATATAGGCATTCAATAGTGCCAAAATCTGTTGGGATGGAGTTGGGAAAGACTGATCTGCCCCTGGAGAGTGGCCACGTGGCACTAATGTGTCAGAATTCTGTTATAACAGAATTCTGGTATGCGAAGATGCTTCTGGAGTCATCGAGATATCCTTGGAGTGGGTCGGCCGTACCTCAGCAGAAGTGGGTCGTCGTACCTCAGCAGAAGTGGGTCGATCGTACCTCAGCAAAAGTGGGTCAGCCGTACCTCAGCTTCAGTTGGTCGTTCGGACCTCAGCTTCAGTGGGTCGGTTCGGACCTCAGCTTCAGTGGGTCGGTTCGGACCTCAGCTTCAGTGGGTCGTACCTCTGGTGGTCGGCCTTCCTGGTCGTCAGCCTTCAGGAAGGTCGGCCTTCTGGGTCAGCCTTCAGGGAGGTCAGCCTTCTAGGTCGGCCTTCTAGGTCGGCCTTCAAGGAGGTCGGCCTTCAAGGAGGTCGGCCTTCTGGGTCGGCCTTCAAGGAGGTCGGCCTTCAGGGAGGTCGGCCTTCTGGGTCCACCTTCAAGGAGATCAGCCTTTTGGTATAACATATAGAAATTTAAAATAACATTCTGGTCATAATCTTGTAATCTTCAATTTTTTATTTCATCTTATCAACAATAGGCTATGACTACATTTTTCCTATGGCAAGGTCAAAAAACCACGGGTCAACTTGTGGTGTGCTGCATATTATCTTGCAGCATGTTGCATATCATTTTGCAACAATTTCTTAGGAACTGCTGGTTTGCTGGCAATATGTCGCATGTCTACTTATGACATGAGCCATCAAGACAATTCAACTGCCAACATATTATTCCCCATTGCAGGATTCTTTACATAGCTAGGTTGGTTATTCAAATCATCATACATCTTATAATTAATCATAAAGTATCAATATCAATCAAATTAGATTAGTTATTATAATCATGTGTCATAATATTCCAAAATAACATAATCAAGATAATTAAGTATTCTCTCATCACGATCATACATCATGCATATATAAAAAATATCAATTTAATAATTTATAAATTACCATATAAATTTTAAAAAGTAAAACATTACTTATTTTACACGTGAAACCATACTATAATCCAACTAGTCCTGAAAATCCTTCTCTGATCCTGATATTTAATAATTTATATTTTGATCAAAATCCCATCATGAATATTTAAAGACAAAAATTTCAAAATTCATAATTCCTAGTCAAATAATCATGTCCGGGTTCCGATTATTTGATCAAGGCTATTCTAAGGTTACTAAGGGAAAAGTTCTTTTTTCTAATATCCAAAAATTTTAATAGAAAGAGAAAATAAAAGAGAGTAGATAGAGGAAGGTAGAGGGAAAACATAAAGAGGGAGAGCAGGGAGGAGAAACTTCTTTCTTTTCTTTTCTTTTCATTTCATTTTTTTTTCCCTTTTTCTTTTTTCTTTCCTTTTTTCTTTTCTCTTCTTCTTCTTTATTCTTTCATTTTTCTTCTCTTCTTCCACTTAACTCGAACAGGGGACTCAGTCTACATCTCCGAAGATCCAAAGTCTCATTGGGAGATGGTGGCAAGACTATGGCCCGTAGTGGTGCAGCCACTGGTTCTCCATTTGGTAATCAATGATGATGGTAATGCTGAAAATAAGGAAAAAAAATCAAAACAGGGGATTTGGCTTATGTAATTTCTTTCAAAAACTTTCGTACAAAATTGGCTAAGATTCCCATATAAAGGATTAAAGGGAGTTGAGAAGAAGTGGTTGAAGAATTTACCTTGGTTTTTTCTGTTGAGTTTTTGGTCTTGCTTCAACTTGAACAATGAAAGTCTTCTGAACCAAAAAGAGGAGATTGCAGAGAAACAAAATGATGGGAAAAAGAAACTTCTTGGCGGTGGGGGTTCAAAAAAGAGAGGGGGTTCTTCTTATAGCCGAAAATACTAAGATCTGGCACTAGTTTGACATTAAGTAGGAGAAGGAGAAGACTCCATCGGGAGTCTTCTTCCTCTGATTCTTTTACCTTTTTTTGTTGGACATCAAAATCCATGCTGGACTGATTCTTGTTGGGATGGGTTACTACATTATCCTCCATATAGTCAAGCTAAGGTTTTAAATCATCTTGAATCAAAGTTTTTTTTATTAATCAAAATTTATATTCCAATTTGATAAGAATATATATCATCATATAGTATCAAAATCAATCAAGTATAATACATAACAAGATCAATATTTTCAAATCATATTTCATCATAATATTTCAAAATAAGCTAATGTTTCATCATAACAAAATGCAATCCATCAAGTTCATGCATCATTTCGTAAATTATATCAATAAAATATTTTAGAATTTACTGATAATTCTAGAAGAAGTTAAACATTACTTACTCTTCCAAGATCCGTAAATAATGTTTCACTTCTTTTAGAATTATCGATAAATTCTAAAATATTTTCTTGACATGATTTATGAAATGATGCATGAATTTGATAAATGGTATTTTGTTATGATATTAGCTTATTTTGAAATATTATAATGAAGTATGATTTGAAAATATTGATCTTGTTATGTATTACACTTGATTGATTTTGATATTACGTGATTATGTATTTTTTACCAAATTGAAATATGAAATATAATTTATGAAAAAAACTTGATTCAAGATGATTTGAACCCTAAATCTGACTATGTGGAGGACGCTGCTAATGGGACCTAATATGTTGGCATATGATTTGTCCTAAAGGTTTATGTTACTAGCATATTCGCAATATACTGCCAGCAGAGTAGTAGTGGTTCCTAAGAACTTTTGTTGTAAGATGATATGTAATATGTTGCTAGATGATTCGCAGTATATCACAAGATGTTACATGGTATTATGATTCTATTATAGGGATAATGTGGTGATAATTCATGATTGATGACTTATTTTAGAATTTAGGATAATAAGAAGAGGGATTCTAATTTGCTTTTGGCTTTTGGGTTGATTGAAGAATGAACAAGGTATGCTAGGATAATCAAATGGCAAGGGGTATGGTGGTCACAACATTGCTATATGGGATACAAATTCAGAATCTTCATTGTTAGCACCAAGATAGTAAAAAGTGAGGAACATGTGATTCTGGCTTTACACAGGCCTTTAATTTTGAACAATTTGACAAGGAGCCAGTAATTAGGAGACCGAGGAACAAATCTTCCATCCCCTCCTCTATTCTACTTCATCTTGTAGTCTTCAAATTTTCTATCCTCGCTAGTTGGCATTTCAATACTTATTCATTTTCTTTAAAAAGGAGAAAGTATTTACAACTTAAAATTCTTTTGATATCACAATTTTGGTTAAATATATTTCTGCGGAACGGTTAGAGTCCAAAATGCTATTCAACTTGGAAGATTTCAGATAATAATAAATGAAGATTACAAATTTTGTTCCCGGTATAAACACCATAAAGTAATACCAACTAAAATCAAACGCATATCATCTATTAAATTATATAAATAATATAAAAACTTAGAACTAGAAAGAAATCAGTCAAATCACAGCCATTGAAAAATCCATGGACGTGCCGCACATGTGCCACAGGGCCCACACTAGTCGGCTGTCGGAATTAAGCCCAAGCCGCAAGTAATACCGCTTTAATTCCCCTCGCAAGGCATAACGGTCGGCCGTCATCCCTAAGAGCTATGCGGACCAATAAATGCTTCCTGGACCCAAATTCAAAAAAGATGCTGCTGCCCTGGGCCCATCCTGCTCCACGAGCGGCCAAAGCACCGGCACGCGCTCCCCCGCTTCTGTCCTTGCCGCTGCTTCCGCTTCTGCCTTTTCTGGGAACCAGATGCGCCACTACCCCTCGAAGCTCCCCCCCGGTGACCATACCCCCGCTGTGGATCTCGTCATCTCTCACTCCCCTTAGAAGCTAAAACAAGGCGTGGGGAGAGAGAGAGAGAGAGAGAGAGAGAGAGAGAGAGGAGAATGGGGTGCGCGCAGTCGCGGTTGGACAATGAGGAGGCGGTGACGCGATGCCGGGAGAGGAAGCAGTGGATGAAGGAGGCGGTGACCGCACGCAACGCCTTCGCCGCAGCCCACTCGGCCTACGCCGTCGCCCTCAAGAACACCGGCGCTGCCCTCAGCGAGTTCGGCCAGGGCGAAGTCGCCGCCGCCCCCGCCCCCGCCGCAGGCGGTACTGGAGGCCACCCCTCCGCCGCCGCCTCCACCTCCGCGGCCGCCGCCGTCCAACCCCCTGTGGACACCCTTCCTCCCCCTCCTCCTCCGCTACCGGATTTCTCCCCTTCCCCTCTCCAGCGCTCCATCAGCATGCCTGACCTCCCCCCCTCCGAGAAGCTCCCTTCCAAGTCCCCCCCGGACGCCTCCATCGTCGAGGAGGAGGAGGAGTCGGCGGTGGGGGAGGAGGACGACGACGGTGGAGACCTCGAAGACCCCCGTCGCCACCGCCGCACCGCGGCCGCTAGTCCCTCCCCCTCCCCCGCCCCGCCGCCTCCTCCCCAAACCCCTCCCCCGCCGCCAGTGCCGGCGGAGTCCACCTGGGACTACTTTTTCGCCATGGACGAGAACATGCCCGGCCCGTCCCTGAGCCACCCTGAGGAGATCCGGCCGGAAAGAGAGGAGGCCCCGGAGGAAAGCTTCAAAAGATCAGCCCCATCACCCCCGCCCCCTGTCATCGATCACGATGTGGCCGGTGCTGATGATGACTCCCCTATGACGCCGAAGAAGGTGGTCTTCGAACCCCCATTGGCGCCAAAGCTGGGCAAGGAGCAGAAGTCAGGCGGCACGACGCACCACCAGCATACGGCCTCGGCGCCGCCCATAGATGCCAAGAGGGGAAAAATGGTGGCAGTCACTGCCGCCAGCATCAATCTTCTCCAGGTACTGACTGACATTGATGATCATTTCCTCAAGGTATCGGAGAGTTCTCACGAGGTGTCGAAGATGCTCGAGGCCACTCGCTTGCACTATCACTCTAATTTTGCTGATAATAGAGGTAATTGTACTTTTGTTAAATGCTGCTTCTTTTTGAGCTCATTGTATTTTACATAGCCCATGAATCTTGAAGTTCTATGTCCTGAATCATTTTACTCTTAAAAATAACTTTAAGTAGGATTTTGCTTTATCTCTATCATTTTACTCTTTAAAATTTTCTGCCTTCTGTCTAAGCTTGTCTTCCCATTAGCTAGTGTTATCCAGTTCCATAATAAAAATCATTACTTTGAAAAGCCTATAGCCATTATACTATTGGGTGCATCTTTTTGGGGTCAAGAGTGGATAAGAAATTAAAATGTATTGACATTAAGCTTCTGCCGAGTGCCTTGGATGTGTCATTGTATTATAATGGTGTGATGGCCAATTCTCATAGAAGGAAAAAAAGGTAAAGAAAGGCTGTATTGTACATCGGACAGATTTTCATCTGGTTTCCAAAGATTTGTAGGAGGGAAGGACACAGGAAGAAAATTTTGAAAGTAGGATGCTCATAGAAGCCAGCAAAAGGGTGTCTTGATCAAACTTTTGATGGGACAGTGATAAATGTAGAAAAGTCGTCTTCATCAATATGTTTTTTAAGTTTGGAACTTGAGAGGCCCAGGCAATTTCCTAAAGTGATAATGCTAAAAACAGCTTAATGTGTTTAATATAAGAATCCTGAGTACAGTCAAAGCCACGGAGATATGGTTAGGCTAAAAGTTCTGTTGAAGCATATTAATGCTTTTCAGGTAGGCCATGTTTATTGGATATTAGTTTATTGGGTTTAGGGTCTAATGGAATTATTTAGAATTTTAGATAGAGTTTGAAAGTATTATCTTACTTAATGAACCTTCAAATTAGATAGAGTTAAGGGTCTATTGGAGATTATTTATTGGGTAAGGGTCTAATGGAATTATTCACAATGGTTTATGGGCATACTACTAGAGTTTGAAAAGATTAATGACCTATCAAATTTCAATGACTCTTCTATTTTCTTGGTCTTGAATTTGTTTGTCCTAGAGCAGGAGGAGAGATTGGTTAATGAAGGCACATACCACTAAAAATTGATGCTAAATGATTAAAATATTGTGACCAGTAGCTGATCTTCTACTATATATAATGCGAAAGCATTATAGTGCAGCCACATGCCTCTGGACTTTGAAGACTTCACATGGTAATGTTCAACAATTAATACGAGTTTTCTTTTGGCTTACAGAGTAGACGTGGACATTGACAAAGCAGGGTCAGGTGTAGGTTGGGCATGACTGATTATCAAGTTTTAAATGTTGGCTGATCCTGGCCTAATCTATCCTTGGGCTAAGTTTCACTTTCCTGAGCTAGATGTATTTGCAAAATCTTAAGCACAGTAGTGGCTTGGTCAAATCTAAAAAAAAAAAAACCCAAACTGGATCCAAATCATTTATAACTATGGTGTATGCACAAAGAGAGAGAGCAGGGGGTGGCGGTGGCAAAGGTTCATTCTCGGGTGGTAAGTGATTTGGATTTGGTGGGGGCAAGGAAGGTGTTGATAGTGGTCAATTCTAGAACGAGAGTGAGAAAGAGAGGAATAGAGGGGGGAGGGGAGAGGTGGTAAGAGTTGGAGATATGTACTCTGGCAATAATAGTGCTTAGGTGCCTGACTAGAACATGCTGTGCTCTGATGTTTGAATGCTCCATTATGTAGCTATGAAGAAGGGGTCTAGAGATAGGGGAGGAAAAGGGAAGGGGTGGAAAGGAGCTGGATAGGGGGAGGTGCTTGGCAATGCTCTGTGTAGTATAAGAGGAAGGTGATTAAGAGATGATAGCAACTAGGAAAAGATGGGGGAGGTGGATCAAGCATGTTAGATTTCATGATTTGATTTAGTTATGTATAATAAAGTATATAGATAAATTTTTATCGAGTGATAGTTCATGTCCGGCTAGGTTGAGTATAGCTAGACTTTTTGTTAGCTTGAACCTGCTGCAAAAATTATGTGGGCTTTAGATTCTTGGCTTGGTCTGGCCTGTCAGGCAAGAATTCTCTATTCAAGCCTAACCAAACTTAAGCTGAGCTTGCCAATCATGTTTGCACCAGTCTGTAATAGAGTTCCAAATCCTAATGCATTTATTAGTGGAAAAGCATCTCCTATAAGATAGGACCTGCATGCTTAAGAGATCACAATCATCCATGCTCCTTCAAGGCCTTCACTTAAAAGCTTTGATTATTTTATTACTATTGAAGTTACAATTCTTTCTCTTGGTGTGAAGTGCATTATTGGTCACTATGCATTTGTTTGTGGTAAGCTTTTCTAATGCCAGGGGGGCACTTTCTTGGACATAAAGCATGTGCATTACATATTCTAGATGCTAACTTACATATACTGGAATTTAAACTGAACAACTAACTCATTTCCATCTTCCATGTATCCCTTTTATCTATTTATATATGTTGTCCTTGCAAATTGTTCTCAAATAAATAGTGTATTGTGTTAATTGCTATTTGTGGTTTAATAATAGTTATATGCATCCTTGTTCATAGGACACATTGACCATTCTGCCATTGTCATGCGAGTCATCACATGGAACAGGTCATTCAAAGGCATACCTCATGCCAATGATGGAAGAAATGATTTTGATAATGAAGAATGGGAAAGTCATGCCATTGTGTTGGATAAGATGTTAGCATGGGAGAAAAAACTATATGACGAAGTGAAGGTAGATCATAAATCTCCATTTAGCTTCATTTATGATCTAATTTCTAACTGCCTTTTTGTCATTACTCTTTTTTTTCAGTTTAAATTGGCTTGCTGTGTACACAGGGAAAAACTATAAAACAAAATTTTAATTATCGGTACTGAAACCCATTTCTTTTTTCCGTTGGAACTGTATGGCATTGGTACAAATAGTACACATTGAAATTGAAAACATAAAAAATATGAAAAATTATTGATATTGACCGTTATGATCAGTACAATACTGTTGGTATGCATTTATGTAGACATATATGATTGGTACAGCTTGTATGTTCCAGTATAGAGGGTCTTGGCATCCTGGAACCTGTACCTCTGCTGATTTTGCTTTCAAATATTGTGATATCAGTACTGCCATCACGTTTGATGGGTTTTGAAACCATGTATATAACTATTTTGTTCCATGCTTTATCTAAAACAAGTAACCTATAAAGCTTTTAATAAAACTAAGGTGGGTTGAGCTGCAAGGGTCCAAACAGCCCCTTAGTTTTGGGTCAGTTTAGTTTTTATGTAAGAGTTGGAGCATGCCTATTATTTTGGTATTATTCAGTGACTTGAGTGTATAGGTTGTGTCTTAATTTGAATAGGACAAGACAGTCCTTTGGTCTAATTGAATAGGACAAAAAGATGCCATACAAAATTTATATGGCATCTAGTCTTTTCCTTATATGATTAAGAATGGGTCTTGGGTCTTGCGTGTATGTTATAGAGGGTCCCAATGCTGTACGCCAAACAAAATTTATCTTTATCAATAAAATTTTTGTATTCTTTTGTTTTGTCTCTTGTCAGGCAAGAGACAAACAAGAGTTCTTGGTCCATGAACTTCGATGAAATCAGGTTCTCTTTACATATCTTTTCAAGAGGATGCTGCTTGTCCTCTATTCTTCCCCCATATTGTTGTGTAAGTATGTGTGCATGTGCATTTGTACGTTTACCATCATTGTTAGAAATCCTAGACTGAGGTATAACTGTCCATTAATTCTTACAAGACTTATTTTATATTTATTTTTCTATTATATGAAAAATTAGTTCATCAAATAGGAAAATGCTCCTTGATTTCATTTCACATTTTCTTTATCAACAAGATTGCTAAATTATTAAAAAAATGTTTCTATAGCTTCAAAATACACTGCCTTGTAGGTGTTTGTGTATAACTAAATACCCTTGTACATGATTATAATTCTTGTTCATATAGTTCTTTTTCATTTGTCGATGGCTTATTTGAGACTTAGCTTGCCTCACACTGCACCTATAACACAGTTTGGAGCCATATTTCAACAAGCTCATATTAATGTGTGGGTACGCATAATATAGAGAGCTACATGCTTTATGCCTTAAATTGTATTTTTGATGCATTCACATCAGGCTTTGATGATGTCAGTAACCAATGGATGTTATTGAATGGATCTTTTGGCTACCATCGAATACCTAGTGTGGACATGGGTTAGATAGATATGAGACAATACATACATACATACATATTGATGCGGGATGATTCTAAGATTGCTAAACATGCAGAAAAAATAGTAAACTAATTTTTTTTAATTTTTTTTATAATTTTAATTTGTAGGCTAAATTTTCAAAATCAAGTAAAGACTAGCATGAAGAGTATCAATGCAAAGAATCATCATAATCGTAGGTATACTCATGCAAAATAATAAAAGTCAGGATCCGAGAATTGAGAAATTCCCGGCTTATGATAGCTAACCTTCAATCAAAACATAAATTAAGAGTAGGAAAGTTTGTACCAGTCAAAGATTGAAGAACTAGCCGTTGAAGAGATCACTTAACACTTAGATTGGAGCCTGGATGACGAAGCTTTAGTTCCCTTGAAGTAGAGGCTGATCTGGGCGGTCCTGAAGGCAAAGAAAGCCTCCTCTGGAGGGGGAAAACACCTCGGGGATCCTGCAAGTATCAAGGTTAGGCACGAAATAGGTAATCAATGAAAAGAACAAAAATATGAAAGAAAGAAAAACAAAGAGGATTAGGGCTGGCGGCTGGAAGAAGAAACAACTTTGGATCTGGGGCATCTTCAAGGCTCTTCTTCTTGGACATGGTTGATGTTTGGAAGCTGGGATGGCTGCTTGGGCATGGAGAATACTAAGGTACAGGGTTCGGCCAGGTGAAGAAACAAACACAAGAAAAAACTAAAGAACACCAGAGTCTGGAAATAATTCAACAGCAATTTGATTTCATGAAAGATAATTAATTACAAGAGGAGGAGGAGAGGGGTATTTATAGACTTCCCATGCCCTCTCCCTATTAGGACTTCAGCCCTCTCCTAGTTAGGATAGGTTTATACAATTTAAGCGAAGAAAGATTACAAAATAAACCTAGAACTAGGATTACAAGGTTGAATGAAATAAAAACTAGCTTTCCTTCTTTCATTTGAACTCTTCCACATGCTTGGACTTGGTCAACTCATGGAGGACGCCTATCCTAGGCGTGTTGGGCTTCAAGGGGCAGCAAGGGGCCGGCCAAGAGTGGAGGGCGCATGGGCTTTGGGCCTCCTGGAAGCTGGGGTGCCTAGGCTGGTATATTCCGAGTATTAGACTGGAATCTTGGTTTTTAAAGGCTTGGGCCTTGCTCATGGGCTTGAATTTCTTGGACTAAGATGCTGGTATCTTCCTGGAATCAAGGGGCGCCCTGGGTTGAGGATATTCCATGGCATCTGGAAGGAATCTAGCATCTGGGGGGAATCAGGGCATCTGGAGAGCATCTGGAGGGTATTTAGGGCTCTGGGGTGTCAAACAAGATCCCATAAGCTGACATAAATGCCTCTAGCTCCTGGATGAGGCTTGGTGGAACTCCAAAATGGGGTAACCTCTTCTCTTATACAAAAATTGGACACACACTAGACTAATATTCAAGTACACTACTCAATGACTGGACTAGGGTTGAGACAAATCAACTAGTCTCAACTTATTATTGGACTCAATCTTATTTACTTACAAAAATGTGACACATGGCTAAGTAAACCAGATTGGGCCCAGTAATCTGTGTCTGATCCTGGTGTCCCCACCATATACATACATACATGGGTTAGATAGATATTGAATGCATGCATGGGTTAGATAGATATTGAATGCATGCATGCATGCATGCATACATAGAAAATACAGCTAAATCATTAACCTTGCTTATTTTCATATGTTTTTATTTTTTATTTTAGTTTTTTACATATTTAAGGAAACTACATGAGGTGCAGGCCTTATTATGGAAGGGTTGTATCTTGCCCTAGTGGGAGTCTCAACATCTTGACTTGTACCCCCATATTTGACAATTAAGGAGAGATGATAGTACTGTTAAGACTTAAGACTTTGTTCTAGTGAGTTCTGAGAGTTTCGCTTCGAATATCTGTTTTTCGAATGGTAAGTGATTTCCTCTTGGCACTTTACCTTAGCGTTCAGTTCCTTTAACATCCCAGCTGTTTGGTTCTTTATAAGATGTAGCTCTACTAAACAATCATGGCATCATGTTTTCGATTTTGGCGTTTGAATTTATGGAAGGTTTCTTGCCAAACATCACCTCAATAAGGATCATCTTGTAAGTCATGGATGTGGTAACCAACATAGTTAAACAAAATGTCGATGCATACATTGGTATGTAACTATTCACAGATAAGTGACATACATGTTGTGTTGCTACAAAGAATGGTTTATGTCATGTTGCCATGGCAGCAATATCATGACCCAATGTAACATTGCCATGGACTGGCAAATGGCATTTTATAGGTCTGATTAGTGTTGCTTCCTCTTTTTTTAAATATGGCGCTTTTGGAAAGGTGGATTATCTCATAGACTTGCCATTTCGCCGGAGTGTAATATTACATTTGTGAACAAGAACAGCAACATTTTAAGGCTTTATAACAATTGCTGCTGCGTATGCCCTGGTCTTATGTTTGATACATCATATGTGTAAATTAATAGTGGATCTTAATTTGAGCATGCCCTTGTAGTATTTTCATTTGCATTTGTAGATGATCTACCATTTGGGATGTATGCACATACATATGTACCTACATATATATATATATGTGTGCATGCATGAAATAGACTAAGTTTAGCATGAAATTATCCAAAGCCAATTGAAAAAGAAAATTTTGGTTGGTTTTGACAGAAACTGACAAACTAATTGAAGTGAGCTTTTGTTGCTGTTTGGGGCCTGATATTGGTTTTAGCATGAAATGATTCAAAGACAACTAAAAAAGAAAATTTTGGTTTTTTTCAACAGAAACTGACTGAAACTAATAGCAATGAGTTTTGTGGCTGTTTGAGGGCTGATAGTGATAGGGGACTTTTTCTTGTTCTACAGAATCTTGGAGACAACTTGGGACCGTTAATGACACCTCATATCCCTCACTTGTTTCCTTTTGAAAAATAGGCCTGTTCCCACTCCAAGAGCAAGTCACTCAAAATTTGACACCCCTTCTCTTGTGATGCCTCTCGCTATGATGATCTATAGGGGGGGAGTCAGCCAAAATTCCACTGAATTAGACATGAATTAATGCTGAAAAATCAAGATTTGAAGAGTTAAAGATATTTACTGTCTTTATTTTTTAGCAAAATCTCTAAATAAGTACATTTGGTAAAACGAAGCATGATCTGTGGGATCTTTCTTGCTTTCAATTTTTTAGCGTACACAAGAAATCTGATTCTAGCTGGGTTGTTACATTCCTGTAATATATTTGATGCAAATGGTGTAAATAAGGTTTGATTCCTAATTACACAAACTAAGATCTTGAGTATCTCAAAATAAAAGATATTCTTTTTTTGGAGTTTAGTCAACTTTTGTGATTGAAATTCTAATATGTGTTGAATTTGCTGAAACAGACCAAGAAACTCGGAACGGTACCGGCTCCGTACCGGTCACTGACTGGTATGGTATGGTATGGTACGGTACCGTATTATATCAGCCCTATACCGGGTCCCATAAAATTTTTAAAAAATTCATTCCCTCCCTATCAAAAAATTGTTGAACCTAAATCGGACACGAACCAGGCCGAACTGAGCCCGAACCGGGCAGTACGATACGGTATGGTACAGTACCATACCGTACAGAATATAATTTTTTTAATTTTTTTTTAATGATCCAGAGTGCTAGACCGTTTTTTATATATTAACTGTACCGGCTCTTGACCAGTACGGTATGGTACACCCGTACCGGGCGGTACAAGATGGTACCGCAAACCATGAAACAGATCTTTACCCAGGGGGACATAAGTCGTCCTTCGATGGTGCAAACATGTTTGTTAATTTGGTGACCCAAAATTCTTATAATGTCCATTGGGTCTGTTGGGAAAGGGGTGGCCTAATGCACGCGGCTCCCTCACTGCAAGATCTAGGAAGGGTCTGATGTACATAGCCTTAACCCTGTTGGTAGGTTGTTTTCTTGTTTCAAATCTATGATGCTTGGGTCACAATGGAGAAATTGTATGATTGCACCAAGGCTCACCTCTTTTCTGTGTTAGTTGTGGAGCCAAACATAATTTTGCTGCTACAGACTTGGAGTTTCTACTGTCCCTCGGAATGTATATCTTTTACTTATAATTGTTCCAACTTTGGAGAGTGCCATCTTTCTGCCCTTATCTTTTGACTATCATTACAATTTTCATTAAAATCTGAATCTAATGGTAAATTAATTCATGAAAGGCAGGCAGGTGAGCTTATGAAAATTGAGTATCAGAGGAAGGTTGCTTTGCTTAATAGGCAAAAGAAACGTGGTGCCAGTACAGAAGCACTGGAAAGAACTAAAGCCGCTGTAAGTCATTTGCATATGAGATATATAGTTGACATGCAGTCAATGGATTCAACAGTCTCAGAAATTGAGCATCTGCGAGATAAACAGCTGTACCCAAAATTAATGGAACTTGTTGATGGGTAAGTCATGTTGAAAGATTTTGGTCCAGAATTTGCTCCTTTATTTTTCCTGCATTTTTAAGCAGTTTTTCTTCAAAATTATGTTTTTAGTTTCTTTCTTTAAGCAATTTTGTTAACCTTTTTAGTAAACCTTATGCTGTCATTTTGCTTTGCATAGTATAGTCAATCATCTACATTTGTTTTCTCCAATTGCATCACAATTTCCTAAAACCTATCCCTTTTTCCATAGCCATTTCTTCCCTAAGTTGCTTCCATCTTGAGCCTTATGTTTCAAATGCCAAATTGGTTCCTTTGACCTTTGATTTTTTCAAAAATCATATCTAGTTTTGAGGAAACCAACTGATTATCCATTTCCATCTTAAATACCTCCAGATCAGTAGAAATATCTCTCTGTCAACCTAGTATTATATCTTTCTTCCTTGGTTCAACACTTAGCACTTAAATCCTTCCTCTATGAATAATACACATGTATTTCATTTATCTCTAACTGCATAATACATCTCATCTTATCACTCACTGTTAAGTCCACCACATTTGTTAGCACAATTTTATCTCCATGTCCTTTTCCTTGGAATAACATTCAGGGCATGTTTGGTTAGGAGTTAGACTCTGAAATGAGAATGGTAATGACTCTCATTCCTGCCATTTGGTTGAGGGGAGTCCTATTCCCATGTCAATTCTAAGAGGGAATGTAAATGCTGCAATACCCCAAAATCCAATCTCTACTCTTCCCTAATATTCAAATCCGATTTTGATTTTGGTCACAAACCAAACACATTGGACGATATGGCAATTCTGTCTCCCATTCCAATCCATTCTGATTTGATTCCAGTTATCATTCCAGTCACAAACCAAATGCATCCTTAGAGCAAATCATCCTATTTCGTTTGAATTCCATGATCTTTTGAGAAGTTTGAAAAAACAGCACATTTTAATCATGCCAGCCATGTTGGATGAGCTGTTTGAAAGTTGCAGCAAACAACCAACCGGCATGCATGGATAGGGAACATTGAACACTAACCTGCCAGTGCTTTGCTTAAATCTTCATAAGATGAGTTGATTGACATAGAATGATGACATCATCCGAACCCCATCTCATATAGCACATTATTCCTACTATAAGGAACTCATCTTCAAACAAGACATGCGTATCTCAAACTTGACAATTAACACATCTCGTCGATTTTTATTATACCGAAAATATGTATCCTGTCTCTATGCTGCCACAAGCCAGCATGGTACACTTTCCGGTTTCCATGCACTACCTTAACAAGGCATAGACTTGCGTGAAAAAATACACCTGCCAAAAGATCTACAATTGGCAAGCTGGATGTACCACTATCAAATAGATTTTTCCCTTAATTTTGATCATTTTAATGCAAGATTATGTTATGAACAGATGGAAATATTGTTACTAATCTCTATCCAACCACAACCATAGCTGCCCCTGTTGCACTAAGATTTGCAATTCCAACCTCTGTGTTCCTTGTGCATTTTATTTGATGAAAACAGATGCATGACTGGACCTTTATCTTCTTTGTTAATGCTGTACATTCAAAGCAACCTGTGATCCAACTGCATGAAGCATTGGCCATTATATTGTTTGGTCTGTGGGCATTTGCTTTGGATAAGATGCTTTTATTTACCTTGCACATGAGTATAATATCATATTCACTTATTGTCCTTCTTTAACCAGGATGGCCAAAATGTGGGAAGCCATGTATGTGCATCATCATGACCAGCTGAATATTGTATTAAACCTAAAAATCCTTGACATCACAAATGCTCCCAAAGAAACTAGTGAGCATCATTACAAGCGCACACTTCAGCTGTTTGAAATAGTGAAAGAGTGGCATTCACAGTTTGATAAACTTGTGAGTCATCAGAAAGATTACATCCAATATCTTAATAATTGGCTGAAGTTAAATGTTGTCCCCTTTGAAAGCAGCTTGAAGGAGAAAGTGTCATCTCCACCAAGGCCACATCAACCCCCTATCCAGGCCCTTCTGCTTGGATGGCGTGACCATCTTGAGAAGCTTCCAGATGAGCTGGCTAAGAGTGCTATTCTTAGCTTTTCAGCGGTCATCAACACAATAGTGACACTTCAACAGGAGGAGTTGAAACAGAAAGAGAAATGCGATGAGACCCGTAAGGAATATCTAAAGAAGACACGGGCATTTGAGGATTGGTACAGCAAGTATTCACAGAGGAGGGCAATGACATTATCTGAGGAGGCTGTGCAGGAGGGTACTGAGGGAGCTACTCAAAAGGACCCTGTTGCAGAAAGGAAGTTTGCAGTAGAATCTGTAAAGATCCGGCTAGATGATGAGGAGGACAACCACAGGAAGTTGTGCAAACAGGTGAGGGAGAAATCATTTGGAAGTCTCAAGACACATTTGCCAGAGCTCTTCCGGGCTATGTCTGACTTCGCTAATGCTTCTTCTGACATGTATATGCAGTTGAAGTCAATCTCTCAAGGACAGAATCCAGTTTGTAACTAGCTCAAAAAAATCGCATGTATAGGTTTTAATATGCACCTTGATCTTTCCCTTTAGTTTTTAATTTACTCGTTCTGTTTTCAAGTTTTCCAGTGCTGTACCTAGTCAAGAGGAAGTTCTGGCTTTAAAATATCTTTTCTGATGTAAGATATTTATTTCCCATATTTATTAAGTTCCATGGTAATATGGCATCAAATCACCACTTTTCCTTCTCAGCAATTTGCACGAGAAATCCACAGAAAACTGTGGTATCTGTCAAATGAGGAAGCCTTGGCATTTGTTCCTAGCTGTCGAATGTAACAGATGGATACTGAATGCATTTTCTTTTATGATTTTACTTGGAAGAATGATGATATACTGATATTAGCAGGCTTCTGAATGCCAGTTTAGGTCTTTATATTTTCAAAGACCAACGTCATTGAAAGCTGTGGGGATTTGAAATTTTATATTTTGATGGGAAAGTAAAATTGCCACAATCTTTACTCATTCCAGTAATTAGTTATTGGAGATCTGGAAGTCCGAATGGTGCAATGAATATGATGGAGCAACTAAAAAGCAAGGATATTACTTTGGCAAGCTGAGTGAAACTTGCAGTCAGCAGGACGGAGTAGCCATGGAACTGCAGGAGGTCGACACAACCAGACCAAGTTGGACTCATCCCCATCATGAACTAGCTTGGGGCTAGAAATCAACATCCAGACACAATCAACTCAAGCATTAAAGTTATGGCCTCTTTTTGGGGTCAAATCCAGGCAAGACATTTGGGATAAAGGTTTTTCTGCCCGAAGGTTTTGGAACGTTAATTCGGTATGCATGCATGAAGCATGGGACTAAATTAAGAGGAAGGATAATTTGATCGATATGCATGATCTCCTAACTAAATAATTTCTGGAAATATATATGTAGCAAATTTTTTTTAAAAAAATTAGGGTTTTGCAGAAGCACATTTGTGTAAAATGTTAAACATGTACCGAATCTCTGGTTGGTAGAATCAGGTTATGTTTGCAATAAAGCAATTATGGAGCTAGTTACTATTTCTTGCTGAAGATATGATGCTATTAAGTGGCTAATAACAACCAGATAGCATGAGGAGGTGCTAGTTTACCAAGCTGGTGAAGTTGATGGTTGATATAAGTTTAAATTCTACCCTGGATAAGATAACTCTTCCTGTCCGCAGCCCCTTGCCCATTGCCTATTGGCTTCTTCTATCAAAAGAACAAGAAAGAAGGCAACCATGCATCGGTCCAGTGAAATAGAACATGTGGCTTTTTCTTGGTAAAAAATATTTAGTGGGAGCAAGAGGAATGTAGGGAAGAAATAGAAGGAAGAGAAGAAAAAAAATAGCACTCCAAAAATTATCGACCGTGTTGGTATGCTGGGCACAGTAGATTATAACTGATTGCAACGACCAAAATTACAAAGCTTAAGATGAAAATATTAGAAGTGATAACAATAGAATTTATAGATATTACCAATTGGTGCTGATTTGAGATAGCTGATCCCAACTAGTTGCAACCAACAAAACTAGAATATTTAGACCCTTACAGTAAAATGAAGGGCTCTTGGAGCAATTGACAAACATCCAAACATGTATTGCATAAAAGACAAGTCTAAAATTCACAAAATAACCTTTTTGTTATCTTAAAAATGATAAATAACTAAAGTGCATAAATAGAAAAGTTATGTTGTTGTTATAGATTTAAGGTGTGTAATCATTGTCCTAGAATTGGAACTATTGATCTAGATATAGATAATATAGCAATTCACGATCTCAAGATACCTTTTCACCAATAGTGTTTCTCTATATGTATATGCCTAGAAGTGAAGATTGAACCTTTTTAATTGTTACAAAGTACAGACACAATAAAAAAAAGACTTGTGAGACAAATAGCTTTCAAATGCATCACTTAAAAAAAGCATTCTAATGCACAAAAATTGACATTAAAAAATATGGAGTTTGGATTTGGAAGTCCTTGTTATAATACATGAATTATCTTGGAAATTATGATATTGGGATTCTTGTGTTTCTAGTTTGTTCCCTCTACATAACTAGAAAATGGGTATCAAGATATTTGCTTGTAGATGTCTTAACGAATATCTCAAGGGGAAATAGATTTATCTCACTGGATGCAATAGGTAAGTTTTAAAACTCCTATTAAAGAATCAAGTACAAAAATCATATTCCTAAAACTCTTAAATCACAACACTAATGTTTTTAATCATATGCACTAATATTCACACATCTATATATTCATGGAGGTTTCAGCCAACAATATCAAGCAACTAATCTAAAGGATATAGCAGATGTATGGAGGAGTCTTAGATTCCTTTGCCAACTCATCTAAACCATGCTATTTTTTTAGTAATCAAGTTAGTTTACCAATTGCATATACAATATACATGAATAGCTGTTATTAGATAGGTGTTAAAGTAGGGACTCAAGTATTGACTTCGAAAACATCATCAAGCGGTGTCAAAATTTGTTGGTCAAACAAACATGCGAAAAGTTACAATAGCAATGCAATGAAACTAGATATGATTTAAATAAAAACTTAAAATAATAATATATTGATTATTGTGATGTAAAATAATAATAATTTGTATCCTTTTATTTTTTATTACATTAGGGCATCCTAAAAAATAAATATTTTACAAGGCAATTATTGCATATTGATATTTGTTTACACTACATTCATATCAATGATTATGATACAAAAACTGATCAGTAACAATTCTCAAAAGGTCATTAGCATGAACTGATGATAGTAAATCTTCAAAAGAGATTTTTTTTGTAGGTTGAATTAGAGGTTTTAGAAGGATATTAACCTTCCATCAAATTAGTAAGCTAAATTACTTGGCCAACAGGATGAACTATATGGCTAGTAGACTAAGTTATGTTTTGTTATCAAATTGAAATACTTGAACAACTGGATGAAATATGTTATGATGATTGCTTACTTGGTCTCGGAAACTAGTCGAACACTTCACTACTTACCAGAATGCTAACTACTTCACCAACAAGGATGCACTCTAACTACTAGCTACAATCGACTAATGATTATGATGCTGAGTATGTAGGAGATGACTATACCAAGTAGCACAATCGATGATGTTGAGTACTTACTTGATACCGATTACTTATTTACATCGAATGTTTATACAAGACCGACTAGCTACTTAGGTAAATCTAATCGAGCCTACCCATATACAATATCAGGCTTCACCAACTTAAAGTAGCCCACCTACTTTGACCTGCTCGGACCAACAGTATATTATATATCCCACCTATCAGAGTCATCAATATCTAAGCGGCAAAGGCCAACAACTACCAGTATTCTAGCTAGAGATTGTAACGGATGAGATTCCAATAAACACTATCCTTCTAATGAAAAAATTCTAACTCACCAATATTTTCAACTTCCAAATGGAAAGTTGTTATCCATACTAGTGGAGGCAACCTCTCAAACGGCATTTAGTTACTCCAAGTAACTCTATAAATAGGTAAGAGGGAATCCCCGACTAGGTATGACACTACCACTACTCCTAGATGCCTAGTCTTCTCTCTTTCATCACTTTTAGCTCCAGTTGTTGTAGCCTATCTCACTCCTTCTACTAGCTTGAGTATCGGAATATCTTCCACTAGAAATTCTGGTGTAGGGACTGTTCTTGCATGTTTCTATTTGAGAGAAGCCATGAGCATCATCCCTTCTCTATTGGAGAAGATTGGAAGATCCTTAGGAGCTATTGAAGTTCTGGCAATGAGTGATTTGCTAGCAACAGATTTGCACACCAAGTAGGAGGCAAGTCATGCTCTTAAAGATTCTGAAGCTTGTAGAGATGACAAAGATAAACACACTAGCACAGGATGCCTCCATCAGCTACATAGGATGCTCTTCGCAACATGGAGAGCCACTTAACCAAGTGGTGGAGCCTTTTGCTCTACCACATCCACCACCAGCTATCCAGTAGGACATTCTCACCATCTTAGCATAATAGGTCTAGGCATTGACTGCACAGCAACAACAGGTTATGGTAAAGCAGTAGGTCCCAGAAGATCCCACAATTTCCACTGTTGCTCCACACATCCTAGCCATCAATCTTCTTGGAGGAGATCTTCTCATCGATGAACTTCTCATTTTTTGGGATCCCGATCACCATGTTGAGCAAGTAGTCAATCCCCCTGTAGGAGGTCTCCCTACCAACTAATTTTGTACCAGTCATAGTTCTCATCTCCATGATGAGTAAGCCCCTAACACAAGGAGCAGCAATTAGGGAGAGAGTAAAGGTGAGACAAATACCCCCTCTCTTGATTCGAATCCTCTTAGGAGGGATTTTTTGAGAAGGCTATTCAGTATCTGGCCAAACAGCTCCTTGACATTATGAGTGCAAGCTAAGCGAGTTAGTCGCTGACTTACAGATCTACAGGGAGGGAGTTGGGATCTGATTAATTTCAATACTTGTCCCCCTCTCTCTTAATGAATCATGGAGGAATCGATTCCGAGTTAGTTCAACATGTCTTAGATGGATCCCTACAATGACACAACGGATTCATTGGATCACCTGAAAAGATATAAAGCTCTCATGATGATTCAAGATACTATTAACGTCTTACTTCACCTCGCCTTCCTAGCTACCTTTCTTAAGGTGACCTGGGTGTGGTACTCCGGACTCAAGTCGAGGAGTATTCACTCCTTCGGATAGCTGGAGAGGTTGTTCAGGGTGTACTTCAATACTAGTTAGAGGATGCCACAAGAATCTGAGAGCCTTTTCTTCATCTGATAGTAAGATAGAGAATCTTTGAAGGACTACAAGGCCAGATTCAAGGCAACCACATTGGAAATCTATAACTTGGACGAGTCTATGGCCATGTTAGCCAGCCCAACTAGTCCCACTGACATAGTCCAAAGTCAAAGAACTTAGTCAGCAAATATGGTAACTATACTCCTCTCCTTGCCCCTCGAACTAATATTCTTATGAAAATTGAAGGAGAATGACACTTTCAAAGCATCCTCTAATAAGAGCTCCATCAACCACCCATAATAAGAACAAGTACTACCGCTTCTACCAGGATCAGGGCTGTTACAGCCGTGATAGTGACGTGGCCAGGCTCAGGTATCGCCGAATGAGAGCAAGCCACGTGTAAGTTTCCCCGCCGGAGTCAGCGCCACGTCAACAAAGCTAGGATCGGCGTACCGCACCACCCGACGACTGTCTGAAGCAAACCGCCCTCGCCGAGGTCGAGCTCGGCCCGGAGTTCCTCTACCACCTCATTGGCGCCCGGGCCCGGAGGGGTCCGCCCGAGTGAGGTCGGCCGAGGTCGGGCGGCCCCCTGCCGCCTCGCCAGGTGTCCACCAGGAGGGGTCCGCCGAAGCCGAGGTCGACAGATCTTTCGCCCTGCGCCAGGTGGCCACCCGGAGACGGGCCCACCTCGGCCGAAGCCGGGCGACCTCCTGCCACCTCTCCAGGTGTCCACCCAGGAGGGGTCCACCTAAGCCGAGGTCGGCTGATCCTTCGCCCTTCGCCAGGTGGCTACCCGGAGATGGGTCCACCTCGGCCGAAGCCAGGCGACCTCCTGCCACCTCTCCAGGTGTCCACCCAGGAGGGGTCCACCTAAGCCGAGGTCGGCAGATCCTTCGCCCCTCGCCAGTTGGCCCCCAGAGACGGGTCCAACTCAGCCGAGGTCAGACCGCTCGTACGGAGAGGCCCCCGGGGAAGGAGACAGGTCCCGAGGCCATCCCTCGGGCCGTACCGACCCCAGACGTCGTCCCGTACGGAGGGCGGCGGCACGCGGAACGTCACTTGCATCGGCCCGACAGGTCCCGCAGCCGAGAGACCCGATCCTGACGGAACAGGCCCCATAAACGGATGGCGCCCACGCTCGAGAAAGAGAGCGTTCTCACGAAGCCCGAGGCCTGACGACCAGCCGCTCTGCCAGCGCCGCCCTCCCCCTTTTTCTCTTCTGTCTTTGCCTTTTCCCTGCTGGGCCCGGCGGACGAGGTCGGAAAGCCGCCTGGCACCCTTCACCAAAAAGGGAAAAGAGAAGAGGACGGGGGAGGAGGGTTCCCAAGGCAGAAAAAGACAAGCGCGCGACGGAAGGGGATAAAGAAGGAAGAATCTGGGGACGACAAGGTAAGCCAAACTAGCCTGGGGACAAGGAGGAAGCACGGGCACAAGGCCTTGCACTGAGAGAAAAACCAGAGATCCCGAGAGGGGAACACTGGGCGTGAGCTCGACAAGCAGGCCCAGCCGAGATTCCGGTCCCTAGAGCATTTCCTTCACCAATTAACTCTCTGAATCTGGGACCCTTTCGAGGGCCCGGGTGGGAGAGTCTGTTCCTTCTCGTCGTCTACTGACTTGACCGTCGGAGCCCCCTCGCCGGGATCCCCGGCCGGGGTCTTCTAACCCCTTTGTTGCAGGTTCTCCGCAGGAAGGGAGGCTCCCTCGCCAGGCGGTCAGGAAGGATCGGCTGATCCGTGGCACGGGCGTGGCGACGAGAGCGGCAACAAGGGCCACGATATCGAAAATTATATTGCCTTGAAGAATGAAATTGAAGATCTTATTCGACACGACTATCTTGGCAAATATGTTTGTAAGAGAGAAACTCGACCTAGCACCTAGGATCCTACCTAATAGCAAACTCAGGCTGAGATTGATAATTGATTGATGGAGAGGCTGATTAACATGGTTTCCTGAGGGATAGAGCGCTCTTCAAAGTGGCAGAGGAGGGAGGAACAAGAATCAAATGTTATTTCTTTTTCTAATAAAGATCTAATCAAGATCCAAAATTCTCATGATTGTCATGTCGTGGTGACAATGATAGTGAAATATGATATAAAAGATTTTTTATTGATAATGAGAGCTCAGCTGATGTTTTCTTTTATGATATATTTGTTTGAATGAATTTGATTAAAAATTTGTTGAGATAGGTTTCTATGCCCTTAATTGGCTTTTTCGAAGACTCCATCAGAGTTGAAGGCAAAATCACACTTCCTATCATTGCTGGAACTCTGCCCCGACAAAGCACTATTTTTCTTATATTTACAATTATCTGAATTCCTCAGTGTATAATGTCATTCTTGAATGTCTAGGGCTTAATCGACTAGATGCTGTCATCTCAACTAAACGCCTTCTATTTGATTTCCAACAAGGAATGAAGTCGACAAAATACATGGAGATCAACAATTAGCTTGGTAGTATTTCATGATAGTGACTAAGGTACAGAAAACTAGTGAAGTACCGATTACTAAGCAGTTAGTTCAAAGGGAGCCATAAAAGAAGGAAGAGCCTGTCGAACAATTAATTTCCTTTTTATTAAGGGATGACCCCTCCAAATTTGTATAGATTGGAGATCTTTTATCCAAAAAAGAGGAGCTAATTATTGGAATTCCTCTATTGAAATGCAGACATTTTTGCCAGGCTAGCTTTTGATATGCCTGGAATTTCTTCCGAGATCATTACTCACAAGTTGAACATTAACCCCAAGTTCAAGCCAATTCGGCAGAAGAAAAGAAGCTTTGCTCCCGAGAGACAAAAAGCTATTGATGAAAAGGTCGACAAGCTCTTAACTATTGGATTCATCCAAGAAGCCTACTACCCAACTAGTTGGCCAATATGGTCATTGTCAAAAAGGCTAAAAGAAAGTTACGAATCCGCATCGACTATACTGATCTCAATAAGACATCTCCAAAAGATAGCTTTTCACTGCTAAAGATTGATCAATTAATTGATGCCACTTACAGAAATAAACTACTTAATTTTATGGATACCTTTTCAAGTTACAATCAAATAAGAATGGCTCCTGAAGACGAGAAAAAATATTATTTTCATCACTAAAAAATATATTTATTATTATAAAGTAATACCTTTCAGACTTAAAAATATAGGGACCACTTATTAGAGACTAGTCAATAAAGTCTTCAAAGACCAAATCGATCAAAACATGGAGGTTTATGTCAATGACTTGCTTATCAAAAATTCCAAAGAAGCTAACCACATCAAGAACTTGGAAGAAGCCTTTGATGCTCTTTGTCGGTATCGAATGAAGCTGAATACAAGTTAGTGCATCTTTGACATTACCACTAGAAGGTTTTTCAGATTCTTAGTCATAAAGAGAGGCATTAAAGAAAACTCGAAAAAAATCCGAGTAATTCTTGATATGAGGTATTCAACTTCTAAGAAAGAAGTGCAATAACTAACTGAACATATTACGATACTTAGTCGGTTTGTCTCGAAGTTGGCTAAGCATTACCTGCCTTTCTTTAAGGTACTATGCCAAATGAATAGCTTCACTTGGATAGAAAAATACCGATAAGCCTTTAAGGAGTTGAAGAAGTTTCTCGGATCTCTGCCTTTACTCTCCAAACCAGAAATCAGAGAGAAATTATACTTGTACCTTGCTGCTTCCCTAGAAGTAGTTAGCTCCGTGCTCATTTATCTAAGAGATAAAGGAGTTTAGAAGCCTATCACTATACCGGCTGCGTACTTACATGATGTAGAGACCGGGTACTCCAAATCTGAAAAAATTATTTATGCATTAGTTATCTCTACACAGCATCTCAGGCCTCATTGTAGCCCATTCGATAGTTACCTTGACCGACCAACCACTTAAGACTATTCTGCAACGGCCATTCTCCAAGCTCTACATAGCATCTCAGGCCTTATTGTAGCCCATTCGATAGTTATCTTGACTGACCAACCACTTAAGACTATTCTGCAACGGCCATACTCCTCTAGGAGAATGGCCAAGTAGGCAATCAAGGTTAATGAGTTTGATATTTCTTATTGCCTAAGAACATCTATGAAAGTCCAAGTTCTTAATGACTTCTTAGTTGGGTGTACTTGATCGGATGACAAACTTAAAAAGCAGCCTGCTGAGCAAGCTAATATAGAGCTAGCTTGGATTTTTCATGAAGATAGAGCTTCAAATTCTCAAGGAAGTGAGATAGGACTAATTCTCACAAACTCAGAGAGAGTTGTTGCTTAGTACGTACTTTATTTCTTATTCAAGGCAACCAACAATGAGGCTGAGTACCAAGTCCTATTAGCCAAATTAAAGCTCGCTAAGGAGCTTGGGATGAAAAGCCTCTAGGTTTTCATCGACTTCAAACTTATAGCCGGTTAAGTAACTGAAGAATATGAGGCTCAATTTCCAATAATGGTTAAGTATCTTGACAGAGTATGGAATTTCACATTAGCTCTCATGTACTTGGCATCTCCACATTCCTAGATGGAAGAATACCTGAGTGAACACTCTCTCCTTACTAGCTACTTCAGTCGACAACTTCCTTGGATGAACTTATGTTGAATACCTTGAAGTACCCAGCATCATTGAAATGGAAGAAGTTCAATAAGTTGACCAGTATCAATGAAACTAAGGAAGTTCAATAAGTTGACTATGAAACGACTTGGATGGAACTTTTAATCAAGTTCCTGATAGAAGGTGTCCTTTTCGATAATCCTTCATTGAAGATTAAGGAATTCAAGTAAAAAGCTTTTTGATTCATACTGCTGAATGGACAACTCTATAAGAGATCCTTTTCATTCCTACTACTCAAATACCTATAGCCAATTATAATTGACTACGTGCTTCGGGAGATCCATGAAGGAAGCTACGAGAACCATCTGGGAATAGGTCTCCAACCTACAAAGTCTTAAGACAGGGATACTACTAACCTGCCATGTAAGAAGATGCCATAGAGCTTGTTCGAAAGTGCGACTAGTGCCAATGCTATGCTAACATCTAGCGGCAACCTGCTAGCTAATTGGCTCAGCTTTATTCTTCCTGGCCCATCGCTCAATTAGGAATAGACATACTCGGCCCATTTCTCTCGATAATAGGTTAGTGAAAGTTCTTTATTATCGCCATCCACTACTTCACCAAGTAGATGGAGGCAAAATCCTTGGCACACATTACCGAGAGCAAAATCAAGACTTCTTTTAAAAGTTCATCATCTATCGATTTGGACACCCCCATGTCATTGTTATTGATAATGGCCGACAGTTCAACAACCAAGCTTCCATGCAGTTATGTACTGAACTCCATATTTAACATTGATTCATATCTATCGGGCACCCTTAATCAAATAGGGAGGTAGAAGTCATGAATCAGATAATTCTACAAGGACTTGGGACCAAGCTGGATGAAGCTAAGGATAAATGGGATGACAAGTTACCTAGGATACTATGGGCATACCATATAACTTCTCATACATCAACTAACAAGACCCCCTTCAACCTGGCATTTGGTACCAAAGCAATGATCACAGTCAAAATTGGACCTCCAACTATATGGATCGAGCACTTTGATGAGTCCAGTAACTCAACCTGACTTCGAGCCAATCTTGACCTAGTAGAGGATACTTGAAATCAAGCCCATTGATGGGGAACATAGGGCATGCAAGTGATCATCATAAAGAACAAAGTAATTTCAGATTAATATGAGTATGATCTCAGGTTTTATGATACTTCTATTCTCGAAAATGAGCTAAGGAACATGCAAGTTAACCTATGATGATCAAAGTTACAATCCCCACAAAGTTTAACCCTTAAGAAAAAAAGAAAGTAGGATCACAAGGATTAAGAAACCAAACTAGAACATGCTCGAACCACTTTTCAACAACACAAATCTAGGAGAAGGGATGAGTTTGGAATACATGGCAACAAATATCCCCTTTCTTGAAAGCAATGGGATCACACAATCTCTTGAAGGATACGCCTGGATGAAGAGGTTAGGTTTCCCTGAACTCTTGGCTCCTGGCTTGGTGGTTCAGTTGTCAAAGAAGACCTCCTCTGTAGGGTGTGGTACCTGAGGGATCCTGTAAATGCTAAGGAAAAAGAGATCCTTTTATTAGAGAATGCAGAGGTGTGCAACAAAGACACTGGAAGATAGGAGGGAAGATGGCGAAGACTTGTAGAGTAAGCCATGGCTTGATGTAAATCCTAGAGTGCTTGAGGATGCCAGAATTCCTGGCTGGATGGAAGATGCTCGGTTGCCCTAGACTTGAGGAGGACTTGGCAGCCAAGGGGTTTGGGGGAAGAAGGGTTGGTGGCCTAGGGTTTTGGAGGAAGAGGGGAGTTGGCGGCCTAGGGTTTTGGTGGAAGGGAGTTGGCGACCTAGGGTTTTGGTGGAAGGGAGTTGGTAGCCAAGTTGGAAGATGGATGAGATGGCTAGGGCTTGAAGATGGATGATAGTAGGTTGGTTTAGGCCTCTCACCCTCTTCCTCACTGAGTGTCAATGCACAGAGCACAAGAATTGAAGAAGAAGATCTCAAAATTTTCATTCATCAAAACTTTCATGATTTTACAAGAAGGATGGGTTTTTATAGCCCACCCATGCTCCTAATTTCATTAGGAGTTCATACATGAAAAAAAGGAATAAAATAAGGAGGTGCCACACTTGGTCTCCTTCTTTGATAGAGCCATATATCTTCCTTATTGGCTTGGGCGGCTTGCATGAAACAAGGGAGAAGGGGACCACTCCAATTCCTTCTTGGTCTAAGTGCCCAAATGCTTCCAATTTTGCTTGAGGAGTTTTGAGTGAGATAAGAAGGCGCCAAGTTGACTTCTTGAGGGACTTGAATAGCTTGATTCCTTGTTGGACTGGGAGGCTTGATTCCTTGTTGGACTGGAAGGCTTCAACTGTCCATCTAGGGAGGATGTGGGGCACCATCTTGCTTGAGTAGGGACCATATGGGTAATGCATGAAATGTTCTACACATGCTTGAGTGGGGACTAGTGGTCTAGGTCTTCAACTTCTTGATTACAGACTCTGACTTAACTCAATTGAACTACAGACTCTGACTTAACTCAATTGAATAACATGACTCAAACTGGCAGGATTGAGATAACCGCTAACTGACTCAAATGAAGAAAAGGTGACAGATTTCCAATACATTGATCAGAGATCTAAATGGAGCCCTGCAATCTGTCTGATCTTGGTGCCCTCACCAATTCTCCCAGTGTAGGGAAAACTCGACCCTGTCGAGTAAAGGTCAATCTGGCTATGGTACTTCTCTAATAGGTCCGGATCAATGCACTGCAGATCCTCTTGGATGATCTACGAGTTCTCAGATTTTGGTTGACCTTGCCAATGAACCAGATATCACTGGTAACCTTTATTTCAGGTAATAATAGCCTGATCATCCAGAATATGCATGATCCTTTCTCCTCTCTCAGGCCAATTTGTTGGTGGATACTCTGAGATGGGTTCACTCTCAAGAATGGGATCAGGTCCAAATGGCTCACTGGGTATCATTGCTAGCTCCCTATACTCAACTAGGTCGAGATGTTGAAGGTTGAGCTAATGCCTAATTTGGGTAGTAACTCGAGCACATAGGCATTGGGTCTAACTTTCTTAATCACTTTAAAGGGTCCAGCTCCACGGGCATGTAACTTTTTCACGATCCCCGGGAGAAACCACTCAGGTCTAATCCTAATCATCACAAAATCTCACACAGCAAATTCTTTAGTTCATTTTCGAGAATTAGCCACTTATTTATAAGTATCATTGCTAAATTTAATCTTACTGTTAATTTCCTTATGTAGATCCCTAACATGCAGTGCAAATGATTCAGCTAACTCAGAGACTCGTGCATGTATGGGTAAAGAGATTAGGTCTATGGATTTGTTAGGCTTATAACCATGGACAATCTCAAATGGACTCTTGCCTGTGGACCTATTGACTGAACTGTTGTAGACGAATTCGGCTCTAGGTAACAAAATATCCCAATTTTCAGTGTTTTCACCTACAAGACATCTCAACAGGTTTCCAAGGCTTCGGTTTACTACTTTAGTCTGGCCATCAATTTGAGGGTAGTAGGAGGTAGAAAATTTTAGCTTGGTCCCTAATATATGCTAGAGGGTCTTTCAAAAGTAACTTATGAATCGAACATCCCTATCAGACACAATGATTTTAGGAAGGCCATGTAATCTAACCACATTATCAAGAAAAAGTTTGGCTACCTTGGAGGCATCAAAAGTTTATGAACAGGGTACGAAGTGTGCCATCTTAGAAAACCTATTGACTACAACACAGATAGAATCATGTCTCCTTAAGATCTTGGGCAATTCTAACACAAAATCCATACTAAGGTCTTGCCAAGGATAGTCGGGTACAGGTAAAGGGGTATACAAGCTAGTGTTTTGCTTTTGCTGTTTGGCAACAGTACAAGTTCGACACCTAGCCATAATTTGGGCAACATCCCTTTTAGACTTGGCCAATAGAACTGGTTTTCAACAGCTAGAATGGTCTTGTTCCTACCAAAGTGACTAGCTAGATCTCCTACATGGGTCTCCCAAACTAGAAATTCTCTAAGGAAAGTCCTAGGAGTACATAACTTATTACCCTTAAAGAAGTAGCCATCTTGAAGGATATACTCACTATGTGAACTAGATGGTCCTTATCTCACAGATTGGTAGATCTCACTGAAGTCGGAACAAGTCTCATATTCCTCTTTCAGTCTGTCAAATCCTACGACTTCAGTCTTAACAGAATT
Organism: Areca catechu; assembly: GCA_021397845.1. Lineage (NCBI taxonomy): Eukaryota > Viridiplantae > Streptophyta > Magnoliopsida > Arecales > Arecaceae > Areca > Areca catechu. Next base: position 31,329,513 of record CM038046.1, read on the forward strand.
CAAGAGCAGGGATCGATGGTTAAGGACATCAGCAACCTTATTTTTAGTACCAGCATGGTGTTTCAGAATAAAGGTGCAAGCTTGAATGTACTCTACCTACTTACCATGCATAGAGTTCAATTTTTTCTATTAATTAAGGAATCAGAGTGCTTCATGATCAGAGTATAAGATAAATTCTTATGATAGTAGGTAATATCTCCAATATTTTAAGGCTTGAACTATCATGTAAAATTCTTTATCATAGGTCGAGTATCTAAGTTTAGCCTTATTAAATTTCTCACTAAAGAAGGCTACAGGATGACTCTTTTGACTTAGTACTTCTCCTATACCAACTCCAGAGGCATCACAAGTAACCTCAAAAACTTTAGAGAAATCGGATAACCTCAAAATAGGTGCTTGGATCATCTTATCCTTAATGTCTAGGAAGGCTTTATCTGCAGCTTTGGTCCACTCAAAGGTTCCCTTCCTAATGCAATCAATGATGGGTGCAACAATTGAGCTAAATTCCCGAATAAATCGTCTATAAAAGGTGCAAGGCCATGGAAGCTATGCACATCATGTACACTAGTAGGTACTGGCCACTCAACTATGGACTTAATCTTTTCCAGATCAGCTGATACTCCTTCGGGGGTCACTACGAATCCTAGGAAGATGACTCTATGGGTCAAGAACTCGCATTTCTTCAAATTGGCATAGAGGCTATATTTCCTGAGGGCTTAACAGACTTGTCGAATATGGCTTAGGTGGTCTTCCTTAGTCCTATTGTAGATCAAGATATCATCAAAATAAATCACGACAAATTTTTCAATGAACCTCTTAGGACTTGGGTCATGATCCTCATGAAGGTACTAGGTGCGTTGGACAACCCAAAAGGCATCACTACCCACTCATAAAGACCATCCTTAGTCTAAAAGGCTATTTTTCATTTATCCCCGGGTCTGATCCTAACCTGGTGATAGCCACTTTTAAGGTCAATCTTAGAAAAAAATGGTTACTTCGGCCATCATGTCTAGCATGTCATCTAAACAGGGAATGAAAATCTATACTTAATCATTATTTTGTTTATGGCATGACTATCAATACACATTCTCTAAGTGCTATCTTTCTTCGGGGTTAAAAGGACAAGTACTGCAGACTTAGGCTTTTCCTAATAAATCCCTTCTTGAGGAGTTCTCCAACTTGCTTTTGTAACTCTAAGTGCTCAGTGGGATTCATCCTAAAATGTGGGAGGTTCGACAAAGTGGCTCCTAGGACTAGATCTATGGCATGTTGTACATCTCTTAAAGGTGGTAGGTGGTCAGGAAGATCTTCGGGAAACACATCTTAGAATTCCTTCAAAAACTCCACAACTTCCTGAGGGTGCTCTTCCTGGGGGTGGTCACGAACTTCCTTAGTGGTCAAAATCCAAACTGGTGAACCCTCAGTGATCTCACACTCCAGTTTTTTAGCATTGATCATATTTAATCCTGATTTCTTCTCTTTCAGGTTGCTAGATCCCCTCTTGATATTATCCTTAGATAGGGTTGGGTTTATCATAATCTTCTTCCCATGGTAGTTAAAAGAATAGGAATTGGATCGGCCATACAGGATAGCATCATGGTCATATAGTCAAGGTCTACCTAAGAAAATGCTACTAACTTCCATAGGAAGGACATCATACCACACCTTTTCTTGATAGAATTGAAGGTAGCTCCTGACTTGGCATCTAAATTTGATGGGGATGGAAGTTGAGTCTATCTAGGACACCTTATAGGGATTGGGATGGGGAACAAGGGACAATCCTAGGGTTTTGACAGCACTGGTTGAGATGGCATTCACGTAGCTCCCACTATTTATGATGATCTTACATATCTTTTCTCCTAATTTAACGAAGGTGATGGAGACATCGCCAGCACGGATCCCGGAGCAAGCATGAATCTTGGACCTGCACAAATCCCAGAGTAGTAAATAAATTGAAAGAATATTTATTTAGGATTTATCTTTTATTTGAAATTTAAATTAGGATTTTGTTGGTTATGATTGAGATATGAATAGGTTTAACTTATCATATCTTGTATTTGAATTTGAGTTATCCCTATCTTTTTATCCTGTATTCAAATTCGAATGAGGGTTGGAAAATCTATAAATACCACCCTCAGTCCATTGTAAAAAAAAAGATAGTTTGGTCAATAAAGAATTTTTTGAAAAGAGTTTTTTTCTTTTCGTTCGCCCCATATGAGGAGGGTGAGAGGCCCGTCTGTCCTTCGCCTTCGGCTGTCGAGGGGTGAGAGACCCTAGTCTTTCCCTTTCGAGCGTCGAGGGGTGAGAGATCCTAGTCCTTCGCTTTCGAGCGTCGAGGGGTGAGAGACCCTAGTTATCCCTTTTTTCCCGTCGAGTCCCCTCTAGGTCTTAGGGATTTTCTTTCACGGCCCCAGGTAGCAATTTGGATAGGATGCCTTAGGCTCCTCATGTAGTGAGATGGATGGGATGCCCTAGGCTACATGTAGTGGGATGGGTGAGATGCCCTAGAGGTGAAATATCTCTCCGTGAATGTAAGTTCCAAGTATTAAAGTGTCCAATTTTCCTGCCCTCCATCACTATTTTTCCTTCGCCACCACCATTGGAAAATCAAAAAAAAAAAATTAAAAAAATAGGATACCCTAATCTTCGACGACTACTCAGCTCACCAACGATCCTACCCTGATTCTGTCCCCCATCATTTTTGGTATCAGAGCCCGGTTGATTAGGGTATCGCCATCTCTCCCAACTTATCTCACATTTTTTTATTTTTTTTCCCAAATCTTTCTATCCATTTTTCTTCCTCGTCTATTCTTTTCCCTGTTCCATGAATTTCCTTCTTCCCTCTTGGAACTCCCAACATCCCCCGTCGACCCTCGCCGCCCAGATCCAAATCCAACCCAAAAAAATAAGGAAGGAGAGCAACACCTTTTCACGAAAAATCATAGCTGCTGAGATCAAGAAGTGGGAATTGATCATTACTTGATCCTTATTTCTCCCGGATCGTTTCTGGGCAAGACCAAGGCGGCGTGGAGTGAAAAGGAGTAGTCCAATCTTGTTGATCCGACGACGATGGGTCTCTCAAGCCTGTCGTCGCCCTCGGAGGGCTTCCTTACCCTCCTCGTAGTGAACACCGCCCTCACCGTCTCCATCTTGAAGGAGCTCGCTCGCTCCATCCTCCACGTACTCAGCCTCCGCCCCTTCCCGCCGGCACTGGACCTAGCTGTGCCCGCTTCCGACCGGCCCTCGGAGCCCACCCTTAAGGAGTGGTTCTAGAGCAGCTTCAAGCCCATCCAGTTCGAGTCGGCCTTCGGTCGGTGGCACCAGCAGGCGGTCGACCATCGGGTTTGCCTGGCCTGGTTCGATCTGGAGTCGGTGGTGAACCGCCTCCCCTACGGCCATCTCTTCCACCAAGCCTGCCTCAAGCATGGGCTCGACTACCACCATGCCATGTATCCACTTTATCGGTCCCACCTCCTCCCCGTCGATGAGCCATCCACCACCGATTGTGCACTCAAGTCCAGGGCATCCTCTCGAAATCGAGGGCGTTCGTCTTCTCCCCCCACCTCCCATCGAAGGACTCCTACGGTCGCCCATCCTCTCTGGATCCGCCCGACCCTCCTCCGCTTGTGAGGAGATTACAACCATCGTCGACCCTCCATTCGCCATCTCCGATGTGCCGCCTGCAAGCCGAGCGCGCCACCCCGACTCCACCACCTCCCTCTATCCGGGAGATCCACGCTAACCAAGCTGAGTGAGCGACGCCCACTCCCTCCCGTCCATCATCACCGGAGCAGAGCCATCGACTGCTGCCCTCCCACCTCAGATTGCCACCGCTTGAGTCTTCTTGTGACCCTCCTCCCCGGAATCAAGTCATGGCCGCCTCCTTCCTCCCGCCCGATCTGGCTCCCTACTTGCTGTCGTCGCCAACCACCTCCACTGTAACCACCGCCATCTGAGCCGCCGTCTCCACCCCAGCACCGCCACCAGCGAATGCTCGCCGGACTGCCCTCCAGTTACCTGTTTTCGGTCCGTGGAGAAAGAAGGGCACGCGCACGAACGTGAACGCAAACCTGGCATTCGGAGCCGACTTCTCCTCTGCATGCTTCTCAAAGCAAGCCAGCTTCCCATTGCCAACTTTAAGTGCAGGCCAGAAATAAAAAAAAAAGTGAAAAAAAGGTTTGAAAAAAAAGAATTAAAAAAAAGAAGAAGGCCTCATGGCTAGCTGGATCTGAGTCTGACTCGACGGAGTCGAGTTCTCCCCACCTCAGGGGAATGATGGGGACATCGCCAGCACGGATCTCGGAGCAAGCACGAATCTTGGACCTGCACAAATCCCGGAATAGTAAATAAATTAGAAGAATATTTATTTAGGATTTATCTTTTATTTGAAATTTAAATTAGGATTTTGTTGGTTAGGATTGAGATATGAATAGGCTTATCTTATCCTATATTGTATTTGAATTTGAGTTATCCCTATCTTTTTATCCTGTATTCAAATTCAAATGAGGGTTGGAAAATATATAAATACTACCCTTAGTCCTTTGTAAAAAAATGATAGTTTGGTCAATAAAGAGTTTTTTTGAAAAGAATTTTTCTTTTCGTTCGTCCCGTATGGGGAGGGTGAGAGGCCCGTCTATCCTTCGCCTTCAGGCGTCGAAGGGTGAGAGACCCTAGTTCTTCACTTTCGAGCATCGAGGGATGAGAGATCCTAGTCCTTCGCTTTCGAGCGTCGAGGGGTGAGAGACCCTAGTTATCCCTTTTTCCCTGTCGAGTCCCCTCTAGGTCTTTGGGATTTTCCTTCACAGCCCCAGGTAGCGATTTGGGTGGGATGCCCTAGGCTCCGCATGTAGTGAGATGGGTGGGATGCCCTAGGCTCCGCATGTAGTGAGATGGGTGGGATGCCCTATGCTACATGTAGTGGGATGGGTGAGATGCCCTAGAGGTGAGATGTCTCTCCGTGAATGTAAGTTTCAAGTCCTGGAGTGTCCAATTTTCCTGCCCTCCATCCCTATTTTTCCTTCGCCACCACCATTGAAAAATCAAAAAAAAAAATAGGATACCCTAATCTTCGGTGACTTCTTAGCTCGCCAATGATCCTACCCTGATTCTGTCCTCGATCAAAAGGTCTGCAGGATGTTAGTCCTACACCAATCCTCTTGTTCATTTGTTTGGGCTAAGATACACCTAACAACTCCCAATAGATCAGATGACTCAAAGATTTCTCCATCTCCTTTATATTCATCCACCATGTGTACTCCAGCTTCATACACTTTCTCTTCAAACTCATCAATGGGTTCAGGAGGAGATCATGTGTTTCTCAAAGTGTCTCCTACTAAAGGAGTAATGAGATTCGAGATGCAAGGGAAACTAAGCCCTCGATATGTGGGTCCTTTGAGGTCCTAGAGAAAATTGGAGTAGTGGCTTATCAACTTGCTTTGTCGCCTTCTCTTGCTGGAGTGCATAACGTTTTCCATGTCTTTATGATGAGAAAATATGTACCTGATCCGAATCATGTAGTCGAATTTGGACCGCTTCGATTCAGAGAAGATTTGTCGTATGAAGAGCAACCAGTGAAGGTGGTAGATAGAAAGGAACAAGTCCTGAAGCGGTGTATCATTTCTTATGTTAAAGTCCAATGGAGCAATCATTCAGAATGAGAGGCCACTTGGAAACTAGAAGAAGTCATGAAAGACAAGTATCCTCAACTTTTTCATGAACTAGGTATGTCAATTTTGAGGATGAAATTTTTTTTTAAGGAGGGAAAAGTGTGAGGCCCAACCCAATTCCAGCTGATCCACGCAAAACTTGGGCTGAAATCGATAACTGAGTTGCTGACTTCAATTCAAGTTAAGCGTGGCATTGAACTGCCAGATTTCTCGGTGGAGGGGTCGGAGAGGGAGGTCGACGGCGAGGGGAAATGGGATCCTTCCATATAAAGAAAGGATTTCTTATGTACCTCGGTCCATTTCGGAACCCATCTTCCTCCGGTGGCCGCGAAAACTCGATGCCGACCTCACTGGACGATCCCTCGCATGCCTCGGCCCATTTTGAAGGTCGTCTTCCTCTGATGGATGCCGAAATCCGACGCTGACCTCGCCGGTAAGTCTTCTTTTCTCTGTTTCCTCTCGAGTGTGGGCATGAGCAAACATGCCCGATAAGGTGGCCGGACAGTTATTGAGATCGCCGCCGGTCCCTTTACTTCTGGCTATCCTTCTTGACGGACGATTGTTACGATCACCGCCGGTCCTTCCTTCCGGCCTTCCTTAAGGAGAGGTTGGTCGGCTCTGTTAACAGGGATGGGTCGGCTCTGTTAACAGGGATGGGTCGGCTCTGTTAATCGGGATGGGCCAATCCGGTAGAAGCAAAATCTTGGAGAGAGAATAGAAAGGGAGGAAGGGAGAAAAGAACTGGGTTGATGTGGGTGTCCCAAAATAATTTAGCTTTCTTTTTTAGTTTATATATCCATATAGAAATTAAATTATATGATTAAAAAGAAAAAAAAATGTTGTTCAGGATCGTCGTTGTCATTGGAAGACCAGATCTAGTGTTGAATTGTACGTAGTTGGTGGATACATTTTGATAAGTTATCTCTCTCTAGTATATTTTGCCATGCATGATGAGAGTTTGATATTTAATATGTTATTGGATTTTACTGTATACATTATGTGCTATACTTCAATGACTTGACATGATATGAGGTTAAACACGTATGTTTAGAATGCTCTATGTTATGGGTTGAGTTGATTTTTGACACTCGCTAGTCAAACTATGATTACATGAGTCAGGATATAGGCTCCTTTTAGGCCTCTAGTGGAGCTATCATTGGTGCATGACCGTTGAGCGGTATGTGTATACAGGAGCTAGTTTTTCTTGTGGGCCTAGCCAGCGGGGCAATCACTGGTACATGCAGAGGATGCATGTTTTTCGTGTAATTTCAAAGCTAGTTTTCCTTTTGGGCCTCTAGTGGGGCTATCACTGGTGCATGACTATTGAGTGGTATGTGTACACAGGATCTAGTCTCTTTCGGAGCTAGCCACAGGCCGATCGTGGCCATAGTTAGAGAGACTAGGTGAGTGAGTGTGGATGGCCATCCTAAAGAGTGAGTTGTCAGAAATGTAGTAAAGAAGGTTAATAATAAAAACTTAGTTGAATTATCTTAATTTTATTATTATGTTTAGTTATTGTTTTTGTACTGATTTATTCAATTCGTCTTACTTTTGATTCATGGTGGATTTGTACCTGAGATTTGCGATAACTTACTGAGTTTAGGGCACTCACTTTATTCCCTTACATTTTTTTCAAGACCAGAGGAACATGTGGGCTTGGGAACCAGTCAATGAGGAATTTATGACATGGTCGACATTATTGCTTTTATGTTTAATGTTTAGTAAATTTTAAGTGTGTGGCTATTAGTTTTTATGAACATTTGAATTTGTTTGTCTAATAAAAATTATGTGCATGCCTGGTTGAACAATTATTGCTGGAGTTGAGATATGAAATAAGCCTTATGTGTTCGAGAGAGAATAAACCTAAGGGCACACAGCTGCCTGTTGCACATCCGGCTCATGTTTGGGGTTGGGGCATGACAATTTTAATCTGAAACCTTCTACTTTTAATGCATATTTGTTAATGTAATCTTTCTTTTATGTTTTATATGAAGCTGTTACTTCTTTCTTTTGACATAGATGCAGGTGGTATTGGAAAACAATCCATCATGTTATTTTTATTTATTCTAATGCAGGGATAATTGGAGATGATAAAGTTAGTAGGGATAATTGGAGATGATATTGGGATTGTTGATGGTCTTTACATATATTTTAATAGCAATTATGTTCAAGTTGTTTGTTTTCTTTATATGCCTACTTTTGGCTTGTGAGATTGTTTCTATTTAGATTAATTTTTGTTTCCAGGTGACAGGTATACGAAAAAATTTTAATTTTAATTTTTATTTTCATATTTAAAATTAGTGATCGATTTTGTAATCGACTTTTAAATAAAATTAATATTTTTTGTGATTGATTTTCTGATTGAATATTAAACTAAATTTTTATAATGGATTGTGACCAATCTTGCGACTGATTTCCAATCAAAATTTATTTGATTTTTCTAATATAAATTTTATGACTGAATTTTTGTTGACTCCGTTATTGATTTGATGATAAGCAAAATACTTAAGTATAAATTCAGTACTAACATATTCCTTGAAGTGTGTTTAATAGAAAAAGGTACTCATCAAATCAACTAAATTGAATTGCTTATCAAATGATGAAGAAACCATTTCTGTGGATAAAAGATCAGCTATAAATGGACTTAAGTACTTACGAAATACTTGAAAGGACTTAAAGAGTTCAGCACAAAAAGGTTTCAGCAGAGTTTCAGTGAATTTTGAAGAAATCTCAGCAAAGGTCAACTCAAAGTGCCGACTCATAGTACAAGTGTCGACTCATGGCAGTACAAGTGTCGACTCAAGCTAGCACACAGAAAGAGTTTCAAATGGCACGGGTGAAGTATCAACTCATGCCACTTAAGTGTCGACTCAAGGATCGACTCAAGGCCTAAAAAAATTTTCTTATAGAACATGCTGAAGTTGAGGACTTGCCTAAAGTGTCGACTCATGGATGTCAAGTGTCGACTCAAATATCGACTCACCTGAAGAAGTGTCGACTCACCTGAGAATTCTAGAGAGCTTCAATGAAGAATTTTGAACTCGATGTCAACTCATGGGACTTAAGTGTCGACCCTAAGTATCGACTTACAGCTTGAAGTGTCGACACTTGGAGTTCTAGAAACAGTAATGGCTAGTTTTTCAAATACAGAACTCGGCACTCTTGGCTCCCAATGGCTAGTTTTTCATATCTAACGGTCATAAATCATCTTTAAGGCCTTGGAATGGTATTTAAGTGATTTGAATTTAAGAAAATAAAAATAAGAAATACAAGAAAGAAGAGAACAAGTGAAAACAAAAGAAAAGAAAAGCAAGTGCATTCACTCCCATTCATTAAGAGCAACTACCTTCAAGCAAAAAGAAGTCTCCAAGCATTCAAAGCTATCAAGAAGCATTCAAGTCCAATGCTTCTGAGCATTGATTAAGGCTTCATCAAGTTCAAAACAAGCAACTTCTCCAAGCTTCAAAGAGATATCAGCTTGATATTAGAAAGCTTTTCTTGTTGCTTTACTTTATCTCATATCTTTGTTGTAAAGATTTTTGGTGATCCTAAGAACAAAACCAAGGAGGTTTTTGGTTAGCCTATTCGAAAATCAAGGAGGTTATTGGTTAGCTTATTTGAAAACCAAGAAGATTTTTGGTAAGCCTAGTTGAAAACCAATGAGATTTTTGGTTAGCCTTTGAAAACCAAGAGGTTTATTTTGGTGAGCCTTGTAAAAACTAAAAAGGATTTTGATTAGTGAGCCCGGAAAACAATCGGCTATAATCAATTGAGATTATAGTGAATTCCTAAGTGGACCTTGGGGAGTGGATGTGGTGCATTGAAAAGCACCGAACCACTATACTTGGTTTGTGTTTGTGATTGTCTATTACTTTCTTTACTTGCTTTTATATTTGTTGCATTTATATTTCCGCTGCATACTCTTCAAGAGCATACTCTTTCACCTTACCAGTACTTGATTAGACATTTGTATTGGCACACATTCTTGCCAGTAATTGTTAGAAACCCAATTCATCCCCCCTCTTGGATTGATTACTAGGCAACAAGTGGTATCAGAGCCACGTTCTCAATATATAGGTCTAACAGCCTTGAGTAAAGATTTATGGCAACTCTCCTTGGTACTAGTGTAGTTGAGGGACAAGCCTCAAACATACCTCCATACTTTAATAGAACAAATTATACTTATTGAAAAACTAGAATGAGAATTTACATGAATTCTACAGATTATAATTTATGAAAAGTAGTTGATAAAGGTCATCATATTTCTTCGATCGTGGTTAATGGTATTTCCATCCCAAAGCTTGAAGAGGATTGGAATAAAAATGATATTAAACAATCTGAGATCAATGCAAAAGTAATAAATCTCATTTATTATGCATTAGATCCTAGTGAATTCAATAGGATTTCTACATGCACATCTGCCAAAAAAATATGGAACATACTTGAGGTTACCCATGAAGGTATTGATCAAGTGAAGAATACTAAAGTTAACATGTTAGTGCACACTTATGAGATGTTCTATATGAAACCAAATGATCTATCACTGACATGTACACTATATTCACAAATATTATAAATGGCATGAGAAGTTTAGATAAAATTATGTCTAATACCAATTTTGTTAATAAAATTCTCAAGTCACTTTCAACATCTTGGGATCCAAAGATGACAGCCATACAAGAAGCCAAAGATATTGACAAACTATCATTGGAGCAACTAGTAGAATCGCTCATGACTTATGAGCTAATTTGAAACAAAAGTCTATGGATTTGGACAAGAAGAAAAAGGGGATAGCTTTCAAGTCTACAACATAAGATGAATCCTCGAATGAAGAATCAGAAGAAGAAGAAGAAGAAGAGAGTGAGGAAGCTCTTCTAGCAAGAAAATTCAGAAGATTCAGGAGAAAAAGAAATTCTTTTACAAGAAAAAGTTTCAACCAAGCAAAAAAAGGGAAAAGAAAAGGAGAAAGAAAAAGAAAAGGAGAAGGAACTGCCTATCTGCTTCGAATGCAAGAAGCCTAGACACTACAAGTTTGACTGCCCTTTTCTAAAGAAATCAAGAAAAAAGTTTAGAAAGAAGACAATGATGGCGACTTGGAGTGACAGTGAGGACTCTAGTTCAGAGAAGAACCAATTGAAGTCGCCAATCTATGTTTTATGGTACTACAACATCAAAAGGAAGAGGTACATTCTGATCTTGAAATAGATTATACTTTTGATAAATTAAGAATTGCATTTGATGAATTGATGCATGACTATAAATTAATGATTTCTGAAAATAAAAAGTTGAAAAAGCATGCAAATACTTTTTCACATGAAAACACTACTCTTTTAAATGAAGTTAATGATTTGAAAAACAAAATTGATATTTTAGAAAAGAAAAACAAAGCTTTATCTATGAAAAATGAAGTTTTAAAAAGATCTAAACTAATTGTTTCAAAATATGAACTTTTGAAGAAAAGTAAAGATCTTGAAATAAAAAATAAGCAATATAAAGAAGAGCTTAATAAGATAAAACCTTTTATTGAAAAATTCATATATAGTTATGAAAAGTTAAATCTTCTTTTAAACAATCAAAATGCTATTTTTAATGAAGCCGGATTAGGTTATAGACCTTAAAAATAGCAAAAGTATTTCAAAAATTTCTTTGTACCTGCATCATCTAGCATTACATGCTTTTCTTGCAAAAAAGTAGGTCATAAAGCTTTTCAATGTAATTTAAAAAAAATTAATAATTTTAGAAAGATTTGGGTTCCAAAAGGAACCACTTTTAATACTAACCCTAAAGGATCCAAGTTGGCTTGGGTACCTAAAAACAAAACTTAATTTATTTTGCAAGTGTGTCTTGCAACCAATGAAAATAAAAGATTGTGGTATCTTGATAGTGGTTGCTCAAGGCACATGATAGGAGATGTGAAGCAATCACCTCTCTTGAAGCAATAAATGGAGGGAGTGTAACCTTTGGTGATAATGGTAAAGGAAAAATCATTGGTATTGGTAAGGTTCACATATCCCCTTCTACTTAGATTGATAATATTCTTTTAGTTGAAGACTTAAAGCATAATCTTCTTAGTATTAGCCAATTTTGCAATAAAGGTTTTCAAGTTATTTTCGATTCATCTTTTTGCATGATTGCTAGTCCTGATAAAATTAGAGTGAAATTCATTGAAAAAAGGCATGGTAATATCTATCTTGTTGACTTGGATAATCTATCTTTACTTAATGGAGAATGTCTGGTTATAATGAATTCAACTATTAATGAGACTAGTTGGCTTTGGCATCGTAGATTAGGTCATGCAAGAATGTTTTTACTATCAAAACTTTGTAAAAAGGATTTAGTAAGAGACTTACCAAAACATAGTTTTGAGAAAGATAAAATTTGTGAAGCATGTCAATTTGAAAAACAAGTAAAAATATCTTTTAAACCTACAGGTTTTGTTACAACTTCTAGGCCATTAGAACTACTCAATATGGATCTCTTTAGACTAACCAGGACATCTAGTCTAGGAGGTAAGAGATATGGATTAGTTATAGTGGATGATTTTTCATAATTTATATGGATGTTTTTTTTGCTCACAAAGACGAATCATTTTCAGCATTTATGAAGTTTTATCGAAAAGTTTGAAATGAAAAAGGTACTTCAGTTATTTGCATTTGTAGTAATCATGGTTATGAATTTGAAAATCATGATTTTGAAAACTTTTGTAATAAAAAAGGAATTGAACATAATTTTTTTGCACCTCGGATACTTTAACATAATGGGGTTGTAGAAAAGAAAAATCATACTTTAGAAAAAATGGCACGTACTATGCTTTGTGAAAATGATTTGCCAAGATATTTTTGGGTTGAAGTAGTTAATACTGCTTGTTATATTTTAAATTATGTTTTAATTCATCCGATTATAAAGAAAACTCTTCATGAGCTTTGAAATCAAAGAAAACAAACTTTAAAGTATTTTCGTGTGTTTGGTTTTAAATATTTTATCATGAATAATGGTAAAGATAATCTATAAAAATTTGATGCCAAGTTTGATGAAGGTATCTTCTTAGGATACTCTATATCAAGCAAGGCATATAGAGTTTTTAATAAGAGAACTTTAGTAGTAGAGGAGTCTGTATATGTAGTCTTTGAAGAATCTGCTAACAAATTCTCTAAAAAAGAGGATACTTCTGATACATGTACGGTGCTGAAAAGTTAAAGAAGCTGACATTGGATAATCAACAAAGTAAAGAAGATCAAGATAAGAATGAAAGAGAAGAAGCCATACAATTCATACCAAAACATCAAGATCTACTTAAAGAGTGGAGGTATGCTCATGGACATCCTAAAGAGTTAATCCTAGGTGATCCATAAAAAGGGATAAGAACGAGATCTTCAATTAGAAATGAATGTGATTATATTGCTTTTGTTTCTCAAGTTGAACCAAAATATTTTGAAGATGTTGAAAATATCATAATTGGATTAATGCCATGCAAGAAGAATTAAATCAGTTTGAAAGAAATAATGTTTGGACACTAATAGAAAGACCATCTAATTTTTCAATTATTGTCACAAAATCGGTATTTAAGAATAAATTAGATGAAAATGGTATTGTGACTAGAAATAAAGCTAGGCTAGTTGCCAAAGGTTATAATCAGGAAGAAGGGATTGATTTTGATGAAACCTTTGTTCCTATTGCTAGACTTGAGATAATTAGATTACTTTTAGCATTTGCATGTTTTATGAACTTCAAATTATTTCAAATGGATGTTAAAAATACTTTTTAAAATGGTTTTATTATCGAAGAAGTGTTTGTTGAATAACCACCTGGATTTGAAAATCATGCACATCCTGATCATGTTTTTAAACTACATAAAGCACTTTATGGTTTAAAACAAGCATCCCGAGCATGGTATGAAAGACTCAGCAAGTTTTTAATTGAAAATGATTTCTCCAGAGGCCATGTTGATACTACATTATTTCTAAAGAAGAAAAATGATGATTTATTAGTAGTACAAATTTATGTTGATGATATTATATTCGGTGCTACTAATAAACTTCAATGTGAAGAGTTTGCCAAGCTTATGCAAGGAGAGTTCAAAATGAGCATGATGGGAGAACTCAACTTTTTTCGCGGACTCCAAATCAAGTAAACCAAAAATGGAATCTTCATCAACCAAGCTAAGTATACAAGAAAAATCTTAAAGAAGTTTGGGATGGAGACTACCAGATCAATGGGTACACCTATGAGTCCCTCTTGTAAGCTTGATAAGGATGAACATGGTAAATCAATTGATCAAAAATTATATAGAGGAATGATTGGCTCTTTATTATATTTGACTGCTAGTAGACCAGATATCATGTTTAGTGTTTGTATGTGTGCTAGATATCAGTCTGATACAAAAGAATGTCATGTGTTGGCTGTTAAGCGCATATTTAGATACTTATCTGGTATAATTAATATTGGTTTGTGGTATTCTAGAGATTCATTTATTGATTTAATTGGATATTCTGATGCTAATTTTGCTGTGTGTAAATTAGACAGAAAAAGTACAAGTGGAACTTGCCAATTTTTTGGAGTTAACTTATTCTTCTGGTTTAGCAAGAAACAAACTTCAGTTGCACTATTCACAGCTGAGGCTGAGTATATTGCAGCAGGAAATTGTTGTGCTCAAATCTTGTGGATTAAGCAACAAGTTGAAGATTTTGGAATCAAACTAATTAAGACACCCATAAAATGTGATAACACTAGTGCTATAAATTTAACTAAAAATCTTGTTCAGCACTCTAGAAGTAAGTATATTGAAATTATGCATCATTTTATTAGAAATCATGTTGAAAATAATGATGTTATGCTTGAATTTGTTAGTACTGAAATACAACTAGCTGACATACTGACTAAGCCTCTCCAAGAAGATCGGTTCAATATGATTAGAAGAGAACTTGGGATCATCAACCCTTTTGTTTGAAATTTCCAACTCTTCATAATCTTTGACCCTTGTTTGATCAAAATTGCTTATAATCATGTTCAAATTCCTTAAAATCCTTCATATTTTGATCACTGGTCCATTTTCCATTTTTTTTCGATTTTAAGTTGAAGTGTCGATACTTGGAAGTGTCGACATCTGGAAGTGTCGACACTTGATTCTATGTCGTAAGTCGATACTTGAACGGCAACAGACCAAGCTAAAATAGGAAAAATGGATAGTTTTCTTCGATTTTCTTACTCTAGTTCAAGCCGACTCATCCCCTAACCGAGCTCCACCATCCTCTTCCCTCTAATCTTGGATTCAATCGATCGATTCTTCGATTGGGACAAATTCTATCAGTTTCTCACTGTTCATTCTCTTATTTCCACTGTTCTTCATTTGATTTCACTATGTTTGGACCATAGAATCCCTAGGTTTTCTTCCCTTCTTGCATTTCTATCTTGTATCCTTGAAATGGGGACTAGGAAGCAAGTTGTTCGGTGTCTAAGACCATCCATTCAGGAGGAAGAAAGGAGAACTAAAGCAAGGCATGAGGCCAGTGCAATGGTTGAGCATGATATTCCTACTAGACCCCCAGTGTCTGCAGCAAATAGAATGGGATCGAAGACTATCATCGATGGTCGCTGAGTGGACTTCGATTTCATAGACCAGCAGCACTTCAGGATAGGCCAATGGCTGAGGGATGCAGGTTTAGCATCATTCTTTTCATTGTCAGAGAGATTCTACTCGGGACTGATTAGAGAGTTTTATGGATCGCTTGCCCGAGGTAGTGATGGCTGGATTGCTCAGGTCCGAGGCAGAGATGTTCCTATATCAGCAGAGATTCTGAGCAGAGTATAAGACATTCCCATGAGAGGATTAGTTGTGGATTCTCTAGTTGATAGGATCAGTGTACTCCGATGCATCTTTGAGATAGATATTTTCCCGAGAGAGCTGTTGTTATAGCATCGAGGCTGACACTCGAGATGAGGTTGCTGCACCATATAGTTGCTTGGATCCTTCTACCAGAGATCGGCTGGTTCGATTTCATCACCGAGCGCGAGCTTCTGGTGATTGTATCTTTAGTACAGCACACTTCAATATGCCTTCTGGTACTTATGGTACACCAGTTGACTGAGCATCGATCAGTCAGAGATTGTGTCTACCCTACGGGATGGGTTTGACACTACTATTTAGAGCTTATGGAGTGGTCATGGACAATGAGCCCTACAGGCAGTTATTACACACCAATGTCTATGACATCAGATCACTGCACTGGATAGGGTATCAGCTTATCAGAGGCCAGTGGAGATGATGCATATCTGGACAGGTCATTGACAAAGATGATGATGTCGTGGAGGAGGAGCGCATCTTTTCAGGAGAGGCAGGGCCATCTGAGATTCATAGAGAGACATCTGAGACACAGCTCGAGCCTTCAGCATAGCCCGAGCCCACTCCTCAGCCTGAGCTAGCACAAACAAATATCCCTGGAGCTTTAGACAGCCTAGAAGAACAGGGTCGCTCGCATTGAGACTGATGTGATGATCATTCATCAGCGAGTCGACAGGATTCATATGGAGATGATGGAGAGCCATCGAGGACTGAGTGATGGCATTTCTGCCATTTTGTCTGCATTGGCAGACCTTCATCAGGCAGAGCTCCTGCACCTTCAGCTCCAGCTGATTCACCTTCAGCACTACCTACTCCAGGACCTGATTTGGATGATGATGAGACTGACTCTGTTGAGTTTGAGATTGATGATATGATGACAGAGCCAGCGCTAGAGATAGCAGCTGACCTTCTTAGGAGTCCTATTCCTGACCCATCTGGATCATCTTTTCAGACTCCGATCCTATCATCCTCACCTTCCAGATCTGATCCATATCCTACTTCCTTTCCTGCACCTACTCCTGTCATTCCATCATCCTTCGATATACATATCTTACATTCTCCATCTTTGCATACATCCTCTCTTATCAGGGAACTAGGATTCTGTACCCCTAGTTTCCACCGTCTTGACTCCGGACCTATCTTTGATCATATCCCCCTTCATACTGTTTTTGATACTACCATTCCGGTTAGTGCTATTCCTGCTGCTGACATAGCTTCTACCTTTCTTACCGGCGAGAGGCAGGACTTATGTTAGACATAGAGGACGAGGATGTCATGGCATATCGAGACTGACCAGGACCCCTCTTACTGATCTTTGACCCATGTGGCCTCGATCTCATTCTTCTACTGATACTACATGGATCGACATTGGATCCTCGGATGATGAGGAGTTTGCTTAATATAGTCTTTATGCTTAGATAGCTTATATTTCAGCACTCTTGTATGCTTTTATGTTTGCTTACTATCTTGTATCTTTACTTGTATCAATGTATGAATTGTATTTCAATGAATGAATGGAATTTTTACATTAATACTTTGTCTTTAGATGTTATCTCTTTTTATTGTTGCTTAATTTCTGTGATTTATCATCCCTCCCTCTCTATTTAACCTTTTTTTTATGATGACAAAAAGGGGGAGAATTAAGTGAGTAATAAGGGAGAGAGATAAAAAGAAAAGAGAGAGACAAGTAAAAGAAATTTGTATAAGAGTTAGCAATGAGAGAAAATTGAATGTAAAAACAAAAGTGCAATGAGTAAGGGGGAGTAATCCTTTCTTTGCTATTTTGTGTAAATTAGTTTGCTCAATTCTTTAAATTCAGTTTTTTGGTTTTTGAAAACTTATTGAAAATCAGTTTTTCGATTCACTTTTTGAGGGGGAGTATTTATACTCTTCAATCTTTTATTCAAGAATTTCTTTTTGATTACGTTCACTATTGCTCTATGATGAATTTCTTATCTTGAAGCATGTTTTTTCTCTGATACTTATTTAGAGTATCATGATTCTTGAAATTGTTTTTAGCTCTGATACTCTTATGGTTCAAATTCAATTCAAATGAGTTTTTATACTTTATCTCTTTACTACAATAGAAAATGCAATAAGCTCTATGCAAATTGAAATTTTTTTAAGAGCTTATTATATGAATTATACTTAAAGGTTTTGTCATCATCAAAAAGGAGAAGATTGTTGACTCTGTTATTGATTTTGATGATAAGCAAAATACTTAAATATAAGTTGGGTACTAATATGTTTCTTGAAGTGTATTTAATAAAAAAAAGATACTCATCAAATCAGCTAAATTGAATTGCTTGTCAAATAATGAAGAAATCATTCTGTGGATGAAAGATCAATTATAAATGGATTTAAGTACTTGAGAAATGCTTGAAATGACTTAAAGAGTTCAGCATAAAAAGGTTTCAGCATATTTCAATGAATTTTGAAGAAATTTCAGCAAGTGCTGACTCGAAGTATCGACTCACAATTCAAGTGTTGACTCATGGCAGTGCAAGTGTCGACTTAATTCGGCATACAGAAAGAGTTTCAAATGGCAAGGATGAAGTATCGACTCATGCCATTCAAGTGTCGACTCAAAGTGTCGACTCAAAGATCGATTCAAGGCCTGAGAAAAATTTCTTACAGAACATGCTGAAATTGAAGACTTGCCTGAAGTGTCAACTCATAGATGTCAAGTGTCGACTTAAGTGTCGACTCACCTAAAAAAGTGTCGACTCATTTGAGAATTCCAGAAAGCTTCAATGAAGAATTTTGAACTAGATGTCGACTCATGGGACTTAAGTGTCGACCCTAAGTATCGACTCATAGCTTGAAGTGTCGACACTTTGAGTTCTGGAAACAGTAACAACTAGTTTTTCAAACGCAGAACTCGGCCCCTTTAGCTCCCAACGGCTAGTTTTTTGTGTCTAACGGTCATAAACCGTCTTTAAGACCTTGGGATGGTATTTAAGTGATTTGAATTCAAGAAAATAAAAACAAGAAATACAAGAAAGAAGAGAACAAGTGAAAACAAAAGAAAAGAAGAGAAAAGCAAGTACATTCACTCCTATTCATTGAGAGCAACTATCTTCAAGCAAAAATAAGTCTCCAAGCATTCAAAGCTATCAAGAAGCATTGAAGTCAAATACTTTTGAGCATTGATTAAGGCTTCATCAAGTTCAAGACAAGCAATTTCTCCGAGCTTTAAAGAGATATCAGCTTTATATTAGAAAGCTTTTCTTGTTGCTTTACTTTATCTCATATCTTTGTTGTAAAGGTTTTTGGTGAGCAACAAAATCAAGGAGGTTTTTGGTTAGCTTATTTGAAAACCAAGGAGGTTATTGGTTAGCCTATTTGAAAATCAAGAAGATTTTTAGTAAGCCTAGTTGAAAATTAAGGAGGTTTTTGGTTAGCCTTTGAAAACCAAGAGGTTTCTTTTGGTGAGCCTTGTAAAAATCAAAAGGAATTTTGATTAGTAAGCCTGGAAAACTAATCGACTATAATCGTAGGAGATTATAGTAAATTCTCAAGTGGACATTGGGAAGTGGATGTAGGTGCATTGGAAAGCACCGAATCACTATACTTGGCTTGTGTTTATGATCGTCTATTGCTTTCTTTACTTGCTCTTATATTTGTTGCATTTATATTTCTGCTGCATACTCTTTAAGAGCATACTCTTTCACCTCACTAGCACTTGATTAGACATTTGTATTGGCACGCATTTTTGCAAGTAATTTTTAGAAACCCAAATCATCCCCCTCTTAGGTTGCTTACTGGGCAACAATTTTTGATTGAAAATGAATTAAAAATTTTATGTACTATTACTGACCTATCTTGTGACTAATATTGTCAATTTTTTTTTTATTTTTAAATAAACTTAGTGACCAATTTTGCAATCGATTGTCATAATATAATTTTTTTAAAATTTTGTGACCAATTTTTAATTAAAATTTTATTTCAAATAACTTCAAAAAGATTTTGCTATCGATTTTTTAACTGATAACTATTTTTTGCAACCAATTTTGAGATTGAAAAATCAATTACAAGTTGTAGCAAAATTTGTGAACAAAAAAATCGGTTGCTAAATTTTACAAGTAGAATTTTTATAATCGAAAAAATTGGGTCACAAATTCAGCCGCTAAATAAATTAACAATTGATTTTGAATTTTTTGTCGTCGATTATACGATCACTAAAATAATTTTTTCTTGTAGTGATAGTTTAAGGCCTATGATACACTTATCCTACATTAATTAAATGAGTCTTCAAAACCAAAAAAACCTGGTGATGATTATTAACTCCGTTAATATTTGATGGAGGGTAAAAAAGTAATGGTATTAATAACATTAAATGATCATTAATTTTAATAAAAAAGAAAAAAAAATGAAAAGAGTTTTTAATTTGAAAGAGGGTAAATAACTAATAGTCTTAATATTATTAAAAGATGTTGGCTCCATTCAGTGATTTTGATAAATAACAAAACATTGAGTGTATATTGTATTCTAATGAGGATTTCAAATTGTGAGTTTTCAGGAAAAAAGCATCTCAAAATCTCAAAAACTTATGGTGTATGACACGTAATGGCACGGAACAATTCTCACAAATCCGGGCATCCTCTTCATTGAAAAAGGGCATCTAAATGTTTAAATATTATGTGTTTATGTATTCAAGAATTTTATTTATGTTTTCGAGGCATTTACACTTGAATCTGAAAGTTTTCAGTCTCAAGTGTCGACACCTGGACAGTCAAGTGTCGACACTTTAGCATTTGGCACAGACAAAAATCCTTGGCACACCAAGTGTCGACACCAAGTATCGACACTTAGGTTCCAAGTATCGATTCAAGGCCTGAGATTTTTGAAAATACAGAACCTTGTAATATTGAGGATTTTTTTGTCAAGTGTCGACACCTGTGCATCAAGTGTCGATACTTGAATGTTCAAGTGTCGACACCCAGAGATCAAGTGTCGACACCTGACAGCCAAGTGTCGACACCTGACAGCCAAGTATCGACACCTGACAGCCAAGTATCGACACTTGCAGCCTGACAGCTCTAACAGATCTATTTTTCTAGCTTGCAGAACTTGCTTTTCAAGCTCCAAACGGCTATTTCCAAGGTATCAACGGTCACAAACCATTTTTTGAAAGGTTTTTGGTGTATTTAAGCTCCACCAACCTCATTTTAAAGCAAGAGAAGAGAAGAGAAGTGTATTCAAGTGCATTGAAGTCTACTCAAAAGCCAAAAAGCCAATATTCTCTCCATACTTCATATCAAAAGCCTCTTCTAGCTTGATTCCACTGAATAGCCTACAAGCTCATCCTTACTTCATTCCAAAAAGAGGCACCTCGAAGAAAATTCCAAGGAAGAGTGAAGAAAAATCATCCACTTGAGCTTCAAAGATTCTAATCTACTCTTGAAAAGAGTTTGTTGTAGTTTTAAATTACATATCTGTTTTTATTGTGTTTTGACCTTGCTTTCAATGGTGTCTTGAAAGAAGGTTATTGTAGTTTGTTAGTGAGCCAAAGGGATAAAACCAACTAGGGTTAACTTGTGAGCCCGAAGACAAAACAAGTGTTAAGGTTTGTTGGTAAGCCTAAGTGACAAAACCAACTTAGGTTTTGACTTGTGAGCCTTGTAAAAAACAAGTCAACTGTAATCTAGTGTGGATTATAGTGAAATTCCCAAGGGTGGCTTGGAGAGTGGATGTAGGTGCTAGGTTTGTACTGAACCACTATAAACCTTGTGTTTGTGTGTGATTGCTCTTTTCCTCTCTTGCTCGTTAATTGTTGCTAACATCTTGCATCAAATTTATCATTGCTCATAAGCACCACTAGACCTTCATTTTATTGTCTTAATTTTTTAAAAGACCCAATTCACCCCCCCTATTGGGCTCCATTTCTGGGCAACAAAATATCATTAAAGGCCTTCATAATTAAAAAAAAAAAAACTTTCGAGATTCCTTCTCAAACTTTTTGATAAAAATATTTATTAATAAAATAAATATATTATATATTAATAAAATATATATTATTTTTAAAAATAATGAGATGATATATTTTTTAATTAAAAGAGATGGTGATGGTAAAGCCTCCCTTTACCATGTTTACAAATATGTACTCACACATAAAAAAAATTAAAAATATTTTTTTAGTATAACAGAAAAAGAGAGCACTTTAATTTAGGATCATATAATTCTGAGCATTTTTATGGTTGGTTTTGTCATTATCTTAGTATGATAATATTAATGGTACGTTGATGATGATAATAATAATAATAATAATATTTTGATAAAAAATATATTTTAGTAAGTAATATTTTTATTAATAATATTTTAAAAAGATTAATAATGTTTAATAACATATTAATAAAATGATAGTTTTAGTCAAACTAATAAAAAAATTTATCAATAAAATAAATATTTTATATACTAATAAAAGGTATATTACTTTTTATATATTTATATAATTAATAAAATAAATATTTTAAATATGTTATATTCTCTAAAAAAGATATATTTTGTACAATTGCACATGTTTTGTGCTAGTTGTAATAATTATTTATAAAAGTTGTATTATTTTGTATTATATACAATTTATTTTTTTAATTCTATCATATGTATACACTTTATATTTATTTACCATCGTTGCGACCCCGGGCTACAAGTTGGCGAGAAGCAAACTTTTCAAACGATGGAGCATTGGTGTCGCATCATTATGATGGATATGCTCACTTCAGGAACATCTTTTTATAAAATATAATTTATTTTGTTATAGTAAGGAATTGAAAATAATTTAAAAATTATTGGATATAATGAAAAAAAATTTAAATTCAATTAACTATATCCATCCATTAAAAATAATTTTTATATCTTTTGATAACTTATTTAAAAAATATTTTTATTTATGATTATTATTTTTATTTTTTTATCTAATAGATCTTTATCATGGATATATAATCTTTTAAAAATATTTTTTTATGGATAAATATCATAAAAAAATTCATCAACTTTCTTGTTAACTAAATTCTCATACTTTTTAAGATAGAAAAGTTACTTTCCTATCATTTACTCATGAACCAGAAGAAAATCTAATTTATCTTGGAGATGACTAAATTATTTTTTAATAGAATAAATATTCAATTTTATTTTTAAAATGTCCTACTTCTCATTTCCAATACCTCTTTATTCAATACCCTTTTGCCTACTATCCTTAGCATTTATTGCTATAAATGATATTATAAAAAATATAGTTAAATTTTAGCAACTTATCCAAAAAAAAATAATAGTATAAAAAAATATAAATAATAAATTTTAAAACTATTTTTTTAAATAAAAAATTTAAATAAATTTTTTTTATTTAAATATTACATAAAAAATATTTATTAAGGAGTTAAATTTTTTATTTACGAAAGAATGTACTATGTAGATATAAAAATATTATCCTACGCGGTATGCGACCAATACCAGCTAACGAAACCGGCTATCATGTCCTGGAAAAATTATCGGTTGGGCTTGGTTCGCGGTAAACCAGAAATAGTTCATTAGTTAGAAGGCTAATTAAATAGCTCATCAAATACACAATAACATATGTGGTTAAGGAGAGAAAAGATGTTAATCATCTATGGTACACCATGAATCAGGTCTAATTAAATAATTTTTATCGTGCCATTCATGCATGCAGTGGAGACAATTTTTAATTGCGGATTACGTGCATCCAGCTGGATATGCATAATCTTTTATGGTGCAAAAAATTTATCATGTTATCGCTAGATTTTGCAAATCAATGCTTTCGGTGGTTGCTGGCTTCACTTGCCGTGTTTTCTCTGAATAAGGAGGGCAAAAGCCGTCACCATCCGAGATGTGGATGATGTGGCAGACGTGAATACCGGTGAGGATCCGGGCGAGAGCCTTTATCCCCCTGCTCGGACGTTGGGAGAGGGTAGCCCGGTCTGTGGTGCGGACGAGGAGTCTCCAGAAGTCTCCGATTGTCCCCCTTTGTCTAAACAGCACGGATTGCTCGCTCTAATATCCGGCCACGGAGAGGGTTTAAAATTATCACCTGATCCGGCGAGAGAGGACAGATGGGGGCTTTCCTATCCCAGCCCTCTCCGACCAATGCTTCCATCCATCAATACGCGGTCAAAGTAGGGATGTTGCTTTGGATTTTTCCTTCTGTTAATCCTTCTTCCCGTTCCTTGATGTTTTTATGAGATTCTTGTCGGCCAATAATTTGTGAATAATTTGTTGTGGTTTTGGTGTAGGATGGCAGCGGCAAGGACGTCCAGTTGGAGATTTACAAGGGGAAGGTGCTTCTCGTCGTCAATGTTGCCTCCAAATGGTATTTCTGCTTCAAATTCTTCTTTTACTGACCGTTCTTGCCTAGAACTGGATAATTTAGCCTTTAGGCTTCAATCTCTGTATGATGATGCATAAAAACCCCTCTTTTTTCTTTTGTTTCGCAAATTCTGGGGCAGTGGGTTCACGGAAAACAATTACACCCAATTGACTGCGCTCTACGATAAGTATAAAGACAAAGGTCAGTGAGTTCTCCCTCTCCCTCCCTTTATGAATTCTATGGGGTTAGTTCTTCATGGTTGTTTTTGGTTACTACTGGTAATTGTTTAATATGCATTGATCAAGGTTTGCTTTTGGTGATCTGCTTTATTCCTTCATGCCCATTATCGTTATTGTTGCCGCCAAGGGACTATCTGGCTTAGGCTGATGAGTTGGTGTTGAGGATGAGAGGCAGTGGGTGGCGACTAGAGGTGCAAATGACTTGAGCTGCTTGTCAGCTACTCGGGATCGACTTGTCTGTTATTGAGCTTGAGTAGTCAGAATAATTTTTCAAGTCAAGCTTGAATTGCAGGATGCTTAGCTCAAAAGTTCATGAACCTATTCAAGTTTATTATATTTTTAATAATATTATTTTTATTTATAATATATATCAATATATATTTATTATTAATATATTAAGGCTCAAATTTGAACTCGGGTTTGGTTTGATTAATATTTAAGTCGAGTTGATCTCAAGTTTTGTTTTGTTTTTGTTTTATTTATTTATTTATTTATTTTATCGAGCCAAACTCGAACTTGGATATTAAGGCTCGATCTATCTTGAGTCAAGTTTTGAACCTAGTATTGTGAGTTGAGTAGAGCTCGAGCTTCTGACAGCTTAGCTTGACTTGGCTTGATTGCACCCCTAGTGGCAACTCAAGGACTTTGAGAGCTGGTCAGAGATCGAGTAGTTGGAGAGATTTGAATATGTGCCTTAGCCTCCCGAAACACCCTGAAACACCATGAGTAAAGGTTGTTTGCTTGTTAGGGATTTTCTAGTGGGTACCCTCCGATACCTAAGTTAGTCCACATTAGTGGAACAACAAAGATTTTGAGAGAGATGGGAGATGAAATCAAGGAGGCAACGGAAATGGGTGGAAAGTCAGAGTTTGTGTGGATTCCAGGGTACTCTAAGCTCTTGAGTGTGGATTTAGTGACTCAGAGGTTTCTCTAGAGACTCTGTAGGATTCTAGAGAGCTTCCAAATACTTGCGGGTACTTGGAATGACTCAAGCTTAGGAAGACTTGTGTGGGCTTATCTTGACTTGCTTGAAAGGTCTTGGGGAAGAGTTTATACTGATGAGGGCCAAAGCCCGTGGCACCAAGGATGCGTGAGGAAGGTTAAGGATAACCATTTCGCATGTCCGGAGTTTGTTGCGATTCGGTGAGATATGGATCTCATAGTTATGTAGGCCATTCCGTCATTGTGGGCTAGCCCCCACTGAGTAGAGGAAAATTTGGTTTTCTCTTCATGCTTTCAGGATGGCCATGTGGCAAGAACTAGTTGGCTGAGGTGATGGGCTCCATGCTAGTCCATGTTAGGCTCCTAGTGGTTGGTGGTGCCATGTTGTATGGATCGAATCCAAGGTGTATCATTTATCAATCGATGTTTTTGATTTTTAATTATTTATTCTTTTTTGAGATTTTGGAATGTTTTTATCGTTTAATCAGCTTTTCATGGGATTTATAATAAGACATCCCTGTTAAATTTGGAGATCAGCAGATTGTACATTAAACTAGTATTGCAATAATTAGTGTGTCTGAAATTCAATGTATACGTGTCAATGATTGCACTTTACTGCTGCATCTTCATTGTTTATAGCCTATCGGTTGAACAGAAATCTGACCTTTTTTCCCCTCGTTTCTGGAAGAGAACTTCGAGATGTTAATTGGTGATGCCTCCTGAAAACCTGATCGAGCTTAGAAATTTGCCTCTTTAGAGTGTGAATAATAACTCGGGTTAGCTTGTTTGTTCCCGCACATCTGGATGACCTTGTGGCATTAATTTAACTACTTTGATGGACCAAAGCTTTCAGTCATATGGCCATCCTTTCAAAGTTCCTGTGCTTTGAAGATGGTTAGATATTTCCTGTAATATAATTGCATTTTGTAACCATTTGATCATCCATTATTCCACACAATTAAAAGGATTTATTTAAAATTGTATGGTCCTTTTTTGGATAACATAGTTCTTATGAGAAACTTAGTTAATCTAGCAGGCCTTAAATATAGTAATCTCTTGTTTGACTTGTAGACTATTGATAGAAATTTTCTTGTTTCCTAATTTGAAGATAATGTTCAACAAACAATTTCAAAAACCACTTTTATTAATATAAGAGGAAAACAAATATTTTGATCTTGGTTTCATATTTTTCATTAAAAGTGGAATATTGTTAACAAAATTGAACATCTTTTATTGGATGAAATGCGAGAATAGGATCTGAAGTAGATTTTGGATATATCATATTGTGAAATGTGAAAATGGATGACTATGTATTTACAAACTTGCCAAAGTAATCTTGGGACTTGGGAGGTCTTAGGTTATAACATGGTTGCACGAGAAAATTTAATGGTGGAGTGCAGATGTATAAAAGATACTGACAAGAACAGTTTATGCAATAAGAAATGCAAAACTTAGACATTCAAATGAACTTTCTAGCTTATGCTATGCTGATCCTTTGGTCCAGACTTAAGTACCTGCACCCAACACTTAGACATAATTATTAGCATGAAACTGGTCCATAAGTACAACTTTTCAGATATAAGATGGATCTGATACTTGCATCTGCACCTGCAGCCATACACAACATATGTAAATATAATTTGTGCTTAAACAAATTGTATTAAAATATTATGATTCATGATCCAGATTTTTTGGATTAAGATAGTCCTAGGCAATCTAGAATTCTAGATTGTATCTTTGGATTGGGATCCGTTAGGAACATAAGATCTACCTCTGTATTATGATATATAGTTTATTGGATCACAAAATCCTATTTGATTATGTTATTTAGATATTAAATCATGTGTAACTCCATTTTCTGTAATTTATTTAATTGTATTGCTTTACTATAGATTATTGAAGAATATGTGGACTTAGCAATGATTTCTGAGACCTAAGTGCCAAAATGGAAAGATGAAAATGTAACAACTTAATCAATAGTAGTTAACATTGGAAGGAGACAAATTTAATTGGCTTTGTTAATGAATCAATTTAATGAGTTTTTTCACATCTATTGTTTGTCCTCATTAATGAAATTGCCTTATCTTTCAAAAGCATGAATATTCTTTTAAACACAATAAGAAACTTAGAATAAGACCAAGAATTGATATTTTAGATATAATGTGAATTTGACATTAGGCAAAATAAGCAAATCCAAATTTGCAGTTTGAACTATAAAATAAGCATATGATGCATGATTTATCGAATAAGTAATTCTCTCCATTTTCCAGGAAGTTTTTTCCCTAGTAGACTTCTTTTTTTTTATTATTATTTTTTAACCATTCACATATGAGGGATTCAACCCCACTGCCAAGAATATTATGATAAAACTCTTATAGTTTATCTTTCAATGTGTGGCTAATTTTTGTGGTTTATCTTTCAGTAGTTTGAGTCCTACTTCGAGTTGGGTTATATGAAGAGCTGTTAGTTTAGCTTTTGCTGGGGTGGATTTGTGTTTTGAAGTGACATCCATGGCTTTCTATTTGGGGTTCTGTTGAAATACTAACTTTACTATATTTGTAAAGTCTATGATTATCTTTTGTAAGAAAGGTGACTAGTTTTACCATAGTAGAGTTTTTGGTCATTTTGAGGTCCTATTTTGAGTCAAATCATGTAGATTAGAGGCCTAGGTTTACTATAAGAAAAGTTGGGAGCTTCTTTATGATTAAGAAACATTGTTTTAGGGTTTTTGGAGTTTCTACAAATATGGGTCCATGGAGAGTGATAAGTTCTATTTGAATGAATTGGATCCCTCGTGGAGGTTTTTTTCCTTGATTATTGTCTCCTTTCTCCCTATACTTCTTATCCTTTTTCACTCCAACCCTTCTCTTCTTGTTTTCCTTTTGTTTTTACTCTCTTTCCATTAATGATGATTTTAAAGGAATACTCAGATTCGACCAGATGTCAAATTTATTTTAGCTCATGTGAAGTAAGTTTGCATTCCTAATGCCAAGGGGCTGCATTAGATGCCCCCCTTTATTGCAGCATAAATCAAATAGCTCTAGAATTACATTTTTGGAAAAAAATAAAAAAATAAAAACTTCTGAGGGTTTTATCATAATGATTCTCTTTATGTTTATCCATATATAAATAAATGCATATGCAAACATATTTTTTCACATCCAACTTGTGTTGAAGAAAATAATTTAATTTAATATTTATTTCACAATGAAAAAAAAAAAAATAGACCTAATCTTTGGAAAATGAAACACCTTTTGAGGGTGTGATCATATTAGTGCTCTTTATGGTTTTCTGTATTTACTTGGCATGCATTTGTGAACTCTTATTCTCAAGTCCATTTTAATGTTGTAGAGCTTCATTAAGTTCTCAGAGTTTATAGAACTCTTTGAAATAGAGAGTTACAGTTTTTACATTATTAAAAAGTAAATTGTCATTTGCAATTCTTCACATTTTTTCTTGGACTAAGTTGGAAACTGACTTATTTGATATTGGGAATGTTCAGATTTTGAAATTTTAGCATTTCCATGCAATCAGTTTTTGCGACAAGAACCCGGGACAAACCAGGAGATAAAAATTTTGCTTGTACAAGATACAAGGCTGAATATCCAATTTTCCAAAAGGTAAATGCTGTCTAGCTGTAGGATTACTGAAGAGAGAGACATCGCTTAGTGCTCTCTCACACATACATAACAGCAATGCACATGCATGCATGCGTTCACTGATAAACCTTTTTTTTTTGTTTTCATATAATTAAACAATAAGTTAGGGAAAATGGACGGTTATGTTGGTGTTGTTTATCCTTGCCTTATTCTGCTAATGTAAATGCATCTAGAAAAGATTTGTTATGTTCTTTCAAGTCTTTTACACAGGAATGGTATACATGCAATATCTAACTTTTTGTCTATGCCATTACTAATGGCAGATGACACTAATGTTAAAATCTTGAGACATTACATTAACATTTATCTGTCATTCTTTTTCCCTGTAGCTAAACAGATTTCAATTTTTATCAAAACAAACTGTGGTTGGTTAAGTTGACTCTTGAGGTCTGTAAATGGTATATCACCATGTTTTCCTTTATCACTTTTTGTCTATGATATTGTATACAATCCAAGAAGTTCATGGTACTCTCCTTTAAAATTTTGTTAATGGATGATGCTAATTTTGTTCGTTGTTTTTTTTATTTCAATTAACATTTAGCCTGTGTGATGGATCTCTCAAGGATGATATATAATGGTTGTTTCAGGGATCAAAATTTTTTATAATACATGCTATTAGAGAGAAGAATGGTTTTGATGAAGGTCTGAGCCTCCGAGGGCTCTCATAGTTGCATGTTTAGTCTAAAACTTTATAATATAAAATAGCATGGAGCATGTGCATGGATATGTGGAGGATCACAGGCAATGCTTGTTTCAGTTGGATAGTTTGTGATGATTCATGCTGTTTGAGAAAAAAAAGTTGGCTTGTGATGTCTCATGGAGGCTCATGATCTTTTATCAAGGGTCTGATTCAACCTTATGTGGTGGACACCAGTGATCTGATGAGAGCATATGTCAGATCATGGATGAGAAATCGAACTATCATGCAATTTAGCCCTGGTGGTGATTTTATTCTTTTATTTTATATATATATCCTTGCACCACTAACAGATTTTTCATATTGTTAATTGATTCCATTCCATTGTCTCTCTCTACTCACGTGAGTAGGCACACAGACACACACACAACACACACACACAGAGATTCCTATCGTATTTATTAATGCATTCCCATCTCTTCTTAGACATTTTTTAGAGAGAGACAGACCAAAAAGAATGGAAACTCACACAACAGGGTTAATTATCAATTGCCTTGTTCATGTCACATGGGATAATGTGAATGTCTCACGGGTAGGCTTTTTACCCCCTGACCAGGGATTTTGTATTATATTCAGTAGGAACAAAAATTTGTTTTTTAACAGGATTTTGGTAGGGAGTTTTTTGGTGTGTTAATGTATTGATTGTTATTTCACTGTCAAAGATGGTGTATTTAGTTGTATTGTGATCAATATGTTAAGATGGCATTGGAACTAGCTTTTTTAAATATTGAACAATGTTATGTTTGATGGTGGATTATAGATGCCTTCAGGGCTCGGATCCAATCATTGGGGCCTCTATCCTAATGGCTTGCTCTAAGGACAGGTCCAGAGTTCAAACACTGATGTATTGCTCAAGAAAAAAAGGTGGATTATTAGATGGAATGTGCTCAAGTTCAGCAAATTCTTTACTCACTTATCAGTAATTATACGGACAACAAACAATATGACTGCCATGGAGCATGTGTTTTGCTGTTCATCCATTCATTTAGCATCATGATTATGTTTAGGTTCATGAAGATCAAGGATAATTAGACTTTGAAAAGATTTAGAAAGACTGAAAGTGGATATTTACAAGTTGCTGAATGTTTTCTTCATTAGATAAATCAAATTAAAGAATTACAACGAGGGCAACTGAAGTAGGGTTCTTTGGGAAGGGCTAAAGGTTGTAGTCAGAATGGGGGCATGGAAATATCTGAATGAGAATATTTTAATTATGTTTAAGGAGCTTGGTGATACTGCATATAATGAACACAAAATGCTCTATTCAGAAATTTTGTAGTACCATCTACAAGTAAAGGTGGTGGACAAGATTTCACAAAGGATAAGGGGATAAGTCCACCATGTTGGGAATCACTAGATATTTTCAAGCAAAAGGAAATTGATTCATAATTTAACTTTGTTCTTGGGTATGACCTGATAATGCACTGGACACAAAGCTTGGATAGCAAATGGTGTTAATTGCTTGACAGCAAGAGGCATCTACTAGTATCATCTACTTAATAGTTAATACCATGTAACTTCAAACTTGTTCATAATAATCATACTTATATCTTGCAGTCCTACAATCTTTCCTATATATAGAGCATACAAGAAAGAAGAAACAATATCCAGAGTCTAAACTTCTCCCTGGTAGGATGTGTACATAGGTCGTATATTGATAAAGTTCACCATGCACATATATTTGCTCTACACTTTTCTTTTTGACTGTATTATTGTTTTATAGTTTTGTTCTCACTTTGGTACGATGTTTATTTGGACTATTGGCTTAAGCAAACTGTTGATGTTTTTCTTCCAGTTCTAGGATAATAAGTCCTGTCATCGCTTGTAATAATCACTAATTTTTAGTGTCTTCATTGAATGATAGCTATTTGATTTGATCCTTTCATCACTTTATAATGGTAATATCAATTTGGTGTTCTCGCTAGCATATCACCATATTTCAGTAAACAGTTGCCAGCTATCTATTGTTGGTGAAGATATCTTTTACCGTCCACTGATATTACAGTGCAGCTCATTGAGGTGGTTTTAGATACGTGTCTAATTAGCAAAAAGGTGTTGGAATCTGATGGTTTGGAAGTTAGTTTTTGCTAATAGTGGATAGTGGCACCATCTACTGTTTTTGGCATTTCTCCCTCGTACTATTTTTCAGCCTTCACTTTGGTCAGAAAGACAACTCGTGGTGTTCAGTGTATTCTTAAAATTGTCTAGCAAGCCACTGGAGCTCTGGCTGCCCCTATAAGCCTTTTCTGTCACTGTCCTTTGTTCATACATGCAAACCCTATTTTGCCGCCTTATTTGATTCTCTTGTATGGTCCCTTGGTAACCACTCCATGTTTGATTTTCTGAAAAGATTTCCTTACCATAATCGGTCATTTCTTTTGAATGTATTTATATCTGTTCTGGTCCTTTTTATGATGAGTTTGCTTTTCTTGCACATAGTCTTCCTCCATCCCTCCCTTGCTCCCTTAATCTCTTCCGCTCTTGGTACGTAGTTTGATGGTGCATTTTACTTTCATCAACTGCTTTTATGTTTAGAATATCATTATTTCATCATTTTTTTGTTGTTTCCTGGATTTTTGTTGTTTTTCTGGTGGGTGATTGATATGTATCCTTAATTAACTTGTGTCTTATCCTGTGTTCTACCTTGTTTTCTTTTACTTTTTGGCTTCTCTAATTGAGATATCTGTAGATGCATCAATCCTAAAGAATCAAGATTACCATGCTTGCTCTGTTTTCATCAGCTTTACTTGTGGATTCATGACATGCAAATTCACATTCATATTTCATTTTAGTATCCCTATTTCTCGAAAGAAAATGACTGAAATTTGTATAAATGACAATTGGTTTAAAATGACTCTTATCTATTAATTACTCATTCCGTCTATTCAACTATGACCAATTAGCAATAATTCAGGGCCCATGAGTTGGTCTAGCCATTTATGAGTTTGTTAGCTTATTGAAGATTTTTACTCTACCTACAAGGAGAGAACGGTATTCACAAGTTCTATTTAGGGATGATGGACTAATGGCACCAATCATGGCTATAAAGTCAGACATGTGTATTTTGTCTTTCCAAGCAGCGGCATTGTCTTGAACCAAATGCTTTTCATCCTTTTTGATGCATTTTTTAACTGGTTTTGAATTGATCTGAGATCAGATTCTTTATCATTTTACTTTTCATCTCTAGACCATGTTTTGCCAAGTTTATCACTAGTTCCTTGTTGTTGCTTAGAGGCCTGCTTACCATGGCACTTACGCCAAACCTTCAGCTGACTTCTTAAAGGTGCTATTATCGAGCCACTGAACACATAATTTGTGCCTATTTTAAGCTAGCCAAAAACAAGGCTATCCACAACACTGCACAATTCCTTACCCATATGGCGTCTTAAGTGGATGAGTCTTCTAGCATGTGTAGTGCTTCTATTACTTAATAACTCAGCAGCTTCCAAATTCATTGATCTTACAATCCATTCTTGGGCCACTTTTATTTCACATGGAGTGCTGCCTATTCTCCTGCTACCTCCCACTTTTGTTGTGTTGACCAGATGTAGGCCTTTAAAGTATAGATTGCTCATTGGATGATTTTCAGTATAGGGTTTTGAAGCCTCTATGTTGGTTCACTTTAGTTTCTTATACGCTTCCTTCAAGATTTCTACATCTACGGCTATCACCTTTTTGCTAAGCAACAAAATTTTCATTTGATATTGTTTTTCATTTTCATACTTGATTTTTCTGCTTGTGCCTCCACTTGCTTCATGGTTTTGAAATATGGAGCTCTTGGCCATCTTGGTGAGTGGCTGAGAAAGATGGATCAAGATCTCAGTTTATCATGGATTCATGGTTATGGAAACTCGGGCTGAAAAAGGAAGGGCCAAGATATTCTTGGATGTTAACAGGTATGTTAGGATTGCTGAAATGAAATCTTGGCAAATATAGTAAATTTTAGGCTAATTAGCATTTAACAACATAAATTTAAATTTGAATGAAGAAAGTTAATTTAAATGGTGGAGTGATTAGGAAATCTAAGGCTATTATTTTGATATCATAGTGGCTGATGTTCCATAGGGGTCATTGCTTGGTACAGTGGTAGAAGTCTTGGGCTGATAAGCATAATGGTGCAGGTACAAGTTTTGGGATAGTTACCGTGTTAAAAAAAATGCCAAAGGTTAGGAGCAAGGTTTACTAGACCAGTATTGTGGGTTATACTAGCCAACAAGCGATTTGGTGTAGCACTGGTACGTATTGTACTGATCTGAGGCATATTGAACTAAGGAGTGGGCGGAAGAGCGAGATGAGGGAGGGAGAGCTGTAGGGGTTTATGGAGGGGGGAGAGAGAAGGATGGGGGAGAGGGAAGGCATGCAAAGAGGGGGAAGTGGCAGGAGGGAGGGAGAGAGATAAGAACTTACCTCATCTACAATGGTAGTTGAAAGCCCCAAATCCTAATCCTAACCAAGGGCTTGAAATGTCGGCAAGGGCCTTCATGGCATCGATTGAGGATGATGGCATTGTCTTTTAACATTGATCATGGATGATAGCATCATCTTGAACATTGATCGAGGACGAGGAATCGTCTTCAGCATTGTTCGAAGCATGGTCTTAAAGCTTGTTGGAATATACTGTAGGACATCATGATTAGGATGTTAGGATGGGGTACCATCCTGAGTGTTGGGAGAGGACCATCCTATTATTGTCCCAACATTTTGATTGGCACATCTTGGGAGATTGCTTTCACCAAGTGTTAGGATAACAGCGATGTATCCCATTTTAGGGCAAATCGGAACAACCCTGTCTCACATAATTTAGAACTTTGGGTCAAAGGCAACAGTATCTGTCAGCATCGAAGAGGGGTGAGAGAGAATGAGAGCAATTAAGGAGTGGGGGAGTTTTATAAGCTAAGCTGACCTAAATGGACAACCATCTTGATTTTGTGTCGGTTCGGTTTAGTACAAGATGAATTACCGGATTTGCCTAGTTATGGTCTCGTCAATCTAATATCTTGAGAGGAGCAAACTAAGGATAGTTCTAACCATCATTTGCTGAACTGACTTGAACCAAGTAGGCATCGGGGCCTTGAGAAATGTGAATTGAGGATGATCTTGGGAGAGGGTCCTCAGTTTGTCTCTCCCAAGACCTTGGTGCTTACTTAGTTTAGGTCGATTTGGCAAATGATGGTTAGAAGTTACAACTATCCTCAATTCGCCCCTTTTAGGGTGCCAGATTGATGCGGGATGACTCTAAGATTGCTAAACCTGAAGGAAAAAATAGTAAACTAATTTTGTTATATTTTTTTATAATTTAATTGGCAGGCTAGATTTTCAAAATAAAATAAGAACTAGCATAAGGAGTAGTAATGCAAAGAATCATTGTATCACAGGCAAACTCATGCAAAATAATAAATTACCAGGATCCGAGAATTGAGAAACTCCCGGATTATGATAGCTTATCTTCATCAAATCAGAAATTAAAAGAAGGGAAGGATGTTTCCAATCAGTGATTTGAAGAACTTCCGATGAAGAGATCACACGGCACTCTGATTGGAGTCTAGATGATGAAACTCAGTTCCCTTGATTAGATGACTGATTTGGACGGTCCTGGAGGCAAGGAAAGCCTCCTCTAGGGAGGTGAAACATCTCGGGGATCCTGTAAATGTCAAGGGCCAATCAAAATAGCAAGTAAGAAAAAGAAAGGAAACTAGGTTTGGAAGGAATCAGGTTAGGGTTTAAAGCGGGGTGGCAAGGAAGCAGATGAAGCTGTTGATCTGGGGCGTCTTCAAGGCTACTCCTTAAGGATGTGGCTCATGCTTGGAAGCTTGGTTTGCTGCTGTGGGCGTGGAGGATTGCAAGGGATGGTCGGCCAACACAAGAAAAGGAACCAAACAAAACAAAGTAACACAAACACAAGCTTGTAAGCTCAAATAAATTTCACTAGGGTTTTGATATCATGAATAAAAGTTGATTACAAGAGGGGGAGGGGTGGGGTATTTATAAAGTTTCCATGCCCTCTAACTAGGGTTACACACTTGGGTTACAAGTCCTCTCCTAGCTATGTTAGAATTACAAGTCCTAAATAAACTTGGAAGAACTCCCATCTAGGTTAGGATTTGACCTAGTCTTCTTCTCCCTTCATGCTTTGACTATTCCACTCAAGGATACCTCTTGGACTTAGTCAACACTTCAAGGATGCCTAGGAGGGTGTGTTGGACTTCTAGGGGCAGCAAGGGGCTGGCCCAAAGGGGCTTGGGTGCATGAGCTTGGGCCTCTGGAAGCTGGGGTGGCCTGGTAGCCTGGTAGCAGGAATATTCCATGGAATCTTGCTTCTTTAGGGATTGGGCTTGGCGCCTGGGCTTGATTTCTTTGGGCTAGGATGCAGGTGGACCTCCGGAATTATGGATGCCCTGGTTTAGGAATATGCTCTGGCATTTGGGGAGGAATCTGGGCATCTGGAGGACATCTGGAAAGAATCAGGATTTCTGGAAGCATCTTGGATCTTAGGTTGTCACACAAAATCCAATAGGCTGATGTAGTGGCCTCTGACTCCTGGATGTGGCCTGGTGAAACTCAAAAATAGGGTAACCTCCTCTCTTGTACAAAAATTGGGCTCATACTGGACTCATAACTGATGTACAGGACTCAAAATACTGACTAGATTGAGGGTTGAAACAAATTAACTAACCTCAACTTATTACAGGACTCAATCTTAATTGATTACAAAATTTTCAAAACTTTGACACATGATTAAGTAAACTATCTGGGATCCAGTGATCTGTGTCTGATCCTGGTGTCCCCACCAATTCTCCCGGTGTGGGAGGAACTCAATCCCATCGAGTATGGGTCAATTTGACTCAAGGAGGGTCTGGGTTGAGGCACTGCAGATCTGCACCAGCCTTCCACAAGTCCTCAAACTCTGGCTGACCTTGCCATTGGATCAAATACCGCTGACAATCTCTATCATGGGTATCGATAGCTTGATCATCCAGAGCTCTCTCAATCGTTTCCTCACCATAAGGCCAAATTATATGTGGTCGCTCTGGGATGGGTTCTCTCTCAAAGAACGGGAGTGGCTCAAGGGGCTCGCTGGGTATCACTGTTGGCTCCCTAGACTTTATAAAGTCTGAGATGGTGAAGGTGGAGCTACTACCTAAATCATGTGATATCTTAGGCACATAGGCATTGGGTCCAGTACTATTCATTATTTTGGATGGACCAGCTTCGCGAGCAGAAAATTCTTTAACAGTCATATATTCCTCTGCAGAAAATTTTTTATCTTTCTTTTAGAAATTAGCCAAGTTGTTATTTAGTTCATTAATTATGTTTAGCTCTTGACTAATTTTATGATGCATATGCTGTGCAGAGACTAGTGTAGGTGCGGGCATACAGATTGAGTCTGTGGACTCACATTCAGATGTTGTTTCATTACATACACCTATTTCTTTTGGTTGTTCTTCAGGGATTTGATCCTGGGCTTCCTCTATGAACAATTCTTGTAATTTTTAGTCTCACCCATAAAGTTTGATCTTGGCTTAATTACTTCTTCGATTATTAAAGTGGGATCGGGATCAATTCTCATGAATTCCTTAGTGGGTTCAGAAGGGTCTATTTATAATTCTTTAGCCTTAATCAGATTAACTTCTAGTTTTGCTCTAAGGCTTCTAGAATTTCTTGAACTCCTAGGCCGAGTAGGGTAAATCACAAATCTTTTCCCATGGTGATAAAAGGTACATGTGTTGGTTCGATCAGATAGGGCAGCATCATGATCATATAGTCATGGTCGACCTAGAATGACACTACTAACCTTCATGGAAAGCTAGGGTAACCTGGTAGCCTGGTAGCAGGAATATTCCATGGAATCTTGCTTTTTTAGGACTTGGGCTTGGTGCCTGGGCTTGATTTTTTTGGACTAGGATGCAGGTGGACCTCTGGAATCATGGATGCCCTGGTTTAGGAATATGTTCTGGCATATGGGGAGGAATATGGGCATCTGGAGGACATCTTGAAAGAATCAGGATTTCTGGAAGCATCTTGGATCTGGGTTGTCACACAAAATCCAATTTGATGATGTAGTGGCCTCTGACTCCTGGATATAGCCTGGTGGAACTCAAAATAGGGTGACCTCCTTTCTTGTACAAAAATTGGGCTCGTACTGGACTCATAACTGATGTACAGGACTCAAAATACTAACTAGGTTGAGGGTTGAGACAAATCAACTAATCTCAACTTATTACAGGACTCAATCTTAATTGATTACAAAATTTTCAAAACTTTGATATATGACTAAGTAAACCATCTGGGATCCAGTGATCTATGTCTGATCCTGGTGTCCCCACCACGGATTGCTAGGACGATAACTAGGTAATATTTCTTTTTATTTGCTTATGTTTCATGATATATCAATTTATTTTAGCTGAGATAATTTGGGCCAAGACATCAAATTTATTGTGTCAATGAGTTCTTGATACTGATACAAATCATCTTAGCGAGCTTTTGGGCAGGAAACTTTTTAAAATTAACTGACATACTAATCATGAATCCATTTTCTCATTCAGCTTTTGCCCATGGTTGGTGTATCAGGAAGCTAATTGTGATATGACGGAGACAATGAGACTCCACATAGATCATGCACATCTTTCTGAAATTGTTTCAGCTGATGTGTCACCTTCTCCATCCAGTAGTATTAATTTAGTTTCTTTTTCTATACATAACACTTGTGGTCTATCTAGATCTAGTTTTATATATTTAATTGATAACATTGTCCTTGCTTTGGTTACTTCAGATGTTTGGACACTGCATGATATGTAAGCTTGCCAAACAACTGAACATGTACAATTTTTTATGATAGACTTGATAGATTTAAATGGAAGTGATCTTTGGCTGCTGAAGGAAGATAAAGCAACCTTTAGAATAGTGACCTCAACAGCGAAGAATTTCATGAATATGGGGTTGATATTTTTGGCTGGTCTCAGGTCAACTTTCTAATTAATCACCTGACAATGTAGTAGACTAGAAGATGAGCTCTATTAGCAGTGTGTAGACTAGCAAGGAAGATATGTAGAAGCATAAACCCATTGCAGTAATTCCAGACATTTTTGACTAACTGGAGATGAGGATTTATGATGTTGCATGGAAAGGAAGATTGTCACATCTGGTGGTAATCATTTTAGATGATGCAACATTGTTGAAGACAAAAATTTCATAAAAATTGATGCAACTAGTAACGAGCTGATATTAGCAGCTGTTTCTTGATGCAATACGATCAGTGGAAATTGTGGATAAGTGAGAAATTTGAGAATGAAGGATTCATTGGGTGACTCAGGAAAGGCTGATGGAAGTAGGGTCACCAATGTTTAATTCCATTGCAGTAACAGTATGCAGAGAAGTGTGGAAGTTGTCAATTGTTTTAAACACAAGAGGTCACAACACAATATCCATGTAAATCCAGTGAACAGAGAATTTCAAAGAAATCTTTGTTGCATCTCAACAGGAAAATAATCATTATTACAAAATCTAGAAGCTTTAAGGTTACATAATGTCTAAAACAAATAAAAGGCGGCACGGTGGATCCTGCTAGTTGTCAGGTCAGGTTTAGGAATAGACCAGTCATAGTTTTATGAGTCAAAGTCTGAGATCTATAGATCAAGTGGTAAAAAAAGAACAAATTGAACAAGCCATGAAGGCTAATGAAGCAACTGACTTGGGAAATGAAAAAGCTTACAAAATTTTGGCGACATATGGAAAAAAAAAAAAGAAGATCAACTTGAGGAATTGAGAAGATGGATTAAATTCCCAAGTTGGGATCACAAAGGCGGTTAGTATAAATTTCGATCCCGTAAAGTATGATTTCTGGTCCACTATAATTCTAAAGGTTGAGAAAAGATGCAAGGAAAACAACTTATTGAAATATGGGGTGAGTTGAACTCCCACAGGACCAATTTTATTATAATTTTATTCCATATCTTGTAAGGGGATCTGAGACCAAAATATAAATGGGATGATGGAAAGCATGTCTTTGTGGTTCCAATTGGACTGGATGAAAGGGTAGCAAAGGTTGAATGAAGTTCCTACAACACTAGAGACTAGAGAGGCCTCATTCAGCTACTGAAAAGGCCATCAAGGAGCAGTTCAAGGGATTTAAGGCCAAAAGAAGCAAAATTTTGCACCTAGAGAAGCTTGAGACCTCAAAATAAACAACCCAACTTAAGAAGGAATTTCAGAGAGAAATTCTTTCAACTACTGAAAAGACCAACAAGGAGCAGTTCAAAGGCTTCAAGGCCAAAAGAACGCACATCTGCACCTAGAAAAGCTTAAAACTTCAAACTAAACAATGCAACTAAGGAAAAAAATATCAGTGATATGCATTTTGCATTATATTCAATTGATGATAGGAATTTGCATCATGTTCAATGGATGGTGGGAATGTTGTATTATGTTTGATGGATTATAGGAATGTTGGATTATGTTTAGATGTTTGTGGGCAGTTGCAATAGTGGAAACTGAAGCAAACTGGATTGGAAACAGACGTAATTGGTTGAATAAGCAATGCTTCAAATAAGGTGAATTTATTTTAAGAGGCTATCTAGAATCCAAATGACACGTGATAACCAATTAAAATGATCTACTTTAACATCTATTACTTGTGTAGTAACGAAGAATAATCCAAAACTTGGGCAGAGAGAAAATCAAGTGAAACAACTCTGTAAAAAGCCGGTCCTACCATCTCAAACCTGCTGGGATGCTGGGATGCTGGGATGATGCGTTATGTGCCAATCCTAATATGAAACAAAAGCAATGAGCATTGTAATGTATAATCCGTTTTGTCAATGTGGTGTCCAAATATCAGTATATCATTGGTATCTGATGGACTCTGTACCAACATGTTTTGTTGACAAGATGCTACTATAGCAAGCCAATACAGAAACAGAAGAATCCCTATGAGGCTTCTGATTATATTAGAAGCTGATGTTCCAATAGAGGCACCTTTTGGTGGCACAAATGACTGCCTTCAATGTACTATTGAAGTCCACTAGTGTGAATCTAAAACATGTTTACCCACATATGCTGGAGCTTCATGTTGGCATTCTATGGTCTATTTGGATAATCTAGGACCTGATCTGATCACAATTTTACCAAATAAATATCTTGTATTCTGTGATTATCTCCAGACATCAGGTGCCAATCCCTATGTAACAATCAGATTACATGCAATCCAACTTATTTGCTTCTCTAGTCTTGTCCATTTATGCACATATAATGGTTCATATGCTGTGTGGCTGGCTTCTCCATCATGTTCTCTTACAAGTTATATGGTTTTCCTTTTCTTGTTGCTTATGTCTCTTGTACAGGTTCGAGTAAATGGTTCAGACGCAGCACCAGTTTATCAATTTCTTAAAACAAGCAAACCTGGTATACTGGGTTCTCGAATAAAGTGGAATTTTACAAAGTTTCTAGTCAATAAGGAGGGCAAAGTGATTGGTCGATATGGGCCAACAACTGCCCCATTGTCCATTGAGGTATGTGTTTGTCATATCTCTCTCTCGCTCTCTCTCTCTCTCTCTCACACACGCACACGAGATTCTGTTTTCTTTCTTGGTTCCATGTTGTTTTATGTATTTTGCTTAATATCGTTCCCTCTCTGTGCTTGTAATCTACAGAAAGACATCCAGAAAGCACTTGGGGAGATTTAGTAGTCCGCTGTTGATATTGCGAAGAGAGGAGGGTCTTCTGTTCAGACTGGTGTACCATCGTTTGCTTGAATATATGCATACATTACTCTTTATGTTCATACAACGATTTGACCGCTATTTCGTGGTTTGATTTTTGTCATCTGTAAATAGAGTTGCTTTTATGGGTTCGGTCAACTTACAGGCTTCAAGTATCTTGTGCTTTTGTTCTAGTGATGTATATGTTTGAGTTTGTGAACTGTCAATTGTCAATGACCTGCATTTGGTTATGGTATCTTTCGAAAGCAGAAGCCAATAAATGGATGTAAACTGAACCATATCCCAGCATCCATTGCATCTTATTACTGAATGGGAGCCCCAGAAAATAGGACACTGAAATCTCTCTCATTTCCTCCCAAATATTTTGTGATTTCTTGACCAACGTGCTTCACAATGAAAATTACTGCTGCTTTCAAACTGCACGCAGGGTTCTTTCCGATTCATTCTGCATTCATACTCACCAAACGGTTATTACTCTGATGATTGGTATACTTTGGAGCAATCTAGGTTTGATCCGGGGTTGTGGAAGCTGCCACATTTCTCCAAAAACATGGACACCTGAAGTATCGTTCCTGCCGTTTTATAAGAATTTGGTGATATCACCAACTGCAAGTTCCATTAGATTCCGTTTGTTTGGAAATTGGTTCAAAAGTACCTGTTCACAACAGTTGGGAATTTCAGTGAGCTGATGCAAAAGTTCTGTTCCGCTAAACATTTGTTGGGTATTTACGTCAACATTGATGGGAATTTTTTCAATGAAGCTTCGGCTTTTTGTGGTGCCTAGGTGTTACTAAATAATGATCAGAATCTAATCTTTAAAAAGCTGTTTGGTTTTAAATTTGATGAAGATAACATTAATGCGATGGTTACATTTGCTCAGAGTATTGTCTGATGCCCTACTTCAAGCTCTGGGTGCGGCGAGGGTGGCCAAACAAAAGATTTTCCAAAGTTTGAATCCGGTGGGAGGTTTTTGAAGTGGTTGAGAATTGGGTGGGAGGTTTTTTTGGAGTGGCCAAACGGAAAAGCTCCCGTCTTGGGAGTTTGAATCGGGTAGCCGAACGGAGAAACTTCCGTCTCAGAAGTCTAGGCTTGGAGTAGCAGCCGAACGGGAAAGGTCAGGTATTGGTTAGGATTTTATGTTATATATTATTGTGGATCCCACCACCTATGACGTGGGGCCAAGAGCTTAGGGCCTGTGGCTGTGGAGATACGAAAGGAGGGTTTTGCTTTCTGAGCGTGCGACTGCGAAAAGAACAGAGCGGCACCGGGAAGAGAGAAAAAAGCGAGAATTTATATTTTAATTTTTATTGATTGGATGGTAATTCAAAATTTGATTAAGGTAAAATTTTAGTATGTTGTTCACGACAGCGAGCTCTCAAAATGAACGGTTCGGATCGTTTTGGAACAGTGACCCTAGGAAGCTTAGATGGTGGCTAGGGTTTTGTATTGGTATTTATATAATTAGTTTAAATGGTATATTATTAATTCATGTATAGCTGAAATCAAACTATACCTTATTGATTAGGGTAGTGATTAGCCAACTCAAGAATTTGGCGTTCAAATCATTTCCCTCTTCATACCTTTGCATTATTCATTCTTGGATTTTTTTTTATCAAGAACATTCATGCAAAAATGATTGAAACTTCTTTTTTTTTAAAAAAAAAAGAAAAAGAAAAATCATGGTTGTGCACTTGTACTCTGAGTAGCTATAACTTGATAACTTGCCACTTCTATTTCCAAGAGCCATCTTTGTAGTTGTAAGAAATAATTAAATTTCAACCTTTTCATGTAATTTCATGTGTGTTGTAGAATAATAAGTCATCTACAATGCTCAACATTTATTATCTTGCTTTAAATTGGTAATCATACCATCATATCAAATTGTATCAGGGACCAAGGCAATAGCTAGTAAATGGCTACTCTCAAAGCCCAAGGGCTGAAAGCATTTTTTGGGCCTGGAGGCCCAGAGTAACTATAAATCTCTTAATTAACACAAGGACACACTCAAGTTTCTAGTATGGGCAATGCATGAGGAGGGCGCATATATATGGAGGGCTGCAGGTTCTCAACTTTGAAAATGGATTTTAACCAATCATGACATGGTTTTCTTTTGTTTCTATTCCTTAGAGTAAGAACTTAACTAA
This sequence comes from Areca catechu, assembly GCA_021397845.1. Classification (NCBI taxonomy): domain Eukaryota; kingdom Viridiplantae; phylum Streptophyta; class Magnoliopsida; order Arecales; family Arecaceae; genus Areca; species Areca catechu. The sequence goes on from CM038046.1 coordinate 31,372,735, forward strand.
GTAGTACATATTTATGAAATACTTTTATGTCATGTAGAACTACCTGTTTTGTTGCTATTTTTTTATCAAGTGTTTGACTGCTTGGAGAGTAAAGAAGCACTGTAACCAATTTTAAAATTGGTTTAAGGTTTGTATATGGAGGATATGATGATTATGCGATGTATATTTGGCTGATTCAACTATTTCTAATGGAATAATTTTGGATGGCCTTCTTTTGTAGGCAACTGATTGTAGTCGTTTTGATTTAGTTGTAGATTAAATAGTATATAACTGAGCCTCCTCCATATTTTTTATTATTTATTATTTTTTTTCTTAGTAGATGATTTCTGTTTCTTTATAAATTTCTTAGTATATACTTGCATCTTACTGAACATGTTATGCCTTAAGGTTAGTTTCATTATTGCAAATCTTTTATTTTAATGCCATCTATAGCTTGGTTATGATCAATTATAGCTTTTTAAATATTTTTTAAAAAACTTGCATTACATAGAAACATAGACCCGTCAATTGATCAAAGTACATATTCTACAGCATCCATACAATTATTTTATTTTTGTGCGGATGAAGAAAAATATATAAAGTGGTCAATTGATTGTCCAATTTGGACAGTTTGAGAATTACAAATAATTTTATAGGTGCTTATAGTAATCAAATGGTATGGATAGAGTTCCAGATATATTTCGGATATCATTTTTTTTACTTCTCCTCATACATATTTATTTGTATGGGGAGAACTAAGAGAAAATGCTGCCAAGTTTTTCTGGAACTTCTATTGCGTATCCTTTGGTTACTGTAAATGACCTATAAAATTAATGCAATTCTTGAATGAGATAGGATCTCTTTACCTATTAGTTGGTGATAAGGTGCATTTAATAATACCGTAATTGATCTATTGAATAAACTTATTTTAAATTTATTTTGTTCTTATAAATATTTATTTATTTCAGTTAGTTTTATCTTACAATGGATAAGAGTTGGATAACTAAATCGAGGAATAACAAAGAATATCTAAATAAAGTACAGAATTTTATTAAATTTGGTATGGAAAGAAGTAGTATCAATGGAAAGATTTTATGTCCATGCCGAAAATGTGTAAATTCTAGTTCTCTATATCCAAATACTGTTGAAAAACATTTGATATGGAATGATTTTTTAAGAGGTTATATAGAGTAGTTTTTTCATGGAGAGTCAAGGTTACCATCTATATGTAACCAAATCTCTAACATGGAACATATACCTGATTTTGGATCCAGTAATCAACAGAAAAATCTTGCAAGAGGATGATATCAGGGGTTTGCTCAGAGATGCTTTTGAATATGGTGCTCAACATTCTGGAGATTGCAGTGGAGGACAAGTAGTAGCTGGGCTATCTGAGGATCCTATATATACTGAATCTATACATAATGGGGAGCCGATACCCATAACTAATGTTCGAATAGATCGTTATCAGAAGCTGATAAGAGATCCAGATCAAGAATTTATCCTGGTTGCAAGAACTTTTCAAAAATTTCTTTTCTTGTATATTTATTTCATATAAAATACTTGAATGGATGGTCTGGCAAGAGTTTTACTATATTGCTCAAGTTGTTAAAGATGCATTTCCTGAAGGTACTAGTTTACCAACATCTTGTTATGAAGCCAAAAAACTAGTAAAAATTGGATCTTGGATACGAAAAGATTCATAGATATCTAAATGATTGTATATTATATCAAGGAGAACATGCCGATCAAGAGTCATGCCATGTGTGTGGATGTTCACGATGGACAAGCAAAAAGAAAATGAGAGTGAGGGATTAGATGAACATAATGCAACACAAATTAAACAAAAGCCGGCGAAGGTATTATACTATTTTTTTCTTGTACTTAGATTAAAAATAATCTATGCATCATCAAAGACAGCTTCGTCAATGAGATGGCATGATGAAAGCCATACAAAAGATGGAATGCTGAGACCCCCAGTAGATAGTTTAGCATGGAAAGCATTTGATGACAGACATCCTGATTTTGTATCTGATGCTCGTAATTTAGGCTGGGTTTAGCCAGTGATGGTTCAATCCATTTCGGACCTTAAGTTCAGTCTATAGCACCTGGCCAGTTGTTCTGATTCCTTATAATTTGCCACCATGGATATGCATGAAACAGTCTTCACTTATTTTATTAATAATCATTCCAGGTGATAAGGGTCCAGGCAATGATATTGATATTTTCTTACAACATTTAATAGATGAATTGAAACAATTATGGGAGGGTATTAGTGCAATTGATGCTTCGAATGGCCAAACATTCAATCGCAGGCAGCTTTATTTTGGACTGTTAATGATTTTCCTGCATATGCTAATTTATCTGGCTGGAGCACTAAGGGACGAGTTGCATGTCCTTCTTGTGGTAAATCAACACATTCAATTTGGTTAAAACATGGAGGAATGTTTTGTTATATGGGACATTGTCGATGGTTGGAGGCAAATCATCCATTTCGATTTTAGAAGGATTTATTTGATGGTACTATAGAGTTAGGATCTGCTCCAATTCTACCTTATGGTTTCTGATATTCATAGATAAATGCTTGGTATCAGACACAGTTACGGAAAGATGACAAAGTCTTCTAAAAAGCGAGGGAAGAGATGATGTTGAGACTTCAACACAGGCAGAAATATCGGAGGAAGTCAATACTTGCACTTTAGATACAGCATTATTTGAGGATCCGGATAATTTCTTTGAAGTTGAAAATGATGATGATATAATGACAGCATCTATCCATCAGCATACTAAATAATTATGGAAGAAAAGAAGCATATTCTTTGACTTACCTTATTGGGAGCATAATATACTCCGGCATAATCTTGATGTCATGCATATAGAAAAGATTGTTTGTGATAATTTGATTGGAACAATATTAAATCTTGATGGAAAGACTAAAGATAATATGAAGGCGCGTCTTGATTTAAAAGAAATGGGCATCCGACATGAACTTTATCCACAAGTGCTTGCAAATGATAGAACTTATATCCCTCATGCATGTTATACAATGTCTAGTCGAGAAAAAGATCTCTTCCTGACAGTTTTAAAGAATATCAAGGTTCCTGATGGATATGCATCAAATATTTCACGATGTGTGAATCTGAAAGAGCAAAAATTTTAAATCTTAAAAGTCATTATGGACATATACTAATGCAAGATATTCTTCCATTGGCTTTAAGGTCATCAATGCCGAAACAAGTTATTATGATTGTTTTTCAGTTATCATCATTCTTCAAGGCATTATGTTCTGAGGTTCTTGATCCTCAGGAGCTTGATCAGTTGCAGTCTCAAGTCATACTTACGTTATGTCAGATGGAAAAGATTTTTCCTCTGGATTTTTTATGATTATGGTTCATCTACTCATTCACCTAGCTTCGGAAGCTAAACTTGGTGGACCGGTACAGTACAGATGGATGTACCCTATCGAGAGGTAATGCTGTAAAACTAAAATCTCATAATTTAGATATTTTTTCATTATTTAATGTGATATTAATATTAAAGTTTTAATAAATATCATACTTTTTGAAGTTATCTTGTACGTTTGAAAGATTATATACGAAACAAAGCCTATCCTGAGGGCTCAATAGCAGAGGAATATATTGCTGAAGAGTGTTTAACATTTTGTTCAAGATACTTGAAGGTGTAGAGACTGTATTCAATCGGCCTCAACGTCATGTTGATACTATGGAGAATATATATCTATACAAATTTGCATCTTTGAAAGATTTATAGGAAAAGTTGAAAGTATTGTTCTTGACCATAAATCCTTGTCACAAGTACACCGTTATGTATTGCTATATGGTGACATAATATCTGACTATCACAGGTTAGTCTATCTATACATGGATAATACTAATATTAGACATGTTGTTGTCAAACTTATATTTGATTGTCATGCAATGAATTTTTAGCTGTACAACAACAAGCCAATCATTCCACTCGTCCTAATCCAAGGATTGAACAAAGATGGTTGATTGAGTTATTCCCTAATTGGCTTGCCAATCAGGTTAGTATATATATTTCATATAATAATTTTACATATATTTAACATCGAATAAGTGATCGATAATTGATATTATATTTTCTAGGTACAGGTACTGATGAAGAAAAATTGTTCAGCAAACTAATAGCACTTGTCAGAGGTCCTAATTATATTGTGAACAAATATTATGGTTTTATTATAAATGGCTTTAAATTTCATACCAAGGAATGCGAGAAATTTAGAAAAACTAAGAATAGTGGTATTATGGTAGAAATAGATGAAAAATCTTATTATGGTGTACTTAAAGATATTTTTGAGTTAGATTATTATGGAAATTTTAAAGTTTTATTATTTCGATATGATTGGGTGGATATAAATATACCAAGAGGTTTGAAAAAGGACTCAAACGGATTCATACTTGTCAATTTTTCAAGATTGATACATATGGGTGTGTTATTGAAGGATGGTCATTTATCTTTTCATCTCAAGCTCGACAAGTTTTTTATGTACAAGACTCGAAAGATAAAGAATGGGCTACTGTTATTAAGACAAAACCCAAAGACTTGTATGACATGGAAAAAAGGATGGAAGAAGAAGATGATGATACTTACACTCAGTGTATGCCTTATAATATTATGCTGGATGATCATATAAATGATACAAACATTTTGGTTCGGTTGGATTCCAAAGAAGGTACAACTGGTTGATTATAACAAGTAAGTAGTTTATAAGATGGTTCACATTTTTGCATGAATGATTATGTTATCTTTTAAATTATAATTCATTTTCGTTATAATTTGATTATAATGTTGACTGACTTGATTTTAAATAATGCATGTTAGGTACACCATGCCTCGAAGGAAGCACCTATCGAATGTGCAGTTTCAGTTTTCTCAGACCGAGGCTAGTACTTCGTCATAGCAGCCCAACGAGCCTCGATCAGTTTCACATCGGTCTGATGCCAGTCCATCCATTTCTGTACATCCGGTGGAGGCCAGTACCTCTCCACCTCAGGACGACGCCATTCCCTCCGAGTCAGCACATCACGATCCTCCTATAGATCATCCTGATGACGAGCCTATCATCGATGACATACAGATACATGGTAATTTAATAATTTCATCACATTTCAATTCATGCATATGCAATAGTTTTGATATATAATTTTATGTATTTTTTTGTAGATGGATCCGGGAGAGTTAGGCGGAGGCGAGGAGCCACACTAGTCCGTGATGTGTGGCAGTTACCTGAGGGCGAGAGGATAGTCATAGAGTGCAACAAGCTAGGCCAGCCTATTAAGAAAGCTGCTAGCTTGTTGACTAGTTTTCTAGGAACAGTACCACGGCGGGGTCAGCTATGTCCCCTAAATTATTCGAAATAGAATGACATGCTTCCTGCCTATAAAGTAAAGATGCTTCGAGTTGTGCAGGTAAAAAAATTGATATATTATTTTATATCTTAGGTTTTTAACAATTGAATTACTTATTTCATTTAATATTATTTTATTGTTTATTTAAATTGTAGAGCAAGTTCGTTCTCCCTCCAGCTTCTTCTAATTTTGTGCTTAGGTCTCTCAATCGCTAGTGGAAAGAATATAGGGCGAAGTTGAATGGAGACTACAAGCTAGAGGGTTGGACGAGGAGCAGGTTGTAGCTACCTGTCCTCCTGATGTTTACCCTCATTAGTGGAGGGAGCTGGTGCACTATTAGTTCTTTGAGAGGGCACAGGTTGTGTAGCATCATCAAACATATAAATTTATTAATTTTCACTCGTTCTAATTATATTTATACAATATATATAATTTTAATTTATTTTTGTAGACATATTCTGCTATTGGTAGAGTTGCACGAGCAGCTCAGTCTGTTCCTCATACAACGGGGTCCAAGAGTTATGCATGTCTCAGGCATGAGTTTGTATGTTTCTCATCCTCTAATACTTTTAGTATATTTTTAGTTTTAACATCATGTATCATACATGTGGCATGTATCATGGTACATGATATAAGACGTATCATTTATAATTTTTTTATAACATTTATTCTTTTTATAGGCTGATCAGCAGGGGAGGGAGCTTGGTGAGGTGGAGTTCTATCGGATGACTCACATTTCACCAGGATGGCAGTTTTGTTCGAGAGGAGTTCAGAGATATATATGTTTTTTTTTATTTATATTATATCATGATTTATAATTTTATTTTTATTAAGTATTGATATATGAGTTTTTTATAAAACATAGGATGGGGCTACCTCTATGATCGCCGAGCGGGGTGGTGAGGCTACCTCATCTACTCAGAGTAGTCGCATCGAGGTCGAGGTATTTTCGGAGTTGATGGGTGTTGATCCCTAAAGTGATTTTGATGATAACAAAACATTAGAGCATACATTTGGTTATTTAACAACTCTTCAATTGATTGACAAGTTTTTGTAGGACAACTACATTGACACATTTTTCAATTCCTACAATCTTTAATGTTTTGTGTTGAGTTGTAAAATACTTAGATTCTTGTAAAGAAGAACCCTACAAAAAGTTTCCTGTTAAAATCAGTTAAAGGGTTACTTCTACTAGTCCTTCTTGCTTCAAGTTTTCTTGAATTTATTGTAAGTAGTGCTTGAAGAAGATTGTTAAAGCTTGTGACAAATATTTTGGAAGTTTGAAGCTGATCTAGCTGAAGAACCACCTTCGAGCTGACTGGATGAACAACCCAGCCGACTCTAGCACTAGCACTGAAGACAAGTTCTCTAGCACACAGATCCAGCCGACTGGCACCAAGGTCCAATCGACTCGTCCAGAACAAGTTTGAGAACGTTCTGAGATTCTCAGGAATCTAGCCGACTGGATTTAGATCCAGCCGACTCATCCAGAACTCAGTTGAAAATGGTTTGAGAAGCCTCTGAGATTCCAGCCGACTGGAATTCATCCCAGCCGACTCATCTAGAGTGAGGTATTTTTTCAACTGTGGAAGCTAGTCGACTGGCACTCAGCCCAGTCAACCCAAATTTCATCTGAGCCGACTCGAAGTTTGTCCGAGCCGATTGGAATGATGGGGTCACCTCCAATGGCTAGTTCTAGTTCTCAGTTTTTGAATTCCAAAAGTGCTCCAACGGTAACCTGTCACCTCCCAACGGTCTACAACATTCAAAATCAAGGGAAGGCAGTTGAAGTCTCTATAAATAAGGTATGAGAACATATTTGGAGAGACTAATGAGCAAATAATGATTTATTGAGCATTTATTGAACACTTATTGAAGTGAAGTGAGAGAGCACTAGAGCTTTAAAGATTACCTTCAAGCCTGCAACAACTCTTACCAGAAGCTTGAAGCACCTTTTGAGGAAAAGCAAGGAAGCCATTGAAGTGCATTGAAGAGCATTCAGTGGATCTTCACTCGAGCTGCATTGGCAACTACCCAGACAACAGAGTTTGTCTTTATTGTTGCTTTTCTTATTCTATCTTTTAGAATATCTGGGTTATTGGTGAGCCCTGTTGTAAAAACCAAATAGGTTACTTTGGTGAGCCTTTAAAATCAGAGTGTAGAGGTTTCTTTGGTGAGCCTAGCTAAAAACCAAAGTATAGAGGTTTTAGGTAAACTTGTAAAAACCTTGCTTGGGTTTCTTTGGTGAGCCCGATTTCAAAAATCAAAGTGTAGAGGTTTAGATTGTGAGCCTGCAAAACAATCTGACTGTATTCTGGTTTGGAGGATATAGTGGAAATCCCAAGTGGTGAACTTGGGTAGTGGACGTAGGAGCTGGGTTGCTCCGAACCACTATAAATCTGCTTTGTTTGTGTTGTGTTTACTTTATCTTTTAGCTTCTGCTTTCTTTCTCTGATTAACACAGCACCTAATCACTAATTGGAATTAATTGTGCACATACTTGTGAAAGTTTTATAATTCCCAATTCACCCTCCCTCTTGGGACTAAGCCACCTGGGCAACGGCTGGTATCAGAGCAGTATCTCTGATTACTTGAGTTAAGATCGATGGCTCATCCCATGAGTACATCCTTGGCCGAGGGCCAATCAACAAATAGACCTCCACTATTCATAGGCACTAATTATTCATATTGGAAGGCACGAATGAAAATTTACATACAAGCTGTAGATTTTTAATTATGGAAGGCCATCTTGAAAGGGCCACATATTCCCACAATTAAAGTTGATGGCGTGGACATCCCTAAGCCTGAAGAGGATTGGGATGACCATGACATGAAAATGGAGGAATTGAACGCCAAAGCAATGAACTTATTATATTGTGCTTTGGATGCTAACGAGTTCAACCGAATTTCCATTTGCTCATCGGCAAAGAAATCTAGGATAAACTCGAAGTGACCCATGAGGGAACTTTCCAAGTGAAAACCTCCAAGATAAATCTTTTAGTTCATAACTATGAATTATTTAAAATGAAACATTCTGAAACAATATCTGTCATGTTCTCTAGATTTATAGATATTATTAATGGTTTAAAGAGTCTTGGCAGGGTATACTCTAATGCAGATCTAGTTCAGAAGATCCTTCGTTCTTTGCCAGATAAATGGGATCCCAAGGTAACTACGATCCAGGAAGCCAAAGATCTCAACACCTTGATGCTGATGAATTACTAAGATCACTCATCACCCACGAGCTAACAATGCAACATAGAACGGAAAATGAGCAGAAGAAAAAGAAGACAATAGCCTTCAAGGCTACTTCCGATTCAAAAAGGGATGATGAAGAATCTGAAGAAGAAAGCACCTCCTCCAATGATGACCTAGAAGACGAAGACATCGCTATGGTTGTGAGGAGATTTAGAAAATTCATGGGAAGAAAGAAAGGAAGGTACAACTGAAAATTTCACAGGAAGGATTATGGAAAGGAAAAGGAAAAGGATAGAGAGAAAGACAAAGAGGTAGTCCCCACATGCTACGAATGTAAGAAGCCGGGGCACATACGTCCGGACTGTCCAATGCTAAAGAAATTCTTCAGACAAAAGAAGAAGAAGAAAGCCATGGTTGCCACATGGTCCGATAGTGAAGACTCAACTTCATCGGAAGAAGAAGAGACCACCAAGACTGCAAATCTTTGCTTAATGGGTCTCGAAGATGAGGTAACATCTCCTAACAACTGTACTGAATTTATTTTGAAGAATTAAATTCTGCTTTTCATGATTTACTCTCTGAATTTAAGAAAGCTGGAGTAAAGATAAAATCATTGAAAAATATGAATGATACTTTACTCAAACAAAAGGATGAGATTTCAGAAAAGAATACTTTATTACAAAAGAAATTGCATATCTTTTCTGAAAAATTTGAAAAACTGAAAAATGAGAATTTATCATATGAAAAGAAAAATACTGATTTACTTGCTAAAAACAATGAATTAAAAAAGGAGGTCACAAAACTCAAGCCTTTGGTTGAAAAACTCACTTTATCTTCAAATAAGCTTGAGCTAATTTTAAAAGAACAACGAATTTCTAGAAATAAAGTTGGAATTGGTTTCAACACTTCTTTTGTAAATGAATTTCAGCAACAACTTTTGTGAAATCCAAAACACCAGCTCAAAACATTTTATCTCAAAAAGTTTCAGCCACACCAAAAGCTATTTCTACTTCAAAATCTTTATCATATGCTCCTAAGAATTTGATAAAAAATGCATACTTTCCAAAAGGTTTGAAATCTGCATCAAGTGCATCAACTTCTAGAACTTCAAATTTTGTTTCTAACAAAAATTCTAAAGTTGTTTGCTATGCTTGTATAAGAATTGGACATAAAGCTTTTGAATGCAATAATCTTAGAAATGTCAATAAAAAGATAAAAAAGATTTGGGTTCCCAAAGGAACCACCTCTGCTGACCTGCAAGGATCCCAAGGTAGCTTGGGTACCTAAAAGAATTCATTGATTATTTTGCAGGAATGTTTTGCAGCCCAAAAATTGAAGAAAAGGTGGTACTTGGACAGCGGCTACTCAAGACATATGATGGGTGACAAGGACCAATTCATCACCCTTGAAATGAAAGAAGGAGGTATGGTCACCTTTGGAGATAATGGCAAAGGGAGAATAATCGGTATCGGTAAGATCAAAATAACTCCCTTCACTTTTATTGAAAATGTTTTGCTAGTAGACAAATTGAAGCATAATCTGTTAAGTATAAGTCAATTGTGTGATAAAGGCTTCAAGGTTGTCTTTGAGTCCTCTATGTGTATAGTAACTAACTCTTTAGATTCTAGCAATAAATTTATTGGACATAGACTCGGGAATATCTATGTGTAGATCTTGATGATCTTGCCATGTCTAGTACCCTAGTCTAGTTGCAATGAATGCTAAAACTAAAGAGTCAGGCTTACTATGGCATAGACGATTAGGTCATGCTAGCATGCATACTATTGCCAAATTAATTTCTAAAGATATTGTTAGAGGCATGCCTAAGTTTAAAGTTGATTTGAATCATGTTTGTGATGCATGCCAAATGGGTAAACAAACTAGGGGAAGTTTTAAATCAAAGAATATAGTTTCTACAACAAGACCTCTTGAACTACTTCACATGGATCTTTTCGGACCTACTAGGACTACAAGCCTAGGAGGGATGAAATATGCTCTTGTGATAGTAGACGATTTTTCGAGATTTACATGGATTTTGTTTATCGCATCGAAAGATGAAACTTTTCATGTTTTTAGAAAATTTCATAAAAAGGTTTCAAACCAAAAGAACTTATCTTTGATTTCAATTAGAAGTGATCATGGAACTGAGTTTGAAAATCAATTTTTCGAAGATTATTGTACTGAGTTTGGCATTGATCACAACTTCTCCGCTCCTAGAACACCTCAACAAAATGGTGTTGTAGAGAGGAAAAACAAGACATTGGAAGAAATGGCTCGCACAATGTTGTGTGAAGGCAATCTTCAAAGTACTTTTGGGTAGAAGTGGTGAACACTGCATGTTATATTTTAAACCGTGTTTTGATCCGTCCTATTTTAAAGAAAACCCCCTAAAATGACAAAAAACCCAATATTAGTTATTTTCATGTATTTGGTTATAGATGCTTTGTGCATAACAATGGAAAAGATAATTTAGGAAAACTTGATTCTAAAGTTGATGATGCAATTTTTCTAGGTTATTCATTACATAGCAAAGCATATAGGGTTTTTAATAAAAGGACTCTTACTGTTGAAGAGTCAATTCATGTTGTTTTTATTGAAACTAACCCTACACCTTATAGACAAGAAGAGTGCATAGATAATGATGCAGGTACATTGCAAAAATGAATGATAACTTGAGCATTCAAGACAAAGACACTCAAGGTGGAGAAGAAACGGTAAGTAAGGATCACATTGATCTATCGAGGGACTGGATGTATGTTACATCTCATCCTAAAGAATTAATAATAGGAGATCCTTCACATGGTGTTAGGACTAGGGCTGCACATGATTACCTAGCCTTTGTATCACAAATAGAACCTCATAGCTTAGAAGAGGCTGAGACTGATCCAAACTGGATGATGGCAATGCATGAAGAACTAAACTAGTTTGAAAGAAATAAGGTATGGACTCTTGTAGATAGACCTACAGACCATCCAATTATAGGAACTAAATGGGTCTATAGGAATAAATTAGATGAACAAGAAAACATTATAAGGAACAAAGCTAGATTAGTGGCTAAGGGATATAACCAAGAAGAAGGTATTGATTCTGATGAAACTTATGCACCCGTAGCAAGACTAGAAGCTATTAGATTATTACTTTTATTTGCTTGCTACATGAACTTTAAACTCTTTCAAATGGATGTAAAAAGTGCATTTTTTAATGGTTTTATCTCTGAACAAGTTTTTGTAGAACAACCACCAGGTTTTGAAAATCACGCTTTTCCAAACCACGTATTCAAATTAAACAAAGCATTGTATGGTTTAAAACAAGCACCTAGAGCTGGTATGATAGATTAGCACTTTCTTAATTGAAAATAATTTTTCAAGAGGAAATATAGATAAAACTTTGTTTATCAAAAAGATAAATAATGACATCTTAGTTGTACAAATATATGTAGATGATATCATTTTTGGTGCAACTAATGAATCTTATATAAAGAATTTGCTAAGCTTATGCAGGGAGAATTTGAAATGAGCTTAATGGACGAGCTGAACTACTTCCTTGGACTTCAAGTAAAACAAACTAAGGAAGGCATCTTCATCAACCAAGCCAAATACATCAAGGAAATCATCAGAAAGTTTGGTATGGAGAGTAGCAAAACAATGAGCACACCCATGAGCCCAGCTTGCAGATTGGAGAAAGATGAGAATGGATCCAATGTTGACCAAAAGCTATATAGAGGTATGATCAGATCCTTATTATATTTGACTGCAAGTAGACCTGATATATTATACAATGTATGTGTATGTGCTAGATTTCAGTCATCACCAAAAGAAACACATATGCTTGCTGTAAAAAGAATAATTAAATATTTGAAAGGAACAAGTAATTTAGGAATTTGGTATTTTAAACATTCTACTTTGAATTTGATTGGATTCTCAGATGCTGATTATGCTGGTTGTAAGATAGATAGAAAAACATTATGTCAATTTCTAAGGTTGAATTTAATTTCATGGCACTGTAAGAAGCAAAACTCAGTAGCCTTGTCCATAGCTGAGGCTGAGTACGTGGCTGCCGGTAGTTGTTGTGCTCAAGTGTTATGGATTAAACAACAACTAGAAGATTTTGTGTATCACAATCTAAAATTTCAATTAAATGTGATAACACAAGTGCTATCAATTTAACAAAGAATCCAATTCAACACTCTAGAATCAAGCACATTGAAATTAGACATCATTTTATTAGGAATCATGTTTCTAATGGTAATATTGTGCTTGACTTTATGCCAACTAAAGATCAATTAGCTGACATTTTCACCAAGCCACTCAATCAAGATAGATTTGAGCTAATTAGAAGTGAATTAGGACTTTGTGATCCCTTCTAGATTCTTTAACCTAATTCCTTCAATTCTAAGGAAATTTCATCTTGAAAACCTCCTCTATCTATTCTATTTTATTGAGTTTTAATTTCCTTCAAATTCTATTTGAAATTTTCTGAATTTTGTTCAAATTTTTCAAAACTCTACTCTTCTTGTTCGAGTCGACTGGATCCTAATCCGAGTCAACTGGATTTTTCTGAGAGTTTTGAACTTGTTCTGGCCTAGCTGACTCGAACAGTTTCGAGTCGACTAGATTCTCTGATGGTTTTAGGATTGCTCTGGCCGAGCCGACTCGAGCCTTTTTAGGGCTACTCGAGTCGACTGGATTTTCGCACCGAGGCTTTTTACCTAGGGATATAAACTGTTCTCCGAATCATTTAGCTTCCGTATTGTTTCTTCTAACGGTTCACTCATCTCCTAAACCCTCTCCAAAGTCTTCATTCTCCCTTCCAAGCATCCCATTTTCTTGTTCTTCAGTCTTCCCTAGCTATGGCACCCAAACGTGCGATAGGGAAACGGTTCGCTAGGGTTGCTCCTTCGGCTGAAACAGAAAGAAGATCCAAGAGAAGACAAGAAGAGCCGAGCACTGAAGGAATGGCAGAGGAAGCCACTAGAGAAGCTCCATCAGCTCCTATCCAGGTGCCCTTAATGTCTACTCGTCTGGTAATTTTCGGCCGCCGAATTAATTTTGAGTTTATTAAGGGCATTGGATTAAAGATAGGAGACTTAATAGAAGACCAAGGGTGGAGGAAATTTTGTTCATTGAATGAGAAAACCTATCCCACTTTGGTTAGAAGCTTTTATGAGAACCTAAGGTTGGGAACTAACCATGTGGAATCCACTGTCAAAGGGAAAATGGTTATTGTTAATGAAGAGTCCTTGCATGAATTACTGGATATTCCTTTGAGGGACTGAGATTTTTAGTGATTGAAAACAGAGAGAAGACATGGAAAACAATTTTTGAACAAAGAGGATGTAGGAGGCATTGGCACTGTTTTAGCTAACACCCTTTCATTGGAAATGAGGCTACTTCACAACTTCATTTGTAGAATTTTCCTACAAAGAACTGGTAGGTTCGATTGGGTGAGCGAAAAGGATCTATGTCTCATGGAGCACATTCTTAAAAGAATCCCTGTCAATTTGTCTTATATTATAATCATGCAGATGAAAGAAACTGTAAGGAAAGCGAAATCCTGTTTGCCATATGGTATGATGCTTACAGTGTTGTTTAAATCCCATAGAGTCAGTTTAGATGGTGAAGATGGATTGGAATTACATCACACTGATATCTACACATCTAAAACACTTGAGAGAATGGGATATTTTCAAGTAGAAGGAGTCTGGAGAAAGAAGGGAACAAATGTAAGAGCCATTGGCAGCTCCAGTAGTAGTAGTAGTGAAGAAGAAGAAGAGGAAGAACATGTAGAAGCAGCTGGAACTTCTACATCTGTACCGGAACCTGAACCATTTGTACCTGAGACCTGCTGCTGTCACTGAGGAGACTAGAGCACCATCACCTATGTTTGACATGGCTGCAGCAGAATTTGACTTGCCAGCACCGGAGTTTGACCTGCCTTCTACTGATGTTCCTTTGCATAACTATCCTACTGCAGCTACACAGCCTCAAGTTGTCCAAGTCCAGATTGAAGAGCAATTGAAGAACTTGATAGATTCACTGACTAGTACTATGACTTCCTTATTTAGTGATTTGAAACAATCAGTGGACAACAGGTTGGACAAATTAAAAGAGAATGTATCAAATCTAAAAGAAAAGGTTGAAGCTATTGAAGCTTCAAGGATTGCACCTCAGATAGACCTTCAGCCTATTCTGAATTGCATCTCTTCAAATTCTGAAACTGTTTTGAAGTCTGTGGATGCCACTTTAAATGAATATCAGACTCAATTAAAAGAGCTTAGAGGCAGAGTTGGAACCATTGTTGATACAAGGGGCATGGCAGAAGATTATATTAGAGGTATTGGTATCATAAGATCGAAATTTGGCAGACTTCGAGGATCAGCAGAAGCCTTCGCCAATGTCCAAGCAACTGAACTTGTGTCTATGCAGAAAGAGATAGGAGAAATGAAAGAGGTAGTAGATAAAGTACCTGTTAGCCTCAAGGACCTGGATCAGCAGATGGGAGCAATGTGGGTGGAAATGGTATCCCTCAATAGCACTGTCAGATCTTTAGAAATCACAGCTAGGACAAGACCATTATATGATCTGCCACCCATCTCCACTAGGGCACATAGTACTTCTGTTCACCCTAGGGCTCCTCCTCCACATAGTCATTCTCCTAGACCCACTTCTTGGCAAGGTGTCAATGTTCCTAGTAATGATTCCGATTAGACATCTTGTAGTTTCAGTACCTTTTTGGATTCTTTTTGGAACTTTTGTAATGATGTACTGAACACTTTTTGATAGAAATGAAATGAACATCTTTTGATTACTGTGTAATGTGTGTATTTATATTCTCATATTTACACCTCTATTTGTTTAAATAGAATTCTCTCTTAAAGTTGAAAAAGTGAAATTATTTCAAACAAATATTGAAATTTTCTCAATCTATTTAAAATTCTGAGCTTACTTGTTTAACCTTTTTGAATTGTTGACAAAAAGGGGGAGAATCATAGTATGCATGAAAGAATACATGAATTGCAATAATAACACTAAAGTAAAGTAAACAGGGGGAGTTTTTTAAAGCATTTCTAAATGATCTCTTGCATATTATTCTGATAAAATGTTCAAATGAATGTTAAAGGGGGAGAAACTTAGAGAAAATTCATATTATCTAGAAATCTTACACACAGGGGGAGATATACTTGTTCAATTTACATGCTTCAATGATGCTCTCAACTTATCATATCTATCAGTCAATACTTAATGTTGCTTAATACATACAAGTAATCAATCTTTGATATTCATAGCTTATGAATTTGATTTTGTGCAAAACTGTACAGCACATACTGATATACATCTGAGATTACAGTTGATTTTTAAATTTAAATGTTTACATACTTGTGAATAGATTAAATTCTTTTCATGCACAATATTTTGTCATCACCAAAAAGGGAAAGATTGTTGACTCCTAAAGTGATTTTGATGATAACAAAACATTGGAGCATACATTTGGTTATCTAACAACCTTCAATTGATTGACAAGTTTTTGTAAGACAACTACATTGACACATTTTTCAATTCCTACAATCTTTAATGTTTTGTGTTGAGTTGTAAAATACTTAGATTCTTGTAAAGAAGAACCTTACAAAAAGTTTCCTGTTAAAATCAGTTAAAGGGTTACTTCTACTAGTCCTTCTTGCTTCAAGTTTTCTTGAATTTATTGTAAGTAGTGCTTGAAGAAGATTGTTAAAGCTTGGGACAAATGTTCTGGAAGTTTGAAGCTGATCTAGCTGAAGAACCACCTTCGAGCCGGCTAGATGAACAACCCAGCCGACTCTGGCACTAGCATTGAAGGCAAGTTCTCTGGCATGCAAATCCAGTCGACTGGCACCAAGGTCCAGCCGACTCGTCCAGAACAAGTTTGAGAACATTCTGAGATTCTCAGGAATTCAGCCGACTCATCCAGAACTCAGTTAAAAATGGTCTGAGAAGCCTCTGAGATTCTAGCCGACTGGAATTCAGCCCAGCCGACTCGTCCAGAGTGAGGTATTTTTTCAACTGTGGAAGCTAGTCGACTGGCACTCGCCCAGTTGACCCGAACATCATCCGAGCTGACTCGAAGTTTGTTCGAGCCGACTAGAATGACGGGGTCACCTCCAACGGCTAGTTCTAGTTCTTAGTTTTTGAATTCCAAAAGTGCTCCAACGGTAACCTGTCACCTTCCAACAGTCTACAACATTCAAAATCAAGGGAAGGCAGTTGAAGTCTCTATAAATAAGGTATGAGAACATCTTTGGAGAGACTAATGAGCTAATAATGATTTATTGAGCATTTATTGAACACTTATTGAAGTGAAGTGAGAGAGCACTAGAGCTTTAAAGATTACCTTCAAGCCTGCAACAACTCTTACCAGAAGCTTGAAGCACCTTTTGAGAAAAAGCAAGGAAGCCATTGAAGTGCATTGAAGAGCATTCAGTGGATCTTTACTCGAGCTGCATTGGCAACCACCCAGACAACATAGTTTGTCTTTATTGTTGCTTTTCTTATTCTATCTTTTAGAATATCTGGGTTATTGGTGAGCCTTGTTGTAAAAACCAAATAGGTTACTTTGGTGAGCCTTTAAAACCAGAGTGTAGAGGTTTCTTTGGTGAGCCTAGCTAAAAACCAAAGTGTAGAGGTTTTAGGTGAACCTGTAAAAACCTAGCTTGGATTTCTTTGATGAGCCCGGTTTCAAAAACCAAAGTTTAGAGGTTTGGATTGTGAGCCTGCAAAATAATCCGACTGTATTCCGATTTGGGGGATATAGTGAAAATCCCAAGTGGTGAACTTGGATAGTGGACGTAGGAGCTGGGTTGCTCCGAACCACTATAAATCTGCTTTGTTTGTGTTGTGTTTGCTTTATCTTTTAACTTCTGCTTTCTTTCTCTAATTAACACAACACCTAATCACTAATTGGAATTAATTATGCACATACTTGCGCAAATTTTATAATTTTCAATTCACCCCCCCTCTTGGGACTAAGCCACCTGGGCAACAATAGGACCAGAGCGTCTTGGACGAGTGAGGGGTTATGGGATTGGAGTTACCCCTACTCAGTTATCTGAGGTGAGTAGATATACTCGGGATGCTAGAGATAGTCATGATCAGTCACATTTCATCGACTCGAGGATGAGATAGCAGAGCTCTGACAGACACGTGATGCAGATAGAGCAGAGATGCAGACCATTAGGTGTCAGCTTGAGCATGTTACATCTGTGCTGCATATGTTCATGTCATCTCAGGTAAGTAATTATTTATAATTACATATATATATATATATATATATATATATATTGTATGTATCCAATAATTTAGAATATATATAATGTATGTTTCATAACTATATGTATATCTTGTAGGTTCCTGATGCATCTGCTAGTCGCAGAGTTGACGACGACCATCCTCCCGCGGATTAGTGATGCCAGCTGATTTTTTTTATTATTTTTGTATATCTTTTTATGTATTTGAACTTGAATTGATACTTTATATATATATAAAAATTCTTTATATTTGTGTTTATGTTTGTGTTTGTATTTGTGTATGTCTTTGGATGTGATACAGGTTTGAATGTTTAGTTATTTCATTTTGATAATGTATACAGGTTGATGTATGTATTTGATGTATACAGGTTTGCTGTATGTTTTTTTTAAAAAAAATAACTAAATTTGTCAACGCTTTAAAGCGTCGCTATATTATCTATTAGTGATGCTTTAAAGCGTCGCTATCCTAGCAAATATCAATGCTTTAAAGTGTTGCTAGGTTTTAAACTTAGCGATGCTTTAAAGCGTCGGCATGTACCAACGCTTTAAAGCGTCACTAAGTTTAAAATCTAGCGATGCTTTAAAGCATCGGTATTTGCCGATGCTTTTAAAAAGCGTTGCTAAGTTTAAAACCTAGCAATGCTTTAAAACGTCGGCAACTCTAAATTTAGCAATGCTTTAAAGCATCGGCATATGCCAACGCTTTTAAAAAGCATCGATAGCTTGCATCCCCAAGCTTACATAGCCGACACTTTTGCGACACTTTAAGAAGCGTTGGGAGGCTTCTTGTCGATGCTTAAAAGCATAAAAAAAGGCCTAAAAAAGTGTTGCTAATGACCTGTTTCACTATAGTGATTATAATGGAAGTTGATCTAGTTCCAGGCCCGTGATTTTTACCTCCATATTAGAGGATTTTTCACATAAATCTGGTTTTCTTATGCTTAGTTTGATTTGCTTTTGCTGGATTGATATTGTTGAGTTATTACCTATTTTAATTAGCACACAGGGATTAAAATTTATCCTGGGTATAATTATTTGTGATCATGCTTTAACCCCAACAACTGGTATCAGAGCCTTGTTAGGCAGTAGTTGTGCTAATTAAAATGGAGGAGAAATCCAGTATGGTTAAATTAACTTCATCAAATTATTCCTTATGGAGGTTGATGATGGAAGATTTATTATATTGCCAAGATCTGTTTGAGCCAATTGAATTGCAGGGAATAATGCCAAACAATGTGAAAGCTGATGAATGGAAAATGTTGAACAGGAAAGCCATGGCTACGATCAGACAATGGATTGATGTGAGTGCGATCCAAGTTGTTGCAATAGAAACGGATGCTTATCAAGTCTGGAAGAAGCTAGAAGATTTATATCAATGAAAGAATGCACAGAATAAAGCCTACATAATCAAAAGACTGGTGAACCTGAAGTATAAAGATGGGCAGAATGCTTCAGAGCACTTAAATAATTTCCAGGAGATCCTGAATCAGTTGGCTACAATGAAGTTGCTTCTTGATGACAAGGTGCAGGCATTGATCTTGCTGAGTTTCTTACCAGATAGTTGGGAGACATTGGTGATGATGCAGAGTAATTCCACTGCCAGCGATAAACTTATCTTAACTATGATCAAGGATAGTATATTGAATGAAGCAAACAGACGAAAGGAACATGGTTTGACAGATACAAATTATGAGGTACTGGTTACAGAGCAGAGGAGGAGAAGTAAAAATAGATCCTTCAATGATAAAAGAGATGATGGGTCCCATAATAAAAATAACCATGAAAAATTCAGAGGTCGGTCAAACTCCAGAAAGGATGTTACTTGCTAATACTGTAAAAGGCCAGGACATTTTCAGAGAGTGTAGAAAATACAAAAGGGATCAGGATAAAACTAATGGAAAGAAAGAAGAGACATAGAGTACGATTGTAGTTGCATTTGATGATGAGGTCATGATTGCATGTGATGATGCATGTATTAACCTTACATGTCAAGAACCCAGCTGGGTAATTGATTCAGTTGCTACATATCATGTTACATCTTGGAGAGACTTCTTCTCGTCCTACTCCAAAGGTGATTTTGGGCATGTTAGGATGGGAAATGATGCAGTAGCTAACATTATTGGCATGAGAGATGTTTGTTTGGAGACCAATACCAGGTACAGACTGTTGTTAAGAAATCTAAGGCATGTTCCTGATATCCGATTGCATTTGATTTTTGCATGTGTCCTAGATGATGAGGACTACTCCAATCTCTTTGGCGAAGGAAAATGAAAGTTCACCAAATGTTCCTTGGTTGCAGCAAAAGGCAAGAAAGATGGTTTTTACAGATTGCAGGCTAAAGTACGTGTGGAGTGGTGAATGTAGTTGAAGAAACCTTCATAGATGTGTGGCATCGGTGGCTTGGTCATCTGAGTGAGAAGGGACTTGAGACTCTATCTAGGCACAACTTGCTTCCTTTAACAGGTACGTATCTGAGACCTTGCACTCACTGTTTACATGGCAAGCAGTACAAAGTTTCATTTTATAAGCTCCCCTTTCATAGAATATCACATGTGCTAGATTTAGTTCACATTGATGTATGCTCTATGACCACAAAGATACTTGGTGGTGCACTTTATTTTGTCACCTTTATTGATGACCATTTTCGAAAGTTATGGGTCTTTGTTTTAAGATCTAAAGACCAGGTAATAGATGTCATTAAAGAATTCCATGCCCGTGTTGAAAGGGAGAAAGGAAGAAAACTGAAATGCATCCGAGCAGATAATGGTGGTGAATATCGGGGTCCGTTCGAGAGATACTATGAATAACATGGCATTAGATTGGAGAAGACTATTCCCAAGACACCTCAACAAAATTGAGTGGCAGAGAGGATGAATCTCACCATTGTTGAAAGAATCCGGTGCATGCTTTCTCATTCAAAGTTACCTAGTTCTTTTTGGGGTGAAGCTATGAGGACTGCAGTTGATCTAATTAATCTTTCTCCTTCATATGCCCTTGATGGTGATATTCCTGGGAAGGAATGGACACGAAAATCGGTTTCCTATGATTATCTCAAAGTATTTGGATGCAGGGCCTTTATTCATATTCCAAAAGATGAACGGTCAAAGCTTGACAGCAAGTCAAAGGAGTGTATTTTTCTTGGATATGGACATGAGCAGTTTGGATACAGGCTATGGGATACAGTAGAGAAGAAGCTGATTAAAATCAAAGATGTAGTATTCTTTGAAGATCAAATCATTGAGAATGTGAAAAATGAAAATAAGCCAAAGTCTACTACAGAATTATTTATTGACCCTTCTCCTATGTCTCAAGCCAGAGCAAATGATGATGGACAGGCTGCAGAGGATGGTAATGCAATGGATGATGAGCCTATACATGGTGACAGTGCAACAGATGAGCATAGTGAGTAGGTTCCTACATAGCAAATGGCAGAACATCAGTTGAGAAGGTCTACCATAGAGCATCGGTCTTCTCAGAGATACCCTCCACATGAGTATGTAATGGTGATTGATGGAGGAGAGCCAGAATGCATTCAGGAGGCTATGTCACATGCACAAAAAGAAAAGTAGTTTGAAGCTATGCAAGAAGAGATGAAATCCTTGTATGAGACCCACATATTTGATCTAGTACAGCTGCCTAAGGGGAAGAGAGCACTGAAGAACAAATGGGTGTTCAGACTCAAGACAGGGGAGCACAGCTCACAACCAAGGTATAAAGCAAGACTGGTTGTGAAGGGCTTCAGTCAAAAGAAAGGTATTGACTTTGAAGAGATATTTTCACTCGTGATCAAGATGTCTTCGATCTGAGTTGTACTTAGCTTGGTAGCTAGTCTAAATTTGGAGATTGAGCAGCTTGATGTGAAGATAGCATTTCTTCATGATGATCTTAAAGAGGAAATCTATATGGAATAGCTAGAGGGGTTTATAGCTAAAAGCAAGGAAAACCTGGTATGCAGACTGAAGAAGAGCTTATATAGTTTGAAACAAGCTCCTCGATAGTGGTACAAGAAATTTGATTCCTTCATGGTAGATCATGGGTATGACAGAACCACTTCTGACCATTGTATTTTTGTAAAGAGGTTCGGTGATGATGATTTTATTATTCTCCTGTTATATGTTGATGACATGTTGATTGTTGGTCACGATGCCAAGAGGATTCAGAACTTGAAGACTGAATTGAACAAGTGCTTTGCTATGAAAGACTTGGGATCAGCGAAGCAGATACTTGGTATGAGGATTGCTTGTGATAGGAAGAATAAGAAACTATGGCTATCCCAAGAGAAATACATAGAGAAGGTGTTAGAGCGGTTCCAGATGAGCAATTCCAAGCCGGTTAGCTCTCCACTTGTAGGTCACTTCAAATTGAGTTCCAAACAGTGTCCTACTAGTGAGGAAGAAAAAGAGAAAATGTAGAACATTCCCTATACATCCATAGTTGGTAGTTTGATGTACGCCAGGATATGCACTAGACCGAATATTGCTCATGCTGTTGGTGTCGTCAGTCAATTTCTCTCTAATCCTGGGAAGAAGCATTGGACTGCAGTGAAATGGATTCTCAAGTACCTCAGAGGAACTTCTAGAATATATCCATGCTTTGGTACAGATAAACCTGTATTAGATGGATATACAGATGCAGACATGGCAGGTGATGTTGATTCTAGAAAATCCACATCGGGATACTTGATGACCTTTTCAGGAGGAGTTGTCTTGTGGCAGTCCAGACTGCAGAAATGTGTTGCTCTGTCAAGTACAGAGGCAGAGTATATTGTAATGACAGAAGCCAGCAAGGAACTATTATGGATGAAAAAGTTTCTTGAAGAACTTGGTCTGAAGCAAGAAAAATTTATCCTATATTGTGACAGTCAGAGTGCAATTCATCTCAGCAAGAATTCAACTTTTCATTCTAGGTCGAAGCACATTGATATGAGGTATCACTGGATACGAGACGCTTTGTAGATCAAGTTGCTGCAGTTAGAAAAGATTTATACAGATGATAATGCTTCAGATATGCTAACTAAGCCATTACCTGCAGAGAAGCTTGCAACCTGTAGAGCTAATGCTGGTTTGCTGGTCCTCCCCTCATGGGCATGAGAGAAAGAATTATTGTGGGTCCCGCCCATGTCGTGGAGCTTGGTCCTATTAAAAGAGCTTAGGGCCTGTGGAGACACGGAAGGAGGGTTTTGCTTTTTGAGCGTGTGACAGCAGAAAGAACAGAGCGGCGCCGAGAGAGAGAAAAAAGAAGGAATTTATATTTTGGTTCTTCTGGGTCTTGATCGGATGGAAATTCAAAACTCGATTAAGATGAAATTTTAATATGTTGTTCACGACAGCGAGCTCTATAAAGTGAATGATTCGGATTGATGTGATTCCTCTCATGTAATCAGCAAATATTTGATTATGGTGAGATCTTCTCTGTTTTCTTCCAGTATTCCTTAGTAATATTTATATATATTATATTGAAATGATCTTCATATGTTGTTTGGAGAGCCTTTAGTTTGTTAGAGAGAAAAACCTTGCTGTACCCATTATTTGATTATAGTGGAAGTTGATCTGGTTCCAAGCCCCGTGGTTTTTACCTCCATATTGGAGGGTTTTCCACAAATCTGGTTTTCTTGTGCTTGGTTTGATTTGCTTTTGCTGTATTGATATTGTTGAGTTATTACCTATTTTAATTAACACACAGGGGTTAAAATTTATTCTGGATATAATTATTTGTGACCGTGTTTTAACCCCAACATATATTAATTTTATTAAAGGGGTAAGATAGAAATTATAAAAATCTACTTAGATTTCAAATTTCTTTCTCTTTTATTTTGTTTGATTTGGAGGAAAAAAGATTATAGATTTGAAGAAATTTTATTGCCTCCATTTTTTTTTCATTTTCTTTCCTTATCTTTTGCCAAGAAACTTCCAAACTAAGAGAAAGTTATACTCTCTCCCAACCAAGGTTTTAAAGATATTGTTATGTTTCATACTCAACGTTCTATTGTATTGCTTCAGCCTTTCCTTTAGATTTGGCAGCTGAAATTCCTCCTAGGATCCAAATATTTTGGTGGCAATTGTGTTCGTTTACCCACGAAGCAATTTCTTATCCATCATGCTATCATCCCCAATCATTCTCAAGATTGTAATTTATGTTCTACTCAACTTGAAGATTTTATCATGTTATATTTAATTGCTCTTTTACCAAGTCTTCTTGGCATTATCTTATGCATATTTTTCACTTGCCGGCTGTAATTTATAACCAATGCATTGGTGGATTACAACCACAAAGCTCTAGTGGCCTGTGTGGCTTGGGCCATTTGGCAGGCTCATAATGAACGGAAATTTGCATAGGTCAGGTGTATTCCTTGACAAATTTGTTCTTGTGCATTATTTTATTCTAATTCTCTTACTTCTGCTCCATGTAGGACCTAGGATAGTTCTTCTCAAAGTTCCTGATACCAGTACCAAGACCCATATCGATGGCCGGTCGGTACGGTGAGGCCTGCTGATCCAAATTGGCATGCCAAAGTTTTTCTATTTTTTTATTTCTTTTGATATTAAATAAAATCTTAGGATTTATTAAATATTTTTAAATCTAAATGGATATTTATTGATGCTAATTGATATTTACATCACTTCAAAATACTCTTAATCATATAAAATATGAATTTAATTTCTTAGAAAATGAAATCAAGTAAAGAATTAAATTAAATTTTAGAAAATGAATAACAAGAATAGAATCATGAACACTACCATGATCAAGAATATCTTTCTAAAACTGGGTTCTTTCTCATTATTTTTCTTTTTTTCAAAGACAAGAAGTCAAGTAAATTCTAACAATAATTTACTCTCTTATTACTGGTATTGGAGCAGATCTTTACTCATTTAGATGTTTGTATTAATTCAATCAATGATGGAAGTGGTCGAGGAACTGGGACATTCATTAATCTATACAGCTTCCTCAAGCTTATATTTAAACTCTTTGATGATCCAATAATTGGCATATTTTTTTTAACATATGCTTCTTCTAATTTTCAATACTGGTCTCTAGATTGTTTATACTCTTGAAAAATCTAATCAATGGTATATCCCTTTTAACATCGGTATCTCCTGAATTATTAATACCTGGTTTAGTAATGTTATCCTTTATTATGGATGATGATTGTTTAGTGGCTATGTCCTTTTATGGGAATCAAATCAGTTTTTTTAATTTATTGAATATTTTAAGATTCAAATAAATATAACATCAAGACTAATTCACCAAAAACTACTACAAAATATTGTCTAGCCTCCAATTGTGCTACATTATGTTTTAAGAAATTTCTGTAAAATAAGATTACCAGCAATTAATTGAAGAGAGAAGAGAAATATAAACATAATTACATATGGATATTTAGAATCTGGTTGAATATTGATGTCTAGAAATATCGGGATCATTAATGTACTCAATAGGAAGATCAGTAAATCCATCTAAGTAGCATAGTAATCCTATAAGCTCATCCCAAGAGATATGCATGATGAATTGTAACTCATCACAGATCTCTCGCTAAGATCCCAACTCTGAGAGATATCTAGAGATTGATGATATGGTTGTGGAGGGACTCATCTAAATATATCGACAGTAAAATTAGATTTATAAGATACTCCAGGCTGTGTGGAAAATAACAACTAGAAGATGATATCTCGGATGTATCATATCTATATCTATATGGATCCTAAGCTGTCAATGCCTACAAGTAAGAAGATCTAGAATATGAGGATGATTCTGGTATATCCATAGATCATACTCCACGTGCAAGATCTGTAGTTGCATCGTGTCCTAAACGACCTCACGGAGTCCGTTGCCTATATGAATCATATCACCGTACACTCTACAAGCTTGTGCACCATAGCCCATATCTTGTGTGGCTTGAGTAAATTGTGACTCATTAGTATATCGAAGATCAATAATCGACCGCATCTCCTATTCTCCAGTCCTTTTCTGGTTACTAGATCCCCGACCATCAAAAGAATCACTAGCACTGCTCTCCCTAGTATCTAAATCTGAATCACCTGAGAGCTCAAGTAGAGGTTCAATTGCCTTTTTTTTTTATATCTCTGGACAGAATGGATGGTGAGGATGGATAATATGATGCATCTACTGGAGCCCTGTGAGGAGTATTACTGCTTGCCCATTATTCAGCATCCAATCTAGCCTCGCTAGCTATAAACTGGCTGGTTAAGGAGGCGATCCTGGCTTATTAAGATTTGGTTACTGCTGACATACGACCCATACAATCATCGGATCTTCATCATCATCAATAAAATTACTTATAGTTGGATTAGAGTATTTCATATTAACTTCCTCTTCAATATACTTTTGAGTCTTAAATTATAGTGTATATATACAAGATCATTGAGGTATTTCTATTTTAAATGGTTCCTCTGCTTAGAGTGGATAGGGCTAATGGTCGACCAATTATGCTCATATCCACTCGATGACACTATTTGGAAGAGAATCTTGACAGCAAGATTTTTTAAATATTTTATTGATTCACCAAAATATACTCATCATCCAGTTACAAAAGATATTAAATTATTTAGAATTTTAAATTTAGCAAAATCAAAAATCATTGTGAATCTAATATTAGATTTATTAGTACCTATCAAGATTCATCTTTGATTTACTTATGATAGTTACATTAGATCTAAAAGAATTTATCCTTCCCTAAAAATCTTGTCTAAAAAAAAATTGTTATTGTTATGTATTACTTGTTAAAATTACTACTAATAAACATTACTCAACAATTTCAACTTAACTTACTTGTTCTAGGCACATAGCCACGATAACTAGATCGAGCTCCATCTTATATATAACATTGCATATGACAAATATAAGTTATTCATCCATAGTGATGTCTGGTATGGAGTACTAAAATCTCAGATTCCGATAGTAATTACATACATTTTCAGAATTAGTCAAGTATACTTGTATAAATATAATTAAATTTAAATTTTTAAAGCTTTCATGATTTACTGCCTACCTGCTAAATGCAAATCCGAACTCATTTGATAACTCCAGCATCTATCAATTATCTGGATATACTTATTGGCATGTGCTGGATCTGCCTCTTAGATCTTCTTCTTTATCCTTTCTATCATGTAATAAAGGAAGCCGATTTGAGCATATTGCTTAGAGTCTACGACCAGAAATACCTCATATAGAGGTTTGATAATCTTCACTATTCTCTTGGCCTGTTGCCAGAATATCTATCTCGTCACTAAATTCTCTACAGCATTTTTCTTAAATTTAGCCTAGCATATCTACTCTACTGCCACTCTTGATTGACAAATATCTGACTTAGCTCTACTTTCTTACTAAGAAGACTATCAAGTGCTATATAATTCGTAGCAAACTATGTGACCCATAATTTCAATATTTCTTTTCCTATAAAGTTTCTCATCAATAATAAGACCCATGTATAGTTATAGATGAATATAATGATAGTCTAGTAATTCAACCATTTTTGACATCCTATGAATCTTTCTAATATCCATCAATATGAGGTCAATACAATATGCAGCACAAGGGATCTAAAAAATATGTAATCGTCACTGTATCAAGAGTTATCCTACGGATTTATATTGTGGTCCATTATCTGTGATGACCTGTACTACATTCTACTCTCACACATGTTCAATCACCTCCTTCATTAATATGAGATATAGCTGCTATCGTGTATATGATATGACATATCAATAAATTTATAAAAAAATATTTTTTCATAATAATAAGTCAAGAAATTGATGATGCTTTGTCTAGTAGAACCAGTCCAACCATCATACATCACTGTCAATCTATACACGAGCTATTTATTCTGATAGGAGGCAATCCAATTTTCTAGCACTTTATTGTTGTCAAAAAGCTAACCATAAATATTCCTTGATCCTAGAGGATCTACACCTCGCCAGTAGCCTGTATAGATGCAATGGCAGAGCAATAATATGTGTTGTCTGTTGCATATGCTGGAATATAATTGGAGTGAAACCAAGATCCGATAGCCCGCTACATATCCTTCTTCTTATTCTTTTTCAATATAATATCAATTTTTTATTGCTTGGAGTCTCTTTTAGAAAAGGTACATGGATCGACGTTGTGGATAGTGGCTCATGTTGGAATATTCCTAGAAGATTCTTTCTACTGCCAAATACTTCTAACATGGATGCAATACGGCTAGTGATGGGCTCTTTGACTGAGAAGATCCTTCTAAACTATGCCTCAGACTCTCTTATAATCCTTCCAGAGCCTGAGCCTGATCCCGACTCAAAAGCTAATGGCCCAAATCATGCTTTTTGCCTGGCCATCTCTTTTAGCTGCCTCTGCTCATACAAGCTCATCTAAATGGTAGCATCGATTTATGCCTCCTTATTAGAAGAAATAGATGCTCTTTCTGATTCCCTGGAATGATAAGAAGGTGATTGTACAGCTCGACGGTCCATCTCTGCTTTCTTCTTTAATATTTTTTCTTTTTTTTAAATCCAATAAAATACTTCTTCATCAACTGATGAACCTCTTACGGATACATCAATATGCAGATACATCAGACTACTATCAGCTAAGTACTGCTTCAATTTTATTATCTTACCATCCTTGAATTCTATATTGCACCATTTATACCTCCAATGATACCGATTCGAGAGTATTTTTCATTCGTCTAACCAATGTTACGTTCAGTATCCTTCTTCCTTCTTGATGGATTCATTCCTGAAGACTTAAAAAGTATATAAGCTCAATAATTACATAAAAATAATTAATATTTTTTATATTTTTTAATTCTTTTTAATTATATATATATATTAATTTTTAAAATAAACATATAAAAAATTATGATATTATAAAAAATTAATTTGATCTTAGATTCATGTAGAATCATATCCTAGATGCTATATATATATATATATTAAGATAGTGAAAATATATGAAAAGCCATTTTTTCTTTAAAATTATATCTAGAATACTATTCATAAGATACATAAAACTTCGATAAATCAATACGAAATAAACTGAGAGCCTCTCAGGCTCTCATAGACTCTCAGTTATTTAATAATAGATCCCCCATCATATCTTGCTACAGTACACCCGAACCGGATTCCAACCAAGCCAAACTGGCTAAACCGGCTGGTTCAGCTCGGTTCAAAGCCAGTTTGGATCCGGTTCAACATAGTTCAAAAGTTTTTTATATGGTGGAAAGGGAGAACTATTTTTTGGACCGAATCGTGCTGATTGGGCATTAGTCTAGTTAAGCACGATTCGAGGATCCCGGATTGTTCTCATGATTTGTTCTCTCCTAAATTTGTTTTGTGGCCTCCTCCTCCCTTATGGATAATCAAAGATAATTTTAATGATTATGTGATGCAGGAGCTGCTTTTGTTGTCAGAAACAATGATGCAACTTTCTTAAAAGCTAGTGGTAAATTGCTGCCTCATGCATCTGTCCCTTCCATGGAATTGGTTGTGGCTTGGTTAGGTTTAAGGGAAGCTATTATTGAGATGCATGCATCTTCTGTTGGAGGGTGATTCTGTTACTATTGTTTCACGGTTCACTTCCTTGTCTATGCATAAATATTCTCATAATCCTTTGTTGCAATGTATATGCCATTGGGTTAATTCTATTTCATCCTTTCATGTGCATCATATTTATTGGGTGGCGAATCAAGTCACAGATTTTCTGGCCACTAAAGCATTATCAGGCAACTTTACATGGGCTACTAATTCTGATGTTGATTTACATTGTACATATCCACTTGATGCTGATGTCCGGATGAGTTTTATTCTATCGCCACTAATCCTTTATTTCTACAAATTTTGATACATCCTTGTCATCTTACTTATCAAACGATGCTCAATTATTTCTAGGGTTGGATATTACTTGGTTCTCATTGTTTACTTTGTGTTGTTGGCTGTAACAAGTCCTGTAATAGCTGCGTTGCTCTAACTATTTTCTTATGACCATATGCTGTTTCAATGCAGGATCATATATATTATATCAGATAATGGCTGACCGTTGTTGCATGTGCCCATTGCCTTCAATACATTTTTATGGCTTACTTTTCTTTGTTTGTAATATGTGCTATATTTTGGAAGATCTTAATCACAGTTGGAGTGTGGATCATTATGATTCACTAACCTTCCCTTCTGCTTATCTTTTATTCTCCATCTTCTTTCCTGTCCTCATTCATTGCTGCTCTTTTTCAGCTGTTGCCTCACCTTCTATTGATTCTTCTCTTTCTTGAAAATTGCTTGCTATGGTGGCAGCTGATTGCTGTTTAACATGTTTGTTGCCTTTATTTGTCTATTCCTCTTTGCTTGTTTTCTTCACTTCTTCACGATGGTTCTTTTGCTTTGTATCCTTGGAATTGCATTTCTCTATGTTACAGCTCATTAGAGGGTTCAGGGTGTCATGGAAAGAAGCTTTGCAATAAGACAATACTTCAATGGGAAAGAAGTCAATCTAAGAAGATGAAGGTTAAAGGACTGGAAAGGGAAGGATATCAAACCGAAAAGAAAAGAAATCGCATGGTATATGATGAGTTGGGAAAAGAGGTAGGCAAGATAGAGGAAGTTACGCAACCATATGCACTCCAACTCAAGGTTCAAAAACAGGAGGCAAATAAGGGGATGGATTTCCTACAATTCATGTTACTTTGTATTCCTCTGCATTCTCTGCCTCATCTATCTGGCCTATTAAAGTTGTCAATGGCTGCTATGTCTTCATCTCAGCAGAGTTATGTCAAGGCCTTCATCCATTTTATTTTACACAGGCCATAGCATACGGTCGGAGTCAGGTAGAAAATGATAAGCACAAGTTGATGTGGGCTTACAACATTAAAATAGAAGAAAATTGCAAAAGAAAAAAAATAGTATGGAAACAAAATGCAAAGAAAAAAGGAGGGGGGAGGGGGGGGGCGGAGGAGGTGGAAGAAATGACATTCAAAATACAGGAAAAAGAAGAGGGGGGCAAAAACTGAATGATGAAGGGTTACTCTTCTGTGCAGGTCTTTTATGAGATCATTTCACTTACAGTATCTACTTTCATCTGTTCCGTTGCATCTGTTACATTACCTGTGCTCTTCTTCTATTTCTATGTTTCAGTGCCATGGCTGTTTTTTCTACCATATCTTCATGGTAGTAAGTACTATCATATGCTGTTTATTTCATATGGCCATGACTACTGCAACTTCTCATGAGGACTACGATTACCATTCTCCATAGGTTTCATGTGCATCATTACTTTTATATCATTTATAATATGTATTTTTATACCTCGCTGGCTCACCATCTGAACCAAACTGCTTTTGGGGCCCGACCGATCCATTTCTGCTAAAATCTGTCAGCCCTTCCTGTTGAAGATTCGACGGGCATTCCCAGCTGGAGCTCCGATCCACTGCTACTGAGATCCGTCGGCCCCTCTTATTGGTGACCCGACGGACGTTCCCTGCCTAAGGACCGACCCGCTAGAGTAGGAGTCCGACGGCCCGTTCCTGTTGAGGTCCGGCCCCCGTTCTTCTTCGGAAGTCCGACCCACTGGAGTAGCGGTCCGATAGCCCGCTCCTGCTGAGGTCCCATCCACTGCTCTCCTTCGGATACCCTCCTTCGGAGGACCAATTGGCCTTCTCAGTCGACGTCCGATCGGCTCGCTTCAGGGTCTAGAGAAGTCCAAAAACCTCTTCTGTTGTAACGAACTCCTGCCACATCAGCAGTACTGCTCCACTACTCCCAAAACGCCGTCCTGTCCGGGCGCCACGTGGCCACTCTCCATATCCTTCTGGGGGCAAATCAGTCCTTTTCGGACTCCTCCCTAACGGATTTTGGACTGTTCCGCACCTATATAAGATGCCCGGGGATCCCGTTTTGAGCAAAGTACACTCTTCTCTCTCAATACATTACTTCTCTGATTCCTCCATTCTGTTGCCTTCAAGCTCCTGCTAACTTAGGCATCGGAGTGTCCCCCACCGGAACACCACCGGCGCCTTGAGGATTTTGTTGCAGGTTGATCGAGCCAGAAGAACTTCAGCACAACCGACCGAACCCGGTCCAAGAAAAATTGCCGCAACATGTATCAACTGATCTCAGCTTTTGGGTCACCTAGCTTCATGTAATTACGGTTTTTCTCGGACTGCTGCTTTTATTGGATTTTTACAACGCTAGTATTTCTGATCCTGTTGATTAATTCTCGTCGTGACATTATACTGGCTTATTACATCCTGCGTTTTCTAGTTCTACTTCTTTCTACTTTTCATATTGATGTCACTAGGTTCTACAAGTTCTATTAACTCACATGTTTTCTGTCCACGACAATTCACTTATCATCGCTAGGTCGACGTGTTATTAATGCTCCACAGCTTAAGTGTTTATTTTACACTTTCATGGTTTAATTTTTTTTATGTTGTTAATCAGTATATTTTTGTTTTTGTATTCTCTCACGTTCATTTATTCTATAGTATAGTATTTAAATAAAAAATAAATATTTTTAAAATAAAAATATTAATTATAAAAAAATAAATATTCATCTTTATTATTTCATATTTTTATTTGATTAAAAAATTAAAATAATAACTTTATTTTAATATAATTAATGCCGTAATGCTCGGCACATAAAAAGAAAATGATCTGAAATAAACTATTGTTCTACCATTAAATAACTATTATAAAATATCAAGAATTAACTGAAATAATTTATTTTAAATAACCCATCTTCTCAATTTCTATAATTGTTTTAAAAAATAAGCTAAAATAAAATTTTATTTTAGATAAAATTAAAGAAACCAATCACCACCTTACGTGGGTCATTGCCGTGGGCGTTTCTTTTTCTTTATTTTTTATATAACTGGGCGTTTTTTTTTCTTTATTTTTTATATAACTGGACCGTAGCAGCTTTTTGTACAATTTATTCCTATGTAATAATATTGGTCTCTTGCTACCGAAAAAAACAACCAATGTATCATGTTCATTTACCCCTGCAATACATTTTACTTACAAGGAAATTTGTGTTACTCCAAGTAATAAGAATTTGAGGCCAGCAGACTGCGTCTGTCCCATCCTGACGCCAGCTTTCCAGCACTTCTTGAATCATAAGCCCCATCAACTGGGACCCATGATCAAGTGGGATTGTGCGCAAACTAGTTCATATTTCCAAGTCCCTCACAGTGTTCATGGCAAGACTAATTCCCCGTTACGAAAACAATCTAAATGGAAAATAGTTATTTAAAAAAAAATAATGGGTCACTAGAGAATCCAGAATCAACTTGACAAGAACAGATCTCATGGAGCAGAACAGGAAAAAAGAGTAATCATATGACACGATAGCTTGCAGGTCTAAAAATTTTCAGATGTTTTCCAACATTTAACAAGAAATCCTGTTTACTCTACCGTGTCAAATTTTTCATGCGTTTGAATCCTGATCCTGAAAACTATTTCGTAGCTAAAGAAATTTCCGTTACCCTTCTGGTTCTCCAATTGTTTCACTACCTCAGATTATCAGTCTGATCCTGACATGGGAGACACACGGAACATTGGACCTGTAGCGGCATGTATCTCAAAATTTATTTAACAACAAATCTATATGTGAAGATATATCTAGGACCACTTATTTATATACAACTCTTTGCTGATGTTTCCACCCCTTAATACAGTAGTTAGAGAAACCTAGTAAATGTCATGAAAACTTCAACAAGTTTTAGCTGTCTCCCTCATTTTTGCTAAGGGTTTAGCTGTAAATCTAAGCTTCAAATTCAAAAAATGCCCAATCATCATGACAACGCACAGAGAGATTGCGACCAACAAAATTCTCTTTATCATTATTGTTACTATTTTCTCGCTGCTGCCTCTTTGAGGAATCTTGGTCAGCTAATTCCACATGATGGAGGACCCTATCTAATGAATGTATGCTCTCATGGGATGAACTGGATGAAGATGCCGAGCAGGAAATTGATGATCTTTGTGATCTACTAGGAGGTATGCGCCCATCAACTCTTGCTTTGAGCAACAACACATCCTCCCACATAACAGCTATTTCACCTCTGAAGATGACAAACAAACGGCACATGTAAGCAATCTTTAACTTCCACCAGAAATCGATATCATGTCCATAAAATACAGTGTCAATTCCATAAAAAACTGCAGATTACCACCATGTTGTGAAAGCTCT
Organism: Areca catechu; assembly: GCA_021397845.1. NCBI lineage: Eukaryota > Viridiplantae > Streptophyta > Magnoliopsida > Arecales > Arecaceae > Areca > Areca catechu. The sequence continues at coordinate 31,406,749 of CM038046.1, forward strand.
TTAGTTTGCTGGAGATTTTTTCAGATAGTCAGCTCAACATGAAGAGCGTAAAATTATCAGCTCAACATGAAGAGAATAAAATTATCTTCAACATTTATAAAGTAGCTAAACAGAACTTAACTTTACCACAAATAATAACTAATGAGACAGTAAATGCCACCACAAAAACTTACTGTAATGCATCAACAATAAGACCTAAACAGAACTTAACTTTACAACAAATAATAACTAATGAGACAGTAAATGCCACCACAAAAACTTACTGTAATGCATCAACTATAAGACCATGGTCCATCAAGAACTCCCTCAACTGCAAAAAAGTAACCAGAGCATTATAGCATGGCTAGTTTGTAGCATTCATTGAAAACACACACAGACATAGATATATATGGATTTAATTTAACTAAGATATTCCATAGGCACAAAGCATTATATATGAAACCCTGGAGTTCTCCTCTGCTTGTTGTCGCAGTTTCTTCGACTCTCCTACTATGGTATCCATTATGAGTTCTTGTTCGCTAAGAGCCTTGCGAGCCAGTTCTTCTCTTTCAAGCTTTTCCTGCTCAGCTGCTGCCAGTTCTTGCTCTGCAGCACATCTCCGTGCTTCAAGAGTTTGGTGTATCTAGGATGAGGTAAACAACATTTAACATCTCTAGGTTGATTTTAACTTGAAAAAGACATCAAAGTTACCCCAAAACACACACACACACATATATCCAAAACATCAAATTACTGGAAGTGAGGATTTCTATGTTAACCATTAGTGCTCAAATTGATGTAACATCAAATAATAAAAAATAACATAACAAATTCTTCTTGATGGTGTCATTTGAAGTCAATATTTGAAGCAAAGGTTGAAAAACATATGAGAGAATAGAGATAGGCACCTTATTTGAAATATTGGCTAATAAAAGCTTAACATATTATCTGAAACCAGAGACAATATTCACATTATGAGTATTAGACTGACAATTCAGCTAAGAAAGAAGTAGAAAAGAAGAAACAATATTAGACAAACAACACAAGATGTTATGTGGGCATGAACACCTTGATGTGCCTTGGAGTGTTCATTCTCATGTTGTTAAAGAGTAATTACATGCAGCTCATAAGATAAGTGTGGTATGAGTACACCACTTACATTGAATCCATGACCAGTGGAAGTTGGAACTACGACCACACAACACGGTACCAAATGGATAGAAAAGAAGAACAGACAGTTTAAACAAATTCCAGATGTGCATTAGATCCCAATACAGAAGTGCTACAAAGGGTTTCATGATAAGGAATCAAGGTAATCAAACTGTGGAATCTATAACTACTCAAATACAGGAGGGGAAAGCAGGGGGGGAAATGCTAACAAGCTATTTATGGGAAAACTCTTACAGGAAATAAGTCATATATAAAACAGGAGTAGCTTATCGATGTATTTGTTCCTCATATATGCAAAACATCATAAAAAATAGTGGTCTCAAAACTTTCAAATGGTATAAATACATGCACGAAAACCAAGAAAGTGGATAATTGGTTAGCAAGAAGAGATAAGGAGGCAACAGAGACAAGTGTTACAAATGGAAGTACAGTAAAAGATGAACCAGATGAGATTCTCTAGCAGACGTACCAACTAACATGTTCCCATGGAAGTATTGGCTGTGATGCTTTTAACCACTTTGGTGCACTCTCTGGGTGCATGCATGAGAGAGAGTAAGATAGAGATATAGAGAGAGAGGAGGAGGTAGGGAAGGGCAATGTGTCCATTATCATATAAATGGTGCCATAAATCAACGGTAGCACCACACACTGATTGGAAATGAGATAGCATCTTGAAATCAAAACAGGTCTCTTGCTTGAAGAGCACCTGGTATGCATTCTGGGAGAAGACATCATGTCATCAAGCGCATACTATAAAATTATAGACATAAGGAGGGTTAAATGGAATAAAGAAACATTTCCAAAAAACCATAATTAATAATATTTATTTATTTTGTATTTCCAAAACTCATTTTAGTTGCATTTAGTTTGTAAAAAATAGGAGGGTTAAATAGAACAGAAACCCCTTTAATCCACATATTTCACTTCAACCCACAGCTACTTTTTCCCACCTAATCTGAAGTAAATAATTCCACCACAGTGTGGTGAGGTTTATTCCAGAATAAAATGGTTTAGGAATAAATTAACCAATTTATTCCAGTTAAATCGATCATTGAAAACAGGTTACCTTACAAAAGTCCTGTATATTACTTAGGACCTAAGTTAGACACCCATAACAAAACTATTTAGAAGTGATGTTTTATATGATCCATGGATGATTCAATTAGATGGTAAGAACTGGTCTCAGTCTCTCTTGTTTTCTTAGATTCACTTCTGCCAATTTGTAGTTCTGATTTTTAGATCTATTTAGATCTTAACAAGGATAGACTTTATGCAAACATCATATTAAACCATTATCCTATCAAAACAACTGCTTTCTTGCATATGACAATGAAGAGAAGGAATAATTTACAACATTATGATACCTTATAAAAGGATTGTTAGAAATTAAATTTTATGACGAGGATGCATCAATGGTGTTTGAGAAAGATATTTGATCATGCAGAAAGGTGGCAAAAAAAGAGCAACATAAATTGCATCTGGAAGGCAGAATGTAAAAGGCCAAGCAACTTCCAGGCTCTGAGTGACTATAACAACAGATAGATAACTACAAGACTATAAGTATATTAGATCATGAAAGCAAGGTGCAGGTTTGGAAACCCAAGGCAGCTTCTAAAAACATAAAACAAAAACTGGCTGTTTTGAAATAATCCCAGTATAACAAGGTAGGCAGTAACATAAACATCCACACATACATCTAGTTGTGTACATATGAATATATGTAAATATATACATATACATTTGTGAATGCACATACGTGCACATGTATAGCTCCTCAAGAAGGGAAAGAAAGAATATGACAGGTACATCATACTATCAATGTTTACAGCAGGTCAACAAGTTACCATCTAAAGTGTGCTTAAACTACAATATTAATTTGACAAACGTCCAATCAATGAAAAGGACCAAACATTGAATGATGACATCATGCCCCATCATGGATGTATATAATCACTAGCTCTTAGAAAAACATAATCTCGTGATCCAATATTTATTGTTGTTGGAGCTCAAGGCAGATTCCTATTCTCTGGGAATGGATCTATCATATTTGAATAAGAAAACACCTGAAGAACAACAAAGATTTCCAGTTCATCAACTCAGAAGGCTTTGATCTATACATTATTTAAGCTTATAAGTCTAACAAAACTCTAGTTCATTGGATTTTAGGTCATGTGACCTGGACCAACAATCAGGTTGGCTAAATGGGATACCAGCTGGACTCTTTTAACTCTTAAAGGGTTGTTTCTTAGAATCTTGTGTTCTTGACTCTGCCCAAAACTTACAAAGATTTTATAAGGTTGTTGTTAGTATCTTAACTTTGATAAAAGTGCTCATCTAATCAAGTGATTCAAGTCTAGTCAGGAAGAGTCCTCGACTTACAAGGCTCATCATACACATAACAAGCATGGCGATGCATCTAGAGCTTTGGCCAGTTACTCACAAGCCATGCAATCATCTTGAATGAAACTAATCCATATTACTGAACACTATATTCACCAATATGATAACAGAAATATATTTCACTGATGCATATTTTTGAGTCATAGTGGTAGCAAACTAAGGCAGTCTGGTCTGTTGCCTACAAGTCATTTGCAAAATAAAGGCAGAAGCTATAGAAACGACACTGACAGAATCTAGGAAGCCTCTGTATTTGGAGGCATCTCATTATCAATTACAACTTTTAGTAACCACACTAGTAAACAAGAAATACCTACACTACCATAAAATTGGAGTACCTTTCAGGCAGCAAAGCATATAAAAACAGAAAAGCAACATACAATTACCAGAATATGTATAATTTTTTTGGTATGTTTTAATACACTGTTAAGAATCTAAAAGTTGCACCTTTCCTACCTTCTCATATGGCCTTTAATGAGTAACCATTTAGTCTACTTCTTTCCACATTATATAACATTATAATTGAAATAATCAATGTGATGTCAGGATTGGAGAATCCATCTAATGCATTCAAACATTCAATGAATTGAACTAAATAGGAGATAAGGATAGCCACAAAAAACCTATTAATACATGTAAGCATATCTTAGTATGTCTATAAAAACATAGCCAAGTGTCAACAATGCACCTCCTCAATGACTGAAAGAAATTTATTCCGTTCATTTGACAAACTGAAAAGCCGGGATTGAAGCTCCCGAGCTTCAGTTGCTAATATAGCCCTTTCACCATAAACCTCTCCTGCATGCTGCAAAATATAAGTAAATGCTTCAGTTCTCCCTCTCAAGCAATCAACAAAACAAAAACAAAAGTAATGGGGACAGCTAACCATGTCATTTGCGTCCTTTGCATGTTTCAACATCTGCTTGAGTTCCTCCACCTTGAGAAGAATATCTTGGCCAGAAGTCAAAGCCTCCTCTTTGGTCTGTTTGGCCCTCTCCTCAAGAAACTCTACCTCTTTCATCAAATTAGTTACCAACTCCTTAGCAGACAGCAAGTTCTTCTGCACCATGTTCTTAAAAACATTAGAGAGCTCCCTTATACAACTGCATAAGAATTTAACTAGATAGAAAAGAAAAAAACTACCAACAAAAACGGAAATTCTTTTATTTTATAGTTTTGTATACTTGCAACCATAGAATGCTATACTGCCCAGAACCATGTTGTATGCTGTTTTGGAGCATACTAACACTACTGTACCATACTGAACCGTGTACCGACTCTATAATAGGATTTTACCGATACAAGGTCTAGTACCGAGATGGCAAACCTTGCTTGCAACACAGTTCAGACTTATTTGGCATCACTTTTATTTCTTTTTTCTCATTTTAAAAACAAAATTACAGAAACCAAGACACTGAATGGCACTATTGTTTTTTTTCTATATTCCAAAAATAATTTCATTATTTTAAGCAAAGATGAATGAAAAAAAAATCTTACTTTCAGGATTTCCAAAAACAAGAGACTCAATGTTTTTACCATTACCACAGGTACCACCGTAACTGTCCCTATCATTATCACCATTGCCGCCATCCTCGCTATTGCAGTCATTATCACTGTCTTTTCCACATCGATGACACCTCTACCACCACCCCCATCACTGCTACTATCATTGTCATCACCTCCTACATCACATCACAAACAGCATCGTCATTGTCTCCACCACATTGTTGCCTGCAAGACACTACCGTATTCATCATTATCCCCACCACATTGTTGGTGTCCCAGCCACCACCATTATCATTGCGAAGCCACCGCTATCACTGTCACCGCTCTACATCATAGCCACTATCATAGCCACCTCCACCATACAGTTGCCAGTCTTGCAACCAACACCACCATCTCTACTGCTACTGTCCTAACCTCCAACAAAGCCATGTTTTTTTTAAGAATGACTAGCTATACCAAAAATGTTTATATTTTAAAGAAACTAAAAAAAACAGAGACAAGATTTTTAATTGTCTATTTCTGAAAACAGAAAAAATGAAAATGATAGCAACCAGCACCTTAAAGTTAAGAAGCAATACAAACATAAATGCCAGGAAAAAAAAAATGTTAGGAGTCAAAGAAAATTTGGATTTTCATGGCTTGTTTTGAAAAGCTGTCTATGCAGCGGCATGGGTATGCAGCCTCTTAACCACCCCACATAGGATGTGAGGACACCTTTGTATGTAGACAGGTTACATAATGGGCATTGAAGTGGCCAGCATAAGCACAAGAACGGGATATGTGGCCCCTCCACTTCTTCTACAATTATTCGCATATTTTTCTGATTTTTTATTCAGCTATTTCTAATTTTGATATCCAATCATCTCTTATCATGAATTTATTTATCATTTAATATTTTCTTGAATATCTACCACATAGGCACCTGCATAAGTAACCACATACAACTTAGGCACGATTACCTCAACCGCCCACATGCCACAAATGCCTTTTCAAACCTGGATAATGTCTTTTCTACTTCATGCATCATATTTAAGGTTAACAAATGTTCCACCACAATGGCCTAGAACAGATCACTTCATCTCTATCAAGAAGTTGCTAAAGGCAGTCAAGTATTTATAGTGCTATACATAATTGAAGACAATAATGCACCTATTAGTTGCTTCATGGGTTCCAAAAGGATAGGCAACACCATAAAAACGCCACTCTTTTGAAGTATAGGTTTGAGAGAGTGACTATATGTCATCATTCAGAGCATGTCCTTCAGCTTAAAGACTATTAAGACATCTTAATTGCTTCTTGCATAAGGTCATTAACCTTGATAGTTTAAAACTCTTACTACATCGATCAGGGTGTTGACCATGCTGACCCTTGCTGCCCAAGGCACACTGTAACAACCTAGATTGGCATGAGACAGAGGTAAATCTCTGAAAATGCAACACAGATACAAGCCAGTGATCCTTGCTAATTTTTTGTCATGATGTATTCCATTTCACATATAAAATAACATAATGGCAAATGATAATAATATCAAGAATGCAAAATTGTGGGTTATACCATCATAAGGCTAGATAGAAGTAAATTTAAGTGGTTAAGGAGTCACAGGATAATTATTGGAAGATTTGTCTATTAAGGACTGTAATGATTATCAACCTAAAAATTTAAAAAACTAGCTATCAAGAGTAGTTTCTTCTTGCATGGCTTTTTTTTTCGGTTAATATTCATTCCCTTAGTAGCATGACAAGGACATTATCATCATCAATTTCTTCGTCTAGCTAGGGTGCAGAACTCTAAGTCAAGAAAGCTCAACGGAAATATTTACCCTTAATAATTTATTACACAAAGAAACTTTGTTACAAATGACTGAACTAAAAATCTGTTATGCATTAATAGAATTTTAGTATATTTTCTTGCTTTGCAGAAGTGTAATTGCTGTTTGAAAATATTCCAAATGGCAGATGTAGTACCTTGTTGCTTTTGGCATCAGTAATAAATTCTTCCAGAAACTCAATGCTAACAAGATGGCCTGATCGAGTAGCTAAAGTAGATGGTCGGTGGTTGTCATCAGCAGAAGGCAGCTGACTCTCAACAGCTACTAAAGCACTATTCTTGGATAAACACCTTGACCGCTGTTCTTCATATTCACTACCAGTATTACCAGTACCCTTCTGTACTTCAGCTCTGCAGTCCATAGAATCAGAGCTTTTGTCACAAACTGTCGGCAAGACATCTTGGCCAGAGATAAAAGTAGATGAAGCAGTATCATTAGCTTCTAATCCAGATAAATCCTGACTCCTAGCACTGGCAGGTTCAACTGAACATTGGGACTGCTGCACTTCAGATTCACTTACATGATGGTTGATATCAACTTCTACAGAAGCTCCATACTCCATTAGATCTAGATTTTTTTCAACATTTGCTGATAAAGGATTCTTATCACTTGTATCAACAGGTGCAATAGGTTTTTCAGCATTTAGCCCGTCATCATTCGCATTTTCTGCTACTTTCTCACAAAACTGAGAGTGTTCACCCAAAGAATCTTGTTCAATTTTGGGACTGGAGGTTAATTGGTCAGCATTATTTTCATTGTGGACATCAGAAAGGCCACTGTCAACCATTGTTTTATACAGGAAGTTGTCATGATGAAGAGCACCATTCTTCAGATCAGAGGTTACACCAGTTATATTATCCACCAAATTTGGTAATGGATAAGGACTGGCATAAAAGTTTGCATCAGAAGATCCATAATGAGGCATGAAAAAACCAGGCTCCTTTGGATCACCTGCATATCCACCTTGTGAACCTTCATCAACTGCTTCCACCATGCTCGATGAATTGACATCAGCAGAAGTCTGACAAGCAAAAGCTCTTTTACGTCTTACTAAATCTCCTTCTATAAATGTAGTGATATTAACTTCATCAACTTCCTCAAGTCCCACTTGAATAGCCTGCTTGCCTGGGCCAACTATACTTTCAAACAATAATCCACCATTAGGAATGGCAAGCAAAGAAACATGTATACACAACACACATTTCTGCACGTGCATACAGTCATCGATGCACCTATGCACAAAAGCACAAATACACATGCATACATGATCTCACAAAAGACTATAGCCAACAACCCTCATCCCAAATATGGTTATAAAAGCAACCCACAAAATATACTCATGATGCTGTAAGGCATAGCTGGCGCAGTGCAAAAATAAAGAATATGGATTCAGAAGAAGCAGGCATCATGCTGTTTTCATGCATCCGGATCTGAAAAAGACATAGTAATCAGACATAGAACAGCAGTCTTGCCTTCAGCAGATAAATCTTCCATTTCATTCGGTAAAACATCTGAAAGAATAAATTCTACTGCAGCATCAACATCCTCAGCATGTTCAAAGGCAGCAGCCTTTAGAATACGAAGATCAATCTGCAGAAAGGAAAAACAAACTCCATCATTCCAAGGCATAAACCCAACCAGAATGAATTTTCAGAAGTACAAAACCCTGTAAAGCAGAGAAAGGGAAGGAAAAGGAGAAAAAAGTAACTCCTTGTTAAACAAAGTACAAAAAATGAATATAAAAAAATATAAAAACTATAATAACAACAGACAAAAATATTTTTCCCTTCGCCTCCTCCTCCTCCTCCTCCTCCTCCATGTTATCCTGTACATATAAAATACATACATATACTAGATAGAAATTTATCAGAACTATTAATTGGTTCATTTATTTGAGTTGGGAGTAGCATATATTTATTTTAACTACAACAGTATGTTTGATGGGCAGGATTGCTTTTATTTGATTCAATGTCTAAAATTTGTCCTAATAGATTCAAGTGTTCAGATCTCTTCTGGACATAAATTATATATCATTGGATAGCAGACTAAGAGAGACTATATGAGTTCTTTTTTCTTTGTTTTCTTGTTTTATTCTTTTTTCCTGCAGGTATGCTTGAAACATCATAAGTTTTTTCGCTGTGGAGAGACATAAAATTCTTTCGGCCATGGACAGATGAGATGGAGAATAAATACTTCAGTAGAAGTTTTGGAATGGAATGATTGAAGTGGGAAGATTTAATATTGTGCTCATGGTTTGTTGAGAGGGTTCTATTTATCTTGGTTGCAGATCCAAGTGCATGATATTTAACTACAATTATCATAGAATAAAAAGGCACAGAGAAAGCTCATTTGCCATGGAATGAATGAAATTCCTTTGGCTGAGGACTCTTGACAGCTGGGAAAGACTGAAAGCAAAATTGTGCTTATATTCATACATAATCTCTAACTGCATTGGCGATGTTCAGTCAAGGATTGGGAAAACTGCAGATTGGCAGAATTCTTACATCTTTGGTTTCATGAGGAACTAATTTTCTTTATTTTGCACATTGGAGTGCATGAGATAGGAAATAGCTACAATCAAACACGTCCCACATACAGAAGGGCATTCAAGCACACAATCAACCAATTTTTCTCCAATTGTTCTTTATATTTTTCAGATTTTTAGAGGTAAGAGAAATACATGAATGCAAGCATGCGTGTAGAAAAATAGACAGTCCAATTACCATAAAAGGTGATGAATAAAAAGTCAAAATCTTGAGAAGGCAACCCTCTACAAGCAGAAAGAGTAATTAGTTCCCGTAACAAGATTCACATTATTATCCACAAGAAATTGATTCATTAAATGAATTAATCCACGCAAAGGAATCTTCAAATTGAAGTAATGTTTCTTATGCATATAGGATTTTTAGCCTATTTGCTTTTGGTTTTTGATATTCCAATATAAAACCAGCAGCAATATTCTACCAATTACCAATTGAACCAATCACACAAAAGGAATTTAAAACCAAATAAGCACTATAGAACAATTTAGTCGACCCATACCAAGGGAGTAACACATGAAGAGCCCCTATTTCTATGAAGTAATAGAGGGAAAATCATAAAAAACATTGAGTCAAAGTCAAATTTTAAGCGATATTTTTGTTGGAATTCATCAAGAAATCGATCATGCTTAAGTTTATGAGACCCTCGTTGCACCTCCAATGATTTCACTTGCCAGAAACATATATAAGAATAGGAAGCAAGAAAATTGTGAAGAGAAGTAACGAGTCCAGGGTTTCACGATCCTTGAATCAATTTACCAGTGCAAATTCCCTTTAGATTTTTTTTTTTTAAAAAAAGCACCAATTTATACCCTTCAGCAATTATACAAAAACACATCAAAACTGACAGCAATCAAAATTTCAAAAAGTGGCAATAGTTGATTAAAATTACACGAAAAAAAAAAATAAAAAAATGATGACTTACCTGCGGGAAAACCTCGTGCAGCGAGCGAAAAACCGACTGGAAAGTCATCACTGATAGTTATCAGCCTGCCAAAAGAAAAAGAACTCAGAAGGTTGATCAACAAATATTGCAACAGGAAAAACAAAACGATGATGATGAGATCAAGCACAACTGGCAGAATGGTTAACAGCATCAGCAGTTCATATAGATTCCAAGTAAAAATCTCCAAAAAGAAAACGAGAAAAAAAAAACTAAAATAGGAACAAGATCCAAAAAGGTGGTATTCGATCAGAGTAATCAAAAAGAGTAAAAGACAGAGAGTGAGATTGTAGAGCGAGGAGGAGGAGAAGGCGAACGAACCAAGCACTGCAGATCAAAACCGGGCTCGAAAACCGGGCTCGATCGAGGCAGAAAACCCTATCGAAAGCGGGAAGGACCAGGCAATTAGAAGGAAGGGAAGGGGAAGGAGAGCGAAGAGTCCATCCAGGACGGAAGGGGAGATCGCGCTCCGCTCTCCACACCCCAGCGGGAATCTAAACCACTTTTTCCGATTTATTTAAACGGAGATGGGACTCCCCAGGCGTTTCCTTGGCCTCGAGGATTCTAGTCAACGGATGAGGATTTATTGTAACGGTAAATGGACAATTAATAATAAATAATATTAGGACCAGAACCGATTAGATCAGATCCCTATAAATAATATAAATATAAATATTAATTAGATATAAAAATTAATATTTATATTTATTTTAAATATGTATATAAATTATATATTAAAAATATAGATATAAATATTATGGTATTATTCATATTGATATCATTTGTCAGAGAATTTTTATTTCGGAATACGAATCTCCATATCCAAGATTACGTAAAAAAAGAAAGAAAAAAAAATATAATATAAAATATAATAAAAAAATATAATATAAAATATAATTAATAGGACATGTAATATTATAATATACAAAAAATTATAAAATATATTTATACTATTATCCTGAAATCCAAAAATCCCCCTACAAGTCCTTAACTTTCAAGAAGGCTTTCTAGTATCTACAAACTTTCTCTGCCACTATCACATCCACTACCTAGCCTCTATCCCCTTTTTAAAAGTTCTAGAATCGTGTACAAGTCTTTCCATCGAAGAACACTTTGATAGGACTCCAAAGGTTTAAATCGTGTTGAGATCGAAAATGGAGTCCAAACAAAGTCAGAAAACAATCTCGAAGCCCGTGAACTACGTGTGAATCGCGCTGACCCTCCCCATGAGTCGGTATGTAAATCGGCCAATCCCTACATGCCTTCGCCCATGTGGACCGCTGTACACCATGTCAAACAAGCGGGAAACATGTGTGGACCGCGATCCATGGACCGCATGAAACATGCCGTGCATGGATTGTGCGGTGCACCGCATGCACATGCAAGCTTGGGCCATGCCTAGCTTGCTGTTGCTCGGCCTGGCTTGCTTTTGGGCTTATGCTAGGTCTTTTCTTGTATTTTTTGGTGCATGGGCTTTGCATTTTGAATTGAATCAAAATATTTTCTCAATAATCTTTATCTCGACTCAACATTCGGCCTCCATTTAACTTTTGAAAACTTATAATTACCATTCCTATGCTTTAGGCTAAATACCTAACTGATTATGAATTCGGAAACATAAAAGCCGAGCTAAGCTGCTTAATCCCATCTTCATCTTATGCTATGCTCACCTTAACCCAAGATCGGCTCGAGGTAGTTTCTTGCAGCAATAGGATCTTCACCATGTGACATTACCGGTTATCCTCTTGAATCTTTCATCTCATGCTTGATTCACCTTCATCTAGAACTCTACCTTGCATCGAGCTCCATCTTATACCAGGAACTCCATCTCGTGCTGAACTTTTTGTCAAAAAGTAGTGTCCTCTATACTTGTTTTCCTTCAAATGATACTATTATCATAGATAACCTTCAAGATTCCATTACCAACTCTCTACGTGCAAGGCTAAAAATAATTCAATCGGATTGATTTTAAATAATTTTTTGAAACCAAATCAACATTACGATTGATGTGGCGTGACTGCTGACATGGAGCTCGTGTCTGACCCAGCTGGCAGTCGAGTTGGCAAAAGGCACCACCTGGATATTGTCACCATATAAGCCCTGAGGTCAAGCTCCCATTCGAGGTCGAGCTCCTGTCCAAGGTCGAGCTCCCTGCCGAGGTTGAGCTCCCGGCCGAGGTCAAGCTCCCATGCGAGGTAGAGCTCCTGGCCGAAGTCGAGTTCCCCACCTAAAGTCAAAACTGAATGAAGACAGGTGGCTCTGGTTTTCCTTCGGACGATCGTGGAAGCGGCTGGAGTACCAACCCCAGTAGGTGATGTCGCCATCCCAGCCGATGCCCTCGTGTTACTCAAAGAAACAGCACCTTCTACGGAGCGACACCCTGCCAGGGCACGCCACCTGCACTTTCTACGGAGGGGTGCTCTGCCAGGGCACGCCGCTTGCACCTTCTATGAAGGGGTGCTCCGTCAGGGCACACCACATGCACCCTCTATGGAGAGACATTCTGCCAGAGCGCCGAGCCCTGCAGCACATTATCAACACCTTCTTTAGAAAGGCACTCTACTCGGGGAGTCATACCCTACAACTCACTACCTGCACCACTTGAAAGAGGAATGTTTTACCAGGAGTCTCAGACCCTATAGCATCTCCCACCAGGTTAGTGCTCCGCCAGGCTCCCCAAGCATGGTAGCACGATGCTCGTCAAAGGGAGTGTCCTGTCAGGGTGTCAGACCCCATGACGCGCCACTTGCACTCATCGTGATAGGGACGTACACTTTACAATACTCTGCTTACACTCATGGTAGAATCTTCCTCCGAGGATTTCAATCCCTATCCCCCTCCTCCTAAGGGAGGCAGGGACAAACCTGCGCCCCGCCCATGTGAGGTGCACCAAGAGAGCACTAGATTAGGGCTCTAAGCTCCAAAAAAATGAAACACTCTTCTATAAGAAGCCCGAAGGGACCTCCGACGAAGGTAAGGATGAGCAAACGAAGAGGAGCTGAGACAAGGGCAAGAGGAATATCCAAAGACTCCCTCAAGAACTCCCACTGCTCCAGCTTCTACTCTATCTTTAAAAATCCTCTGAATGTGGAGGCCATTCTAGGCTCTACGAAGGAGGATATGTTTTCCTTGATTGTCCACTGACTTGATCGTTGGAGTGCCCTCGCCAGGATCCCCGATCCGGGTCTCCTTTTTTTTGCAAGACCGGCCACACTCGGAAGTCTTTAGCCGGGAAGTCCACTTAACCAAGCCATGTCGGAGCTGCAGGTCATGGCAATCTAGGTGGCAATAGATTGGCATGCCAGGTAGGGGCCCAGCCCCCTGCTACTAGAGGAGTATTCATGAAAACTCGCGGCTCCATGGTGGTGATGCATGCACGGGGGGCTTCCGTCAGCCATGTGGGGGACCTTCCCCATCACGGTGACCAGCACAGTCTGGAGAGGGAGCTTCCCGCTCCACCACCGCCGCCTCCAATGAATCCACAGATCACCGCACTCGCCCAGCAGGTCCAGACCTTGACTGTGGCGGTGTGTCAGTTGCATCATTAGCACTGGTCTCTAGCAACCTAGCAACAACCAAGGGTTCCTACGGCTCAAGTTGTCGGACCCCGCACTAGCTTACTATCCTTCCAAGGAAGGCTGTCGTATCCGCAGGCCATGTCCTACCCGTGGGGGAGCCTACGGATGCCAAGGAAGAGGCAGTGGGATGGTTCGACCGATTGGGAGAGCCAGTCCCTGATCTCGGACCATGGCACCTCATGGCATCGCAGACGCCGCCACAGCAAGGCCCCCTAGTGTGATCTCCTTCGACCCTCATCTCCCTCTCCTCTGATAGCCTTGGTAGAAGGGTCCACCGATGAGGCCATTAGGTGACAGGCTGAAAAGTGCCTGGAGGAACAAGAGTGCAAGCTGGCCGAGCTATCCCGCCAGTTTGTCAACCTATAAGGCTCCTCATGCCAGCTCACGGGCTACAATGCCCGCCCACCTTTCTCCCTTAGAAACTAAGAGGAATCAATTCCCAGCCAGTTTTGCATGCCTCAACTTGATCCCTATGATGGGACAATCGATCCCCTGGATCATCTTGAGAGCTACAAGATTTTCATGAGGGTCCAGGGGATCACTGACATCCTCCTCTATGTCACCTTCTCGGCTACACTTCGAAAGGCCGCTCGAGTTTGGTACACCCACCTCGAGCCAAGGAGCATCGACTCCTTCAAGCAGCTGGAGAAGAAGTTCGTGATATACTTTGATACTTGCCAAAAGGTGCCAAGTGAAGCTGACAGCCTCTTCTCCATCCACCAGCAAGACCATTAGTCCTGGCAGGACTACATGTCCTATTTTAAAGTTGCAACCATGGAGATCTATAACTTGAATAAGCCTGTCGCCATGTTGGCATTGAAGAGAGGGCTTAAGACTTCCCGCTTCACCTACTCCATTGACAAGAAACCCCCAAAGACCTACTCCGAGCTCCTCCTCCGTGCCCATAAGTACATTCATGCAGAAGAGGTAGATCACACCAGGAGGGAGCTAGATGGGAGACCCTTGAAGAAGCAGCCCCAGGGGGAGCCCTCCGAGATGCACGGGCCTAGGGCATCCCTGAACCTCTGAGCGGGTCCCAAGCCGAAAGATACTCATGCCTAGGGAGAGAAGTACACCCCTCTCCTCGTCCCAAGGTTCAAGATTTTCATGAAGATCAAGGACGAGCGCTACCTATGTCGCCCTCCCCCGCTGAGACTGTCAGGTGGCCGTGATAAGTCAAAGTACTGCCAGTTCTACCATGACCACGGCCACAACACTGAGAAATGCCGCCACCTCAAGAAAAAGATCGAAGACCTAATTATGGGGGCTACCTCGGAAAGTTCGTAGGAGGCAAGACCCCGTCCGAATCTCAAGGCACTGTGGCTCTTCCTCCTGTTGACAACCAGGCCATCGAGAGGCCCATGGGGATGATCTCCTATGGGGTAGAGTGCAGACCAAAGAGGACCAGGGTGAGGGAAGGGACTAACAATATACTCCCCTTCATGGAAAAAAGCGAAACTGGAGCAGAAAGTTTAAATAACGATATCATTGTCATTGAGATGATGATAGTGAAGCATCCTATAAGACAAATTATGGTCGACAGTAGAAGTTCGACTAATGTCCTTTTCTACGATGCTTTCTCCAAGAGAATCCATCTCCCACTCTATTGAGATGAGTGCACACCCCTCTAGTTGGCTTCATTGGAGATTTCGTAAGGATAGGGGAAGAGATCACCCTCCCTATCACCACTGAGATGCCTCCCCGACAAAGTATCGTCATGATGACCTTCACAATTGTTAGGCTCCCCTCAGCCTACAACATGATCCTTGGTCATCTAGGGCTCAACCAACTCGATATAGTCATATCTACCAGGCGACTCCTAGTTAGTTCCCAACCTCTTATGGAGTTGGTAAGATGAAGGGACTCCACAGTTGATTTAGCACTGCCTGCAGGCCATCCTTGGGGCCAGGAGCACCGAGGAGGACCCGACAGCCAACCAGCTGGATCAAAGAATGCAGAAGGCCAAAGGTGGGCCCGTCGAGCACCTGCTATCATTCTCCCTCGGGGTGGATCCCTTAAGGATAGTACAAGTGGAAGCCCTCTTGTCTAAGAATGAAAGGGCTCGCATCCTAAACTTTCTCCAAGTGAATGTTGATATTTTGCCTAGTCTGTAGCAGACATGCCTGGGATTCCACCCGATGTCATCACCCATAGGTTGAACGTCGACCCAAAGTGCCATCCGATCCGGTAGAAGAAAAGAAGCTTCATCCCGGAGAGGTAGAAGGTGATCAATGAAGAAGTTGAGAAGCTCCTCACTGCGGGCTTCATCCGAGAGATCCAGTACCCCAGTTGGCTAGCAAATGTGAGGTCAAGAAGGCCAACGAAAAGTGGAAGATTTGTGTGGATTACACCGACCTCAACCGAGCATGCTCGAAAGATAGCTTCCCTCTCCCCAAAATTGACCAGCTGGTGGATGCTACATCGGGACACCATTTGCATAGTTTCATGGATGCATTCTCCAGGTATAACTAGATCCAGATGCACCCAAAAGATGAGGAGCACATAGCTTTTATGATGGACTGAGGGACCTATTTCTACAAGATGATACCATTTGGCCTGAAGAACGTTGGAGCAATGTACCATCACCTGGTCGATAAAGTCCTCAGAGATCGGATAGGCTGTAATATGCAAGTCTACATGGATGACATGCTCGTGATGAGTGGTCAGGAGTTAGACCATGTGGCAGATCTTGCAGAGGCCTTTCATAACCTTCATCTTCACCAGATGAAGCTGAACTCAGCCAAGTACGCATTCAGCATCGCTGCTGGAAAGTTCTTGAACTTCATGGTCACCCAGAGAAGGATTGAGGCCAACCTCGAGAAGGTCTAGGCGATCGTTGACATGGAGCATCCCACCTCAAAGAAGCAGGTCCAGTGCCTGACCAGCCAGATCGCGGCTCTAAGCTAGTTTATCTCATGCTCCGTTGAGCACTGCTTGCCCTTCTTTAAGGTACTATGCAAGATACATGACTTCGCTTGGACTGAGGAGTGTCGAGAAGCATTCGAGAAGTTGAAGAGGTTCCTCGCCTCCCCCCACTGCTCTCCAGGCTAGAGGTCGGGGAGGAACTCCTCCTGTATCTGGCAATTTCTCCAGGGGCCATCAATTCAGTGTTAGTCCTCATAGATGGAGATGGAGTTCAGAGACCGATGTACTATGCCAGCAAACTACTCCGAGATACAAAAACTAAGTACACTCGCTCTGAAAAATTATTTTTGCACTTATTATATCTGTACAACATCTTAGGCCATACTTCCTAGCCTACCCGATCGCGGTCCTCATCGACCAACCTCTAAAAGCCATCCTTAGCCATCCGGACACATCCGGACATCTAGCTAAGTGGGCAGTGAAGCTCAGTGAATTAGATATCACCTATCGCCCAAAGCCATCTCAAAAAGCTCAAGTGCTAGTTGATTTCCTAGTAGAGTATGCCTGGACAAACGAGAAACCAGAGGAGGCTTCACCCGAGCACCCAACGAAACTGCCGACAAAAGAGACGGCATGGATACTCCATGTGGACGGTGCATCCAACATGGGAGGAAATGGAGCCGGCCTCATCCTCGCCAACTCTGATGGGGTTGTGGCAGAATATACGTTGTGCTTTCTCTTCAAAGCTACAAATAACCAGGCCGAGTATGAAGCGCTCCTTGCAGGGTTAAGAGTATCCCGCGAGCTGGGCATGTCGAGCTTGAGGGTCTTCATCGACTCGCAACTAGTTGCAGGTCAGGTTTTGGGAGAATTTGAAGCTCAAGATCCCTATGATGCAGAACAAAGAACAAAGAAGCGTATGCGGAAGTAAATTTAGGATTAATTTCTCTTTTTTTTTTATATATTTCAGAAATTGGCTTTGACTCAAAGTAAAGCTAAACTAAGTTGAAGGAAACTAGGTAAGGATTGAAAGCACAATTTAGATGAAACTAAATTATCAGAGTAGTTCAGAAGTAACGGATCGCTGGGGGTTGAGAAACTCCCAGACCTAGGATTTCGCTCTGAACTTTCAACAGGACAGAAATAGAGAGGAGAGATAGTTTACCAACCAGACAGTGATCTTCTCAGAATTTGGATGGAAGAACTCTCTCGAGCAGATTGTGGGATCCTCGGAGTCGGCTATCTTCGCAATGGATCCTCCAATACTGGTCTTGTGGTTTGGTCGGCTTCTCCTGGACTCAAGATCTGGGAAAGAAGAGGAACAAGTGATGGAATTCAGATACTCAAGAAAAGATTTACCAGGTTGAAGAACTTGAAAGCTGAAGTTGCTGAAATCAGGATTCTCCTGGAGGCTGATCTGACTTCCTCTTAGAATTGCTGTAGATCTGAAGTATCCGGACTGGAGCTGGATGCTGGTGGTCGGCCTGGACTTGGAGAGGGTGGCCGTGAGAGGTGGGATATGCTAGGGCTTGGTGGAAAGAGAAGGGTGATGGTGGGCGGCTAGGGTTTTGGAGAAGAAGTGGCTAACCTAGGGTTTGGGTTTTGGAGATCTCACACCTCCTCAAGGTTCCTGGGGAACCCGGATTTACTCCCTCACGGAGCTCAACACTTGGATGCAAGTGCGGAAGAGAGAAAACACAAAGTTTGCTCACAAAAAAAATTTGGTTTCATTCATCTGATTGATTTAAACTTACAAGAGGGGTTTAATTTATAAGGCTTTACAAGGGAGTAGGGTTTTACATCTTCCCATGTGGGACTAAAGGAGGGGATCTACAAATCAGGATAATCCATACACATATGGTCGGCCAAGGTACCAAAAAAAACTTGATTAGGGTTATAAAAGGCAGGTAGATGGCACCTCCTTGCTTGGGTCTTCAAGAGAATTTCTTTCCTTCCATGGATCAACTCTTTTGGACTCCTCCTTTTCTTCCCCCCTAAGTCAAGGCCCTTCCCATCTTTGTTTTGGATATTTTTGGCAGGTAGTGGGCGCCTCCTTGAAGTTCTCTCCAAGAGAATTTCTTCCCTTTCTTAGTTTGGTTCTTTTGGGAAAGACTTGGGCCGCCCCCTTGATTTGTGGACTCCTGGTGGATTTCTCCTCAACTGGCGCATGAGAGAAGGAAGCTGCTATCTGTGGCGTGGGGACCAAAGGCTGCTGGATGTAAATATGGCGCCCCCTGGACTCAGGCGTATGGCTGGGAGTGTGGCACCCACTTGCTAGGCCTTAGGAGAAAATGTAACACCCCAGGTTGAAGCCCTAGTCCACTACTGAGTCAACATGACTCAACAAAATAAAATGCAGGTAATGTAGACTCAAGCTAAATTGAGTTGATCTAGTCAACTCTTATTACAAACCAAAAACCCTAATTCTTCGGGCAAGGTTAATCAGAGATCCAGATGGAGCTCTGAAGTCTTCTTCTGAGTCTGGTGCCCGCACCATCCTAGATGGCAAAATACCTGGAATGGGTATGTTCAAGCACATCGGGCTTCCAGCATTTCAACATTTTCCATATCCCTTGCAGGGAGAATGCCAGCACTGATGCCCTCTCTAGACTGGTTACTTCATCGGACTCGTCGCTGGAGAGTGCCTACATCGAATACTTGGAGACCACCAGTTACGAAGTTTTAGGCGAAGTCCAACAGGTTACCCCCGAGGCAAGCTGGATTGATCCCTATGTCAAGTACATTATGGATAGCAACTTGCTCAAGAATTGCATGGAGGCTGGTCTCCTTCGGAAGAAGGCCACATGCTTCATGCTGATGGACAGACAGCTCTATCAGAGATCCCACTCTTATCCCTTGCTGAAGTGCCTGAGATCCTTGGAAGCTGCCTATATGCTCCAAGAGATATATGAGGGCATCTACAGAAACTATGTGGGGATAGGACTAGCATATAAGGCCGTCCGACAGGGATACTACTGGAAAACCATACGGAAAGATGCAGCTGACTTTGTGAAGAAGTGCGATCACTGCCAGAGGCACACTCACATACAATGTCAGCCAGCTTCACTGCTGTCTCAACTCTCTGCCCCGTGGCTGTTCGCTTAGTGGGAAATGGATATCTTAGGTCCTTTTCTCCCCGCATCCGGTCAACAGAAATACTTGATTGTGGCCATCAACTACTTCACTAAGTGGGTCGAGGCCGAACCACTGGCACGGATCACTGAAGGTAAGGCCAGATCTTTCCTTTGAAAGTTAGTCATCTACCATTTCGATCTTCTGCATTCAATCATCATCGATAACAGATGGCAGTTTGACAACCAGACATTCGAAGAGTTCTGCACCGACCTTAACATCTATCATCGCTTCACTTCGGAGGCTCACCCACAGACCAACAGGGAGGCCAAGGTGACTAACCGAACCATCCTTCAAGGACTCCACACCAGATTGGATGAAGCCAAGGGTTGTTGGGCTAAGGAGCTCCCTAGTGTATTGTGGGCCTACCATACTATGCCTCGGATGGTGACAGGTAAGATACCATTCAACCTAGTCTTCGGTTCTGAAGCTATAATTTTGGCAGAGGTGGGTCTACCCATGCTGCGGGTGGAGCAGTACGACGAAGCTGAGAATCTAGCCCACCTTCTCCTCAACCTGGATCTGTTGGAAGAGACAAGAGACAAAACCTAGCTCCGTATGGTTGCATACTAGCAACGGGTGGTCTAGTACTACAACTCTTGTGTAAGGTCAAAGGCCTTCCGCCCGGGTGACCTCGTCCTATGACAAGCCAAAGTCTCCCAACCTAGGAAGTGGGCAAGCTCTCTCTGAATTGGAAAGGTCCCTACAAGGTGATTGAGGCCTTATCGCAAGGAGCCTACCGCCTCGCTAAACTCGACAGTGCTCAACTTCCCGAACTTGGAATGCCAGCAATTTGAGGATGTACTACCAGTAATATATGACTCTCTTTCAAAAATAAAGAGGAGCTCCTTTTTGGGTACAGTCTTATCTCCCCTTCATGAAAGAAATCTATCCACCTGACTCTAAGTCTGGCGAAGCAAGACGGGAAACTCCTGAAGCCCCGCACTATATCCGCCTGACTCCAAGTATGGCAGAGCAAGCTAGGAAACTTTTGAAGTCTCGTAATCTCTCCGCTTGACTCCAAGTCCAGTGAAGCAAACCAGGAAACTCCTGAAGCCCCGCACTCTATTCGCTTGACTCCAAATCCAACGAAGCAAGCCAAGAAACTCTTGAAGCCCTACAATCTATTTGCCTGACTCCAAGTTTGGCAAAGCAAGTCGGAAAACTCCTGAAGCCCTGCACACTATTTGCTTGACTCCAAGTCTGACAAAACAAGCCAGGAAACTCCTGAAGCTCCATAATCAATCCACTTGACTCAAAGTCTGACAAAGCAAGTTGGAAAGCTCCTAAAGCCCTGTACTCTATCCGCTTGACTCTAAGTCTAGCGAAGCAAGCGAAGAAACTCTTGAAGCCCCATAATTTTTCTGCCTGACTTCAAGTCCAACGAAGCAAGCCAGGAAACTTCTGAAATCCCGTACTCTATCTACCTGATTCCAAGTCTGATGGAGCAAGCCGAAAAACTCCTAAAGTCCTACAATCTATCCACCTGACTCCAAGTTTGCTAAAGCAAGCTAGAAAACTCCTGAAGTCCCATACTCTATCTGCTTGACTCTGAGTTTGGCAAAGCAAGCCAGAAAACTCCAGAAGCCTTGCACTCTCACCCGTATGATTTTAAGTCTGGTAAAGAGGGCCAGAGAACTTCCAAAGCTCCCCCGCCCATTCGCCAGACTTTAAACTTGGTGAAGATGGCCAGGAGCCCTGGAAACCCTACACTAATTTACCGTATAGTTCATGCTCCTACCAAAAAAAGAGAAGGGGGGGAAGAAAAGAAAGACAGAAAGGAGCAGAATTGAACTTCACTGACGAAGGAAAATTGGACTTCATTAGTGAAGTAAATATTGATTCTTCATTAGTGAAGGAAAGTTTTTACATTGAGTAGGACCCTCTGACAGGTCAGGGAGTTCTTCAAAATATTCTAAGTACAAGACAAAAACAAATAGGAAGGAATCATGGAGAGATTGCAGGAGCCTTGCCGGGCTGCTGAGACACTTTGTCAATTTCTTGCAGCCTTTCAGTTGGAGGAGTGGCTGGGTCAAGCTCTGGCGTAGTGGCCGTCCTCACCTCGGTCTCCGGTGCAATGTTCGCCTCTGCTTCGACCTCTACAGAGGGGGCCTTCTCGCCTTCAACATTGCCGGCCAAATCTGGGACGATGTCGTCCAGGCCTTGGAGGTTGAAGACATAGCCCACCTTCCTCTTGCATTCCTTAAATCCCTTAAGGAATGCATCCAAGATAGCCTCCCACACTTCATCAATGAAGGCATCCAAGGCCTTGAACTATGGGATGGCTTCGACTGCTTCCTTCTTTGCGGCCTCCATCAGTGCCACCACCATCGTGGCCTTCTCCTCTATTGCTGTAGTTCGAGCCTCTATTGCATCAAGTTAGGCCTGGAGGGTTTGTGCCTGCCCCTCCAGGCATGCCACCTCCAAGGCTGAGCAGGCCCTCTCCTTAGTCAAGTGAGCAGCCTCCTCCCTCTTCTTTGCCAAGGCTGCCTCGAGGCCTTCTGCCTGCTTCTCCAGGTCTGCCACCATATCCCTAAAGCTGGCCAGTTCAGCTTGAAGATCCTTCGTCTGGCCCTCTAGGTCATGCACCCGGTCGGCCAGGGTCCAGGCCTTCACCTCTACAGACTCTGTTCGGTTGTGGAAGTTCGCATCTCACTGGATCAATGCCAGACATGAGTCTCAGATGAGGAGAGCATCCATGGCCATCTATAGTAACAGAGAAAAGGGGGTCAATCAAATCAACATAAACAAAAGAAAAACTAACCAAGAGAAGAAAGTACTTACTGATAAAAGCTGGGAGAACAAGTCGGAGATGACCACCCCCAACGGTCTACTGCCCCTCTCCCGATGGTCGTAGGGCTGGATGACAAACTCCAGCATCCTCTTGGCCAACCTAGGGTCGAGGGTGACCATAGCATTTGATGGTACCAGCATTGATATCCTGGCCACCCCAGGGCCTAGTGCCATAGAAGACACCGACAAGCCCGGCGTGGTGGACTGTGAGGGCCCGGGGGCCATCGGTTGGATGACGATTGCTTCAATAGTCACCGGTAGGGTTGGCCTCCCTCTCATTGCGGCATCCCTGCCACCTCCTCCGCCTCCAGAGATGGCATAATTTTGATGGTGGGCGGAGCCGCCTGAAGGGCCTACATGGCCCCCTCTTTAGCTATGGCGCTCCTGCTAGGCCCATGGGTCGAGGTTTGGGCTACCCCTCTGGTTGGGGCTGGGACTATCTGGGGCCTCCTTTCGCTCAGCCCAGCAGGGGATTCTTCGATGAGCCTTCGCTCTGGCTCCCCACGGAGCTTCTTTTGTAGGTCCTCTCTGAGTCCCGGAGATATGGGCCTCTTCTGGGACATCTATCGAATTTGCTCCATGGAGAACCTCACGTCTGTAGAGAAAAAAGAGAGTTTTTGTTAGTCACCAGATGAAGAAGGCACTTCACTGGAAGGAAGCCAAAATCTCGGGTCTTACTTAGGGATCAGACGGGGCTAACCCTGACGTTGAACAAGTTTTGTTCGATTAGGAGATCCTGAATTGGAGGAACCTTAGAGGTGATGAGATGTCGTACACCTCCCTATTAGCAGGATTCACCGAGGCATTTCGATTGGACATACGGATTACTCCAAACCCAGTCAACTTTCTCGATCGAGATAAAAAAAAATATACTCTTCCATCTCTTGATAGAAATGGGTAGGTCAAACTTAAGGGCCCTCGGGCGGGGGGCTACAAACCACCACCTGTTATCAACAGGATGGCACTTTAGGATAAAGAGAGCCCTAAAAAGAAGAAAATGGTCGACAATCTGTTGCCCAGATATGGTGCCCAAGAGGGGGGTGAATTGGGTATTTTAAAAATTAAAGCAATATATGTGCTATCAAGTTCAAAGGTGAAGAGTGATAGTGCTCAAGTAATTGTGCAACGGAAGCAATGAAATAAAACAACAATTAAAGAGCAAAGAAGATAAAGAGTAAAGCAATGCAAACACACAAGAAGTATAGTGGTTCGGTGCACCTAGCACCTACATCCACTCCCCAAGCTCCACTTGGGAATTTTCACTATAATCTTTAGATTACAGCCGACTTGTTTTACCAGGCTCACAAGTCAAAACCTTACACACTTGTTTTGGCTTCGGGCTTACAAGCAACCCTAGTTGGTTTTATCAATTGTGGTGCGGGCACCAGACTCAGAAGAAGACTTCAGAGCTCCATTTGGATCTCTGATTGACATTGCCCGAGAAATTAGGGTTTGTAATAAAGGTTGACCTGGTCAACCAGTTTATTTATTTTATTTATTTCTTGAGTCACCATTTAAATTTTGTTGAGTCATGTTGACTCAGTGCAAGTCCCAATGTGGTTTCAATTTGGTCCAAAATGGTGCCACATTTGTCTTCCAATCAAACCAAGGTCCAAGCAAGTGGAGGCCACACTCCAAGCCACACGCCCAGCCACACTCCGAGCACACGCCAGGGTCCAGGTGGCGCCACAGAGGCATCCCAGTGTCATGGTCCCCACACCCAAAGAAGAAAAAATCAAATTGGAAGCTAATTTAAAGGAGGCGCCCATACCTGCCTATTTTACGTAAGCAAAGAAGGAAGAAAACTTCTCTTGGAGAAGAAATCAAAGAAGGACATCCAATTGAAGTTCAAATCAAAATCAAAGAGCTTAACTTGGAGTGGAAGAAAAGAAGAAATGCCATAAGAAGAGGAGGACTCCAAATCCAAATCCAACTCCAAAGGAGGCGCCATAAAAATTCCAAAAAAAATTCCTTTATGGCCGTCCCAATTTTTTTTGAAGTCTTGGTCGACCAAGAGAGGGGGTTTTCTACCTAATCTAGAGGTTGGAAGAGTTTAGTCCCACATGGGAATTTGTACAAGCTAGGAGAAAATTTTAGGTCTATATAATAGACCTCTCTTTGTAACTTTGAAAATCAATGAAGAAAAATTATTTTTGCTATTCTCTTGTGTTGAGTAACCTAGGTTTCTCTTCTTCCGCACTATTCTAAGTGTTGAGCTCCGTGAGGGGGTAATCCGAGTTCCATTGGAGCCTTGAGGAGGTGAGAGATCTCCATCTTTATCCAAAACCCTAGGTTAGCCACTTAAAAATCCAAAACCCTAGCCGCCCTTCATTATTTTCAATCCATCGAACCCTAGCTCCTTCCATCTCCCACGGCCTCTCTCTCTCTACAAGTCCAGGCCGTCCACCTTCATCCAGATCCAGTCCGACTACTTCAGATCCAGAGCAAGTTCCAAGGAAAATCACATCAGCTTCCAGGAGAATCCAGTTTTTAGCAATTTCAATCTTCAAGTTCATCAACCTGGTAAATTCTTCCCTTGACTCTCTGATTCCATCAATTGTTTTTCTTCTCTTCCAGATCTTGAGTTCAGGAGAAGCCAACCCGCCAAAGGACCAGTACTGGAGGATCCATTGCGAAGAAATCTGAATCCGAGGATCCAACAATCTGCTCGGGAGAGTTCTTCCACCAAAATCTGTGAAGATCATTGTCTGGTTAGGTAAACCATCTCTTCTCTTTATTTCTGTTCTGTTGAAAGTTCGGAGCGAAACCCTAGGTCTGGGAGTTTCTCAACCCCCAGCGATCCGTTGCTTCTGAACTACTCTGATAATTTAGTTTCCTTAAAATTGTGCTTTCAATTATCATATTAGTATCTTTCAATGTTAGGTTAACTTTTCTTTGATTTGAAGCCAACTTCTACAAACATATAAAAACAACAAAAAATTAGTTAATCTTAATTTACTTCCGCATCGCATCCCTTTATTTGTTCTGCATCATTTTTGGTATCAGAGCCCAGTCTAGGGTTTCTGATTTGCTTGCTTGCTTGTTTTGATTGTTCTCTTTTTATTTTGTCTGCTCGAAGTAGACTCCCCAGGACGTCCGGTCCTAGGAACTAAGCGAGGCGCAAGCCTCCTCCTCCCATTCCACGGGATGTTCCTAGGGCGTGTAGGGGATCCATTGGGTTATAACTTCGTAGCAGGGATTATAAACGGGGAAGACAATCTAGTTGTAGCCCGTAATTGCCCTGTTGTCTGAATTATTTCTCCCTGCATAAAACTCCGAATTGCATGATTTTTGCTTCGTTGAAACCAGTATAATTGAACCTATTTTCCATAATTTTTCTGTGATTTATTGGTTTCGGTAAAGATTCTGAGAATTAAAACACAGCAACTCTGTTTTTTATGTTCTGCAATTCAATTCTTTTTGGAGTGATCATCTCATAATTTACTTAAGGGCAATTGAGCATCTAAGATAAGGGGAGGAGTTGATTACCTCTCCTTAGCCCAAAACCACCATCCAATCATTCGAACCTAGACCGAATTTAAAATCAGTTAGACCTAATTTGCCCTAGTGGGCTAGGGACACCAATTGGTCGGGTCTAGGCTAGTGTTGAGTCAGTTTGCCGAGTTATTCTGTGTGTGCTTAGCACTCAGTGTCTAGAACGGTGGTTTAGGGACTACGTCCCGAAGGGCTTGTGTGCTGGTCCGCCTACCTGGCCAATCACTGATTGGTGTCTAGGATTGGCAATCAGGGACCTAACACTCCCCTTACACCTGCCTGGCTGAGTCCTGAGTTACTACAGGCTAGCTTGCCACTCTGATTGGGCATCTAGTTTGGACTCTAGGTCTAGTGATCCAGTAGTCGATTTAGTCTAGTCTCATTTTGTGTGCTTGCTTGAATCATCATGTCTACCAGAAACGGAGTGCCATATCAACCTGGTCAAACCCAACCTGATTTAGAGGCCATGATCAGAACTCTTACTGAAAGTATGGCTAAAATGAATCAGGATATGACAAACACTGTGGCCCAGTTTAGCGCACAAATTCATGAGGATCTTACCCAACTTAGGGACCGAGTCCAAGTACTTGAAGAACCTAGACATCGGAATTGGACTCCTGACCCCGATTTTAATGTGCTTCAACCTCACCCACATCAGGAGCCTAGAAGGCCTTTATATAGAGATCCTGAACCTAATCATAGGAGGCCTGACCCAGAGCCTGAAGATAGAGATGATAGGTTCATCAGGAACATCAAATTAGATGCACCCACTTTTGATGGTAGTCTGAACCCTAAGGTGTATTCTGATTGGGAGGGTGAGATGGATCAATACTTTGAGTGGTATGCTATGTCTGAGGAGAGGAAATACAAGTTTGCCAAGATGAAATTAGTGCGTCAAGCTAGGTTATACTGGGGGAACATTGAGCTAACCACTAGGAGACGGAATGTTGAGCCCATAACCACTTGGCAGGGTATGAAAGAAAAACTGAGAGATAAATACCTACCCATTTCATACCAGCAAAACCTGTTAGACCAATGGCAAAACCTGAAACAAGGAAACCGATCTGTCTCAGACTACATAGCTACTTTTGATGAATACCTAATGAGATGTGATGTGAGTGAAGCCCACGAAGTCACTTCGTCTAGATTTAGGGCTGGACTGAGGGAAGATATCAAGAGAGAACTATTTCTGAGAGAGGTTACTGATCTAGACCAAGCCTACCAGATTGCACTGAACACTGAGAAATTTCAGAGAGGACCTATACCTTCTAGGGTTAGTGCCCCAATCCCAAGGAATGGACCTAGCCAAGTTATCCCTAGTAAACCTTTTCAGGGTACTTCTACCCCTAGGCCCATGGACAAAGGTAAGGCACCTGACACCCAGAGAACCCCTAGTTCAAATATCACCTGTTTTAAGTGTCAGAAACCAGGTCACATTTCCAGTCAGTGTACTGCCATAGCCTGTTTCAAGTGTCATAAGGTAGGTCATGTTGCTAGCCAGTGCCCACGGAGATCCCTTTACATAGAAGAGGGAGAGAATGATAATTCCGAGCCCAGTGAGGAATTTGAAGAAGTTTATGAGGCCGGAATGAATTTGGTTGAGGAGTATGAAGGAGAGGAGGAACCCAATGAATCTGACCAATTAGGAGTTGTAAGATGCATCCTATCCCAGAATCTAGTTCAAGAGGATTGGCGTAGGACTAACATCCTACAGACTTTTCTTAAATTAGGGGATAAGGTATGTAAGATCATCATAGATAGTGGGAGCTGTGTAAATGCCATCTCTACTAGCACTGTCAAGATGTTAGGCTTAATCCCAGTTCCCCATCCCAACCCCTATAAGGTTTCTTGGATAGATTCTACCTCCATATCCATCCAGTCTAGATGTCAAGTCCAAATCCAAATGCAATCTTATCACGAAAAGATTTGGTGCGATGTCTTACCCATGGGGGTGAGCAGCATAATTCTCGGAAGACCTTGGTTGTATGATCATGATGCCACCCTCTTAGGAAAATCCAATACCTGTGTCTTTAGTTTCAATGGGAAGAAGATTACGATCCATTCCGTTCCCCCTAAGGACAAGGTAACTAAAGGAGCCGGTAAGGTTAAGGAGATGAAAACTGGAGTGAACCTAATCAGTGCTAAGGATCTAGAACAAGAAATTCATAGTGGTTCACCCATCTGGATGTTGACTGCTAAGGAACTTAGAACTTCGGAACCCTCAGAGCCTCCTCAAGAAGTTAAACCTGTGTTAAAAGAATTTGAGGATGTCTTTCTCGAGGATTTGCCAGACCACCTTCCACCTCTTAGGGATATCCAGCATGCCATAGATCTAATCCCAGGAGCGACTTTGCCCAACTTGCCCCATTACAGGATGAATCCATCTGAGCATGAAGAACTGCAAAAGCAGGTTGAAGAATTATTGAGGAAGGGGTTTATTAGAGAAAGTCTTAGCCCTTGTGCAGTCCCAGCCTTACTGACCCCAAAGAAAGATGGCACGTGGAGGATGTGTGTTGACAGTCGTGCCATCAATAAAATTACAATCAAATATAGGTTTCCCATCCCTAGACTAGATGACATGCTTGATATGATGGCTGGTGCAATGGTTTTTTCTAAGATTGATCTCAAAAGCGGCTATCATCAGGTTAGGATTAGACCCGGGGATGAATGGAAAACTGCTTTCAAAACTAAGGATGGTCTTTATGAATGGGTTGTTATGCCTTTTGGGTTGTCCAATGCCCCTAGTACCTTCATGAGAATTATGACCCAGGTACTTAGAGCTTTCATAGAAAAATTTGTGGTGGTCTATTTTGATGATATCCTGATCTATAGTAAGACCCCAGCAGATCACCTAGGCCACCTTAGAGCAGTCTGCCAAGTTTTGAGGAATGAGAGACTCTACGGTAATCTTAAGAAGTGTGAATTCATGACTAGTAGAGTTATCTTTCTTGGTTTTGTAGTAACCCCTGACGGCGTGGCGGCCGATCCTGAGAAAATTAGGTCCATAGTAGACTGGCCAGAGCCAACCAATGTGCATGAAGTTAGAAGTTTCCACGGCTTGGCTACCTTCTATAGGCGATTCATCAAGGGGTTTAGTACTTTAGCTGCTCCTGTCACTGATTGTATTAGGAAGGGAGAATTTCATTGGACTAAGTCAGCCCATAAAGCCTTCCTAGATCTTAAGGAGAAAATGACCCAGGCACCCATTCTGAGATTACCCGATTTTTCTAAAGTATTTGAGGTTGCCTGTGATGCTTCAGGTGTAGGAATAGGTGGAGTCCTAAGCCAAGAGAATCATCCCATAGCATTCTTTAGTGAAAAACTTAATGATGCTAAGCTTAGGTATTCTACCTATGATAAGGAATTTTATGCGGTGGTGCAAGCTTTGCGTTACTGGAGACATTATTTGCTACCACAGGAATTTGTACTATTTTCGGACCATGAGGCTCTTAGATTTCTGAACTCCCAAAAGAAGCTTAACCCTAGGCATGCTAAGTGGGTAGAATATATCCAGTCCTATACTTTTGTCCTGAAACATAAGGCTGGAGTTGAGAATAAGGTAGCTGATGCCCTTAGTCGCCGATCCCTGTTATTAACTTCTGTTAGAACTGAGGTCATAGGGTTTGAGCAAATCAAAGAGGAATATGAGTCTTGTCCGGATTTCACAACTGTGTA
Organism: Areca catechu; assembly: GCA_021397845.1. Lineage (NCBI taxonomy): Eukaryota > Viridiplantae > Streptophyta > Magnoliopsida > Arecales > Arecaceae > Areca > Areca catechu. The sequence continues at coordinate 31,436,650 of CM038046.1, forward strand.
TCAGGATCTAGTTCAAGGACCATCTAGTAATCACCAGGATTATACCCTTGTAGATGGTTTTTTGTTCTTCAAAAATAGGCTTTGCATCCCTAGAACTTCTCTTAGGAAATTTTTGATTTGGGAAATCCATGCTGGAGGTTTAGCCGGCCATTTTGGAAAAGACAAGACCATTCTAGCTATTGAAGACCACTTTTTCTGGCCTAGCTTGAAAAGGGATGTAGCTAATATTGTAGCTAGATGTCGAACCTGCGCTGTTGCCAAACAGCGAAAACAAAACACTGGCCTTTATACCCCACTCCCTGTCCCAGATCGTCCTTGGCAAGATGTGAGTATGGATTTTGTGTTAGGTTTACCTAAGACCCAGAGGAGACATGATTCTATCTGTGTCGTAGTCGACCGATTCTCTAAAATGGCCCACTTCTTGCCTTGTTCCCAAACCTTTGATGCGTCTAAGGTAGCCACGCTTTTCTTCAATGAGATAGTTAGACTCCATGGCCTACCTAAGACAATCGTTTCAGATAGGGATGTCCGGTTCACCAGTTACTTTTGGAAGACCCTTTGGCATAAGTTAGGGACAAAACTTAAGTTTTCAACTGCCTATCATCCCCAAACTGATGGCCAAACTGAAGTAGTGAACCGTAGCCTAGGAAATCTGCTGAGATGTCTTGTTGGTGAAAACACCAGAAATTGGGATTTATACCTACCAAGGGCAGAATTTGCGTACAATGACTCGGTCAATAGGTCTACGGGTAAGAGTCCATTTGAAATTGTACATGGGTACAAACCTCACACACCTCTTGACCTAGTCCCTTTACCTGTCCACACTCGAGTCTCCGAATCTGCTGAGAATTTTGCACAGCATGTAAAAGACTTGCATAAAGAAATTCATGCCAAAATAAATTTAAGTAATGAAACTTATAAGAAGTTGGCTGATACTCAAAGGCGAGTCAAATCTTTTGTTGAGGGAGACTATGTGATGATTAGGTTAAGGCCTGAACGGTTTCCTCCTGGAACCGTTAGAAAGTTACATGCTAGGGGAGCTGGACCATTTAGAGTGGTAAAGAGAGTAGGATCCAATGCCTATGTGCTCGAGTTGCCTCCAGAACTAGGCATTAGCTCTACTTTCAACATTACAGACTTAGTAGAGTACAGGGAGCCAGCTGTGATTCCTAGTGAGCCTTTTGAGCCTAACCCTATCGTTGAGAGTGATCCCGACCCTGTGTGTCCACCAACAAACTGGCCTGTGAGAAAAGAGCAGATTGAAAAGATCCTGGATGATCAGGTTATCTCTACTCGTAATCGAGGATACCAAAGGTACCTGGTCCGCTGGCAAGGAAGGCCAGATTCTGATGACTCTTGGATCTCCCGAGAAGAATTACAAGAATTGGACCCAGACCTCTTGGAGAGATACCAGAGCCAACTTGAGCCTTACTCGACAGGGTCGAGTTCCTCCCACCCTGGGAGAATTGGTGCGGGCACCAGACTCAGAAGAAGACTTCAGAGCTCCATTTGGATCTCTGATTGACATTGCCCGAGAAATTAGGGTTTGTAATAAAGGTTGACCTGGTCAACCAGTTTATTTATTTTATTTATTTCTTGAGTCACCATTTAAATTTTGTTGAGTCATGTTGACTCAGTGCAAGTCCCAATGTGGTTTCAATTTGGTCCAAAATGGTGCCACATTTGTCTTCCAATCAAACCAAGGTCCAAGCAAGTGGAGGCCACACTCCAAGCCACACGCCCAGCCACACTCCGAGCACACGCCAGGGTCCAGGTGGCGCCACAGAGGCATCCCAGTGTCATGGTCCCCACACCCAAAGAAGAAAAAATCAAATTGGAAGCTAATTTAAAGGAGGCGCCCATACCTGCCTATTTTACGTAAGCAAAGAAGGAAGAAAACTTCTCTTGGAGAAGAAATCAAAGAAGGACATCCAATTGAAGTTCAAATCAAAATCAAAGAGCTTAACTTGGAGTGGAAGAAAAGAAGAAATGCCATAAGAAGAGGAGGACTCCAAATCCAAATCCAACTCCAAAGGAGGCGCCATAAAAATTCCAAAAAAAATTCCTTTATGGCCGTCCCAATTTTTTTTGAAGTCTTGGTCGACCAAGAGAGGGGGTTTTCTACCTAATCTAGAGGTTGGAAGAGTTTAGTCCCACATGGGAATTTGTACAAGCTAGGAGAAAATTTTAGGTCTATATAATAGACCTCTCTTTGTAACTTTGAAAATCAATGAAGAAAAATTATTTTTGCTATTCTCTTGTGTTGAGTAACCTAGGTTTCTCTTCTTCCGCACTATTCTAAGTGTTGAGCTCCGTGAGGGGGTAATCCGAGTTCCATTGGAGCCTTGAGGAGGTGAGAGATCTCCATCTTTATCCAAAACCCTAGGTTAGCCACTTAAAAATCCAAAACCCTAGCCGCCCTTCATTATTTTCAATCCATCGAACCCTAGCTCCTTCCATCTCCCACGGCCTCTCTCTCTCTACAAGTCCAGGCCGTCCACCTTCATCCAGATCCAGTCCGACTACTTCAGATCCAGAGCAAGTTCCAAGGAAAATCACATCAGCTTCCAGGAGAATCCAGTTTTTAGCAATTTCAATCTTCAAGTTCATCAACCTGGTAAATTCTTCCCTTGACTCTCTGATTCCATCAATTGTTTTTCTTCTCTTCCAGATCTTGAGTTCAGGAGAAGCCAACCCGCCAAAGGACCAGTACTGGAGGATCCATTGCGAAGAAATCTGAATCCGAGGATCCAACAATCTGCTCGGGAGAGTTCTTCCACCAAAATCTGTGAAGATCATTGTCTGGTTAGGTAAACCATCTCTTCTCTTTATTTCTGTTCTGTTGAAAGTTCGGAGCGAAACCCTAGGTCTGGGAGTTTCTCAACCCCCAGCGATCCGTTGCTTCTGAACTACTCTGATAATTTAGTTTCCTTAAAATTGTGCTTTCAATTATCATATTATTATCTTTCAATGTTAGGTTAACTTTTCTTTGATTTGAAGCCAACTTCTACAAACATATAAAAACAACAAAAAAATTAGTTAATCTTAATTTACTTCCGCATCGCATCCCTTTATTTGTTCTGCATCAAATTGGCTCACCAACAAACCTCACTCACTTGTTTTGGCTTCGGGCTTACAAGGAACCCTAGTTGGTTTTATCAATTGGCTCACCAACAAACCCCACTCACTTGTTTTGGCTTCGGGCTTACAAGGAACCCTAGTTGGTTTTATCAATTGGCTCACCAACAAACCTCACACTAGTTTCAAATTCCCTTGAAACTAGCCAAAGACAAAAGAATATGAATACAATGAATTAAAACAATACAAACTCCTTTTGAGCAATAAGAAACTCGTTGAAGCTCTTGATGGAGACTCTTCAAGCCTTTTCCCTTGGAATCTTTGACCTCACTAAATGCCAAACTCTTGAAAGTTGGATTCCTCAAAGATGGAAAGCTTTTGGCTAAGGAATCTCTTGGATTTCTCACTCTTTTTGGCTTGGAATTGCTTGAAGGCTTTTTACTTTCACTCTAATCCTTTTCACATTGTCTCCATGTCTTTTTTGAAGTTTGGTGGAGGTTAAATACCTCATTCATGCTGAAACAACTCCACAAGACCGTTAGAATCAAAAATATGGCCGTTAGAAATCAAATCAGAAGTTCAGAAAAACTAGCCGTTATGCCATGAGTCGACCTCTGGATCAAGTGTCGACCTCAGGTGTCGACCTCAGGTGTCGACCTCTGGACAGGTGTTGACCTCAGGTGTCGACCTCTGAACAGGTGTTGACCTCAGGTGTCGACCTCTGAACAGGTGTTGACCTCTGGTGTCGACCTCTGGAGCGTGCCACTGAAATTTTGCCGTGCCGGTTTTGCTGAACCATCTTCAAATCCTTTCATATTAATTCCAAAGTCCATATATTTGATTTTCCATTAATTTAAGGACTTTTTCAACTGAAATACAAGCATTTCTTCATTCAACATGGTTGAGTACTAAGATCTAAGAAATACACTTAAAACACAATTAGTACTCATATATACTTAAACAATTTGTCAATCATCAAAATCAAGACTAGAGTCAACAATCTCCCCCTTTTTGATGATGACAAAACCTTTAAGTATATGAATAGGGTAAGCTTAAAAAGATTAACAATAAGATAAACATGTAAGCTCAAAACAATAAGCACCAAGCTCCCCCTCAAAATATGATCCAAAAAATCTTCAAAAATATTTTTTTAAAATATGCAAAAGAAAAATTTAAAATTTTCAAAATTTCTTCTTCTTACTAATTCTTTCCTTTAGATAAAAACATTTTACATTCTTCTCCCCCTTTTGCACTTTCTTTCATTTCTCAAAAGATTTTTCATGTTTATCCAATCTTCCCCTTTTCATACTTAACAATTTTCTCCCCCTTTTTGACATCATGAAAAAGGGTGAAAGGCAATACAAAGTGGGAATGAAGTTGGAAAGATTAGCAAGTAGGTCATCAAAATCAATGCATGAAATCAAATATTTATGATATCAATTGAATATGATATAAATTGAACAAGATACCAAAGAATGTAAGCACATGCAAGAAATGATTTGATGTATATTATCCATTCGCCTTACTTGTTCATGGGATAAGGTCACAGCGGCACCCCTACACGTCATAAGAGAGCCCGTTGAATGGGAAGAGAGGGTCTTTAAGCCCTACTTATCTCCTATGACCGGACGGCTATGGTGACTAACCCAATCCGAAGCGGTTACTAGGAATTCTTAAAAAAAATTTGATGCCAATAGAATATGATACCATTTGAATGTAACTCCTCCAAAGAATTAGATTTAAAAACAAGAAGAGTACTAGAGCAATATAAGCAAAGCATGATATCAACAAGATATTCAAAGCATCAAATATGATAACAAATCTTTGGATGCTCCCCCTGAATGTTATTCCTCCTTTAAAAATATGCATTTATTTCAGGAATAAAACATGAAAGCTTATGCATCAAGATTTGAAATTTTTCAAGATATTCATGATTTACAAAACATTTATATCGCATAAAAAATGTTTAGCATTATTTCAAATTTATTTTAAGATGATTTGATATCCATACAAATGCTAGAAGTAATATGATATCAAGTCTAGCTATTAGAGCAAGGGTTTGTCAATAAGCATACCTTTTTCTTAAAAGTAACCCTTAACTACTAGTTCTATACTTGATCCAAATCATTTCTAGATTATGCATAGATGCCAAAAACAATACAAATCATAGCATTTCACTTGAAATAATTTAGAAATTATATTAATCAAAATCAAGTGAAGATCTAATAATCACAAGTTTGACCATGAGAGCTTGAAATTCATCAACATCAAAATGGTCATGATCACAACAAATGATTATTAGTCTAAGCTTGATTCTAATCAATCAATTAAAACATTTTTCAAATCAATATGCATCTTTAAAAGTATTTTTCATGAAATACATTAATCAAAATCAAGTGAAGGTCTTACAATCATAGATTTAATCATGATAGCATGAAATTCATCAACACCAAAAAGTTCATGATCATAGCCAATGATGATAAGTCCAAACTTGATTCTAATTAACTATTTAAAATAATTTTTCAAAGTAATTGATGCAATAAAAATTAATCTACAATTTTAATTATGGAAGGAGATGTTTAGAATTTACCAATATACATAATCCTTCCTTTTACCATTTAGTCCAAAATATAGCTTGTCCACTTCTTTAAATTGTCTTGTACAACCTCTTTTCAAGAACTTCCTTTCTACATGTTGGGTTGCAAGACATTCCTGCAAAACAAATTAAGTGGATATTTTTGGTACCCAAACTTTCTTGGGTCCTTTATGATTAGTAATTATGGTTCCTTTTGGAACCCAAACTTTTCTAGAAGGATAAGCATTGAAACCACATTTATAAGAAGAATTGAAAGAAGCAGGAAAATTGAAGTTCTTCAAGAGTTTTTGCTTCTTTTCCTCAATCAAAATATTTTTCTTATTAAAAACTTTTTTACATAAATCTTTTGAAATAACATTTTCTTTTTCTAAAAATTCTTTTTCTTTAGAAAAATTATTCTTTTCATTTTTTAAAATATCAATCTTGGCATTTAAATCATTATTTTTTTGCAAGATTGGTGTTGTCAAGAGAAAATGAATCTACATGCCTATTTAATTTCTTGTGCTCAATTTTTAGCAAACTGTATTCATGCACAAGATCATTAGATGCATCATGTGATTCTTTAAAGGTAAAATCATAATTATTTTTAGCACATACCTTTTTCTCATTAGCCATGAAACAAAGATGGGCAACTTCATCATCCGTACTTGAGTCTTCGCTATCGCTCCAAGTTGCCATCATTGCCTTGAATTTCCTTTTGGCCTTGAGAGCTATTATTTTCTTTTCTGTATCAGCTTCCACAATCCTTTGCCATAAGTTCAACTCATAGGTCATGAGTGAACCGATAAGCTCCTCCAAAGGTAAGGTTTCTACATCTTTAGCTTCTTGGATCGCCGTCACCTTTGGATCCCATGATTTTGGCAAGGATCTAAGAATTTTGTTCACCAAATCAGCATTAGTATAGATTTTGCCAAGACTTTTTAATTCATTAATAATAGTCATAAATCTTGAAAACATATCAGATATAGATTCATAATGCATCATTTCAAAAGTTTCAAAAGAATGTATAAGCAAATTAATTTTAGTGTTCTTCACTTGAAGAGTACCCTCATGAGTAACTTCAAGTGTGTCCCATATTTCCTTCGCTGATGTGCATGTAGAAACTCTATTAAATTCATTTAAGTCCAATGCACAATAAAGCAAGTTCATTGCTTTAGCATTGAGTTCAAATTGTTTAATGTCATATTCATTCCAATCCTCTTCAAGCTTTGGAATGGAAATGCCATTAACCAAAATGGAAGGAATATGAGGACCACTAATAATGGTTTTCCAAAGATGATAACTAATAGATTGAATATGGATGCGCATGCGAGTTTTCCAAAATATGTAATTTATGCCATTGAAAAATGGTGGTCTAACACTAATACCTACAAGGGTTACCATAATCTTTAGCTCAAAATCGTTAGATTTTCAATCAGAGCACCGGGCTCTGATACCACTTGTTGCCCAGATATGGTGCCCAAGAGGGGGGTGAATTGGGTATTTTAAAAATTAAAGCAATATATGTGCTATCAAGTTCAAAGGTGAAGAGTGATAGTGCTCAAGTAATTGTGCAACGGAAGCAATGAAATAAAACAACAATTAAAGAGCAAAAGAAGATAAAGAGTAAAGCAATGCAAACACACAAGAAGTATAGTGGTTCGGTGCACCTAGCACCTACATCCACTCCCCAAGCTCCACTTGGGAATTTTCACTATAATCTTTAGATTACAGCCGACTTGTTTTACCAGGCTCACAAGTCAAAACCTTACACACTTGTTTTGGCTTCGGGCTTACAAGCAACCCTAGTTGGTTTTATCAATTGGCTCACCAACAAACCTCACTCACTTGTTTTGGCTTCGGGCTTACAAGGAACCCTAGTTGGTTTTATCAATTGGCTCACCAACAAACCTCACTCACTTGTTTTGGCTTCGGGCTTACAAGGAACCCTAGTTGGTTTTATCAATTGGCTCACCAACAAACCTCACACTAGTTTCAAATTTCCTTGAAACTAGCCAAAGACAAAAGAATATGAATACAATGAATTAAAACAATACAAACTCCTTTTGAGCAATAAGAAACTCGTTGAAGCTCTTGATGGAGACTCTTCAAGCCTTTTCCCTTGGAATCTTTGACCTCACTAAATGCCAAACTCTTGAAAGTTGGATTCCTCAAAGATGGAAAGCTTTTGGCTAAGGAATCTCTTGGATTTCTCACTCTTTTTGGCTTGGAATTGCTTGAAGGCTTTTTACTTTCACTCTAATCCTTTTCACCTTGTCTCCATGTCTTTTTTGAAGTTTGGTGGAGGTTAAATACCTCATTCATGCTGAAACAACTCCACAAGACCGTTAGAATCAAAAATATGGCCATTTATGGCCGTTAGAAATCAAATCAGAAGTTCAGAAAAACTAGCCGTTATGCCATGAGTCGACCTCTGGATCAAGTGTCGACCTCAGGTGTCGACCTCAGGTGTCGACCTCTGGACAGGTGTTGACCTCAGGTGTCGACCTCTGAACAGGTGTTGACCTCAGGTGTCGACCTCTGAACAGGTGTTGACCTCTGGTGTCGACCTCTGGAGCGTGCCACTGAAATTTTGCCGTGCCGGTTTTGCTGAACCATCTTCAAATCCTTTCATATTAATTCCAAAGTCCATATATTTGATTTTCCATTAATTTAAGGACTTTTTCAACTGAAATACAAGCATTTCTTCATTCAACATGGTTGAGTACTAAGATCTAAGAAATACACTTAAAACACAATTAGTACTCATATATACTTAAACAATTTGTCAATCATCAAAATCAAGACTAGAGTCAACACAATCCCATGAAAATGGCAAAGAATAATAAAACAAGAAATGATCCTAACAGCATTTGGGATGAGTTAGACCAGGACCAGTCGGTAGTTGCTGAGGAAGGACTAGAAGAAGGGGTGCAGAGGAAGATGAAGCCCCGCGAGGAAGAAGTCCTTGTACAGGGCATTTCGGCCAGGGCCACTAGAAGTGACCCACTCCTCTGGCCCCGGAGTCGAGAGTTGAATGGAGTCTGGAATCCCGTAAGTACTTCAGAGATGAAGGGCATCCCCCGGGGTCATTATAGAAGCAATGCTGGAGGGACTGACCAGGTCTTGACCAGGCAAAGGAGGAGAAGGAAGAGGTAAAGCAGGGGTTCCAATGACTATCCCCATCCGATGGGGACCCATAGGGATTCTAAGAGGAATGTCTTCCTCCTTGCTATTTGAGGAAGGAGGTCTTGACCAGGATGGCCCTGCCTCACTGGAATGGTCCAAGCAATGGTGCCTCCTATCGAAAGAACTTATGGTAGCAAAAAAAAGGAGGGATGAAGAAGAAGAAGAGAGACCTAAACCTTAAGTGATCCCCTTCAGTGTAGGCCAAAGGAGAATAAGGAAGGAAGAGGACCTAGAAAACTAACCTGTAGAACATCTCGGGTCAGGAAATCGAAAATGGGTTGAAAACTCTAGCTCTCCCCTTGCTCCCTCACTCGAAGGTTCTTAAGGAATGGCTAAGGAGAATGGCCACTTTTCAAAAGGCTGGCATCACCCCATCGCATTGTACTAGTCAAAACATGTGTCCTTTCCCCTTCTCTGGCCGTGGATGCTCACCACGCATCAAGACTTGCTGGAAGTGGCGGTTCGGTTTGCATGAAACTGTATCAGGCTAAGTGCAATCATTATGCTCCCCCCTGCGCTAGCTGATGTGGTGCCCTCCTCATTAGTGCAGAAGTGCGATCTGCAAGTCGCCAACGATTAAGGCATTAAATGGTGCAGGCTAAATGTCCTCCCACATCAGCACCACCATAACTCTCTTTGCCTCAAGCCCGAGGGGACCGCGACGTGCTCTAGGCTCAAGAGTAGGGGGCATCTGATGTGACGTGATCGCTGACATGGAGCCCGTATCTAACCCAGCTGGCAGTCGAGCTGGTAGAAGGTGCCACCTGGATACTGTCACCAGATAAGCACCGACGTCAGCTCCTAGCCGAGGTTGAGCTCTCGTCCGAGGTCGAGCTCCCTGTCGAGGTCAAGCTTCCGTCCGAAGTCGAGCTCCTGTTCGAGGTCGAGCTCTTGGTCGAAGTCGAGCCCCCCACCTAAAGTCAAAATTGAATGAAGACAGGTGGGTCTGGTCTCCCTTCGGATGACCGTGGAAGTGGCTAGAGTAAAGACCCCAGTAAGTGGTGTTTCCATCCCCGCTGGTGCCCCCGTGTTACTCAAAGAAATAGTACCTTTTACAGAGAGACACCCTGCCAAGGCACGCCACCTGCACCTTCTACGGAGGGGTGCTCTGCCAGGGCACGCCTCCTGCACCTTCTATGGAGGGGCACTCCGCCAGGGCATTCCACCTGCATACTCTACAGAAAGGCATTATACCAGAGCGTCGGGCCCTGTAGCACACTGTCAGCACCTTCTTTAGAAAGGCACTCCGTCTGGGGCATCGCACCCTGCAACCAAGGTTTTAAATCCCGTGGAACAGGGCTGTCCCAATTTTTTCCTGGAACGGGATGCGTCAGCATCCCGTCTCGTCCTGACACTCGAGATAGGGGATGTCCCAAGGTGTTCTGATTGGAATACTAGGATGCTAGTCAGATGTCCTGTCCCGACACATGGGATAATATCCCGTTCTAGTGTCCCATGGGATGTCCCGCTGGAACCTGAATCCTTGCCTGCAATCCACTACCTGCACCACCCAAAAGTGGAATGTTTTACTAGGAGTCTCGGACCTTGCAACATCTCCCACCATGTTAATGCTCCGCTAGGCCCCCCCAGGTATGGTGGCATGATGCTCATTAGAGGGAGTGTCCTGTCAGGGTATCAAGCCCCGTGGTGCACCACTCGTACTCATCGTGAAAGGGACGTGCACTTCACAGTACTTCGCCTACACTCATGGCAAAATCTTCCTTTGAGGATTTCGGACCATGTCCCCCTCCTCTTGGGGTAGGCAGGGACAAACCTATGCTCCGCCCACATGAGGCGCACAAAGAGAGCACCAAACCGAGGCTCTACGTCCCAAAAAAATGAAACACGCTTCTATAAGAAGCCCGAAGAGGCCTCCTGATAAGGACATCAGGAGCAAACATGAAGTTCAAGGTTCAATGAAGATCTCTAAGTCATGTATTGGGAGAGTCAGCCAAATTTTTTTTAATGAGTACTTTGAGTTATGTAGTAAAGTGAGTCAGTTGGGTTCACTAAGTCATTTGGAGTCCTTTTGTATTCCAGTCCAGTCAAGTTAAGTCTATGTAAAGAAAAGTAAGTCCATTTGTTTTTGGCCTATTTTGAGTCCTGTCAATTAGGCCCAGTTTGAGTCCTGTAAACTTCATTTTTATTCAAGCCAAACACAAGAGGATAGCCACAAGACCCCCACTGCGACCGGCTTCTTACACCAACCCTTGGACCCCATTCAAGATGCCCAAGCCCACTAGAAGTTGGTGCCCTAGCTTACCAGGAGATGGCGCCCCAGCATACCAGGCCTAGGCGCCCCAAGCCCACAAGCTTTCATGAAGATTAGCACCCAGTCCAGGTTCACCAAGGAAGTGGTGCCCAGATCCAAGCCCAAGCCCATGGTGCCCTCCCTTCCCAGTCCAAGCTCATATGGCGCCCCAGGCCCAAAGCCCATTCATGTTGGCGCCCAAGGCTTTGACAAGTCAAAGAAGATGTCATCCCAACCCAGCAAGGAGTCAACCAGTCCAAGCCCAGTCTAAGCCCAGCAAGAATTTCATACTAGTCCAAGCCCATGGAGAAAATTCAAAGCTTCTAAGTCCAAGAAGGAGTTGATGTCCAAGTCCTACAAGAATTTCAGTCTATCAATTCTATTCAAACTATGTACTCCTTATTCTACTCAACTTTGTTCTCCTAATTCTATTCATACTGTGTACTCCTAGTTTGACAGGGAAAGGGCTGGATGAGTCTATAAATACTCCACCCCTCCATCCTCTTGTAAGAACTTTTGATGAATAAAATTTTGAGTGAATTTCTTTGTCTACTGTTACCTCCGTGAGGAGTGGGTGTGAAACCTATTTACCTTTGTTCTTCGGAACATTGAGGGATATGAGGCCCTAGTTATCAAACAAACCCTAACCCTAGCCGCCCCTCCTCCATCTTCTATCCAGGCAGCCCCTCCAAGCTAGGTATCCTCCATCATCAAGCCATCCGCCATCATCAAGCCATCCGCCATCATCAACGAATTTTTTTTCTTCTTCAATCTTTTTCCAATCTCCAATTTTATATTTTTTCAATCATCTACTACCTTAACCCCTGATGTGTGCAGGATCCCTCCGGTAAAACCATCCAAGGAAGAGATCTTCCTTGCCTCTGAATAGATCTGATAAAAAGCCAACGGATCTGCGAGAAAGTGACCGAGTCATCCAGGCACCGATCCGAGCAGAGTGAACCCTTTTATGGTTTCAAGATCGTCATTGCTAGGTAAAACTAACCCATCCCGTCTCACTTTTTCTATTTTATTGAAGTTTAGAGCATGTCCTATAGGTGTTTCTTAACCCTAGGATCCTTAGTTTTTTTCTCTTTGATAGTTTCTAGCATGTGGGTAGGATTCTAACCATCTCACGAAACCCTAACCTAGTCTAGTCTCCTTTTTTATTCTTCTCATGCCATTCATCTGTATGCATCATATTAGAATCCCATCCCTCATCACCTCCGATGAAGGTAAGGATGAGCAAATGAAGAGGAGCCGAGATAAGAACAGGAGGAACATCTGAAGACTCCTCCGAGAACTCCCACTACTCTAGCTTCTACTTTATTTTTTAAAAATCCTCTGAACGTGGAGATCACTCTAAACTCTATGAAGGAGGATCTGTTCCCCTTAATCGTCCACTAACTTAATCGTTGGAATGCCCCCACCGGGATCCCTGGCCTGGGACTCCTCTTTTTTGTAGGACCGACCGTACTTGGAGGTCTCTAGATGGGAAGTGTACTTAATCGAGCCACATCAAAGCTGCAAGCCATGGCGATCTAGGTGGCAATAATGGTTTAAGAGATTTCTAAAACTAAATATCTGATTAAATACAATTAGTTAATTCGATTCAATTTTATATCAATTTGGTTTGTTCATGTAGCTTTTCCAAGTATTTGAATGATTTAAACATCTGTTTGGTTTAAGCAAGCCGGTCAATTTGATTTTTAAAAAAATGAAAGAGGGAGAGAAAGAACTAAGAAGTCGAAAGTAATAAACTTATATGATATTCTAAGGGATGGAAATGTAAAACATATAATATAGATATGTTATTGTATATATAAATATTTAAAAAAATGTTGGTTAATTGGTTCGGTTTAGTTTTAGCGGGTTACATTAATTAGTAAACCGATAATCGAACACAGTTGAATCATCAAACTGTTATATTTGGTTCAGTTTGATTGGTTGGACAGTTTAGATGGTTTGATTGGAATTTTTTATACCTCTATCCATGTATAGCTATTTGAACCTAGTTTATTTAATGAGATTAGATTCTTACGAAACTGGATATATATTGGACATCGTCCAGTTTCCTTGATATTATATCATAGAGCTTTAAGCTAATTAGCTCTTCGTCCTTGATCGCATAGCTTAATTTGTCTGGTAGATGATAGTACCCTCTTTACTCTTTTTTTTTTTTTGATGAAACAAAAAGAGAGGGGGGATAAATCCGGGTGTAGCTACCTCCACTGGGTCCCAACCCCGTCAAGCTATGTTCGATTCGGGTCGTAATTTTTTTGTGTACCCTCTTTACTCTTTAGAGAGTCGAGCAGTTCTTCTTTGCAATACACATGATGGGAAAATGCTAGATCCACTGCTAGAAAGAAAGAGTTATCTTGTCGAATACCATGAGTGCCTCACCACACTACTAAAAAAAAGATTGTGCTATGATATTTTATATTTTGGTAATTAATTTAATTTTTTATGAAAACTCGATCATATTTTTTGGTAAAAAATAAAAATATAGTTCATTGTATTTTTAAGTATACTTTCAAAAGTTTTTTCAAAAATATTTAAAAACTATCCATAAGTTCTATATATTTAGAATTTATACATAATTTTTTTATGAGGTCTCTAAAAATAGATAATTCATGATCATTATTTATTTATACTATAACTAACGACCAATGATAATATTCAATGCAAAAAAATTAATAATATTTTCTATTATATTTTTATTTTAAATATTTTTTATATAAATACAATCTAATTATATAGATTCTTGGTCGGTCTTTAATATATGATATTAATGCACAAGCTAGGAAGATTTTTTTGGCAATCCAGAACTTGAAGATAATTTATAGAGTTAAACCATTTTTGATGATTGGAATAAAGTTCCTTGTAATTCTCTATGATATTAATGCACAAGCTAGGAAGATTTTTTTGGCAATCTAGAACTTGAAGATAATTTCTAGAGTTAAACCATTTTTGATGATTGGAATAAAGTTCCTTGTAATTCTCTCTTGGCATTGCTTGGTCATTTTGGAAATTGTGTTTTGGTAAGGGGGTTTTACCCCGGTGTAGCTTCCCATAATAGGCCCCCAGCCCGTTAGACCATGTTCGATTCGGGCCATAATTTTTCGCGTGCCCTTCCCGCACAACTGGACGAGTACGTTAGCCTAGCCCTGCTACGGCGTCAGAGTTACGATCGCTCAGCCCCCCAGTCACGTGTCCCAGACTTAATCTGGAATTTAATCGAGTCACCCGCAAGATCATTTCTCGAACCCGTGACCAGTACATTATACACAAGAGTTGAGCCACGCTACCACCGTAGTGGTGAAATTGTGATCTTTGGGGGGCGACTAATGATGCGGAGCATGTTCTTATCCGATGTTCTATTACAAAAGAGTTGTGGAGTTTTATTACTATCATGTTTGATCACCTTTGCCATTTCTCTTTGCATTCCATATTGCTTGTGATTTATTATTGTCTTGGTTGTTATGGAAAGCCAGGAACAACAAGGTTTTTCATTAAACGATTATTAAAGCTATGCAAATTGCAGCTCAATCCCACGGATTGGTTGCGGAATTTCATTTCATGATGGATGCCCTGCAAGCAACTTGTGGCATCGGAGTACTTGTAGCCCTAGGGGCTTCTCTTCTTCTTTCTTTCCTGGGTGCCCCCATTCCATAGGTTCTTGAAAGTTAATTTTGATGACTTTCTCCAAAACGATCAAGGCGATGCTGGTTATATTATTTGAGATGATAATGGTCGTTCGAGGTACTTTCTAGCTATCTGAGTTACCATAACCATGTTACGAGCAGCTTGGGAAGGTTTAATTTCGGCTATTTATCACCTACAATGTAAATTTCTTATCCTAGAAGGTGATTCCCCTACTGTTGTCTCCTGGATTTCAAAAACTTGCTTTGTCGATTCTAGTTTGTGGGATGTTAAAAGTATGTGTTGTCCATCCTGTCCTTCTTCAAATGCATTAATTTTGGATGCCGATAATTTGGCTGGTATGAGTTCTACTTGTGATTTTGGCCATACCTTTGACATTCCTTCGTATCTTACTCAGTTGAATAAATTGAATGCTGCAGGAATTTGTTATCTTCATTGTAATTAATTGTTTTGTTCTCTTAGCCCCCCAAAAAAGTTTTTTTTTTCTAATTTTGGTATTATTTTCTATAAAAAAGAATCTATACTGAAGGCCAATACGTAGTCCTTACCCTACTCTAGATAATGAATTTTGCTCCTATCCTTTATGGTTATTTTATTTATATTTACTTCTGTTGTTAAATTTTACTGAAAATTTAATTTATATCTGAATGATATTTGACTATATCTATACTCGGATAAAAATGCCGATATAATTAATATCTAACTTAATTTGTATCCAATTAGAGAAAGTAGGGATATGTTTGATATCTCGTTTGTACATGTATCAATTTAGGATAAGTATAAATTTTAATTTTAATATCTAATTTAATATCTGATCCTAATCCTTTTTCGGGTTTATTGTCCGTATTTAGCAACTTGGACCATGAGGATCGCAATTCGTGACTTGCCCCACCGTTACGTTCCATCAAAAATAAAATAAACTTAAGAACATGGAGGGGGGGGGGGGGGGGGGGGGGGGAAGGGCTAGAGGAACAAGAATAGCAATACCGGTGAAGGGGAGGGGGATGCTGACGGCCGCAAAGCTTTGGCTACAGGGGGAGCCCAAGCTATAATGAGAGCCGAGAGAGACGACCTCGAGGACGCTGGTTACCATCTGAATTTTCGGTTAGAGATCGTATCATGAGGGTGCTGGGATTTTAACTGAGAAAAATAGAAAGCAACCGATTTCTTGGAAGGAACAAATAAAAAATTAATTGGCACAAACTATTTCTTGGAATCAAGAATCAAAACCATATTACAGACTCTGGAAACCGCTCCCTTCCTCAATCCAAGAACGCCCCAACCGACCAAAAGGAAGATATCCTCTTTTCTCTCTTACGCACATTCCATTTTCTATTTCTGAAGGTCTTCCAAGCGCACGACGCCGCAAGAGGGAGTTACAACACCCTCTTTCACGCGCGCCTACTCATCCCAAAATCGGATGAGAAACCAATCCTTACGGTCTCCTCTCTTCCCTTAAGGAAGTGGGTTCTTGATCTTGGTTTTGGTCTAATATAATTAGTTACAATCCTAAGTAGTTGGGCTAACTACCTAACCAATTAACTAATTAGCCCCTTTCACCAATCAAGTGAAATAGGCTGTACCTCTGGACCTAAAATAAAATCCCATAACCCAACTGGGTTATGATACAATCTCTAAAAAACTCCTCCCAACAAGTCACATATGAAAATCCTAATCCTTGGGTTAAATCTCCTTGACCAAACATGACTCTGGGGCCTTGGGGACTTATAAGCCTAAGCCCCAAAACCTGTGTGGTTCTCCTGGACTTTGGGTGCGCCACACATGAGCCTGTAGAGGGCCCATGTCCAAAATCATATTCCAAACCAAGATTCTAGTATTATGTAAAACTCTCAGATTCAGTGATTCCAATGAAACTTTAGTTAAACCAACAATTCTCAAGGGGTTTTAGAAGATTTAATGGTTTTCATAAGAAACCTATGTTTACGGATTTGCCTAAATTATAGTATTGTTGTTAAATCTGTTTATTTTGCATCCATTTAATCTATGGGTAAAACAAAATTGTTTATAACATTATATGATATATGCACCAACATGGATTTACAATGGATTTGCTGGGACAAGCTATACAACCCAACACGCAGAAGGCCAGATCAGGCCCAAGGAATAACTAAAAGGCCAGACTAGGCCCAAGAATTGATAATATGGTAAATGGCTGACCAGCACATAAAGTCCGACCAGTCTAGAGAAGCTGACCAACATATAAAGGCCGACCATCCTTTAGAGGCTGATCGTCACATAAAGGCTGACCAGCCCATAGAGGTTGACCAACACATAAAGGCTGATCAACTTCAAGAAAAATAAGGATATCTAGAAAAGAGTTGGGCATTCCATCAGAACAACCAACTACCATTATCATAGGCACAGGTTAGTTTCCAACGAAATAACGCCAGAGCTAACTACCGGATACCCCTTCATCTAAATTCTATTGAGGTCCACGTCTATAAATACCGGTAAGAAGGGACCTTCGGGAGTAAGATCAACTAGCTGAAGCATTCTCTCATTTTTCTATCCATCTTCTCTGAGATTTTCTATCTGTTTACTCGAACCCTTGCTGACTTAACCATCAGAGTGTCCTCCACCAGAAACCCTCCGGTGAGTCGGTTTGTTTTGCAGGACTGCAAGAAACCTGATGATGAGGGACGGGATTCTAACATGATGCGGGATGATATACAAGGAAAGAACATGAGGGATATTAGATTAAAGTAAACAAGTATTTTCATATTGTTCTTATGATTTTATTCCCGAAACTAGTCTAGATTAGGTTAGGGTTATCCTGTATCAGTTAGCATCTTACCCACATGCTAGATCAATCAAAAAGAAAATAAAACTAGGATCCTAGGACTAAGAAGGCCTATTAGGTGCATATTCAACTTCAAGAAATCAGACAAAAAGAGATGAGAATTAGGTTTAACATACCAGGCAATGATTTCTAGTTGCTGTAGAAGAGATCGCTCCGCTCAGATCGGTGCCTGGATGATCCAGTCACTTTCCCGCAAATCCGTCGACTTTTTATCAGCTTCGTTCGAGGACAAAAAAGACGTCATCCAAGGATGGTTTCACCGGAGGGATCCTATAAACGTTAGAGGTTAGGGTCACAGATGATGAGAAAAATAGTAAATTGAAAGAAAATGGAAGAGGGGAAGAGAGGGGCTGTTGGAGAGGCTAGCGGCCTGCTTGAGAAGATGGACGCCTGGTCTTGGATGAGGGCAGCCTGGTAGCAAGGAGGGCATCTTGGCTTGAGGAAGAAGGCTAGATAGCTTGGCTTAAAGGGAGGAAAGTGATTAGCAGGGGGCAGCTAAGGTTTGTAAAACTAGGGTACTCAAGTCTCACACTCTCACTTCCAAAGAACAACACAAGCTAACATAAGAAAATTCACCAAAGTTTTATTTCATGAATAAGAGATTATTTTACAAGAGGGGGAGGGGTGGGGTATTTATAGGTTCACCTAGGGCCCTTTCCCTGTCAAAATTGGATTACAAGTTTGTATGGGACAAGGAGTACAAGGTTTAACTAGAATTAGGAATACAAAGTTTGATTTAAATTAGGAGGCCTAAATTCTAGTAGGACTTGGAAATTTGACTCCTTGAAGAACTTGGAAGCTTTGACTTTTCTCCATGGGCTTGGGCTAGGATGAAGCCTCTTGGATTGCTTTGACTTTTCCACTCCCTGCTGGGCTTGGACTTGGGCTTGGGCGCCAACCTTGGTGGACCTGGACTGGGATGGGCGCCAACTGTAAGAATGGGTCTGAGGGGTGCCAGCTCCTGATGGGCTTCTGGACTGGGGCACCTGGAAGAAAGAATATTCTCTTGGGGCACCATGTATCTTCGAATGTGGGGGGTGCCATGGGCTTGGGTGGCATGAAAGGCCCAAGGCGGCTTGAGCAGGGCGTAGATGCAAGGTCTCCACTCCTGGGTGAGGCCTGATAAACTACTGATTTGGGAATTCTCTCTCTTGTATTTGAAAATTACAGGACTCAAGTAAACTCACTAAACTTGGACAAGTGGATTCAGTCAACTTACAAATGGATTCAAGTAACAGGACTTAAGGGACTTATGAGGTTGAGACAAGGGATTCACTGGACTTAATTGGACTTCTTGCCTCAACTTATTACAGGACTCAATTGAGGGACTTTTATTATAGGACTTAACAAAAATTGACCAACACATGACTTAGAGAACAAATTAGAGCTTGAAGTCTATAACTGAGCTGATGTCCCATTAATTCTCTCGGGGGTGGGAGGAACTCGACCTTGTCGAGTAAAGGTTGATCTGGCTCTGATACTGCTATGACGGGTCTAGGTTGAGGCGTTGCGGATCCTCTCGAGTGATCCATGAATTCTCAGATCTCGGTCAACCTTGCCAACAAACCAAGTGACATGGAAGACTTTGATCCGAGTACTAATGGTTTAGCTATCCAGGAAATGCTCAATCATTCCTCTCACAGGCTAATTTGTGGTGGACACTCAGGGTTGGGTTCGCTCTCAAAGAAAAGGGTTAGGCTCAATCTCACTGGGTATCATTGCTGGCTCCTTATACTCAACTAAGTCTGAGATATTGAACGTTGAGCTTAATGCCTAATTAGGTAACTCAGGCACTAGGTCGAACTCTCTTTATCACTTTGATGGATCCAGCTTACAGGTATGTAGCCTAATTGTTACAAAATTTTCCTAGCGAACTCTTAGACTCTTTTCGGGAATTAACCATATTTTTATAAAAATATTACTTGCATTAATCTTATGATTAATTCCTCATGCAAATATCTAATCATGTATTGCAAAACTCATAACAACACCTAATGACATGTAGGCAAATGACTCATGCCAACACTTATTGATATGCATATTTGACTAAACCCTAAGCTACGACTGTGGGTTTGACCTTTTGTCAGGAGGGTGACATGCAGATGAAAATGGTGCATGGACTCCTACTAGGTGCCATAGGGTCCTCCAAAAGTAAGATGAAAACATGACATGCTCAATGAATGAATGCAGTATGCAAACTTCTACAAAATACAATCTAGTGGTTAGAGAAACATGAGAAGCTTCAAAGAAGGACAGAAAATAAGATGTAGGTTTAGGATTAGCTTGGTAGGGTAGAAAGTAAGAAAAGGGTTTGTGGTTGATTGGATAGAATAGGATACAAGGAGTGTCAAGGATTAGTCCTAGACTAATGAGGTTGACCTTATGGGGTTGAGGTTTACCTACAGGGTTTGTATAATGGAAGAATGAGTCACTAATTTCAGGGAAGAGATCTTCAATGGGAACTACAGGAGGGGATTTGTTCTAAGGGTACTGATAAGCCAAATCCTCAACAAAGTCTTATGGTTCATGAAATTTAGGACTAGGCTCTATAATTGGGCTTTCTTCTAGTGGCTCCTTAGGTAAGATCTAACAGTAGTATATGGGTTCTCTTCCTCTAACTGGTCGTCCACTACAGGTTCAGTTTGGGTGTGGTTAGGGTCAACTAATTTTGGATTGGTTTCAGTCTGTGTAGGGTCAAGGTCAACTAATTCTAGATTGGTTTCAGTTTGGATATGGTCAGGGTCAACTAGTTCTAGGTCATCTATAGGTAATTCTTCCTCTTCTTCCTCATACTCATCCACTAAGCTCACATCAGCTTCATATATATCCTTTTCAAGGTCGTTCTGGTGAACCAATGGGATGGTAGGAGGGGGTTGACTAAGGAAAAGTGGACTAATACTGGGCTCATATCTAGGGGTACTAAACCTATGGGGTTCAGGTTGGCTAGGGTTGACTTTGCTCGGGCTGGATTGGCTTGGACATACTTGACTAGGTGCTAGGGTCTGGCTAAGGGTAATGTGACTGGGCTGGTTTAAAGGAAGTCGGCTAGGTCTGGGCTTGGGTTCAGGAGGGTTACTTTTGTTGGACTTAGATTGACTGATCATAAGTTTCCTTTAATATGACTTGAATTTCCTAGCTATGTGATAGGCTTCCTCTAGGTCCTGAATTTGCCATTGAGACAGTTCCCATCGGATGTCTTCACGAAGGCCAGTCCTAAACCTAGATAAGGTCACTGATTCGAGTTCGTCTAGGCAAAACCTAAGGGCACACTTTTCAAATTGGGCTATATACTCTGACATGGACCTATTTCCTTGATTTAACCTTTCTCATTGGTCTAAAAGGCACTGCTGGTAGTATGGGGGAACATATTTTTCTCTAACTTTTAGCTTCATGGCCATCCAAGTAGGGAGTTTTATATCGTTGTCTGATCAAGCACTCTACGTTTTTCCAGTATAACCTAGCATGGTCAATTAACCTGAGTTTGGCAAATTCACACTTCCTTTTATCACTCAAGTCATACCATTCAAAATATTGTTGCATGTCTCCTTCCCAATCTATGTAGATCTTGGGATCTAGGGTGCCATCAAAGGTGGGTGCTTATGGCTTAAAGTTTCTAGTAGTTCTCTCATCCTGGTCTATGAACTCATAATGGGTCTCCTATAATTGGACTTCCAGATTGGGTCATGGTGTTGGGCTCTCCTAGAGTTGGGCTCCAAGTATGGGTCATGGTATGGGGTTCTCCTAAGGTTGGGCTCCTAGTATGGATCATGGGATGGGGTTCTCCTAGGGTTGGGTTCCCAGCATGGGTCAGAGTATCGGGTTCTCCTAGGATTGGGTTCTCTGTATGGATCAGAGTATCGGGTTCTCCTAGGGTTGGGCTCCATGGTCACACTAGGTTTGGCGGGGGGGGGGGGGGGGGGGGGGGTGAGACTACGATAGGGTTAGACTCCTAATCTAATGTTCATGCAATCAATCAATTAAGAGATTATGATGCAGTCAAGCACACAAAGGTTAACACGTACTAGGATTTGCTAGATCTAGAGCCAAAACCTAATGAGTTAACTCAACTTACACTCAATACGGCACCAATCCTTCCACTGGCCAAGTAAGAGGTGGGGTGGTGGGAGGCTCTCCCTGCTTGTGACAGGGTCCTAATTAAGTAACCACCAGTCCACTTAGGACATTTGCCATTGGACCTTTAGCCTTATACACCAACTTTCAGTAATAGATGATGGGTTGGGTGCACTAGTTTCCTCACTAGACTCAAACCTGACTTATTGGTGTCCCTAAGCTATTAGGTTGCTAGTTAATTTTAATTAAGGCTTGGGTTCTGATGCCGAGTGGTTGTTTTGGGCACAGGATAGGTGATGAAATCCTGCCTGATTTGACAGAGTAAAATTGTCCTTCAGATTAGTTTAATGATATGATGCACAATCGATGAACTTGATGCAGTCTAAAAACAAAATAAAAAATAAATATTTTTTTATCTTTTTATGAGGTGGCAAATTAAATTTAAGTTGGTTAAGTTATCAAACAAAATTTGGCTTGGGCTGGGAGAGGTTTGGTAGTTGATTAGGTTGGATTAAGTCAAGTATGCAGAAATTATAGAAACTGAAATTATGATTTGTCTTGACATAGAAGTTAGCATGGGTTTCAATACAGAAAAAATTCTAAAAAATTTACATAAAAGATAATGACATGTGAGGATTTTTCCTATCAAATTTTATGCAAAACAAAAATGGTATGATGATGCAAAACCTAGGGTTTCTAACTGGATGCAGGAAATATAGAATTCTGGTTAGGATTTCTAAGATGCAGATTTTAATTATTTCTTTTGATCTATAAAAATTACCAAAAAATGCTGAAAAAATAGAGGACTCAACAGAGAAGACGTGATTCAAATTTTAGAAAAAAAAAATATGCATAAGTTGATGAAATAGATCTAGACTCGAACCCCTAATGCAGATGATAGGATGCAGATTTTTGTTAAGGTTTTATTTTTACAATTTTTTTATTTATTTTAGGATCTAAAAAATTCCACAAAAATAACAGGAAAATATAGGACAAAACATATACCAATAACATGAAAATCAAAGAAAAATAAAATCTTTTTGATAGGTAAACAGCCCTATGTTTGACTAGTTATGCAGGAAACAGCATGCAGAAATCTAGACTATGATGCAAGAACATGTCCTAAACTATGCTTTGATACCAAAATTGATGAGGGATGGAATTCTAACATGATGCAGGATGATATGCAAGGGATGAACATGAGGGATATCAGATTAAATTAAACAAGTATTTTCAGATTGTTCTTATGATTTTATTCCCGAAACTAGTCTAGATTAGGTTAGGGTTATCCTGTATCAGTTAGCATCCTACCCATATGCTAGATCAATCAAAGAGAAAATAAAACTAGGATCCTAGGACTAAGAAGACCTATTAGGTGCATATTCAACTTCAAGAAATCAGATAAAAAGATATAGGAATTAGGTTTAACATACCAAGCAATGATTTCTAGTTGCTGTAGAAGAGATCGCTCCGCTCATATGGTGCCTGGATGATCCAGTCACTTTCCCGCGAATCCATCAGATCGGTGCCTGGATGATCCAGTCACTTTCCCATGAATCCATTGACTTTTTATCAGCTTCGTTCGAGGACAAAGAAGACATCATCCAAGGATGGTTTCACCGGAGGGATCCTGCAAACGTTAGGGATTAGGGTCACAGATGATAAAAAAAATAATAAACTGGAAGATGGAAGAGGGGAAGAGAGGGGCTGTTGGAGAGGTTGGCAGCCTGCTTGAGAAGATGGATGCCTGGTCTTGGATGAGGGCGGCTTGGTAGCAAGCAAGGCATCTTGGCTTGAGGAAGAAGGCTAGACAGCTTGGCTTAGAAGGAGGAGAGTGATTAGTAGGGGGCGGCTAAGGTTTGTAAAACTAGGGCACTCAAGTCTCACACTCTCACTTCCAAAGAATAACACAAGCTAACACAAGAAAATTCACCAGAGTTTTATTTCATGAATAAGAGATTATTTTACAAGAGGGGGAGGGGTGGGGTATTTATAGGTTCACCTAGGGCCCTTTCCTTGTCAAAATTGGATTACAAGTTTGTATGGGACAAGGAGTACAAGGTTTAACTAGAATTAGGAGTACAAAGTTTGATTTAAATTAGGAGGCCTAAATTCTAGTAGGACTTGGACATTGGACTCCTTGTAGAACTTAAAAGCTTTAACTTTTCTCCATGGGCTTGGGCTGGGATGAATCCTCTTGGGCTGCTTTGACTTTTCCACTCCCTGCTGAGCTTGGACTTGGGCTTGGGCGTCAACCTTGGTGGACCTAGACTGGGATGGGCGCCAACTGTAAGAATGGGCCTGAGGGGTGCCAACTCCTGATGGGCTTCTGGACTGGGGTGACTGGAAGAAAGAATAATCCCCTGGGGTGCCAGGTATCTTCAAATGTGGGGGGTGCCATGGGCTTAGATGGCATGAAAGGCCTAGGGCGGCTTGAGCAGGGCACAGATGCAAGGTCTCCAACTCCTGGGTGAGGCTTGATAAACTCCTGATCTGGGAATTCTCCTCTCTTGTATTTGAAAATTACACGACTCAAGTAAACTCACTAAACTTGGACAAGTGGACTCAGTCAACTTACAAATGGATTCTAGTAACAGGACTTAAGGGACTTATGAGGTTAAGACAAGGGATTCACTGGACTCAATTGGACTTTTTGCCTCAACTTATTACAGGACTTAATTGAGAGACTTTTATTACATGACTTAGCAAAAATTGACCAACACATGACTTAGAGAACAAATTGGAGCTTGAAGTCTATAACTGAGCTGATGTCCCCATCACCTGACCCAGCAAACCAAGAAGGTGCTTAAAGGTCGATTTGGTTTGGCAACAACAGATTGGCATGCTAGGTAGGGAATAGAAGTTAAATCTTGGAAAGAATCTTGAAGAGAAAGATGGTTAAAAGAAAAGTACGGAACACTTCTGCTGGGTGGGCCCGTCCACCATACAAGAAGAACGATCCACCTTTGGATGGTGAAAACGTTGCTACATCTGCAAGCATAGGGTGATAGCAATTGGACGTTCTTCTAAACAAAATGGAAGTCTTAACTGTTGCCATCCAGAACCTTCAAGAAGTAGCAATCAGCGGGTAATAGCACCCCATCACCTCTAGATGTAGTCAACGATCTCCTATATAGGAGGTCCGACGTCCAGAACTAAGCCACCATTCTCGTCATCACCATTCATCAAGCCGACACTCTCCCATGCAACAAGGCTCTCGACTCCATGGCTATGGGGACGACTGGCTTGGAGGAAAATGCCCCAAATCTTATCCGTTTCCTTCGATGAATCTACCCCAAGAAGTATCCAATGGAGCCAAGAAATTCAATGACGGGACGACTTTGAGAAGAAATTATGCAAGCTAGAATTACAGATTGCCATACTCGATGACCAAAGAAAAAATGATGAAAGGTTGATAGCCTACGAAACATGGCCACCCTTCTCCAGAAGAATCATGGAGGAGAAAATACTGTCTCACTTCAAAATTTCCCAATTAGAGCCTTATGACGGAACCACTGACCCACTCGATCATTTGGATAGTTTCAAGGCCTATATGATAATCCAAGGGACAACTAGCGCCCTTTATTAACTGCTTTCCGGCCACACTCAAGAAAGCTGCCAGGATATGGTATTCAAGTCTTCGACCAGGTACCATCCATTCTTTTGAACAATTAGACAAATTATTTGACTCATTTCAGGACCAACCGAAAGATGCCATGCAATTTGGATAGCCTCTTCTTCATCCAGCAATAGGAGGGCGAAACTCTGAGAGAGTATGTGGCCCACTTCAACTCTGCCATGCTAGAAATCTTGGACCTCAATGAGCATGTTGCCATGTCTGCCATGAAGAAGAGACTCCAATTATCCAGATTTATTTTTTTTCTGGACAAGAAGTTCCTCGGCAACTATTCTGAATTACTAGGATATGCACAAAAATATGTACAAGCTAAAGAATAAGCCATAAGTCGGTGCCAAGCTGAAAGGAAGCCTATTCCAAATAAGAAAAATCCAAAAGGCAATGAGTTACTGCTTCCTGGTATAAATGATTCTTTGACCCAGTGACAAAGCCTAAAGTCGAAGAATCTGGTCATCAAGGCTCAGGTCAGCAAATTCGATACCTACACTCCTTTATCTCTCCCAAGAAAGAAAATATTAATGAAAATTGAAAATGAGAGCTTTCTCTAAAGATCCCGGCCGATGTAAACACCCCTAGCCTCGCACAATAAGGCCAAATACTATCGATTCCATAGGGACCACGGACACACCATGGAAGAATGCATTCAATTGAAGGATGAGATCGAAGGCCTGATCAAATGTAGGTACCTAGAAAAGTACATCCACTGTCAGGATTGTCCAATTGAGGCGACTACCCCAGACAATGCGAAGCTTCCCAATCAACAACCTACCGACTGGATGGTCGGCATGTTACATCACCGATCATACTATGGAGATGACAATGCTCTGAAGAGATCTCGAACAAGCTACATCATCAACTTCTCTGACGACGACCTATAAGGGGTCCAAGTACCCCATGATGATCCTATTGTAATCTTTGCTATTATAGTAAATTATGATGTAAGAAGAGTTTTGACGGATAATGGAAACTTGATGGAGGTCTTACTTTATGATGCTTTTCTCAAATGAATCTATCCAGAGATAAATTACAAAGACCTCAGCCCCCTTACTGGATTGAGAGGAAATTCAATAGAAGTGTAAGGGGAGATTACTCTTCCCAATCTCGGAACTAAACCAAGGCAGAGAACCCTCTGATCACTTTCATGGTCGTTCAGACATCCTTAGCATATAATGCCATTTTAGGATGACCTGTCTTAAACAAGTTTCAAGCCATCGTCTCCACCTATCATCTACTGGTATAATTCTCAACCTAGAACAAAGTTGGAGAAATAAAGGGAGATCAACAAATAGCTCGCCAGTGCTTGATGATTCAAGACCGAAACCATCGACAAAATAACACCAAAATAGATGGACCCGTGAGATCGAACAGAAGAGATTGGAGAACCGGTTGAAAGAACCATCTACGTACCTCTTACAAAAGATGATCCGGCTAATGTTGTACAGATTGGAAGTCTGCTCAACGAAAATATGAAGACAAGACTGACCGACTTCTATAGAAGAAGGCTGATATTTTTGCATGGTCAGCCAATGATATGTTGGGGATTCTTCCCAAAGTCATTACTCATGAACTCAAAGTTGATCCTGGATGTCGACCAATTTGGCAGAATAAAAGAAACATTGTCTCAGAAAGGCAGAGGGACATCAATGAAAAGGTAACCAAACTCCTTGATGCAGGGTTCATAAGGAAAGTCCATTATCTAGATGGCTCGCCAATGTGGTATGGTGAAAAAGGCAAACGATAAGTGAAGAATCTATATCGATTATACTGACCTCAATAAAGCTTATCCAAAGATAGCTTTTCTCTATCTAAGATTGATCAGCTTGTCGATGCCACTGCTGGACACAAGCTCCTAAGCTTTATAGATGCCTTCTCCGGCTATAACCAAATTCAGATGAATCCTGAAGACGAGGAGAAAATGGCCTTTGTCACAAACAGGGGGCTATATTATTACAAGGTAATGCCCTTTGGCCTAAAAAAATGCCAGAGCAACATATCAAAGCTGGTCAACAAGATCTTCCAGAGTCAGATCAGCAAGACTATGGAGGCATACGCCGATAACATGATTGTTAAAAGTATCCAAGCTGACGACTATATCAGGGATCTCTAGGAAGCTTTTGATGTACTACGAAGACATAGATAAAGTTGAATCCAACAAATATGTCTTCGAAGTCATGTCAAGGAAATTTATGTATTTTTGTTACCAATCGAGGAATTCAGGCCAATCCAAAGAAAATCCGAGCTATCCTTGACATTAGACACCCCTCCAATAAGAATGAAGTCCAACAGCTGACTGGACAAATCGCATCATTAAGTCGATTCATCTCTCGATCGGCTGAAAGGTGCCTTCCTTTCTTTAAAGCTTTGTGACAATCGTGGAGAGTCAAATGGTCAAATAGTTGCCGACAAGCCTTCGAGGAACTTAAGAAATATGCGGTTAATCTGACCCTACTCTCAAAACCTGAAGAAGGAGAAACTTTATATCTCTACCTCACTACTTCGGATGAAGCTGTCAGCTCAATGCTAGTTAGGAAGGGATCCGATGGTGCTCATGAACCAATCTACTATACCAGTAAGGTACTCCACGATGCTGAGGTGAGATATTCAAAAACTCAAAAAAGGTGTATGCTTTGGTGATATTGACAAAGTGCTTGAGGCTCTACTTTCAATCTACTCCATCACCGTGCTGATGGACCAACCACTAAGAGCCATCTTGCAATGCCCTGACATCTCGGGCAGACTGGCCAAATGGACTTTTAAATTAGGGGAGTTTGACATCACATATTAACCCCGACCAGCAATGAAAGCTCAAATATTGGCCGACTTCATCGTTGAATGTACTTGGAGCAGTAATGAAGAGGAAAGTCAGACACCTGCCGAAGACACTAAAGACGACTCCTATTCTGCTTGGATTCTTCATATGGATGGAGCATCTATTTTTTCTAGTTATGGATCCAGCCTGATCATAGCCGACCTCGATGGAGATGTCATGGAGTATGTTCTTTGTTTCTCTTTCAGGGCATCGAACAATCAAGTCGAATATGAACCCTTTTGGTAGGACTTAGAATTACCAAAGAGTTAGGTGTTCAAAAGTTGAAGGAATTGTTAGACTCCCAACTAGTGGTAAACCAAGTCAAGGGAGACTTTGAAGCCCGAGATGCAACTATGGCAAAATATTTGGAGAAGTTTGGGACCTTATAACTCAATTCAATTCTCTTGACATCACTCATGTCCCCCAATTGGAGAATTCCTGAGGGACTCATTATTCGCCTGGCCATAATGGTGCCCGACTCCTTAGGTCGAACTTTTATTGAATACTTGGAAATCCTAAGCATTTTGACCGAAAGAAGGGGAGGTACACCAGATCGAACAAAAGCCAAGCTGGATGGACCCAATTACCAAATATCTAACTGAAAGAACTCTGCCCAAAGAACCACCAAAGCTAAGCAACTCGATGGATGGCTTCCTAATACATCATCTTGGAGGAGTTTCTCTATAATAGATCCTTCATGCAGCCTCTACTAAAGTGACTGGGACCTTCAGACGCTAATTATATCCTGAGGGAAGTGCATGAAGGCATATGTGACGATCATCTAGGGGCAGATCTCTGGCTTATAAAATCATACGCTAGAGATACTACTGACCATCCAAAAGGATGCAGCCGACTTCGTGTGAAGATGAGACCAATGCCAAAGTATGCCAATATCCAAAGATGCCTAGCCAGTCAGCTGACCCAACTAGTTGCCTCTTGGCCATTCGCTCAATGGGGAATGGATATCCTTGGTCCTTTTCCTCCGGTCTCCGAACAATGGAAGTTAGTAATCGTAGCTATCGACTACTTCACTAAATGGATTGAAGCTGAACCTTAGCTCAATCTACCGAAGGAGAAGTGAAAGCTTCACCAAAAATTTTGTAATTTTTGATTCGAAATTCCTTATGCCATCATCACCGACAATAGAAGGAAATTTGACAACCAAAAATTCAATGACTTCTCTGCTTAATATCATATTCTCCATAAGTTGACTTCTATCGGACACCTCAAACCAACGGTGAGGCTGAGGGACCAATCAGACAATTCTCATGACTTGAAGACTCGACTAAATGAAGTGAAAGTACTCTAGGTTAAAGAGCTTAACTCAGTCTCTGGGCATACCAAACAACTTCCCGATCTACGATAAGAGAATCACCGTTCAAACTAACTTACAGGAGCGAAGCCATATACCAGTGGAAATGTTCTCCGATCTAGAAAAAATGATCACTTTGAAGAGCCTGATAATTCAGATCAAAGAAGAGCCAACCTGGATCTACTTGAGGGCATAAGACTCCAGGCATAATTAAGAATGGCGGTATGCCGACAAAGAGTTGCCCGATACTACATCTTACGAGTCAAAGCTAGAACATTTCGACCTGGAGATCTAGTACTACGAAAGGAGGAGGTGTCTTGACCCATAGAACAAGGCAAACTTTTTCCTAATTGAGAAGGTCCTTATCGAATTATTAAAGTGGTACAACCCAAAACCTATCGGATCAAAAGCCTAGACGGCTACTGGATGGCCCGACCCTGGAATGTAGAGAACCTACACAAGTACTATCAATAAAGAGATCTTTTCTTCCTCTTTATATTTCTATCATGATCAACTGGACAAACAAAGAATAGGCCTAACCAGCCGACTCAATTGGTGTATCCGATAGAGATAAAGAGTAGGCCTGACCAGCTGACTTAATCGGTATATCCGATAATCAAAAGGTTGGCCTAACCCATTGACCACACCCGACAAACAGAGTTGTCTAGCCTACCACCTCATCGGTATATTTGAAAAGAGCTAGTCAGACTAGCAAGGCCATAATGTTCCACAAAGAGAAATTAATGCCCTTGAAATAATTTATACACATGGAACCATCATTCCGATGGAATAACACTTAACAAAAAATTATTAAAAAATAGTAGTATGGAAAAAGCGACTTGCTCCACATAGAAAATTTTCAAGGCAACATCTATTGGAAAACACAGTTATAAAAGACATTGGGATCAAAAAGAAGATTTCATTCATTTAGCAAATTCTAACATTTCAGAAAAAGTGATTTACAAAAGCATGAAAAGAAAACAAAAACTACATCAGAACTTTCTTGGGCGGTTCAGGAAGTACAACGAGATTGGCTACCTCCTTGACATAGTTGTTGGTTTGTCAGTCACAGGAACAGAGGTGCCCTTAATTGGTTCATCCACCCTGTCCTCTTTATCAGTCTCATCTAAAGTCATCTTAGAAATCCAAGTTTGGATAAAGTTCTTCATCTTTTTCAAAAGTCTTCAAAACGATATTATAACTATCTACCACCGGCTTCATGCATCTCATTAAAGAACGCGGATTTTTATATTCTTCCACAAACCGAAGAGCTCGTTATCAGCCAATTCCACCCTTCTCTCAGCAAGTTCAGCTCTCTTCTGTGCCACAGTCTTTGAGCTAAGGCATCTTCGACTTTTTGAAGGCTATCCTTTATTAACACTTCGGTTGAGCGGAGTTTTCCTTTCTTCTTCAAATTAGCTTCTGACTTAGCCAGTTTTGAGTGCGCTACTTAAGTACATTCTCTAGAGAGGTAGTCCGAGTAGCACTTTGCACCAGCTTATTTTCTAAATCCTATTGCAAATCTTCGGCTACCCCCTTTCCACCCTTGCCACCCCTAGCTGGGTATGTAGGTTGCAGCTAAGTTGGACAAAGCTTGAAATACTCTCTTCAAATAAGAGAGACCTCATGAACAATCTGCAATTACAATGACTAGCAGAGTTAGTCAAATTTTCAGGATTGCTACTACTAGAAAGCATAAAAAAGAAGATTTCATTCATTTAGCAAATTCTAACATTTTAGAAAAAGTGATTTACAAAGCATGAAAAGAAACAAAAACTACATCATTAACTTTCTTGGGCCGGTTCAGGAAGTACAACGAGATTGGCTACCTCCTTGACATAGTTGTTTGGTTTGTCAGTCACAGGAACAGAGATGCCCTTAATTGGTTCATCCACCCTGTCCTCTTTATCAGTCTCATCTGAAGTGATCTTAGAAATATCCAAGTTTGGATAAAGTTTCTTCATATTTTTTAAATAGTCTTCAAAATCGATATTATAACTATCTACCCCGGCTTCATGCATCTCATCATTAAAGAACGCGGATTTCTTATATTCTTCCACACCCGAAGAGCTCGTTATTCAGCCAATTCCACCCTTCTCTCAGCAAGTTCAGCTCTCTTCTGTGCCACAGTATTCTGAGCTAAGGCATCTTCGACTTTTTGAAGGCTATCCTTTATTAACACTTCGTTTGAGCGGAGTTTCTTCCTTTTCTTCTTCAAATTAGCTTCTGACTTAGCCAGTTTTGAGTGCGCTACCTTAAGTACATTCTCTAGAGAGGTAGTCCGAGTAGCGCTTTGCACCAGCTTATTTTCTAAATCCTATTGCAACTCTTCGGCTACCCCCCTTTCCGCCCTTGCCACCCCTAGCTGGTCACGTAGATTGCAGCTAAGTTGGACAAAGCTTGAAATACTCTCTTCAATAAGAGAGACCTCATGAACAATCTGCAATTACAATGACTAGCAGAGTTAGTCAAATTTTTCAGGATTGCTACTACTAGAAAGCATAAAACATTGAAGATTACCTTAAGAAGACTAGTGTGGACATCAGAGGCACCAGAATAAGACAGAGGCTTCTCAACCCTATGTGGATTAATTAGTAATATTTGAGTCCATTTGTAATAAGGGCTTAGTCCATTTGAGTTGTCATGGTATTATTTGAGTCTTGTACCAGTCAGCTCATGTTGAGCTAGTCTTCTTCCTGAGTCCTGTATATATCAGTCCAAGTACAAGTAAAGACAGAGCCAATACAAATAAATATCAACCCATCCTGAAGACATGAAGACCATGGAAGGCCCAGTAGAAGAAATCAGAAACCCTGGAGTCACATCGAAAGCCCGGGAGCCCTGGACCATAGCTTGAAGCAGATTGGGCCAGTCAAGGCCCAGAGAGGAGCTAGGGTGCCACATGCTTATGGTTACCTTTTCCTTGGTCGACCACTTAGAGTCACCCCTCTTGGCCGACTAAGGCAAGAGAGAGGAGAGAAACCTGAGGGATTTTTTCTACCTAAACCTACCATGTATTCTAGCTAGGGTTTGGGTGGGATTCAAATTCCTAGGTAAAGACAATTGTAACCTTACTTAGGGGCCAAGTCTAAGAGTCTATTTAAGAGACTCTACTCTCTTGTATCAAGGCACCTTTTTCATGAATAATATTGAGTTTACAACTACTGCTGTGTGCTTTGCTATGTGCTAAGGGGACTCTGTGTGAGCCCCTTCTTCTTTCCTGTTCCCTGCACCTTGCTTCTAGCCATCAATGAACCCTAGAAGACTTCTCCAACCTTGGCTGCCAACTCCATACATCTTCTTCCCCTTGATATTTTCTCACTTATATCTTCACCCTTGCTATGATTTCTAACCCCTGAAAGGTTGTTTGTAGGTCCCTCAACTCTTACGAATCCAACGACTCTAGCCGGGTAGCAATCGGATCACCGAGTTAAAAGCCGGATATCTGCGGGTCTCCAGCTTGATTTTCCAGGCTGCATCCGGGAGCGAGAGCGATCCCTTTGTCTGTGATCTTCATCGAGCGCATCAACCGTTGTCAGATACACCCCCTCTGCCTGCCAATGGCCCTATTGAGGATGAACTAGCCCAACCAAGACTTCTTAGCCTCGGCGGTCCTCTTTCTTCTTGCTTTTAGGTTCTACTTTGCATGCTTTAGCTTCTTATTTTGCATAATTTTCTCTACTTAAATTCATGGCTTGTTTTTTGAGATTTAGATTCACAACTTAATCTAAAAAATATATAAAAATATATTTGCATGCAATTTTAGTTCCGCATCATTTGGTATCAGAGCCTGTTTTGGGCTCAGTTCTCTTTAGATATTTAGATCGGGTGCTTCACCATGGCCATCCTGTCATAGGAGACTAGTAGGGCTGCAAGACCATCTCTTTCCAATCTACGGGATCTCCTATGGCGATAGGGGTGCCACTGTGAATTGACCCCTAAAGAAGAACACAAAGAGTTCCATTAGGGTTTTTGCATTCTCGGCCTTCTTAGTACATCCCCTGTTGTTTTAATTTTTTCTACCTACATATAATTCAAAAAATATGAAATTTATTTTTCTGAATTCCTTATAATTGAAATTAATTTTCAAATTTTGTCAAGAATTATTTTGATCTGTGAATTTTCTCCCAGTCGAAATACTGCCTGAGAACAGTTCTACTCTGTTTTGGTAGCAAACCGATTTCGAAAAGTTTAGGATTTTTTTGCATTTCTTTAATTTTGTAATGTTCCCTGCATATTAGGTCATAATCTGCAAGTTATCTTCCTGTTTAAGAAAAATACCAAAACAAAAAAAATTATATATTCTTAAAACACCAAAAATAGCTAAACCCTAATTGCATTTCCATCTGCCTGCCATCATTGCATAAAATACTTTAAGGACACTTTCTATATGTCAGATAAGGGGAGGAGTTGATAACCTCTCCTTAGCCCAAAACCACTATCCTTGTATTCTGTCCCAAGCCTAACTTAAAATTAACTAGACTTAATTTGCCCTAGTGGGCTAGGGACACCCATCGATCGGGTTCAATCATTGTAGGATGACTAGTGCACCCAATTCATTTTCTATTACTGGATACTGGTGTCTAGGCAAGAGGTACAGTGTCAAACGATCTAAGCAAATCGATGGTTCTTTAATTGGATCCCTGCGAGAGCAGGGGGCCTCCCACCATCCCACCTCTTACCTAGCCAGATTGAAGGACTAGGATTTGAGTTGTGTGTAAGTTGAGTCAACCCATTTTGATTGGGCTCTAGGTCTAGGCAGCTGTAGTTGAGTCAGTATTGAGTCTTGCATAAGCATTAGATCAGGAGCATCATATCACCCACCATCTCCATCTTTGGCTGAACCCATGGATAACCTTGAAGCCAAGATTAATGCACTTACTGAACAGCTAGCCCAAACCTTCACCTAGATGAATCAGAGGTTTGACCAAATGGATCATAGACTAGGAACCCTAGAGGAGGCACGTAGACCTCAGTCTAAATCAGATTTTGATTCATCTCCCCATCCTAGGAGAACCCCTCATCGTGATCCTTACTATGAGGCTAAATCTAAGAGGACCCCAAATCTTGATCCCTACTTTGAGGCTGAACCTAGGAGAGCCCATCGTCATGACCTAGCCCTAGAGGTTCATCCAAGGAGACCCAATCAGGACTTCATAGACCAGGAGGATAGAGCCTACAAGAACATAAGGTTAGAAGCCCCCACTTTTGATGGTTGTCATGATCCTAAGGTTTATATAGATTGGGAGGGAGAGGTTGACCTGTACTTTAAGTGGTACGATATGTCTAAGGAGCATAAGT
Source organism: Areca catechu (assembly GCA_021397845.1). Classification (NCBI taxonomy): domain Eukaryota; kingdom Viridiplantae; phylum Streptophyta; class Magnoliopsida; order Arecales; family Arecaceae; genus Areca; species Areca catechu. Next base: position 31,471,354 of record CM038046.1, read on the forward strand.
TTAGGTTTGCCAAGCTTAAGTTGGTCCGCGAGGTCAGGTTATATTGGGCGAGTATTGAGAGAACACTTAGGCTAGGAGGTCATGATCCCATAGTCACCTGGAGGGCCATGAAGGCTAAGCTTAGAGGGAAATACGTTCCTACCTCATATCTTTTGGATTATTTGATCAGTGGCAGCAATTGAATCAGGGTAACAAGAGTGTAGATGAGTACATCATGAAATTTGATGAGTATTCCATGTGCTGTGACTTAAATGAGGCTGAGGATATTATCCTGTCTAGGTTTAGGGCTAGCCTGAGAGATGATATTAAAGAGAGCTCTACATGAGAGAGGTTAGGGATTTGGACCATGCTTACCAGATTGTTATCCACCCAACTCCACCTAGAGGCTCAGTCAAGAGAGGATCAGTAGCCTTAAGGATAAGAAACCAAGAGTTAATATGATTAAGGCTAAGGAGTTAGAGAAAGAAATTGTTGAGGGTAGCCCTGTTTGGATCTTGACCACCAAAGAAATTCATAAACCATCCCAAAAGGAACACCCTCCAAAAATTGTTGAGGCTCTCAAAGAATTTGAGGATGTCTTCCCTGATGATTTACCTCATCAATTATCACCCCTTAGAGACATCCAACATGCCATATATCTAGTCCCAGGAGCCACTTTACCAACCTTCCTCACTATAGAATGAATCCTAGTGAGCATCAAGAATTACAGAAACAAGTGAAAGAATTACTTAGGAAAGGTTTCATTAGGGAGAGCTTGAGTCCATGTGCAGTCCCTACTCTACTGACCCCTAAAAAAGATGGTAAATAGAGGATGTGTGTAGATAGTAGAGCCATCAACAAAATAATTGTGAAGTATAGGTTTTCCATCTCCCGATTGGATGACATGTTAGACATGATGGCCGGTGCTAAAGTTTTTTCAAAGATAGACCTTAAGAGCGGCTATCATCAGGTTAGGATTAGACCTGGAGATGAATGGAAGACCGCATTCAAGACTAAGGATGGCTTGTTTGAGTGGGTTGTGATGCCTTTCGAACTTTTCAATGTACCAAGTACATTTATGAGGATTATGACCCAAGTCCTGAAAGAATATACCGAAAAATTTGTTGTGGTTTATTTTGATGACATCTTGATCTATGGCAAGACTAAAAAGGATCACCTTAGTCACTTTAGACTAGTATGCCAGACCTTAGGGAGAATAGCCTATATGTCAACTTTAAGAAATGTGAGTTCATGACACATAGGGTTATCTTCCTAGGTTTTGTTATTACCCCTGAGGGAGTTTTGCAGATCCTGAAAAGGTTAGGATAATTGTTGAGTGGCCTGTACCTACTAGTGTCCACGATGTGCATAGTTTCCATGGCCTAGTAACCTTTTATAGGAGATTTATTAAGGGTTTTAGTACAATTATCGCACCTATAACTGATTGCATTAGGAAGGGTACATTTGAGTAGACCAAAGCAGCTGATAAGGCCTTCCTAGAGCTTAAGGATAAGATGATCCATGCACCCATTCTTAGATTACCTGATTTCTTTAAGATGTTTGAGATCGCTTGCGACACCTCGGGAGTAGGAATAAGTGAGGTACTAAGTCAAGAAAACCATCCTATAGCCTTCTTTAGTGAGAAGCTAAATGAGGCTAAACTTAAGTACTCTGCCTATGACAAGAGGTTTTATACGGTAGTCCACGTCCTTAGATAATGGAGACATTACTTACTACCGCAAGAGTTTGTCTTATTTTCTGACCATGAGGCACTTCGGTTCCTAAACTCTTAAAAGAAACTTAACCCACGGCACGGTAAATGGATCGAGTACATTCAGGCATACACCTTTATCTTGAAACACCGTACCAGAACAGACAATATGGTAGCATACACCCTTAGCTGTAGGTCTTTGCTTTTAGGCTCAGTCAGCACCCAAGTCATAGGGTTTGATAGGTTAAAGGAAGAGTATGAAGCCTGCCCAGACTTTGGTGACATTTACCAGACCCTTAGGCTAGGACCATCCAGTACCCATAGTGAGTATACCATTCAGGATGGCTACCTTTTCCAAAATAATAGACTCTGTATCCCTAGAACTTATCTTAGAGAATTCCTGATTTAGGAGACCCATGCTGAGGTTTAGCTGGTCACTTTGATAGGAATAAGACTATCTTAGCGATAGAAGACCAGTTCTTTTGGCCAGGTTTGAAAAGGCATGTTGCTTAGATTGTAGCTATGTGTAGAACTTGTGCTGTTGCAAAATAGTAAAAGCAAAACATTGGTCTCTACACACCTTTACCGGTGCCTGATCGCCCTTGGTAGGATCTCAGTATGGACTTCGCGTTAGGATTACCTAAGACCCAGAAGAGACATGATTCTATCTTTGTAGTGATTGATAGGTTCTCTAAGATGGCTCACTTCATCCCATGTTCCCAGACCTTTGATGCGTCTAGAGTAGCCAAGCTGTTCTTAGATAATGTGGTCAGACTCCATGGCCTACCCAAGACCATCATATCAGATAGGGATGTTAGGTTCACCAGTTATTTCTGGAAAACCCTCTGGCACCTGTTAGGGACCAAGCTTAAGTATTCTACAGCCTACTACCCCTAAACAGATGGCCAAACCGAAGTGGTGAACTGTGGTCTAGGAAACCTCCTTAGATGCCTGGTAGGTGAACACATTGGAACTTGGGATCTATTGTTGCCTAGAGCAGAGTTCGCCTACAATAGCTCAGTGAATAGGATAATGGGCAAGAGTCCTTTTGAGATAGTCCATGGGTACAAACCTAATCACCCCATTGATCTGATTCCTTTACCTGTTTATGCTGAGTCTTAGAGTCTGTAGAGTCATTCGCACAGCATATTAGAGACTTGCATAAGGACATTAGCCAAAAGATTAACCTAATCAATGAAACATATAAGAAACAGGCTAATTCCCGAAGAAGGGCCAAGGAATTTGATGTAGGGGATTCTGTCATGATTAGGCTTAGGCCTGAGCGGTTCCCATCCAGGACCGTTAAGAAGCTTCATGCTCGCGGAGCCGGACCTTCTAAAGTGATAGAAAGGGTTGGACCAAATGCCTATGTGTTAGATTTGCCTTCAGATTTGGGCATCAGTTCTACCTTCGATATCGCAGACCTGGTTGAGTATAGGGAACCGACAGCGATATCCAGTGAGGCCTTTTGACCTATTTCTTCTATTGTGAGTGACCCTAGCCCAGAGTGTCCACCAATAAATTGGCCTGAGAAAAGAGAACGGATCGAGCATATCCTGGACGATCAAGCCATAATGATCCAAGGCCGTGGCTATTAACGCTACCTGGTCTGATGGCAAGGCCGGCTAGAGTCGGACGATTCGTGGATTTTTCAAGAGGACTTACAGCACCTCGACCCAAACATTCTCGAGAGATATGTGAGCTAGCCTGACTTTCACTCGACAGGGTCGAGTTCCTCCCACCCCGAGAGAATTTGTGCGTATACCAGAGGCACCAGAATAAGACAGAGGCTTCTCAATCCTCTATGGATTAATTAGTAGTGTTTGAGTCCATTTGTAATAAGGGCTTAGTCCATTTGAGTTGTCATGGTATTATTTGAGTCCTGTACCAGTCAACTCATGTTGAGCTAGTCTTCTTCCTGAGTCATGTATATATCAGTCCAAATATAAGTAAAGACCGAGCCAGTACAAGTAAAGATCAACCCAGCCTAAAGACATGAAGACCATGGAAGGTCCAGTGAAAGAAATCAGGAACCCTAGAGTCACAATGAAAGCCCAGGAGCCCTGGACCGCACCTGAAGCAGATTGGGCCAGCATGGCCCAGGAGAGGAGCTAGGGCGCCACATGCTTATGGTTACCTTCCCATTGGTCGGCCACTTAGAGTCACCCCTCTTGGCTGACCAGGCAAGAGAGAGGAGAGAAATTTGAGAAATTTTTTCTACCTAAATCTACCATGTATTCTAGCTAGGGTTTGGGTGGGATTCAAATTCCTAGGTAAAGATTATTGTAACCTTAATTGGGGGCCAAGTCTAAGAGTCTATTTAAGAGACTCTACTCTCTTATATCAAGGCATTTTTTCATGAATAATATTGAGTTTACAACTACTGCTGTGTGCTAAGGGGACTGTGTGTGAGCCCCTTCTTCTTCCCTGTTCCCTGCGCCCTGCTTCCAGTTATCAACGAACCCTAGAAGACTTCTCCAACCTTGGCCGCCAACTCCATACTTCTTCTTCCCCTTGCTGTTTTCCCATTTATATCTTCATCCTTGCTACGATTTCTAATCCCTGAAAGGTTGTTTGCAGGTCCCTCGACTCCTACGAATCCAACGACTCCAGCCGGGCAGCAATCGGATCATCGAGTTGAAAGCCGGGAATCCATGGGTCTCTGACTTGATTTTCCAGGCCACATCCGGTAGCGAGAGCAACCCCTTCATCTGTGATCTTCATGGGGCGCATCAACCATTATCAGGTACACCCCCTCTGCCTGCCAGTAGCCCTATTGAGGATGAACTAGCCCAACCGAGACTTCTCAGCCTCGGCGGTCCTCTTCCTTCTTGCTTTTAGGTTCTACTTTGCATGCTTTAGCTTCTTATTTTGCATAGTTTTCTCTACTTAGATTCATGGCTTGTTCTTCAAGATTTAGATTCACAAATTAACCTAAAAAAAATACAAAATATATTTGCATGCAATTTTAGTTTCGCATCAAAGACCCAGATAAATAAAAGGGAGGACCTCCTCTAGTCATCGAGCCTTGGTCGTCTCCCAATTTTTGGGAAGGATGATGGCCTTCAATAGCCATCGAGCCAGATCAAGATTATTTAGGCCCGTCTTGTTGGCATAGTGATGCGGGACAATACGTAAAAACTAAATTATCGATTTTTTTCTTAATTAAAGACTCAAAGCATTGAATAAAATAAGACTAGTTAACTAGTTATTACCCGCAAAGCAGATCTAACAAATCTAATCAGGAAATAAGGATCTGGTTATTAAGAAACTACCGTAAACTAGGATTTAGAACTTTCAAGGATTAGAAATTAAGAGTTAGGAATGATTTAGATTTTACCAACGAAGATTTTTTTTTTCGTTCTTGTTGAGGATCTGACTGGACTCACTGGGATCTTGCGGTAGTGCATCAAGATGGTCGATCTTCGGGCTTCGAACTTCAACGATGTTGGTTCCAAGGTAAAAAGCACCCTTACTTCAGATCTTGATCACCTGCAATCACTCAAAAACACTCAAGTTAGATGGTTGTAGAAAGAGGAAGAAGATGGAAAAGGAGGAAGGAAAGACAGTTGGAAGATGGCGGCTAGGATTTTCTGATGGTTGGATATGTAGGATAACCAGGGCTTCACACCCCACGATGCTTTGAAGAACAAAGAAATAGGGCCTCACACCCCGCGATGCTCCAAAGAACAAAAGAATAGGGCCTCACACCCCGCGATGCCTAACATAGCAAAGGAATGGCAGAATCTCTCCTTTATTTCATGAATAATAGTTTTATTTTACAAGAGGGATTGATGGTGGTATTTATAGACCACCAACATGAGAAGTGTAGGTTACAAAGAGTAGAATTAATTCTTCTTGGACAGTAACTCCTTGAATTCCTTCTTCTGGTGTCATGACTCTTAAGCTTGATCTTCCTTAGACTTCATCCATGCTTGGGTGCCAAAATGGGATTAACTTCATCCTTGATGGGCGATCTTGATGGATGGTGGTGTGTGGCTAAGATTGGTTCATTGATTGGCCATGAATGGTGGTATATGGAGTTTGGATGATGAGGGCTCCTGTATGATAGTAGACTCTCCAATTTTGATAGAAAAAAACTCAAGAGTTCTTGTGGGATTCTTGAGTTCCTGGAACTTGATTAGCTTGGACTCCGAAGCAAGAAATTTTCTTGGTCTTCTCCTTGATAGGCGTCCCCTTGAGATAGAATTGCATTGAGATGGGCAATGAGAAGCTAAGTGGCATCCTCCCTCTTGGATTTGGTGACAACATAAGGAAGAATGGGCGCTAACTTGGCTTGGACTCCTTCTGGTTTACTTCTCTTAAAGTGGCGTCAACTTCATTCTCCATGTGGCCGACCAACACAAGTGCCATGGCATGTATTGTTGTCTAGGATGATATGGCAAATGATCTTCAAATATAAGTGACATGTCATATGATGATGTCCCAGATGATATGGCAAATGATGTCCAAATCTTGAAGAGGTGGCGCCAAGAGGTGGTTGTCATGTGGAGCCAAGAATGGGTTGACTTGGGTTGGCACATGGTGTCACATGGGGTCTTTAATCGGGTCCTCTCTTGTATTACAGGACTCAACTAACAATTACAATACTCAACCAACTAAATAACTAATAGCCCAACTTGATCAAATTGATCAAAATGCATAACCAATTCATAACTGAACCATACCATACTTAATTAGGCTTGCAAATACAAAACCCAATTAAAGTTGGTAAAAAGGGCTAAATAACACGGACCATTATAACAGAATTTATGATCCAATTGAAATTAGAATTTTTTTACAGACTCAATTTTGGATCCAGAGTTTTTACAGACGACTCAATTTTGGGATTTAGGACTAAATCCAACTAAACTAAATAACATAATTTAAGATAAATATTTACAAGTGATCTGGGGTTTAGGCTTAGGACTTTATTCATAAGTGATCCATAGGGATGTGGGTTCGACCTGTCATTTTCTTCTGGCCCTGGTGTCCGCACCACATAGACATTAAAGTCTATGACCTGATCTTGGTGGAGCAATCCCCTCCCTCTGCTTCTACTTGAGGAGCCTTGCCTTTGCTAGGATGGCAAGGGTGAGTTGATGAAGGATCAAAACAGAAGTTGTTGGCTGTCCTACTATCTGTTTGATAGAGACAACCTTTAGGCAAAGATCAATCAGGGGCACATCATCATCGTTTGATGTACTCATTATTATAGAGAGCTCGTTCTAGTAGAGACCTCTGGAGGTATATTATCCGACCTTGGCCTCTTCTGTCTCTCCGATTCTTATATTTCCGACTCTGTTGGAAGAGCTGTTACTTGCCTCTTCCTAGCCACTTGGCGGAGTTTCGAGCATCAAGCTTCATTATTGTATCTACAAAGAAAAGAAAGCATCAACCGCTTTGTCCAACCATGACAACAACACAAGAAGACAACAAACCCTAACTCAACGACATATGCCGAAAGAAGGGAACGAGCTAATTTGAGCCGAGTACAGACCCCGCTCATTTAACAGCTCCTTCATCGGAGGGACCTCAACTCCTAGGAGCTTTTCATAGTCTTCCTTATCGGCTATCAATACCTTCTTTCCATCATTCGGAGTCAGACAAGGCTCCCTCTACTTGGTATTGAAGCTCCAAGGATAGTCGGACACTAAATAAAAGAAGCAGGGCTTCCAACCATGGATGGCCAAAGGAAGCCCCGTGATAAATTTACGATCGGAGCGAGGGCTGATGACCCACCACCCTTGACCAAGGAAATCCTTCTTCAAGATGAAGAAGGCAGTAAAGAGAGAAGTCCTAGGTTCTATCTAAAGATCATGACAAAGGACTAAGAAAGCATATATGATCCTAATGCTATTCAGAGTCAACAGGTAGGGACTATATGGTACAAGTTAAAAATCCTAAGAAAAAATGAATGGAGCAGAAAATGGAGTCCCACTTTCAAATGGCCTTCGTATATTGCTATACTACCATGTGGTGACCGATCTATTCTTTCATCAGAACAAGGTACAACCATAGCAACCCTTGAGGAATGTTATATATTTTTGCAAGGCCAAAACCCGAAACTCACACAAAGAACTCCTAACGGACTCTAATCCTAACCCCTCCCCATAACGACCTTGCCTCCTTTGGGACAAGGATTATCAGACCTGGTGGCAACAAAAGTTATGGAGATTCTAGCCATGGCACAAAATGAAATCTAACTTGGAAGGGAGGTTTGAGGAGAGGAAAGGCCGACTCGAAGATGGAAACCCTCCCCTCAAGAATCAAAAAAAGACGACAAAAAGATCTGGCCTTCAGAAAAAGGGTCACTTATATAGAAGATACCGACAGCCCCGATTTACTCAAGTCATGAGAATCAACTTTGATCATGCCACGTGTCCAAATCTTAACAGATGGATATGACCCAATAGGAAGAAGACGAGGCGACCGATGCGATGGGAGAAAAACCAAAATGTCAATGTTGATCCACGAAAGACCAATGGATGGAGGATGATGATGGCCCTGATCATGAGTTCGTGCATTTTTAATGGCTCCGATCTCACCATGGACTTTAATCTCATATCAAATGTTGGTAATGAAAAGTGACGGTACGATACGATACAGAGATTCGAATAATAACTTCCTCGCCAATAAGAGAAAGACACCTGGCAAGGATGTTGCACTTGAGAACGGATGCCTTAATACCGCCAGCCAAAACCAAAACTCGCCATCAATAGAGAGAGAGATTTTCTTTCATAAAAAAAAGAAAAGAGAAAAAAGGGAGAAAAAGAGAACCCTCGTTATTCCTCATTAACTGTCGTTGTTTAGGATATTGAAAAATTACTTGAACTCGGGAGTTGGGGGGCAAATGTTGGGATAAGCTATACGACCCGACACGCAAAAGGCCAGATTAGGCTCAAGGAATAACTAAAAGGCCAGATTAGGTCCAAGAATTGATGATATGGTAAATGACTGATCATCACATAAAGTCTGACCAGCCCAGAGAAGCTGACCAACACATAAAGGCCGACCATCCTTTAGAGGCTGATCATCACATAAAGGCCGACCAGCCCATAGAGGCTAACCAACTTCAAGAAAAATAAGGATATCAAGAAAAGAGTTGGTTATTCACTAGAATAACCAACTACTGTTATCACAAGCACATATTAGTTTCTAACAAAATAATACCGGAGCTAACTACCGGATGCCCCTTCAACTAAATTTTGTTAAGGCCCATGCCTGTAAATACCGATAAGAGGGGACCTCCGTGGATAAGTAAGATCAACTAGTTGAAGCATTCTCTCAGTTTTCTGTCCATCTTCTTTGAGATTCTCTATCCGTTTACCCGAACCCTTGCTGATTTAAGCATTGGAGTATCCCCCCCGGTAACCCTCTAGTGAGTGGATTGTTTTGTAGGACCACGAGGAACTGACCCAGCAAACCAGAAGGTACTTAAAGGTTGATTTGGTTCAGCATTAACAGGATTAGTAAGTGCTAGTTGATATGATAGTTCTCGTATATCACATCCATTAACAATTACACTGAAAGCCCATTCTTTTTTAATAAAAAAACTTATTTAAAAATTATATTTTTCTAGATAAATTTTCTATATAATATTTAGATAAGAAATAATTTATTCAATTTTTTTTAATAATAAAAAAGTAACTTTATAATCGGTTACCTATGTTCTTTTGTATTACTGCTTTTCTAGATAAATTGTTAAAATTTATTCATATTTTTTATAATACCATGTATACTTTGTAGTATAAAAGGTAGTGGACAACTAAGTTATTGGACATTGAAGATATTAAAAATGAGAATGAGAATATTTTAGGAATAAACTTAATGTTTACTTTACTTGTTAGTGAAAAAAATGATTTAACTATCTTCCAGGTGGATAAGATTTTTTTTCTACTTCATGAATAAATGCTATTCAAAGAATAACTTATTGATCTTGAAAAATATAAGTACATTAATAAGTTAGTTTGACCAATTTTTTCATGATATTTATATACAAAAGAACAGGCTCTAAAGGAGAAGTGTGACACATGACAGCAAGACCTCATTTGGCACACAGTTCCACTGCCTTTCGTATATTGTAATTGCAATATATAAGGATGTAAATCAATTTCAAGTAAATTCTCAAAAATATATAATTGTTTTGTTTCTACTCATTTTAGAAATCATGGACTATGATTAGTGGTAAGGATTTTTTATTTCAAGAGATATATCATTATCTACAGTGGGAAAGAATCTCGGGGCCAAATTCTTTGAAGATTCTCTTTTAACTTATATATTGAAGCATCAACTAACATGACATAACATATTAGAATGTGTTAGAGCATACCATCATACAATTATTGAACACTTGTTACTATCACATGTGACATTTTATACTGATTTAACACATATAATATAGTATATATTATATATAATATTTGTGCAAACTATCTAATTTATTTCTACATTATATTATTGTATGTGTATGTTATAATTATTGTATGATACTACTATAGTAAGAATTATATACAAAAATATAGAATATAGATTCAAAGTAATATAATTAGTATGCTATATGTTATAAATGAATATATGCTAACACAACAAACTATATAAAAATAAACTATTGATGTCTAGGTCACCATGGCCTGCAGCTTTGGCATGGCCCGGATGAGCCGGCCCCCTGGGCTCGTCGGATTCTTCTTCACCTCACCTTCGTGACCGGTCGATCCTGAAAAAAAGAAGACATGCACCGGGGATCCTAACGGGACACTCCGATGATCAAGTTAGTAGGATGACCAAGAAAAATAGATCCTTAGTGACAATATTTCATGGTACCCCGCATATAGAGGAAAAGTAAAAAGGAGAAAGCAGGAAACTAGAGCCTGGGAGGTTCTCGCTGTTTGGTCCCCTACCCTTGCTCTCTCTTACTATCATCTCCCATTTTTTGGGGATCCCTCTTGCGGTTATATTGGAATTGTTCCTTCCCGACCGAGCCTGGAGCTTTAGTCAATAGCCCCTCCAGGGTGTCTCCTACAGGAGGAGCACAAACTTGCTAGAGCTTCCCTCAGACCAGCCCCTCCCGAGAGGGAACCCTCATGCATGGGGTGCAGTTAGCGTACTGTAAAACCTATCTCCCTGGTGGAGTGACCTCCCATGGAGGGTGCGGGTGGCGTGCTACAGGAGCATGTAGTACGATTGAGCACTTCCACTTTCGGGGGTACAGACGATGCACTACAGTGTCTGGGGCCTTGGCACAACACTCTTCTTGTGGGAGATGCAGGCAACATGCTATAGGATCTGGAGCCTGGTGGAGCACGTGCCTACTAGAGGGTGCGGACGGTGTGCTCCGGGACCTGGAGCCTCGACGAAGCATACATTACACAGGGGGCATGAGCGGCACGCACTAGAGCCTGTGCCCCCAGCGGAGCATATGCCCCTATGTGATCGATGGCTTGCCCGGCAGTGACATCATACTGATGGGGACCCGAAAGTTCATTTTATTTTATTTTATTTTATTTGAGTCATGTAATAAAGTGAGACAATTAAGTCCAGTTGAGTCCAATTAGGCAGGTCTAGTCTTTTAGTCCAGTCAGTCCAATCAAGTGAGTTAGATCGAGTCCTGTAATTTTCATTCATGTCAAGATCTAAGAGGAGAGTTAGTAGACCAGGAGATTCACCAGGCCCTCTCCAACCAGAACTAGATTCATGCACCTGGGCCCTTACATGCCTCCAAGCCCACAAGAGAGAGCTCCAGTCCAAGATAAAGGCCCACTGTTGACCAAGTCCACCAGGATTTCTTGGCCCACAAGTCAAGGTTTCTTAGCCCTCAAGTCATGTACCCTGGGATGAATCTATAAATATCCCACACCCTTTTATATTTTTATGCTATAGATGAATAAAATTTCTTGAATTCTGTGTGAAGGGTATCTGTGTGATCCCAGGATTTACTGTATAAGGGCATCTGTGTGAGCCCAGAGTATCTGTATGATCCCTTCCTCCTCCTTTTCAGGGTATCTGTGTGATCCCTGAGGGCATTTGTATGAGCCCAGAATATCTATGCGATCATTCCTCCTTCTTTTCAGGGTATCTGTGTGATCCCTAGGGCATCTGTGTGAACCCTTTGTTTTGTGCTTGAGCCCTACAGCCGTCCCTCCCCTATTCCTGTCTTACGCCATAACACCGAACTCTCCTGCATCCCGGGCTGAGCCTCATCTTCACCGCCTTCCCCGATGTTCAAATCCTGTCCACGATCGTTCCCCCTCGGCGTACCACCGCCCCCCACCCCAGCCGTCGCCCACCGTCTTCCCCCCATGCCCTCAGTCGCCGGCGAACCTCTCCCTGTGAAGCCCCCAGCCCATGACTGGGCACCAAGCAGCTGTGAATTATTTCTCTGTGCTGCCAGTGCTAACGATCAAGCCCAATTTCAGTATGGAAAGCATGCTTAGGCAGAGTGGATATGAAAGAGCCCTTTGCTTTGATTTGATTAGTCGGTCCATCAAACCTCGTCGCCCAGTCAGTTCCCCCACCCAAGAGGCCCAAAAGTCTATTTTATTTTATTTTATTTTATTTGAGCATAATAAAGTGAGCAAATGAGCAAGTTGATCCAATTGGCATCCAGTCTTTTATCCGTCATCCAATCAAGTGAGAGATCGGCCTGTATTTCATTCATGTCGACCAAGGGGAACCAGGATTTACCGCCTCCCAACGAACTGATCATGCACCTGGGCCCTACAGCCTCCCCCCAAGAGAGAGCTCCAGTCCAAGAGCCCCGTACCAGGTCTCCGGTGATCCCGGGCTTAGCCTCAAGTCATGTACCCTGGGGTGTCTAAATCCCAGACCCTCTTATGTATTCTATGGATAAATAAATTTCTTGAGTTCTGTGTGAAGGATCTATGTGATCCCAGGGTCTGTGTGATCCCTGATTTACTGAGTGAGGGCATCTGTGTGAGCCTAGGATATCTATGTGATCCCTTCCTGCTCCTTTTCAGGGTATCTGTGTGATCCCGAGGGCATCTGTGTGAGCCCAGGGTATCTGTGTGATCCCTTCCTCCAATTCAGGGTATCTGTGTGATCTCTAGGGCATCTGTGTGAGCCCTTTGCTTTGTGCTTGTCCTCTTAGGGGAATCCGTGTGAACCCCTGCAAACCCTAATCCCTGGTGACTTCTACGCTCGCCAGCGATCCATGCCCGTGCATCTATCCTGCATCACACACCTTCATATCATGACCTAAGGCTTTCCCGTCTTTTATCCTCTGGAGATCATATCTCGCTTCCTACTGCCCTCTTACCTGCGGGACCAGGCTCGAACAATAGATCGACCTCTGCTGGGAGCCTGACCTCAGACAGGAGCTTGACCTCAGCTAGGAGCTCGACCTTAGTTGGGAGCTCGACCTCTGATGGGAGCTCGACCTCAACTAGGAGCTCGACCTTGGATGGGAGCTCGACCCTGGATGGGTGCTCGACCTTAGCTGGGAGCTCACCTTGGACAGGAGCTCGATCTTGGATGGGAGCTCGACCTCAGCTAGGCTAGGTGGTGTTCTTCGATGCCTTGTCGCCTAGCCAAATCCTACGTGAGTGCCATGTTAGTGGCTCGCCACATCAGATTACCCCCACTCTTGAGCCTCGGAGTGCATGATGGCATCTTGGGTGCAGGGCAAAGAGAGTAATGATGCCGCTGACATGGAGGGTCACCATGCCCAAGTCATTAAAGGCCATATTCCTTAACGATTCGTGGATCGCATCCGCACTAACCAGGGGGCGCCATGTCAGCGAAAACATCGATTTGAAATGATGCCCTTTCATCTCCTGATGTGGTGTCCCATGAATCAAAGTGTCCGAGCTAATGAGGGGTTGACACGTGTCCAAACTCCATGCCGGCATGATGAAGGGATACATCGATCGATCGGTTGAATTTGAAAGGGGTTTCGCTATCCTCCAAATAAATAGCCTGCCTTTCATTTCTTCCTCAAAGACCTTCGAGCGGAGAGGGAAGAGTGGAGAAGAAAAAAGGAGAAAGCTACATACCCATTCCCAGAACCCTCGACTTTGAGTCTTCTGTAGGTTAGTCCTCTCCTTCCATCTCCTTTCCTTCTAGCTCATGCCAAGGGGGTGCCCTTTGTCCTTAGGTTTCTTTCCTTCCTCTGTTTCTTCTTCCTTTCTCATCATGAGTTCCTCAGGGAGTGATCGCCATCCCTAGGGGTGTCCACCGGCCCACCCGATGCAGTGGAGGCATCGCGGGCAGGGCCTCCTTCCTTAGATAGTGAGGAAAAGGATGATCCATTTAGGATTCCTTGGGGTCCCCAACAGATGGTGGACCCCAATACCCTATACTTGCCTCCCCCTCATTCTTCTTCAAGCATGGACACGACTAGACCACTAGGATTGCCTCGACAATGATGAGGATGGATTCCCTCCAGCTTCGGGCATCTACAGGATCCCGGACTCCATCCAGATCTCAACCCCAGACCCGGGGGAGCGGGTCACTTCAAGTGGGCCATGCCGGATTATCCTATATGAGGAATTTTTTTTGGTTGATTTTCGGCTTTCCCTTCATCCTTTTATCCTTTCCTTTTTAAACCATTATAGATTGGTTTTGGTCCAGTTAACCCCAAATTCCTTTAGGACCATTTCTTCCTTTATAGTCCTGTGCTATTTCTACGGCACTGTCGCTAGGTTCCTTGTTCAGGGCCCTGTTCACCCTAAAGCACCACCCTATTGAGAATGGGTGGTGGTTGGTTGCCCCTCGACTCAGGACCCTCAAGTTTGACCTACCCACTTCCATCAAGGGATGGAAGAGTAGGTATGTCTTCGTCTCCATTGAGGGGGTGAACTAGGTGTGGAGCGACCTGACCGCTCTCCCAATCAAGATGCCATAGTGGAGCTTGCTGACCAGGAGGTGTACAACTAGCTCATCACCTCAAAGGTTCCACATGGCCAGGACCTCATCTCTGAGTAGAATTTATTTGATGCCAGCATCAGCTCGATCTGGTCCCTATATAAGGTTTTGGATTTGGACTCTTCCTATAATTTCTAATAATTGACTGGGCTTCTTTCATTGGTGCATATATGAAGTTCCCAGTGGACCGGCTCAAGCAGATGACCCGTAAGCGATCATCACCAAAAAGGCCTCGAGAGGAGCCGGCGAAGAGGCCACACAAGGAGCCAGAGAAGAGGTCTCGTGAGGAGCCTCCAGCTTGCCCTCGGGAAGATAGGGCCTAGGTGCCTTGGCACCGATCACAAGGTCGGTCGGGCCCACAACCCCAGGGCCTAGTAGGACTGCCGAGCTGAGGGATGGGGTGTCTCGGGCCCCTCCCCTGGAGGCCCCCAAAATTTTGGAAATCTCACCATTTCCCGAGGCTACTGCCATGCCCGACCAGGGAGGAAGTCTAGCACCGCCCGTGCCCATTGCAGCACCAGAGCCTCGCCCAACAGGTCCGGAGGTGGAGGGATCATCATCATCATCCATGGCAGCTCTACCCCTGGAGATGGCTAGGGGACCCGTGATGCTACCACTCGATGTGTCAGTGACCCACGATGCAAGGTTGGCGGAGAGGCTGCTAGGATTTATCTTGCAACCTCAGGACCAGCGAGAGAGGGCCGGCCACACTCTAGGGGACACCATCGATGGGGTCTTCTCCCAATTGCTCACGATAGGTATCTCTTTCTTCTCCTTCTTCTTCTTTTTTTACTCAACCTTCCTCTATACTGTAGGTTATCTAGGATGCATTCCTGATCAAGGATGCATGCTGAGCACTACTCTGGTAGGATGCTGAGTCCCGTAATAGAGCAGATGCCACTAAGGCCCAGGTTAGAGTTCTAGCAAAGCAGCTATCGGACATGGAGGTGCAAGTGAGGAGCTTGGAGGCTGAGCTCCGGGAGGCCGGGGACATCGTGGAAGACCTAGAGATGCACATGGAAGGCCACGAGGCTATGCTAGCTGAGAGAGCGAAGTACTCGGTTGGCCTAGAGGAGCGAGCAGCTTGCCAAGGCCACCACCAATGCCCTCCACCTGGATGGGCTACTGCAGGGCTCACAGGTGTGGCAGAGGGCAGCAGAGGAGCGAGCCATGGTGGCAAAAGAGAAAGCTATCACTGTCATCATGGTGATGGAGGCTACGAAAAAGGAGGCGGCCGACTCTGTCCAGTGGTACAAGGCTTTGGCAGAGTTTGAGGATAAAGTCCGGGAGGCAGTCTGCGATGCCTTCATCAAGGGCCTCAAGGAATGCAAAAGGAAGATGGCATAGCTCATCCACCTCCCCGACCTCCGAGACATCATCCCTGTCAAGCTCGAGGAGGATTCAGGTGATGCGGAGCCACTAACTGAAGCCATCCTGGCCGAGCTTCCAGGTCCAGAGTGGGCGGGAGCCACTGATGCCACCTTGCCTGCCCCGCCTCTAGCATCGTAGCCAGCCGCACCCGGCTCAGCACCAGTCTGGTGGAGCTCTATGAGGGAGGCTGTGGAGCAGACCATGGTAGAGATGGGGTGCTGATAGAGGCCATCATGAAGGCCATGGGATTGGGCGGTGCACTATCTTCATAGTAGCCTTAGGGTCCTTCTTACTGTTTTTTTCTTTTTTTGTATGGAAAAATTTTATCGAACCCCCAACCTGTCGGGAGGTTCATGTGTAAGTAAACCCAGTTCTTAGATGAAATAGAATATATCACCTTTTTAATTCTGGACTCCTCTCTTTTTTGTCTCTTTGCATGTGTTTCCTCTTTCACTTTGCATATGCGCTCGTCTTCCGGTACATCGGTTGAGTGTCATGGGAGTTGGGCAAATCATTGGAAGCATCGGAGATCGGCAAGATCCTACTACACTTTTTCTGGGGCTTAGCAGATGACTGCGAGGCCTTTGGCTTCTTTCGTTGGTAGGAAGGTGCATGGCACTGGCGTTCCCTACCTCATTCACCTAGCTCGAGGACCGATGGGTGAGTGTAGGGCACTGAGACTCCTTGCTTTCTTTGCCGGACCTGGGGATGGTGGGTGAGTACGGGTGCTGAGGCTCCTAACTTGAGTGCGGGGCACTGAATCTTCTGACTTTCTTTGCCGAACCTAAGGACCGATGGGTGAGTGCAAGATGCTGAGGCTTCTGGATTGAGTGTGGGGTGTTGAGGCTCCTAGCTTTCTTCACCGGACCTGGGGATCGACAGGTGAGTGAGGGGCACTGAGGCTCCCGGCTTGAGTGCAGGGTGCTGAGGCTCCTAGCTTTCTTCGTCGAACCTGGGGACCGACGGATGAGTGTGGAGCGTTGAGGCTCCTGGCTTGAGTGCAGGGCACTGAGGCTCCCGACTTTCCTCGTCGGACCTAGAAATCGATGGATGAGTCTATTTTGGAAACATAGGGCCGAACTGTGCTACCGAAGAAGCACTTCATTTTGTTCTTAGACATGGGGCATACATCACTGATAGTAAATCCTCAAGTTTGAGGCATTCCATGTTTGGGGGAGTGCAGTTCCATCAAGGCTAACGATTCGATATGCCTCCTAGGACAGGACTTCAACGACCCTGTAAGAGCTGATGCGGGATGGACTCGATGTACCCTGGATTATTTGGAAAAGGAAAAAAACTTAAACAAACTAGAATCATGGGAGGGCTAAGAAGCCTCCTGGGACTAGGGCAAAACTGAAACTAAAATCCTAAAACAGTTGATCTCTTTTGTTTTCAATTTTCTTGGTGGAGGTGACGAATGAAGGATGGGGATGGAAGACTGGGAACTGAAACTCATAGCCCTGGGGCTCACTCTAATAGGGAGACGCACACAGAAAGTCAGGGGTCAAAGCACATAGCTACCCTGAGCTCTCATCAAACCCCTTAAGCACATAGCAGGGCTCTCATAGATGCCCCGAGGGATCAAAGCACACAGCTACCCTCAACAGCACACAGCAAAGGCATCCCGCTAGGGTGACTCTCAAAGGACATGAGGGGATAAGAAGATAGGATAGGGGATAACTACGGCCTCACACCCCTCGACGCTCGCATGGAGCGAAGGCAAAATGGGCCTCAGCCCAGAACCAGTACCAATGGCTAAACCAAGAATTTCTTATCAATCAATCTATATTACAAGAGGGGAGGGGGCCTTTATATAGGCAAACAAAATCCCTCAATTACTTAGCCTACAAGCAAACCTAAAATGGAAAATAAGTTACATCAGAATCTGTGCTACATCAAAATTAGTGCTGATCTGCTCTAAGAAGTGTATTGGCTTGATGAAGTGCTCTGAAAAGCATGCTGCTTTGAAAACTAAACTGCTCCAAAAACCATGCGGAACTCATCTCACGGCCGCGCACAGCAGGGAGGGAACGATCTCCGCCGAGCACCGACGGACGATCGACGGTCGGGAAGCAGGCGACGGACAGGGCCGGCGAGTGGTGGATGGCAGGCTGCAGGCGCGGCAGCGGCATAGGGGTGGCATGGCATGCACAGGGCGTGCCATTTCGTCTTCCCACGGGCGTGGGGCCCCAGGCACCGGCGAGGGCCTCCGGCGGGATGATGGATGACGGGACGGCGAGATGGCGGTAGGCGGCGGACGGTGGGACGACGATGGGCGGCGAACAAACGGCTCCCGCGTCCATTCGTCTTCCCGTGGGAGTGGGGCCCCGAGCGCCGATGATGGCCTCAAGCGGGACGGCGAGACGGTGGCGGGCGGTGGACGGCGAGACGGTGGCGGGCGGTGGACGGCGAGACGACATGATGGCGACGGGCGGCGGACGAATGGCTCCCGCGTCCGTTCGTCTTCCCACGGGCGTGGGCGGCGGACTCGGTGGTTTTCCTGCGAGAGCAGGGCCGGCGGCGAGCACCAGCGGGCGGGTCGGGGGGGGCGGCCGGGGTCAGGCAGCCCGGATCTGGGGGGGCGCGGGGTGGTGGGCTTGGGTTTAGGAGTTTTAAAATTTCATGGGAGGAAGATGGAATAAGGTAGGGATAAAGCGGGGATAAGTTGGGGATAAAATTGGAATAGTGGGGATAGGTAGAATAGTGGGGATAGGAAAAATAAAAAATGCTAGAAAAAATAAGAAAAAATGGAAAAATATCCAGACCTGCTTTGGATCCCCATCATTCTCCTTGACCGCGAAGAACTTGACTCTTTCGAGTTCGAAAATGGAGCACACCCTAATCCACAACTCGCTCTGATACCAAATTGATGCGAGACGGACTTGATGTACCCTAGATTATTTGGAAAAGGGAAAACACTTAAACAAACTAGGATCGTGGGAGGGCTAAGAAGCCTCCCGGGACTAGGGTGAAACTGAAACTAAAATCCTAAAACAGTTGATCTCTTTTGTTTTCAATTTTCTTGGTGGAGGTAGCGAAGGAAGGATGGGGATGGGAGACTAGGAACTAGAACTCATGGCCTTAGGGCTCACTCTAATGGGGAGACGCACACAAAAAGTCAGGGGTCAATGCACATAGCTACCCTGAGCTCTCATCGAACCCCTTAAGCACACAGTAGGGCTCTCATAAATGCCCTGAGGGATCAAATCACACAGCTACCCTCAATAGCACATAGCAAAGGCATCCCGCTAGGATGACTCTCAAAGGACATGAGGGGATAAGAAGATGGGATAGGGGATAACTAGGGCCTCATACCCCTCGATGCTCATATGGAGCGAAGCGAAGGCAAAACGGGCCTCAGCCCAGAACCAGTACCAGTGGCTAAACCAGAAATTTCTTATCAATCAATCTATATTACAAGAGGGGAGGGGGTCTTTATATAGGCAGACAAAATCCCTCAATTACTTAGCCTACAAGCAAACCTAAAATGGAAAATAAGTTACATCAAAATCCATGCTTCATCAAAATTGGTGCTGATATGTTTTGAGAAGCATGTTGGCTTGATGAAGTGCTCTGAAAAGCATGCTGGTGTGGGCACCAAGATCAGACAGAGGCTCCTCAACCCTCTGTGGATCTCAGATTAGGATTCCACTTCTGTGAGTCTTGTAATAAGGCTATGAGCCAAAGTAATTTTATAATTTTTAGTCATGTACCTAGCCTGAGTTTGTTTAGTCTTGTACCTTGACCAACTTGGGTCAAGTTTGGGTCATGGGTCCTGTATTTATTTTTGGTTCGAGTCTAAATTTGGTTTGGGCCTAAGCCCAATTGAAGTCAACCTGGCTTTCAAGACCAAGTCAAGTCCTTGTGGGCTAACCCACTTCTTTCACTTGGAAAGATGCCAACACAGGTGCGACCTCAGCCACCTATGTGGCGCCATATCAGTTGCCACTTGGGCATCCAAGGAAGGAAACAAGGAGGCGTCCTCATGCATTCCACATGCCCTCTCCATGCCTTTTTCTCTTGGGCAACCTTGGAAGGAGGAGACATCATCCCCCTCTTCCCTCCCCCACAACATGCCATGATCCATCAAAATATGGGACGTTGAAGATTCTTGAAGAGATGAAGCCACAAAGCAAGCCATCTTCCAAGCTTTCTTCCCAAAGTGTTCATGCAAGAATTGAAGGTCAAAGGACACACTCCCCTTTCCAAGCCTTCAACCTTGCAACGCCCAAAGCTCCCTCCATTTGGTTGGCCATGAATCACTCCAAGTGGGCATTGAAGGATCAAAGGAAGCACATCCCTTCAAGCAAGCCTTGTTCCATGTTTTCTTCCCAAAATGAGCATGCAAAAGAAGGAAGTCAAGAGACCAATCCCCCTCTCCAAGCCCTCCCACATGCCACGCCAATCCTCTCCTCCATTTGGTCGGCCATGAAGATCTTTCCCCTCCATGTGGGCGCCAACTTTTGGGGTTGTAATTTGGGTTCAAGGGTTTTGAATTATTTTGAATTCAAATGGGCCTTGGGTGCCTATTTAAAGGACCCAATCCCTCCATTGTAAAGGTATTGAATGATTGAATGAAAAAAGAGTTTGAGTTTGCTTATCCTCCAACCATTGTCTCCTAGACTAGGTTTGAGTGAAGTTGCCTTCATCTCCAGGGACGTCGAGTGGTGTGAGGCCACCTGTCCATCGCCCCAGGGCGTCGCGAGTCCTTTATCCTCCTGGACGTCGAGTGGTGTGAGGCCACAATCCTTCATCCTCCAGGACGTCGTGGGATGCGAGGCCCCAAGTTATCTTCGTCTTCGACTTCGAAATCCAGCCGGACATCGGGCTCGAAGCCCCTTCTCAACCCCATCTCAGTCCCTTTCTGTATATCTCTCCATTTTTCTAATCCCTATTTTGTTTGCCTACAGGTCCTCCCTGGCATCTCGGGCACCGGAGATAGTCGGCTTTAACATCGCGACCTTCCGACCGAAAGCCAGTGCTTCCACGGGTTCGACTGCTCGGGCATCTAGGCCGCATCTGCTGAGTTGAGCGATCTCTGCAACGGGCGCTTCAGACGTGTGAGGTTTGCTCTCTCTATCTCCTAAGTAGGTATTGTGTTTCGAGCTAGTCCTACGGGGGTTTTTTAATCCCAGGATCCTGTTCTCGTTTCACTATTTAGGGATTTGAACTGCTAGTGTAAGCTTCCGTTACTCATTTCTCTTATTTCTTGTCTTTGCTTGTGATCGGGAATCAAAACCCTAAGAAAAAAAAAAAAGAAAACATCTAAAACTCTTCAACTACAAAAAAAAAAAAAAATTCCTTTGCATCATAAGCATCCATACTAGCATCCCTAGCCCGACCCTTATTCCACATCATTTTCTGGTATCAGAGCAAGGCCAGGACTAGTGCATTTTTGTTGTTTCTTTCATTTTCTGCATTCTGGTCAGCCCGTATATGGTCTGATCTTTGGATTGTTTCTTCCTATATAGACCTCTAAATTTCATGATTTCTATTTTGTTAGATCGCATTGAATTCAAAGTATTTTTTCCTATTTTCTCAGATTTTATTTCAATTTATAGAGTTTCTACAAGCCAAAATACTACTTGAGAAAATCTCAGGTCTGAAATTTCATCAAGCATCTCATCTCTTGTTTCATTCATCCATCTAGCTGTTTCTTGCATTTAGGAGCATATTTTAATTCCTGCATTTTGTTTAGCATTGACACATCTAAAAGATACAAAAAAAATAAGAAAATTTTAAGTCATTTCATTAGTCATTTTTGTGCTTCATTTTTCATAACTTATCTTAAGGGCGTCAAATTAACATAGGGTCAGGATTTCATTACCTGTCCCTAGCCCAAAAACCACCACCCGGCATATCGAACCCTAGCCATTAACTAAAATTGATTAGACATTTAATCTGCTCTAGTGAGCTAGGGACACCCACGAAGTCGGGTCGACCCAAGTGCCGAGCCAAGCTAGATTACTTGTTGGTGTGTGCTTGAGTAGCTGGTGTATAGGAAAGTGGTTCAGGGACTAGATCCCGAAGGGAAATGGGTTGGTTCACTTACCTGGCCAATTTCTAATTGGTGTCTAGGCAAGCAAAGAGGAACCTCCACTAACCTTACACTTACCTGGCCAGGTGCCAAGTTACTGCTTTCAGGTTCATCTTCTTGACTTTACATTTGGAGAGATCTCCTAGGTCTAGCAAACCATAGCATCGTTTTGTTACATGTGCACTAGATCAGGAACCTCTTTTCACCCACCTTCTCCACCCTCTACCGAAACCATGGACCAACTGCGAGCTGACATTGGAGCCCTAACTCAATCCATGACTCAATTAAGCAACCAGTTGATTAATAGATTTGATCAAATAGAGGCCAGACTAGGACCCATAGAGGAAGCCGCTAGGCTCCGTGAGCGTTTCCAGAGAGCTCCAGCCTACAGAAAACCTGAGCCCTTTAGGAACCAGAGCCGTATCCCCGGATCCACCCAAGGTTATAGCCAGGCTTACCCAAGTTGACCAAGCCCGAACCAATCTGACCCTAGTCGACCAAGCCTAGCCCGACCCAGTCCTAGTCTTCCCAGTCTGAATCGACCCCAATACAGTAGAGAGGACAAGGGTAAGGCTATTGAAGTCCAGAGGAGACCCGATCCCCAAGGTAACAGCTATATGTGCCATAAACCTGAGCATTTTGCTAGTCAGTGCACCGCCCCTGCCCTACTTATGGATGAACCGACTGAAACTGAACCCGAACCCATTGTTGAACCTAAGAAAGACTTGAAGGTTGAACCCATTGAAAATCTAGGGAAAGAAACTCCTGAGCCCATTAAAGAATTGAAAGAAAGCATCCATGAGTCAAGTTTAGTAGAAGATGGGCCCGAGGGTGAAATCATTGAGGAATCCAAGGAAAATGATCCTGAACCCACTACAAAATTTGAAGAGGAAATGATCGAGCCAGGATCACATCTAGTAAATAAACATGAGGATTCACCAGTCTTTTCCATAGGAGTTCAGGAACCAACCCTTAATGAACCAATCCAAAGAGAACATCCTCAAGAGATGGTTGAAGCTCTCGGAAAGAAACTGAGGATGAAGTTCCCGATGAGTTACCTGATCAACTTCCACCCCTGAGAGACATCCATCATACTATAGACTTGGTCCCAGGATCCTCTTTAACAGACCTTCCTCACTGTGGGTTTGACCCTAGCGAGCCCCAAGATCTACCGGAGCAAGTGGACCATATGACACCTATAGAACGATGCCCAAATTTTAAGGTCATCTTGAATAACCAAGGTCTATTTTATGTTTTCCATCAGCCACCCCAAGACTTCGATTCCTATTTCCTACCCTTCCCTGAACCCTCTCACATTTCAAGAGCCATGGGGTTATTTTTATTGAGATTACCCGAATGCATGACTCCTTAGAACCCATCCCTTTTGCCCTCTACTGCTGGTATACTTTATGGCATTTGCTAGGGATCCTTAATAATTTTTCTTGTGCATACCAGACTAGGGTCAAACCTAGAGAGTCAAAAGTCTGTTAGGTTTAGACCCTAGGAGTCCATTAAATTTTTTTCTCAATAAGATTGCATAGTTGAGTCTGCATTTTACATCATGTTAGGATTATGCATTAAATACAATTTTTAAAATAATTTGGTTGATTCCCGAAAGCGAGCCAAAGAGTTTGAAATAAGGGATTTTGTCATGTTAGGCTCCGACCTGAACGGTTTCTACCGGGAACCGTTAAGAAGCTTCATGCTCATGGGGCGGGTCCCTTTAGAGTGATTAGGAGAATGGGCCCTAATGCCTATGTGCTAGAATTACCTCCAGATTATGGAATTAGCTCGACATTCAATATCTCTGACTTAGTCAAGTATAGGAAACCCGCAAACATACCTAGTGAGCCGTTTGGGCCTGACATCCTTTTTGAGAGTGAACCTGAACCTGAGTGTCCACCTCCAAATATACCTGAGCGAGGAGAGCGGATCGAGCGTGTCCTGGATGACCAAGTCATCACTACCCGGGGCAAGGGCTATCAACGTAACTTGGTCCGATGGCAAGGCCGACCCAAATCCGATGACTCGTAGATCACACGGGAGGACTTGCAGCGCATCGACCCCGATATCCTGGAGAGGTATCAAAGCCAAACTAACCCTTACTCGACAGGGTCGAGTTCCTCCCACCCCGGGAGAACTGGTGTGGGCACCAGGATCTGACAGAGGCTCCTCAACCCTCTGTGGATCTAAGATTAGGGTTCCACTTCTGTGAGTCTTGTAATAAGGCTATAAGCTAAAGTAATTTTACAATTTTTAGTCATGTACCTAGCCTGAGTTTGTTTAGTCCTGTACCTTGACCAACTTGGGTCAAGTTTGGGTCATGGGTCCTGTATTTATTTTTGGTTCAAGTCTGAGTTTGGTTTGGGCCCAAGCCCAATTGAAGTCAACCTGGCTTTCAAGACCAAGTCAAGTCCTTGTGGGCCAACCCACTTCTTTCACTTAGAAAGATGCCAACACAGGTGCCACCTCAGCCACCTATGTGACGCCACATCAGTTGCCACTTGGGCATCCAAGGAAGGAAACAAGAAGGCGCCCTCATGCATTCCACACGCCCTCTCCATGCCATTTTCTCTTGGGCGACCTTGGAAGGAGGAGACATCATCCCCCTCTTCCCTCCCCTACATCATGCCATGATCCATCAAAATATGGGGCGTTGAAGATTCTTGAAGAGACCAAGCCACAAAGCAAGCCATCTTCCAAGCCTTCTTCCCAAAGTGTTCATGCAAGAATGGAAGGTCAAAGGACACACTCCCCTTTCCAAGCCTTCAACCTTGCAATGCCCAAAGTTCCCTCCATTTGGTCGGCCATGAATCACTCCAAGTGGGCGTTGAAGATCAAAGGAAGCACATCCCTTCAAGCAAGCCTTGTTCCATGTTTTCTTCCCAAAATGAGCATGCAAAAGAAGGAAGTCAAGAGTCCAATCCCCCTCTCCAAGCCCTCCCACATGCCACGCCAATCCTCTCCTCCATTTGGTCGGCCATGAAGATCTTTCCCCTCCATGTGGGCTCCAACTTTTGGGGTTGTAATTTGGGTTCAAGGATTTTGAATTATTTTGAATTCAAATGGGCTTTGGGTGCCTATTTAAAGGACCCAATCCCTCCATTGTAAAGGTATTGAATGATTGAATGATTGAATGAAAAAAGAGTTTGAGTTTGCTTATCCTCCAACCATTATCTCCTAGACTAGGTTTGAGTGAAGTTGCCTTCGTCCCCAGGGACGTCGAGTGGTGTGAGGCCACCTGTCCGTCACCCCAGGGCATCGCGAGTCCTTCGTCCTCCTGGATGTCGAGTGGTGTGAGGCCACAATCCTTTGTCCTCCGGGACGTCGCGGGGTGCGAGGCCCCAAGTTATCTCCGTCTTCGACTTTGGAATCCAGTCAGACATCGGGCTCGAAGCCCCTTCTCATCCCCATCTCAGTCCCTTTCTGTACATCTCTCCATTTTGCTAATCCCTATTTTATTTGCCTACAGGTCCTCCCTGGCATCTCGAGCACCGGAGACAGTCGGCTTTGCCATCGCGACCTTCCGATTGAAAGTCAGTGCTTCCACGGGTTTGACTGCTCGGGTATCCAGGCCTCATCTGCCGAGTTGAGCGATCTCTGCAACGGGCGCTTCAGACATGTGAGGTTTGCTCTCTCTATCTCCTAAGTAGGTATTGTATTTCGAGCTAGTCCTATCGAGATTTCTTAATCCCGGGATCCTGTTCTCGTTTCACTATTTAGGGATTTGAACTGCTAGTGTAAGCTTCCGTTACTCATTTCTCTTATTTCTTGTCTTTGCTTATGATCGGGAATCAAAACCCTAAGAAAAAAAAAGAAAACATCTAAAACTCTTCAACTACAAAAAAAAAAAAAAATTCCTTTGCATCATAAGCATCTATACTAGCATCCCTAGCCCGGCCCTTATTCCACATCATGTGCTGCTTTGAAAACTGAACTGCTCTCGAAACCGTGCGGAACTCATCTCACGGCCGTGCACGATAGGGAGGGAACGAACTCTGCTGAGCACCGACGGATGGCCGGCGGCCAGGAAGCAGGCGGTGGATGGGGCCGACGGACGGCGAGCGGTGGACGGTGGGCGACGGGCTACAGGCGAGGCGGCGGCATAGGGGTGGCACGGCACGCATAGGGTGTGCCGTTTCATCTTCCCATGGGCATGGGGTCCCGGGCACTAGTGAGGGCCTCCGGCTGGATGACGGATGGTAGGACGGCGGCAGGCGGCATACGGCGGGACGACGAGACGGCGACGGGCGACGGACGAACGGCTTCAACGTCCGTTCATCTTCCCACGGGAGTGGGGCCTCGGGCACCGGCGAGGGCCTCCGGCGGGATGGCAGGATGGCGGGATAGTAGCGGGCGGTGGACGGACGACTCCCGCATCCGTTCATCTTCCTACGGGCATGGATGGCAAACTCGATGATTTTTCGGTGAGAGCCGGGCTGGCGAGCACCGGCGTGCGGGCCGAGGGGGGCGACCGGGGTCGGGCAGCCCGGATCAGGGGGGTCGGGGTGGTGGGCTAGGGTTTAGGAGTTTTAAAATTTCACGGGAGGAAGATGGAATAAGGCAGGGATAAAGCGGGGATAAGTTGTGGATAAAATTGGAATAGTGGGGATAGGTGGAATAGCGGGAATAGGAAAAATAAAAAATGCGAGAAAAAATAAGAAAAAATGGAAAAATATCCGGACCTGCTTTGGATCCCCATTAAGAGCCCTCCCAATTCGGGGATAGCTTGCCACATTGGCTATGCTGGAAAGCTTCCGCATGCATGAGTATGAGATCACCTGAACGGAAGGCCTTGGGCCTCACGCGGGAGTTGCAGTAGCCGGCCACTCACCGTTGGTACGCTGCCATGCAGAGCCATGCTTTATCTCTCATTTCATCCAACAGATCAAGGTTGAGGAGGAGGCATGCAAGGTTGGTGGCCTCGTCATACTGTTGGACCCGTTGCATAGGTAGGCCCACCTCGATTAGGATTACGGCTTTTGTGCTGAAGACTAGATTGAAAGGCATCTCACCTGTCACCATCCGAGGTGTGGTGTGGTAGGCCCATAGTATGTTGGGGAGCTCATCAGCCCATCGGCCCTTCTTCTCATCCAGACAGGTATAGAGTCCTTGGAGAATGGTCCGATTCATCATCTCAGCTTCTCTATTAGTCTGGGGGTGAGCTACCGACATGAAGCAGTGACAGATGTTCAGGTTAGCATAGAACTCCTCAAAAGCCTAGTATCAAACTGCCATCCATTATCTCTGATGATAGTATGGGAAAGTCCAAAATGATAGATAATCGGCCTCTAGAGAAAGGACCTCACCTTTCCTTCAATGATCCAAGCAAGGGGTTCCGCTTCCATCCACTAGATGAAGTAGTCGATGACAATGATCAGGTACTTTCGTTGACTGAACACCGAAAAAAAGGTCCCAGGATGTTTATCCCCCACTAGGCGAACGGTCACGAAGAAGAGAGTTGGGATAGGGGGAGGCCGGCTGGCATTGGATGTGGGCGTGCCTCTGGTAGTGATCAAACTTTCGCACAAACCCAGCAACATCTTCCTTCATGGTCTCCTAGTAGTATCCCTACCAAAGGACTTTGTAGGCCATTGTCTTGCCCCCTACATGGTTCCCACAGATGCCCTCATGTATCTCCTGAAGGATATAGAGAGCCTCTAAGGGTCTCAGGCATTTCAGTAATAGATAGGAGTAGGACCTTTGATAAAGCTATTCATCCATGAGGACAAAACGAGTGGCCTTCCACTTCAGGAGGCCGGCCTCCATGTGATCTTCTGGCAGGGTGCCATCGGCTATGTACCTAATACAGGGATCCATCTAGCTTGCCTCGGAGGCAACTTGTTAGACCTCGCTCGTGACCTCATAACTGGAGACCTCTAGCTATTTGATGAAGGTACACCCCAGCAATGAGTCTGACAGGGTTGCAAGCTTGGAGAGTATATTGACGTGGGTATTCTCCCCACGGGGGATGTGAAAAATTCTGAAGTACTGGAGATTTGTTGTGTATGAGCATACTCGGTCCAGGTACTCATCATCATGGGATCCCGAGCTTTGTATTCACCTAAGACTTGGCCTGCCACTAGCTGGGAGTCCATGAAGACCCTCAGGCTCGTCATGCCCGGCTTGCAAGACACCTTCAGTCCTGCGAGGAGCGTCTCGTATTCGGCCTGGTTGTTAGTTGCCTTGAAGAAGAAGCACAGTGCATACTCGGTGACTACCCCATCGAAGTTGGCGAGATTGAGTCTGGCTCCACTCTCTCCAGCATTGGACGCATCGTCAACATGGAGAATCCATGTCATTTTCCCTAGGGCTAGGTCCTGCTTGGGCTTGGTCGGTTTGTCAGCCTCTTCCGAGTCCTTGCTCGTCCAGATGCATTCCACCAGGAAGTCGGCCAAAACCTAGGCCATCTGAGATGGCCTTGGGTGGTAGGAGATATTGAATTTGCTGAGCTTCACCACCTATTTAGCTAGGCACCCTGAGATATCTGGGCAGCTCAAAATGGTTCTCAGGGATTGGTCAATGAGGACCGCAATCAGGTGAGCTTGGAAATAAGATCTGAGATGCTATGCAGACATGAAAGTGCAAAGATATTTTTTTTTAGATCGAGTGTACCTGGTTTCTACATCACAGAGTAGCTTGCTAGTATAATAGATCGGCTGCTGGAGGCCATCCTCATCGGTGCGAACCAGCACCGAGCTGACTGCTTTAGGGGAGACCGCCAAGTATAAGAGGAGCTCCTCTTCGGGCTCTAACCTGAACAGTATTGGGGGAGAGGTAAGGAGCTTCTTCAACCCCTTGAATGCCTCTCAACACTCTTCCATCCAAGCAAAGTTATGTACCTTATGCAAGGCCTCGAAGAATGTTTGGTAGTGCTCAGTGGAGCACAAGATGAACTGGCTTAGGGTGGTGAAATGTCTGGTCAAGCACTGGACCTCTTTCTTAGATGTGGGATGCCTCATGTCTGTGATCTCCTGGATCTTCACCAGGTGGGCCTCAATCCCGTGCCGGGTGACCATGAAACCCAGGAACTTTCCTGCCATGATGCCAAATGCGCACTTGGTTGGATTCAGCTTCATTCAGTAGGGATGGAGGTTATTGAAAGCCTCCATCAAGTCGGTGATGTGGTCCAAATCCTAGCCACTCATGACAAGCATGTCATCCATGTAAACCTACATGTTGCGACTTATCTGGTCCTTGAAGACCTTATTGACTAGGTGTTGTATGTCACCCCAGTGTTCTTGAGGTCGAAGGTCATCACCTTATAGTATAACATACCCCTATCGGTCATGAATGCCGTGTGCTCTTCATCCTCCAGGTGCGAATATATCTGATTGTACTTGGAGAATGCATCCATAAAACTGAGCAGCTTGTGCCCTGAGGTCGCATCCATAAGCGATCAATCTTGGAGGGCAAGAAGCTATCCTTTGGTTGACCATTACCATGTTTGTCAGCTAGCTAGGGTATTGTACCTCACGGATGAAGCCTGTGGCGAGAAGTTTTCCAACCTTTTCATCGATCACTTTCTATCTCTCCGGGGCGAAGCTTCTCTTCTTTTGCTGGATCGGAAAGCTATCGGGGTCGATGTTCAGCCTATGGGTAATCACTTTCGGGGGAATCCTAGGTATATCCACTATGGTCCAAGCGAAGACGTCAGCATTGGCTCATAGGAAGCTAAGCAATCGAGCTCTCTCCTTGTTGAGTAGTAGGGCTCCCACTTGCACCATCTTTAGGGGGTCTTCGCCCAGGGGGAATGATAGTAGTGGCTCGACCAACCTACCCTTTGACTCTATCTCCGTCTGGCTTGGTTGATCAATGGCCAGGCCTTGCTCAACCTCCCGGACTCTTGGGATGGCCTGCAAGCAGTGCTAGATTGGCTATCAGGATCCCCTCATCTCTTCAATCCTCCATAGGGTTGGGAACTGGACAAGGAGCCACTTGGTTGAGATGGTGGCATCGAGTAGGTTGAGCCCTGGTCACCCCAGGATCACATTATAAGACGAGGGGAGCCTCACAATGATGAAGGTCACCATTATAGTGCACTGCTAGGGTGGTGTTCAAGCAGTGACCGAGAGGGTAATCTCTCTCTCCATACCAATTGAATCTCTGGTGAAGCCAGCGAGAGGCATGAACACCAGTTTTATTAGATTAGGGGACAAGTTCATCCTTGTAAAGGCATCATAAAAAAGGCTATTAGCTGAGCTTCCACTATCAACTATGATTTTTTTTACAGGATGCTTAGCTATTGTCATTTCCACAACAACATCATCATTATTCGGGTTGTCCACCCCAGGTAGCCCTTCTTCCATGTAAGGGAGTACATCATCGGCCCTCTCCTTCCCCTTGACTCTCTTTGGCCCCCACCCTGCCCCCCAGCAGATCATCCCCACTGACTTCTTCATGGGTTGATTGTTAATGGCAGGAGGCTGAGTCTCGGTGCTCTGAGACCCGGTTGGAGCCCTTCCTTCCACAAGTTTATCAAGGTAGCCCCACCAGATTAGGTCTTCAATCTTTCTTTTTAGGTGGTAGCATTTCTCGGTGTCATGGCTATGGTCACGATGGAATTGGCAGTATCGCAACTTATTACACCCACCAGATGGTTTTAGTGGAGGGGGGCGATGCACGTAGCACTCACCCTTGATCTCCATTAGGATTTTGGCTCTTGGGACGATGAGAGGTATGTACTTTTCATCCTTGGCAGGGATATCCCTTGGCTTAGGCCTGCCTCTTTAGGGCAAGGAGAGGTGTGTACTTTCCATAGATGGGCTGCTTGCCTCTCCTTGGGCTTGCCTCTATAGGGGCCTCCCATCCAACTCCCTCTTGTTACAGTTGGCCTTCTCCACATGGATGTACTTGTAGGCATGGAGGAGGAGCTCCGAGTATGACTTCGGGGGCTTCTTGTTGAGGGAGTAGGTAAAGCGAGAGGTTCTGAGCCCTCTCTTTAATCCCAGCATGGGGATGGGCTAGTCGAGGTTGTAGATCTCCATGGTGGCCACCTTCAATCAGGACACGTAGTCCCAAGGGACTCATGATCCTGCTATCGGATAGAGAAGAGGCTATTGGCCTCACATGGTACCTTCCGATGGCATCGAAGTGGGCCATAAATTTCTTCTCCAGCTGCTCAAAGGAGTCTATGCTCCTCAGTTTGAGGCGAGAATTCCAGACCCGAGCTACTTTACGGAGCATGGCCGGGAAGGCAATGCAGAGGAGGGCATCAATGTCTCCCTAAACCCACATGAGAGCCTTGTAACTCTCCAGGTGGTCGATGGGGTCTGTGATCCTGTCGTAGGGATCCACCTATAGCATACAGAATTGGTTAAGCACCAGTTCCTCTTATATTATATGAGAAAGGGGTGGGCGAGCATCATAGCCCGCAGGCTCGCATGGGGAGCCCTGAATCTTGGCAAACTAGCGGGCCAAATCAGCCAACCTACGCTCTTGCTCCTTGAGGCACTTCTTTGCATGCCGGCGGATGGCCTCATCTGTCAACCCCTCCACGGAGGCTATCAAGAGGAAAGAGGGCAACGACAGGAGGAACTCGTACTTCAGTTCCCTACCTTGCTGGTGCCGCTGGTGAGATGTAGCGCCATGGTTTGAAATCGGAGAGCAACTCTCCTGGCTAGCTAATCCATCCTAATATCTCTTCCTAGCCACCCGCAAGCTCCCCTGCAGGTACGAGGTGGTCCGCATGCATGACGGTCCCTCCTGGAAGGACCTTAGGCTGGCGTAGGGTTCGGCGACATGGGCCATAGGTGTTCCTAGCTGCTGCTATGTTGCTAGGGATCGATACTGGTGGTGCAGTTGGCGCACCACTGTAGTCAAGGTCTGAACCCACTGCATGAGTGCAGCAATCTACATAGATTGATCAGCTGGAGGGAGAGGTGGAGGAGCAGGGAGTTCCACTTCCTAGCTACGTCGATCATCGCGGTGGGATGGGTCCTCCATGTGGCTAATAGAGGCTTTCCGAACACAGGTCACCACTATGAGTTCATGGGAGGTTGGCTAGTGACCGTCCGCACCACCCTACCTAGTGCACCAATCTATTAACACCTAAGTCACCATGGCCTGTAGCTCTGGCATGGCCCGTATGAGCTGGCCTCACCGGGCTCGTCGGATTCTTCTTCATCTTGCCTTTGTGGCCGGTTTGTCCTGCAAAAAAGAGGAGATCCAGGTCGAGGATCCCAGAGGGGACACTCCGACAGTCAAGTCAGTAGAACGACCAAGGGGAACAGATCCTCAATGATGAAAGCTCATGGTGCCCCCACATAGAGAAAAAGTGAAATAGAAGGAAAACCCATGAAACTAGAGCCTGGGGGGTTCTCGCTATTTGGTCCCCTGCCCTTGCTCTCTCTTACCATTGTCCCCCCTTTTTGGAGATCCCTCTTGCGATTATATAGGCATTGTTCCTTCCTGACCGAGCTCAGAGCTTCGATTGGTAGCCCCTTCCAGGGTGTCTCCTACGGGAGGAGCCCAAACTTGCCAGAGCTTCCCCTCGGACTAGCCCCTCCTAGGAGGGGGGAATCCTCATGCATGGGGTGTAGTCGGCATGTTGTAAAACCTATCTTCCTGGTGGAGTGACCCCCTGTAGAGGGTGCGGGTAGCGTGCTACAGGGGTATGTATTATGATTGAGCACTTCCTCTTTTGGGGGGTACATACGACGTGCTACAGGATCTGGGGCCCTAGTAGAGCACTCTTCTTGTGGGAGATGCAGGTAGCATGCTATAGGGTCTGGAGCCACGGTAGAGCACGTGCCTGCCAAAGGTTATGGGTGGCATGCTCCAGGACCTGAAATCTTGATGAAGCATATGTTACACAGGGGACGCAAGTGGTGCGCGCTAGAGCCTGTGCCCCCAGCGGAGCACATGCCCCCATATAATCGATGGCCTACCCGGAGGTGACATCGCACCTTCATGTTGTAACACAAGACTTCCCCGTTCTTTTATTATCCTGAGATCATATCTCGCTTCCTGTTGCCTTCTTACCTATGGGGACCGGGCTCGGATAACAGCTCAACCTCCACTGGGAACCCAACCTCAGACGGGAGCTTGACTTTAGCTGGGAGCTTGACCTCGGATGAGAGCTTGACCTCGGACGGGAGCTCGACTTTAGTTGAGAGCTCGACCTTGGATGGGAGCTCGACCTCAGTTGGGAGCTCGATCTTAGCTGAGAGCTCGACCTCAAACGGGAGCTCGACCTTGGACAGGCCGGTAGCACTCTTCGCCGCCTCGTTGCCTAGCTAGATCCTACATGGGTGCCGTGTCAGTGGCTCACCACATCAATTACTGGCATTAAATATATCATATTCTCATAGGTTAACTTACATTATGTTAATAAAATATCATTTATCTATTATATGATACATTAATTTTAATATTATAAAATAATTTGTTAATCATATATTTTGTAATAATTACTCTATAGGCACGTGCAATGCACGTTTAAAGAAAAAAAAAAAAAAATAAAATTTTGTTTAAAAATAATTAAAATAAAAATAAGCACATAATAAATGTAAAGTAATAAAGTAATAAGTTGAATGTTAAGAAACAAAATTAGAGAAAGCTTGGAGATGCGGATTTGATTGTTTGGAGGTACTCCCAGCCAATATTTCAATTTAAAATTACCAAAGGTGATCGCTAAGGCAGTAGCCCGGTTGGTAGAGGCTTAAACTCGCCTCTCACCGGTCACGAGTTCGAGGCATGATCCCTACGGGATGACTCGATTAAATCCAGGAATTTCCTGGGGCATGTGATCGGGGTGGTGAGAGAGCGCACTACTTCGGCATCTTAGTGGTGTCAGGCTGACGACTCACCAGTGGTGGGGAGAGCACGTGTAAACTTGTGGCTCAAATCGAACATAGTCTAGCAGGGTTGGGGCCCGAAGGGGGTAGCTACATCGGGATTTATCCTCCATCTTCTTTTTCTTATAAAAAAAAATTACCAAAGGTGTACATTTACTTAGAGAGAGTAGAAAAGAGAAAGGACCATGGATAACATGAAGGACGTACCCGTAATAGATTGGAGAGAGATATTTTTTAACATTGCAAATTTGAAATAGTTATGCATTGGTTGAATTTTTTTTCTAAATAATATTTTTTTAAAACAAAATTATCAAAGTATGATAGTTTAAAATATGATTTATTGATTTGGGGTGGCACGGGTAAGGTGGCGGCCACATTTGAAAATGTAGATTGAACCTTCAATTGACGGTGCAAAAGACCAAAAAACTCGATCAAATTGAGCGCATGCTAGATGACCGATTGGAGTGCTAATAAATTTTACCCAAGATCCAGGATTAAATTCCTCTACTGCATGCAACCACTTGGATAATAATTCATATGATTTATCCCAATCATCGAACACCATGGCTATTACTTTTTGCTTTGCTTTCTATAACTTTCTATAAGTAGCAGTGTAATTATATGTATTCTTTATGACTATACTAAGTCCTGTAATAACAATTGTAGGTACTTCTTTCACCAAGTCTCATATTTCATTGGCAATTAAAGTAGAGTCTAATCTAGAATGATCCTGAGACATCATTACAAATATGCATGTATGGGGACCATAATATCGTGATATCTCGAAGTAATCATTCCATTTAATTGCTCTAAGCTTTCATTGACATCCTAACTCTTTATTCTTGCATTTCACAACTTATAAATTTGGTTTTGACTCAACAACTTTAACTTCATGATGCTTATCAATTGAATCTGCTTCACTATACTTTGTAATTCTGCCTTGTTTGCAAAACGAAGTCCTTTGCATAACTCTTGACCACTTTTCCAAACAAAAGATAGTTCTTAAAGAGAATAGTACATTGACACATTAGCAGCTTCCTAATTGAATTGAGTAAATATTATAAAAGGAGTCTCAAATATAGTATAATTTGGTATAGAAGTGTCATGTGGACTTTGTACAGCATGAGAAGGGCTAGCTTTCTGACCTTCATGTTCAACATCATCTTCATCAGGAACATCATCTTGATTATAAAGTTTATTATCTATATGTATTGTATCATCGACAGCATGTATAGTGAAGCATGCCTGATAACACTCTCCAGCACATTATTTTCTATTGTACGAATATAGTCCTTAATATATATGAAAGCAGTATTTACTTGAGGAGTATCAAAAATGTTTGGACTACAAGCAGAAACAACATGTTCACTGATATGAGTTGTTACTATATTTCGAACAATCTTTTCGTATTCATTAGGTTCATGAATAGGACGAGCATCTTCAACAGATTGTATATCTATATACAATCCACACCTAATAGACATTTATGTGCATTAATGGTAGAAAATATTATCTCTATGTTCTCATCATCGGTGATCGAAACTAGTTCATATTTCACTAATGTTGGCTGCACAAGTTATGAATATCTATATATAATCAACAATTTATACCTTACCCTGTTAATATGAAAGATACTATATAACTTGTTTTGTAGTTCGTCATATGTCATTCCATATTTAATTCTAATTATCTTTTCTGGTCCCCGATTGTATTCAATATCAAGTTTTTCATTAACGATACAACCATTAATATAATATAACTCTGTGATAACTTCCCTCATTTCTCATTACAAAATAAATAAATGAATATTTGTTGAAACATGCTATCTTCAATAAATTAAATATAACGTTAATGAAATTTATAAAAATATTAAACATGCTGACATCCAAAATATAAAATCTATATATCTATAAATATGCATTATATATATATAGCATAACAAGCATATAACGAAAAGCTAAAAGATACATAATATTAAAAAAATATTTTATCATATATCTGAATATATATAAAAATATGAAGTTAAAAATGACATACCTAAAATGATGGGGGCACCAGGATCAGACACAGATTACTGGGCCCTATCTGATTTACCTAGCCATGTATCAAGTTTTGTAGTCAAGTAAGATTGAGTCCTGTAATAAGTTGAGGCTAGTTGATTTGTCTCAATTCTAGTCCAGTCATTGAGTCCTGTACTTGTGTATTAGTCCAGTACCAATCCAATTTTGTACAAGAGAAGAGGTTACACAGTTTTGGAGTTCCACCAGGCCTCATCTAGGAGCCAGAAGCCTTCACATCAACTTATTGGGCCTTGTTTGCCACCCCAGTATCCAAGATTCCTTCCAGATACCCTCCAGATGCCTTGATACCCTCTAGATGCTAGAGAATATTCCCAAACTAGGGTGTCACTTGATACCAGGAGTTTTCCAGCACCCAGCCCAAGAATTCGGCCACCAAAAGACCCATGCGCCCATGCCTTGAAGACCGCACCCAAGGCCCAATGGAGGATGCCCAATTGCTGCCCCACATGCCAAGCCCAATAACATTAGGTGTCCAAGCCCTTTTGACCAAGTCCAAGCTCCATTTGACCAAGTCAAAGGAGGAAGGAAATCCATATCAAACAAGGAGAACCTATTCCTACTCAACTTGTGATCCTATTCCTATTCTACTTGTAATCCTTCTCCCTATCTAGCTTGTATTCCTATTCTAACAAGGAGAGGGTATGGGATCATCTATATAAACCCCACCCCTCCCTCTCTTGTAAGTAATTTTTATCATGAAATAATACCTTACTGAGATTTTTCTAGTTTGTTCCTTGTGTTCTTTGGTGTGTGAGTGTTTGAGATTGGTGTGCCCTAATTCTACCAAGCCCTAGCCGCCCCGGGTGTTCTTCTTCCAAGCCCTAATCCATCCAAAGAAGAAGTGCCCTAGGCTGCCCAAGCAAGGAGTTCTTCTTCAAGCATCAAGCTGGCCACGTCCAAAACCCTGATTTCTTCTTTCTTCCAAAACCTAGTTCTCTTTCTTTACTTTCTTATTTGTTTATTTGCTAACTTCTAATGCTTGCAGGATCCCCATGGTATTCACCTCTGAGAAGGAGGCCCTCTTTGCCTTCTGGACCGATCCAGATTGCCTTCTATTCAGGGAACTAAAGGCTTGTCTTCTAGGCACCATCCAGAGTGCTGAGAGAACTCTTCTTCAAGTGGATCTTCAACTCTGCCTGGTACAAACCTTTCCCCTCCTAATTTCTGATTGGTTGAAGGTATGCTATCCTAAACCAAGGATTTCTCAATTCCTAGGATCCTATCTTTTATTATTTTGTATGAGTCTTTTGCAGGTATGATAGTTTCTTTCGTTATTAGTTTTCCTGCTATGCTTTATTCGATTTCGGGAACTTTAGCCTGCAAATTAAATTTCTAAGAAAAATTCTAAAAAATTAGTTTCTATTTTTTTGCAATTATGGTAGTCTTAGGTTTGTCTCGTATCAGTTTGGTATTAGAGCTAGTTTAGGATAGTTGCATCTTCATCAAAAACACAAAAAAAAATTGCATCTCTGCTTTTCTGCATCCTGTCTTCTGCATTAGGTGTCTAGGTTTCATCCAATTTTGCCCATCTAGGGATTTTATTTTTCTATAAAATTTGCATGACTTGTCCTCTGTTTTATCCTATTAATTTTTATAATTTTTAATTATTTTTACAAAAAATAAAAATTTCTAAAATTTGGCATCTTAGAAATCCTAACTAAAATCCTGAGATTTATGCACCAGTCTAAAAACCCTAGGAGTTGCATCATCATCTGATTATTTTTTTTGCATCAAATTTGGTAGAGATCATCATCACTTCCTATCCTCTGTTCTGTAATTCTTTTAGATTTTTTCTACATCAAAATCCATATCAAACTCTGCATCAAACTGAACCCTAATTTTCTAATTTTGTGAATTCTGCATACTTGACTGAATCTAACCTAATGAACTGCCAAACCCCTCCAATCCCCAGCCAAATTTTGTTTGCTAACCTAATAAACTTAAACCTAACTTGACATTTTATAAAAAGCCCAAAAATATTTTTATTTTTCTGATTGTTGTTAGTTTGCATCAGGGCCATTGAATGTGCATCATCTTTTAAACTAATCTTAAGGGTAATTCAATACTCAGATCAGGGCAGGATTTCATCACCTGTCATGGGCCCAAAACAACCACCATTATCATAACCTATGCCTTAATTAAACTTAATTAGACTTTATTTTCCCTAGTGGGCTAGGTGACACCAACAGGTCGGGTCCAAATTGTGTGAGCCAACTAGTGCATTCAATTCTCCAACTATTACTGAAATCTGGTGTCTAAGGCTTGGGGTCAAGAGTCAAACGACCTAAGTGGTGTTGTGGTTACTTAATTGGGTCCCTGCGAAAGCAGGGGGGGCTCCCACACTCCCACCTCCTCCCTGACCAAAGGAAGGATTAGTTGTTGAGTTGGGTGTAAGTTGAGTCAACCCACTCAATTTTGGCTCTAGGTCTAGCAAACCTTAGAACGTACCGATCCTTGCATGCTTGACTGCATCATACCACCTTTCTTGTTTGATTGCATGACCACTAGATTAGGGACCAAATATCAACAGTCCAGACCTCAATCCAGTTCAACCGTGGAGTCCAATCTTGAATCTCTCATAAAAGCCATGAGTGAATAGATGACCCAAATAAATACCCAATTAACCACCCAAATAAACCAATCAATACCCAATTAACCATCCAAATAAACCAATCCAATACCCAAACCCAAAACCAGCTTGCCTAGTTGATCACTCAAGTCAACCAAATAACCCAATCAAATAACCAAGCAACCCATAGGATTGACCAGTTAACCAATAGGATTAGTACCCCTAGCTATCAGCCTAGTATTAGTCCACTTTCTCTTAGTTAACCCACCCCTACACCAGTCAATAGTCAATTTTTCCTTAGCCAAACCTTTCTTACCACCCCATTGGTCCATCAGAATGACCTTAAAGAGGAAGTGTATGAAGCTGATGAGAGCTTAGTGGAAGAGTATGAAGAAGAAGAGGAGATACTTGTAGAAGACCTAGAACTAGTTGACCTAGTAGAAACCCAGGTAGAAGCCAATCCACAGTTAGTTAACCCTAACCATATCCTGATAGAAGTCAATCCAAAAGTAGTTGACCCAGACCACACCCAAATTGAACCTGTAGTGGAAGACCCATTAGAGGAAGAGAACCTGGATACTGCTACTAGAGTTCTACCTGAGGAGACACTAGAAGAGAATCCAATTATAGAGCCTAGTCCTAAAAGCCAAGTAGAAATTATTGAGGATATGGTCTCTTTAATTCGGTACCCTCAGGAGGAGTTCACCCCTTCAATCCCAATTCACAATCTCTTACCAAAAATTATTGACCCATCCTTCCATAGCATGGACCTTTTCTTGCTTATAGGTAGAACCCCATGTTCATACATTAAGGTTAGTCTCCTTAGCCCAAAGCTAGTCCCTGAATCCCCTCCCTATTTCCTACCTTTCCCTGATTCTTCTCATGTTTCTAAAACTATTAGATTGCATTTTGTAGAAGTAAGCATAATGCATACATTCATTGTGCATGTTAGATTTGCATTTTACTTCTAGTATACCTTATGGCATTTGCTATGAGTCCATTGTTAGATTTGCATTTTACTTCTAGTATACCTTATGGCATTTGCTATGAGTCCATTATAAATTTTCATGTGCATACCAAGCTAGGGTCAAATCTAGAGAGCTTATAATCTGTTAGGTTTAGGCCCAAAGAGTCCAATAAATTTCCTTCGATAGGAATGCTTAGTTGAGTCTATTAAGTGTTGGTTTTGAGTCCAATAAGTCCTAGACCCAATTCTATCTGTCCACACCTACATTGACCTCTGCATAGCATTTGCATCAGGAAATTAGTCAAAAGATGAACATAAGTAATGCACCCTATAAGAACTTGGCTAATTCCTGAAAATAAGCTAAAGAGTTTTCTACAGGGGATTTTGTAATGATCAGGCTTAGCCCTGAGTGGTTTCCTCCAAGGACCGTAATGAAATTGCATGCTCGCAGAGCTGGACCATTCAAAATAATAAAAAGAGTTGGACCCAATGCCTATGTGCTTGAGTTGCCACCATATCTAGGTATTAGCTCCACTTTCAATACTTCAGACCTTATGGAGTACCGGGAGCCAGCAGCGATACCTAGCAAGCTCTTTGAACCTCTCCCTTCCCTTGAGAGTGAATCTATCCCAGAGTGTTCACTTATAATATGACCTATTAATGAGGAAAGGATTGAGCGAATCCTAGATGATCAAGCCATTAGTACCTGGAACAAGGCTATCAGAGATATTTGGTCAGATGGCAAGGTCGGCCGGAATCTGAGAACTCGTGGATCACCCGTAAGGATCTGCAATGCCTCAACCTAGACCTTCTTGAGCAGTATGAGAGCCAAGCTGACCCTTACTCGACGGGGTCAAATTCATCCCACCCCGGGAGAATTGGTGGAGGCACCAGATCAGACACAGATTACTGGACCCTATTGATTTACTTAGCCATGTGTCAAATTTTGTAGTCAAGTAAGATTGAGTCCTGTAATAAGTTGAGGCTAGTTGATTTGTCTCAACCCTAGTCTAGTCATTGAGTCCTGTACTTATATATTAGTCCAGCACTAGTCCAATTTTATACAAGAGAAGAGGTTACACAATTTTGGAGTTCTACCAGGCCTCATCCAGGAGCTAGAGGCTTTCACATCAGCTTATTGGGCCTTGTTTGCCACCCCAGGATCCAAGATTCCTTCCAGATATCCTCCAGATGCCTTCCAGATACCTTGATACCCTCCAAATGCCAGAGAATATTTCCAGACCAGGGCGCCACTTGATACCAGAAGTTTTCCAGCACCAAGCCCAAGAATTCGGCCATCAGAAGACCCATGCGCCCATGCTTTGAAGACCGCACCCAAGGCCCAATGGAGGATGCCCACTTACTGCCCCACACGCCAAGCCCAATAACATTAGACATCCAAGCCCTCTTGACCAAGTCCAAGCTCCATTTGACCAAGTCAAAGGAGGAAGGAAATCCATATCAAACAAGGAGAACATATTCCTACTCAACTTGTGATCCTATTCCTATTCTACTTGTAATCCTTCCCCCTATCTAGCTTATATTCCTATTCTAACAAGGAGAGGGCATTTGATGGGGGACATGTATCGAATGATGCATTTGAAGAATTAGATGGACTAAATGAAAATGAAATAGATAAACATGTAGCTATTCTACGTAAAAGAAATAGAATTATATGAAAGGAACATAAGGAAAAGAACTAGATTAGAAAAGAATCTCTCAAAGTAATTAAGAAGGGATCTTCGTGGTTAGGAAACCACACAGGTTAGGGCTAGCCTACTTTCCTATTTCAGATCTGAAAGAATTTTATAAAGATGGCTATCCGGCTATTAATAATCTGAAATTCAGAAAAGGGACACTCAAGTTGAAGTACTAAGAATAGCAAGGAGTTACTATAGATCTAAAGGCACCTTGTTTATGATTCCTTGGCACAGTAGACCTTCACCTTGAAAACTAGGAGACCCGGGGATCCTGCATAGATACATAGTAAAATTAAAAGATTTAGGTGGAAGAATGGAGAAATGGAAGAGGAAATTAGGAATGGAAGAAATGGCTTAGATTTGGCTTTAAGTAGATCTCCTTTGGCGTCCTTTGCATGAATCATCTTCAATTGTTGGCGTGGAGAACTCCATTATAGATGACCTCTTTTGGAAGATGGGAAGGCTGAAATTGGAGAGGCTTGAAGAGGATTCTTCAAGGGTGGCCGAATGGGATTGGAAAAGGGACTAGTAGCTTGTTTGGTTAAGTATCCTAGGTCTCACACCTACCTTCTCTCAAGGGTCTTTGGCTAGCAAAGGAAGAAAGCTTTCTTAGAAAAAAATTTCATTTCATTCATCATTCCCATTACAAGAGAATTCTAGGAGCTTTTATAAACCTTAAGCTCCTTTTCAAATTCAAAATGCAACACTTTTCATGGAGAAAATCAAGGGGTGTCCCATGAAGATAGGAGTGGCCCATTCAAATTTAAATCTCCTAATTACAAGGTGGGCACCCATAAAGAGTGGAGCTTCATTCAAATTTGAAAATTCATGGTTGATGTGTCTTGGTGATGTGGCATGATTTATCCTCCAAGTTGGCATGACTTGTCTTCCAAGGTGGCATGGTGCTTTGATGATGTGGTGCTCCAAGTAGTTGGTGAAGTTGGTTGCACTCATTCTTGCTTAATTGATGCCCAATGCAAGTAGATCTTGAACCCGACTCAATACAAAGCCAATTTAACTCTAATTGGACCCAAATTAAAATAAAACAGGACTCAATTATTCAAATAAAATAAATACAGGACTCATAGACTTAAATTTCTAGTCTTCTATCCATAAAGAACTTGGCATTAGCTGAAGCCTCTTCCTGAGCCTGGTGCCCACACCAATTCTCCCCGGGTGGGAGGAACTCGACCCTGTCGAGTAAGGATCGGTTTGACCATGGTATTTTTCTAATATATCTGGGTCAATTTGTTGTAGATCCTCTCGGGTAATCCAGGAGTCTTCAGATTCTGGTCGACCGTGCCAACGAACCAGATAACGCTGATAACCCTTATTTCTAGTAGTAATCACTTGGTCATCTAAGATACATTCAATCTTGTCTCTCCGGTCTAGTGAAATTGCTGGTGGACACTCAGGTAGGGTTTCACTCTCAAAGGCAGGGTGAAGTTCAAAAGGCTCTCTCGGAATTAATGCCGGTTCTTTAAATTCTTTCAGATCAGAAACATTAAAAGTGGAGCTAATGCCATAATCAGGTGGTAACTCTAATACATATGCATTAGATCCTATTTTCTTAATTATTTTGAAAGGTCCAGCTCCCGGGCATGCAATTTCTTCATAGTTCCCGGTGGAAACCTTTCAGGTCTAAGTTTTATCATGACAGAGTCCCCTTCATTAAATTCCTTTATCCGTTT
Organism: Areca catechu; assembly: GCA_021397845.1. Lineage (NCBI taxonomy): Eukaryota > Viridiplantae > Streptophyta > Magnoliopsida > Arecales > Arecaceae > Areca > Areca catechu. The sequence continues at coordinate 31,514,140 of CM038046.1, forward strand.
ATGTGAATCAGCCACATGCTTATAAACTTCATTACTCATTTGAATTTTCTTACTAATTTCCTTATGTAATTCTTTAAGATGCTGTGCATATGACTCGGCAGACTCAGATACACGTGCATGTGTGGGTAATGGGATAAGGTCGATAGGTCTCCTAGGTCTATAACCATGGACAATCTCAAAGGGACTTCTACCAGTAGACCTATTGACTGAGCTGTTGTATGCGAACTCAGCACGAGGTAAAAGTAAATCCCAATTTCCCAGATTCTCTCCAACAAGGCACCTTAATAAGTTCCCTAGACTTCTATTTACAACTTCAGTTTGTCCATCAGTCTGAGGGTGGTAAGCAGTTGAGAATTTTAGTTTTGTTCCTAGTAGGTGCCAAAGAGTTTTCCAAAAATAGCTTGTGAAACGGACATCCCTATCTGAAACAATGGTTTTAGGTAACCCATGTAACTTGACTACTTGATCAAGAAAAAGCTTGGCTACCCTGGAGGCATCAAAAGTTTGGGAACAGGGTATAAAATGGGCCATTTTCGAAAATCTGTCGACCACTACAAAGATTGAATCGTGTTTTCTAAGGGTCTTGGGCAGTCCTAAAACGAAGTCCATGCTAAGATCCTGCCATGGACAATCCGGCACAGGTAAAGGAGTGTATAACCCGGTGTTTTGTCTCTGATGTTTGGCAACCGCACATGTCCTACATCGGGCAACAATATTGGCTACTTGTCTCTTAAGGCCTGGCCAGTAAAATTTCTCCTCAATTATCAATATGGTCTTGTTTCTTCCAAAATGGCCAGCCAAACCTCCAGCATGGGTTTCCCAAATTAGAAAATCTCTCAAGGAAGTCTTCGGAACACAAAGCTTGTTTTCCTTAAATAGATAATCATCTAAAAGGGTGTACTCACTGTGGTCACTAGATGGTCCTAATTTCAGAGCTTGGTAAACTTTACTAAAGTCTGGACAATTATCATACTCATCCGTAAGTCTTTCAAATCCAACAACTTCAGTGCTAATCGAGTTCAGAAGCAGGGCTCTACGACTTAATGCATCGGCCACCTTATTCTCAGTTCCAGCACGATGTCTTAGGACAAACGTGTAGGCCTGGATGTATTCGACCCACTTGGCATGCCTAGGATTCAGCTTTTTCTGGGAACTAAGGAATCTAAGGGCCTCGTGATCAGAAAACAGGACAAATTCATGTGGTAGTAGATAGTGCCTCCAATACCTTAAAGCTTGCACTACCGCATAGAGCTCTTTATCATAGGTGGAATACTTAAGCTTGGCTTCATTTAATTTTTCACTAAAGAAAGCTATGGGATGGCTCTCTTGGCTTAAAACTCCACCTATTCCAACTCCAGATGCATCACAAGCAACCTCAAAAACCTTGGAAAAATCAGGCAATCTTAAGATAGGTGCTTGTGTCATTTTCTTCTTAACATCTAGGAAAGCCCTATCAGCAGCTTTTGTCCATTCAAATTGGCCTTTCCTAATGCAATCTGTGATTGGCGCAACTATGGTACTAAACCCTCGAATGAATCTTCTATAAAAAGTAGCTAGGCCATGAAAACTTCGTACTTCATGAATACTTTTGGCACTGGCCACTCAACAATTGATTTGATCTTTTCAGGGTTAGCAGAAACTCCGTCAGGTGTGACAACAAAACCTAGAAAAATGACTCTTTGGGTAAAAAAGTCACATTTCTTAAGGTTTGCAAAGAGATTATTTTCCCTAAGAGCTAAACAGACTTGATTCAAGTGGTCCAAATGGTCCTTCTGGGTCCTGTTATATATAAGAATGTCGTCGAAGTAAACTACGACAAACTTTCCTATAAATAACCGTAGGACTTGATTCATAATCCGCATAAAGGTACTAGGAGCATTGGACAGTCCGAAAGGCATTACTACCCACTCAAAAAGACCCTCCTTGGTCTTGAATGCAGTCTTCCACTCATCCCCCGGTCTAATCCTAACCTGATGATAGCCACTCTTAAGGTCAATCTTTGAAAATATTGTTGCTCCGGCCATCATATTTAACATGTCATCCAAACGGGGTATGGGAAACCTATATTTCATTGTGATCTTATTAATGGCACGACTATCAACGCACATCCTCCAAGTGCCATCTTTCTTAGGGGTCAGTAATGCTGGTACTGCACAGGGACTCAAACTCTCTCTAATAAATCCTTTCCTAAGGAGATCCCCTACTTGTCTTTGTAACTCTAAATGTTCGGTAGGGTTCATCCTGTAGTGTGGAAGGTTGGGGAGGGTGGCTCCTGGGACCAAGTCAATGGCGTGCTGGATGTCCCTAAGTGGTGGAAGCTGGTCAGGTAGGTCATATGGAAATACATCCTTAAAGTCTTCTAACACTTTAGCCACTTCCTGAGGGCGTTCTTTTTGGGAAGGCTCCTGAATTTCCTTAGTGGTTAAAATCCAAACATGTGTACCCTCAGTGAGTTCTTTCTCAATTTCCTTTTCAGTGATCAAATTGACTCCCGTTTTCTTTTCCTTTAGGTGGCTTGATCCTCTCTTAACAGTGTCCTTAGGTGGTGTTGGGTTAATCACAAACTTCTTTCCTAGGTGCATGAATGAGCAAGAATTTGATCGGCCGTATAGGGTCGCATCATGGTCAAATAACCAGGGTCGACCTAGGATGATACTGCTCACTCCCATTGGTAAGACATCACACCACACTTTCTCCTGATAGGACTGTAACTGGATTTGGACTAGGCACCTATGTTTGATAGGAATTGAAGTGGTGTCTATCCAAGAAACCTTATATGGAGTCGGATGGGGAACTGTGGACAAGCCTAAAGTTTTGACAGCACTAGTGGATATGGCATTTACACAACTCCCACTATCTATGATTATTTTACATACCTTATCCCCTAACTTGATGAATGTTTGTAGGATGTTAGTCCTACGCCAATCTTCCTGTGTCGCGTTTTGGGTAAGGATGCATCTAACTACTCCCAACATATCAGGCTCTATTTGTTCCTCGTCTCCTTCATACTCTTCAGCCAAATTGTCCTCAGCCTGATATACTTCCTCGACATTATCACCTAGGGGTTCTTTGGGTTCAGACTCACTTTCTTCTAATTCTCCTATGTGTAAGGCCCTAGTTGGACAATTGCTAGCGTAATGGCCTAACTTATGACATCTATAGCAAGCCACATTAGAATTTGGAGTCCTCTGAACTTCTGGTGCTTTACCCCTATCATCTCTACGGGTCAGAGGGGTGCTAGGGTTGGGTCGACTAGGTCGCATCTGATTTGTTCCTGGCTGCTGACTAGGTGCACTAGTTCTAGGGGGTTCGGGTTTGCGATAAAATGGTCCCCTATGAAATCTCTCAGCATCTCGTGCTACCTGGTAAGCTAGCTCTAAGTCATGGACTTCTCTCAGAAATAACTCTTTCTGGATCTCTTCTCTCAATCCTGCCCTAAATCTCGACAAAGTAACTGACTCAGACTCATCTACATTGCATCTCATTACAAATTCATCAAATTTGGCAATGTATTCGGCTACACTCTTGGTTCCCTGGGTCAATCTCTGCCACTGGTCTAGAAGTCTCTGGTGGTAGGACATAGGAAGGTACTTCTCTCTAAGCCTAAGTTTCATTGCCCTCCAGGTTACTATGGGAACATCACCTCTTTGCCTAATGAACCTCTCGACATTTCCCCAGTATAGCCTAGCCTGACGAATTAACCTAAGCTTCGCGAACTTGCATTTTCTCTCCTCTGTCATGTCATACCAATCAAAGTACTGATCCATCTCTCCCTCCCAATCTATGTAAACCTTAGGATCCAGATTTCCATCGAATGTTGGTGCTTCCAATCTAACACTCCTAAGGGCTCGCTCATCACGGTCTGTCTGATCCTGATTGTGTCTGCTAGGGTTTGGCTCATAGACTGGATCATGGTGTGCTATCCTAAGATTTGGGTCATGGACTCGATCAGGATTGGGCCTCCTAGGATTTGGCTCGAAGAAATGGTGTTGATGAAGAGTTCTTCTAGGGTTGATGGGTGTCTCAAACTCGAATTCAGGCTCTAACTCATTTTGGACTTCATGATTTCCTCCAGGGGTATGAGCTTCTATTCGATCAAGTCTAGCAGTGATGTGGGTTATCTGATCAGTCAAGTTTTGATTGGTCTGGGCTAATTGATCAGTTAAGTTTTGGTTCAGCCTGGTCATTTGGTCATTCAAGGATTTCATTAGACTCTCAAAGTTTTGTTCCATGGTTACACTAGATTGGGCTTGGGTTTGCTGATAAGGTGCTCCTGATCTAGTTGCCATGCACACGGACTCAACTCGGACTAGGGGTTTTGCTAGACCTAGAGTACAAATCAAATATAAGGTCAAATTGACAATCCGGGTTGTAGTAACTTGGCACCTGGCCAGGTAAGTGTAAGGTTAGTGGAGGTTCCTCTTTGCTTGCCTTAGACACCAATTTAAAATTGGCCAGGTAAGCGAACCAACCCACTTTCCTTCGGGCTCTAGTCCCTGAACCACTTGCCTAGACACCAGATACAAGCACACACAAACAGGGTGTCAAAGTTGGCTTGACACTTGACTCGACCCGACCTTGTGGGTGTCCCTAGCTCGCTAGAGAAATTAAATATCTAATCCGTTTTAATTAGGGTTGGGCTCGTTATGCAAGTTGATGATTTTTGGGCTAGGGACAGGTAATGAAATCCTGACCCTATGTCAATTTGATGCCCTTAATTTTGTTTACCATGAAATGAATGCAACAAACATATGGATCCAAATTTCAGGTGCAGAATTAGTGTGTTGCAGTTCTCAAGTGATGGAAAAGTGCAATGTAACAGATTCAAAAAAATTTAAAAAAATCACAGAAGATTGCTAACTTCTAGATGATATGCCATACGAAAGGAAATTTAAAAATAAATTTTATACTATGCTGAGCAGATACTGAAATCTAGATAAAAAAAAATAGGACTGAACATAAAGGAATTTCAGTGATAGTGATGGGATGCGAGAATTTTTATTTTTTTTGTAATTTTTTTCTGAAGATGAAATTTTACGTGATGATAACTGACTTAATATGGAGTAGAAAAAAAATTATTTCAATAAAAAATTAACTACTTTCATTCAGACTTTTATGCAAATCTCAGTCAGCTCATTCAGAAATATAGCAAGCAGAATTTAAACAAACAAAGGCATTTACATACCAAACTTCAACCTAAAAATTCACGTCCGGCCAGGGGCTCATTATTCCCATGGGTCGTGACAGTGTACTGGTGTACACCCGCTCAGGAGGCGTGAATTTTAGATCTAGATTGGATTTTAAAAATAATAACTAAGTAGCATGTATGAATGCTATGCATGCAGAAAATTTCAGCAACCTACCTAAATGCACAAATTCAAAAGTAACCCTAACCTACCATGCTCTGATACCAAAATGATGGGGGACATGTATCGAATGATGCATTTGAAGAATTAGATGGACTAAATGAAAATGAAATAGATAAACATGTAGCTATTCTACGTAAAAGAAATAGAATTATATGAAAGGAACATAAGGAAAAGAACTAGACTAGAAAAGAATCTCTCAAAGTAATTAAGAAGGGATCTTCGTGGTTAGGAAACCACACAGGTTAGGGCTAGCCTACTTTCCTATTTCAGATCTGAAAGAATTTTATAAAGATGGCTATCCGGCTATTAATAATCTGAAATTCAGAAAAGGGACACTCAAGTTGAAGTACTAAGAATAGCAAGGAGTTACTATAGATCTAAAGGCACCTTGTTTATGATTCCTTGGCACAGTAGACCTTCACCTTGAAAACTAGGAGACCCGGGGATCCTGCATAGATACATAGTAAAATTAAAAGATTTAGGTGGAAGAATGGAGAAATGGAAGAGGAAATTAGGAATGGAAGAAATGGCTTAGATTTGGCTTTAAGTAGATCTCCTTTGGCGTCCTTTGCATGAATCATCTTCAATTGTTGGCGTGGAGAACTCCATTATAGATGACCTCTTTTGGAAGATGGGAAGGCTGAAATTGGAGAGGCTTGAAGAGGATTCTTCAAGGGTGGCCGAATGGGATTGGAAAAGGGACTAGTAGCTTGTTTGGTTAAGTATCCTAGGTCTCACACCTACCTTCTCTCAAGGGTCTTTGGCTAGCAAAGGAAGAAAGCTTTCTTAGAAAAAAATTTCATTTCATTCATCATTCCCATTACAAGAGAATTCTAGGAGCTTTTATAAACCTTAAGCTCCTTTTCAAATTCAAAATGCAACACTTTTCATGGAGAAAATCAAGGGGTGTCCCATGAAGATAGGAGTGGCCCATTCAAATTTAAATCTCCTAATTACAAGGTGGGCACCCATAAAGAGTGGAGCTTCATTCAAATTTGAAAATTCATGGTTGATGTGTCTTGGTGATGTGGCATGATTTATCCTCCAAGTTGGCATGACTTGTCTTCCAAGGTGGCATGGTGCTTTGATGATGTGGTGCTCCAAGTAGTTGGTGAAGTTGGTTGCACTCATTCTTGCTTAATTGATGCCCAATGCAAGTAGATCTTGAACCCGACTCAATACAAAGCCAATTTAACTCTAATTGGACCCAAATTAAAATAAAACAGGACTCAATTATTCAAATAAAATAAATACAGGACTCATAGACTTAAATTTCTAGTCTTCTATCCATAAAGAACTTGGCATTAGCTGAAGCCTCTTCCTGAGCCTGGTGCCCACACCAGCATTGGATCATCTATATAAACCCCACCCCTCCCCTTCTTGTAAGTAAATTTTATCATGAAATAATACCTTGTTGAAATTTTTCTAGCTTGTTCTTTGTGTTCTTCTTTAGTGTGTGAGTATTTGAGATTGGTGTGCCCTAATTCTACCACGCCCTAGCCGCCCCAGGTGTTCTTCTTACAAGCCCTAATCCACCCAAAGAAGAAGTGCCCTAGGCCACCCAAGCAAGGAGTTCTTCTTCAAGCATCAAGCCGGCTACATCCAAAACCTTGATTTCTTCTTTCTTCCAAACCCTAGTTCTCTTTCTTTACTTTCTTATTTGTTTATTTGCTGACCTCTGACGCTTGCAGGATCCCAGTGGTATTCACCTCTGAGGAGGAGGCCCTCTTTGCCTTCTAGAACGATCCAGATTGCCTTCTGATTCAGGGAACCAAAGGCTTGTCTTCCAAGCGCCATCCAGAGTGCTGAGAGAACTCTTCTTCAAGTGGATCTTCAATCTCTGCCTGGTATAAACCTTCCCCCTCCTGATTTCTGATTGGTTGAAGGTACGTTATCCTAAATCGGGGATTTCTCAATTTCCGGGATCCTATCTTTTATTATTTTGCATGAGTCTTTTGCGGGTATAATAGTTTCTTTTGTTACTAGTTTTCCTGCTATGCTTTATTTGATTTCGAGAACTTTAGCCTACAAATTAAATTTCTAAAAAAAATTCTAAAAAATTAGTTTATGTTTTCCTGCAATCATGGTAGTCTTAGGTTCGTCCCGCATCATAAAACATGCATTTTATCACCAACTATTAGGTAAGGGCTCTATCCTATTCAGGAATTGTAACAAATTCTATAGATCAATTAATAGTAATCAAATGATATGCAATGAAGACCGAAAAAAATTTTGGCAGTATTTTCCCTTGGTTCTCCCTACATAAATATTTATGTGCAAGGAGAACTAAAGGAAAATAATATCCAAAATTCTTTACAATCCTAATTGCATATCATTTGATTACTGTTAACTGATCTATAGAATTAATTACAATTTTCAAACTGTCAAATTAAACAATCAATTGATCAATATACATAATTCTTTGATCCGTATAAAAATATATAAATATATAGATATTTAAAATATGTACATCAATCAATTGATGGGTCTATGATTCTATACAATACAAATTTTCTAAATATAATTAATTAATTAATTAAACAAGTTAATATGTGCGTATTACGAGCACACCAATAACAATATATCATAAATATTAAAAATTTCAAATATGAATGTTGTATATTTATATTAAAATTATACAAATCATAGAAGCCTTCGAAAAAATACAACCATAATGAATATACCCACTACGTGATAAAATATTTAATTTTCTAATAATATTATGTCAAGAAAATTTATCTTATTAATCGATATAAAATGCTTCGAGCCGACCCGAAATCGAGCAGGACAAACTTTCGTTAATTTATACAATCACTTCTATTTTCAAATCATGGTTTGATTTGTTCATTAATCAGCCATGTTTCGGCTTGAATTCAGCCAAACAACTGGTTCCATCCTCGAACTGAGAATTTTTATCATGATCTAATTACACTAATTTTTTAATAATAATGTCATATTTTTCATAGAATATCTTTTTTTTTTAATAAGAGCATCTTTTATTAAAAAATTTATTATCAAAATAACATATACTTACATAGTTATATTTACCTTGAATTTTATTTAAGTAATCACATGAACTTTTTAAATTTATTATTAAAATCTTATGTAAAAAATTGATGAAAATATCAGAAAAATTTATAGATTTTAAGGTAAGCATGATTAAGTAATAATATAATATAAAATTAATTAGTTATGTTTACCATAATTTTTTTTTCTTGAAATGAAAAGAAGCTCTTCGCTAGGGTGGTGAAACGCCTAATGAGAAGATGCAAAGTCCCCCTGCAGTTTCTCACTGAAACCGCAGGTTCAGGCATCTCACTGAAATTGTAGGTTGAACCTGCAGTTTCAGTGAGAAACCGTAGGAAGAGACTGTGGCTTCTTCATGCATACAACACCACGCTACGTGGCCAGGAAAGCAATACATGTGGCCACTAAATCCTTGGTAAATAAAAATTCAACAACCCCATTTTAATAATTATTTTTTTAAAAAAATATTATTTGAAAAATTCCACTAACTTGCTCTGGAGCCCAAGTTAAGAAAAACAAAATCTCCATGCCATGGTGGATGGTGTAAACATTCCACCTAATTGCTGAACCATATTTACTTTCTTTTCCAAATGATAAATATTGAAATCTTTTTTCGAAATATATTTTAAATGTTTCTAAATTAGGATCTATAATTATCCAGAAATCTCTCAAATGTATTTAAGAAAAAATAAATTTAATATTCAATACAAAACAATAATTAAATGACCTTTAATTATGCAACGAGAAATGAGAATGTTCTGGCAATATTTGGAGCGTGTGCTTTGAAATTTAAAAAAACTAAGTGAAAATGGAGCTACGATTTGGTAACAGAGTTGGGTCCCTAACTCCCAAGCAGCTTTTTTTTTTTTTTTTTTTGATAAAAAAAAAAAAAAAAGGGATAGATCCCAATATAGCTACCCTCGCCGGCCTACAGGTCTCACAAAGACACCGACTGATAGAAGGGAACAAAGAGGAAGACCCTCACCTCTCGAGCTCCAGGATAAATCAAGTCACCGTAAGGATTCTTTCTTGAACCAAGACCGGTTGGTAGCGAGACAAGGTCTCTACCAACTGGGCTACCGTCGATAAACAGCTTTTAATCTTCAGAAAGAAAAAAAAAATTATAAAAACTTTTGGTAGGAGGGACCAGAACAATTTTTTATAATTATTTCTTAATATAATTATTTTTGATATAATTATTTTTTTAACTAAGGCTTATAATATAATTTGTATTAACAAAAATATTTTATTTGCAAGTGAACAATGTTTATCCTAGAATTTTTTTATAGTAATATTTATTTAAATGTTTACAACTACAATTTTTTAATAATAATATCCAATATTTTTTAAAATAATTTCCTATGATTTGTTAAATATTAAAATTACTGTTTGTTTTTACTATACAATTTTTTACCATAATTATTTTTTAAATTATTTTAATATTAATTATTTTTTAATATAATTATTTTTTTAATTAAGGCATATAATATAATTTGTATTAACAAAAATCTTTTATTTGCAAGTGAACAATGTTTATCCTAGAATTTTTTTATAGTAATATTTATTTAAATATTTACAACTACAATTTTTTAATAATAATATCCAAAATTTTTTAAAATAATTTCCTCTGATTTTTTAAATATTAAAATTACTGTTTGTTTTTACTATATAATTTTTTAAATGCTTATCTTGTATTTTTTTAATATGAATGTTTATTTTTTAACATTTAGTTTTAAAAAAAAATGATATTTTCTTATGGATTTTATTCATTCTAGTAATACCAACAAAAACTCTAATTTACTTTTAGGTACCAACACACAAAAATTAAGTACTAACACCTAACATGCACTATTAACCTCCTCTACATTAATCTACACTTACAATATAATTTCAATATTTTAAATTTTATATGAAAAATACTGACATAACAAAAGAGAAAAAAAATCATCTACTTTACGAAAAATAAATTTAAAAAATTACATGAATATTATTAAAAAAATATTTTTAATAATAAAAATATAATGACAGTAACTCGGCACCATAGACGGGGCAAGGAGATCACAATTCATGATTAAACAATTTTTTAAAAAATAAAATTATACCATTATAAAAAAATTTAAAAAAATTAAAAACAATACATATTATCTAAAAAAAAGTTTATCTTTTATAATAATTCAAGTGGTAGCAAATCCAGACCTCGACTGGCAAGAGTCACAGGGGTCCATGAATCAAAGCAAAGGAGGGGAAGGGGCACCAAGCTTTTTTTTTTTTTTATGTGTTTTTATCTTAATAATGAGAATGCTCTCGGATTTATCCTCGGCCAAGGTTGCAGCTTCTACACGCGTCAAACAACTCGCAAAGGAGGGGAAAGGGGTACCAAGCTTTTTTTTTTTTTTTAATCTTAATAATGAGAATGCTCTCGGATTTATCCTCTGCCAAGGTTGCAGCTTCTACACGCGTCAAACAACCCACCACGTGGCCATTTCAGCGTGAAGTCATGGCCATCACTGCACCATTTTGATATATATATATATACAGATACGCTAGTTTGGTATATTTTTTTTAAATAACAATATTTTAAAAAAAAAACCCACATTGGTTGGATTGGTGAGGGTTAGAAGGCATAAAGACGAAAAACGACAGAACATATCATTTTGATAATAATAAGAATATTTTGGTCGGTCGATTTGACAAACAGATTCCATTTAGCATAATATTTCTTTTGCATTTGTATTTGTATAGCCAAATAAAACAGTATATTTCTTTTGTGCTACCATTCAACTAATATCTATATTAGTGTCTGCATGGTAAAATAAAAGAGAGCACCAATATGGACGTACTAATGTACCTCTCCAGTCCCACCAATATGGACGTACTAATGTACCTCTCCAAACATCCAGTAACTCATACGAACAAGCAGGGCAAAAATTTCTTGACCAAGCATCTCTGTACCACCTAAATGATAGCTCAACTGGTTAAAATCTTGACCCACAGCCAACCAACTAATTACAGGATCAAGATGTGATTTTATGAAAGCCTAGAATAAATTCAAAAATTATTCTCTAAAATCTATAACGATCGAATAAATAAAAATCAAGATTTTTTTTTTTTTTAATTCTAACCCATTGGAACATTGATGAAATTGATGATATCGAATTGACAGCACTCAATCTTAGATAAAAAAACACTACAAAAATCCAATATTTTCAGCAAGATGAAAACCTGCAGGATAACTACATCAAATTTATCTCCCTATCCCTTTTGTTTACCACCCCACCCCCCACCCCGCAAAAAAAAAAAAACATCTATGTGAATTGTTAAACTGGCAGGTCCAGCAACCAGATGTAGGTTTTATCTTCCCTCTCTCTTCCTTCCTTGTTTTATTTATTACCCCATTCACAACAATCTAAATCATGATAAAGGTGGCACCCCTTCATGACCTTTTTTTTAAAAAATAAAAATAAAAAGATGAAACGGCAAAACTTAATCGCAATCGTCAAAAGATATTACTATACATGTGTCTGGATAATTGACAAATAAGGAAAAATAGTCATTACAATGAACTGCTAGCATGCACTCATATATAATAAGCCCCTGCAAGTAATCTGCTAAAAGCTTCTGGCATCACTTCCCACTGCAGTGTAAATTCCCCATCAACCACTACAACTGTCTTGAAGAACTCAAACCTATTACTCAGACTCGGATAAATCCTGCAAGGGGAATTTGGTATACTTGCCTTATCTCTTGTTTCCTAAGAGAGGTTCCACAAGATTCACTTGATGTCTAGGTGTATTCGGTTCCCCTTCAGTAGGCTTCTTTAGGATTCCAGCTGGCTGTTGTCCTTGACGATTTTGAGCTCCCTGGAAAAAAGAAAACTTTCAACAATTTAGATCAACAGTATTACTTCCATGACAAGAGTACAGGAGCATGCAAAGATACTTCATAGGCACATATAATAGGATAACCCATAAAAGTTTTCAGCTCAACTCTTCATTACGAATGCCATAAAACTCAATTTCCAGGACTAAACAGTGAAAAATCAACAACAATATGGTTCTAAATGAGAAGTAAGATCGAATTCTGGAATGCTCCTAATGATAACAAGAAATGTGAACACAGCTTGAGGCTGTTGTTAAAGGCCAACCTTGTTCTGAGAAACTACGAAGCTAGAAGATTTACTTACCGCCTTTTGAGCTGTTAACCTCCTAAGTGATGGCGCCCGAGCAACTGATGATGCGGCAGCTGCAGCAGCAACACGTATCCTGCAACAACAGTATCACACTGTGCTTTTTGAGGATGCAAAAATAGCTCATGACTCAGAGAAACAAATAGTTACTGGTGAAGTAATAATATTATCAGCAACACCATACCTCTTGTGGACATCAACATATTCATCTGTCTCGTCCACTATCTCCTCCTGCATGAAGACAATTTTACGTCATCTTTACATTTCTAAAAAATTCTCATGTCACGGATATCGAAGTCCAACTGACATTCAATGTCTGCACAATACTTCAGCATCTTTAGCTGCCCATTTCATAATCTGATCATATGTTATATAAATTGATGCAAATATGCCTGGTAAATAATATTTGCTTTCGTACTTCCACAAAATAGTGTTAATTATAATCTACAAACAGACTCATCATTCGACTTCTTGAATATGTAGTAATGTTTACCAGAGCAGGCTAGATCTAGTCCAACAACAATCATTGCAAAAAGTTATCAAGATAGATGGTTTTCTGTCTCATACATTTTTTACATGATTTAAAGATTTAAACAAATGAGACACAGAAGCCCATCAACTAAATCTAGCATGTTGAGGAATCAAATATCTATAAGTTACCTGCAAGAGTTCTTCAAATACATCCTCAAGGGTGATGATACCAATTACCTCCCCATCTTCAATATCCTCTGACAAACGAGCCACAGAATTGGTTGCTGCATCATTCTGTTGCAAAGAGGTGGGTTTATTTCCATTGACTTGCTTATTTTGCCCCTTCTCGATGTCTACAACAACACTTTCCAACTTCTCTACTTTAGATAACAGAGGAGTTGTTACTATGGAGTCTCCACCCGCTACTTTATTTTCTTCAGTCTTTTCCACATCAGCATGTGGGGGATTTTTGGGTTTACCCTTGGCCTTCACAACAGCAGCCATATGACTGCTTCCTTTTTGAAACTCGTTCAGTATATCATACAGTGGCATATCTGCTGGAACCCTAATGAAATTTCAAAGATTAGCATAATGTTTGTGAATAAGCACAAAAGAAAAAAATGGTCTACTATCAAACCTTGGAATTCTTCTAATAGAAACGGCACTAACAGGTGTTTCTGTCTCAGCACGAACTGTGAGAAGACTTTTCACCTAGTTCCAATATGCACCATCTCAAACAAGATAAGCAAAAAAACATATTCTTGTCTACCACATGACAGTGACATCTGCTGCAGCACAATGCAGTATCAACTTTAGAAAAATTTAGATAAGTGACACCCACCAGCAGAAGGCCAATAATATTTTTGGGATTGCCTGAATAAACAGGGACACGACTGTGGCCCCGAGCAAGAATCTTGCCAATTGCTTCCCTGCGTATAAGAACAAAACAAAATGATCTACAGCATCCTTCAACAAACTTCTAGCAACACGCAGTAAGGTAACAATTAGAAAACTATTGTTGATCACAATCACCGCTGTAAGGCTTGAGCCTTATATTTCCATTGACTTGCTTATTTTGCCCCATCAGGATGATACCAATTGTCTCCCCAGAATCATAGTTCAGCAAAATGGATTTGTTTCCATTGACTTCCTTATTATCTAAGGCTCAACTAGGCTTATGCCTCGTTGCAAGGCTTCTAAAGTTTCCTTGAGGATCAAGGATAGAGTTACATCATAAAACAGGTTCACATAACTTGTCCTCATTTCTATCCTTTCTACTGGAGCATATACAATAGGCTCTTAATTTGTATTTGTTTATTTAACGAAGGTAAAAAGTTCTACAAGTAGTGAAACCCACCAGTCTAATTTTGAATTGACATCTAAGGAGAATGTTGATTCAATAGGTGTCATTGCCTCCTCAGCAGTCTGTACATAAGAATAAATTTTAGAATTCCAGAACCATTCTTTAAATAACATCAATCCAGATGAGCAATTAGTAGTTTTTCAAGCTGCAATTTAAATAGTTGGGGAGAAAAAAATTCTAGGAAGAACCAACAATTGCAAATAAGTAAACACATTAACTTTGCTGAGCACCAATGTTTAACCCTTGTAATAACAGAATAAACTGAAAAAATACCACTTATGGTATAGCATATTTCCTATGAACTAACATTTCTTAGATTTACCAAAGAAAAATGGGAATTCTAAAAGCACCAACAATACTAGCGTGTTACACTACATGAAGGAGTTTGTCTGTTAGCATGCCAATATGTGTGATGCAAATAACTCCTGTTGCTGCCAAGTCACCCTCCAATGGGGTCGCAACGGTACCTGAGAGTCCTTCGGTCTTCCTCGAAGAGACAGAGAGCCATTTTCGGTTGCTTTGCTGCAAGAGCCTGCAAAGACGGTCCCTGGACCGAGGTTTTCGGCGAGGGATACTTTGACGCTCAAGTCAAAAAAGTCAAGGAAGAGATGGGTAACAATAGCTGGAGTTGAGAGCCCAAAGATGACTGCACGAGCACAAAAATGGTAGTACGAGAGTGTAACGTTCAAACATACATCGCCGAGAGTCCCTCTTACCTATTTATATAGTTACGTGGGATAACAGGATACTATCAAGGAGGTGGCCTCCTCTGATAGGTATAACAGATTCTAATAGTTTGCTAGGATCTTATCCCCTGGGATCCCTTCCAATAATATTTTTTCTATTAGGACAGTTGATTCCATTAAGATACTGCTCCCCACGAACCTATCCGCCACGATCTGTTTGCTATGATCGTCGTTGGGACAACTAGGATAGCTGGGACTGGCTAGGGATAGCTGTTGCCACGTACTTGGGTATCACTGGCTTCGAGTGCCGAGGTGGCTTGTCCAGTGCTGAGAAAGGACCTGGCCAAGAAAAGACCCGGCTGAGAGAGGGGCTCCAACTCCATGGTGCACCCGACTAAGTACGGGTCTTAGTCGGGTCTAAGTAAGCATGCAATAGACATGCGATAGGGATATGAGCCAGGCTCGATTATGCGGGCTCTTGGTGCAGGTACCGAAGATAGTCGATGTGGCCACTTGCTTGACCGTCTTCTACTCGATTGGTTACTAGGTGAGCTGGTGGTGATAGTCGTCCAATGGATGCCTCAAGGCCAAGTAGTTGCCATAATAAATGCCCCCACTTCCAAGTCTAAAGTGTCACCGAGTAAGTCTATCAGAGTTCATCATCTCTGGATGAAGGGAGTAGTTACTCTATCGACCTCGAGAGCTGTGCATGTCTTTTTGTTTTCTAGGCATTGAATGGCTCCTTGGAAACCACCCCTTACCATTTTATTGTCTTAGATGTAATGTGCAGGTGAATCATTAGTGCAATGCTTGAAGAGCTGCACCATAACTTTCGACGATTCACCCGATCGTTCCTTGCCAACAATGCTGCACCACGTGGCCTAACGCTGCAAACTTTAAATGATTTGCACGGAATCTGGGAGTCAAAGTTGATCAGTCGGTTGAGATTTTGAAGCAACATACCTATACCCAGTTAAGATTTAGGAGCGACGCAATTGTACCCAAGAGAGAGTGGGCTGCATGCCAAAATCCAGTTAATTCAAAACCGAGGCTCCAATCATGCCATTTGGGTCTTGCATAAATAGGAGACCCCTTCCATAGTTGCAGGGGCTCCTGCTAGCAGAAAAGCAAGGGGAGAATAGAGAGAAGTCTGTGCTCGAACTCTTCGAGGCTTCCCCAGGTTAGTCTCTTGATCCCTCCCAGTGTTCTCATTCTAGCTTGATAGGTTCGTAGGGATCCGATGGGTGTAGGTATTCTCCTCTTTTTTTGCTTGAAGTCCCTTCTTTCTGCCTCCGTCCACCTCCTAGGTGGAGGGATTTTCTTTTGATTCTCCTTCGATCTCTCCGTCTTCTTGATTTGACTTGTGCTCTCAAGAGATATCTTCCCGTGACAAAAGTCACTCGATGAGCAACTTTTCGAGGGCACAGGAATCTGAGGACTCTTCTAAGAAGGATTGGAGTTCTGAGAGTTCATTCGAGGAGTCTCATTGAGGAGAGTTCGGTGGAGGGGAGTCCAGAGGAGGAAGAAAGTCCAGAGGCCTCCACCCCCAAATAAAAAGTCAGGCAAAGTACCCCCGCGGTCCAACCGATCCCTCAGTGGGGCCAATGTATGAGGTCTCAACAATGATCGAGAATGACAATGCCAAGATCCGTGAAAAGTATTGGATCCCAAATACCTTCCACCTCCATGCACTGAGACCAGAAGACTGAGTAGCCTCCAGTCAGACCAACTACCTAGCCATGTATGAGAAAGATCTTTGTGCCGACCTTTGCTTCCCTTTGCACGATCTTATTTGGAACGTCCTTGGTCGATACCAAGTCATCCCTACACAACTTGCTCCAAACTCGATTCGCATTCTCACCGCCTTTGTGATCCTTTGTCATTTCCTTGGAATCTAGTCCCGACTATCATTATTCAAGGCTTTCTTCTTGCTGAAGAGGCTTCCTGGGTCGAGGGGCTAATGGTTCTTTAGCCCTCGCCATGGGAGAGCTATCATCGGCGACCTCCCTACCTCGATTTACCATTGGAAACACATTTTTCTTTTTCTTCCAACCAACCATGGAGAACCCGATATAGTTGGGGAAAGCTGGATGTCTCATCAAACAAAAATGGCCAAGTGGTTTAGTCCAACAAAGAAGACTAACAAACTCTTTAAACATGAAAGTTCCCCCATTAAAGGAGCTTCTAAGCAAAACTTGTATGATGCTGAGTTGAGACGGGATAACTCTCTCGATAAGAACTTTCTATTACTTCTACTCTTACTCCTACTTTGACAAACTTGCTCATCCTGCAATCATGAGGACGATTCGAAGCTAAAGGAGATGGCCACTCTCCATAAATCCTACAACTCTCGGGTAATGGAGAAGGAAGAGGTACTTGCTCAGGAGCGTGGACAGGCAGCCGACACAATGGCCAAACTGGACTGGAACGAGGTCCTTCTGTAGCTAGCTGATAATAAGGCTGAAACTATTAAGGACCAGGCGAGAGTCACCGACAAGGTTCACCAAACCGAGCCGAACTAGCCAGTTCGGACTGAACCGAACCGGGCCCGCACCCAATCGACACGGTTTGGGTATTAAAAGTAATTATTCCTATTTCTAAATAAAAATAAATAAATAATGAACTGGGCTCGAATAGGACCGAACCGCACCGAATCAGCCGATTCAGGCACGGTTCAGACCGGTTTGGTTAGGTTTAATTTTTTTATTTGCTATAGTAATGCGGGTAGGGGGTGTTATTAAAGCAACTGAGAGCCTCCCGGGCTCTTAGTTTTGACAGAAAGAGGGAAAGAGGACTTCTAAACTCATTTTTCAGTATTTCAAGCTAATCAAACATCGAAATAATAATAATAATAAAAAAGATAGATTCAAGATACACAAAACCTTCCCTTCTCTCTTTCTCCTTTTTTTTCTTTTTTTAAAATTCATGAAAAATAAAAAAATATTGTCAATTTTTTTTATTTTAACATGATTTTAGAATATGTTATAGATCTATAAAAGATCCATACAATGATGCTAAGATCATGATTTTCTATTAAATATATAATTTTTAAAATTAAAAATATTTTTAAATTAAAAATTAATAAAAAATAAAATAATTAATTAAAAAATTATAATTATATATTATTCTTCTAGAGCTTGTAAGTTACTTCTACTATAAATTTCGTGTTAATTTATCTAAGTTTTGATGCGTTTTATGAATAGCGCTATAAATCTAATATTGAAGAAAATGTGACCTTTCATGCGTGCCCACTATTTTTAAAAAACATATATATCATCTATAATAAGATCCTACATAAATCTAAAAATAAATTTTTTTTATAATATTATAATTTTTAAATTTTTAAATATAAAAATTAAAATATATATAATTAATTAAAAAATAAAAATATTAGGTAAACAAAATATTAATTAATTTATGTAATTATTGAGCTTATATATTTTTTAAATATTCAGGAATGGATACATCGAGAAAGAAGGATTCGAAGCGTGACATTGATTAGGTACATGAAGAAGTGCTCTCAGGTCGGTATCATTAGATATATAAATATTGCAATGTAGAATTCAAAGATGATGAGATAACGAGGTTAAAACAGTACTTGGTCGGTAGCTATTCTAATATATATGCATGTCGACAGTGTCCACAAGAAATCCATCAGTTAATAAAAAATTATTTTGCTTATTTCAAAGCAGGAAAGGAAAAAGCAGGGATCGCTGAACCGGTACCGGGGGCCGAACCGGTCAGCGACCGGTACGGTCCGTACCGTACCGGCACATGTACCGGCATTTTTTTCAAAAAAACAATCATTCTCCCCCTCTCAAGCTATTGAAACATGAAATGGATGTGAACTGGATTGAACCGAGCCCGTACCGGGACAAACCGGATGGTACATACCGGTACGGTACCGTACCAATATGGAACTATTTTTTTAATTTTTTATGCATCGAACTGATTTTAAAGGATGAACCGTACCGGCTCTTGGCCGGTACGGTACGGAACACCCCGTACCGGGCGATACGGGACAGTTCCGGGAACCCTGAGAAAAAGCATTAAAGAAAAAAGTAGAGATAGACTATAGAGCCGCAAAACCAACTTCTTATTACTCCAGAAAGTCAATGGGAGCATCTATTCTTTTCGATGAGGTACAGATCGAGACTACTATTCAAGCGAGCTTGTATGAGGAGAGGCAGCTAGAGGAGATGGCCAGGCATAAAGAGAGATTTGGACCATTAGATTTTGAATCGATATCAGGATCAGACTCTGAGAGTGTTGCAGGAGAATCTGAGACAGTTTAGAAGGATCTCGATCAGAGAGCTAGTCAGGAGAAGCACCAGCCATATTGCATCAATGTTGAAAGCATTTTGTAGTAGAAAGAATTCTTACACGAACATTCTAACAAGAGCCACTATCCCATCGATCCACATGCCTTTTCTGGCAAATATTCTAGGTAATAGAAGATTGATTGTATATTGAAAAAAGGATAAGAAGAATGTGGCAAGCTATCAGATCCTGATTTTATTTAAATCATATCCCAGCGCACGTAGCAAACAACTCATATTGTCGCTCAGCTATGCATCTATACAGGCTGCTGGCACAAATATAGATCCTCCAGGATCGAGAAATATTTATTGTCAACTTCTGGACATCAATAAGGAGCTAGAAAATTGAATTGCCTCCTATCAAAATAAATGACCTGTATATGGATTGTCAGTAATGTGTGATGGTTGGACAAGTCCTACTAGACGAAGCATCATCAACTTGACTTACTGTGATGAAAGTTTTTTCATAAACCTACTGATGCTTTAGATCAGATGCATGACAGCAGCTAATCCTCATATTGATGGAGGTGATTAATCATGTGGAAGAACAGAATATCATGCAGGTCATCATAGATAATGGACCATAATATAAATTTGCAGGACAGCTCTTGATGCAGCGACGACCATATATTTTCTGAATCCCTTGTACTGCATATTATATTGACCTCATGTTGATGGATATTGAAATGATCTGTAGAGTACAGAAGATAGTTAAATTAGTATAGACTATCACTACATTCATCTATAACCATATATGGATCTTATCATTAATGAGAAGCTTTACTGGGAGAAATATTAAAACCAGGGATTACACGGTTTGTTATAAATTATATAGCACTTGATAGTCTTCTTGACAAGAAAGTAGAGCTGCATCAGATGTTTGTCAATCAAGAGTGGCAGCAGAGCAAATATGCCAAGGCAAATATTAAAGGAAGCACTATGAAGAATTTAGTGATGCAATAGACATTCTGGCAGCGGATCAAGAGGATGGTGAAGGCTATCAAACCTCTATATGAAATACTTCGAGCCGTGGACTCTGAACGATATGGTCGGATGGGCTTCCTTTATTACATGATGAAAAGGATAAACGAAAAGATCCAAGAGACAAATCCAGCACATGCCAATGGATATATCTGGATCACTGATGGAAAATGGAGTTATCAAATGAGTTCGGATTTACATCTAGTAAGTAGGCAATAAATTATGAACGCTCTAAAATTTTAAATTTAATCATATTTGTACAAGTATACTTGACTAATTCTGAAAATGTTATACAGTTTATTATCTGAATCTGATAGTCTAGTACTCCATACTAGATATTGTCATAGATGAACAGCTTATGTCTGCCCTATGCAATATTATATATAAAGAATCCGATCCAGATGTCGCAGCTATGTACCTAGAACAAATTAGGTTAAAATTGTTGAGAAATTTTATTAGCAGTAATTTTAACACATGATAACATTTTTTTCAGATAAAATTTTTAGAAATGACAGATTCTTTTGGATCCAATGTAACCATCAGAAGTAAATCAAAGATGAATCTTGATAGGTACTAATAAATCTAATAATAGATTTAACATAATTTTTGAATTTGGCTGAATCTAAAATTCTAAATAATTTAATATCTTTTGTAGCTGAATAGAGAATGCATTTTGGCAAATCAACAAAATATTAAAAAAATCTTACTGTCAAACGATATCTAGTAGATGTGAACGCAACTGACCTACCTTCAACCTTATCTACTCCAAGCAGAAAAATCATCTAAAATAGAAACGTCTCAACGATCTTGTATATGTACACTATAATTTAATGTTGAGGCTAAAGTACGTTAAGAAGTTGAATCGAAATACTCCGATCCTATTGCAAGTAATTATGTTGATGAGAATGACGAACCAATGATTGTAAAGGTCGTGAGTCAGCAGCAGAAGCTAGAGCTCGATGAGCCAGGATGCTTTCTCGACTAGCCAATTTTGTAGCTAGCGAGACTGGGATGGATGCTAAATAATGGACGAGCAATATTTCTCACAGGGCCTAGCAGATACATCATATCATCTCTTCCCGCCATCTATTCAACCCAAAGATAGAGAAAAAGAAAAGGCAATTGCATATTCATTGAAGCACTCAATTCATTTAGGTTCAAATACTAGAAAGAGCAGTGCCAGTACTTCTTCAGATAGTCGAGGATCTAGTGATCAGGAAAGGACCAGAGGACATGAAATGCAGCCAGCTATTCATCTTCAATTCACTGGTAAGTCGCAGTTTACTCACGTCATAGAATATAGACCATGGTACACCAATTGATAGAGCCCACGATGATATGATTCTATATAGATAACGAGCTCTGCGAAGTCATTCAGAACACGATGCAGCTATAGATTTTGCACGTGAAATAGGATCCATGGATATATCATGATCATCCTTGTATTCTGAATCTTCTTACTTGCAGGCACTGGCAGCTTGTGATCCATATTGAAATAAATATGGTGCATCCGAGACATCTTCTAGTGGTTATTATCCCATGCAGTCCGAGACATCTTACGGATCTAATTTTGCTACCGATATATTTGGATGGACCTCTGCACAGCCATATCATCAGTCTCTAGATATCTGTCAGAGTTCGGACCTCAGCAAGGGATTGTGATAAATTACAATCCATCATGCATACCTTCTGGAATAAACTTACAGAATTATCATGCTACCTAGTTAGAAAAATTTACTGATCTTCCTACTGAGTATATTAATGATCCCAACATTTATGAACATCGATACTCAACCCGATTTTAAATATCGGTATATAATTATGTTTATATTTCATCTTTCACTTCAATTAATTATTGTTAATCTTATTTTATAGAAATTTTTTTAAAAAATAATATATCATGACTGGAGGCTAGACAGCATTTCATAGTATTTTGAAATGATACAACATCGATTAGTATCAATAAACATCTATTTAGATCTAAAAATATTTAATAAATCCTAAAAAGATAAAAAATAAAAAATTTTGATATGCCAGTTTGGACTGACATGCTTCACCATACCGACACACGGTATGCTAGGGTACTGGTACCATACCGGTCATTCGCCGATATGGGACTCGATACCGGTACCAAAAACCTTGGTCACCGAGGAAGGGCAAAGATTGCTAAGCACCGAGCCAAGGCTATCAACACGCAGGACAAAGTTGCCGAGAAAGGCGCATCTGCTACTACTCGGGTGGTCAAAAAATATAGAGACTGACAATTTTGTGGTTGACATCGTCGAGGCCAAGAAGGGCACCTCGTCTTTAGGTTTGAAGACTACAAGAAGATGGTCACCAAGGCCTACCTGACATTAGACCTGCATAGCATTATAGCATCGAGCGAAGTTGCAACACAGAGAGAAGAAGAGGGCAGAGCCAAAGAAGGAAAAGCCAGAGAGCAAGCTACCGAGAAAGTCAGTGCTAATGTGGAAGGCATTAAGGTGCCAACTTCTGCGGCAGCTATGACTAAGGTTCCCGAGGAAGCGGCTGTTGCTCCGATTGAGGCTCCCAAGAAAATGACCTCTAGAAGCATAAACATAGGAAAACCTTTTTGCTTACTTCTTTGCTTATGTATTTCTTTGTTTTCTTCCCCATACTTCAGTTTAATTTTTGTTCTTGCAACTTTCATTAAGTGTTTTAGTCGGCAAAACCGCTGTAGCAAATAAGCCATTCACCAATACTTCTATTTTGTAAAGTTTGCTAAGTATCTTAGTCGGCATAACAATTGTAACCAAGCCATTCATTAATGATGAAGTCGAGCCTCTTAGTCTGCCAGGAAGCTTGTCGGACTAACACGGTTTCCGAACTTAGAAGTGGAATTTCCAACTTAGGGACTTAGGATTTTTTCCTTCATGTTGTTTGTCTTTGTAGGTCGTCTGAGTAAGTCCGAGTGCTCCTCCCGACGTTGCATTTTGAAGGCAAACAAATTTCTAAGTCCTTTAGTCAGAAGAATTGTCTGTCGAGTATCGTTGAATTGCTTGATACAGACTTTTAGCAATTGAAAGTTGGCCACCTTTCGAAGACTAAGTGAAATTGACTGCACTCCGCGCTAACCAGGTAACTTTGATTGTCATCTCTTCATTTATGATAGGTTAGAAGCGAATCATCCTCGAGAATGTGGCACATTTACCCCTGTGATTATTCCTTTGATGACCGCCATCCTCAGCCAGCTAGGATGTGCCACGTGGTAGGTAGGGTTTGACCATCAACCGCTGGTGCCGATCTCTGAAATGGGAATAAATGAAGCAAGATTCCCAGGCACCACTTTATTCGGCCGCTTTAGCTATGCCACGTGTCAACATCCAACGAGCTAGCTTCAGGTATAAATAGAAGACCCCTCAGCCTTTTCTGTCGAAGCCTCAATTCAAGCAATGTGTTTCTAGGTTGAGCAAAGCAATGGCAATCTTTGGCCAGAAGAGGAGATGCCATCAGTTACTGGAGTGTTTAGAGGGGACGTGGAATCCGATGAGGACGAGACGGATGGCATCGAAAAGGTGGGAGGCTGAAGATGTTCTTGGAGATAGATGAAAAGGGCATCAAAGGTGTCCTTGGAGATAGTTCTACCTAGAACAATCGTCTCATAGATAATCTTGCTTGGCATAGCTGTCTCATAGAACGTTCTCCTTAAAATTCCATCGCCCATTGGTCAGGTACTGATCATTGGCTTTGGATAAAATTCCATCGCCCATTGGTCAGGTACTGATCATTGGCTTTGAAAAAACAGCCCCATGCATCGAAGTCATCTTCCAAAGTTGCATCAGCCAATAGAAGCTTTCGGCTGCAAGGGAAGACTATTTGAAGTCAGAAAATCATCAACGACAAAGAAGATGCCTTCTTTGTAATTTTTATTTTTTCCGCACTTGATCCAAATTTGTAGCAGTCTCGGACTTGATCCGAATTTGTAAGTCTCGGACTTGATCCGACTTTGTAAGAGTCTTGGACTTGATCCGGCTGTATAAGTCTTTTCAAATTAATAAAAAATTACTTCTTTTTAGACAATTTTATGTGTTGAATGAATGTCTTCACTCCTGAATGTGATATTTTGCCATGTCAGTCAGTCGTCACTTAGAGTTTGACTACAGAGATTCGGTTGTTATTTGAATAGAAGTCACCCGAAAAGGAGTTACCTAGATGGGAGTTACACAGAAGGGAATTACCTAGATGGGAGTTACCCGAAAAGGAGTTACCCAAAATGAAATTATCTGGAAGAGTTACTGGATGGGAGTTACCCGAAAAGAAATTATCCAAAACAGAGTTACCTGGATAGGAGTTACCGAAGATGAAGGCAAGCTAGCCATCTTCAACCGGGTATCAATCGATCAGATGGAAGTTACCCGAATAGGAATTATCCTGATAAAAGTTATCCAAGATGGAGGCGACGAGCCAACCATCTTCTTCGACCGGGTGTCAATCAACCGATGGAAGTTACCACGATGGAAGTTACTTGGATGGAAGTTACCTTGATGGGAGTTATCTAAGATGGAGGCAATAAGCCAACCATCTTCTTCGGTCGGGTATCAATTGATCGGATGGAAGTTACCACGATAGGAGTTAACTTGATAAGAGTTATCCAAGATGGAGGCAATGAGCCAGCCATCTTCTTTGATCGGGTGTCAATCAATCGGATGGGAGTTACCATGATGGAAGTTACTTGGATGGGAGTTATCCAAGATGGAGACGACAAGCCAGCCATTTTCTTTGGCCAGGTATCAATTAATCGAATGGAAGTTACCATGATGAGAGTTATCCAAATAAGTTATCCTGATGGAAGTTATCCAAGATGGAGGTGATGAGCTAGCCATCTTTGGCCAGGTGTCAAGCAACCAGATGAGAGTTACCATGATGGAAGTTACTCGGATGGGGATGACAAGCCAGCCATCTTTGGCTAGGCATGAGCCAACCGGGATTCTAGAGAGCTTCGTTAGGCTTGGCGTCAGACGACTGAAGAATCAAGAGATCTCTAGGAACACTGTTGGAGAAAATTTCTTTATATTGCCGAATGATAGTTATTACATTATTGTTGATACATTCGGAGGTTCTTAGCATTCCAAGTCTTGGGGATCGGAATCCCGCTGTGGTCTTCAATCCGATAGGCTCCTCATTAAAGGGCTTCAATTATCTGATAAGGTCTTTCCCAGTTAGGAAATAGCTTGCCTTGCTCCATGGATCTTGATACTTCGGCTTGCCGCAACACATCTTCTGAATGGAAGGTCTTTGATCTTACTCGGGAATTATAGTATTGAATAATTCTTTGTCGGTACAACCATCCACAGGGGAGCCTGATCCCAAGTCTCCGCCAACAGATCAAGATTGGCCCATAGTTCGAGTTACTTACCTCGTTGAAGTGCTCAATCTGCATAGTCGATAGTCTGATCTCGATAGGGATCACTGCTTTGATGCCAAAGGCTAAGTTGAAAGGAATCTTCTTTGTTAAAATCTACGAAATCGTATGGTACACCTATAGTATCCCGAATAATTCGTCGGCCTATCTACCTTTGGATTCATCCAGCTTAGTCCTGAGCTCTTGAAGGATGATTCGATTTATGACTTCCGCCTTGCTGTTTGACTAGGGATGCTCGACCGACATAAACCAATGCTGAATATGAAGTTCGGCATAGAAATCTCTGAACATCTAATTATCGAATTATTGGACATTATCGGTATGATGGTATGGGAAAGTCCAAATTGCAGATAATTGATTTCTAGAAGAAACTCTTGACTTTACTCTTGGTGATGTGCACCAATGATTCTGTCTCTCATTTAGTATAGTTGATGGCGACAATGAGAAACTTCCGTTGATCAGATGCTGGAGAAAATGGACTGAATATGTCCATTTCCCACTAGACAAATGGCCAAGGAGAGAGTTGGGCCAATTGGCTTGCCGGTTGCCACTGGATGTTGGCAAAGTACTGACATTAGTCGCACTTCCAAACAAGATCCATTGCATCTTCTCATATGGTCGGCGAGTAATATCCTTGTCTCGGGATTTTGTAAGCTAGGGACCTGGCCCCCGGATGATTTCTGCAAATTCTTTCATGGATCTTCCGAAGCACATAGTCGACTTTGAGAGGTCGAAGACACTTGAGTAATAGAAATAAGGACTTCTTGTGGAGTTTTTCGTCCAACGGCACAAACTGAGAAACCTTCCACTTGAACTTCTTGCCTTTAGGTGGATTATCAAGGATGGTACCTTCAATCAAATATCTAATAAAGGGATCCATCCAGCTTGGCTCATGGTCGACTTGTTGGACTTTCTCGATTTCTCGGATGCTAAGAGTCACCAAGTACTTGATGTAAGTTCGGTCGAGGGAGTTGCCTGCTAAAATCATTAGCCGTGAGAGAGAATCGGCCCGGGCATTCTTGCATTGAGGGATGTAAGAAATGCTGAAGTACTTGAGTGCCAATATTAGGATCCACACTTTGTCAAGGTACTTGGCCATTATCGGGTCTGTGCTTCATATTCACTGGTTACTTGCTCAGCTACTAGTTGAGAGTCAGTAAAGACCCTTAGATTTTTTCACCTTAAGCTGCTTGGCAAGCTTCAAACCAGTTAGGAGAGCTTCGTACTCAGCTTGGTTGTTGGTCATTTTAAACAAAAAGCATAGAGCATACTCCGTGACCATTCCTTTCAAGTTGGTGAGAATGAGTTCGGCTCCGCTCCCTTAAAAATTCAAAGCTCCATCCATGTACAGAATCTAGATCATCCTAGGATCAGGCTATTTGGAAGGTTGCCTAATAAGTGCATCTTCAGGCTTGTCATCTGACCATGTGCACTCATGAGGAAGTCAAGCAAGACTTGTACTTAGATGACCTCGGGGCATAGGAGATGTTAAATTCATTGAGCTTGATCACCTATTTGGCCATCCTCATAAGATGTCGGGCCATTGCAAGATGGCTCTGAGTGGTTGGTCGATTAAGATGACGATCGAGTGTGCTTGGAAGACCTGAGATGCTATGCAGAGATTAGTGCAAAAACTATTTTTTTATGTTTGGAATACCTAGTCTTTGCATCATGGAGTACTCAACTTGTATAATAAATAAGTTTTTGAACCCTCTTGTCATCCACCTGAACGAGTACGAAATTAACAGCTTTTGGAATGTAGTGAGGTATAGGTAAAGCTCTTCTCCGACTCATGGCTTAGATAGCAAGGGTGGAGTTGCAAGGAACTTCTTGAGCTTCTCCAATGCTTGTTGGCATTCCTCTGTCCAATTGAAGCTATGCATTTGGTGCAGAACTTGAAAAAGGGTAGGCATCGCTCAGCCGATCTTGAGGTGACCAACTAAAAGTGGCAATGCAACTGATGAGCTACTGCATTTCTTTCTTAGAGATCGGATGCCACATGTCAAGAATGGCTTGAATTTTTCCGAGATTTGCTTCAATGCCTCACCGAGTAACTATGAATCCAAGGAACTTGCCAGCTATAATGCCAAAGGCACACTTACTTGCATTCAGCTTCATCTAATGCCGACAATGAGCATTGAAGACTTCTAGATCTTTGACCTAGTCGATCTCTTTGGTACTATTGACGAGCATATCATCGACGTAGACCTCCATATTCTGACCAATCTAGTCTTTGAAGACTTTATTGACCAGCCACTGATATATGGCTCCTGCATTTTTTAGACCAAAAGATATTACTTTATAACAATAAATACCTTTATCGATTACGAAGGCTATATTCTCTTTATCTTCAAGAGCCATTTTTATATAGTTGCAGTTTGAAAAAAACATCCATGAAGCTGAGTAGATTATGATCTAAAGTGGCCTAGCTAATCAATCTTTAGTAATGGAAAGCTATCCTTCGAACATGTCTTATTTAGATCGATATAGTCAACGCAAATCTACCACTTTCCATTAACTTTTTTTACCATGACGATGTTTACTAGCCAATCGAGATAATGGACTTTCTAAATGAATCCGGCTGCTATAAGCTTGTCTACATCTTCATCAATAGCCTTATCTCCCTAGGACAAAATTCCTTTTCTTCTATCGGACCAGCTTGAATTTTGGATTGATATTCAGCTTGTGGATAATTACCCTAAAAAAAAGTCCCAGTATGTCTAATGCTGGCCAAGTAAAGATGTCCACATTTCGATGCAAGAAGTCCAATAATCAATCCCTGTCGGGCTTGAGTAGAGAAGTTCCGATCTGCACGATCTTCATCAGGTCATCCTTTAATGGGAAGGAGTAATTGTTCGACTAGTTCACCTCTCTTTTCCAGCTCCCTCTGATCTAGTTGCTCGATGGTCGGCACCTCACTAGCCCTTTATACTTTTGGCACCAACAGAAAGCACTACCAAGTAAGCTGTTGATCCCTCACATCTCGCTAACTCCACGCTTCGTCACAAAGCGCACGAGAAAGCATTGGTTGAGATGACAGCATCTAGCTAATTCAGCTCTAATCCTTTGAGGATGATATTGTATGCTGAAGGCATACAGACTACTATAAATGTCATGAAGATTGTGCTTTATCGGGATGGAGGCCTTACTATGACGAGAAGGATGATTTCTCCTTCAACCCTGATCGAGTCCTAGTGAAACTGACTAGGGATGCAAAAATTGGCTTGAGACCGTTCAGAGAAAAGTTTCTCCAAACAAAAACATCATAAAAAAGAACATCAACCAAACTTCCACTATCAATTAAGATTTTTTATACATCACGTTTTGCTATCATCATGGATACGATGACAGCATCATTATTGAGATTGTGGACCCCAACTAAGTTCCTATCAAAGAAAGAAATTACATTGTTATCTCCCCTCCCCTCTCGACTTCTTTGAGAAGCGCTCTACCCCTCATAAGATCATGCCAACGTGCTCCTCAGTCAACCGGTTGTTGATCTCAGCCTGCATCAACTGTTGGCTAGGGTTCTGAGCACCAGACCGGACTGCATCTCCATAGACATACTTTCCGAGATAGCTACATCAAATGAGCTCTTCAATTTCTCTTCAGCTGATGGCAGTCAACCATGTTGTGGCCGTGGTCTCGATGGAAGCAGCAATACTAGTTTTTATTATAGGAGGCCAAAACCTTCATCGAGTTGGATCTTCGCAAATATTATTTCCCTTCAATTTCCATCAAAATTTTGGATCTGGAAATGAAGAGAGGTGTACTTGTTGCCAGACAGAGTTCCTCGGCCTGGCGGGATGAGTTAGGCTTATTGGACTCGCTAGGCTCCTCCTAAGCTTTCTTCCTCGACTTCTTGTCAATTCTGCACCGAGTAAGAGCTGCTTCGTCCGCGAGGATATACTTCTGTGCGCTGGCCAGCATCTTTGAATAAGACTTCAGAAAAGTCTTGTTTAGAAAATAGGTGAAGCAGGAGGGTCGGAGTCCTCTCTTCAAGACCAGCATGGCCATGGACTCGTCCAGGTGGTAGATTTTCAACGTGACCATCTTGAACCGAGCCATGTAGTCCTTGAATAATTCTCCATCCTACTGGCAGATGGACAAGAGACTGTCGACCTCTCGTGGCATCTTCCGACAAGCACTGAAATATGCCACAAACTTCTTTTCCAGCTAACTAAAGGAGCTGATGCTCCTTGGCTTTAGCCGGGAGTACCATGCTCGGGCCGCTTTCCGAAGTGTAGAGCAGGGCATCAGAGGTGCCCTGAATTCTCATGAGAGCCTTGTAGCTCTTTAGATGATCCAACGAGTCAGTGGTGCCATCGTAAGACTCCAACTGGGGCATCTTGAACCAACCCGGGATTGATTCCTTCAAAATACGATGAAAAAGAGGGGGACAAGTGTTAAGCTCAACTGGATTCCAGCTCTCCTCCTAAAGATTGGCAAGCCGATGGTTGGTCTCGTGCAACTTGTGATCATACTCGTCGAGGCATCGTTCGGGTCATCGCCGAATAGCCTCTTCAATGGATCCCTCTTGGGAGTATCCGAATGACTTGGAAGGGGACCAAGAGCGCTTCTCTGTCATGGCTCCTTACCTGGCCATCATTCCTTATGTATGGGGCTTTCTCGGCATGGTGTTGAAGACCACGATTATGGGATGGTTTGATAATAAAAGAGCCTTTCCCGGGAGGACTAGTGGCTTCCGCGACAGCATGAAGGGGACCGCGAGCGGTGGAAGGTCCGTTGGTGATGAGGGCTGAGATGTGTAGCAACAATGGAGGTTATTGAGACTTTCGATGGCTATTGTCCCACCACAGGGGGTTGCTGCTACTACAGTCCTCGCACCGCCGTGGCCAAGGCTTCAACTTGCCGTGCCAAGATGACCAGCAAGCTTTGCAGGGTCACTGACGGTGGAGATGGAGTGATAGGTTCCGGTGCCTGGCTAGATTGCTCCTTGCAACACGGGAAATGTTCGATGTGGCTCATGGTGAGGTCTTGCATGCAGGTGGTCACCATGGCTCTAAACTCCAAGATCCTAGGGTTTGCTTGCTTAAAAAGCATGTCCCCTATCTGGCACGCCAATCTATTACTACCAAGTTACCCTTCGATGGATCGCAGTGGTGCCTAGGAATCCTCCGGTCTTTCTCGGCAAGGGACCCTTCGATGCTCAAGTCAGAAAAATGGAGGATGCGATGGACAACAACAGCCGGAGCTGAGAGTCCAAAGGTGACTTAATGAGCACAAGAATTGTAGTATGAGTGTAACATCTAAATGTACCTCGAGGGGGTCCCCTCTTACCTATTTATATAATTACACGAGGTAACAGGTGTTGTCAGGAAGGTAGCCTCCTCTGACAGGTGTAATGGATTCTAACAGGTTGTTAGGATCTTATCCCTTGGGGCCTTTTTGTTAGAGTATCTTTTTTGCTAGGATAACTAATTCTATTAAAATACTGCTCCCCACGAACCTGTCCACCATGATCTGCTCACCATGATCATCATTGGGACAACTGGGATAGCTAGGACCGGTTGGGAATAGCCGTTGCCACATACTCGGGTGTCATTGGTTCCGAGTGCTGAGGTGGCTTGTCTAATGCTGAGTAAGGACTTGGCTGAGAGAGGACCTGGCCAAGAAAAGATCTAGCCGAGGGGCTCCGACTCCGTAATGCACCCGGCTAAGTATGGATCTTAGTCGGATCTGAGTAAGCACTTGGTGGATAAGCGGTAGGGATATGAGTCAAGGTTGATTGTGCGGGCTCTCGGTGTAGGTATTGAAGATAGTCGGTGTGGCCGCCTGCTTGATCGTCTTCTATTCGATTAGTTGCCAGGTGAGCTGGTGGTGATAGTCATTCAGTGGGTGCCTCGAGGCCAAGTAGGCAGTTGCCATAACTCCTTTATGTGTGTTATAACTAAACCCACGTTATGCACTTGTTAAGTTTCAAGATGTATATAACACATGGTTGTTGATATTATTTACTTTGAAATATTAGTATGACAACCAAGTTTTTATGGGTGAAGAAGCCATTCCATACTGTTTTTAAAAAAATTAGATGAAATTGAGTACAGAAGAATCATTTGGGAAGCAGTGCAGCAGAATTTCCCAAGAACTAGAAATAAAGATTCCAAAAGCTCTTATTCAGGAATATTCTCTATAAAAAGGCTGTGCTTGGAAGCAGAATAAAATTCCAGAGTAGCAGGGAGTGATTTTGAGGGCAAAAGAGTGGGTTAAATTATTCCTCCACTTCATTGTAGCAAGTTATTCCTGCTTTAAAGGAGATAAATAGGTTAGGAAGAGAAAAGGTAGAGCATTTATGACGTTCCAATTTTGCTGAACTATCAACTCTATCCTTCTGAAAAGGTGATTAACTCCATACGTTCAAATGACTGCTTGGCTAAAATGAGATGGAAAAAGTGAGTTAAAGAACATTTTTTCTCTATTCATCCTTTTTCCACTTCTGCAGTCTATGAAGGTAATGTTTTTGTTAAGATGTACCAAAAAAATAATATTTTTTCCTGTAGAGATAAGAAAAAATACCGTTATTTGGTTGAATAAACTAATTTTGATTACCTACAATATAAAAATAAGAGTTTTGGAATCTAGGAATATTTCATTTAGATTCTGCCCTTCATTTTTATCCTGAAAATCCTTTACTTTTTCTAGATCATGTATACAAATCTTTGCTATATACAAACAAGGAAAAAAAATTTAAATCCCAGTTTTAGATAAATATGAAAATTTTACCTAAGTACAATTATAACAATAAACAAATAAAATTCCAAAACTCCAGGCTTCCAACCAATTATGGAAAGAAATTTGACAACAGTTACAAATATATAAGAAAAAGATCAGACAAAAAAATAATAGAAAACAAATTAGGAAAAAACCAAATATCAAATACAATCAAATAAGGGAAAAAATCTAATAAAATATTTGCTCTTTGGTGAGATCACACCAAGAAAAACATCTGATGTATTGTTCCCTCACTGTCATTTTGTGAGAAGAAATAAATAAGAAAAACTACAAATAAATTGCAAAAAAATCATAATAAAAATTATGAGAGTAAATAAATTAGAAAAACTAGAAATACCAGCTGCAGTACAATTTTTGTGAGAATAAATGAATAAGAAACATGTACAAGAAGATTGCAGATAGATAAAAAAAAAATATTTAAGTATTTTTAGCTTTATTTTTATAATTTATAATATAATATACATTCAAATTTATTTTTCTTTTCGAAGTGATCAAGTGCTATTATTGAAATAATTTGCTAGAACTATGTGCTAC
The DNA here is from genome assembly GCA_021397845.1 of Areca catechu. Taxonomy (NCBI): domain Eukaryota; kingdom Viridiplantae; phylum Streptophyta; class Magnoliopsida; order Arecales; family Arecaceae; genus Areca; species Areca catechu. Next base: position 31,547,212 of record CM038046.1, read on the forward strand.
TTGCTAAAATCAGAAATCCATTATCCTAATTTCAATTCATGGGAAATGACCAAGGATTTTCCTGACCAGTTTCATAAAAGATCCTCTAAATGCCATCACATTTCATCACAGCAGCCAGATTCCATATAGAAGGCAAAGATGAAATCATAGGAAAGTTAAAATGTCTATGTTTAAGGTGCTTATGCTACAATTATATCTTGTTGATCGGCAAGGCAAACCCTCAAAGTTGAGGCCCACATGTTGCCTAATTACCTCAATGGTTGTCATGCCATCTAGTGAATCTGTGTTTGTTCTTATTTAATAGTGTCTATAAAGCTTCTATTGAAAGCAATATTCAGGATATCCAAAATAACAAATATGCAACAGAAGATGACAATCTTATTAAGGTATCAAGGAGCATGTATCGTTGGCCAAGACAAAACTGACAACATTGTTGCTGGTGAAGTTATTCATGATGATTGTTTCCCCTAAAATGATAAAGTACTAAAAGATGCGACCATGGTTATAACTTGTATCATAAGTATCCAATGCTATTTTGAGCAGGAGTACGGTCAGTCCTAGCTTGTCACAAAATCTTAATGATTACCAAAGAGTCCATCCACGCATGGTAAAAGAAAAGACATGTATTTGCCTTCACTAATTTGCAAAAGTATTATCTATCAAATGATATCTACTCAAATGGCATCAGAAGAAAACTTGCTATGATTGGTATTCACTATAACATACCTATCATCAAGAGAAATATCAACTTAGGCATCAAAAAATCCAAGTTGGAAGTCACAAAAAGATATACAAAAGAGATCAATAAAGAAGTAAAATTGCATTATTATGTTGACCACCTGATAGCCACGTATGGATCCTTTCGCACCCTACAACTCTCAGAAGACATTTAAAGCAACAAAGGTCTTTTTACGTGAGGAAATGCCTAACTAACAACCACACAATGCAGCACTTTAAAAGAAGTAAGATATGTTTATCGCAGCCAACCAACATGAAGAAGGATTCTTCCCCAAACAGGACTCCAGGTTAGTGCCCAGTAAGAGTTCAAGCGGCACTGAAAATTAAAGCGTCTCTAATGATGAGAACATTGGAAATGTTCTGCAGTCTTGTATGACCAGTAATGAAGTTTAAAATGTAACCTTTAGCCATAGACTTAGAATCCAAAGTCATTTGAATTGGGTTCTAGAGTGGTTTACATTTTTATTTTGCAACCTCAGATTGATAGTTCTATAAGGATTAAAATCAAAGAGGTTTACCAAACTAGAAAGGAAGTTTATCCCACAAAGGATTTTTTTTTTACTTTTATGTAAAAGACAAACTACATATAACATTGCTTCTTTTTCTGAACAGAGGAAGCTTATTACTTGCTCAATTGTCCAAGTCTATCAAAAATACTTTAAACTCCATCCAAGGTCAATTCTTTTTATGTATATAGCTTTTTCTTTCAATTCATAATATTTATTTCACCTGAAATTGAGTTCAATGATTGATAAATTAATCCATTACAGCAGCAATTCACTTAATAATTCTGTCCATGAATTATCCCTTTTGGTGTGAAAATTATTGCATGCCAAAATCTGTCATATTACTACTGCTACTATTACAACAACTATTATTATTTTGTTATTATTGTTTATCATCATATCACAATCCTTGTTATTATTTAGGGGAGGTAATTTCAGGAAATGTGAAATTTGATTGCCCTGGTATTAAATTGGAATCAAATTTATGGTCATTCAAGATCATCTAGCATCAATGTTGAGAAGAGAGATGGAGAGTGCTCGAGGGGAAAGCAACAGATTTTATCATCAGTTGGAGAATGCCAAGCAAGAAAATAATCCTTCACAATAAAAAGAGTTCATGTGAAGAAAAGTTAAAGTACAATATTTGTACTACTTGTAAATTTATGGTATCATGATTGAAGAGAACAAGCAAATAAAAAAAAAAAACATCAGGTTATTGCAATATACCTTTTCAGTCAAATCTAGTGCTCCACTAATTATCATAGTCTCATCATGGGTGAGCTCACCACCTTTACCAGCCTAACATGATCAAAACCATGCAAGTATAACCATAGTGACATCTTTAACAGTTTCTGTCTTACTGGATATCTGCCCTAGTGACATCTGAAGAACGAAAGTTCCATTAGAAAGTTGATGTACCTCTTTGCCATGGATAGAAACAAGAGCTTTTAACTGAGCACGTCTAAACAGTGCAGATTCATTATGTCCAAGTGCACAATCTAGAAGCTGGGATCACATAAAAAAGTTAGAAACATCTAAATCAGCTCATTCAGTTCAAGCAAAAACAGAAATAGAATATTTAGCAACCCTTCTGAAGATGGCCTTGGTAAACAAAACAGCAACACAGCTAAAGCAATTGTCAACAAGCAATAAAAGATTATGCAGCAGTGCTATGATATGCTATCATGTAGGGACTCAAATCTTGACAGGACATCCCATGGGACATCGAGATAGAATAGCATCACAAGTGCTGGGATAGGATTGTCCCACCATTGTCCAAGTAACCCAATCAGTATGTCTTAGGACATCCACTATCCCAAGTGTAGGGACATGGTAGGATGGCAGCATGTCCTGTTCCATGAAAAAACAGAGACAATCCCATCTCACGGAATTTAAAACTTTAATAACTAGTGATAATACTGGAAAGCTTGAAATATATATCTAGACAAGCTCAAAATATATATCTAGAGACGTGCGCGTGTGCACACGCACATGCACTCATGCGCACATACACACATGTGCACACACCCACACGCACGCACATGTCTGCATGCACACACAAGTGCATGCACACATGCATGCACGCGTGCATGCCCACCCGCATGCACAAATAGATATATATACACGTACATACATGTATATATGTACATATACATGCATTTATGTATATGAAGGTATGCATGTGTATGTGTATATATATATATGTATGTATGTATGCATGTATGTATCGGCTTTGGATAATGATATGCCCCGTTCTGAACCTGAACCATCTCATATATATACACACACATACATGCACACGCACACACATGTACATAGAAGGGTAAAAGATAGAATAGACAGTAACAAATTGAACTTGATGGCCAAGCCACTATGCAAACCTCAAAGCATTAGCAAAATACTGGTGAAGGCCCTTAATTTAGCAAAAAGTACTCGAAATAAGCTAAGGCCATAGTAGAAACATGCATATGGAAAGCTAAGAACCCATCAATTAAATGATAATATCATAGACTGCAATAAGTGATAAAAAAACAAATAGCTTTTTGGTATAACAGCTTTACTTGTGTTTCAGTCCACAAGAAACACAAATTAGACTAGTAATACATGACAACTTGGATTAATTTCTAAGTAGCAAAGAGAGTAAAATAAGCTACTGGTCAAGAATAAAAAAATTGCATAAAAGGACCATGAATTTATTAACAATTAAAGGAAACAAAGACAGGGATTAGAAACATCATTGACTTTTTTCATAAGTGAATTATTGTCTATACCAATATATACTCAGCACATGCTTTAAAGATTTATTGCTAAAGTTACTTGGACGTAAAACTAAAGGTTTTCATCTTGAAAGATAAAGAAGAAGAGAACAAACTACAAAGGAAAACTGTTAACGTTAAAATAAAGTTTTTTCAATTGAGATTTACTTAGTACTGTTTCATATAGCCAGTCCATAGTCTGAAACAAATTATAACATGAAAGCATGATTTCTTAGATATAGATATTACCTTCCCAATAGGATAAGCTACCGGATAACAAATGAGCATCAGAATGCGCACAAGCCAAACAAAATTAGCACCCACAGCTAATCCATATCTTGTGCATATGGCTTGTGGAATAACCTGAACCACATAAACCAAAATTGATATTATCTTCTTAATCTTCATGGCATCGCATTGACAAGCATCAAGTGAAGAATAATAAAAGCATGAACAAATGTAATAGACAAGCATCAAGTGAAGAATAATAAACATAATCAACTTGAAAAAACGTACCTCCCCAAAAGCTAGAACAAATGTAACAGACAAGACAATGGCCACATAAGGATTAAATATCATATCAAGGAATATAGGAAGAGCCTGCACAATGATGTAATTAAGATGAACAAACAAAAAAAAATTAAAGAAGCAAAGCTGATAAAGCATTAATAAGAACTTGAACTGAAAAAAATATTACAATGCAAGCAACTAGTATGTTTTGAGAATATGGATTACAGGAAATGTAACCAATTTCAGGTTTCTTTTGTTAAAACCTAGTCAATCTTGATTTAGTTTAACTTGAATTGCTGGTAATGTAACTCCATCAAAGCTTCTTACTATCACATATCATTCCTATATCAATTCATGCTTAACGATGCGCACTATGGTAACTATATGCTTCTTTGACAAATAATACTCTATAGATAAATATAGATACATCGTAGAAATGTTAGATGCTAGTATAGATGTTTTTGGAACACAATGTTAAATATCTTTCACATATATAATTCATTGTGCTTGTGCATTGCATCATCACATGCCTATATGCTGATAGCAGTAGATAAATTGACATCAATGTAGTATTTGTACATATGGACCATCTGCAAGGCATCTACCCATCTATAACAAATCCATTTGGCTTGCATATGTTGGGCAAACGCCCCAACGAAGAGGAAATTCACTTCCATAGAACTCCATAGCTTTCATGATGTTGGAGGGAAATGTTGGCCAGCTAAAGCTAACTAGTAAACTATCGTTCAGATCAGAATCACCTTTTAAATAAATTGACAAATTGTGTACAAATTCTGTGCCATTGGATTGAATTCCAACACAATGACAATCATCATCATGCCAATGGAAGCCTATTGGTTGAAATTCCTTTCTTATCTACTGTCATGCTTACCTGTTATGTACCACACATGTTATTAAATTCTAGCAAGTTTATAGGACTTCCAAATTCTTAATAAGGGGAGTCAGTTCCACTAATAGGTCTCCAATTGGATATCATATTAAAGAGTTAAGCTGTCACCAGATGCCCCAAAACTAAGCCTTCTAATTCCATTTTTTGGACCTGAAATCACTTTCCCGCCACTTGAGGTTTCAACCCCCATGGGGGGAATCACATAGACCCTCTCCTTTCTACTTTGATGGTCATACATCCTCCTGCTTTCATGTTGACCCTTCTCTTGGCTTGCTTTAGTCGATCACTCCAATCACAAACCTCTCTAATCTGGTCAAGGGTTGTCATGCCCTGGACCCAAAATTATGAGTGAGGATCACGGCAACCACCATGTACTCATAAGGAACTCTTCTCACAAGCACGCAACGCATTTCATTATGATCTCATAAAACAAGCAGCAAAATTAAATGTTTATTCAAATAAGTCCAAAATCTAAATAACTAAATCCAAACTTACTATATCAAAAATTCCAATAATATCAAATATGAATGGGTTTTAAATTCCCACCCCCATCCGCTCTCATTTTCTTAGAGGCAACATTTTAAATTCTGGTGGAACGAGGGACATCCAGGTCATCCCATCTTATTCTTGTGACCAAAAAAACAAAAAAAAAAAGACTAGGATGGAAGGCAAGACTATAAAACCCATCCATGCATGAAAGGAAGAAGAAAGAAGAAAGAAAGAAAGTAAGAAACATAGGAAAAAGGAGAAAAAAAGAAGGAAGAAAAGAAAAACAAAGAGAAACAAAAGGATCAGAGAAGAAAAGGAAAAGGAAAGAAGGAAGAAAGGAGAGGAGGAAAAAGAATGAAAAAAGAAAGAAGAATAAGGTGGGAAGAGAGAGAGATGGATACAACTGGTATGCTTGAATAGGAGGACAAGGCGACACGGTGGGGCATGCTGTTCCATGATGAAATGGAGACACTCCTATCCCACATGATTTAAAAACTTGCTCACAAGAATGGAATGGGATGGTCAAGATGCTCCCATCCCATAAGGATTTAAAATATTGGTTTTATGTTGACAGCATAATGTACCTAAAGCATGTCTAGATAATCATGAGTATAAGTCTGGTTTGGTAGGGTATCAACCCATGTTGACCCATATTGTATCGCATCACTAGGGTCAGTGCAGTACAAGCAGAGTACCAAAACCTTTGCGACAAAATTTATCAGATGTCAGATTATGGTATGGAATGTCACCTTTAGTCATCTTATCAATGTAAGCAACTATATATTCATACTAAAGTTAACAAGCATCCAGCAAACAAAATCAATCTATAATCCATACAAGTTGGAGAAGGGTACTAGTAGAAGTGGATGCCCATGACTTGATATTGCATTTACTTGCACTTTATTATATTTATAATGTGTGTTTATTGTACATAGTGTATTCATTTAATCTGTGTTGTTCACCTTGAAAGTGAAATCTCCAGTCACTCCAACATAAGCCTGTCAAGTTTCAATTATATTTCATAGGTTAAAAATGATTTGCAAAGATAAGTTAAATGACAAACCTCCATGGCTGCAGCATTGCATAAAAGCAAAGTCACAAGAAGTTGGTGCTGCTTCTGAACTACTGGAAGGATGGTAGCTGTAACGAGGGCAAACAACCAATTAATAAAAAGGTCAAGCCGATGCTACTTTTAAACAACAGGAAGAAGGACAGCTGTAAGAGGAGACAAACAACTGATTAATGAAGAAAGACCCGACCAACAGAAACAAAAACAGAAAAAGATAGGTTAGTACATTAAAGATCAAAAGAGTGCACATTTCATGAGCAAAACCATACAGCACCACATTCACTAGCAGCATTCCTTATCATGTAGCATGCCAACAATGTTATCATAGCAATAGCTCCAATATAATAACTGACACATTAAAAGTTCACACGAAGACCAAACAAAGTTATACTTTGTGAATGTGAGAGACTCCATCACAGATCAAATTGTACATGTCTAACCAAAAGAGCATTTACGGCAATCTAATCAATTCAAATGAAAACACATTTAAGATAATATAAAACCATATATCCAACCAAAGAACTCAAATTCTCAAATCTTCCATTCTTCCAAATCAAATCCACACTTATTATATTCTTTACACATTAAAAAATTGAACTATGTGAAAAACTATCAGCTCTTAGCGTAAAGGAGACAGACTTAGCCAGGAAACGAAAAATCAAGAAAGAGCATCTAATTCCCCCAAAAATCTTAGAAAACTAAATAACAATAGAGAAAACAGGCGCAGAACTAGCTGAACCGCGAACCGATCAAGATCCATAGCAAACTGAATCTCCACCAAGATTCTCGCAAATTCATACGAATCGTTCAGCATAATCAACATCAAAAATATAAAAAACAGGTCTAGATTTGTCCAGTCCAGATTAGTTAGACATGGAGGAATTAAACAGAGCAAAGAAAAGATCGAGATTTTCCCAAACAGAACCAGCCAAGCAGGAGGAGGCGCATCAGAGCTTCGTCCACGAATCAGAATCAAGAATCAAGAATCAAGAATCAAGAACTAGACCAGACCTGCCTGCTTCTGCTCTTTGGAGGTGCCGCTGCGCTGGAGGATCTCGAGCTCGACGAGGCCGAGAGACATGAGACCCAGCGTAAGCCCCGACATGATCCCGGCGAAGAGCACCAGCAAGCACGAGATCCCCGCGTACAAGAACCAGGACAGCGACCCGAACGCGGTGTCCTCCGTCCCCAGCGTCAAAACCGGCCCCCCTCCCCCTCCGCCGCTTCCCCCACCGCCCATCCCCGCCGCCACCACCATCCTTGCCACCGCGAAGGCACCCACCGCGTGCATCGTTCCGGTCAACCCAATCCCTCCAGCACACCAGCACCAGCACCACCAAATCTCCGATTTCTATTTCTTCCTATGGATTATAAAAAATATATAATTTTTATTTATGATTATATAAACATATGTTTTCTTTTTTTGGGGTACGAAATGTTGAGTTCCCGGAAACATCCATACGGACTCTCGGGGAGAGGAATGAGACAAGAGGTGGTGTGTTACGGATACCCGCGGCAAAGGTTTAAACTTAAACCGATGCCCTTAATGCGAACTGGCGTTGATAAGATCTCGTGGAAGAGGACAGCCGCAGACTTTGAAGGGTCAGCGGCCTCTTTGCATATGGACGGTTTTGATCGGTCAGAGGACACCGTTTTCTTGAAGTGGACGATCACGACCGTCAATTTATCCCGTGTTACTTATCAGATGATCCGCAAAGGTTACTTTTTCTAAAAGGCAGTCGACCGTAATAATCGCAGGAAAAAAAGATTAGGAAGCGTGATTGCCAAAATTGAAGGAAACGTGGGTGATTACAATCAGGTTTTTTTTCATAAAAATACTATTTTAATATAAATAAATCTATCTATATCACGAAAAAATGTGACGATATCACGGGAAAGAAAGATTAGGAAGCGTGATTGCCAAAATCGAAGGACATGTGGATGGTAATTGTTGAAAGAAATGATTAGAAATTTTTATTTTTAAATTATTTTTTGGATGAAAAATTATTTTTTGGAGGTGGAATTTTTAATTATATATGGGAAGATTCGAAAAAGTTAAGACTCTTTATAAAAAAATATTTTCCCATGCTCTTGTATTTAGGCTCACCATAGGTGAAAAGCTTGAGGCGCATATGCGAGGGCGACAAAGAATTTGAATTTCTAGTGAATTATAGAAGAAGCTTTCACCAGAAGAAGACTGTTGTATCATATGGGAGATAAGCACCGTACCATTGCGTCACCATTGCTTTAAGACATCAATTAGGTAAGACATCAATTAGGTAGCCACATATTATCACCCATGTCCTGTGTTGCTTTAAGACATCAATTAGGTAACCACATATTATTACCAAACATCAATTAGGTAGCCACATATTATTATTACCGGACATCAATTAGGTAGCCACATATTATTACCCGTGTCCTGTGTTGCTTTAAGACATCAATTAGGTAGCCACATATTATTACCTACCAACAATCTTAAGACATTTTTCCGTGTCCTGTGTCTGAAGTACTGCTCAAGTGATTGCAACAATGGCTGCACATGTTTAAGCTGAGAAGCCGGAGAAGTTTGCTGGCACCGATTTCAAGCCGAGAAGTCGGAGAAGTTTGCCGGCACCGATTTCAAGAGATGGCAACAGAAGATGATGTTCTATCTGAAGCCGAGAAGCTGGAGAAATTTGCTGGCACCGATTTCAAGAGATGGCAACAGAAGATGATGTTCTATCTGACAACTCTGAATCTGGTCAGAGTTCTCAACGAAGATCCACCAGTCCTGAACGAAGGAGAGAACGACAAGCAAATAGTCGCTGCTGTGGATGCGTGGAAGCACTCATATTTCCTATACAAGAACTATATCCTTAATGGATTAGAGAATACTCTATACAATGTGTACAATAGTATAAGTACAGCAAAGAGTTGTGGGCATCCTTGGACAAGAAGTACAAGACCGAGGATGCAAGTCATAAGAAATTTATGGTCGGCAGGTTTCTTGATTACAAAATGGTAGATTACAAGAACGTCATTGAGCAAGTTCAAGAACTGCAGATCATACTACATGAGATACATGCAAAAAGGATGTCTCTGAATGAGTCATTACAGGTAGCCACTATAATTGAGAAGCTACCTTCATTATGGAAAGACTTTAAGAACTACCTGAAGCATAAGCAGAAGGAATGGGACTTGAAGATCTGATAATCTGCTTGAGGATCGAGGAAGATAACAAGAGCCATGATAAGAAGACAGGAAGACATCTTGCTGAGCCTAAGGCCAACCTCATGGAAGGAAAGGTCAACAAGAAGAATCATAAGTTTCTTGGAGAAGGCTATAAACAGAAGGACAATTCTAAAAAGTTCAAAGGCAAGTGCTTCATTTATGGTAAAATAGACCACAAATCCAAGGATTTCGTTTCAAGGGGAAAGAAAAGAAAGAAGTCAATACTACTGAAGATACCCTATCCCATGGAGTATGGGATATGATGTTGTCAATAGTTGTGTTTGAAGCAAATATAGTTGATAAGCCAAATGAGTGGTATATTGACACTGGAGCTACTCGACATGTCTGCTCTGATAAAAATATGTTCTCATCATATACAACCATCAGAGGTAGAAATCTGCTAATGGGTAACTCCCCTATATCAAAGATAGAAGAAATTGGCCAATTATTCTAAAGATGACATATGGCAAAGAATTTTTACTGAACGATGAACGATGTATTGCATGTTCCTGACATTCGTAAGAATTTGGTATTAGGCTCCCTCCTAAGCAAAATGGATTTAGGATGGTGTTTGAGTCTGATAAATTTGTACTTACTAAAGGAGGGATCTTTCTAGGTAGAGGTTACTTGAATAATGGGTTATTCAAGATGAATGTAATCATTGTACATCGCAACCTTGAAAAGAATAAAGATGTTCTTATGTTTATATGGTTGACTCCTCTTATTTATGGCATGATAGATTAGGCCATGTGAATTTTTATTCATTGCGAAAATTAATGAATTTAGAATTATTATCTAATCATGAAATCGATCCGCATTACAAGTGTGAGATATGTGTTGAAGCTAAGCTAGCCAAAACACCATTCCATTCAGTAAAAAACAATACTGAACCTCTAGATTTGATCCACTATGATCTATGTGACTTAAAGTTAGTGTAATCTAGAGGAGGTAAAAAGTATTTTATAACATTTATTGATGATTCAACTAGATACTGTTATGTGTATCTACTAAAGTCTAAAGATGAGGCTTTAGATATGTTTAAATGTTATAAGAATGAGGTTGAAAATCTGTAAAATGATTAAGGCTATAAGGAGTGATAGAGGTGGTAAATACGATGCACCGTTTAATGACTTTTATCAAGAATATGGCATTATTCATCAAACTACATCTCTTTATTCACCTCAATCTAATAGAATTGCTGAATGCAAAAATCAAACATTGAAAGAAATGATGAATGCCATGTTGATAAATTCTGGTACACCACAGAATTTATGGGAAGAAACAATTCTCTCGGCTAATCATATTCTTAACAAAACACCTCTTAAAAGGAAGGGCATTACTCCATATAAGTTATGGAAAGGTAAAAAGCCTTCTTATAATTATCAAGAGTATGAGGGTGTCTAGCTAAAGTAGCTATTCTAGATCCCAAAAAGGTCAAAATAGGACCTAAAATTGCTGATTGTATTTTCATTGGTTATGCACAAAATAGTAGTACAAGTCGCTTTCTTGTATATAAATCAGATATATCTGATATATAAGAAAATATAATTATGGAATCAAGAAATGCATCATTTTTTGAAGAGATATTCTCTTATAAAGGGATATTTAGTATAAGTTCAAATAAAAGAACTTATGATAATATGGCAAGTGGTAGTCATCAGAAAAAATATCATGAAGATGAATCTAGACGTAGTAAGAGACCTAAAATTATAAAATCTTTTGGTTCTGATTACATTACGTACATAATAGAAAATGTACCTTAGACATTCAAAGAGGCAATGTCTATATCATAAGTACCCTTTTGGAAAGAAGCTATTAATAGCGAAATTGAGTCTATCATGCATAATCATACCTGGAAATTGATAGATTTACCATTAGGTATGAAGCCTTTAGGGTGTAAATGGATTTTTAAGAAAAAGTTAAAGACTGATGGATCAATTGATAAGTACAAAGCCATATTAGTAGCTAAAGGCTTTAAACAAAAATAAGGCCTAGACTTCTTTGATACTTATTCCCTGTAACAAGGATAACATCCATAAGAATGTTAATCGCTATTGCAGCCATTAACAATCTTGAAATACATCAAATGGATGTTAAAACAGCTTTCCTTAATGGTGAATTAGAGGAAGAAATTTATATGGAACAACCTAAAGGGTTTGTGGTTCCAGGCAAAGAAAAGAAGGTGTACAGACTTGTAAAATCCTTATATGGATTAAAACAAGCATCCAAGCAATAGCATATAAAATTTGACAATGTGATATTGTCTAATAGATTCAAAATCAATGAATGTGATAAATATGTATATGCCAAAACCCTACCTAAAGGATATATTTTAGTCTGCTTATACGTGGATGATTTGTTAATCATAGATAGTGATACTAATATGATTAAACAAACAAAAAAATGTTAATTAAATATTTTGATATGAAAGATATGGGTATCGCAGACGTTATGTTAGGGATTAAAATTACTAGAACGTCTGATGGAATAATATTATCTCAATCTCACTATATTAAAAAAATATTATTTAAATTTAATAAAAATGATACCAGTCCATTTAGAACACCTATAGATATTAATCTACATCTTGCTAAGCATACTGGGCAACCCATATCATAATTAGAATATTCATATATAATTGACAGTTTAATATATGTCATGAATTACACCCGTCTTTATATAGCATATACTGTCAATAAGTTAAGCAGATTTACTAGTAATCCAGGTCCAAATCATTGGATAGCACTAGTAAGGATATTGCGATATCTACGATATATCCTAAATTATGGATTACATTATACAACATATCCAACTATACTAGAAGGATATAGTGATGCTAACTGGATATCTTCTAGTGGATATGTGTTCATCCTAGGAGGAGGTGCAGTGTCATGGAAATCATCAAAATAAACTTGTATAGCTCGGTTCACTATAGAATCAGAGTTTATAGCTTTAGATAAAGCTGGAGAAGAAGTAGAATGGCTTCGAAATTTTTTGGAGGATATTCCATGTTGGTCTAAACTTGTGTCTTCAATATGTATCCATTATGATAATCAATCAGCTATTTGCAGAGCATAGAATAAAATATATAATGGTAAGTCTAGATATATACGTCATAGACATAATACCATTAAGCAATTACTTGAAAATGGAATAATCTTTATTGACTACATTCAGTCAAAGAAAAACCTTGCGGATCCATTGACAAAAGGTTTACCAAGAGATCAAGTAAATTATTTATCGAGGAGAATGGGTTTAAAGCCTATAACAAATTAATCTTCATAGTGGATACCCAACCTAGTTGACTGGAGATCCCAAGATCTAGGTTTAAAAGGGACAACTAAATTATGAAAAGGTCAACGAAGCACTAAGGATGTAAATTCCTACTCAATCCTATGATAATCAGTGCTGCCTGCTAAAGGTACTAGGATAAGCATAGCTTTTAATGATTCTTATGACATGAATATCATGTGGGGTATAGCAGGATATTCTTAATAAGAATCATTTATGTGAGTGTGAACCAGGCCAATTCTATGAGAATTTTAAAGGCTTTAATTCTCTAAAGCACTCATGAAATCAGAAATTGTTCAGGACCAAAATGAACACAACCATGAGAACCAAGAGGAATGCTTGGAAAGAAGATGTGTGATTATTATTGCCTTAGTTTACATCAAACACTGAAAAGTTCAAGGCATCATGTTCACTTTTAACAAGTAAACTCGATAACAAAATACAAAGGAATGTTCAAAGTCATAAGCTACCTATCCTGATACAACTTCATTCCATTTACCTTTTTTAAGTATCTACATATTCATTTGCATTTAAAAATCTATATTTGTGAGGGATTGCCTTTATTGATCTTTGATATTAGTCCAAAATTCCATTCATGTGGGAAATTGTTGGAAAAAGTGAATAGGAATTTTTTATTCCTAAACTATCCTTTGGGATGGGAAACTATCCTTTGGGATGGAAACTTTTAGTCCCACATGGAAAGATTGGAAAAAATTAAGGCTCTTTATAAGAAAACCTTTTCCCATGCTCTTGCATTTAGGCTCACCATAGGTGGAGAGCTTTAGGATGATGCGTACGCGATGGGAGACAAGGGTACAATGGGCGCTTTGTAGGCACCGAGTCGACTCGAGGGGTTCGAGCCAACTGGACTGAAGTGCTCTCTACAGCAAGGAGCCGACTCGAGGGTTCAAGCTGACTCGGATGATGAGATTTCAAAAATCACGAAATAACTGATCATGCATCCGGAGGCATTGATAGCGCAATCACGCGTCCGTTCACGGATCAACATTTTTTTGATGATCATGGATTCCTTCGATCATGAAACAATGCATTGAGAAGCACGAATCATGAAACAATGCATTGAGAAGCATGGATCATGAAATAATGCATTGAGAAGCATGCTGATCACGTGATCTTTAGATCACTGTACGAAACAACGTATCATGGCTTTCGATAGGTGTATTGATCACGGGATTTTCAGATCACTGTTAAGAAAAGGCATATCTCACTACGAAAAGCCATCAGTAACTCCCTCCAATTATATCAGAAGAGTTGCTTCCAAGATACATCTTAAGGCTATAAATAGGTCCTTGTTCTTCATTCATTTTCATCCGATCAATCCTTTTCTTTCCTTCTCTTAGGTATTTCCACACTCTGAATAACAGAGTAAGCTATAATACAATTTCTTGGCATTTGCATACTATGAATAATAGAGTATAGCTATAATGCATACAAAGAGAGAAAAGCATTCCTGGTTCGAATTTCTGGTGAATTGTAGTGCTGTTTTCACCAGAAGAAGAACGTTGTATCCTGAAAGATAATCATCATAAACCATAAGCACCATTGCGAGATGAAATTATCTTAAGGACAAAGAGTATAACTCTAAACTCGGTCTTTTCAATTAGGTAGTCACATATTATTACCTACCAATAATTACAATTCAGGTTTTTTTCAATAAAAATACTATTTTAATATAAATAAATCTATCTATTTCATGAAAAAAAAAGTGACAAAACGTAGGAGGAACGGCTACGACATCAGTAGACAATCGCTTCATACAAATGCATGCTTTCTCTTCTTTTGCATGAAATGTTTGTGTTGTATGTAAAATGATTCTAAATAAATTATTAAATTATTTATTAAAAAAGATAAAATTTAAAAAATAAAAAAATAAATTTATTACCTCTATTTAATTTCATTTCAATATAGAAATTATTTAAAATAATATATAAATTTTATATAAAAATTAATAATAATGGATAAAAAAATCATGCTAATTGTTGCCGCCTAGACCGTCATGGCCTGTAGCTCCGATGCGGTGTCGGGCGTTGCCCTCCTCATTCAGAATCCTGCGACGCACCCTGTCCTGCAAAAGGAAAAGAGACCCGGGCCCGGATTCTGGCGGGGGCACTCTGATAATCAAGTCAGTGGGTGATCTAGGAGAATAGATCCTTCTTGGTGGATCCCAGTGAGGTCTCCACGTTCGAAGGTTATTTTTTAGAGAAAAGAAAGCGAGAGAGTGGGAAAGGAGTATCAGCGGAGAAGGAGAGCCCAAGCAGGGTTGGTTATGTCCGTGGGATTCTTCCGACGAATTCCTCGGTAGCCTCAAAGCATTTCATCTGGTTTGCTCTCCCCTTTTGTGTGCCGATGGTTACCTCACATGCCCCTTGCTTGCTTGTGGCTTGTCACCTGTGGCTTGTTGCCTATGGCTTGTGGCTTATTCTCTCTTCAGTCGGAGGCCCCTTTTTAGTTTGTTATGGAGAGGTTGTCTTGCCCCTTAAGCTTGCTTCCTAGATGTTCCCTTCTTTGGGGAGTCCAGAGGATTGACATCTGGTAACATTCGGGAATTGTGCATGAGCTCCCCTTTCTCCCTTTGAGGTAGGGAGTTATGTCACTGGCTTTGACATTCTGATTGATCACTATGTTTTGGGAAGCTTGGCAGAGTATCGGTATGTGGGCGGTCGCCCCAGGGTTTGAATTCTCTTGCATGACCTTCTTCTTATGGGTGATGGAGACGGTAGGTCGAGGGGCGCCGCACCTCAAATGAGGCATCCCTTCTCGATCGATGTAAACCAGGGCTTGAGGGGATCCTGGTGCTTCAGTAAGGCATCTCCCTCCATAGGCCTCAGGTGGCGGACCGCCGCCTGTCAGTCATACCATCCCAGTGATGGGGTCTTGATGAAGACAACTCCCTTTCCCACCATGATTTGAATTTCTGTCGTCCTCCTTGCTTCAGTTGGTGGTAGTATGAGCTTGACCCCCGATCGAGAGCAGACCTCGATAGGGGGCTCACTTTTGCTCCTCGCTTGGGTGCCATGCTCAGGTGGCACCTCCACCTGCCAGCCGATAGCCAGCATCTAGATGGACTCCATGTCAACGGATACAGTCATATCAGTTGCACCCCACTCTCGAGCCCGAAAGATGGTACGGTGCTCAAGGCATGGAGAGTAATGATCATGCTAACGTGGATTATGATGTCTCTTACATTTTCGACATCTCTGCATGCCTGTGCTTCATAGACCATGCCTTCACATTGATGGGGGTTTCATTATTCTTGGCTTTTTGATGGCGATCATAAATGCGCCTCCTGGGTCGACATGAATTCTCTAGGAACGAGGCATTCAGGTCACTCGATGCCAGTACGTGGCAACTTCTAGCTGGCCTGGCAATTAATGAGGTATGTACCTTCAATCGATACAAGGAAGCGGCAAGATTTGTTTCAGAAAAGCCATCCCTTGCCTTTTTAAGGACAGGTGGATAGGCCTTCACAGAGTTTCCTCCCTTCTCCAATGCTTCTTCTCTTTAACTCTTCTCTCCTGGCTTGTGCCGAGAGAGGTCTTCTAGTGAGCTTCAGGTCCCTGAACGAAGGGTCGAGAGGTCGCATGATGTTTCTCCAAAAATGTCTGGCTGGCATCCTAGCGGGGGTGTCCCGGTCGGAGAAGAAGTCTACTGAGCTCGAGATTCCCCTGAAGGAGGAGGAAGTGGAGAGGCCCTGGGCGGTAGAGAAGGTGGTTGCCCGTGTGATGGGAGCAGCCTACTTGCGAACCTCCTGGATGCGCCTGGTCGTGCAATTGAATGGGGGGATGGCCACGGTTGCAGTCACCGTGGAGAAGGCCATGGTTGTCGCGGCGCTATTGAGAGTGGTCTAACAAGGAGCGGCCACAGCTGCACTTGGAATCACTAGATTGATGAGATCCAAGGAAGACAATGCGGTCGAGGAGGATGTGTTGCTGTACTCCTTCCTCGAGTGTTCACTTGAGGAAGGGGACCTGCATCCTTGGGGTGAAGGAGCCGATGCCGGGCTCTAGAGATTGGGCGAACTCCTAGGGAGGATGGTGCAGTAGAGGCGGACGCATCATCGTCTTCCTTCCCAGGAAGCTTAGTTGAGGGAGGGACTGGCATACCTCCAACTGCTTCCGGAAGTAGGGTCCATAACTAGGGAGGATCCCTCCTTATCTGTAACTTAGATCTCTGGGAGGCTTCCTGGCATGTCGGGAACCTCCATAGGATGTAAGAGACTTTTGATCAATGAATGCATTTGTTTTGACCATTGTGCACTTCTCCTTCTTGTCTCCTTTTCTTCTTTAGTTGATGCAGCCTTCCACTTCCCTTTGGCTGAAACATCTTGCATTCCAACTGCATCATCTTGTGTCTTCCTTCCCTTCCTTTCTCTGTTTGAGCATGTCGTAACTGTGCCCTCCATGGATGTGCACTTTGGGAGAGCTAGCCCAGCAGAAGGATTCAATGAGGAATTTGGCTTCTACTGGAGTCTCGACCTTGGGGGAGCCAGCCCAGCAGAAGGTGAAGTTTGACTTCGGTTGGAGTCTCGACCCGGAGAGAGCCAACCCAATGGAAGGACTAGAAGAGGAATTTGGCTTCTGCTGAAGTCTCGACCTAGGGGGAGCCAGCATAGCAGAAGGTGGAGTCCGGCTTTGACTGGAGTCTCGACCTTGGAAGAGCCAACCCAATAGAAGGACTCGAAGAAGAATTTGGCTTCTACTGGAGTCTCGACCTGGGGGGAACCAACCTAGCAAAAGGTGGAGTCCGGCTTCGGCTAGAGTCTCGACCTGGGGGGGAGCCAACCTAGCAAAAGGACTCGAAGAGGAATTTGGCTTCTGCTGGAGTCTCGACCTGGAGGGAGCCAACCCAGCAGAAGGTGGAGTTCGACTTCACCGGAGTCTCGACCTAGGGGGAGCCAACCCAGCGAAAGGACTCGAAGAGGAATTTGGCTTCTGCTGGAGTTTCGACCTGGGGGAGCCAGCCCAGTAGAAGGTGGAGTATGGTTTTGGCTGGAGTCTCGACCTGGGGGGAGCCAATCCAGTGAAAGGACTCGAAGAGGAATTTGGCTTCTGCTAGAGTCTCAACCTGGATAGAGCCAACCCAACGAAAGGACTCGAAGAGGAATTTGACTTCTGCTAGAGTCTTAACCTAGGGGGAGCCAACCCAGCAGAAGGTGGAGTCCAGCTTCGGCTAGAGTCTCGACCTGGGGGGAGCCATCCCAGCGAAAGGACTCGAAGAAGAATTTGGCTTCTGCTGGAGTCTCGACCTGGGGAGAGCTAACCTAGCAGAAGGTGGAGTCTGGCTTCGGCTGGAGTCTCGACTTAGGAGGAGCCAACCCAGCAGAAGGTGGAGTTCAACTTCGACTAGAGTCTCGACCTAGGAGAGCCAACCCAGCGAAAGGACTCAAAAGGATAGAGCTTATGGTCGCAATCTCTGTTGGCTGGATTCGAGCGGGACCTAGTGATGTCACTTTTTCATTTGCCTTATGCTCCCATGTCTTGACAAAACGTCGCGCTCAGGGCTAAGAAAGTAATTATGGAGGTGGCATGGAAAGGCTGAAATCTGGTGCCATTGAATGCCACGATCATTGCCACTTCGCACGCCAAGCCTTGAAGCTAGTATGGGAGTGCCATATCAGCGAGTTCGAGGAAGCATAATGGTGGACGTACAACCCAGGGTTGTTTCCATCGCATCGGGGCGTTGCCTTTGGCCGATGTTGCCATGTGGTGCCCATCTGGTGGCGGGAGTGCCGAAAGGATGTATGACTGTAGTTTGACCACTTTGAAAAGAGGGTAAGCTTTTCCCTAATCACCCCTTTCAAAACTTTCCTGCTCGCTGTCGGACTAGAGCTTCTTCCTTCCCCCAGTTGTCTTTTCCCCAACAACCAGGTTAGTCCTCCTTGGCCTTCTCCTTCTTTTATGGCTAGTCTGAGTTTTCCTGTAGGGTTCCCAGACCTTCCTTCCCTGTACACTTCCTTCTTTCTCTAATCTTGGATGGCCCCGTCCGGTCAGAACCGTCGCTCTTCCCGGAACCTTGATGAGGCAGGGTCCTCTCGATCGAGGACTCCATCTTCTGACGAGGAGGAGGAGGTTCCTCTCGTCATTCGTAGGAGCCTTCGCCCAACCGGAGAAGCCATAGGTGGGCCAGGGCCCTCCTGCTCCTCCTATCTCTTCCACACCTATTGCTCCTTCCAGGTCTTCCCGTCCGACCGGGCCTTCTAGTGTTGCTTCGACGATGACTAGGGAGGATCTTTCTGTGATCCGGGCCACCTACGAGACCCCGGATTCCATCTGGCTCTCGATTCTAGGACCAAGGGAGCGGGTCATCTCTAGTGGCCCAGGTCGAATAGCCCTTTATGAGGATTTCTTTCTCGGGGGCCTTCGTTTCCCTTTTCACCCCTTCTTTCTCTCTTTCCTTAATAACTACCATCTTGTTCCTGCCCAGTTGTCCCCCAATGCCATTAGGGTTATTAACTACTTCATTGTTTTCTGCCACTTCCACGAGATTATCGCCCGTTTCTCCCTATTCAGGACCTTCTTTATCCTGAAACGCCACTCGACTGAAGATGGGTGGTGGTTTGTTTCTCCTCGTTCGAAGGGCATAAAGTTTGAGCATCCCTCTTCCATCAAAGGGTGGAAGAGTAAATTCTTCTTTGTTTCTATCAAAGGGATGGACTGAGTTTGGAGTGATCCGGACCGGACCCCGAACCGAAACTCCTAGGTCGAGGCCTCTGATCGAAAAATATACGACCAGCTCATTTTTTATCAGATCCCTCTCTCGAGGTTTTACTGTCAGAGCAAAACCTGATCGATGCTGAAATTAGCCCAATCCGGGGCTAGGTGAGTCCGGGGCAATGTCTCTTCTTCCATGAGTCCTTTTTGATATGCTGCTGACCTTTATCTTTTTCTTCTTGCAAGCATGAAGTTCTTGGTGGAGGAGCTTCTGGAGTCCACCCAGAGGAGAGGCCTACACATCCGGGCCCGGGGAGGCTCCACCAAAGAGGGCTCGAGTCGAGCCCAGCCAAGGGGCGGGACCTGCTTCAATCCTTGGCCTCGCGGGGCGAGCAATCGAGCCGGCCCTCGGGCCTTCGAGGCAACGAGCCCATCTCCTGGCCTGAGAACCTAGCATGGGTGCACAGGCCAGATCAGATTCTGTCATTGCGGTCCAGCCTCCCGTAGTCATCGAGGTGGACGTTGAGGGAGAGAGGGTGGCGGAGCGGCCACCGACGATGCCACCACCCATGGCAACGAACTCCCCCTCGCTAGATGAGATGCCTTCAGAGGCGGTTCCCCCGGATGCGGCGATGCCCCCAGCATCGAGGAGGGCTGCTATCTAGAGGGTGGCACCTGGGATGAAATCAAACTTGATGGTCACCTAGGATCTTGTGCTTGCAGAGCACATAATGGAGTTCGCGATCCAGTCATGCGACCACCGCGAGAGGGGAGGCAAGAAGCTGGCGAAGGCCCTTCTTGGCACCCTTCCCCTCCTTTTCATGGTAGTCTTCTTCTTTTCTGTTGCTTCAGTCTGGTTGCCATAGCTAACACCTTTAATGATGCAGATCGGGACCAACATTCTTCTCGTCTATGACTACTGCACCCAGTGGAAAAAGAGAGACGCCCGGCAGGAGCAGGAAAGGGCATTGCTAGTGGTTGAGGCTCGAGAATAAACTAACAAGGCTCGGGCCTTGGAGGAGAAGAATAAGGTCCTCCAAGCCAAGGTGGTCGATGTCAAAAATTGGGTTAGAGACCTCGAAGTGTCCTTGGCCGGAGAAAGGGATCAAGCTTCCCATCGGATGGAGGAGCTTAAAGCAGAAGCTGCCCGGGCGGAAGAGCTAAGGAGTGGCCTCCAAGCATAGTTGGAGGCAATACAGGCTCGGCTGTCAGCAGTCGAGGAGAGAGCTGCTAGGGCGGTGGCCCTGATAGAGGCTGCCAAGAAGGAGGCTGTCGAGGCAGTGCCCATGTTCAGGGCCTCGGCATCATTTTTTTATGAAGTTCGGGAGGCGGCCACGGATTCCTTCATCAAAGGATTCGGGGTCTACAGATCTTTGGTGGCCCAGCTCTTCCCAGGGCTGAAGCTGGATGAGGTTGTAGTCCTGGGTGGCCTTGGTGGAAACTCAGGGGGAGCTGCGACTTCTACTGTCGTGGCTGAGGTGGAGCCTGCTCATGTGTTGCCTAGAAATAGAGCCCGAGAGGGAGGTGAATTGGATCTTTTAAAAATTTAAAACAATTATATGCTGGTCTTGAAGTGTTTGTGAAACAAAGTGATTTAGCTCTAAGAGATATACAGCAGATAATAGCAAATTAAATGCAAGTATTGAGAAGCAAGTAATAAGGAAGACAATCACACACAAACACAAAGATTTATAGTAGTTCAGTGCACTCCAAGCACCTACATCCACTTCCCAAGCTTTTCCTTGGGAATTTTACTCTAATCTCTTCAAGATTACAGCCGACTTGTTTTCCAATGATCACAAGTTAAAACCTAAGTTGGTTTTATCACCTAGGCTCACCAACAACCTTTACAACTTGTTTTGTCGTTGAGCTCACAAGTCAAATCCTAGGTTGTTTTATCCCTTTGGCTCACCAACAACCTTTACGACCTAGTTTTAAAACCTTTGAAAACTAGGTCAACAAAGCGAGAACAAGAATGTAATAAAAGAGCACAATACAAAGCTCCTTGAAAGAGCTGAAATGAAGGTCGTTGAAGCTCTCTTGATTGCTTGAGTTGACTTCTCCTTGAATCTCTTGAATGCACAATTATGGCCAAGAACTTGAAACCTTAACAACTCAAATATGGGAGGCTTTTTGCAAGGGAATCTCTTTAAACACACTCTTCTTATCTTTTCAAATAATTGGAGTTTGTCTCATGTGATTTTACTCTTTCTTGTTGACTTTATGAGGTTTGGTAAGTATTAAATATCTCAAATCCATTGAAAAAACTATTGAAGACTGTTAGAATTTAAAAAGTAACAGTTTGTAACCGTTTGGAAACAAATCTGAAATTCTGAAAAACTAGCCATTAGACCTTGATTCGATCTCATGAGTTGATACTTGAAGCATGAGTTGACCTCATGAGTCGACACTTGAAGTGTGAGTCGACACTTGAAGTATAATTCGACTTCATGAGTCGATACTTGGTGCATGCCACTGAAACTTTGTGTGCCGGTCTTTTGAAACTTCTGAATTTTTTTCATGAGTCGACCTTGTGAGTCGACACTTAGCTTGTGAGTTGACCTCTTGAGTCGACACTTGTTCCTGTGCCATCCAAAAAAGCATGCCAAACTTGAATTCCTTAATGATTTGTCCATTAATCCATTTGATGGTTCTTCATAAAGGCCAAAGAGGTTGTTTTGACAAAGTTCCAAGGTGAAAAGCTCAATCAAACATTAGAAACTTCTTGCTCTCAAATTAGTAAACTTGATACCTTTTTGTTGCAGAAATTGATATACCTAAGGCCTAAAATTCATACTCCAATTGAAACGTTAGTCCAAACATATACTCAGTTTTTTGTTATTCATCAAAATTAAGGAGCCAAAGCCAACAATCTTCCCCTTTTTGATGAAGACAAAATCTTGAGTATATAAGCAAATATATTTCAAAATTTGACTAGTATGGTACCAAGAGTTTTGAAAATGTATGAATTTATCGAAGTATTTTCATATTTGACAACAATCAAGATTCATACACTTATTTTAGTGAAAATGAAATAGATTTTCAGTTCATAGAGCAATGTTTCAAAGAGTATCAAGGTAAGAGAATTCAAGATATCCCCCTATCTTAAGTAATATGTGAGAGTTTCGAGAAACAAAATTTGAATATGATGTTGCTTATATATCTTTCTTACTCCCCCTTTTTGTCATCATTAAGCAATAAAAAGGATTTCTCTCCCTGAATCATTGCAAACAACACAACTTAAGGTGTTTAAAGATACAAAGGAGTGAGTAAAGAAATAACAAAAGCTTTCATATATCAAACTGAGCTTTCATATATCAATGTTTTCAGTACAACATGCACTGAAACATACATAAACTGAAAAGATACATAAGCTAAAACATGCAGAAACTGAAACATACATAGATATAATCTGAAACATAATCAAACCAAAGAAAAAATACAAGCAAACTAAGAGTCTATGAAACTACTCTCCATCAAACGGAAGCTCAAAAAAGATCGTTGCCTTGATCCTAGTAGCAGAGGATCTAGGAGTCTTATGGGTAAGGCTTCTAGTTCTAAGAGAGGATCCTGATCTAGGTATGACCCTAGTAGTCCTAAATCTGGCACGAGTGAAAACTCTCGAAAGAAGTTTGATAGGTTGAAGAAGCATCTGGATGAACCTCAATGGGAATATTGAATTATGATCAAGTATAACAGGAGTCTGATCCTCCCTGCTAACAACCTGGAAGTCTCCATCATCACCACCACTGTCAGACTCAACAACTGTATCGCCATCAACAGCAATCTCACCATGTACATCAGTGTGCTCAACATCATCGCAGAAATAATTGAGATGCCCCGCACATTGTCCTGCTTCAGGATGCACCGAAAGGCTAACTCTCGGTTCCCAACATAGTTCATGGCTCTGCCGCAGAGTGGGATCTGCCATATTCTGCTAATCACCTTAGGGGTCACCTGTATCTCAACTCCCCTAACTACTGCAATCCATCAAAGGCCATCAGTGGCCATACTGCCATAAAACTCTCTAATAAGCTGGGGGTAATATCACTCTCGCATAGTGCAGAAATAAATGAGCCCAGCTGCTCTTAGTAAGTCTCCTATAATGAAACTCTGTGAATCCCAAAACTGAATATCCACATGTCTGCCACTGGCAATGGTCTTCCCCATAACTCTAGCTGCTCCAAGGAAAGAAGGTACATGCTACTTTTGAGTATCATGCTTTGCCTGCTCAACTGGATCCTGATGGGCCTTGGTTTTTCTCTCTCTGCTAGTCTGACCCTGCTCAGTTCTTCTTTTTCGGTATGCCAGCTGCTTTTGAGGAGCCATACCACACAGAGGTAACAAAGAAGAAGTGGAAGAAAGAGTAAACCGGAGTGGCTAAGAGGGAAGGAAGAGTCGGCCAAGAGGAAAGAGGAGAAAAGGAAACAATGGACCGAGAGAGAAACCAATGAGTGGGGAAGAAGAAAAAAGAAGGAACAAACCATGAAAAGAGGGCAAATGAGGGAATAAATGGATTTAATCCAACAAGAAACAAAGAAATCGATCGAAATAAGGAAGGCTAGGGTCAACCGAAAGCAAGAACGAAAATGGAGAGAAGAACACACGGTCCGACTGGAAAATCCATGAAAAAGATGGGGAAATACCTAAAATCTAAAGGCTAGAAGAGGGATTCCACTGTTCTTGGAGGTTCGGACAGCTTTTAGGGACCACACGGTGCTAAGGAAGGGAGAAAGAAATAAATTAAAAGTGTTTATGGAAAGCCCTAAAAGTCTCAGTCCCGACATCATGGGTCGACACTTCAAAACTGTTCAAGTGTAGATAGTTCAAGTGAGTTGACACTTGGCAATTTTTCAAGTGTCGACACTTGACCTTGGGCAAGCAAAATAAATTTCAATAAAATCCAAAAAATCCAGGAAAAATCTATGAGATATTCTAAGATATATTTAAAGGATTTTAAGAGATTTTTGAAGGATTTCAACAATAATTTGAAGGGTTTAGTCAAAAGGATTAATAACATCAAGTTCCCTTCTAATCATTCAAAATCTATCTTCACTTAGAGACTTTGTAAAAATATTTGCTAATTGATTATCAGTGCACACAAAATCAAGTATTACATTACTATTTTGCACATGATCTCTTATAACATGATGTCTTATTTCAATATGTTTGCTTCTTGAGTGTTGAACATGATTTTTAGTCAAATTAATTACACTAGTATTATCACATCTTATTTGTGTCTTAGTTAGTTTGATGCCAAAATCTTCGAGTTGTTGTTTAATCCATAATATTTGAGCACAACAGCTTCCAGCTGCTATATATTTGGCTTCCGCCGTAGATAGAGTAACTGAATTCTATTTCTTGCTAAATCATGAAATCAAATTAACTCCTAGAAATTGACAAGTTCCACTTGTACTTTTTCTATTAAGTTTACAACCAGCAAAATCAGCATCAGAATATACAATTAATTCAATAGATGAATCTCTAGAGTACCAAAGTCCAATATCAATAGAGCTAGATAGATATCTAAGTATGCGTTTAACAGCCAATAAATGAGACTCTTTGGTATGGGCACCAGAATCAGACAGAGGCTCCTCAACCCTCTGTGGATCTCTGACTAAGGTTTAGTCTGTTGAGTTCTATAATAAGGCTTTAAGCCTAAGCAATTTTTAATTTAAGTTATGTATTTTTGTTTGTCCTGTACCTTGATCAATTTGGTCAAGTTGGGTCAGTGGATCCTGTATTTAGCTAAGTTGGTTCTAGTCCAAGTCTACTTGAAGATTGGGCCCAAGCTTGGAGTGGTCATTGAGTTTGGTCCATTTATTAAAAGGTCAAACCATCTCCCAATCTTTGAAAGATGCCACTTCAGCCCTTGAGCGCCACCTTATCCATCCCATATGGTGCCACATCACCATGACAAGTGGGTAGCCAAGGCAAGAAGGAAATGCTGAATTTGTGGGTGCCATTCTTTCCTCCCTTCCCTCCACCTATCAAGCCTCTTTCCAAAGGAGCTATGGGCAGCCAAGGAAGGTCAATGGGTAATGGAGACATGATCCTTGTTTCAAGCCCCATATCAAGCTTACTTCTCAAAGAGCTTGGTCGACTATGGAATAAATGCATTGACCCAAAAATCAAGGAGGCAACTCCCATCTTTCAAGCCCCAAATCAAGCCACAAAACCTTGGTCGGCCAAGAGAAGAAGAAATCTGAATTTGGGCACCCTCTTCATGAAGCTTTGTATTTTTTTTCATTTGAGTTCGAATGGGTTTTAAGGTGCCTATATAAAGGGCCTTACCCCTTCCTTGTATGGACTAATTTTCAATGAATGAAAAAGAAAAGTTTGAGTGATATTCTTCTAGTTTGACTTCGTTCCTTAAGAACGTCAATCTCTGTGAGGGAGCGCCTTCACCTTCGGGCGTCAAGGGGTGTGAGGCCCTAAGCTACCATCTCTTCTGCACAAGCCATCTTCCATCTTCGAGTTCAGAGACCATCTGGGTGATCCATTCAGGCGCCTAGCAAGAAGATCCCCCAACACCACCATCTTCAACTTTTGTTCCTTCATTGCTTCTTATTTCTTGTTGACCCCTAACATTAATCTTGATTGCTCGCAGGTCCCCAGGTGCCATGGACACGAAGTCGGTCTTCCTTGCCTTCACGACCTCCGGACGGAAAGCCGGCGCATCCACAAGGTTGAAGGTTTAATTTTTCAGGCCGCATCCACGAGAGCAAGTGAACTCAGCATCGGGCGCATCAAAGCTTTACAAGGTTTGCAACCCTAAACTCCTAAGTTGGTATTGACCCAAGAGCTAAGTCCTACAGGGTTTTTTAATCCCGGGGTCCTCTTTTTATCCTTGTTTAGGGACTTATTTGCTTGCTTGAAGTTTTTGTTATTATAGAAACCCTAGATCTACTCTTGCTCGTCTTCGAGAATCCTTAACCTCATTAAAACCTAAAAATCACAAAAGAAAAATCACTTGCATCATTCCATCTCATCCTAGCCTCTAGTTAGTCCCGCATCATGTTTGGTATCAGAGCATGTTTAGGACTTAGCATCTTCTTAAGTACTTGGATTGGATGCTTCACCATGGCCATCCGGTCATAGAAAAAAGAAGGGCTGCAAGATCGTTACATCCTATTCCACAGGGATTTCCTATGGCGTGTAGGGGTATCGATGTGATTGACCTTTGAAGGGAAACACAAGGAGATAAGTTTTAAATCTTAAAGAATAGTTTTGCATCATTAGAATCTAGCATTTTCAAATTTTTGCATTTTTTTTCATCTCAGTATATAGTATGCTATTTTAGTTGTTTCTGCCTGTAGGAACATCAGATTTTTGTGATTTTTATTTTGATGGATTTTGCATAATTAGAAGTATTTTTCAGATTTTATTTCAGTCTGTAGAATTTCTATATGGTTGATTACCATCTGAGAAAAAATTATGTTCTGAAAATTCCAGCAAATTCATCTCATCCCATTTTCATTTTCCATATAGTTTAATTTTTGCATTTAGGTTCATATTTTTTTTAATTTCCAGCATCTTATTTCCGCTAGCATACATCAAAAATCCAAAAAACAAAACTTAGGTACATTTCATTAGATCATTTGTATGTCATCATTTTCATAACTAACTTAAGGGTGTCAATATCATAAGATAAGGGAAAGAAGTCATTACCTTTCCTTAGCCCAAAAATAACCACCCGTGCATTTCGAACCCAAACCTAATCTAAAATCTAGTAGCAACCTAATAGATTAGGGACATCCACAAGTCGGGTTTAACCACTTTGGGGAAGCTAGTGCATGCAACCCTTCAATTGGTACCGAGAAGCTAGTGTCTAAGGAAAGAGGTCTAGCATAAACGACCTAAGCGGTGCTGTGGTTCTTTAATTGGATCCTTGTAAAAGCAAAGGGGGCCTCCTACACTCCCACCTCTTACCTGGCTGGTGAAAGGGCTAGTAGTTGTGCTGTGTTCATCTAAGTTAACCCATTCTGTTTAGACTCATAGGTATAGCAAACCATAGTACCTTGCATTGTGTGTTGCATATCTAGTCTAGATTAGGAGTCCATTAGTGCATCCATCATTATCCTGTCCAGTGTAATCATGGGGTCAAACTTTAAAGCCCACTTGTGGGCCATCAACGAACAACTCGTCCAATTGGACCAAAAGATGGACCAAGCAGAGGCACGGGCAGAAGCCCGCAAGGACCATGCTAAATTCAAATCCTCTAGGCCCAATTTCCTTGGTCCAAGAGCCTATTATCATGATCTTACAGCTGAGCCTAGCCCTGAAAGCCCATACCCGTACTTGGTTGAATTATAGGAAAGACCCATTAGGAACATTAGGACAGAAGCTCCCTCATTTCGTGGCAGTCTTGATCCTCAGGTTTACATTGCCTAGGAGGAAGATATGGATGATTATTTTAAGTGGAATGAAATGCCTGAGGATGGAAAGGTTAGGTTTGCCTGAGTATATCTATGGGGTCCAGCCGAGTCTTATTGGAACAATGTTTAGGGAAGGAGGGCGTATGAGAGACACAAACCCATTAGGACCTGGAAAGGAATGAAGAGCAAGCTTCGTGAAAGGTATATCCTTGCATTCTACCAACAAAATCTCTTAGACCACTTAGAGAGGTTAACCCAAGGTAATGGATCAGTCAGTAATTATATTGATAGATTCGAGCATCTAATGTGCTATATTATGAATATGGATCCATATGATATCCTAATCCAATTTGAAGAGGGTTTGAGAGAAGATATCCGGAGAGAATTGTTTAGACATAATATCCATAGTTTGGAGCAAGCCTATCGAGTAGCCCAAAACTATGAGAGGCCTTTGAGGCATGCTAGATCAAGTACTTTGGACCTAAATCCGACATCTGCCAGCTTGAATCATATCCCCATTGGTCCGACACCTAATGTGAACCATACTTTTGTTGATCAACCCTCATCTGTATCACCTCTAACCCAGAAGGATAACATTGAAAAGGAACTAGGTATAACCGACCTTGGTGAGGACACAAGAGCCAGGAAGAGGAAGCAAACCTTTTCCAATTCAATTTGGATCACCAATGAGTTAGTCTAAGTGTTCTTCACAAGAACACTCGAGTCCCAGTTATTTTGAGTTGTAATTAGGTCAAATTAATTTGTAATTTGATCAAATTGAGTTTAATTTGGTTGTTGACCCCTGGAATGATTTTGATGATCACAAAACATTGGAGCATGTATTTGATACTAACTCTTTACAAATGTTTAAGAAGTTTTTGCAGGAATGAATTACCTTGGTTTTAAAATGGTATTCAAATTCACTTAAGGAAATTCAATTGAGTTTGTAATTGCCCTAAGCTATGAATGTTGTAATCATAAAAAAATGGGCTTAAAAGTGTAAATAATTTGATAAAGCATGTAAAGTAGCTTCTAGTTATTTCAATGATGAAGTTTTGGGAAGCTTGAAGCAAATTTTTAAAGTATTGTAAGAGCTGACTCAAGACGGCACGGCACGGAGACAAATTTCAGAGTTTCAGAACTAAGAGCCGACTCCCAGCTCAAGAGCCGACTCTTACAGAAGTATAGTTTTTGAAGTTCTGAGACCAAGAGCCGACTCCCAGATCAAAAGCAGACTCCAGGTATGCATGTTTGTCAAGAATAAAAGCATGAAGCCAAGAGCCGACTCCTAGTCCAAGAGCCGGCTCCTACAGAACTTTGATTTTAGCATTCTTGAGATTTTGAGCCGACTCCTGGAGCTCGAGCTAGCTCGTAGAGCCATTGTCTGCACTTCAACGACTAGCTACAGAATTTGAAAATTGAGTACCAAATCACCTCCAACGGCCATTTCATGATTCCCAAGGCCCTACAACGGCCATATCACTTGAAAAACTATAAAGGGTATCATTTTTGAAGGATTGAAAAAATTAATGAAGATTTATTGCTAAATATTCTTGAGAAAAAAAAGAGCTTCCAAGTTATTCCTTCACCTACCTCAAAGAGCATTCAAGTGAGATTCAAAGCTTCACCAACTCCACTCCATCATTGAATCCACTCATTGAAGAAGGGAAGAAGCAGCTTTGAAGAGCATTGAAGTGTATTTAAAGCTTGACTTCGCTTTGATCTTCATCGGCAACATCAAAATAACTTTGGTTTGTTGTAGTTGCTCATTTTACATTCTTTATCTTGGTTTGCTCTCTTAGAACAGCAAGGGACAGTATCTAGAGAGAGAGTTGAAGGTTTTAGGTGAACCTTATAAAATCTAAGTTTGGGTTCTTGGTTTTCCTGGTTTGAAACCAAGTGCTTGGGTTTTCTTTGATGATCCCGTGTAAAACCAAAGGGAGTTTGGGTTTCTTTGGTGATCCTGGTAAAACCAAAGTGTATAGGTTTGGATTGTGAGCCTAGTAAAACAATCCGACTATATTCCAGTTGGGGGATATAGTGAAAATCTCAAGTGGTCCTTGGGTAGGGAATGTAGGAGCCAGTTGCTCCAAACCACTCTACTTCTTGGTGTTTATGATTGTGCTTTCATTGTTTAATTGCTTTAATTTGTTTACTTCTACTTTGCACACTTCACCTCACTTCTACACTAAAAGAATTTTAAAGTACACATACTTGCAAAAAGTTTTTAATCCCAATTCACCCCCCTCTTGGGAAGCCACCTAGGCAACAAGTGGTATCAGAGCAGAGTCTCTGAAAGTTACTTAGAGTAAAGACATATGGCATATCCCATGAGCACTTCATTGGCCGAAGGTCAATCCACAAATAGACCACTACTTTTCACCAGAATTAATTACACTTATTAGAAGGCAAGAATGAAGATATATACATTCAAGCCGTAGATTTTCATCTTTGGAAAATTATTATGAAAGGGCCTCACACACCCATAATTAAAGTTAATGATATAGATGTTCCTAAGCCAGAAGAGGATTGGGATGAAAATGATATAAAACTAGCTGAGTTAAATGCCAAAGCGATGAATCTATTGTATTGTGCTTTGGACCCAAATGAGTTTAACAGAATTTCAACTTGCAATTATGCTAAAAAAATTTGGGACAAATTAGAAATCACACACGAAGGCACTTCTCAAGTTAAGATATCTAAAATTAATTTGCTTGTACATAATTATGAGTTGTTTAAGATGGATCATAGTGAGACTATATCTGCCATGTATACTTGTTTTACTGATATTATAAATAGTCTCAAGAGTCTAGGCAGAACTTACTTCAATGCTGACCTTGTCCAAAAAGTCTTAAGATCTTTGCCAGATAAGTGGAAAGCCAAAGTGATAGCAATTCAAGATGCAAAAGATCTGAATACACTGCCACTAGATGAGTTGCTTGGTTCCTTAATCACTCTGAACTAGCTATGCAACAAAGGACTGAAGAAGATATAAAAAGGAAGAAAGCCATTGCATTTAAAGCAACTGAGGAAGACAAGTGAAGAATCTGATTCATCAGATGATGATGATCCAGGAAGTGATAAAATTGCCCTAGTTATGAGGAAATTCAAAAGATTTATGGACAGAAGAAAAATGAATAGATGGAGAAAGTACTACAGAAAAGGTGACTTTGGAAAAGAAAAGGAAAGAGACAAAGAAAAAGATAAAGAGAAAGATAAAGATCAAGTATCTATCTGCTCTGGATGTAAGAAACCAGAACACATTCGCCCTGATTGCCCTGAAGGAAAGAAGAAGATATTTCCTAGA
Source organism: Areca catechu (assembly GCA_021397845.1). Taxonomy (NCBI): domain Eukaryota; kingdom Viridiplantae; phylum Streptophyta; class Magnoliopsida; order Arecales; family Arecaceae; genus Areca; species Areca catechu. The sequence continues at coordinate 31,578,549 of CM038046.1, forward strand.
AAGAAGAAAAAAGCAATGCTAGCTGCTTGGAGTGATAGTGATGATACCACATCTACTGAAGAGGATGAAGAGAAAACAAAAACATCGCAAATCTGTCTTATGGATTTGGAGGATGAGGTAAGTACTTCTGAACCTAATTTAGAATTCACTTATGATGAATTGCATAATATTTTTTGCGAATTATTGATAGAATACAAAAAAACTGGTTTGAAATTGAGAGATTTAAAAAATAAATGTGATGTATTTGAAAATGATAAAAATGAATCTTGTGAAAGAAACAAAATCTTACAAAGAGAACTAAATTTGGTTTGTAAAAGACTTAAGATTATTTAAATTGAAAAAGAACTTTTTGATAAAATTAAGGATTTAAAAAATGAAAATAATGACCTAAAGAAAAAAGTTCAAAAATTGAAACCTTTAGTTGAAAAGTTAACCCTAAGTTCTAACAAACTTGAGTTAATATTGAAAGATCAAAAAGAAACAAATAATAGATTTGGAATTGGTTATAAAGGCTTTATTTCAAATACTTTTTCTGTTTCTACTTCATATGCTCCTAAATTTATTAATTCTAAATATGTTAGACCTAAACTTGCATCATCTCGTAGTTATTATTCAAATTCAAGGATTGTATGCTATGCATGTAATAATGTTGGTTATAAAGCTTTTGAATGTCATTTGAAACACAATGACAAAAGAAAAATTAAGAAAGTTTGGATTCCAAAAGGAACAATTTCCACTAACTTGCAAGGATCCAAGAGAGCTTGAGTACCTAAATCTATTAAATGATTATTTTGCAGGGATGTCTTGCAGCCACAAGCACAAAGAAAAGATGGTATTTGGATAGCGGCTGTTCAAGATACATGACGGGTAATGCTGATCAATTCTTCATCCTAGAACAGAAGGATAGTGGAATAGTAACATTTGGGGATAATAGAAAAGGAAGGATAATCAGAATTGGTAACATCAAAATTACTCCTATATTTATTGAAAATGTATTACTTGTAGAAAAATTACAGCATAATCTTTTAAGTATTAGTCAGCTATGTGACATTGGTTATAATGTATTTTTCAAGTCATCAATGTGTATAGTAGTTGATCCACTTGACTCGAGTGCTAAGTTTATTGGACACAGACTTGGTAATATTTATGTGGTAGATCTTAATGATCTAGCTATGTCCAGTAATACAAGTCTTGTAGTAATGAATTACAAGAGCAAGGAATCAAGTTTACCATAGCGTAGGCGACTTGGTCATGCTAGTATGGACACAATAGCTAAATTGATTTCAAAGAATTTAGTCAAAGGATTGTCGAAGTTTAAAGTTAATTTTGATTATGTTTGTGATGCATGTCAGTTAGGAAAATAAGTGAGGGGAGTTTTAAATCTAAAAATGTAGTTTCAACTTCTAGACCTTTAGAGCTACTTCACATGGACCTATTTGGACCTACTAGGACTACTAGCCTAGGTGGTATGAAATATGGACTTGTGATTATAGATAACTTTTCTAGATACACATGGATTTTATTTATTGCACACAAAGATGATACTTTTAATGTATTCAAAAAGTTTTACAAAAGAGTTACCAATTTGAAAAACTTATCTGTTATTTCAATTCGTAGTGATCATGGCACCGAATTTGAAAACCAATATTTTGATCATTTTTGCACAAAGCATGGTATTGATCATAACTTTTCTGCACCTAGAACACCACAGCAAAATGGTGTGGTAGAAAGAAAGAATCGTACTTTGGAAGAGATGTCCAGAACAATACTTTGTGAAGGAAATCTTCCAAAATACTTTTGGGCAGAAGCTGTTAATACCACGTGCTATATTTTAAACAGAGTTTTAATTAGACCTGTTATCAGAAAAACCTCCTATGAGCTTTGGAACAATAAAAAACTTAATATCAAATATTTTCATGTTTTCGGATGTAAATGTTTTGTTCTCAACAATGGAAAAGATAATCTTGATAAATTTGTTGCAAAATCCGATGAGGCTATTTTTCATGGATACTCCTTAAATAGTAAAGCCTATCGAGTTTTCAATAAAAGAACTTTAACTACTGAAGAATCTGTATATGTTGTTTTCAATAAATCTGACATTACATCTTCGAGAAATGAAGACTTTGCTGATGATATGCAGGTACACTAGAGCATGGAATGAAAGACTTGACTTTTAAAGACAAACAATCAAGTGAACCACATGAAGAAGAGGTGAGTAAAAAGCATGATGATATACCTAAAGAATGGAGGTATGTACACTCACACCCTAAAGAATTAATTATAGGAGACCCATATCAAGGTGTTAAAACTAGATCTGCATATAGAGATGCACATGATTTAATTATTTTTGTTTCTCATGTAGAACCTCATAATATAGAAGAAGCCGAAACTGATCCTAATTGGATGTTAGCAATGCATGATGAATTAAACCATTTTAGGAGAAATAATATTTGGACCTTAGTTGAAAGACCCAGTGATCATCCAATTATAGGCACTAAATGGGTTTACAGAAATAAACTAGATGAAAATGAAAATGTAATTAGAAATAAGGCTAGATTGGTTACACAAGGATATAATCAGGAAGAAGGAATAGATTTTGATGAAACTTATGCACCAGTAGCTAAATTAGAAGCTATTAGACTATTACTAGCTTATGCATGTTTCATGAATTTCAAGTTATTTTAAATGGATGTAAAGAGTGCTTTTTAAATGGTCTTTTATCTGAAGAAGTTTTTGTTGAGCAACCTCCCGATTTTATCGATCATATTTTTCTAAATCATGTTTTTAAATTGAATAACGCTTTATATGGTTTGAAATAGGCACCTAGAGCCTGGTATGATAGACTGAGCAAATTTTTAATTGCAAATGAATTTGTTAGAGGTAGTGTTGACACCATACTGTTTATTCAAAGAAAGAAAAATGATATTTTGGTTGTTCAAATTTATGTTGATGACATTATCTTTGGATCTACTGATGAATCTTTGTGTCAAGACTTTGCTAAGCTAATGCAGGGAGAATTCGAAATAAACTTGATGGGCGAATTAAGTTACTTTCTTAGACTTCAAATTAAACAAACTAAAGAAGGTATTCTGATCAACCAAGCCAAGTACATTAAAGAAATAATCAAGAAATTTGGCATGGAATCAAGCAAGGAAATTGGAACACCAATGAGTCCTGCACGTAGACTTGACAAAGATGAGAATGGCATAAATGTTGATCAAAAGCTGTACCGTGGTATGATCGGATCATTACTTTATTCAACAGCAAGTAGACCTGATATATTATTTAGTGTTTGTATGTGTGCACGTTTTTAATCTAATCCTAAAGAATCACACATCACAGCTGTTAAGAGAATTATTAAATACTTGAAAGGCACTTGTAATGTAGGTCTGTGGTATTCTAAGCACACATCACTAAAACTAACTAGTTATTCTGATGCTGATTATGGAGGATGTAAAATAGATAGAAAGAGCACAAGTGGCACCTGTCAATTTCTAGGTCTTAACTTGATATCTTGGCAATGTTGCAAACAGAACTCTGTAGCTTTATCTATTGCTGAGACAATATGTAGCTGCTGGAAGCTGTTGTGCTCAAGTGTTATGGATCAAGCAACAACTAGAGGATATGGTGTTATTCAATCTAAAATTCCTACTAAATGTGACAATACTAGTGCTATTAACTTATCAAAAAATCTAATTCAGCACTTACGAACTAAGCACATTGAAATTCGACATCATTTCATTCGTGATCATGTTTTGAATAATGTTGTTGAACTTGAATTTGTACCTACTGAAGACCAATTAGCGGACATTTTTACTAAACCTTTGAGTCAAGATAGATTTGAGAAAATTAGAGGAGAATTAGGGTTATATGACCCATTTTGAATCAATTTGACCTAACTTTTCAAAATTAAGGAAAAATTATCTAGAAATTTCAAAATTCTCTTTAGAGCATATGGCAACCTAATTTGGACTCTAGGAACCCTAGGAAATTGATTTTGATCTTTTTTGAATTTTAGAATGGATTTTAGCTCGAGCCGACTCGAACTCTCAGCATTTTGGCGAGCCGACTCGTAGGACGGACTGAGACTTTTTAAATAGGGTTTCAAACTTTCCCTATTCACCACTCTTTCCAAATTTCAACCGTTCCTCTCTAGCCGACTCTTCTCTTCTCACCAAAAAAACTCTTTAAAACCCTTTCTACCTTCTAGAATCCTTAACCCTTGGAGAATGGGGCCTCGCAAGGCGGTGGCAAAGAAGGCAACTCGGGTTGTCGGACTGCAGCAGAGGAAAGAAGGAGCAAAAGGCATTTAGATACTTCATTTCCATAAGAAGAGCGGCAACCAGAGCAAGAAGAAGTTGTTCCGGCACCCCGGCAGATCATTCCTATGGGTAATTATCAAGTAACACCCGGTAGGTGCATTGATTTCAATTTTATTGAGCAAGAACAATTAAATATTGGAATGTGGCTTGAAGGACAGGGGTGGAAAGAGCTTTGTCAGTTAAATGTTCCAACCTACCTAAATTTGGTTAGACAGTTCTTTGAAAATATGTCCCTAGGAGCTTTTCACATTGAAGGAACAGTAAAAGGGAAACTGATTGAGATAAATGAGCAAAAATTAGCAAATCTGCTAAATATTCCTAAAGAAGGGGATTGTTATTTGGTAATGAAGGAAAGGGTGAAGACTTTCAGACTTATTTTAGGAAGATCCAATGTAAAAGGAATCATTCATGTGCGTGCAAATCAGCTCTCATTGGAAATGAGACTGTTGCACAACATTATTAATCGGATTTTCCTACCCAGGATAGGCAGATTCGACTGGGTTAGTGAGCGAGATCTTGTATTCATGAGGTGACTGATTGAGGGGGAGCCCCTCGACCTTCCATTCATCATGATCTCACAGATGAGAGAGGCTGTGCGTAGGGCACGAGCCTGTTTATCCTACGGGATGGTTTTCACGTTATTGTTCCAGGATGCAGACATAGATCTTACTAGGGAGGATTGTCGGTTATTGCTGCACATCGACAAGTATACAGTGAAATCCCTGATTAGGATGGGATTTGTCAAGGTTGATGAGAACTGGATCAGAAAGACCTCAAGAGTACCTACAGCACTCTCTGAGGACTCAGATGATGACATTCAGGCTACACAGGGTCTTGGTGAGCAGGCTGAGGGACATACAGATGAGGCTGGACCTTCCAAGCCAGCTCTTGCTTCACCACATTCATCTATCAGGACTCCTACTGCTGCTAGAGCTGACATTGATGATAGACTCCACAGAGTTTTGGAGGAGATTTCTAGTCTCAGGACTGATACTGACCGAAGGATCACTTCTCTACAGTCTGAGATGCAGCAGGGCTTTCATGATATCATGGTTATATTGAGACAGTTATCAGCAACTAGCCAGCATGGACCTTCTACTAGCACTTCTACTGGCACAGCTACCGACATAGCGACTGGTACCGGCACTGCAACTGGCACACATGCTGAGCAGGGACAGGAGGCACACTACACCGAGGCACCATATCATGACACACCTACTGTTGGTGAGCCTCAGGATCCTATAGATACAGCTGGATCTGTTGATATTGGAGTGACTCCGGCCACTCAGATACTTTCTTCCACCAGCACTTTGGCCCTATGTCTTGATCCACCTACTGCCAGACCTACACCCATCTTCATCTCATCTGAATCAAAAACCAAACCTAAACCTAAATCTAAGGCTATTAGGACTTCCACACCCACTAGGACTAGGATTAGGGATCTCCACCCTAGGTTTCCCAAATTCAAGCCTAGTCCAGGTATTTTAGAGGTTGGTTCCTCCTCTGATGAGGAAGAATCTGACAGTGGTCCTAGTACTTCTTTCTGATGTTTATGTTTTATCTTGTGAGACTTTTTGTTGTTGTACTTTGGTTATGTGATACTATTTTGTTGTGCCGTGGCACGTTTGTAAAGTATCACATACACTATGTATTGACTCACTTTATATATCTATATTTCACTTGTCTTGATACATTCTCATATACATACTTTGTTATGATTGAATCAATATTTCTCATTTGTTATGAATATATGTTGTGAATGTTTCTCTATTTCTCATCTACCTTTTGTTGATGACAAAAAGGGAGAGAATGAAGACTATGTATGTTTGGGCATGAAAATTGCTATTGATTTATGAAACTATGTATGTTTGGGCATGAAAATTGCTATTGATTTATGAAACTATGTATGTTTGGGCATGAAAATTGCTATTGATTTCTGAAAATTGCTATTGAATTCATGAAAAATATTCAAAATTGGTTACAAAAGCTATATGGATAATTGAATGTTATGAGATTTTGATAAAATGAATGTTTGATTCATAGAAAGTTGATGAAACTTAAGTTGACTTCAAAAGACTAAAATTTTATAAGTTTCGATACACTTTATATAGTTAATACCTTTGATACATCATGTATCGATACATTATGTTGTGATACATATGAAAGTTCATGTTTCGATATACTTGATACATAATATTTGGTATTCAGTCATGTACATTTGACACATTTTAACACATTGTATTGATACACTGATACCTAACCTACATGATACGTATAGACTTGAAAATATTGCAATTGTAAAGTGATCTCATTTTTTTTGATCATGCCCAGTGTTTTGTCATCATTAAAAATGGAGAGATTGTTGACCCCTGGAATGATTTTGATGATCACAAAATATTGGAGCATATATTTGATACTAACTCTTTACAAATATTTAAGAAGTTTTTGCAGGAATGAATTACCTTGGTTTTAAAATGGTATTCAAATTTACTAAAGGAAATTCAGTTGAGTTTGTAAATGCCCTAAGTTATGAATGTTGTAATCAATAAAAAATGGGCTTAAAAGTGTAAATAATTTGATAAAGCATGTAAAGTAGCTTCTAGTTATTTCAATGATGAAGTTTTGGGAAGCTTGAAGCAAATTTTTAAAGTCTTGTAAGAGCCGACTCAAGACAGCACGGAGACAAATTTCAGAGTTTCAGAACTAAGAGCCGACTCCCAACTCAAGAGCCGACTCTTACAGAAGTATAGTTTTTGAAGTTCTGAGACCAAGAGCCGACTCCCAGATCAAGAGCAGACTCCAGGTATGCATGTTTGTCCAGACATTGGGACAACATTCAAATCTATCTTTATCCAAAAAGGCACCCCATCCCATTTTTCATCACCCATTTGAGATTTCAAGGAGGTGCTAAATTGAGAGGAGTAAAGCAGAAGGACTCTGCTTCTTATCTAGCGCCCCCCTCATTTTTGTCGCCCACTCCAGATGACGTCCACCTATGATCTATTCAAAAATTAAATGGAAGGAAGAGTCCAAGATAAGTGAAGTTATCTACTACATCTAAATTTCAAATGGGGTCCAAGATAAGTGGAGTTATCTACTACATCTAAATTTCAAATAGAGTCTTATCCAAGTATCAAGGAAGGATTAAGCAAACCTTTTTTCAAATTCAAGTGGAGGGTTCAAATTCAAATGTTTCTTATCACATGTTGCCGATCAAGGAGATGAGACGCCAATTGAGAATAAGAAGAAAATTAGCACCAAATGAAGAAGGATTAGTGTCAAGGAAGGATTAGCGTGCTATTTTTTTGCACATTTTTTCAAGTTGTCGCCCAAGTCAGTTCAAATTTCAAATTCAAGAAGTGTTTGAATTTAAATTTAATTTAAATTTAAAAGAGTCATATGTATCTTCATGTGTGAAGAACTCGATAAATAGGACCCCATACCCTTTGTAATTTATTGATTATTGAATTATGAAATGAAATGCTGTCTTTTTCATAAAGCTGGGTAGGCTTAGTGATTTTCTCTAAGGGCGGGGAGGTCCTTGAGAGCTCAAGACGGTGAGGTCCTTGAGTTGAGGTTCTACCAGATTCGACAATTGCTACCAATCTTCTTCTAGCTCTTCGCATCCAACCTTTCATTTTTCCATTTCAAATCTAAATTACGTCAATCTTAAGTTTTATTTACTACCTTCTTTGCAGATCCTAGGTGTTTAAAGATCTTAGAGGATGGATCCTTTACTTCCGAACCAAGATCTGACGGTGGATCAGAAATCTGGAGTCCTGATCTTCATCCTACTACGAAATCTGAGCGACCGAGCAGCAGATCCTTCTCGATTCAAAGTGAATCTCCATTGGGGTAAGTAACCAATCCTTTTCTCGTTAGATTTGGTAATTGAAGCATGGAATAGCCTGATCTAAGATAGTTTCCTAGCCATCGGGTCTTTATTCTTCATAGCTTGCGGAGCGGATTGCGGGTAAGTGGTTAATTGCCTTCTTTACTCTCTTCAATCTATTATGTTAGTTGCTTTACTATGATCATTGCTCTCTAAATCATCTAGGCTAAAATTGAATCATCCTACACCGCATCATAACTATCCTGCATCATCTTTATTAGTATCAGAGCTATGTTCCGCATCATCTTATTGGTATCATAGCTGGCGTTCCGCATCATCTTATTGGTATCAGAGCCTTAAGTTAGATTAGGGTTTCATGCTTGCTAATTTCTGCACATACCTGAACTTGGTCTGCATAGAACACTATATTAGATTAGTTATTTTCATCTAAAATTAATTTTCTATTAATTTCCCAATAAGTCGGTAATTAGCATCTCAAATTTTATTAAAAAAATAAAAAAATTATTTTTCTACATTTTTTTAATCTCTGCTGTATAGTTTAGGTATGCTGTAATTTTTTATCTAGTTTCGATAGCTTTCATTATAGCTATCCAAAATTTAGTTTATTTGATTTTTTTCATTAATCTAAGCCAAAACAAACTCAGATCTAAATCTTTCTTATAGATTTCAGATCTGAGGGTTTTTTTAAAAAAAATAAATTTTTTTTTAATTATTTTAGAGTACTTTGGTGGAAGGAAATCATGCCTCTTGAGCGAATATACGAAAGTATATTTATGACCCATGGGAGTAATGAGCTACGGCCAGATGTGATAACCCGAGATTGAAGTTTGTTTTGTGTTTAAGTGTATGCTTGCTTGCTGGAATTCTTTTTATGATTTGTGTGTTTAAGATTGCTTGATTAATTTTTTTAAGCACAAATTAGGGTTTCTTTGGCACATTTGATCTATTTAGATTCCACTAAAATTTAATTCCTGCAATTTAAATCTAAAATCCAAAATTTAAAATTTAAAATTTGAATCTGAAATCTAAATTTAAAATTCGTAATTCAAAGTTTAAATTTTGAGTTGCTAGTGTTATTATATCTTATCTTGGTAACTAGAATTAATTGTGCATTCATATTTTAAACAGATTCTAAAGGCAAGCAATATAACATAAGGGAAGGATTGAGACCCTATCTTTAGCCCAAAACAACCAACCCCATTTGCATAGTCCTAAGCCTTAATTAAAATCGAGTAGCACTTAAAACTAAGGACAGCAACAGGTCGGGTTTTATATATGTGTTAACCCATTGTAGTAGTCACTTCTGTGTGTGCTTCAGAGAATTGGTGTCTAAGGCTAAAGGTCCAGAGGCAAACACCCTAAGCGGACTGGTGGTTCTTTAATTTGGATCTCACGAAAGTGAGGGGAGCCTCCCACCACCCCACCTCTTACCTGGCCAATCGAGAAGTTACTACAGTCTTGGTTATTACCTTGACCAAGTACTATATTGGCCCTTAGGTCTAGGAATCCTAGACTTAGGTTGATTTGTATTGTTTGCACTGCATGACCACTAGGGCAGGTACCCCATACCAAGATCAACAGACTCAAGCCAGTACATATACATCTATGGATTTCAGTCCAGAAAGCCTGATGCGTACTTTGACTGAATATTTTAGGCATACTTTGACTGAACAGTTTAGGCAGTTGAGTGGTAGGTTAGACCAAATTGAGCATAGAATGGGAACCCTTGAGAAATCTCATGTGTCTCAACTAGACTTTACACCTCCTAGACCCACTCCAGTTCATATTCCTAGAGCCCAACATCCTGATCCTATTTCTAATCCAAATCCTAAATGCCCAATTCAGGGTGAAACTGAAGAAGATAGAGCTTTTAGGTGTGTTAAATTTGATGCACCAACGTTCGATAGGAACTTAGATCCTAAGGTCTATATGGATTGGGAGAGCGACATGGATCAATATTTCTAATGGTATGAAATGTCGGAGGAGTGAAAGGTGAAATTTCCAAAGTTCAAGTTAGTCCGACAAGCACGATTGTATTGGAGTAATACTGAGAGATTGACCCTTCAGAGAGGACACATACCCATAGTTACATGGAGGGATATGAAAGACAAGTTGAGAGAGAAGTATGTGCCATTAACATATCAACAAAGGCTATTGGATTAATGGCAGAACTTGACCCAAGGTAGTAAGACCGTGACTGAGTACATTGCCAAGTTCGATGAGTTTGTTATGTGATGTGGTGTAGTTGAGTCAGAATCTATGACACTATCTAGGTTTAGAAAAGGCTTGAATGAGGATATTAGAAGGGAACTATTTCCAAGGGAAGTACATTATTTGGAACATACTTACCAGGTTGCTAGAGACTGTGAACGTTTTCAAAGAAGACAACCTATCTATCGACCTGAACTCAATAGGTTTAGTAACCCTAGAAATAGGTCAAGCCAAGTTCCTGTTAGTCGTCCTAGTCAACACACACTAGTAGGTCGAGTGGATGATCGAGGAAAGACACCAATTGGTCAAGAGGATGATCGAGGAAAGGCACCAATGGGTCGTATGAATGATAGAGGAAGAGCACCTATGGTACGTGGAGAAGGAAGTCAGAATGTAGAGTGTTATAGGTATCATCAGGTTGGCCATTTTGCTAACAAATGCCCTGTACAGAACCTACACATAGGAGAGATAGGAGAAGAAGAGGAACCTAAAGCAGTTGAAGAGTGTGGAGAGGAAGTATATGAAGCTGAGCTTGATTTAACAGAGGAGTATGAAGGTAATGAGGAGGAAATAGAGTCACCTGACCTTGTAGGAGTTGTTAGGTGTATTCTAGCTCAGACCAGGAAGAACGAGGATTGGCGTAGGACCAACATCCTGCAAACCTTCATCAAAATAAGGGACAAAGTGTGTAAGATCATTATAGACAGTGGGAGCTATATCAATGCTATTTCTACCAATGCAGTCAAAAGTTTAGGTTTACCTACAGCACCCCATCCCAACCCCTATAAGGTTTCATGAATTGATGCTACCTCAATTCCCATTAAGTTGATTTGTCAGGTTACAATCCATTTCCAGTCATACCAATAGAAGGTATGGTGTGATGTGTTACCAATGGAAGTCAGTAGTATAATTTTGGGAAGACCCTAGTTATATGACCATGATGTTACCCTATTTGGAAGATCAAATTCTTGTTACTTTAATTATCAGGGTAAGAGGATAGTCATAAATTCAACCCTACCCAAGGATCACATTAAGAGGGGCTCCAGTAATCTGAAAGAAGAGAAGCCATGATTGAACTTAATTACTGCTAAGGAAATAGAAAGAGAAATCATTGGAGGTGCACCCATTGGAGTTTTAGTGGTTAAAGAGATTCATGAACAACCTAAACCTGAACACCCTAAGGAGCTACGTTGACAAATCTCCCACATTATAGGATGAACCCTACAGAACACTTAGAGATGCAAAGACAAGTAGGGGAGCTTTTTCAAAAAGGATTCATTAGGGAGAGTCTCAGTCCTTGTGCAGTTCCAGCCTTGTTAACCCCCAAGAAAGATGGCACTTGGAGGATGTGTATCGACAGTAGAGCCATCAACAAAATCACTGTTAAATATAGGTTTCCAATTCCCCGTTTGGATGATATATTAGATATGATGGCCGGATCAACCATTTTCTTGAAGATTGACCTTAAAAGTGGCTATCATCAAGTTAGGATCAAAATTAGGGATGAATGGAAAATAGCCTTTAAGACTAAGGATAGTTTGTATAAATGGTTGGTAATGCCTTTTGGTTTGTCGAATGCTCCTAGCACTTTTATGAGGATAATGACCTAAGTATTAAGAGTCTTTATAGAAAAATTTGTGGTTGTATACTTTGATGATATCCTGAGAAGATCAAATCAATAGTTGAGTAGCCCATACCTAGGAATATCCATGATGTCCATAGTTTTCATGGATTAGCCACCTTCTATAGAAGATTTATCAAAGGATTTAGTACCATTGTGGCACCAATTACAGATTGCATTAGGAAGAGAGCCTTTAAGTGGACCAAGAATGCTGATAGAGCTTTCCTAGAGATAAAAGAGAAGATGACACAAGCCCCGATCTTGAGACTTCCTGATTTTTCTAAAGTATTTGAAGTTGCTTGTGATGCTTCGGGTGTTGGCATAGGAGGAGTACTTAGTCAAGAGAGTCATCCTGTAGCCTTTTTTAGTAAAAAATTAAATGAGACTTGTTGCCACCAGGATCGTCGTGGCTCGTGTTGCTGTCGACGTCGGATCGCAATCGTCCCTTGTCTCCGCGACAATGCCTTACCCATCGGGACTTGCAAATTAGGGATTAGTGATCCGGGCCGGGGATTCTGGTGGGGGCACTCCGACTCTCAAGTCAATAACGATCCAGGAAAACAGATCCTCTTGGTCGAGTCCCTCGTGATGGACTCCATGCTAGGAGGAGTGAAAACGAATTGAGTAAAGGATGGGGATGCTATGTGCCAGGGAAGGTGACAGCCGAGGTGGATAGGTCCTCCTGTGTGGCCCGCTTCCCCTTTCTCCCTCTTGGATTTTTGATAGGTTGCGTTCATTGTTCTTGTTACCTTTTTTTCTCGAGCCAGTCGAAGGTTCCTTTAAGTATGGACGATCATCGAACGCCTACCTCGGGATCTCCCTAGTGCTGTAGGCATGTGCGGCGGCACTTCATGCTGCGGACAGGACATCTCCTTTGACCGTACCGTCAGGGGTGTGAGGCAGCATTCCATGCCGTGGATGGAACATCTTTCTCGATTGGTGATGAGGAGACTGCTGTGCATTCTGACATTTCTTCCGGTTGCTCCATTCCGGGAAGCCTGGCAGCATCTTAATTAGGGGGAACTTCTCCTTCTCCTATCGTATGTGACATCCACAAGCAGTTATTATGATTTAATGGATGCTTCTTTATGGCCCTTGGGTGGCCCGCCGGTGATCTAGGGAGGTGGCTCTGCTCCTTTGGTGATCAGTGGCGTTGTCCGAGGTGGTTACCAAACTGGGGAGCTGGGACTCGGCTCCGACCCGAGGGGCTCAATCTCAGAGGGGCTCGACCTGGCGGAGGAGGGCTGGGCTCGACTCCGGTCCAAGGGGCTCGACCTCGAAAGGGCTCGACCCAGTGGAGGAGGGCTCGACTCCTGCTCAAAGGGCTTAACCTCAGAGGGGGCTCAGCCTGGCGGAGGAGGGCTGAGCTCGACTCCAGTCCAGGGGGCTTAACCTCAGAGGGGCCCGATCTGGCTAGGAGGAGGACTTGTTCGCGACCCCTGTCCAGAGGGCTCAACCTCGAGGGGCTCACTCTAGGGAAGGAGGTCGCTCGGCTCCGGCCTAGGCGACCCGAGATCGTGGGTGCCGAACTGGCGGAAGACGGAGCTCGGCTCTGGTGGATCGAGGGAGCTCGGCTCGATAGAGGATCCGAGATGGAGTTTCCACCATGGCGGCTTTTCTGACATGGTATCCGATAGGGGTCACACGTCAGCCTTTCGCCATATCATTTGCCCCCACTCCCGAGTCTCGTTGGCATGAAGTGCTCGAGGCGAAGGGAGTAAATACAGTGCTGACATGGAAAGGCGAGAATCCAGCGCAATGATGGCCACGATCGCCAGCACTTCTAGGAGTGATTTCTTTGGTCTATCTGAGGGAGCCAGTGGACACGTCCGATGAGTAGTTATGGCGGGCATAGAATATCGGGCGGCCACAGTCGAAGCCAGATGCCAGCCCTACTGATGGTCGACACGTGGTGCGAATCCGATGGAGGGGAGCCGTAACGGTGCGGTCGGATGCCCGTCATTTCGAAAGGAAAGGTTACCTTTCCGAAGCATACCCTCTTTCAAACTCTACGTGCCCGCCTTCGTACCGAGACCTTCCCTTCATTCTCCTGGCTGTCTCTGCCCCTTCAAGTCCTAAGCAGGTCAGTTTCTTTCCTTGCACTGGTTGGGTAGAGACCTCCTCTTAGGGTTAGGTTCTCCTTCGGACTTTCGTTCATTTCTTCCCTTCGCCTACTTTTCTCGTTTCTAGACCTCCATGTCTCACTTCGGACCGGATTTTCGTCCCACCACTAACCAAGGCGAGGCCAGGTCTTCAAGGCCGAGGCCACTCTCTTCTTCTTTCGAGGAGGAGGATGGTGCGGCGTGCTTTGAAGTTAACCGAAGGCCTGCGCTTGGGGGAATAGTGATTAGGGAGCCCGTGTCTTCTCCCCCACCTCACCCTCTTCTTCTTCCTTCTGCACCTGCTCCCGAACCGTCTCGGTCAACAGGTCCCTGGGGGATCGCTACAGTGATCACGGCTGTGGACCTTGTGACCATCCGAGACACCTATGCTATCCCGAACGGTGTCTGGCTCTCGGTTCTTCGATCGAGGGAGCGGGTCACCCCTAGTGGCCCACATCGGATAGCCTTCTACGAGGAAACCTTCTCGGGTGGCCTCCGGTTCCCGTTCCACCCTTTCTTCCTCTCTGTCTTGAGTCATTACCATCTTGTTCCCTCCCTGCTTGTCTCGAATGCCATCAGGACCATTTTCTCCTTCATCATCTACCATTTTCTCCTTCATCATCTTGTGTTACTTCCATGGGATAGTTGCCTGTTTTTCCTTGTTTAGGGCTTTTTTCACCCTGAAACATCACCCACTGAGGAGGGGTGGTGGTCTCTTTCCTCCCGCCCTAGGGGATGAAGTTTGAACTTTCCTCTTCCATCAAAAGATGGAAGAGTAGGTATTTCTTTGCTTCGGTCGAAGGGGTCGATTGGGTCTGGAGTGACCCAGATCGGTCCCCCAACCAGGATTCCACGATCGACACAGCTGACTCGGAGGTGTACGACCAGCTTCATTCTACCGAGAACCCTTCGCTCGAGGTCCTGCTGTTGGAGCAGAATCTCCACGAGGCCAAGGTCGGCCCAATGCAAGAGTTGGGTGAGTTCGGCTCAAAGATCTTTTTATGTTCTTTCTCCTTTTCTTTTTTTTTTTAAGCTGATGTCTTCCTCTTTGGTGCAGCCATGAAGTTCTCCACGGAGGAACTCCTCTCATTCTCTAAGCAGAGGAATCAAGCAGAGGGTGCCGGTGAGCCCTCTCCAAAGAGGGCTCAGATGGATGTCAGTGCGAGCTCGGTACCGACCAAGCCTGTTCCCGAGCCCAGAAGGAAAAGGACTACTGAGTCCACCCTGGAGCTTCCAAGGCAGTGCGATCTGGCCCCTACACCAGAGCCCGAGGTGGTGGTCTGGGCTAGATCTGCCATCGCTGCTGCAATGGTGGCGTCCCCTCCTCCGGAGATCGTCGAGGTCGAGGAGGACAGGGAGCTAGAGGACGCGGGGCCGACTTCAGTGGTTCCATCCACGGTGGTGCTGAGCTCCCAGCCCGCACCAATAGCCTCCACCATCGACAGGGAAGGTGGCTCTGAGTCGGCGACGGGTAAAAGAGATAGGGATTACCGTTGGGTCCCCTTTAGATTGGGGCCCAACGTTTCCCTCGCTAAGGACCCAACGCTTGCCGAGCGGATGATGGACTTCTCCGTCCAGTCTTGTGACCGGCGGGAGAGGAGCGAGAAGTACCTGGCCAACACCATCAATGCGGCCTTCTCCAACCTTTACGCTATAAGTTATCTTTGGATATACCTTGCTTTCCCTCTTACCTCCTTGCCGTCTACCATCATCCTCGATGCAGCAAGGCACCGAACTCCTGCTGATCCAGGACTATTGCTGCAACCGGTCAAGAGGGATAAAGAGCGCGAGGTGGAGTTCGAGTCTTCGAAGACCGAACTGAGGCGGAAGAGCGACGAGCTCTGGGAGGCCAACATGATGCTCAAGAACCTCCGGGGTGAAGTCGCCAGCACCGGGTGACACTCGAGGGAGCTCGAGGAAGAGCTCAAGTCGAAGGGCGCCCAGCTAAGGAGCTCCAGATCGAGCTGGAGGCGGCGAGAAGGCGGGCTATCACCTCCGAGAAGAAGGCCACGACCATCGACCAGAGGGCTGTCGAGTCGGAGAGGAGGGCCTCTGCTGCTATCAGTTCAGTTGAGGCCACGAAGAAAAAGGTCGCTGAGGCCATCCGCAGCACTGAGGACACGGACAAGAGGGCGGCGAAGGCGATCATGAACTACAAGGCTTCCGATGAGTTCAAATTGGACTTCAAAGAGGCAGCAACAGACTCCTTCTTCAAGGGGTTCACCTACTGCTAGTCCCAGCTATGCGGTGTCCTCTCGGATAAACAAATGGCTGTGCTCCAACTCCCGGGCTCCCAGGGCATGAAGACCTCAGCTCCCGCATCGGCTTTGGCAGAGGAGCCCCTGTCACAGTCGTGCCGGCTCCTCAGGTAGCGACGACGAAACTAGCTCCACTGGTGGCTGAACCGACCCCGCAGGTGGTGGTGGCTGAACCAGCTCCGTCGGTGGCAGCGGTCGAACGAACCCCACCGGCAGTAGTGGCGAAAGGAGAGTCCCCGGCTTCGGAGGTCGAGGGCAATGGAGCATTGATGTCATACCACCCCGGGAAGGCACCGACGGATTAGAGTAGGATCTTTCTTTCTTCTTTCCTTTTGTTGCGGTCTTTCCTAGGTAGCCCAACGTGTCTGGCCCCAGGAGTATTGTAACCACTTTTCTTTGAGCAATGAAAATACATTTTGTCAGAGTGTCTTGCCTATTTTTCCTTTTTCTTCGTCTTTCTCTTCTCTCTCTCTCTCTCTCTCTCTTTTTCTTTCCTTCTTTTTTTTTTGGTACATGTGGTGAGATCAAGAAGAATACTTTTCCTTCATTTTTGAGTGTGCAAGACTTGGTAGCCAAAGAGCTTGGCTCCAAGTTTTGGAGGTTTCTTAGAGTTGGGCTCGAAGATGTGGTGACCGAAGATCTGAGCTCTGGGTCTGGATGTTTTGGAGCTAGGCTCAAAGATGAGGTGACTAGAGATCTGAGCTCCAGGTCTAGATGTTTTGGGGCTAGGCTCGAAGACTTGCTGGCTGGAGAGCTGGGCCCCGATCCAGGGTTGCTTGAGAGCTGGGCTCAAATCTTAGTGTCTTGGTGCTAGGCTCGAAGACTTGCTGGCTGGAGAGCTGGGCCCCGATCCAGGGTTGCTTGAGAGCTGGGCTCAGGTCTTAGTATCTTGGAGCTAGGCTCGAAGACTTGTCATCCAGAGAGCTGGGCCCTGGGTCTTGATCTCCTGAGAGCTGGGCTCAGAGATGAGGTGCCGGAGATTTAAGCTCCGGGTCTTGGAGACTTCTTGGAGATCGAAGATCTGAGCTCCAGGTCTTGGAGACTTCTTGGAGATCGAAGATCTGAGCTCCGGGTCTCGGGGAC
Organism: Areca catechu; assembly: GCA_021397845.1. Lineage (NCBI taxonomy): Eukaryota > Viridiplantae > Streptophyta > Magnoliopsida > Arecales > Arecaceae > Areca > Areca catechu. The sequence goes on from CM038046.1 coordinate 31,595,999, forward strand.
TTCTTGGAGACCGAAGATCTGAGCTCTAGGTCTCGGGGACTTCTTGGAGACCGGAGATCTGAGCTCCAGGTTGGAGGTCGAAGATTTGAGCTTCGGGTCCCGGAGGTTTCTTGGAGATCAGATATCTGAGCTCCGGGTCTTGGAGGCTTCTTGGAGACTGGAGATCTGAGCTCCAGGTCTTAGAGGCTTCTTGGAGACCAGAGATCTGAGCTCCGGGTGAGATCGGAGATCTGAGCTTTGGATCTTGGTCTTCTAAGTGCTGGGCTCAGGTCTTGGTGTCTTGTATCTAGAATCGAAGACTTGTCATCTAGAGAGCTGGGCCCCGGGTCTTGGTCGCCTGAGAGCTAGGCTCAGGTTTTGGTGTCTTGTAGTTAGGCTTGAAGACTTGTCGTCTGGAGAGCTGGGTCCCAGGTCTTGGTTGCTTGAGAGTTGGGCTCAGGTCTTGGTGTATTGTAGCTAGGCTCGAAGACTTGTCATCCGGAGAGTTGGGCTCCGGGTCTTGGTCGCCTGAGAGCTGGGCTCAGGTCTTGGTGTCTTGGAGCTAGGCTCGAAAACTTGTCGTCCGGAGAGCCAGGCCCTGGGTCTTGGTTGTCTGAGAGCTGGGCTCAGGTCTTGGTGTCTTGGAGCTAGGCTCAAAGACTTGTCATCCAGAGAGCTGAGCCCTGGGTCTTAGTCGCCTGGGAGCTATGCTCAGGTCTTGGTGTCATGGAGCTAGGCTCGAAGACTTGTCATCTGGAGAGCTGGGCCCCGGGTCTTGATCGCTTGAGAGCTGGGCCCCGGGTCTTGGTCGCCTGAGAGCTGGGCTCAGGTCTTGGTATCTTGGAGCTAGGCTCGAAGACTTATCGTCCGGAGAGCTGGGCCCCGGGTCTTGGTCGCCTGAGAGCTGGGCTCAGGTCTTAGTATCTTGGAGCTAGGCTCGAAGACTTGTCATCCGGAGAGCTGGGATCCGAGTGATAATATTCCTGCAAGGCAGATAACCTTTTGTGCAAAAAGAGAAATCTTTATTATTAACGGAAGAAAGTCTTACACTATTGATAGTATCTTCTCAGATTACAGGCATTCCATGTTCGAGGGAACCTGGCACCGTCAAGATCCTCGAGGTAGTAGGCCTCATGTGAGATGGCCTCAGCCACTTTGTAAGGGCCTTCCCAATTTGGCAAGAGCTTGCCGCACTCTTGATGTTGAGATGCTTCAACTCAGCGCAACACCAGGTCCCTAGGCCTGAAGACTTTTGGCCTCACCCGCGCGTTGTAGTGCTGGGCCTGCCACCATCGGAGTCGAGCTTTGTCCCTTGTTTCTTCGAGGAGGTCTAAGTTGAGCAGAAGGTGTGCCGAGTTTCGCTCTTCGTCGTATTGCTGTACTCATAGTGCGGGAATGTCGAGCTCAACTAGGATGACTGCCTCGGCATTGAAGACAAGGTTGAAGAGCATCTTGTCAGTCACCGTTCTGGGCATTGTGTGGTAGGCCCATAGGACACTGGGAAGCTCTTCCACCCACTTGCCTTTAGCTTGGTCCAGCCTGGTTCTGAGTCCTTAGAGAATGGTCTGATTGGTCACCTCGGCCTCCCCATTCATTTGGGGATGGGCTACCGAGGTAAAGTGGTGTTGGATACTGTGCTCAGTGCAAAATCCTTTGAACCCCGGTTATCAAATCGTCACCCGTTGTTGGTGATGATACAGTGGGGAAGTCCGAAGTGGCAGATGATTGACTTCCAGAAGAATTGGCAGACATTGGCTTTAGTGATCCGAGCTAGCGGTTCTGCTTTAACCCACTTTGTGAAGTAGTCAATTGCCACTAGCAGGAACCTTCGTTGCCCTGGTGCAGGGGGAAATGGTCCAAGGATGTCCATTCCCCACTAGACAAAGGGCCAAGGAGATGAGAGCTGGGAGATCAGTGCTGCTGGCTGGCATTGTATGTGGCATGGGGCTGGCACTTGTCGCACCTCTTGTCGAAGTCGGTGGCGTCCTCCCTCATAGTCTTCCAGAAGTATCCCTGGCAAAGGGTTTTGTATGCCAGCATTCTCACTCCCACATGGTTCCCATAGAGGCCTTCGTGTATCTCCTGGAGTACGAAGGTCGCCTCCATGGGCCTGAGGCACTTTAGGAGCGGGTAGGAGTGAGATCGACGGTAGAGCTAGCCTTCCATCAAAATGAACCGGGAGGCCTTCTTCTTGATGAGGCTGGCTTCCATGCGGTCCTCTGGCAAGGTGCCATCAGTGATGTATTTGACATATCGGTCCATCCAGCTTAGCTCTGGGGTGACTTGTTGCACCTCCTCTGGGCCTTCGTAGCTTGGATTCTTGAGGTACTCGATATAGGCGCACCCTAGTGATGAGTCTGGCAGGGTCGCGAGCTTTGACAGTGCATCTGTGCATGCATTCTCCTCATGGGGGATGTGGAAGATGCTGAAGCACCGGAAACCTGTCGTGCTTGAGCAGACTCGTTCCAGGTACTTCATATTCCGGGGATCTTTGGCCTCATATTCTTTGGAGACTTGTTTGGCAACCAGTTGGAAGTCGATGAAGACTTTTTTCAAGCTCTGCACACCCAGCTCTCGGAAGACCTTCAGGCCTGTGAGGAGCATCTTGTACTCCGCCTGGTTGTTTGTTATGGCGAACTTGAAGTGGAGGGCACATCCCGTGACCACCCCATCACGGTTGGCAAGAATAAGGCCCGCTCCGCTCCCACCGGAGTTGGACGTGCCATCCACGTGGAGGATCCAGGGCTCCTCCTCTAGTTCAAGCTCTGCTTGGCGCTCCGCCATTATCTGCCCTGGTTCCTTGGTGAGCCCTGTGCATTCGACCACGAAGTCGGCTAGGACTTGGGACTTCTGCGAAGACCTTGGTTGATATGCTATGTCAAACTTGCTCAACAGTAGGGACCACTTAGCTAGTCTCCCGAAGGTCTTGGGATGGCTACGCATGGTTCTCAGTGGCTGGTCCGTCACAACCATGATGGGGTGTGCTTGGAAATAGGGACTGAGATGCTTAGCAGACATTATTAGTGCAAAAATGAGTTTCTCGGAGCGAGTATACCTGATCTCCGCATCGCGGAGAATTTTGCTAGCATAGTACACCGACTTCTGGGACCTATCCTCGTCTGCACGGACAAGGACCGAGCTGACTGCTCTGGGTGTGACCGCCAGGTAGAGCAGGAGTTCCTCCCCTTCCTCCAGTCTGGAGAGCAGCGGAGGAGTGGCTAGGAACCCTTTCAATTCTTCAAAGGTCGTCCTGCACTCCTCCGTCCAAGTGAAGTCATGCATTTTGCGCAGCGCTTTGAAGAAAGGCAGGCAGCAATCGACCGACCTCGAGATGAACCGACTCAATGCTACGATCCACCCCGTCAAGCGCTGGACCTGCTTCTTGGATGTCGGGTGCCCCATGCCTGGACCTTCTCCGGGTCGGCTTCAATGCCTCTCTGAGTGACCATGAAGCCAAGGAACTTTCCCGCTGCCACCCCAAAGGTGCACTTCGCCAAGTTCAGCTTCATCTGGTGTTTGTGGAGGTTGTGGAAGGCTTTGGTGAGGTCGGCGACGTGGTCTGAAATCGGCTTGCTCATGACAAGCATATCATCCACGTACACATGCATGTTCCGACCGATCTGTTCTTTGAAGACCCTATTGACCAGGCGCTGCTATGTGGCCCCGGCATTTTTCAGGCCAAAGGGCATCATCCTGTAGCAGTACGTCCCGTAGTTGGTGATGAAGGTGGTGTGCTCCTCTTCCTCTGGGTGCATATGGATCTGATTGTATCTAGAGAATGCATCCTTGAAGGAGAGGAGCTTGTGCCCTGAGGTGGCGTCCACCAATTGATCGATCTTCGATAGGGGAAAGCTATCCTTCGGGCATGTCTTGTTGAGGTCAGTGTAGTCCACACAGATCCTCCATTTGCCATTGCTCTTCTTTACCATCACCACGTTCGCTAGCCAGCTCGGATATTACACCTCCCGAACAAAACTGGCAGCTAGGAGTTTGTCTACTTCCTCATTGTGGCCGCCTGCCTCTCTGGGGCGAAGCTTCTCTTCTTTTGTCGAACTGGCCTGCACTTCGGGTCAATGCTTAACTTATGAGTGATGATGTCGAAGGGAATACCTGGTATGTCGGCCACCGTTCAGGCGAACACATCTGCGTTCGCCTATAAGAACTCCAATAGGCAGGCTCTTTCCTCCTCTTGTAGTTGGGCCCCAATCTGCACCGTCTTCTCCTGATCGATCTCGAGCGGAAAAGACAGTAGGTGCTCGACCGAACCTCTCCTAAGATCCTGCACCCTTTGGTCGAGCTCGTCCACCTTGGGATCTTCCTCAGGGACCTTGGTTCCCGGGAGGGTTTGGAAGTAGTGCTGGACTGGCTGAGGTGCACCTCTCATTTCACCAACTCTGTAAGGAGTTGGGAACTACACAAGTAATCCTTTGTAGAGACAACGGCATCGAGCAGATTGAGTCCTGGTCGGCCGAGGATCACTTTGTAGGTAGAAGGGAGCCTAACAATCGTGAAGGTCATCATGATGGTGCTCTGCCGAGGTGGGGTCCCAGTAGTGACCGGAAAAGTAATTTTCCCCTCAACTCTCACAGAGTCTCCCGTGAAACCGACAAGGGGCGCATGCACAGGCCTGAGCTGCACAGGAGAAAGGTTCATTCTGGAGAAAGCATCATAAAAAAACACATCTGTTGAGCTTCCACTATCAACCATGATGCATCTTACAGGATGCTTCGCGATCATCATCTCGACGACCATGGCATCATTATTTATATTTTCCTCCTAACCTTCTCCTTTTCTCATAAAGGGGAGTACATTTTTAGCTTGCCCTGCTCCCCGGGGCTTCTTGGATGCATGCTCGGCTCCCCAACTTATTATCCCCACCGGCTTCTCGGTGGGGTGGTTATTCACTATAGGAGCCGGCAGGAGAGCAACAAGGGCCTGAGGTTCTATTTGAGGCCTGCCCCCCATGTACCTCCCGAGGTAGCCTCTCTTGATGAGTTCCTCGATCTCCTTCTTGAGGTTGCGACATTTCTCGGTGTCATGGCCATGATCGCGGTGGTAGCGACAATACTTCATCTTGTCACGGCTAGAGGATGGCTTCATCAGAGGTGGGCACTTCAGGTAGGGCTCACCTTCGATCTCCATAAGGATATTCATCCTTGGAGGGGATCGGAGTGCCTCTCGTCCTCGATCCTTATCAAAAGCCCAGAGCTGGAGGTCCTGGCTTCCACATCCCGGTCACCTTGGCGGGGGCAAGTTTCTTCAGTGGCTTCCCGTCGAGCTCCCGCCTCATACAATCCACCTCCTCGATGCCGATGTAATTCTGAGCTCAGAGAAGGAGCTCGGAGTAGCTTTTGGGGGGCTTCTTATCAAGCAAGTAAGTCAGGCAGGAGGTCCTGAGTCCTCGCTTCAGAGCCAACATGGCCACTGGCTCCTCGAGAAGCTTTGAAATAGGCCACGTAGTCCCGAAGGGGCTCGCGATCTTGTTGCCTAATGGAGAAGAGGCTATCCGCCTCACGTGGTATCTTCCGACATGCGTCGAAGTGGGCCACGAACTTCTGTCCTAGCTGGGTGAAGGAGCTAATGCTCTCCAGCTCCAAACGGGTGAAACACACTCGAGCTGCTTTTCGGAGAGTGGCAAGAAAGGCGACAAGAGGAGGGCGTCGGTGGCCCCATGGACCCTCATGAGGGCTCTGTAGCTTTCTAGGTGATCCAGGGGATCGGTGGTCCCATCGTAAGGATCCACCTGTGGCATACGGAACCGATGTGGGATCGGCTCCTCTTGGACTTCTCGAGAGAAAGGGGGATGGGCATCGTAGCCTGTTGGCTCGCTAGTGAAGCCCGACAAGTTGGCAAACCGGCGGGATAATTTCGCCAGCTTGTGGTCATGCTCCTCCAGGTACTTCTCCGCCATGCACCTGATGGCTTCGTCAGTGGACCCCTCCGTCGAAGGAGACGGAGAAGGTGACATGGGTGCATGGTTCCCATGAAGGGGGGAGTTGCCTCTTCGACCCCGGCGGGGTTTGGATATTACTCGCTCGAGGGTAGGGGACCGACTCTTCTTGTCGAGAGACCCAGCCCATTGTCTCTTCGCCGGAGTCAAATGACTGCCCCGGTGGTCAGTAGTAGCCCACGACTGCGAGGGCCTTCCTTAGAAGGATCGTAGGCTATCGCGAGGTGCTGCGGCGTGAGCGGCGGGGGTCCCTGACTGCTGAGATGTAGCCAAGGATTGGTGCTAGTGCTGAAGCTAGTGCACTGCTGTGGCAAGGATCTGCCTCTGCTGGGTGAGTGCAGCCAACTGAGACTCCACCGGAAGTGGTTGAGCTGGGGCGGGTGGCTCCACCTCTGGATCGTGTGGGTTCCTCCGGGAAGGGGAGTCTCCTGCACAACTGGTGGAGATCTCTTGCGTCGCGTTGTCACCATCCTTCCGTCGAACTTCTTGTAAAAAGGGGGGTCAAACTGGATCAAAGATCGCTCAGTGCGCCGCCCCTTCCTGGCGCGCCAATTTGTTGCCGCCAGGATCGTCGTGGCCCGTAGCTGCTATCGACATCAGATCGCAATCATCCCTTGTCTCCACGGTGATTCCTTACCCATCGGGACCTGTAAAATAGGGGTTAGTGACCCGGGCCGAAGATTCCGGCGGGGGCACTCCAACGCTCAAGTCAGTGACGATCCTGGGAAACAGATGCTCCTGGTCGAGTCCCTCATGATGGACTCCATGCTAGGAGGAGTGAAAATGAATTGAGTAGAGTAAGGATGGGGATGCCAGGGTGCCAGGGAAGGTGACGGCCGAGGTGGATAGGTCCTCTTGTGTGGCCCGCTTCCCCTTTCTCCCTCTTGGATTTTTGATAGGTTGCGTTCGTTGTTGTTGTTACCTTTTTTTCTCGAGCCAGTCGAAGGTTCCTTTAAGTATGGATGATCGTCGAACGCCTCCTCGAGATCTCCCCAGTGCTGTCAGGCGTGTGCGGTGGCATTCCATGCTGCGGACGGGACATCTCCTTTGATCCGTACTGTCAGGGGTGTGCGGTGGTGTTCCGTGCCATGGACGGAACATCTTTCTCGGTTGGTGATGAGGAGACTGCTATGCATTCTGTCATTTCTTTCGGTTGCTCCATTCCAGGAAGCCTGGCAGCGTCTTAATTAAGGGAAACTTCTCCTTCTCCTGTCGTATGTGGCATCCACAGGTAGTTATTATGATTTGATGGATGCTTCTTCGTGGCCCTTGGGTGGCCCGCCGGCGATTTGGGGAGGTGGCTTCGCTCCTTTGGTGACCGGTGGCTTCGTCCAAGGTGGTTGCCGAACAGGGAGCTGGGACTCGACTCCGACCCGGGGGGCTCGACCTCAGAGGGGCTTGACCTGGCGGAGGAGGTGTTGGGGACCTCACCAGCATGAATCCCGAAGCAAGCACGAATCTTGGAGCCGTGCGAATCTCGAAACATATTCAAAATAAATTTAAGATTTATCTTTTATTTGAAATTTGAATTATGATTTGGTTGGTTAGGATTTAGATATGAATAGGCTTATCTTATCCTATCTTGTATTTGAATTTGAATCATTCCTATCTTTTTATCTTGTATTCAAATTCAAATGAGGGTTGGATAGGTCTATAAATACCACCCTCAGTCATTTGTAAAAAAATGGTTTTTGAGAAAAAAAAATTTGAGTTTTTAGAAGAGTGATTCTTCTTGCCTTCGCCTTCGGGCATGGGCGTGATGTCCTAGTTATCCCCCTTCCCATTCCATCTTCTTTATCCCCTCGTGACCTTTGAGATTCATCCTAACGCCTCCAAGTATCGAGGAGGGTGTAATGCCCTAGAGATGAGAGGTCTCTTCGTTAGGGTGAGTCCCAAAGTCCATGAGTTCCAAACCCTGTCTTCCAGCCCCACTATTCCTTCACCACCCTTTACCTAAAAAATTCTAAAAAAAATATGATACCCTAATTTTGGTGACTTCTAGGCTCACCAACGATCCTACCACCGTCCCTCATCAATTTTTTGGTATCAGAGCTCAGAAAAATTAGGGTACCTAGATTCCCCTTCTCTCCCGCCAGCTCTCATCGTCTGCATCCTCCATCTTCCACCCAGTCCAGCACCCCTTGGTCGCCTCCCCGTCGGATCTCCCGTGCTCCCTATCGGCCACTAGTCCCTTCAGCCTACAAACAAAAATAGCCAATCGCCGCTGCCGAAGCTCATCAGATCGACGCCCCCACGGCAGCAATTTCGCCTTCATCCGCTAGCCTCCCACGGGTGCTCCCTGCAGCCAATCCCATCATGCGTCATCCCACTGTTCTCCCATCCATCTTCCCCAAGCATCGCTCCACCATCAAAAAAGCTCCCGTCCCTCGTTGTTTTTCCAGACAACCCCGAGCTGCCAAACTAGCCTTTCCCAGTCTTCCATCGCCCAACACCAAAAGACCTTCCCCGGTCTTCCCGTGTCTCCCTCCTCCAGATCCCATTGTCCGAGAACCCCTCCGATCACCTACCATCCTGAAGTTTCCCCTCCCCGGTCTCCTGCTACCCGTGAGCTTCATCCCGGTCCACCGTCACCCAACCACCCTCACCCGGTCATCTCCAAACCCGGCTCGCCTCCCCTGCTCCCGAGTTCTCCCCTGCTTCATTCCGGATGGTTGCTCGGTTGCTGCTCCTCCGAAGCCGACTCCTCCGATCTCCGATCATCCGTGAACCCTCCCCGGTTCTCCCACGCCCGAGCTTTCTCCTCCAGCCTTCCAACGCCGGATCTCCCTCCTCCGGTCCGTGACACCCTCCTCAGCCCCGAATCTCTGCACCACGGAGGGTCGACCCAAGCCCGATTCACCTCCCTGCTCCTCGAGCTCACCACAATACTTCCGAACGTCCCCAATGCCGGCCATCTCCTCCATTCCTAGATGATGCCAGCCTTCCCCAATGGCCGAACTCCTTCCCCCTCTCCTTGCATCTGTGCCACAGCACTCGATGTTTCACCTCTACCACCGGACCGCCCAGATCCGATCGAAGACTCCACATCGGATCCAAGGGAAGAAGCCCCAACCGGTGTCCGTCTCCAGCCAACATCGTCCCCCTCCCCCCTCTCCATTCCCCGGCAAAACCCCTTCGTTCGAGCCCATCTTCTGTCCATTGCCGCCCGTGAAGTCTTCTCAGCCACCGGCCTCCATCCCCAATCCCAGTCACCGGCTGAGGAAGAAGAAGCCCCCTACCCCCACACCCGTCTCCCCGCCCTCGGCCTACCCGTCCCCAGCTCATGTCGTTGAAAGTAAACTAGGCAGGTGGTTTGACAAGATCCTACACTAGGCATGCAAACATCTGCGGGAGCAGATTGGATTTTAAAATAATTCTTAAAATTGACGCTGCGGAAATCTGCTTCGCCAGGAACTAATCTAAATCTAGTTGCATTTAGGCATATATAATCATATAAAATATTTATAAAATATTAAACAATTTAATCTATCCATGCATGATAAAAAAATAATTTTTCATACCTTTTATTTCACCTGGAATAACTAAGGAATAAACCTGGAATAGACTGGAATAAAGTTATTCCAGTCGTCTTCCTCCTTGGAACTCTGTTTTTGGCTTGCGAAACGTCGTCGGAACACCGCCTTCCGGACCTCCGTTTTCTCTCAAATTTGAGCAGTAGCAACTTGGACAAGTCTTCTTCGATTTGCCATCGATTACTGCAATCAAATCTAAGCCAAAAAATTAAAATAAATCACCAAGGTCTGCTGCCAGATTTCTGCAGCAGAACTAGGTAGCAGACTTTGGCCTTCGTTTCGGAGCAGCTGGAGCGATCCCGGTCCGCATGGTTTGCTCCTAGGAGTAGAATGGTACTCCCTCTAGAGGGGAGACATGCCTGGGGCTCTCAGATCCGCCTCCACGCACGGTGCTAGCCGCCGGAAGAGGGCTTCATGGTCACAGAATTCTGCAGCACTGGGCAGAACTTGAGCACATCAAAACAATGGATTAATGCCTTGTTTCTCTCCCTCTAAAGCTCCTAAACTCAGCCCCAGATGTTCTCTCCTTAAGCCTCTCAAAGAATGAGGAATGCCCAGATCTTTTTATTGCTTTCCCTTGGATCTCACATGGTGGATAATTTCCCAACTCACGGTGAAACCTCTCTTTTGAAAACAGGGACGGCTTGGTGTTTATATAAGGTGCAGGGAGAAGACAACGGAGAGGGTGGGAGGCCAAGAGGTCATCGGCTGCAGTTAAACCCAATTAATCAGCCTTTAATCCATGGGATTAAAGCCTTCAAAACCATCGGGTGGAGAAGAAAGGACGCAAGCTTGGGAGTTACTATCGTTTGGCCTTCCAGGAAAAACAAATGATCGTATAAACGGTCATGGGAGAAAAACCATGGAATAAAAAAAACACCGGTCCATGGCTTAATTTGGTTCAAACCATTTAAACCAACCCATTTTGGTTCAATCCCATCGAACTAAACGGTTCAATCCAATTGAACCTGGTTCAGGGAATAAAATTGGTTCACAACCAATTGGAGGCCGAAATGAACTCCGAATCAGTTCAAAACTGATTCAGAAAAATCCTAGCGCAGTGCTGGTCAACCCGAAACATTTTTTGGTTGACACAGACAAGGGCAAGACAGGAAAAAGTGTGCTCAAAAATACTGTGACCATAAAACCATGACGATTTCCAATCGTAATCGGTATCCGGATCAGAGAGTTATCCTCTGTGGCGTGTGACCTCATAGGTTCGAACCTAAATGGTATCACTAGAACAATTTTAGTACCAGCACAGGAAATCATCTAGCAATGGGTCCCGGCGTCCGGATAGGCCGAAGATGCGGGAGCAAACAATCGAACCTCTGGCATATGGTTACCGTATAATTTATCCCTTTGACCTCTAATGCTCAGGACGACTGAGATTGGGCTGCCAACCCAGACTGAGTCAGTCGACTACATGTCTCAACCTCGCAAGCCTAGTGACTCTTCACTAGGACTACCCCGGCCGAGGATTTGCTAAATTGAGATATTGCGAGACATTCAATCCAAACTGTTTGGACAGGTCAATTCCATCTTGGTCCATCACTGCTCCACAAGTACTTGCCTGTACCCAGAAACCTTCCGTCACCGGATTAAAAATTCAGGTAGTCCGGCACCAAAGCACAGGGAGTAGCTTGCAAGCTATCGTGATGACCTCAGGTCAGAGGGACACATATATCCATATCTAATCGTGAGTATCCCTTTGGCAAAAAGGGGCTGCACGGAGTCACGTTCAATAAGATATCACATATCCCACTTGAAGATCACATCAGTGTCACCATACTCATTTGGTCAAGAGGACAACCAAACAATGTGAACTACAACAACCTATACTTGATATATTGCCGTCCAGTACAATATATCATTTGGTTGTGAACAGTGTTTAAGGACCACTCGATATATCCTCTCTGTATCGAAGTCAGTGTAGTCCTAAGGACTTCATCACATGGAAAGAGTTCATTACAGGGAAATTAAATATGTGATGAGCTGCCAAAAATAATATTTTATTAATTCATAAAAAGAGTACAATACTTAGCACAACCGCCTATAACCCAGGCGATTAGCTTTGGAACATAATTCCCAACAGTCGTCTCCGCCCCAGCACCGCCATCGGTGAACGCCCGCCAGAGTGCCCTCTGAAGACCTTCCCTGTTCTGTGTTTTTGACCCGTGGAGAAAGAAGGGCGCGCGCACGAACATGAACACAAACCTGGCGTTAGAAGCTGACTTCTCTTCTGCACGCTTCTTAAAGCAAGCCGGCTCTCTATTGCCGACTTTAAGTGCAGGGCAGAAATAATAAAAAAAAATAGTGAAAAAAAAAGAAGTTTGAAAAAAAAGAATAAAAAAAAGAAAAAAGAAAAAAAAACTCATGGCTAGCTGGATCTGAGTCTGACTTGACGGAGTCGAGTTCTCCCCACCTCAGGAGAATGATGGGGACCTCACCAGCATGAATCCCGGAGCAAGCACGAATCTTGGAGCCACGCAAATCTCGAAACATATTCAAAATAAATTTAGGATTTATTTTTCATTTAAAATTTGAATTAGGATTTGGTTGGTTAGGATTTAGATATGGATAGGCTTATCTTATCCTATCTTGTATTTGAATTTGAATCATTCCTATCTTTTTATCTTGTATTCAAATTCAAATGAGGGTTGGATAAGTCTATAAATACCACCCTTAGTCCTTTGTAAAAAAAATAGTTTTTGAGAAAAAAAAAATTGAGTTTTTAGAAGAGTGATTCTTCTTGCCTTCGCTTTCGGGCATGGGTGTGATGTCCTAGTTATCCCCTATCCCATTCCATCTTCTTTATCCCCTAGTGACCTTTGAGATTCATCCTAGCACCTCCAAGTATCGAGGAGGGTGTAATACCCTAGAGGTGAGAGGTCTCTTCATTAGGATGAGTCCCAAAGTCCATGAGTTCCAAACCCTGTCTTCCAGCCCCACTATTCCTTTGCCACCCTTTACCTAAAAAAATTCCAAAAAAAATATGATACCCTAATTTTGGTGACTTCTAGGCTCACCAACGATCCTACCACTGTCCCTCATCACTACAGGTTAGACAATTGGTATTATGACACAATTTACAATAACTCCTACTTGGACTAGAGCCATTTGGAACAGTATCTAATACCCATTTTCCATTTATGATTATTGAACTCTTTGACTCTAAGAGTTTTAGAAAATGGATTGGCTAAGTTTTCCTTTTCATTGATCTTTTGAAGGTCGACATCATCTTATTCACAATCTCTTGTACAATGTGATAATGATGTATAATATGCTTGGTACGCTAATAAACTTTGGTTCCTTCATCTGAGCTTTGGCTCCACTGCTATCATAATACAGGAAAATTAGACCATCAAGGGAGGGTGCCACTGTAACCACATAGCTTTCTTTGTAGCATGAAATACCATAATATATTTTGTCTTGCAAGCTGAGTCTACAATGGTGTGCTGCTTGGAACTTTTCTGGCAGATCGCTCCATCATTCAAGATAAAAACAAAACTTGATATGCTCTTGTTGTCATCCCTATCTGATTGAGAATTGGAATCAATATATCCTATAAGTTTTAAGTTAGGTTCTCCATAAACTAGCCATTGATCTTTGATATTTTTCAAATATTTAAGCACTGTCTTTACAACCTTTCAATGGACCTCACCGACCCCTAGTGAGTATGCCACATCTAATCTCGTACATGTCATGGCATATATGATAGACCCCACTATTGAAGCATACAGGATCCTACTCATACACTCTCTCTTTGGGAGTTATCGCATAATCCTTTTTAAAGAGAAATTTCATAACCTATCGGAAGATAGCTTTTCTTGAAATTTTTCATGTTGAACCATTTTAGTACAATATCGATGTACGTGGACTCGGACAATCCCAGTAATCTTTTAGATCTATCTCTATATATCTTCATCCCTAGGATATAGTAGGCTTCTTCCAAATCCTTCATGGAGAACATAGATGATAGCCAAAACTTTATTTCTATAGTGTAGGGATGTCATTCATAATTAATAGAATATTATCATATACAGTACAAGAAATACAACTACATAACCATTAGTCCACTTATAAATGCAGGGTTCCTCCCCATTTTTAATGAAGCCATATGTTCTAATTGTCTTATCAATTTGCATATTCTAACTCTGAGATACCTGCTTTAAGCCATAAATAGACCTCTGAAGTTTGCATATTTTTGACTCATATGAAGATCTGAACCCTTCAGATTGCATCATATACACTTCCTTATTCAGCTCTTTTTTAAAAAAGCTGTTCGGATATCTATTTACTAGATTTTATAGTCAACGTATGTAGCCAAATCAAGCATAATCCGAATGAACTTAAGCATTACCGCAGGAAAAAATATCTCGTCATAATTTGTTGCCCAGAAATGGAGGCCAAGAGGGGAGGTGAATTGGATCTTTCAAAAATTAAAACAATAATGTACAGGCCTTGTAGTATTTTTGAACAACATGATTGATACACTTAAATATATGCAGCAGAAAACAGTAAATAGAGTGCAGGAAATAAAGTGCAAGTAAATAAAGAGAGACAATCATACACAAACACTAAGTTTTATAGTAGTTCGGTACTCTCCAAGCACCTACGTCCACTCCCTAAACTATCCTTGAGAATTTTCACTATAATCTCTTCAAAGATTACAGCCGACTTGTTTTCCAAGGCTCACAAGTCAAATCCTAAGTTGGTTTTGTTACCTAGGCTCACCAACAAACCTTACAACTTGTTTTGGCTTCGGGCTCACAAGTAAAATCCTAGTTGGTTTTATACCTTTGGCTCACCAACAACCTTACAACATACTTTCAAGACCCTTGAAAGCTAGGTCAAACAATAATAAATTCAGAATACAAGAATTTAAATACAAGCAAACTCTCTTCTAGAGTGGAATGAGAAATTTTTGAAGCTCTTTGATGATTGCTTGATGTGACTTGACTTGGAATCTTCTCAAGAACACTTTTGGAAAGATGAAATGAAAGGAATGTAGGCTTTTTCACTGGAATCTCTCCTTTTTATCTTTTGAAAGTGGAGTTCTTGAAGAATGTCTTTAACTCTTGGATATTTTCTTGCTTCTTTTTATTCTCTTACTTCATGAATGAGTTTGGTGAAGCTTAAATACATCAAAAATATCCAAAAAATCATTTAAGACCGTTAGGGATCAAAAACTAGCCGTTAGGAGCTGAAAAATATCAATTCAGGCTATCAAAAATAGATCTGTTGAAGCTGTCAGAACCCGAGTATCGACACTTGGCTGTCAGGTATCGATAGTTGGCTATCAGGTATCGACACTTGGTTTCCAGGTGTCGACACTTGAACTTTCAAGTGTCGACACTTGAATCTCAGGTGTCGACACTTGACACAAAAAATTTTCCAGAGACATGTTCTGTATTTTTAAAAAGTCTCAGGCCTTGAGTTGACACTTGGAATTCTATGTGTCGACACTTGAGTATCAGGTATCGATACTTGAGTTCTGAGTGTCGACACTTGGCATGTCATGAAAAACTTCTTCATGCCAAATGCTAAAGTGTCGACACTTGGACTTCCAATTGTCGACACTTGGTTCTGCAATTTTTACAAATAAGTGCCAAACATGCTAAAAACATAAAGATTTTCAATAAAACTTAAATGCAACATATATAAATAATAATTGAACCCGTTTGTGACCCTTTTCAATGGAGAAGACTTCTCAAATCACGACAAATACTTTGCTTCCAAAATGTGCACTCTAGTTTTGAGAATTTGAGGTGCTTGAAACCTGAAAACTCATAACTACAATTTAACCATTAGTATAAAATATGTACTCAACATTTTGTTATTCATCAAAATCACGGGATAGAGCCAACAATCTCTCACTTTTTGATGATGACAAAACCTTGAGTAAAATAAGCATTCAACTTTAATTTTGATAATGTATCCCTTAAATATGAACTTTAAAACTCATATAAAGCAATTCAATGAAGGAGATATGCCAAATAGATATTGAAATCAAAATTCTCTCCCCCTAAGGGAGTTAAGGTATGAGACATTTCAAAAATTGAAGAAAATGATTGACCTATAGATATCTATATCTACTCCCCCTTTTTGTCAACATCATAAAAAGGGAGTAAACTCCCCCTAAATTAAAGCATTAGTCCATGATACAGTTGATACCAGGAAATCCAACAGGTATCAGAGCAAATGTATTGAGTAATGAGTGAAAGCATAGGTATCAAAGTAAAATACAACACTTTACAAGAGTGATCATAAACTGAAACACACATATACATATAATCAAGTTTTCAGTTACAAAAAATGTTGTTAGTGATATAGCAATACTGAAACATGATAAATAAAGCAAACAAGTACAGTGATAGAAGCTAGATATAAAAGTAACAAGTAACTAGATAAACATCTATGAGGCTAGTCCTCATCAGATAGAAGCTCAAAACTAATGGGGGCACTAATCCTGGACCTAGGTGCTAGGGCTTTAGGTGGCTCAAATATCCTATGGCTCCTGGTTCTAGTGGAAGATCCATATGCGGGTACAACCCTGGATGATCTGGTCGATGGGGGAGGTAGGATCTCATCAGGTGTGTCATTAAAGCAGGAGTAGAAACAATCTGATCAGCTGGAGAAGGGGCCACGGGAGTAGCTAGTATTTGAGTATCTCTGCTGACCATCTCATACTGCCCAGCTCGGTCAACACTATCATCTGAACTACCACTGCCATCGCCATCAGCTGTGTCTCTATCACCATCATCATCGCAATCACCACCATGAGTAGGATCATGAGAATCTGGGTGATCGCCATCATCATCAGTAGGTGGAGGAGGAGGATCAGCTGGACCAAATGTCCCTGATGGCAATAGAGCTCTCAGCATCTCCTCAATACGAGTGAATCTAGCCTTCATAGTCCTGCGAACATCAGTGATCTGCTTAGAAGTGTGGGCACGAAGTCCCTCAATCTCGATCCTCAGCTGAGTAGTTCGGACTCCCAGAACGATCATCTCGCTCCGAAGATCAGTAAACTAATGACGTGCATACTCCTCAAAGGATGAAATAGTATCTAAAGGAGGAGTAGAAGGTAAAACTACTGGTGAAGGTGTCACTGGCACTGGCTCTGGCTCTGCTGTAGTGCTGCCCTGGGAGGTGTAACTGATGGCCCTGATGGCCTGGCCTCAACCTTGCGTATCTTATCCTTCTCATTTGGCTCCTGACCAAACTCTCTACGCACCCATCTGCCAGCCTGTCTCCTATAGCCCATGCGATGTAGAGATCTCTCATCATAAACATCGGTATGTAGGATCTCCTTGGAGGCCTCATCCTCCAAGGGTATACCATAAGCACGAAAAATGAGAGTCAATCCCATACCATAGGGCAAACCGTATTTCCGCTGAGTGGCTGCATCCCTCATCTGAAGTAACATAAAAGCCAGAAAGTCAACTGCAGTTC
Source organism: Areca catechu (assembly GCA_021397845.1). Classification (NCBI taxonomy): domain Eukaryota; kingdom Viridiplantae; phylum Streptophyta; class Magnoliopsida; order Arecales; family Arecaceae; genus Areca; species Areca catechu. The sequence continues at coordinate 31,612,919 of CM038046.1, forward strand.
TCTGAGATAAACAAACCATGGGCATAAGCTCCCGCTCAGTAATGAAGTTGAATCTACTTGTCTTCAGGAGCAAAATGCGAGCCATGATATGATGGAGGAGCCTCATCTCTACTGAGAGCTGGTTCATGGTGACCACTGACACACCACGAACGTCATCTCTCTCTAGTATGCACTGATAGGCCTCCACTCTGTCATCAATAGAATACGCCACAATCCTTTGGTGGGGAATATTCCATATCCTGCTCAGCACAGACACATCCACCAGAATCCGAACTCCTCTGACTGTGGCATGCCAGGCTAACCTACTGCAATCCAAACTACCGTAAAACTCTCTAATTAGGTACATATAGTACCTCTCTGTCATAGTACAGAAGAGAACTAAATCCGTAGACTCGAGAAGCTCACGTAGTTTGAATCCCTAACGATCAAAGAATCCGAGATCAACGCACCGTCCTGCAGCAATAATCTTCCTTGAAACCTTCTCTGCTGAAGGAGAGGGGGGAACACTCCACTCTGCTTGCTAATTGTCATCCCGAGCTTTGGTTCTTCTCTCAACTAAGCTTTGACCGAATTTTCTTTTAACAGCCAACCTCTTCCTTGGTCCCATAACTACCAGCTGAGGGAATAAAGAATGGAACACGAAACAGTCAAAAGGAGGAGAGGAAAAAGAGGAAAAAAGGGGAAAAGAACCAAAAACAGGGATTTTGGCCAGAAAAGTGAGCAAAAGATGGAGAAAACAGTGCTTGGTTTTGATTTAAACTAACAATGATTTGAAGAAAATAACTAGGATTTGGTTTAAAGGGGAAAGAAACCAAATAGGGTTGAAATCGGCCAAGAACCTTCAATGCAATAGTAAATCGGTGGAGAACAAGGTAAAAGTTGGAAGTTTAAGGTGAGGAAATGGTCCAAAAGAGGAAAGAATCCAAGAAAAACAAGGACAAAATGGTTCACAACAGATGAGGAGGAAAAAACGAACAAAAATCCATGGAAAATCAGGGATTAAATGGAATAAAACAGATGAAATCAAGAAGAACACGGTGATTTACAGTTTAAATGAAGAAAAGAGGGAGAAAAATACCTTGAATCGAAGGGGCAAGGGAGGAAATCAATTATTTTGGAGGTTAGAGGACCGTAGGGGACCACTAGGACACTTGGGAAAAGAGGGAAATAGAAAACAAAAGGGTTCGGACAAGTCCTAAAAATTATGAAATTTCTGCGAGTGTCGATATTTCGATTTTCTCAAGTGTTGATACTTGGTCAGGTGTCGACACTTCGCAAAAATCCAAGTGTTAACACTTGGCCAAGAAATTTCCAAGAAAAAATATAAAAATTTATAAAAAATCAAGGAACTTTTTGAATAGTTTTAGGACTCAATGAAAGTGATTTTGAGCAAAATATATTGGATAGAGTGGAAATTGATAGAGTTCTAAGAGAATGGGTCAATGATTCCTAACTCTCTTCTAATCATACAAAATCTCTCTTCACTCAAGGGTTTGGTAAACACATCAGCTAGTTGATTATCAGTACACACAAACTCAAGCATCACATTAGAATTTTGTACATGATCTCTTATAAAATGATGTCTTATTTCAATGTATTTACTTCTTGAATGTTGCACACGATTCTTAGTTAGATTCATTGCACTAGTATTGTCACATCTTATGAATGTCTTAATCAGTTTAATGCCAAAATCTTCGAGTTATTGTTTGATCCATAGGATTTAAGCACAACAGCTTTCAGCTACTATATATTTGGCTTCTGTCATAGATAGAGTAATTGAATTATATTTCTTGCTACTCCATGAGATCAAATTAATCCTAAGAAACTGTCAGGTTCCACTAGTACTTTTCCGATCAAGTTTATATCCAGTAAAATCAGCATCAGAATAAGCAATCAATTCAAATGAAGAACCTAGAGTACCAAAGACGAATATCAATTATGCCAGACAGATATCTAAGTATGCATTTAATAGCCAAAAGATGAAACTCTTTAGGGGCAGACTGATATCTTGCACACATACAAACACTGAACATAATATCTGATCTACTAGCAGTTATATACAACAATGAACCAATTATTCCTCTATAAAGCTTTTGGTCAATAGATTTACCTTATTCATCTTTGTCAAGCTTACAAGAGGAGCTCATTGGTGTACCTAATAGCTTGGTGTTCTCCATCCCAATTTTTTTTAATATTTCTTTTATGTACTTAGCTTGGTTGATGAAGATCCCCTCTTTGGTCTGCTTTATTTGGAGTCCGAGAAAGAAGTTAAGTTCTCCCATCATGCTCATCTCAAACTCACCCTGCATTAACTTTGCAAATCTTGACAAAGAGATTCGTTAGTAGCACCGAATATGATATCATCCACATAAACTTGTTGTACTAAGAGATTATCATTCTTCTTCTTCAAAAATAAAGTAGTATCTACATTACCTCTAGTAAAATCATTTTTGAGCAAAAAAGAACTTAAACGATCATACCAAGCTCTTAGAGCTTGTTTCAAATCATACAAAGCTTTATAGAGTTTAAAAACATGGTTTGGAAATTCATGATTTTCAAAACCAAGTGGTTATTTAAAATAAACTTCTTCTTCGATAAAACCATTCAAAAAGGCACTTTTGACATCCATTTGAAATAATTTAAAATCCATAAAACAAGTAAAAGCCAACAATAGCCTAATTGCCTCAAGTCTAGTAACAGGAGAAAAGGTTTCATCAAAATCAATCCCTTCCTCCTGATTGCATCCTTTGGCAACTAGTCTAGCTTTATTTCTTGTAATAATTCTATTTTATTCAAGTTTGTTTCTAAAAACCCATTTTGTGCCAATTATTGAAATATTAGAAGGTCTATCTACCAAAGTCCAAACATTATTTCTTTTGAATTGATTAAAATCATCATGCATAGCATTAATCCAATTACAATCATTTTCAGCTTCTTCAATAGTTTTAGGTTCTATTTGAAATACAAATGCTAAATAATCACAAACATTTCTAAGAGATGATCGTGTACTTACACCATTAGATGGATCACCAATGATAAGTTCTTTAGGGTGTCCATAAGCATACCTCCATTCTTTAGGTAGAGGATCGGGTAATGATGCATTTTCATTTTCTTGATCTTGTCCTCTTTCATTGTTTTAATTATCTTCTTGCTCCTTGGTAGGTTATTCATTATTGTTCACCTCTTCAGTTCTTTTGGTACCTGATTCATCATCAAGCATATCTTCTTTTCTAGAAGATGTTTGGTTAGCTTCATCAAATACGACATGGATGGATTCTTCAACAATAAGTGTCCTTCTGTTGAAGACCCTATATGCCTTACTAGATGTAGAGTAGCCTAAAAAGATACATTCATCTAACTTGGCATCAAATTTGTTTAGATTATCCTTGCCATTATTTAAGATGAAACAACAGCATCCAAAAACTCGAAAATATTTTATTGAAGATTTTCTACCTTTTCAAAGCTCATAAGGTGTTTTCTTTAAAATAGGTCGGATTAAAACACGGTTCAAAACATAACATGCAGTGTTTATAGCTTCCATCCAAAAATATCTAGGTAGGTCATTTTCACAAAGCATGGTGCGTGCCATTTCTTCAAGAGTTCTATTTTTTCTTTCTACCATCTCATTTTGTTGAGGTGTCCTAGGTGTAGAAAAATTATGATGAATGCCATTTTCACTATAAAACTTATCAAACTCAGAATTTTTAAATTCGGTTCATGGTCACATCTCAAAGATATAATAGAAACACCTTTTTCATTTGAAACTCTTTTATAAAATCTAATGAATGCAGAAAACGTTTCATCTTTGTGTGCTAAAAACATGATCCATGTAAAACGTAAGAAATTGTCTATAATAACTAGACCATACTTCTTACCTCCCAAACTAGATGTTCTAGTTGGCCCAAAGAGGTCTATATAAAGCAATTCTAAGGGTCTAGATATAGAGACTACTCTTTTTAGCTTAAAAGATGATTTGGTTTGTTTTCCATGTTGGCAAGCACTACAAATCTTGTCTTTTTCAAAACTAAGTTTTGGCAAATCTTTTATAAAATTCTTTTGCTAAGTTTTGAAATCAAATGTATACTAGCATGCCCTAGTCTACGATGCCAAAGCCAACTAGTTTCATTGATCTTGGCTTCCATTGCCACTAGGCATTGACCATTTTGAACAAGAAGATCATTAAGATCAACCATATAAATATTGCCATGCCTATGACCAATGTACTTGATGCCATTGTCATCTAAACTAAAAACAATGTACATAAAAGATTCGAAAACAACTTTAAAATCTTTGTCACAAAATTGACTAATATTAAGTAAATTGTGTTTCAAACCATCAACATATAAAACATTATCAATGTAAGTAGAGGGGGTGATATGGACTTTACCAATTCTGACAATCTTGCCCTTTCCATTATCACCAAATGTTACATTACCACCATTATGATATTCCAGTGATGAGAACTGCTCCACATCTCCAGTCATGTGCCTTGAGCAACCGCTGTCGAGATACCACATTCTTCTTTTATTGGTTGCAAGGCACACCTCATTATTATTGGCCATCAAACAGAAGTTTACAACCTCTTGCTGTTCTTCCTCAGAACTAGAATCCTCGCTGTCACTCTAGGTTACCATCATAGCCTTCTTTCTTAATCTTCTTCTGCTCTTTTTGAGTAAATGCAGTCCATCTTGAAGTGGTCTGGTTTCTTGCACTCAAAACATGTGGGCTGCTCATTTTCTTTCTCTTTCTCCTTCTCTTTGCTAGGCTCTCCTTTTAGAGATTTCTTCTTGAAGTTATACTTCTTCTTTCTCATGAACCTCCTAAACTTTCTAGCCATGAAAGCCATCTCATCTTCTTCATCTTCTTCTTCAGAATCTTCACTTGATTCATCTTTATTAGTGGACTTGAAAGTGATCACTTTCTTCTTCTTGTCAACATCCACATTCTTTTGCTTTAATGAGAGCTCATATATCATCAATGAGCCCAACAATTGCTCGAGAGGAAGAGTATTTACATCCTTGGCTTCTTCTATTGCTGTGACTTTTACATCCCATGAAGCTGGAAGAGACCCAAGGAGTTTATTGACAAGTTCACCATTAGATATAATCTTTCTTAAACTTCTCATGCCATTCATAATATTGCTAAACCTAGTATACATTTCACTTATAGAATCAGTATGTTCGATTTTGAACATTTCATATACGTGAATGAGCATGTTAACTTTAGTTATTTTTACTTGGTGTGTACCCTTATGGGTAACCTTAAGTGTATCCCATATTTTCTTAGTGGAGAGACAGTTTGAGATTCTATTGAATTCACTTGGATCCAAAGAGCAAAATAATAGATTCATAGCTTTCGCATTAAGCTCTATTTGCTTAATATCATTCTCATCCCAATCATCTTCCATTTTGGAAGTGGGAATGCCATTAATCAACATAGTAGGCTGATGAGGATCTTTGACAATAGTCCTCTAAAGATTATAATCAATGGCTTGAATGAATATGTGCATGCATGTTTTCCAATACATGTAGTTAGTACCATTAAATAGAGGGGGATGGTTTGATGCTTGACCTTCAACAACACCCATTCCTATTGGGGCTACCACGATCTTTTACTCAAGATCATTGGACCTACAAGAGAGCTCTGATACCACTTGTTACCTAGAAATGGAGCCCAAGAGGGGGGTGAATTGGATCTTTTAAAAATTAAAATAATAATGTGTAGGCCTTGTAGTGTTTTTGAACAACGTGATTGATGCATTTAAATATATGCAGCAAAAAACAGTAAATAGAGTGCAGGAAATAAAGTGCAAGAAAATAAAGAGAGACAATCACACACAAATACCAAGTTTTATAGTGGTTTGGTGGTCTCTAAGCACCTATGTTCACTCCCCAAGCTCCCCTTGGAAATTTTCACTATAATCTCTTCAAAGATTACAGCCGACTTGTTTTCCAAGGCTCACAAGTCAAAACCTAAGTTGGTTTTGTCACCTAGGCTCACCAACAAACCTTACAACTTGTTTTGGCTTTTGGCTCACAAGTAAAACCTTAGTTGGTTTTGTACCTTTGGCTCACCAACAACCTTACAACCTACTTTCAAGACCCTTGAAAGCTAGGTCAAACAATAATAAATTCAGAATACATGAATTTAAATACAAGCAAACTCTCTTCTAGAGTGGAATGAGAAATATTTGAAGCTCTTTGATGATTGCTTGATGTGACTTGACTTGGAATCTTCTCAATAACACTTTTAGAAAGATGAAATGAAAGGAATGTAGGTTTTTTCAGTGGAATCTCTCATTTTTAGCTTTTGGAAGTGGAGTTCTTGAAGAATGTCTTTAACTCTTGGATATTTTCTTGCTTCTCTTTGTTCTCTTACTTCATGAATGAGTTTGGTGAAGCTTAAATATATCAAAAACATCCAAAAAACCGTTTAAGACCGTTAGGGATAAAAAACTAGCCGTTAGGAGCTGAAAAATATTAATTCAGGCTATCAAAAAATAGATCTATTGAAGCTGTCGAAATCCGAGTGTCGACACTTGGCTGTCAGGTGTCGACACTTGGCTATTAGGTGTTGACACTTGAACTTTCAAGTATCGATACTTGAATCTCAGGTGTCGACACTTAACACAAAAAATTTTCCAGAGGCATGTTCTGTATTTTCAAAAAGTCTTAGGCCTTGAATCAACACTTGAGTTTCAAGTATCGACACTTAAGTTCTGAGTGTCGACACTTGGCATGCCATGAAAAATTTCTGCGTGCCAAATGTTGAAGTGTCAACACTTGGACTTCCAGGTGTCGACACTTGGTTCTGCAATTTTTACAAACAAGTGCCAAACATGCCAAAAATATAAAGATTTTCAATGAAACTTAAATGCAACATATATAAACAATAATTGAACCAATTTGTGACCTTTTTCAATGGAAAAAACTTCTCAAATCATGAAAAATGCTTTATTTCCAAAGCGTGCCATGATACTCTAATTTTGAGAATTTGAGGTGCCTAAAACCTAAAAACTCATAACTACAATTTAACCATTAGTACAAAATATGTACTCAACATTTTATTATTCATCAAAATCATGAGATAGAGCCAACATAATCAATATCATAATATTCCTTGGCAATTAGATGGGCTTTATAGGTCTCCACCTTCTCATCTATGCCTTTTTCCTTTGAAAAATTTATTTGTGCCTAATAGATTTTCTCTTCAAGTGGATCAATAAGTATCCATATACTATTGATTTTCATAGACTTCATATCATATTTCATGGCTCTAAGCCATTTATCAAAGTTAGACCTCTGCATGGCATCCATATAGGTGATCGAATCATCGTTGTTCTAATCAAGTTCAATAGAATTTCCATCCTAGATCAAGAAACTATAGTATCTGTTCAGTTAATATGGTACTCTACCGGATCTCCTTAATGGTTCCTTAATAGGCTCTGGGTTTGATCTAATCAAAACTAGTTCTATAATATTTCTTAAATATGTCGGTCCTTTTATCGTTGAACTTTATTAAGTTCAATCTTTGCGGCTTTCATTTTTTCACTAAGAAACTTCTTTTTTAAAAAGGTAGCCCTAAGATTAACAAATAATTTTTATTCTTCAAGATGGTAGAAGTAATATTCTTTGGTTTCTTTAGGATACCCAACAAACTGAAAGGATTACGCCCTAAAGGCCAATCGAAATGTTGTATTTCGATGGAATTTTCTTTTGTATCCCAAACTAGTGTATTGACATTATCAATTAATAAAGGCATTTTATTTTCATCATACGTTGTGTCTTATTAATTTTATTAAGATATGATGAGCCCCATAGATTAGGGCTATGGTTCTAGGATTATGATGAGATCATACCAGTGAGACCTAAAGCCTTAAAACCCTAATCTAGAATTTTCCTGGTCGATGGGATATTGAGTAGGGGATCAATGTTTCCGATAAGACCAGCACATCCTATATATGCTTGGTGAAGAGGGTGACTGATCTCACAGTCACTTGTGTTTGACACTAATACTAGGATGTGGGTGCTCATTAAAGAATGAGTTCACTGAATGGATCCAGCTTGAGAACATCTAATGGAACCTTATCTGTTTGTCAATAGATAGTTCTCATAGTGGGAGTAGTGCATGTGGTCCTTTGACCTGAGACTGCCATGGTATCTTGTATGCATGAATCCATACTTTGGTTCATACTCAATCATGACACTGAGTCATGTATGGGGTGATACTGGGTATGGTGGATTGCATATGGAGGTTGTGAGTATGTCAAAAAAGAATCAATCAACCCTAGTAAGAGGGAAGCACATCCAGATGATTTCAATCAAATGAAGATTCGGGAAATCTTTGATCAAAGTATGAACATTAGAAATAGTTTCTAATGATTCATTAATGAATCATCATTATTAGATTGAGGAAGGAATGAATATAAAATTAGATTTGACAAGTATCCATATCCATAGTCATATTCAGGGTGCAAGTAGATCGAATGACTGAATTGCCCAGTAACTCACCATTGAAGGGTATTTTGGTAAATCCACCAAAATTTTTCATCTTCCGGGTAGGCATGACACGTTACTAGATGTCAATCTTGTCTTGTAGTTCTTCATGAACCAATTGATTTGGTTTCATGAGTCAATTCGATGTGTGATTCGAATTGGACAATTAGGTGAGCCAATTTGACCTAATTAGGTCAATCGGGTTCGATCGGATCGAATCAGCTCAAATCTAAACCTACTGCTGGCTAGATGTGGAACCCAATGGGTCACACACAATAGAGAGTTGGCCAAGAAAGTCATTCATGATTTAATTAGGGTCATAGGATCCTAATTGGTTAGCCGGATTACATACTAGCATATGTAGGCTAACCAAATTCCTAACCCAATTGGATTGGGTCCGGTTACATGCTAATTGGGCTAACCTAATTATGGAAAACCTAAATTAGGTTGAGTCCTAAGTGGGGATAGCCTAATCAGAGCTAAATCTGATTTTAATTTGGATTTAAGGGCATTTTAGGTGCCATACATGAAGAGTCCTAATGGCATGGGACTCTTGGTACCTAAATGATACCTAAATTTCAAAAGGGCACAGAATGAGCTATAGATCTCTGATTTGAATATAATTTATATGGTCAGAAAGAAAATTTTATGCTCTTTTCAATGACATCCATATTGCCTATATTTTAACTGGTCAACATTCTTTGAGATTTGCATGAAAGAAGGATGGCGTGCGTGGTGCATGAAGAGTCGCAACTCTTCATGTGGCGCGCAGTTCTGATGGAGAGTCCTTCTGCTATCAGGACTCTTCATAATCTCCGATATTTGAAGATTGAAGAGGTGCCTCTTGGCTTTCTAGGGACCGGTAATTGATATGTGGCAAGTGAGAATTCGTCCAGATAAATGAAGGGATGTGAATAAGGCCTTCGGTGCATGAATGGGCTTATTAGATATGATTTTTCAAGCCAGATAACTTCTCTTCGATCTTGAAAATCATATCTGATAAGTTGATGGGAGGACATATCACACGTCCCTCTTGTATCTATAAATAGGGGCGGTGAAATGAGTCTGATATAAGAATTCCATCGAAGTACTATTCTAAGTGTCTCTCTCTCCCTCCTTTCTTTAAGACAAGACTTGTCTTGTTAAGACAAGGTCTTTTCTAATAGGACAAGGCTTTGTTTTAGGACATAAGCCTAAGGGGTCCTAGAGGAGGGTTGTCCTAAAACCAAGAGTGGTTTAGGAGACTGTCTTTAGTGCCCTACAGTAGGACAGGGTGTCCTACAGTGGTCAATAGACCAAAGGCTGCCGAAAGAGTTCTACTTATCCAAGCAACTTGAAGAAGGAGTTCTTCCTTGGTCCGAGTTTCGTATGGATCATCGTTGGAGGGCAAACGTTTGGGCGCCTAGTGGAGAAGAAGGCTGAATCAGGATTTTTTTCATCGGATTGGATACTAGCGGTTCAGGTTGGTGCCTAAACTCTAGTTTACATTATATATGCATGTTTGTATATTTTAATTCCTAGTAAGGAGGTCTTGGGTTAAGGATTTAGTAGTGGTTTCATAATAAATTTTTGAAATCCACGCTTCCGCCCTGGTCACCAAAACCCTTACACAAACAAGCATTTGTCAGATCTAGGTCCAAGCTTTTCTATTTTCAAATGTTTGACATAAGCCAGGTAGGCCCAGACCCAAAGATGTGAGTGTCGGCTTGCACCCTATCCATATCTCATATGCATTTTATTAATAGACTTGCTCAATACATTATTAAGAATGTAATAGGTTGACTCAAAAGCATATCCCTAAAAGAAGATCGCAGACTGGCAAAGCCCATCATGGATTAAACCATGTCTAATAGAGTCCGATTCCTTCTTTCAGATATTCCATTGAGTTGAAATGTCCCTAGAGGTATCCATTGACAGAAAATTCTATTCTCTCCTAGATATGTCAGAAACTCACTAGAAAGGTATTCTCCTCATCGATTTGATCGAAGAGTTTTAATATTCTTTTTAGTTTATTTTTCTACTTCATCATGATATCATTTGAACATTTCAAATGACTCAGATTTATGTCTCATAAGATAGACATAACCATCCTTGAAAGGTCATATATAAATATAATAAAATAATAATACCCACCCCTAGCATTGATGTTCATAGGTCTGCATACATCAGTATGTATCAGACTTAGAACCTCACTAGCTCTTTCATCTTTTCCAATAAAAGGAGAATTGTCATCTTTCCAAGAAGATAAGACTCATAGGCTGGTAATGATTCACAATCACTGACATCGATGATACCTTCTTTAATCAATCTGTTTATCCTGTTCTAGTTAATATGACCCAGCCTATAGTGCCATAGATAGGTATCACTAATAATCTCTAATCTAGGATATTTATTTGAGGTGTACATTATACTAATAAGCCATGATAGTACATATATGTCATTTTATAATTGGCTATGCATCATAATAAAAGCATTCATAATGATTTCACAAATGTCATTCTTTATTAATAGTTCATAACCATACATAGCCAAAAGGCTTACAGATATGACATTTAACATAAATGATGGACAAAAGTGATAATTACTCCAAATAATAGTGTAAGAATTGAAAACTAGTTTGATGACTCCCACAGCTAAGACCGGAACTTGGTTTCCATTTCTCACATTCAGGAATCTTTCACCATCCTCAAATGTTCTACTGACTCGAAGTTCTTGCAATAAATTGCAAATGTAAATTAGATTTTCGGTATCCAATACCTAGGTAGTAGTATTATGGATAGAGAAATTACAAGGTATTATCATATAATTATCTAATCCAGCAAACTTTTTTTGCTTTCTCTTGTTCGGCCTACTCAGGTTGAGTGACGCAATATAAAGAAGATAGTTTCTCTTCTAATGACCCTACTTCTTGTAGAACAAGTACTTTGCCTGACTCTTATCTGCCTTATTCTTCTTGGTTTGACCGGGTTGAGATGCCCTAGCACATTGCACCTTTTATTTTTATTCTTTTTTTTCTTTCTTAAAGGGATGACGTCCTACCGAAGATCCTCCCACCAGGTTCACCGACTCTTTGTGGAGCTAGTAATCCTTCTCATAGGTCTGTAGTAATCATAGCAAACCATAGTAGTTTACCATATGTCTTGTCATTCTATAATGATCAAGAAAGTTGAAATAGGAAGAGGGCAAGAAATTTAAGATCACATCTTTCCTTAGCTACTCGTGCAAGGGATAGTTGAGTTTGCCCAGGCACTCTATCTGCTTGATCATGTACAATACATGATCAGTGACCATGCCCCTTCATGCATTTATGCATTGAAAACAGTATAAGAAGTCTCATCATGTGTGCTAAAGAATTTCTTCAACATTTGAAGGATTTTCTCTGGTTAGACATCCTCAAATTTGTGACCGAACTCATCATTTATAGCCATTAGCATGATGCATCGCATAGTGGTCTAGTCAGAGAAACACTTCTGGTAAGTGTCCTTGACCACATTGCAAGCATTAGAAGCAGGCTCCTTAAGTACAAGATCCGTTATTACATAAAGGATCCATTCATTCTCCGGGACTATCCTGATCTTTTGATACTGCCTATTGAAATTTGGACCCATGAGCTTGTCATTGTTGGGAAATTGGGACCCATGAGCTTGTCATTGTTGGGAAATTGGGACCCATGAGCTTGTCATTGTCCAACAATGACAAGCATGACAAATTAGTGAATATTATCTAAAAAGATATTACAGGACCAATTAGTATATGAATTATTAATACTAAAGACTTAGACTTTAGTCTAAAGGTCTTCTCGGTATTTTCTACAAATTGATAGTCTCTACCTTTAATATGAGGAATTACATTAATTCCTTCACAGGTACTAGAATCCTATAGACTATACATGATCTTAACTATGGCCGACCCATCTATGCGTATCTAAAGGTAGGTTCTTAACCAAATGTTTATCCAAACAACTTCTAGTAAATAATTTTATCCCAGGCATCTCTGTAGTAGGCCTATGGCCTTCTACAAAGAGTCCTAGTTCGGTCTAACTATTAATATGACAAGACTTAATGTTTCTAACTAACGAATAGCCAAGCTTGACTATGGCCGGCCCACTTGACCACCATTAAGAGAGCCGTATTGAGCCATCATATTATCAATGGCAATTCCAACAGCCTGATAAACACTAAGCCTATGGGCCTTCGAGTGATCATCCAACTCTTGGACTCATTACTATCCACTTAATGGGAGGATATGACTTAGTTATCCCTTAACTTCATCATTTTAAGGACTTAATAAATTAGAAGATTTAGACATGTTATAGAACAAAAAAGAAGACATGAACCAGTTAGTCAAGAATCCTCTCACTGACTTTATTAAGTCATATAAGATGGTTCGAGATAAACCAGTCCAAGGGTACCTAAATTAGTCAAACTGATCTACCTTAATGGCATGGATTTCCTTAAATCAATAAACTATCTGATCAAACTCTGATTGACTATATTGTCCAGGTAAGTGAGATCAATGGAAGTGTTGAACCATTAATCTCTTTCCTTAGATACCAACAAGTTGACCAGATACGAGGTAGCCCCAAGAACCATGATCAAACTGCCAAACTTATCTTAGATACCAATTGGTTCATCAGATTTAATTAGACTAGCCTAACAACTCAAGTCCAACCACTATGCCACTATCAATCCAATTAGATACATGGGCTTGATCAAACTATAACTGTTGTGAATGATCTAGGAGAGAGAGAGATGTAACTCAATACTTGATCAGATTTTAATTTTCTCTTCTTAAGTCTATAATCTTCTAATCCTAAGTCTAACTCAATTAAAGAATCCAACTCAACTAACCCATGATCTAAAGGTTTATTATGGACGATCTAAGATTTTTTATTTTCAAATCTAATTTTTTTAGTCATAAAAACTAAATTTCTAATTAAGTTTATAAGCTTATCGCATCGAAACATTTTCAATTTTAATTATAAAATAATTTTTATAATAAATTTAATTTTTTAATATTTTATTTTTTTATTATAAATTAATATTTTCTGTTCACGTATCGACAGTCCCACTGGTCAAGACACCCTGAATTGATATTTGACCCTACGACTTCAGCTCACAGAGCTAACAGTGATCAATGATGAGTTAATTTTTTTTAATAAACGTGGACTCTTGCATGTCCTTGTTGGAATGCTCTGAATTCCACTGTAACATGTCAGCAGACCAGTTGAAGGACAGACTGGGACCGAGCAAACTATTATTATTTTATCTACTTATTTTTCATATTAGCATCATTGTTATTCAATGTTTTGTCTATTCTTATTAGGCGACCATGGTTTAGCCTAGTTCCCGACTAGTTTATACATTGCTTGAAAAATAAGAGCAGATTGGGACAGTCTGGGATTACTTCAATCACGTATATATGCTGATACTTGCAGATAAGTAACTTGAACATTATTTTATAAACACTTTACTCCAAGAAACTAATATCCATAGCACATGAGTCTACTTGGAGTTGCAATATCTGCTTCTACTATTTTCATTTCATTTTGTTAACATTTTATTCAACTTCGGTAAACAAAGTTCACAGGGATAACAACATACAAGCTCATAATATCCAAAGTACGCAGATCAAATGAAGCCTCGCTGAGATGCAAGTTTTTGGTATCCTTATTTACAATAGTACGTAAATCAAAGGGTATCTTTAATTTTTTACCCACAACACCAAGTAGGCACTATGTTAACTCCAGTTGTATAAATGATGCTTCCAATAAAAAAATAAAAAAGAACCTCTTGAAGAAGAGGTGACACACTATTAAGACATTCCCTCTACACAGACAACAACCGGTACTCACAGGAGCTTTTCTGCACAGGATCTTTGATCAAAAACATCTCCAAGCAATTACATATAACATAAACTAATAACACCCGATCAAAGATTCAGAATCCGGCAGGACATTCTACGGAATACTGGAATGAAATATTATTCCATGTATCGGGACAGGACACTGTTATCCTAATCGAAACATCTTAAGATATCTTCTATCTTGAATATCGAGACTGGACGGGATGGAACGTCAACGCGTCCCGTTCTAGAAAAAAATTAGAACAGTCTTGCCTCACAGAGTTTAAAATCTTGCTTGCAATAATTTGAAATATTTATGCTGTACAGAGTTATGGGAAAAAGATGATAAGACATCGGAAGAAAGAAATAGAGAAATACAAAATCCATACATAAACTATGTCGACATGGAGTAAAACATCAAAAATGATTAAAACAAATTAGATAAATCAAACACACCGATACAGCCCTTGACAAACCATAATCCCTGTACACCAATTACAAAAAAATACCAAATCCCAGCCCCTGTTATATAAACTACAAAACTAACAACCAAACAAGAAGAAAATAGACATCTACATCCAATGCTACGGATACTAAAAAGTCATAACTATACACCATTCCAATTGTAGACAATGTATCTAAAATACAAAACCAATGTCAAGTCACTGACAGATCCAGGTTGACATGCATTGAGGAAGATGTACAAGTTCTATTACACAACCCTGAAAACCAGATACCATAGCCTGTATTAGTGACTGATTCTTAAGCCCATAATGGAATAGAGAAAAAATTATTAAATCAAAGCACATTTCTGGATTTTTATTTTTCACTGGAAGTTTATATTATAGAAAAAAATGTATTCCACTAGATTTTTAAATAAATAGCTACAACTACCATCCTTGAGCTTCCAATAGATAAATATCGTAATAGAAAGAAGGTGCATAACTAGAAGCCATGAGAGAAGAGAATATAAGAAGCATAAAAAAGCTCTAAATATAATCATAATTAAGAACGTCAAAATTAGTACAATTTTCGATAAAATTAACTACCAATTCATAATAACAATGAATAAATATTGCTCTTAATAGATATTCCTTTATCCATAATGCTGATTCATCCGGTAAAAAAAAGTGATTAGCAACAATCTTGAGATAAATTTATGTAAAGCAATGATAAAATGTCAAAATTATAATATAATAGCTTGTACATATTTTATAGTGGATTGTAAGTGATGATATAATATATTACTTCCTGACATCGATGTATTATATGACCATATTTCTTGCAATGTTCTCATCGATACTTTCGTATTTTAAGATGAGACTTCAAGTATTTCTTCGATCCACTTTTACTACTCATAAGAGGAGGATCAAGGACCTTTTAAGAGGAGACATGATTTTCATTTACATCATTTTTAAATAGAAACTCAAGAATTTGGGATCATTCTAAATACTTAGAAGCTTCTATTAATTATTTATTATTGCTAGCATCTCATCGTAGCACTCTTCAAACTTAGATGCTTCATAAAATAGTTGATTTTCTATGCTTATCAAATATCGATATTTAATCAATTGTTATGATATATGGTGTATGCTTGCATGCCTGTTTGATGGAATTCTCATTTTGGCCTTTTTGTCCAACGAGACCATATGCAACATAATGAAATTCTTGTATATTATAATTGATTCTAAATAAAAAAAATATAGCTGCAAGGTATGCCCTCTATCTGCAATTTCAAGTAATTATATATAACATCTTTAATACCATCGCCAAACATGGAATCAACTTTGGATACAATTTCACCACCTTTTGCTATCATGAATACTATTGAAAGAGGGGTATCTATAATATTATGAATAATATAATATCTTGCCTTGAAAAGTTCTTTTTGGACAAGCTCAAATATAGCAAAGGTATATATATTTGCAGCATCCATCTCTAGTTCTTTCAATCTTATGCAACAAAAAAAAAATAATTGTGATGCTTTGCAGTCATCATGAGCCTCATTTCGATGCAACCTTGATACACAGTTCATAATGATCAATAAGATCTTTTAGGTACATCTTTTGATCAAGATATTTATGAAAACTAGAGTTTAGACTCTCACTTCATTGTGTACTCGTATATCTAAGAAAAACTTCTCCTTGAAGATAGGATTCAGTCCAATATTTTTTAGTTTTGTATAAAGACTTTATATATTCATGATTATCACTGATCTTATAATTCATAACAAGTTTATTACATTTAATCTCAAATTGATGTAGACCTCATCTTTCAAATATTAGACTACTAATATCAAATAAAATAGTAAATTTTTTTATATAATTAAGCAATTTTCTTAATATGTGCCTACTATATAAGCGATGAATAATATTTGGAAGTATTCTTTTGGTTGCTTTAGCAATGCATTATCACTATATGTGAAAATAGATTTTGAATGATTTTTGATACATTGCTTTTAAAAATGTCAATAGAAATCATTTATAACTTTCAACAGTCTCATTAAAAATAATCCCACACCCAAAAATTATAGTTTACGATGATAGTTTATTTCAACAAAAAGAATGAAAGGCATAAAATATCAATTAGTATGATAAGTACTATCAAATATGAGCACATTCCCAAAAACATTGTAATCAAGATGAAACTGAGTGTTACACCAAAATTAATTGGTTAAGCAATGTTCACAATCTATTTCATAATTATAAAAAAATCTTCGGCATCTTTGTAGTATATTTTTGTATAATTTAGTATCTCTTCAACATCCTCACAAAGAATCTTCTTTTTAATATTTTGGTATTGATAATTATAAAAATTTTTTGATATGAAACCTAAATATTTATATCCACCTTCTCTATGCTCTACAAAATCTAAAATCTTATTTTTATGAATACCCATAGCTGCCAAGCTAGAAATTTTTATTTTTTTAGCATCATCTATTTTACGATGCGATCTAAGAAATGAAACTTCATCTATTCCAACTGGTTAATGGTTATGTTCTTCATTAACATAAAAAAAAAGAAACATTTTTCTATATTGGGATCAAGACGAATCATAAGCTATGCAAGAAAATTATATCGAGTAAAAGGCCACTTTTTTCTTTCCCTTTCTATTCTATTCATATGCTTTTCATCTTATAACCCTTCCTTTGAGCAAACAAAATGCCTTTGGATTATTGCATTAGATTTCGAATCATGTGATACCTTATCTTTTTTAATGCTAAACTCTTGATGCTTGGCATATATGTTAAAAAATTAGTAACCTTGCATCTCTGATGGAAAGGTCATTAGAATGATATCCTCAAAAATGACATGTTGTTGATCAATGAACTCTATGGATATCTTGTTTGTCATTGCAAAACTACTATCCATAAATTGATATCATAAATACACCTATATTGAATGATAAAAAAAGATCACAAAAGATGAATAGTTATAAAAATTTAATAAGGAAAAATAATTAATTATTGTTGAAGTTTTTGAAGCCCTAAAGTATACGATAAAATTAGAACAAAAATCAATCTCAAAGAAAAATGGAGAAATAAACTTTGGGCTTCAGTTTACAGAAAACTATAAAAGCTTCCTTGAGCTATAGCAAAGAGGGGAGGGCGGTGTGGGGAGGCCACGAGCATTGGGAGTAGCAATCACGTGGATGGGGATAGATGGGCAACCAGATTGGGACGGGTGCAGGGATAGGAGAAACTACATGTCGACATCAACAAGAGGGTGAGACTGGAAGGAGAGGAGGGTGACAAGATGTGGACTGTGTGCTAGCATCGATGAGAGAAGGGGATCTGGAGGTAGAGGGCAAGGTAATGTAGATGGTGTGCCATTATCGACGAGGGGTTGGAGGTGAAGGGTGAGGGAATGTGGATGGGTTGCCAGCATCGACGAGAGGAGGGGAGGCCATAAAGATGACTAGAGATTGAAAGAAGGGAAGTCGGGAAGGGATGAAGAAAATGGTGAAGAAAGGTAATCGAAGAGAAAAGCCGGCATTGGTAAGGGACTAGAGGTTGAGGGCGGGGGGAGATGGATGGGTTGCTAGCGTCGATGAGGGAAGGGGAGGCCATAAAGAAGATGGGAGATGAGGAGAAGGAAAGTCAGGAAGAAAAGAAGAAAATAGAAAAGAAAGGTAGTCAAAGAGAAAAGCCGGCATCGACGAGAGACTGGGGGTCGAGGGCGAGGGGATGTGGATGGGTTGCTAGTATCAACGTGGGCAGGGGTGGCCGCAAAGATAATGGGAGATGGGAAGAAGAAAAGTTGGGAAGGGAAGAAGAAAATTGGAAAGAAAGGAAGTTGAAGAGAAAAGCTAGCATCGACGAGGAATTGGGGGCTAAGGGCGAGGGGATGTGAATGGGTTGCTGGCATTGAAAAGGGAAGGGGAGGCCACAAAGATGATAAGAGATGGGAAGAAGGAAAGTTAGGAAGAGACGAAGAAAATAGAGAAAGATAGTTAAAGAGAAAAGCTAGCATTGGTGAGGGATTGAAGGTTGAGGACAAGGAGATATGGACGAATTGCCATGTCGATGAGGGGATGGGAGGCCACAAAGATGATGGGAGATGGGAAGAAGGAAATTGGGAAGGAAAAAAAATGGGAAAGAAAGGTAGTCGAAGAGAAAAGCTGATGTCAGTGAGGGACTGGGGGCTGAGGGTGAGGGGATGTGGATGGGTTACTAGTATCAATGAGGGGAGTAGAGGCTACAAAGATGACAGGACACGGGAAGAAGGAAAATCAGGAAGGAAAGAAGAAAATGGGGAAGAAAGATAGTCAAAGAGAAAAGTCAGTGTCAGTGAGGGACTAGGAGCTGAGAGCTAGGGGAAGTGGATGGGTTGCTGGCATTGATAAGGGGAGGGGAGGCCACAAAGACGACAGGAGATAGGAAGAAGGGAAGTTGGGAAGGAAAGAAGAAAATGGGGAAGAAAGGTAGTCGAAGAGAAAAGCCGGCATCAGCAAGGGATTAGGGGCTGAGGGCGAGGGGATGTAGATGGGTTGTTGGTATCAATGAGGGGAGGAGAGGCCACAAAGATGATGAGAGATGGAAAGAAGGGAAATCAAGAAGGGAAGAAGAAATGAGGAAAATGGTAGTCGAAGAGAAAAGTCGACGTCGGTAAAGGACTAGGGGCTGAGGGCTGGGGATGTGGATGGGTTGCCGACATTAATGAGGAGAGGGGAGGCCACAAATATAACAGGAGATAGGAAGAAGGGAAGTCAAAAAAGGAAGAAGAAAATAGAAAAAAAAGTTGTTGAAGAAAAAAACGAAGGAATGGACTGATCGATTAAGCAACCAGCTAAAAAAAATCTGACAGGTTAAGCAACTGGATAAAAATAATTTTACTTTATTATTTATTTTTAATCAGTGGTTGAGATGATCTATAATTTTTAATAATATATAATAAAAGAATATAGTAGCAGCCCCCTACCTCCCACTCTCTTCTTTTCTGATGCTGTATATTTTTTCTTATAAATAAAAGCGAATGGTTGATGGTGGGGTTCACCTCCCTGGCCTCCATTATCTTTTTTTTAAAACAAAATCTATTAAGGTCCCTCTGCTGGTCCTCAGCACCTGAAAATAATTATTTTGCCTTCTTGTGATGGTAGATCCATGAAAGAAGCTAGTATTATTGTATCCATCCTAAAGCCAAGTAACTCTAAATTTTTGCCTCCAGAAAAACTTCTACTAGCAAAGAAAAGAGTACCAAGAAGGCAATCATTTGAAGAAAAATGATGTACATGGCAATTTAGAAATCTTCCAATCCAATTATTTATTTTGAAGGCACAATATGACCCATACCCATACTCTGGTAACACCTTGACGAAACCATGAAGGTCACTAGCAGTAATGAATTCTTAAACTCCCTCACCCCAATCTTCTTAGTATATGATTTTCACTTGTGCATCCCAATAGGCCCATCTATAAAGTTAAATTCCCCTACTATGAGAGTGGGAATGTGGATATCATTTCCCTGATTTTAGGCATATTACTAGACATGTGGTTGTTTGGGGATAAGGATGAATTTTTTATTGGTTAAACCATGTACCATCAAATATAATAACCACTCCGAATATGGTCCATTATATCTCTCATGAAATCAAATCAGGAAAATGCGTTCATTCATCTCTATCGTATCTGGCCATGTTTTGATGGGAGACGTAGGTATATATTTGTGAGCACGTATAGGATCCCTAAGCCAAGCAATTTTTAAGAAAATACATCATCAAGTGAGATTGCTAGAGTTCAAAAGAGCCCGCTATGGAGATTGAGTTTTAAGTACAAATGGCTGGAGGTCAATATTATTTTGCGCTTATAAAAATTTCTTTATTGTGCCATTAATAAGCATGTTTATGGGCATCACGAAATTTCTAACATTTGATATCAGAGCCTGTATTTTCATGATAAGTGATTTATTTATTTTAAAATTTTTAATCAAGTTCTTGGGTTAATCTTGATTAATAATAAATAAATAAACCATGGGAGGAAACTGGATCTCATTCCGTCTTCTCCTCTCTTGATTGTTTTGTTGGTTGGAGGCCTCTCGCTTCCATTTGACCACCCTTTCATGCAGACCTTCCCTGTCACCCCATCACCGGCACTGTGCCGGTCTCCTTCTCTGCCAGCGGATAAATCAGAGGGTTCCTATGACCCATCGTTAGTTTACCCGATGATTGAGTGGACATTTTGAATCGTCCATTCATGTTCTTGGATAGCTGGTGACTCACCGGATGATTGTAGAAATGGGTGGTAGATCTAGGAAAAGGAGAGGCACTATTTTTGAACTCCTCCTCCACCGATCTAATCAACAGATGGCCGATCGTTGTCTCACCAGTGATGGGAGGATATTCACATTAGGCTGTCAGAGATTGGATGAACTTATAGCCTTCCATAAGGAGACGCAGAGGAAGAAGTCACCATTAATGGCTTTCCTTCTTTGTTGAATAATGGGGAGTAACGGTGGGAGGAAGAAGAAAACTTATAGAAATGGGTTTGGGTTTTGGATTCGGGTTTTAAACCAAAAACTGATCCATTAATTTAAGTCCAAAGTTGGTTGACCCAGATCAGATTCAATGATTGGGTTTGGAATCTTTTGCAATTTAGCCCCCATATATTATAAAATTACAATATAGTCCTCTAAAATTTTTATTTTAGTCCCTGAATAATTGATTTATTCTTTAATGATCCCTTAAATTTATTTTGATCCATTTTGTTGAACAATTTTGGCATTATTGTATTATGTTTATATAAAAAAAGGCTCTATTATTGGAGAAGTTTCAATTATTATTTACATATCTTGTGATCTATATAATTTTAATTAATTGAAGATTAGCCATAGCATCTCTGGTTATGCTAAATTATATATTAAAAAATGACATCAATTGTAATTAATCATATTTAGATGTAATAAATCTTATCCCACAGGAATTTTTATTATATTTGTATGATTGATTAAGATGTAATAACAAATTATTTTCCTAATTTATCCACAGGAATTAAGAAAAAGAATATATTTTGATAGTTCCATCATGAAGCTGTATATGAATAAAAAAAACTTAGCTTACAGGTAGTTTTATATTTTATTATTTGATTTATATTTAAAGTATAATTTACATGTCTTGCATTGGTAAAGCATGATATATGTTTGCCTCAAATTTTATGATATAAGCATGTATGTTTAATTTTTTTTATGCAGTTATGCAATTTGTAAATTTTTCTGATATCAAATATGATATTCCCGAACTAAGTGATGATAATTATAAAGTTTGGAAGGAGAGGATCCTCCTCCAATTAGGATGGATGGACATTGATTACGCCATTCGAAAAGATGAACCAACTATACCTACTGATACTAGCACTCAGGCTCAAATTGCTCTATATGAACGTTAGGAGTGATCTAATTGCCTCAGTATGACGTTCATAAAGATAAAAGTTTTTGCTAGTATACGTGGTCAATAGGAGAGCATAATAATATCAGGGATTTACTGAAGGCTATTGATGAACAATTTGAGTCTTCAAATAAAGCTCTAGCCAGCACCCTAATGACAAAGTTATCATCAATGAAGCTCACCAGTGTCAGAGGTATGCGTGAGCACATCATGCAGATGAGGAACATTATGGCTCAACTGAAGTCACTTGAAGTTGAGATGTCTGAATTTTTTCTTGTACACTTTAGTTTGAATTCTCTTTCACAGCAACATGGACCTTTCAAAATCTCTTATAATAAATATAAAGAAAAATGGTCAATTAATGAACTTCTGACCATGTGTGTTCAAGAGGAAGGGAGGATAATTATGAAATTAAGAAAAGTCCAAAGGATACAAGTTTTATTATCCATCTCATATCACTAGGATTGTGGAATCAAGAAATACAAAATTTCTTGAAAATGACTTGATCAGTGGGAGTAATCAGTTTTGGAACTTAGTTTCTGAGAAGGATCATTTTGATATTAAAAGTCCTACTATTAGTGATAGATTGATTATCATTCATAACATCCCCCAAGTTCAAAAGGGTGTTGGACAACCAATTATTGAAGTTCCACAAGCTGCTAATGATAATTTTGTAGATCCGATTGTTCAGCAATTACAAGAAAATGTTAAGCAACTAGTTGTGCTACATGCTCCTGAGGAGGATGTTAATACAACATTAAGAAGATCAACTAGAATGAAGAAATCAGTAATCCCTAGTGATTACATTGTATATTTACAAGAAGCTAACTAAAATGTTGGATCCATAAATGATCCTGAAACATTTTCACAAGCCATGAGTTGCAAAGAATCTGTATCATGGTACAATGCCATGAAAGATGAGATAAATTCTATGGCTTCTAATGGAGTCTGGAGTCTTGTTGAGTTGCCTAATGATGCAAAGGCCTTTGGATGTAAATGGGTCTTTAAAACCAAGAAAGATTCATTAGGCAACATTGAGAGATATAAAGCAAGACTTGTTGCCAAGAGATTCACGCAAAAAGAGGGAATCGATTACATGGAGACTTTTTCTTTTGTATTTAAAAAGGATTCCTTCCATGTTGTTGTGGCATTGGTCACCCATTTTGATTTAGATTTGCATCAAATGGATGTGAAAATTGTGTTTCTCAATGGAGACCTAGAGGAGGAGGTTTATATGAAATAACTAGAAGGATTCTCCTCTAGTGATGGTGAGCATTTGGTATGCAAGCTCAAAAAATCCATATATAGATTGAAACAAGCCTCCCATCAATGGTATTTAAAATTCCATGAGATCATCTCTTCATTTGGTTTCATAGAGAATTTCATGGATCAATGTATATATCATAAAGTTAGTGGGAATAAATTTTATTTTTTTAGTCTGTATGTGGATGATATTCTACTTGCAACCAATTATAAGGGGTCACTATATGAGGTGAAGCAATTTCTCTTTAATAATTTTGATATGAATCTTATATTATTGATTTATATTATTGACATAGGGATAGATCTCGATGCATTCTGGGTCTATCTCAGAAAACCTATATCAATAAGATTCTAGAGAGGTTTTAGGTGAAAGATTATTCACGGATTGCAACACCCATTAAGAAGGGTAATATTCAATTTGAATCAGTGCCCTAAAAATGAGCTTGAAAGGGAACAAATGCAAAACATTCCACATGCTTTAGCTATAGGAAGCCTTATGTATGCTCAGGTCTATACAAGATCTAACATTGCTTTTGCAGTTGGAATATTGGATAGATATCAGAGTAACCGAGGTATAGACCATTAAAGAGCTGCAAAAAGGGTGATGAAGTACTTAAAGGGGACCAAGGATTACATGCTTATGTATAAATAAACTGATAACCAGGAGATAGTTGGTTACTCCTGTTGCCACCTACATCGCCGTGGCCTGCAGCTTGAAGATGGCACCAGACGTCGACCTTGTTACCCAGATCTAGTGCAGTGCCCAGACCTGCAAAAGAGAAGAGATCCGGGCCAGGGATCCTGGCGGGGGCACTTCGATGATCAAGTCAGTGGGCGATCTAGAAAAACAAATCCACTTCGGTGGATCCTTGTCCGGTCTCCATGCTTGGAGGAGGTTTAGATTTCAAAGGAAAGAGTAGAGTGAGAGTAGCAGTGGAAGAGAAGAGCTTGAGCTATGGTGGCTGTGTTCTTCGAGACTCTTCCGATAAGTTTTTCGGTAGTCTTAGAGTGCTCTTTCTTGCTCACTCTCCTCCTTGCTTTTGCTTGCTTTTTGCTTGCTTTTTGCTTACCTTGTCCGAAGGCCCTTGGGACTTCCTTTTAGACCATGGATTTGCTCAACTACCCACCTCGGGTTCTCCCCCCTTTGGTGGTGCTTGAAGGTCAATGATCGGTAGCGCCTCGTTGGGCATGCCCTGATGCCCCCCTTCATAGTAGAAAGTTATATCATGGATTCTGGCCTCCTGGTTGGTCACCATACTTTGAAAAATTTGGCAGGATCTCGATCCGGAGGTAGCCGCTCCCGGGTTTGAATCCCCTGGCATGGCTTTCTTCTTCTGGATGGTACAAATGGTTGGCTGGGAAGTGCAATGCCTTGATTGGAGTGCCCTTTCCTATATGGTGTAAACAACGATGGAAGAGATCCTGGCACCCTGGGGGGTGCCCCTCCGTAGGTCGGCGTACTTTCCCTTCATGACATCCCTTTCTCCTTGCTTTAGGGTCTCTTAAGGCACGGTGGACCTTGTGAAAGAAAAAAATGTGGTGCAGGTGCCTACGCTAAGCATGCAACAGCACAGGGAATAGGTAAATATTTTAAAATATTTTCAAAATAATTACGAAAAATACCTACTCCGGACAGGATCTAACATATGCAAGATGCATGTATTGGCATGATACAGGACATATAATATTTATAAATATTTTAATAAATCTAGATCTACACATGCACCGAAATTAAAAACCCAAAAACATACCTTATTCCCAGCTGGAATAAGTCTGGGATAAACCTGGAATAGACTGGAATAACTGGAATAAAGTTATTCCAGTTGTCTTCCACCTTGGGCTGAAAACAGGGCTTCCGAAAAGTCCCTGGAATGCTGCCTTCCGGACCTCCGATCGCTCCCAAATTTGAGCTGTAGATTCTTAAGGAAGTCCTCTTCGATTTGGCACTAGTTTCTGAAAAAAAACTAAGCCAATAAATCGTAAAAATTCGTCGAAGTCTGCTGCACGAAAATGGCAGCAGAACGGAGTAGCTGCCTTCGTCGTTGGATTTCGGGCAACTGGAGCGATCCCGGCTCGCGTGGTTTGCTTCGAGGAGTAGAGGAATACTCCCTCTAGAGGGGAGACACGCCCGGGCTCTCCGATCCCTCTCCACGCGCGGTGCTAGCCGCCGGAAGATGGTTCACGGTCACAGGTTGCTGCAGCAAAACAGAATTGCTGCAGCAGGGATTTTTGGAGCACTGAAACAAAGGGAAAATTCTCCCTCACACCCTCCTAAACCCAGCCTATAAGAGGAGAGTCTAAGCTCTCAATTTGGGATCTCTCAACCTCTCTCTCAAAAAAACAAATAGCAGGTAATTTTTTGGTTCTTCACGGCTGAAACTTGCTTTGGTTTTTCACTTCACATCGTTCTTTTTGGCTGAAAGAGGGGTGCCGAAAAATATATAAGCAGCAGGGTGAGGGAGGCAAAGAGATGGTGATAGGAAGAGGCAACGGCTGCAATTTACTCCATTAATCAGCCATAAACACAAGTTAAGAACCATTAAACCAGCGGCGAGGGAGAGGAGAAGACGAGATGCCAGAGATAAAAACCGGTCGTTTTGGCTTCTTCCAACGTTTAGAATAACTCCCAGCAAAACACCGTGTAAACGGTTATGAGGAGAGGAAAAACACCGGTTCATCCAAAATCGGTCCAACCAAAATTGGTCCAATCCCATTAAATCAGTTTGGTTCAAACCCAACGGTGGTTCAATCCAATTGAACCTGGTTCAAGGAATAAAATTGGTTCACAACCAATTGGAGGCCGAAACGAACTCCGAATCAGTTCAAAACTGATTCAGAAAAATCCTGGCGCAGAGCTGGTCAACCCGGAACATTTTCCGGTCGACACAGACAAGGGCAAGACGGGGAAAAGAGTGCTCAAAAAATACTGTGACCATAAAACCAAGACGATTCCCAATCATAATCGGTATCCGGATCAGAGAGTTATCCTCTGTGGCGTGTGACCTCATAGGTTCGAACCTAAACGGTAGCACCAGAACAATTCTAGTACCAGCACAGGAAACCATCTAGCAATGGGTCCCGGCGTCCGGATAGGTCGAAGATGCGGGAGCAAACTATCGAACCTCTGGTATATGGTTACCGTATAATTCATCCCTTTGACCTCAAATGCTCAGGACGACTGAGATTGGGTTGCCAACCCAGACTGAGTCAGTCGACTACGTGTCTCAACCTCGCAAGCCCAGTGACTCTTCACTAGGGCTACCCCGGCTGAGGATTTGCTAAATTGAGATACTGCGAGACATTCAATCCAAACTTGTTTGGACAGGTCAATTCCATCTTGGTCCATCACTGCTCCACAAGTACTTGCCTGTACCCAGAAACCTTCCGTCACTGGATTAAAAATACGGGTAGTCCGGCACCAAAGCACAGGGAGTTGCTTGCAAGCTACCGCGATGACCTCAGGTCAGAGGGACACTTATACCCATATCCAATCGTGAGTATCCCTTTGGCAGAAAGGGACTGCATGGAGTCACGTTCAATGAGATATCACATATATCCCACTTGCAGATTACATCAGTGTCACCACACTCATTTGGTCAAGAGGACAACCAAACGATGTGAACTACAACAACCTATACTTGATATATTGCCGTCCAGTACAATATATCCTTTGGTTGTGAACCGGGTTTAAGGACCACTCGATACATCCTCTCTGTATCGAAGTCAGTGTAGTCCTAAGGACTTCATCACATAGGAAAGAGTTCATTTCAGGGAAATTCAATATGTGATGAGCTGCCAAAATAATATTTTATTAATTCATTGAAAAAATACAATACTTAGCTCAACCGCCTACAACCCTGGCGATTGGCTTTGGGACACAATTCCCAACAACTCCCACTTGTACTAAAGCCAATCAGAAGAGTATCTAATACCCATTTCCCATTTACAATAGTCAAACTCTTTTATTCCGAGGGCTTTAGTGAAAGGGTCGGCCAGATTTTCTTTTCCATCGATCTTCAGAAGATTGATGTCGCCTCGTTCCACGATCTCTCGTACGAGGTGGTAGCGCCGCAGGATGTGCTTGGTGCGGTGATGAGCTTTTGGCTCCTTAGCTTGAGCAATGGCTCCAGTGCTGTCACAGTACACCGGAACAGGACCATCTAGGGAAGGTGCCACCCCTAGCTCTCCAAGGAACTTTCGCAACCACACAGCTTCCTTTGCTGCATCTGACGCTGCAATATATTCTGCTTCGCATACCGAGTCTGCAACAGTTGCCTGCTTGGAACTTTTCCATCAGATCGCTCCTCCATTCAGGGTAAAAACAAACCCTGACACACTCTTGCTATCATCTCTATCTGACTAGAAACCAGAGTCAGTGTACCCCACAAGTTTCAAGTCAGGTTCTCCATAAATCAGCCATTGATCTTTAGTATTTCTCAAATACTTGAGGATGGACTTAACCACCTTCCAATGCGCCTCACCTGGGTCAGACTGGTATCTACTCACTACTCCTAGTGAGTATGCCACATCTGGTCTAGTACAAGTCATAGCATACATGATAGAGCCTACTGCAGAAGCATAAGGTACTCTACTCATGCGCTCTCTTTCCTCAGGAGTTGTCGCACAATCCTTCTTGGAAAGAGTAATTCCAGAACCTATCGGAAGATAGCCTTTCTTGGAATTTTCCATGCTGAACCGTTTCAGCACGGTGTCTATGTACGTAGACTGGGACAATCCCAAAAGCTTCTTAAATCTATCTCTATATATTTTCATACCTAGTATGTAAGAAGCTTCACCCAAGTCCTTCATGGAGAACTGAGATGATAACCAGACCTTTATTCTTTGTAATGTTGCGACGTCATTCCCGATTAAGAGAATGTCGTCAACATACAGTACCAGGAATACAATCACAGAACCATTAATCCATTTATAGATGCACGGTTCTTCTCCGTTCTTAACGAAGCCGTACGATTTGATACACCTATCAAACCGTAAGTTCCAACTTCGAGATGCTTGCTTGAGTCCATAGATGGACTTCTGCAATTTGCATACTTTTGATTCATCTGTGGATGTGAACCCTTCAGGCTGTATCATATACACCTCTTCTTCCAGCTCCCCATTTAGGAAAGCGGTTCGGACATCCATCTGCCAGATCTCGTAATCAAAATATGCTGTCAAAGCAAGCATGATCCGAATAGACTTGAGCATTGCCACAGGGGAAAATGTCTCGTCATAATCGATACCATATCGTTGACGATACCCCTTAGCAACCAGACGGGCTTTATAGGTCTCTACCTTAACATCTGCGTCCCTTTTTCTCTTGAAGATCCATTTACACCCGATGGGTTTTATTCCTTCAGGCGGATCAATCAATGTCCAAACATTGTTGATTTTCATGGACTCCATTTCGGATCGCATGGCTCCAAGCCATGCCTCAGAGTCAGATCTCTGAAGTACATCCATATAGGTGATCGGATCCTCATTGTTCTCATCAAGCTCAATGGGATCGCCGTCCCGGACCAAGAAACTGTAGTATCTGTCCGGCTGACGTGGTATTCTACTGGATCTCCTAATGGGTTCTGGGTGTGATTCAATCACAGCCGGTTCTACGACGTCCTTAGAGTGTGTAGGTTCTTCTATTGGCTGAACTTCATCAAGTTCAATCTTAGAGGCTATAGTTTTTTCTCCAAGGAACTCCTTTTCCAAAAAGATAGCTCTAAGAGCAACGAACACCTTTTGTTCATTCTCCAAGTAGAAGAAATACCCTTTGGTTTCCTTAGGATAACCAACGAATAAACACCGATCAGACCTAGGACCAAGTTTGTCTGAGTCTAAACGCTTTACATAAGCCGGACAACCCCAGACCCGAAGGTGTGAGATTGATGGTTTACGTCCATTCCACATCTCATACGGAGTGGAGACAACAGATTTACTTGGAACATTATTTAATAAGTAACAGGCTGTCTGAAGCGCATATCCCCAAAAGGATAGCGGCAAAGTTGCAAAGCCCATCATGGATCGAACCATGTCCAACAAGGTTCGATTCCTCCTTTCGGACACACCATTCAACTGTGGTGTTCCTGGAGGAGTCCACTGAGAGAGAATTCCATTCTCCTCAAGATATGTCAAAAAAGCACCAGATAAGTATTCGCCACCTCGATCAGATCGAAGGGTTTTAATACTTTTTCCAGTTTGCTTTTCTACTTCATTACGGTATCGTTTGAACATTTCAAACGACTCAAACTTATGTCTCATTAAAAAGACATAACCGAACCTTGAAAAGTCGTCTGTAAAAGTAATGAAATATTTGTATTCTCCTATAGCACTAACTGTCATCGGTCCACATACATCAGTATGTATTAGACTTAGAAGTTCTGTAGCTCGTTCACCTTTTCCAGTAAAAGGTGACTTGGTCATTTTACCAAGTAAACAGGATTCACAAGTGGGCAGTGATTCAGAATCACTGACCTCGAGAAGTCCATCTCCTCGCATCTTGTTTATCCTATTTTGGTTAATATGACCTAGCCTACAGTGCCAAAGATACAAATCGTTGACATTATCTAACCTTGGACGTTTGCTAGAAGTGTACATTACACTAACAGACCTTGATAGTACGTATATGCCATTATTTAATCTAGCTTTCATTATAACAGAGTTATTCAAAATAATATTGCAAAAATCTCCTTTTATTGATAGTTCAAAACCACAACTGGCCAAAAGGCCTACAGAGATTATGCACATAATGAAACTAGGACAATAGTGACAGTCGACTAGTTCGACAGTACAAGACTCAAAGACAAGATGCAGGACTCCAACCGCCAGTACTGTAACACGATTTCCATTCCCGACGCTCAGAAACTGTTCTCCATCTTCAAATCTTCTGCTAACTTGAAGTCCCTGTAACGAATTACAAACATGAATTGGACTACCAGTATCCAATACCCAGTTAGCAGTATCAACAATTGAGTAATTACAAGGTCTTATCATATAAATACCTTGTTCAGCAGACTTCTGCTTTCTCGGCCTGTTCGGATCAAGGGACGCTATATAAAGAGGACAGTTCCTCTTCCAGTGTCCCTTCTTCTTGCAGTGGAAGCACTCTGCAGAAGACTGATCAGCCTTAAACTTCCTGGTCTGACTCGGGCCAGGAGCATTCTGCACCTTCTTTCCCTTTTTGTTTATTTTCTTCTTCCCTTTCTTAAAGGGACGACGACCTCTACTACCTCCCACTAAATTCACCACCCCCTTATTCAGTTGGTGGTCTTTCTCGAAAGTCTGTAGCAACCCCAAAAGACCATGGTAGTTGACTGCAGGCTTGTTCATTCTATAATGATCAAGAAAGTCAAGATAGGAGGAGGGAAGAGAATTCAGGATCGCATCCTTGCCGAGCTGCTCGTGCAAGGGGCATCCGAGTTTGCCCAGTTTTTCAATCAACTCGATCATGTACAATACATGATCAGTGATTGAACCGCCATTCGGCATCTTGGAGTTGTAGATGGCACAAGACACTTTGTACCGTTCTACATCATCCGGGGTGCCGAAGGATTCCTTCAACTTTTGAAGGATTTCATCAGGTTGGGCCTCCTCGAATTTGCGAGTAAACTCGTCGTTCATCGCCGCTAGCATAATGCAACGGACAGTAGTCTGATCAGAGACCCACTTCAAATAAGCATCTCTGACCGCACTCCGTGCATTAGCGGGAGGGATTTCAGGTGCCGGATCCGTTATCACATACAGGATCCATTCGTGCTCCAGAACTATTCTCAACTTTCGATACCAACTATCGAAGTTGTGACCCTTTAACTTCTCGTTATCGAGAAGTGACCGGAGCGATAAGTTTGAAGACATCTGAAAAGAAAACAAGACCAAATTAGTTTATGAATTAATAACTTAACCAAAAGACTTGGACTTTAGTCTAAAGGTTTCTCCCACTAATTTTTCAGATTGGTAGCCTCTGACTCCAATCCGTGAAAACAACATTTTTCAAGTGGGTACTGAAATCCAATAGGCCACGCATGAGCCCGACTATGGCCGGCTCACCCATACGAGCCTAAAGGTAGGTTCGTAAACCAATTATTTCCCTAAACAATTTTCAGTATTTTATTTTGCCCCAGAGAACACCCCAATCGGCCTAGGGGCCTCCTATTGCGGGTCTTTGGTTAGGTCCAACCATTAAAATGACTAATCCAATGCTTCCAGCTAACTAAAGACCAAGCCCGACTATGGCCGGCCCACCTGGTCCCGTTAAGGAGGTTGCACTGAACCATCATCGATCAGATAGAAATTCCAGTCGCCGGATGTACACCCGTTCTATGGAACTGCCGATGCACACCAAGCTAGTGGACACATTTCTATCCAACTTAATGGGAGGCTAAGACACTGTCAATTCCTTGACTTAGTCTTTTTAAGGACCTAATAATTTTTAGAGGATTTTTTTTTTTTTTTTTTTTGTGACAGAAGAAAAAGGTAAGGACATGGATCATCCTCCCACTGAATCAATCAGATTCCAGGAGGATTGAATTAAATCAACAATTGATCCATGGGCACCTATTGATCAGTCAGACCGATCAACCTGGGTGACATGGGTTAACTCGAGTCATTGAGCTTTTCCAATCAGTTCTGGTTAACTCGACTAGCCAGGTAGGTGAGATCATGGGTGAGTATCCGCCATTAACCATCTTTCCTAGACACCAACCAAGTTGGCCAGGAAAGAGGTAGCCTCATACAACCATGATCACAAATGCCAAACCTGCCTCGACACCAGTCGGTTTACCAGACTCGATCAGACTAGCCTAAAGACTCGGGCGTCCACTGAGCCACTAATTGGATCCATTTTAGATGAACGGATCAACTAATCTAACTATTAGATAGTTCTAAAGAAAGACCTTAAACAACTTTTGTTTAATCTTCTTTTAATCCGATTCAACTAAACTTAGGTCTAAGCCAGTGATGGACCCAACTAATCAGCTAACCCAATTAACCCAATTTGGCTTATGCAAATTTTATTAGATTTCATAAACCTAAAATTTTTTTTTATTAAGCCAAATACTTAATTAAAATATTTTTTAATTAAGTCTCTATGTAAAACAATTTTACATCTTAAATTATGCATCATATCTAGATTTATACTTTTATAAATATTATATGATCCAAATAACAAAATTATAAATCATGCCAAATTTATAAAAAAAAAATTTAATTTCTTTTTGATTTCCTTAAAGGATCCTTCTGAAGAGGCCAACACAGACGAACCGCATCGTGTCAAAGACACACGGCCATGGTGAAGGTCTCAACTAGGTTCCTAAAAGTACTCTCTAATCCCAAGATTAAACAATTTAATCTACTATACATGCATCAAGATATGTTACTTTAGAACCTGGCTCTGATACCACTGAAAGAAAAAAATGTGGTGCAGGTGCCTACGCTAAGCATGCAACAGCACAGGAAATAGGTAAATATTTTAAAACATTTTCAAAATAATTACGGAAAATACCTACTCCGGACAGGATCTAACATATGCAAGATGCATGTATTGGCATGATACAGGACATATAATATTTATAAATATTTTAATAAATCTAGATCTACACATGCACCGAAATTAAAAACCCAAAAACATACCTTATTCCCAGCTGGAATAAGTCTGGGATAAACCTGGAATAGACTGGAATAACTGGAATAAAGTTATTCCAGTTGTCTTCCACCCTGGGCTGAAAACAGGGCTTCCGAAAAGTCCCTGGAACGCTGCCTTCCGGACCTCCGATCGCTCCCAAATTTGAGCTGTAGATTCTTAAGGAAGTCCTCTTCGATTTGGCACTAGTTTCTGAAAAAAAAACTAAGCCAATAAATCATAAAAATTCGTCAAAGTCTGCTGCACGAAAATGGCAGCAGAACGGAGTAGCTGCCTTCGTCGTTGGATTTCGGGCAACTGGAGCGATCCCGGCTCGCGTGGTTTGCTTCGAGGAGTAGAGGAATACTCCCTCTAGAGGGGAGACACGCCCGGGGCTCTCCGATCCCTCTCCACGCGCGGTGCTAGCCGCCGGAAGATGGTTCACGGTCACAGGTTGCTGCAGCAAAACAGAATTGCTGCAGCAGGGATTTTTGGAGCACTGAAACAAAGGGAAAATTCTCCCTCACACCCTCCTAAACCTAGCCTATAAGAGGAGAGTCTAAGCTCTCAATTTGGGATCTCTCAACCTCTCTCTCAAAAAACAAATAGCAGGTAAATTTTTTGGTTCTTCACGGCTGAAACTTGCTTTGGTTTTTCACTTCACATCGTTCTTTTTTGGCTGAAAGAGGGGTGCCGAAAAATATATAAGCAGCAGGGTGAGGGAGGCAAAGAGATGGTGATAGGAAGAGGCAACGGCTGCAATTTACTCCATTAATCAGCCATAAACACAAGTTAAGAACCATTAAACCAGCGGCGAGGGAGAGGAGAAGACGAGATGCCAGAGATAAAAACCGGTCGTTTTGGCTTCTTCCAACGTTTAGAATAACTCCCAGCAAAACACCGTGTAAACAGTTATGAGGAGAGGAAAAACACCGGTTCATCCAAAATCGGTCCAACCAAAATTGGTCCAATCCCATTAAATCAGTTTGGTTCAAACCCAACGGTGGTTCAATCCAATTGAACCTGGTTCAAGGAATAAAAAATTGGTTCACAACCAATTGGAGGCCGAAACGAACTCCGAATCAGTTCAAAACTGATTCAGAAAAATCCTGGCGCAGAGCTGGTCAACCCGGAACATTTTCCGGTCGACACAGACAAGGGCAAGACGGGAAAAAGAGTGCTCAAAAAATACTGTGACAATAAAACCAAGATGATTCCCAATCGTAATCGGTATCCGGATCAGAGAGTTATCCTCTATGGCGTGTGACCTCATAGGTTCGAACCTAAACGGTAGCACCAGAACAATTCTAGTACCAGCACAGGAAACCATCTAGCAATGGGTCCCGGCGTCCGGATAGGTCGAAGATGCGGGAGCAAACTATCAAACCTCTGGTATATGGTTACCGTATAATTCATCCATTTGACCTCAAATGCTCAGGACGACTGAGATTGGGCTGCCAACCCAGACTGAGTCAGTCGACTACGTGTCTCAACCTCGCAAGCCCAGTGACTCTTCACTAAGGCTACCCCGGCCGAGGATTTGCTAAATTGAGATACTGCGAGACATTCAATCCAAACTTGTTTGGACAGGTCAATTCCATCTTGGTCCATCACTGCTCCACAAGTACTTGCCTGTACCCAGAAGCCTTCCATCACTGGATTAAAAATCCGGGTAGTCCGGCACCAAAGCACAGGGAGTTGCTTGCAAGCTACCGCAATGACCTCAGGTCAGAGGGACACTTATACCCATATCCAATCGTGAGTATCCCTTTGGCAGAAAGGGACTGCACGGAGTCACGTTCAATGAGATATCACATATATCCCACTTGCAGATTACATCAGTGTCACCACACTCATTTGGTCAAGAGGACAACCAAACGATGTGAACTACAACAACCTATACTTGATATATTGCCGTCCAGTACAATATATCCTTTGGTTGTGAACCGGGTTTAAGGACCACTCGATACATCCTCTCTGTATCGAAGTCAGTGTAGTCCTAAGGACTTCATCACATAGGAAAGAGTTCATTTCAGGGAAATTCAATATGTGATGAGCTGCCAAAAATAATATTTTATTAATTCATTAAAAAATACAATACTTAGCTCAACCGCCTACAACCCTGGCGATTGGCTTTGGGACACAATTCCCAACACCTTGGCCATGGGGATGGCCTCTAGCTGTCAGACCTTTTCACCAAAGAGTGCTTGGCTCGAAGAGCGGAAGCTCGACTTCAGCCAAGGTGGGCTCGACCTCGAGGGAGCCACCTTGTGAAGGAGCTCGAAGAGAGGGAGCTTGACTTTGGCCAAGGCAGACTCAACCTTGAGGGAGCCGCCCAGTGAAGGAGTTCGAAGAGCGGGAGCTCGACTTTGGCTAAGGTAGGCTCACCCTCGAGGGAGCCACCAAATGAAGGATCTCGAAGAAAGGGAGCTCGATTTCGACCAAGGCAGGCTCAACCTCGAGGGAGCCACCTGGCGAAGGAGCTCAAAGAGAGGATCTAACATGGTGGCATCTGCCAGTGTGGCTGCCAGCTAGATCCAAAGGGGACTCCACGTCAACGATCTTGCCACATCATTTGCCCCCCACTTTCAAGTCCCAATAGAGCATTGCATTCGAGGTGAAGGGAGTAAATGCGAAGCTGATATGGAAAGGTAAAATTTGGTGCCATTAATAACACGATCGTCGCAGCTTTGTGAATCAGGCCTTGAGACCAATGCGGGAATGCCATGTCAATGAGTCCGAGGAAGCATTATGGCTGATGCAGGACCCGAGGCAATTTTTAGTAAATCGAGGCATTGCATCCGGCTGATCTCGATATGCAATGCCCATCCAATGGGGGGAGTCCTGAGGGGATGCATGGTCGATGTCTGGTCTATTTTGAAAAGAAAGAAGGCTTTCCTGAAACCATCTCTTTCGAATTCTTCATGCCCGTCGACAGACCAGAGCCTTCTTTCTCCCCTCCCTCGGCTATCTTTTACCTTCAAGACCACTAGGTTCGTCTTCCTTAGTCCTTTCTTTCTCCTTGGCTATGTCGAGTCCGTCTTCAAAGTCTTCCCAAACACTGTTTTTCTTCTTCTTCCTTCTTTGTTCTGTCCTAAGATGGCTCCCTCGAGTCGGAACCATCGCCTCTCCAGCAGCCCCGATAAGGCAGGGCCCTCTCAACCGAGGACTCCATCATCTGATGAGGAGAAGGAGGTTCCTCTCTGTGTCCGTAGGGATCCTCGCCCAACCGGGATAGTTATAGGAGAACCTAGGGCTCCCCTTCCTGTTCCTTCTGCTCCTGAGGTTCCTTCTAGGTCTTCTCGTTCGACTGGGCCTTCTGGTGTCGCTTCGATGATGACTAGAGAGGACCTCTCTATGATCCGGGATGCTTACAGGATCTCGGACTCTATTCGGCTCTCAGTCCCAGGACCAAGGGAATGGGTCACCTCCGGTGGCCCTGGCCGGATTGCCCTTTGGGAGGAATTTCTTATAGGGGGTCTCCGCTTACCCTTTCATCTTTTCTTCCTTTCTGTGCTCGGTAATTATCGCCTCGTCCCTGCTCAGCTGGTCCTGAATACAGTTAGAAATATTAACTGCTTCATTGTCTTCTGCCACTTCTACAGGATTGTTGCCCGTTTCTCCCTCTTCAGGGCCTTCTTTATCTTAAAATGCTACCCGACCGAGGATGGGTGGTGGTTTGTATCTCCTCGCTCGAAGGGCATCAAGTTTGAACCTCCCTCTTCCATCAAAGGATGGAAGAGTAAATACTTTTTTGCTTCCATCAACGAGGTTGACTGGGTCTGGAGTGATCCAGACCGGATCCCGAATCAAAACTCCCAGGTCGAAGCGGCTGATCGAGAAGTATACGACCAGCTTATCTGACCAGATCCTTTCTTTTGAGGTTCTGCTGTCAGAGCATAACCTATTCGAAGCCAGGGTCAGCCTAATCCGGGAGTTGGCTGAGTTCGGAACAACCCCTCTTTTTCTCCTTCTACGGGTCTTTTCGAGTCCTAGGCTGACCTTCGTTTCTCTTTTCTGCATGCATGAAGTTCTCCATGGAGCAGCTCCTGGAGTCTTCTCAGAGAAGGAGCGCATCAGCTGGACCCAGGGAGACCCCATCGAAGAGGGCCCGGACTGAGCCCAGCCAAAGGCCTGGGCCCATTATTGCTTCTGGCCCAGGGAGAAGGGCGGCCGAACCGGGCCCTGATACATCGAGGCAGCAGACTCAACCCCCGGCACGGGAGTCTAACGCAAGTGCATGGGCCCAGCCTACCGCTGCCATCGTGGTCCAGCCTCCGGAAGTCATCAAGGTAGATGCAGGGAGAGAAGAGAGAAGGGAGTGACCACTAGCGGTGCCATCGAGCACGACGGTGAGCTCCACCCAGAATTCGAAGATATCTTCGGCTACTCCTCCTGAGGGCACGGTGGTAACCCTAGCGAGGTCGAGGACCATCATCCGAAGGATGTCAATCGAGGTGATGCCG
Source organism: Areca catechu (assembly GCA_021397845.1). NCBI lineage: Eukaryota > Viridiplantae > Streptophyta > Magnoliopsida > Arecales > Arecaceae > Areca > Areca catechu. The sequence goes on from CM038046.1 coordinate 31,650,475, forward strand.
AACTCCTCGATCACCCAGGACCGATGGATGGCAGAACGCATGATGGACTTCACCGTCCAGTCACACGATCGACATGAGAGGGGAGGCAGATCGTTGCCAAAGGCCATCCTTGGCACCTTTCCTCACCTCTTCATTATAGGTCCCTTTGTCCATTTCTTCTTCTTTGTCTTCTTTCTTTCTTTTTCTTTCTTTTTTTTGGGCATGGCTGACATCTTCATTAGTACAGGTCAGGATGGATCTCTTCCTTATGAATGATTGCTGTGCCTAGTGGGCCAAAAGGGAGGACCAGAAGGAGCAGGAGCTCGTGGCACTGGCGGTCAAGGCCAAGGAGAAGAACGACAGGGCCCGGGCTGTAGAGGAGAAGAGCAAAACCCTCTAAGCTGAGGTGGCCAGTGTCGAGAGGTGAATTAGAGATCTCGAAGCATCCCTGTCCTAGGAGAAAGATCGGGTCAAATGCCGAACTCATTCCTCAAGGGCTATAGGTTCTGCCAGTCCCGGGTGGCCCAAATTTTTCTAGAGCTAAAGCTGGATGAGGTTGCTTTTGCAGAAGCTCCAAGTGGGGGTTCTAAGGAGGCCATGGCCGAAGTGGAGGAGATGGAGCCTGTAGCCGTCGTGGAAGTATCCCCTCCGACGGAGGTCCGAGAAGATGCTGGCGCACCCTAGCATCATCCAGGGAAGGAGCCGGTGGAGCAGTAGCTTTAGGATAAGGACCTCTTCTAGTTTTTTTCTTTTGTTTCAGGATCGCTCCACCTGTCAGGGGTCCTTTGATGATGTAGATCCCCATATTTAACTTCAATGGAATTTTTCTTCTTTTCAGCAAACTCTCCTATTCTAGAACTTTTGGTTGTCTTAACATCCTTCATTCTTTTCCTTTTGTAATTGCGATTGCCCGTGCACATACTTCTTCTATAGTGCTTTGCCATGAGGTATCAGACTTTTCAGTCCTCCTTGGTAGAGTTCTGGGTGTAGTGGGTAGTTAGGAAGAGAAGTCAAGAGCTTCGTGAGTTACCTCCACCATGCAGGAAGCCCGGTCATAGGACTTCATGCATCTTCTCGGAGTTGGTCGTGTATTATGGGTTCTTCCTGGTTGAGCCGGGAGCCGGTGAATGGCTCGAGGAGGCCTGAGTGTCCCTGAGAGAGACCATCTCTGGGTGCCTAGAACATTACTAAACTGGGGGACTTAGCTGACAGTCCCGAAGGTCTCTTCGTCGAACTAGGACTTCAGCAGATTGAGTGCAGGGCTTCTGGAGTTTCTCGGCTTCAAGGTGCGAGGCTTTTGGAGTTTCTCGCTTCGAGGTGCGGGGCTTCTGAAGTTTTCTAGCTTCGAGGTGCGAGGCTTTTGGAGTTTTCCAGCTTCGAGATACGGGGCTTCTAGAGTTTCCCGGCTTTAAGGTGGCCAAACCGGGGTCGAGCAGCAATATTCTTGTAAGGCAAAGTTAATTTTACATCGAAAGGAATTCTTTTATTAATAAGAGAGAGCCTTAGATCATTGGTAGTACATCCTCAAATTGTTGGCGTTCCAAGTTTGTGGGAACCGGGCGCCACCAAGTTCGGCGAGGTAGTAGGCTCCATGAGGAAGGGCTTTGACTACCCTGTAAGGGCCTTTCCAGTTCGGGGAGAGCTTGCCGCATTCCTGGGGCTGAGAGGCTTTGGCCTGCTGCAGTACCAAATCACCCGGGTAGGTCTTTTTCCTTACCTGAGAGTTGTAGTACCAGACCACCCATTGTATGTAGGCTGCCATCCGGAGTCGAGCCTTGTCTCTTGTTTCATCAAGGAGATCCAAGTTGAGTAGAAGGCGAGCCAGATTTTTGGCTTCATCATATTGTTCCACCCACAACATGGGCAAACCAAGTTTCATCGGGACTACGACTTCGGTACCGAAGACGAGGTTGAAGGGCATCTCATCCGTAGCCATTCAGGACGTTGTATGGTAGGCCTAGATGATACTAGGGAGTTCTTCGGCCCACATGCCTTTAACCAGGTCTAGCCTAGCTCGGAGATCCTAAAGGATGGTCTGATTGGTCACCTCGACCTCTCCGTTGGTCTGAGCATGAGCCAACGAGATGAAGCGATGATGAATATTGAGGCCAGCGCAAAACTCTTCGAACTCTCGATTATCGAACTATCATCCATTGTCAGTGATAATAGTGTGGGGGAGTCCGAAGCGATAGATGATCGACTTTCAAAAGAATTGGCTGACCTTGACTTCGGTAATCCATGCTGGCGGCTCAACCTCTACCCACTTGGTGAAGTAGTCGATGGCTACTATCAGGAATCTGCACTGCCCGGATACGGGAGGAAAGGGACCAAGGATGTCCATCCCCCACTGAGCAAACGGCCAGGGGCTGGAGAGCTGGGAGAGTGGCGTGGCCAATTGATGCTGTATCCAAGCATGGCACTAACAATGATCGCACTTCTTCACAAAATCGGCTGCATCCTTCCTCATAGTCTTCTAGTAGTACCCTTGGTGGAGGGCTTTGTATGCTAATGTCCTGTCCCTCATATGATTCTTGCAGAGGCCCTTATGTATCTCTTGGACATGAAGGCTGCCTTTAAGGATCTCAAGCACTTCAAAAGTGGATAAGAGTAGGAACTATGATAGAGTTTCCCGTCTATCAGCACAAAGCACGCAACCTTCTTCTTGACGAGGCCGGCTTCTGCATTATCTTCTGGCAGGGTACCGTCAATGATGTATCCGATGTATCAGTCCATCCAACTGGGTTCCGGGGTGACTTGCTGGACTTCCTCAGAAGCCTCGTAACTTGGAGCTTTGAGGTACTCGACGTAGGTGCACCCCAGCGATGAGTCTGGTAGGGTCGCGAGTCTGGAGAGGGCATCGACACGAGCATTTTTTTCATGAGGAATGTGAGAGATGCTGAAATGCCAGAAGCCCATCATGTTCGAGCATACCTGCTTCTAGTACTTTGATATTTGAGGGTCTCGGGCCTTGAATTCTCTTGAGACCTGTCTAGCCACCAATTGAGAGTCGGTGAGGACCTTCAGGTTAGGTACACCCAGCTCACGGTAGACTCTCAATCTCGCAAGGAGTGCCTTGTACTCTTCCTGGTTGTTGGTGGCCACAAACTGGAAGTAGAGTGCACACTCATCCACAACCCCATTGCCATTGGCGAGAATGAGACCTGATCCACTCCCTTCCGAATTGGATGCACCGTCAACATGGAGGACCCAGACCTCCTGTTCGGCCTCGGGCTCTGTTCAATGTTCTGGGAGGATTTCCTCCTGCTCCTCGCCCATGCATGCGCACTCGACCAGGAAATCAGCCAATACATGGGCCTTCTAGGATGACCTCGGTCGGTAGGCAATGTCAAACTTGCTGAGCTTCAAAGTCCACTTGACCAAATGCCTGGACATATCAGGATGGTTGAGTATGGCCCTCAATGGTTGGTCTGTTAGGACCATGATCGGGTGTGCTTAAAAATACGGTCTGAGGTGCTAAGCAGACATTATAAGTACAAAAATTAGTTTCTTGGAGTGGGTGTACCTGATCTCCGCATCTCGGAGGAGCTTGTTGGCATAGTACACCGACCTCTGGGCTTCGTCTTCATTTGTACAGACAAAGACCGAACTGACAGCCCCTGGGGTAACTACCAGGTATAGTAGGAGCTCCTCTCCATCCTCTGGCCTGGAAAGCAGCGGCGGTGATGCCAAGAACTTCTTTAACTCTTCGAAGGCTTCCTTGCACTTCGCTGTCCAGGTGAAGTCATGCATCTTGTGCAGCATCTTGAAGAAAGGTAGGCAGCAGTCAGCAGATCGTGAGATGAACCGACTCAAGGCTACGATCTGGCCCATAAGGTGCTGGACTTGCTTCTTTGAGATGGGATGCTCCATGTCAACAATTGCCTGGACCTTTTCAGGGTTGGCCTCGATCCATCTCTAGGTGACCATGAAGCCTAGGAACTTCCCAGCTGCCATGCCAAAAGCGTACTTCATCGGGTTCAGCTTCATCTGATGCAGGCGAAGGTTTTGGAAGGCCTCTGCCAAGTCCGTGACATGGTCCGACCTCGGCTTGCTAATGATAAGCATGTCATCCACGTAAACTTACATGTTGCGGTCGATCTGGTCCTTAAAGACATTGTTGACCAGCCGTTGGTATGTGGCACCAGCATTCTTCAGGCCGAACGGCATCATCCAATAGTAGTACATCCCCCGGTCCATGATGAAGGCAGTGTGCTCCTCATCCTCTGGGTGCATCCGGATTTGATTGTACCCAGAGAATGCATCCATAAAAAAGAGCAAGTGATGCCCGGAGGTGGTGTCCACCAGTTGGTCGATCTTCGAAAGGGAGAAATTGTCCTTCGGGTAGGCTTGGTTGAGGTTGGTGTAGTCTACGCAGATCTTTCACTTCCTGTTATTTTTTTTGACCATGACCACGTTCACCAACTAGGTGGGATACAGCACTTCGTGAACAAAATCGGTTGTGAGAAGCTCTCCACCTCCTCATTAACCGCCCGTTGCCTCTCCGAGGCAAAGCATCTCTTCTTCTGTCGGACTGGGCGGCACTTCGGGTCGATGTTCAACTTGTGAGTAATAATGTCGGGGGAATCCCAAACATGTCAACCGTAGTCCAGGCGAACACGTCCGCATTCGCCCGGAGGAAACTTAACATGTGGGCCCGCTCTTCTTCTTACAGCTAGGCCCCGATCTGCACCATCTTTATCGGATCCGTGCCGAGGGGATACGTCAATAGACGCTCAATTGGACCGCCCCTGGGGTCCTGCATCCTTTGGTCGAGGTCGTCGATGCTAGGGTCCTCCTCAGCACTTCTGGCCCTTGGGACAGCTTACAAACAGTGTTGGATCAGTTGAGATGCCCCCCTCATCTTCCTTACACCATAAGGAGTGGGAAACTGCACTAGCAGCTGCTTGGTGGAAATGACCATGTCGAGTAGATTGAGCCCGGGATAGCCAGTATCATGTTGTAGGCTGAAGGGAGCCTAACAACCGTGAAGGTCATCATGACAATGCTCTGTCGAGATAGTGATCCGGCAGTAACAGGGAGAGTGATCTCTCCTTCAACCCCCGCAAAGTTTCCAGTAAAGCCGACAAGCGGGGTGTGCACAGGCTTCAGTTGAGCAGAGGATAAATTCATCCTTGAGAAGGCATCGTAAAAAAGATATCAGTCGAACTTCTATTATTGACCATAATCCGCTTTACAGGATGCCTGGCAATTGTCATCTCGACAACCATGGCTTCATCTTTTACATTTTGATTCCCAGATCCCTCCTTTCTCATAAAGGGGAGTACATTTTTTGACTTCTCCCCCTCCCGGGCTCTCCTAGAAGCGCACTCTATTCCCCAACATATCATACCCACAGGCTTCTCGGTGGATTGGTTATCGACTGGAGGGACAGGAGGAAGAGCTGCTAGTGCTTGAGGTTCTGCCAGGGTCTTGCCCCCAACAAACTTTCCAAGGTAGCCCCTCCTTATCAGATCTTCGATCTCTCTTTTAAGATGGTGGTATTCCTCGATGTCATGGTCGTGGTCGCGGTGAAACTGGCAGTACTTCATCTTGTCACGATTGTTGGATGGCCTCAGTAGGGGAGGGCGGCGTAAGTAGCGCTCGCCCTCAATCTCAATGAGGATTTTCAACCTCGGGGCGAGGAGAAGAGTATATCTTTTTCCTGGGACAGGGTCGCTCTTCGACTTCGACCCTGGTCGGAAGTTCGGGGTCGGTCCAGGCCTCCGCATCCCAGATGTCTCTCTCGGAGGTTATTTTTTCAGTGGCTTCCCATCCAACTCTCTTCTGGTGCGGTCCGCTTCCTCGGCATGAATGTACTTGTGAACATAGAGGAGGAGGTCAGAGTATATCTTCGAAGGCTTCTTGTCCAGGAAGTAGGTCAGATGAGAGGTCCTGAGCCCTCTCTTCAGTGCCAGAATGGCGACGGGCTCATCCAGGTTGTAGATCTCCAGTGCGGTAACTTTGAAGTAGGTCACATAGTTCTGCAAGGGCTCATGGTCCTATTGCTTGATGGAGAAAAGATAGTCCACCTCTTGTGGCACCTTCTGGCAGGCATCAAAGTGGGCCACAAATCTCCTTTCTAGCTATGCGAAGGAGTTGATGCTTTCAGGCTTGAGACGGGTGAACCATACTCGAGCGGCCTTCCGAAGAGTGGCTGAAAAGGCAATGCAAAGAAGGGCATCGGCCCCCCTGGACTCTCATGAGAGCCTTGTAGCTCTTGAGGTGGTCTAGAGGGTCGGTGGTCCCATCGTAGGGATCCACCTAGGGCATACAGAACCGACTGGGAATCGGCTCCTCTTGGATTTCTCGGAAGAAGGGGGGATGGGCGTCATGGCCTGCCGGCTCATAGGAGGAGCCCTGCATATTTGCAAACTGGCGAGATAGTTTCGCCAGCTTACACTTCTGTTCCTCCAGGCGCTTTTTGGCCATGCACCTGATGGCTTCGTCGATGGAACCTTCCATCGAGGCTGTCGGAGGAGATGAAGATGATAGCTGAGGGGGGTCACGATGGAGAGCCTTGCCTCGATGGTCTTGGCGGTGCTTAGCAGCGGCGCACTCGAAGGTCGGAGATCGGCTCTCCCAGTCAACTGACCCGGTCCACTATCTCTTCGCCAGGGTCTGGTGGCTTCCCCGGGGGTTAGTCATGGCTCGTGATAGTGACGGCCTCCCTTGGAGGAGTGCAGGCTATCACGAGATATGGCGGTTTGGGTCGCAGGAATCCTTGGCTGCTGGTAGGTGGCCAGGGATCGGTGCTGGTGTTGTAACTGTCGCACTGCCGCAGTCAGAACTTGCATCTGTTGGGCAAGTGTGGCTAGCTGGACATCTACCGGAGGCGGTTGTGGTGGAGCGGGGGGTTCCCTCTCTGGGCTATGTGGGCCCCCATGAGGAGGGTCTCCCACATGGCTGGTGGAGACCTCCCGTGCACGTGTCACCACCATGCTTCGGGTCAAGTTGTTTATGAGGGGATTGGCTTAGATCAGACGGTGTCCTGGCCCCCTTCCTATTGTGCCAATCTATTGCCGCCTACATCGTTATGGCCTGCAGCTCGAAGATGGCACCGGATGTCAACATCATTATCCAGAATCCAGCACGCGCACTCAGACTTGCAAAATAGAAGAGACACAAGTCGGGGATCCCGGTGGGGGCACTCCAACGATCAAGTCAATGGGCGATCTAGGGAAACATATCCTCCTCGGTGGATCCCTGTCCGGTCTCCATGCTTGGAGGAGGTTTAGATTTTAAAAGAAAAAGTAAAGTGGGAGCAGCAGTGGAAGAGGAGAGCTTGAGCTGTGGTGGTTGTGTCTGTCGAGACTTTTTCGATGAGTTCTCCAGTATCTTCAGAGTGCTCTTTCTCGCTCACTCTCCTCCTTCTTGCTTTTGCTTGCTTTTCACTTACCTTGTCCGAAGGCCCTTGGGACTTCCTTTTAGACCATGGATTTGCTCAACTACCCACCTCGGGTTCTCCCCCCTTTGGTGGTGCTCGAAGGTCAATGATCGGCAGTGCCTCGTTGGGCATGCCTCGATGCCCCCTCCCTTCATAGTAAGGAGTTATATCGTGGATTTTGACCTCCTGGTTGGTTGCCATACTTTGAGAAATTTGGTAGGACCTCTATCTGGGGGTGGCCGCTCCAATGTTTGAATCCCCTAGCGCGGCTTTCTTCTTCTGGATGGTGCAAATGGTCGATTGAAAAGTGCAGTGCCTTGATTGGAGTGCCATTTCCTATCTGGTGTAAACAATGGCAGGAGAGATCCTGGCACCCTGGGGGGTGCCCCTCCGTAGGCCGGCGTACTTTCCCTTCGTGGGCCTTGGGCGGCGTGCCATTGCCCAAGGGAGGTGGTGACGTTCCTTTTTCCCTGCTTTAGGGTCTCTTGAGGCACGGTGGACCTTGGCCATGGAGATGGCCTCGGGCTGTCAGACCTTTTCACTGAAGAGTGCTTGGCTCGAAGAGCAGGAGCTTGACTTCGGTCGAGGTTGGCTCGTCCTCGAGGGAGCTACCCGACGAAGGAGTTCGAAGAGAGGGAGCTTGACTTTGGTTGAGTTGGACTCGATCTCGAGGGAGCCACTCGATGAAGGAGCTCGAAGAGCTGGAGCTCGATTTTGACCGAAATGGGCTCGACCTCGAGGGAGCCACCTGGCGAAGGAGCTCAAAGAAAGGGAGCTCGACTTCGGTCGAGGTGGGCTCGACCTCGAGGGAGCTGCCCGGTGAAGGAGCTCGAAGAGAGGGTCAGACGTGGCAGCATCTACTAGCGTGGTTGCCAACTGGATCTGAAGGGGACTCCACATCAGCGATCTTGCCACATCAACTCCGATTCAAACTTTGCTGGATGTATTAATTCATGAAAATCAACATCTAGATATATTTTTATGTTTACTGGTGGAGCTATCTTGGACGAGTGCAAAGTAGATCATGACTGCTACTTCTACTATAGAGGCTGAATTTGTTTCTTATTTTGAAGCTTCCTCATATGGTATATGATTGAAGAGTTTCATTTATGGGCTTAGAGTCGTGGATTCCATTTCTAAGCTACTAAAGATATATTGTGATAATTCAGCTGATGTTTTCTTGACTAAAAATAATAAAAATAGTAGTCGAAGCAAACACATCGACATTAAGTACTTAGCCATAAAGGAACGTGTTAAGGTGAATAAAGTGATCATTGAACATATTAGCACTGAATTAATGATTGCTGATCCTTTAACAAAAGGCATGCCACTAAGGAGTTTTGAGGATCATGTAGCACGAATGGGACTTGGTTTCATTATGTGATTTTGATGCATGGACTTTCATCATTTGTAATGAAACTCTTATTTAGTGAATTATTTTTCTCATTTCTGTGTGCACATTTTATTTTTGAAAATGACAATAATTATTAGATCTAGAATAAACATAGGATTTATTCATTAAGTTATTATAAGCTAGCATTAAAGAAATAAAGTGCATGGTGATACATGGAAGATAATACTCATTTTTAGAGGACCTATTGCTATGATTCATGTATTTTGTTTCTTAAAGAAGAAGGATTCGTAGATATGGTTATAGTATACATGGACCAAGTGGGAGAATGTGGATATCGTTTCCTTGATTTTAGGCATATCACTAGATATGTGGTTGTTTGGGGATAACGATGAATTTTTTATCAATTAAACCATGTACCATGAAATATAATAACCACTCCGGATATGATCCGTTTTATCTCTCACGAAATCAAATAAGGAAAATATGTTCATTCATCTCTATCGTATATGGCCATGTTTTGATGGAAGACGTGGATATATATTTGTGAGTACGCATAGGATCTTTAAACTCAGCAATTCTTAAAGAAATATACCATCAAGTGAGATTGCTAGAGTTCAGAAGAGTCCTTTACGGAGATCGAGTTTCAAATACAAATGGCTGGAGGTCAGTATTATTTTGCGCTTATGAAAATTTCTTTATTATGCGGTTAATAAGCATGTTTCTGGGCATCATGAAATTTCTAACAGGCATACCTACAAGGATGGTAACGGTGACTTCTCTTCATTGAGGTCTTCTACATTGGTATTCTATATCTTCATATACGGCAGCAAGAATTCAAGGGTTCCCTTGTGGTTCTGAACTTGCTGCACAGATCTCTTGTTCAAAGCAATTTAAAATATCAAGCGCTACCAAGTCCCTTCACCAAATGGCTATGATGCTGCCAAAGAGACCACATCATTCAATAGCATGGAAAAGGAACAAAAATCATATAAGGTGGGCACTATAGAGTATCATATGGATGAATTTCCTATTTTACCACATTATTCTAAATACTAATTTTAAAGACAAATTTAAAAATCTCAAATTTCTCATATTAATGGAATCATTAATCTTATAATCAAAAATAAAAATGTATAATATTTTTTTCTCTTATTTTCATAATATACTTGTTATTGATACATACTATATGATCAAATGATATATATTAAATAGATTAATCATGAAGTAGTCAATATATAAGTCAATCTTAAAAATATAGAATTAGACCCAACCAAACCTTGAACTTTCGATGAATTAGGCTGGTCTTGTTACATTGATGTCCATGTCAATCTCAAAAAGATTAGCTCCCTTTACAATCCTAAAGTATATTATACTGTGACGTGTCATGTGATGACACAATTGAGTACACATAACATCGATAACTATCCCCAATTTTACTATTATTTTTCAAACTAAACCCTAAAAGAATACTAGCCAGCCAATACTTCTGCAATATGCTAAGGATAGCAAACACCTCTTAATATCTTTTCTACAAACAAAATAATAATTTTTTTAAAAAAGCTTGAATAGGGATGGGCAGCAACCTTATTCCTACCAAAATCAAAAAAAGAAATCTATCAAAGATGGTAATCCAGCTGAAAATAGCTGTAGTTTTATCATCCTTAGATTTCAGGACTTGTGACGAAATCAATTAAATAATAAGATTTATCTTGAATGGCTGGATGTGAAATGTGTGGAACTGATTATTAAACCATTTGATATTTTGATAGGACTTGTGTTAGCTTTAGCTCTTGATTTTGATGAATAACAAAATGTTGAGTATATGTTTTGGTACTAATATTTCAATTGGAGTTATGAATCAGGTTACAGATATATCAAATTCCTTACACAAAAATATCAAAGTCTTTCACTTGAATGCAAAATGAATTTCAAAGTTTAAGAAGTCTTCTAATCTTGGAAAGCCATCAAATTAATCACTTTGGCCTTAATGAAGAAGAAACTGGAAGTCTATTGGACAAAATTTGAGAATTTCAAAATTTGGCACATATTTTGGAAATGGCATAGCTCAAGTGTCGACCTAAGTATCGACTCATAAAGCAAGTATCGATACCTCTGAAGATTGGCACGTAGAGTTTCAACTGGCACGCCAAGTGTCGACTCAAGTATCGACCTAAGTGTCGACTCAGATTGACTCACAGATCAACTCAAGGCCTGAGAACAGAAATGGACAGAAGTGGACAAAACATGATTTTTGGACTTTAGTGAAGTGTTGACCAAAGTGTCGACCCTAGCGTCGACTCACAGGTCGACTCACAAATCGACTCATGGCCTGAGACAAGAAAGTGACAGAACAGTGTCTTTCTTGGGCTTTTTGCTAAGTGCTGATTCAAGTGTCAACTCATAAATTCAAGTATTGTTTCATAGGTCGACTCATAGCCTGAGAACAGAAATAAAGCAGAACCATAGATTTCAAAGAATTATACCTGGTGTCAATCCAAGTGTCGACTCATGAAGATTCAAGTGTCGACTCACAGGTTGACTCACAGGTTTTGACAACAGTAATGACTACAATTTCAGAGGTCCAGATTTGTTTCGAATGATCCATAATGGCTAGATTCTTCACTCCAACGGTCATAAACGATTTTTTGAAGATTTTTGAACTATTTATCACTCACCAAACTCATTGAAGACATAAGAGAAAGAGAAGAAACACTAAAGACAAATCCTATCTTTTGAGAAAGCTTTTGAAAAGACAAGAGTGAGCCATAAAGAAGATTTCACCTGAAAAAATTCTTCATTCTTGCTGTTGTGCCTTCAAATCATTATCCAAAAGTATCCATTGACAGCATTCAAGAGAAAAAAGATAACTCAAGCATTCAAGAAGAGCTTCAACAATTTTATTTCTACTTTTTTGAGAGTTTTATTCTTGTGCTCAAATCTATACTTTGATTTTAATTGTTGCAACTAGTTTCAAGGCTATTGAAACTAGGGTTAGGCCCTTTCAAGCCGTGAATTGGAATTCAAGCCTAGTGTTGGCTTGAGGGAAAGTTGTTGGTGAGCCTAAGTGACAAAACCAACAAGGGGTTTTAACTTGTGAACTCGGAAAACAAGTTAGCTATAATCTTTGTAATTATAGTAAAAATACCCAAGGGGTACCTTGGGGAGTGGATGTAGGTACTTGGTATGCACCGAACCATTATAATTTTTTTATATTTGTGTATGTATTTCATCTTCTCATTTACTTCCATTGCATTATTGTTTATTCCTTAAAACATAGCATCTAGATTATAATTAGCACATTCATTTTATTTCACAAACATATTAGTTCAGCACATATCTGTTTTAGTTTAAAATTTTAAAAATCTAATTTACCCTTCATTTGGGTTGCTACACTAGACAATAATTAGAATTATATATTCATCACTTATGGTCATGTCACTAAGATGATATAGTCATCATTTATGATGATCATGTACAGAGAGGAGGACCCCCCGCCCCCCCCCCTCCCCGGGCCAAATAATTTTTTATGCAATGACGATTCGTCACTAGGATAGCTGGTCGTCCCTTTTATAGTTCAGTACTTTAATTTATAAAAATAATTGACAACTAGAAAATGTCATCAACTCATAAGGGTGCTAGCTAGCCCATCAGTAAACTCACCTAGTGGTTGTAATAATCACCAGGTGGTTGTAATACCGGGTTTCCTTTGGTCACAGGTAGACTTGGGCATTGGGCCATGCCGGGCCCAGCCTGGCCCAGGCTCACCAGGTCACAGACTAAACGGGCCATGCTTAGCACGGCTTGTTATTAAACGGGTCATGCCTGGCACGGCCAGCTTAATCTGAAGTCCAAGCCCAGCACGGCCCTAGGCCCGGGGGTGGCGGGCCATGCTAGGCACGGCTCGTTGGCCCATCAGCACATTTTTTAAATTTTTTTTAAAAAAATAGGCCAGGCCTCCTGGTCCATTAGGGGCCATTACGGGTCGGGCCTAGCACGGCCCATTTGGCCCATAACAGCTAGAAATGGTTAATTTTTTGGCTTTTTACTATTTTGACCCTCAACGGTCATAAAATGGCTAATTTGAGGGATATTTTGGAAAAATAATTTTTTTGGAGTCCTATAAATATCCCTTTCCTCCATTCTCACCATACCAAACCAACTCTTCTTTCATTCTCTACTACTATTTCTCTCTTCTAGCAATATTTAGCAAGTGCTTTAGGCTTCTAACAATTTAATTTTTAGTTTGTATTTAGCAAGTGTTTAAGTGCTACACAAGAGGAGATATTTGTTGAGAAGTTAGAAGTACAAGAGAAAGAGAATGTCACTTTTTATTGAGAGCACAAGAGAAAGCTTACAAATTTCGGCTCTACCTCTGGTCCTCTACTCAATTCCTCCTTGTGGTTAGTTTTTATTTTTTGTATTCATCAATTTAGATATGGCATCTTATGATGAAAGTATTTTGGCATTCCTCTTATTTCTGAATGAGAAGAAACTAATTCTCAAGTTTCTAATCTCTCTAGAACTAGTGAACCGAGTGAAGGTCAAATCTCTTCTCGTAAGAGGACTAGTGATGTATGGAATGAATTTGATAGAATTATAGTTGATAGAGTCTGGAAAGCAAAATGTAAAAAAGGTGCCAAACTTTATAGTTGTAATAGTAGTGGGAGAACAGGTCATTTAAAAAGGCATCAAGAGAGTCATATGATGCATGATTATCGTCTTCAAAGTATCCTTAATATACAAGGGGATCACTTGTAGGTAATTTTACATATAATCATGAAAATAAAAAAAAATCACTTGTAAAATAGATAGTTAAGGATGAATTACCTTTTAGTTTATGTAAATCTTTTAATTTTGAAGAATATGTTCAATTAGCCCTACAACTTGCTTACAAAAGAACTAGTAGGCATACATTTAGAAGAGTAGTTATGACTAACTTTTTAACAATGAGACAGTTTAATTGAAACACTCTCTATTTTAAATGCAAAAGTTTCATTAACTTCTGATATTTGGCCAGCATCTGTATGTAGTAATTGTTTATTGCTATTACTGTTCATTATATTGATAATGATTGGTAATTAAATAAACATATTCTTGCTTTTCGTATTTTTGATTTTCTATATTCTAGGCAACAAATTTTAAATACTATTTATCAAACTGCATGTTCATATAATATTAATGATAAAATTATGTCTATTACTTTTGATAATGCATATAATAATAATTCTGCTGTTGCATTATTGAAGGACTCATTGCATCCCATGTTAAATGAAAATTTATTACATATTAGATGTGCATGTCATATCTTAAATCTTTCTGTTCAAGCTGGCATGGGCATGATTCAAGATGTCATTTAAAAATTAGAATTATAGTTTCTTTTATTCATGCTTTAAGACAAGACTTTAAGAATTTAAGCAACTATATATAGATCATGGTAAACATTTTAAAAAATTTAAAATTGATGTAATTACTCGTTGGAACTCAACATATAGCATGATACATGATGCATACCCATATAAAAACTTATTAAGTGCATATATTAATGATCGTGGATTAGGCTTTACATTGACTGAAATTAATTGGAATAAAGGTAAGATTTTGGAAGATTTTTTGGTTTGTTTTTATAATGCTACTAATATTCTTTCTGTTATTTATTATCCAACTTTATGTTCATTTTTACAACAAGTATATATGATTAGTCAAAGTTTTACAGAACATAGATATGATGATGTTTTAATACCTATTATTGAACAAATAGAATCTAAATGGAATGAGTATTGGGACAAGATATGTCCTATGCATAACTTAGCTGCTGTATTTGATCCAAGAGTTAAATTGAGTGATGTACTAATTTTACTTGATGCATATTGTGAAAATATGATTTAAGATCCTGAACCTACTAAAATCGAGATAACACAACTTCTTTATGATATTTATGCTTTATATGATGAAAAAATTCATGGATCTAGATTACCCGCACAGCTCCATTTCTTCTTCTAGTAGTTCTCGTTCATCATCTATTTTTTCATTCATTGCACAGAGAAAACACATATATGCTTCAAGTTCATCTTCATCATCTTCATCTTTAAGTAATGAACTAGAATTTTATTTACGAAATGATCTTCAATCTGCATATGATGAAAATCAAATGAAGAATCTAGTATATTAGTTTGGTAGAAGAGTGTTAAAAATCAATATTCTGTTATGTTTGCCATTGTACGCGATATTTTAGCTGTGCCGATGTCCATAGTAGCATCGGAATCCACTTTTAGTACAAGTCGGCGTGTTCTTGACAAAAAAAAAAAAAGGATGACTAGCGACACGGTTAAGATGCTTCTATGCTTTAAAGATTGGTTGGATGCTGAGACGAGATTTCAAGATAAAGGTGGACATGATACATCCTCTGATGATGATGATACAAACACTACCGATGATTAGTAAGATTTTGATCATTTATTTTTAATTATTAATTTTTTATAATTATACATTTTTATTTTTATAATTATTAAAGTGAGTCATATCTATTTTTTTCTCCTTTCTTATTGTATTATGAAGACTCCCTTCCTTCATGTACCATTTTGATTTAAATTAATAAACTGGTAGGAATCTATGCCAAACCCCTCGTCATTAAGATGACTTTATATTAACAAATCTTTAGTTCCCAACATTTTTTTTAATTTATTAAAAAATATTTTTTATAAATAAAAAATTTATTTTCATTTATTTTAAAGGAATCGGGCCGTGCCTGGCATGGCCCAGGCATTTATGGGCCATTCCGGGCTAGCCCAGCAGTCGTGCCGGACCTAGCCCAGGCCCTTATGGGCCGTTCCAGGCTGGCCCATGGGCTATGCCGTGCATGGCCCATGAATCGTGCAAGCCCAGGCCCTTATGGATCATGCCAAACTCGGCCCGCGAGCAAGAAATCCTTAACCCAGTCCAACCCTCTTTTATGGACCATACTAGGCACGGCCCATTACTGTAGCAAGCAAGCACAGGCACGGCCCGCTTTGTGTCGAGCGATGTCGGGGCCCAATGCCCACCTCTAGTCACCAGAATCGAAATAAATTAAAATTAAAATCAAAATAGCCATATACTATTTGATTCGGGGCTGAAATTGAAATAAAATCTAAAAAAATAAATATTAGATTTAAAGGAACCGAGATTCTAAGAACCTGGATCGGAAATGAGAACACGAATAAAAATTATCCATTCTCGTTCCTATTCTAGGCTCTAATTTTTATGTATTTTAAAATAAAATCTAAAAAAATAAAATTTAAATTTGAAGGAATTGAGATACCAAGAACCAAGATTTGAAACGAGAACTTGAATAAAAATTACGCATCCTCATTTCTATTCGAGAATCCAATTTCTACATATTTTGTGGAGTAATTTTTCCAAGAATTCTGCCCATAATACCTACAAGCTCCGCTGCTGAACTACCTAAAATGAAAAAACAAAAAAAAAAGGGGTTATTTTACGTGATCTGTCATCAGCATGATAAAAACAGCAAAATATCCATGATAGGTACATTGATTGAAAAATCTCAAATTTTTGTTGGCCTTGAAGTAACACAATCCACAACAAATTATAGACGTATACTGCTTTGAGATATCAATTGAGATTCCAATAATTTGGTAATCTCAAATAACGTACTTTTAAATATGCAATTAAAACAAGCGCAGACAACTGACGTTGTTTTTCCAGTGTCAAATACTTTACAAAGCCAAATTGAAGCTGACTGGACAAAACAAAAAAAAAAAAATCGCAAACCGTACCAAGCAGTCAATTCGGGGCTTGGTTCTATTCCAAGATTAGAAATACGATGCGCTTTTCCTGTTGTGAACTTGCAATCAAAACTTAATACCCAGCAATGGAGATACGTAGAACGACTTCACAGAGCCAAGCTGGATTGAGATGCGACTTTCTTTCCATTGTTTTCAACTCCCTAAGTGTTGTTCATGAAAGTTTCAAGAATTGTGTTACCATTCACCATCTTTGTAGTGCCAACAATAAAGTCATAGCCCATTCCTTCCTGCAATACAAGTACAAAGAAATATGAGTGATCTCCCTCCCTCTCTCTCTCTCTCTCTCTCTCGTAGGTGCGTGAAAAAGAAGGAAAGCAACTCCTCCGTTAAGGACCAGAAAGAAGTTCAATCTGTCACACAATTGGTTTATTTGAACAGATTAGACTGCTATGTCAAAATGGGATACAATTAAGCATGTAAAGCTATTGACTGCCCCGCTCTTGTCTATGGTACAACTAAAAAAAAAAACTGATGATGATTTTCTTGCTGCTAAATAATTCTATAACAGCTAGACCAAGGAACAATTCTTTTATTTTTGTGATGAGCACCTTAGTAACAGGAATCTTCCGCTTAGGTTGGTGCACCCACTTTAGAATCTCCTCATAAACTCATTCTTGCACCCGCTTCCCAAGTGCTTTCCCTTTTTCTTTTTTTTATAAAGACTCACTTCCGGTACCTGTGTATGGGCACCTGCTTCTTGTAACTAAGAGAAGCACTAAATTATGAAATGTGTGGTACCAAGCACTTTCGAATAAAGAGACATCATGGTAAAGCAGCTATTTTGGATCTTGCAGTAAAATGTAAGAAAGATATGGAAATAAATTTCAGCTTCCTAAATTTGAATATAATGAATGAACTTAGAACCTTTTTTAATTTCAGTGTTTCTCCTTTATCAATAGAATACAACAAGTTTCAACTCTTTAACATCCTACAAAAACTTCAACACATGCCCACAGATGCACCAATATACTTCACAGGGTCGCAATGGATATGCAGCTCAACTTATGTTGCATTGAACAAATTCATATGATTTGATAGCAAATAACAGAAAAACTTATTTAAAATGAGGTTCATCAGTAATTAGTTGGTTACTATTTGATAAGCCATATCCAGAATCTCTTTTGGTTAGATGAGCCACATCAAAAAAAATCCTACCACTTAGCCCTTTGTCTAATTTGATAAGCATCTCCAACAATTAATATTTTTAGGCCAAAAATCCGACCACCAAAACATAGGTGATTGATGAATAAGAATATAAGAATGAAGGCTTTGGCTCTTGGAGAATAGCTAAATGATTCTACAGTCATACCAATCAGCATGTCTTTGATAAATGGAACAAAAATTATTAAAATATCTCTTTCAGCTGTTCTAATTACTTGAACCTCATGCATCTTATCAAGGACTTTTTTTTTTCACTAGAGGAAATAATGCAGTTTCTCTTTATTGACTACAGTGAAAACTCCATTATTTTGCAGCTCAAGGTTGTTCAACATTCAAACAGAGCCAGAAGAGATTGTGCCCAGGATGATATTACATACCTGTGAACTCAGAAAACGAAGAGCAGCAATCTCTGCAAAAGTTACCCCTCCAATGAAGACCACTAATGCTAGGGAATGGCGTCCATCCACAAGCCTGGAAATTGCTCAACAAATATTATTTACAAAATAGATAATATGAAATTCTTCACAGCTGAAGCAAGTTTCGTATCAAGCCCTTTTGCAAACAGGCATAAAGGCATCGTATATTTAAATTCATGGCATTATTAAGGTCATTTTGTTTATATCTGTTATCCTAACTCCTAACTAATACTATTTAGATGATGGTTTGTGGTTGAACTTGTTAATAAGGTGCAATCAGTAGAATTAATTGCAAAATGTATTTTAAACAATGCAAGTACAACAAGAATACAATTTAGCACAAGTCATGATGATTCCACATCACAAAAGCAAGTCAAAAGTTCAGATCAAGGGGAAAAAAATGTTCCCTAGAAAAACTACATGCATCATTAGAGCATCTATTATCAAAATTGCATATTCTTTCATGGCAAGTAATGCCATTATTCAAAACAATATTGCAGGAAATGGCACAATTCTTTAGCAACTACTTATATTAGAACAGTAAAGAATACCTTGTACTTGCACAAAGTAGATAGAGTGTTCCAGAAAAATACATGAAAATATGATAACTAGTTTACTAATTTGTAACACTTTAATGGGTCTAACAATGATTATGAGTTTAATAATCCATTGACAAATATAATTGTCATGAAGATATCTGTGTCTGGAGGATATGAACTTGCAATTTCTTACTACCATATGCATTGCAAAACATAAAGGACAATTTGACCTCGAAAATAGTCGAGTTAGAATTCAATTCAGTAGGTTACATGAAGGCATGACTTTCGAATCAATCGAGGCCCATCTTACACTGCTGGTTTTGGACTGAGAGCTCTGCATCTTGTTTGCACCAGATACATGTCTTTCTTTATTTTCTATGTTCTTTCATTTTTACTTTTGTTTTTGTTGTTGTTGGGCATGCATATCAGTATCATAGGCAACTATTTTCAGCTTCAGTCACAAGGTAATTCCATGGTCAGTTATAATAGACCCAATAACTACATCCATGCTTTCGATGTAGAGACCCAATGAAGTTAAAATTCCGGCTATGAGGGTATCCACTAGACAAAAGAAGTATCACTAACCAAATAGAATAGTCATTTTAAGCTTCAGTCACAAGGGAATTCTGTGGTCAGTTATAATATGCGCAATAACTACATCCATGCTTTCAATGTCAAGACCCAATGAAAAAAAAAATCCTCCTATGAGGCTATCCACTTGACAAAAATAGCATCATTAAACTAATATATCTGCTCGACTTTTTGTAGATCATAATTCTGAGCCAATTTTAGCAGCTGGTGCTAGATCTAGTCTCTCTATTTCCTTTCTCTTTTTTTTTTTTCGGTTTGGGTAAGTCATAAACCCTTTTAATTCTTTTTTTTAACTTGCGTGCTTGACACAGCTCAATCACATGTGCTGGCATGCCTTGTGCCACCAGGCACCAGCACTTAGATCCTTGTCTTATACTGCAAAAATGTTTGAAGGAATCCCCATTAAGTTCCAGAAGTTTCTCCAGCATGCAGCAGCACTTTCATCTTGATTATCAAAAGCCTCAGGCTACTATCCTTCCAGTTCAGCAATGCCCTGAAGCCCAATGGTGCATGTCTATAGCAGCTTTCATTGACTTTTCCATTCCATGGCCCTTAATCCACAGAACCTGATTACCATGACTGTTGCCATGAAAATCACAATCGAGCATTGCAAAGGATACTTCACAATACAACATGTGATAAGAGTTCAATTGACAGTCACATCCAGGATTCCTAGCATCAGAATTAGCTTTTTCTCAAATGTGGTCCCTGATAGGTATTCTGTCATGCAAAATCTTTCATAGGAAGCACTTTAAGGAGGATCATCAATAACCAGTCCAGTGCCCACAACCTACTAGGAACTTGAGTCCCATTCTCAGATGCTATATGAGGATCACAGGAACCTGTCTAATTGCATCTTCCACTTAAATTAACTCTGACGAAATGTTATCCGAACACTCCATTTTTCAGGTTTCTAGAAATGGGCATGGCACAGCACAACATAACAGAACAACATGGCATGGCAGGACACTCCATTAGAAGTGTCCTGCTGACATCAACAAAAAAAAAAAGAGCATCCAGTACTTGGCACTTTTTTGGCAGTTTCACATAGGACACTCTTGATTTCAAGTGCTGGACACTTCAAGCAAAGTGTCCATATAATGACCAAGGTTATATATGGACACTCTAAGCAAAGTATCCTTATGTTTTTACTATAAAGTTACTAAGATTATGTGGACTCTTCAAGCAAATTACTCTTATATTTTAATACAAAGTTATAAAAATTGTGTAGATCTCTCTAAGAAGAGTGTCATTACATTTTTAATATATAGTTATCAAAATCACATGAACAAAGTAAGTGGAATTATATTTTACTATAAAATTATTATGGTTAATTATCAATTTAAGTATGTTAACACAACCTGAGAAATCATGAACCAGACAACTTAAACAATTTGTACACCCAATGTTATTCAATTAATTTGTTTGTTAAGCAACATTCATAGCTCTCCTCTTCAGTTTCTCTTTCTTGGAAAAGCATAAAATACACATACACAATCTATATACATAAATAATTACATATAGATAATATGTCAGGTTCCCACCTGGATTTTTGGAGGCTTCCATGTTTGACACTTTGCAACTCAACACCTACACCAAGTATCTAGGTAACACTGCAAATGATTGATTGAAATGGCACTAGTTATTGGAATCCATAAGATTTGCAATAAGAATATCACCTACAATGACCATGGATAACTTATCAACATTCTAGTATCCTGCATCTAAAAGTGCCGAAGCACTACATTCAGGTCGAAGACCATTTCCATAATAAATCACCCACCCTATGATGGATATGAGCCACCCAAGAACTAGTATCAATTCTCACAATCTACATAACATGATTTTCCATCAAGGAGCCCGAAATAAAGTCTTCTAATCAAAGAAAAGGATGAATATGCAACAATACCATGGACTTTTTGGATTTCTTAATAGATCAAGTCAACTAAGAAAATGTCCGAGACCTCCAATTTGGGAATATCCTCGAACCCTTTTTTGCACCAGAAGATCCTATCTTCTTATCCATCAACCAAACAATGAGATCCCCTCCTTTTCATAATTCCATGCATATCCACACCACTGAGATGGATAGCCATGGAATAGGCTCTATGCATGGTCCAATTATCTTAAACAATTCCACACCACCGGTTTTGCCATTAATGCCACTGCCAAGTGTATTGCAATGGACTCATGTAGAATCCTATCCTACTGTTTTTACCCATTTCCACATTAACATTTATCATTTTTACTATGTTAGCTCATGAGATTTGTACCAAAAAGGCTCACCACTTCACCCAATACATCACAACCATGTAACACTAAATTATATTTGAAAATATCTTGTTGAACGCTAAGACATAACCACAAGCTCCTACAACCTTTACCAACAAGAAACCAGAGTCTCTGCATTAGACCAATCAATGTAAGATTTCAGCAATCCATGATCACACAATACTGCTGAGGTGAAAGTCTCCGCATCACCACACTTGCATAATTCTGCTTAAGAATCATCCTCATATTTCTTTTTCTTTGCATATTATCAAATTAAAGCAGCAAAACAGAAATATATATATATACATTGAGAAAAATGTGGAGCTGCAAATGATCTATGCCCTGTTTCACCAACCATAATAATTCCAGTCTGTATAGTATTCATTTTTTGGAGCAAAAATAGTGCCCTTTATTAACTCCAATAATTACAAATATGAAAAAAAAAACAAAACCCTTTGAATACTGCCAAGGCTTCTAGAATTGGTTGAAGATGAAAACTATCCCAAATTATCAAAGTTTCTTTTGAATCAAATTATCAGAGTTCCAACTTCAACGTGATGGACTAATCAAAACCATATGAGCAAAAATCAGATTTTCTTTACACAACTCCCTCAATCCTCCCCTAAGTCTGGTGATAACTAGCAAAACGCTCAATCTGCGTCCATGTCCCTTGTTTATATGCAAACTGTGAAAAAAAAGAGTAAAATACAGACAGCGGTCTCCTTGGTCCTTGTGTTGAATTACAACATTCTGAGTATCATATGAGATGATAATAATTTGGAAAACTAATATACAATGCTTCTCTTACCAGGATTTTGTTTTCTTCTTTTTAATTTTAACAACAAAAAAATCACCAAGGCATTTAAAAAATATATTGAGTCAAGTGCAAACAATGATTTTGTACTAGAGCTGGAAACTTGGCATTTTATTCAAAAAAATTTGAATATTTATTATTTTATTGAATTCAAAATTTGAAATTTCTTTGTATAATGTAACATCTCAAGTAAATATAAGATGACAATTACTTACAAAACATGCTTATGTAATAATTTTTTTTTTCCATGGGGCCAGTTAAAATAACCATCCACTAGGTCAATAGAGTTAAAATCTACCTACCTAACCACCCTACCACAGTAAAGCTATTTAACAGACTTACAACACTTACAGAACAATAGCTAATAATGGTAAGCCATAAGCAAGCAAACAGTTGCATGGCTTTGAAATACAAAGTTCATTTAACATGTTGTCCTTGTTGGTCTCATATTGTAAGTAATTCTTATGTGCATCCAGAAATTATGAGATATCATGTGGTGTTGAACCTTGCATTCAATTTCAAGTTTAAACATTGTTTTGAAATTCTGAACCCTCTGGCCAATATTTAAATCTACAGTTTGATTCCATAATTGATCTCTTCAGATTTACAGCGGTACTATAAGTTGGAGCTTCTTATTAGTTGCAAGATCCTTGCTTAGACTTGAATCTCTCACGTTTCAAATTATGCTTGTCTCTAATTTGAAATTCTGAAATCATATGACATTTTAAATTGATGATTTTAGCTGATACCCTTGTTTCAACATGGAATTTTCTCTCTATTAGAATCTTCTATATATCCATTTTGAATAGGAATATTTGTTACCAGCGGTGCTCAATATGTAAATTTCTATTTAACTTGAAAAAAAAAATAATACCACATTTGTGAGATTTTGTGGACCTTTAACTAGGTGATGTATTTGGATCTCTCAACTCTCAAGGATATTTGAGAACCATATTCAAGTTACCAGTGAGAGTACACATCAATGTCATCTAAGTTAGCAATGTGGATAAATGTAAACCTTGAATATGTGCATGAACATAAAGAAAAATAAAACTTGTTAGATATTTGAGCTATTTCCTAAAAAAGTACATACCTGAATCCATTTGCAGTATCTTATTTCTTATTAGAAATTCCTTCTTTGATATTATAGGTTCAATTATCCCATTGATCCTCTGCCAGATTTTTTTTTTTTGGGGTACAGACGGGTGGTCACACCCTCCTCACATGAGTACAGCCCAAAAAATCAGAATACAAAATATCATGCAAACCTAGAGATAACTTATCACCATGATGCCAAGTCCAATCACCAGTGTGTTTAGCCACAAAGCCACCCAATCTGCAACACTGTTTGCCTCCTGAAAGACATGACAAACATATATCGTGGTAAAAAGACGGCGATCTCCAAATATCACAGAGGAGCGGATAAGCATCATCAGTCTTGAGCTCATGGTTCACGGAACCGTCCCGTATCGCCCGGAACCGTCCCGTACCGGCCAAGAGCCGGTACGGTTCACCTATTAAAATCAATCCGATATTAAAAAAATAAAAAAACTCAATTCCATACCGATATGGTATGGTACGGTACCATACCGTACATCCCGTTCAGTTCGGCCCTGTTCAAGTCATTTCATGTTCGATTCAACGATCCTTGCTTGAGAGGGAAGATAAAGATTATTTTTTTTCAATTTAGCAATACCAGTACACATGCCGGTACGGATCGTACCATACCATACCGGTCATTGACCGGTATGGGTCCCGGTATGGTTCAACGATCCTTGCTTTAGCTCATTCTAGATCTAGCCAATAACTGTAGCGGAATCATCCTCAACAAAGATCCTCTCTTCCACAACACCTGTCTAGCACAAATAATGCTAGCCCAAGAAGCACGAAGCTCTGCTCTAGGGATAGAAGGCTCAAACAAATGAGAGCGACCGGCAACCAATAACTTGGAGTCAGGACCCTGAATGACATAGCTTGCACCACCTCTGGCATCCTTTACATTGCCATCAAAGTTGACCTTGATAAACCCCAAGGGTGGGAGCTTCAAGGAAATGAAAAGAACTCTCCGGGTTGTTGCAATAGTAGTTAGGAAGTCCCAGGAACTTGAGGCGACAGTCAACCAGTTAGCAATATGAATGTAGTCAAAGCGACTATACTCATCGACTAAAGAGTAAGCTCTCTCCAACATACAATGCGCAGGTACAATCTCTGCCTCAAAGACCAAGCTATTCTTGGAAAGTCAAATTTAATAGGCCACGTATGCCAACCCGCCACCTGTTGTCATATTGGCAATCGAAGTCTATCTGATAGCCTCAAGGAAGGAAGAAGGCCAAGAACTGCGATCCATCTCCCACTGTTGCCCCCCAGTCATGCTCAGTTGACTCATCTTCCATCCCACAAATCGGATAATCTGACGGAATCTCCATGCCTCTATCCCTAAGAAGAGAGCAAGTGGGCAATCCATCCCAAGCAACCTTTTAAAGGAAGAGTCTGACCCCAGGATGGATAGCCAGTCTCCAAATCCAAGCAGCCTCAATCCTCCAAGTCGGCACTGGCCTACACATCTCAATGAGATCCTTAGCAAGAACCTTAGGATAGCAAAAATGACCCCACGCCCTCAAGTTTAGGCTTCGATGTGTGGAAATCAAGATTGCAAGAATTCTATCAGCAAGCTGACCACCAAAAAGATGAGTGATCTTCAGAATCATCCAACTTCTACCATCGGTAGTGATCAAGTCGCAAACCTAACGATGGCTATCCATGTCCATGTTACCAAAAATCGGCCATCGTGAAAGAGAAAGGTTGGAGATCCAAGCATCTCAGCACACATCCACCGAGGTCGCATCACTGATAAGATTCTAACACTGTCCAAAACCATAGCAGCATGGATGCAAATTTCCTTCCAAATGACAAAGAAACCGCGAGCAAGGTGGACAAGAAACCTCTGACTCCAATCTCTATACCGAGCTCTTATAAACCTGCTCCAATAAACAATCAGGCTGAGTAATAAATCTAGCAGCATGTCTGACAATCATAGCCTCCCTCCTGACCAGTAAAGACGGAATCCCCAGTCCCTCATCTTATACCATACTGTATCGGATGGTGACCGGTACGGGGCTCGATACTGGTTCAGTATTCCTTGATTGGGTTGCTTTGCATCTTAGCCTCTATTTTGTGAAATGAGTTATGTAACTAAAAGATCTCCAAGGCTAACAGTTGCAAGAGACTCAGGCTCTTATTGGTCAGGGAATTAGAAATATGGGATTTTAAAAAGTTATTCCTTACACAATGAGTTATTTCAATCTTTGTTTGGCAACAACTTTTGGAATATTGTTTGGATAAGGGTGTTTTTGGTCCATGAAGCAAAAAAAAGGTAGGTATAAAGTTTAGCTTTATGCTCGGGATAGCTTATGACAGCTCCTCTATGGAATAATTATGCCTAGCATAAATAAGTTAGGCCTATATAAATAATCCATCCATGTGCCTGCTTTTTAAAGGTTGTTTGACAGGCATAAGGATAATAAAATCCTTAGCCTGCTTTATCCTCAACCACATGCTGTATTAGGCTGTGTTTGGTCCAGGAATAACAAAAGTGGAATAAGAACCATTGTTATTCCTATCCTTGTTTGGCCAAACTTTCTGGAATAATTGTAGGCTGAGTTTTTTCTACATTAGAAGAAGAAGAAGAGGAATAGGAGGATGAAGATGAAGAGAAGGAAGAAGAAGAGGAAGAGGAGGAAGTAGAAGAAAAATTTCTGGAATAGTTGCAGGCTGATGTTGTTTTTCTACATTAAGAGAAGAAGAAGAAGAAGAAGAGAAATAAGAGGAGGAGGACAAAAAAGAAGAAGAAGAGGAAGAAGAGAAGGAGGAGAAAAAAGACGAGGAGGAAAAGGAGGAGGAGAGGAAGAAGGAGAGGAGGAAGAGGAGGAGAAGGAGCATAAGGAAGAAGAAGAGGAAGAAGAAGCAGAAGAAGAGAAAGAGGAAGAGGAGAAAAGGAAGAGGAAAAGGAAGAAGAAGAGGATGAAGAAGAAGAGAGGAGGAGGAGGAGGACAAGGAAGAAGAGGAAGACAAAAAAGAAGAGGAAGAAGAAGAAGAGGAAGAATAAGAAGAGGAAGAGGAGCATGAGGAGGAGGTGGAGGAAGAAGAGGAAGAAGAGGAAGATGAAGAATATTAAGAAGAAGAAGATGAAGATGAAGATGAAGACAAAGATGAAGAAGATGAAGAGGAAGAAGATGATGAAGAAGAAGTAGACATAAGCATAAAAAAGGCTTTGCAAGCATACGAAAGGGCTTTATGCAGAGAACAACAAATAATAGCCTTGGAACAGTTATGCTTGGCATAAGCAGGTTTAAGAGGAATAACCATTCCTTCCTTATGCCTGTTTCTCTAAACTTGTTTGGCTAGCATAAGGCTTAATCCAAGCCCTGTGCCTATTCCATTCCCCAAAAAACATTACCTTGGTTATACCATGTCTAATCATATGGTCAGCTTAAGGATAGCCTGATCTTATTGTTACCATTGATTGACTCAAAATCGTACCCTATGCCAATAGGCCGGCGGTATGGATCAGTACACCCCTATACCGGATTGTATAGTGCCCAAATCAACATGAAAATGAATACGAGTTGAAGGGAAAACCAAAGAGAAAAAGAGAGACAGAGAGGGGAAGGAGGGAGAGAAAAGGGAGGCCGGCAAAGACGCTAGCAATGGCCCTCAGAGGGTCGCCAAAGCCTCCAAGGCTCAGCTCTCCTCCATGAGAGAGGAATAGAGAGACAAAAAGGGGCAAGGTAGAAGAATGGACTGAGGGGAAGGCAGCAGGTAGGCCACCGGAGGGTTGTCGAGGCTTCCAAATGTCGAAAATTGATCCCACAGCATCCATGGGATCGAAACAGGGGTAACCTTCCCCTACTTCACGTTTTTTTTAATAATTTTAAATATCCATAATGAAGTCATCAAAGAGAAATAGAGAGATAGAGAGAGCTCAAAGAGGGGGAAGAGAGACGAATAGACCGAGGAAAAGGCATTAGAGAGGCCACCAGAGGGCCACCGAGGCCCTCGGACGGCAAAAATCAACCCCACAGAGGGCCTCCCCACTGCCTTTCCATCAATCCATTCCTCTCCCTCCCTCTCTCTCTCTATTCCTCTCTCATAGATGAGGGCTAAGCCTCGGAGGCCTCAGCAATCTTAGTGAGCCACCACCAACCTTTCCCTCTCCTTCCCTCCCCCTCTCTCTTCATCTCTTCCTTCTCCCCACTCCATTTTCACTAGCATTCCAAATTGAATGCCTAAACCACACCGGTAGGCCACCAGTATGGTCCGACATGCCCCGAACTGCTCGATTCGAGGAGGTTTGGCATTCCATGATTTCAATCCTTGATTTATCTTATATAATGTACCATATATGTAAAGAAATATTTTTTTAATGTTACATCCCTTCCATATCTATATCTTATTATTTTCAAAATTTTTCACATATTAGTGTGCTTATATCATATACATGCACGGGCGTGTGTAGCTGAACTACAAACTTTACATTAAATTTTTGAAAAACATAAAATTTGTCAACATATATATGCTATCCAAATTGTAATCAAAGCCATTGAAGATGGTATATACTATATACTATAAAAGATGTTTAGAAATTAAAATTCATGTATTTTGGTGCTCTTTAACATATCAAGTCAGTGCAAAAATGAAAGTGTGTAAACTCTCTTATTTATGTATGTATATGTATATATATACACAGATATACATATGCATATGCATATACATACACTTATGCATATATATAATATAAGTTTCAAATTTTATTGCAAAACAATTAAATGAACAAGAACATATTTGGTAGCATTCTTGGAAAAATGATGGTGGGGTTGGGAAATGGTATTAAGTTAGCAAGTATATGCAAAAAATTACTACACCAAGACATGGGACTGATGGGAGGAAACTATGATCACCTGTCATGGTTAGACAGTGAGCCTAGGACTGTGTCAAATGAAGAACTGCTTGCAGAAGCACCCTATCAAGGATTATACAGAAAAGGGTTCAGTATATGACAGTAATATACAAACTTGGATCTAGTTTCCAGAAAAATGAATGTCAATATGAAATATACAACTCACTCTCTTTAAATCCAAATGAGGTCCAGGCAACAGCTTCATTATTTCTTCAATTGAACGCCTGCAAGTTAACTTAGTTAACAAAGGAGAGTCATGTTAAAAATCAACCATCCTTGATATTTATCTAAGTAAAATCAGGTTATCATTTTGAATCCACTTCTCAAAAAAGAGAAAGAAGAAAGTAAATGTTCAACAAAAGTTATTTGGATTTAGGGATTTCTTTCCATTGGAAGTCCCGTAAGGCTTATGATATGTATGCTGCAATCTTTAACCCCAAGCTCACTAGCAACTACCTTTTGCAAATCCGATTTGATTAGATTTGGATAAGGATCACCAGATACTTGCTGGAACCCTGTTTAATTGTCTGCTTGCATGCACTTGTACATCTTGTAAATATTTAGAAGAAAGCACAGTTTCAATTAGAGCACATAAATAGTGTTATAGTCCAATCGTTGGTCATGTTAGAAAGCGATGAATACTAAAGCCATCATCTATATGTATGTTGTTACCGAATGTTTTAACTCTTTCAAAAACACTGCCTTGTATTTGACAGACAAGAGGCTGCATTACATGGAAAATCTGCCAGTTTTTAGAGAGAGAGAGAGAGAGAGATGTTTCTGCCACAAAATGGCATATTTACGTTTTGGAGCTGCCTATTTTCATAGACAATATTAAGCTTTGCCATCTTTTTGCTAATATATGCATCAAATAGCTATTTACTATGAAATCCTTCAATTATTAACTAATATGAAACAAAATGATTCATGAAAAAATGAAAGTAATCATCAGCACTGAACATACAAGAAAATTACATGAAACTAAACAGAATTTTTGATATTGGATTGATCCATATGCCTATAAAATAACAGCAGAGAACCTTAATTTTGGTTACAGTTAGAGGATTCTTTTCTTTAAAGAAAAAGTGAAACTAATGAGTCATTTGTTTTTATCTCATTTCAAGTTTTTGAAACATCAGAAAATATGTTTTTTTCATGGCAACTGTTTCTCATGTTCAGAAACAAAAATGGATTAACAATCTGGTGGTAGTGCTGGTGATGTTAGTTGTGCTGGTAGTGTTCATGCTGGTGCTGTGGTGGTATGGCCATGGTGGTGGTGGCAAAGATGGTGGTGGTGGCAGCAAAGATGCAATGGTGGTAAAGGTGTTAGTGATAATGGTGGCAACTGCAGCAACAGTATGCTAGCAACTTTGCTAAGTAGACACTTTTTCGGTATTGAAAATTGTGGAATGTTTACAAAAAGAGAACACAAAGATGGGTTCACTAATATATTTTATATCATCATCATTGCTTTTCTTAAACAACATAAATAGGCAATGGTGAGGCGGCTGAGGCAGCCATACACCCACTTTTAATCATCAGAGACACATGACCAAATAGATTCTTAGGTACCAATACTCATTCTGGAATTTGCTTTTTTTCTCAAGAAAGAATACCACATGAAACTATGAAGCAAATATTTAAATGTTCTTGCCTTTGAATTCAGAAATAGGTCTAAAGCACATAATCATAAACTTCTTATTTTTATTTATTTTTATATTAGGATGAGAACTTGGATTAGACCTTTAGCCAATCGCGACCCAAAATTTAGTAGGCTAAGTCCCATGTAATCTAAGTTTAAAGTTGATATAACATTCCAGAAGGGTCTGAATCTGATTTGACCAGATAATAAAATCAGCAGTTTGTGCAAAATTTTCAGATGCAAGCTTTCACCAGGAAGGGAATGTATGATGCAAACTCAACCCAGCTCAATCTATCCACTCCATTGGTCACATTGCAACATCAAATAATATTCTAAATTATTAGATACTTCAACCAATTAATGAGAGCATCAATATGCTTAGATGGTAAAGTCACTCAGCGATAATAGCAGTGACCTGGGTTCGAGTCTGACCCTCACTTGAATTCGGCTCGCATTCCTCTTATCCTAGTTCTCAAAAACATATTATACCAATAAATGGGGATCCTATGTTGTGCTTGTAACTCATGAATTCTAATATTTTAACTTAACATATATGATGTCACATATGTACATCAGCAATTAAAGGAAACGTATTTTTTTTTTTTTTCTCTCAAATACCTGCAATTAAAGAGCTAGATAATCCTAGAGTAGTTATAGACCATTGACAAGGTGCAACTTGTTCTAGGGTAGGCACCCATGATATGTCTTAATATCTCTTCTTAGGTTGAGGGTAACTGTTGAAATTGTTAGTTCTGATACCACTGTGTTTACGGGAGCAAGAAATATGGGCTCTAATATACTCTATTAAGATATACAGAGTAGAGACATGGTTCTTCGTATTGGTGCATTCCGCCTTGTACTAGATATACCGCACCATGCCAATACAAACCAGGACTCAATCACCTGCACTGGCCATACCGACATAGTACTAGCAGGGTCCAGTACTGCGAATTCGAAAATTGGTAGAGTAATAGAGGATAGAAGAGTGGCACACTAATATTTTCTCACATGATTTCTTGACCACTTACAAAATGACTTACATTGATACATGTTGACTCTTCACATACCCCTCATATAAATGCATTATAATGCTCAAAAGACACTAATTAAATAAATACATGGAACAGTAAGAGACATTATTAGGAAACACTCATTAATGATCAGCTCATGTACTTTAAATAAATATGGTTTAATTAAATATAGTTTGACATCCAACACCACTCCAACATCCCCCCCCCCCCCCCCCCCCCCCCAACCAAAAAAAAAAAAAACCCTGCAATCCAAATTTGCTTCTAACCAAGATCATTATGGCTTCTTCAAAAATATCAGAATGGAGGAGTTTGGAAATCTGCTGCTTTCTAATTGCTGTAGAAGATCCATTGCTTTTGAATCGATTGAGATCTGAGGTCATTTCTATTAATGTAAATGGCTTGTAATAGTTCCTCTGTTGCTTGTGTAGTAGCATCACTTTTTTTACATGGTTTGTTTACTAGACCACACTTATTTATCTTCTAGTGCATGCTCCCCTTGACCAAAGAAAGCCTCCATATTGACCCACCATTATCATAGAACAAATTCTTCACTCCAACATATAACATAGGATTTTCCATGTTTTCAAATATTTGCTTCATGTGAGATTGCATAAATATTTGGTTTTTTAGGCTACATGTTTTCCTTTTCACTTCTAAACAACTTGCCAAATTTATCACTTTTCTACTTGATTTATATACTTTTTGCATTTACGTCTTGTATGTTCTCAACTTTCTCATCTTTGATTATTCAAATTTCTAAATTTTCAGTTTTCTTTTCAACTTTTTCAATTTCTTCCACAACTTCACTCTCTTTTCTTCTTTCACATCATTTTTCAAATTTTTATTCTTAACTTCCTGTTCTTGTATTTCATTTTCATGATTTTCTTCCAAATACTCATCTATTTGACATGCTCTCATAATTTTTGATCCTCTGCCTCTTACAAAATCTTCAAAGATTTCTCCTCCATTTTGAATTTATTTGATATGCAACCTTTGGGCTTCTTAATGGCATCCCATACCTTCCAACCTTACAACCAGGTGCATGTTCAAATGCTCCGAATATTGTAATTAGAAAAACAACTCTTCCTATGAGAAAAGCATATCTTTCCTCTGCCACTCTCTCTTCCCTTCTCTCTCCTTTTCCTTTTTGAAATTCACCTCCCACCTCGGAGATAATTAATTGCTTCTTCTCCTTGAAGCTACTCTTGGCTTCTACATTCCCACAATCCTGATACTTGGAGCCTCCTTACTCTCAAAAAGCCCTCCTTGGTTGTCTATCTTACGAGATCTTTGGGGATCCTCTACTATCACTTTGTTAGCTCAAATGCCACTACATCGGGGTAGCAGGCAAAATGGGCTCCAATATACTCTATTAAGAAATAAATGATAGAGTAGGAGAGGATTGAACAATAACACTAATATTTTTACAGAATGACAAATTACATAGCCTTATATAGACTCATTGCATGCTTCTTACATAAATGCATTTTGATATCCAAGACACCAATTAAATAGTACATCGAGCACTAAGAGACACAATTTGGGAACACTTCACTAATTAATGATTTAACTCATTTACTTAATTAATACTTTGGTTTAATATCTAAAGATTATAATCAATTGAATCAGCAACGTTTTGTCTAATGATAGAAATGATGGCATAATCCTAATAATGAATTAAGCATTTTGTGCCTTCTACTAAACTTGTGCTCAAGGTTTGCAATACCGTCCCGTACGATCCGGTACGGGGTGTACAGTACTATACCATTAAGAGCCAGTATGGTTCATATATAAAAAACGGGCCGGCACTCTAGACTGTAAAAAAAATAAAAAAATTATATTCCGTACAGTACGGTATGGGCTCAGTTCGGCCCAATTTAACCCAATTTGGGCTCGGTTCGGCCCGGTTCATATCCGATTCGTGCCTGATTCAAGTCAAACAATTTTTTGATAGAGAGGGAAGGAATTTTTTAAAGATTTTGTGGGCCCAGTACGGGGCCCGGTACCGATTTGGTGTTCCTTGCTTGTGCTACATATCAATCTATAACAGTGAGTTGGGAAGTAATGTCCATCCTCTTTCCTTCATGTAATGATTAGTTGTCTTGGAGTTGAGTTTGGGTGTGGGTGGGTGGGTGGATGGGGGAGTGCCGGGGAAAGGAATAAGTGTAATAAATAGCCTGTCCAGCCCTTTCTAGTTTTTTCATTTTTTACTCAACCCACCTTTCACTTTTAATCTGAACATTTTACCTACAAAAACAAAAAATGGCCATCACAGTATAATGAATAATATGAATGGACATTGTCGACAAAACAAATTAGTAATATGAAACATTTATGTGCAAATTTTCCACCAAAATAGCAAGTGAAGTCAGATGTTTGTTGGTTACAACTTACAAGAGAACACATTACTCGAATTGCCTAGAAAGAAGTTTATTAAGTACGTGCAAGAGATGTCAAACAAGACACATGAAGAAACTTGAGCAGCAATGCTTGTTATAACAACTAATCAACAGAACAATATGTTGGAAAACAAATTTACCATCCAGATCTAATTGCATGTTGAACAAGACGAATGCTAAGAGGTGCATATCCAGAAAAGATGTACGAGACATCATTGGGGCTGAAATACAGTCAAGAAGTTCAAACATTTAGAATGTAAATATTGATATTTACAGTAAAGAAAAAGAATTCAAGCATCAAAATCATCTAATAAAGCATTCATATTTTGTATTATGGATTAGTGAAAATAGCTAAAACACCCTTTAAATGGGCATGAGTACTATATTAAAGATTCAAAAGTTGAATATACTGGCTAGAACCAAACCACTTGTATATGCCCAAGCCAGAACCAAACCACTTGGATCATGCTGGATTCAGGAAGACTGAAGCAGATCAGCATCGAGATTGTTCAGCATCCATGGGCACTATCTCATACTGAACAATACTCCCTTAAAAGCTGTTCTTTTTTAATCCACTTTTTGAAGGCTGGAACAACCAGGGAGTACTACTAAAACAGATGGACTACTAAATACAACAAGAAGACTACCAGAAAAAGATTGGTTATGCATGAGGATATGCGAGATGTTAACTTGGTATGGTAATGACTAATGATCCCAAGAAAAAGGTCAAATATATGTACTTGGTTGTGTCTGTATCATCAACTATAAGTTGCAGAGCTCTTGTAATAGTAGGCCAGTTGGTCTTCGTTTCCTGCAAGCAAGGTTTAACATCAATTCAGTTGATATTGAGAGGAAAAGAAGTTTGGCATAACACCAAGCTAAAATATTGTATATATAGGACAAGGAGCTGCAAAATATTTAATCACATGCAGACTACCTGAAACTTATGCAAATTTCTCTACTTATTATATAAAATATAAATCATACCTACCTGTTTCTTAAAGAGTCCAGCTTTCTCCAGATTATACAATGTAGACATGTGCTCAAATCCATAGCTATGGAGTATCTCCCTCCTAAATTAAGATACAAAGAAGATTATATATATTTGAACAACAAAATATAATGATTCACTATAAAAGAAAGTGATTAAAAAATATGTTAAAAAGAAAACAAAAACCAGAAACCTAATATGATTGCTGAGCAATGTAGTCTTGTAATTCTTAAGAGTTATGAGCAATGCTTGGTAGATAACAGAAGGCTACTTACAGCTCTTAATTTTTACATTTAACCTTTTGGTCAATCACTAAGAATTATAGTTATGAATGCAGCATTGTTGCTATACTGAGAACACTCCAGTGCGTTATAATTAGTTAACAATCATCCCACAAGCATTTTATCTAACCTTGTGGAAGGAAAGATATACTGGAAGTCTGGAAGTGTCAGATTCGCATAAAAGTCAATTTAAGGACTAAAATGGGTATATTTTTATCATTTAGAGGCCCATACCGAACCGGACCGGCGGCCAACCGGCACAGTTCGGTACCAAAAACCGGTTCTCTGGTTTGGAAAATTAAAAAAAATAGATTGAAAAACCGGTCCGACCGGTCCCAAATTGGCCCAAACCGCGCTGAACCGGTTGGTTCGGCCGATTCGGACCGGTTCGAACCGGTTTTCAATTTTTTTTTTTTAGTTGTTAGTTGAGAGGGGGAGGAAGATAACAGTACCCATACCGGTATGGTACAGCATAATATGGTACCGTACTGTACAGGTCGCTGACCGGTACGGGTCCCGGTACCGGTTCAACGATCCTTGATTTAGAGTTTTTATTCTACCAAAATAATACTTGGCATATCATCAGCATTCTGAAACAGCAAAGAGGGAAAAAGAGAAACTATGACATAAATCAACCTAATAAATTGGCCTACAAATTTGTGAATCCTTCTGCCATCATTTGATATTCATTCACCAATATTCTTTGCCTTGTTACTTGTCAAATATGTGGCTTAATTATTTTTGCAATTATTATTCTTCATAGAAAAATTGTCACAATAATGCATCTGTGTGATCAATTCTGGTCTTTCACCACTAACTATGCTTCACCTTTCCAGATGATAATTTATCAATGGTGACCTTATTTTAACAATTCCAGAAGCACATCCTTGTATATTGTTTTCAACATATTGTACAAAATGAGACTGTTTCCCAAGCCACAAACAAACCCCATGAGATATCAATAGGCAATGGGACATGAATGGAGATGAAAGGGACCAGGAGCCAAGCTATGCCTAAGATTATTTGGATGGCACTAGTGCAGAAGGATATGAAAAATGTTGACTTTATGATAACTTTATTTTTGATAAAGAAAGACCTGATCCCAAATACTAAAGGTTTGGAGATCTAGTAACCAGTAATGTAGGGTTTGAAAGAGAGACTAGTAATTATAATAGGGATTTTATTTATTAGGAATCAAGGATTCATGTCCCAATGGGACATCCAACAAGACACCGAGACATGGTACCTTCTCATGTATCAGGGTAGGGCCATCTTGCCAGCATCCCAATTAGGACATCTTGGGACATCCCCTATCCCAAGTGTCAGGATAGGGAGGGACAGCGGTGCGTCCCGTTCCATGCCAAAAGTGGGACAACCCCATCCCACTAGATTTAAAACCTTGTTAAGAATATTACAAGTGATTTTGTTCTTTAGTTGCATCCCTTCAATTTGTATAAATAAATATCTGATAAGCCTCATTGTTTTCTTTCTCATTCCTTTGGGGTACACAATCCCCTTATGTAGGATTGTAGGATTGTTGCTAAAACCACTAGGAGGGTTGATGTCAAACCAAAAGCTAAACATAAAATTGTGTACACTCTTTTCTAAAGCCTTTCTTAGGTTCTGCTCCATAGCTTAGTCCATACTACAAGGTCACTTGGCAGAGTAATCCACTTTTGTCAATACCTCATGCATGGGAACAATATCTGCAATGTGTTGGTCCAGAAGCAAGAAACCTAGGTTTTAAAAGAATTATGGTACAGAATCACCTAAGAAACATATGTAGTTTCTTGCAAGAAACATATTATATGGAATTTTTTAAAAAAAATGATAAAATTAGAAATAGCACATCTTGTTTAACTAATACTGATTTTGATAAAATTGTGCTCACAATCAAATTATCTACTTTGAGTTGTAGTAGAAGCATAAGAAGCTAGTCACAAGATGCTTTCATGTGGATGCTTTTATGAAAGCTTTCAGTTTCACCTTTAAATTCTCTTCCTTGTACCAAGTTAAGAACCCTTTTACATGCTTAAAGACTAAACCTATCATAGAAAGAGTTTGGAGCTGCAGGTAATTATTTAAGTCGTCTAAGTGTCCATCTTCTACCTTCTGTCTTTTCACTTCTTTCCATATTTAGTGCCACAACTTGGTGGTCATTTATTTCTTGACAATAAGTTAGGCTAAATGTCTTGTATCTTCAACCTTTGTTCAATCTGAGCCTATGAGAGATAGGTCTTCTTGGCTAACTTGTCTGAATGAATAAGTTGTCCACCGGCAAAGAATTAGAAGCTAACTTTTTCATAAAGTGAAACAAAATACTTGGCTACTTATCAAGGATTGTTGAACCGATACTGGGATCTGTACCGATCAGCGAACGGTACGGTATCATATCATACCATACTGGTACATGTACCATATCATACCATACTGGTACATGTACCATATCATACCATACTGGTACATGTACCGGTCTTGGTGAAATTGAGAAAAAAACTGCCTTCCTTCCCTCTATCAAGCAAAAATCGCTGAACTGGACCCAAAGCAGGATGAACCAAGCCCGAACCAAAGTAAAACGGGCCGTACTATACCATACCATACCGAACTGTACCAAATCGAAGCAATCCATACCGGTCCGGTTCAAATCATTTTTGATGGTCCAGGATCCTAAACCATTTTCTAGGACTGAACCGTACCGTCCTTAACCGGTACGATATGGTATGTTCCGAACTAGGTGGTTCGGGATAGTTCCGAAACCCTGCTACTTATGGCTAAATCTTATTTTGATAGCCAGGGAACTACTCATATGTCTCCTATGTATACTTTTTGCATATTATGTTTTATCAAGGGATTGACATGATTCCCTTTGCTGCACATTACATGTTACCGTGAATGCTAATTGCATCTACTGATATTTACAAGTTATGATAATTGTTTAGAGTTTAGACTTTAGACTCTTTCCGACACATCAAGACCTTGCCATTATGATCAATCACAATGCATTGTATCAACTTTATCTTGTTATATTCCCATCAGAACTCTATCTTGTCACATGGATTGCTTCCTTAGTAAATCGCTGTCTCAAACAGTTGCATAAAATGGTATCTTCAAGATGAAGTGTCTTCACAACCTTAAAACTGTTCACATGTCACTACCATTCTTCTGTGTTGCCGATTATGGCCTGATAATCATTTATCTTCCCAGAATTCATACCTGTGCTCCCACTTCAGCTCATGCCGATGCCCCATCAGTGTCTTAATGTTGTTTTTCCCTCATATATGGACATCTTTGCACATTTATGGGTACTAGTTTTCTTTCCTCAACTATATTCTAGGATGGGCAAGTGTTCTATATCAAGTATAGCCCTTAACATAAGGATATCTCTTGACTCAAGTCCTTGCTTCTTGCATCACTCAAAGATGTTCCCTTTCACTTCCTCTATGACTTCTGCACCTTCAGAGCCATTATCATCAAGTTCCCAGACAAACCTCCACATGACATATAATTAACCTCAAATTATTCATAATATTTTCCATACCACTCCAAAAAGCCTGGTTCAAGGAGTACGGTACTGGGTTGGAACTAATACAAAAGCATCAATCGAATCGATATAGGCCCCGTACCAACCCATACATGCCCAAACCTGCGTGCATAGTGTACTGTACCAACCCATATCAACTAGTTTCAAGCAATACCCTGATAAAGAGTGAGAAAAAGGGATCTCAGAATGAGACTTTATGATGCCTCTCCATGCCATTGTTTTGATTAGAAGGATACGCTGATCCCCATAGCATTCTGATAGTGCACTCAGACCTCACCATTTTAGTCTTTCTTAATGACCATTCATGTCCTTAAGAGCCCAAATCCAACCATCATGGAGCACCTTTGTAGCTCCGCATGTAAAGTGACAAGATCTGATAGATAAGGAGCTTCATCTCTTCAACAAACAAATGACACAGTTCTCTTACCAATGATAAGATCCCTTGCATATACAAGTGAATCTAGTCTATAAAGATAAAACTTGTATGACTGTCCAATATTGTGTTACTTAACTCTTATAGTCAAATGAGGACACATGGTGTATGGCCAAAAGTTTAAACCAACTTTTTTTTTCTTTTTTTTTTTTGTGGGAACTGGTTGCCCTGCAGAGCCATTGAATAGATACACCCAGTCACATCTACCATCAATATATCTCGAAAATAACCTAGTAATTCAGAGGAGATATCCCACAACTTAAGTCCACTATGAGCCACATAGGAAGCCACACAATCCGCCATTTGGTTAGCCTCTGAAAACATGCTAAACCGTATCTCCAAAGATCCATCATTAGATGAGTAGGCCCCTGATGCTGACTCCATGCTAAAATCCAGGAGATAGCCATTTTCAAGTCCCCTTCCAACGTAACATTCTCCACTGTTAGAAGCTAGACAGTGGTGGCATACACCAGTCCCTCCCATACATCTCTCAGTTCAACCAAAGGGACTGTTACATCAAAGGTGAAGGAACCACCTGCTACAACAAAGCCTGCCCTAGAGTCCTGAATGATAAAACTTGCTCTATCAAATTGACACCCCTGTTCCTCACCCTACCATTGAAGCTGAATTTTAGAAAATTAGGGGGTGGGGATCCCAAAATAAACCACACAGGATGTAGAAATTGCAGGAGAGGAACTCCAGATTTCCCTAACACCCATCAATCCCTCAGATGATCTAGCCCGCAGGAAGTCCAGGCATGGTGCAAGGCTCTCAACGGTCAACACAACTCCTCAAGTGCTTTCATTGGCATTCTCAAAGAGTCTCTCAGTTCTAGTCATACGTACTACATAATAGGAAACATAGCTAAGGGAACCATAACCTGGTCATCTTCTCTTCTAAGTCTGGCACCCTTAACAAACTGGATAAAATTCTCCAAATCCCAAGGGAGAATTGGTCAAAGTAAGGCAATCACAAGTCCAGCTCCAAATCTGAACTGCTCTAGAGCATTGGAAGAGAATATGGTCAATGGATTCTTCCATTTCATTGCATTGATTACAGAAAGGTGATATGGGAATACCTCTATGATGAAGAGTCTTTTAACATGGTAGTCTATCCCAACCCAAATTCCAGAGAAAAAGTCTCTTGGATGAACACCCACTTTTCACACCTAATAAGTGTATATAGTTCACTAACTCTGACTTTAATAAGTGTATATAAAGTGGATGAACACCCACTTTCCCATCCCTCCACCGCTCTGGAGCACCTCTAATAAGTGTATATGGTTCACTAACTCTAACTCTCTGTCCACTAGTCCCTTCACATCCAATTCTATCAACTGAGTCCCCCCAGGGATAGCCATAGAGAGCATGTGGGAACTAAGCTGACCTTCAAGGCACTGCTCAATGAAACTTCTATCCCACATCCCTTCTCCAGCCACCATCAAGTCCCCAATCACCTTATCTTCTAGAGCCTCATAATTAATAGTGTATGGACAACACACTAGTGGATC
The DNA here is from genome assembly GCA_021397845.1 of Areca catechu. Lineage (NCBI taxonomy): Eukaryota > Viridiplantae > Streptophyta > Magnoliopsida > Arecales > Arecaceae > Areca > Areca catechu. Next base: position 31,690,573 of record CM038046.1, read on the forward strand.
TGTAGAGATCCAAGGATCATTAATTTCATTAATGGTACTCATGTCTCCAATCATCCATCTTGTTGAGACTTATTTATATTATGTTAAGTTATTTTATTTCTGACTTTATCTATTTTAACCCTGAGAAGCGAGAAGTCATTATGTTATATTAGTGTAACAAGGATAACTTAGGAATTTGGATTTGTGCTGATTATATAAAACCCCCTAACATCAACTAGCAAGTGCTAGCTGCTGTTCATCTTTTCTTTTCTTCAATATGGTATTACAGATTTACAGTAGGTTCCCAAACCCTAGCCACCATCCATCCCCATCACCTCAAACCCTAGCCGCTGCCTCCTCCCTCACCACAAACCCTAGCCACTGCTTCATCCCTCACCTCAAATCCTAAACGCCGCCTCCTCCCTCCCATGCCGCCACCCATCTCTCTTCTCTTCTTCTATACAGTGTAGATATCTTTGCTATGTAAAAGTTATTTGGCTGTTTGGTTGTTTCTATCCTCTTCTCTGGCTACTATGGCATCCTTAAACAACAACAACAAACAACTCGTATTTCTGATCGAGGTCTCTAGTTGCTGCTTTTTTGCTTAGATATGGTGTCTTATGGAGTGATTTTGCTCTTGTTCATGAATCCACAAATGTTCTAATCCCAAGCAGAGTTATTAGAGTTCTAATAAATTTGTTGATAGTTCATTGATTTATGAATGGACTGTTTTATGCGATCTTGAACCCACTCTCTTTGTTTGCTGTGTGCATCCCTAATGTAAATAGTTATTATGGGTAACATGGCTGAAGATAAAACTACACCGAGCATCAAGGTTTTAAATCCCGTGGGACGGGACTGTCTTGGTTTTTTCATGGAACAGGACGCATTGGCGTCTCATCCCGTCCCGACACTTGGGATAGGGGATGTTCCAAGGTGTCCCGATTGGGATGCTAGGATGCTGGCAAGACGTCCTATCCAAATACATGAGATGGTACCCCATCCCGGTGTCCAACGGAACGTCCCGCCAGGACCTGAATCATTACCGAGTATTGTTCGAAGTTTTTAAATCCCGTGGAACGGGGCTGTCCCGATTTTTTTCATGGGACAGGACGCATTGGCATCCCATCCCATCCCAACGCTCGAGATAGGGAATGTCCCAAGATGTCCCGATTGAAATGCTGGGATGCTGGCGGGACGTCCTGTCCCAATACATGGGATGGTACCCCATCTCGGTGTCCCACGGGATGTCCCGTCGAGACCTGAATCCTTGGTTCGAACGACTATTCAACAGCAAGAGATATCTCAAATTGCAACTATAAAGTTTGCTGGGATATCAAATTTTTTATTATGGTCTAAGGTGGTGGAAAAATTTCTGAGTGCTAAAGACAAGGTAGATTATATCTATGATGATCCTCCAGACAGTACTCATCCAAACTAGAAAAAATGGAAAAAGAATGACCAACTAATTATCTAGCTTTGGAATAGTATAGAACAAAATATTGCGGCTTCATTTATATTCCATGTCACTAGCAAGCCCTTGTGGCAAGATTTGAAGATAACATTTGCTTAAGAAAAGAATTAGAGCAATTTTTTTATTTATATAAAAAGGTGTTTAGCAATTTGCAGGGAGACAAATCCTTAACTATTTCAGCAGTGTTAAAACCATTATTAATGAACTAAATCTTTATCAACCTCTAACCAGCAATATGGAAGAGCTAAAATAATAAAGATCTGAACTATGTGCATCCATTTTTCTACATAGGCTGAATCTAGAGTTACATTCTATCAGAGATCAGATTTTATCATAATCTTCCATTCCCTCTATGAATGAAGCCTTTACCAAATTACAATAAGTAGCTAAAGATCTAGGAAAATTATCTTTTGTTCTATCCACTCCTTCACAAAAAAATCCAACACTTGCTTGATCGACTTTCTCATATGGTAGGGGTGGTAAAGGCAGAGGCTGAGACAAATCTGATGGGTCCAATTGTATTTGCTCTTGTTGAGAAGTATGGAAAAGTTCCCTTAGCCCCCACATGGACTCCCTTATTTATATTAATTAAAAAAAAATAAATTATACAAATGCCCCTATCAGGCACTCTATCTGAATATAAGGGCAACATAATCAACTAATAACTTCTAACACTCCCCCTCAAACTGGAGCATATACATCAAACATGCCCAGCTTGTTACATAAGACTTAAACACATCCACGGACACAACTTTGGTAAAGACTTCAATACACTACTTGGCAGGAGTGGAGTATAGATAACACCTTTCATCACAACATCTCTCACAAAATGACAGTCCACCTCGACATGTTTGGTTCTTTCATGAAATACTGGGTTATGGGATATGTAAATAGCTGCTTGGTTATTACAATACATAGATATAGGACCTGTCACAGAAATCCAAACTTTAGCCATTCAAGACTTTAACCATATCAATTCACATGCAGTATGAGCCATAGCCCTGTACTTTGCTTTAGCACTTGATCTAAATATAACATTCTATTTCTTGCTTCACCAGATCACCAAATCCTTCTACATAAGTACAATAACCGGAAGTAGACTTCCAATCACTATTATCGCCAGCATATCCCGAGTCTAAACCTCAATATGTAAATAACCATAATTTTATACTCTTGCCTGGTGCTCCTTTCACATAAGCGAGTATCCTCAATACAGCCTTCCAATATACCTATCTAGGTTTTTGCATAAATTGACTAACGAGGTCCATTGCAAATGTGATATCTGGCCTCGTGAGATAAATTAGTTTCCCAACAAGTCTCCTATATCTACTAACATTAGAAAATTCTTCCAACCCTTCATCTCATAAATTCAGATTCTGCTCCATAGGTATATTTTCAGATTTACACCAAAGAAGCCCAGTTTTTTCTAGAAGATCAAGTGCATACTTTCTCTGAGATAGGACAATATCCTAAATTGGGCATGAACTGGATCCGAACCGGGCATCACCTAGAAAGTATAATCCATCATGCTCACTGCCCAAACCAATCATCTTCCTAGTCTGTAGGTCCTAAAAAATATAATAACTAGGAAAGAAAGTTTCGAAACAATTATGGGATTTAGTAAGCTGGCTAATGAACAGAAGACTAACAAAAAAATTAAGAATATAAAATACATTAGGAAGAAAGGCCAGATGAAATCGAAACCATTCTAATTTCCTTGACAAGACAGCGAAAGCCATCAGCAATAGTAACAGATAGAACGGAGATAGTAGACAAAAAAGAAGAGAACTGGAATTTTATACCTATCATGTGGTTGGAGTCTCCTGAATCTAAAATTCATGGACTATCAGAGGGAGCAACAAAAGCACCAGTACCTAAAGCAGCCGCATGAGTAGCAGTAAAAGTAGGCGTCGCTCCTTGAGACTGGAGGAAATGCTCATACTCAGCCTGGAAAATCTAGACAATCCTAGAAGTGGCAGCACTATTCTGTGTAGAAGAATCAGTCCCAGTAATAATCGAGGCCACTTGAGCCCAATCCGGCTTACCATATTTCTCCCAGCAACGATCCACAATATGATTACTGCATCCACAATGAGAGCACATGTGCAGGCCTTTATCATAGAAAAACTGACTACCACCACGACCATGCCCAAAATCACATCCATGGCCATGGCCACGACCACGAGTGCCTGTAGTAAAAACCAAAGCCTCAGGGGTAGGAGTGGATGTACCCATAGAAACTCGGAGTATTCGGTTAAAAGTTGAAGATAAAGATGGAACTGAATCAGCACCAAGGATAAGGCCACATATCTGGTTGGCCAACACTAAACATAGGCCAGATAGAAACTTTGTGATAGCTAAGCCTTCATGATATTCCGTTAGTTGTTGTATATCCACAACAAGAGGCTGATGAACATCAAGTTCATCAATGATAGAATGAAGCTCCGCATAGTAATCAGTAATTATTTTATCACCTTGATGAAATGAAAATAGCTTCTCATAAAGTTCAAAAACTCGAAAGATATTCTTCTCGTTACTATACAAATCATGCAGAGAATCACATTTTTTTGGCAGAGTCAAAAAACACAACACTGAAAAAAATAGAGGCCTCCATGCTATTGATTAGCCATGCACATACATGATAATCATTGGTGAGCCATCCTTTATAAAAGGGATTAGTAATGGCTGGTGGTCTTGACATGATATGCTCAAGTTTTTGTTGAGCATCCAAGAAAATCTTACAAGATTGAGCCCATATGAGATAGTTAGTACTTAGTAGTTAGTACCATTTAACTTGACGGTGGCACCGATCAAGTTCACGAGGCCTTGATCAGATATGGAAGTAGAAGATTGTTTGTTGTCTGTGATAAATTAATAGAGGAGGTAGTACATAAGAAGGCAGCATAAAATCCTGCATTTCTAGGAATATTCTTCACTCACAAAATCTAAAACATAGATGGCAGCAGCTTTTTGAGATTCAGGTTGTGTGTGTATTTCATTGCCACCTTGAGTATCCTTCTTGTTCGCGAGTTTATAAGGATAAGTAGGAGGAACCCTTTCCGATTTCCTTTTCTCCTTGCCAAAAAAAAATCTATACACCATATCGAAGATGAAATGCAGTAGCAATGGCAAGGCATTGACGATTGGGATGAAAAAGAGGGACAGACCGCAAGTACTATTGCACAATCATTGATGCTCCTAGTCACAGTGACTTCATTAAGAACAGGATCACAAGAACCTCCCAAAAATGGAGGAAAGGACATCCAAGTCTTCCCCGTTCACTGCTCCTAGCTACCGTCCAAGTTTAGAAAAATAGTTAAAAATCACCGCTCCAAGCCCTCCATTCAAGCACTAGCCACAATGAACAAGCCCCCTCTCACCTGATTAAGACTTCTTGAGGACGGAAAAACATCCAACACAAAAAATGCTTGTCGTCCAAGCTACTTACTGGATGGAAAATCTGATCGGAAGGGGAAAAAAAGGCTGGAGAGAATGTAGGGCTTCCCGAATAGGCTCTGAAAGTAAGGAATCGAGGCAGGCATCCATGATGAGATGAGGACAACGACGATCGGCTAGGGGAGGCACTTTTGTCGAGAAAGCGGTGCTAGGGCTCTATTCTTTCTCGAGAGTGGACGGGAAGGGAAGGGAAGCGACACAAAACGAAGGCCACTCTTCCTCTGAGTCTGGGGGTTCTTGATATATACTGTGATGGTAGAGAGAGGGTATGTAGCGAGCGGGAGTGAAAGATCAGCGAGCAGGAGAGAAAGAAGGCTTAGGGTTAGGGTTGCTCTAATACCATGATGAAAAGTGTAGAAAAGTTCACCTAGCCCCCACACAGACTCCCTTATTTATATTAATTAAGGAAAAAACAAGTTACATAAATATCCCTATTAGCCACTCTATTTGAACATACCAAGGGCAACATAATCAACTGATAATTTCTAATAGCTCTCATAGCCATCGAAATAACCATGGACAAATGCTAGATATTACATGGGAAGCCCTCTTTGACATTCTATTACTGAAGAAGACCTCTTTAGCTCTTCTGGTGGCTTTACTGCTGTAACTAATAATTCTATAAAGCTCATTCCCACTTATGTCACCAAAGAGGAAGTACATAAGATTATTCACGAACTTTGTATTCAAATGTCCACCTCTCGTAATTCTACAATGACTGTTGCCCACTCAAGTACAGCAGGCCTATGTGCTACTTCATCTTTATCATATTGGATCGATCATTGACTTTGGAGCATCTTCATATATGACAGGTAGAAAGAACCTGTTTTCCTCTATCAGTCCTAGTCTTACTCATCAAAGTATGTACCTTACATATAGGTCTACGTTGGTTATAGCCGGATGTGGTGACATTTCTGTCATCTTCTTTGTCCTTTATCCTTTATCCTTCTTATTTCTAAGTTTTCTATTAGTTTATTGTTTGTAGGTCAACTGACTAAATTTCTAGGATGTAATATAACTTTTTTCCTAATTCTTGTATCTTCCAGGATCTCAGGATGAAAAGGATGATTGGTGGAGGCCATGAAAAGGGGACACTACTACTTTGATGACTTCAAGAGTTCTCCATCTCAATCTATTGCTGCCATATCTAATTCTATTCGTGATGCATCCACTTTTCAATGGCACACTCATTCGGGACACCCTTCACTTCATATTTTTTATTAAATGATCCCCTCTGTGTTCAATGAGTCTATAGTTGAGCGTGAAGCATGTTAGCTAAGTAAACACATGCATCAATCTTATCACAGTAGAGTCGAATCCAAGGTTCTCGGAGCTGTCCCAAACCGTCCAGTTTGACCATAAAAAACAGTCCAGAATCCCGGACAATTTAAAAAATTCCATACCGGACTGGTACGATATAGTACTATATCGGTGCATTTTGCCTGGTTTAGTCTGGTTCCGGTCTGGTTCGGGCATGATTCGGGTCAAACAATGCAGCCATAGAAAAGAAAGAATTTTTTCTTAATTTCATAGACCCGGTATACAGGGTCCAATACGGTATGGTATCATACCATACCGGTCAGTGACCGGTATGGGGACTAGTACCGGTTCAGTATTCCTTGGTCGAGTCTAAAAGTTCTGCATTGTTTGATGTCCATTCTGATGTCGAAGGACCATTACAAATCTCCTCTATTAATGGTTATCATTACTTTGTATCAGGGTTTTCCGAACCGTGCCGAACCGGCCGGCACGGTTCGGCTTTAAAAAACGGCACAGCCATCGTAAAAAATCCAAAAAAAAAATTTGTTTCCGCATTGTACCGGACCCGAACCGGACTCGAACCAGTCGAAACGGGACCGAACCGGGTGGTTCGGCGCGGTTCGGCCCGGTTCAAGACGGTTCCGGGCGGTACGGTGGGAGGGGGCAGGTGGGCCACTATGTTTTTGTTTTTGTCACATGGCACTGTAGCCATGTGACTGCTTTGAGGGGGGGATTTCGTTGGATTTTAAGAATAGAAAAGGCAGAGAGCTCTCGAGCTCTCTGCTGCAGCGCCGTGGAAGGAAATTGATCCAAAAAAAATTCGTGGATCAATTTAAAGCCATTCCAACCTGCAAAAATCAAAGGGGAAGCTAGAATCAAGGTCCGTATACCTTTCTTTTTCTGTATTTTTCTTTTTCGTATCATTATTTTTTGTTAAAATCCGTGCAAAATAGAAAATTAAAAAGAAATGCTATCAAAATTTATTTGTTGGGAATGATTTTAGAGTATGTTGTAGATCTAGAATAGATCTACACAATGATACTAAAATCTTAATTTTTTGTTAAGTATATAATTTTTTAAATTAAAAATTAATTTTGGATTAATAAATTAATTAAAAAATAATAATTAGAAAAAAAACTGTAATTATAAATTATTAATCTAGGACTTGCAAGCTACTCTCTCTATAAATTTCATGTCGATTTATTCAAGTTTTGTGCATCTCATGAATAGTGCCCGTAGGTCTTAAATTGAAAAAAAAGTGACTTTTAATGCATTTATAGGCTCTTAAAAAAATATATGTAGCATGTATGATGGAATCTTACATGAATCTAAAATTTAAATTTTTTTTATTTTTCTTTATTTTTTGAATTTTTTTATTAAAAAAATTAAAAAAATTAAATTAAATTTTAAAAATTAGGTTAATTAACTGTTAATTAATAAACATTATTATTGACCTTATATGTAATTTAAATATTCAGGTATGGATCCATCAAGAAGGAAGAAGGATTCGGAGCAGGATATTGGCTGGTCACATGGAGAGATACTCTCGGATCGGCATCACTGGAGGTGTAAATGGTGCAATACCGAATTCAAAGGTGGGGGGTAACAAGGTTGAAGCAGTATTTGGCTGGCGGCTATCCTGATGTATCTGCATGCCGACAGTGTCCACAGGAGGTCTATCAGTTGATGAAGAAACACTTTGCTGATTTTAAAGCTGAGAAGGAAAAAACAGCAAAGAAGAAGGCAGAGGTGGACCGCAGAGCCGCAGAACCATCTTCTTATCACTCCAGGGAGTCAGAGGAAGCATCTATTCCTTCTGATGAGGAGGCACGGATGGAGGCTACTATTCAGGCGAGCTTGTATGAGCAGAGGCAGCAGGAGGAGGCAGCCAAGCATAGACAGCGATTCGGGCCATCAGCTTTTGAGTCAGGATCGGGATCCGCTTCTGCTAGTGCTCCAAGAGAGTCTCAGACACAGTTTAGGAGGACCTCCTCAGTCAGAGAGCCCGTCAGGAGAGGCACCGGCCGTATTGCATCCATGTTGGGAGCATTTGGCAGTAGGAGGAAGTCTTCTAGGCCCAGGAACATTCCAGAGGGAGCCACTATCCATGATGTCGATCCACATGCATTTTTCAGTAGAGATTCAAAGCAATAGAGGATTGACACAATGCTGAAGAAGGATAAGAAGAAGGATATGTGGCGGGCCATCTCCTCCTGGTTTCATTTCAGTCATATCCCAGCTCATGCAGCAGACAATCCATATTATCGCTCTGCTATTTCATCTATACAGGCTGCTGGTGCAGGTGTAGATCCTCCAGCATCGAGGGATATCTATGGTCATCTTCTGGACAGCAATAAGGAGGAGCTAGAAGGATGGATATCCTCATATCAGAGCAAGTGGCATGTGTATGGATTGACGGTGATGTGTGATGGTTGGACTGGTCTTACTAGACGGAGCATCATCAATTTCTTGACTTATTGTGATGGGAAGACTTTTCTCAGAAGTCTATTGATGCTTCAGATCAGATGCACGATGCTAGTTATATCCTCAGATTGATGGAGGAGGTGATTGATCAGGTGGGAGAGCGTAATGTCGTGCAGGTCATCATTGATAATGGACCACAGTACAGGGCCGCAGGGCAGATCTTGATGGAACGGCGGCCGCATATTTTCTGGATCCCTTGTGCTGCACATTGTATAGACCTCATGTTGATGGATATTGGTAAAATTCGCAGGGTGCAGAAGATTGTTGAGCTAGCACAGTCTATCACCAGATTTATATATAACCATACATGGGTCTTATCATTAATGAGGAGCTTTACAGGGAGGGAAATATTGAGACCGGGAGTCACACGGTTTGCAACTAATTACATTGCACTTGATAGTTTTCTTAATAAGAAAGCAGAGCTGCGTCAGATGTTTGTCAGTCAGGACTGGCAGGAGAGCAGATATGCCAGGGCAAATACTAAGGAAAGCAATGTGGAGAATTTAGTGACGAGACAAACATTCTGGCAGCGGGTTGAGAGGGTAGTGGAGGCTTTCAAGCCTCTATATGAGGTACTTCGTGCCGTGGACTCCGAGAGATATGCTCAGATGGGCTTCCTATATTTCATGATGCAAAGGGCAAAGGAAAAGATCCAGGAGGCAGATCCATCACATGCACATGAGTATATCCGGATCATTGATGGACTGTGGAGTTATCAAATGAGTTTGGATTTGCATCTAGCAGGTACGTAGTATTTTATGAAGTCCCTAAAAATTAAGTTTCAATTAGATTCATACAAGTATGCTTGACTGATTCTTAAAATATATGTACAGCTTACTATCTAAATCCGAGATTTCAGTACTCCGTACCGGACATTGCCATGGACAAGGATCTTATGTCTGCCCTACGCAATGTTATATATAAGATAGAGTCCGATCCAGATATCGCTGCTATGTGCCTTGAAGAAGTTAGGTTGAAATTATTGAATGACTTTTTAATAGCATTAATTTCAACAAGCTAACAATTTTTTTTCTGACAGACGAAATTTTTTAGGGAGGGCACAGATTCATTTGGATCCACTGTAGCGGTCAGAAGTAAATCAAAGATGAATCCTGGTAGGTACTACTAAGGAGTAAGTCTAATATTATATCAGGATTAAATTTTTTATTTTGCCAAATATAAAATTCTAAATGATGTAATGTTTTTTGCAGCTGAATGGTGGGTGCATTTTGGTGGATCTGCTAAAAATTTGAAGATTCTTGCAGTGAAGATCCTCTCCCAGACGGTGTCCTCCAGTGGATGTGAGCGCAACTGGTCTACATTTGGTCTTATCCACTCTAAATAGAGGAACCGTCTGAAACAGAAACGCCTCAACGATCTTGTGTATGTACACTATAATTTAAGATTGAGACTAAAATGTATTCAGGAAGAAGTAGAATTGAAATATCCTGATCCCACTGCAAGTTCATATATTGATGAGGATGAAGATCCAATGATTGGGTGGGTCATGGGTCAGCAGCAGCAGCAGCCAGAGCTTGATGAGCCAGGATCGCCTTTTGACCAGCCAGTTTTGTAGCTAGTGAGGCTGGGGTGGATGCTGGACAATGGGCAACAAGTCATATTCCTCGCAAGGCTCCAGCAGATACAGCACATCGTCCGTCCCCACCATCTAGTAGACCTGGAGACAGAGGAAAAGGAAAGGCAATTGCACCTCCATCGGAGGACTCAGTCCACTCAGATTCAGATGCCAGAGACAGTGATGATAGTGCTTCAGATAGTGGAGGATCTAGTGATCAGGAAGGGGCAAGAGGACAGGAGTCGCAGCCTCCTTGTCCTATTCGATTCACTGGGGAGTCGCAGTTTTACCATGCCATGCAGGATACAGATCATGGAGCACCATCTGATAGACCTCGTGGTGATACGATTCCATATAGGCGACGGGCTCTGTGTGGTCGTTCGGGACACGATACAGCTGTAGATCTTGCACGTGGAGTAGGATCCTTGGATGTATCTGGATCATCCTCATATTCAAGATCCTCTTATCCGCAGCTACCGGCAGCTTATGGTCCATATGATCCATATGGTGCATCCGAGACGTCAGCATCCAGTGGTTATTATCCCGGAGCATCTTATGCATCTGATTTTGTTGCTGGTATATTTGGATTCCCCCCTGCACCTGCACTGCCATATTGTCAGTCTCTGGACAGCTCTCAGAGTCGGGACATCAGAGAGGGATCTGCGATTAGTTATGACCCGTCACGCATACCTCCTGGGATGAGCTTAGAGGAGTATCATGCTGCCTGGCAGGAGGGACATGCTGACTTTCCTACGGAGTACATGCATGATCCTTATATTTATGGACATTGTCACTCTACCCGATTATTGACATTGGTATGTAATTATATGTTTATGACATATTTTACTTTCATTAATTGCTGATAATCTTAGTTTAATTATCATTTTTTTTATTTCAATTAAAAATAATCCTAAATATTAGTATTTAGTCCTAAACCCTAAAGCGGTATGCCATCCTAAACCCTAAATCCTAAACCGGCCTAAACCCTAAATCCTAAACCGGCCTAAACCCTAAACCAGCCTAAACCCTTAAAAAATAAACCCTAAACCCTTAAAAATTAAAATAAATACCTTAACCTTACAAAAAACAAAAAAAAAACAAAAAAAAAAATTTGGGCGTACCGGTCCGTACCGGTTTGGACCGGTACGCCCCGCCGTACCGTGTGTCGGCACGGTACGGTTCGGTACCGAACCGGTACCGGCCATCGGTACGGCACCCGGTACCGGTATCGGTATCGGGAACCTTGCCCTAAACCCTAAACCCTTAAAAATTAAAATAAATACCTTAAACTTACAAAAAACAAAAAAAAAAATTTGGACGTACCGGTTTGGACCGGTACACCCTGCCGTACCGTGTCGGCACGGTACAATTCGGTACCGAACCGGTACCGGCCGGCCACCGGTACGGCACCCAGTACCAGTACCGGGAACCTTGCTTTGTATCTTTCATCAATGACTACTCTTGGATGACGTAGCTTTATCTTATGAAAAGTAGATCTAAGATGCTTGATTATTCATTTGCTTTTATAATGAAATAAAAACTCAATTTGGTATGCCTATCAAGATCTTAAAAACTAGCAATGCATTAGAGTATGTTCAAATCAAGTTGGCTACCTTTTATAACAATCATGGGATTATTCATTAAACTTTATATGTTTATAATCCTCAACAAAATGGAGTAGCTGAACGTAAAAACCATCACCTTTTAGAAGTTGCAAGAATGATTTTACTTCATATGTCAATTTCTAAAATGTTCTAGAGTGATGTTCTTCATACTGCATTCTTAATCAATCATGTTCCTTCTCATATTTTGAATGAAAAACCTCCATTTCAGATTGTGTTTCCCAATAAGAATATGTTCTACATTCCATCTAAAGTTTTTGGATGTTGATGTTTTGTCCATATGCATAATGTTCAAGACTAGGTCTACTAGGTATCTTTTCGTTGGATATTCTAGAACTCAAAAGGGATATAAATGCTATGATCCAGTCAGTAAGAGAGTGTTTATAAATTTCATTTTCTACGAGCTCTGTCTACTTAACCGATATTCTCTCTTCTCAAAAATCAAAGAAAAGATTTGACCATTGATACATCTATAGGGCTTCATCTAAAGTTTCCAGTTGTGTAAAGTGGGTATTGCCCCAAATCCAATAGTTGACTCCATTGCATCTTAGCAACCATTAACCTCTTCTTAAACTTTCAGAATCAATCATGACAAATGAAACTTCTCTTCCTTATTTATATCAAGGTCAAATACCAATGATATCTTAAACTACAAATTCATATGCTCCATTCAGCTCGGGGATCAGTTTATCTTACACAAAACAAAATAAAGTCCCCAAAATTTCCACCTAAGTGAAAATTGACACCTTCATTCTTACACCCATTCTAAGAATAATAATAATCAAAATATCATGATGCATACAACCAGGGTTTACGGTACCATTCCGTACCGTCCAATACGAGGCGTACCGTACCATACCGGCCAAGAGCCGGTACGGTTCACCTATTAAAATTGATCCGGCACTAAAAAATTTAAAAAAAATTAATTCCATACCGATACGGTACAGTACCGGTGCGTACCGTCTAGTTCGGCCCAATTCAAGTCCAGTTCATGTTTGGTTTAGCGATCCTTGCTTGAGAGGAGGGAGAAAGATTTTTTTTTTTCAATTGATCAATGCCGGTACACATGCCGGTACGGTATGGTATGGTACGGTACGGTACCGGCCGGTAACCAGTACGGGTTCCAGTGCAGGTTCAGCGATCCTTGCATACAACAATTCATTTTGCCAATAATACCCTTATACTGAGAATGCCTCCCGTCCACCTAATCTTTGTCATGCCTACCTTAGTGCAGAATTGCATCAACTTTGCTAGCTTGATGGAATTCAGTTGGCACCTACCCTTCAAGTCATACAACTTCTTACCCAACCTCCATAATGGCCTCAAAAGCTACAAAAAGGTAACCCATCCTCTAGCTCTACCGATCTCCTCCAACCCTTCACAAAATCACCAAATTGTTTAGTTAGATAAAGAATCAAAAACAGAGAAAAGGGGATTCTTTTTTATAGTTTAAAAAGGGTAAAAATATGAAACATTTCTTGCTTATTTTAGGGATTTTTTATTGCTGGATTAGCAGCCAAAAGTCTTCTAATGCTAGGTATTTGTAGATTGCTTGGTTGGAAACTACCATTACCACCAAACCACTGCAAAGGGCTGGGACTGAAGGAGGCGGGCCATCAAAACTGTCTACTTCTCCTCCATCAAGGAAATCTATATGGGCTATGGACTTGACCAACAAGGCCACGTTCAATCCAATCTGATTTAACACTTGTTCCAACTTAATGGGTAAAATTCATTAAATTTAACAACCAAAAAACACAACCCAATAGAGCTTGACATGCTCATTTAATTACCAAATCAATTATGACAACATAGCATGAGAAAGACGACAAAGACATATCACTGCAGACCTTTCACCTTCACCACCAAAAAAAACCATCCTATTTTGCATGTCCATATCCTCCAAAAATAGCACCTAGTCCATCTCTCAATCTCCCAAGTCTGTCAAAGCCATGACAATAGAAGGATGGAACTCCAACTGCAAAATATCAATACATTTCAACTACATGCAAACTCTTCAGAAACTTCTATTTTTGTCTTATCATTAGTGTAAGGAAACTAACGTTGTAGAACCCACTTCAAATACTTTTTGGAAACTTGCTCCAATTTTGGCAACTTCTACTTTAACTAAGAACTCCATTATTACAAATTTTCTAAGACCGTAACTTTTCCGCACCTGCAAATGAATCTATGCTCTCACCTACTTACAGTTCAGGTAACAAAGTGTTACCTATATGGTTCATGTGCATGTGCACATGCATACTAAATGGCAGTGCCAGATATGATAACTGAATTCAAAACTTCTATAGATTAACTGAATTCAAAACTTCTATTGATTCGCTTCAAGCAAAGGAGGACAAAGGAAATAATCTCAAATTCTCAATCTTGGGCTTTCAATTGAAAAGGCTTCTAGAGTGCTTAGAAGGTTGGTAATGCCCCTCAAAGATTCAACCTAGTCAAGCAAGGAGTACAAGGACCACTGTTAATACCAAACTCAAATCTGGACAATGGTCCTGTGAAGCCGTGAGGATTGAATTTAGAAAGATGGCAAAAGTGAAGAAAGAGGAAGTTCAAATGGCAGGGGAAAAAAAGCATAGCTAAAACCTAGTGCAGAAACAAGCAAGATTCTGTCTTCATTGAGAAAGCAAGCAATGAATAGAAATAAAGAATACAAGGATAATGATGGCAAATATATGTGTGCGCATTTTCATCTTTATATGCTTCTGTATTCAAGATTGGATTCATACACCCCATGAAAGCATCATAAGAGCAAAACAGTAACTGCTAACCCCTAATGGGTGGTTCCAATAATCAAAAATAGGAAGAGTTTTTATTTTTTAATATATATATATATATATATATATATATGAGAACTTAAAGAGTTTTTCACTTTTCCTTAAGTAACTCCCTCTAATTTTTGGTTATGGATAAATAGCATTACTTTGAACTTGAAGTTTGAACTCTATATACTGTAACAATGACAAGACAATTTGATGCATCTTGTGACAATGTAGACCTACCTAATATTTTGAAGTTGTGTATTTTCAAGTTCAAATGAGATAAATGAATATAGTCCACACTGTACGCAGCAGTACTTGATCAGGAAATCAGTTTTACAAAGCAGTTTGCATTTGATGATAATAAATATGACAATTTCTTCGTGAAAAAGCGCTACCTGGATACTCCAAATTTTGAGTAGGTTGGTGTGTCTAACACTTGGACACTTGCAACACTCATTAGTACTTCATATCATCATGATGCCATCATCATAACTTATCTACTTCTGGCACTTCCATATGAAAGTCTAACATAACAATTTGCAACCATTTTATCAAAGTTGATGAACCTAAGGAGCATATGATTAGCTCATTATTCACTATATGCATATAGCAATACATATTTTAACACATGAAAAAGATTAGGAGATGTCCTTGAGTCTGAAATCTGAATGTTAAAAGAAATCCATGTTGGATCCTTCTGGATACTTGGCACTTCACAACCATGTCACAGTTTCAATTAACATACCAAGCATCCTATGATTCCGTATATGCATATTTTTATGATTTAAGCTACAAAAAGTAACATCTACATGCTCACAGAACAATTGTCCAACATAACATATTCTTTCTCCACTAAAAGCTTTAGATCCCTTAGCGTTTCAATTTCCGAGACTTTTCTTTTAGTCATACCAGCAAACAATTGATATGCATTGAGTAGGTTCACACTGATGCCATTGACAAAATGGACCAAGATTGGTGAAAGGAAGATGACTTAAAGATAACGGCCAGCCAAATACTTTTTGAGGGCTTTCAAGAAGCTATCTTTGAGAAACTAAAATAACAAATGACAGAAAACGTTAAAACTGTTCTGGGACATCAAATGAATATTGTACTTGACCAGAATGCTGTGACCAACCAATCTGAATGCTTGACTTTTGAAATGCAAAGCCATGGCATTTATCAGATGCTAGCATTCAGGGCCAATGAAAAAAAATATGAACATTTTTTCATCCATCAAACTGGTTGAAGAAGTACAGAAAAATCAAAGTTGATAAGCAAACAAATGCATCTTACCTCAAATAATCGAAGTTTTTCTTTGGCAGCCCAAAATTAGTAATGGAAAATAACACCAGCAAGCGTAGCATACTGTTAATTGGCTCTTGTTTGTGGATCATCTCCTCAATGTACTCAAAACATCTGCTTATTTAGTGACATCAGCAAAAAAATGAACAAAATTATGCCATAAATAATCATTAAAAGAATAATTGACTCCTTCTGATTAACTTTGAGAACCAATATGGATATAAGTCTTAATGAAGCATTTGGAGTAAAAATTAGAGAGTATTGAGAGAACCAGTATCATGAATCATGATCTTAACATCAAAAATAGAGAAAACAAAGTTCAAAGTGAATGAAATTAATATCTCTCAGTCCGCTAAAACATTAGAACGGCTGAAGGGTTGGAAGAGAGAGTAGCTTACATTTCATAATTTTGCAGCTCCAAAATCGTTTGCTCTATATCTAGTCGGGCATGGAATGATGGCTTACTTGTAAATGATTGCAAATGTTGAGCAAGATTTACATGCCTCTGAAGTGCCAATCAGCTATTAGTTCCATACAAGAACTTAAGTTAGAAATAAAGAAAAATAATAGACATACCGCTATTTCTGGTAGTGAGTTCAACTTCTTAACAAAATCCTTCAGCCCAGATACAGACTGTGACTGTGAAACAAATAGCACACTATTTCATACAAACTATGTAATTACTGGTTAATAATAACAAGGAAAATATTGCACTAACTTCCAGGAGTTGTGACTCAGACTTATAAATAGGACAAAAAGGATAAGGAGGGGAGCCCTTTATGCACCAAATGAGAAGAAAAGCTTTTAAAATTGTATACTTTCTGGAGTAGTTCCTTCAAATGAAGTATCTACGTTGTGACCGAGAAAAGATTAAACAATCATTTGCAAATCATAAAAACTTATAAAAGTTAAATAACTGAACACAACATACCCCCTTGAACAATTTGATGGACAAAAGGCATCACTATGCAAATTTTCTAGCAGTCATTAGATCAACAAATGCAATTATTGTAATTTTATCTTGAGGCCAAACAAAAATACTGCTTATGGTTGTTCACACTAACCAATTGAACCCAAAGCTTAAGTTGACAAGAAATGGGTAAACAATGTATACCAGGCTCAGGCTTAACACCTGCCCCGACAAAAAAAAAAAATGTCACATGCAGCATGGGCCATGCACATGGAGCGAAAAGTGGATATGGTGGTTGAAATGAATCAAGAAAACAACAACAATCAAGAATTTAAATCCCATGAGACAAGCTGTACCAAGATTTTCATGGAACAATTCAACAAGACATGCCACATCCCACCCATCAATGATGGCACATCGCAGTCCACATGATTTCCTCCCATTAGACCAGATCCATCCATAAGCATACCTCGTCCCACTTTATTTTGGAAAAAACAGAAAAAGTGAACAGACAATAGATGGCAGTGGACAGGAGGGGATCACATATGTTTTGCCCTTGGTCCAACTAATTCCAGGGCATGATCAAAATGTGATGACCGGGTGGGACATCCCAACCTTGTCCCAGGCCTTGGTTTCCCAAAGGGACAGATTCGGGAAAGTGGATGCCCGTCCCACCAGGATTTGAAATATTGACCGCAAGGACTGGAGTGAATCAAGATAATAAACAGGTTAATTAAATAAATGATTGGCATAGAGGAGATTTGACTGATAACCAAAAATTTGAGCTTGGATATATGCTAACTAAACAATTAACCCCAAAAGCTTAATGTAATAAGGGGTCAACAATGGATATCAAGCCTTAAAAAGGTACAACACAAAAAAGCACACTATTGGCAACTACATATAACAACATGCGAGAGTGGCCTGTCCATCATGTGATTCACCATGGTATGAACCGATGGAGATTTTGAGATATGTCAAAGACGAATCACAAATCTAGGTGGTTAATCATTTTTCAGTTTTCATAACAACTATATTATGAAGAAGTTTCCTTGCAATATGTTAAAAAGAAGACATTCTTCAATTTCCAATTAAGGTTAACCATTGTATTGCGGTATGCAAGGTTCTTATCACTAGGGACTTAATGGTCATACTATATATTGGTTATGAGGTGTGTTGTAATTAGGATCAAAGATCGCTGAATCGGTACCGAGATCCATACCGGTCAACGATCGGTACGGTACGGTACTGTACCATACCGTACAGGTACGTGTACCGGCCTTGAAAACTTGAGAAAAAACTATCTTCCTCCCCCCTCTCAAGCAAGGATCATTAAACCAGACCTGAACTGGACCCGAACCAAGCCAAACCAAGCCCAAACCGGATTGAATCGAGTGGTACGCACCGGCATGGACCGTACCATACCGTACCGGTATGGAATATATTTTTTTTATTTTTTTCAACGGTCCGGAGGTCGAACTATTTTTTATAGATGAACCATACTGGCTCTTAGCCGATACGGTACGGTACGCCCCATATCGGATAGTATGGGATAGTACCACAAACCCTGATTAAGATATAGAGCAACTTAACTTATGTTGTTCCAAAGTTCCAGCAACCATTAATACACCATTAATGCAGGTGAAAAGAATTGTGTTTATTCTGAAAAGTTTATGTTTATTCTGGAGCATCTTTGTTTATTTCTATTTGTATTTATTTTACACCATTAATACACCATTAACTTATGTTGTTTCACTGAACAACATAAGTTATGTTGCTCTCTATCCTAATTTTAACAGACTCAGTTAAGTTTCGTACTGATTTCTTGCAGATATGGTAAGGAATACTCTGTATTGGGTGGTATAGGGCAGTATGGTAGACCATGGTATGGACATGAATTGTGAATATTTAAGGAGTCTTAAGTGAGGAGTGGAACTTTAGGACTCATTTGGTTCATGGGGAAGTAGAAGGGGGGAAAGGCAATTCTTGCAAAGTGAAGAGTCTTCTTGTCTGGTTAGAATTTTAAGAGGATAAAGAATGAAAAAAGCTCTTTCTATGGAAAGACACTTTCCATGTTTCAAGTGAAGAGTCTTCTTGTCTGGTTAGAATTTTAAGAGGATAAAGAATGAAAAAAGCTCTTTCTATGGAAAGACACTTTCCATGGAAACATGGAAAGTGGAAGTCCATGGGGAATGTGGGTTTCGGGGCTTTCCATAAGATGGGAATTATTATCTTTTTTCTTTCCAAAAATATCCTTTTAAAATCCACATCTCAAATTTTGCAAAATATTAATAAATGGTTAAGATGAAATACGGAATAGTGATATTATCCTAATATAATTTTAATATTTATAATAGTATAATATTTTATTAATATTAATATATTAATATAATATAATATTTATATTTATAATAAATTTATTATATTAAAATATTAATATTATATTAATACATATTAGTATTATATTAATATAGTTAGCATTAGGATATAGAGCAACTTAACTTATGTTGTTCTGGTGCAACAACATAAGTTGCTAACTATCCTAATTCTAACAGAGTCAATACAAGCCCCATACCGAGGCATACCGACTTGTACCAAGATATACCAGGTTGTATATTGACCCATACCAAAGTGCACTAACCTGTATCAATTACAAAGTGCGCACCTTACCATACTAACCATAATGGTAAGGTATCGATACAGTACCCGATACTGAGATTGCGGACCTTGATCCATACCATCTTACTCTAGCTGATTATATTAGTTCATATATTCGGTAAACAACATCAAACAAAGGCTTGGTATAAGCCAAATATGAGCTCAACGCCCCTCTAATAGCCATCATCATCGCCACGCCCACTTGGTGAACCTATGACACATCATCCACAACCATGGGGCTTAACATGTTCTTAGCACTTCTCCATAATCATGATCATCGTATATAGTTTATAATGAAGATGGAGAAAAGGTTGAAGGTGGAGGCAGAGTTAAAGGTGGGAATGGAAGGAGAAAGAAGGTGAGGAGGATGAAAAATAGATATTTTAGATTTCTGATAAAATAGATGAAGAGTTTTACATGTTTGGAAACCCATTCTAGTTGGTTTACTTTCCTACTTAAAGAATAAATTAATGAATGTGACAGATGTTGGACCTACATGGTGCATAGGTGGAAGAGACCTACACATGCATGGAGGTCTAGCAATCCTCATTTTTGTTTGTTAATTGTTTTACATGAGGGTAGGGTTTTTAGTACCATCCCAAACCACCCGGTTTGGGGTGTACCATACCGTACTGTCAAGAACTGGTACTGTTCAGTCCTAAAAAATGGCTCGGAAACCGAACCATAAAAATTGACCTGAACCGGACCAGTACGGATCGGTTTAGTACGGTACAGGTCGGTTCAGACTGGTACGGCCCGGTTCAGTCCGATTCGGATCCGGTTCACCGATCCTTTCATGAGAGAAAGAAGAAGATAGTTTTTTTCTCAATTCACCATATACCGGTACGGTACGGTACCATATCGGTCGCTGACTGGTACAGTACCGTATTGATCGCTGACCGGTACGGGTCTGGATACCGATTCGGCGATCCTTGCATGAGGGTAGTCTAACCCAAGGACTAAGGCACCAACTATACTGGCCCCCTACCACTCAGTACATCCCTACCAGCCATGGACTGGTGGATGGCAGCCCTTGGGATGATTCCACGGGCAAACCAACCTGTTCCAACCTTAACCATCCTAAACTGCCCCATATGCCACACCAACATGTACAACTCGGTATTTACTTTGTTCATAGGAACTGGCTCCAAACCAACTAATGCTGACCCCATACCACCTTCATACTGCAGTATGGATCCATAACTCAACCTTAATCCTTGGGGTAATCCTTTTCTATTCCGTTTGGTTTAGGCTCTTTCCTTGTCAAAGGTACAGAGATCTTCTCTTGCTCTTTTTTCTTGGAACTATAATACTGACTTAGTAATTGTATTTCCTTAGGAGTTCAGAAACAGAAACAATAGTTCACAAAATTTACCAGAAAATCTAAAACAGAGTGCAGTCACTACGATGTGATGATATCAAGAAACAACTTTCAGATGAAAAGGTCAAGAAAATCACTAGCATAACTTCAAAATTCAGAGAGTTTTGCAATTATGACAATCAATTCAAATTATCAAAGATGTAGAAGACATAGGACCTCTATCCAAAATAATGAATAATAAACCAAAATTGAAGCATACTTTAAATCCCTGACAGCAAAATTTTTTTTGTGTTTTCAAGAGTGTTAGTAGGTTGATTAGCTCAGTAATATTTAACGCACCATTCAAGGGCACTGATTATCTAATGCGACATTGAGAGCTGACTTCTCTTTTGAAAAAATAAATCTGAAAGAATACTTATCATTAAAAGTGAAAAATATATATTTTCTACTAGAGAGTTTTCTAATTTCAGTACACAATAATACAAGTGCAGGAAGATTTACAAGGTAACTCTTACAGTAGATTTCACTTCCGCATAGTCTTGCTGCATTGAAGTTGCCTTTTGGCGCAGAACCTGCAGTTATAAATACAATATGACTTTAGAATAGGAACTAAAAAAAATTAAAGTAATGCATATATCAAAATTGAATGGTGTGAGATGAAAATATGTAGAATGAGACAGATTGCCTGAAGAACCAGACTGAAAAAATTTACAAAACCTGAACAACAACTTCAAAGTTGAGATCCCGAATCTCCCTGTACAATTTATCACTGAAACAGAAAAAACACATTTCAGAACAAAAATAAATAGCTTGAAATAAATGAAATATATATCTTGCATTTCAGCTATCTCTTATAATCAATTTTCTAAATAAAACAAATTACAATCATGATGACAAACAACAAACACATGTGCAGATCTTATATCAAATAGGCACAAGGGTAGACAGTACAACATTCTTTAATCTTTATTGTTCTCAAACTTATATGAGTATATGACATTAATCAAGTGTACTTATTACCATCATCCATTAAATACTCTCCCCCTTGTAACAATCACATGTATCCAACAAGTAAAAAGCTTGTTTCCCAACATCTGCTTTTCTGCCAAGGTCAGTCCATTAGATTGACTATTACTAATTATATACAATGGAAAAGGCTCTAAGGCTGGCCTTGGAGCCTGAAGCCACACACCCCACAACTAAAAGAAAAAAACAAACACAATACCCCTTTCCAAGGTTCGCCGTCTTGGTACCGGATGCCAAACTGATACATTCCTATCACAGTATTGGTACATGGTACAATACGAGACAACAAGGCATACTAAGTGTTGGCATGGTACAAGACTGCATACCGGTCCAGCGTCCAGTACTAGTATGATATGGTACCGACAAGTAAGGCAAACGTTGCTCTCTACTCTTTTCCTATGCACCCTTCCCCCACTGCACATGGAAAAAAAATAAATATATCCCTTCGTTTTAGTTTTTCTCAGCATCTAGTTGCTTTCTACATGCAAGCAGAATATTATTTCTTCGGTATACTTCCACAGGCTCTCAAGTTCAAGTTCTAGAATTCTATTGAGATTTAAATTAAGCAGCTCTCTTTTGTAACTAGAATTCTTACAGGTCCAAAACTTTTTTTCATAAATAGATAACTATTTTTTAAATGGAGTTTTTTTTTTTCAGGTCCTTTTATTGAGAAATCACAGCCCTCAATGTGCAGCAAACATGCACATGTATCACAGTCGCTGGACTCTAGTGGAGAGTAATCGAAGAGATAGAATCATGACAATCACACTGCAAATGAGATGCCATCTCAATTGGAAGATCATAATTATAGACATGACATCCTCATAACGAATGTGCTCATCAAAAAATAGAAAGCATTGTTACAGACTTATGGCAAAACAGGGGGTACAGAAAATATGCATTTAGTTTCATAACTTATTGCATTCTAACACTCTCATAATATGGCAAAAATAAAATCATAATAGGCTACTGGCATGTATGCATATGTATGTATTCATGTGTCTGTGTGTGTATATATGCAATCCGTACATGCGACTCTGTTTCTGTTATTGATGAAGATATAACAGGTCATCCTGCATGAAAATATACCAAATCCAAAACAAATAAAATACCAACACTTCAAAGTACCTTGAATTTAAAGGAATCTTAGCCTTTTTTCCCTCTTGTTGGCCACCCATGATAGTGGGATCAATCTCCACAGATCCATTATTGATTTGCAAAATCTGTAATGGAGCTATCAGAGAAGGCTTGCAAAAAGTAAACTAGTAAAGGCCGTTCAACTAAAATCACATACTTTGGAAATTGAGTGGAACATTAAAAGAAATGACTGTAATTTGGAGATTGTGAAAGGAAGTGTTAAAATGACAGCGAAGACAAAGTCAATCCCTTTCAACAAATAGGGGAGAAGAGTCTGTTACTAAGCCCTTAATCATCTACTGGTTGCATGACAATGACAAAATGAAAAATCATGTTAAAGGCAATGCTAGCCATTTGAGATACATTAAAATGCAAATTGTGGCCTTCACAAGCATTCAGATTTCGGGCTATATTATAGCATAACCTGTGGAACTCATTACATGAAGTAATAGAGTACAATAACAATGTGATCTCAACAGTAAAATCTGCCACCACATACATTGGTGCATACAGAAACAACTAAGTGACTAACAACCAGTTTTGACCCATCAAAAACAAAGTGTTATCAATGCATGTCCCACCAGTGTGCTATGATATATGGAAGTGTATTTTAACATTAATGCCAAGTGCCAACTAGATGGTATCTAAATATTCCTGGTTCTTTTTTGGTTAGGTTCTGGATTCAGAATATATATAGGGTTTTCTGAACCATGCCGAACTAGCCGGTTCGGGGCGTACCGAACCGGACCGGTGGCCGGTCGGCACGGTTCGGTCTTAAAAAACGGCATAGCCCCATTAAAAAATCAAAAAAAAAAATACTTACCGCACCGTACCGGACCCGAACCGCACCCGAACCGGTCGAAACAGGCCCGAACCGGCCGGTTTGGCCTGGTTCGGCTCGGTACGGCTGGGAAGAGGGGGGCAGATTTTTTTGGATTTGTCACATGACTACTATAGCCATGTGACGGTGGAGAAAGGGGGGGCTTGCCTTGCTTTTTAAGAGCTCTCTGCTGCAAAGCCGTGGAAAAAAAAATGAGCAAAAAAAAATTCGTGGATCATTTTCAATCCAATCCAACCTGCAAAAATCGAAGAAGAAGGTAGAATCAAGGTACGTATACCTTTCTTTTTCCGTATTTTCGTCTTTCGTATCGTTAATTTTTGTTAAAATCCATGCAAAATAGAAAATTAAGAAGAAATGCTGTCAAAATTTATTTGTTGGCTATGATTTTAGAGTATGTGGTAGATCTAGGATAGATCTACACAATGATACTAAAATCTTAATTTTTTTGTTAAGTATATAATTTTTTAAATTAAAAATTAATTTCAGATTAATAAATTAATTTTAAAAAATAATTAGAAAAAAAAACTGTAATTGCAAATTATTAATCTAGGGCATCTGAGACATCAGCATCCAGTGGTTATTATCCCATGCAGCCCGGAACATCTTATGCATCTGATTTTGCTGCTGGTATATTTAGATGGGCCCCTGCACTGTCATATCATCAGTCTCTGGACAACTCTCAGAGTCGGGACATCAGAGAAGGATCTGCGATTAGTTATGATCCATCACGCATATCTCCTGGAATGAGCTTAGAGGAGTATCATGCTGCCTAGCAGGAGGGACATGTCGAATTTCCTACAAAGTATATACATAATCCCTATATTTATGGATATCATCACTCTACCCGATTCTAGACATTGGTATGTAATTATATATTTATGCTATATTTCACTTTCATTAATTACTGATAATATTAGTTTAATTATCATTTTTTATTTTATTTCAATTAAAAATAGTCCTAAATATTAGTATTTAGTCCTAAACCCTAAGGCCTAAATCCTAAACCCTAAACACTAAATTCTCCCTAAACCCTAAACCGGTACGCCACCCTAAACCCTAAACCCTAAACACTAAATTCTCCCTAAACCCTAAACCCTTAAAAAATAAAATAAAAACCATAAAATTACAAAAAAAAACAACAAAAAAATCAAAAAAAAAAATTGGGCATACCGGTTTGAACCGGTACGCCACGCCGTACCGTGTGTCGGCACGGTACGGTATGGCACCATACCGGTACCGGCCGGCCACCAGTACGGCTCCCAGTACCAGTACCGGGAACCTTGATGTAGACATTCAAGTCACATCCATGATATAAATCATTATTTAATCAGAAAAGACATCAGATTAAAAGACCAAATTTGAATTGGTACAAAACTACTTGTTCTAAGGTAGATTGGCTTTCTTACGTAAACTCATACGTATCAGTGTATCACCACTTTCAATATGCTTAAAATCAATTAAAAATGTTCATAAATGATAGATAGAGTAGTTGCTGAAAATTTAAAAGGTGAATTTCACAGCAGTCTATATCATAATCCAAGAAAGATTAGGGCATTACAAGGAAAATAGTTCTCCCCAATTCCTGAAACACCAACAAGTCCTAACCAATTTATGAAATGTTGTGTTTATAGATCAAAGTATAGTTTAGTAGCTTTATAGAGCATTTACTGCCAAATCCTTACCAAATATTCCATGAGAAGATCTCCAAATTCCGGTCACCAAATCTTTAAACAATATGATCTCTCCAAAGTGCAGCCTCAAGAGCTGTCTACAAAGTAGTGGGGGCTACGTTATAGCACAAGCAATTTAAGCTTATGCAGCTAAGAATCTTTCAAGGTTCTATTAGCCTTAGGAAGAGTCCATAGACAAACAGGGAAGAAGGTTACCTTCCAAATTTCTCCTAAACATAGGAGTCATCCAAACAAAGAGTAAGAAGGTTTCGCACAAGGAAATTCAGTACTTGAATAAGCACAAAGTAAAAAACCAAAGAACTAAAATGGAATGCAACCACGCAATAACATACTTGCATTTAACAT
This sequence comes from Areca catechu, assembly GCA_021397845.1. NCBI lineage: Eukaryota > Viridiplantae > Streptophyta > Magnoliopsida > Arecales > Arecaceae > Areca > Areca catechu. The sequence goes on from CM038046.1 coordinate 31,716,435, forward strand.
TTTATTCAAAAATCATAAAGTATGAAGCAGGGTTTGCGATACCATCACATACCGTCCGGTACGGGACGTACCATACCATACCAGCCAAGAGCCAGTATGGTTCATCTATAAAAAATGGTCCCACCTTCAGACCGTTGAAAGAAATAAAAAAAATATATTCCGTACTAGTACGGTATGGTACCATACCGTACCAGTGCATACCATCCGATTCGAGCATGGTTTGGCTCGGTTCGGATTCGATTTAGGTCTAGTTCAACGATCCTTGCCTGAGAGGGGGGAGGAAGACAGTTTTTTCTCAAATTTTCAAGGCTGGTATACATACCGATATGATACGGTATAGTACGGTATGGGTCCCGGTACCGGTTCAGCGATCCTTGGTATGAAGTATGAATTGTTTTCCATTGAAGTATGATATATTACAATAAATCATCCATAGTTTCTATGTAAATATTGTCATCATTGTCATGATCTAGTGGAAAGATAAGAAAATAAGGAAATATATAATATTAGCATGCCCGGGTGTTGACCCCATGAGTGATTTTGATGATAACCAAACATTGGAGCATGTACATTTATTTCTGACAACTCTTCATGTGTTTGACAAGTTTTTGTAGGATGTATAACATGTTCAAACTTCAACTCCTACATTTCTACTTTCTTGTTTGAGTTGTGTTGTAAAGAAGAACCCAATGAAAATGCTAAGAAAAATCAAGTAAAAAGGATTACTTCTGTGAGTATGTGTGTGCCATGAATTTTAGATTGAGTTGGTTTGTGTGAATCTGTAAAAGAATTGGTGAGAGTTTTCTTTTAGTTCAATTGTAAAAAATTCTGAAGAAGACACTCGAGCGGACCGAAGTGAAGAAGAGCCGACTCTACTTACTGGCACGCAGCAAGGATTCTGGTACGCAGCAATCCGAGCCAACTCGATGGAAAGAGAGCCGACTCCAATGAATCCGAGTTGACTGGAATCAGTCCGAGCCGACTCCTCCATAATCCATTTTTCTGAAGTTTTCTAAGAACAGCCAGGCGAGCCGACTCGAACCAGAAAGAGCCGACTCTGCCAGACCTAATTTTGAAAGCCTGAGAAAGCGAGCCGACTCGAACTGCATCGAGCCGACTCTTCCAGAATAAGATTTTTAAAACCTGAGAAGAAGAGCCGACCCAAGCTGAAAAGAGCCGACTCCTCAATTTCAAGATTTTCAAGATTCAAGTTCGAGCCGACCCGAGCTATCAAAAGCCGACTCGTCCAGAGTGACATTCTGCGCCCTGAGACACAGAGCCGACTGCATTGAAGATTTGGCGACTCAACCTATCGACTCAAAGGATCCGAGCCGACTCGAATGTCGCTTCCAGGTATCTAACGGCTATTTCCAGAATTTATTTTTGAATGCTAAAAGGTACTCCAACGGTCACAAATCATTCCCTAACGGTCTACAACAGCTAGAACTGCCTTAGGATGATGGAAGACTTTGAATTTGAAGGATTTGAACTACCTTAAAAAATCAATAAGTGAGTTCTTCAAGGAATAGAGAGATTCATTGAATATCCAACTAACCACAAGAGAAAGAGCACAAGAGCATTCAAGTCTGCATTCAAGCCTTCAACAACTCTAATCTGAAGCTTGAATCATCTTTGGAAGAAGTCACTGAAACAATTAAAGCTTATTCAAGTGCATTCAAGTGGACTTCCAACGAGCTGCACCGGCAACTATCCGACAACTTGAGTTTGTCATTTCTTGTTGCATTTATTTTCAATTCAATCTTTGAATTGTTGGGTTATTGGTGAGCCCGGTTATAAACCAATTAGATTCTTGGTGATCCTGTGAAAACCAAAAGGTATTGGGTTTCTTTGGTGAGCCTGTTAAAACCAAAAGGTGTTGGGTTTGTTTGGTGAGCCTGTTAAAACCAAAGGGTGTTGGGTTTTCTTTGGTGATCCCGTAAAACCAAAGTATAGAGGTTTTAGATTGTGATCCTGTAAAACAATCCTACTGTATTCGGGTGTGAATATAGTGGAAATCACAAGTGGTATCTTGGATAGTGGACGTAGGAGCTGGGTTGCTCCGAACCACTATAAATTTGATGTGTTTGTGTTGTGCTTTCTCTACTCTGTTTAGCTTCTGCATTTTATAACTTTATCACAGCACCTACCACTTGCAAAGGATTTTGAATTGCACATTACTTGCTTTAAATTTTTAAATTTCCAATTCACCCCCCTCTTAGGTAGCCACCTGGGCAACACCAGGATTCAATTACTTAGCTACAATTAAATATCAATAATCTTAGTGATTTACACATTAATCAAGGATTCAGGCCCCGACAGGACGTCCAGTAGGACACCGGAACGGGGTACCATCTCATGTGTTGGGACAGGATGTCCCGTCAGCGTCCCAACGTCCCAATCGGGATACCTTGGGACATCCCCTGTCCCAAGTATCAGGACGGGACGGGACACCAATGCATCCCGTTCCATGAAAAAACCGGGACAGTCCTGTCCCCTGGAATTTAAAACCTTGACATTAATGCAACCCTGGAGCTAGAAAGTCAACATTTTAATTTTTAACTATTTGATGCTTCCAAATATTTATCTTTAAATCAAAAAATAATGAATCTCTCAAAATTTTACATTGATTTGAAAGTTGAGACATAATTACTTAAATTCAAATTATGTGAATAACATGTTAGTATAATAATGTTACTGATGAGATCTTTGCATTCATAATGCTAAGGGAATGTATCAAGATTTGAGTATTGTTGTGGCTACTTATGTCAACAATTTAGTTAGCCTAGAATATCCATGCATTAAAAGTTTGGAGTTAAAGTCATCTAGCAATTCTACATATCATAGGCCATCATAAATGAGCAAGGGCAATAGAAGAAAAGGGAGAATCATTCATTGTACCAGCATGTACCATCCACACCAAGCATACCATGTCATACCAATACCAAACTGAGCTCATTACAAGGGGCATACCATGTCTCTATATGATGCGGGACACAGACTCGATGTAACCCTGGATTATTTGGGAAAGGGAAATAACTAAACAAACTAGGACCGTGGAAGGGCTAAAAAGCCTCCCGGGACTAAGGTGACACTGAAAACTAAACTCCTAAAACAGCTGATCTTTTTGGTTTTCAATTTTCTTGGTGGAGGTGGCAAAGGAAGGATGGAGAGGGGAGACAGGGAACGGGAACTCATGGCCCTGGGACTCACTCTAACGGGGGACGCACATAGAAAGTCAGGGGTCAAAGCATAAAGCTACCCTCCCGTGGGATCAAAGTACACAGCTACCCTCCCGAGGGATCACAGCACCAGCTACCCTGAACTCTAATCGAACCCATAATGCACATAGCAGGGCTCTCACATAGATGTGCTAGGATGACTCTCAAAGGACATGAGGGAATAAAGAAGACGAGATAGGGGATAACTAAGGTGCTCATCGAACCCATAATGCACACAGCAGGGAACACCTCACATCCCTCATCGAACCCATGATGCACACAGCAGGGAACGAAGGCAAACGGGCCTCAGCTCAGAACCAGAACCAATGGAAAAAATCCCAAAAATTTATATCAAATCATTATTATTACAGGGAAAGAGGGGGCCTTTATATAGAAAAACCAAAACCCTCAATTTCTTAGCCTCCAAGAAAACTAAAAAAGAAAAATAAATTATATCAAAATTCGTGTTGCATCAAAAGTGGTGCCGATCTGCTCTGAGAAGCATGTCGGCTTGATGATATGCGTTGAAAAGCGTGTTGCTCTGAAAACTGGAATGCTTAGAAATCCGTGCAAACTCATTTCACGATCGAGCATAGGGGAAGAACGATCTCCGCCGACACCGGCTGATGGCCGGCGGTCGGGAAGCGGGCGGCAGACAGGGCCGGCGGACGATGGGCTGCAAGCAGGGTGGCGGCTCAAGAATGGCACGGCACGCCCAGGGCGTGCCGTTTCATCTCCCACGGTCGTGGGGGCCCCAGGGCGCCGGCGAAGGCCTCCGGTAGCCGACAAGTCGGTGGGATGGCGGCAACCGGCGGCACGGCGGCAACCGGCGGCACGGCGGCAACCGGCGGCAACTGGCGGACGGCGGAACAGCCCGACGGTGGGGTGGCGGCGAGCGACGGCACGGCATGCCCTGTGCATGCCGTTTGGGCTTCCCACGAGCGTGGGGCCCAAGGCACCGGCAGGGGATCTCCGGCGGCCGGGCGAGGGCTGGCGAGCGACGGTCGGGCATCCGGCAGCAGGCGGACGGCGGCGGCGATGGCGACGCAAAGCGGCATGGCCGCACGGGGGCGTACGAACGCCTCCCGCGTCCGTTCGTCTTCCCACGGGCGTGGACGACGACGGACCCCACCGGCGGCCGGGCGAGAGCCGGTGGGCGGAGGGAACGGCGGCGGGCAGCAGGCCGACGGCGGTGGCGACAGCGGCGACCATGGGGCGGCGGTTGGTCTTCCCCATGGGCCGTCCCTTCGTCTTCCACGGGCGGGGGCAGCGATCGCCGGATTTCCGGCTAGGGCAGGGCCGGCGTGGGCCGGCAGCGAGCCGGCAGGGGCGGCCAGGGGTCGGGCGGCCCGGATCTGGGGCCGGGTTCGGGAGTTTTAAAAAAAATCACGAGAGAATGATGGAGGATTAAAACTCCCGGCTAGGGTTCGGGAGTTTTAAAAAAAATCACGAGAGAAGGATGGAGGAGATGGAATAAGGCTGGGATAACTCGGGGATAAACTAAGAATAAAACCAGAATAGTGAGGATAGGTGGAATAGTAGGAATAGGAAAATAAAAAAAAATGCGAGAAAATTAAAAAAATGGGAAAAAAATACCCGGACGACGGTTGGATCCCCATCAAGGTATGCCAAACCAACCCCCCTACCAAGCATGCCAATACTACACCGGCATGGTAGTTGATGGGAATCAGAAAAATTCATACTTATTTCGTATACCTTGAGGAACCCTAATCCTAATTCTATTCTAGAAAGAAGGCTTATTTAGGATTCCCCTTTATTTACTATTTCCTTTATTTTAGAGTTTTCTTTATTTTCATTATTACCTTTATTAGAATTTTTAATTTTATTAGGACTTAGTAATTCGACTTCCATTTGGATATGATTTGTTGCTCTATTTAAGAGCTCCAGTTGTATAGAGAAAGTTAGACTTAATAGATTGAAGTGAATCCAGAATGATTTTGATATTTTCTTTCTTTCTTTCTTCTTTTATTTTTATTTTTATTTTTATTCTTCTTTTGATTCACGTCCTACATCAAATTGGTATCAAAACAAACTACGATCTTGTTTGCATCGTGATATTCCCTGCTCTCTCTATTCGACCACTTTAAGCCTTCCACACGATTGGGACTCCCTGTTCAGGCCTTCCACCATATTAGGATTTCCTGTTTGGCTGCCCTGAGCCTCCCACGAGTCCCAGTAGGGATGGCAATAAAATCCAAATCCATGGGTACCCGACCCGACCCGATTGGGCCAGGTAGTCAATGCTTTGACTAGGTTTGGGCTGGGTTTGGGTAAAACCCGAATGCTTAACTTTGGATTTGGGCTGGGACTGGATAGATATATACTCGACCCGAACATGGCCCGAATTATTTTAATATTTAAATATATATATATAATTAATATATATTTTATTAATTATAATTATTATTATTAAATTTTAAAATACTTGAACCCTATACCATAATCATTATATATATATATATATTGGAAATTTTTTTTTCATCCGATTCTATTCAGGGTGAATTCAAAACAAGATCATAATTAATAGTTTATCAACTTCATAATATAAATTTTGATTGAATATGAAATTAAATACTGTTGAACTAAAAATGTAGTTAAATTTTATTTGTTAAATATATGTATAATTTATAAAATTATAGATGATTTTAAAGTTGATAAAAATGAAAAAATATTTAATATGACTCAGTTGGGTTCGGGCCAGGTAAACCCGATTATCCGATACCCAATTGAGATGGGTTTGGATAAAAAAAATCCAGTCCCGATAGTGTTTGTGCCGGGTTTGAGTAGTGTATTGAATATTTGGATTTGGGTTTGGATAGTTATGCACCCGGCCCGAACTCGGCCCATTGCCATCCCTAAGTCCCAGTGCTCTAAGGTTGCCACGCTCGCCACCGCCACCGAGGCCCTTCGCGGCCATGAGTCCCCTCTCGCAAAGATCCAGCACCTTTGCCTCCCGCCATCATTGTGCAACTCCACTTCACTGCTTGCCGCAACAAGTTCAGCACCGTCTTCGACCCCTCTACCGCACCTTTGCATCATCCTTGCTACCATCACCGCTGGAGCACAAAACCCCCTTCTTAGACTCACCATTGCCCTTTGCCGCTACCTTTCCCGTCACCGAAGCCATCTCCACATCGCCCACAGACAAAAAGGGGCACAAACAAGGTGAAAACACCACTGCCTCCTCCACCGTCCCGCTACCAGTCGCTAGAATCGCCACCAATTGCCACCATAGATTTCGTCGTCGCCAAATCACCATCGCCGTCTTCCCCGCCACCTTTACGATTGTCGCCGTTGTTGAACTCCATGCTCGAGTGCTCCGCTGCTGCCATGCCCATCTCTGCTCCCCTTTTCTCCACAGCCACTGTCGCCAAGCCCTTGCATCGTTGCCGCCTTCCTCGCCAAACACCGAGGCCCTCATCGCAAGAGACCAGTGGCCAAAAAAAAAGCAAGGCCACCTCCCGCCTTCCACCTTCCACAGCCTCTGCTTCCCTTTTCTCCTCCGCCACAGTTGCCAACCCCCTGCATTGTTGCTGCCTTCCTTGCTAAACACCAAGGCCGTCATCGGACATCGAGACCCTCGTTGGAAGAGATGAGTGGCCGAAAAAGAAGCAAGGCCACCTCCCACCTTCTGCCTTCCATGGCCTCTACTCCCCTTTTCTCCTTTCCATGGCCTCTACTCCCCTTTTCTCCTCCACTGCCGTCGTCAACCCACTATGCCATCGCCGCTTTCCTCGCCGGATACCGAGGCCCTCGCCAGAAGACAAGTGGTCGAAAAAGAACCAAGGCCACCTCCCGCCTTCAGCCTTCCGCAGCCTGTGCAGTGTGCACCCCTTTTCTCCTCCACCTCTGTCAATGAGCCCCTGCGCCATCGTCACCTTCCTCGCCAGACATTGAGGCTCTCGCCGGAAGGAACAAGGGGCCGAAAGAAGAAAACCACCCCCGTCCCCTTGTTTTTATCGTAGTCTAAGCTGCTATGACCATTGCGGTCCACAGATCGGTCCATAGATTGCGTGCTCTACAGCCCAGCCCGTACTCGGTCCATAGACCAAAAAAAGAAAAGAAAAAGAAAAGAAAAGAAAAAAGAATTGAAGTTCTTATCTTGTCTTCGGCCTGTAAGTAGCTGCCCGGAGTTTTCGAAGCCACCACATGAGAGGTACAATCTTTTCATTGAAATTTAGCTTTTTTAAATTAGTTGATAATTTTTATTATTGCTTAGACCCTTATTTTGCCTGTCATCATATTCATCAATATATCTTACCCATTATAATATTTCATCCACACATTTTGCTATTGCATGCATCAAAAGCATTAACACCCTATTTAATTCTATACATTTATTGTGAGCATCATAGTCAAATTTCTTAGTAATTATAGCCTTTAGCCTAAGATCCAACCTTTTTTTGCTACCATGACCATTGGCAATTTAAGAAATGCATACACCGCCATGGAAAAAGAACGTAATATGTTAAAAATACCCAAATAACATTCCAAGAGACCTTAAATTATATATACTAGTCGGTAGACTAACTTCACACTAAGATTAATATGGTTTGTGCTGATCAAGTTAATAACCGCATAGACTTGGCAAATCTCATAGGTTAGCAAATAGAATACCTACTGTCCCTAAGAGACTCAAGATTGGGTAAACAATTACTGAAAGATGACTTTCCTAATAGTCAACATGTCCATCAATCACCTTCTCAAACCTTTAACCCTCTAGAATTAGCTATTTTAAAGAAAGAGTATGACAAAGACTGAAAGAAATCAGGAGGATGTGTCAATATTATGCGATGTATAGTTACCACTCTTGCAGACTCTAAAACATGGAAACGTACTAGCATTTTCTATACCAACGTCTAATATAAAGATAAGATCTGCAAGCTTGTCATCGATGGTGATAGTCCTATGAATGTTGTCTCTAAATCTACCATTAGTCGATTAAAGTTGAAGTCTTAACCCATCCTCATCCTTATTGAGATGCTTGGGTCGACAAAACATTGCTCCTTGTTAGTGAATATTGTTTAGTACAGATTCAGATGGGAGCCTATTTGACTGAGATTATATGATGTGTTATCTATGGAGGTAGCTAGTATCCTGTTAGGTCGACCTTAGATTTATGATGCAGATGCTCATTGCTTTGGTAAGGAGAATATCTATATTTTTATGCATAATGACAAGAAAATTAGGTTAAACCCTGCTAAACCTAGCGCTACCCGATCTTTTGAAAAAGATAAGAGTTCTTCTCATATCCCAAATCAAAAAACTGTCATATTCTAACTCATAAAAAATTTGAGAAGGAAAGTTCAGAGTCTAGAATCATGTTAACAGTGATTTCTAAAGGTGAGATTAAATTAACTGCAAATATCCAAAATAACCCATCCTCTGAAAATAAACTGTTACTAGAAGAGTTTAAGGACATGATCCCTGAAAACATACTAGATAGCCTACCTCCTATGCATGATATCCAACATACCATTGATTTAGTTCCAAGGTCCCAAGCCCGATATCTCACTCTACAAAATAAACTCTAGAGAGCATGAGAAAATGAAAAGACAAGTAGATAGTTTGCTGTATAAAAGTCATATTCAACCTAGCCTTAGTCCTAGTACTGTGACTGCCCTTTTGACATCAAACTCTTCAATAGTTTCTGACCGTAATGTTAAATTTATATCATTTTTTGAAGACCCTTTAGAAACTATTTAGGACTATTCTAAAGTTTTCTTCAACTCTTCATTCTCAACAGATAGTCAAACATAAGTTGTAAATCCTAATTTTGGTGATTTGTTTAGCAGTTTAGGTATCTAGTTGGTGATAGGCCTTGTCTGTGGGATTTGTCATTGCCTACAGCAGAATTTGCATATAATAGTTCAGTGAATTGATCTACTGGCAAAAATTTTTTTGATATTGTTCATAGCTTTAACCTTTACAAATCCATTGATCTTGCTTCTCTATCTATGAATAACCATACTTCTGAATCTGTCACTTTTTTTGCCAAACATATTTATGATACATTGAAATTGAATCCAAGATTGCTATAAGGACTGAGAAATATAAGATCGCTGCTGATGCTCACCATAAAAATGCAAAATGTAATGAGGATGACTATATAATAGTTCGTATCCATCCAGAGCGTTATCCCGATATTTATTCAAAAACTTGCATACTCGAGCCGTTGATCCATTTCACATCCTTTATAAACTTGAACCTAATACTTATTATATAGAATTACCTTCTAATTTAAAATTTAGTTCAGTTTTCAATGTTAGAGATTTATTATCTCATCAGGTACATTCAGCTCTCCTACCATGCATGCAGGTGATCTCAAAGTATACACTCAGTCTCCTTCAATGCCAGTTTCAGTTCCTTCTTCACTTCCAACATCTTCGCCAGGCTATGTTGGATGCATTATCACTAATGAAGCTATTTCTCTTGCAAATGAAAGATTTCAAAAATTTTTGATTAAATGGCATGGCCGCAGATTCAGATGCTACTTGGATTCGCGAAGAATAATTGTACTGTATTGATTCAGATCTGCTTGAAGATTATCTCAATTCCTAGCTAAAGTCGAGTTCTTTCCAGCCAGAAGGGAATGATGGAAATCAAAAAAATTCATACTTATTTCATGTACCTTGAGGAACCTAACCCTAATTGTATTCTAGAAAGAGGATTTATTTAGGATTCCCCTTTATTTATGATTTTCTTTATTCTAGAGTTTCCTTTATTTTTATTATTACCTTTATTAAAATTTTTAATTCTATTAGGATTTAGTAATTTGACTTCTATTCGGGTATGATTTGTTACTCTATTTAAGAACTGCAACTAGCAGTTGTATAGAGTAGGTCAGACTTGAATGATTGAATTGAATCCAGAATTATTTTAATATTTTCTTTCTTTCTTCTTTTATTTTTATTTTTATTTTTAATCTTCTTTTGGTCATTTTGATATTTTCTTTCATTCTTCTTTTTTTTATTTTTTTTTTATTCTTCTTTTGGTTCATGTCCTGCATCAGTAATGGTGCAGGATCTGTACTAAGATGGTGAACCTTGAAATAAATGTTTAAAGAAAACCATTTCCAGGGAAAGCAAAAAAACATGTTTGTTTCTTGAAAACCTTATGTGACTACAATCAGAAAAAGACCAGCTACTCAAGGTCATTGGTAGATGAGTAGACCTTTGGCAATCAAGAATAGAGGTTCTATCAAACATAACAATTTTTACACCCTTGAACCCCAAGTTGTCATATATCAAGATAGAGGTTCTATCAAACATGGCATATGTCTGACAGCTTCCGCATTATAGTCGGAGGCGATTTAAAAAACTTAGGCAAAACTGACACATTCATTATGGATTAGATTGTAAAGAGTTCAAGATTTTTTTTCCTTAAAATCATCATGTCTAAGGTTCTTGAAAGCATAATAGTTTGCTTCAATTAGATTAGAAATGCTATGAGGCCCAGTAATGCTTAGGATTAGATCTATAGATTAAGTTTATAAAGTATTTTGTTTGAAAGTTCTTAAATATAAGGACATAATGATTTGACAGAAGGTAATAAAGTTCAATCTTCAATTTAATCATGACCTGCTTGATTCTTCTAATTTAACCTTATTCCACTGTCCTCCATATGACCCATTTATATTAGGCAGAAACAAGATACCATTAAAATTGTGTTCCACGCAGATCCATAGATGCATCCCTGCATATATACTACTAGGAAAATTAATCATACATATAGCAGAGTTTTAGGCAAAGCTCACCTCATCTAGTAGTCCTTCATATGTTAACTGAAAGCACATTGGAGTCACCATATCCACCTGCATCAGACTTGTATGAGTCATAAATTCTGTGACAGATTTTAGAAATCCTTGTCACTTAGAAATGCATGATGATGAGCAATATATGTCTACAACACAAAAGCATGCAGAATCTGGGCAATACATTGGTCTGGAGAAGGGCTTATTTAAGAATATAAAACAACAAAAGAATTTAGTCACTATATGCAAAATTAATACATAAGGACAGCAGCCTGGCCGTTGGCAAGAGAAGTACCGAGCATCTGGCTAGAAATATACAAATGCGAAAAAAGGGTAATAAAACAAATTCTAATTTAAAAAATTGTACCAAGGTGAAGAAAGATTAAAGCCAACATATAAGATAATAAGATATAAAAACAAATGGGCCATAAAGCTTCAGAAGAAGATCTCAATAGACAATGGTGGAAAAACTAGCTGCTCAAAGCTGGCAGATCCATGAAAGCTTGGCTAAAAATGACATATACAGCAAAAGCAAACTAAATACTGTCTCAGTAATAGGAAAACTTAGGTTATTAGCAAACAGATATCTTTTCTATTATTAAAAAAAAAATCTCTCTCTTCTAACAATTTTAGCAACCAAAAAAAGGGGGGAAAAATCATTCCATGAGCGCATTCAACAAATATTGGAAGTTCAACTCCTAAGTAAGCACCTAACAAAGCTTCTTGTAATTTTTTGATTTATTTGTCCCTTTTCTACATGTGGAGGAAGAGGACATTAGTTTCAAAAAAAAAAAACAGATTTACCTCTTTTCAACCTTTCAAGATATACTAAATATTCTAAAGACAAACAAAAAAAAAATTTCCATTGAAATCGGCCAATCAGAATTGTGCAATACAAGACCCTTTACATGTAAGACCTATTGCTCATGCAATTTGCGATCCTCAATTTGGTCGACCAGTTGTTGAAGCCTTTACTTCTCATAATTTTTTAATTTATTTGTCCCTTTTCTACATGTGGAGGAAGAGGACATAATTTTCTGATTTATTTGTCCCTTTTCTACATGTTGAGGAAGAGGACATTAGTTTCGAAAAAAAATAGGACAGATCTACCCCTTTTCAACCTTTCAAGATATACTAAATATTCTAAAGACAAAAAAAAAAAATTCCATTGAAGTTGGCCAATCAGAATTGTGTGATACAAGACCCTTTACACGTAAGACCTATTGCTCATGCAATTTGTGATCCTCAATTTGGTCGACCAACTGTAGAAGCCTTTACTTGATGAGGTGCTACTGGCCCAATGAATATCGCTTATTCCAATGTTTACAAATGGTGGTATGCAAACAGATTGTGCACCAATGCTGAGAATTCATACAGCTCTATTGACATTGAGCTATTTATTAGTAATGGAGATAGTGTTGTTGAATCCTGCAGGACTAGGCCTTGCAGGCTTGATGATTTAATCTGGACATATGTTAACTGAACAACATGGTAAAACAACCTCTACTTGATTCGAGTTCTGTATTGACCACCACTCCTTGAATGGCTCTCGGACTACCTACTTACTACCTATAAAAGGGACTTTGCTTATGTTCAAGATTATGGGAATAAGGAAAACTATGCTAGGTGCTTATGCAAGATTCAGTTTGGTTATCAAAATTTTTGGAATAAGCTGAAAATTGGAATAAACCATCAAACTTTTTTCTGAAATGAGAAAGTACATTTGGCCTATTACAGTATATTTTATACAATAATATTAATATTATAAATATAATATCAATGTTAAAGAATAGCATTATGCACCATATATATCATATATTATAATAACATAGTGTTATGCACGGTTTGTGGTACCGTCCCTGCATACCGTCCGGTACGGGGTGTACCGTACCGTACCGGCCAAGAGCCGGTACAGTTCATATATAAAAAATGCTCCGGCACTCTAGAACATTAAAAAAATTTAAAAAATTATATTCCGTATGGTACTGTACCGTACCATACCGTACTATTTGATTCGGCCCGGTTCGGGCTCGGTTCATGCCCGATTTAGGTTAAACAATTTTTTGATAGGGAGGGAAAGGATTTTTTAAAGATTTTATGGGCCCGGTATGGGGCCGGTATGGTACAGTATGATACCGTACCATACCAGTTGGTGACCGGTACGGGGAACAGTACCGGTTTCGAGTTCCTTGGTGTTATGAAATTTTTTATATCATGAATGTTAATATTTTATACAATGCCAATATTAGAGAACAATATAAAATTAAGTGTTACAATATATTCTATTATTTAATGAACATAATATAAATAAATATATTATATACTAATATTTTCAACTATAATATTGCTATTTTACATGCCATATTAATACTAAATAATCATATGATGACATTTTTGTAATAATATATTATTTTACTGTATCAATGGGTATGCATAGCATATTATTATATACTATTATAATTTTGCATAACAATATTATACTATAGTACCAATATCAAAAATTTATTACTATTATCATAGTAATATTAATATAATACACTGCAATATTAATAATGTTATTAATGTTTTCATATGATAATAATATTATTAATAGTTTTTGTAGCATACCAAGTTATTTTGAAAAAATATACTATGATATAATGTAATAGTATAAGATATAATGTCATCACATTATAACAAAAGAATATTATTATATTATAATTAGTATTATAAGTTTATAACATTCTTACATTTTATTATAGTGCTAAAATTTTAATGTTGTATGCTAGTAATACTCTATATGTATAACATAGAATATTATATATAATATGATATGATATGATATAACAATAAGATAATATTGTTATATTATGATAGTTATATAATATAATAGATAATGCAAAATTAATTTCAAATATACAATCTAAAAGAGTGAAATGGACATAAAGGATGGGCATAAGCCTATTCCAACATGGACATGAAATAGCCACGCCCGAAAAATGAGCACAAGATGGTTTGACCGGAATAGCCTATTCCAAGTTTAAATGCCCATTTGGAAAATAGTGTTTGGTTGGCATAACACCATATTCCAGGTCCCATGCCCCAACCAAACACTGCTGAAGACTGCCAGATCTACTACTTGTCACCACAACTGTAACAAAAACTAAATCTTTATCTATTTCAATGACAATGGCCTAAAGCACAAATATGAAGAACTTCAGTCAGCCAGTAGTAGAATGGACAAATCAAAAGAAGAAGAAAGCATTACCTCTCGATCTAGCAAAATGAGTGTATTTATCTCAGGAACCCCCATCTGAAGAACCATGATACATAAATTACTGTTAATAACAATGCATCCAGAAAGACCAAAACAACAGAGAAGAGGATAGAAATATTTCAACATTACATCAACTGTGTTAACTGGCTCTTCCACTTGCAAGCTATTTAGAATGTCAGCGACCTTCGTTGAAGCCTTACCTTTAGCTCTCACATTTGGTATCAACCCAAAAGAAAACTGAAATTCATAAAAGAATTAACAAGGTTATGAACAATATATATGTTATAACAGGTGAACATGACATGAAATTATAACAAACATCCAAGAGCTTCTCAGAGATAATATTAGAGATGAAAAAGTTAAATACAAAACACATGTACTGTAACTTACAACTAAGGTTTAATATTCACAGCATGCATTAATTTCATACCCAAAAGCCAAAACACATGTATACTATGCAGCAGAAAAGCAAGCAGTTAAAGATGCACATGTTGAAAGATAAGCTAGAGCAATGTCAAGGAACCATATAGCTTATTTAAGCTACACTAGTTCACATCTTAAACAACAAGCTCTGGTCTTCTAACTACTTCACGTGTAATCATCTTAACAAGTATACCAATGCTGACAAACACAAGTGAAGGTCATGAATACACGATATATACATTTTAACATATAACAACCTATCATCAGCAGAAGCTGCATGGTAATGGTTAACAAAATGAAACAACAATAAACCAAAAGATAGTATACCTTAATCATGCAAATAAGAACAAGCTTCTCAGACAAACAAGAAGTCCATAATCATTTGAGTAATGTACAGAAGCTCTAGACTCATACATACGCAATAAAATTCATAATAGAGTTCATGAGCATCTGTAATTTTAAACATAAACATAAAGAACTAATTTGACTTTTCAATTTTTTAAAAATTAATTTAAATGTTAATACTTTTTGCCTACTTTTCCCTATCCTTTCGTTACAGGAAATCCATAATTTTTAAGTTTTCAAGGACAAAAAAAAAAAAAGATTTGTCATTCCAAAAGGCTACATATATTGCAATGGAAAACATAAATTGAAAAATATAAAATCAGTAATTAATATTATAATAATTGTATATAACTCGAGAAAAATTAGTACAACTAACTGGTTTGCTGTCATACCTACGAGCATACATGTTATAACATGTTATTCCAGTTTAGGTAACAAACTAAATTGTAAACTCAGTTTGAATGGGAAAAGAAAAAATCATTTTCTCGATGGTAAGCATCGTTAACCACTTGAACCAAAAGCTTAACACACATGGAGAATGAAAGATGAGCATACCTCCAGCTTATGAATGGCCTTTGCAACATGCCAAAGGGAACTTGCATCACCATCAACATAGCATTCCTATGAAGGTAAATAAAATAATTATAAGAAAAGCCCTTAACACTATGAGTACAATATTATTAATGATTAGCATTCAACATACCTTATAAGCAAAGTCAAGTTCAAAAGATATAACATCCTCATCTAATGGCAATGTGTACAAGGGGTACTCTCCTATAGACAGCATTTGATGGACCTTTTCCTCCTCAAAGATCTGTAGGAGCATAGATCAGAATACTTTCTAAGCAAATTACATCTCAGCAATTAGTAAAGTTGCAAATGATTTATTTTTTAAGTGTTTCTCAGTGATACATTAAAACAGAAAATAAAGAAAACAAAGAGAGTATCATCAATGACTCATGTTGAAAAAAAAATGATAAACTGGTGAAGCAAGAAAATTCCAACAGAAACAGCTGAAACTTCTATAAACAACATAGTATACTTGTATAAGAAACAAAAGCACAGCCATTAAAATTATCAAATACAATGTGCCAAAGGCTGGGGATGGACCAGAATATTACTCCAAGAACCTAATAACTAAATTGGGAATAGATGTGGAATATAGAAGTGCAAAGGGAACAACATAAAATAATACACATCAAGTTAATTTTTTTTTTACAACAGAATACGTTGATCCAGAAAACTAGTGAAAAGATACAATTTTGATAAAATACAGGTAGGAATAGACTTTGCCAAATTGAAGGTGGGGTTCAAGCATCTTATAAAGCAAGTATAAAGAAGTAAATGAGGAAAAAGAGTCACAGAAAGGGAGCAGCACCTTAAATAACAAACTCCAGCGACTGATACCCAAAAAGAATCTAGCATTTACCTCAATGTAGAAAGTATCAATTTTCATGACATTTACATATATACATACTACTTTATACAAATACGAGTATATATCTCAATCCATTTAATCTATAGTAGGGGAGTTGGAGATACTGTTGTCAATCTTTGTTCCTAAAAAGAGCACTATTTTTCACAAGAAAACTTTATCATACAAACAGATTTCAGTTTTCACAATGGCCATCTTAAATATTTAAACTTTAAAAGATAATGGTTGTTCTCACACTAATCTATGTAACTCCATCTACCATTTCCCTGTCCCAGGCCCATGTCTCACAGCTTTGGAGGCAAGAACAACCCCCAACAGTCAACCTTCTTGATTCAAAGGTTCCAATCAGGGTTTGCGATACCATCCCGTACCGCCTGGTATGGAACGTACCGTACTATACCGGCTAAGAGCCGGTACGGTTCACATATAAAAAACGGTCCGGTACCCCGGATCATTAAAAGAAATTAAAAAAATAAATTCCGAACGGTATGATATGGTACTGTAGCGTATAGTACCGCCCGGTTCATCCCGGTTCAGGCTCGGTTTGGCTTGGTTCGGGTCTGGTTCAGGTATGGTTTAATAATCTTTGCTTGAGAGGGAGGAGGAAGAGAATTTTTTATCATTTTTTTAGCCTCGGTACACATACCGGTACGGTACTGTACGGACCATACAGTACCGTATCGACAGCTGACAGGTACGGGTCCCGGTACCGGTTCAGCGATCCTTGGTTCCAATTAAAATTAAGTTTTAATAAGGATGTACAATTATTAATAATTAAGGATGTGCACTGTAGATGAGATTGGTGGTTGTTACTTGGTTCATTTTGTCTTTGATCATTGATTAGTTCTGCTTATTTACAATACTGCTATTTTTTATTCTAATTTTCAATATAAATGCAGTTTTATATAATTTTATTTTATTTATAATATTTCGTCTGACATGAATTGCCGGCATTCTTTTTGCTAGTAGGTTGTAATGCACATTTATATACAAGTGAGGCAATTAAAAATAATTACTAATGAAAAAAAGAATATGTGAAGTGAAATGATAACTAATTCAATAACCTAAAAGAAATGATATGTACAGCATGTGCGTGTACATATGCACATATCAAATATAAATTAGAGTACAGCATAAGAAAACAGTCCATATCAAGCACAAATCTGGTACTTAACATATGTTCAAGATCTGCAGTATCTTATACACTCATCTATCATCTTTCTTTCCTTTTGTCTTTTTTTTTTTTTTGGTTAGCTTGCATCACATGCATTGCACTAAAGTTGACACACACTCACTAAACTTACCATCTACGCTTTGTTAAATAGTATTGAACCTTTATAAAATATTGAAATTATATAAATATATGAATGCATACAACTATTTGATTGATGTTACTGCAATGTAATCTGATGAAGATGAAGAATGAAAGTTTTGAATGACCGTGGATTATGAGGTACAATCTGAAATTTGAAAGTTTCCACTATGGAGGCTGGTTGGAGTGATGTCTAGAAAAATGATGAAGGTCGAAGGACTTCCAGTTGTGAAGATTCTAAAGTAATGCTACTTCCAATTCATTTACAGTATTCAGGTATTCTGCAATCTGAAAAACTTAATGAAGGGAAGAATAACTCCAGACAGTTTATCAGTATATTTTCAGTTATTGCTGGAAATATTAGGAACTTAGGACTTTTAGTGGGACCAAGGATCGCTAAACCAGTACCGAGACCTGTACCGGTCAGTGACCCGTACCGTACCGGTAGACATACCGGACTTGGTGAATTGAGATAAAAACTATCTTTCTCCTCCCTCTGAAGCAAGGATTGCTGAACTGGACCTGAACCATACCCGAACCGAGCCTGAACCGACCCATACCGGTCCAAATCGACCTGTACCATACCGGTCCAAATCGACCTGTACCATACCGAACCGACCCGTATTGGTCCAATTCAGGTCAATTTTTATAGTTCGGATCCCGAACCATTTTTTAAGGCTGAACCATACCGGTCAAGGTTTTTCGAACCGTGCCGAACCGGCCGGTTCAGGGCGTACCAAACCGGACCGGTGGCCGGCCAGCATGGTTCAACCATATAAATGGGCACAACCCCATTTAAAAAACAAAACAAAAAAAAACTTACCGCACCGAACCGGTCGAAACGGGTCCTAACCGGTACGAACCGGACCCGAAACGGTCGAAACGGGCCCGAACCGGCCGGTTCGGCCCGGTTCGACTCGATACGGCTTGGGAAGACGGGGGGCAAATTTTTTTGGAATTGTCACATAGCTACTATAGCCATGTGACGTTTTGTTGGGGGGGGAGATGCCTTTCCTTTTAATTAAGGAAAGGAAAGAGCTCTCTGTGCCCTCTGCTGCAGCGCACCGTGGAAGGAAAAACGTAGAGAAAAAAATTCGTGGATCAATTTCAACCCAATCCAACCTGCAAAAATCGAAGGGGTAGGTAGAATCAAGGTACGTATACCTTTCTTTTTCCGTATTTTCGTTTTTCGTATTATTAATTTTTGTTAAAATCCATGCAGAATAAAAAATTAAAAAGAAATGCTGTCAAAATTTATTTGTTGGCAATGATTTTAGAGTATGTGGTAGATTTAGGATAGATCTACACAATGATACTAAAATCTTAATTTTTTGTTAAGTATATAATTTTTTAAATTAAAAATTAATTTCGAATTAATAAATTAATTAAAAAATAATAATTAAAAAAAAATTGTAATTATAAATTATTAATCTAGGGCTTGTAAGCTACTCTCACTATAAATTTTATGTCGATTTATTCAAATTTTGTGCATCTCATGAATAGTGCCCGTAGGTCTTAAATTGAAAAAAATTTGACTTTTAATACATTTCTAGGATCTTAAAAAATATATGTAGCATGTATGATGGAATCCTACATGAATCTAAAATTTAAATTTTTTTTTATTTTTTTTATTTTTTGAATTTTTTTTATTAAAAAAAATAAAAATAAATAAATTAAATTTTAAAAATTAGGTTAATAAAGTGTTGATTAATAAAGATTATTATTGACCTTGTATGTAATTTAAATATTCAGGTATGGATCCATCGAGGAAGAAGGATCCGGAGCAGGATATTGGCTGGTCACATGGAGAGATGCTCACGGGTCGGCATCACTGGAGGTGTAAATGGTGCAATACCGAATTCAAAGGTGGGGGATAACAAGGTTGAAGCAGCACTTGGTTGGCGGCTATTCTAATGTATCTGCATGCCGACAGTATCCACAGGAGATCCGTCAGTTGATGAAGAAACACTTTGCTGATTTTAAAGCTGGGAAGGAAAGAACAACAAAGAATAAGGCAGAGGTGGACCGCAGAGCCGCAGAACCACCTTCTTATCACTCCAGGGAGTCAGAGGAAGCATCTATTCCTTCTTATGAGGAGGCACAGATGGAGGCTGCTATTCAGGCGAGCTTGTATGAGCAGAGGCAACAGGAGGAGGCAGCCAGGCATAGACAGCGATTCAGGCCATCAGCTTTTGACTCAGGATCGGGATCCGCTTCTGCTAGTGCTCCAGGAGAGTCTAAGACAGTTTAGGAGGACCTCCATGATCAGAGAGCCCGTCAGGAGAGGCACCGACCGTATTACATCCATGTTGGGAGCATTTGACAGTAGGAGGAAGTCTTTCAGGCCCAGGAACATTCCAGAGGGAGCCACTATCCATGTGTCGATCCACATACATTTTCCAGTAGAGATTCCAAGCAACAGAGGATTGACACAATGCTGAAAAAGGATAAGAAGAAGGATATGTGGCGGGCCATCTCCTCCTGGTTTCATTTCAGTCATATCCCAGCTCATGCAGCAGACAATCCATATTATCGCTCTGCTATTTCATCAATACAGGCTGCTGGTGCAGGTATAGATCCTCCAGTATCGAGGGATATCTATGATCATTTTCTGGACAGCAATAAGGAAGAGCTAGAAGGATGGATATCCTCGTATCAGAGCAAATGGCCTGTGTATGGATTGACGATGATGTGTGATGGTTGGACTGATCCTACTAGACGGAGCATCATCAATTTTTTGACTTATTGTGATGGGAAGACTTTTTTTCAGAAGTCTATTGATGCTTCAGATCAGGTGCACGACGCCAGTTATATCCTCAGATTGATGAAGGAGGTGATTGATCAGGTGGGAGAGCATAATGTCGTGCAGGTCATCACTGATAATGGACCACAGTACAGGGCCGCAGGATAGACTTGATGGAGCGGCGGCCGCATATTTTCTGGACCCCTTATGCTACACATTGTATAGACATCATGTTGATGGATATTGGTAAAATTCGCAGGGTGCAGAAGATTATTGAGCTAGCACAATCTATCACCAGATTTATATATAACCATACATGGGTCTTATCATTGATGAGGAGCTTTACAGGGAAAAAATATTGAGACCGGGGGTCACACGGTTTGCAACTAATTACATTGTACTTGATAGTCTTCTTGGCAATAAAGCAGAGCTGCGTTAAATGTTTGTCAGTCAGGACTAGCAGCAGAGCAAATATGCCAGGACAAATACTGAGGGAAGCAATGTGGAGAATTTAGTGACGAGACAGACATTCTGGCAGCGGGTTGAGAGGGTAGTGGAGGCTATCAAGCCTCTATATGAGGTACTTCGTGCCGTGGACTCCGAGAGGTATGCTCAGGTGGGCTTCTTATATTTCATGATGCAAAAGGCAAAGGAAAAGATCCAGGAGGCAGATCCATCACATACATATGAGTAAATCCGGATTATTGATAGACGGTGGAGCTATCAAATGAGTTCGGATTTGCATCTAGCAGGTACGTAGTATTTTATGAAGTCCCTAAAAATTAAGTTTCAATTAGATTCATACAAGTATGCTTGACTGATTCTTAAAATATATGTGCAGCTTACTATCTAAATCCGAGATTTCAGTACTCCATACCGGATATTGCCATGGATGAGGATCTTATGTCTGCCCTGCGCAATGTTATATATAAGATGGAGCCCGATCCAGATATCGCTACTATGTGCCTTGAAGAAGTAAGTTAGGTTGAAATTATTGAATGATTTTTAAGAGCATTGATTTCAACAAGCTAACAAATTTTTTTCTGGCAGACGAGATTTTTTAGGAAGGACACAGATTCATTTGGATCCACTGTAGCGATCAGAAGTAAATCAAAGATGAATCCTAGTAGGTACTACTAAGGAGTAAGTCTAATATTATATCAGGATTAAATTTTTTATTTTGCCAAATCTAAAATTCTAAATGATGTAATTCTTTTGCAGCTGAATGGTGGGTGCATTTTGGTGGATCTGCTAAAAATTTGAAGGTTCTTGCAGTGAAGATCCTCTCCCAGACGGTGTCCTCCAGTGGATGTGAGCGCAACTGGTCTACATTTGATCTTATCCACTCCAAGCAGAGGAACCGTCTGAAACAGAAACGCCTCAACGATCTTATATATATACACTATAATTTAAGGTTGAGGCTAAAATGTATTCAAGAAGAAGTAGAATTGAAATATCCGGATCCCACTGCAAGTTCATATGTTGATGAGGATGAAGATCCAATGATTGAGTGGGTCATGGATCAGCAGCAGACGCCAAAGCTTAATGAGCTAGGATCGCCTCCTCGACCAGCCAGTTTTGTAGCTAGTGAGGCTGGGGTGGATGCTAGATAATGGGCAACAAGTCATATTCCTCACAGGGCTCCAGCAGATACAATACATCGTCCGCCCCCACCATCTAGTAGATCTAGAGACAGAGGAAAAGGAAAGGCAGTTGCACCTCCATCAGAGCACTCAGTCCACACAGATTCAGATACCAGAGACAGTGATGATAGTGCTTCAGATAGTGGAGGATCTAGTGATAAGGGAGATGCAGGAGGATAGGAGTCGCAGCCACCTAGTCCTATTCGATTCACTGGAGAGTCGCAGTTTTGCCATGCCACGCAGGATATCATGGAGTACCATCTGATAGACCCCGTGCCCGTGGTGATACGATTCCATATAGGCGACGGGCTCCACGTGATCGTTCGGGACACGATACAGCTACAGATCTTGCACATGCATCAGAATCCATGGATGTATCTGGATCATCCTCATATTCAGGATCCTCTTATCCACAGCTACCGACAGCTTCTGGTCCATATGATCCATATGGTGCATCCGAGACGTCAGCATCCAGTAGTTATTATCCCAGAGCATCTTATGCATCTAATTTTGTTGCTGGTATATTTGGATTCCCCCGTGCAATGCCATATCTTCAATCTCTGGACAGCTCTCAGAGTCGGGACATCAGAGAGGGATTTGTGATTAGTTATGACCCATCACGCATACCTCCTGGGATGAGCTTAGAGGAGTATCATGCTGCCTGGTAGGAGGGACATGCCGAATTTTCTACAGAGTACATACATGATCCCTATATTTATGGACATCGTCACTCTATCCAATTCTAGACATTGGTATGTAATTATATGTTTATGCCACATTTTACTTTCATTAATTATTGATAATCTTAGTTTAATTATCATTTTTTTATTTCAATTGAAAATAGTCCTAAATATTAGTATTTAGTCCTAAATCCTAAAGCGGTACGCCATCCTAAACCCTAATCCTAAACCGGCCTAAACCCTAGATCCTAAACCCTTAAAAAATAAACCCCAAACCCTAAATCCTTAAAAAATAAAATAAAAACCTTAAAATTATAAAAAAACAAAAAAAAAATTCAAAAAAAAAAATTGGGCATACCGGTTTGAACCGGTACGCCCCGCCGTACCGTGTGTCGGCACGGCACGGTTTGGTACCGAACCGGTACCAGTCGGCCACTGGTATGGCTTCCGGTACCGGTACGCCGAACCTTGGTACCGGTTCTTGATCGATATGCCTTGAATCGAACGATTCGGGACGGTACCGAAAACCCTAAGTATGACTCTCACATTTCAAGCTCAGCAACTGCATCTGATTTTTGAAATTTGATTTGCTTGTAAACCCTAGCTAATTAGGCAGGAACTGTTGGATTACCAGAAAAAACTTTCAAAACATAATGGTTAAACAAATGCAAACAAGAAGAAAAATTAAAAGAAGAAAAGAATTAGGAGGCTTCGCATGAGCTTTGTTCAAGGGTCCTTAGGAGTCTGGGCAGCCAAAGAGTAGTTAAATCTGTTGACTCTTATACATAAGCACAACCTTTTTCTCAGCTTTTTTAACTGAAAGAGAGTGAAGCTAAGGTTAGAATAAAAAAATGCGAGGAACATAGTTCAGTTCAATAAGAAATTTTACGACTTCTGTGAGAAGTTATGACATAGTAAATACTTAAAAGCACAATAATAACAGGACAACATTTTGGATTCTATGGATCATCAGCTAGCAGACTGTTATTATTTAGAATTACTGATAAATGAATAAACATCTTCATGCAACAGCGTTCTACAACAGAACATAACAGATCATTTCTCTGCACCAAACATCACAACTAAAAACCATTAAGCATGAGCTACACTTCCATAAAAAATTCAGAATTTCAGCCAAAACAAATCTACAAGCCAAACTTGCTATCATAGATATGAGCTACTTATTCTTACACTTACACTTTACCATTTTAAGTATCCTAAATCTGACATCACATAACATCAAATTATCATTTACTAGATTACCATCAAACAGTAAAACAACGAATTACACTAAACATGATCCATTTAAAGTTTTAGTAAGAAAAAAAAAGACTGATTTAACATGAAACCATCAAAAATATACACTCAAGAGGTCCTAAGCAATGATCAGTTTTTTTTTCCATGTTCTTTTTGTCATTTACGGTTTTTGCTGCTTTTTGGATTTCTATACAATTTACAACTAGAATGTAAAACAGGAACTAAAACAGCTGAAACAACCAAAACAGCTGAAACAAACTGGAACCAAAACTAGAGCTGAAAATTGCCACAGTAAGGATTTAGAAGGAAACTCACCTTTTCACATGCAACCGTGCGGCGCGGGACAAAATAAACAAAGTATTCTCTCTGAACTCCTTTGGAAAGATCATGCTGAATATGAGATGAAATGAATTTCATCAACTTCATCTGAGAACGGACAAGATAGAGCACTTTGGAGCATTCAGTTTGGACATGTTCTGCAGAGAGATGTCGCAATTCTACACCATATTCCTGTTCATTTTGTGAAATGCATCACAACAATCATTGAATCAGAATTTGTCATTAAAATGGAGCACGAAAACAGAAATATAAAAAATTTCTAGAAAAAAATAAAAAATAGGGAGCTTTGATGGATCATGTCATCCAGGAACAAGTGTATTGAAATTTAAATTAGTGAATAGAAACTAACAGACTATTAGCACAAATTATTCTCATATATTACCACGTGTAACAACCACAGTGTCCACAGTGTTTTTGCAGAACCACGATTACAATTACCTAAAAAAATGTAAAGTGTAAACACTGTTTAAGAAAGGAATGCCCAGGTTAGTGTTTGTCATATGGACTTGGCTATGAACAACAAGAGCAGACAATTGTCTATGTATCAGATTATTTTAATCTTTAAGAAGTTCTTCTAGCGGGCCCATACCTTTCTTCTAGCGGGCCCATACCCAAGTGTCATACTCAAATCCATTTTCTACTAATGCAGGCACTTTGGGGCAAAAGGAAGGGTCTGGATGACATATGCTTAAGTAATCCCCTTGCCTTCTCTCTCAGGGTCCCACAGCCAAGGCAGCTATAATTTATGGACCAACTTCCGTAGCAGGTGCCCAAGCAACCATAGGAGGATCAGTTTTAAACTGTCTTGGTGGAGGACCAGGCATCAGGTGGGATGGATCAAAGTAATAAACAACTCCGGTATGCAGACTACAACATCTATTGGCCTTCTCATTACTGTTGGAACACCTTATTGAATTACAATTACAAGTTCCGTTAATTTTTTTTTAATTTAGGGGTAGATTTGCTTATTGCACCAGGTTGGATCATTAAGCAAACTTTTGCATGATTAATTTGTATCACCCACAAGTTACAAGTTTGGTAGTTATGCTAGTTAGCATGTCATACCATGTTTATGTTTTATCAAAACCTAAGGGCCAAGAATTGGAGTTGAAAACATTGCAATATTCCAATATGAAGATCAATCTTAATGAAACTCTTAAAGCATGCAACAGCATTAAGCTTCACAAGAACTCCACTAGCTGACTGGTTACTATAGACATACAAAGGTAAAAAAGAAAGATGGCAGCACCACTGTTAGTTACAATCAATCTTAAATTGCTTCACCTACTAAGGAAATATCAACAACTAGCAATATAGATGGTTCCTGGTTTTGACTAAAGGGGTATTGGAAGTAGAGCTTGAGATGCTAATAATGAGAAAATAACTATTTAATATATCATTATTTTTGGAAGTTTTAATTAGCTGATTTCTGGAGATGTTTTCAGAGTTCCATATAAAGTAGCATTGGTGTGAAAGATTGCTGCTTTAGGTATATGTTGGGTTGGATAAGTAATAAAGTTGTTTAGCATTTGATTTGTAGCTATTTTGTGTATCTTTCGGCATAGCTACATCAGATTCTGATACTTTAATTTTCAGAAAAGGTTTAGGAGGTCAGTTGCTTTATTATCAATAATCATAACTTACTTGAAGAAGTCGTGAACAATATATATAACGTTTACTAGGTCTAGATGAACTATCATTTCCCATTATTTGTTTTGGTAAAAAAAATAATGGATTTTTTAAGGCCAGTTTTCACCCTTCTTATCTCTCTATCTCAGTTCCTCTCTCTCTTCTTGATCTCTCTCTATTATTTTTGATTACCCATGTTATTCTTTGCTTTGCTTTTCTAAAGCTCACTTCTGCTTTCTACATAAATACTTGTGATGTGAAAAATTGTTGCAGGACTACTACATGCCACCAACAATTGATAGTTTCCTTTATAAACTTGTTCTTCATGCCTATACCTCATGTAAAAACCTAAAACAGAAACAGACCATTTTAAGTATTGTGATTGCCAAAGAACATTTCTACCCAGTTTTTCTTCAGCAGGAAGCAATGTGATTTATTGACCCAAATCCTAGTTTTCCAAACCCTTTTGGTCCTTCCATGAATTTGGGGTATCCAAATTTGCTCCACATCAGATGCCCTGGTATGAGGGCAAAGTAGATGACCAATCTCAGTTCAGTACTAATTGTATGGTACATGACCTTAGAACAACAAACAAAATCCTGATTTGCATTCTTTCAAATTACAAAAGTGTATTGAGAATGATGAGGAGGCAAATCTAGAATATTGGTCGGTGTTACTTAAAACTTGGTTAATGTGTTTGAGGACATGAAATTACCTTAGGGAAAAGAAACAATTGAGCAGTTGATAACCCCATAAAGCAATCAAAGGACATGAAAAGAAAAACCAAATAATGGTCGAAGAAAGAACAACCACAAGTTATCACCTACACCACATAAAAATTGTGCAGGAAGAATATGGTCATATGCACACAATTCACATTTTAACACTTATTGGTGGAAGATATTTGAGGTTTATTAACTATGCAATAAAATCATTAGTGTTTATGCAAACTTAGATGATCAAATCAAAGGTGCACTTTCTATTGCAATAAGAAGCAAACTAAAGGCCTAGAAACATAGAAGAACTAAGGGGACAAACTGCAGCAATTACATCATCGACATAATGGACTTGGACAAAAAAATTCTGCATGGGGAACATTGCTAAAAACAGGAATGCTTATGAATCATGATGATTCCTTTTGAACACATTATAAGATAACAAAAAAAAATGCAGTAATGGTAGAGAGAAGGAGCATGTTTGATCTTGAAGATGATAAAGCAAAGGCAGCAAGCACCACGGAAGAAGTGAAAAAAATGTAAGGCTTATATGGAACTCCTTCAAGAGATATCATAAGAAAATTCATTCTCCTTCATCTAATAAAATGGCCAACCACTATAAAATGAAACAAAAAATAAGAATGTGTGGTGGCTCTCACAAGTGCCGAGTGCAGCCATAGTTGATGTTACACTTGAACCCACAAATTTCTGGCTGTCTATCAGCATTTACTAGATTCTATCCAAATGAACGTGCCACTCCCATTATGGTTAAGGCAATTAAGAATATTAGCATTGCGCACTCTAACTCAAAGGAAGAAGCCAATCTGATAGCTCTCACCAAGACTATCTACAAAAAATATGGCATTCTCCCTTGATCAGCCTTGTTTTGAGAAACAAGGAAATAACTCAACTAGCTTTCTGATGCTCATTAGACTAATAATAAGGCCCACTTGCAGTTGCATCTAAAAGAATACAATCACTAGGATGAGTATATGGAAGTTCCTGAAGTTATTTTTGATGCTACGTTTCTTCTTTGTAATACCAAGGCTCAAAGCAGAAATTAGGGGATAGAAAAGAAGACCAGCTTTTAAAGAATGTAATAGATCCAAAAATGTGTTACGCCTTGAATTTTGCTTATTTATATGTACATGGAGATTCAGAACCAACAGAGAAAGAGTATCATCAATATGATGTTATGTCAACAAAGTTAACAAATAAGGTCACTGTGTTATTGATGGTTATGTTGAGCTCAAATATGCCACTGAGCAGTTTGTCCATTAGATATCCTAAATCAACATACAGCAGTATCTTAAAGGATTAAGATACGACAATGAGCCTTTGGTATTTTTTATCAATTTTAGAGTTTGACTCTCTAGGCAAGTGTATGAAGGAAAGTAGATCTTCATTATTTTGGGGGGAAAAAAAAATTATTTTTAAAAAATCATTTCTATCCAAGACACACCCACACAAAAGAAAAGGAACTAGAATCTTTGTCAATTCCATATCCTCCAATAGACAACGTTGTGCAAATCAAGCACCCTGGAGTTTTGCTAAATGGGTAATCTGGAGTGAATGAAATCCAAGCACCCCATCTTTTTAAGGTGACAATAGGTAGCTTGTTTTGAGAAGTTTGATGACAGAATTATTGTTATCTATCAACATAGTTGATAAACTATGCCAATAAGTTTTCACATGACTATCACGTAGTATGCTGTATTGATAAGATAGTATATCTAATCATTAAATCTCCAAATCAGCAACTTCAGAAGATAAGAAGATTTTATATGGTTGCAGGAAGGTAATACTGGTGCATCAAGCTCATAAAGTTTGATTTTTCTTGCTTTTATACCTAGGGATACAGTCAGATACTGAGATGCCTCTAAATATAGAAGATAAATACTTGCTCAAAAATCCTTGATTGAATATATTTGCCATACAAAGGGGTTTTAGAAAATAGAAACTTTTAAAAACCAGCGCAGACCTAAACCTCTACAAGCCTAGAATGTCCAATTGAGCAAAGTCGTTAAACTCATGTTCTTGGATCCCCAACCATGCGAAATGTACACTACAATTAATCAATGTGGTTTTCTTTCAAATTATGCTTATTTAGACTGATTTCACCAAGCCAACTTTAAGTAGCATAAAATAAATAAACAGATAAATAAAACTAGATTGGCACAAATTTATATGCTTCCTGGACACTTTGGTCATCAGGCTGATCGGCAAAGGAGGCAAAGGCTTCATCCTGCCTATCCACAATCTAGAAATCTTATATACTGTTTAAATTCTTAATAAATAGCATAGGCACTCTTTTTTTTCTTTTTGTGACTATTTCATCATCCAGGAAGATAAACAAATTAGGCCTTTAGAATGTATAGATGTCAGGTTTGCTTTGTGGACCATAGATCTAGAAACTGCCATTACTTTCTTCAACAAATTATTCCCGCACATGGCATTCTACACATGCAAGCTTGAACACATCAGACTGACAAATATGTTGTGCTTCTCCGATTCTCTCCATTCACCGCAACAAAAAACAAAAGTAAATACTCCGGACACATTTGGAAACAACACCTAGAACACCTGAAAAAGACTAAAAGTTGTGAAGTTTTTTTTTTTTTTTTTTTTTTTTTTTGTGTGTGTGTGTGTGGGGGGGGGGGGGGGGGGGGGGGCGGGGGTGAGGGGGGGTGTGGACAACTATGCGATCAAAAATTTTAAAAAATTTAAAAAAATATATGTTTAACCACCACCTGTTCGACCAATCACTAATCTTCATGCTATGCCTCTTATGAAAACCCAAGAACAAGAAACCACAATTCAAAACGAATGAGACTTGCAGAAAAGAGAAGGATCAGCGTACCTTCAGCAGCGACGTCTGGATCAGCAGCGAGAGCGATCCCCCAAGCTTCGGGTCAATAACAAGACACTTCTTGCCACGTATCTACCAAGATTCGAAACGTAAGCACAAACCAAGCAAAAAAAAGAAAAAGAATCAGAAGAAAGGGGGCGATCACGAAAGGGAAACCGGGCGTGAGATTGGGAAGCGCACCTTCCTAAGAATGTTGAGGAGCTCCTTCTGTGATTGCTCCCTGATATAATAAGAAAACAAGTTATCACAAAACAAGAAAAATTAATCCGGGGGAAAACAATCAATTGGGGAAGGGCTGGGGAATACCTGAGGGAAGCGAGATTGATCGGGGCATTGTCGAGATTCGGAATCTGAGCCATGAGAGCGCAAGTGTTCGTCCCTTGGGGTTCAAATAAACGCAGCGGAGTAGAGAGAGAGAGAGAGAGAGAGAGGCAGGCTACTGTTTCCAGGTCGCTCTACTTTAGCGCACTGGAGGTAACCGGACGGTCCTGAAACGACGCAGAATTCGTTCCCTGGGACCGGAATTTCGTGAGGGCGTGGCTCAGGCAGTCGGAACCCGGTCTACTAAAAGTCGGTCGACTTACTAACCGGCGCGGTTGAACCGTTGGAACCAGCCTGGAGTAGAAATCCTGCGGCAGTTTGCGGGAGGAGAGGGAGAACAGGATGGGGAGGCCTAAAGGGAAGATAGCCACCAATCATGTTCCCGCGGAAGCCCACAACGGTTGGGAAATTGATCTCGGGTGCTGTAATGGTGTCTCGACGCATAAATACCAGGAGAGAAACGGGTAGACCGACTTTTGTCTAGCGTGGAGACGGGGAGTAAGATAAAGAGCTTTTTTTCTTTTCTTTTTTTTTTTCTAATACAAATAATTCATACTGCCCTAATACGAATATATCTAGAAAAAATAAAATCAAAGTCTGGTGAACAATCGGTGCCGATGTCAAGCCAATTCACGGCACCATATCAGAATGCTTAACCACCACCTAATATGTAGCTTTGTTAATCTTATAGTAAATATGTCTCATAGAAACTGACATGCCCTTTTTTACCGATCTCCAACGTTGTATTTGGTAATAAATAATTTATCTATATTATCAATAATTTAATAGAATTCTATTTGATTACTGTGTTTGGTATATTTTTTTAGATAAAAATCTATCATGTCTGCTAATCCATATTATCTTTTAACAGATAATTTACATTCTCTGTAACGGATGATAATCCATATTATCACCTCTCAAATAATTTTTTGGACAATATTATCCACATCTTCTCCCTTCCTCTTATATTATAATATAATATATAATATAATATAATATAATAATAATATAATAAATATTATTATTATATTATAATATATTATACAATAATATTATATAATATATATGATAAACTATATAATATTATAAATATAATATTATTATAATATTATAAAATATAATATTATATAATATATATGATAAACTATATAATATTATAAATATAATATTATTATAGTATATAATATAATATTAATATTAATATTAATATCTTATTTTATTAATATTATATATTATGTTATGTTATATTATAAAATATATTATATTATTATTATAATATAATATAATAATATTATATTATATTATATTATACTATATTATATTAATATATTTTATTTTATTTTGTAATATTTTAAAATATAAAATTAATAATATATTATGTAATATTATAATATTAATATAATATATTAAATATAATGAAGTATATTTATATTAAATATATTTATATATAATATGAATATATTATATTGTATTTAATAATATAATGTATACATTTAATATGTTATATAATATATTAAATGTATTATCTATTTAAAATATAATTTTTAATATTTAAATAATATAGATTTAATTTAGAAATATTTTAAAATTTTGATTTTATATTATGCAATATTATCTGCATGTACCAAATATAATAATCCACGTTACCTGTAATCTATATTACTAGCAATCCACTGGTAATCCATATTATCTTTTAGAATTACCTGGTAATGCACCAAATGTAACCCAAATGTCTCGCAAAAGGGATGTATACTTATGTTTTTTACCTGCCACTAAATATATCCCGTCACCGTAGCAAAATACTCTTGGGATTCACCGCTTATAATTAATACCAACCTAAGCCGTCCTCATGAACTCTACTCACCTACCACTATGAGCCTAGAATTCGGGTCTTTGATTTAAACCCTACCCTCCTTTGCTATCACCATCAATTATATTATCAACTGTCATCAAAGTTAACCTTGACGAAAGCCCTTAGCTGGAAAGCTTAAACTAGGCTCAACCAAAGCTACTGCATCATTTAGCTAGATTTTAGTGCAACCTAGTTTTCAAGCCTACTATCAAATGCAAGCTCGCTACTTATCAAGCTTCGGGTTTTTAAGCCAGGTCCTCCAATATTTTTTTTTGGATTATTATCTTGATCTATGCAGATAAGAGTAAAGATGGTGAAAAAAAATAGGGATGATGCGATCGACATCGCTAACAACAACAACTACAAGCTTAAACTAGGAGAGGATGAGAGCATTGTAGGGGAATCGATGGCAGAAGCTCAAGTTTGGGACACAGGGCATAGGATTTTATTTTTTGGATAACTGCTTAGGGGGAGGGCTTAGAGAGGATAGTAGTAAGACAATAATGTGATCAAAATTTTAAAAAAAAGTATCTAACCACCGTCTATTAGACCAATCATTAATCTCCATGTTTTGCTTTTTATGAAAATCCAAAAAAAAGAAACCAAAATTCAAAAAGAATGAGACTTGCAAAAAGGAAGAGAAAAATCAATATACCTTCAATAATGATGTATGCATCAGAAGCGAGAGCGAGCCCTTAAGCTTCAGGTCAGTAACAGGATATTTCTTGCCATATATCTACCAAAATTCAAAATGTAAGCACAAACCAAGCGAAAAAAAAAAAAAAAAAGAAAGTAAAAGAAAAGGGATATATGTAAGAGTTTTTTTATTTTAGGCTAACATTAATTACTACTTATTTAGTTTATTAAAAATAGGTTGATTATATGATCTGTGTTGATAGACATATATATAGCTCAATGTCATGTATGATTCTTTTGTGTTTAGGCTAGAAGTGCCTTGTATTGGTTGGTATAGTTAAGGAGGTACAATATAAGCCTTGGCCCGACTTAACCCGTGATGGATGGGTCAGTTAGGGTATTTTTGCTTTATTGGCTAGGTGCCCTCTACATTTAATGCGGGACGACTCTAAGATTGCTAAACATGTATGAAAAATAGTAAACTATTTTTTTATAATTTTTTTAATATTAAATTTGTATGCTAAATTTCTAAAATTAAGTAAAAACTAGCAGAATGAATAGCAATGCAAAGAATCATTATATCGCGGGCATACTCATGCAAAATAATAAAAGTCAGGACCTGAGAATTGAAAAATTCCTGGCTTAGGATAGCCAATCTTCAATAAATCAGAAATCAAGAGAAGGGAAGGATGTTACCAAACAGGGATTGAAGAGATCACTCACACTCTGATTGGAGCCTGGGTGATGAAGCTTCCTTTCCCTTGGATTAGATGGCTAATTTGGGGCGGTCCTGGAGGCAAAGAAAGCCTCCTCTAGGGAGGGAAAATATCTCGGGGATCCTGCAAGCATCAGAGGATGGTTAGAAAGCAATAACAAAATAATAGAAGGAGATTACGGTCAGAAGAAGATGGAATCATGGTTTGGATATGGGCGGCTTGAAGAAGGATGATGCTCCTTGCTTGGGTGGCCTAAGGCACTCCTTCTTTGGACGTGTGAAGACTTGGAAGGCAGCAAAGCTTGGACGAAGAAGAAAACTTGTAGTAGGGTTTGGCCAAGTAGAGAACAAACACTCAAACAACTCAAGAACACCAACATAAGAACAATACTCAAGACAAAATTTCAGTAAAGTTTAATTCATATGATAAAAAGATTGATTACAAGAGGAAGAGGGGTGAGGTATTTATAGAGCTTTCATGCCCTCTCCTAAAGGGTTTACAAGTCTTCTCCTAGTTAGAATAAGTTTACATAATTTAAGTGGGAGAAAGACTACAAAATAAACCTAGAACTAGGAGTATACAAGTTGAATAGAATAAAAACTCAAACTCATTTCATTTGAACTCTTCCACCATGTTTGAACTTGGTCAACCATTAAGGACGCCCCTCTTGGCGTGTTGGGCTTCATAGGGGACAGCAAGGGCTAGCCAAGGGCTTGGGGTGCATGGGCTTTGGGCCTCTTGGAAGCTGAGGTGCCTGGGCTGGTATATTCCTGGCATAAGACTGGAATCTTGGTTCTTAAAGGCTTGGGCCTGGCACTTAAGCTTGATTTCTCCTGGGAAGGGCACAAATGGACCTCTGGATTCATGATATGCCCTGGTCTGGAAATATATTCTGGCATATGGAGAGAATTTGGGCATGTGGAGAGCATCTGGAATGAATTAGGATATCTGGAAAGGCATCTTGGATCCTAGGGTGTCATACAAAATCCAATAAGCTGATGTAGTGGCCTCTGACTCCTGAATGAGACCTGGTGGAACTCCAAAATAGGGTAACCTCCTCTCTTGTACAAAAATTGGACTCATACTAGACTTATACTGAAATACAGGACTCGATACTGGACTGGGATTGAGACACAATCAACTAGTCTCAACTTATTACAGGACTCAATCTTACTTGCTTACAAAATTGTGACACATGACTAAGGTTCTAAAACCCTAATCAGTAAGCCATATGGGATCCAGTGATCTATGTCTGATACTGGTATCCCCACCAATTCTCCCGGGGCAGGAGGAACTCGACTCCGTCGAGTAAGGATCAATTTGGCTGCTCAAGGAGGGTCTGGGTTGAGGTGCTGCAGATCCACACTAGCATTCTACAAGTCCTTAGATTATGATCGACCTTGCCACCAAACCAAGTACCACTGACAGTCTCCATCCCAGGTACTGATGCCTTGATCGTCCAGGGTTCTCTCAATCTTTTCCTTACCAAAAGACCAAATTGTATGTGGTCGCTCTAGGGTGGGTTCACTCACAACGAAAGGGAGTGGCTCAAGGGGCTCGCTGGGTATCACTGCTGGCTCTCTAGACTCTACAAGATCTGAGATGATGAAGGTGGAGCTAATATCTAAATTAGGTGATATCTCAAGTGCATAGGCATTAGGTCCATTACTCTTCATTATTTTGGATGGGCCAGCTTCGCGAGCATGAAATTCCTTCACAATCACATAATTCTCTACAAAAACTTATTTATCTCGCTTTTGGGAATCAGCCAAGTTTTTATTTAATTCATTACTTATGTTCAGATTTTGACTAATTTTTAGATGCAAATGCTGTGCAGAGGGTAGGGCAGGTGTAGGCATGTGATTCAGGGCTGTGAATTTATTGGACTCAAGACTAACACCTAATAGACTCAACTAGGCTTCCTTATCGAAGAAAACTTATTGGACTCTTTGGGTCAAGACCTAACAGACTATAGACTCTCTAGGTTTGATCCTAGCATGGCATGCACATAAAAATTTACTATGGACTCCTACTAGGTACCATAGGATTTTCCAGAAGTAAAATGCAAACATGACATGCTCAATGAATGAATGCAACATGCAAACTCCTATAAAATGCAATCTAATAGTGAAAGAAATAGAAGAAGTTTCAAGAAAGGGTAGAAAATAAGATGTAGGTTCAAGCTTAGTCTGGCAGGGTGAGAAATAAGAAGATGGTTCAAGGTTAATCAGAAAGCATAGAATACAGGAAGCGGCTTCAGGGATGAGTCCTAGACTAATGAGATTGACCTTATGGGTTTAAGATAGTCCTACAAGGTATGCAATATGAAAGAATGAGTCATTAATTTCAGGAAAGAGATCAATTGGAGTTAATGGAGTGATTTCATCCCGAGGGTACTGATTTAAGGAGATCAAGTCCTTAATAAATTCTTCTGGCTCACAAACCAAAGGACTGGGCTCTATAGTTGGGCTTTCTTTTAGTGGCTCCTCAGGTAAGGTTCTGATAGTAGTGTTTAGGTTCTTTTCCTCTAGCTGGTCTTCCACTACAAGTTCAGCTTGGGTGTAGTCAGGTTCAACTAATGTTGGGTGGTCTTCTACCTGGGTATCTATCAGGTCAACTAATTCTAGATCATTCATAAGTGTGTCTTCTTCTTCCTCATACTCCTTCACTAAGCTCACATCAGCTTCATATATTTCCTCTATAAGGTCATTCTGGTAAACCAATGGGGTGGTAAGAGGGGGTTGACTAAGGAAAAATTGATTAATACTAGGCTAAAATCTAGGGGTATTAATCCTATAGGGTTCAGGTTGATTGAGGGATAGTAGGTTACTACTGGGTTCATATCTAAAGACTATGGGTTCCTGGGGATTATAGGGCAAGGGTTCAGCTCTATGGGCCTTGTATAGGATTCCTATTTGGTCATCTAATGGATCAATCCTATGGACCGTTTGGTTATTAGATTGGATCATCTGGTTAATCTGAGTGGTCAATTAGGCAAGCTGGGTTTGGGTTTGGTTCATCTGGGTATTGGTTTGGTCAAACCTGTGGTCCATCTGATCAAATCGTTCAGTCAAGGTTTTCATGAAGGCCTCTAGACTGGGATCCGTGGTAGAGCCAGGTTGGGGTTTAGACTTCTGGTATTGGGTTCCTAGTCTAGTTGTCATGCAATCAAACAATCAGTCAGAATGAGATGGCGTAGCCAAGCATGCAAAGGATTAGTAATTTTAGGGTTTCATAGATCTAGAGTCAAAACTGAATGGGTCAGCTCAACTTACACTCAACCCAACAGCTAATCCTTCCTCTGGCCAAGTAGAGGGTGTGTTGCCCAGAAATGGTCCCCAAGAGGGGGGGTGAATTGGGTATTTAAAAAATTAAGGCAATATATGTGCTATCAAGTTCTAAGGTGAAGAGTGATAGTGCTTTAATAATTGTGCAACGGAAGCAACGAAATAAAATGACAATTAACGAGCTAAAGAAGTTAAAGAGCAAGCCAATGCAAACACACAAGAAATATAGTGGTTCGGTGCACCTAGCACCTACATCCACTCCCCAAGCTCCACTTGGGAATTTCCACTATAATCTTTAGATTACAGCCGACTTGTTTTACCAGGCTCACAAGTCAAAACCTTACACACTTGTTTTGGCTTCGGGCTAACAAGCAACCCTAGTTGGTTTTATCAATTGGCTCACCAACAAACCTCACTCACTTGTTTTGGCTTCGGGCTTACAAGCAACCCTAGTTGGTTTTATCAATTGGCTCACCAACAAACCTCACTCTAGTTTCAAATTCCCTTGAAACTAGCTAAAGACAAAAGAGTATGAATACAAGTAATGAAAACTAAACAAACTCCTTTTGAGCAAAAATAAATTCGTTGAAGCTCTTGATGGAGACTCTTCAAGCCTTTTGTCTTGGAATCTTGGACCTCACTAAATGCCAAACACTTGAATGTTGGATTCCTCAAAAATGGAAAGCTTTTAGGTAGGGAATCTCTTGGTTTTCTCACACTTTTTGGCTTTGGAAGTGATTAAAGGCTTTGTACTTTGAACCTATACTTTTTCACTTTGTCTCCTTGTCTTTTTTGAAGTTTGGTGGAGGTTAAATACCTCATTCATGCTGAAACAACTCCACAAGACCGTTAGATTCAAAAATATGGCCGTTTATGGCCGTTAGAAATCAAATCAGAAGTTCAGAAAAACTAGCCGTTATGCCATGAGTCGACCTCATGAGTCGACCTCTGGATCAAGTGTCGACCTCATGAGTCGACCTCCAGTACATTTTAGGCAAAAGTTCAGAGTACCATAGTTCTGCCCATTTTGAATTCACAGGCTATGAGTCGACCTCTGGTGTCGACCTCTGGACAGGTGTTGACCTCTGGTGGTCGACCTCTGGAGCGTGCCACTGAGATTTTGCCATGCCGGCCATGCTGAACTTTTCTTCTCTTCATGAGTCGACCTCTGGTGGTCGACCTTTGACAAGGTGTCGACCTCTGGTGGTCGACCTCTGATCTGAATTTTTCTGAAACTCTTTGAGATGTGCGTGCCATGCTTGAGTTTCTTTAAGCCTTTGTTTCTTTTGTCAATAATTTCTTAACAAGAAGGTCCAATTTGAGTATTTTGATCTTGTCCAAGGTAGAAGAGCTCTTTTCCAAATCAAGTAAACTTAGTTTCATCAATGTACTTTTGATACTCTTTTTGAATAACCTAAGTCCTGAAACTTTTATCTAGAGATGAAACATTAGTCCAAACATATACTCAACCTTTTGTTAATCATCAAAACTAAGGAGTCAAAGCCAACAATCTCCCCCTTTTTGATGATGACAAAACCTTGAGTATATATGCAATTAAGTCCAAGAGCAAAATATAGCAATAATAAAAATTTTCAAAGTATCCTTTCATGCAAGAGTGTATCATAAAAATTTTGTGAAAATATTCTCAAGAGTCAAAAAGATTTTACTTTTCATTTATTTCTTTCTTTTTGTGAAAACATTCTCATAAGTCAAAAAGATAAGAATCATATAAACTTTACTACTCATAAGATGGAGTCTCATAAATACATATATACTTACTTTTCTACTCCCCCTTTTTGTCAAGAATCAAAAAGTCATTTTTGTAGTGAAAGATATATTAATGAAACTTATGTTGAATTACAATAAAGTATAAAATATATGCTCCCCCTCAATTTGTGCATACAACAAAATATTCTAACTTGAGGGTTTAAGAAGATAAATGCTAAGAGCTGGTATCAGATAAAATGGCACATATAGATAAAAGCACAATGTAGACAAAACAAATGTATTCAGTTACAAAATTGCTTACAAGGTAGGCACAAAACACTGATACAACAAACCATACAAAGCAAACTAAATACAACAAGTAAATCTATGAGGCTACTCCTCATCAGAAGGTATGTCAAAAGATACAGGAGCCATGATCCTAGATGAGGATTTTGGAGTCCTATGTGAGGAACTCCGAGTCCTCAGAGAGGGACCAGACCTAGGGGTAGTCCTACGAGATCTATAAGTCCTAGGTAAGGGCTCCACAGAAGTCGAGACAGAGGCAGTAGCTGAAGGAGTGGACAGATCAGCATGCTGAGTAGACTGAGCTGGAGTCTGCCTGCTGACTAGCTCATAAGCTGTGGGATCATCGATGTCTGTCTCTGTATGCTCATCTATGTCATCCGTAATCCCAATGATAGTCTCAAATAGTGACTCTGTAGGCTCAATATCAACTGGCACAGCTGTGGTTAGAGGATCTGAACTCGGAAAATCAGTGGAAGGAGGATCAGCTGAAGGGGGAATCTCTGGAATCGGCTCTGCAGGTGAAACATCAGATCTACCTGCTCCAGGCTGATCTCCATCACTGTCACTGTATCCACTAGAATCATCAGCATCATCATCACCATCATCATCATCATCATCATGTGGAGGAGATACTGTCGGATCTGCAGTCCCTGATGGCAGTGCTAATCTCAGTAAGCTGAGGATCTGTCTGAATCCTGTATCCATACTAGCTGAGAGAGCACTAATACGTGTGTCTGTGTGTATCCGCAGATCATGAAGCTCCTGCCGTACACCAGTGATCTCTGTCCGGACCTCTGAAATCTGATCAGTCACTCGCTGCTCGAAGTCCGATATCCTCACTGAAGTCCTCCGTGGTGTAGCAGTAATAGTAGGTGCTGGAGCTGATGAAGGTGGTGGCGAGAATGGCTCAGCCTCTGCAGTCTCTGTCTCCGGTGCTGGGCGAGGAGGTGTACCATGATCAGTAGGCCCTGAAGGCCCTGCCTCAGCAGCTCGGATCTCATCCTCCTCATCTGGCTCCTGGCCAGACTCTCGTCGTACCCATCGGTCGCCAATCAGTCGAAATCCCATTCTATGTAGGGATTTCTCTCCATAAGTATCTGTGTGCTGTAGCTGACTGAAGGGTATGCCATCGAATGAGACACCATGCTCTCTGAATATCTGAGTCAGTCCCATCCCGTACGGCTACACAAGTCTCCTGTGAGAAGCTGCCTCACCCATCTGCTGAAGCATGATCCTGGGAAGGTTGATGGGAGTCCGCTGGCTCAGGGACACCATCAACACCAGCTCACGCTCAGTGATAAAATCAAATCTCCTGCTCTTCGGAATCAAGATACGGGCGATGATGTGATGCAGCACTCTCATCTCTAGTGAAAGCTGGTTAGCGGACACTGTGGAAATGCCGCTAACATCCTCACGCTCTAGGATACACCTGAAGGCGTGCTCTCTGTTGCTGATCGTAGTGGCAGCAGTGCCATGAAGTGGAATCCTCCAGATGCGACTTATGACCTCAGGTATCACTGGAATCTCAATCCCTCGAACTGTAGCGGACCATCCAATGCCATCAGTGGCCATGGATCCATAAAACTCCCTGATGAGGTCTGGGTAGAATCTCTCGGACATCGTACAAAAATGGACCAGACCTGCATCTCTCAGTACATCTCCAATGAAGAAGTGATGCTGATCCCAGAATGGAATATCTACGCGCCTACCACTAGCAATGCTCTTCCAGACTAGGCTGGCTGGCACTGGTGCAGGTGGCTCTGGGGTCGGCTCACGCTCATGTCTGACTTTCCTTCGCCGCTCAGTACTACCCTGCCCCTGTTCCAATCTCCTTTTCCTTACTGCCTGGTGTTTTCTCGGACCCATGTGTAAGGATGAGGGGTAACTTAGGAAGTAAGACTAAGAGAGGTTCACTAAGAGGAGATTGTGAAATAGTGAAATAGGGTTTGTGAGATTGGAGAAAATCGAGAGTAAATGAGGAAAAGGTAAGAAACGGACGAAAGAAATACGTGTTTTCAAATGAAAAACAGCCGAGATTTGAGGGTAGAAAGATTCGAGGGATTTTGGTTGTCTAAAATCAAAAAAAACGGTCAAATAGAAGGTTGATTCCAAGAAAAGCAAGAGAGGAGGTGAGGATTTCCCAAAAAGATCGAGGAGAGGGGTGGAAATCCACTATTTGGAGGTTTAGAGAAGTTGTAGGGGGACCACACGAAGGAGAGGTAAAGAAAACAATGGGAAAAAAAGGCTTGCGGACGGGTTTAAAAAAGCAGGTTTTCGTTCAAGTGTCGACCTCTGAGAATTTTCAGGGGTCGACCTCAAGTGTCGACCTCCATAACTTAGGTGTCGACCTCAAGTGTCGACCTCTGAAAAACTCAAGTGTCGACCACCAACAGTTAATTACTTAACATAAAA
Organism: Areca catechu; assembly: GCA_021397845.1. Classification (NCBI taxonomy): domain Eukaryota; kingdom Viridiplantae; phylum Streptophyta; class Magnoliopsida; order Arecales; family Arecaceae; genus Areca; species Areca catechu. Next base: position 31,757,311 of record CM038046.1, read on the forward strand.
TTCTGTAAGAAAGAAAAAAAAATGATAAAATTTAGAGAAAAAGCCTTTAACCATATTTGAGAATTTATAAATCATTTTTGAGAAATTTTGATGAAAATTGAAGAGATTCAAGCAAAAGGATCAATGACTCCCAGTTCTCTTCTAATCATACAAAATCTATCTTCATTCAATGGTTTTGTGAATATATCAGCCAATTGATAATCAGTACATATAAATTCTAACAACACATTAGAGTTTTGAACGTGATCTCTTATGAAGTGATGTCTTATTTCAATATGTTTGCTTCTTGAATGTTGAACAGGATTTTTCGTTAAATTGATTGCACTAGTATTATCACATCTTATGGGTGTCTTAGTTAGTTTGATGCCAAAGTCCTCGAGTTGTTGTTTGATCCATAAAATCTGAGCACAACAGCTTCCAGCTGCTATATATTCGGCTTCTGCCGTAGATAGAGCAACCGAATTCTGTTTCTTACTGCTCCATGAAATCAAATTAACTCCTAGGAATTGACAAGTTCCACTAGTACTTTTTCGATCAAGTTTACACCCAGCAAAATCAGCATCAGAATATGCAATTAATTCATATGATGACTCCCTAGAGTACCAAAGACCAATTTCGATAGACCCAGATAAGTATCTAAGTATACGTTTTACAGCTAAGAGATGTGATTCTTTAGGAGCAGACTGAAAACGTGCACACATACAAACACTAAACATTATATCTGGTCTACTGGCAGTTAAATATAGCAATGAGCCAATCATGCCTCTATATAATTTTTGGTCTACTGATTTACCACATTCATCTTTGTCTAATTTACATGAAGAGCTCATAGGGGTACCTATTGGTTTTGTGGTCTCCATCCCAAACTTTTTCAAAATTTCCCTTGTGTACTTGGCTTGGTTGATGGAGATCCCCTCTTTGGTTTGCTTAATTTGGAGTCCGAGGAAGAAGTTGAGTTCTCCCATCATGCTCATCTCGAACTCATTCTGCATTAACTTCGTAAATTCTTGACAAAGACATTCGTTAGTAGCACCAAAAATAATATCATCTACATATATTTGTACTACTAAGAGATCATCATTTTTCTTTTTCAAAACAATGTATTATCTACATTACCTCTAAAAAAATCATTTTTCATCAAAAATGAACTTAATCTATCATACCAAGCTTTAGGAGCTTGCTTTAAACCATACAATGCTTTATGCAATTTAAAGACATGATTAGGAAATTCATGATTTTCAAAACCAGGAGGTTGTTCAACATAAACTTCCTCTTCAATAAATCCATTTAAAAAGGCACTCTTTACATCCATTTGAAATAACTTGAAATCCATAAAAGAAGCAAATGCAAGTAAAAGTCTAATTGCTTCTAGCCTAGCAACAGGAGCAAAGGTTTCATCGAAGTCGATCCCTTCTTCCTGGTTGTAGCCTTTAGCAACAAGTCTAGCTTTGTTCCTAATTACAATACCATGTTCATCAAGTTTATTTCTAAAAACCCATTTTGTGCCAATTACAGAAACATTAAGGGGTCTTTCAGTTAAAGTCCAAACATTATTTCTTTTAAATTGATTTAGTTCATCTTGCATAGCATTAATCCAGTTACAATCTTTTTCAGCTTCTTCTATTGACTTAGGCTCTATCTGAGATACAAAAGCTAAATAATCACAAATATTTCTAATAGAAGAGCGTGTACTTACCCCCTTTGATGGATCACCTATTATTAGCTCTTTAGGGTGTCCATGTGCATACCTCCATTCTTTAGGTAATGGTTTTGGTGAAGTTGCATTGATTTCTTGAATTTGATCTTGACTTTCTTGATCATCATCTCCTTTGGGCTCATCTTCATTGATTGTCATTGTTCAAGCTTCTTTGTACCTGTTTCAACATCAATAGAATATTCTTTTCTAGAAGATTTTTCGTTAGATTCATCAAACACTACATGAATTGATTCTTCAACCAGAAGAGTTCTTCTGTTGAAGACCCTATATGCCTTGCTAGAAGTAGAGTATCCTAAGAAGATACCCTCATCTGACTTGGCATCAAATTTACTGATATTATCTTTGCCATTGTTTAATATGAAACAGCGGCAACCAAATACACGAAAATACTTGAGATTAGGTTTTCGATTTTTCCAAAGCTCATATGGTGTTTTCTTCAAAATAGGTCGAATTAAAACACGATTTAAAATGTAACAGGAAGTATTAATGACTTCTGCCCAAAAATATCTAGGTAAATCGTTTTCGCAAAGCATTGTGCGTGCCATTTCTTCAAGAGTCCTGTTCTTTCTTTCTACCACCCCATTTTGTTGAGGTGTCCTAGGTGCAGAGAAATTATGACTAATACCATTTTCATTACAAAAAGTTTCAAAATCATGATTTTCAAATTCAGTTCCATGATCACTACGCAAAGAAACAATAGTGAGATCTTTTTCGTTTGAAACCCTTTTATGAAATTTAACAAAAGCTGAAAAAGTTTCATCTTTATGAGCTAAAAACATTACCCAAGTAAATCGTGAGTAATCATCTACAATTACTAGCCCATATTTTTTACCTCCCAAACTAGTTGTTCTGGTTGGTCCAAAGAGGTCTATATGCAATAATTCAAGGGGTCTAGTAGTAGATACTACTCCTTTAGGTTTGAAAGTAGATTTAGTTTGTTTTCCAAATTGACATGCAGCACAAATTTTATCTTTTCAAAAGTGAGTTTTGGCAATTCTTTTACAAGATTCTTTTTGCTTAATTTTGAAATCAACTGCATACTAGCATGCCCTAGCCTACGGTGCCAAAGCCAACTAGTTTCACTTGCCTTGGCTTCCTTAGCCACTAGGCATTGACCACTTTCCATGGCTAGATCATCAAGATCAACCATGTAAATGTTTCCATGCCTAAGACCAGTGAACTTGATGCCATCGACATCTAGACTAGATACCATGCACAAAGATGATTCAAAAGTTACTTTAAAACCTTTATCACAAAACTGACTAATGCTAAAAAGATTATGCTTCAAGCCATCAACAAATAATACATTATCTACATAAGCATTAGGGGTGATATGGATTTTACCAATTTCGATGATTTTGCCTTTTCCATTATCACCAAAAGTGACGTTTCCACCATCAATTGCAGCTAGTGATGAGAATTGCTTCACATCCCCAGTCATGTGCCTTGAGCAACCACTATCCAGATACCACATTCTTCTTTTTTTTTGGTTGCAAGGCACACCTGCAAAAAAATGATCAAGTTGAAACTTTAGGTACCCAAGTCATCTTGGGTCCTTTAGGGTTAGTCAAATTGGTTCCTTTTGGAACCCAAATCTTTTTAAGAGTATTTAATTTTCTTCTATTACAAACATATGATTTATGACCTACTTTACCACATGCATAGCAGGTAATATTAGAAGATGCAGGTATGAAAAAGTTTTTGTAAAGTTTTTGCTGATTGTGTGGTTTAAATCCAAGTCCAGCTTTATTAAACACTGCATGTTGGCTATTTAAAAGCATATTTAGTTTTTCTGAACTAAAGGTAAACTTTTCTACAAAGGGTTTTACTTTTTCTAACTCTTCCTTGTAATTCTTATTTTGAAGCAATAGTTCTTTATTTTGTTTTTCAATGTTCTCATTAGTTTTAAGACTTCTATATTTTTTAAAGAATTTTTTCTTTAAAAAGATTATCTTTATCATTTGTCAAAGTCTTTACATGTTCTCTTAATTTCTTGTTTTCTTGAGTTAAATTTTCAATTTCACTTGAAAACTTTTCTGAATTTTGGTTTTTGTAAGCTCAAAATTTTGCTTTCTTAATTTCTTATTTTTTAATTTTAATTTTCATATTCCATTACTAAGTCATCAAAAGCATCATGCAATTCATTGAAAGTAAATTCAGTTTCAGGTTCAGAGTTTACCTCATTATCTTCATTGGCCATGAAACATAGGTTGGCGACTACCTGCTGCTCTTCTTCACTGCTGGAGTCCTCACTCTCACTCCAGGTAGCCATCATGGCCTTCTTTCTCAACATCCTTCTACTCTTTTTAAGCAAAGGGCAATCCGTTTTGTAATGTCCAGGCTTCTTGCACTCGAAGCAGATGGGTGGATCCCTTTCTTTTTCTCTTTCTCCTTCTCTTTGTTGTGATCACCTTTTGTGGCCTTTTCTTGTAGAAGCCCTCTTTGTTGTGATCACCATTAGATAAATTTTTCCCACAAACCCTCCTCATACCATTTACTATATTGGTAAATCTAGTATACATTTCACTTATGCTTTCAGTTGGTTCCATCCTGAACATCTCATACGTATGAATGAGCATGTTCACCTTAGTGGTCTTCACTTGGTGTGTACCCTCATGGGTAACCTCAAGTGTATCCCAAATTTTTTTGGCGGAAATACAATTTGATATTCTGTTGAATTCACTAGGATCAAGTGCACAGAATAACAAATTCATCGCCTTAGCATTTAACTCAGCTTGTTTGATGTCATTGTCATCCCATTCTTCTTCAGATTTTGGGGTGATAATGCCATTAACCAAGTGAGTGGGCTAATGAGGCCCTTTAGTGATTACTCTCCAAATATGATAATCTACAGCTTGTAAATAAATACGCATACGAGTTTTCCAATAAGTATAGTTTGTGCCATTAAAGAAAGGAGGATGATTTGATGCTTGTCCTTCAACTATACCCATTCCAATTGGGGCGGCCATGATCTTTCACTCAAGATCGTTGGACCTACAAGAGAGTACCGGTGCTCTGATACCACTTGTTGCCCAGAAATGGTCCCCAAGAGGGGGGGTGAATTGGGTATTTAAAAAATTAAGGCAATATATGTGCTATCAAGTTCTAAGGTGAAGAGTGATAGTGCTTTAATAATTGTGCAACGGAAGCAACGAAATAAAATGATAATTAACGAGCTAAAGAAGTTAAAGAGCAAGCCAATGCAAACACACAAGAAATATAGTGGTTCGGTGCACCTAGCACCTACATCCACTCTCCAAGCTCCACTTGGGAATTTCCACTATAATCTTTAGATTACAGCCGACTTGTTTTACCAGGCTCACAAGTCAAAACCTTACACATTGTTTTGGCTTCGGGCTAACAAGCAACCCTAGTTGGTTTTATCAATTGGCTCACCAACAAACCTCACTCACTTATTTTGGCTTCGGGCTTACAAGCAACCCTAGTTGGTTTTATCAATTGGCTCACCAACAAACCTCACTCTAGTTTCAAATTCCCTTGAAACTAGCTAAAGACAAAAGAGTATGAATACAAGTAATGAAAACTAAACAAACTCCTTTTGAGCAAAAATAAATTCGTTGAAGCTCTTGATGGAGAATCTTCAAGCCTTTTGTCTTGGAATCTTGGACCTCACTAAATGCCAACACTTGAATGTTGGATTCCTCAAAAATGGAAAGCTTTTAGGTAGGGAATCTCTTGGTTTTCTCACACTTTTTGGCTTTGGAAGTGATTAAAGGCTTTGTACTTTGAACCTATACTTTTTCACTTTGTCTCCTTGTATTTTTGAAGTTTGGTGGAGGTTAAATACCTCATTCATGCTGAAACAACTCCACAAGACCGTTAGATTCAAAATATGGCCGTTTATGGCCGTTAGAAATCAAATCAGAAGTTCAGAAAAACTAGCCGTTATGCCATGAATCGACCTCATGAGTCGACCTCTGGATCAAGTGTCGACCTCATGAGTCGACCTCCAGTATATTTTAGGCAAAAGTTCAGAGTACCATAGTTCTGCCCATTTTGAATTCACAGGCTATGAGTCGACCTCTGGACAGGTGTTGACCTCTGGTGGTCGACCTCTGGAGCGTGCCACTGAGATTTTGCCATGCCGGCCATGCTGAACTTTTCTTCTCTTCATGAGTCGACCTCTGGTGGTCGACCTTTGACAAGGTGTCGACCTCTGGTGGTCGACCTCTGATCTGAATTTTTCTGAAACTCTTTGAGATGTGCGTGCCATGCTTGAGTTTCTTTAAGCCTTTGTTTCTTTTGTCAATAATTTCTTAACAAGAAGGTCCAATTTGAGTATTTTGATCTTGTCCAAGGTAGAAGAGCTCTTTTCCAAATCAGGTAAACTTAGTTTCATCAATGTACTTTTGATACTCTTTTTGAATAACCTAAGTCCTGAAACTTTTATCTAGAGATGAAACATTAGTCCAAACATATACTCAACCTTTTGTTAATCATCAAAACTAAGGAGTCAAAGCCAACAGGGTGGGAGTGTGGGAGGCCCCCCTACTTTTTCAAGGACTCAATTAAAAATCACAACACCACTTAGATCGTTTGACTCTGGACCCTTAGCCTTAGACACCAGATTTCAGTAATAGCTAAAGGATTAAATGCACTAGTTGGCCCACATGGTTCGGACCCGACCTATTGGGTGTCACCTAGCCCACTAAGGCAAATTAAGTCTAATTAATTTTAATTAATCTTGGGTCAGAATGTTAGTGGTTGTTTTGGACCCAAGACAGGGGATGAAATCCTGTCCTGATGTTAGATAGCAATTGCCCTTAAGATTAGGTTAAAGAGATGATAGCAATCAATGGTCCTGATGCAAGCTAAAACAATCAAAATAAAAATAAAAATATTTATGTGTATTTTATGAGGTGGCAAGTTAAGTTTAGGTTGATTAGGTTAGCAACAAATTGGGCTTGGGATTGGGATGTGTGGAAGTTGGTTAGGTTTGGTTGAGTCAAAATGCAGAAATAGCAGAATTCAGAAAATTAAGATTTCAGATGATACAGGTTTTGACATAGTTACTGATGCAGAAAAAATCTAAAAAAATTATAAAATAGAGGATGGATGGTGATGATGAACTCTACCAAATTTGATGCAAAACAAAAATTAGATGATGATACAAATCTAGGGTTTTCAGACTAATACAAAAATATCAGGATTTTAGTTAGGGTTTCTAATATGCTAAATTTTAATGAATTAGGTTTTTGTAAAATTAATTAAAAATTATGACAATTATCAAGACAAAATAGAGGACATGACATGCAAATTTCATATAAAAACAAAATTCTTAAGTGGTCAAAATCAGATGAAAAATAGACACCTAATGCAGCTAGCAGGATGCAGAAATTAGGGTTTTTGATCCTAATGTAGATGAATGATATCCTAAAGATGTTCTGATACCAAACTGATGCAAGATAACTCTAAGATTGCTAAACATGTAGGAAAAATAATAAACTATTTTTTATAATTTTTTTAATATTAAATTTGTAGGCTAAATTTCTAAAATTAAGTAAGAACTAGCAGGATGAATAGCAATGCAAAGAATCATCATATCGCAGGCATATTCATGCAAAATAATAAAAGTCAGGACCTGAGAATTAAGAAATTCCTAGTTTAGGATAGCTAATCTTCAACAAATCATAAATCAAGAGAAGTGAAGGATGTTACCAAATAGGGATTGAAGAGTCTGCAATTGAAGAGATTACTCACACTCTGATTGGAGCCTAGATGATAAAGCTTCCGTTCTCTTAGATTAAATGGCTGATTTGGGACGGTCCTGGAGGCAAAGAAAGCCTCCTCTAGGGAGGGAAAATACCTCGGGGATTCTGCAAGTGTCAGAGGATGGTTAGAAAACAACAACAAATAATAGAAGGAGATTAGGGTTAGAAGAAGATGGAATCATGGTTTGGATGTGGGTGGCTTGAAGAAGGATGATGCTCTTTGCTTGGGTAGCCTAGGGCACTCCTTCCTTGGGCGTGCGAAGGCCTGGAAGGCAGCAAAGCTTGGACGAAGAAGAAAGCTTGTAGTAGGGTTCGGCCAGGCAAAGAACAAACACTCAAACAACTCAAGAACACCAACACAAGAACAATACTCAAGATAAAATTTCAGCAAAGTTTAATTCATATGATAAAAAGATTGATTACAAGAGGAAGAGTGGTGGGGTATTTATAGAGCTCCCATGCCCTCTCCTAAAGGGATTACATGTCTTCTCCTAGTTAGAATAGGTTTACACAATTTAAGTGAGAGAAAGACTACAAAATAAACTTAGAACTAGGAGTATACAAGTTGAATAGAATAAAAACTCAAACTCCTTCTTTCATTTGAACTCTTCCACCATGTTTGGATTTGGTCAACCATTAAGGACACACCTCTTGGCATGTTGGGCTTTATGGGGGGCAGCAAGGGCTTGGGGCGCATGGGCTTTGGGCCTCTTGGAAGCTGGGGTGCCTGGGCTGGTATATTCCTGTCATCAGACTGGAATCTTGGTTCTTAAAGGCTTGGGCCTGGCAATTATGCTTGATTTCTCCTGGGCTGGGTGCAGATGGACCTCTGGATTCATGATATGCCCTGGTCTGGAAATATACTCTAGCATATGGAGAGAATCTGGGCATTTAGAGAGCATATGGAAGGAATTAGGATATATGGAAAGGCATCTTGGATATTGGGGTGTCACACAAATCCAATAAGCTGGTGTAGTGGCCTCTAACTCCTGGATGAGGCCTGGTGAAACTCTAAAATAGGGTAACCTTTTCTCTTGTACAAAAATTGGACTCATACTGAATTTATACTGAAATACAGGACTCGATACTAGACTGGGATTGAGACACAATCAACTAGTCTCAACTTATTACAGGACTCAATCTTACTTGCTTACAAAATTATGACAATCAATGATGAACACAGGTATGCATCTTCTAAATCTAAATCCTTTTTGTGGAAGGACTCATGATTGAGTGAATTATTTAGATATATTTAGTTTTAGTTTCATATCAGATCTCAAAAAATTTTGTATTCAATCTTCTACATATGATCCATGAGATGATTAGAAAATTTTTATAATTAGTATCAGAGCCTGGTATTTTGTAGAAGATTGGAATAAAAAAAAATTGGAAAGAGCTACTAGGGATGGAATCACCATGTTTTTTCCATCCATGTTCGATGATTGGCCTGGGAAAGCATGTTAGCCATCTGACTATATTGGCACCATTGATCAACCACTTTTTCCCAGCCATGATTTTAATCACAAAAAAAAATGCATAAGGGCATGGTTTTCTTGTGCCCTAGACCCCTTCTCTAACCCACATCTAACCCACACTGGGCATCATCAATGGTGGCGATATGGGCATGCTAGTTAATGATGGCGTCGATCGGTGGTCATCGCGGTGAGTTGGTGGCCGAAGGAGAGATTGTAGCCACGAAAAGGCTGATGGAGTGGTGGTTTTTGGGCTAATGTGACCGGCCATGATCCTCATTATTCCCTTCACCAGTGCCACCCTAATCGCCCCGGCACATGTCCAAATAAGATGGCAGTTAAAACTTCGACCAACGAGGAGGTGGTCGGTGGTGGTTTGGATTAGAGAACAAAAAAAAAAACAAAAAAGGGAAAGAACATAAATCCTAGCATCGTGAGGGCCTTGGCTGCCGGCGATGCCATGGGAGGCACCGATCAATCATCATTGGCCTTTTCTTGGTAGCTATTTAGCCTGAGGTGTGTGGCGAGGGCGGGTGGTTTTGAGAAGAGGGGGCGGTGGCTTTTGCCCCCCCCCCCCCAATCTTCTCTCTATTTTTGCTTCATCATGAGGAAGAAGACCAATAGGATTTTGGATTTCAACCTGAAATCCAAAATCCAAAAAATACAAAACCCTTTTTCAATAATAATAGGTCATTTACATTTAGGCCCCTAATTTTTTGAATACCATAAATAAGTCCTTTAAAAATTTATAATTTAGTCCCTACAAAATTTATATTTAGATATAGTCCAAAAAATAAAAAAAATATATATATATATTGGCATGTGTTAGATCCTTTTATTATTTATTTATGTTGTACAATTATTGGAATGTAATATTAATTTATAAAATGATCAGTGGATGCATGTTGATAAGTATATCACTTGTAAATGATCATTCAAACATACATGTGGTTAGAGTACATCATTTTATGTTTTGCTTGGACATTTATTCTCTATGAATAATCTTGTGGGTTGACATAAATATTTATCATTAAAATGATTTATTTATATAGTCTATTAGATTTTTCATTATGTAATGAATATTTCTGGTTATGGCATACAACTGCCTATCCAAACAAGATTGTTGTGTGTGTTAACTAAGAAAATATTGCATGGTGCTCTAGCTTTCAGGGATCTGTATCCAAAAAGAATAGATTATGAATGCTTGAGTTTTTTGGTAGCTTATAGCTTCATGTGAAGTGTACTTATGCATATTACATGTTGTATCCAAAAAAAAATATGTGATATAGCATTTGGGCTCTTATTATTATGTGATATATATTATTTATGTTATATCCATTAACTAATATTTTGCATTCCTATATTTTTAATTGTATAGTCATTTCGGTGTGTGAACAACAACAATGTTGTTGTTGATACTTACTAGTTCAAATTATAAGAAATACAAAGCAAGACATGGAATTTGCTCTTGGAATTACTGATATTGATTTGCAGTAGTATATGAAATAAAACATGATGATCTCAATGATCAGAGTACTTTTGAACAAAAGAATACTTTACTAAATGGAAAAAAGTCAAATAAACTTTGTTTGATTACAATTAAGAGGTCTATTTCTAAGCATCTTTTGAATGGTCTATATGAGTCCAACAATGCAAAAGAGCTATTTGAAGTTATAAGACAAAGATATCTTGTATCCAACAATATTGAGTTTGGATGCCTAATGAAAGTACTATGACAATAAGATATGATAATATTGGGGGTGTCATGAAATATATGAAATATATAAAAATGGTTCATCATCTCCAATCTAAGCTTAAGGAACCAAAAATCGATATACTTGATTCTTTTCTTGTGTCTCATGCTTTAAATTCCTTACCTGTTGAATTCTCCCATATCAAAACTGCTTATAATACTCATGATGAAATATAGAGTATTAATAACTCGATTACCAAGTGTATTACTGAGAAAGAAAAAGTTAAGAAAGAAAAGAATGACAGTGCCATGCTTACCTTCCAACCTCAACCTCATTCTGGCAAGAGTTTTGTGAATAAAAAAAGGATAAACCATTACTTCTAAACAGTCTCAGGATTTTAGAAGGAATAGAAGCAACCACGATCAGAATCATTTATTAGGAGGTTTCAAAGCTACCTTTAAGAAAAAGATTAAGAACTTTCATTGTAAAAAGAAAGGACATATGAGGAGTCAATACTATAAATTCAAGTATTGATTAGAAAAGAAAAAAGGCAGAAAGGTAAGCCCTTAGCTTTAGTTTGTTGTGAGTTCAATATAATTAACATCCTTGTTAATTCTTGGTGGCTTGATAGTGGTGCTTCAACTCATGCTATCATTTTCTTACAAAGGTTGATAAACAAGCGAAAACCAAATTGAATGAGAGCAAGCTGAAAGTAGGAAATGATCTAGAAGTTGAAGTAAAGTATATAGGAGTTATCAAATTACTTTTAGTGTCTAGTTTTGTAATTACCTTGAAAAATATATTCTATGTACCTTCTTTCAAAAGGAATTTAATTTCTATTTCTTCTTTAAATAGACTTGGATTTTGTTCTGTTTTTAGTAATGAAAGAGTTAACTTGATGTTTAATTCAAAAATTATTGGTTATGGCATTTTGAATGATGGATTATATAAATTGTGTTTGGCTTGTGATAATCCTAATGGCTCTTTAAATGTTGAGAATGTTGCTGCCAAACATCCTAGGATTAAAGATAAATCTTTTATAATTTGGTATAGTGCCTATGGCATATATCTAAAGAAATAATTAATAGATTGATTAATGATAGCATCCAATATATCTTGGATTTTGGGGACATGGAGACTTGCATTGATTGTATCAAAGATAAATTGACCAAGACTAAAAAGAAAGGAGCAACCCAAAATTCAAGTCTTTTGGAGCTCATTCACATTGGCATTAATGAATTTTATTTTCCTACAATTTATGGTAATAGATATTTTATTACATTCATTGATGATTATTCTTGATATGGTCATCTTTATTTAATTAAAGAAAAATATGATGCCCTTAAAAAATTGAAAATCTTTAAAAATAAGTTGAGAAACAATTAGGAAAGGTTATCAAAATTATTAGATCTGATCGTGGGAGTGAGTATTATAGTAAAAATGATGTGGCAGGGCAGCATATGAATTCGTTTGCTAAGTACTTACAAAATTATAGAATTGTTACTCAATATACCATGCCTGAAAGTCCTGAATAAGATGGTGTGACCGAAAGATGGAATCACATCATTAAGGATATGATGAGGAGCATGATGAGTAGGTCTAACTTACCAGAATACTTATAGGGTGAAGCTCTCAAAACTATATTATATTCTTAACAAAGTTTTCAGTAAATTTATGCCTAAAACATCTTTTGAACTCTAAACTGGAAGAAAACCTAGCTTGAATTATTTTCAGGTTTGTGATTATCTTGCGGAAGTAAGAATATATAATTCTATAGAGAAAATGACTGACCCTAAAATCAATCATTGTTATTCCATTGGATATCCAAAATATTATAAAAGATACAAGTTCTATAGTCCAGGAAGAGATAACAGAATTATGGAGTCTCTTACTATCAAATTTTACAAATTTGAGGTGGCTGATTAAGAATCTTTCCAAGCTATTGACGCTAATAATGGCCAAGCTGAGAATGTCTCTATTCCTATATTTATTCATCATGAAAATGTAGTTCCTGCTCCTATTGATAGACGGCTATTTATACTCTTGATCCTCTTGCTCCTATTAAGAATCTTTAATTTGTTAAAGAAGTTTCATTAAAAAGATTTGCTAAATAAAAAAGATATGCTATTTTGATGATTTTTATGTCTATGTTGGAAAAATGATTATGATATTGGACATATGATTGATCCAGTTACTTTCTTGATACTGTTAATTCTCTCCAATCTGATTTATGGATGGATGCTATAAAAGAGAAGATGCAGTTTATAGCTTACAATGATGTGAGAGCTTATTGAACCTCCTGAGGGTTATAAACCTATAGGATGTAAGTAGGTGTAGAAGACTAAAAGAGATTCTAAGAAAAGAATTGAGCGTTTCAAGACTAGATTGGTAGCTAAAGGATTTACTCAAAAAGAAGGAGTAGACTTTACTAAAACATTTTCTCTAGTATCTTCAAGGGATTCCTTCATAATTATTATATCTTTAGTGGCTTATTATGATCTAGAGCTACATCAGATGAATGTTAGAACTACTTTCTTAAATAGTAACTTCAATAGAAAAGTATACATGAAATAGCCTAAAAGTTTTCAAGAAAATGGTAAAGAATATTTGGTCTACAAATTGAAGAGGTCCATCTATGGTTTGAAATAAGTATCATGATAATGGTATTTGAAATTTGATAAGGTGTAACCTCTCTTGATTTTGAGGAAAACAAAGTTGATCAGTGTATCCATCTCAAAATCAATGAAAAAAGTTTATCTTTCTTGTTTTATATGTTAATGATATCTTACTTGCCAGCAGCAGTTTTGGTTTACTTTGTGAGACCAAACAAATGCTATCTAAGAATTTTGATATGAAAGATCTTGGTGAGGCATCTTTAATTTTAGGTATTGAAATTTAGAGGGACAGATCACATTATTTGTTAGGTTTGTCACAAAGGATGTATAACGATAGGATTCTTGAAAGGCTTAATATGCAGAATTGTAGACTATGTGATTCATATGTTGTCAAAGGTGATAAGTTCAGTAAAGATCAATGTCCAAACAATAAGCTTAAGAAAGATCAGATGAAAAATGTATATTATGCTAGTGTTATAGGGAGTCTAATGTATGCACAAGTCTACACTAGACTTGATATTGCCTTCAGAGTCGATGTTCTAAGTAGATATTTATCAAGTCTTGGTTAGCCATATTAGGTTGCTGTAAAGAAGATAATGAGATATTTACAAAAGACCAAGGACTATATGCTTGTGTATAAAAGAGTTAATAACCTAGAATTAGTAGGGTATTCAAATTCAAATTATGCTGGGTGCCCTGATGATTTAAAATCAATCTCTAGATATATTTTTATATTAGCTGGTGGTACGGTATCTTAAAAAAGTATCAAACAAATGCTGACTATTTCTACCATGCAAGCCAAATTTATCTCTTGTTATAGAGCTGCTACTCAAGCTACTTGGTTGAGAAATTTTGTAGCTGGATTTTAGATTCTATATTCATGTTCCAGGTCTAATTTATTATGATAATAAGGCTCTAGTATTCTTCATAAAAAATAATAAATCTTTTAGTATGTCTAAATATTTTGAGCTAAAGTATTTGACTGTTAAGATCTTGTGAAGAATGGAGATATAACTATTGAGTATATTGATACAGAGTTAATGCTAATTGTTTCTCTGACCAAGAGTTTAAGGCTCATATACTTTACAAAGTTTGTTGAAAATATGAGCATATTGAGTTTTTTTGATATTCTTGGTTAGTATGAGTGACTTTATAATTATGCTTGATTATCATTGTAGACTTATTTTTTATTTATATCTATCATGAGTATTTATATACATTATTAACATGATAGTTGATGGTATATTTATATATAATTTTTTTTGGTTATGAGATATCTCTTTTGATTATATACCTATTGTATGAAAATTGAAATCAGGTGTCGAGTCTCATATATATTGTACTGTGTTGTCATTGATACCATATAAGTATATAAGATAGAATGGCTTATTATTTTGATGCCATTAATTTTTTTTTGTTTATTTTGTTTTCAAGCATGTTAAATAAAAAATGGTGGACTGATAATAAAAATAGTATATTTTATCCTTGGATCAATTTTTGGATGCTATTTTCTTGCTACACTATCATACTAAGACTCATGTCGATGTATTTGTGATACTTGTAACTATGGATAGGTCTTGTATCAAATAAAGGATGCAATGACTCCCATGATTTGACATGATTGATATTATTGGACCAAGTCATTTATAAGTTCTATCCATGGATCATATATTTTTCGTGGCCACTTACTATTTTCAACCCAAGGTCATTTTTAAAAATAAAATATTTTCAAAATCATGATTAATGTTATTTAAGTGAGAGAATGTAAGAGTTTTTTATATTTTGGGCTAACATTAATTATTATTTATTTGATTTATTAAAAATGGGTTGATTGTATGATCCATATTGATAGACATATATATTGTCCAATATTGTATGTGATCCTTTTGTGTTTGGACTGGGAGCACCTTATGTTAGTTCGTGTAGTTGAGACGACATATTGTAGGCATTAGCCTAACTTGACCCGTGATGGAATGGCCAGTTAGAATATTTTTATTTTATTGGCTAGGTCCTCTCTCCACTTCTTCTATATATATGATGTGAGATTTGTCTTCACAGCTTATTCCATTGAATAGCTGCCTGTTGAAAGAGGAAGACTGAGATGACTCTACTTTTGGTATTCGTGTGAGCATCGTAATTGAAAGTTTGAAATCAATGGTAAACACAAATATGCATCTTAAATCTAAATTCTTTTTATGGATCATGATTATACAAATTATTTAGATCTATTAGTTATTCAGATCATATCTCAAAGGTTTTGTATTTCAATCTTTTGCATATGATTCATGGGGTGATAAAAAAATTCCTACAATATCAAGAAAGAAAAAATGGGTGTGAGATTGGGATGCACCTTCCTAAAAATATTGAGAGTGTAGAGATTTGGTCATAACTTTACTTAATGGCTTCTTCAGTATAGTTGTTAATGAATTTTTGAGTACTTGTAGCATAGGTAGTTCAAAGAAGTGAGTTCCTTTCCCATAATTCCCTTGGAAGATTTAGAAATCTAGTCCAAAGTATAGCACTTGTAATTGAATCTTGCCCTATACTGAAATTTGGAAGCTAATGCTTTAGGGTTGGAACTTAGTCCATGGTTTATTTGCCATAACCCATGTCTGGTGCTCTTCTTTCTCAAATCAGAAAATAAGGTGACTAGGAGGGAGGGAGATGATTTCTCCAATCACCACCATCTCATCTTTAGTTCTCTAGAAAGAAAATCAAGTCAAAGTCCCATACCCACTAGTTTATCTTTAAGGCCCATTTTTTTATGGATAAATAGTATAAAAATGTTGGTCAACTTTCTTATTGACTAACTTATCCATGTTCCCATGCTTTTCAAAATGGATAAGTTACTTTTGCTGGGTAGCATTTATTCATGAAATGGAAGGAACATCTTACCCATCTAGAGAGTGCCTAAATCATTTTCTCACTAACTAATAAACATTAATTTTTTTCTAAAATTGCCCTCGTTCTTATTTCCAATGTCTCCATTGTTCAATGCTCAATAATTTAGTTGTCCACTACTATTTATACTTACAAAGTATAAAGGATGTTATAGAAAATATGAATAAATCTTAACAAACTTACCTAGAAAAATAGTAATGCAAAAGAATATGGGTAACATATTTTAAAGCCACTTTTTCATTTGCAAAAGAGCATGGATAAATTATTTTCTTGTCAAAATTTTACTTAAAAAATATTTATCTCGAAAAATATAGTTTTCCAAGTAAATTTATTTACTATAAAAAAAGAACCCTTAAGGGAATTAGTTCACCTCTTGCTTGCATGAAGACTATTGATTCAGTAAATTCTTGTTACAAACGAGCAATTTCATCCTCCATAATGGCTTGTCTCCCATCGATATCTCCTTCACCCTTGAAGAACCTCTACCTAGGTTTTCTTTTGATCTTCTTGAAAGTTTCCAACTAGGCTCTTTTGATTCCCTCCATCCTAATGGGCTGTCGATGTAGGAGCAAGCTTGACGTATGATGGTTGCTCTATCATC
This sequence comes from Areca catechu, assembly GCA_021397845.1. NCBI lineage: Eukaryota > Viridiplantae > Streptophyta > Magnoliopsida > Arecales > Arecaceae > Areca > Areca catechu. The sequence goes on from CM038046.1 coordinate 31,774,043, forward strand.
ACTAGAGGAGGATTAATGGACGTCTCCACTTCAATGTCGATTACTTCGATCACTTCTACTTGATTATTCATTTTTTATAAGTTTCCTTTCCAACTAACTCTCTTTTAATGATGTACCATCTACTTCTAAGGTGATATTTATTGACCCATATAGGATCACCATGATGATCTTAGATTACTAGTAATCCTTATCCTAAGATAACTTTTTCTTCGATAATTTAAGATTACTGTGTTTGCGAGACCATGTTCTTATAATTAAATATTCCCAAGCATCCATGAGCAACATGTTTGATATCTTATTGAAATCCAATATCACTAACCACATAATACTAAAAACTATTTTTAATATATTTCATAAAAATATTTTATAAGTCATATAAATATATTATAATAAAATATTAATTTATTTAGTAATTAATTCCATAAAAATATATTTGCTAATAATATAAATTATTAATTCTATAAAGATATTTTAATTGTTATTATAGAATTGCTATTTTTATTTATTCTTAAATATATTATTTTAATATAATAATTTATTTTGATCAGAAAATATGACAAATTGAGTTAATATATTAAATAATTTTATTATATAATTTTAAAGTACAATAATATATTTCAACTATAACTTAAAATTATCATTGAATAATAATATGATTAATATAATATTATAATATAATACATATCATAAATATAATATTAATATTAATGTAATATAATATAAAATATATAATATTGATATATTATATTAATGCTATATTGATATATAATTTTTTTCACTGGTCTAAGGGGCATTTTTGTACTTAAATTGCAATTCAAGATCATTGCCATAAAGTTATCTTAGATATCTAATCCCAAGGATAAGCATTACATCACTAGCTTGGACAGTGATTTGAGGAATATGGGTTATTGTATTGTCTTTCTATTTTTCGATCTTGGTTGACTTTCGAGAAGCCATCTCGATAAAGTATCGACAAAATCAACTAATAAACATGCATCTCTAATAGAAGTGGAATGGCTTAATGGATTCCTGAGATCTATATTATTTTTGCAAATGTAGGCTGGCATTTCTATTGGAAAAGTGAATAGAAGTTTTTATTCCGAAATTATCCTGTGGGATGGAAAACTATCCCGTGGGATGGAAAACCATCCTGTGGGAATGGAAAACTATCATGTGGGATGGAAACTATCCTGTGGGATGGAAACTTTTAGTCCTACATGAAAAGATTGAAAAAAGAGAAGGCTCTTTATAAGAAAACATTTTTCCAAGCTCTTACTTCTAGGCTCACCATAGGTGGAGAGCTTGAGGGTGATGCGAAGCATCACCCGCATGCACATGCGCGACGGGCGATAAGGGCACAATGGACACTTTGTAGGCGTACTTTGCACGTACGCATCGTCGCGAGGAGCTTGAGGAGCCTTTAAATTTTTCCTGATCAAACAGATCAGATGGTCGAGAATGATTGGCACCAGATCAATGTTGCAGGGAGACGAGTCAGCTCGGATCTGCAGAATGGGAATACATGGTCTGGATGAGTCGACTCGACCAGGGTCAAGCTGGCTCAGATCCATAGAGCCGTATCATGCGGTCTGGATGAGTCGACTCGAGGGAATCGAGCCGACTCAACCAGGGCGCTCTCTGTAGCAAGAAGCCGATTCAAGGAATTCGAGCCAACTCGGATAATGGGATTTCAGAATCATGAAACAACGGATCACGCGTCTTTTAACGGATCAACATTTCTTCTGAGATCAGGAGTGCCATCGGATCGTGAAACGATGCATTGAGAAACGCACTGATCACGTGATCTAGATATCATGGTATGAATCAGCGTATCATGGCGTCTGATCATGATTGAAGAAACATATCGATCGCATAAAGGTATATCTCACTATGAAACGACATCAGAAACTTCCTTTGATGAAATCAGAAGGTTGCTTCCAAGGGGCACCTTAAGGCTATAAATAGGTCCCCATTCCTCATTCATTTTATTGCATTCATTCCAGTATTTTCCTTCCTTTTTTAGGATTTGCATACTCTGAAAAATAGAGTATAGCTATAGTGCATCATAAGTCTCTTAGGCATTTGCATACTCTGAAAAAAGAGTTTAGCTATAGTACATACAAAGAGAGAAAAGCATTCCTGGTTCGAATTTATGATGAATTGTAATGCTGCTTTTACCAGAAGAAGACCATTATATCCTGAGAGACAATCATCATAAAATCGTAAGCACCATTGTGGGACGAAATTGTCTTAAGGACATAGAGTGTAAATCTAGACTCGATCTTGTCAATTAGGTAGCCATTGTTCATATACATCCTACCACCAACAATCTTAAGATAATTTTCTTCGTACTGAAGTGCTGCTCAAGTGATGGCAACAATGGCTACACCAGTTCAGGCCGATAAGCCGGAGAAGTTTACCGGCATCGACTTCAAGAGATGGCAACAGAAGATAATATTCTATCTGATAACTCTGAATCTGGTAAGAGTTCTCAATGAAGATCCACTAGTCCTAAAGGAATGAGAGAACGACAAGCAGATTGTCGCTGATGTCGATGCATGGAAGCATTCAGACTTTCTATGCAAAAACTACATCCTTAATGGATTAGAGAATACTCTGTACAATGTGTACAATAGTATAAGCACAGCAAAAGAGCTGTGGGCATCCTTGGACAATAAGTACAAGATCGAGGATGCAGGCCATAAGAAATTTATGGCCGGCAGGTTTCTTGACTATAAAATGGTAGATTACAAGACCGTCTTGGAGCAAGTTCAAGAACTACAGATCATACTGCATGAGATACATGCAGAAAGGATGTCTCTGAGTGAGTCATTCTAGGTAGCCGCTATAATTGAGAAGCTACCTCCATCATGGAAAGACATCAAGAACTACCTGAAGCATAAGCGGAAGGAGATGGGACTTGAAGATCTGATTGTCCGCCTGAAGATCGAGGAAGACAACAAGAGCCATGATAAGAAGACAGGAAGACATCTTGCTGAGCCTAAGGCCAACCTCATGGAAGGAAAGGTCAACAAGAAGAAACGCAAGTTTCCTGGAGAAGGCTACAAATAGAAAAAAGATAATCATAAGAAGTTCAAAGGAAAGTGCTTCATTTATGGTAAAATAGGCTACAAATCCAAGAATTGTCATTTCAAGGGAAAAGAAAAGAAAGAAGTCAATACTACTGAAGATACCCTATCCCGTGAAGTGTCAGGGAGGATGTTTTAGCAGTTGTGTTTGAAGCAAACATGGTTGATAAACCAAATGAATGGTATGTTGACACTAGAGCTACTCGACATGTCTGCTCTGATAAGAGTATGTTTTCATCATATACTCCTATCAGAGGTAGAAATCTGGTAATGGATAACTCTGCTACATCAAAGATAGAAAGAATTGGCCGTATTATTCTAAAGATGACATATGGCAAAGAGCTTTTACTGAACGATGTACTGCATGTTCCTAACATCCGTAAGAACTTGGTATCAGGCTCCCTTCTAAGCACACATGGATTTAGAATGGTGTTTGAGTCTAACAAATTTATACTTACTAAAGGAGGGATCTTTCTGGGTAGAGGTTACTTGAATAATGGATTATTTAAGATGAATGTAATGACTGTACATCGCAACCTTGAGAAGAATAAAGATTCTTCTTCTATTTATATGGTTGACTCCTCTTATCTATGGCATGATAAATTAGGTCATGTGAATTTTAATTCATTACAGAAGTTAATAAATTTAGAATTGTTACCTATTCATGAAATCGATCCATATTATAAATGTAAGATATGTGTTGAAGCTAAGCTAGCCAAAACACCGTTCCATTCAGTAGAAAGGAATACTAAATCTCTAGATTTGATCCACAGTGATCTATGTGACTTGAAGTCAATACAATCTAGAAGAGGTAAAAAGTATTTTATAACATTTATTATGATTCAACTAGATACTGTTATGTGTATCTACTAAAGTCTAAAGATGAAGCTTTAGATATGTTTAAATGTTATAAAAATGAGGTTAAAAATCAGCTTGGTAAAAAGATCAAGGCTATAAGGAGTGACAGAGGTGGTGAATACGATGCACCATTTAATGACTTTTATCAAGAACATGGCATTGTTCATCAAACTACAGCTCCTTATTCACCTCAATCTAATGGACTTGCTGAACACAAAAATCGAACATTGAAAGAAATGATGAATGCCATGTTGATAAATTTTGGTACACCATAGAATTTATGGGGAGAAGCAATTCTCTCGGCTAATCATATTCTTAACAAAATACCTCTTAAGAAGAAGGACATCACTCCATATGAATTATGGAAAGGGAAAAAGCCTTCTTATAATTACCTAAAAGTGTGGGGGTGTCTAGCTAAAGTAGCTATTCCAGATCCCAAAAAGATCAAAATAGGATCTAAAACGGTTGATTGTATTTTTATTGGTTATGTACAAAACAGTAGTGCATATCGCTTTCTTGTACATAAATCAAATATATCTGATATACAGGAAAATACAATCATGGAATCTTGAAATACATCAAATGGATGTAAAAATAGCTTTCCTTAATGGTGAATTAGAGGAGGAAATTTATATGGAACAACCTGAAGGGTTTGTGGTTCCAGGCAAAGAAAAGAAGGTGTGCAGACTTGTGAAATCCTTATATGGATTAAAACAAGCACCTAAATAATGGCATATAAAATTTGACAATGTCATGTTGTTCAATGGATTCAAAATCAATGAATGTGACAAATGTGTATATGCCAAAACCATACCTACAAGGTATGTGTTAGTCTGCTTATACATGGATGATTTGTTAATCATAGGTAGTGATACTGATATGATTAAACAAACAAAGAAAATATTGATCAAACATTTTGATAGGAAAGATATGGGTATCGCAGACGTTATACTAGGGATTAAAATCACTAGAACGTCTGATGGAATAATATTATCTCAATCTCATTATATTGAAAAAATATTAGATAAATTCAATGAGTATGATACCAGCCCCCTTAGAATACCTGTACATATTAATCTACATCTTGCTAAGCAAACCCATATCACAATTGAAATATTCATGTATAATTGGCAGTTTAATGTATGTCATGAATTGCACTCGTCCTGACATAGCATATGCTGTCAATAAATTAAGCAGATTTTCTAGTAATCCAGGTCTAAATCATTGGATAGCACTAGTAAGGGTATTATGATATCTACGATATATCCTAAATTCTAGATTACATTATACAACATATCCAGCTGTACTAGAAGGATACAGTGATGCTAACTGGATATCTTCTTCAGAAGATACTAAATCCACTAGTGGATATGTCTTCACCTTAGGAGGAGGTGCAGTGTCATGAAAATCCTCAAAACAAACTTGTATAGCTCGGTCCACTATGGAATCAGAGTTTATGCTTTAGATAAAGCTGGAGAAGAAGCAGAATAGCTTCAAAATTTTTTGGAGAATATTTCATGTTGGTCAAAACCTGTGTCTGTAATATGTATCCATTGTGATAATCAATCAGCTATTTGCAGCGCACAGAATAAAATATATAATTGTAAGTCTAGACATATACGTCACAAACATGATACCGTTAAGCAATTAATTGAAAATGGAGTTATCTCTATTGACTATATTCAGTCAAAGAAAAATCTTGTGGATCCACTGACAAAAGGTTTACCAAGAGATCAAGTAAATTGTTTATCGAGGGGAATGGGTTTAAAGCCTATAAATAAATCTTCATAGAGGATACCCAACCTAGTTGACTGGAGATCCCAATATCTAGGTTCAAAAGGGACAACTAAATTATGAAGATATCAACGAAGCACTAAGGATGTAAAATCCTACTCATTCCTATGATAATCAGTGCTACCTGCTAAAGGTACTAGGATAAACATAGCTTTTAATGATTCTTATAACATGAATATCATGTGGGGTATAGTAGGATACTCTTAATAAGAATAACCTATGTGAGTGTGAACTGGGCCAATTCTATAAGAAATTTAAGGGCTTTAATTCTCTAAAGCACTCATGAGACCAGGAGTTGTTCAGGACCAAAATGAACACAACCATGAGAACCAAAAGGAATGCTCGAAAAGAAGTTATGTGATTGTTATTGTCTTGGTTTACATCAAACGCTAAAAGTTCAAGACATCATGTTCACTTTTAGCAAGTAAACTCGATAACAAAATACTAAGGAAGGTTCAAAGCCACATGCTACCACCTATCCTGATGCAACTTCATTCCACTTCTCTCCTTAAGTGTCTGCATATTCATTTGCATCTAAAAATCCATATTTATGGGGGATCGTCTTTATTGATCTTTGATCTTGGTCCAAAATTTCATTCATGTGGAGGATTGTTGGAAAAAGTGAATAGAAATTTTTATTTCAAAATTATCCTATGGGATGCGAAACCATCCTGTGGGATGGAAACTATTTTGTTGGATGGAAACTTTTAGTCCCACATAAAAAGATTGGAAAAAGAGAAGGCTCTTTATAAGAAAACCTTTTTCCAAGCTCTTACTTCTAGGCTCACCATAGGTGGAGAGCTTGAGGGTGATGCGGAGCATCACTCGCACGCGCACGCGCATGTGCGACGGGTGACAAGGGCACAATGGGCGCTTTGTAGGTGCAACGGGAATACATGGTTTGGATGAGTCGACTCGACCAGGGTCGAGCTGGCTCGGATCCACAAAGCCGTATCATGCGATCTGGATGAGTCGATTCAAGGGAATCGAGCCGACTCGACCAGGGCACTCTCTGTAGCAAGGAGCCGACTCGAGAAATTTGAGCCGACTTGAATAATGGGATTTTAGAATTGTGAAACAATGGATCACGTGTCCGGAGGCGTAATCACGCGTCCGTTCACAGATCAACGTTTCTTCTGAGATTAGGGGTACCATCGGATCGTGAAATGATGCATTGAGAAGTGCACTGATCGCGTGATCTAGAGATCACGGTATGAATCAGCATATCATGGTGTCCGATCATAATTGAAGAAACGTATCAAACGCGTATAAGCATGTCTCACTATGAAATGATATTGGAAACTCCCTCCGATGAAATCAAAAGGTTGCTTCCAAGGAGCACCTTAAGGCTATAAATAGGTCCCCATTCCTCATTCATTTTATTGCATTCATTTCAGCATTTTCCTTCCTTCTTTTAGGCATTTGCATACTCTAAAAAATAGAGTATAGCTATAGTGCATCATATGTCTCTTAGGCATTTGCATACTTTGAAAATAGAGTATAGCTATAGTGCATACAAAGAGAGAAAAGCATTCCTGGTTTGAATTTCTGGTAAATTGTAGTGCTGCTTTCACCAGAAGAAGACCGTTGTATCCTAAGAGACAATTGTCATAAAACCGTAAGCACCATTGAGGGACGAAATTATCTTAAGGATATAGAGTGTAACTCTAGACTCGGTCTTGTCAATTAGGTAGCCATTATTCATATACATCCTACCACCAACAATTTCTGGTATAATGTGCAACATAGGTGTATAGTTTTTAGGCCCGTTATATAATACCTTGAGTATTGAGAACACAAATAACGATCAACTATCTCTCTTTTATATAAAGAAGGGAGAGGGAGCCCTTAGGTAAGTTTTACTTTGTGACCATGAAAACTAAACTCTCCCTCATTCTCTCTCTCTCTTTTTCCTTTAACCTTTTCCTATGCTTCGGCTAATTTAAGTATCGGAAGGTCCCCTACTAGACAAACTCTGACAAGTAGACTTTTGGTTGCAAGTACCACAAACAAGCTAATCTCTGCTCAGGAATCGACATATCTCGTCTCAAAACTTCGCAGCAATAAGGATGATTTAAAATTACTACTATATATGATCACCATAGTACAACCAAATACCATAATATCATCATATTCTCCTGTATCACATTTGATCTTGGGACAAATATCCCATACCAAATGGCTATTAAAACTTTTCATTTTTTTATAATATTTTGGACATGATGGATCAAAATAAGTTATGCTATTTAGATTTACATTGCCAACCATCTATTTCATATTTTTGAAGTTGGAGATTGAATCCTTTTGGGGCTATTTCACCGCATCCTATCTTTTTAATAATGACCAAGTCACTTGATAATACAATCCTAGACTAGGTCAATCTTGCTAAACATCAGTTCAAAAAAAATTTACTGCACATCATAAAATTTAATAAATGTATCACAAAAGCCCTCTTTATGCCATACTGATTGTCTCTTTCACATGAAAGGAGATGATCCATACGATGATAAAGATTGAGAATTATAAAAATTAAACTTTGTTTGCCCAATAGAACAAGCTATTTAAGAAGATTACAACATCTAAAATAATGATTCATATTTAAGAGGATATTTATTTAATTTTATTTTCAAAATAAAATTATTTCAAAATATTAAAATTTTAAATTATTTACTTAATAAACCAACCATTAAGACCATCGACCAACTTGAGGGTCAATAAAGAGGATGCACATCAGCTTGATGAACTTTTTTCATTTTACTTTTTTTTTTGGAGGAGGGGTTTAACATCCGGTCCATTTATAGACCGGACTTAAATTTTTAGTCCATGTTGACTCAAATCATAACTCCCGGTCCACATTTAATCGGGATTTATTTTTTAATCCCCATAGGATAAAAATGCTCCTAATTCAAAACGCTTCTCTTCCTAAGGGTGAAGACACTTCATTTCCCTGCTTCCCCTCTCCTGATGATTGACTCTGATGATTTCAGTGCGATTTTACCCATGTTACTAGTGACACAGCTATGGTGTTGTTCTTTAGCCTTCTATTCAATGGCAACGATGACGAAGGTCATGGACTTAAATGGTGGCAAGGCCGGTTGTAAGTTTTCCTCTTTCAAAAGCTTTGCTATCCAATATCGTATGAAGCTTTATCATGGTTCCCCCTCTTCTCTCTCATCACTGCACCCCCCCTCCCCTCCCCTACCAACATCACCCCATCCTCTCTTTCTGTATCCGGTCTCCTTAGCCACTCTTCTATCTTATTCTCCCATCGCCCATGGGCATGACAATCCTAAGGCAGCTCCTTTGTTACCCTCGAGTTCCTAGACTTAGTCTCCCAAAGGTTTTCCTTCCCTTCTATCTCTTTCTCTTTCTATATCTATGTTGATTCCTTTTGTTTTGATTCTCGCTTGGGATCTTGCTTTGTATTGTCTTTGGAAAAGCGCTTACTAAATCCATGGCAAAATTATGTGATCGGTGATCAGTCAAACAAAGATCAAAATTTTTTTGATGGATTCATGAATTTATCTACCATATATACTTTGTTATTTTTATTTATTGCATTCTTATGATTTCCATTTTGCTCGAATTAACATGTCGATCTTTTAATTTTTTTCTCTTATTGGTTTTTCTATGTGCAATTTTGTTATCTATATTGAAACATGTAAGTGTGGGAATATATGATTAATAATTCATAATTTTCTTAATGCATCTACATGGTCTTGCTATGATTATATGACATTGTTTAGTGCATTACAAGTTCAAATTGAATTCACATCATGGCATCTACTTGCCCTTTTTAAATCTTGCATAGGATATAAATACATTTTAATGCTAATAGTGCATAATGTATCTGAAGAGAAATATTATGATTACAATTTTTTTGTAAAAAAATCTAAGAAATCTTGTCCATTCTAGAAAGAGACATGAGGCTCTGACAGGTGAGACTAACCAGATATTTGATATTTCTTCAAAAAAGGTGAGATTTTTTATGATTGTTTTCATGAAATAGTGGCTTTATATTTTTGTAACAAAAGTTCATTGTTTACCATTTACATTAGTTTATATAGTTAAATCTATTATATTTTTTCTGTATTATACCAATGTTGCTCTATAAGATTACATGTGCTCTAGTGTTTTCTTGCCATTTTCTAAGTTGTTTCTTTAGGTTGAAATTGAATCAATTAATACTATTCATTTTGTAAATGTCTAAATTGAGTTACTAAAACATGCAATCTTGTCACAAAGATAATAATAACAACAATCCCTTTCTTGTTTGTTTGGCAAATTATCAGAAACTATATTAGCTATTATTAAACTAATTTATAGATAACCGTCATCAAAAGCTTAGAACTTCTGTAGGTCTCAAAGAAACAAAATAGAAAAGTCTTGTACTTGGCTTGTACATGTTTATTGGCACAATATCTCTATTCTCAAATTCAAATGATACTTAAGTAATTGTAATTCAATTTTACTAGATAGACTTTTTTTAAATAAAACTCAAAAATCTTTCCTGCACGTATTTCTCTGAAACAATTATGTGATTCATATTCTAAATCAAGGCCTCTATTAGAAGGCTTCTTTTAGACCACTGTGGATTGATGCATTTTAAGTAGGAGAAAGGCTCAAAAGTTTAGGAAGGAAGCTTTTAAAGATTTGAATGTTAGTTATGATAAAATATTTTTAATATTCATTTTAATTAATGGCTTAGTCCGTAATATGGCTTCTTTAGTCATTATGAAACATAATTGTGATTCTTTAGGAATAGTTTTATATTCACAACTTTTTTCCTAAGTTTTTTGTATTATTTTTGATTGATATATATTTATAATATTATGATGATGTTTCTAATATGTATTATTTGAATTTGATTTTTGACATAGTATATGATGGCAAGTTCAAGGAGAGATAATGAATTTTGTATTGACTCGACAAATATAGTAAACAAAAGATGCTATGTTAATCATTACGTCAATGTTATGGATAGAATTATGGAGTCGATGTTTAAGGAGCAAAAGGCAAGGATGTCTATGACTCCATTGGCCATTTTCTCTATCTTTCATATATTTAATGACAAGAAGGGCTTTAAATTTAGTAAGATTGTGGTTCATTTTGTGGGGATTGAAATTGCCCTCATTCTTGGTTTAAAAGTCATGGGTGATGAGATTAATTTTTATAGCAAAGGGAGTATTCAGTAAAATCTTATAAAAAAATAGGTGATAAGGTCTGATTGAGTATAAAAATTAATCTCATCACCTATTGTTTTCATACCAAGAATAAGGGTTTTCAATTCCCACAAAAGGAACCATAATCTTACTAAATCTAAAACCCTCCTTGCATCATCCCATAATAAGAGCAATGCGTCTAATAATGGCTTGCTCTGCTTGATATATGAAAGATGGAGCAAATGGCCACATAAAGTTGTAAACACCCTTACCTTTTGCTCCTTGGTCATTGACTCCATAATTATGTCTATAACATCAACATAATGATTAAAATAGCATATTCTGTTTACTATATTTGTCGAGTCAATACAAAATTCATTGCCTATCCTTGAACTAGCCATTATATACTATGTCATAAATCAAATTCAAATGATACATATTAGAAACATCATCATAATATTATCAACAAAAAATAATACAAAAAACCTAGAAAGAAAGTTATGAATACAAAACTATTTCTAAAGAAGCACAATTATATTTCATAATGTCTAAAAAAGCCACATTACAAACTAAGCTATTAATCAAAATGAACATTAAAAATATTTTATCATAACTAACATCCAAATCTTTAGAAGCCTCATTCCTAAACTTTTGAGCCTTTCTCCTACTTAAAATGCATCAATCCATAATAGTTTAAAAGAGGCCTTCCAACAGATGCCTTGATTCAAAATATGAATCAAGCAATTGTTTTAGAGAAATGCATACAGAAAAAAAAATTGAGTTTTATTTAAAGATAGCTTATCTAGTAAAATTGAATTCCAGTCACTTTGGTGTCATTTGAATTTGAGAATAGAAATATTAAACAAACAAACATATACAAGCCATGCACATGGCTTTTCTATCTTGTTTCTTTGGGATCTGCAAAAGTTATGAGCTTTTAATGATAGCTAGCTATAAGCTAGTTCAGCAATACCTAATGTAGTTTCTGACAATTAACCAAACATATAAGAAAGGGATTGTTGTTATTATTATTTTTGTGATAGGATTGCATGTTTTAGTAACTCAATTTGGATCTTTATAAAATGGATTGTATTAATTGGTTGAATTTCAACCTAAAGAAGCAACGCAGAACATGGTAAGAAGATACCAGAGCACATGTAAGCTTATAGAGCAATATTGATATTGATATGGCACTCCCACTGACATGGCACTTCCATGGACGTGGGGCCTCTATTGATAGCCATGATGGTAGGGGACCCGTTGCTTGGATACGAAGGCCTAGTGAAGAGTTAAGGTGAGCCCTCTTGTCAAGGTTAACTCCTAGCCAAGGTTGTGCTTATAAGGCGAGCCTTTTATTTGAGGCCAGCTCTCGGCAGAGGTCGTGCTCATACTGCCAAGGCGAGCCCTCCTGTCGAAGTCAACTCCCGGTCGGGGTCATGCTCATGCTGCCAAGGCAAGCCCTCCTGCCAAGGTCAACTCCCAATCGGGATCGTGCTCATAAGACGAGCCCTCCATCTGAGACCAGCTCCCGGCCGGGGTCGTGCTCATGCTACTAAGACAAGCCCTCCTACCGAGGTCAGCTCCCAGCCGGGATCGTGCTCATAAGGTGAGCCCTCCGTTTGAGGACAGCTCCCGGTCAGGGTCGTGCTCATGCTACCAGGGCGAGCCCTCCTGTTGAGGTTAGCTCCTAGCCGGAGTCATGCTTATAAGGCGAGCCCTCCGTCTGAGGCCAGCTCCTGCTGGGGTCGTGCTCATGCTACCAAGGCAAGTTCTCCTGCCGAGGTCAACTCCCAGCCATGGTGTGCTCATAAGGCGAGCCCTCTGTTTGAGGCTAGCTCCTGATCGGGGTCGTTCTCATGCTGTCATGGCGAGCCCTCTTACCGAGGTCAGCTCCCAGTTGGGGTGGTGATCATAAGGCAAGCCCTCCGTCTAAGGCTAGCTCCCGGCTAGGGTCAGGCTCATGCTGCCAAGGGCAAGACTCTTCCCCTTCTGTTTGCCTCATGGGAGGCCCAAAAGCTTCCGCTGGCGATAAAAGAAGGGTCAACGAGAATTTAAACCATGGCAAGGAAGTTATCGGCTGCCTGCAACCTCCGGAGGGTGACACACATCCTGCCATAAATTTATACTCTACAACACACCATCCCCATGCCCTGAGCAGCGTGTAGCCCGATAAGTTTCGGACCTTATAGCGTGCCGCCACATCGATGACCGTGCAGTTGGGGACTTCAAACCCCGTAACATGATACTTGAACCTCCCCTGAGAAGAGTACTCCATTAAGGCCGTAGGACCCTATGATGCTCCAACGGTCCCTCTAGGAATGGAAGTGCCTCACCGTGGTAGGGGGCTCTACTACATTGTGTCCACCCCTTCCACGAGAAACCGTACCACCAGAAAGACAAGACCTGGACCACACTGGCGTACACCCCCAATGGAAGAGTTTCTCCCTAAGGACCGGTCAGACACAGAGGAGGTCGTAGGCGATGATAAGCCCCTCCCAAAGAGGGCACGCAGAAAGGGATACCTAGCCAAAGCTTAAGACCTGCTCTAGGTCACCCCACATACATAAGATCAGAGAGAGGAGATGCAAGGGGAGGTAAGCAAACAGAGGGAGTGAAGGGGTAAGGAAGCACTCGAGTGAACCTCCCTAGCTCTCTCATTTTTCTCAATGCATCTCCATTCCATTTTTCACCCTCTATGCGGAGAGTCCCCAAGCTCTCTGCCACAGAGGTTCTGTTCCCCTTGATCATCCCACTGACTTGATCATCAAAGTAGCCGAAATCCCTGGCTCGGGTCTTCTCTATTTTGCAAGTCATCCCGCCAAGGAGTCGACCGGAAGAGAAGACCAAGTATCCCGTGGAAATCCGATGTGTCAGAGCTATAGGCCACGGCGATCTTGGCGGCAACAGATTGACGTGCCAGGAATGGGGGAGAAGTTGGTTTGATACCAAGTCCCCCATTACAAGGGAGAGATCCATGGAAGCCCACGGTCTAATGGTGACCGTGCGGGCTCGCGAAGCCTCCACTAGCCGAGCAGGAGATCCTTCCCGCCGCGGCGACCATAGCCTGGAGAAAGAACTCCCCACTCCCCCACTGCCACTTCCGGCGGATCCTCAGATCACCGCACTGGCCCAGCAGGTCCAGGCCCTGGCCGCGATGGTGTGCCAGCTCCATAAGAGGCACTGGTCCCTGGAAACTCAGCAGTAGCTAGGGACACCGGCGGTCTATGCCGCCGACCCCCGTACCAGCCTACAATTTTTTCGGGAGGGGCTGTTTCATGCAACTTCCCACCCATGGGGAGACCACCAGATGGTCAGAAAGAAGCCACAGCGCGATTCGACCAATCGAGGGAGCCGATCCCCTGTCTCGGATCATGGTGTGCACTCGCATTAGCGGCACCAGCATGACCAGGAACTCAGGTGGGAGTTCCTCCATTCTAACCGCCCTTCACCTCCTATGGTCTCCGCCGAGGGGTCCATAAACGAGGCGATCTATCGCCAAGCGAAGAGGCACCTCGAGGAGTAGGAGCGCAAGCTGGCGGACTTATCCCGCCAGTTTATAGAGATTCAGGGCTCCCCCAGCGAGCCCGCATGTTATGACATCCGTCCCCCTTTTTCTCGCGGAATCTAAGAGGAACCAATCATCAGCTAGTTCCGTATGCCACAGGTTGATCCCTATGACGAGACAACCGATCCCCTGGACCACCTGGAAAGCTACAAGGCCCTTATAAGGGTCCAGGAGGCTACTGACGCTCCTTTGTATCGCCTTCCCAGCCACCTTACGGAAGGATGCTTGATGGGGACATCAGCATCGATCTCGATGCAGCACCGATATCGATGCATGCCTGCATGCTTGCCCAGATCCCGCATAAATGTTTTAGGATCGGAATTGTTTTAGAATTTGGTTTTATCGATGTTTTAGGATTTAGTTTAACTTAGTTTGTTTTAGTTTATTTTTATCAGGTTGTTTCAAGTATTTATCTTGTTTAAGTATTTATCTAGTTTAGGGATTTATCTTTATCGAGTTTGTTTATTTAAAGCATTATAGTTGGAATAAAAAGTATAGTTGGAATAAAAAGAATTGGTGAAGAAAATTATTGGAGAGAGTTTTGTTTCTCCATGAGGGAGAAGGGCATGAAGCCCAACCATTATCTCCATGAAGGAGAAGGGCGAGAGGCCCAACCATTGTCTCCATGAGGGAGAAGGGCATGAGGCCCAACCATTTCTTTCTTCCCAGATCTCCTCTGTCTCTACTTCTCCCGTCTCCCCTGTTTCAATACCCGATCACAAATTCCACCACCCATCCGACCTCCACCGAACCGACAAGAGATCACCGTCATCTCCGCCTGAGACCGAGCGTGCCACTACCTTTTTCCCCCTATCTAATGCCATCGACTGTTTCCCCAACCAAGCCAGCCACCACCTCTTTTGCCCGTGAAAAGCACTGCACCAAGCCATCACCCGCAGCCCTTGACGCCGCCGTTCCTCTGCTTTTCGTCCACCATCGCCGGCAAACAAAGCCCAGCTATTGGCCGATCCCTTCTTACCCGTCTGGATCCCCACCTGTGCCACCAGTTAAAATCAACACTCGGCCACACCTTATCTCCTGATCATATTCCACTGGATCGCCACCGCCAGAGCCAGCCGCCGGAATCCCTTTCATGCTGGCCTGCCTCCCATCCATGCTGCAGCCTTCACCCAGCATCGACACCGGTGAAGCCTCCCCGCAAGCCCCTTTGTTCCCTGGTTTCAGTCCATGAAGAAGGGAGAAGATGCACACGAAACTCCCACCCTTATTGCCGATTTCAAGCTCTGCACGCTTCTCAGAGCTACATGGATTCCAAAGCGGTCATCTAAAAGGCAGATTAGAATATAACATAGATCTCAAAGCATGGGGTTTATCCAGCTTAAAATTGGTTTATTTATTTTATTTGGGATTGACAAAATTGCTGGTTTTTATTTAAAAAATTAGGTGAACCTAGCCTAAGGATCATTTCCTAGCGACCAATGGTCTGATCTCCTATAATAAATATTGATCAAGGTTTGTCTCTCATCAAATTTGGTATCTGAGCTATAGGTTTAGGTTAGGTTAGAGTCAATTCCATTTTATTTACATTTAAATTATTTGTATTTAAAAAAAATCTATCTCTTGGTTCATCAACAAGCTAGAGTCGGAGCCAGAAGATTCCTGGAGACTTGAAGCCTAACTCGACGGAGTCGAATTCTCCCCACCTCAGAAAAATGATGGGGACATCAGCACCGATCCCAATGCAGTACCGATCCTGATGCACGCCCCATGCTTGCCCGGATCCCGCATAAATGTTTTAGGATCATAATTGTTTTAGAATTTGGTTTTATCGATGTTTTAGGATTTAGTTTATCTTAGTTTGTTTTAGTTTATTTTTATAAGGTTGTTTCAAGTATTTATCTTGTTTAAGTATTTATATTGTTTAGGGATTTATCTTTATCGAGTCTTTTTATTTAAAGCATTATAGTTGGAATAAAATGAATTGGCGAAGAAAATTATTGGAGAGAGTTTTGTTTCTCCACGAGGGAGAAGGGCATGAAGCCCAACCATTATCTCCATGAGGGAGAAGGGCAAGAGGCCCAACCATTGTCTCTGTAAGGGAGAAGGGCGCGAGGCCCAACCATTTCTTTCTTCTTAGATCTTCTCCGTCTCTACTTCTCCCGCCTCTCCTGTTTCAATACCCGATCACAGATTCCACCACCCATCCGACCTCCACTGAATTGACCAGAGATCACCGTCATCTCTGCCCGAGATCGAGCGCACCACTACCTCCTTTCCCCTATCCAACGCCCATCGACCGTTTCCCCAACCAAGCCAGCCATCGCCTCTTTCGCCCGTGAAAAGCACTGCACCGAGCCATCACCCGCAATCCTCGACACTGCCGTTCCTTTGCTTTTCATCCACCATTATCGGTAAATAAAGCCCAACTATCGGTCGATCCCTTCTTACCCATCCGGATCCCCACCTGTGCTGCCGGTGAAAATCAATGCTCGACCGCACCTTATCTCCTAATCGGATCCCACTGGATCACCACTGCCAGAACTAGCCACCGGAATCCCTTTCATGCCGGTCTACCTCCCGTCCATGTCACCGCCTCTACCCAGCACCACACTAGTGAAGCCTCCCTGCAAGCCCCTCTGTTCCCTGGTTTCAGTCTGTGGAGAAGGGAGAAGATGTGCACAAACGTGAAAGCATCTCCCACCCCTGTTGCCGATTTCAAGCTCCGCACGCTTTTCAGAGCTACAAGGATTCCAAAGGGTCACCCAAAAGGTAGATCGGATATAACACAGATCTCAAAGCATGGGGTTTATCTGGCTTAAAATTGGTTTATTTATTTTATTTGGGATTGACAAAATTGCTTATTTTTATTTGAAAAATTGGGTGAACCTAGTCTAAGGGTCGTTTCCTAGTGACCAACGATCCAATCTCCTAGAATAAATATTGATCGAGGTTTGTCCCACATCACTGCTCGAGCCTGGTTCTCCAGGCTTGAGTCTGAGAGTATAGATTCCTTCTCCCAATTGGAGAAAAGATTCATGGTGCACTTCGATGCATGTAGGAAGGTGCCACGTGAAGCTGGTAGTCTCTTCTCGATCTATCAGTAGGACCGAAAATCTCTTCGGGAGTACGTGTCCCAGTTCAAGGTAGCCACCCTGGAGATCTACCACCTCGATGAGCCAGTCACCATGCTAGCTTTGAAGAGGGGGTTGTGGAACTCCTGCTTTACTTACTTCCTGATAAGAAGCCTTCGAATACTTGCTCAAAGCTCCTCCTCTGGGTCTACAAGTATATCTGTACAGAGGAGGTAGACCACACTAGAAAGGAGTTGGACGGGAGGCCCTTGAAGAGGCAGGCCATCGGGGAAGCAATTCGCACCTCATGCTCAAAAGATGGCGCTTATCTAGCGGCTGGGGCTGAGGCCTAGAGTTGACCTTACCAAGGAAGAAAAGTTCACTTTTCTCCTCACCCCAAGAATGAAGATCATGATGGAGATCGAGTGTGAGCACTTCTACACAGACCTCCCCCACTGAAGCCATCCACCGAGTGGGATAAGTCTTGCTACTATTGCTTCCATCGGGACTATGGCCACGATACGGAAGAATGCCACCACTTGAAGAGAGAAATAGAAGACCTGATTAAGCACGGCTATCTCGGGAAGTACGTTGATGAAGCAACACTTCTGGCGACCTGAGGTGAAGAGCCCTGTCCGCTCGCCATCGATAACTGGCCCACCGAGAAGCCGGTAGGAATGATATCTTGGGAGGCAGGAAGAATCCCGAAGAGGGCTAGGGGATAGAAGGGAGTGATGATGTACTCCCGTGTGTGGAAGAGGGGTCAACTGGGATGGATAACCCAAATAATAATGCTATCATCGTGAAAATGATGATAGCAAAACATCCTGTAAAAAGAATCATGGTTGATGGTGGAAGCACTATAGATATCATTTTTTACAATACTTTTGCAAAGATGAATCTGTCTGCTGACCAGATAAGGCCGGTGTTTACACTCTTAGTAGGCTTCACCGGAGATTCAGTTGGAGTAGAGGGAGAGATATGCTTCTGGAAAGTGCCGGAACTCCACCTCGATAGAGCACAGTGCTTATAACGTTTACAGTCATAAGGCTTCCTTCACCTTACAACGTGATCTTGGGGCATCCCAGACTTAACCTGCTCGACGCCACCATCCCCATAAAGTTTCTTCTCATTTAGTTCCCAACTCCTTGGAGGATCGGGGAGATGAGAGGGATGCGTCAGCCAGTCCAGCACTGCCTGTAGACTATTCCAGGGCCCCTAGGGGCCTATCTGAGTCCGGCCCTTAACCAGTTTAGTTCGACGGAGCCAGACCCCAAGGGCAGACCAGTTGAGCCCTTGTTGTCCTTCCCCTTGGGGGAGGATCCCTTGAGGACGGTACAGTTGGGAGCCCTGCTACCCGAAGAGGAGAGATCCTACCCGCTCAGCTTCTTGCGGGCCAATGCGGATGTCTTCACCTGGACTGTCGCTGACATGCCTGGCATCCCTTTAGAAGTGATCACCAATGAGCTGAATGTTGATCCCAACTGCCATCCCGTCTGGCAGAAGAAGAGAAGCTTCGCCCCGAAGCAATAGAAGGCAATCAATGAAGAAGTCGAGAAGCTCCTTGTCGTGGGTTTCGTCTGTGAGGATCGGTACCCTGATTGGCTTTCTAATGTAGTGATGGTCAGGAAAGCCTTTGGGAAGTGGGGAATTTGTGTCGACTACACTGACCTCAACTGGGCTTCCCCAAAGGATAGTTTTCCACTATCCAAGATCGACCAGCTGGTAAATGCGATCTTGGTTTACAAGTTTCTGAGCTTCATGGATGCGTTCTGTGGACACAATCAAATCCGTATGCATTCGGAGGATGAGGAACACACATCATTTATGACCGATAGGGGTACATATTGTTACAGGATGATGCCGTTTGGCCTTAAGAATGCAAGGGCCATGTCCCAGTGCCTGGTCAGCAAGGTCTTCAAAGACTAGATCGGCCATAACATGTAGATCTACATGGATGATATACTTATCATGAGCGGTCCGGAGTTAGATCACATGATCGACCTGGTGGAGGCTTTTGATAACCTCCACCTCTACCAGATGAAACTGAATCCTACCAAGTGCACATTTGGCATTGTGGCAGGAAAGTTCCTGGGGTTCATGGTCACCCAGAGAGGAATAGAGCCAACCCCGAGAAGATCCAGGCGATCACCGATATGAGGCATCCACTTCCAAGAAGGAGGTCCAGCACTTGACCGGGCACATTGTGGCATTGAGCTGCTTCACCTCGTGCTCCGCCGAGCGCTGCTAGCCATTCTTCAAGGTGCTGCAAAAGATGAATAACTTCACCTGAATGGAGGAGTGCTGGGAGGCATTCGAGGGGCTGAAGAAGCTCCTCGCCTTTCCACCGCTGCTGTCCAGGCCAGAGCCTGGAGAAAAACTCCTCCTATACCTAGCGGTTTCACCCGAGGTAGTCAGTTCCATGTTGGTCCATACTAACAAGGATGGCTACCAACAACCAGTTTACTACACTAGCAAGTTGCTCCGTGACACAGAAACCAGGTACACCCGATCTAAAAGGATCATTTTTGTACTAATAATGTCTATGCAACACCTCAGGCCCTACTTCCAAGTGCACCCCATTGCCATCCTCACTGATCAGCCTTTGAGGGCTCTTCTGAGCCACCCTGATACTTCTGGGTGCCTGGCCAAGTGAGCGGTGAAACTCGATGAGTTCGACATCACCTACCGCCTGTGGCCGGTGCAAAAAGCCCAGGTCCTTGGATTTCTTGGTGGAGTGCACTTAGGTAGACGAGGAAGACTCATGGATAGAAGACCGGCAAGTCGAGCCCAAACCGGACCCGACCCTAGAGGCAATGACGTGGATCCTTCATGTTGACGCTGCATCCAATGCCGACGGAAGCGGGGCCGGCCTCATTCTGGCCAACCTCGATGGGGTCGTCGCTGAGTATGCATTACGATTTCTGTTCAAGGCGACGGACAACCAAGCCGAATATGAGGCACTCCTTGTAGGGCTGAAAGTGTCCCACGAACTAGGTGTCAAGAGGCTGAAGGTCTTCACTGACTCCCAACTTGTGGTGGGACAAGTCTCCAGCGAGTACGAGGCTCGGGATCCCATGATGGCAAAATACCTGGACAAGGTGCGCTCATACACGGCGGACCTCCAGCACTTTGGCATCTCCCACATCTCGTGGGCGAAGAATGCCCGGGCCGACATCCTCTCCAGACTGGCCACCCTACTGGAGTCATTGCTGGGGTGTACCTTCATCGAGTATCTCGACGCCCCAACTATGAAGCCATAGTCGATGTCCAGCAAGTCACTACTGAAGCCACCTGGATGGACCCTTATGTCAAGTACATCACCACAGGCGCCCACCCCGAATATCGAAAGGAAGCCGGCCTTCTCAAGAAGAAGGCCGTGCATTATGTGATGATGGATGGACAGCTATACCGGAGATCCTACTTTTATCTCCTGGTGAAATGCTTGAAGCCCTCAGAAGCTGCCTACGTGCTCCGGGAAATACACGAAGGCATCTGCAGCAACCGCGTGGGTGGTAGGACCTTGGCTTACAAGGCAATCCGGCAAGGGTATTTCTAGGAGACCATGTGAGAAGACGCTGCTAACTTCATGAAGAGGTGTGACAATTGCTAATGCCACACCACATCCAATGATAGCCGGTGGCTCTGCTCTCCCAACTATCGGCTTCATGGCCGTTCATCCAGTGGGGGATGGATATCCTAGGTCCCTTCTCCATCGCGTTCGGCTAACGAAAGTTCCTGATTGTGGCCATCGACTACTTTACCAAGTAGGTCGAGATCGAACCCCTGGCTCGAATAATGGAGGTGAAGGTCCAGTCCTTCTTTTGCAAGTCGGTGATTTGGTTCGACCTCTTGCATTCTATCATCACTGATAACGGGAGGCAGTTTGACAACCAGGCCTTTGAGGAATTCTACACTGACCTCGGCATCTACCACTATTTCACTCCGGTAGCTCACCCTCAGACCAACGGGGAGGTCGAGGTGACTAACCGAACTATTCTATAAGGGCTCCGTATGAGGCTGGATGAAGCCCAGGGTCGGTGGGCCAAGTAACTGCATAGTGTGTTGTGGGCCTGCCACACTTGTCCCGCATGGCAACTGGCGAGATGCCTTTCAACCTCATCTTTGGTACTGAAGCGTGATCCTGGTAGAACTCAAAATACCTACACTATGGATAGAACAATACGATGAAGTTGCCAATCCGGCACATCTCCTCCTCAACTTGGATCTGCTAGATGAGATGAGAGACAAGGCCCGGCTCTGGATGGCAGCCTACCGGTAGCGGATAGTGCACTACTACAACTCCCGCGTGAGGCCTAAGGTATTCTGCCCGAACGACCTCATTTTCGGGCGGGTGGAAGCATCCCAACCAAGGGAGCACAGGAAGCTCTCCCCAAATAGGGAGGGACCCTACAAAGTGGTTGAGGCCTTACCAGGGAGAGCCTACTAACTTTCCGGGCTTGACGGTGCTCGATTCACACGAACCTAGAATGCAAGCAACTTGAGGATATACTACCGGTGATGTAAGACTTTTTTCAATCATTAAAGTTCCTCTTTGATGCAACTTTGTCTTCCACCTGTGCAGGAACTCGTCCATCTGACTCCAAGTCCAGTGGAATAAGCCTGGAAACTCACGAAGCCTAGCATTCTAAGCCCGAAAACTTACGAAGCCCGGCACTCCAAGCTTGGAAACTTATGAAGCCGGGCACTCCAAGCCCGGAAACTTACAAAGCCTGGCACTCCAAGCCCAGAAACTTAAGAAGCCCGGCACTCCAAGTCCAAAAACTTATGAAGCCCGGCACTTTAAGCCTAGAAACTTATGAAGCCTAGCACTTTAAGCCTAAAAACTTACGAAGCCCAGCACTCAAAGCCAGCAGTCCCGCCTCCGAGGTCAGGAGACACCAGCAGTCCCACCTCTGAGCTTTGAAGACACTCTACCACCTTGCTCATAGTCTGGAGATGTCGGACGGGAACTCCAAGCAGTCCCACCATCTACCGCCTGACTCACAGCTCGGCGAAACGAGAAGATCCAAAAGTCGTGTATTCAGGCTTGCATGACCTCAAGAATTGAGGGAAAGAGGACGAGATGCTCCTAAAGGCCTTTGTGCCTATCCTAAGGCTTTAAAGTAGGCCTGGAGCAGTCAAGGCCTACAAAAGGCACATGCATAGCAATTGAAAGAAAGATGGTGCGGAACTACACCAAGTTCATTGGATAAATCAGCCCATTTCCTCATTTTAAGAATAAGACCCTTGTACACTTCAAGGAATCCCTCGAAAGTACTTTAAAAAAAAAGAGAGAGAAAGAAATAAAAGAAGAGAGAGAGGGGCTCAATGAGGAATAGCAATTGGAGGAAACAGATGTTTCATTGACAAAATCTTTTTTACAACCTATGAAGGCTCTTGATAGACCAGGAGACCTCCCGAATAATTCTATGTACAAAAGTGGCGAAAGAAGGAACGAGGAAAAGAAGGCCTATTGTGCCGCTAGCTCCTTTCCTGGCCAGCGAGTGGCTTCGACTAGAGGAGGGACATCTGGGGTAGCCTCAGGGTTGGCTTCGTCCCGGACCCCGGGCACAGCCTCAACTTTGTCTGCCTTTGCTTCCGACTTGGACTCCACCTCGATAGCAGCCATACCTGGCTGCTTGGGGAACGAAAGCGAAGGCCAGATCTCGTCCAGTCCCTTCAACTCATAGAAGCAAAAGGCCTTGCATTTGAAGTCTCTGAACCCCTGATGGTAAGAGTCTAGTACAGCTTCAGCGACCTTATCCTTGACGGCCTGGGATGCCATGAACTTGGGGATGGCCTCAGCAGCTTCTTTCTTGGCCATCTTCATTAGTGTAACAGTAGCCATGGCCTTCTCCACTGCCCCCGTGGCCTCATCTTCCAGCTGCGCTTGGAGGGTCTGCACCCTACCCTCCAGGCAGGAAATCTCTAACTTGGAGGCCGCCAATTCCGTGGCCCCGAGGGAACACTCCCTCTCCTTACCCTTCAGGGCCTTCATAAGTCTGGCATACCTCCCTTCTAGTTTTGCCACCCTCCCCTGGGTGCCGGACAGCTGGGCCTCTAGTTCTTCCACCCGGGCAGTCAGGCTCCTGGCCTCGTCACCTTCTCGGTAGAGGCATTCCTCGTGCCTCAACAGTGCTCGACAGGAGTCCCGCAGGAGCTGGACGTCGGCCACCGCCTGCACCAAAAATGATAGTCAGCACCTCTTACCGAAATGAGAGGGAAGGAAAGCAACCCAGGAATCTCACCGACATCAGTTGGGGAAACACCCCAGTGGCGACCTCCCGACTCTACCCTTCCAGTTTATCGACTGAACAAGGGAATTGATGATCCCCTCTGCCAACACCCTATCCGTTATCCGATGTCTCAGGGAAGGAAGATGGTGAGCTTCTTGACCATCTCGCTCGAAGTCACGGGTGCTTGAGGGGTATCTGGATGGGTTGCCGGTGACGGCGTAGCACCGACCGAGTGACCACCGGTAGCTTTGGCTCCAAGTGGTGGTGTCAACTTGTCGGTGGTGGCAGGTGCCGCCACCTCCTCGACCTCCGACTAAGGTGGAACTATAGTGTGAGAGGGAGCCGCCGAAGTCGATGATGGGGCCTCCACCGGGTCTTGTGCCTCTGACTCAAGAGCAGCAGATGTGTTGGCCGGCCTCCCCCTCTTTGGTTTTGCCCGACTTTTTTCTCGGGCTCTCCTCCCAGCCCCGTAGATTGGGCCCTCTTCCTGGACATCCCCAGAAACTCTTCAAAGCTGAACTTCATGCCTGCAAGATGAAGCAAGTCTGTCAGCGACACCTCGAAGTTGGGCCCACCATTGAAGAAGGAAAAAGGGCCGTACATCAAGCCTTACCCTGGGGCTGGGCCTGGCTGACTCTGGCATTGATGAGATTTTGCTTGGTCAACAAATTTTGAAGGGCTGGAACCTCGGATTGGACGAGCCACTCGAATATCTCCTTATCGGTCGGCTCGACTGTAGATTATCGGTTGGGGGAGGTGTCCGGGTCGCTCCAGAGCCAATCCACCCCTTCGACTGAGGCAAACAAAAATATGCTCTTCCATCTCTTGATGGAGGTGGGCAGATCAAACTTGAGACCCCCATTCCGGGAGAACATAAACCATCACCTGCTGTTAGTCGGGTGACGCTTTAGGATAAATAAGGCCCTGAAGAGAGAGAAACGAGCGACGATCTCGTTGAAACTGCAGAGAATGATGAAACAAAAGATGGTTCGGATTGCGTTAGGAGTGAGCTGAGCCGAACCAGGTGATAGTGACCCAGAAAAGAAAGGAAAAATATATGGAAAGGGAGATGAAGACCTCCAAGAAAGAAGTCCTCATATAAAGCTATACAGCCTTGGCCACCAGAAGTGACCCGTTCCTCCAAACCGGGAACGGAGAGTTGAATGGAGTCAGGGACCTCGAACATCCTCCGGACATGGAGGAGATCCTTGCTGGTCATCACCGAAGTGATGCCGGCTAGATCGCCAAGCACCCTAGCAGAAGGAGCAAGCAGAGAGGGAACCACAGGAGTACCAATGACGATCCCCGTCCGATGGGGACCCCTGTGGATAACAGCTGGAACTTCATCCTCCTTGCTATTTTTGGAAGGAGGCCTCGGTTGAGACGGCCCCGCCCCATTAGAGGGACCCTAGCGATGGTGCCCATTGCCTGAGGGACTCATCAGGACTAAGGAAGGAAGAGAAAATGAAGGAAAGAGGGAACCTAGAGGACCTAGCAGGAATGCTCCCCTGACTCGAACTGGAGTAGGGGAGAAAGAGGCAAAGGGAGGGCAAGAGAGGGTCTAACCTGATAAGACCTTGCGACCTTGCTCAAGAAAATGGAGAAAGATCGCTCTGCAAAAGAAATTTCATCCTTGTCGCTCGAAAACCCCTAAGAAATAAAAGGACAGGTCCCTTTCAAATGTCCCGGAGCCCCCGTCGTCTCGTACCTATCAAGAGCGTGTGCCATATCTCATCCGAAACTAGCTAGAGGGTGCCACGTGTCAGGATCCGTTGGAAGCGGCGCTTCGATTTGGAGGCAACTTCTTCGGGCCTGGCATGTCAATTATGGCCCCTTTGAAGAGGGGCGACACGGCATCGCCCTGCTGTTACGGGGGCATGATCTCTGGGGTGTCGGTGCACGAGGCACTGATGGTGTAGGAGACGCGCCCCTCCATGTCAGCATGGTCAATACTCCTATCACCCCGAGTGCCGCTTCGTCCTCCGGGCTCGGGAGTGGGGGGCATTTGATATGGTACTCCCGCTGACATGGCACTTCCATGGACATGGGGCCCCTGTTGATAGCCATGATGGCAGGGACCCACTGCCTGGATATGGCAGCCTAGTGAAGAGCCAAGATAAGCCCTCCTGCTGAGGTCAGCTCCCAACCAGGGTCGTGCTCATAAGGCGAGCCCTCCGTTTGAGGCCAGCTCCCGGCCGGGATCGTGTTCATGCTACCAAGGTGAGCCCTCCTACCAAGGTCAGCTCTCGGTCGAGGTCATGCTCATGCTGCCAAGACGAGCCCTCCTACCGAGGTTAGCTCTTGGCCAGGGTCGTGCTCATGCTGCCAAGGTGAGCCCTCCTACCGAGGTTAGCTCTCGATCGGGGTCGTGCTCATGCTACCAAGGCGAGCCCTCCTACCGAGATTAGCTCCCGGTCGGGGTCGTGCTCATGCTGCCAAGGCGAGCCCTCCTGCCGAGATCAGCTCCCAGCCAAGGTCATGCTCATAAGGTGAGTCCTTCGTCTAAGGCTAGCTCTCGGCTGGGATCGTGCTCATGCTGCCAAGACGAGCCCACCTGTCGAGGTCAACTTCCAACTGGGGTCGTGCTCATAAGGCGAGCCCTCCATCTGAGGTCAGCTCCCAGCTGGGGTCGTGCTCATGTTGCCAGGACGAGCCCTCCTGCCGAGGTCAGCTCCTAGTGGGGGTCATGCTCATAAGGCGAGCCCTTCATCTGTGGCCAGCTCCTGACCGGGGTCGTGCTCATGCTGCCAGGGTGAGCCCTCCTGCCAAGGTCAGCTCTTAGCTAGGGTCATGTTCATAAGGCGAGCCCTTTGTTTGAGGCCAGCTCCCGGCCGGGGTCATGCTCATGTTGCCAAGGGCAAGACTCTCTCCCTTCTGTTTGCCTCGCGGGAGGCCCATAAGTTTTCGCTGGTGGTAAAAGAAGGGTCAACGAGAATTCAAACCATGGCAAGGAAGTTACCAGCCACCAGCAACCTCTGGAGGGTGGTGCATGTCCTGCCATAAATTCAAACTCTGCAACACACCATCCCCACGCCCTGAGCGATGTGTGGCCCGACAAGTTCCGGGCCCTATAATGTGCCACCACGTCGATGACCGTGCAGCTGGGGGCCTCAAACCCCGTGACACGATACCTGAACCTCCCTTGAGAAGAGTACTCCATTAAGGCTTTAGGACCCTATGACACTCCGATGGTCCCTCCAGGAATAGAAGCACCTCACTGTGGTAGGGGGCTCTGCCACATGGCATCCTCCCCTTCCACAGGGAACCATACCACCAGAAAGATAAGACCTGGACCACACTGGCGTACACCCCCAATGAAAGGGTTTCTCCCTAAGGACCGGTCAGACATAGAGAAGGCCGCAAGCGATGATAAGCCCCTCCCAGAGGGGGCACGTGGAAAGGGACACCTGGCCAAAGCCCCATACCTGCTCTGGACCACCCCACATACATAAGGTCAAAGAGAGGAGATGCAAGGGGAGGTAAGCAACTAGAGGGAGCGAAGGGGCAAGGAACCACTCGAGTGAACCTCCCTAGCTCTCTCGTTTCTCTCAACCCATCTCCGTTCTATTTTTTACCCTCTACGTGGAGAGTCTCCAAGCTATCCGCCACAGAGATTCTATTCCCCTCGATCGTCTCACTGACTTGATCGTCGGAGTGCCCCCACCGGAATTCCCGACCCGGGTCTCCTCTATTTTGTAGGTCATCCCACCAAGGAGTCGACTGGAAGAGAGGACCAAGTGCCCTGCGGAAACCTGACGCGTCAAAACTACAGGCCACGACGATCTTGGCGGCAGCAGATATAATAATTGAAAAAACATATTAGATTTAACATATTAACCAATATAAATAGTGAACAATGAGATTTTTGTAGAAAATATGAAGCCACTATTTTATGAAAACAAGCATAAAAAATCTCACATTTTTGGGAGAAGCATCAAATGCTTAGTCCGTCTCACCTATCAAAGCCTCATGTCTCTTTCCACAAGGGGCGAGATTTTTTATATTCTTTCTACAAGAAGTTTGTTATCAAAATATTTCCCTTCAAATATACTATGCACTATCAGCATTAAAATTATATCTATATCCTATGGAAGATTTAAAAGGGAAACTAGATACCGTGATGTGAACTCAATTTGAACTCGTAATGCAGTAGATAATGTCGTATCATCAAACCAAGACCGTGCAAAGGCATTGAGAGAATTATGAATTGTGAATCATAAATTCTCATGCTTACTTGTTTTGATATATATAACAAAATTATATAGATAGAAAAACCAATAAGAGAAAAAAAATAAAAGATCGAGGAGTTAATTCGAACAAAATGGAATCATAAGAATGCAATAAATAAAAACAACAAAATATATATGGCAGATAATTTTGATCTTTGATAGACCGATCACATAACTTCACCATGAATTCAATAAGCACTTCTCCAAAGACAACACAAAGCAAATCCCAAGCGAGAATCAAAACAAAAGAATCAACATAGAGCAGAAAGAGAGAGAGAGAGAGAAGGGAAGGGGAATCTTTTTTGGGAGACCAAGTCTGGGAATCTAAGGACAACGAAAGAACAATCTTGGGATCACCGCATCCATGGGTGATGAGAGAATAAAAGAGGAAAGATGCTATTGAGATCGGTCATAGAAAGGGTGGGGTGGCGTTGGCAAGGTAGGGGAGGGGGCATAGCAATGAGAGAGAAGAAGGGGAACCATGATAAGGCCCCGTATAATATTGGATAGCAAAGCTTTTAAAAGAGGAAAATTTACTGATCAGCTTTGCCTCCACTCGAGTCCGCCACCTCCATTGTGGTTGACATTGAATAGAAGGCAAGAGAACAATGCCATGGCCATCACCATCAGTAGCGTGGGCAAAATCGCATTGAAATTATCGGAGATAATTGTCAGGAGCGGGAAAGTAGGGTAATGAAAATCCCTTACATTTGAAAAGAGAAGCATTTTGAATTGGGGGTACTTTCATACTATGAGGATTGAAAAATAAATCCCAATTAAGAGTAGATCGGGAGTTATGATTTGGATTAACAGGGACTAAAATTTTAAGTTTGGTCCATAAATGGATCGGGCATTAAAAACTTTTAAAAATTAATTTAGTTATCCACCATACACATGCCCAGGATCTCTAGACCTAGGCCATCTAATCATTTCTAAAACCGATCCATCACTCTCCCTCTTTCCCCATGCTTTTTCATAACTTTCCATTTGCATTTTGATCCCCATTCTTTCATTGGAATAGCTCGTTAAGGGTATGGTTGGGAATTTAACGAAGGAAAGAAAAGAAAGGATTGGTGACGGGAGAAAAGAAAAGAAAAAAGAAAAAAAATTATTTTTTTCCTTTTGGTTGGAAGTTTAATAAAAGAAAAGAAATAATTTCTTCTCTTCTTTCCTGATGGTAGAGAAAAAAAAAAAAAGGAAATGATATATTTTTTTTATTTTTAGAGAGATAAAATATGGATTATAAAAGGTTTTACTTTAACTCCATTTTATTTCTATCCAATTCTACTTGATTTGGAGAAGAAAAAATAATAGATTTAAGAAGATTTGTTCTCTCCCTTTCTTTTATTTACTTATTTCTTTTTGTAAGGGCCTAAAGAGAATAGGAAAGAAAAGAAAAGAGTGAGAGAGAAAATTAATTATTTTTTTTATTTGATTTTTTTTTTAAGAAAAGAGAGAAAGGGAGGGAACGCATATCTCCCAACTTTACTTTTCTTTTTTTTTTCTTCAGAGGGAACGCAGATCTCTCAACTTTTCTTTCTTTTTTTTTCTTTCTTCAAATCAAGTGGAGATGAAAAAGAAAGGAAATAAGGTTAAATGAAGTTTTTAAAATCTTTATTTATTTATTTATTTATTTATTTTTTGTGCTTCCAAATAAAAAAGAATGAATTATTTTTTATTAAACTTTTAATAAAAAAATAATTTTTTTTCCTTCTCTCTCTGCATCAATCCTTTTGTTTGTTTTTTTTTTCTTCATTAAACTCCTAAATAGGTTTTTTTTTAAAAAATTAATAAAAAAAATAATTTTCTCTCGTATCCATGTCCTTAATTCCTTCCCTCCCATTCTCCTCTTCTAAGTTTTGGTATTAATTTTCGAGTTCTTCGGATCTTTTTTATTCGTGGCCGAGTTTGGATCTCCGCATGGCTTGCAGCTAAGGTCAGACTGGCTATCCTATATAAGTTCGGAAAAGTTTTTATGCATCTCGTGCGGTGCAGTAAATTCAACATAGCCCGCACCGCATTTTCTTGGTCCAAATATATTCACTGTAACATGATGGGATGGGAGTTGAGCGTGACCGGCATTAATTATCATTCAGTTTTTATTTAAAATTTTCGTCCAGACCAAAATACCCTTTCCTCCAATCCCTTTTTTTCATGAGTGACGTAGATTTTGAATTAGGATGTCATAGTTTTTGAACTAGGATATCGTAATACTGTTTCAGGTTTTATTTTATATTTTTCTGCAGGGGTATCGTAGGTTTTGAAATAGGGTGTCGTGGCTTTTGAACTAGGGTGACGTAATACTGTTTCTGGTTTTAATTTATATTTTTCTGCAGGGGTATCGTGGATTTTGAATTAGGGTATCGTAGCTTTTGAACTAGGATATCGTAATAATATTTTTAGTTTTAATTTATATTTTCTGCAGGGGTGTGGTAGATTTTGAACTAGGATGTCAT
Source organism: Areca catechu (assembly GCA_021397845.1). Lineage (NCBI taxonomy): Eukaryota > Viridiplantae > Streptophyta > Magnoliopsida > Arecales > Arecaceae > Areca > Areca catechu. The sequence continues at coordinate 31,804,467 of CM038046.1, forward strand.
AGCTTTTGAAATAGGATATCGTAATACTGTTTCTGGTCATTTTTGAACCAGGGTGTCGTAGGTTTTGAACTAGGATGTCGTAATACTGTTTCAGGTCATTTTTGAACCAGGATATCGGTTTTGAACTAGGATGTCGTAGCTTTTGAACTAAGATGTCGTAATACTGTTTCAGTTTATTTTTTGAATCAGGACATCATAGATTTTGAACTGGGATACATCATAGATTTTGAACTAGGATATTGTAGCTTTTGAACTAGAATGTCGTAAGAATATTTTGATACAGATAAAAATTTTAATTAATAATAATCATCTTAATTTTTATTTTATTATATTATAATAAATATTTTTAGATCAATAAAAATGTATAGTGTAAACTATGCTGGATTTACTGCACCGTATGAGGTGCACAAAAAATTTACACGTATAAGTCCTCGCCGGATACCAACGGTTAGCTCACCATAAACGAAACCGAACCCACCTTTTGGAGACTGTTATCTTAGCGGAGCTTCGTGGTATCTCAAGTCCAAACGGAGAGGACAAAATCACAAACACCCGGCAGATTAGCGTAATTTTTTCTTTCGCGTAAAAGAGATACTGGGATGCGGAGGACTTCTGCATTGCTTGCCTCCTTTCCCGTCTCTTCTTCAGCGAGAGATGCTGCTACCTCTCGGACTGAGCACGGTGTCATCCGTCCACCATCTCCTAGAAGGAATGCTGCATCATCTTCTCGTGAAACCGCCCCCAATAACAACATCCGGGGTGGAAACCCGCAGTTGGAAGGCCTGGTGATCGAACGATGTCGATCGGAGGCTCTTACAATCGAAGATGCGCTCGATTTGTTTGACACTGCAGCGAGTGTGAGCCCGAAACCCTCCATGTATGCCATCAACGTCGTCCTCAGCGCCATCCGTCGAATGAAGCATTACCCAACTGTTCTCTCTCTATATAACAAGCTAAATCAAATGCAAGGAATCCTGCCCAACATTCGTACATATGGAGTCCTTATCAACTGCTGCTGTCGCTTAAATTGGGTGGATTTGGGCTTTGGCTTCTTTGGGGACCTCCTGAAACGTGGCCATTTCCCCAACGCCGTAATCTTCAGCTCGCTTGTCCACGGCCTCTGCTCCGAGAAGAGGGTGAGCGAAGCAGCCATGGTGTTCGATAGAATGTCTCTGATGGGATGCCAACCTGATGTTTCCTCGTACAATGCTCTCCTCAAGGGGCTGTGCAGTGCTGGGAACATGGGCTTGGCACTGGAGCTGCATCAGAAAATGGCCATCTTGGGAGGTTGTTGCAAGCCTGATGTGGTAACCTATAACACAATTATTGACTGCCTTTGCAAAGAGGGAGCAGTAAGCGAGGCTCTAAAACTGATCGATGAAATGACTCATGCTGGTGTTGCCCCGGATGTTCGCACTTACGGCAGCATTATTCTTGGGCATTCGACTTTAGGCCACTGGAAAGAGGCAGTCAAAATGTTCAAGGAAATGGTCGATCAAGGCATTTCACCCAATGTGGTGACATTCAGCATCCTGATGAATTCGCTTTGCAAGCATCGAAACACTGCAGAAGCTCATAAACTACTTGATTTGATGAATGAAATAGGTGAAAAACCTAATGTAATCTCATATTCCATATTGGTGCAAGGATATTGTCAGGAGAGTCGTCTTGCAGATGCAAGGAAAGTCTTTGATTCCATGTCAGGTAAAGGTCTTTCTCCTAATTGTCGTACATACTCTGCCTTGATTAATGGATTCATCAAGAATCAGAAAATGGATGAGGCTGTGGAGTTATTCAAGAAGATGCAACAACAAGGTTTGAAGCCTGATGTTGTTACCTATAGTACTGTACTAGATGGACTATGCCACCTTGGTAGAGTGGAGGATGTTGGAAGCCTCCTTGATGAGATGGTGGCACAAGGGATCCACCCAAATGTGGTCACTTACAGCTCTATAATATGCGGGTTTGGTAGACTTGGGAAGTGGAAAGAAGCTTTTCAGTTGCTTAACGAAATGATAGAGCATGGAATCCATCCTAACATCATGACACTCAATGCATTGATAGATTTCATATGTAAAGAAGGAAAGGTTCAAGAGGCACATAGATTATTGGAAAAGATGATTTGTGGGGGCATGGAGCCTGATGTTTTTACTTATAATACACTAATGCATGGTTACTGTATGGTAGGGCAACTGAATGATGCAACACAAGTTTATGATTCGATGGTTTCAAAAGGTCATAAGCCCAATGCTGTAACATACAATATGTTAATTGACGGATATTGCAAAAGGTGGAGGGTTGATAAGGCTTTGAGTCTCTTTAATGCAATGCCTCGTAATGGAGTGCAGCATACAACGATTGTATACAACACCATACTAGCTGGAATGTATCGTAACGGTAGGGTTGCTGATGCTGAAAAATTCTTTGACAAGATGCTTGCCGCCAGAGTATGTCCAGACCTTTACACATACAACATAATCTTGGATGGGCTTTGCAAAAACCAGTGTGTTGATAAAGCTATAAAGCTATTTCAAGATGCATTATCATTTGATGTAAACCTGGACATTATCTCTTTTAACACCCTGATTGATGGTTTGTTTGACATTGATAAGTTCAATGAAGCCAAAAATCTCTTCAATACCATCTCTACCAAAGATTTGAAGCCAACTATTATTACATATACCATAATGGTGAAAGGACTAATAAAGGAAGGGTTGTTCGATGAGGTTGATTATTTGCTCTTGTACATGGAGAAATCTGGTTGTCCTGCAGATTCTGTCATGTTCAATGTCATGGTTCGTTGTTTGCTGGAGAAAGATGAGATAGAAAAAGCAATGGAAATTATTAGAAAAATGAAGGAGAAAAACTTTTCTTGTGAGGCATCAACTGCTTCTCAGATATTTGAGGTGTTATCAAAGAATGGACAATATCATGATTATCTGAAGTTGCTTCCAGATTTTTCTGAGCACTGTGCAAAGTGATGAAGCCACCATGAGTCATTAATATGAGTTTGTTAATAATTCTATAACAAATTGATATTTCAACTATTAATGAAATAGTTGAAAATATAGCCTCATTTGCATTGACAGACTATTAATGAAAATTTTCCCTCAGATGCCAGATCGAGCTCTTTTAAGAACTATGGTTCTAGAAACAGGTTTTGTATGTCAGTGCATCTACTCCGGTGTTGTCAGTGAACTAGAGAAATCATTATTGTGGGAAGGGCTGTGCCTAATGATTGCCACGTGCTTTGGACAAAGACATTGTGATGGCAACCATTGAGGAGGGAAGCCAGGCATCGGAAGACGATCATGCTTGCTTTTGAGCAGATGAAGAGATGAGCTCTAGATGTTCTTGGAAGATAATGGAAGAGTTGTAGTTAATCTGAAGGGTGAAATGCGGAAGTCTGGTTGGTTGACGTTATCTTTACTAGAGAACCTCAATCACTGGCTAGAAAGGGCAGATCAGGTACAGAATGCTATTGTCTGTCTCGATGGAGAGGAATTTTACAATTTGCTTGTTTGGTGGATAACAAAAAAATAACTAACATGGGTGGCTTGTGAAGAAAAGGTTTACTGAAAAACAGAATGGAAAGTGTGCAGTTGATGCAATTGGAAGTTAGACAATCAAATAACCTGAGAAACCTTCTTACTTCTAGGTTGTAAGGTAGTGAAAATTAATTATCTTTGAAGTGCCATCAAATGACTGTGATCTATCCAGAATATAGTCCTCATAATGCCTTAGTGGGGTCACCAATGATGTTTGGTGATGGATTCAGATCTTATTTAATCAGCATGAATTAAAAAGTTCCAAGTATGACTCTGTTCAGTCTGTGTTCTTATTTGCAAATACCTGAGAACCATGTCAAGTTTTTTTCTGTCTTGATTTAGGTAACATCCACACCATCTCTTATTTAAGTTCAACTGATTGAGGTCCTTCTAGACCAATCAGATCAAAGCCAAAATTCATGGACCTAACTCAAATTCAGCACTATTCACTTTGGAGATCAGTTTGCAAGTTATTTTTAAAAAGTTCACCTTAAGCATACTGGAGATGTCACATGGGAGACTCATGGTGCAGTCCTCCCGTCCCGGAGCTTGAACGGCAAGTAGAAGGTGTGTTCTGATTCTTTTGTTGTCTTGTTCAGAAATGTATCATCAAGTTCAGAATACTGTATGTAAACTGAAAATTATAGGTCAGAAGATTTTCAGAGTTGGAAAGATGAAAGGTACATTAATCTTGTTTTCGTTTTCCTAAATACAGGACATGTGAGATTCATGCACTTTTTTGGGGTAATATTTTCTTAAATTTTTATATCATGACAGCATTTTTCAGTTTGAAATGTCATCACTGTCTGATACATATACACCTGCCACCAATTAGTTGCCAGTTTACATATATCAGTCCTGATTTCATTGATGTCACCAATCAAACATTTTTTTTCTTTTTTTCGTGAAAAAATGGAAAACAAAACGTTCTGAAGGTAGAGGGCCAGTGGCCCAGCTTGGTACCAAGCTCAGCCTTTTGACAAACAAATAGATTAGAGATCTGACTCTCACTTGGAACTGCTAGGGACATTACCAAGATCTTTATACAAAGTTTTTGGTTTTTGTTCATTCAAAATCAGCTGATAAGTTGTGATTCATCATCAGATCCTGGATTCTCTTGTCATGCTTTATACGTGAACCATAATAGGTGGACACTTGCTATGAGTTTCAAGTAAGGTTTGTAGAGGTAAAAAAATTGAACATTTTTTGTTAACTGGAAAAAAAAATTTTTTGGTCTCGAGACTCAAGCATGCAATTGTTGTATTCATGGAAGCTTTGTATCTAAGTTCAAAATTGGAGATTGTTCTTTATCTGTGCTTCACCCCAATAACTTCATTGTATGCCATCTTTCATCAAATTTCTTATAGTAGAACAAGCAATGCTTCTACATGAACATTGACATCCCACCTGCTCATTACAGATAAGAACACCCATGTTAATGTCACCTAAGATTTGATCGGTAAAACATTAATACAAAAGAGATGCTCGAGAAGCAAGTTTACTACGAAGGCAACAGGCACCTTCAGATGGTCTTCCACATCATGAACTCAACAACCTCATGTTTGTCCTCGAAGAAAATTATAGAGGGACTAGTAGTTTATAGATTAGAGCTTTTTTTTTTTTTGAAAGTTTATAGAATATAGATAACGTGCATAATGTTGCATGTGAATCTGCTCAAAAGGTGGCATCTCTGTGTTAAAGGATTTGCATTATTTTATAGTTGCAATAATGTTGTTAAAAGTGCTTGGCGCTCTTAAGGCGACAAGATCCCTTATTGCCCGAGATGTTAGGTGCTCACCGAATAAAGCAAAGCGCTACTTCTAAATAAAAAAATAGTTAATAATAATTATTGATGCGGATCTTCACGAACCGGATGGAATACTTGATTACCGGTTCATCGCTTTGGGTTCCTGCAAAATAAATCCCGGACCAGAATTTTTCTGGTGGGAATACTTCGATGCCTAAGTCAGTAGAGTTCGGGTAACAGAATGGAGAGTATGGAGAGTTCAAAAAGAACGTAGATAAAAAAAAGGATGAATCAAATAGACTTGGCTTAGGGTAGTTTTAGACTTGCTTATCTCGGAGATCTCTTCTTACCTCTTTTTATAGGCATTGATCCAATTGAAAGTGGTTAAACTTTTTTATAATTAATTGCTATTAGAAAAGTTAATTAGGATAACAATTTCTCAGCTAATTATAGTTATTGTTGGTAGTTATTCATTTTTGTATTTGTTAACGCAATAGTTATATAGTTTGTTGGTTATAACAACCAGGCTTATTCTTGATGGGCCTGAAGCCGACGGGCCTTAAGCCGAAGTGGATTGGCCAACAGCAAGTCAATGACCGACCGCAAGTTGTATATTGTCATCGACTAAAACAATGTGCCGATTTGTCCTCATATCGGGTTGGTCTTCTAACTGCAGGGCCGACCGATCTAGATGGGCCAATTAATTCTTTGGTCCGGTTTATCGTAACATTTGCCCCCACTTCCAATTTCAAGGCAAATTATTACTTTGAAAGATGGGAGTATTAATTTTTTATCTTCTTCCGGGAAAAGAGAAGATTGCTAATGATGGTGAATCTTGGGCTTGGCTGGCCATATTCACTGTCTTTCGTTTTGAGTATCGTGCCTTGGACAGATGTCAAGTTCTCATTGGAGTCGAAGAAGTTGGCGTGGATTTAAGGGTCATGTTGACTTTTTTCATTTCGGTGCTCAGGACGACTCTTTGTCTTCGGCTCAGATTGTGAAACGTGGCTTCATCTCAGTCATCCGGTGCTGTATGAATATTTCATCTTGGCCATCAATCATATTTTCACGAATCAAGGTTGAAAGGCTGGTTTTTTTTCCGTCGAGTCGGCTTCTGCCTCTTAGCAGTTGGTACCCATGATCGGTACAAGTGCACGTGGCGTGATTGGAAGTGCTTCACACTGTTCGAGGGGGATATCAAGGCTGTCGTCGTTGATTATATAAAGGGTTTCTCCCTCTTAAGATGGATTTTCTTGCTTTCAGTTCTTCTGAAGAGGTCTTCATCTTTGCTTTAACTTCAAGTCCTTGTTCTTTCAAATTTCTTCGTCCTTCTCAGGTTAGAGATCTCTTCCTTTTTATCCATGGTCTTTAGGAGTTCCCACTGCTGGTGGGCTTCTAGCCAGTAGGGGAGAGGGAGACTCCTCCGGCACTGTAAGTCCTTCTAGGAAAAGGGATGTCGAACTAAGGCCTGAGTCCATTGAGAGTACTGTGTCCTTCTCTAGGTTAGCTTCTTTGTGGGATCGTTACAAAATCCTCGAGATTCTTCCTTTGATGGTCCCTTATTCTGAGGAAAGGATAAACCGTCCACCTTTTGGCACTTTATCAGTGTACGAAGATCATTTGAAGGCTGGTCTTCGATTTTCCTTGCATTCCTTCTTTGTCAAAATTTTTAACTTGTATCATATAGTCTCAGCATAGCTGACTCCGAATAGCATTCGGGTCATCTGTGCCTTCTTGGTCCTTTGCCATGAGTTAAATATTGAGCCGAGGACCTTTTTGTTCACTTCCTTCTTCAATATGAAGAAGGATTTTCATGGCTAAGGGTAGTGGGTTTTCGATCCTCATCCTGGTCGGAAGTTTGTCACAGGGCTACCATCTGCTATTCACGGATGGAAGTCTTGTTTCTTGTTTTTGTTTTTTGCCTACCCTTGGTGCTTTAACACTGAGTGGAGAGAACCTCGTCCGACTGCTAATGATAGAAAGAAGATTCTGAAGGCTGACTGGGAGAACTTCGATAGGCTTTCGAGATTTGAGGTTCCTTAGATAAAGGAGTTGCTGAGCGAGCATAACTTGCATCTCGTTCAGATCAGCATGTCTTCATCTTTAGGTACACTTCGTAAGACATAGCTTATGTTTTATCATTTCCTTGTATTATCTATCAACTGACCACTATCGTCCTTTCGTTTCACAGGCAAAAAGATGAAGCCAAACTTCAGAAAGCTTCGCCAGGCCGCCTGTAAGAGACCTCCACCAGCCCCTCCAGTGGAGTCGGAGGGTATGAAGAAAATTCGGGTCGACGAAGCCACGGTCGCCCCAGCCATAGGGAGCACTCCTGTGGTATCAAGGACAACGTCCAACGATGATGTCCCTCTAACTAAACTTCACTCTAGAGTTGTTACATCAGCTCAAGCTTCAGGACAGTCAATGCCAACTTCGATCGCTGATGTGTCGTCACCTCGGCCTCCTTATCAAGATAAAGGCGAAGCTCCCCAAGCAGAGGAGGGTCCAGAGAGAAACCATCCCCTTGAAGGGGAGTATGAAGTAGACTTCACAATCTACTTTGATGGAAGGGGACTAGAAAATCCCGATCTAGCCAAAAAGCTGATCAAGGCCACAATCCTCTCGAAGGACTGGGAGGTCACCAAGAATCGTTGGATCCAATTGTCGACCCACTATACCTCAACATCTTGAAGGTAAGATTTCCTCCTTTTACTTTTTCTTTCTTGAAATTATGAAAAATATATTTAACTCTTCTATTGCATGATGCAGCTTATTCATGAAGTGACCATGATAGAGAAAGGCATATCAGGGTTCACAGATCTCAGTAAAGGCCTTTACCAAGAACTAGAAATGGTGAAGGCCAAAAAGGAGGTGGTCGAGGAATTAAGGTCGGTCATGGAAGAAAAATTGAACCGGAGCACCGCCACTATTCAATCTCTGGAGGCCGACCTGAAGAAGGTCCAAACTAAGATAGTAGAATAGGAGGCGATGCTAAGGAAGGAGAAAAAGAAGATCCACTCCTTGGAACAGACATCCAAGGACAACTAGGAAAAGGTTGAAGATGCTTTGAAAAAGGTTGACTAGGTTGCCAAGGAGATGGAGTTGACGAAGGAGTAGGCCATTCGAGCTGTCGAGGACTATAAGAAGTCTTCGGACTTTAAGGATGAGATGACAGAGGCTGGAGCAGTTAGCTACAGGCTGGGCTTCTCCGACTGCCTTAAGGAGGTCCTCAAGATCCATCCTGGGCTTGACATCTCGGAGATACAGTTATATGATGTTAAAGAGCCCGTGGTGCAGGCCCAAGCTGAAGAGGTCACAGGGCAGCCTAACGAGACCCATATTGTGGCCGACTTTGATATTGCTCCAGTTGTAGGTAACTGATCTTTGTATTTTTTTTTTGTAAAGAAACAATAATGTAAAGAACTTTCTGAAAGTAAATGAAATGGTTTTTCTTTCCTTGACCTGTCTTCTGTGATGGATTCCTCGAAAATTTTTCTAAGTATAGAGTTATTGAATATTCTTCAATTTTTACTCGAAAATTTTCCAAGTATGGAGTCTTCATTTTAATAGCTTAGCAATATAAGGGCACCTTTTTCCATAAAGAGATATAGTTTTGGTGCAATGGTTCGGTTTAACTCTTCATTGATCATGACTGGTTTTGCTGATATGGTAGGCTGAAGAGGCCCAATTGTGCATCTGTTGGTTTTGCTGATATAGTAGGTTGATTGGGCCTACTTGCACATTTGTCGGACATACTGATAGAGTGGGCTAGTTAGACCCTTCCTTTTGCTTGTCAGTCATATTGATAAGATAGGCTGGTCAGGCCCGCCTGTGCACTTATTGGACATACCGATAAGGTAGGTTGGTCAGGCCCACCTTTGTGCCTGTGCACTTATTGGACATATCGATAAGGTAGGTTGGTTAGGCCCGCCTGTGCACTTATTGGACATACCGATAAGGTAGGTTGGTCAGGCCTGTCTTTGCACTCGTCGGACATACCGATAAGGTAGACTGGTCAGGCCCACCTTTGTGCTTGCTAGTCATATTGATAAGGTAGACTGGTCAGGCTTGCATGTGCACTCGTCGGACATACCGATAAGGTAGGCCGGTCAGGCCCACCTTTGTGCTTGTTAGTCATATTGATAAGGAGGCTGGTTAGGCCTGCCTTTGCACTCATTGGACATACCGACGCTGGTCAGGCTCACCTTTGTGTTTGTCGGACATATTGATAAGGTAGGCTGGTTATAGTAAATTGGACCGGAGAATTAATTGGCCCATTTGGACCAGTCGACCCTATAGCTAAAAGACCAGCTCGACATGAGGACAGATCGGTACATTATTTCAGCCGACGACAATATACATGCGGTCGGCCATCGACTTACTCCGGAATAATTGGCGGACTTGCAGTCGGCTAATTCACTTCGGCTTAAGGCCCGTCGGCTTCAAGCCCATCAAGAATAAGCCTGGTTGTTATAACCAACAAACTATATAACCATTGCGTCAACAAAGACCAAGATGAATAACTACCAACAGTAACTACAATTATCTGAGGGAAGGTTATCTTAATTAACTTTCCTGACAGCAATTAGTTACAAGAAAGCTTAACCACTTTCAGTTGGATCAATACCTATAAAAAGAGATAAGAGGGGATCTCCGAGGTAAGCAAGTCTAGGGCTACCCTAAGCCAAGTCCATTTGATTCATCCCATTTTCTACCTACGCTCTCTTTGAACTCTCCATTATGTTGCCCGAACTCTACTGACTTAGGTATCAGCGTCCTCCACCAAAAAAATTCTGGTCCGAGATATGTTTTGCAATAATCCAAGATGGTGAACCGGTAATCCAAGCATTCCATCCAGTCCATGAAGATCCGCATCAACAATAATGAAATCATAAAAAATATTATCTTAAATCAAAAGCTTCAATCCAAAAATTTGTTGTATGCAGCACCATTAGCAATAGTGACATGATATATGCCTATACATTGCAATCTATGTAAAACTAATGAAATTTGTTCTCATCTAACTCTAATCTTCTTCAAGATCCACTATATCATCATCATTATGTTCTCATCTCCTCCATCACTAGGTTTATAGCCCTAATCTCCTCTTTTGTTTCCTTTGAATAAGATTCTTCCTCTTTAACATTTACCATTCTAGAACTTGAAGCCTTTCCACTTGCTTTTGATCTTGTTTGTTGCCCGGTGTAAATCGTATTTTCTCCAACCCCAGATGCCCTTGCCACGTCACCCTATGTCAAATTATTATTGTCAAATACCAAATCATCTTCTACTTTGGAGTGTTGGCACCCATCTCTCCAAATGACCATTCATTACTATCATCGATGTCATTTAGAGAGATGGGGTCAATGATATTTAGCATATCATGATGAGCCTTAAGAGCTTGATTATACTTGACGTATACTAGATCATGCAATCTTTGATGCTCAAGTCTATTTCTATTCTTAGTATGGATCTGGTACGTGAGTTTAAACATGAAATTAATATGTGAATATTTCTACTTGCTATACTAGTTACTAGATATTGAAAATTTTCTAGTTTAGTAAATATCAGTCTTAAAATGTACTTAGATGCTCAAACATGCTCTAATTATATTCACAACCAGCTGCACTGTTAGTTGAACTCGAAATTTTGATAGCTAATTGTTGCAGATTTGGGGCTGAATTTCCAAATAAACTCCACCACTCAGCTGCAAAGTTAAAAGCAATTATCAATCGCTTGCTTGTCTAATAGAAAGTATATTCAGAATTTTTTTAAAAAGCAAGTTTATTATTACCTGGAGCTTTTGTGTTTCCTGATCTAACTGCCATTGGAATGCCAAAGAGACCCTCTCCTTTCTTATACAATGACAATTTAGTCATAATTTTTATCTTGCACATTGGTACCTGGGACTAATCTTTATATACACTGGCACAACCCGTAAGTAATTTCTTCATCAAACTTAATAGCTGGATTGCTATAAAAGAACTCTAGATTTAAAAAGTGACCAGCTGCATGCAATGGACGATGCAATTGGCATTCCCATCTTTTGTTGAAAAATATGTCTTTGTACTTCTCTTCATTGCCATTGAAGGACTTTTGGATGTCTTCTTTAGCTCTATCCATGGCTTCATATGTGTATCCCATGGTTGGCCTCGTCTCGTTATCAGCAAGTCGAAGAACTCTAAGAAGAGGGCCCATGACCTTAAGGATGTAAACCACAAGGTTCCAAAATGAAGGTATCAAAACAACCCCAACTGCCCTTTCTCCTTCCACATCTTTAGTCCATTTACTCTTCAGCCATTGCTCTCATGTGGACATGTTTCTAAGATCGTGCTTTTGCCATTGGACCCATTGCAATGTGAGAAAAGTTATTGCGAATTGAGTGACTCCATATCTAACCAATTCTTGCGTGCTTGTAAATTGTCCCATCATATTCCAAGTTCCAATGTGGTTGTAAATAAAGCCAATAAGAAAACCCTCTTCTCTTGATTTGTGGAATCTTCCCCGTATTGATGGGAATAAAAAATCCACACATTTAAGAAGAAAATATCATGTAATTTCCCTTTCTTTGTGGTTTCTTTTATTTCGGAATGATGAAAAATTTTAGTTTTATTAGGACTTTATAATTTAACTTTCATTCGAATATGATTTATTGCTTTATTTAAAGGCTTCAATAATTTAGAAAAGATCAGACTTAAATATTAAATTAAATCTAGAGCTATTTTGATTATTTTCCTTTTATTTTTTTAATTTTGTTTTAGTTCACGTTCTGTATCAATTGAGATCAGAGCAGATCCCACCACTGTTTGTATCGTAATATTGCTTCCCAGTTTGACCATTCCAAGCCTCCACGCGATTGCTATTGCTTGGGATGGAAGAGACATCAAAAAAAAAAAAAAAAAAAAGAAATCTTAATGTCCATTCAATCTCTCAAAGCCTCCTACCCGATCCTCCGTAAGGAGCACTGATTGATGTCGTCACCACCTTCTTCTCCACCGCCGACACCAAGGACGACAAGTGGGAGCTTCACCGGACGAAGAAAGGATCCGATTGCCTTCTCTTGTTGCTCCTTGCTATTCTCCTCATCGATCGCTGTCGCTTGCATCCTCTATTTCCATCACCCACTTTCCTATCGGCTGTCGCCATCCGTTACCATCCCCTTATTGATCGCCATCTCCCTACCTCCAATCGTTAGATTGCCGTCTCCTGTGTCCATTGCTACTGTCACCACCTTCACCATCAGCGTTCTGACCTCTCTTGTTGCTGAATGCCTTGAGGACTCTCGCTAGAGTCATTGCCTTGATGAAGCCGTTGCAACCTTGCCCTCGTCATCACCACCTTGCCCTCGTCATCGCCATCATCCCTGAAGTCATCAACATAGACATTGCTTCCGCCGTCACCGCTCATCCATGGTACTGCTGCAAGGCTTGCTGCCGACACCCATGCCTCCTTCGTCATTGTCTGCCACTGTACCCATCTTTGTCGTCGTCCCGAACCCCGCGCTCAGGGAATCTTTGTTGCCGAACCACTGTTGATAGCGTTGAAGTTGCTACCCATTGCTGTCGCCACCTCTCCCATCATTGGAGCAGCACCACCTATGGATGGGAAGCAACTGGAAGAAAGCCTCAGTAACTCCTTTTTTTGAGGTATCGTGGTCGACAGCACTATGGTAAACCTTGTGGTCTACAGTCCAGCATGTAGACCCGATCCACATACCAAAAAAGGAAAGAGAAAAAAAGAGATTTTTTTTCAGGTGCTTCTTACCTTGTCTTCGGTCTATAAGTAGCTACTTGAAGTCTTCGAGCCCGTCTCATAAAAGATATGATCTCTTCATTGAAATTTGGATTTCTTTTAAATTAGTGGGTAATTCCTATTATTGCTTAGTCTCTCATTTTTCCTATCATCATATTCATCCTTATATTTTATCTATCACCATATTTTATCTACACACATCCACACATCCTTGCTATTACATGCACCGAATGCATTGACAACATATTTGATTTCACAAATTTATTGTGAATATTGTAGCTAATTAAATTTCTTAGTAATTATAGCCTTTAGCTTAAGATCCAACCCTTTTTGCTGCCATGGCTATTAACAATCTAAAAGATGCATACACCACAATGGAAAAAGAATATGAAACTATTAAAATTATCCAAATAACATTTCAAAAGACCTTAAACTATATATAATAGTTAGTGGACCAACTTCATACTGAGATTAGTGTGCTTCATACTCATCAAGTCGATAATTGTATTGACTTGGCAAATCTTATAGGTCAGCAGGTAGAATGTCACTATATCTAAGGAAGTCAAGATTAGGTAAATAACCACTAGAAGATGATCTTCCTCAATCTATCCATCAGTCACCCTCTCAGATCCTTAAACCTACCAATAGTTAGAATCACGTTAGATACACTAGTCAGCCATTTCAAATATCCCTAATCTATACAATAACTCATCCAATTACATACCACTCTACAAATACTTTTGAGGGTCTTCTTTATCATAGGATTCCATTGACGGAAGTTAGGGATGACAAGCATGAACAAGATGATTATGAGAGAGAAATAGAGCCTTCAGTTTTCATAACTAGATATCTTGAATAGCCTACTAGGTCTGCATGAGGTCTTGGACATCTTAGACTCCAAAGATAATTTAGACCATACCCACCGAGATATGAAGACTTTAGGAACTATTAAGAGGGGTGAAGATTGATGTCACCTTTTATGATGGTAGATTAGATCCAAAAGCATTCCATGATTGGTTGCAAAACTTAGAAATCTATTTTAAGTGGTGTCATATGTCGGATGTGTTCTGCATTTGCTTTGCAAAATGAAGCTGTAGGTTCTACCAAGTGATTTTGATAGATGTCCAAAGGAATTTAGAACAATTAAGATACTCACCTATAGTCCTTTGGAAGGAGATGAAGCTTAAACTTCATAAGAAATATATTTCTATTTATTACAAAAGTTAGTTATTGGACTGATGGTATACTCTGAGATAAGGGAATACTAGTATCACTGACTATATAACTCATTTTAGGACTTACAATTAAGATGTGATATTTTTGAAGGATTATGAAAAATTGTATTTAAGTTTATTAGTGGTTTAATGATTGATTTAAAAAGAGAGGCTTCCTTATATTTACCTGATTCTGTAGTAGAAGCCTATCATAAAGTATTAGAGATCGAAAAATTTCATAAAACTATAGTCATAAGGAAAGGTCCCTTTCCTAATAACTCTAGATGGTTTAGGTATACTCTTGTTAGTTAGGAATGTTGCACAACCAATGCCTTCTCGTGCTAGCCCACATCCCATGATTACTAAGACCTGAGAACCCACTCTAATAATATCACAGTCAGCCAGTTTCTTAAACATAAAATGTTATTTCTATCATGAAAAGGGTTACATAGCTGCTTATTGTCTGTGCCATACTCTAGCCATTGGAGATAGAATGTGAGGAAACTTTATCTAAAAATAGATTAGAAGACTATAACCTTTAGAACCAGCTATTTCAAAGAAAAAGTATGATGAAGATTGTGAAGAGTCAGGATGATATGTTAGTACCACTCCTGTAGACTTTGAAACATGAAAACATATTAGCATTTTCTATACTTACATCTAATGCGGGGATAAGGTTTGCAAACTTATCATCGATGGTAATAATTTTATGAATGTTGTAACTAAATCTGTCGTTAGTCATAAAGCTAAAACCTTAACCCTATCCTCATCCTTATCGAGTTACTTGGGTCAACAAAATATCTCTTTTTGTTAGTCAATGCTATTTAGTATCAATTTAGATGGGAATTTATTTGACCGAGATTATATGATGTATTATCAATGGAGATAGCTAGTGTTTAATTAGATCGATCCTGGATCTATAACATAGACGCTTATAACTTTGAAAAGGAAAATATTTATGTTTTTATATATAATAAAAAAAATTATGTTAAACCCTACTAAACCTAGTGCATCCCGACCTTTTAAAAAGGACAAGAGTTCTTCTTAAATTCCTAATTAAAAAAACTACCATATCCTAACTCGTAGGAAATTTGAGAAGGAAAGTCCAGATTCTGGAATCATATTACTAGTGATTCCTAAAGATGAGATTAAATTAACTTTAGAATCCTAAAATAATTTGCCTTCTAAGTCAAACTATTATTAGAAGAGTATAAGGACATGACCTCGGAAGATATACTGATGGCCTACCTCCTATGTATAACATCTAGCATGCTATTGGCTTAATCCTAGGGTCCCAAATACCTAATCTTTTACATTATAGATTAAACTCTAAAGAGCATAAGAAGATGAAAAGACAAGTAGATGGTTTATTGTAGAAAGGCCATATTCAGCCTAGTCTTAGTCTTTATATTGTGCCTACCCTGCCGATCCCGAAAAAAGATGGTACATGAAAAATATGCATGGATAGTAGGGCTATCAATAGAATGATAGTTAAATATCAATTTTCCATTCATAGGCTTAAGGAAATGTTTGACCAATTAGCATGCTCTAAAATTTATTCCAAATTTGATTTGCATAGTGGGTATCACCAAATTAGGATTGACTTGGGGATGAGTGGAAGATTGCCTTTAAAATCTAGGATAGTCTTTATGAGTGGTTAGTTATGCCTTTTGAATTATCTAATGTTCCTAGTATATTTATGAGATTTATGATAGAGTTGTTGAGACCCTTCATCAAAAAATTCTTAGTTGTCAACAATTCGATTTATAGTAGATCTAGAGAAGAACACTTAGTTCATCTTAGGGATGTTTTTCTTATCCTTAGGTATGCCAAGTTGTATGTCAACATTAAAAAGTATTCTTTCCTTCAAGACCGAATATTATTCTTAGGATATATTGTGTCTTTGGTTGATCCTGAAAAGGTTAAAACTATTAGAGAGTGACTTAAACCAATATCTCTTTCTAAAGTCCATATTTTTTATAGTTTAGCAGCTTTTTATGGAAACTTTATTAAGGAATTTAGTACTATTATGGCTCCTATTACAAATAGTATAAGAAAATGAGAATTTTAATGGTCTGCTGCTGCTACAAGAGTTTTTAATGATATTAAATTTAAGATAACTGAAGCTCCCATGCTAATTCATCTTAACTTTTTAAAAGTTTTTGAGATAGCCTATGACACATCAAGTATCTGAATTGGGGGAGTTTTCAGTCAGGAGGGTCTTCCTATAGCCTATTTTAGAAAAAAACTCAATGATACTAAGCAAAGATATTTTACATATGACAATGAGTTTTATGCTGTAATTTAGGTTCTTAGGTATTGGTGATACTATCTTCTATCCTATGAGTTTATCTTGTACTCTGATCACTTCTCCTTAGATATTTCTAGTCATGGAAGAAACTTAGTGCTAGACATATCAAGTGGATAGAGTTTCTCTAGGATTATATCTTTATTCTCAAATACAAAGCTAGTGTTGAAAATATGGCTGTTGATGCATTAAGTAAAGTCATTATTGTCCTCCAATCCATGAATATAGAGGTAGTTGGTTTTGAGTGCATGAAAGATGATTATCAAAGTTATTCTGATTTTGCTCTCATCTTTAAAGAAATTAATCAAAGATACCATCATGAATATATTGACTTTGTAATCAGGGATGGTTACCTATTTAGAGATTATCGTCTTTGCATGCCTAAGACATCCTTATGGGACTTTCTTATTTGAGAGCTTCTTGTAGGGGGTTTAGTTTGTCACTTTGAATATAATAAGACTATAGCCATGGCTGAAGATAGATTCTAGTGGCCATCTCTTAAAAGAGACGTAGCTAGAATCCTTGCATAATATTGCACATGCCAATTAGCCAAGGCCAAGAAACAAAATATCGGTCTATATACCTCTCTTCCGATTTTACATTCCCCATAGAAACATCTTAGTATGGATTTTATTCTCGGATTGCCTGGGACTACTAGGGGACACGATTCAATTTTAGTTGTTAATAGTTTTTCTAAAATGACATATTTTATTCTATATCAAAAGACTTATGATGCCTCTTTTGTTACTAAGTTATTTTTTAAGAAAGTCATCCAACTTTATGATTTTCCCTCTTCCATAGTATTTGACCATGATGTTAAGCTTATAAATTATTTTTAGAAGATCATTTAAAAATTATTTAGATCCATTTTAAAGTTTTTTTTTAACCTTTCATCCCTAAATAGTTGGTTAGACAGAGGTTATGAATCGCAGGCTTGGAGATTTACTTAGATATTTGGTTGGTGATAGACATAGTCTATGAGATTTATTATCGCCTATAGCAAAATTTGCATATAATAGCTAAATCGGTCTACTAGTAAGAGTCCTTTTGAAATTATTTATGGTTTAAACCCTTGCCAACCCATTGATCTTGTTCTCCTACTGATGAATAACTGTACTTCTGAACCTACTGCTTGTTTTACTAAACACATTCATGACATTCATACTGATAGTAGGTAAAAGATTGCTATGAGTATTGAGAAGTATAAGCTTATTGCTGATGCTCACAATAGAAATGTAGAGTTTAACAAGAGTGACATGTGATAGTTTGCATTTGTCCAAAATGTTATCCCTAATATTTGTTTAAAAAGTTGCATGCTTGAGCCACCGGCCCATTTTGTCTTCTTAATAAACTTGGGCCTAATGTTTATTATATAGAATTATCCTTTGATTTAAAATTTAGTCCAGTTTTTAATGTTGAAGATGAGCAACCTTATCAAGGCACATTAAGCCTCCTACTATATATCAGGTGATCTTAAAGGATGTACTCAGTCTCCTCTAATATCAGTTCCAGTTATTCCTTCACTTCCACTATCTTCATCATATTGCATTGAATGTGTTATCATTGATGAAGTAGTTTTTCTTGCTGATAGTGGATTTCAAAGATTTTTGGTTAAGTGGAAAGGCCATCTAGATTTAGATGCTACTTGAATTCTTGAAGAGGAGTTACTGTTAGAAAATATGTCCTATAACCAATTATCTAGGTTATAGACAATTGAGCTCTTTATAACTTATACTTGAATCATTAATAAAATAAAAGTTATTTTTGGTAGTTCATCTCTTTTTGGATCTTTTTTTGGACTCTTTTGAGATGAAGTCCTCAGAACTACTTCAATTCGATAAAGAAGAATTTATTGAGTAGTTCTTAAATATGTTTGCAATCAAATGATTCATTGTTATCTAGGACGATAACGCTTATAGAGTATAGGTCATTGTATGCCATATGGATTGGTTGTCCTTACAACCAAGGAGTGTGGAGATACTGGTTTAGCATACAGGTGAGTATAGGTGTACATTGTACTGAACGTGACCAAGTCTATTGAGTACTTTGCTGTCGAGAATATCTCATAGAAGGATATGATATAAGTATATCTCCAACCTGAGATCACCATGGTGACTTACAAGCAACTTATTATACTTAGGTACCGGATTACCTGGATTTCTAATCCAGTAATGGAAGGTTACTGGGTGCAGTCAGGTACTTGTTAAGTCAGTGATAAGTCAAGATGGGATTGACTACTCTAAGGTATTAGAGAAAATGCTCTATTATATTTCAATTTAGCAAGACCTTAGCCAAGGTAATCTTTGTGAAGAGTCACAGGATTTGTTAGGTTGAGATATATTTTGATGCATTATTCAAGAGTTGGCAGTTGACTCTGAAATCATCCTGAGTATTGGATCAAAGGAATGAATTATACGTAAACTATATATTTGGGTTCTTGAATGTTACTTCACTAACATTCGACCTATTCGAACGTTAGGCACCATTGCTAGATGGTCGTATCGATTAGTTTAGAAATTAATTCTCAGGCTACTAGCTTAGTGTTGAATCTATAGGATCATACATATGAGAAATTTTTGATTAATCATGATAGCTGATTAATGATTAAGAATCATTTTGTGATAAAATTATAAATATAATAAATAATTAACCCTACGCAAGTATTATAAATTAATAATAAATTAACTATTAATTATAAGATGATTAATTAGTAATTTAATTGCTAATTGATTCAATTTGATTGAGAAAAGAGGTTTAGGTCAAGTCTATTTGAATTTGGTTCAATTGGATTTCACTCTATTTGATTATTCGATGACCTAATCACTGAGAGTTTCTAATTATGATTTAATTAGAACTTGGACTAAGTTAATTCTAGATTTAATTAAAATTTAATTAAACCTAATTGGAACTTAATTGGATGGAGTTCAAGTTGGTTAAATTAATTATAGCTAAATTAGTTTTGGTTCCTAACTAATCTTGGTCAAAACTTGATGAAATCCTAAGTAGTCCAACTTGTTTTCTTTCCTAAAGTTTTTTCATGCCTTCCTAGAATTTCTTCATGAATTCCACATGAAAAACTAGTTTTTTCATCCTCCCTCATTCCCATTTAGATTAGGATTGGTTTGAATTAAATTTAGATTTATTTGAATTTAATTAGAAGAGTTCTATTGGGAATAGAATACCTAGTCCAATTCAAATAGTATTGTCTTATCATAATCTAATCCCTCCTCTAATTAAAAAAAATTTATTTCAATTTTTGTCATATATACAACATTAAGAGACCAATTACCATGAAAAACTTAAAGTGAAATTATCAAGAAAAAAAGAGGAAAAGGGAAAATGAATTCTAGACGGGCATGAGAGGTTCTTTTGGCATCAAGGGTTGAAGGGAGAGAGAAAATAAGAAAAAAATAATAAAAAAAGATATTTTATTTTTTGTTTTCTTTCTCCTTGATTTGATCTCTTTATTCTCTTCTTGAGTATCTTTGAAGGCTCAAGAAAGTCTAAGAAATAAATTATTTTCATCCATCCAGTGACCTTCACATGAATTAGCAGTCTGGGAGGTTGATCATGTCGGAACTTCGTGTGGACTATTCATAGAGGTCGGATCCTTGTGTGGCTATGAAGTGATGTGGAAAGTCCTTACCACATTTCATTGACAATGACGATTATCGACCCGGATCAGGTATGAAATTAGATTTCATATTATTTGTAGATTAGATCTACATCATACATAAGGTAAATTGATGCATGCTATTTTATTTTCTATATTGCATACCATGTTATGATTTTGTCTAAAATTTATTAGAATCATTCTAAATACATATTTTTATTTAAAATAGTTTTAAAATATATATACTTCTGTTACAAATTATAAAAATAAAACCATGCATGAAATTCTAGGTGATTTCCAATAGTTACACTATACTGATCTAGATTTGTTAGAAGCCTACCTTAATTCCTTGCCAGAGTCAAGTTCTTTTAAGCTAGGAGGGAATGATGAAAAATAAAAAATCTACACATATTTTAGAAGGAAACATTATGTACTTTTCCTTTACTTTGGATTTCCTTTATTTCTAGCCTAGAGAGAATGATGAGAACTTTTAATTCTATTAGGTAGTGTTTGGTTTGCCTTATCTTGGGTGGAATAAGAGGTTATTCCATCTTATTCTCCCAAACAGGCTCAACTTCTATGGTTGGCCATCCTGGTATGCCTGTTCTGGTCAATGCCACTATATTCTAGAACACCAATTCCATGCATGGTTCACCATGGAATTGGCTATTCTCGGTTATGGTATTCTAAGGGCATTCATGTCATTAGGAAAAAATTAAAGATCGGGGTGAAACCCTATCTACCCCCCTTGATTATCCCTTCTAATGAATTTGTATTCATCTTCCCTAGTGATAGGGTTTTTTGAGCTAGTTTTTCATCTTCTTCGATACCTTCTTAATCTAGTTAAGGACTGAAAGAAGGTTGTCTGTTATCAAAGAGGTGAGATCTTTTTGGAGCACAAATGGTTACTTTTCTATGTTAGTAGCCAATATTTTGTTTCCGATTTTGACTTGGGTTGCAATAAGGTTTGGTGAGTTTTAGTGCTCTTCTTTCTCTCCTGGTTTTGTACTTTTATGGTTGTGATGGCTCCTTAGTTTTGGATATCTTTGTCTAGGTTTTAAGATATATATAGATGGGAGGTGGCGGTGGAGTGTTGCTTTTTTTGTCTTATCTTTTTGATCTGGATGTCATGGGTGGTGGCTTGGGGTGGTCGCAGTAGTTGGTGTGGTTCTTCTATGTTTGCTCTTGCTCTATTATTTTTTCATGAGTGTATGTCTTTTATTCTCTATCATGGAAGAACAAACACAATAGATAATTTTAGCTTTGAATGTTTCTCTATTTAGACCTCTACTTTCAACGTTCCCCTTCATATAGATTTTAATATACAATTTATATAGTTATTTTTCTTTCCATTTGTAAGATCTGTCACTTAGGTCTGCTTTAGAATTTTTTTTCTATGTTTGATCTCCCTGCTTTTATTTGATTGATCCATTTGATATCTCTCTATTCCTACAAAACTCATTAGTAGTAGGCCCTTTCTGCTTGGCTGTTATTATAGGAAGCAATACTACCTTTTAGAAGCCTCTTTTAATTATACTCTAAATCTCAAGTATTTGTAATCCCTTTACACTCTTCTACTTATCACCATTGCTGTCCTTTTAAGTAGCCTAATACTTTTAAAAGTCATGAACAACCTTACATTAGAAGGTATGTCATTAATTTCTACTTCCTCAAATAACATATCTTATATTCATGAGCTGTATTAAGAAAATATATTAATAATAACACTGAGACCAATATTGCTTGAAATTTATGCATGTATATGTGATCATTCATATGTATAGACCTTAACTTGATGTCTTGAGCCATAATTATATTTCAATATTCTTGATATTTTTGGTGTGTCTTCTAATAAGTGATGTCGTTGGAATTTGTATGCATTGTAGCCCTTGTTAGTAATTAATTGGAGGGTTCCTATTATTCCACTAATTTAATTACTTGTTCATTTCAAAATTTATGTTATGTACCTATTATATAAGTAGTTATTTTATCTTATAGCCATAATACTCCACTGACTTTAACTTTTTTTGTCCTAAGGTACATAATTTTTTGTATCTGCCTTATATCTTTGGACTACTATCCTCTAAGTACATATGTCGCTGGATTAATATTTGATTGGAAACCACGTTAATTTTCTGGAGGCATTATTTAACTCTATGGTTTTAAATACTTCTTTATATTTACTTTTTGTATCATGTCCCTATTTTATATCTATCTTATGTATGATAATGTATTTGTTATATTATATTTTATCAATGATGATAGGCTACCTCAAGCATAAGCATGGCTAGGAGACAAGGGTTTAACTATATAAGTAGTTATTCTATCTTGTAGTCATGATGCTCCTCTGACTTTAACTTTGCTTATCCTAAGGTACATTTGTTGGCAGTATCTGTCTCATATCTTTGGAATATTGTCCTTTAATTACATATGTCGCTGGATTAATATTTCATTGGTAAGCATGTTAAGTTTTTGGAGGCATCCTTTAACTCCATGGTTTTAAATATTTCTTCATATTCATTTTTTGTGTCATGTCCCTATTTTGTATCTATCTTATGCTTGATAATGTATTTGTTATATTATATTTGCCAATGATGATAGGCTGCCTTAAGAATGAGCATGGTTGGGAGACAAGTATTTAAATACATAAGTAGTTATTCTATCTTGTAGTCGTGATGCTCCACTAACTTTAACTTTGCTTATCCTGAGGCATATTTATTTTTGTATCTTTCTAAAAATTTTGGTATTTGTCCTCCAATTACATATGTCACTGGATTGATATTTGATTGGTAGCCATGTTAATTTTTTGGAGGCATCCTAAACTCCTTGGTTTTAAATACTTCTTCGTATTTCTAATTTTATATTTTGCCAATAATGATAGGCTACCAAAAGAATGAGCATGGCTTGGAGACAAGTGTTTAACTATATAAGTAGTTATTCTCGTTTGTAGCCACGATGCTCCACTGACTTTAACTTTGCTTATCCCGAGGCATATTTATTTTTGTATCTTTCTAATAATTTTAATGTTTTTCTTGAAACTAGAGATGTCTTTATATTTTGTATGCATCACTAAAAAGCCCATTATTATAATCGATTATGCCTTATTCTAATATTTGGAAAGTTTGCACTCATATAGCTAACATGCTGAAATTTGAAAAAGGAGATCAATCAGAACGTGCGAGGATAGGATCATCTCATAGTAAAGCACTGAATTGGATTGATGTCCTTGATCTAATCATGCTTGCCTTAATGAGGCAAGAAAATGATGGAGGCAATTATCATAATGATATAGTTCACAAGAAATTTAGAAAAAGATGACTGATGTGGCAGGAAGCTGACATGTAATCCCTATCAGATGCCATGTCAGAAAAAGATGCCATGGTAGACATTCCTCCTCGGGCTCCTTTGCCAGGCCGAGCTCCCTCAGCATATCAGGGCGGCCGATCGAAGCTGAGTTCCGTCCTCCGCCAGGTCGGCTCCCGCAAGACCGGGATGCCTAGGCTAGAGCTGAGCGACCTCCTTCACCAGATTGAGTCCCTTTGAGGTCGAGCCCCCTGGGCCGAAGTCGAGCCCAGCCCTCCTCCGCCAGGTCGAGCCCCTCTAAGACTGAGCCCTCTGTACAGAAGTCACGTATTGACCTCCTCTGCTAGATCGAGCCCCTTCAAGGCCGAGCCTCCTGGGCCGGAGTCGAGCCCTGCTCTCCTCGGCCAGGTCGAGCCCCTCTGAGGTCGAGCCCTCTGTGTAGGAGTTGAGCCCTGCCCTCCTCCTCCAGGTCGAGTCCCCTCGAAATCGAGCCCCTTGGTCCGGAGTTGAGCCCAACCCTCCTCTGCTAAGTGGAGCCCCTTCGAGGTCGAGTCCCTCGAAGTCGAGCCTCAGCTCTTCAGTTCGGCCTCCACCTCGGACAAAGATGCTGGCCATCGAGGAAGTGATTTCGCCCTCCTGGGGCACCGGCGAGCCTAAGGACTGTACGAAAGCGCCCTCCAAGCCATAATAACTATCCGCAGCTACCACTTACACCATAAAAAGAAGAAGCTCCCTGACCGAGGCACCACGCTCTCCACCAACTGCCTGCATCACCCGAAAGAGAAAGTCAACCAGGAGATTCGAATCCCAGGGGTGGCGGTCCCCTAATCGAGGCCCTGCCAAGTTTTCCAGAATGGAGCGACCGGAAGGAATGTCAGAACGCATGGTAGCTTTTCTTATCATGAACCAGGAAAGATATCCCATCCATGGCATGGAACATCACCGCACATGCCTGCTAGCACGGGAGAGATCCCGAGGTAGGCGTTCAGCAACCACCTAGATTTAAAAGAACCATCGACACCCCTAGTAGGGAGGTAAGCCAAAAGTAAGCCAAAGCTAAGCTAAGAGCACCCAAGCAAGTAAGGGAGAAGAGGCCACACAGGAGAACCACCAGGGAGACTAAAAATTTAAGGCTACCGGAGATCTGCAGGAAGGATCGTCTGGACACTACTATCTAGCTCCAGTTCACCTTGGCTACCACCTTTCCCAGCTTGCTTGCACCCCACTCACACATCATTCACTCCTCCTATCATGGAGTCCATCTCAGGAGCTCGACCAGGAGGATTTGTTCCCCTGGATCGTCACTGACTTGACCGTCGGAGTGCCCCCACTGGAATCTCCGGCCCGAGTCTCTAACCCTTGTTTTGTAGGTTCAAAAGAGTAGGTCAGTCCCGAAGAGACGAGGGGCGATCCAACGCCGATAGCAGCTACGAGCCACGGTGATCTTGGCGGCAATAGATTGGCACACGAGGTAGGGGAGATGGTAGGATGCATTCTCATCCAAACCTAAACCCCCTGCAAGCAGCTCACTGGGAGGATGGTGACGACGCGAGCGAGAGAGGTCTCCACCAGCCGTGCGGGGGATCCCCCTTCCTGTGGGGACCCGCACAGTCCAGAGGGGGAGCTCCCCGTTCCAGCTCAACTACCTCCGACGGACATCCAGCTAGCCGCACTCACCCAGCATATGCAAATTCTCACTATGGCAGTGCGCCAGCTCCAGCACTAGCAACGGTCTTTGGCTACTCACCAACAGCCAGGGAACCCTGCAGCCCATGCCGTGGCATCCCGCGATAGCCTACGTTCTTTCCAATGAAGGCCTTCACAGTTGCGGGCCACCACTGATCACCGGGATAGTCACCGGACTCTGGCGAAGAGACAACAGACCGGATTTGCCGATAGGGAGAGCCGGTCCCCAACCCTCGAGCGGGTGATAGCTAAACCCCGTCGAGGTCACTGTCCCATGTCACATTTTCCATCTCCTTCAGCCTCCACGGAGGGCTCCACCGACGAGGCCATCAGGTGCACAACCGAGAAGCGCCTGGAGGAGCACGAGCACAAGCTGGCAGAGCTATTCCACCGGTTTACGAAAATGCAGGGTTCCGCTGATGAGCCAGCGGGCTATGACGCCCGTCTCCCCTTCTCTTAAGAGATTCAAGAGGAACCGATTTCCAACCGGTTCCATATGCCACAGGTGGATCCCTACGATGGGACCATCGACCCCCTGGACCATCTAGAAAGCTACAAAGCCCTCATGAGGGTCCAGGGGCTACCAACACCCTTTTCTGCATCACCTTCCCAGCAACCCTTTGGGAGGTAGCTCGGGTCTGGTTCACTCTTCTTGAGCCCGAAAGCATTGGCTCTTTCGCTCAGTTGGAGCGGAAGTTCGTGACCCACTTCGATGCCTGTCGAAAGGTGCCACGAGAAGCGGACAACCTCTTCTCCATCCGGCAACAAGATCGCGAGCCCCTACGGGACTACGTAGCCCGCTTCAAGGTCGCCCTGTTGGAGATCTACAATCTTGATGAGCCAGTTGCCATGCCGGCACTGAAGCGAAGACTTAGGACCTCCCGCCTGACCTACTCGCTCAACAAAAAACCCTCCAAGACCTATTTCGAGCTCCTTCTCCGAACTCAAAAGTATATCCACACCAAGAAGGCGGATCGTACAAGAAGGGAGCTCGACGGGAAGCCGCTGAAGAAGCCAATTCATGCCGAGGTGCTCGGGACGTGGAAGCCAGGGCCCCCAGCTTCGAACTTCCGCTAGGGGCCAAGACCGAGGAGCGTCCCCATTTCGGAGGAGAGGTTTACCCCTCTCCTCGCCCCGAGGATGAAGATCCTCATGGAGATTGAAGGTGAGCCCTACTTGAAGCGCCCACCTTCGATGAAGCTGTCTACTAGCCATGATAAGATGAAGTACTATCATTACCATCGCGACCACGGCTACGATACAGAGGAATGCCGCAATCTTAAAAAGGAGATTGAAGAACTCATGAAGAGGGGCTACCTCGGAATGTTCGTGAGGAGCAGACCTCCATCCGAACCTCATGCACTCGTTGCTCTCCTGCCAGCCCCTGCAGTCGACAACCACCCTATCGAGAAGCCGGTGCGGATGATATGTTGGGGAGCTGAGCGCACTTCCAAGAAGGCCCGGGGGACAGAATGTTCTAAAAATGTACTTCCCTTTATGAGGGAAGGAGAAGATAGGGGGAAAAATGTAAATAACGATCGTCGAGATGATGACCGCAAGGCATCCTGTAAAATGCATCATTGGTTGATAGTGGAAGCTCCATAGATGTGCTTTTTTATGATGCTTTCTCCAGGATGAATCTTTTTCCTGCTCAGCTCAGACCTGTACACACACCCCTTATCGGTTTCATGGGGGACTCTGTAAGGGTTGAGGGAGAAATCACTCTCCCGGTCACTGCCGGGATCCCACGTCGGTAGAGCACTTTTATGATGACCTTCACGGTTGTTAAGTTTCTATCAGCCTACAAAGTGATTCTCTACCAACCTGGGCTCAACCTGCTCGACGTCGTCGTTTCCACCAAGTGGTTGTTAATGCAGTTCCCCACCCCTTATGGTGTCGGGAAGATGAGGGGGCACCTTAGCCGATGCAACATTGCTTCCAGACTCTTCTTGGGGCCAAAGTCCTCGAGGACGACCCTAGTGCGGATGATCTTGACCAAAGGGTGCAGGACCCCAGGGTGGCCCGATCGAGCGCCTGTTGTCTTGCCCGCTCGGAGCTGACTCGGCAAAAATGGTGCAGATTGGGGCCCAGCTACAAGATGAAGAGAGGGCCCACTTGTTGGAGTTCTTGCGAGCGAATGCAGATGTGTTCGCTCGGACGGCGACGGATATGCTAGGTATTCTTCCTGACATCATCACCCATATGCTAAGTATCGACCCAAAGCACCGGTCAGTTTGGTAGAAGAAAAGAAGTTTTGCCCCGGAGAGGCAGGCGGCGATCAATGAGGAAGTGAACAAACTCTTCGCTGCCGTCTTCATTTGGGAGGCACAATACCCGAGCTGGCTGGCAAATATAGTGATGGTGAAAAAGAGTAATGGCAAATGGAGGATCTGTGTAGACTACACCAACCTCAACAAGGCATACCCAAAGGATAGCTTCCCTCTATTGAAGATTGACTAGTTGGTGGATCCCATCTCGGGGCACCGGCTACTCTTCTTCATGGATGCATTCTCCGTATACAATCAGATCTTTATGCACCCAGAGGACGAGGAGCACACCACCTTTGTCATCGATCAAGGGACATATTGCTATAGGATGATGTCCTTCGGTCTGAAGAATGCTGGGGCTACGTACCAGCATCTGGTCAATAGGGTCTTCAAAGACTAGATTGGCCGGAACATGCAAGTGTACATGGATGACATGCTTGTCATGAGCAAGCCAAGCTCGGATCACATCATCGACCTCGCAGAAGCTTTTCACAACCTTTGGAAACACAAGATGAAGCTGAACCCAATAAAATGTGCCTTCGGAGTGGCGACAGGAAAGTTTCTTGGCTTCATGGTCACCTAGAGGGGCATCGAAGCAAACCCAGAGAAGGTCTAGGCGAACGTCGACATGGAGAACTCGACATCCAAGAAGCAGGTCCAGCACCTGACGGGGCAAATTACAGCTCTGAGTCGGTTCATCTTGAGATCAGCCGACTGCTGCCTTCCCTTTTTCAAGATATTGTGCAAGATGCACGACTTCACCTGGACATAGGAGTGCAGGATGACCTTTGAAGAACTGAAGAAGTTCCTGGCATCTCCTTCATTGCTTTCCAGACCGGAGGAAGGAGAGGAGCTTCTACTTTACCTAGCGATCACACCTGGAGCCGTCAGCTCGGTTCTCATCCATGCAGATGAGGATGGATCCCAGAAGCCGATGTACTACACCAGCAAAATCCTCTGCGATACAGAGATCATTGGTAGGCATGGAGATACATTTGCTATTCCTAACGGGGTTTCTGACAATAATACCTCTGACGAGGAGGTGGATCGGATTGACTTAGAGGACATCAATGTTGGGCAACTATCACAACCAAGTAGTGGAGTCTCATACTCATTATCTAGTTCTTTTAAAGTTTTTGAGGATTTACCCCCAACAACTCGACTACCTATTCTTCGACACTATCCACCAAATCATTTTATGATCCATACTGTCCTCTTGTAGTGAAAGAGGTCTAGGTCAAGCTCCATTACTCCTATGACATATAGGACTAGGATGAATACTGATGCAACTGATGCTCTCCTAGATTTTGTAGATCAAGGTAGAAAGAGATTAAAAATTGCCAACGAGATCCTCAGGAAAGATGAGCTTGCATGATCTACGATGTATTCCATTGATGAGTACATGCAGAAGTTGGAGAGTTTTCTCGAGATTACTCTCAATACATTCTTCCTGTAGGAGAGATATTTAAGAATGAGACAAATCGGTGGTTCCCTATGCATTATCAAGGGCCATTATTGGAAGCTTGGTTGAAGAGATAAATGGCTGAGTTCTACCGTCTCCCACCTCCCATATATGGTAGCCCCTTCCAAAATTTATGGTCATGTTTTCAATGTTTTCATGCCTCCTCCAATGCATGGTGTCAATCGAGGTAGCCCACGTGTTTTTATGCCTCCTCTCATGCATGCTTTTAATTAAGATAGGCTTAATCCTTTCATGGAGTAGTCATTCAAGCCTAGCAATTATGGTAACCCTTCTTAAGGTAGTACCTAGTCTTCTCATGGTAGCCCTCGGACTTTCGTGCCAAGCACATATGCACCTCCAACCCTTCTAGATAAGTTTTACGGTCATGGTTAGCCTTAATATATTTATATTCCATGGTTTATGGAATGTTATTTTGGAAAATGTGAGTTTTGCACATTTAATCTCCACAAGTGAGATGTTTTTGCTAATCCTATTTTTGTTGTGAATATGAACATGTGTGTTAAGAAATATACATGTGTATTAATACATTTTTCTGTCTATCATTAATGCATGTCAACATACTTGAATGCATATGTGTAATCATTAACTATTCTCTTTTTTTTAGGTGGATACCTTGCATGAGCTGATGGAGTTTTAAATAGATAAAGATAATTATTGGTAAGATGTGATAACTGTACTGATAAATAGTTGAATCATTAATATCCAGAATTGTAATGTGATTTGGAAGATGCCTTGTCAAACCCATCCATTCTCTGATCATGAACTCATAACAGACATACTGAGTGACCATCCAGATAAGAGTTATGATCACTTTAGCATGATGAACACTATGTTCTTACAGTTAGAAGAGTTGCTTGTATCACGTGGCCTAATAGTTAGCACTCGTAATGTCATGGTGCAAGAGCAACTAGCATATTTTCTGTACTGCATATGTCATAGTGTCATCAATAAAATTTTAGCCAAAACTTTCTAGCACTTAGGGAAGACGATATCATGACACTTTAACAATATTCTAAAAGCCATTTGTTTATTAAAGCAAGAGTTTAGAGTCTAACCCGGTGAGGATTTAGTTGTGCACCTATGCATCTATGAAAATAACTATTTCCATCCTTATTTCATGGTACCTTTGAACTCATCTAATCTTGGTCCTTAATTACAATCTCCTTAGCTGATATTTTTAACATAGTTGGTTGCATCATAGAATGCTATCAATGCACTTGATAGTATGCATATATTTGCCTTAATCAAAAAGAGCAAACAACCTCACTTTCATAATTAAAAGGGCATCGTTTCATAAAACATTATGGCTACAGCTTTATTTAATCACTTATTCCTTTTCATTTATACTGGATGGGAGAGATCGGCTATCGATATGAGGGTACTTCACTGGTGTGTCGATTCATGGGGTTCAATGTGTTAGAAGATATCCATATACTCTCAAACTTAGTATTATATAATTTTTAAAGACTATTCTAGTCATTTTTATATTGCACGGTGGGGTACAGGAAAATATTATCTTGTTGACTCAGGATATGCCAACACAAACAAGTTCCTTGCTCCATATTGGGGCAACAGGTACTACGTAAGTACCTTTAACAATTTTTGGGCATGATGATATTCTAATTCTCGGGATCTATATAACCATCAATATGCATAACTACAGAATTATGTAGAGAAGGCTTTTGATATTCTGAAGAAGTGATATAGGATTCTAAGAAGTCCCATTACATACCCTTTCAAGGTGCAGAAACATATTGTTATAGCTTGTTGCATCATTCATAACTTCATATAACGTAACCAAAAAAAATATCTCAACATATCAATGGAACCCTTACCTACTAACCAGGATGATGATGACGTCGACCTTTGTTTGATTATTGGAGATGACAAATCTCGTAGAGTTGAAAAACTATCAATTCGTTAGCTAATAGATTAGGTTGCTCATAACCAATGAAGCATGTTTAATTGGGATTATTTAATTAACTTTATTTTAATTTTAATTATATCATAACTTATTATATAAAAAAGAATAATTATAGCATAGTTTATGTTATTATGCATATTGAGTCTGATTTTGGTTGCACATAAATATAGAAATCAAGGTGCATTTCATTGAGTTATAGTGATATCTTTGGAAAAATCAATGTAGTTTTCGAGGGACCTACATGAGGGATTTATGAATCTTGGCCAAAGTGTTAGCATGAAGTTACTAGGTTCAAGCATGCCTTGTATAAGAAGATTAAAACTAGCAAGAGGCAATTGCTGTATTTGAAAACTATGTGCGAGCTCTTTATAATCCCGCCTGTAAATAATTTAATGAAATTAAGTTTAAAGAAACAAAATACCTTGTTGGTAGCCCTATAAAAATATGTGCACTTTGTAGTATGTTGCTGTTGGTTATACTTGCCTTTCTTGTTGGCTATCTTCTTGGGTTTATGGCTGGACATATTTAGTTTAAACTTTTGGTTGTTATGAATTTTATATATACCATGTCCAGGTAGCAGATTTTGCATAACCTTGTTGGTTTATGTACTTATGATTTTTGCAACACTCTGCATCTAGTGGTCACTATATCCATGGTTTTAATTGATAGTGTGCAGTGTTTAACTTGTTGGTAGCCTCTTCTGAGCTATGTTTAATTTCTTAGTAGCTTCTTCTAAGCCTATCCTTGTATGTTATTTATCTTTTTTTTAAAATTTTTTCTTGATACTAACAATTTTGAGAGACCATTTTGATATTCACAATTGAAAAATTATAAAGAAGGGTTGATCATTATTTGTTGGTAGCCCCTTGTGTGCTATGTTAAGTATCGTGGTTGGTAGCCTCTTCTGTGTTAGAATGCTTATGTTATTGGTAGCCCCTTTGTATATTATATTTAACTTGACAGCAAGGAATTTCTTGCAATCGATGTTCTGAGGTGCTGCTCCTTCCTTACAAGAGGTATTCATATGCTTTATCTTTATGTGCCAGCTAGATCTATGTGTTGTTTTACTTTAGATCTTCTTGTATTTTAATAAGGGTATGAGATCGGTGATATTATAAAGTGATGCATGCTTTGATTTACTCATTCATAGTTATAGGTTTTAGATATGGAATACATTGATATAAGTTCATGATTTTTGATAGTTTTCTAAATCCTATGTTTAAACTGGTCTTAGAGTGATGCTTGTTAAGATTGTCTCATATCTAGGTGCGCATAAATGCATTTCATGCATTGTGATAGCAAAAGATACTTGTTCTTATGGGGTTGTTTGTTATAACTAAAAGGTTTGTTAGTAGACAAGTTTGTGATAGCCAAAGATACTTGTTTGCAATCCTAATTAAACTTGATATGACAATAATTTTATTTGCAATAATTATTAGTGAGGATGTGGAAGATTTCTTAAACTTGATGTTTTGTGGCATCCAATGCAATGAGGATAGTGAAAGAGTTATGATTACTGGTTTTAACTTTGTTAATTCCTTGATAGGAGATGTGAGCTGGCTTATCATTCATATTACTATCGTATGCTAGTTCGGGTGGTATATTTTACAAGTTCTTTATATTTAATGGTTTGTAAGGCCCAATATATATCTAGTGATAGTAAACCTAAATAATGATAACATTGGATTTAAAACTGATCACCCTGCACAGAGTTGGTAGCTTTCTCAAATTAATGCCACTTGCCTCTTATCGAATTTTTTGTCGGTGGTATGGAGCATATCTTGTAGCATTATGTTGAGATGTGTTTAGAATATAGGTTCTTGTTAGACTCATTTATACTATGGTTTGGGATGTTTATACATGTCTGATAGTTCTCTGTTCAGGACGTTTATCATTATTGACCTTTATATGCTATTATATTTTACTTTCTCTACTATAAATAAATAAAGCTTATTTCAGGTATGTTATGTGAACTTTGTTGGAATTTGTGTGATGGATGTTGGCTGGGGTCTATTTGTTATGTTCTTCTATTTCCTTTTTATAACTTCATATTGGATCAGGCATACCATTATTTTGATAGCTACCTTTTATGGGTGATTTTTGGATGCATGGGTTTTATTATTATCCAAATGATGAAAATTAAACCCAATTGTTCTGAGTTCAAGAATTCCATTCTTGCAGAAATTTTTATTATTCTGACAAGTTGTTACTGTTATAGGCATATGTTCTTCTTTTCTTATAGGGGCAATATTAGATCTTCGTGGTCCAGAAGGATAATCTTCTTAACTATTCTACTAGGAGACGGTGCTAATGGTTAGGAACTACTATGCAGGGGGTTGAACATATTACTGTTGATATTTGTAATACTATATGTATTGTTTTTTGGTATCAGGTTGTATGTTTTATTGTCTAGGCCTGAATGTTCTCTTCTTATTTTTATATAAAGTATTGGTCTTGTACGAATATTTGCACAGAATTGTAATAAAAATCAAATTGTTCATTTTTGTTATAAATTACAATATCTTTTTAGTTCTCAGTTCTTTTTTCACGTTATTGATTTAGCATCTTAATAGCATATCATGCCATATCATGCTTCTTTTGATTCATCAGGGATCCAAGTTTTTTGACTTTCATTTTTAGCACTTCATATAGCCATAAATATGATTACGAAAGCTACAATTAATGAAGATTTATTAGTGAAGATCATAATTTACTATTAGGTTTGATTTGAAGGTGTTGTGAGTCTTTATAAAATCGATATTATGTTCTAAGAAGCGAGTGGTTAATATTTACAATTGTTGGTGAGCATTGATCATTGAGACAGTTTAAAAAAATCATCTTAATTAGGCTATCATCTATAAATTGCCTACACACATCAGGATGTGACAGGAAAAAAGAATGGTCTATGGTCAAATGTCCAAGGGATCATCATCTGAAGATTACACAAGGGAACTGAATAGATGCCAATAGCATCTTACTACTTCACAAACTAATTCAAGAAAGCTCCATTATTTGGCCAAGGGCATTCTTGGATTTTTTTTGAAAAGTTCATCCTTTATTCATCATAGAATTGAGACTTATTCTCATATCAACCAAATACCAGTTGAAAAAATACTGCATTAATTACATTGGAATAAAGTGGAATACTAGATTTCCAACCAAATAGAAATCTAGAATAACAAGGGTAAATAGTTATTCTCAGGAAATTCATATTTTTATTATGGGAATAAAGTTTTGGTATCCATACACTACCATAGGACTTTATAATTTGACTTCCATTTAGATATGATTTGTTGCTCTATTTAAGAGCTTCAATTACACGGAGAAGGTTAGACTTGAACATTGAATTGAATCCAGAGCTATTTTGATTTTTTTCTTTCTTCTTTTTTTTTTAATCTTCTTTTGGTTCACATTCTACATCAAGTTTCTTCCAACACGAGATCTATGCAATGAGTTGCACATGGAGTCCAACACAAATGTGGTCTCTTTGCTTCTAGTAATTTGCTTAATGCCAAAGAAATAAAAACTGTTGTTATGTTGCTATAAATTAACATGACTAATCATAATATAAAAGAAAAAAAGTAATCATAAAATTTTAACTATGAGTACTCACCAACTACCACAAAGTTACTTTCATTGTTAGTTACCACTTAAACCAAGGATCACTGAATTGGTACGAGGACCCATACTAGTCACCGGCCGGTATCAGTTTGGTACCATATCAACACATGGTATGGCAAGCGTGCTAGTCAAATTGGCACACAATTTTTTTTTACTTTCTTATGATTTCAAATAATATTTTTAGGATTTATTGAATATTTTTAAGTCCAAATAGATGTTTGTTGATGCTAATTGATGTTTGCATCATTTTAATATACTCTTAATCATGTGTATTCTTAATTTTTTAATTTTTAAATTATCAATATATAGATTAGATATTATTGAATCTTAAAATATTTAAAATTTATAAATAAATAATCAATATATAGTTACATACTGATGTTTAGAATTTGATCAAGTATTGATGTCCATATCTTTATTTGAAATTTTTTCAAATTTTTCCTGTGCTTTTCTCAAGTTGTATGCATTGGAATCGGTTGGATAGGAAAAATGCCCGAAGATGAGGTTTTTTATGAAATTGAGAGCCTCTCAGGCTCTTAGTTATATTAAAACCACCATGGCTGCATGGTCCGATTCGAATCGGATCCAATTGAGCCCAAACTAGACCGAACCTAACCAAAATGCATGGTTTAGGGATGAATCGTACCATTTTGATCTGGTTCAAGATTTTTTTGGATGGTTTCAAGAATCCGGACCATTTTCTATGACTGAACCATCTCGATTCGGTGGTGGTATGGTACGATACGAGCCAAACTAGACGGTTTGGTAAACCATGACTTGAACAACATTTTTCTTTCTAATTTACTCCACAAAACTATCAACTCAAATGTTTTGTCTCCCATTTTCATAAAAGAGGATGCATCAGGAGATTCCATAAAAATTATTCCTAATGGACAATTTACTAATAAATTTATCAAAGATCTTTGTCTTCTATCAGTTCATGAGTCAGAAATGATAGAACAACCTTGCTTTGCCCATGCTTCCTTGTGGCCCTTCAACAAATTATTTGTATAGTCTAACTCCTTTTTAAGTAGTGGAACACTGTAACTCTCAATTTATTAAAGGATGAGGGTTTTAAATTTGGACCATACGTCCCAATAGCTTTGACCATCCACTTGAAGCTATCTAAATGGATAGCATTGAATGCTATACCTACTTGATAAAAGAAATGATCTATGTATTGAATTGTTTGAGCTCTTAGCTCCTTGTCACATGCATCATTTATATATGTTTATTTAAGTTTGCCCTCCTTTCTTGCTTGAACAACTTTCTTTAGCTTTTGAATCATAAACATATCCATGGGGACCTTTATTTTTGTGAAACCTTGGTCTTTTTGTTACTTCCCATTTTTATTTCAATTTTCCCATCCACTCTTTTACCACTGAAATTCAGTTCGCGTGCTTCATCTTCTTCATCAACATCATCCCCAATTCCAAAGTCATCATAATTAGGCAATGAACCAAATGATTCAAACTTCTGTATTCTCCTCTCATTTATATAACTCTCCAATTCGTTCTTAGCTTTGGGATATTTTTTGCATACTACTACATTTTTGAACTTTCCCACTTGATGTAATTTTGCTTGAAATATTCTACCTTTAGTTATTTTATCACAAAATACACAAGTCATAGAAATGGGATCCGTTGGATCTTTCAAATAGTTATATTTCCAACCAGGATCCTTCTTATTATTGCTTAAAGGCCCTTTTGTTGCCATTCCTTTTCTTTATCTTAAAAAAATAAATTGTAGAATATGTAATCTAAATTCTAGAATTTTAAAAAACAATGTAGAGCAATAAAGTATGGACCAAAAATAGAAAATCATAGAAAAAAGAAAATACATTATCAACAACCCTGCAACATTGTGAGAGTAGGCAACAAAAAAGAATAATCAAAAAAAGGAGAGAGAAGAAGCATAAGTTTGTTGGTTGTTGCCCAGAGAAATAGAAAAATAATAGCCTAGCAGCATGTAGAGACAGAGAGATAGGGGTGAATCACAACTTTGTTGCCCAGAAACCATAAAAAACAAATAAAAAAGAGATAGGAATCGTTGTTGTCCAAAGAGAGAGGGAATAAAAAATAAAAAAGAGAAGGAATGAGAAAAGAATGGGAGAAAGAGAGAGATATAATAAAGAAATAAAATAAAATAATATCTAATCTAGTAACTAGTTTAAGCAGAAAGAGAGCTTCTTTCTTTGATTTTGGTGGCCCCTTTCTTATTTTCCGAGTCTTGCTTTTGAAGAAAAGTAAAAGGACATCCTTTCTTCTTCTTCTCTTCTTGAATAAAAGTAAAAGGATGTCCTTTCTTGTTCTCTTCTTAAAGAAAATCCTTTTTTTCTTATTCTCTATTCTCTAGAATCTTCTTTCTTTTAATTGATGCCTTTTTTTTTTACTTTTTTCAATATATTATCAATGCTTGTACAAAAATACTTCTCAATCCATTTGTCTAAACTACTTTAACGAAGGGTAGAATAATAAATTTAAAACCTAAATAAAAGAGAAGTAAAGAAGGCCTAGTAGTACCTTAAATAACTAGCACTACAAGCCAGGTGAGCACCTAGCCAACATTGCCTCACCTTGTACCCCACGAGGTGCTAAGCTCTTGCCTTGCCTTGCTTGGGTGCCTAGGTGATCTGGGAGAGCGCCTAACCAATAGTGCCTCGCCTAGTAACACTTGAGGTGCTAAGCTCTTGCTTTGCCTCACTTGGGCATCTTTGACATGCTGTATAGTTGAAAGAGTTGGTCAAGGTGCCATTGAATACCCACAAGAAAGAAAAGAGACGAGAAAATTTGGTATTTGAGGTAAGAATGTTATGATTTTGCTGTAATTAAGGAACTTTAGATGTTTGCTTTTTGGTGCACTAAACATAAAACAGAGATTGCTAGAGGAGTGGTGCTTGTGGGCTATACCTATAAGAAAAGTCCTAGCTAGTGGTTGCTTCGACGAAGGCCCTCTGACACTCAAGTTAGATGGTAGTCCATAGAAAGGAAGAAAGAAGAGTGGAGTCAATAGAGAGTCTCAAAGAAGATCTACCTTGTGGGTTTCTAGAGAGAACCCCTTTATAGGCCCAGGACAAGGGTATTTTTGGAAGAGAAAAAGTTTTTAGTGTACCTTATAGGAAGTGACAGTTTAGAAGATTTTATCTCATGTGGCATCAGAGAATCACGTCACGTGCTTAGAATGTCTATTTTGCATTAATTAGGGATTTATCTTTTTTGCATTGCTAGCCGCTCTTTTTAATGGTGAGGTAGACCATTGCATAGGTACAGTCAAGTTGTCCTTAATTATGAGGATTTGCTGTAGATTATAGGATTTATTTACCTGTCCACATAAGAGGGTGCATAGAAGTAAGCGTCGGATGGTTCCTCTTTGGACTACCTTATAAATTGCTACTGAAGAGCTTCATTTATCCTTTGATGCAAGGGTACAAGGTTGGCCTGAATACATGTACCGGGGTCAAGGGTTCATGGGACCAAAGAACTCGGGGGGTCGAGGGTCCATGGGATCAAAGGATTCAAGGGGTTGAGGGTCCATGGGACCAAAGGACTTGGAGGGCCGAGGACTAGAGGACTGAAGGACTTAGAGCACATTTCTATCTCCTTTGAGGGTTATGCTATCGAGGAAGTGAGTCCATGTCTCCACCAGTCTCGTGGACCAGGGAGCTTTCTCTTAGTAGCTAAGGATTAATCATGACCAAGGATCAAATAGGTTGAGAGCGATTAGAAGATACTACAGATATTGACCTATGACTAAGGGTCAGTTGGATCGATGGTTACCAGGAGAAGCTGCTAATGTTGGATGATTACCAAAAGTGGGACTTAACCTAGAAACTCTCGAGATACATGGTGGGGGGTTAGCCCCCACATCACTTGCCCTCCATTGCTCCATCTAAATATAGAGGATTTTGGGCTGAGTAAACTTAGCATTATGCCCGAGGGATTCTGAGATCGTGCTGAACTTGAGATGCTTTAAAACAAAAAAGCATGGTGGACTAACAAATAAAAGGCTACCACATGACACAATTATAGCACTTTTAGGGAAGGTGAGAGAAATTAATGTCCTTATTAGTGCGGACACCAGAGGCACCAGACTAAGACAGAGGCTTCTCAACCCTCTATGGTTATCTGAGTAGTGTTTTTCAGTGTTTGAGTCTAGTAATAAGGGCTTAGCCCACTTGAGTCCCTACTTTGGCCCCTGAGTCCTTGTTTTGGGCCTTTCAATATTTGAGTCCTGTATTTAGAGTCACTCATACCATTAGGGTACGGAGTCAAGTTTTGGGATGCTTATTATAAGTTTTGTCACTTTGAGTCTTATGAATCCTGTAAGTCTTGTATTGAGTCCAGTCCAATATTGTAAGAAGAAGACTCAAGTCATTTATGGATCCAGCCAGCATGACACTCCAACCACTGCATGGAATCCAGTCACCCAAATAATTATGCCACTTGGAAAGCATGGAAGGAGTCATGGATCCACCCTTGAAGACCCTGGTGAATCAAATGTATACAACACTTACCAGGAAGAAGGACAATCGAAGAAAACCCGGAAGCATGAAGCCCTAACCCTAATTTGGCGCCCCATCCTTATGGTCACCACCATGTGGTTGGCCACCTTAGGGTCACCCCTTGGCCGACCATAACAAGGAGAGTGAGAGAGATTGTGAGCCTAATTGGGAGAGGAGTTTCCATGTGTTCTAAGTAGGGTTTGTAAGGGAAAATGACACAAAGAAAGTTACTTGTATACCCTTATTTGGGACCCAAGTCTTGTAAGCCTATATAAGAGGCCCCCTTCTTATGTATTTTAATAACTTTTAATGAAATTTCTTGAGTTTTCTCTAACATTGCCGTGTGCTTTGTCCTCCTAAGGGAATCTGTGTGAGACCCATCGCTACTACAAGCTTCCTGCACCCTGCCTCCAAATCTTCAATGAAACCCTAGCTGCCAACCATGCTTCAACCTTGGACGCCCCCACCACTTGGTCGCCCACATCCAACCCTCTTCTTCCCTTTCTTCCTTCAGTCTTATATCTTATTTCTCCTTTATTTTCTAACTCTTGATAGGTATTTTGCAGGTCTCTCAGAGTCCACGAATCCAGGATTCCATCCGACTAGCTTTCGGGTCAGCGGGCCGAAAGCCGTGGATCCACGGGGTCTCCAACTTGATTTTCCAGGATGCATCCGGGAGCATAGAGTGACCCCTTCATAGATTCATCTCCAAATCACTACCAGGCACACCCCCTTGACTCACAAGTTGCGGTATTGTAGAAAAGCTAGCCTTACCAGGATTTCTTAGCCTTGGCGATCCTTTTTTTTCACTATTTAGGATCTATTTCTGTGTGCATGTGCTTCTGGTTTTTCTGTAGAATTTCTTGCTTAGAGTCTTGGATCAAATTTTGGGATATAAACTCTTAATTCACTTCTTAATAACAAAAAAATAGTTTGCATGCATAAGTAGTCCGCAACATCTGGTATCAGAGCATCTTTTAGGGCTAATTTCTGCATCCCATCATTCCTGCATATAGTATGTTCTTTTAATTGTTTTTGCATGTAGATAACTCAGAAACTCCTAATTCTTATTTTTCTGGATTCATCATAATTGATAATATTTATCAAAACTTTCTCATAATTTAATTTAGTCTCTAGGTCTTCTACACATCTAATTTACTACACGAGAATAGTTTTGCCCTAAAATTTCAGCAAGTCTAGTTTCAGCATGTTTAGGGTTCTTTTTGCATAATCTCTGCATACTTTATTTTTCTGCATATTTCTTGCATATTAGGTACTTTTCTATAAATTATATTTATGCAAAAATAAAACACAAAACATATACATAAGACACAAAAAAAATTAGAAACCCTAGTTTCCATATGTGTGCCATCATATGCATAAGCTACATTAAGGGCAATTCTACTCTGCCAGATGGGGGGAGGATTTGATTACCTCTCTTTAGCCCTAAAAAACAACCCTTGCATTCGATCCTAACCTAATTAAAATTAATTAGACCTAATTTTCTTTGCTTTAGTGAGCTAGGGACACCAACAGCTCGGGTCCAACCTTTGTGGAAAGACTAGTGCACCCAATACCTCTCCTATTATTGGAAGCTGGTGTCTAGGCTAGAGGTCCAATGGCAAACATCCTAAGTAGATCGGTGGTTTCTTAATTGGATCCCTGTGAAAGCAGGAGCCCTCCCACCATCCCACCTCTTACCTGGCCAGTGGAAGGACTAGGGGTTGTGTTGTGTGTAATTTGAGTCAACCCATTTTATTTGGACTCTAGGTCTAGGAAGTCGTAGTCGATTCGTCTTTGAGTCTTGCATATGCACTAGGTCAGGAGTCTCATATCATCTACCACACCCACAATCGGCTGAACTCATGGATAATTCTAATCTTGAAGCCCAAATAAGAGCCCTCACTGAATAGATAGCCCAATCATTCACCCAAATGAACCAAAGGTTTGACAAAGTAGGAGACCGAATAGGAACCCTAGAGAAAACCCGTAGGATCCAAACTAGATCCAAACCTGAGCCATCTTTGCCCATACCTCCCAACCCTAGGAGAACCCCACACCTTGTACCAATCTTGGATCTTAGTGTAGAGAAAACCAATTATAGATTCATAGGAGCACCTAAATTTGGTGGTGATCCTGAGTTTGGGATTATCTTAATTGGAAAAGGAATATGGACCTGTATTTTGAAAAAAAATATGGGTTCTTATTCTAAAAGAGATCAATTCAAGTTTGCTAAAGCTAAGTTAGTTTGTTAGGATAAGGTAGACTGGGATAAGTTTCAAAGAATGGCTAGACTAGAAGGAGAAGCACCCATAACTACCTGGAGGGCCATGAAAAATAAATTTAGAGAAAAGTACCTACCCAGGTCCTATGAACCTGGAACCTATGAACCTAGCTCCTATGCACCCAGATCCAATGAATCCACGTCCTATGACCCTAGAACCTATGAACCTAGATCCTACGAACCTAGCTCCTATGTATCCATGTCCTCTGAGCCTAAGGAACCCATAACCCCTAGGTATTAGCCTAGTGCCAGTCAAGTTTTCCCTAGTCAACCTGAACCCCATAGGATTAGTACCCCTATATATGAGCCTAATATTAGTTCACCACCCCTTAATCGACCCACCCCTACCACCCCTGAATGCAAGCCAAATATTAGTCAGGTACCCCTTAGTCGACCCACCCCTGTTACCACAGACACTAGTCAACTTTCCCTTAGCCAACCCCCTCCCACCACCGTATTGGTTCGCAAGGATGACATTGAAGAGAACAAATTAGAACCCATTGTAGAAGTGTATGAGGCTGACATGAGTTTAGTAGACAAATACGAAGGAGAAGACTTTGAGGAGGATAACTGTAGTACCTTACTTAAGGAAACCCTAGAAGAAGATAAAATTGTAGAGCCTAGTCTTGAAGTATCAGAACAATAGAAAATTAGTGAGGACTTGGTTCCTATAGGTCAATACCCTCAGGAAGAGCCCACTCCTTTAGCCCCAGCCAAAGACCTCATTCAGTAATCTCATAAAGAGTTCATTCCTCTAACCCCAGTCGATGACCTTTTTCTTGAACTGACTAAGTCATCATTTCTTAAAGACCCTGCACTCAAAATGACCAAATTCTCCATCCTTCAAGTAGACCTTATGTCACCCCTAGATCGATGTTCAAATTTTAAGGTCATCCCTAGTAACCAAGGTCTATTTTATGCTTCCAATGGATTATCTTAAGACTTCGATTCTTATTTCCTGCCATACCTTAAGGATGCCAATGTTTCCCAAACTTTCCAATTATACTTTATTGAGGTCATTCGTTATACCAATTCTTTGAATATGTTAGGTTTGCGACATACTTTTGGAAGACCTTATAGCATTTGCTAGGAGTCCATGGTAGATTTTCATGTATATGCCAAACCAGGGTCAAACCTAGAGAGTCTATAGTCTGTTAGGTTTAGGTCCAAAGAGTCTAATAAAACTCCTCTCAATAGGAATGCATAGTTGAGTCTGCACTTTGTTAGGTGTCAGTATGAATCATAGGTGCATCATGTTAGAGATCTGTTTTAAGCACTAATTTTGAAACATATAAGAAATTGGCTAATTCTTAAAAGAGAGCCAAAGAGTTTGATGTAGGGGATTTTGTAATGATTAGGCTTAGGCCTGAGCGGTTCCCATCAGGGACCATTAAGAAGCTTCATG
Source organism: Areca catechu (assembly GCA_021397845.1). Lineage (NCBI taxonomy): Eukaryota > Viridiplantae > Streptophyta > Magnoliopsida > Arecales > Arecaceae > Areca > Areca catechu. Next base: position 31,847,123 of record CM038046.1, read on the forward strand.
CTCACAGAGCAGGACCCTTTAGAGTGATAAAGAAGGTTGGACCCAATGCCTATGTGCTAGATCTGCCCCCGGATTTTGGCATTAGCTATACCTTCAATATCGTGGACTTGGTTGAGTATAGGGAATCAATAGCAATTCCTAGTGAGGCCTTTGGACCTACCCCATCCTTTGAGAGCGAACCTAATCCAGAGTGTCCACCTATAAATTAGCATGAGAGTGGAGAGCGGATCGAGCGTATCCTGGATGATCAAGCTATCATGACCTGGGGTCGTGGCTATCAATGCTACCTGGTCTGATGGCAAGGTTGACCAAAATACGATGATTCATGGATTACTCGAGAGGACTTGCAGCACCTCGACCCAGACCTCCTTGAATGATGCAAGAGCCAGAGCAACCCGTACTCGATGGGATCGAGTTCCTCCCATCCTGAGAGAATTGGTGCAGACACCAGAGGCACCAGACTAAGGCAGAGACTTCTCAACCCTCCATGGTTATCTAAGTAGTGTTTTCAGTGTTTGAGTCCAGTAATAAGGGCTTAGCCTACTTGAGTCCCTACTTTGGCCCCTGAGTCCTTGTTTTGGGTCTTTCAACATTTGAGTCCTGTATTTAAAGTCACTCATACCATTAGGATATTGAGTCAAGTTTTAGGATGCTCAATATAAGTTTTGTCACTTTGAGTCTTATGAATCCTATAAGTCTTGTTTTGAGTCCAGTCCAATGTTGTAAGAAGAAGACTCAAGTCACTTATTGATCCAGCCAGCATGACACACTAGCCACCGCATGAAATCTAGTCACCCACATAATTGTGCCACTTGGAAAGCATTGAAGGAGTCATGGATTCACCCTTGAAGACCCTGCCTCCAAATCTTCAACGAAACCCTAGCTGCCAACCCTGCTTCAACCTTGGACGTCCCGCCCACTTGGCCACCCACATCCAACCCTCTCCTTTTCTTTCTTCCTTCAGTCTTCTACTTTATTTTTTCTTTGTTTCTAACCCTTGATAGATGTTTTGCAGGTCCCTCAGAGTTCATGAATCTAGGATTCCATCCGACCAGCTTTCGGGTGAGCGGGCCAAATGCCGCGGATCCACAGGATCTCCGGCTTGATTTTCCAGGATGCATCCGGGAACATAGAGCGACCCCTTCATGGATTCGTCTCCAAATCATCGCTAGGTACACCCCCTTAACTCATAAGTTATGGTATTGCAGAAGAGCTAGCCTTACCAGGATTTCTTAGCCTTGGTGATCCTTTCTTTTCACTATTTAGGATCTATTTCTGCGTGCATATGCTTTTAGTTTTTCTGTAGAATTTCCTGCTTAGAGTCTTGGCTCAAATTTTGGGATATAAACTCTTAATTCACTAATTAATAACAGAAAAATAGTTTGCATGCATAAGTAGTCCCGCATCACTTATCCTCTTTATAAGGGGTTCCAAAGCCTGCTCTCAATCGTTGTTGTTCCAGTTTGGTGAAGAGAGCTTCTCATTTATTGGAGGGTGATTTTTGAAGAATAGGGTGACTTTCGATGAAGATTTTGGTGATCTTCAAATTGAGAATTGATGGATCCCAAGTGACTTGAAGGAGCTATAGAGAGTTATCATAAAGTTTTGCAAGGTTGGGGCTTCGGTTGGTCTAAAGCCCAGCTAGCTTGCCGAGGCTTCAAAGGAACTGCTAGTTTTGAGTTTCCTCGAGGACCTCAAGTTGGCCAAAGAACAAATTCAGTCTCTTCTTTGCCCTGCTAAGTACATAGAATACATAAGGCTGACCTTGAGGTTTATAAGTGCAGGACCTTTGAGTCAATCCTTCAGGTATGAAAATGTCAAGTATCTTGTCCCAATGTCTTCTTGACAACGGTTTATCGTGTGGCTGGCCCATTACCTCAACTTCTTTAAGGGGTAAGTCGAGGCTGTAGAGGCAAAAGTTGTAGCAGCGGATGAAAGGGCTATCGGGATTGAAAGAGAGCTTTATGAGGTGGAGCTTTGGGCATTAGGAGCAGAGTAGGAGTTCCAACGGTTGGAGCGCTAGGCATTGTGATGGCCATTGTCAATTGCTCAACGAAGAAGCTGGAAGAAACAAAAAAGCAGCTCACATCCATGTGCCAGTGGATGACTAATGCCTGGCAATAAGAGGCCAGGGTCATCGAAGAGGCGAAGGTAAGGATCGCCAACTTGAAAGAAAGCTTTCGCACTAAACTTATAGGTACGAGGGAGGATTCCCATGTCAGGGTTCATTGGCTATGGGATGAACTCACATCGACCAAGGAAGAGAATAGATGGTTATGAGATGAACTTCGACAGGCATGCGGCTGATTAGATAATGAGGGATCCTCAAGTCAAGAGCAAGGTAGGATCAAATAGGCTAAGAAGGCTTTGAATGAAGCCCTAACCGAAGCCCAATTCCTTTGCTAGGAGCTTGAAGAGGAAAGGAGAAGGATCCTTGTCAAGAGATAGTGGACTCAGAACCTTCATGCCATGGAAGCACGAGAGGCCTTGGCCTTAAAGCATCAATTGAGGGCCATGAAAAATACCATTGAGATACTGAAGAAAGATGCCTATACTAGCGGCCAAGAAGTTATGATGTTACAAAGTAAACTATCCTTGGCCGAGGCACACCTAGGCACCACGAGCACCTAGCTTCAATATGCTGAAAGGAAGGCTTATGAGAAGGTTTTTGTGAAATGTAAGGCTCTAGCAATATAGATCCTTTCGATAGCTAAAGCGAATCTACTCTAGATTCCCATCTTGGCAATCTCCAATGTCTTAGCTACCTTCCAAGCTGGCTGAGGTTAAGGTAGGGGCATTGAAATGATATTTTCATGTTTTTTTGGTTGTGAGGACTATGATTCAAAATTTTCTTTTCTTTCTATTCTTGTAACCTTTTGCAATACAAATAGAATTCAAGTTTCTATCTATGCTTTTGAATTTTGACTTACTAGCTTATAAATTCTAATTCACCAAGTCCTATGAATTGGTTTGCAGGATTCTCCTTCGGTCTCTTGAACTAGATTATCAAGGTTCTTTCTTAGCCAAACCATGTTGGAATGATGGTAATGCCATTAGCAAGGCACAACTTTCGAGGCATCTCATTGCAAGTCTTGTGAGGAACAAGAAGACTTAAATACATCATGATGATCTAGGGAGGAGTGGCACTCGAGGTGGTACAGGTCGCTTACTTTCATGAAAATGGAGCCCCAATATTTATCATTTCGAGGTCCATCACTGATGACCCATAGGAGTGAGCATGGCCCGTCCCTGCTTGCCACCTATTAGCCATTTGACAGTGGAAACTTCACTCCTTTTGAATCAGGGTCATCGAGGGTCCCTATAAATATTTAAAATCTAGCTGCCCAAACCATTTTTGCATTTGAATTCTCTTACTTTCCCCTTTCTTCCCTCTTTCTTCTTCCGGAAGCTCTCTCCTTATTGGCAATCTCCTCCGATGGTTTCCTTTGGCAACCTAGTCACTCGCGTCTTTCTTCAACTTAGGTCTTTTCATCATTTCTTAGGCTTTTCTTTGTTTTGCTTCCTTGCTACATTCCTCCTTCTTTGTTTCCATCAAGTTCGCAAAGTCCACTTTGCATATGACTTTTAGGATAATCTTTCTTGATTTTCAATGATTTTTTTTGATTTTCAGTGGCAAGTTGGACTTTTGAATCGACTAGTTCTTGGTCATTGAGCAAGGGCCAGCCAAATCTGAAGTTATGGTCGAGGCTCTAGCAGTACCCTCGGACCTGAGGTGGCCAAAGCTCCAGGAGCTTCCTGGGGCACGAGGATTCCGATGTAGAGGAATTTTCACTTGGGAATTTCCAGTTCGAACTTCGTCAGGCGGACCTAGAACAACTACGACACCGATACCAGGTCCCTCTAGAATTCAAGTTAGAAGTTCTGCTTGTGATTGACTGAGTATGCAATCCTCCTCCAGGCCAGATAGCCCTCTATAAGGAGTGTTTTCGGGCTATACTGAGGCTGCCCCTTTTTCCTTTTTTCATAGAACATTTTAGAAGTATAGGATTTGCTCCTGTGCAATTGTACCAAACTCGTTGCGAACATCTACGGCATTACGGTAGTATGTATTTTAGCTGAAGTACAACTGACTATCCCCCTTTTTAGGGCTTTCTTTTTTTTGAGAACCACCTTCTGCTTTTTAGGTGGTGGTACATTTGCCTTCAAAAAAGACAAGGATTCCACCCCCTTATCTGAGGAACTCCTTCCTCAGCAAACCATTGGAAGGAGCGTTTCCTATTCGTGAAGCATCCTATTGAGGATTGGGGGTTCGAATAATGGGGAGTTCGCTCATGTAGGCTGACCCGCCCCCTCACTTCTAAACGAGGAGGAGAACGGGCAATATAGGATTCTTCTCCACTTCAAGATCCCTATGCTGAAAATCTTGCTATCTATCGAGACCCTTTTTAATGTGAGGATTAGCTTGGCTCGATCGAGAGGTAGGTGGAATCCCAATCTATCATTTTTGGTTTATTTTGCCTTTACAGTCATGGATCCATCAAAATTCAGGAACTAAGAAAGGCGGTTGCAAAAATGAAGGCCACCATCGCTTAAGGCTCCTTGGGCAAGCCAACAAAAATTCAATTGGTGTAGCGCTTAGGTTCATCAATTAAGACCACTCCCAAGACTGAGTGGTCTTGGTCATTTTGTCAAAGGCCTTGCCTCCTCCTACCCCAAAGGTGTGCCAATCGGCACCAACCAAGGTTGGGGCCTCCTCATTTGCCTTTCAGTCTACGGCTACCAAGGGAACAAGTGCCCCAGGTGACCAGCTTGAAAGCATCGTATTCAAAATCTGTGCCTTCAACAACTAGGAGATCACCAAGGGCCTCTTCAAAGGCCTCATTTGCCTATTGATGCAAAGCGGATCATCGGTGAGGGCACTACCCAACGCTGTAAGAATACTATTTTGAGCATTCATCGGGTATGCCATCTTCTTTGTCCTTGGATTTTGATTCAATTATTGTTATTTAACCGTCGCCTTCCTTGTTTGTAGGTTTGTCATTTTGTTAATAACTATTTTGACTTGAGGGGTTGTTTCTCCTCAATCAAGGAGGTGAAAGAAATGAAGAACCATCTACATGAATCTGAGGCTAAGGCTGATCATCTTAAACAAGCGATCAAAGTACTTGAAGAAAAACTCTTTTTAGAGAGTAAGAAAAGCAGGAGTCGGATGACCTATTGGCTAAGATGTGCCATGAACTAGCTAACTTTGATATATGGAAGGAGGTGGTGGTTCGAGAGGGAGTGGAAGCTTACAGGCTCTCGAAAAATTGCAAAGACCAGAAGGTTGCATTTTTGGTCCTAGCCTTCATTAAGGGGATAACAAGGCTTAGAAGAAGGTAGACGGATGTTTCCTGGACCTTGATCTAGGCTTCCAGGATGAGGGAGAGAAGGTTGAAGGAGAGCCAACCTCTAGGGCCAAAAAAGCTATGTGTCCCTCTTTGCCGCTATGTAAATCTCTTTTCTTCCTTCTTTTTTGTGATGTATAGATCATCGACCAGCCTCTAGGGTGGGCCTCTTTTATAAAACCTTTAGGTTCACTTTTTTGGAAAAAATTAATGAAATACTATTTGTTTGCTTTATAATGTGGACTTTATAATGATAAAAGAGTGAATCTCTTAGAAGGTGATAGCTATTCCCTAGTGCCATTAGAGTGCGTAAGGACTAACCTCCTTAAGGATGAAAACCATCCTTAGTGAGATGCCTTTGTCGAGAGTTTCATAAATTTACTGTCAATGTTAGGCAAATGAGAATCATAAGTTAACCCTCATCATTAAATCGGAGGTCCTGTAGGTTAGCTACCATCGTTGTCTCATTGAACGAGGGTCTTATAAGTTAGCCCTCATCATTGAACAGGGTCTTATAAGTTAACCTTGATTTCAGGGATAGATGAACAAGAATCTCATAAGTTAGCTCCTGTTATCATTGAGTTGGGGGTCCTATAGGTTAGCACCCAACATTGCTTTAGGAGAGGGTTGTTGCCCAGTAAGCAACCCAAGAGGGGGGGTGAATTGGATTTCTAAAAATTAATTGCAAGTATGTAAACCAATTTAATAAACAATCTAAGTATAATGAAATACAAGTGTAATGTGCTCTTAAAGAGTATGCAGCAGAAATTTAAAAGCAACAAAAGTAAGAGCAAAAGAGAGAGACAAACAATCACAAACACAATCCAAGTATAGTGGTTCGGTGCTTTCCAATACACCTACATCCACTTTCCAAGGATCACTTGGGAATTCACTATAATCTCCACCAATTATAGCCATTAGTTTTCTGGGCTAACTAATCAAAACCTGACTTGTTTTCACAAGGCTCACAAGTCAAAACCTTCCTTGATTTTGTGGGCTAACTAAGAACCTAATTGATTTTAAGGCTCATCAACAATCTCTCTTGGTTTTGCGGGCTAACCATGAACCTAATTGATTTTAAGGCTCACCAACAACCTCCTTGGTTTTCAAGGCTAACCAATAACCTCCTTGCTTTTCAAGGCTAACCAATAACCTTTATAACAAATATAAAGTTTGAAGTAAGACAACAATAAAAGCTTTCTAAATAAAAGCAGATATCTCTTTGAAGCTTTGAGGAATTGCTTGTTTTCAACTTGAAGAAGCCTCAATTAATGCTCAAGAATGTTGAACTTGAATGCTTTTGAAGACTTTGAAAGCTTGGAGACTTCTTTTTGCTTGAAGGTAGTTTCTCTCAATGAATGGGAGTGAATGCACTTGATTTTTCTTTTCTATTGTTGATCCTCTTATGTTTAGATTTGATTTCAATCACTTAAATACTTTTCTAAGACCTCAAAATTAGTTTATGGCTGTTAGACATGAAAAACTAGCCATTGGGAGCCAAGAGGGCTGAGTTCTGTGTTTGAAAAACTAGCCATTACTATTTCCAGAACTCCAAGTGTCGACACTTCAAACTATGAGTCGACACTTACGGTTGACACTTACATTCCATGAGTCGACACCTAGTTCAAATTTCTTCATTGAAGCTCTCTAGAATTCTCAGGTGAGTCGATACTTCTTCTGGTGAGTCGACACTTGAGTCGACACTTGACATACATGAGTCGACACTTCAGGCAAGTCTTCAATTCCAGCAAGTTCTGTATCAAGATTTTCTCAGGCGATGAGCTGATCCTTGAGTCGACATCTTGAGTCGACACTTGACTGGCGTGAGTCGACACTTCAATCGTGCCATCTGAAATTCTTTCTGCGTGTCGACTTGAGTGGATACTTATGAGTTGAAACTTTGAGTCGATACTTGCCAAGATTTCTTCAAAAAACCATTAAACCTTTGCTGAAACCAAATTGTGCTAAACTCTTTATGTTATTTCAAGCAATCTCCAAGTGCTCAAGTCCATTTAAAAATTGATCTTTCATTCATGGAGAGGACTTCTTCATTTATTTAATAAGCAATCAAAATTGTTGGAATGATGAGTATATTTTTCTATAAAAACATACTTTAAAGAAATAGTTAGTACTCAACTTATACTTAAGTATTTTGCTTATCATAAAAATTAATAACGGAGTTAACAATCTCTCCCTTTTTGACGATGACAAAATCTTTAAGTATAAACACAAAATAAGCTCTTTAAAAAAAGTTTTCAATTTTGCATAAGGCTTATTGCAGAATATATTTAAATAGAGAAAGAGAGTTTAAAGGATTAATTGAATCAACTTTTAACTAAGAGTATCAGAGCTAAAAAAAAGGAATTCATATATCATGATACTCTAAAGAAAACATGCTCAAGAATAATAAATTCAGTAGTGAAACAAGATGAGTATAAATACTCCCCCTCAAGAGGTGATTTGAAGAATTTATTTTTTAAAGATCTTTTAATGACATAAAGCTGAAATTAAACATCTAAAATTAAGAATTGGATATTAAATTTTAGCAAAATAGATTTTGCAATCTAAAGGAGGGATTACTCCCCCTCACTCAATGCTCAAAACATTTTTCTTCATTTCAAAACTTATCTTCATTGCACAAGAAATATATATAACTTTTATCTCTCATTACTTATGTACCTTTTAAAACTTATCTCTCATTTATACTTACTTATATTTTTATACTTACTTCTCCCCCTTTTTGTCAATATTAAAAAAAGAATAGAGAGAAGTCAAACAACTGAAATTCAAAACTGAAATTCATTCATTCATTCAGAATTGACAACATCCAAAGTCATAATAGTCCAATCATTCATGATATTGCATTCATTGATACATGTTTGATACAAAAGAGTAAGTAAACATTAAAAAAAAACTATCTAAACAACATACAAGGAGTACATAAATGTAAACTATCTAAACATAAAGAGTATCCTAAGCACCATCCTGATCATCCGATGATCCAATCTTTATCGGTCCTGTATCAGTAGAAGCACGAGATTGAGGTCACATAGATCGAAGATCACGAAGACGGGTCTTGGTCGGTCTCGATGGAACACGGCGATCTCATCCTCTGTATCTAACATAAGCCTTGCATTTAGATAGTGCAGATGAGATAGAAGCTATGTCAGTAGTAGGAGAAGAATGGATCAGAGTGGTAGTATCAACAACTGTATGAAAAGGTGTATGATCGAATATAGGGCCTGAATCAAGATAATGGAAACTAGGGGTATAAAATCCTAGTTCCCTGATAAGGAAAGAAGTATGCAATGGAGGAGAATCAATGTTAGGAGTATCAGTAGCTGAAGGTATGACATGTGTAGGTGCAGGAATGGAAGTGTGATCAGCTGGTCTGGAAAGAGAAGTGGGTAGAATAGAAGTCTAGAAGGATGAACTCGATGGATCATGAATGGGACTCTTAGGAGGGTCAGCTGCTATCTCCGACACTAGCTCTGTCATCAAATCTGCCATGTCAAACTCATCAGAGTCATTCTCATCCAAATCTGGTCCTAGAGCAGGTGATGTTGGAACTGTATTAGCTGGAGCAAAAGTATCAGGAGCACTCCTGGAAGAAGGTTTACTCAAAGTGGACAGAATAGCAGAGATTCCATCTCTCGATCCTCGATGGCTCTCTCTCATCTCCATATGATATGTGTCGACTCGCTGACGAATGATCATCAACTCAGTCTCAATGCGAGCGACCCTATCCTCTAGACTCTCGGAAACTCCAGGGATGTCAGACCGTGCTGGCTCTGGCTGAGCTGAAGACTTGGGCTGTATCTTAGGCATATTAGTAGGTGGCTCTGAGGGCCCTGCATCACCCGAAAAGATGCGGTCCTCCTCTGCTATATCCTCATCTTTATCAGTGGCCTGACCATATAATTGTCGTCTCCACTGGCCTCTGATAAGCTGGTACCCCATCCGATGAAGAGATATGATGCCATAAATACTAGTATGCAGTAGCTGCCGGTAGGGCTCATCATCCATCACTACACCATAAGCTTTTAAAAGTAAAGTCAAGCCCATCCCATAGGGAAAACACAGTCTCTAGCTAATGGATGCCTCCGTCAACTGATGTACCATAAGTATCGGTAGGCATACAGGAATGTGCTGTACTAGAGAAACCATCACCAATAGCTCTCGCTCTGTGATGAAGTCGAAATGATCGATCTTCGGTAGAAGAATCCGGGATACTATATGATGCAGCAACCTTATCTCAGCTGATAGTCTTGAAGCAACCACAGTGGCTCCCTCAGGTAAGTCATCTATCTCAAAGATACAATGGAGACCACTGAATCTGTCCACTAGACTGTCTACAACAGAACCTCTCATGGGTATGTCCCATACTCTACTCAGAATCTCTGCTGTCACTAGGACATCTTTGCTTCGCACCTAAGCTACCCATCCATCACTACCTCGGGCTAATGAACCATAGAACTCTCGAATCAAACCCGGATAAAATCTCTCTATCAAAGAACAAAATGGCACCAAGCATGCATCTCTGAGCCACTGACCTATCTTAAACTGCTGTTGATCAATGAACTTGAAGTCCACGCGACATTCTCTGACGATGGTCTTCGATCCCATCCAACTAGCCACAGGAAAGAGAGGTCTAGTAGTGACATCGGGTGCATCTGCTGCTTTAGCTTCATGCCTAGCCTTCATTCTTATTTCTTCTTCTTGATTAGATGGTCTTGGATGCCAGACAACTTGCTTCCTATGCCCCATTCCAAAGATACAAGATTGGATTGAAAGGTGGGAAGAAATCTAGGGCTTCTACGGTTTAAAATCAAAAGGAAGGGAGAAGAATGGTAGAAACCAAAGCTAAAACCATCCAAAATAAAAATTTGAGAAGGTTGGAGGTTCGATTTGGGGGGAAGGAGTGGGAGGAATAGTATAAGAAATGAGTCGGCTTGATTTGGAAGGAAAAAGATGAAGAAAACACTTCATTTTCCTATTTTTATTTCGGTCTATTGCCGTTCAAGTGTCGACACACGACACAGAGTCAAGTGTCGACACTTCCAGGTGTCGACACTTCCAAGTGTCGACACTTCGACTTAAAACCAAAAAAAAAAGGAAATGAAGCTTTGATCAAAGTGAATAGAATTTCAATATAATTCAAGGAAATTAAACATAGTTGATTGCAAAATCGATCATTCAAGAGTCAATGAATATGAAGAGATAGAAATTTTCAATCAAAAGAGTTGATGACCCCAAGTTCTCTTCTAATCATACTGAACCGATCTTCTTGGAGAAGCTTAGTCAAAATATCAGCTAATTACATTTTAGTAGAAACAAATTCAAGCACAATATCATTATTTTCAACATGATTTCTAATGAAACGATACCTAATTTCAATATGTTTACTTCTAGAGTGCTGAACAAGATTTTTAGTTAAGCATATTGCACTAGTATTATCACATTTTATGGATGTCTTAGTTAGTTTAATACCAAAATTTTCAGGTTGTTGTTTAATCCATAGGATTTGATCATAACAACTTCCCGCTGCAATATACTCAGTCTTAGTTGTGGATAGTGCAACCAAAATTTGTTTCTTGTTAAATCAAGAGATTAAGTTAACTCCAAGAAATTGGCAAGTTTCACTAGTACTTTTTTTATCAAGTTTACACCCAGTAAAATCAACATCAGAAAATCTAATTAAGTCAATAGAATAATCTCTAGAATACTATAAACCAATATCAATTGTACCAGATAAGTATCTAAATATGCGCTTAATAGCTAACAGATGAGTCTCTTTAGGATCAAACTGATATCTAGCACACATACATACACTAAACATTATATCTGGTATACTAGCAGTCAAATATAATAAAGAGCTAATCATACCTCTATATAATTTTTGATCAATAGATTTACCATGTTCATATTTATCAAGTTTATGAGAGGGGCTCATAGGTGTACCTATTAACTTAGTAGTCTCCATCCCAAACTTAGGTGTACCTATTAACTTAGTAGTCTCCATCCCAAACTTCTTTAACATTTCTCTTGTATACCTAGCTTGGTCGATGAAGATCCCATTCTTAGTTTGCTTGACTTGGAGTCCGAGGAAGAAATCGAGTTCTCCCATCATGCTCATTTCGAACTCTCCCTATATAAGCTTGGCAAACTCTTGACAAAGAATCTCATTAGTAGCACCGAATATAATATCATCAATATAAATTTGTATTGCTAATAAATCATAATTTTTTAAAAAATAAAGTTATGTCAACATGGCCTCTAGAGAAATCATTTTCAATCAAAAATTTGCTTAGTCTTTTATACCATGCTTGGGGTGCTTGCTTTAAACTATAAAGTGCTTTGTACAATTTAAAAACATGATCAGGATGTGCATTATTTGCAAAACCAAGTGGTTGTTCAATAAATACTTTTTCTGCTATATAACCATTCAAAAAAGCACTTTTAACATCTATTTGAAAGAGTTTAAAGTTTATAAAACAAGCAAATGCTAATAGTAGTCTAATTGCCTCAAGTCTATCAACAGGAGCAAATGTTTCATCAAAATCAATTCCTTTCTCCTGATTGTAACCTTTGGCAACTAGCCTAGCTTTATTTCTAGTTACAATTCTATTTTCATCCAATTTATTCCTAAATACCCATTTTGTGCCAATAATAGAAATGTTAGATGGTCTTTCTATTAATGTCCAAATATTATTTCTTTCAAACTGAATTAGTTCATCTTGTATAGCATTTATCCAGTTAGGGTCTTTTTCAGCATCTTCAAAATATTTTGGTTCAATTTGAGAAACAAAAGTAATATAATCACATTCATTTCTAATTGAAGATCGAGTTCTTATCCCTTTTGATGGATCACCTAGGATTAACTCCTTAGGATGTCCATGAGCATAACTCCACTCTTTAGGTAGATCTTGATGCTTTGGTATAAATTGTATGGCTTCTTCTCTTTCATATTTGTCTTGATCTTCTTCACTTTGTTGAGAGGGTTGATCATCCAATTTAGCTTCTTCAGCTTTTCAGCACCTGCACATGCATCAGATGTATCTTCTTTTCTAGAGGATTTGTTAATAGACTCTTCAAAAACTGCATGTATAGACTCCTCACAACTAAGATTCTTTTGTTAAAAATTCTGTACGCCTTGCTTGATGTGAAGTATCCTAGAAAGATACCTTCATCAGACTTGGCATCAAATTTTCCAAGATTGTCTTTACCATTATTCAAAATGAAGCATTAACAACCAAAGACTCGAAAATATTTTAAAGTTGGTTTTCTTTGATTCCAAAGTTCATAAGGAGTTTTCTTTAAATTAGAACGAATTAAAATGTGATTCAAAACATAACAAGTAGTATTAATTGCTTTGACCCAAAAATATCTTGGCAAATCATTTTAACAAAGCATAGTGCATGCAATTTTTTCCAAAATATGATTTTTTCTTTCTACCAACCCATTTTGTTGAGGTGTCCTAGGTATAGAAAAATTGTATTCAATACATTTTTCATTGCAAAAATTTTTGAAATCTTGATTTTCATATTAAAACCATGATCACTATGTACGCAAATAACTGAATTACCTTTTTCATTATATACGTTTCGGTAAAACTTTGTGAATACAGAAAATGATTCATCTTTATAAGCAAGAAAGAAAACCTAAGTAAACATTAAAAGTCATCCACTATAACTAATCCATATCTCTTACCTCCTAGACTAGATGTTCTAGTTAGTCCAAAGAGATCCATATAGAGTAGTTCTAATGGCCTATTAGTAGTAACTAAGCCTTTAGGTTTAAAAGATATTTTTACTTGTTTTCCAAGTTGGCAAGCTTCACAAACTCTATATATTTCAAAACTAAGTTTTGGCAAATCTCTTACTAAATCCTTTTTGCAAAGTTTTGAGAGTAAATACATGCTAGCATGTCCTAGTTTATGATGCCAAAGCCAACTAGTCTCATTTATAGTAGAATTCATTGCAACTAGGCATTCCCATTAGGCAAAGATAGATTGTCCAAATCCACTAGATAAATATTACCATGCCTTTTTTCAATGAATTTTACTCCAATTTCATCAGGACTAGCAATCATTCAATAGGATAATTTGAAAATAACTTGAAAACCTGTCACAAAATTGGTTAATACTTAAAAGATTATGCTTTAAACCTTTAACTAAAAGAACATTATTAATGCAAGTAGAAGGGGAGATGTAAACCTTACCAATACCAATGATTTTTTCTTTACCATTATCACCGAAGGTCACACTTCCTCCATTTATTGCTTCAAGAGAGGTGAATTGCTTCACATCTCTGTCATGGGTCTTGAACAACCACTATCAAGATACCATAGCCTTTTATTTTTCTTGGTTACAAGACACATCTGTAAAACAAATCAAGTTTTATTTTTAGGTACCCAAGCCAACTTGGATCCTTTAGGGTTAGTACTTAAATTGGTTCTTTTTGGAATCCAAATCTTTCCAAAATTATTGATTTTTCTCAAATTACATTGAAAAGCTTTATGACCTGATTTTTTGTATTAAAAACATGTAATGCTTCACAATGCAGGTACAAAGAAATTTTTAAAATACCTTTGTTATTTTTGAGGTTTATATCCTAATCCTGCTTTATTAAAAATAGCTCTTTGATTTTTAAAAGAAGATCTAGTTTTTCAGAATTATAAGTAAATTCTTCAACAAAGAATTTTATTTTATCAAGTTCATTTTTATAGTTGTTGTTTTCTATCTCTAGATCTTTGTTTTTCTTTAAAAGATCACCATTTGAAACAATAGCTTTAGATCTTTTTAAAACTTCATTTTTCATTGTTAAAGCTTTGTTTTTCTTTTCTAAAACATCAAGTTTACTTTTCAATTCACTGACTTCATTTAAAAGAGAATTATTTTCATGTGAAAAACTATTTACATGCTTTTTTAATTTTCTGTTTTTAGATAAAATCAATTTATAATCATGCATTAATTCATCAAATACATTTTTCAATTCATCAAAAGTAAAATCTGCTTCGGAGTCAGAAATTACCTCTTCTTGTTCTTCTTGTTGTGGCATGAGATATAGATTGGCAACTTCAGTTTGTTCTTCATCTGAGCTGGAGTCCTCGCTGTCACTCTAGGTTGCCATCATAGCTTTCTTTCTAAGCTTCTTTCTTGATTTTTTTAGGAGAGGACAGTCAAACTTGTAGTGTCCAGGCTTCTTGCATTCGAAGCATGTTGGTATTTCCTGCCCCTTTTCTTTTTCTTTCTCCTTTTCTTTTCCCTTGCTTTACTTGTTTGGAACCTTTTCTTGTAAGGAAACTTTCTTCTTTTCATAAATCTTCTAAGCTTCCTTGCTAGAAGAGCTTCCTCACTATCATCCTTTTCTTCTTCTTCTTCTGATTCTTCATTTGAGGATTCTTCTTGAATTATAGATTTGAATGCTATCTTCTTTTTCTTTTTATCCAAGTCCATAGATTTTTGCTTTAGATTTAGCTCATAAGTCATGAGCAATCCCACTAGTTGCTCCAAGGATAGTTTGTCAACATTTTTAGCTTCTTGTATGGCGGTCACCTTTGGATCCCATGAGGTTGGAAGTGACTTGAGAATTTTGTTAACAAGATTAGCATCAAAAATGATTTTTTCTAAATTTCTCATGCTATTGATAATGTTTATGAATCTAGTGTACATGTCAGTGATAGATTCATTTGGTTCCATTCGGAATATCTCATAAGTATGCACTAACATGTTTACTTTAATGTTCTTCACTTGATCAGTACCCTCATGGGTAACTTCAAGTGTATCCCATATTTTCTTAGCAGATGTGCATGTAGAAATCTTATTAAATTCACTAGGATCTAATACACAATAAAGGAGATTCAATGCTTTCACAGTAATCTCGGACTGTTTAATGTCATTTTCATTCCAATCCTCTTCGAGCTTTGGGATGGAAATATCATTAACCATAATTGAAGGAATATGTGGATCTTTATCAACAACATTTCACAAGTTATAATCTATTGAATGCATATAAATTCTCATTCTAGTTTTCCAATAAGTATAATTTGTTTCATTAAAATATGGAGGTCTATTTGAGGCTTGTCCCTCAACTACACTAGTACCAAGGGGGTTGCCATAGATCTTTACTCAAGGCAGTTAGACTTATATACTGAGAACTTGGCTCTGATACCACTTATTCCCAGTAAGCAATGCAAGATGGGGAGGTGAATTGGGTTTCCAAAAATTAATTACAAGTGTATGAACCAATTTAATAAACAATCTAAGTATAATGAAATACAAGTGTAATGTGCTCTTAAAGAGTATGCAGCGAAAATTTAAAAGTAATAAAAGTAAGAGCAAAAGAGAGAGACAAATAATTACAAACACAATCCAAGTATAGTGTTTCGGTGCTTTCCAATGCACCTACATCCACTCCCCAAGGATCACTTGGAAATTTATTATAATCTCTACCGATTACAGTCGATTAGTTTTCTGGGCTTACTAATTAAAACTTGACTTGTTTTCACAAGGCTCACAAGTCAAAACCTCTCTTGATTTTGCGGGCTAACCAAGAATCTAATTAGTTTTAAGGTTCACCAACAACCTTCCTTGGTTTTGTGGGCTAACCAAGAACCTAATTAGTTTTAAGACTCACCAACAACCTCCTTGATTTTGCGGGCTAACCAAGAATCTAATTGGTTTTAAGGATCACTAATAACCTCCTTAGTTTTCAAGGCTAACCAATAACCTCCTTGATTTTCAAGGCTAACCAATAACCTTTACAACAAATATAAAGTTTGAAGTAAGACAATAATACAAGCTTTCTAAATAAAAGCAGATATCTCTTTGAAGCTTTGAGGAATCACTTGTTTTCAACTTGATGAAGCCTCAATTAATGCTCAAGAATGTTGAACTTGAATGCTCTTGAAGGCTTTGAAAGCTTGGAGACTTTTTTTTGCTTGAAGGTAGTTGCTCTCAATGAATGGGAGTGAATGCACTTGCTTTTTCTTTTCTATTATTGATCCTCTTATGTTTAGATTTGATTTCAATCACTTAAATACCTTTTCAAGGTTTCAAAGTCGATTTATGGCTGTTAGACACGAAAAACTAGCCGTTAGGAGCCAAGAGGGTCGAGTTTTGCATTTGAAAAACTAGCCATTACTATTTTCAGAACTCCAATATCGATACTTCAAGCTGTGAGTCGACACTTAGGGTCGACACTTACATTCCATGAGTCGACACCTAGTTCAAATTTCTTCATTAAAGCTCTTTGGAATTCTCAAGTGAGTCGACATTTCTTCTGGTGAGTCGACACTTGACATCCATGAGTCGACACTTCAGGAAAGTCTTCAATTCCAACAAGTTATGTATCAAAATTTTTTCAGGTGATGAGTCGATCCTTGAGTCGACATCTTGAGTCGACACTTGACTGGCATGAGTCGACACTTCAACCATGCCATCTAAAATTCTTTCTGTGTGCCGGCTTGAGTCGATACTTTCACAGTTATGAGTCAATACTTGAGTTGTGAGTCGACACTTTGAGTTGACACTTGCTGAGATTTCTTCAAAAAATCATTGAACCTTTGCTGAAACCAAATTGTACTAAACTCTTTGTATTATTTCAAGAAATCTCCAAGTGCTCAAGTCCATTTTAAAACTGATCTTTCATTCATGGAGAGGACTTCTTCATTTCTTTGATAAGCAATCAAAACTGTTGGAATGATGAGTACATTTTTCTATAAAAATATACTTTAAAGAAATAGTTAGTACGGAACTTATACTTAATTATTTTGCTTATCATCAAAATCAATAATGGAGTTAACAAGGGTCTTATAAGTTAACCCTCGCTTTGAGCTAGATCTTATAAGTTTGCTCAACATTCAATGATGGATGAATGAGAGTCTTATACGTTAGACCCCGTCATCGTTGAGTCAGGGATCTTGTAGGTTAGCCTTCGACATTGTATCGGGTGAAGGTATTATATGTTAGCCCTCACCATTGAGCCAAATCTTATAAGTTATCCTGACATTCAAGGATAGATTAATGAGTCTTATAAGTTATCCCTCCTTATCACTGAGCTGAGGGTCCTATAGGTTAGTCCTCGATACTATGTCGGGTGAGGGTCTTATAAGTTAGCCCTCGCTATTAAGCCGGGTCTTATAAGTTAGCCCGACATTTAGGGATGGATGAATGAGGGTCTTATAAGTTAGCCTCCATCATCGTCAAGCCAGGGGTCCTATAGGTTAGCCTTTGATATTGTATCGGGTTAGGGTCTTATAAGTTAGCCCTTATCATTGAATCAGGTCTTGTAAGTTAGCCTAACATTTAGGGATGGATAAATGAGGGTCTTATAAGTTTTCCCACATCATCGTTGAGCCGGGCCTAGGGCAATTCGCATACTACAGGAAACCATGAACATGCGGACCTGTCGAAGGTCATTAATTTTAGCACTAAACAAAGGTGCCTTTGACCTGTTGAAGTAAGAAGAGTACCCAATAGTTGCAAATCTTATATTTAAACAGGAAAGAGTACATTACTAATAGTATGCTTGGAGGTTTTTAAAGTTCCATGGTTGAGGAAAGGATGCTCTATCCAATTGCATTAGGTAATATGTCCTGGGTTGGATTTCTTTCACCTGGTATGGTCCTTTTTAGTTTGGAGAGAGCTTTCCTTGGCTAGTTGGTAGGGATACTGTGGCCCATCATAGCACCATATCTCCAACCTTAAAGGATTTACCATGAACCCATGGATTGTGATAATGGGCGACCTTTTATTAATAGGTGGCCATTCTCATAGCATCATATTTGTGAACTTCTTCTAGCAGGTCCATATTTGTCGAGTAGCTTGAGTTACTACCCTTATCAAAGCTCTCGATTCAAAAGGATGGGAGCCTTATCTCCAAAACGATCACTGCCACAGTCTCGAAGGCAAGGTTAAAAGGTATTTTGCCTATCAAGACTCTTTGCATGGTTCGGTAGGCCTAGAAAACATGGTATAATTTGTTTGCCCATAATTCCTTCGCTTGATCAAGCCTGGTCTTTAATCCCTACACGAGAGTTCTACTAGCCACTTCAACCTCCCGATAAGCTTGAGGATGGTTGACAAATATAGAGCAATTGGTGATGCCCAGGTCCTAGCAAAATATGACTAATTTAAGGGTACTAAATTATCGGTCATTGTCAGTGATGATGGTTCTAGGAAGACCAAAATGGAAAACAATGAGCTTCCAGATGAAATCCTTCATATTGGCCTCTATTATCTTAGCAAGTGGCTTAGCTTCTATCCATTTTATGAAAAAATTAATTGCTATAATCAAAAATTTTTGCTGCTCGGAAGCAAGGGGAAATGATCTTAATATGTCCATGCCCCGCTGACCAAAGGGCCATGGCATGCTTATTGGAGTAAGCGGCATGGCTAGCAACCACTGCACCTCGAATGGCATTGACACCATTCCATTTTATGATCATATCGACAGCATCTTACTGCATGGTGGGCTAATAATACCCCTATCATAGGATTTTATGGGACAAAGCCCTGTTCCCTAAGTGGTTGCTACAGATTCCCTCATGGACTTCTTGCAGGGTGTAGCTTGTCTTCGAGGTCGCATGCATTTAAGCAATGGTAGGGATAAAAATCTCTTGTATAGCTTATTTTCATGAAGGATGAATTTAGAGGCCTGGTGCCATACCCTACGAGCTTTCCTTCTATCAGGGGAAAGAGTCCTATTATGAAGATATTGGATCAATGGATCCATCTAACAAGCTCAGCATCTACCTGCAACACTGATGCTGACTTGCTAATGCTGGATTCTTCTAATTCTTTAAAGAAGACCTGGATGCGTAATCATGCGGGATTGATGCTACAAGCTTGGACAAAGCATTGGCTTGAGCATTCTCTTACTTGGAGACTTGTTGAATGCCAAAACTACAAAAAGTAGGGTCAAATCCTTCACATTTTAGAGATACTTCTTCATGCTTTCCTCCCTCTCCTCATATTCATTCAATATATGGCTGACAATAGGTTGTGAGTCGATGTAGGCCTTCAGATGACGCACCCCTAGTTCTTTGGCTATTATAAGGCTAGTGATCAGGGTTTCATACTCAGCTTTATTGTTAGTAGAAGGAAATCCAAAGCGAAGGGCACATTGGATATGCTCCCCCTCAGGATTAATAAGAATGAGCCCTGCTCCCGAGCTACTAGTATTTGAGGCCTCATCTACATACAAGGCCCATTGACTCTCTGGGTGTTTGAGCATCAAATCATCCCTTTTAAATTCTCCCTTGAAAATAGTACATTCTATTACAAAATTGATCAATACTTGCACCTTTATGGTGGGCCTTGGACAAAATGCCAAGTTGTTGCCCAGGTGGCTTTTCCAAGAAGGGGGTGAATTAGGAATTTAAAAAAAATTGAACAAATAGGGTGCTCTTTTAAATCTACTTTAGTGTGGAGGTGTTGTGTTTCAAATAATTGAAAGTGGAAGCAAACACAAACAAAAAAAGTACAATGCAAACACAGCAAATTATAGTGGTTCGGAGCAACCTCGCTCCTACATCTACTATCCAAGATACCACTTAGAATTTCTATTATATTCACCACCGGAATACAGTCGGATTATTTTACCAGGCTCACAACCCAAAACCCAACACTTGGTTTTCAACAAGATCACCAAGAACCCAACTTGGTTTTGAACAGGATCACCAAGAACCCAACCTTGGTTTTGACCGGGCTCACCAAAAACCCTCACAACATTAGTTTTAAAACGGGATCACTAACAACCCAACTTGGTTTTTAAACTGGACTCACCAATAACCTACAAACTTACAAAGATTTAAAAGAAAGTAAGCAACTAATGACAAACCCAAGTTGGCTGATGGTTGCAGTTGCAGCTCAAGAAAAGCCTTCTTAAATGGGCTTTAGTGCACTTCAATGGCTTCCTCTTCTTTCTCAATAAGTGCTTCAAGCTTCTGGTAGGAGTTGGTGAAGACTTGAAGGTAGACTCGAATGTTCTTCTTTGTGCTCTCTTGCTCACAAGCTCATTTAATATTCAATTAAGCATTAGCTTCTTCAAAGGTTGACCAAATCCCTGATTTATAGAGTCTTGTACTCTTCTTGGATGGATATAGTCGTTGTAGACCGTTGGGACTTGACATTTGACCATTGGAGCACTTTTTAAATTCAAAAATGAAGTTTTGAAACTAGCCGTTACTTGCCTGGAATCGACGTTCGAGTCGGCTCGGATCCTCAGAGAGTTGATTCTTCACTTTGGTCGAGTCGGCTCGCCATAATCGAGTCAGCTCGGATCCTCAGTGTCGATGATTTCTTACTTTAGTTGAGTTGGCTCACCTCAATCGAGTCGGCTCAGATTCTCAGGTCTTCAAAGTTGTATTTTAAAGGAGTTGGCTCTTCTCAATAGAGTCGGCTCGCCTAGCTATTCTCTCAGAACTATTTTTTTTGGACTCTGGAGGAGTCAACTCGGTGCCTGAAGGGTCGACTCGGATGCCTGACTGAATGGTTGAGTCAGCTCGAACTGCCTTTGGATCGGCTCGCCTATCTGATTCAAGAAATGAAGCTCTAGATGAGTTGGCTCGGGATTCTTCAAGTCGACTCGGATCTCTGCGTGCCATAATCCTTCAACCGTGCCATGGATTAGAGTTGGCTCTCTTCATGCGAGTCAGCTCGAGTGAATTTTCAATAAAAACTTTAACTCTTCTCCAGAATTCATCTAGCAACTCTTCAATACTTAAGACTCTTCCCAACTCAACTAATAACAAATTCTAAAGAAATTTAAGCTTGAAAAACATATAGAAGTAACCCTTTTCATGAAAATTACATCAATCTTTCTTTGGGTTCTTCTTTACATGAAACATTTACAACGCAATACATAACATATAACAATGTTATAGGAGTTATAATTGGGCATTAAGATAATCCTGTAAAAACTTGTAATGCACTTGAAGAGTTGTTAGTAAAATAAATACATGCTCCAATATTTTGTTATCATTAAAATCACTCAAGGGGTCAACAATCTCTCCCTTTTTGATGATGACAAAACACCGGCATGGAAAAACTTTACAATTACATGTATAAATATTTTT
Organism: Areca catechu; assembly: GCA_021397845.1. Lineage (NCBI taxonomy): Eukaryota > Viridiplantae > Streptophyta > Magnoliopsida > Arecales > Arecaceae > Areca > Areca catechu. Next base: position 31,868,551 of record CM038046.1, read on the forward strand.
GAAAGTAAATATTAACATGTATGAGCTATATACCAAGAGTATATTTGAAATCAGTGTATCAGATTTTGCATATAGACAATGTATCAGAGCTTTTGAAATAAGTCTAATATGTATCATAATAAATACTTATCAAAAGCTGTTTTTATCAGAAATGTATCAGAGTTTTAGGTTGGCAAAAGGTATCAAGTCTTGAGATATCAACAAATGCTTATAGCAAGTTCTAATCAGATCAAATTTGCACATATTTGAGAGCAAATGTAAATGAATTCAAGCCATTCAACAAATTTTTCTCCCCCTTGTTTTATATTCTGAAATTTTGAAACAACATGATTTTCATTAAAAAACATTCTTTTTCATTTGTTTCTTCTGCCAATTTTCCATGCATACATTAACAATACCATTCTCCCCCTTTTTGTTAATAATCAAAAAGGCATTCAATTAAAAAATCATTCTCCCCCTTTGTTAAGTACACAAATCTTGATTTTTGAAATAGAAAGAAAAGATTAACAAGATTGTTTGAGATAATTTGACTTTCTCAAAAATTTTGATAATCTAATTTAAAAATCATTATCACATTCCACAAATCATATTACAAACACAATAAGAAGTAATAAAGGAGATATTTTCATTTCTTTCAAGATGTTCAATATAGCTTACAAAAGTTTGAAAGCAGAAATATAAACATTAGTCTAGTCACTATCATTAGGCTCTTCTATAATAGGTTCTACCTTAATGGGTTCAGATCTACCTAGCCAAGATTTAGGTATACTAGAAGGTCCTCTAGTGCTAGTGGATGTTTCAGGTGGTGGTCTGGAAGATATAAGTTATGGATCAAATAAATCAGGAGGAACAAAAGGTGGTGGCTGAGTATACTGAGATGGAGATTGTCTAAAGTGTGGTGCAGGATTCTAGGATGAGGTGCAGGTTGACTAGGTGTAGGTCTAGACTGTGCCCTGAAAGCTCTGACAGAAGAGTCCAAGGAGGATAAGAAGACCCAGACAGTACTAAGTTCGGTCTATATCTTCTTCATTCCTTCTTGGAGAGCAATGAGCTCACTAGCTCGAGCTTTAGTAAAAGCCTCTACTGATCCTCTCATTCTTCCAAACTCTGCTATGAGAATTCCCACTCCTTTTGTATAATCATCTTCCATCTTCCTGCTCTGCTCAATAAATCCTATCCTATAGCTCATCTCATGAAACTTAGATATGAATTCTTCAATGCTATGAGCTACAGTATGTCGGATGTCATCGATGCTATCCTGAGGGAGTCTGATAGTGCATGTATATCAATCTATGGCTGTGGTCTGGCAGACACAACACTGTCTACCCTGGAATGCAGCTGTCTAATCTCACCACAGATCTCCTCAAGTTTGGTGTCGATTGTTTGATGAAGCTTGCCAAACATCGAACCAATGGAGCTGGTCAGGGTCTGAGATTGCTGTCTCATCTGCTGGGCAAAGAATGCATGAGACACAGAAGGTCCTGGAATAATAGTAGATGGACTCGAAATATTAGTAGATGGACTCGGAGCAGGTGTAGCAGTCACTACAGGTACTGAAATAGGAGGTACAGGTACTGAAGCAGGTGGAGATGCTGGTGTTGGTGGAGATGCTGAAGAAATCCTAGGACTCCTCTCTCTATTCTCTAACTCCTCAGCATCAGTAATAGTAAACTCAATAGCAGTAGCATACTAGCAGTCTTCTCAAGTATAGAAGGCTCAGCAACATTCCCAATCTCCTCAGGTAGCTGCTCCTTCTGCTCCTCATCATCATCTGATGATGCTCTAGCCCTCTGATCTGATCCCTTCTTCAACCAAGCCCCTTCAACCTGATGATAACCCATACGTTGAAGTGATTTAGCTGAGTAGGTATCAGTTTGGTGTAATAACCTGCTATCCTCCCCATCAAGCTCAACACCAAAATGTCTGAAAATGAGTGTGAAGGCCATACCATAGGGTAAACATGCCTTGGCCTTCCTAACTGCATCTCTCATCGGAGTCAGCATAATGTATGGGAGATTGAGGGCCTCCTCCTCAATCATAGATCTCATGAAGACCAAATCTCTTTCGCTGACCCAGTCAAATCTACCAGTGCGAGGCAAAAATATTCTGCTAACAATGTTATGAAGTAGCCTCATCTCTAGGGAAAGGACATTGGCCTTTACATTAGAAATTTCATCCACACTGTTGGTTTCTAAGATTAGCCTCAAAGTGCTTTGTCTTTCCCTCATAACCAAATGGCAGCTTCCATTGCTTGGCATTTGGAGAACTTGGCTCAGACATTCTTCATTCACAGTCACTCTAACCCCTTTAACAGTTGAAGTAACACCATTTTCCTCTAGGGTTAGGTTTTCATAGAAAGATCTGACTAGGCTAGGTTATGTAGGTAAATCCAAAGTGCAGAAAAATTCCCAGCCCTGAGATTCTATCCAATTACCAATCCAGAAACCTTGATTTTCTAAAAATGTGAAATTAATTTTCCTACCAGTAGTCAGGGTCGGTTCCTCATCAGAATGATCGGTTGAGGCTGCATGGGGGATGGAGTTTGATCTTCCTCATTGTCTTCTTGTTCTTCCACTTGATCAGTCTGAGTCGGCTCTTCTTGCCATCTCTTTGTTCTTCTTTTTCTTTCAACAGGAGGCTCAGCTTGTCAAGATCTCGTGCCAACAGCCATCTTCGGAGCTATTAGGACCAATTAGGTTTGGATGGAATAGATTTTGGGAGAATGTAGGGTAGGAGTTTGAGATTCTAAGCTTGGAGAGAGTGAATAAGAGCTTTACTAGGATTTAAATGAACTTAAGGCTCTAAGAGGGGTTCTGTGAATTTTATATAAAATGCTTAACCTACGACTTGAGTCGGCTCGACTTGAGCACTGTAGCTTGAGTCGACTCAAACCAAAACTACATTAAAGGTTCTAAACAATTCAAAAATGGTCTCAAATAAAAGTATACACTGATAGAAATGGTCATTATCCTTAATTTGATGTAGGAGGCTTTCTAGATAATGTTTCCTTAGTTTTGAAGAATTAGGTCAAGTTTTCTAAAAAGGATCACATAAACCTAATTCACCTCTAATCAATTGAAATCTATCTAAGTTAAGAGGTTTAGTGAAAATATCAGCAAGTTGATTTTCAGTAGGAACAAATTCAAGCAGAATATCACCATTCAAAATATGATCTCTAATAAAATGATGTCTAATCTCTATGTACTTTGTTTTAGAATACTGAATTGGATTTTTTGATAAATTAATAGCATTTGTGTTATCACATTTGATAGGAATTTTAGATTGTGTAACATCAAAGTCTTCTAGTTGTTGTTTAATCTAAAGTACTTGTGCACAACAATTTCCAGCAACTACATACTCTGCCTCAGCAGTAGATAGTGCTACTGAGTTTTGTTTCTTACAGTGTGCTATGAGATTAAATTCAACCCTAGAAATTGGCATGTACCACTAGTGCTCTTTCTATCTATTTTGCATCCACCATAATCAGCATCCAAAAACCAATTAAATTCAATGAATATTGCTTTGAATACCATAAACCTAAATTACTTGTTCCTCTTAAATATTTTATGATTCTTTTTACTGCAAGCATATGTTATTCTTTTGGATTAGATTGAAATCTAGCACAAACACATATGCTAAACAAGATATCATCTACTAGCAGTTAAGTATAACAGTGATCCGATCATACCTCGATAGAGTTTTTGATCAATGTTGTTGCTATCTTCATCTTTACCTAATTGCAGGTAGGACTCATGGGTGTTCTTGCTTCTTTGCTTGTCTCCATACCAAACTTTTTGATGATTTTTTTAATGTATTTAGCTTGGTTTATAAAGATCCATTCCTTTGTTTGTTTCACTTGAAGTCCAAGGAAGTAATTTAGTTCACCCATAAGACTCATTTCAAATTCACCTTGCATCAACTTAGCAAATTCTCTACAAAAAGTTTCATTAGTTGTACCAAATATAATATCATCACATAAATTTGTACAACTAACATGTCATTATTTTTCTTTTTGATAAACAAAGTTTTATCAACGTTTTCTCTTACAAAATTATTTTCAAGTAAGAATTTGCTTAATCTATCATACCAGGCTCTAGGTGCTTGTTTAAGTCCATATAATGCTTTATTGAGTTTAAAAACATGATTCGGAAAAGCATAACTTTCAAAACCTGGTAGTTGTTCTACAAAAACTTGTTCTGATATAAAACCATTTAAAAATATACTTTTTATATCCATTTGAAAAAGTTTAAAATTCATGTAGCAAGCAAATGCAAGTAGTAATCTTATAGCCTCTAGTCTTACTACAGGTGCATAAGTTTCATCAAAGTCTATTCCTTTCTCTTGGTTGTACCCTTTGGCTACTAATCTAATTTTGTTTCTAACTACATTACCTTGTTCATCTAGTTTATTTCTATAGATCCATTTGGTTCCTATAATGGGATGGTCTGATGGTCTATCAAGTAAAGTCCACACATTATTTCTTTCAAATTGGTTTAGCTCTTCATGCATGGCCAACATCCAGCTTGAGTCATTTTCAGCTTCTTCCAAACTATATGGCTCTATTTGTGATACAAATGCTAGGTAATCATGTGCATTTCTATGTGATGACCTAGTCCTAACACCTTGAGAGGGATCACCAATAATTAAATCTCTTGGATGAGAAGTTACATACCTCCATTCTCTTGGTAGATCATCATGATCCTTACATACCATCTCTTCTCCTTCTTGAGTTGGTCTCTCTTGAATGCTCATATCTTCCATTTCCTTTTCAAGTATACCTGCATCATTATCTATACACTCTTCTTTCTTTGAAGGTAAGGGGTTAGTTTCATCAAATATAACATGTACTGATTTTTCAATGGTTAGAGTTCTTTTATTAAATACTCTATATGCTTTGCTATGTATTGAATAACCCAGGAAAATTACTTCATCAGATTTAGCATCAAATTTTTCTAGATTATACATCCATACTTGTGAATAGAATAGATTCTTTTCATGCCCAGTATTTTGTCATCATCGAAAAGGAGGAGATTGTTGATCCCTAAAGTGATTTTGATGATGACAAAACATTGGAGAATACATTTGGTTATCTAACAACTCTTCAAATGATTGACAAGTTTTTGTAGGACAACTACATTGACACACTTTCTAAACCCCACAATCTTTATTGTGTTGTGTTGAGTTGTAAAGTGTTTGGAATCTTGTAAAGAAGAACCCTACAAAAATTTTCTACTTAAATCAAGATAAAGGGTTACTCCAGTAGTTTTCAAGCTTCAATTTTTCTTGATTTTATTGTAAGAAGACCTTGAAGATGTCTTCAAAGCTTGGCACAAGAAGTTCTGGAAGATTGAATTTGATCTGGCTGAAGAACAAATTTCAAGCCAACTGGATGGAGGAACAGCTGACTCTGGCACTGGCACAAGAAAGAAGTTCTCTGGCACACAGATCTAGCCGACTGGCACCAAGGCCCAGCCGAATCATCCAGAACATGGTTGAGAATGCTCTGAGATTCTTAGGGATCCGAGCCGACTGGAATTCAGCCCAGCCGACTCATCCAGAACTTGATTGAGAATGCTCTGAGAGCCTCTGAGATCCGAGCCGACTGGAATTCAGTCTAGCCGACTCATCCAGAGTGACCCATTTTCTCAACTGTGGAACCCAGCCGACTGGCGTTCAGCCCAGCCGACCCGAACTTGATCCGAGCCGACTCGAAGATTGTCCGAGCCAACTGGAATGACGAGGTCACCTCCAATGGCTAGTTCCAGTTTTTAGTTTTTGAATTCCAAAAGTGCTCCAACGGTAACCTGTCACCTCCCAACGGTCTACAACGTTCAAAATCAAGGGAAGGCAGTTGAAGTCTCTATAAATGAGGTATGAGAATATCCTTGAAGAGACTAATGAGTTAATGGACATTTATTGAACACTTATTGAAGTTAGAGAGCACTTAAGCTTTGAAGTCAGCCTTCAAGCCTTCACCAACTCTTACCAGAAGCTTGAAGCACCTTTTGAAGAAAGCAAGGAAGCCATTGAAGAGCATTCAATTGAGCTTCACTCAGCTGTATTGGAAACCATCAAACAACAGAGTTTGTCATTTTTGTTGCTTCTTTATTCTATTTTTAGAATATTTGGGTTATTGGTGAGCCCGATTGTAAAAACTAAATAGGTTTCTTTGGTGAGCCTTTTAAAAACCAAAGTGTAGAGATTCTAGGTGAGCCTGTGAAAACCTAGTGTGGGCCTGTGAAAACCTAGTGTGGATTTCTTTGGTGAGCCCGTTCAAAACCAAAGTATAGAGGTTGGATTGTGAGCCTATAAAACAATTCGACTGTATTCTAGTTTGGGGGATATAGTGAAATCCCGAGTGATGAACTTGGATAGTGGACGTAGGAGCTGGGTTGCTCTGAACCACTATAAATCTGCCTTGTTTGTGTTGTGCTTGATTTACCTTTTAGCTTTTGTATTTAATCTCTGATTAACACAGCACCTAACCACTAAAAGGAATTTCTTGTGCACATACTTGCAAAAATTTTAATTTTCAATTCACCCCCCTCTTGAAAAAAGCCACCTGGGCAACAATTATTTATTTTATTATTTTTTTGGCAAAGGTTCATAGGCAACAAGAAACATAATAAGAGGTAATTTTTTGATAAGTCATTCAGTACAACTGTTGAATACTTTACCAACTTGAAAGCTAGCACCTTCAAATATTTTCCTCCACGATACTAACCATATATATGTAGGGTTTTGCGTAGTGCTCCCAAGCCTTGGAGAGACTTGGAAGGCCATGACAGGGATGCTGGAGGCGATCCCTAGAGGTTGGGGGCGTGTCCCAAGCGGGTCCTGGAGGTATTCCAGGGGATTCTTGGAGGTGTTCCAAGGGGCTCTGAGTCATATTTGGATCACGGCATGTTGGGCCAGGGCTTGATCCAGGATTGAGTGTTTTTCTCATCTGACTTGGGAGGAGTTTTTGCAAGATTGTAACATAACCCAATTGGGATATAGGGTTGGGTCCAGGTTTGTTAATTGGTTAGTAGGTTAGCTAGTTGGTTAGGTGGTTAGTTGGTTGGTTGTAACCATTTTCTAGCCTAACTACGTAGGGAGTTCTAACCAATTTGGGTCTAAGAGTTGAAGTCTAACAACCCAAGAAGTCTTAGCCCAACAAGAAGACCAAGACTCATTCAAGGAGGACTAAACCACCGTCCCATCTATTTAAGAAAGAGGGACATGCGATGGATGGGGGAACTCCAGTTTTGGCATGAGAGGAAGGCCGTGGGGGGAACGCCCTCCTTTGGGGCATCTAGGGTTTGAGGCAGGACGTGAGGCTTGGCTCACGGTCCTAGCCTGGATAGCATCTTCTTCTAGATATGGGAGGCAGTGATGGTTCAAGAGAAAAGAAAGGGAGCACGTGGGATCTTCATGCGTGGAGTATCTCAGTTGTTGGACGTTGGGGCTTGGTGAGAGACGACTTCAGGTTTGGAGAAGGGAAAGCCTGCATGAGGTATTGTTTGCAGGTGGGGGCTTCTACTCAAGTTTGTGAGAGGAGGCCGGTGTCCCATTCTTGTGTCTTGTAACAAGGTTCTTCTCCAAAGGAATACAATCTCTATTTTTCTCCTACATCTCTTCTCTATATCTTTTTTGTTGCATGATATTGAATCCAAGAACACGTTGTTGCTGGTTCTTGATCAAGAAGGTTGGTTCTTGATCTTTCTCTTGCTATTTTTGCTAGCGTTGATCCGAATTCCCAGCAAGTGGTGTCAATGCCTAGGAATTTTTAACAATTGATATCAGAGCAGGTTCGAGCCTTGTTCGAGCATGGGAGAGGAGGATTCAAGGAATAATAAAGGAGTTGTACGTGGGTATGGTATCCTGCATGGTTGGAGACAGATTTCGGAAGACGAACATCTCAGGGAGATCGAAGTACATCAGTAAAGGCAATGCCAGGGGACAGTCTCAAGAAGCGCCGGGAGTATCTGGCAGTTAAGAATGTCCTAGTATGGCAAGATTGGCTTAGGGACAAAGATTGGAGCTGATGGAGATGGAAGCTCAGGGAGATCGAGGGAACAGGTCTTAAGGAGTGCCAGGGGCATCATGCAGCTGGGAGTGTCCTGGTATGGCGGGATTGGCTATAGGGACAAGCTGGGACATGATGGAGCAGCCTATGGAGATGGTTGCTAGGTTTCATCGCTGGGTTAGAGGAGTTGGGAAGAGCTCTTGTATTTTGGAGGAGCTTGTAGGGGATGCAATGTATTCAAAATGGTCTCAGAGGGGTTCGTGGTGAGTGAAGGGTCCGAGGAGGCAGCGATGGGATACGAGGTTCAGGTGTAGGCTCAGTAGGGCAGCATTGAGTGGTTCATCTCGGGGTTTCTTTCTGTGGCATCAGGTGGACTTCAATTTCAGGTGGAGCACCGAGGAGAGGTGGCTTCACGGGTGGAGCAGGATTCGACACGAGTTCAGAATGGGAGGTGCAAAGAAAGTGGCCATATCCTAGCACAAGCACCAGGAGTGCACTTAGCAAGGTGGAGCAAAGTGTGCAGAGATTGGCATGGCTTGAGGAGTTGGTGTTAGGTAGAGCTCCAATTATAGCGAGTACAAGCCCTGGTTCGCTGTGGTCTCTCTAGGGAAGTCTAAGGAAAAGACTGATGCAGCTACCAGGTAGAAGGATGGATACAATCGTAGTGTAAGGATACAAGCAAGGTTCTTCAACTGTGGAGGCGGTCATCCCAAAGGCCTCCAAGGGCATGCAGCAGCTGAAGGGTATTGGCAGAGGCAAGGATATCCGTACAAGGAGCTGTCAGGATACGTAGTTACAGCGAGGTTGTGCAGGAGGACAGTGCCAAGTTTGCTAAGGCTTGGGGGTACTAAGATGGAGATTATAGGATTTTGTGTGGTGCTCCCAAGTCTTAGAGAGACTTGGGAGGCCATGGCAGTGATGCTGGAGGTGATCCTGAGCTTGGGGGTGTATCCTAAGCGGATCCTGGAGGTATTCCAAGAGATTCCTGGAGGTGTTCTAGGGGCTCTGAGTCATATTTGGATCACGACATGTTGGGCCAGAGGCTTGATCCAGGGTTGAGTGTTTTTCTCATGTGATTTAGGGGAGAAATTTTTTTAGAGATTGTAACATAACCCAATTGGATTATGGGATTGGGTCCATGTTTGTTACTTGGTTAGTAGGTTAGCTGTTGGTTAGGTGATGTGGGATGAAACCCTGATTAGGATTATTTTAAAGGGGTGGATCGTTGGTCGCTAGGAAACGACCTTTAGGCTAGGTTCAACTAGGCCCAAATTATTTTTCAAAATTTTTTTATTCAAATAAATCCCCTTTTTCCATATATTTTTTTCCTTTTTTTCCATTCTTTTATTCTCTAGCTATGCTCTGAGAAGCGTGCCAAGATTCTGGACTTGAAGTCGACATTAGGGTGGCTGACTAGGCATTGAGAAGCATGCAGAAGGACCCTACTTTCACGTTCGTGTAAGGGGCTTCGTTGTGCTTTGATGGTCATGCGGAATACCCAAAACAAGGGTGCTGGTCCTTGGAGGGGTAGATCCGGCAATGAAAATCTGGTGGGGTCATCGGTGATGGGGCTAGGGATGAGGATAGTGGCCTGGGGGAATGGTGGCGTAGCCCTGCTTCGGTGAATGGTGGCGGCACGGTGGGGAGAAGGTGGCATGGACATCGGCTACTGGTGTGCGACGCGGGCAGCACGAGAGTGCCAGCTCGGATGCATTGCGGTCGGCACGGGGGTGCTGGCTCGGGGGCAATGCGGGCATTGCGGGGTGCCGGCACGGTCATGAATCGAGGAGATGGGCGGAGATGGGAGGCTTCACAAAAATAAATCATCCGATGGGGCTGTCGGTGATTCGCAGCAGGAGACTCAGCAGCGATGGATCCAATGAGATCCGATTGAGGTGAGGCAAAGCGATGATTTCACGGGCGGATAAGGGGTGGTGACCGGTAGTCCGGAAGATGTGGTGGTTGGGCGGAGTAGGACGGTGACAGTGTCGAGGGACAGTAATGACGACGAGCGACGGGGTGGTTGGCTCGTAGGGCAGATCGAGGAGGTGGCGGATCTGGCGATCCTGACAGAGGTGGTGGAACATGGGAGTCGTGGGGTGGTTGCTTCGGTTGGGTGATTCACGGATTGGAGAAAGAAAATAGTGAGGGGAAAATGGAAAAACACTGATGATGAAGAATGATAGAATGATAAATTTAGGAAAAAAAGAAAGAAAAAAAAATGATGGTTGGGTTACCCACCCTGGCTTCAACGCTCACTCTTAACCAGAGTGACCATGCAAGGTATCAGCACCCTCTCCTTAACCAGGAGTGATGCACCCTCCCCTTAACCAAGCATTTTCATTTTCCTTTTCCAAAATATTCATCCTCTCCTTTTATTTGATAGATAAAGGATTATAAATAAGCTAATGTGAGATATCCGATATTCTGATCTCAGATACCTCAACCTTAATCCTAATAATTCAAACTATTAAAAACAAACTAATCCAACTAAATCCTAAAACAATGATAAAAATAAATTCTAAAATAATGTACGGAAACTAATTTCAATTATAGACTCAATTACTTACAGGACTCAATAACTTTGACTGAATGAAGACAGACATTCATTGGTGATCCATAATGAACTTGGAGGGGTCTGATGTCTCTTCTTAGCTCTGTTGTCCTCACCAATTCTTCCATGGTGGGAGGAACTCGATCCTGTCAAGTATGGATCAACTCTTCTCTAGTAATGTTCTAGTAAGTTTGGGTTGATTTTTGCAGATCCTCTTGAGTGATCCATGAATCATCAGATTCTTGTCTACCTTGCCATCGAACCAAGTAACGTCGATAATCCTTACTCCTAGTAGTGATAGTTTTGTCATCCAAAATCCACTCGATCTTATCTCTCAATTATGGTAATTTGGCTGGTGGACACTCAGGGGTAGGGTCACTCTCAAAAATAGAATCAGGCCCAAATAGCTCACTAAGCATCGTTATTAGCTCCTTATACTCAATAAGATCTGATACATTGAAGGTTGGACTAATACCTAATTCTAGTGGTAATTCTAATACATAGGCATTAGACCCAATTTTTTTTATGATCTTGTATGGTCCTGCACTAGGGCATGTAGATTTTTCATGGTTCTAGGTGGGACCGTTCAAGATGAAACTTGATCATGACAGAGTCTCCCTCATTATGTTCTTTGAAATGTTTATGTGAGTTAGCCATATACTCATAAGATTCATTACTTTCATTAATCTTTTTACTTATTTCTTTATGCAATTCCTTAACATGCTGTGCATATGACTCACATCAACACCTAAAGGACTCAACTATGCATTCCTATCAAATGAAATTTATTAGGTCTACAACTATAGCTTCAAGCTTGATCCCTGATTGATGGATGACAAGCAAATGAAAATTTGATGTGGACTCTTAATAAGTGCCATAAGGTCTTTCAAAAGTAGGTAGCAAATTGAATGGGCTCAAAGGACTGATGAAACATGCTAACCTCAACAAAATGCAACTGGTGGTTCTAAAAACATTGAAAGCCTCAGGAAAGGGTAGGAAATATGAGGTGGGTTTGACAACTGGGTCTGGATTTATGGGAGTGACCTTAAAGTATGGACATGGACCTACAGGTAGCAAAAAGTCCACCTTATGGAAGGCTGAGTTGGTAATTTCAGGAAAGAAATCTTCAATTGGGACCAAAGGGGTGAATTCAAGCTGAGGGTGCTGGACTGAAAAGATCAAGTCCTCACTAATTACTTTGGGTTCTCAAATTTCAGGACTAGGCTCTATGGCTTGGCTCTCTTTTAGTGTTTCCTCAGGTAGAGCTCTAATAGTAGGCATTGACTCCTCTTGGTTCTCTTTGTCCACTTGTCCTATGGCTTGAGTATTTTCATAGTCAACTAACTCTGGGTCGGCTACATGTATTTCCTCTTTAGTATCATCCTTATGAACCAATGGAGTAGTAGGATTGGGTTGGCTAAGGAAAACTGATTAGTATTTGGGATAGTAGGGGTGGTTCGGCTAAGAAAAAATTGATTGCTTCTGGAGTTCTGACTCGGTGCACAGATCCTAATGGGTTCGGGTCGATGCATTCTGGGGCCAAGGGGAGTTGGCTTTGGTGAACCAGGGCTAGCACGGGTCCTATGGATTCTCTCTAGGTTGTTAAGTCACTTATCCAGTCGGTCAAACCTATTGTCCATCAGGGCACATTGTCATTGAAGATCCTCAGTAAAGTTTCTATAGTGGACTCTGTTACCACCAAGATCGCTGTGGCCCGTAGCTGCTGTCGGTGTAGGATCGCCCCTCGCCTCTTTGGGACCAGGCTGCTCTTCGGAACTTGCAAAATAGGGTTAGAGACCCGGGCTGGGGATTCCGGTGGGGGCACTCCGACGGTCAAGTCAGTGACGATCCAGGGAAACAGATTCTCTTGGTCGAGCCCCTGAGGTAGACTCCATGCAAGGAGGAGTGAATAATGTGAGTAGAGTGCAAACATGCTGGGAAGAGTGGGGGCCGAGGTGAACTGGTGATAGTTCTCCTATGTGGCCTCTTCTTCCTCACTTGCTTGAGTGTGTTGGAGTATGTCCGTTACTTCCCATTGGGGTTGTTGATGGCTCTTTTAAGTCCAAGTGATTGCTAAACATCTGCCTCGGATCTCCTTCATGTCAGCAGGTATGTGCGGTGGTGTTCCGTGCCATGGATGGGACATCTTTCCTAGTTCGTGATAGGAAAACCTGCTATGCGCTTGACATTCCTTCTGATTGCTCCGTTCTGGGAAACTTGGTAGGGCCTTGATCAGGGGGGCCGCCGCCCCCGAGATTCGAATCTCCTGGTTGACTTTCTTTTTGGGTGGTGCAGGCGGTTGGTGGAGAGCGTGGCACCTCGGCCAGGGAGCTTCTTCCTCTTCTGGTGTAAGTGGTAGCCGCGGGCAGTTATTATGGCCTGGAGGGCACTTCCTTGCAGTCCTTAGATGGCTCGCTGGTGCCCAAGGAGGGCGGCATCGCTCCCTTGGTGGCCAGCACCTTTGTTCGAGGTGGAGGCCGAATTGGGGAGGCAGGGCTCGACTCTGGCCTAGGAGGCCTGACTTCGAGGGGGCGCCACCTGGCGGAGGAGGGCAGGGCTCGACTCTGAGGGGCTTAACCTCAAAGGGGCTCCACTTGGCAGAGGAGGGCTGGGCTCGACTTCGGACCAAGGGGCTCGACTTCGAGGGGGCTCGACCTGGAGGAGGGCAAGGCTCAACTCCTGCATAGAGGGCTCGACCTGGCGAGGAGGCAGGGCTTCGACTCCGGCCTAGGGGGCTCGACCTCGGAGGGGCTCAATCTGGCGGAGGAGGTCAGTGCGTGACTCCAGCCCAGAGGGCTCAGCCTCGGAGGGGCGGAGGAGGCTGGGCTCGACTCTGGCCCAGGGGCTCAGTCTCGGAGGGGCTCAATCTGGCGAAGGAGATCGCTCAGCTCTGACTTAGGCATCTCGGTCTTGCAGGAGCCGACCTAGTGGAGGATGGAACTCGGCTTCGATGGGCCACCCCGATATTCTGAGGGAGCCCAGCCCGACAAAGGAGTCCGAGGAGGAGTATCCGTCATGCCAGCTTTCTCTGACATGGCACTGACAGGGATTACACATCAGCATTTTGTCACATCATTTGCCCCCCACTCCCGAGTCCCGTTGGCGCGGGGCGCTAGGGTGAAGGAAGTAAATGCAATGCTAACATGGAAAGGTGAGAATCCGGCACAATGATAGCCACGATCGTCGGTACTTCATGAAGTGGATTCTCCAGCTTATCTGGGGGAGCCAAGTGGACACGTCCGAGGAGTAGTTATTATGGGCATAAAATTTAGAGCGACCGCAGTCGAAACCAAATGCCAGCCTTCCTGATTGATGACACGTGGCACATATCTATCAGTGGGAGAGCTGTAATGGTACGGTCGGCGCCGGTCACTTCGAAAGGAGATGCAACCTTTCACAAAATATATCTTTTTTCAAATCCTATGTGCCCACCACCGTACCAAAGTTCTTCCTTCACTCTCCCGGCCATCTTTGTCTTCCGTTCAGCAGGTTAGTCTCCTTCCTCTTCATCCCGGTACCAAAGTTCTTCCTTCACTCTCCCGGCCATCTTTGTCTTCCTAAGTTCAGCAGGTTAGTCTCCTTCCTCTTCATCCCGGTCGAGTAGAGACTCCTTTCTAGGGCCAGTTTCTTCCCCGGACTCTTGTCCATCTTCTCCTGCCTTCTTCCTCCTTTATATTTTTTGCCTTCATCTTCTTCTCCATGTCCCACTTCAGCCTGAACTACTGTCCCACTACCAACCAGGGTGAGGCCAGGCCATCTAGGCTGAGGCCGCCTTCTTCTTCCGATGAGAAGGAGGATGGGGTGCACTTCGAGCTCAGTAGAAGACCCGCGCCTGGAGGGATAGTAATTAGGGAACCTGCATCCTCTCCTTTGCCCCGTCTTCTTTTTCCTCCTGAGCCTATCCCTGATCCTCCTCGATCGACAGGTCCTGGTGGGATTGCTCGGTGATCACTGCCACGAAACTGGCAACCATTCGGGAGACCTATGGTGTCCCATACTTCGTCGGACTCTCGGTCTCTCGACCGGGGGAGCAGGTTACTTTCGGTGGCCCGCACCAGATAGCCGTCTACGAGGAAGCTCTCACGGGGGGCCTCCGGTTTCCATTCCATCCATTTATTTTCCGTCTTAGATAACTACCACCTTGTTCCTACCCAACTTGTCCCAAATGCCATTAGGACATTTTTTCCTTCATTGTTTTGTGTCATTTTCACGGGATAGTTGCCCATTTTTTCTTATTCAAGTCCTTTTTAATCCTAAATGCCACCCCACCGAGGGGGGAGGTGGTCTCTTTCTTTCCGCCTAAGGGGTATCAGGTTTGAACTTCCCTCTTTCATCAAAGGGTGGAAGAGTAGGTATCTTTTTGTAGTGACCCAGATCGGACCCCCAACCAGAACTCTATGGTCAAGGGGGTCGACCGAGATGTATATGATCAGCTTCGCTCCACTCAGATCCCTTTACTTGAGGTCTTGCTATCCGAGCAGAATCTCTTCAAGGCCTGGGTCAGCCCAATACGAGCATTGGGTGAGTTCGGCTCGAACCTCTTCTGCTCTTTCTTCTTCTCTCTTTTTTTTTCTTCAGAGCTGATGTCTTCTTTTTTGGTGCAGGCATGAAGTTCTCTATGGAAGAGCTCATCTCATTCTCTGAAGAGAGGGACCAAGCAGAGGGGGTTGGCAAGCCTGCTCCGAAGATGGCTCGAACAGATGATGGTGCGAGGGCCGTACTTGCCATGCTAGCCGAGCCTGCTCCCGAGCTGAGCAGGAGGGTCGCCGAGC
Source organism: Areca catechu (assembly GCA_021397845.1). NCBI lineage: Eukaryota > Viridiplantae > Streptophyta > Magnoliopsida > Arecales > Arecaceae > Areca > Areca catechu. The sequence continues at coordinate 31,883,885 of CM038046.1, forward strand.
CCAACCTCGAGCCTGTCCTTGTGTCTCCAAGGTAGCGCGATCCAATCCCAGCACCGTAATCCGAAGTGGTCGCCCAGGCCAGATCTGTTGTCATTGCTACTACGGTGGCATCTCCCCCTCCGAAGATCATCGAGGTTGAGGAGGATGGAGAGCTAGAGGGTGTGGGGCCAATGTCGACGGTGTTGCCTGAAGCAGTGCCGAGCCCTCTGCCTGCACTGGAAGCTTCTCCCACCGAGGGGGCAGGTGAACCCGCATCGATGGGGAGCAAGAAGGACAGGGACTACCATCGGGTGCCTTTCAGGTTAGGACCCAACGTTTCCCTGATCAAGGACCCGACCCTCGCCTAGCAAATGATGGATTTCACCATCTAGTCATGCGACCGGCAAGAGAGGGCCTGGAAACTTCTGGGCGACACTATCAACGCCACCTTCTACCACCTCTTCACCGTAAGTACTTTACCTCACCCAGCTTCCTCCTTTATTCTTTGTCTTTATGATTGACATCCTCTTCGATGCAGCAAGGTGTGGAGCTTTTGCTTATCAGTGACTAATGCCGCACTTGGGCCAGGAGGGACAGGGAGCGAGGGGCGGAGCTCGAGTCCTTAAAGGCTGATCTGAGGCGGTCAAACGATGAGGCCTGGGAGACCAATATGAGGGTCAAAGGGCTCCAGGGTGAAGTCACGAGCGCTGAGCGGCCTTTGAAGGAGCTCGAGGAGGAGCTCAGGGCCAAAGGGTCTCGGCTGAAGGAGCTTAGAGCTGAGTTGGAGGCGGCGAACGAGCGGGCTGCCTCCTACGAGAAGAAGGTTGTAGCTACCGAGCAAAAAGCTGCTGGGGTATAGGAGAAGGTCTCCACGACAGTCAGTTTTGCAGAGGCCATGAAGAGGAGAAGGCCGAGGTGGTCCGCTAGGTTGAGGCTACTGAAAAGGAGGCGACAGAGGTGATTCACTAGGCAGAAGCTACTAGGAAGGAAGTCATCGAGGCGGTGGCCAAGTATAAGGCTTCTCCGGAGTTCAAGCTTGACTTCAAGGAGGTGGCGATGGACTCCTTCTTCAAGGGGTTTGCGTACTACTGGTCCCTGCTCCATGGCATCCTCTCGGACAAGCAGATGGCCAGCCTTCGCCTTCCGGGCTCCATGGGGAGAACGCCTCCGACTTCTGCGCCAGTGGCAGCAGAAGAGCATGTGGTCGTGGCTGAATCAACCTTGCTGGTGGCGGCAGCTGAAGGAGGGGCCCTAGCCCCAGAGGCCGGAGAGGGTGAGACCTCACCCGGGCACCGTTCGGGGAAGGCACCGGTCGGGTAGGGGTCCTTAGTAGTTGTCACTCTTTTCTTTTTTTGTTTTTGACTTGGGTTGTCCTGCATGTCGGGGCCTAAGGATAATGTATCATTTTGCCAAGTAGCAATGAAAGTATTTTTTCACCTAACTTGACTTACTTCTTCTTCTTTTTGCTTGTACCTATGTATTGCAAATGTCACCTCTCCACTTCTTGGTCATCTGGATGCATGTACCTGTGCGGGCACATGGTCCTGAAGTACCAAGTGCCCGGGAGACCCTTCCCACGGACCCTTGGATAAGTGAAGAGGTGAAGAAGGAGTTGACTTTCTTGATCATGCCCAGCTCGGGGGCAAAGTGGCTATGAAGATCTCTTTGCTCTATTCGACGTCAGGGAGCTTGGGTCCCGGTGTCGGAGGAACGTGAGATCCAGACCTTGAATGCCAGGAAGCTGGGCTCCTGGTGCTGGAGCAGGGTCGGTCTGGTGCCAAAGAGTCGTGGGATTCAGACTTTGAATGCCAGGAAGCTAGGCTCCTGGTACCGGAGCAGGGTCCGGTCTTTGGTGCTGGAGAGTCATGGGATCCAGGCTTAGAATGCCAGGAAGCTAGGCTCCTGGTGCCGGAGCAAAGTCCGGTCTTTGGTGTCGATGGGATTCGGGTAGAATGCCAGGAAGCTAGACTCCTGGTGCCGGAGCAAGGTCTGATCTTTGGTGCCAGAGGGTCGTGGGATCCGGACTTTGAATGCCAAGAAGCTAGGATCCTGGTGCCGGAGCAGGGTCCGGTCTTTGGTGCTGGAGAGTCATGGGATCCGGGCTTTTGCATGCTAGACCTAGGGTCGGGTGATGATTCCCTGCAAGGCAAAAAGTATTTGCACAAGGAGAACCTTTTCATTAGTGAGGAAGGATCTTACACTATTGATGCTGAGAACTGGGCCCCGGGCTTCGATGTCGGAGAGCTGGGCTCCGGGCCTGAGTGTGCCGGAGAGCTGGGCTCTGGGCCTGAGCATGCTGGAGAGTCGAGCTCGGCTGAGCGCCGGAGAGTCGGGCTCCGGGCTTGAGTGCCGGAGAGTCGGGGGGTCGAGAGCTGTCCAGCTTGAGTGCCAGAAAGCTGGGCTCGGGCTTGAGCATGCTGGAGAGCTGGGCTCCGGGCTTCGGTGTTGAAAAGCTGGGCTCCGGGCTTGAGCATGCTAGAGAGTTGAGCTCCGTGCTTGAGCATGCCGGAGAGCTGGGCTCCGGGCTCGAGAGTGCCGAGGAGCTGGGCTTCGGGCTTGAGCATACCGGAGAGTTGGGCTCTGGGCTTGAGCATGCCAGAAAGCTGGGCTCCGGGCTTGAGCATGCCGGAGAGCTGAGCTTTGGGCTTAAGTGTGCCAGAGAGCTGGTCTCTGGGCTTTAGAGTGCCGGAGAGTTGGGCTTCGGGCTTGAGTGTGCTGGAGAGCTGGGCTCCGAGCTTGAGCATGCCGGACCTTGGGCCGGGCAGCGATATCCTTGCAAGGCAGAAAGCGATTTGTGCAAAAGAAAATCTTTATTATTATTAAGAGAAAGCCTTACACTACTAATGGTATATTCCTAGGTTGCAGGCATTCCATGTTCGTGGAAATCTGGCATCGCCTAGATCCTCGAGATAGTAGGCTCCATGTGGAAGGGCTTCAGCCATCTTGTAGGGGCCTCCCAGTTTGGTGAGAGCTTACCGCATTCCCGGGGTTGAGATGCTTTAGTTTGGCACAGCACTAGGTCGCCGGGTCAGAAGACCTTTGGCCCTACCCGTGCATTGCAGTACCGGGCCACTCATTGCCGGTACGCTACCATCCGGAGATGAGCTTTGTCCCTAGTTTCTTTAAGAAGGTCGAAATAAGTAGAAGGTGTGTCGGATTCTCCACTTCATCATACTACTGTACCCACAGTATGGGCACGCCGAGCTCAACTGGGATGATCGCCTCCGTGCCGAAGATGAGGTTGAAAGGCATTTTGTCCGTCGCCATTCTGGGCATTGTATGGTAGGCCCACAGAACACTTGGGAGTTCTTCTACCCACCTGCCCTTGGCCTAGTCTAGCTGGTCTTGAGTCCTTGAAGGATGGTCCGATTGGTCACCTCGGTTTTTTGTTTGTTTGGAGATGAGCTACCGAGGTAAAGCGGTGTTGGATGCCATGCTCAGCACAGAACCCTTCAAACTCCTAGTTGTGAACTGTCATCCATTGTCGGTGATGATGCAGTGGGGGAGTTCGAAGCGGCAGAAGATAGATTTTCCGAAGAACTGGCGGACCTTGGCTTCTGTGATCCGTGCTAGTGGCTCTGCTTCCACCCACTTGGTGAAGTAGTCGATGGCCACCAGCAGAAATCTTCGCTGCCCCGGTGCAGGAGGAAATGGCCCTAAGATGTCCATTCCCTATTGGGCAAAAAGGCCAAGGGACGGAGAGCTGGAGAGGAGAGCGGCGGCGCCGGTTGATGCTGTATGTGAGTGTGGCGCTAGCATTTGTCGCACTTCTTCATGAATTTGGTGGCATCCTCCCTCATAGTCTCCCAGAAGTATCCCTGGCGGAGAGCTTTGTATGCCAGCGTTCTTCCTCCCACATGGTTCCCACAGAGGCCTTCATGTATCTCTTGGAGTATGAAGGCTCCTCTGCAGGTCTCAAGCATTTTAGAAGTGGGTAGGAGTAGGATCGGCGGTAGAGCTGCCCTTCCATCAGGACAAACCGGGAGGCTTTTTCTTGATGAGGCCAGCTTCCGTGCGGTCCTCTGGTAAGGTACCATCAGTGATATATCTGACATACCTGTCCATCCAGCTCGGCTCCAGGGTGACCTGCTACACCTCCTCTGGGGCTTCATAGCTTGGATTCTCGAGGTACTCGATGTGGGCACGCCCCAGTGACGAGTCTGGCAAGGTCGCGAGTCTCGACAGTATATCCATGCGGGCATTCTCTTCGTGAGGGATATGGAAGATGCTGAAACATCTGAAGCTCGTCGTGCTTGAGCGGACTCACTCCAGGTACTTCACTATCTAGGGGTTTATGGCTTCATATTCTCCGGAGACTTGTCCGGCCACCAGCTGGGAGTTGGTAAAGACTTTCAAGCTTTGCACGCCTAGCTTGCGGGAGACCCTTAGGCCCATGAGGAGTGCCTCGTACTCCGCCTGGTTGTTTATCACGGTGAACTTGAAGCGGAGAGCACACTCCGCCATGACCCCATCGCTGTTGGAGAGGATAAGGCCTGCTCTGCTCCTATCAGAGTTGGATGCACCATCCACGTGGAGGATCCAGGGCTCTTCCTCTGCTTCGGGCTTAACTTGATGCTCTGGGATTGTCAGCTCTGGTTCCTTGGCGAGTCCCGTGCACTCAACCAGGAAGTCGGTTAGGACCTGTCCTTCTATGATGACCTAGGCCGATAGGAGATGTCGAACTCACTCAGCATCAAGGACCACTTAGCCAGCCTCCCGAAAGTTTCGAGGTGGCTAAGTATGGTCCTCAACGGCTGATCCATCATGACCGTAATGGGATGCACTTGGAAGTATGGCCAGAGGCGCTTAGCATACATTATTAGAGCAAAAATGAGTTTCTCGGAGTGAGTATACCTGATCTCCGCATCACGGAGAATTTTGTTGGTATAGTACACCGGCTTCTGAGATCCATCCTTATGTGCATGGACGAGGACCGAGCTGATGGCTCCAGGTGTGACCGCTAGGTAGAGTAGGAGATCCTCTCCTTCCTCCGGTCTGGAGAGCAGCGAAGGAGACGCCATAACTTTTTCAACTCTTCAAAGGCCATCTTACACTCCTCTGTCCAGGTGAAGTCATGCATCTTGTGCAGCACCTTGAAAAAGGGAAGGCAGTGGTCAGTCGATCTCGATATGAACCGACCTAGAGCTGCAATCCGGCCCGTCGGGTACTGGACCTACTTCTTGGATGTCGGGTGCTCCATGTCGACGATCGCCTGGACCTTCTCTAGGTTTGCTTCAATGTCACTTTGGGTGACCATGAAGCCAAGAAATTTTTCTGCCGATACCCTGAAAGTGCACTTGCTGGGTTCAGCTTCATCTGGTATTTCCGGAGGTTCTGAAAGGCTTCGATGAGGTCGGCAATGTGGTCCGAGCTTGGCTTCCTCATGACAAGCATGTCATCCACGTACACCTGCATATTCCGACCAATCTGGTCTTTGAAGACCCTGTTGACTAGATGCTGGTACATGGCCCTATCATTCTTCAGACCAAAGGGCATCATCCTGTATTAGTACATCCCTTGGTCGGTGATGAAGGCAATGTGCTCCTCGTCCTCCGGGTGCATCCGGATCTGGTTGTATCCAAAGAATGCATCCATGAAGGAGAGTAGCTGGTGCTTCGAGATGGCGTCCACCAACTGGTCGATCTTCGATAGAGGAAAGCTATCTTTTGGACATGCCTTGTTGAGGTTGATGTAGTCTACACAGATCCTCCATTTGTCATTACTCTTTTTCACCATCACTACATTCGCCGGCCAGCTCAGGTACTGCACCTCCCGAATGAAGTCGGTGGCGAGGAGTTTGTCCACTTCCTCATTGATCACCGCCTGCCTCTCCGAAGCGAAGCTTCTCTTCTTCTATCGAATTGGCTGGTGCTTTTGGTCAATACTTAGCATATGGGTGATGATGTTAGGGGGAATACCTGGCATGTCCACCGCCATCCAGGTGAACGCATCTGCATTCGCCCGTTAGAACTCTAGCAGGTGGACCCTCTCTTCATCTTGCAGCTGGGCCTCAATCTGCACCATCTTTGCTTGGTCGACTTCGAGCGAATAAGACAGCAGGCGCTCGACCAGCCACCCCTGGGGTCCTGCACCCTTTGGCCGAGGTCATCCATGCTGGGGTCATCCTCGGGGGCCTTAGCCCTAGGGATAGTCTAGAGACAATGCTGTACTGGCTGAGGTGGCCTCTTATCTCTCCGACGCCGTAGGGGGTGGGAAACTGCACCAACAGCCATTTTATGGAAACGACGGCATCGAGCAGGTCGAGCTCGAGTCGGCTGAGGATCACATTGTAGGTTGAAGGAAGCCTGACAACAGTAAAGGTCATCATAACAGTGCTTTGCTGAGGTGGGGTCCCAGCAGCGACTGGGAGAGTGATTTTTCCCTCAACCCTTACAGAGTCCCCAGTGAAACCGATAAGGAGTGTGTGCACAGGTCTGAGCTGAGCGGAGGACAAGTTCATTCTGGAGAAGGCATCATAAAAAGGACATCAGTCGAGCTTCCACTACAACCATAATCTATTTTACAAGATGCTTTGCAATCATCATCTCGATGACCACAGCATCGTTATTTACATTCTCCCCCCATTCCCCCCTTCCCTCATGAAAGGGAGTACATTTTAGAACACTCTGCCCCCGGGCCTTCTTGGAAGCACGCTTGGCTCCCCAGCATATCATCCCCACGGCTTCTCGGTAGGGCAGTTGTCGACTGCAAAGACTGGCAGGAGAGCGGCGAGCGCCTGATGTTCCGTTGAAGGTCTGCCCCCCACGAACCTTTCGAGGTAGCCCCTCTTGATGAGTTCTTCAATCTTCTTCTTGAGATTGCAGCATTTCTCGGTGTCATGGTCATGGTTGTGATAGTAATGGCAGTACTTTGTCTTGTCGCGACCAGTGGACGGCTTCATCGAAGGTGGGCGCTTCAAGTAGGGCTTACTTTCGATCTCCATTAGGATCTTCATCCTCGGGCGAGGAGAGGGGTAAACCTCTCCTCCGGAATGGGGGCACTCCTCGATCTCAGCACTTGGCAGAAGCTCGGAGCTTGGGGTCCTAGCTTCTGCATCCTAAATGCCTTGATGGGAGTTGGCTTCTTTAGTGGCTTCCTGTCTAGCTCCCTTCTTGTACGATCCACCTTCGGTACGAATATACTTTTGAGCTTGGAGTAGGTCTTGGAGGATTTCTTGTCGAGCAAGTAGGTCAGGCGGGAGGTCTTGAGCCCTCGCTTCAGTGCCAGCATGGCAACTGGCTCATCAAGATTGTAAATCTCCAACACGATAGCCTTGAAGTGGCCACGTAGTCCCATAGGGGCTCGTGGTCTTGTGACCGGATGGAGAAGAGGCCGTCTACTTCTCGTGGCACCTTTCGACAGGCGTCGAAGTGGGCCATGAACTTCCGCTCTAACTGAGTGAAAGAGTCGATGCTTTCTGGCTCGAGGCGGGTGAACTAGACCCGAGCCACCTTCAGGAGGATGACTAGGAAGGCGATGCAAAAAAGGATGTTGGTGGCCCCCTGGACTCTCATGAGGGCTTTGTAGCTTTCCAGGTGGTCCAAGGGGTCAGTGGTCCCATCGTAGGCATCCACCTACAGCATATGGAATTGGTTGGGGATCGGTTCCTCTTAGATCTCTCGGGAGAAGGGAGGACGGGCATCGTAGCCCGCTGGCTGTCAGTGGAGCCCTGCATATTTGCAAACCAGCAGGGATAGCTCCGCCAGCTTGTGCTCGTGCTCCTCCAGTGCTTCTCGACTGTGCGCCTAATGGCCTCATCGGTTGTACCCTCTGTTGAGGCCGAAGGAGACAGAGAAGGTGACGTGGGGCAGTGTCCATGACAGGGGATCTTGCCTTTTTGACCTTGGCAGGGTTTGCTGTTACCCGCTCGAGCGTCGGGGACCGGCTTTCCCGATCAGTAGATCCGGCCCGTTATCTCTTCGCCAGCATCTGGTGGATTCCTTGACGGTCGGTGGTGGCCTGCGGCTGTGAAGGCCTTCTGTGGAAGGAATGCAGGCTATAGCGGGGCATTGCAGCATGGGCCACGAGAGTCCCTGGATGTTGGTGGGTAGCCAAGGACCGGTGTTAGTGCTGGAGCTGGTGCACTACTGTAGCAAGGATCTGCATCTGTTGGGTGAGTGCAGCCAGCTAGGTTTCTGCCGGAGGTGGTTGAGCTAGAGCGGGGAGCTCCCCTTCTGGGCTGTGTGGGTCTCCACAGGAAGGGGGATCTCCCGCACGGCTGGTAGAGACTTCTCTCACTCGCGTCATCACCATCCCCTCGGTGAACTGCTCACATGGGAACTGGGCTAGGTCAAAATGCATCTTGCCACTCCCCTTCCTGGTGCATCAATCTGTTGTCGCCAAGATCGCCATGGCCCGTAGCTACTGTCGGTGTCGGATCGCCCCTCATCTCTTCGGATCGGGCCATTCTTCGGGACCTACAAAATAGGGTTAAAGACCCGGGTCGGGGATTTCGGTTAGGCACTCCGATGGTCAAGTCAGTGACAATCCAAGGAAACAGATCCTCCTGGTCAAGCCCCTGAGGTGGACTCCATGCAAGGAGGAGTAAATAATGTGAGTAGAGTGCAAACATGCTGGGAAGAGTGGGGGCCGAGGTGAACTGGTGATAGTTCTCCTGTGTGGCTTCTTCTCCCTCACTTGCTTGAGTGTGTTGGAGTATGTCCATTACCTCCCATTGGGGGTGTTGATGGCTTTTTTAAGTCAGGTGATTGCTAAACGCCTACCTCGGGATCTCCCCCATGTCAGCAAGTGCATGCAGCAGTGTTCCATGCCATGGATGGGATGTCTTTCTCGGTTTGTGATAGGGGAACCTGCTATGCGCTCTGACTTTCCTTCCGGTCGCTCCATTCCGGGAAACTTGGCAGGGCCTCAATCGGGGAGCCACCGCCCATGGGATTCGAATCTCCTGGTTAACTTCCTTTTTTGGGTGGTGCAGGCGGTTTGTGGAGAGCGTGGCGCCTCGGCCAGAGAGCTTCTTCCTCTTCTGGTTTAAGTGGTAGCCGTGGGCAGTTATTATAAACTGGAGGGTGCTTCCTTGCAGTCCTGGGTAGCTTGCTGGCGCCCAAAGAGGGCGGCATCGCTCCCTTGGTGGCCAGCACCTTTGTCCGAGGTAGAGGCCGAACCGGGGAGGCAGGGCTCGACTCCGACCTTGGGGGCCCGACTTCGAGGGGGCGCGACCTGGCGGAGGAGGGCAGGGCTCGACCTCAAAGGGGCTCCACTTGGCGGAGGAGGGCTGGGCTCAACTCTGGACCAAGGGGCTCAACTTCGAGGGGGCTCGACCTGGAGGAGGAGGGCAAGGCTCGACTCCTGCATAGAGGGCTCGACCTGGAAGGTCTCAACCTGGCAGAGGAGGCAGGGCTTCGACTACGGCTTAGGGGGCTCGGCCTCGGAGGGGCTCAATTTGGTGGAGGATGTCAGTGCGCACTTCGGCCCAGAGGGCTCGACCTCGGAGGGTCTCGACCTGGCGGAGGAGGGCTAGGCTCGACTTCGGCCCAAGGGGCTCGGCCTCAGAGGGGCTCAATCTGGCGAAGGGGATCACTGCGCGACTCCAACTTAGAGGACTCAGCCTCGGAGGGGCTCGACCTGGTGGAAGAGGGCTAGGCTTGACTCCGACCCAGGGGGCTCAGCCTTGGAGGGGCTCAATCTGGCGAAGGAGATTGCTTGGCTTTGATCTAGGCATCCCGAACTTGCGGGAGCCAACCTGATGGAGGACGGAACTCGGCTTCGACAGGCCGTCCCGATATTCTGAGGGAGCCTGGCCCGGGAAAGGAGTCTGAGGAGGAGTGTCCGTCATGGCAGCTTTCTCTGACTTGGCACCTGACAGGGATTACACGTCAGCTTTCCACCACATCAGACTCCATGGCCAAATCAGACTGGGTTGGGTTTGAGGCTACTGGTATTTGGCTCCTAATCTAGGGGTCACGCAATGCAATCCTAGCTTCTAGGGCTCCTAGACCTAGAGCTCAAGTAGAATGGGTCGGCTCAATTTACAACCAATTCAGCATTACCCTGTCCACTAGCCAGGTAAGAGGTGGGTCATGGGAGGCTCCCCCTGCTCTCGCAGGGTCCTAATTAAAAACCACGAGTCCGCTTAGGGCGCTTGCCTCTGGACCTCTAGCCTTAGACACCAGATTCAAGAGATAATCAAAGAATTAGGTGCACTAGCTTTCACATAATACTTGGAACCCGACCTGTTGGTGTCCCTAAGCTGTATTAGGTACTACTCAGTTTTAGATTATGGCTAGGACAATGCAAGATGAGGTTGGTTGTGTGGGGCAAGGAAAGGTGATGAAATCTTTCCCTTATCTTATGATAGCATGCCCTTAAGTGATTTCAGATAGGATGAATAATAATCAATCAAACTAGTTACAAGATAAGATAAGATAACACTTACAACTCAAAATTTAAACTTTAAATTTAAATTTTAAATTTAGATTTCAGATTTGAATTTTAAATTTTAAATTTTGAATTTTATATTTTAAATTACAGAAATTAAATTTGAATTTTCTTGGGGATTAGGTTGGTTAAATTCAAAATCTAGATGTGCCGGAATCTTATCCTAGGTTGTGCTTAGAAAATTAACATGCAATCTTTCAAGCAATTAACAATTCAAACATGCAAACATTAAGCACAACTGATTTCCGATATCAGGTTATCATGTTTGGCCGTAGCTCATTACTCCCATGGGTCGCGACAGTATACTTGCATATACCTGCTCAGGAGGCGTGATTTCCTTCCACCATAAAGTACTAAGAAACAATGTATTTTTTTTGAAAAAAATTCAGATCTGAAATCTATGAGAAAAGATTACAGATCTAATTTTAATTTGGCCAAATAACTAAAATTAATGTAATGGAAGCTAAGATCTGAAGAGCTTTGGAAGAGCCTTCCAGATCCAATGCTAGAATAGAGCAAAATTTTCAACTAGTCACTAAATGTCCTAGTCTAACCTTTGGCTCTGATACCAAAATTGATGCGAGAAAAACCCCAATCAGGATTATTTTAAAGGGATGGATCGTTGGTCGCTAGGAAATGACCTTTAGGCTAGGTTCAATCAGGCCAAAATTATTTTTCCAAAAAATTTTTTATTCAAATAAACCCCCCTTTTTCCATATAATTTTTTTCCTTTTTTTTCTTTTTCTTTTCAATTTTTTCGCTCTTTTTTTCTCTAGATGCTCTGAGAAGCGTGCCAAGATTCTGTACTTGAAGTCGGCATTAGGGTGGCTAACTAGGTGTTGAGAAGCGTGCAGAAGGACCCTACTTTCACATTCGTGCAAGTGGCTTCTTTGTGCTTTGATGGTCGTGCAGATCACCCAAAATAGGAGTGCCGATCCTTGGAGGGGTAGATTCAGCTGTGGAAATCTGGCAGGGTCGTCGACGATGGGGCTGGGGACGAGGATGTAGCCCGAGGGAATGGCAACGCGGCCCTGCTCTGACGAATGGCGATAGCACGGTGGGGAGAAGGCGGCATGAACATCGACTGCGAGTGTGCGATGCGGGCAACACGGGAGTACCGGCTCGGAGGCGTTGCGGTCGGCACAGGGGTACTAGCTCGGAGGCGACGCGGGCGTTGCAGGGTGCCGGCATGGTCATGAATTGAGGAGATGGGCGGAGATGGGAGGCTTCACGGAAATGGATCGTTCGGTGGGGCTGTCGGTGATTCGCAGCAGGAGACTCGGCAGCGATGGATCCAATGGGATCCTATCAAGGTGCGACCGAGCGGTGATTTCATGGATGGAAGGGTGGTGACCAGCGGTCCGGAAGATGGGGGGTCGGGCAGAGTAGGATGGCGGCAATGTCGAGGGACAGCAGCGACGACGGGCGACGGGGTGGTTTGCTCGGTCAGGCAGATCGAGGAGGTGGCAGATCTGGTGATCCTGACGGAGGCGGTGGAAAACGGGAGTCGTGGGGTGGTTGCTTCGGTTGGGTGATTCATAGATTGGAGAAAGAAAACAGTGAGGAAAAAATGGAAAAACACCGATGACGAAGAATGACAAATGATAAATTTAGGAAGAAAAGAAAGAAGAAAAATGATGTGGGTTACCCACCCAGGCTTCAACGCCCACTCTTAACCAAAGTGACCATGTAGGGCATCAGTACCCTCTCCTTGACCAGGAGTTTTCATTTTTTCTCTTCCCAAATATTCATCCTCTCCTTTATTTGATCGATAAATGGATTATAAATAGGCTAATATGAGATATCCGATATCCTGATCTCAGATACCTCAATCTTAATCCTAATACATTCAAACTATTAAAAACAAACAAATCCAACTAAATCCTAAAACAACATAAAAATAAATTCTAAAACAACGTACGGAAACTAATTTCAATTAAGGCTTGATTACTTTTAGGACTCAATAACTTTAACTGAATGAAGACAGACTACTCATTGATGATCCACAATGAGCCTGGAGGGGTCTGATATCTCTTCTTAGCTCTGGTGTCCTCACCATTAGGTGGTTAGTTGGTTGGTTATAAGCACTTAGAAGCCTAACTACCTATGGAGTTCTAACCAATTTGGGTCCAAGAAGTTGAAGCCTAATAACCTAAGAAGTCTTAGCCCAACAAGAAGACCAGGACTCACTCAAGGAGGACTAAACCACCGCCCCATCTATTTAAGAAAGAGGTGCATGCGATGGATGGAGGAACTCTAGTTTTGGCATGAGAGAAAGGCCGTGGGGGGAATGCCCCCTTTTGGGGTTTGAGGCAGGATGTGAGGCTTGGCTCACGGTCCTAGCCTGGATGGCGTCTTTTTCTGGATGTGGGAGGCAACGACGGTTCTAGAGAAAAGAGAGGGAGCGCGTGGGATCTTCATGCATGGAGTTCTCTGGATGTTAGGGCTTGGTGAGAGACGGCTTCATGTTTGGAGAAGGGAAAGCCTGCGTGAGATATTGTCTACAGGTGGGATCTTCATGCAGGAGTATCTCGGTTCTTGGATGTTAGGGCTTGGTGAGAGACGGCTTCATGTTTGGAGAAGGGAAAGCCTGCGTGAGATATTGTCTACAGGTGGGGCTTCTACTCGAGTTTGTGAGAGGAGGCCGGGTCCCATTCTTGTGTCTTATAATAAGATTTTTCTCCAAAGAAATACAATCTCTATTTTTCTCCTACATCTCTTTTCTATGTCTTCTTTGTTGCATATATTATATCTAAGAATAGGTGTTGCTGGTTCTTGATCAAGAAGGTTGGTTCTTGATCTTTTCCTCGCTGTTTTTGCTGCGTAGGTGCTGATCCAAATTCCCAGCAAATGGTGTCAGTGCCTAAAATTTTCAACAATATATATTATCTCTTATATTAACCTTGGCTTATGGATTTAAATCATTGAATACACAACCAGCCATTATTAACAACTACATGGAAGATCTCCTGTACCACCTCTAGTCTGTGGTCCTCAGATCATGTAACTCTCAATGCAAAAGAGCATGGAATGGTGCCAAATAGTATTGAAAACAACTCAATGCCATGGCCTACTTCAGCGCTGATCTTGTTGCCCACCTACCAAACCATCCCACCATGGACCCTGTCCTTCGGCGCCTGTACAAAGATTATGAGCAAATGGTTATTAGCTAGCCATGATAATGGAATGGCCTCAAGGTTGCTAGCTCAAGAAAAAAATGTGGAAAATAAAATTTGGTATATCACTCCCAATAATTATTTTTCTTCTTTAGCACTCTACCTTTAGATTCAAGGGCCACTATTTTGTTGATGGCATCACCAATGATACATTGCAAATCTTTGCACTATTGGATTGCTAAGCATAGTTATTAGAGCCGTCAGCCGAGGGGAGGGGGTCATGCGGAGGGAGATCAGAGCCATCGGCCAAGGGGGGCTTGGGGGTCACATGCAGGGAGATCATAGCTGTTGGCTGGAGGGGTAGGGGGTCGCGCAGGGGGAGATCGTAGTCGATGGGGGGTGTGCGGAGGGAGATAGCAGCCGATAGTGGGGTGGTGGGCTGGTTTTGATGTAGAGGAGGTAGGGGGAGAGAGAACCAGAGAGCTTCACTTGGGCCAGGGTCAGCCAGGATCGGGTCTATATCTGGGCTTGGTTTGGGTCAGACTAAAGGAAAGCCCGAGCTTAGCCCAAAAATTGAATGGACTCTATTTTGAGACCAAAACATGGTCTGATTTACTTCGGGCTTGATTTGAAGCTCGACGCGATTTCAGGTCGGCCCAAAGCCTATCGGGCCGGCCTGAGTCTAGTTCCAGCCTATGGGCCATGCTAGGCTACACACCCGCTCGTGCACCGCTGGGTAGCGCAATTTGGGCTGTGGGTTGGCCTGTCATGGGCTTAGCTTTTTTTTTTCAATCCTTCCGGGCTTTTCTTTAGTTGGGTTTCTTCACTTATTTGGATTTCTTTTAGGAACCAAATTCGAGATATTTTTTCAACAAATAGGAGAGAAGAGAAAATAATATGAGGGAAGTTAATACTTTCTTTTAGTTGAAAATTTTTCATAAAATAATATAAAAGAAAGAATGGGAAATATAGAAAAGTAAATCTTCTCTGTAATTTTTTTCTCCTCCAAATAGAGCAAAATTGGAGAGAAAGACTTGGGAGTTTAATAAATTTTTATAATTTCCATCTTTTTCCCTTTAATGGTAAACAAAGTTGCACTACTTTCTTTTTTTCTTTTCTGTCTTGCTCCCAAACTATGGAAAGAATTTTTTTTCTTGAAACTTCCGATCAAAAAAAAAAAAAAAAAGCACTTCCTTCCTTTTCTTCTCTCGTGATTAATATTTTCTTTTATTTTTTATTTAATTTCTTTTCGCAAACTCCTAACCAAATCCTTAAGTTTTTTTTTTTAATTATTAAATCACAACAAACATTAGCACATACGTTTGACTATATTATCATCACTCCCTCGAAGGGATATATAACGGTAGAATAAATATTTGTTGACCGTTTGGTAGGTGGGGTCATCCCCGGATCAAGGCTTTTTTTTTTTTTTTTCTTTAGGACCGATCCCTATGCACCAAAAATGTGAGGGAATGGAGATGTCAAGACTGACCTTTGTTGGGATATCCCGTCCAGGTACGAACCGAAATTAGTTTGACTGGTCGAAGATCTTTTTTCTGGATCACTGACTTCAGACCAGGAAGGGTCATGCCAACTACAGGCAACCCAAGGCTTCTCACCGGTCTACGACATCCGAAGGCCAGATCTTCGGATGATGTCTTCGGCCCTAACCGAAGACCAGGCCTCTCGTTGACTTCCGAAGACACGCTCTCGTTCCTGCCGGAGACGAACGATCTCTGGCTCTGGGTAGACACCCAAGTCTTCGATCACGCAGAGGATAGAATCTCTGATCGATAATCTCCCTAAACAGGGGAAATCTGAAGATGGGACCACAATCTGGCCCAGATAGGCAATAGTAACCAATGGTTACTATCGACAATCTCCATGCCACGATCATGGCGCGCAACTCCAGCTGCCACGCTCCCGGTCTGGCCAGAATGCTCAATGACAATCCACGATCGTCAATCATGGGGAGAAATTAACTCCCCACAATCGCCGGAAAAAGAGCGGGGCCGCAGGCCGGACATCCCCTTTTAAATAACGTAAGAAGAATTGCTGAGGGAGGTACGCACACATACATACACCCACGCATATCCAAGAGCCTCTTCCTCTCCCTCTCGAGATTCTTCCATTCTGTAGCTGGGATCCGCCTCTGACTTAAGCATCGGAGTATCCCCCGCCGGAACGACTCCGACAAGGGACCTGTTTTGCAGGTGAACCAGGGAACGGTCCTGTGGTGCAGCAGCTCTGACCGGCCGATACAAGGACTCCACGCCAACAACCTTGATGAGCATTCTTTCTCATAAAAGGAACAAAGGAAAATTGCATGCATCTTGATGAAAACTTAGACGGATCCTTGTAGAAGTTGATATCGTATTAGGGGTGTTAGAGTTGCTGTAGTTAAATGATAGATAATTGTGTTTAAAATTAATCAAGTGCAAAACATGCGTACGAGTGCAGGTTGAAAAGTATCACTTTATACACATATATGAAAATATGAAATGGCATAAGATATACATCAAGGCTATGGAGAACAAGTTTTTTAGATAGCACAAATGATCATGTGCGTCAAGGGCCAGCTTGGATCTAATAAATTCTAGGATCATTTTTGGCAGGAAAATAGAGCACAAAGAATTGGTTTTTGTTTGTAACTTAAACGTTAATCATCCTAAAATGCTTATTTGTTCAGGCTCATGAGGTTTGTTCGATCTAATTATCTATCCTATACATCATTAAAGCAAAAGAATCCATGCTATTCTAAATATTTATGGTGATTAAATGAATATTAGTGTTTGTTGTATTGATATGCATGACTTTTCAAAAATTATTTTGTAGAACAGCAAACACAAATACTGTTGGGATCGATATCAACTCGCTCTGATACCGGTTGTTAAGAAAGCGGAACGGGATCGTCGATTGACGATGTCGATACCAAAAGAGAAAGAAAAAAAGATAACAAATACAATTTTTGGACATGCAAAAGGTTTTACTATGAAAATAACTTACAGATTGAACTCTCTCTCAACCCCGTACAAGTATTTCTCAACAAGAAACCCCGAATCCTTCTCTCAGCTCTCAATCAGCCCTCTACAAGAGACCTCTCATGACTTTTCCATCCTCTCCCTCTCTGTCCGTGTCTCTGCTCATGAATTTGTAGACTCCACTACGTAGAGCATCTCACAAGGAGTCCAACAGTCTAAACGGAGTCCAAATCGGAGTCTTGTATCTCTCCCAATCGCAGTTTGATTGCAATGCTGCTCGTGACTGTCAATCGCATTGAGATCCATAGATTATGCCAGAATCACACCGCGCGCACTGCGTGCACGGGTTTCCTTCTTTTTCTAGTTTTTCTGTTGGGCCCATGCATTTTTTGTCTCCTTTTGGGTTGCGCATGGACGTTGAGGCGCCATTGGTCCAACAACCTCCACCTCGACTCAACGCACCGCTTTCACCGGACTTGAGAGCTTCTAAAGATTCCAACGTCCCCATGCCCTGGAACAGTCGCTGATCATGGATGGACAAACATTGGAGTCGAGCCAGGTTGCTCGATCCCATCTTTGTCATATACTGTGCTCACCTTGACCTGAGACCTACTCGGGAAAGTCTTCTGTGACAATAGGAACTTCACTTTGCGACGTCGCCTATCGTTCTCTCGAGTCTGGTATCCCATGCCCGATCCACTTACTGTCAGAGCTCCACCTCGTACTGGACTCCTGTCTGCACCAGGGACTCTACCTCGCACTAGACTTCCTGTAAAGAGGTAGTGAGCCCCATGCTTCTTCCCTTGCAGAACAATCCTATTACCACGCAAAACCTTTAGAACTCCATCACCGACTCTCCACCTGTAACCGCTTGAGTCTAATTTGCTGAGAGAAATTAGATTCTTATTAAAATGGGTACACATCGGACCTTACCTAGTTTCTTCACTGTCTCATCATGTGCCTTCAAGCTAACTGTCCCGACGCCAGCGATTGCACAGCTCGATCCATCTGCTATATGGATGGAACCCTGCTACTGTCTAGAGAGTCAAATAGCTCCTCCCTGCAACAAACATGGTATGGACAGGCAGAATCCAAAACCCTTTGGAAGAAGGGGATACCTTGTTGGATACCAAGAATACATCGCTGATATATCCGTCGTCGCCGCTATCGGCCACCGCCATAACAGCCATCGTCCGATCCCTGAGCTGCGAGCAATCTCTGACATGATGCCCCAACTCATCACATCAGAAACACCTGATCTTGCTGGCATCCTTTGACTTGGATCATCCTCCTAGCATCCTTTGTCACTCCACCACCTCAATCGCCTACACCTCCAGAAATTGCCAATGCTGAGTTCCCACCTGAACTGAAAGCCTGGTTCTCCCTCTTGAGAACCTCGTTCTAAGTAGCGCCGATGTCACCTCCTCCATCTTGATGGTGCTCTTTCCCACTATAAGAGCAATCACCAAGGACTCGAAGGACTGCGGTAGGGATGATAGCAATACAAGTGCCTGGGTCTTCTCCATAACTTTTTCACCGACACTGAGGAGATCAGTGAGGATCCTTGAAATTGCTCAGGTGCTCCTGCACACTCTGTCCCTCGGCTATCCATAATTGATAGAACTACTTCAAAGGACAATGTATTTGTGAGGGACTTTGCCATGTACAGCTCCTTCAGCTTCTCCTACACACCGTCGGGAAGACTTGTTCAGTACATGGATCACCACATCATCCGCCAGGTACAAGCGAATTGTGCTTACGGCCTGCATTTGAAGCCATTTCCAGGTCTTCTGCTCTATGGTGTCTGGTCTCTTCTCGCATATGAAAGCATCGATCAGCCCTTGCTGGATAAGCACGTCTTTCACCCTCGCTTGCTAGAGGGAGAAGTTGCTCTTCCCATCAAACCTGCTGATTTTCACTTTAATTGCACTTGTCTTCTCCATTTTCTTCGATCTCGATCAACCACAGACAACCTGGACTCTGATACTAGTTGCTGGGATCGGTATCAACTCGCTTTGATATTGGTTGTTGCGGAGCGGAACGGGATCGTCGATTATCGATGTCGATACCACAAGAGAAAGAAGAAAAGATAACAAATACAATTTTTCAGGCATGCAAAAGGTTTCACTATGAAAAATAAATTTACAGATTGAACTCTCTCTCAATCTCGTACAAGTATCTCTCAACAAGAAATCCCAAATCCTTCTCCCAAGCTCTCAATCAGCCCTCTACAAAAGACCTCTCACCACTTTTTCATCCTCTCTCTCTGTCTGTGTTTGTGCCCATAAATTTGTATCCTCCACTGCATAGAGCATCTCACAAGGAGTTCAACGGTCCAAACGGAGTCCAAATCGAGTCTTGTAGCTCTCCCAATCGTAGTTTGATTGCAACACTGTTCGTGACCGTCAATCGTATTGAGATCCGTGCAGATTATGCCAGAATCGTGCCGCACTCGTCGCGCGCATGGATTTCCTTCGTTTTCTAGTTTCTCTGCTAGACCCATGTATATTTTTATCTCTTTCTAGATTGTGCATGGACGTTGAGGCGTCATTGGCCCAACAAAATACATATCTCCTGTTGAGAGGTATTCACACAATCAAATTTGTGTATCATGAGAAACTAGAGAGCTTATTCTGATGGATTTGACATATTAATTAGTCCTTTTTCAGCCTAATCCAAAACAATCTTCTCCCTTTTTTTTTTTTTTTTTTTTTTTTTTTTGGATGAACCAAAAGGAGGGGGGAGTTAGACCCCGGGCGTGGCCACCCCCAGACGGTCCCCCAACCCCAGCCAGGAAATATTCGATACACGGTGGATATTAATTTTTTCACAGCCGTTCCCAATCCGAAGATAAGTACGTCAACCTGGCTATCACTGGTGTCAGCCGAGAATCTTCTCTCTTTAGAAAAGGATATTTAGCACCCAATCATGTAATGCGGGACAAAACGATCATTTCCATCCAGCTCGACTGATATTTTTCTATTGAATGATGATTAGAAATTCAATTTTACTGCTATTATTGTCACTGGCGTTTATTTTTGGACCAAGGACCCCATGTTTCCTCACTCTTTAGTAGTAGGAAATCTCCATGTCACAATCATTATTTAGAATAATAGAGCTGGTCTTTGGTTGAATAACGGAGCACTTATTTGCAAGTTTAATTAAGGAAAATCGGTGGTAAGTCCAACTTTAGACCTATTGCTCAACCCAAGTCATCCAAATCTAATAATATAGGCACCAAGTATGGTAGAAGGAGCAACATCTTATGTCTTTCATTTCTTGCACAGGGAAAAGGTCTACGTATCACAACGAAACGCGTTTATCGATCTTGTTAAAAGGTGAAGGGCACCAACAGACATCAATCGAGTGGGATGAGGGCCGGTATTTTCTCTAATTTGATTAAGAGGAACAGCAATCTCTCAAGTCCTATACTTGATGATGGTGATGATGCAGGAGTTCAAGGTGTTGCATTCACCATCATGGCAGATATAATTTCGTCATCAGATATATTGCATTTAAAGTAAGCATGCATGGACACCTCCAATCCAATAATAAAAAATCTGAGACAGACTTGAACTTATTTCAAAAAATTTCTACAAACA
Source organism: Areca catechu (assembly GCA_021397845.1). Classification (NCBI taxonomy): domain Eukaryota; kingdom Viridiplantae; phylum Streptophyta; class Magnoliopsida; order Arecales; family Arecaceae; genus Areca; species Areca catechu. The sequence goes on from CM038046.1 coordinate 31,903,958, forward strand.
AGTTTGTACTGGTTTTGCACTCCTACCAACTTTGATTTTTGTCATAAATAAGGCTATTGAGTCACTAGTAAGCCATAGTTTTGGAGAAATTGAACTAGAGAAAAGGGATTGTCAAGACCACAATTGACAATCATGTAGCTTCTTCTTATTTGAGGAACATGGTTCAAAAATTAGTGTTATCAAACCCGGCCTAGTCCGGTCGGTCGGACCGGAAACCCACTGACCCATGCACTAATCCGATTTGGGTTTGGAATTAACCCGTATTTGCTCTAAACTCGGTAGAAAACCGGTGACTCGGCCGATTCAACCATGAATCGTCACGCTCGATCCAAACTCGAAGGAAACCCGGCTGAACCAATAGGAGAAACTGAACCGGAAAATCTAGAATGAGTCGAAAGACTCGAAACTCGAAAGGGCCTCTTCAGTTCTTCTCTTCCCGTCTTTCGCGAGTTCCGTCCTTTTGGCTTCCCCCAGTTTCCTAATCCCTCTTCTACTCTCGACTCTTCCTCTCGAACCGGCGATCAAGCGGCGGCGGTGGTGGCAGCAAGGGCGAGGATGAAGGAGATCCACCCTTCTTAGCTTCTTCTTCCTTCCTCGGCTCGAGCTTTCACTGGGGACGGGGCAGGTAAAAAGGGGAGACGCCTCGGCTGCAAGCACTTCCCCACCTAGTCACCCCTCCTGTCCGAACCATATGTATGATTCCCCATCGCCAAACGACCCAAACCCTAGCCAGTAGCCACCCTTCGATGATCCGATCTCTAGCGATTTCCTCACCTCGTTGCCACTAAGTTTGTGCCTCACCTTATTCATCTCCGGTCTCCCTGTTTTTATTCTGTTATGGTCTTCGAAGTTCAAATTTTGGATGTTTCGTGGATCGGTAGATGGACGGGGACTCACGCCGACATGCTCGATCTCCACTCTCCACCCCATCGGCCCATCCCCTCCGGCCTCCCCCACTCCCTCCCTCTCGCCCCCTGGTGACCTGATAGAAACTTAGATCGACCGGTGAGCTGTGAGCAACAGAGCAAGTAAAGAAGAAGAGGAAAACATATTAACGAGGGAAATAGATTAATCAAGGATAAGAATAAGAAGAATTTTTTAATCTTTCAAAATTTGTTTAAAATTAATACTTTAATGGGAAATAGGGAAACGAATAAAAAAAATTATAAAATTTGGTAAATAGTAATTAAAGACTTGATTGAAGTATTGGCCCATGTTTATAATTTTTATTGCACTAGAATTTTTTATTTAATTATTTGTACCTTCACCTTGTACTTTATATTTTGTCCTTTTATTTTTATAGATTATGAAAATGGCTTCTCAAGAAAATATACCATCCGTGGATGATTCAAGTAATATTTCATCTACTCAAACAACCGGGATTAGAGAAAAAAGTGATCCTGCATAGAATCATTATAGAGGAGCTCCTGAACTTAGTGTAATAGTAAAAAGATGAAGTTAGTATGCTTGTATTATGCAAAGGTATTTGCTGGTGGTGGGATCAATCGTTTCAAATAACATCTTGTAGGAATAAAAGGACTAGAGCCATGCCATAAGGTATCGATGAATATTCGCCATCAAATGATACAAAATATTTAAACTGTTGGTGAGAAGAAAAAAAGAACAAAGGAAATGGATGAAATTACAATCCCTTTAATATAAGGCATTGGGAATATGAGGAGCAAGTATATAGGCAAGTAGGAGAAAATGATGACAATGATATACAAGAAGTTTCATGTCCAACTTCATCAAACAAGTGTATAAGTAATGCAAAAAGTATAGTTGGTGGAGACAGCCGAAATCAAGTGTTAAATATAGTAAGTGGAAAAGGAAAACAACCAATGATAATTCGAAGTTATTTCATGCCAAGAACAATACCTGGTTCTCAACAACTATAAAAAGCTTGTTGCAAAACAAAGAAGCTGTTGAAAGGTATGATCTTGCAGTGGCAAAATGGATGATAGATGCATGTATGCCATTTAATGCTATGAACTCTAAGTATTATCAATCCATAATAGATGCCATAGCTAGTATGGGCCCTAGTTACAAAGTTCCAAATTTTCATTCTATTCGTGGTTATTTGTTAACCAAGAATGTTGATTAGGTGAAAAAGTATGTTGAAAGTTTTCGTGCTACATGGAAGAGAACCAGATGCATAATTATAACTGATGGGTAGACAGATCAGTATAAGAACTTTGATTAATTTTTTAGTTTATTATTCTCGAGGGATCGTATATTTTGAAGAGTGTGGATGCTTTAGATACCTCGAAGATGCTGATATGTTATATAAGTTATTTAAAAAAATTGTCATATATATTGGTTATGAAAATGTGGTTCATATAGTGACTGATAATGATGCAAACTATGTTACTGCTGGTAAAAAGTTAGAGCAAGACTTTTTTATATTATTTTGGTCACCTTGTACTGTTCATTCCCTTAATCTTCTCATGCAAGATATTGAAAAATTAGTTTCAGTCAAGGATATAGTAGCCCATGCTGCAGGCATTATAAAATATATTATAACCATTGTTATCCTTTGTATTTGATGAGAAAATTTACCGGTGGAAAGGAGATAATTTGCCCAGCACCTACATATTTTGCTACAAATTTTATTATTTTAGATAGCATATTGGCCACAAAGATGCATTAAGAGCAATGGTAACTTCTAGAGAGTGGTGAAGTTCAGCTTATGCTAAGGATAGTAAAGAAAAAATATTCATTGATGATATACTTAATTTTATTTTTTTAGAATAAATGTGCAACCATTGTTAAACTAACAATCTTTAATTCGAGTTTTGAGGATTATGATAGTGATGATAGACCTTCAATAGATTACTTATATTATGCCATGCATCAAGCTAGAAATGAATTGATCAAGAGGTTTAAAAGGAGAAAGGCTATAGTGGAACCTTATTTAAGGATAATTGATTCTTGGTGGGATTTGCGCGTAATTACAAAAATCTTCATGCAGCTAGATTTTGATTGAATCCATGTTTTCAATATGATTCAGAGCTTATGGAGAAACACCCTCACAGTATTTTTGGACTTTTAGATGTTATAAAGAGATATTCATTTGGTAATCCAACTTTGCAAGAAAAATTAATGGATGAGATGAAGTTATTTAGAAATACAGAGGATGACTTTGGACGCTCATCGATTATAAATGATCGAAATCGCTTGGCTCTAGGTAAGCTTTTTCATTAGTTTTGTCTTTATGCTTTCATTTATATAAAGTTTACTCAATTGCATTTTATTTTAACAAATACAATATTTTGTATTCAGATGAATGGTGGGTCATCTATGAAGTTGTGCACATAATTTGCAAAAGTTAGTTGTTTGTGTATTAAGCCAAACTTGTAGTGCATCTAGGTGTGAGAGAAATTGGAGCATCTTTGAACATATTCATTCTAAAAAAAAATTGGTTAGAGCACCAAAGGTTTAATGATCTAGTATTTATGCACTACAATTAAGACTACAGCAATGGTAACTTATAAATGATATATAATTATTTTTATTTACTTGTTGTTTTATAATTTTCAAACTAATAAATATTAAACATAGGTTTTATTTCAAGGGTCAGAACTATGATCCTATTGACTTTGAATTATTTGGTGACAATGATGCATGGGTATAGTTGATGAGCCATCGAGTTAACTAGTGAGGAATGGAGACTTTTCATCGTGAATTGGCATCATGTTCTATTCAAAAAAATGATAATGATGGTAAGAAAATTATTTTATTATAGTTTATGAATAAAGTGTTATTACAATTTTAAGAGATGTAATTTATCTTTTTAACTTATAGATATATTAAACTTGGAAGATTTAGAGGGTGATAATGGTGAAAGTGATGAAAATGATTTCAATGCAAAGGAAGATAGAAGAAATGTGAATATTGCAACTCAAGGAGATATTTTTTAAAAAAATATTGATATAAATTTTAGTCCATGAGCTTGAATCCTTATGTTGTCTACTTGTTTGTCACTTCAAATTTTTTAATAGACATTGATTTTGGTTATTGGATTTGGACATAAAATAGTTATTTATTTATTAAAACTTTTTATTTTGCTAGTAGATATAGAATGTTATATTTTAAAGTTTAAATTACTTGTTATTATTAGTTTATGACTTTATGCAATTAAATCTTTATATTCATAAATATTTAATTTAATATTTATATTTATGGGATTATAATTGTGTTTTATTAGTATTTTGATGTTTATAATATTGAAATATATATTATCAGGGTCATTATTATATTACTGAACATAAATAAATTAATGAATATTAATTCTTTGTTCTGTGCATTGACCCGGCAGTTGAACCGGTGATCTAGTATCTTGTTCGGGTCAATATCCGGGCTGGATTTAATAACGTTATCAAAAATTATGTAGAAGGGAGTTTTTGTGGCATGATTAAAATTGTTATCAGATAACAACAGCAAGAAGATCAAAAATGCCAGCAACAATATATAAGATCTAGCCTTACACCATAGAGAAGCTAAGCTGCCTTATTGACCAGGATATATTCTTCTCAATTTAGAGCTCAGAGCTTAAATAAATCTAGTAATAATATTGTGGTAATTTTCCTGCAAAATACTTACCATAAAAATTTGGATTACAAATAAGGAGTAGGCTGCTTTGCCTTGCTTAGCTTAGGTGTCATCCATGTATGAATAGGTTCAGGCGGGCTCGGTGGATGGAAATTAGTTAAAAAATAATCTCATTCACAAGCACTCCGAGATAAAAATCTGGAGCAAGATTAGATTATGTTCATGCTTTCTACTTTGTCTGATTGAACCATATATATTACTGAAAGAAATCGTAACACTGCTTTTCATGGTAGAACACATAACGAAAAATGCTAGGTTTCAACCTGACCTGCAGGCTGCCTACATGTTTGTTTTTTTTTTTTTTTTTCTTCCATGAAACAAAAGAAGAGGGGATAAATTCGGGATAGTATTTCTAACCAATCTCAATCCTGCCAGACTATGTTCGATTCGAGCTATATATTTATACGTATCCTCTTCATCACCGGTAAGTACATCAGTCTGATATTCTTAAGATGCTAGAATAGTATGCTTTTTCATCGTCCAATCATGTATCCTAAAAAAAAAATTTTAAAATTTAATTAAAATATTTACAGGATCATGTTTCAAGGGGGCCAAGGCATTTTTAGCCGTTTTTTTCTATGAAACGTACATGGCAGACAACATTGTGCCTGAGGGATGGGACGTTTCGGATGTTGGAGATGATGCGTAACATCCATCCAACGCTCAACGCTTTGGTCTAAAACTAAAGTGGTTGCACCTTGGTAGACGGAAATGACTCATTGGGTGGACCTCCATAAATTGGGGAGTACGTAGTTGAATCTTGCATGCCACATGGATTGGACCGACTAAAATCTTAGATCTACAAGATTATCCCCTAGCTCATTCAAGTTATACAACAGCAAACTTATTTGCATCCTCAAATACTCTTCCTTTTAGGCCTATTGAACAAGGACTTGGAGTTACATAAGACTACTTTGGAAAGCATATGTTTCAACAAAAGTTTGGATAGGTCCTCCCTCCTTCCCTCTTCCTTCTTCCAAAAAGGAGAGAGAGAGAGACAAAAATCATGGCAAGTATTCACACAAACTTGTTATTAGTTCTAAATCTGTTGGTCAGTTTGGTTTGTCAAGATTGATAAAAGAAGCATTTGCGATCTGAAATATTGATGTATGAGATTTAATTTCACTTGCAATGCTGAAGTCGAGAAATTTTCATCATTGTTCCAAAATGTAATAATGCCTCAGTATGTATGTATGTATGCTGGAATGTTAACTTTAATGTGGATTTTAGGAACCCAACAACATTTGCTGAGGATGGTTGCAGCGGTCCGGGTTCAGATACCACACACAGAGTGGCATGGGAAAAGAAGCTTGATCCCCAGGAATTGGAGCATTTTACCAGCATCAAGTTCATTGACCAGGAAAGCTGGTTGCCGCAACAACCCTGACAAGAAATTCTCATGTCCTCTAGGATCATGCAGTCATATGATTTATTCCATGGGATGAATAAAAAAAAATCAATCAATTTGAGTTCTTGATAAGTGTTAATGTTTGTTTAAAAGGGTAGCATAGATATAGCAAGTCAAGTTGGATAAATTTCATATCTTATATATTGAGCCTCGCAAATGGGGTGATTTTCTTGGTTGAGTACCTGGTAATGGCTGATATCTTGTTCTAATGATAGATACATTGTTTGTATAGAAAAGGTACATGCAGGTTATCCTTGATTTTAATGCTAGGAATTTCTCAAATTTATATCCTTGGAAATAATTTGGGATACTGATCTGGTAGACTAATTTCAAACTTGATTTATATGACATTGTTCATAAGATTCAAAACAAATCACACGTCTCTCCTGTTGGGGCAAATGTGGTGCTCCAAGTCTTGAGAGATCACGAGAGGAGTCATGTTGGGTCAGGATCTTGACCCAGGATAAAGAGAATATATGAGACATGGATGTACATGGACTCGGGTTTGAGTGTTTTGTCATGTGACTTAGAAGGGGAGTTTTTGAGAGCTAGGTCGGTTGTGAGCTAGAATATATATATATATATATATATATATATATATATGAGTCTTTCGTCTTGTATATGGAAGATCGAAAAATATGAAGACATGATCCCTTTTCTCCTCCAAAACCCTAGCCTTCCTTCTACTATCCTCTCCTTGGTTCTCTCTTGTGTGTGCAGCCCCATGGGGGCACGCCTCTACAACAGGAGCAGACGGTGCGCCCCATCCCTTCCCTAATGATGTGTTCCCTTTTTACCATGGCGGCATCAAAAAGGATCTCGAGCGTCCCGCGGAGTGTTTCGCTCTATAATATTGGTATCAGAGCCACCTTGATGTGGTGGCATGAAGGAAGAAGGGAAGAGGATGTTGTGATGATACGGCATGCAGATCTCTAGTGGTGAGGTCTAGAGAAGGTTGACGATGGCGTGGAAAGGATCTCGAGGTGGCGAGATCTGGAGGTGAGGGCCTGCTGCCCTCCCTGGAAACAGAGAGAGAAGAAGCGGTGCTACAGCAGTGCTGTTGCAGATCCGAAGCATGGATCTGGCGATGCAGGAGAACGTGGTGTCCGTCGGTGGCACTGGTCTGGGCGGAGTACCAGCGGAGAAGAATTGAGGGCATCGCCCTCGTTGGACCCGACTGTGCCTTGACAAGGATGCGGTCCTCCTTGTGGAGATGGAGAAGATCCGGTGAAAGAAAAGGCCGAGTCGGTCTTCTCGTGGGCACTCGATCTGAGCGCGAGGAGGTGGTTGCACGTCGACTGAGAGGCGACGTTGGTTGTGCCAAGAGGCGGCACAGTTCAGAGATCACGGTGGACCCGATCGGAGCAAATCAGGTGGTATGGTGACGGGCAGTCGTCGGAGGCGAGGCATGGCGACGGTGGCGACGGTGGTGGTCGGAAGAGGCTGTGGTCCATGGTTCTCTGCTATGGGCCGATAGCAATGGTAGCCATAGACCGAGAAGTCACGCATGAGCCCTTAGACCGGTTCATGGTGGACCGGCAGCCTCAAACAGCTCTACTCTGAAATGCATGCTGATTGGATTTTTGTTAATTCCAGGCTTAATTGAACTCCGATTTGAGCCCTTTATTTTGCAAGCTCTTCATGTTAAGCTAGGATGGATCTGGTGATATAGTCACATCATAGGTTATGTATATGTGGAGATCGTGGTGCAGCAGCCGTGCATGCAGGTAGCACGAGCAGGATTATTCCATTTTCGGCTCTCCCAAGCAGACAGAGGTTCGTCGTATCGGAAGTAGTATGGAGGTCTGCTGGTGGAGTGGATCTCACCGAAGATGATAGATCCGGTGGTGCAGGAGCTCACGACGGTGGTGCAGAGCTGTGAGTCCTGTGCTGTGGAGTAATTGCAGGTTGGGTGATTTGTGGTTTAGCACAGATGGAGTGATACATATCGGAGATCTTCCAGAGCATGAGTGGTAGCTCCATCGGTAGTGGACCAAGCTCTTGGTCATTGTGGAGGAGAGAGATCGGTAGTACTCCAGCTACCTTGATCGTGATGGAGCTGTACATGGATGTGGTATCCCGCATGGTTGGAGATGGGTCTCGGGAGATGGATATCTTAGGGAGACTGGAATACATCAGCAGAGACTGGAGCTGATAGAGATGGCAGCTTAGGGAGACCGAAGGGATAGGTCTCAGGGAGCGCCAGGGGCATCATGCAGCTGGTAGTGCCCTAGTATGGCAGGATTGGCCTAGGGACAGGCTGGGACATGATGCAGTAGCCGATGGAGATGGTTGCTATGTTCAGTTGTTGCGTTAGAGGAGTTGGGATGAGCTCCTGGGGCTCAGAGGAGCTTACATTGATGTAGTGTCCGAGACAGATTCGGCTGTGCCCGCGAAGTGCGGAGGGGACCAAAGGAATAGCGACTATGATCGAGGTGCAGGGACATACTCTAGCAATGCAGCGTTGGGAGGTTGACCTCGATGGGACTTCTACGGCATCAGGTGAACTTTGGTTTCAGGTGGAGCACTGGTTGGAGGTGTCTTCATGGCTGGAGAGAGGGCTTTGCACGAGTTCAAAGGGGGAGGTGCAGGGATACTGGCCATATCCTAACATGAGCGCCAGGGGTGCACTTAGCCAGGTGGAGCAGAGTGTGTAGAGATTGGCATGGCTCTGTGAAGACTGATCAGGTGGAGGTTTGGGTACAGTGAGTGCCAGTTCAGGAACATTACGGTCTCTCCAGGAATTCCAGGGTGAGTGATGTAGCTGCTTAGCAGAAGGAAGCCTACAATAAAGATATCTAGGTAGTGCCATAAAGCAGGTACATGTTGGTCCCAAGGAACTTATACTGCTCTTCAGCTAGAGAGGCGGTCATCCCAGAGGCCTCAGAGTGAGCTCAGAAGTTGAAGAGGTCCGACATTGGCATTAGGTTTGCACAGTTGTCTGTGTGCACTGCGGAAGCATAGGTTGGTATTGCAGTCACGGGGACAGAGCAGGAAGATATCAGTTCGAGATCAAGACTGCGGTGGAGCACGAGTCTCAGGAGCTATGGAGCACGAGTCGATGTTCCAGCTGGGGAGGTGAGGTGGCTTCGATGGAAAGATGTCAGCTCTAGAGATAGCAAGAAGGGTGCAGACGGTCACGCGGAGCTTGTCAAGACTTATAGCACCAAGGTGGAGATTATTGAGGTAAATATGGTACTCCAAGTCTTGAGAGACCATGAGAGGAGTCATGTTGGGTCAAGATCTTGACCCAGGATAGAAAGAATATGTAAGACATGGGTGTACATGGGCTCGGATTTGAATGTTTTCTCATGTGACTTAGAGGGAGAGTTTTTGAGGGCTAGGTCGGTTATGACCTAGGGCATATATATGAGTCTTTTGTCTTGTATATGGAAGACCAGGAAATATGAAGACGTGATCCCTTTTCTCCTCCAAAACCCTAGCCTCCCTTCTACTCTCCTCTCCTTGGTTCTCTCTCATGCGTGCAGCCCCATGGGGGCACGCCTCCACGACGGGAGTGGATGGCATGCCCCATCCCTTTCCTGATGATGCATTCCCTTTCCGCCATGGTGGCATCAAGAAGGATCTTGAGCGTTCCATGGAGTGTTTCGCTCCACAACATCTCCCTCTGTGAGCATGCATGGAACCTGTTGAAGTTGTGTTAGCTATACTAAACTACCTCCTACTTGCTCTCCAATTCCAAATGAATAATCCAAGCAAAATATAAGTTTGCATAGATTTACATATATATTAAGAATGTAATCTTAGAGATTACTAAAATATTCTACATCATCTATGGGCTTGCTAGTATATTTTACATGATCTTTGAGATTGCTAAAATGTTCGACATGATCTTTGAAATTGGCAGGATCATTCTATAATCTCCTCATGACCTACCAGATTTTCTTTTCTTCACTTTATATAAGGATGTATATATCATAAAGAAATACAAGAAATAAATTTTCTTCACTTAATTTTTTCATCTCTTTTTTATATTTTTTACAATATGCACCACCAATGCTATGAGTGAAGGTGAAAAACACCTACACCTAGCATACATTATGCAAGAAAAACAGGACAGAGAACATGCATTTTAAAATAATTTTAAATCATGCACAGCGGAAGGCTCGGTAGATAGATCAAAACTATCTACCGATCTGCCCGCAACAGGATCTAGTATAAAAACCTAGCATGCATATAACATCAAAAACAAGAAAGCAACATAAACATAAAGGTCATACCTTTATACCTCGGCGAGTGCTGGAGAGAAGCAGCAAAGAGCTCTGATGAGGAAGAGGGCGCTTAAGCCACACAAGCGTCTGGCCTCTACAGGATGTCCACACCTGGGCTTGACTCTGATCAACTCCCTCGGAGTGCTAGCTCTTCGGGATCTGTGGGCCGAACTTCTTCTTCCAGGAAGACAAGAAATATAGCAAGAACCCCTTCCCAAATATATTTTCCAAGACCTAGCTTGATTGCTAGGTAGCTCACACCCCGACCCTGAAGCTTTCACTCTTCTCAACCTTTTCTTCCAAGAAATAGTTGCTGCTCTTGAATGTCTAACCCCAGCAGCCACCACAATGTCTCACATTTATAGGGGCAACAGGGAGAGGGAGAAGAAGGAAGGAGGAGAGATGAGAGGAGAGAATGGGGGAGAGGATCATGGGCATGCCAAATGGGTCTAACCCATTTGGGCAAGTATGACTTTCATACCATAAATGTTTGGAGCCAAAATTTGTTTGAATTCGAAATTCAAACCACGTCAAACTTGCCCAAAAAATCTCCATGAAAACCTCCCAGAAATTTTGCTCGTCACAGGAAGTGTCGACACTTGAAAATTGCCAAGTGTTGACACTTCACCAAGTGTCGACACCTGCAAAAATCCAAGTGTCGACACTTGGAGCAAAGTCAACCAAATTGACTTCAAGTGATGGCAAACGATTCTCAATCGTTGATCAGCCCAAAAGATCAGATAGAAATCCTTTATGGTGTGTGACCCCATAGGTTCGAACACTAAACGGTAGAACTGAAACAATTCCAATACTAGACAAAGTCCTTATCTAGCAATGATACCCGATGTCCGGATAGGTCGAAGATGCAGAGCACCTCACAAGAACCTCTGGCATATGGTTGCCGCATAATTCATCCCTTTGACCTTACAATGCTCAGGATGACCTAGGGTTAGACTGCCAACCCTAATTTGGTCTATCCAGATCATGTCTCAACCTTACAAGTTCTGTGACTCCTCACAAGGACTACCCTGGCCAAGGTTTTGCTGAATTGAGACATAGTGAGTCATTCACTCCAAACTATTTGGAGAGGTCAATTCCATCTTGATTCACCACCGCTCCACAAGTACTTGACTGCATCCAGAAACCTTCCATCACTGGATTAGAAATCCTGGTAGTCCGGTACCAAAGTGTAATGAGTTGCTTGTAAGCTGCCATGGTGACCTCAGGTCTGAGGAACACATATACCTATATCCCTTCGCGAGTAACCCTTTGGCAGAAGGGAGCTCCGCAGATGGTCATGTTTAGTGAAGTGTCATACACTTCACTTGTATGTCACACCAGTGTCTCCACACTCCTTGGTTAAGAGGACAACCAACAAATGTGATATACAACAATCTATACTTGATACATCGTCGTCCTATAACAATGTATCAATTGGTTGTGAACCAGTTTAAGAACTATTTGATATATTCTCTCTATATCAAACAATATAGTTCTAAGGACTCCATCATACAAGAGTTTATTATAGAAAAATGTAAAATAATGGACAGCCAAAAATAAATAATTTTTATTTATTATTAAAAATTCATATACAAAAATAAAATAGCACAATCGTCTATAGCCTAGACGATTGGCTTTGGAACATAATTCCCAACAACTCTCACTTAGACTAAAGCCAATCGGTATAGAATCTCAATCCCATTTTCCTTTTACAACAGTCAAACTCTTGAACTCCGACGGCTTTAGTGAAGGGGTCAGCCAGGTTCTCCTTTCTATCGATCTTCAGAAGGTCAATGTCACCTCGTTCCATGATCTCTCGCACAAGGTGATAGCGCCGCAGAATATGCTTTGTGCGGTGATAAGACTTCGACTCTTTGGCTTGAGCAATGGCTCCAGTGTTGTCACTGTACACCAGAACAGGACCATCCAGGGAATGTGCCACTCCTAGCTCGCCAAGGAACTTCTGCAACCACACAACTTCCTTCGTTGCATCAGATGCTGCAATGTACTCTACTTCGCAAACTGAGTCCGCCATAGTAGGTTGCTTTGAACTTTTCCAGCAAACATCTCCTCCATTCAGGGTAAAGACAAAACCTGACACACTCTTGCTATCATCTTTATCTGATTGGAAACTAGAATCGGTATACCCCACAAGTTTCAAGTCAGATTCTCCATAAATTAGCCATTAGTCCTTAGTATTTCGTAAATACTTAAGGATGGTTTTAACCACTTTCCAATGAGCTTCACCTGGGTCAGACTGGTATCTGCTCACTACACCTAGTAAGTATGCCACGTCTGGTCTAGTACATGTCATGGCGTACATGATAGAACCCACTACCGAAGCATATAGAATTCTACTCATACGCTCTCTCTCCTCAGGAGTTGTCGCATAATTTCATTTGGAGAGATCAATTCCAATGCCTATCGGGAGATAACCCTTCTTGGAATTCTCCATGCGAATCGTTTCAGCACGGTGTCGATGTACGTAGACTGGGACAGTCCCAGAAGCCTCTTAGATCTATCTCTATAAATCTTCATACCCAGTATGTAAGAGGCTTCACCCATGTCCTTCATAGAGAACTGAGATGATAACCAGACCTTTATTTCTTACAGTGCTGCGATGTCTTTCCTGATTAAAAGAATGTCATCTACATACAGCACAAGGAATATAATCACATAATCATTAGCCCATTTGTAAATGCAAGGCTCTTCTCCGTTCCTAACGAAGCCATACGGCTTGATACACTTATTAAATCACATGTTCCAACTCCTTGATGCTTGCTTCAGTCCATAAATGGATTTTTGAAGCTTGCACACCTTTGATACATCTGTGGATGTGAACCCTTCAGGTTGTATCATATACACCTCCTCTTCCAGCTCGCCATTCAGGAAAGCTGTTCGGACATCCAATTGCCAGATTTCATAGTCAAAGTATGCTGCTAAAGCAAGCATAATCTGAATGGATTTGAGCATTGCCACAGGAGAGAACGTCTCGTCATAGTCAATACCATAACGTTGACGATACCCCTTGGCAACCAGATGGGCTTTATAGGTCTCTACCTTTTCGTCTGCGCCCCTTTTTCTTTTGAAAATCCATTTGCACCCAATGGATTTTATCCCTTTAGGTGGATCAACCAATGTCCACACATTGTTGATCTCCATGGACTCCATTTCAGATTTCATGGCTCCTAGCCATGACTTAGAGTCGGACCTTTGCAATGCATCCATATAGGTGATCAGATCCTCATTGTTCTCATCGAGTTCAATGGGATCACCGTCCCGGACCAAGAAACCGTAGTATCTGTCCGGTCAGCTTAGTACTCTACTGGATCTCCTTAATGGTTCCTGAGTGGGCTCTGGGTGTAATCTAATCACAGCAGGTTCTATGTGGTCCCTTAAGTGTGTCGATTCTTTTACTTGTTGAACTTTATTAAGTTAAATCTTAGCAACTACAGTTCCTTCACCAAGGAACTCCTTTTCCAAAAAGATAGCCCTAAGACTGATGAATAACTTTTGTTCCTCAGCTAAGTAGAAGCAATACCCTTTAGACTCTTTCGGATACCCAACAAATAGGCACCGATCAGACCTAGGTCCAAGTTTGTCCGTTTCCAAACGTTTTACATAAGCCGGGCACCCCCAGATCTGAAGGTGTGAAAGTGTCGACTTACATCCAGTCCATATCTCATATATGTTTTACTAACGGACTTACTTGGAGTTCTATTCAGAAGGTAGCAAGCTGATTCTAAAGCATATCTCCAAAAGGATACCGACAGAGAAGCAAAGCCCATCATGGACCGAACCATGTCTAGCAGGGTTCGATTCCTCCTTTCAGACACTCCATTTAACTGGAGTGTCCCTGGAGGTGTCCACTGAGAGAGAATCACATTCTTCTCAAGATATGTCAGAAACTCACCCGAAAGATATTCACCATCTCGATCAGATCGAAGGGTTTAGATACACTTTCCGGTTTGTTTTTCCACTTCATTACGATATCGTTTGAACATTTCAAACGATTCAAATTTATGTCTCATCAAGAAGACATAACCGAACCTCGAAAGGTCATCTATAAATGTAATGAAATAAACGTACCCACCCCTGGCACTAACATTCATGGATCCACATACATCAGTATGCATCAGACTCAGAATTTCTTTGGCTCGTTCACCTTTTCCAGTAAAAGGTGACTTAGTCATTTTTCCAAGAAGACAGGACTCACAGGTTGGAATGAACTATCTTCACTAAAATCGAGGAGACCCTCTATTTTCAACCTATTTATCCTATTCTTGTTGATATGACCTAGCCTACAATGCCATAGGTACGCTTCGCTGACATTATCTATCCTAAGGCGTTTGCTAGACGTATACATTATACTAACAGATCGCAACAGTACATAGATGCTATCACGTATTTGTCCATTCAAAATAACAGAATCATTCAAAATGATTTTGCAAATATCATTCTTTATTAATAGTTTATAACCATACATGGCCAATTGGCCTATTGAAATGACATTCAAAATAAAAGAAGGACAAAAATGACACTCGTTCAAAACGATAGTACAGGACCTGAAAACAAGTTTAAGGACTCCCAACGCCAAAACTAGAACTCGACTTCCATTCCCACATTCAAGAACCTCTCACCATCCTCGAATCTTCTACTAACTTGAAATCCCTGCAAAGAATTGCAAATGTGAATTGTACTTCCTATATCCAATACCCAGTTAGTAATATCGTAAATAGAGAAACTACAAGATGTTATCATATAAATACCTTGTCCAGGACCATCCTGCAGCTTTCTCTTCTTGGACCTGTTCGGATCAAAGGACGCAATGTAAAGAGGATAGTTCCTCTTCCAGTGTCCCTGCTTCTTACAGAAGAAGCACTCTGCACGACTCTGATCAGCTTTCACTTTATTGGTCTGACTGGGCCAAGAAGTACTAAGCACCTTTTTCCCTTTATTCTTCTTCTTCCTTTTCTTAAAGGGATGATGCCCTTCCGAAGAACCTCCCACTAGATTCACCACCCCTTTATTTAACTGGTGGTCTTTCTCAAAAGTCTGCAGCAACCCCTACAAACCATGGTAGTTAACTGCAGGCTTGTTCATTCTATAATGATCGAGAAAGTCTAAATAGGAGGAGGGGAAAGAATTCAGTATCGCATCTTTTCCAAGCTGTTCATGCAAGGGACAGCCAAGCTTGCCCAGGCGCTCAATCATCTCAATCATGTACAATACATGATCAGTGACTGAGGTCCCATCATGCATCCGCGCATTGTAGATAGCACAGGAGACTCTGTACCTCTCAACGTCGTCTGGTGTCCCGAAAGACTCCTTCAACTTTTAAAGGATTTCTTCCGACTGGGCTTCCTCGAACTTACGATTGAACTCGTCGTTCATCGTAGCCAACATAGTGCATCGGACAGTGGTCCTGTCAGAGAGCCACTTCTGATAAGTGTCTTTGACCGAACCCCGAGCTTTGGCAGCAGGAATCTCAGGTGCCGGATCTAATATCACATATAGGATCCGTTCGTGCTCCAAGACAATCTGAGCCTTTGATACCAGCTATCGAAGTTGGATCCACAGAGCTTCTCGCTATCGAGAAGAGACCGGAGTGAAAGGTTGGAAGACATCTGAAAGGAAAACCAAAACTAATTAGTGTATATGAATTATTGACCTAAAGACATGGACTTAAGTCTAAAGGTCCCTCCTACTATTTTACTCAAATTGGTAGCCTCTATCTCCAATCCAAGGAATTACTTTAATTCCCTAGCAGATACTAGAGTCCAATAGACAATACATGAGCCCGACTTTGGCCGACCCACCCATGCATGTCTAAAGGTAGGTTCTTTAACCAATTACTTCACCAGGTAACCTCTAGTAATTGGATTTTGCCCCAAGGAGCACTTCAATCAGCCTTTGGGCCTCCTATTGAAGGTCTCGGTTAGATCCAACCATTAACATGACAAAATTCAATGCTTCTAACTAACGAATGGTCATGCCCGACTTTGGCCGGCTCACCTGACCACCGTTAAGAGAGTCATATTGAGCCATGATATTAGGAGCAGCAATTCCAATAGCCCGATGACCACCCAATCTTTAGATATGCCGATGAACACCGAACTAATGGATACATTACTATCCCACTTAATGAGAGACTAGGACTTGGTTATCTTTATAACTTTATCCTTTTAAGGACCTAATAATTTAGAGGATTTTAATTAATATGACAGATGAAGAGATAAGAAGACATGGACCAACCTCCCATTGACCACATCAGCAATCAAGGAGGGTTACACATAACAAATGATCCATGGGCACCTAAAATCAGTCAATACTGATTAACCTTGGGTGGCAAGGGATAACACGAGTCAATGAGCTATCTAATCAATCCTGATTGACCACATTGATCAGGTAAGTGAGATCATGGGTTGGGTTCCGCCATTAACCATCTTGCCTAGACACCAACAGAGTTGGCCAGGTAAGAGGTAGCCCAAAGAACCATGATCACAATGCCAAACTTACCTCGACACCAATCGGTTCATCAAACTCGATTAGATTAGCCTAAAGAATCAGGCTTTCCACTGAGCCACAAATTAGATCTATGTAGATTATGGACTAATCAATCTAACTATTAGATAGATCTAGAGAAAAAATCCTAACTCAACTTTTGATTAGAATACTTCTCTAACTTATCCAATGAATCTAAACTTAGGTCTAACCCAATCAAAGACCTAATAGAAGCTAACCCATGACCCTTAAGGCTTATTGAAATGACTTAAGATCTTTAAATCACATTCCTAGAGTACTTAGTCTATCTTAATTCAAAATTAAGTTCAATGGCCTTAAATAAATTAAAACAATTTTAATTTATCATATAAAACAATTTTACAACAAATTCAAAATTTAAATTTACTATTTTCAGCATTTTCTGTATCCAAGTGTTGACACTTCAAGAGCAAGTGTCGACTCAAGGCCTGAGACAAGGAACAGAAAACAGAATAACATATTTTCTGGCACGCCTCAAGTGTCGACACTTCAAGGGTCAAGTGTCGACACTTCAGGCTCAAGTGTCGACACTTCAGAGACAAGTGTCGACACTCCAACCTGTCTCAGAACAAAAACAGAAACTAGATCTCAGAAAATTTTCTATGAGCCGACACTTCTGTTGCCCAGATATGGTGCCCAAGAGGGGGGGTGAATTGGGTATTTAAAAATTATTAAAGCAATATATGTGCTATCAAGTTTTAAGGTGAAGAGTGATAGTGCTCAAATAATTGTGCAACGGAAGCAATGAAATAAATCAACAATTAAAGAGCAAAAGAAGAGCAATGCAAACACACAAGAAGTATAGTGGTTCGGTGCACCTAGCACCTACATCCACTCCCAAGCTCCACTTGGAATTTTCACTATAATCTTTAGATTACAGCCGACTTGTTTTACCAGGCTCACAAGTCAAAACCTTACACACTTGTTTTGGCTTCGGGCTAACAAGCAACCCTAGTTGGTTTTATCAATTGGATCACCAACAAACCTCACTCACTTGTTTTGGCTTCGGGCTTACAAGCAACCCTAGTTGGTTTTATCAATTGGATCACCAACAAACCTCACTCACTTGTTTTGGCTTCGGGCTTACAAGCAACCCTAGTTGGTTTTATCAATTGGCTCACCAACAAACCTCACTCACTTGTTTTGGCTTCGGGCTAACAAGCAACCCTAGTTGGTTTTATCAATTGGCTCACCAACAAACCTCACACTAGTTTCAAATTTCCTTGAAACTAGCCTACCACAAATAGAATTTTAATACAATGAATAAAAACAATACAAACTCCTTTTTGAGCAATAAGAAATTCGTTGAAGCTTTTGATGGAGACTCTTCAAGCCTTTTCCCTTGGAATCTTTGACCTCACTAAATGCCAAACTCTTGAAAGTTGGATTCCTCAAAGATGGAAAGCTTTTGGCTAAGGAATCTCTTGGATTTCTCACTCTTTTTGGCTTGGAATTGCTTGAAGGCTTTTTACTTTCACTCTAATCCTTTTCACCTTGTCTCCATGTCTTTTTTAAAGTTTGGTGGAGGTTAAATACCTCATTCATGCTGAAACAACTCCACAAGACCGTTAGATTCAAAAATATGGCCGTTTATGGCCGTTAGAAATCAAATCAGAAGTTCAGAAAAACTAGCCGTTATGCCATGAGTCGACCTCATGAGTCGACCTCTGGATCAAGTGTCGATCTCATGAGTCGACCTCCAGTTTATCTTAGGCAAAAATCCAGAAAACCATAGTTCTGCCCAGTTTGAATTCTCAGGCTATGAGTCGACCTCTGGTGTCGACCTCTGGACAGGTGTTGACCTCAGGTGTCGACCTCTGGACAGGTGTCGACCTCTGGTGTCGACCTCTGAAGCGTGCCACTGAAATCTTGCCGTGCCGGCTTTGCTGAACCATCTTCAAATCCTTTCATATTAATTCCAAAGTCCATATATTTGATTTTCCATTAATTTAAGGACTTTTTCAACTGAAATACAAGCATTTCTTCATTCAACATGGTTGAGTACTAAGATCTAAGAAATACACTTAAAACACAATTAGTACTCATATATACTTAAATATTTTGTCAATCATCAAAATCAAGACTAGAGTCAACAATCTCCCCCTTTTTGATGATGACAAAACCTTTAAGTATATGAATAGGGTAAGCTTAAAAAGATTAACAATAAGATAAACATGTAAGCTCAAAACAATAAGCACCAAGCTCCCCCTCAAAATATGATCCAAAAAATCTTTAAAAATATTTTTTTAAAATATGCAAAAGAAAAATTTAAAATTTTCAAAATTTCTTCTTCTTACTAATTCTTTCCTCTAGATAAAAATATTTTACATTCTTCTCCCCCTTTTGCACTTTCTTTCATTTCTCAAAAGATTTTTCATGTTTATCCAATCTTCCCCTTTTCATACTTAACAATTTTCTCCCCCTTTTTGACATCATGAAAAAGGATGAAAGGCAATACAAAGTGGGAATGAAGTTGGAAAGAATAGCAAGTAGGTCATCAAAATCAATGCATGAAATCAAATATTTATGATATCAATTGAATATGATATAAGGTGAACAAGATACCAAAGAATGTAAGCACATGCAAGAAATGATTTGATGTATATTATCCATTCGCTTTACTTGTTCATGGGATAAGGTCACAGCGGCACCCCTATACGTCATAAGAGAGCCCGTTGAATGGAAAGAGAGGGTCTTTAAGCCCTACTTATCTCCTATGATCAGACGGCCATGGTGACTAACCCAATCCGAAGCGGTTACTAGGAAATCTTATATAAAAAATTTTTTTTGATGCCAATAGAATATGATACCATTTGAATGTAACTCCTCCAAAGAATTAGATTTGAAAACAAGAAGGAGTACTGGAGCAATATAAGCAAAGTATGATATCAACAAGATATTCAAAGCATCAAATATGATAACAAATCTTTGGATGCTCCCCCTGAATGTTATTCCTCCTTTAAAAATATGCATTTATTTCAGGAATAAAACATGAAAGCTTATGCATCAAGATTTGAAATTTTTCAAGATATTCATGATTTTCAAAATACAAAGCATTTATATCGCATAAAAATGTTTAGCATTATTTCAAATTTATTTTAAGTTGATTTGATATCCATACAAATGCTAGAAGTAATATGATATCAAGTCTAGCTATTAGAGCAAGGGTTTGTCAATAAGCATACCTTCTTCTTAAAAGTAACCCTTAACTACTAGTTCTATACTTGATCCAAATCATTTCTAGATTATGCATAGATGCCAAAAATAAAAACATATAAATCATAGCATTTCACTTGAAATAATTTAGAAACTATATTAATCAAAATCAAGTGAAGATCTAATAATCACAAGTTTGACCATGAGAGCTTGAAATCCATCAGCATCAAAATGGTCATGATCACAACAAATGATTATTAGTCTAAGCTTGATTCTAATCAATCAATTAAAACATTTTTCAAATCAATATGCATCTTTAAAAGTATTTTTCATGAAATACATTAATCAAAATCAAGTGAAGGTCTTACAATCATAAATTTAATCATGATAGCATGAAATTCATCAACACCAAAAAGTTCATGATCATAGCCAATGATGATAAGTCCAAACTTGATTCTAATTAACTATTTAAAACAATTTTTCAAAGTAATTGATGCAATAAAAATTAATCTACAATTTTAATTATGGAAGGAGATGTTTAGAATTTACCAATATACATAATCCTTCCTTTTACCATTTAGTCCAAAATATAGCTTGTCCACTTCTTTAAATTGTCTTGTACAACCTCTTTTCAAGAACTTCCTTTCTTCATGTTGGGTTGCAAGACATTCCTGCAAAACAAATTAAGTGGACATTTTTGGTACCCAAACTTTCTTGGGTCCTTTATGATTAGTAATTATGGTTCCTTTTGGAACCCAAACTTTTCTAGAAGGATAAGCATTGAAACCACATTTATTAGAAGAATTGAAAGAAGCAGAAATATTGAAGTTCTTCAAGAGTTTTTGCTTCTTTTCCTCAATCAAAATATTTTTCTCATTAAAAACTTTTTTACATAAATCTTTTGAAATAACATCTTCTTTTTCTAAAAATTCTTTTTCTTTAGTAAAATTATTCTTTTCATTTTTCAAAATATCAATCTTGGCATTTAAATCATCATTTTTATTTGCAAGATTGGTGTTGTCAAGAGAAAATGAATCTACATGCCTATTTAATTTCTTGTGCTCAATTTTTAGCAATCTGTATTCATGCACAAGATCATTAGATGCATCATGTGATTCTTTAAAGGTAAAATCATAATTATTTTTAGCACATACCTTTTTCTCATTTGCCATGAAACAAAGATGGGCAACTTCATCATCCGTACTTGAATCTTCGCTATCGCTCCAAGTTGCCATCATTGCCTTGAATTTCCTTTTGGCCTTGAGAGCTATTATTTTCTTTTCTGTATCAGCTTCCACTATCCTTTGCCATAAGTTCAACTCATAGGTCATGAGTGAACCGATAAGCTCCTCCAAAGGTAAGGTTTCTACATCTTTAGCTTCTTGGATCGCCGTCACCTTTGGATCCCATGATTTTGGCAAGGATCTAAGAATTTTGTTCACCAAATCAGCATTATTATAGATTTTGCCAAGACTTTTTAATTCATTAATAATAGTCATAAATCTTGAAAATATATCAGATATAGATTCATAATGCATCATTTCAAAAGTTTCAAAAGAATGTATAAGCAAATTAATTTTAGTGTTCTTCACTTGAAGAGTACCCTCATGAGTAACTTCAAGTGTGTCCCATATTTCCTTCGCTGATGTGCATGTAGAAACTCTATTAAATTCATTTAAGTCCAATGCACAATAAAGCAAGTTCATTGCTTTAGCATTGAGTTCAATTTGTTTAATGTCATATTCATTCCAATCCTCTTCGAGCTTTGGAATGGAAATGCCATTAACCAAAATGGAAGGAATATGAGGACCACTAATAATGGTTTTCCAAAGATGATAACTAATAGATTGAATATGGATGCGCATGCGAGTTTTTCAAAATATGTAATTTATGCCATTGAAAAATGGTGGTCTAACACTAATACCTACAAGGGTTACCATAATCTTTAGCTCAAAATCGTTAGATTTTCAATCAGAGCACCGAGCTCTGATACCACTTGTTGCCCAGATATGGTGCCCAAGAGGGGGGGTGAATTGGGTATTTAAAAATTATTAAAGCAATATATGTGCTATCAAGTTTTAAGGTGAAGAGTGATAGTGCTCAAATAATTGTGCAACGGAAGCAATGAAATAAATCAACAATTAAAGAGCAAAAGAAGAGCAATGCAAACACACAAGAAGTATAGTGGTTCGATGCACCTAGCACCTACATCCACTCCCCAAGCTCCACTTGGAAATTTTCACTATAATCTTTAGATTACAGCCGACTTGTTTTACCAGGCTCACAAGTCAAAACCTTACACACTTGTTTTGGCTTCGGGCTAACAAGCAACCCTAGTTGGTTTTATCAATTGGATCACCAACAAACCTCACTCACTTGTTTTGGCTTCGGGCTTACAAGCAATCCTAGTTGGTTTTATCAATTGGATCACCAACAAACCTCACTCACTTGTTTTGACTTCGGGCTTACAAGCAACCCTAGTTGGTTTTATCAATTGGCTCACCAACAAACCTCACTCACTTGTTTTGGCTTCGGGCTAACAAGCAACCCTAGTTGGTTTTATCAATTGGCTCACCAACAAACCTCACACTAGTTTCAAATTCCCTTGAAACTAGCCTACCACAAATAGAATTTTAATACAATGAATAAAAACAATACAAACTCTTTTTGAGCAATAAGAAATTCGTTGAAGCTTTTGATGGAGACTCTTCAAGCCTTTTCCCTTGGAATCTTTGACCTCACTAAATGCCAAACTCTTGAAAGTTGGATTCCTCAAAGATGGAAAGCTTTTGGCTAAGGAATCTCTTGGATTTCTCACTCTTTTTGGCTTGGAATTGCTTGAAGGCTTTTTACTTTCACTCTAATCCTTTTCACCTTGTCTCCATGTCTTTTTTGAAGTTTGGTGGAGGTTAAATACCTCATTCATGCTGAAACAACTCCACAAGACCGTTAGATTCAAAAATATGGCCGTTTATGGCCGTTAGAAATCAAATCATAAGTTCAGAAAAACTAGCCGTTATGCCATGAGTCGACCTCATGAGTCGACCTCTGGATCAAGTGTCGACCTCATGAGTCGACCTCTGGATCAAGTGTCGACCTCATGAGTCGACCTCCAGTTTATCTTAGGCAAAAATCCAGAAAACCATAGTTCTGCCCAGTTTGAATTCTCAGGCTATGAGTCGACCTCTGGTGTCGACCTCTGGACAGGTGTTGACCTCAGGTGTCGACCTCTGGACATGTGTCGACCTCTGGTGTCGACCTCTGAAGCGTGCCACTGAAATTTTGCCGTGCCGGCTTTGCTGAACCATCTTCAAATCCTTTCATATTAATTCCAAAGTCCATATATTTGATTTTCCATTAATTTAAGGACTTTTTCAACTGAAATACAAGCATTTCTTCATTCAACATGGTTGAGTACTAAGATCTAAGAAATACACTTAAAACATAATTAGTACTCATATATACTTAAATATTTTGTCAATCATCAAAATCAAGACTAGAGTCAACAACTTCAAGAGCCAAGTGTCGACTCACAACCTGAGACAACGAAAAATAGTGATTTCAAATCCGATGTTTCTCAAACATACAAACAAAAATTGATCAAAAATAACTTTTAGATCTTATCTAAAGTCGTTTTATGATCATGTCATTAGATTAAAATATTTTTAACATACAAATTACTTTCTTCTTATTTTCTTTTTCATGAGCCAATCACAGTGGCACCCCTACACGCCATAGGAGACCCCATTGAATAGGAAGAGAGGGTCTTGCAGCCCTACTTCTTTCCTATGACCGGACGGCCTGGTGAAGCACTCAATCCAAGTACTTAAGAAGAAAAGAGATGTTATAAGCATGCCAGCATTATTATACTACAAAATGAACCAGGCTTTGATACCATTGAAGGTGAAAAACACCTACACCTAGCATACATTATGCAAGAAAAACATGACAAAGAATATGCATTTTAAAATAATTTTAAATCATGCATAGCGGAAGGCTCGGTAGATAGATCAAAACTATCTATCGATTTGCCCGTAACAGGATCTAGTATAAAAACCTAGTATGTATATAACATCAAAAACAAGAAAGCAACATAAACATAAAGGTCATACCTCTATACCTTAGCGAGTGCTAGAGAGAAGTAGTGAAGAGCTCTGATGAGGAAGAGGGTGCTCGAGCCACACAAGCGTCTGGCCTCTACAGGATGTCCACACCTGGGCTCGACTCTGATCAACTCCCTTGGAGTGCTAGCTCTTCCGGATCCGTGGGCCGAACTTCTTCTTCCAGGAAGACAAGAAAGATAGCAGGAACCCCTTCCCAAATCTCTTTTCCTAGACCTAGCTTGATTGCTAGGTAGCTCACACTCCAACCCTAAAGCTCTCACTCTTCTCAACATTTTCTCCAAGAAATAGTTGCTGCTCTTGAATGTCTAACCCTAGCAGCCACCACAATGTCTCACATTTATAGGGGCAGCAAGGAGAGGGAGAAGAAGGAAGGAGGAGAGATGAGAGGAGAGAATGGGGGAGAGGATCATGGGCATGTCAAATGGGTCTAACCCATTTGGGCAAGTATGACTTTCATACCATAAAGGTTTAGAGCCAAAATTGGTTTAAATTCGAAATTCAAATAGGTCAAACCTATCCAAAAAATCTCCATGAAAACCTTCCAGAAATTTTGCTCGTCACGGGAAGTGTCGACACTCGAAAATTGTCAAGTGTCGACACTTCACCAAGTGTCGACACCTGCAAAAATCCAAGTATTGATACTTGGAGCAAAGTCAACCAAATTGATTTCAGGTGACGACAAACGATTCTCAATCGTTGATCAACCTAAAAAATCGGATAGAAATCCTCTATGGTGTGTGATCCCATAGGTTCGAATACTAAACTGGTAGCACCGGAACATTTCCAGTACCAGTCAAAGTCCTCATCTAGCAATGATACCCGACGTCCGGATAGGTCGAAGATGCAGAGCACCTCACAAGAACCTTTGGCATATGATTGCTATATAATTCATCCCTTTGACTTTACGATGCTCAGGATGACATAGGGTTAGACTGCCAACCCTAATTTGGTCTATCCAAATCATGTCTCAACCTTACAAGTTTTGTGACTCCTCACAAGAACTATCCTGGCCAAGGTTTTGCTGAATTGAGATATAGTGAGTCATTCACTCCAAACTATTTGGAGAGGTCAATTCCATCTTGATTCACCACCGCTCCACAAGTACTTGACTGCACCCAGAAACCTTTCATCACTGGATTAGAAATCCAGGTAGTCCGGTATCAAAGTGTAGTGAGTTGCTTGTAAGCTGCCATGGTGACCTCAGGTCTGAGGGACACATATACCCATATCCCTTCACGAGCAACCCTTTGATAGAAGGGAGCTCCGCAGATGGTCACGTTTAGTGAAGTGTCATACACTTCACTTGTATGTCACACCAGTGTCTCCACACTCCTTGGTTAAGAGGACAACCAACAAATGTGACATACAACAACCTATACTTGATACATCGTCGTCCTATAACAATGTATCATTTGGTTGTGAACTAGTTTAAAAACTACTTGATATATCCTCTCTATATCAAACAATGTAGTTCTAAGGACTCCATCATATAAGAGCTCATTACAAGAAAATGTAAAATGATGGACAGCCAAAAATAAATAAATTTTATTTATTATTAAAAATTCATATACAAAAATAAAATAGCACAACCGTCTACAGCCTAGACGATTGGCTTTGGGACACAATTCCCAACAATGAGGGGGTTGCAACATATCTTCAACGTTTCTTCAATTTTTTGGGAAGGTTGAATTAGAAAGTATTTTGGAAGTGCAGCAACACTTAGTATATATATATATATATCTACAGAAATCTTGGTAAGGCAATGCTATCCAATGCAAAGAGAATTGCAGGTCATTGACCCTTCTGCAAGTAATGATCATGAATATTCAAAGCTTGCGATATGTATTTCTATCATTCAAGTATAGGTTTTCTAAATTAATATGCAAGTTGGATTGTGATAGTGTTGATTGCACAAGCGTTTGGCTATTGGGAGACAAGGGAAGAAATCTAGCAATTTAAGGCTATTGGGAGATTGCTATTACCCTTCAACATTGTTTCATAGAGGTGGTGTCATTCACACAAGTTGAGATGGAGTTGGCTTGGTCCAAGTGGAAGGTGGCCATACTTGCTAAGGTTCTTGGTTGAGGACTTTCCTATGATTTTCTTTTAAAGAAATTGAGAGTCGAAGGGGCTTGGAGAAGGATAGCCAAGCCATGCTACTCACTAAGGATGTTTTGTTGTTATATCTATCGATCGAGAAAATTTGAAACCATGTTTTGGTTAAAGGCCCTTTGTTAGCCAGCTTTAGAGTGCTGGCAACCTTTCTTCTGACCAAGATAAAACTCTATTACCATAACACTTATATAGCTACAAATGCCAGACCTCCCAGTCAAACTTTGAAAATAAATGATACTGTGGATTGCCACCATGGTGGGTGTTGATGCAGATGTTGGAAATTGTGTCCCAAAGCCAATCGCCTGGGTTGTAGGTGGTTGTGCTAAGTATTGTATTTTTTTTTTTAATGAATTAATAAAATATTATTTTTGGCAGCTCATCACATATTGAATTTCCCTGAAATGAACTCTATCCTATGTGATGAAGTCCTTAGGACTACACTGACTTCGATACAGAGAGGATGTATCGAGTGGTCCTTAAACCCGGTTCATAACCAAATGATATATTGTACTGGACGGCAATATATCAAGTATAGGTTGTTGTAGTTCACATCGTTTGGTTGTCCTCTTGACCAAATGAGTGTGGTGACACTGATGTGATCTGCAGGTGGGATATATGTGATATCTCATTGAACGTGACTCCGTGCAGTCCCTTTCTGCCAAAGGGATACTCACGATTGGATATGGATATAAGTGTCCCTCTGACCTGAGGTCATCGCGGTAGCTTGCAAGCAACTCCCTGTGCTTTGGTGCCGGACTACCCGGATTTTTAATCCGGTGATGGAAGGTTTCTGGGTACAGGCAAGTATTTGTGGAGCAGTGATGGACCAAGATGGAATTGACCTGTCCAAACAGTTTGGATTGAATGTCTCGCAGTATCTCAATTTAGCAAATCCTCGGCGGGGTAGCCCTAGTGAAGAGTCACTAGGCTTGCGAAGTTGAGACACGTAGTCGATTGACTCAGTCTGGGTTGGCAGCCCAATCTCAGTCGTCCTGAGCATTAAGGTCAAAGGGATGAATTATACGGTAACCATATGCCAGAGGTTCGATAGTTTGCTCCCGCATCTTCGACCTATCCGGACGCCGGGACCCATTGCTAGATGGTTTCCTGTGCTAGTACTAGAAATTGTTCTAGTGCTACCGTTTAGGTTCGAACCTATGAGGTCACACGCCACAGAGGATAACTCTCTGATCCGGATACTGATTACGATTAGGAATCGTCTCGGTTTTATGGTCACAGTATTTTTGAGCACTCTTTTCCTCGTCTTGCCCTTGTCTGTGTCAACCGGAAATTGTTCCAGGCTGACCAGCGTTGCGCCAGGATTTTTCTGAATCAGTTTTGAACTGATTCGGAGCTTGTTTCGGCCTCCAATTGGTTATGAACCAATTGAACCCAATTTTATTGGGCTTGAACCGGTTCAATTGGATTGAACCAATTGTTTTTTTTTTTTTTTGGGATTGAACCGGTTTTGTTTGAACCAGTGTTTTTCCTCTTCTTGAACCGTTTACACGGTTTTCTTTTCGTTGGAATTTTTTTCCAATCGCTGGGAGTAGAATTCCAAGCGTCAAATCAAGCTGGGCGTTCCTTCCTCTTCTCCACCCGTTGGCATTCACTTTCTTTTGTTGGTTTAATGGTTTTTAACTTGGGTTAATGGCATTAAACCTATGTTAATGGCTGTTAATTGGGATATATTGCAAGCCCTGCCTCTTGGCCTCCCCGCCTCTCCCTCTCCCTCTCCCATTGCAGCCTTTTATAAAAACCTTTGCAGCCCCTGTTTTGTGTGAGCAGTTTTCACCGTGTGAATTTTTTTTTAGCCGTGAAAAGCCCTGGGTGTTTTTTTCTTTGAAAGGTTGTGAGATCCCTTGGGTGAGAGCTTAGTCTTATGCTCTTATAGTCTGGGTTTAGGAGCTTGTGAGGGAGAGAAACAAGCATTTTTTTCCCATCGTTTCAAGTGCTCATAATCCCATTTCAGCAAAGCTCTGTTGCTGAAAACTCCTGTGACCGTGAAGCTCTTTTCCGGCGGCTAGCACCACGCGTGGAGAGGGATCGGAGAGCCCCGGGCGTGTCTCCCCTCTAGAGGGAGTATTCTTCTACTCCTTGGAGCCAACCACGCGAGCCGGGATCGCTCCAGTTGCCCGAAATCCAACGACGAAGGCTGCTACTCCGTTCTGCTGCCATTTTCGTGCAGCAGACTTCGGCGAATTTTTATGATTTATTGGCTTAGTTTTTCTTGCAGAAACCAGTGCCAAATCGAAGAGGACTTCCTTAAGAATCTACAGCTCAAATTTGGAAGCGATCGGAGGTCCGGAAGGCGGCGTTCCGGGGACTTTTCGGAAGCCCTGTTTTCAGCCCCAGGTGGAAGACGACTGGAATAACTTTATTCCAGTTATTCCAGTCTATTCCAGGTTTATCCCAGACTTATTCCAGCTGGGAATAAGGTATGTTTTTGGATCTTAATTTCGGTGCATGTGTAGATCTAGATTTATTAAAATGTTTATAAATATTATATGTCCTGTATCATGCCAATACATGCATCTTGCATATGCTAGATCCTATGCGGAGTAGGTATTTTCTGCATTTATTTTAAAAATGTTTTAAAATATTTACCTGCTCCCTGTGCTGTTGCATGCTTAGCGTAGGCACCTGCACCACATAATTTTCTTTCAGTGGTATCAGAGCCAGGTTCTAGAGTAACATATCTTGATGCATGTATAGTAGATTAAAATTATTTAATCTTGGGATTAGAGAGTACTTTTAGGAACCTAGTTGAGACCTTCACCATGGCCGTGTGTCTTTGACACGATGCGGTTCGTCTGTGTTGGCCTCTTCAGAAAGATCCTTTAAGGAAATCAAAAAGAAATTAATTTTATAAATTTGGCATGATTTATAATTTTGTTATTTGGATCATATAATATTTATAAAAGTATAAATCTAGATATGATGCATAATTTAAGATGTAAAATTGTTTTACATAGAGACTTAATTAAAAAATATTTTAATTAGGTATTTGGCTTAATAAAATTGTTTAGGTTTATGAAATCTAATAAAATTTGCATAAGCCAAATTGGGTAAATTGGGTTAGCTGATTAGTTGGGTCCATAACTGGGTTAGACCTAAGTTTACTTGAATCGGATTAAAAGAAAATTAAGCAAATGTTGTTTAAGGTCCTTCTTTAGAACTATCTAATAGTTAGATTAGTTGATCCGTTCATCTAAAATGGATCCAATTAGTGGCTCAGTGGACGCCCGAGTCTTTAGGCTAGTCTGATCGAGTCTGGTAAACCGACTGGTGTCGAGGTAGGTTTGGCAATTGTGATCATGGTTGTATGAGGCTACCTCTTTCCTGGCCAACTTGGTTGGTGTCTAGGAAAGATGGTTAATGGCGGATACTCACCCATGATCTCACCTACCTGGCTAGTCGAGTCGACCAGAACTGATTGGAAAAGCTTAATGACTCGAGTTAACCCATGTCACCCAGGTTGATCGGTCTGACTGTTCAATAGGTGCCCATGGATCAATTGTTGATTTAATTCAACCCTCCTGGAATCTGATTGATTCAGTGGGAGGATGATCCATGTCCTTACCTATTTTCTCCTGTCACAAAAAAAAAAAAAAAAAAAAAAAAAACCTCTAAAAATTATTAGGTCCTTAAAAGGCTAAGTCAAGGAGTTGACTGTATCTTAGCCTCCCATTAAGTTGGATAGAAATGTGTCCACTAGCTTGGTATGCATCGGCAGTTCCATAGAACGGGTGTACATCCGGCGACTGGAATTTCTATCTGATCGATGATGGTTCAGTGCAACCTCCATAACGGGACCAAGTGGGCCGGCCATAGTCGGGCTTGGTCTTTAGTTAGCTGGAAGCATTGGATTAGTCATTTTAATGGTTGGACCTAACCAAAGACCCGCAATAGGAGGCCCCTAGGCTGATTAGGGTGTTCTCTGGGGCAAAATTTTATACTGAAAATTGTTTAGGGAAACAATTGGTTTACGAACCTACCTTTAGGCTCGTATGGGTGAGCCGGCCATAGTCGGGCTCATGCGTGGCCTATTGGATTTCAGTACCCACTTGAAAAATGTTGTTTTCACGGATTGGAGTCAGAGGCTACCAATCTGAAAAATTAGTGGGAGAAACCTTTAGACTAAAGTCCAAGTCTTTTGGTTAAGTTATTAATTCATAAACTAATTTGGTCTTGTTTTCTTTTCAGATGTCTTCAAACTTATCACTCCGGTCACTTCTCGATAACGAGAAGTTAAAGGGTCATAACTTCGATAGTTGGTATCGAAGATTAAGAATTGTTCTGGAGCATGAACGGATTCTATATGTGATAACGGATCCGGCACCTGAAATCCCTCCCGCTAATGCACGGAGTGCGGTCAGAGACACTTATCTGAAGTGGGTCTCTGATCGCACTACTGTCCGGTGCATTATGTTAGCGGCGATGAACGACGAGTTCAGTCGCAAATTCGAGGAGGCCCAACCTGATGAAATCCTTCAAAAGTTGAAGGAATCCTTCGGCACCCCGGATGATGTAGAACGGTACAAAGTGTCTTGTGCCATCTACAACTCCAAGATGCCGAATGGCGGATCAGTCACTGATCATGTATTGTACATGATCGAGCTGATTGAAAAACTGGGCAAACTCGGATGCCCCTTGCACGAGCAGCTCGGCAAGGATGCGATCCTCAATTCTCTTCCCTCCTCCTATCTTGACTTTCTTGATCATTACAGAATGAACAAGCCTGCAGTAAACTACCATGGTCTTTTGGGATTACTGCAGACTTTCGAGAAAGACCACCAACTTAATAAGGGGGTGGTGAATTTAGTGGGAGGAGGTAGAGGTCGTCGTCCCTTTAAGAAAGGGAAGAAGAAAATAAATAAAAAGGGAAAGAAGGTGCAGAATGCTCCTGGCCCGAGTCAGACCAGGAAGTTTAAGGCTGATCAGTCTTCTGCAGAGTGCTTCCACTGCAAGAAGAAGGGACACTGGAAGAGGAACTGTCCTCTTTATATAGCGTCCCTTGATCCGAACAGGCCGGGAAAGCAGAAGTCTGCTGAACAAGGTATTTATATGATAAGACCTTGTAATTACTCAATTGTTGATACTGCTAACTGGGTATTAGATACTGGTAGTCCAATTCATGTTTGTAATTCGTTACAGAGACTTCAAGTTAGCAGAAGATTTGAAGATGGAGAACAGTTTCTGAGCGTCGGGAATGGAAATCGTGTTCCAGTACTGGCGGTTGGAGTCCTGCATCTTGTCTTTGAGTCTTGTACTGTCGAACTAGTCGACTGTCACTATTGTCCTAGTTTCATTATGTGCATAATCTTTGTAGGCCTTTTGGCCAGTTGTGGTTTTGAACTATCAATAAAAGGAGATTTTTGCAATGTTATTTTGAATAACTCTGTTATAATGAAAGCTAGATTAAATAATGGCATATACGTACTATCAAGGCCTGTTAGTGTAATGTACACTTCTAGCAAACGTCCAAGGTTAGATAATGTCAACGATTTGTATCTTTGGCACTGTAGGCTAGGTCATATTAACCAAAATAGGATAAACAAGATGCGAGGAGATGGACTTCTCGAGGTCAGTGATTCTGAATCACTGCCCACTTGTGAATCCTGTTTACTTGGTAAAATGACCAAGTCACCTTTTACTGGAAAAGGTGAACGAGCTACAGAACTTCTAAGTCTAATACATACTGATGTATGTGGACCGATGACAGTTAGTGCTATAGGAGAATACAAATATTTCATTACTTTTACAGACGACTTTTCAAGGTTCGGTTATGTCTTTTTAATGAGACATAAGTCTGAGTCGTTTGAAATGTTCAAACGATACCGTAATGAAGTAGAAAAGCAAACTGGAAAAAGTATTAAAACCCTTCGATCTGATCGAGGTGGCGAATACTTATCTGGTGCTTTTTTGACATATCTTGAGGAGAATGGAATTCTCTCTCAGTGGACTCCTCCAGGAACACCACAGTTGAATGGGTGTCCGAAAGGAGGAATCGAACCTTGTTGGACATGGTTCTCCATGATGGGCTTTGCAACTTTGTCGCTATCCTTTTGGGGATATGCGCTTCAGACAGCCTGTTACTTATTAAATAATGTTCCAAGTAAATCTGTTGTCTCCACTCCGTATGAGATGTGGAATGGACGTAAACCATCAATCTCACACCTTCGGGTCTGGGGTTGTCCGGCTTACGTAAAGCGTTTAGACTCAGACAAACTTGGTCCTAGGTCTGATCGGTGTTTATTTGTTGGTTATCCTAAGGAAACCAAAGGGTATTTCTTCTATTTGGAGAATGAACAAAAGGTGTTCGTTGCTCTTAGAGCTATCTTTTTGGAAAAGGAGTTCCTTGGAGAAGGAACTATAGCCTCTAAGATTGAACTTGATAAAGTTCAGCCAATAGAAGAACCTACACACTCTAAGGACGTCGTAGAACCGGCTGTGATTGAATCACACCCAGAACCCATTAGGAGATCCGGTAGAATACCGCGTCAGCCGGACAGATACTACGGTTTCTTGGTCCGGGACGGCGATCCCATTGAGCTCGATGAGAACAATGAGGATCCGATCACCTATATGGATGCACTTCAGAGATCTGACTCTGAGGCATGGCTTGGAGCCATGCGATCCGAAATGGAGTCCATGGAAATCAACAATGTTTGGACATTGGTTGATCCGCCTGAAGGAATAAAACCCATCGGGTGTAAATGGATCTTCAAGAGAAAAAGGGGCGCAGATGGGAAGGTAGAGACCTATAAAGCCCGTCTGGTTGCCAAGGGGTATCGTCAACGATATGGTATCGATTATGACGAGACATTTTTCCCTGTGGCAATGCTCAAGTCTATTCGGATCATGCTTGCTTTGGCAGCATATTTTGATTACGAGATCTGGCAGATGGATGTCCGAACCGCTTTCCTAAATGGGGAGCTGAAAGAAGAGGTGTATATGATACAGCCTGAAGGGTTCACATTCACAGATGAATCAAAAGTATGCAAATTGCAGAAGTCCATCTATGGACTCAAGCAAGCATCTCGAAGTTGGAACTTACGGTTTGATAGGTGTATCAAATCGTACGGCTTCGTTAAGAACGGAGAAGAACCGTGCATCTATAAATGGATTAATGGTTCTGTGATTGTATTCCTGGTACTGTATGTTGACGACATTCTCTTAATCGGGAATGACGTCGCAACATTACAAGGAATAAAGGTATGGTTATCATCTCAGTTCTCCATGAAGGACTTGGGTGAAGCTTCTTACATACTAGGTATGAAAATCTATAGAGATAGATTTAAGAAGCTTTTGGGATTGTCCCAGTCTACGTACATAGACACCGTGCTGAAACGATTCAGCATGGAAAATTCCGAGAAAGGCTATCTTCCGATAGGTTCTGGAATTACTCTTTCCAAGAAGGATTGTGCGACAACTCCTGAGGAAAGAGAGCGCATGAGTAGAGTACCTTATGCTTCTGCAGTAGGCTCTATCATGTATGCTATGACTTGTACTAGACCAGATGTGGCATACTCACTAGGAGTAGTGAGTAGATACCAGTCTAACCCAGGTGAGGCGCATTGGAAGGTGGTTAAGTCCATCCTCAAGTATTTGAGAAATACTAAAGATCAATGGCTGATTTATGGAGAACCTGACTTGAAACTTGTGGGGTACACTGACTCTAGTTTCCAGTCAGATAGAGATGATAGCAAGAGTGTGTCAGGGTTTGTATTTACCCTGAACGGAGGAGCGGTCTGCTGGAAAAGTTCCAAGCAGGCAACTGTTGCAGACTCGGTATGCGAAGCAGAATATATTGCAGCATCAGATGCAGCAAAGGAAGCTGTGTGGTTGCGAAAGTTCCTTGGAGAGCTAGGGGTGGCACCTTCCCTAGATGGTCCTGTTCCGGTGTACTGTGACAGCACTGGAGCCATTGCTCAAGCTAAGGAGCCAAAAGCTCATCACCGCACCAAGCACATCCTGCGGCGCTACCACCTCGTACGAGAGATCGTGGAACGAGGCGACATCAATCTTCTGAAGATCGATGGAAAAGAAAATTTGGCCGACCCCTTTACTAAAGCCCTCGGAATAAAAGAGTTTGACCATTGTAAATGGGAAATGGGTATTAGATACTCTTCTGATTGGCTTTAGTACAAGTGGGAGTTGTTGGAAATTGTGTCCCAAAGCCAATCGCCTGGGTTGTAGGTGGTTGTGCTAAGTATTGTATTTTTTTTTTTAATGAATTAATAAAATATTATTTTTGGCAGCTCATCACATATTGAATTTCCCTGAAATGAACTCTATCCTATGTGATGAAGTCCTTAGGACTACACTGACTTCGATATAGAGAGGATGTATCGAGTGGTCCTTAAACCCGGTTCATAACCAAATGATATATTGTACTGGACGGCAATATATCAAGTATAGGTTGTTGTAGTTCACATCGTTTGGTTGTCCTCTTGACCAAATGAGTGTGGTGACACTGATGTGATCTGCAGGTGGGATATATGTGATATCTCATTGAACGTGACTCCGTGCAGTCCCTTTCTGCCAAAGGGATACTCACGATTGGATATGGGTATAAGTGTCCCTCTGACCTGAGGTCATCGCGGTAGCTTGCAAGCAACTCCCTGTGCTTTGGTGCCGGACTACCCGGATTTTTAATCCGGTGATGGAAGGTTTCTGGGTACAGGCAAGTATTTGTGGAGCAGTGATGGACCAAGATGGAATTGACCTGTCCAAACAGTTTGGATTGAATGTCTCGCAGTATCTCAATTTAGCAAATCCTCGGTCGGGGTAGCCCTAGTGAAGAGTCACTAGGCTTGCGAGGTTGAGACACGTAGTCGATTGACTTAGTCTGGGTTGGCAGCCCAATCTCAGTCGTCCTGAGCATTAGAGGTCAAAGGGATGAATTATACGGTAACCATATGCCAGAGGTTCGATAATTTGCTCCCGCATCTTCGACCTATCCGGACGCCGGGACCCATTGCTAGATGGTTTCCTGTGCTGGTACTAGAAATTGTTCTAGTGCTACCGTTTAGGTTCGAACCTATGAGGTCACACGCCACAGAGGATAACTCTCTGATCCGGATACTGATTACGATTAGGAATCGTCTCGGTTTTATGGTCACAGTATTTTTGAGCACTCTTTTCCTCGTCTTGCCCTTGTCTGTGTCAACCGGAAATTGTTCCAGGCTGACCAGCGTTGCGCCAGGATTTTTCTGAATCAGTTTTGAACTGATTCGGAGCTTGTTTCGGCCTCCAATTGGTTATGAACCAATTGAACCCAATTTTATTGGGCTTGAACCAGTTCAATTGGATTGAACCAATTGTTTTTTTTTTTTTTTTGGGATTGAACCGATTTTGTTTGAACCAGTGTTTTTCCTCTTCTTGAACCGTTTACACGGTTTTCTTTTCGTTGGAATTTTTTTCCAACCGCTGGGAGTAGAATTCCAAGCGTCAAATCAAGCTGGGCGTTCCTTCCTCTTCTCCACCCGTTGGCATTCACTTTCTTTTGTTGGTTTAATGGTTTTTAACTTGGGTTAATGGCATTAAACCTATGTTAATGGCTGTTAATTGGGATATATTGCAAGCCCTGCCTCTTGGCCTCCCCGCCTCTCCCTCTCCCTCTCCCATTGCAGCCTTTTATAAAAACCTTTGCAGCCCCTGTTTTGTGTGAGCAGTTTTCACCGTGTGAATTTTTTTTTAGCCATGAAAAGCCCTGGGTGTTTTTTTCTTTGAAAGGTTGTGAGATCCCTTGGGTGAGAGCTTAGTCTTATGCTCTTATAGTCTGGGTTTAGGAGCTTGTGAGGGAGAGAAACAAGCATTTTTTTCCCATCGTTTCAAGTGCTCATAATCCCATTTCAGCAAAGCTCTGTTGCTGAAAACTCCTGTGACCATGAAGCTCTTTTCCGGCGGCTAGCACCGCACGTGGAGAGGGATCGGAGAGCCCCGGGCATGTCTCCCCTCTAGAGGGAGTATTCTTCTACTCCTCGGAGCCAACCACGCGAGCCGGGATCGCTCCAGTTGCCCGAAATCCAACGACGAAGGCTGCTACTCCATTCTGCTGCCATTTTCGTGCAGCAGACTTCGGCGAATTTTTACGATTTATTGGCTTAGTTTTTCTTGCAGAAACCAGTGCCAAATCGAAGAGGACTTCCTTAAGAATCTACAGCTCAAATTTGGAAGCGATCGGAGGTCCGGAAGGCGGCGTTCCGGGGACTTTTCGGAAGCCCTGTTTTCAGCCCCAGGTGGAAGACGACTGGAATAACTTTATTCCAGTTATTCCAGTCTATTCCAGGTTTATCCCAGACTTATTCCAGCTGGGAATAAGATATGTTTTTGGATCTTAATTTCGGTGCATGTGTAGATCTAGATTTATTAAAATGTTTATAAATATTATATGTCCTGTATCATGCCAATACATGCATCTTGCATATGCTAGATCCTATGCGAAGTAGGTATTTTCCGCATTTATTTTAAAAATGTTTTAAAATATTTACCTGCTCCCTGTGCTGTTGCATGCTTAGCGTAGGCACCTGCACCACATAATTTTCTTTCAGCAGAACCCTCGCAGACCGGATGGAGCGGCTGGGTTGCTGGTTTGCCTCTCGGAGTCTCTGCAAAATAAGTTTCTTACAAGATTTTCTCCAACGGAGGACACTCTGATGCTTAAGTCAGTAAGGATCCAAGCAACAGAATGGAGAATTCCGAGGAAGTGGAGTAAAGTAAAGTGAAAGGAAAAATGAGCTTGAGCGGCATCCGAGAGTGAGCTCTGGACTGGCTCTGTTGTGCCTTGAATCGCTTACCTTAGGGATCCTCTTTTACCAATATTTATAGTAGTCGTAACCAAATGTGGTTGAGCACACTTGACTTCAGTTAAGAGAGTCACTTAGTCTAATATCCCCGTAACTAAAAATAGTTGTTGTCGGATGTTAGTTATCTCAATATTGTTGAAGCCAGAGTTGTTGACCACGTCATTGGTTATAACAACCGAACCCACTTTCAGTAGCTTTAGGTTGAGATTAACTAAGGATTTACTTCAGAACCACTTATCCAGAAGGGACCGAAATCAAGTTGGCTATTTGTCTTCTACATATCCTCTTCGGAGTAAGCCGAAGATGTCTCAGCCATTCGTTTCGGAGCTACCTTCTTCGAAGTAGGCTGGGAGATGAATTAACTATCTTCTCCGGACTAGTCTTTTTCGGATTGACGCGAAGAAGGACTAGCTAATCATTCTGAAACAGAGTAGGTCAAGGGTACATTTCGGAACCGGCCTCTTCGGTGCAGGCCAAGGACTGACCTTATGCTGTGACTAGTATAGAAATGTTGAATCATCGCTTTATCGGGCTTCGGAGTAATATTCATATCTTCTGGCTTGGACAACCGGTTCAGAAAGGATTAATTGAGCCTCTAAACCGGTAATGTATCTTCATTGAGCCGGCTTATCACAACAGTGGGTGAACCGCAATTTCTTGATGAATGAATGAAAATGACTGCACAGGCAAGGTATGCTAGGATTTGTATTAAGATGAATATGCTTCGACCTATCTATCTAGGAAACTCCATCATGGTCCAGGATAATTCCATTTGGTAGGAATTCATCTATTAGGACATGCATGATGTGTTTTAAGACCATGGTATGATCGGTCTTGTGGCTGAAAATTGTGATATAGAGTATATGAAGGAATTCGGAGGTGATAAGCTTATCCTTGGTCCTTGGATTCAAGCATTAAGAGTGTCAGTATCTGATTCAATGGTTGCATGCATATCTTATTAAGGCTGAAACTAAATCGGATACCATCATATTCATATCTATATTTATTTTGTTTGATGAATACAAATATAAATACAGATATTAATCATATATCAAAAATTATATCCATATTTGTTTTAAATGAACATGGATAATAAATCGATACTAAAAATATGGATATAAATACATAAATAAATTGAATAATTAAATTATATGACTATAGAATCAAATATATTACCGAGTAAAGGATAAATCAAGTTAATAGCATGTTAATACACTTGCATATTTTTCTTAAAAATTAATGATTACTATATAAAATTAAATAGGATTACAAGCAAAATCGGATATTCGGATACGGATTGAATAATTGTCCATCCATATATATATATATATATATATATATATCTATATTTTTTTTACGGATATGGATATTAATATGGATGTTCAATTTTCTATTCATATATGGATAGATTCGTATATGAAATTGGATTCCGTCAAATATTATCCATACTACTTTAATCCATGTATCCTAAATCAAACTATCGGAGCATTCCAAAAGACGTTGGCCTCTGATCACTTGCCATTGCCATCTGACTTTCCGAGCACCTTCAACTAACAACGGGGATACTTTACCAATTAGGATCTTGCTTTGAGCCACGTCAAGTGTATGACCCTGGTGAGGGGGTAGGACTTCAATCAATGGAGTAAGGGCCTTGATTCATTGCAATTAGGCCGACTCCCCTCCTTACTCAAACCTTTACGCATAAGCGATCTCCACGTAAACCATAGGGTGCTACTCATTTGAAGGGATCTGACTCTTCTCCACAAATGAAAGCTTTTGTTGTTGTAAAATAGGGCAATCATCCCCAACCTTCTAAGGTTACATCTTAGAAGTAACAAATGGGAGGTTTTGGAGAAGTGGCACAGGCATCCAACTCTTGATGCAGCCACCTCAGACCGATAGATTAATTCTTGTATGGTTGCTCCTCTGGTATCCAACGTAGAGCTATCTGCACTTGAAATTCACTGATTGATTCTGGTAACATTCTCGATACTCGCTCCTTGTACTTTGGTCAATTGCAATATCTCCTAGAGACTGATCGGACTGTGGTAATGCAGTGGAATCTAGTGATTCTTAATTACGATGAGATCCCTCTAGGATCCACCATATATGAATTGAAGCTCTTGATTCACCATGAATCATGTATCTTGGAATTGTTGGGGTGCATCATAATGCCCCTTCGTAAATTATGCTAAGTTGCTTGTTAGAACCAACAATCCTGGTGAGATTGTTATTTTTTTTGGAAACTCTGTTGTTCTCCATGGATGCATGGCATTGCCTTTGAGTTCACAGGTTGATGGGTCCGGAGTGGCAAACTTTCATGGTTTTTCGATTGTTGAGTTATCAAAAGGCACGTAAATAATATGGAAGAAAGGCTTGGGCTAGATCACCTCCCAATGGTGTAATCACTGCTCCCAATTGTCCATCTTGGATTCACGGGGTCACTTATGCTAGTAACATTAATGGGCTTACCCATTGGCAATTGGCAATAGCTATGGTATCGAAGTGTAGGTAGATAAATCACAATACACATACTCTCTCTATTTATCTTAGGGTTTGTGCTATAGTTCATCATGCACTATTACTATATTTGCCTTCATTATGGCCAAAACTTGTCAATGATTATGTAATGATGACTCTTCTCTCATCCATTTAGTCATGGTAAGAATTATTTTGGACATTTTTAGTTTGTACCATACTAAAAATTTACGATTCAAATCAAAGACCACTTGTCGGGTTAAAAAAATATTTTAGATATTTTTTTAATCAAAGATATTTTTTTAATCAAAATCTTTAAAATCTGAATTCTGCTAAAAGAAAGCTGACATGAAATAAAAAAAGGTTCTAAAAAGAAAGGAAATATGCAAAGAGAAAGGAAATCTTATTTTAGAGTATTTTGTATCCTACAAAGAAAAAAAAGTTGGTAAAAAATAGAAAGGAGGAAAATTAAATAAGTCAAAGAAGAAAGGAAAGAAATGAAAGAAGGAAAAAAAAAAAAAAATGGAAAGATGAGACAAGGCCTGGCTAGAGTGATAAAGAAGAGGAGAAGAAGGAAAGAGGAGAGAAGGAAGGAGTATAAATGGAAGAAGGATGCATGATTTTTATTACTTAAATACTATCACCATGGCTATATATATATAGTTTTAAGAAGGCACAAATGGAATTAATACACATTTTAAAAGACCAAGCATTAATTTTACATTGCAAAAGTTGATAAAAAATCCCCCAAAATAGAAAGATGTAACCATAGACATGATCTAAATTCCAAAACAGATATTTCAATAATCAATAACGGTGCTGCATCCTAATTGCAGCAAGATATTCGATTAATTTGACACTCTGCTTCTTTCTTTTTTTCCCAAGAACACGAGCCGAGGCTTCTATATACATGCCGTTAACTCTCACGACCGTTGCGTATTCTCTTCTTGAAGTTTTATTGTTACACCCAAATATTTGTCAGCAATGCAATCTCTTTTCTTCTTCTCCTTCTTTTTCTACTCCGTGACACAGATTTTTCTCTATCATGATTTTGTTGATGGATTTGGTGTGATCCCCATAAATATCACTGTTGATAAGTCTGGGCATGGAGACTTCACTACTATTCAAGACGCCATTAATTCAGTTCCTGACGGCAATGACCAATGGATTAGGATTCATGTTGTCCAAGGAATCTATAGGTTTGTTTACTTAGCCTTCTATTTAGATGCACTTAGGATTTTCAGCAAGATTATTTCATAAGCTCTTATTACTTTTGGTTACTTGAGGTTCTTTCATTATTAAATCATGAACACTTGCTTTGATTGTTTTGATCCTCTCTCTCTCTCTCTCTCTCTCTCTCTGGATATATTAAATGTAGAATCAATATTTATAAAACCAGAGAGCTTATTGGAATGGGGTAAGGCAAATTAGTCCTTTATCAACATAACCCAAAGCAATCTTCTTTCTTTAGAAAAAGTTATTTGGCCACCAATCTTGTTATATGGGACAAAACAATCTCCACTGATATATATTTTCCTATTGAATGATGATTATAAACTGAATTTTATTACCATTGTGCCACAAGCATTTTTGGATGAAGGATCCATGTTTCCCCACTCTTTTGCAGCAGGAAATCTTGATGTCATGATCATTATAAAGAACTGTAGAGCTGGTCTTTGGTTGAATAATATTATTATTTATCTAACCCCACCAAAAAAAAATGAGTTGACAAAGAATTAGCAGACTAAGCACCTCATTGGCAATTTCTATCAAGAAGAATTGGTGGAAAGTTCAACTTTAATTTAGACCCATTGCTGAACCAAGTCATACCAACTTAATTTAGGCACCAAGTGTGGTAGATGGAGCTACATTATATATATATATATCTTTCATTGCTTGCACAGGGAAAAGGTCTTCATACCATCCCCAAAAGAGTATATATTGCTAGAAGGCGATGGGCACCAACAGACATCAATTGAGTGGGATGAGGCTGCTTCCATGCAACCTGAAGGAACGCAAGGTGCTACTTTCAGTATCCTTGCAAATAATTTTGTCATCAGA
This sequence comes from Areca catechu, assembly GCA_021397845.1. Lineage (NCBI taxonomy): Eukaryota > Viridiplantae > Streptophyta > Magnoliopsida > Arecales > Arecaceae > Areca > Areca catechu. The sequence continues at coordinate 31,945,500 of CM038046.1, forward strand.
GATATTACATTTAAGGTGAGCATACATGGACACCTCAAATCCACCAATAAAAATCTAATTAAGATGGATATATGTCCTTATTTTAAATATTTTCTACAACTAACATCACACATGTATTGCACCTTTTATTTTTTTTTTTGGGTACATATGTTTTGCACTCCTAATTTTGATTTTTGTAATAAGAAAAGGCTACCCAGTGAGTCATCAGGCAGTCCTATTTCAGGAGAAATTGAACTGAAGAAAAGGAAATGCCAATACAACAATTGACAATCATGTAGCTTTTTCTTATTTGTGGAACATGGTGCAAAAATTATGTGGATGGGAGTTTGTATGGTATATGATTGACATGGTTATCTGACAACAACAGCAAGAAAAAATTAACAAAAATGAGAACAAAACAATAAAATCTAGTCTTATCAGACTATAGAGAAGCTACCTTATTGATCAAGATATATTCTTCTCAGTTTAGAGATCAGAGCTTATATAAATCTAGTGATAATTTTGCACTAATTAATTTCCCTGCAAAATACCTAAATGCCATTATAGCTAGGTTTGGTGAGTTTTTTTTTTTAAAAAAAAAAAAATTATTATACGGTATAATAGGCTTGGTAAGTTCAGCTTATGGAAATTAGTTCAAAAATAATCACATTTTCATTTTTCTTGAATCAAAAATCTAGAGCATGATCAGAGATGTCTGCATTATCTATGTTGCATGAACCATATATATTGCTGAAATAAACACTAACACCAGCTCTTTATGGTAGAATACGTACGACCACGTCAAATATGGTACCAAACAAGCATTAGCATCATTTGTAGGAGGAGACAAAGGCTCCTTCCATCGGTGTGCATTCTTTGCCTATCAAGATACATTGTGTGATTTCATGGGCCGACACTACTACAACGATTGCTGGATTGAAGGTGCTGTCGACTTTATCTATGGATTCGGCCAATCTATTTTTGAGGTATTATTCTCATGCAATCAATACTTTCAAATAAAGTTATTAAACCTAGCCTGAATCTTAAGATACTGGGTCATCAAGTCAGCGGTTCAACTATTAAGTCAATGGTCGAACCTACGGGTGAATGCACATAGCAAAAAACTTAAGAGCCCATGTATTCATTGATATGTTTCCACTATATTTAATATGTTTACTATATCAATATGATTCAAAGTCAATGTTTTTTCTTGGGTTATAATTTTACAAATTTTATACTACTATGTGATACACCTAGCATTGGGTTGATGGTATCCATTAACATCTTGGAAATATATAATCATTGAAAATACTTGCATCATGAACATATGGGCCTGTATGCCTCTTGGTTGAGGTTTTCATCCTTAAATGCCTGCAGACACATTTTAGGGATTTGAAACCGGAGATTAGATTGCTTGGTGATCAAATAACTCGATCAACACCATGGTTGTAGACTCATTTGTAGGAGTTGTGTTAAAACTGGAATGGTTCTTAGAACTATCCTTCAGTTTCCACTTTCTAGTTTATAGTGCATGTATTCATCGATATGTTTCCATTATATTTAATATTTTTATTATATCAATATGATTCAAAGTCGATGTTTTTTCTTGGGTTATAATTTTACAAATTTTATACTACTATGTGACACACCTAGCATTGGGTTGATGGTATCCATTAACATCTTGGAAACATATAATCATTGAAAATACTTGCATCATGAACATATGGGCCTGTATGCCTCTTGGTAGAGGTTTTCATCCTTAAATGCTTGCAGACACATTTTAGGGATTTGAAACCGGAGATTAGATTGCTTGGTGATCAAATAACTCGATCAACACCATGGTTGTAGACTCATTTGTAGGAGTTGTGTTAAAACTGGAATGGTTCTTAGAACTATCCTTCAGTTTCCACTTTCTAGTTTATAGTGCATGTATTCATCGATATGTTTCCATTATATTTAATATTTTTATTATATCAATATGATTCAAAGTCGATGTTTTTTCTTGGATTATAATTTTACAAATTTTATACTACTATGTGATACACCTAGCATTGGGTTGATGGTATCCATTAACATCTTGGAAATATATAATCATTGAAAATACTTGCATCATGAACATATGGGCCTGTATGCCTCTTGGTAGAGGTTTTCATCCTTAAATGCTTGCAGACACATTTTAGGGATTTGAAACCTGAGATTAGATTGCTTGGTGATCAAATAACTCGATCAACACTATGATTGTAGACTCATTTGTAGGAGTTGTGTTAAAACTAGAATGGTTCTTAGAACTATCCTTCAGTTTCCACTTTCTAGTTTATAGTGCATGTATTCATCGATATGTTTCCGTTATATTTAATATTTTTATTATATCAATATGATTCAAAGTCGATGTTTTTTCTTGGATTATAATTTTACAAATTTTATACTACTATATGACACACCTAGCATTGGGTTGATGGTATCCATTAACATCTTGGAAACATATAATCATTGAAAATACTTGCATCATGAACATATGGGCCTGTATGCCTCTTGGTAGAGGTTTTCATCCTTAAATGCTTGCAGACACATTTTAGGGATTTGAAACCTGAGATTAGATTGCTTGATGATCAAATAACTCGATCAACACTATGATTGTAGACTCATTTGTAGGAGTTGTGTTAAAACTGGAATGGTTCTTAGAACTATCCTTCAGTTTCCACTTTCTAGTTCATAGTCCTTCCCGTGGAGGACCGCATGCACCAGCCATCCCCTTTGCCTCCCAATCCCACGAAAATGATCCCAAGTTTCCAACTCCTACGTTGATAGAGGAGGTGGTCGAGCCTGGTGGTGAGCGATGGTGAGCAATTTAGAGGGGATCAGATAGGTTAAGCAGGCATGTTGTGGATAGCAGTGGTGAACCATTTCAAGAGGTGCAATAGAAAAAAATATCACTCTGACTTATCTGAAGGGCGAATTGGAGGAAAATGAAGAGTCGAGAACCTTTGTCCTCGCCATTGCTACTGTCGAGATCTTGGTCAACCACTGTTGCCGTTGTCACCGTCGTCAACATCTCTTTCCTTGGCTTTCATCATTGTTGTCAGCGGTTACTTTTGCTTTTGCTGTGCTTGATCACCGAAAGAAAGAGGGAAACATGGAAGGGCCCAA